>CP126894.1:29097500-32067500 GCA_030440675.1 Furcifer pardalis | reverse complement strand
AATTGTGACCCTAAAGTTGCTCTTCCACAGTGATGACCTGGGCAGTAGATTCAGCAGGCACACAGGTCTCATGATCACAGCATAGTGTACATTCTCCACTTAAGTTAGATGCACTGTGATTCTATTTAAGTTATAAAAATCACTTTTTGGTTTTGAATATTCAACAGATGCAATTTTATCCAATTCAGTGTCCTCTTTTTGTCTCCCTTTGCCTAACTTTGTTTATGGTGACATGTGTGTGGCTACTGTAGGTTGATGGTTTTGATGGATGACAATTCTTCCCTCCTGCCATTAGGGGATTTGGCACACAGATGTCACCAACTGTAATCTGCCATTGTCAAGAGTAAAGATGTTTTAATGTATACTGAAGAGATGTGACATGAATTTCAATTGGAAAGAAGCTTAAATGGATTGTTTGTCACTAGGTATAAAGGCTTTTAGAGACAATGCATTATGCACCCCATGCTATTATGGAGTAAAATCTAGAAGTGTTCTTATTTCTCTCTGTCATGTCTACTATATTATTTTGATTTGTTCATATTTTAAATCCAGGGTGACACTGTCATTGAGGCCATGGACTTCATTTGCTTGAGCAGAATCTAGTACTTAGCCATCAAGTTGGCAGTTTTAACACTAACACTTTGCTTTCTCTGCTGTTCTTGTTCTGCAGCTGGTGCCACATATATTTTTGGGAAGAGTGGAGGCCTCATTCTTTACACGTGGCCAGCAAATGATAGACCCAGCACAAGAACAGATCGCCTGGCTGTTGGGTTCAGCACAACAGTAAAAGATGGCATCTTGGTGCGGATCGACAGTGCCCCTGGCCTTACTGACTTCCTGCAGCTTCACATAGTGAGTACAAGACTTCCCTTTAATCTTTGTTTCAGTTCAGTTCCATTGCCAACAAGTTATGAGAATTTTAAAAAATAAACTATGGATTAGTTACATGAGTGCTCATCCCCACCACTGGGGGTGCATATTCTATACAATTGGTTTATCTTATTTTGTATTATTAAATCTTTTGGGTTACATATGTTTTGATTTACAGGTTTGTGTGTGCATATCTGTATCCTTTCCAAATGAATGAATGAATGAATGAAAAGTGCTGGTCATATGTACAGAGATACCATGCAATTGTATACAATATCTTAGCGTGTAGAAGATTTGTGATTGGATGGCATGGCATGAAATTGTACCATTTTTGCAGCTTCTGCAATGCTTCATAGTATGTTATAGCTTTGTGTAGCCCTAGGATGCCATACTGGTAGGTGCATCAGTGGGGCTATTCAGGTTTAAGTCATTTGGATGTTTTCAAGAGATATCAAACTTCTTTTCACAGTTCAGTGCTCACTGCACAGAAATGTTGCATATTTTAGGGAAGAAGCAGATGGTATCTGTAGAGTTGGTGGTTATGTTTATTATTATTGCTGCTCCAACACTGATTTTGTAAGACAATTTTTTAGAAAGATCCAAATGTAACTGAATTCAATTAAAAACTTGACTGCATTTCTTTTGACAGCCAAGTGACCTGAAATGGTATTGACGAAAAATCCTGACTTTGTGATGTGTATACAGTTGGTTGGTTCTGTTGGTGGTAGAATTATGCAGCTTGCTTATTATTTATCCAACAAGAATGAGTTCTCCTTTATCCTATTCTAGGACAATTGAGGCAACTATGGAAAAAATGGGATCTTTTATGTAACAAAATGTAATTTAATCTTGAGTGAGAGGTCTTACTTAAGGCTACATATTGAAGTGCATTGTTTGAGCAGTGTGTTTGTTATTTTACAATGCCTTGTAGTTCTGTTGAGAACAAACTCTGCAATAGGATCTATTTCCAAGTATACCTATACAGTAATACCTCATATAACATTAGTATCGAATAACACTAAAATCGCATAACATTAAGGAATCTGGGGGGAAGAATTGCATCAGATAACATTAAGATCCTATGGGATGCTTCAGATAACAACCGCTAAAGCCTGTGTGGTTACAATGTATCTCTATGGATCCCATAGAGGATCAGATAACACTAAAAATCATATAACACCAAGACTTGTGGAACCAGGTTTTAGTGTTATATGAGGTTTTACTGTATAAGATTATAACCCTAATAGCTGTTATGAATGTACAGAAAAGTGACAAATGTCAGTATCTGAGCTGGCCTATGTAGCCTTGGGCAAACTATATATTCATTCAGAAGAAGGGAATGGAAAACAAATTGTAAGTACTGTACAATATAAGCAGAAAATCCTGGAAAGGGGTGACATAATTTGAAACTGATGACATGTCATTAATAATGTATTAATAATGTATTAGTACATTATTAATGGTATTATCAATAATATTATCATGATAAAGTGTTGTCAGACTCTCCAGTTACACACACACACACACACACACACACACACACACACACACACACACACACACACACACACACACACACACACACACACACACAGAGCACTGCACAATCAGCATGCAGTGCTGAATTTCTCTGTAAATCTGAAGACCACAAACAGATCTGCATAAGTTTTCTCTTTTAGTGCTATCTAAATACATGTTATTGTAAGTTTTCCTTAGTCTAAGCCTCCATATTTATGAACATCTCCATGGGGAGTTTATATGCCTTACTTCCAGCATTAGTATAAGGTGGAACACAAACAGTGGTTTTGCAGTTTGTGTCCCATCATTTTCACAAGGAAAGCACACGTTGATACACAACAAGCCCAGAAAGATTATTTGATTAACCCCCAAATTTGAAAATAATCAATTTAATGATTTTTTTAAAATCCATGTAAGATATCAGCTATGTACACTGTCTTTTGCATTATTTGCATGGGAGACATTCTTAGAAATGCAAAAACTGTAGTCAGGACTGACAGAAAAGCTCTAGCTCTCTTGCACAACCATGTCTTGCTTTCTCATTCCCCTTGGCCTAACTGAGGCAAGGAAACACTGACGCCGCCACCACCACCACTACTGCTCTTTAAGATCCACTTCATGTTGGACATTCCTCTTGGAATCAAAGAACATTCATTACCGTGCATATTTTCCCTATCTGCATATGGAGTGAGGGGAATGCAGAAAGGTGTCTTGCTAATTTCTATTGTGAACATAATTTATGGAAAATCCATTTGGATTCATTTTTTAATTATGAGCCTTTTAGACACTCTGGAGATTAATGTGCTTAGGCATCTGTTTTGTATGACAAGAATCTATAACCCCCGAAACCTTTTCCCTCCTGATTTACAGCATAGATGTAAGCGAGCTGGCAGCCCAGGGAAAATGGATTGCACACCCTCAAGAGTGACTCGGCTCATGAATTTCTAGGCATTTATATTGTGCCCATAAGTCTACATATATGTAGAAGCGGGGAAGGAGATGTAGTAAAATGCTTATTGTCCTGCAGTGGGTGCTGTGGGGTTCCTGGAATGCACATACATTGAGGGTAATGAAGATGATGGGCATTTCCCACTATCATGAGTGTACTGTATGGTTTGAAATGGGTCAAACCCTTCCACACGGTAGTTCAACCTATCCCAGACCATAAGTACTGCTGTGTGATTTACAACATGCAGAAATGTTCATGAAGAATAAACAGAAGGTGATTGAGACAGCTGAGGCTTATGATGGATATTGTGCTGCTAACATTTACAGGGAGAGATAAATCACTTGCTTGCTTGCTGAAGGTTTATTTTTTTGCCTTTCATCTGGATGTACATTGAACATTATTGTCTGTTCTTTATAGAGTTATGGAGGGAGTGAATTGACCCTAATTTCACAGATAGCTTGGGAGGACAATTGAGGCAGGGCATGGGATGTAAGAACATTGCCAGTTTTCTTTCCCACGTTTGTACAAGCAGATTTTCTAAAACTTCAGGGGCAAGGCAAGGCAAAATGTGGCCCTCCAGATGTTACTGGGTTGCTGCTCCCAGGATTCATCACTTTTGGTTGCATTGGCTAGGGCAGGGGTCTGCAAACTTGGCTCTCCAGGTGTTCTTGGACTTCAATTCCCAGAAGCCCAAGTCAGCACTCCTGCTGATCAAGGCATCTGGGAACTGAAGTCCAAGAACAGCTGGAGAGCCAAGTTTGCTGACCACTGGGCTAGGGCTAATGAGAGTTCAAGTCCCACAATATCTGGAGGGCTGGACTTTGCACATTTGCTCTAGAGTGACCAGGGACAAAGGAAGACTGGGCTCCTAGAGTTTGAAGTGTGAATTTGAGAGGTATGGTGAAAAAAAATTATGAAAGTTTATTTATCCATAGAAATCTCTCTTTTTTTGTATTTTTTGCCAACTTCCATGATCGTGATACTGATACTTAAATCAGTCTTCTCTTTATTGATTCTCATCTTATTTATCTTACACTCATGGATGTTGTAGTTCCTTAGCTGTACTTGTTATCAATGCCTGATCATCTGCAAAAAAAAAAAAAAAAAAGAATTCATTGTTATTGTTTCCATTCATGGCTTTAGCTTTTTTTAGTCCAAACAGAGAGAGAGAGAGAGAGAGAAGTGGAGGTAAAAATGTTATAAATAAAAATAAATGTCAGAATTTGCTTCAAAAGAAATGCTTTACAATTTAAGGATGATTATTATTACAGTATTTATTTATTTTCTAATTTGTATTGCCGCCCAACTCCGAAGATTCTGGATGGCTCACAAAAAATAAAAAATAAAATGATGATGATGATGATGATGATGATGATGATGATGATGATGATGATTATTATTATTATTATTATTATTATTATTATTATTATTATTATTATTATTATTATTATTGGTTGATAGGATTTTCGAACTGCTAGGTTGGCAGGAGATGGGACAGAAACAGGTGCTCATTCCAACATGTAGTACTCAGGTCATGAACTGTCAACTTGCTGACCTTCCAACTAACAAGACAAGTTTCTTAACCACTGAGCCACTGCAGTCCCAAGGAGAGAATGAGGATGAATAATTTTTGTAGCTGATAAGAAATACTGTACATTTTTGCAGTTTCTAAAAGTATAGTATAAAATTATGATAGGTTAGTCCAAAAACAGAACTCTTTCCTACTTCTAATATCTGTAACTGATTCTTAAGATTGGCTGATGTTTCTGACAGTTATCACTACATTACTGATTGCACCAGCCAAAAATAGCCAATGAAAGACCTTTAAATTTTGTGCTTCAGTGCTTTGTGTGTTTTCTCTTGTGAGACTTTGTAAATTACAGTACAAAGATATTCTGGCATCCCTAAGGCTGCAACGGTGGCTAGGCTGGCTGAAGATTCTCAAAGATGTTGTCTTAAAAAGGAAAAATTCCACCTTCTGATTACAGGTAAAGGTAAAGGTCACCCTTGCTCGAAAACCAATCATATCCAACTCTAGGGTTCCATGCTCATCTCTGTGTCATAGCTGAAGGGCCAGCGCTGGCAGCTTCTGCAGACATTTCCGTAGTCAAGTGGCAAGCATGACTAGACACCGGAGTGCACAGAACACTGTTTACCTTCCCACCGAAGTGGTCCCTATTTATCTACTTGCAATTTCTTTCTTTCAACTTCTGTTTATAGCATGGAACAATTATGGAGTCTTTTGGTCTTTCCTCCTATATTGACACTTCATTAATGCTTATAACCTAAAAGTATTTGTATTTTTAAGTGCTTCATTCTAGGCTGAAGAAAATATGATGAAACTGCTCTGCCAAGCCTGCCAGTTGTTCAGAAAAGTATTCATTTCAGAAAATTAATCTAAGCAGGGATACTTGAGAATTCTGATATAAATTTACTTGAGCAGCATTTCCTGGACTAAGCTGCGGATGGAGACATGGTCAGTTTAATAGTCTACCACTGTTTACATCTCTTCATGCCACCAGAACAGCATCAAATTCTATTTTTAATGCTTATTTTGATGGGATGTTCCACAAAAATATGAATTTCAATGATATTCTGACATATATACTAAAAAAAAATTCTACAGACTGCAGGATGGAAACAGAATGGAAATTCTGGCTGGATTCTTGAGATGTAGAATTATTCCTATTACTCATCCTTACAACTACCATTCACAGCATTTGTTCTTTTAACACAATAATACAACAAACTATTTTGTTTTTGTTTCTGAGTCAAAGTAATACTGTAACCTTATTGTAGATCTGTCTAAGTGGCTGTGCAAAAACAGTACCTGCATCTTTGCTTCTGAATGGGTGTTGGAAGCACATAGCAAGTTCCACAGATTGGTCACAATCCTGCACTAAACATCCAATAGGTGTTTTCCTAAAAGTAATTACACAACAGCAAGTATGAAATTCCTTTCAACCCAGTATGAGTGGGTTCTCTTTGTCCAAAGTTGACAACAGAAGCCAACCACATGTGTCACTTGTCGAATCAGGTTTGCAATCTTTAATTCAGATTTCTACACAGTGGAAACTAGATGGTGGGCTAGGGAGAAATAATGGCGGCTAAAATGATTGAGTGTAGTAGCAACTGAATAAAACTTGGAAAGCAAGATCAGAATAACTTAATTTATATAGTGCAGAAAAGAGGAGAATACTCAAAGATGATGTGATCACACACGTAAATGCCTTCAAGGTACATTCTTAGGATCCAAGATCACTGCAGATGGAGATTGCAGCCATGAAATAAAAAGGTGACTAATTCTTGGGAGACAAGCTATGAGAAACCTGGGGAACATTGTCAAAAGTAGAGACATCACCTTGCAAACAAAAATTTGCACAGTCAAGGCAATTGTATTCCCAGTGATAATGTATGGTTGTGAGAGCTGGACCATAAGGAAAGCTGAGCACAGAAGAATGCCTTAGAGATGTGGTGTTGGAGGAGAGTTTTAAGAGTCCCCTGGACAGCGAGGAGAATAAATGGGTCAATTTTAGAAGAAATCAACCCTGACTGCTCCTTAGAAGGTCAGATAGTAAAGATGAAGCTAAAGTACTTTGGACATCAACTGAGAAGAGAGGATTCTCTTGAGAAAGACTTGATGCTGGGAAAGGTAGAGGCCAAAAGAAGAAGGGGCAGCTGAAAATGAGGTGGTTGGATGGTATTGTAGACATGGTGGGCACAGAGATGAGCAAGTTGAGGAGGATGGTGGAGGACCGAGGTGCCTGGAGGGCAATGGTCCATGGGATCACAAAGGGTCAGAATCAACTGTGTGACTGAACAACAAAAAAATGATATAAATGCAGGAGGTGAATTATTCATAGTTGCAAAAGATTGTGGGATGTATCAGACAGCAAACATTAGGAACAGAAAAGTTCAGTTTGCGAAGGAGTATAATGTTTTGAACACTGTCTATGGCCCAGTCATCCAAAGCAGTGAATAAAAGTGGCTTTCAAGGAAAGCATTTAAATGTACTACTGTATTTTAAATTTCTCACACAAGTTTCAGTGGTGTCAAACTAATCAGCATTATATATGTTCATAAAGCTATTTGGGGGCACATTATCAGCTGTTTGTGTATTTTAAAATCAACATACCTTTAGTTAATTAAAGGGCCTCCCCCCCCACACACACACACAGAGACACACTCACTCACTCACTGACACACACACTTTTTAAAACAAAATAAAGGACAGAATGTACTGTACTCTGCTCTGTAGCAGTCTTCAATATTCAATCCAATATGTTCCTCTATGTCATAGAAAGCCCCCTTTTAAATGGTGCTTTCTCTGTTAGCCTTGTTACCCACTTAAATGTGTTTTAGTACTTTTGAAATGGTGATTCCAGATATGTGGGAGGAAGAAAATATGTAAACATCCTTGCCTCATCGTTTTAGTGAATATGTGATTCACTACCTTTTCTACACATATCCAAAGCCTGGGTTGTCCAGCCAGGGAGCTGCAACCAAGAAGAACATAAGGGCGTACCCGAGAAGCAGGTCCTTTCTGTTACACTGTAGCTAAAGTGTACAGTGGTACCTTGAGTTATAAATGGTTCAAGTTACAAAATTTTCACAATATGAATGAAAATCAATTGAAAATGATGGCTCAAGTTATGAATTTTTCCAGGACAGATTAATTGGTTTTCAATGCATTCCTATGGGAAACCATGTTTGAAGTTATGAATTTTGGTTTTCAATGCATTCATTCCTATGGGAAATTCAAGTTACAAATTTTTCATAACATGAAAAATGCCTTGAAACACATTAAATTTGTAACTCGAGGTACCACTGTAATGGAGAATGCTATGTGAAGGATGTATTTTATAGTAATCGTTTTGTGTAATTATCTATCTACTCTTACCTGCAATGACGAACAGCAACTCTATATGACTTTAGGCAGAGCTCTCTGAGCTTTCAGACTTGAAATTCTTTTACTGTTTTTTGCACTAGGGTAAAAACACATATTGTTTCTGGGGCCTCTTCTACTCCATTGAGAATGCTCATGTACCAAAGAGCATGAAAATGCTTCATCTTCAAAGAAGTGTTGGGATGTGCAGGACCAAGTATTTGCAAACCAAAACCAGAAAACACAAAGGGCTTCAAATGAACAACACACTTGATTGGAGCTGTGGGTGGCTCAGCTGTTAAGAAGCTTGCCTTGTTAGCTGGAGGGCCCGCAAATTGGCAGTTTGAGACCCAGGTACTGCATGACAGATTGACGCCCATCTCTGTCCCAGCTTTTAAGGACACGAAAGGAGCCTCATTTGAATGTTCCCTGAGTGGAGTTTCTTCCACAAAAATCCTTTCAATCCAGAATAATTTCTGATACAAAATTATTATTATTATCATTAGGTTCAGAGGACCTAAAATGAGCTCCTGCCCTGGATTTCATCAGTTTTCATGTCAACAAGCTAATAAGCGTGGGTGGATCACTCAAATATAGCTGCTTAATTATGGAATTGGCAGAGAAATCAGAGACCAGCCAAATACTTCTAGGGGTTTTTCTCCTGCCACTCCTATGTCCTCAAAGTTTCATGCTAAATATTGTATTTTCCCCTCTACATTCCCAACCATTAAAGGGAGATAATTCAGAGAAACAACCTGCATTCCATGTTTCACATAGGCTTTTCAAATCAACAAGTAGTCTTTGGGTTTAATTAGGTTTCCTTTTGTAATGTAGCTGCTAGGAGAACCAAGGAGAGGATGGGGAATGCTTGTTAGGACACAGTACCACCTCAGGCTATGCTCCCCACAGATGTGGCAAACTAAGTAAATCTCATTTCTGTCTTCCTGTCTTTGACAGATCTCCAAGGTGGCTGGGTTTTTGTTCTTATTTGCTGCTGTTCCTATTGTTGTTTTGGTCTATGCAGGAAAATGATAACAAAATAGCTGCTCCAATTATACTAAGGAAAATAATGTAAATCAATTTCATTGAAGTCTGCTGAAACCTCTTCAGAGCAGCTTCCCCTTGGATTAGGATTATTTCCATTTATCTCATGTCAATTAAGAAAAGATTTCATTTGAACAAAAATGCCAGGCATTAACTGAAAATAGGGCTTAGTGGAGGCCTTTTCACCACTTTAAATAGGTAGCTTTAATTAAGCTGTTGGCTAGCAAACATGGCTCTCCTTACTTGAGGAATAATACACCTTGTATGGTGGGTGAAAGGTTTCATATATCAACCAAGAATTTTTCTGATGGGAGGCTCATGCACTTTTGTTAAACTGCTGTATTGCAGCCAAAATGTTGTGAATTCGATCTTGACTGAGAACAAGGTGGACTCAGCCTTCCATCCTTCTGTGGTTGGTAAAATGAATATCCCACATGTTGCGGGCAACATGTGAATTACCTTGTGAGCCACCCAGAAAGTGCCCTAAGCGCTATGGGGTGGTATATAAGTGTAATTGCCATTGGTATTACCACCCTATTGACAATTCAAAACCTGCAGAGGATATAGAGAGGAACTGGGGATAGATTTCAACAGATAGTGTTTACAACTGAAAAGTCCCTCTCCTACAAAAATGCTAAGCAGCAGAAGCCACATTTTCTTTTGTATCTGACAACCCTTCTTTCCTCTAGGACAGGTTGGGAAACACTGTTCTAGGGCAAAAAAAAAAAAAAGTTTGGGCACCCCTGCTCTAGGGTCTCCAGGTCTCAAAGCACTGGCTGAATTCTCTGGGCACGTTTTACTTCCACTTGCAGGAGCGACGAGGGCGGTGTGGGCTGGACGAATTGCAGTACAGTGGTACCTTGAGTTACAACTGGTTCAAGTTACAAAATTTTCAAAATACGAATGAAAATCAATTGAAAATAATGGCTTGTGTTACGAATTTTTTCAGAACATATTAATTGGTTTTAAAATGTATTCCTATGGGAAACCATGTTTCAAGTTATGAATTTTGGTTTTCAGTGCATTCCTATGGGAAACTCAAGTTACAAATTTTTCATAACATGAAAAGTGCCTTGGAACGCATTCAATTAGTAACTCAAGGTACTGTACCACTGTATAACAAACCCATTTGTATGGATTCACAGGGGGCTTGGGCTTCAGGGAACTGAAGTCCAAGAACATCTGGAGTGCCAAGGTTCACCATCACAGGCATAGACCATACCCAATGGTTATATAAAACAGTGCATAAAACATTTGGAAGCCTCTGCATTGCCTACCCCTGTCTCAGGCATTGCAGCAAAGTAGAAGCCATTTCTCATTTCTTAGCAGAAAGGTAGAACATGCAATGCATGATGGAAGAATGATACTGTGACCTGAAATATAAAATGCACATCAAAAACCATAGTAGTACATGCACACTTTGGGTTAATCTAATACACTCCCTGTATTCACAAATCACCCTTCTTTTCTCTGCCTTTCTAGCAGGCATAGTACACTACTCATATGTGTGCCTCAAGTAGGCATTTTGTATGGAGTAATAAGATAATAGTTTTAAAATGTGGTTCTTAGTGCATTCTGAAGGATCTGCAGAAGAGTGATCCCACCGCTTTCAAGACCTGATAGAAAGCACTTTGTGAATATACTGAGGCAGTTCTTTTGAGTTATTTTTTATTAGTTATTGCAAGGCCTCTGCCTTAAATAAACAGGCAAATATGAACTCCTTTATTAATCAGAAACTGGGACACTTTCAACATAGCCTGACATGGTATCAAGCAGTGGTTGACCTCTGAAGCAACAAGCACAGCGGACATCAAGCCGGGTAAATTAAACTAATAATTGCCTGCTTTAATTTCCTCCAAGAAGCAGCTTCAATGTTTAAGTGGTCACTGAATTACAGCTGCACCCTGCTGCCATCCATTAGCTTCCAGGCTGGGAAGCATGGTTGGTTTTTTTTTTTTTTAAGGTTGCAGTGCAGATGGTGGTGGTGGTGGGGAAAAGCAGAAATGAAGAACTTTGATTACAGGCACATTTCATATTGCTTCTCTTTGTATGCAACTATTTTATGGGTATGTGAGAAAGATAAGATGGGTTGTATGTGCTTGACTGGAAATGCCACCTGACTGCAATCCAGTTACTTCCATGTAGTCCCAGAGAGCTTAATGGAATTGCTCAGTAGGGCTTTCATAACTATACTTTACAATAAGAATTTGCATACAGTTAGTTTCTAGGGTGACAGGTAAGCTTAACATCTCTGCAGCTTGCCTTCTACAGTTTGATAATTAGCTAATGCAATGAGATAAAATGATTGCAGTATTTTCATGTATTCACACTACAATTGAGGTTACCACACAGAACAGGTAAAGTGTGAACTCTTACTTTTCTCCTCTATCTACCTATCATAGACCCCATTTCTGTTAATGGGGAATGCTTTACTGAAAAGTCTTCCCTGTTGTTCTCCCAAATAATTTTTCAACAATATAAGAGTTTGTTTATGATGGTTTAGAAACAAGACTGACCATACTATTGGGTAAAGTGAGGCAGCAGTTTTTGAATGTTGGGGCAAGTCAACAATTTTTTCTCCCTGTCTCTTTTGTACAGTTGTTGAAAGAGGTGGAAAGAAGTGTTATTGGAATTATCTACCTCATAGGTCAAAATATCTTAGCCAGTCCAACAAATCACTCTTGCCCTTGGTCATTATTCAGCCATGGAATTTATTTTGCTTTATACCAGTGTTTCTCAACTTTTGGTTTTTGGACTTCAGTTCCCAGAAGCCTAAGTCAAAGCACTAAGTCAAAGCACTGATTAGCCAGTGTACTGACTTAAGCTTCAGGGAATTAAAGTCCCCGTATGGGGCATGGACCCCATGTTGGAAACCACTGCTTTATACCTATCAATGGAGCTTTAAGTAGTTTTCAGTATTCAGCATAAGGAAGGACAAGGACTTAAGCATATGATGTCAGTTGAGTGACTGGTTAATGAATCACCATATCAATGCACTGAGCTTCCATGCTGGTTGAATGCATCTGGGGATCAGAAATCCATCATCTTTAGCTTCAGGGTATCAAAGAGTTATTTCTTGCACTACTGCACTGAGCTATACTCTAGGTGTATCAACACCATCAGTGATAGGATTGAGACTTGTCTGAAGGGTCAAGAAAGGCCAATTTGAATTGGCATCATGGCTTCAGTTATAGAGAATAAAATGAGTGAAATGGCAGCCACACAGACTTGTGTACTCCATGCCCTTCTGCCATATTTCTTTGGCGGAAGGAGTTTTTATCTGGACAAAACTAAGTAATGAGCCAGAAATGCCCTCATTAAACTCAAGGAACAAACACAATACAAGTGATACCTCATATAACATTAGTATCAAATAACACTAAAATCACATAACATTAAGGAATCTGGGGGGAAGAATTGCATCAGATAACATTAAGATCCTATGGGATGCTTCAGATAACAACCGCTAAAGCCTGTGTGGTTACAATGTATCTCTATGGATCCCATAGGATTTTAACATGCATCAGATAACACTAAAAATCATATAACACCAAGACTTGTGGAACCAGGTTTTAGTGTTATATGAGGTTTTACTGTATTCATAATCATAATAATCAGTGTAGTGCTTTCCCTGAATACCACATTCATGAAAAATAGGTATCTAAAGAACTTCTGTGCTGTACTTATTTTTGCTGTTATATAGACAATTGCCTCAAGTGCATAATGTTAAGCTGCTCTGACTAGAATGCATTGGTGATTTCATGTGTCTGTTACATGAAATTATGTAAATTGTTGTGGCTAATTTCTGCTAATTACTTAGATGTCAATCACATTCCTGCTTACACAGCCATTATGTAACCAGAAATAAAATCAGCACCTCATTAATTGGCAGCAGTTTACCACCACAATATATGTGTAATGAACTTGAAAAACATTACCTTGATTTAGATCAATCACCGCCACTTCTCATTCTGAGAAAAGGAACTTCCCCGCACAGTTTGCATGGAGATTTCCCTGGAGAGCATTACATCACCGGGATTAGCACCCCTAGAGGCCTTCATGATTATTGAAGGGAAGATTTCCCAGAACCCAACACACCTGTTCACACTCTGAACTTCAAGTTCACATACTTTGAACTTGAAATCTGACCTTGGACGCTTTGCCAGGTAATCTTGACCTTGAGAGATCTCAGAGAGATCAAGGAAATCATCTCTCTCAGATCTATCTTCAAGGACACCCTCAAATTCATTAGGTGGGAGAAAGAGGGTCTTTTTCACAATAAAAGGACCAGCTTTTGCTCATTTAGAGGGGGTTCTTCATCGGAGTCAGCAGGAGCTTTTGAAGTTTAGATTTCAGGCTAACATCAGAGGAAAAATGGAAATGAGACTTTGAAATGGGACCAAAGCCAGGCCACTCATTTGGGGGATGAAATAAGACTGGGTCTTCGGATTTAGTCATTTTACCACCGAACTCACACTTAGCCAAAATTACAGCATCTTTGGACTTTGAAATTTCTAGGATTGTTTAAGGTCTACTTTTTATGCATTTTCTTATTTTATAGTTAAGTTGTGCGAGTTTAGGTTTAGAGAGTTAAGGACCCAGGAATGGGATCTTTTTCTTTGAAATCCTTTAGTAGGATTAGTATTTTAGCAACCACTATGCTTTGTATTTGGATACTTCAATTGGATTTATGGACAATGCTTTGCTTTTTAGTGCAATAAAAGGAAGGAAGCCGGACTAGGTCTCTTTTCCACAAAAGACAATTGGAAGTAATGTGTCTATGGAGTCTCCTGTTTCTTGCAACATCTATTTTATCACTCTACCCTGCAAAACTCCCATTGCATGTCCTTGGAGGATCGCCCAGGAGGAGGTGAGATAAGGAGTGAACTCAGGCTGGAGACATGTTTCTCAGGACTGGATGTGGAAAGGCATCTGTGGGAGTTAAGTGTTGCCTAGGAGCCTGAGGAGAGAACTGGGTTGCGAGGCCTAGATGTCCCAACTGGGTGCACCTGGTTGCCCGACCCCTCCACCTGTTGAATTCTGTTTTGCCCCAATACGGAAGGAGGTTGGCGACAATATGCAATTCAATTTATGAATGCATACATTTCCGACAAGATTCTGGCCAATGCATTTTTTATTTTATTTTTTCCTTCTCTAAAAAAAGTAATGTACTGTACAGTAATACCTTGGATAACGTTAAGACTTGGTTCCACAAGTCTTAACGTTATCCGATTTTTAGCCTTATCCAATGCATCCACCAAATAATGTTAAAATCCTATTCAGATGGATCAGATAACGTTAACTCCATAGAGATAAGCAACAGAGGCTTCAAGGAAAAGTCAAGGAAACATGCTGGAAACTTAAAGAACTTTAAGAAATAATTGTCTAAAGGGTAAATACATTACAAAAACATGCCAGACCACCCTGACTTTAGGGGAACAATGCCATACAGCATTTTTAAATTTTTGAAAATTTTATAAAGTGCTGTTTTAAAAGATCTGAACAGAAGCTAGGAAAATGTTTTCCTTTAGAATCAGCCCCCCTACCATTGCTGTAATAAAGGAAGTTCCCTCAGGGCTTTGCAGGGTGTGAAAAGCTTAATTGCTTTGTAGGTGAAAGGTTTCAGTGTCTGCTTATTTTCCATTGACAATGCATGAAGCTTGCGGAGGCTTGCATGAGTCAGACTGGTTTTGCAAGCTTTTGTTATTCAAATGTGGCAAGCTTGAGAGCAGGCAGCCCCTCCCTTTCTCCCAAGAGAAACTGGTGAGTCACAGCCACACCTCAGGGAATGTAAGGCAAACATTAGCCTCAGAAATACTTAGCTTATCTGATGGATTGGATAACGTTAACATAATGGTTAACATAATGGTTAACATAATGTTATCCAATCTAAATGTTTGCCTCAAATTCTCCAATGTTATGCGATTTTAGCGTTATCCAATCCAATCGTTATCCGGTGTTTTACTGTACAGTAATACCTCATATAACATTAGTATCGAATAACACGAAAATCGCATAACATTAAGGAATCTGGGGGGAAGAATTGCATCGGATAACATTAAGATCCTATGGGATGCTTCAGATAACAACCGCTAAAGCCTGTGTGGTTACAATGTATCTCTATGGATCCCATAGGATTTTAACATGCATCAGATAACACTAAAAATCGTATAACACCAAGACTTGTGGAACCAGGTTTTAGTGTTATCTGAGGTTTTACTGTATCTCCATTCTTGGTCACAGTTTGGCTTTGATCTAGATTCCAAGTTTTGCCAGTCAATCCTTGCAGCTTTAAATCATAAACTAAGTGACCAAGTCAACAGTGATGGTGCTACCCCTACAGAGTTAGCAAGCAGTGTCTTGTCCAGATAAACACATGAAATGGAAGAATAGAACCATATACTTTTATTTGTAGTAAGGAAGAGGAAATCTCATAGGTATAGATTGCTACTGTAAGCAACACTTATTGAAATCTCAATTTCTTCGGAAATATTAATGATACAGGAGTTTCACGTGGACACTCTCTGCCTTGCAGTACTTTGCTTACAGAAATAAAATGGCAGATATATCAATTTATCAGAGAAAAGGATGTCATTTGTGTGTTCACTTTATTTACAGATAGACCATAAAAGGAAGGAAACAGCAGATGCTCCTACTAGTAAAGAGAACTTAATTCATCATTTCATCACACCATGTGATACAGTGCGCTGGAGTCAACAAAAGCTTATGTCAAATAAAATGTTTTACTCTTAAATGTACTACAATTTTTTATTTATTAAGAGGATAATGATACTACTCTGCTATATGTCAATTTTCATTTTCATTTGCATTCTATCAAGTCTGTTTTGGCTTATGGCAAATATTACCAGGGTTTTCTAGATAGAAAGGAGTCAGAAGTGATTTAACATCCTTTTTTTCTAGGATTTAACATTCCATTTTTCTCAGAATGTGCAGCTTGCCCAACACCACATAGGCTGGCTTTTTTCACAGGAGGCACTGTGAGTAATAAAACTCCCAGTTTGGCTTTGTAGCCATTTACCAAAACCACTGAGCTAGCCAGTCAGCTAACAATAATTGGATGCCATCAAGTAAATCTTGACTTATGGTGTCCCTTTCCAGCGTTTTTTAAGCAGAGAATACACAGAAGTGGTTTACGATTCCATTCTTTGGGCTGGGGGTGCCCTAGGACAGTGTAGCTTGCCCATGGTTACACATGATTTTTCTCTCAGAATGCACAGTAGAGAATGGAACTTCCACTCTCTGACTATGCAGACTCCTATATTACTGAGCTATCCAGCCAGCTAACCAATTTCTATGAGCAAACAGCAACCAATCATTGTTAGATATTGATTCTCAATTCCTAAAGAAAGAAATGAACACCCAGTAGATTCTAATAATCCTTAAAATGAGAGCAAGAAATTGCAAGTAGATAAATAGGGATGATTTTGGTGGGAAAAGATATTTGGGACATGAAAGGAGCATCATTAGGGCACTCCCTGAGCAGAGTTCCTCCAGCAAAATTCCTTTCAACCCAGAAAGCACCTTTGTGTGCTTCTGACAAGATAAAAAAATTATCTACTTATATCTGTAATGTTTTAGTTTCCCTTGGTTCCCATAAAGATATTTTATTCACTTGTTTGTGAGTTCATTTTCAATCTTCCTGGGTGTATTGGTTTTTAATACATAATTAATGCATTTAATATGAATGTTTTTCAGCTGCTGGCAGGACCATGCCCCCTCAGACAGCTGAACAGGCCGGACTGGTGCTGTAAAACACGTCTACAGCTGTTGTAAATGCGTTTATGATAGCCACGGACTCATTTATGGCTGTTGTAAACACATTTACGTGGCCATAAAAGAGTCTGTGGCCACTTCTGGTGGCGGTGGCTGGAGTGAGGTCAGGGGCCAGATTAATTAGCACCAAAAGCCAGATCTGGCCTGTGTGCTGTAGGTTGTGAACCCCTGGTGTAAATTACACATGCATTAAACACAAGAAAGCTGCAATCCATCAGGGTTATTTGTCAGGGGCCACATGCTGGCAGATAGCCCCATTTCTTCTTTCTATGAATTGCTTTCTTTACCCTTCCCACCCATGTGGTAGGATTCATTCTTTTTGTCATCAGTAACATTTGCCAAAAGTGTTTTTTGAGTAAACAATTTGATTTTGCATTTCTTCTTCTTCCATGTCTAGGCCAGACGTGAAACCATCAAACTGAAGGCACCTTTTGATGAGTTCATTCTGCAGTTCCTTTCACCTGACTAAGTGTGAGAAAGATTAACCGACAACACAAGGTTGCTGTTATCAGGGTACACCCGATTGTGGTTAAAAAATAACACAATCTTTGAGGAGGCTCTTTCTGTGTACAGATTTGGCACTGAAATCTGCATAGTTTGGAAAATGCCTTCTGTGCAAAAAGAAAAAAGGTTTCTATGCAGAATACAGTTGTTTTATGAAGAAGAAGAAAAAGAAACCATTACTGTACATGGGTTATTCTTTAAAAAGCACCAAAAATGAAAAATGTACAAAAACAGTGCACAAGCAAAATAGAGTAACAAAATGTGGGCCACCAAAAACATGCATTTTTGCAGTTTGACTCTCATGACACTCGTTGCATCATGGCTGCTCTTAGTCCCAGCCTCGACGTTGTGTTGTTTAGAATATTTTTCTTTGAGCGCTCATATTTCTTCAACCTTCCTTGAATGTTATTAAATGATAAGGTTCGGTGGTCAAAAGGCTGCTTTGTGGTATGTGGTTATCAGGAACTTATGAACAATCATTACTTTGACATGCATGATTGGTAGGTTGGTTCACAGCACAGAAACACTGTATCTGAGAGTATATGATAATATCTGGTGGATGTCACCGGTTTCTGTAGAATGATGATGAACGCCCTGTTTCATGTCACTTCCAGCTCACTGCAAGACACTTGTTATTCTCTAGTGATGTCAGCCTGCCATGTCTGGGCTGGGAGATAGGTGAAAATTTGTCCCTCTTAATCACAGCATTCACACCCAAGTGTGCTCTGTTGTGCAGCATATAGATGCAGTTTTCACTTTGTTGGGCAGCAGTAGTTAAACCTGGGGTTCTCAACCTTTTCAAGCTGTGGGCCAGACCATGGGCCCTCAGACAGTTGAGCGGGCTGGACTGGTGGCTCCCCACCAGTGGATCTATGGCTGTTGTAAATGTACTTATGACAGCCACGGGTGCATTTATAGCTGTCATAAACACATCCGCTTCCAGTGGCAGCCGCAGCATGGGCCAGATGAAATGGTGACATGGGCCGGTTCTAGCCGACAGGCCATAGGTTGAGAACCCCTGGGTTAAACAGTAGCTTCTTTCATCAATGTTGAAGTAAGGTCAGTTCCTATCCCTAACTAGACTCCCCCTTCATCTGTCCATCTCTTCCCTTATTCTCTTCTCTTACACTCCTATCAGACTCTTAGCAAGCTTTCATTTTCACCTCCTTAATGGAAATACAGGGAACCAAGCAAAACCAGAATCAAGTGACAGAAAAGTGGAATCTCTGTAGAAACATCAAAGAATAATTTTGAAGTGTAATTATTTCTAGGGTAATGCACCAAACCTTTAGAGTAGAATGAATGAGGATTGTTAACATTGGAGAAATTGGGAATAGAGAAAAAAATTTCATAGCTGTCTTTAGCCAAGTTTACCTGATCTGTTCTACAAAATCTAGTTTATTTTCCTACTGCTATTAGTTTTAAGTGTTGTTATTTGTTATCTCTTACTGCTGTTAGAAATCCTGTAGTGGTTTATATGTATATATGTTTCTAAATTAATCCAAAAAGCAAAATATAATATTAAATTGCTCATCATTGTGAATTGGATGGTAACCTTCTTTAACTTTGCAAAGTAACCGATCTTTCCACCCATAATATAATAAAATGGCGGCTTTAAATTTATGAATAGTTTTTTGACATCTGCAACATAATCCAGGCAAAATTAAGCATTTGTATATTTGCAATGATTTCAGTGAGTTATATATTGAATTTTCTTACTGAAATTGATAAAAGTTTCAAATCATTTTTTCATGGTTTTTCTTTTCCTAAATCTTGCCTTTTTTAGAAGTCCTGAACATTTTCTGATTTTAAACACAAATACATGAACAGTTCCTTCAATAGTTTCTGATATTTCACCACAGCAGTGATAATGTATGAATGAGTTCAATTCCCACAGGAATAATAATGTACCTTTCCTTTATTTCCTTGTTGAGAAGGTACATGTAGGTTGGTTGATACCAACCCAAAGGTATGATGTAAAGCACTTTTTTTCTTTTTAACACTTACCAACTTTTAAAAAAAAACTATGTAAAAGGTATTTTAATACCTTTTGAAAAGTGCTTTGAAACATCCCCTCTCTCTGTCTCTCTTTTTAATGCTGAAATGACTGATCTCATTCCTTAAAGACAGACTTTGCCTTATCCTGCAAAAGAACTAAAGGCTGGCAGGTTTTGAGGTCAGGAATGTGTCCTCCCCTGCTGCTCTGGGTCACCTGAGGAAGTCCATAAAACCAGTGTCTTATTTGCTAAGCACAACTCAGTGCCTTTTAGCGAGTTATTCATTATTAATGCTAATGTGTCTATTTCTCTTTTTAAAAAAAGAGCTACAGCATGGCTGAGATTAAATTTTTACATTAATCTTCATGACTACAGTAATGGATTCTTGATTCCTGCCGTGAGGAGACTTTGATGTCCAGCTCAGTGCTGTTATCATCACCTGTTTTTAACTTTATGTGTTGTTGTTATGTGCTGTGAAGTCATCTCTGACTCACGCAGAGCCTATGAATGAGTGAGCTCCAAAATGTCCTGCCCTCAATAATCCTGCTCACCTCTTGTAAATTCAGGCCTGTGCCTTCCTTAGTGAGTCAATCCACCTCACATTTGGCCTTCATCTTTTCTTACTGCCTTCCACCTTTCCTGGCATTACTCTTTCCCAGAGAATCTTGCCTTCTCATGAAGTAACTGAAGTAGGATAGCCTCAGCTTCATCATTTTTGCCTCTAGAGCAGGTATTCTCATTGTTTTCCTGCCAGGGGCCGGATCTGCCCCTGATGCTTCTCGCCAGGGGCCAGAAACATGTCTGGTCCCTGGACTTACATATTCGTCATCATCGGCAGTGTGCAACAGCAATAGCGGCACTTTCTTTCTGCTGTTTTGGGACAGGCTTCACTAGTCCTCAGGGCTGCAGAAGACTTTGTGGAGCTCAATCACAGTGGTTTGAAAATTTTTCACTGCTTCTGTCTTTTGAAATCCACACTGATAGGAGAGATCCCTTGCCAAGTGCCATTGATGTCAGCTTTGGTCCGCATTCCAAAATGCCCCACCGGTGCACTGTGCAGTCAGGGCTTTGGTCACAGGTTGAATGGGCGCACACCCATTCAACCTGTGACCCAAGCACTGATCACGCACTGTGGTCAGGGCTTGGGTCATGGCTTGAACTGGCACTCCCCGTTCATACCCACGACCCAAGCACTGACCGCAGAGTGCAATCAGGGCTTGGGTTGCAGGTTAAACAGGCGCACTCCCGTTCAACCCACGACCCAAGCCCCCATCACAAAGTGTGCACGCCCATTCTTACCCCTGACAGAAACACTGATTGCAATTTGCGATTGGCGCTTGGGTCGGGGGTTGAACTGGTGAAACACATTTCCTCATAGGAAATATGCACCTTCAATGCATTCCTATGGGGAAATGTGTTTCGCTGAACGAGCAAACACGTGGCATGCATTTGCTCATTCAGTGAGGTGTGTGTGTGTGTGTGTGTGTGTGTGTGTGTGTGTGTGTGTGTGTGTGTGTGTGTGTGTGTGTGTGTGTGTGTGTGTGTGTGTGTGTGTGTGTGACCACTGTTTTGTTGCATGCATTTTTGTATCATGGGATTTTTTATATACTTAAAATATATGTGTATCTTGCAAATAAAATCTTCATGTCCTCTGATAGTATGTCATCTTTAATGAAATCCTTAATTAAAAAGGCTCTATTCCAAATAGGGTTAAACTAGTCATTTATTAAGAAGGGTCTATCCCCCCCCCCCGCCACTGCCACGGTATGGTGTTAGACTATCTGGACATGAATGAATAGACTTGTTATCAGTTTTACATCTAATTCATTAACCGTTTCCACACCCTCATATAATCCAGTAAATTTAATTTCGGATCTAGTGGTGTGTTACTGCTTACCATTTCATTGATAAAGTAAAATTCAGCTTCCTAGAATATATGTTTTGAATTACATAATGTATCTTGTATTTTTTTTAAAAAAGTATTTAATGCCTAATTTATGACGAGCAAATTACCTCTGAAGGAATATTTTACAAAACATTGTGACACACATTGAAATTAATTTTAAATTGATATTTTTCCAAATTGACTTTCATTCTATTACATTTCTATTTAATTGCAAGTCATTTTTTCATTTCCTCACATACCTTAAGGAAGTGACACACAAATCTAATATAAACAATATATTTGATCTGACATTTCCTCCAAACATATGATTTTCAGTTTCTTTTGATTCAAACATTTTCTTTGATCACAATCCGCCATATTTTCTTAGTCCTAAATTTGAAAGAAAGAAAAAGAAATAGTTGGGGCTTTTCCCTCCTCAAGCCTGTTTCTAATTTCCTCATTTAAAATTCTTCTTGTTGTTTATGATATGGTGCATGGAATGTTAAGGATTAGAAGAATCAAAGAAATTGTTTGTTTCTCAAAGAAAATGGGGGCTAGCCCAGAAAAATTGGCAAGTTATGTGGTCTTTGATGAAGGAGAAAAATAGCCCTTTTTACCTGGCAATGTGAAATCTCATGGGGCTTGAAAATGTATTGTCAAGGTGTTTCATTGAATAGAAACAGTTTAAATTGATGACAGAAAGAATTTACCAAGTATTGTTTGCTTCTCTGCTGGCACAGATCTTCTAGTCTTTGAATTTTGGTACAAAGTCCATTTCTAAAACTGGCATTTGAAATAATAGTGCTTTCCTAAAGCAAAGGAAGAAGTGGCACAAATTATGTTCTACAAACTGAGTGGAGGTGCACCTGGAATATGCAATAATTATTTAGGGATGGGAAAACATGTATAGCTCTGTCAAAGATATTCAAATCCTAGGGACCATGGGAAAAAGCAATGTGATCCACTGGGAAGACATCTCTATACAGATCTGTGATCTTTGCAAAGTGATTAACCAGGAAAAATCAAAGTAATTACATTAAAAGAGAACTTTATAGATGAAAATGGTTTATATTGTACAACTAAGGTATAGAACAAAAGAATTACCATAATGGGTAAAGAAGGGAGAGTAGAAACAGCAGAAAAAGATTAATAGAGAAAGCTATGTTTTGAACATCAACAATAGAAAGAAAGACTTTTCTTTTTAAAAGGTTTTTGAAAATAATGTGTCAGCTGAAATTCTTTTGCTCAGCTCTACCAAGTGTAAATTGTGATGGTACCATCACCTGGAGGTATTGCCATATTTGGCAGCATATAAGACCCACTCCCCCCCCAAAAAAAAAAACAACACTGGAAAAATGGTGTATGTCTTGTGTGCTGGAAATATGGTGTTCACTGTATATAGTGGTCTCTAGTGGGCCATTTTGGTAATATGTAGTTCTTGGGGGCTCATGGGGAAGGGAAGGGCATTTCGGATTGTGCCTTTAAGAGGCTTTGTAGCCTCAAAGCAGGAATTCAGGAGTGATTTGGGTGAGCTCTTCAACAGGACGGGGGATGGAATACGAAGAATGGGTTCAGTGGCACTGAGTGAAGGGAGCCATCAAGGTTGGGGTGTGGGACAATTATTTTCCCAGCGAGAGAGTTAAATGTCACTCAGCCTTACTCCAGCTGAGAGTCCAGAAAGGGGGTTCTTTCCCCTTGCATACCGACATAATGACATCACTGCTCAGTGACAGTGAGGCAGGGAAAGTGGACCTTTTAAACCAGAGAATACAGTTATACCTCGCTTAAAGAGCATAATGCGTTCCACATGATTGCTCTTTAAGTGAGTTTGCTCTTTAAGCGAAACACCATTATAACTGGCCAATTTTTTTTTTTGGGGGGGGGGGTTGTAAACCCTGATTTATTTGTTAAGTGAGTTTTTGGTTGGTTTTATTTGTTAAGCGCAGCAAACATTCAAAGAAAATTCTGCTCTTTAAACAAGTTATTCTTTAAGCAAGATGCTCTTTATGTGAGGTTTGACTGTACTGTAAATCATTTCCAAATACATAGGAAAAAATGCAGAAAACCATTCCCCCCCCCTTAAAAATGTGTATAAGACCAGGGTGCATCTTATATTTATTTATTTATTTATTTATTTTTATGTATAGGCTGCCCAATCAGGGGGACCCGACTCAGGGCAGCTTACAGTCATATTTAAATAATAACACAAATAATAATAACAATAATAATAATACAGATAATAATACAGGTAATAATACAGATATACAATACAATAGTACAAGCAATTATGCAGATACACAGTGTTGTCAGCACAGCACAAAAAGTAATGTCAATACCATAAATACAGTCCTCTCCCCAGGCTGGACTGGGCGAGAGCAGCGTTGGAGCCAGGTGGTGGTGAGGTCTTTCAAAGCCACCAGCCTGGCACAGCTGTGGCTCCCTCTCCCCAGGCCGGACTGGGCGAGAGTGGCATTGGAGCCGGGTGGCAGCGAGGTCTTTCAAAGCCACCAGCCCAGCACACCTGTGGCTCTCTCTCCCCAGCTCGGACTGGGAGAGAGTGGCGTTGGAGCCGGGCGGTGGTGAGGTGTTTCAAAGCTGCCAGCCCGACACAGCTGTGGCTCCCTCTCCCCAGGCTGTACTGGGCGAGAGTGGCATTGGAACCAGGCGGCGGCGAGGTCTTTCAAATATTCCAACGTGTTTTATATGCCGGGAAATATGATCTGTATTTTACTTTAATTCAAACTTTTCTATTCTCCTCTTCATGTTTCAAGATTCCCATGGGATCTCTCTTGCCCCATGAATATTTGCAATCATCATGGCAATCGGTCATGAAGACTGTTCTGAGAATATAATGCAGTGGCGTTTCATCTGCCTTCGGCATCTCAGTGTGACAACCATACCACTGATCCAGTTCTGTGAATCACTTTCTGGTTCTGAGCCCTTTTGGCAAGCAAAGTCCTCATCAGTCCTAGGCCAGTATTTATGAAGCTGCTGCCCTCCATCAAGATGGATTCAAGTGGGATTTAATCCACTTGGTGACCATCACCTTTCCCTGTAGACTTCGGCACCCAAGGGCATTAGTCTTCAGGGTTATCAAGTTAGTTAACTGCTGCCTAACACTCGACGTTGAGTCCCTGGCAGTATGGTCTACTCTATTACCATAGCAGGATAACCTGGGAAGACTGGGTATTTTTCCTTACCTTTTCCAAAACATTTCTGCATTTTAGAAATTTTCCCCCATGAAAATTTCATGAAATCATATCTTATCCAAAAATCCCCACAAGCACTGTAGAAAAGTTTGTATTTTCTGTAACCCAGAGGCAGCAGAATCCTGACTCTCCAAACTGTCCTCTGAACAAAGTTGTTGGATGTTTTCTGAGGTTATGGGAAAAGATTCCACTGGTACTTCTTTATGCAAGTGGGGAAACTGTTCTAATCACTCATTCTATAGATCTTTGCCCTAACATAAGGGAGAGACAGAATTCTTTCCAAGGTTTTCTTCACAAATGCAAGATTTTGTATGTGTGCAAAATGTAACATTATCTTCCAATGCTGCTGTTAAAAAAAAGAATGGTAGCCTCTTTTTTTCTTGTGTAGAGTGAAACATCTTGCAGTGGTTTACATTTTTTAATGTCTCATCTGTTGAGATACCCGTTCTCAGTGAGGATGAGATAATTTATACATATGTGCTGCATCCTTAGGCCTAGAATTCTTCTAAGAATTGTTCATGACAGGTAGCTAGAAAGATTCCTGCATTGAGTGGGAAGATTCATTTCTTTGTTCATTCAATAATTCTCTTTTATGTAATCTCTATACCACCTATCTAATATATAAAAATCAGAGGGAGGGAGGGAGAGGGGCACCCGTAAAAAGGTTCCAAACATCCATATACCGTGTTTCCCCGAATATAAGACTGTCTTATATTTTTAAAAACTCCAAAATATGCACAAGGTCTTATTTTCAGGGGATGTCTTATTTTTCCATGACGAAGAATACAGTACACATTTATTGCTGATACAGTGGATCACCAGGGCAAGATTTAGGTGAGTGCCTTATTTTCGGGGAGGCCCTTATATTTCCGAGGTGGGGGAAAATAGGGGGGGTGCATTACTATACGAGGAGGTCCTATATTCGGGGAAACAGGGTACAGAGTGGCCAGTAAGTCCCTACCCGGCCACAAAGAGAGTAGGGCTCTGCTGGGTGAGGGAGGAAGCACTTCCATTGGGCTGCCTGGTAGATGGGTGGGGTGAACTATGTGCTGGGAGGAGGGAGGAAGTGCTCCCATTGGACTGCTGGGTAGAGGGGCAGGGTGTGTGCCCATGAAGAGGACGGGTAGGGAATTATGGACTGGGTAGGGGCTTACAGGTCACCTTGTATGCAAAAACTAAATTTCTTGTGAAATTTAGTTTAAAAAATAGTTAAATGGGAGATAATAAAGGTTTAGAAAATTGAAACTGGAAAGGAAAAGGAATATATGATTCCTCTTTCAAAATATAACTTTTAACACAGAATAGATTTAGTGGAATCAAAGTTGTCATTTAATTTTTTTTTAACAGTTCTGTTGAATTTTTTCACTTTTAAGTACATCTGGTTTCATTATTTGATTAGGTTGGTGATACACAATTTGCACAGCATTAATTCTGAGAATAACATTTGAAGCAAACTAGCAAATGATATACTGATTCCTCGGTCCTCTTAATCTTAATAAATATGAAGATAATCTTCAAATGAAATAAGAGCCCAGAGATGAAACACATTGCTAGGTAAAATTTTATGTGCTCTTAAACTTTTATGTATATATTTATTCTCCTGTTATATTTCTTGTGATTCTTAAGCATATGATAACCTAATTTTCTCATCATTTGGGGACTTAAATCTTTTTGACTGACAGAAGCACACATTTCTAGCATTTATCAATTGCTAATATTTAATCAACTTAGACATTAAAACTGAATAATATAGAAGGCACAGCAGCAGTTTTATACCACAAGATAGTTAAATGGTACCATTCTGGCATCTTAGTGTACACCTTTAGTAGACACCTCTCATCAAAGTTTTATATTATCATGGATAATAGTGGCATTCATTTGCAGGGCTATCATTTTAGGAAATGTGAGGTGTTCCACTTTGAACACTGGGAAAAGGAAAGGTAAAATGGAAGGGCTACATTTCTCATACTCTGTCTTCACATACCCTAAAATCTGGCCTATCCTCTTAGGAGCCACCCTGGGAAATGAAAGTACTGTTAGCATTTTTAAGCATCCATTATAGGAGTGGATAGCTCTCTTAATTTGATTTCCCCCCTCCCAGTCTGAAATGTTTAAATCCTGTCCTTGCTGTCTTTCAAGTATTAAACTCGTCCCATGAGAAAGTTCTTATCAAAAACAAACCGAACGAGATTCTGAAGCATCTGTACTGGTCAAATGCAGTAGGCACGACTATTCTGAGTATGGTTGAATGCACAGTGATTCAAAACTGGGCTGTTTAAGAACTAGGCATGGAAAGCTTTCTATCTGGATGGCTGACTCTTGTCAGTTTTGCTTACTTCCATGTTATTTTTAAAACCTCAAGTTCTTTCCAAATTGTGAAGTCCTTTGTGAATTTTGGTAATGTTGGTCTTAGCAGGAATGGCAAAATGAATGAAAGTCATATCCTTCCTTCTGTGCCTGTGACAGGCTGTTTTCCCATCCTCAGAAATATCTTCTCAGTACCAGTGTGGACAAATTGCCTCTGTGTGTAGGATGGGAAGCTGTAATATTCTACTTGTCCCCTGTGAGTTCAGTAAAGAATTTGCAGAGCTCTAAATGTTGTTCTCACAACAGTGAGAACAATGTTTTGGGTGAGGTGCAAAATTGCACAAATTCCATAAATTATGCAGTTTGCATAAAAGTAAGATGGGTGTTGCCACACATACACAGTGAACATTCAAGAATTTGAAGTACTGGAAAGAGTGTTTTCTGCTTGCTTAAGAATCTCTCAGCCCACCTTTGCTTATTGTGTCTCTTTTGATCGTGAAGAGGAAACTGATTTTCTTCAAGTAAATTTTGCACAAATTAAGTAGAGTTGAATAGGGAGGAATTATAACTTTTGTTCTTGGCTGGAAACGAGTCCCTCCCCTCCCCACCTCCAGTAAATTCCTAGCCAACTTTTGTTCAATATATCAGTCAGGTGACTCTGGCCAAAAATTCCTGTACAGCTCCCCTTAAGGCAGCAAGATCAGAGACTAGCTGGCCTCTAGGTGAGAATCATATAAGAGCATGACCAAGGCACATCATGGCCCTGCCTCATCCCCTCAACCTCACAGACTCTTCATGGTGACAGAGACCTCATTATGCAAGGTGCAAATTGGACAAATTCCATAAATTATGCAGTTTGCCTAAAACAAAGATCACTGTTCCCCCCCACACACACACATATTTGCTGCTTGCTTAAGAATCTCTCAGCCCACCTTTGCTTATTGTGTCTCCTTTGATTGTGAAGAGGAAACTGACTTTCTTCAAGTAGGTTTTGCACAGATTAAGTAGAGTTTAATGGGGATGAATTACTGTATATACTCGAGTATAAGTTTAGTTTTTTAGCCCCGAAAAAGGTGCACAAAAAAGCGACTCGACTTATACTCAGGTCAACAGCCTTGAGGGTCCCAAAACCACAGTGGTGCAAATTCAAACATACAATTTTTTTTTAAAAAAAGCAATACCACTACCGTAAAACTCAAAAAGATACCCACACAAATGTCTGAATTAATTAATTTTACCATATTTTCATGTATTTTAATTACTGAAACTCACTAGCTGCTGCTGCATTTTCCATCCCCGACTTATACTCGGGTCAATCTATTGTCCTAGTTTTAGAGGTCCAAATTAGGTACCTCGACTTATATTCGGGATGACTTATAGTCAAGTATATATGGTATAACTTTTGCTCTTGTCTGGAAATGAGTCCCTCCCCCCCCCCCACAAAAATCATGCAGATATAACTATTCAACGGAATTTTGGCCAATAAATTTAAAAAAGGGAAATGAAAGCTAACCACAACATTTTGATAACATATAACCTTTCTTTCTCTGTCTTATGTTTCCAGCTACTGATGGAAATTCTTCAATGATAAAATTATGTGATAGGAGTTTCAAATCAGGTGAAATGCATAGTGCATATGGAATTAGAATAATTTCATGTTGTATTCACCCTAACCCTATATCCTAGCTTCATTTTACATGCTAGCTTTCTAGATCTATCTCTCATATTTTAATGCATGTATGTGATTTAAGAGTGGGTGGAAAAGAAAGAAGATGGAAGATGTGCTAATAAGTTCCCACTCTTATGAAGAAAAAGGCATGAGTGGTGTGATGAAAATGCAGCAGTTTTCTTACACTTAAAAACCTTTTAATGAAGATTGCTTGTCAAGCCTTCAGCTCTGTAAGACTCTCGTAACACTTCATAGTTTCTTCTGTGTTGCTCACTTATCTCTCTTGTGTTAAACCAGGGGTTCCCAAACTTATTGGGCTACCAGCCGGTTACGTGGTTCTTCCCACTGGAAGTGGAAGTAAAACATGCCCGCACATGCACAAAATGCTGCTGTAAATGCACCCATGGCTGTAGTAAATGCATTTACAGCAGTTGCAGTTTTGTGCATGTGCGGGCATGCTTCATGGAGTGACACAGGTGGCATGGGCCAGATTATTAGGTGTTGCGGGCCATAGTTTGGGCACTCCTAACTTAAAGAATAGGCCTGGGGAAGAGGATGTTTTAAAAACTGACCACCAAAGGGAACCAGGGGTGCTGATTTTTGAGGATCAGTTATACAATTTGATTAACAGCACCACCTTATAGGTTGACAGAAATGTAGTCTGATATCCACTGTGCCCTGCCTCTACTTTAATAAACAAAAAGGTACTAAAAGTTATGTTTCTAAAAATATTTTAGAGAACTCAAGAATTTGCACATATCATGAAGATGTGAAAGATTCTCAGAAGTACCTAGATAGTTCGGTTGAAGATTCATGCCATCATCCTGTTTTCTGTGTTAAATAACAATAATAATAATTTAAAAAATGGCTGGCCAAATACCAAAATGTACTCAAAATAAGATATGAAACTAATATAATATTTCATGCATTGCATAAGAATGGTCTTGCATGGTTGGAGTCCATGTTCCATGTCAAAAAACATTTGCTCAGACTTGGATCCCCAGATGTTATTGGACCACAATAACCCATATAATCCCAGGTCAGAATAGAAAGTTGATAGGGATGCCAGGAGATGTATTCCAGTAAAATCTGCAGATGCTTGCAAGCATGGCATGGATTTAGGGGTGTGTCAGTTAGCAGAACTTGATCTTGTTGAGGTTCTCCTCTTTTCTCTTCTCAGTTGACACAACCCAGTCCCGTAGTGTGTGTGGGGGGCAGGGGGCGCCTGCCCCAGGTGGCTCTTTCCAGGGGGCGGCAAAATGTCCCAGAATGAGGGAAGCCGTCGCATCCCCGGGGAAGGCAGAGGAGGCAGCCACAGGCGCGCACGCGAGAGAGAGAGAGATAGAGAGTGTGTGTGTGTGTGTGAGAGAGAGAGAGAGAGGAGTGGGTGCAGCCTTTTGGGAATCTCTCCCTCCTGACACCGGAGAACACAGGATGCTGTTTACCTTCCCACCTAAGTGGTCTCTATTTATCTCCTTCTAATTTCTTGCTTTCGAACTGCTAGGTTGGCAGGAGCTGCAACAGAGACGGGAGCTTATTCCGTCTTGCAGTACAGTACTTGGAAATCGAACTGCTTACCTCCCGCTTTCCAATCAGCGTCTTCTTAGTCACTTGAGCTAAAGAGAGGTGCAAAAAATGGTTCCTCCCACGTGCCAGGTAGAGGAATGGAGCCCAGCTCAGCTTTGCTCCCTTAGTTTGGTTCTCCCCCTAAGTCCTTTATCCCCACCGTCCCTCCCTGCTATAAATAACCATTTCGTGTCAGAAATTTTTCTGGGTTGAAAGGATTTTTTTTTTTTTTTGCAGAAGAAAGCTCCCAAATGAGGCTTTTTGCAAAAGAAACAAAGCAGGTGCATTTCCACTCAGAGGTCTGGGCCCATTTTAATCTACTTTGCACTTAAAAAAGAGGCCTCGTAAGTGTGAACAAGCAACATCTCTTGCCTCTTTTCCTGCCTTCCCCACCTCATTGTTTACGTTTCTGGGTGCACGGGATTAAAGGGAAATGCAAACTCTTAAGTGCCTGCCCAAGGTTTGCAAAAGGTCTCTTAGCAAAATCCTTAATGGAGGTGGAAGAGGAGGGAGGCTCCCCGGCGCGTGATCCTACGTTTGCAAAGTGCGCTGTCAAAGCTTTGCGGCGGAGGGTTCTTTTTTTCCTCCTTTTTTTTAAAGGTTGAGAGGAAAAAAACAAGGAAGGGAAAGAGGAAAGATGGAGGGGAGGCCGAGGAGGAGGAGGAGGAGAGGGAAAGAGAGCGAAGGGGAAGGGAAGGTGGAGCTCGTAGCTGGCCCAGGAGGAGGCTTACTTAGAATGCCTTCTCTTCCTCCTCGCTCTGCTCCCACCCCCTTTTCCTTCTCAGGGAGGTGAAGGAATATCCCCGGCAGCAGGCTCGGGCTAGCAGCAGCAGCAGCACCTCCACCACCGCAACCGCAACCGCCACCGCCACCTCTCTGGTTTCTCACTTGCTGCCTCCTCGCCTGGTACCAAGCTTTGCCTGGGGCTTTGCTGGCGGGGGGAAGCCAACAAAGTTCCGGGGGGGGGGGGGTTGCATGTGCACGTGCTGTTTTCCCTCCCCTCCTGGGCTCGACATTGGGATGGCCTGGCTTTCGCCTCTGCAAGAAGAACCTGAACGGGGTGGCCAGTTGCAGTGGGTAAGGTGGGTAGGGGGACGGCCCACCCCAAGGCACTTTTTGGGGGCGGCAAATTTGGCATCTGCCCAGGGTGCCTCAAATCCACGCTACGCTGCTGGCTCCACCTTGCAACATATTAGCTTATGTGCATTTCTCACCAGACAGGTATTCCATGCAATTCTTCAATTATATGAATTTTCTCCCATTCCTTAAATCTACTTTGTTCACACTTTTAAAATTATACACATTGTTCCAGGTGTACATTTTTGAAAGCATTTTGTTGCTGCTGTCTAAATCACGTTTTAAGCTTGGAAATGTATTTCCATCCGACTGAAATTTGTACTGGATCCAAGATTCAAGTCATGGAGGCAGAAATTACATAAACTGTGCTGAAAAATACACTGCATGATTTTACCTTATTCATACCTGAAGGATGACCAAAGCCTTCTACTATCATTTTTCTCTGACCTTCAAAAAATAAAGGTTTTGAGCTTTAACTCTTATAATTATCCAACTAGCATGGACTGTGACTGCAATAAGTAACTTTTGCCTGCTTCTATTCTCTACCTCTCTCCACAGCATCTAGGATTCAAATTCAAATTTTGGGTTGTGAGGTCTTTAGCTCATATGGTGTCTACTAGCAATAGCAATTACACTTATATACCATCCCATAGCACTTAGTGCACTCTCTGGCCAGTCCACAAGGTTTAGCATTTCCCCCCAACATGCTGGGTATTCATTTTACCAACCTCAGAAGGATGAAAGGCTGATTCAACCTTGATACCAGTCAGGATCGAACTTACAGTGTCAGCAGTTTTGGCTGCAATACAGCAGTTTAACCACTGTGCCACAAGAGGGCAGTCTTGATAGGTAGTTTCTCCATATCTTATCTCCTTACCGGCTAAAGGTTTGGCCAGAAACTTATCATATAGTGGTGAATACTCCCTGATGAATGAGATGGTGAATGTAGTGCTATTTTTTAAAAACATTTCAGGACTTTCCTCCTGCAAAACTTTATATATATAGCAAAACAACAACAACAAAAAAACCCACCATTAAAATACATAAATTCTGCACAAATTGCAGTTTCTTTTCACATTTTGGCTATTGTTTCTGAGAGAAAGAAGAATCCTGGCCTTTTTGCTTTTGTGCAGGAGGAGGAGGAAGAGCAGCAGCAACAACAACAGCAACAACAAGAATGTCTCCAGACAGAGCTATTCCCCTCCAGGAAAGATCTAAAAATCTGGGTGGCGAAGCAGGTGTGGGGCACTGGTAATTCGGTATCCCCCCCCCCTTTGCTGGCTTATATAATGAAGGCCGTTTACACTTTTAGTTATAATTTTAATTACTGTGTGTGGGGGGGTATTTTTTAGTGGTTTTTAAGTTTTAAGATTCTTGTAACTTAACGTTTATGTGATGTTTTACATTGTAAGCCGCCCAGAGTTGCTTTGGCGAGCGGGCAGCAATATAAATTCAAATAAATAAATGACTACGACTACGACTACTTAACTCTCAGTATTCTTGACTAGATCCTTCTTCATCTAGAATGAGAATTGCATATATCACTTACATCCTTAGTACCGTGAAGCATTTTGTTTAGTTCTTCTATTCTTTTTCTTCTTCTTTTATGTCTAGGTCACAAAACTGCCAAAATGAAGCCAGCTTTTGGTGAATTAATTCTGTAGTTCCTTTCTCAGCTAGTATGAAAAAGATTAGCCAGATCTCCTTACAAAAATGAGGCAGAGGATGTCTTCAGGCTTACAATCTTACAAGAAAAAATAAATTGGAAAAGAAGAAGTAATTTAAAAAAAAAAATCAAATACTGGCTCCAGTTCTTAGTTACCGTGCTCTTACAATGGCCATTTGGAGCACACATAGCTCAAGCAAAAGAAGATCCCAAAGTCGTCATCTCAGCAGCACAAAAGGGCGTCTTGTTAGTTCACTGCCTGCAACCTGATGTGCACATTGAGAATGTGTGTTCTTCCTCCTTCCACCTACTCTTTATTCCCCTTTTATTTTTCATGGCTTAAGGACTTACACTTCATGTACAGCTGTCAATACAGTGACTTTCTTGTGGGTGGGAGCAGAACACGGTGACCTGTGCATAACAACCCTTGCTTCAGTCACATCAGTTTGTGTGGGACCTAAGCCATTGTTCTAAACATAAGTACATAGTCAACAGTTATACATAATCAAATAACACATAAAGAAAATAGCTCTTACCATGCAGTTAGCAAAGTTGGTCCTCACCTTGATTCAAGGAGAGCAAGAACACATTGACCCTAATATTATGTAATGGGAAATAACCAATGCTTCATTAACACAGAAGAAGAAAAACTAATTTGGGTTTTATTCAGGATATAACAGCCACATGAAATTGTTGACTTCTTGTCATCACTCTACAATAATGGCAAACATTATTGCTGTTTGCCAAACCTTTGGAAGAAGATTAAAATAATTGTCATCTTTTCTGCCTACTCCTTCAACAACCATTGTGGGATGTCTGCTTCCCTTTGTGTGCTGAATGGTCAGTCTGGCTCACTTTTGCTGTGAGAAAAACAGGGCTCAGCATAATTGGGCTATTTCCCTGTCATACTGCTTTGCTTCTGAATCTGATTACTTTCTGTGAGTTGCAGTGAGTTCAATCATATGCACTCAAAAGGCTGAAGAGATAAAATAAAGAGAGTATATAGAGCCACAAATCTGACGTTTATGCCATTTGGACTAAGGAAGAAAGGAACATGGAAAGGCAGTTGTGGACAAAACTCTCTAGAATACCCCTTCTTTCTTCAAAAATCTTTTGACAGTGCAGACACAAGCTTGGGGCCTGCCTAAATTTATCTTGCAGAGAGGCCCACCGAGTGTCTTTGATAGTTCCTGATGTCCATATGCTATTATTGAGGTGGCAAACCATGGCACTCCAGCTGTTCTTGGACTTCAATTTCTAGAAGCCCTGATCAGCAGGAGTGCTGACTTGGGCTTCTGGTAATGGAAGTCTGAAACAGCTGGAGTGCCAAGGTTTGCCACCATTGTGCTGTTAGTTCTTTGGTGCCTTAGTAATAATATTTTTTAAAAATCTCAGCATGGTTTGTGTTGCATTGATGTGTTGTCATTGTCAGGGTATCTATAGCATTAATTCTCTTCCATTTGTCTTCTGTTCTTCACTGTCTATGCCAGATGTGAACCTACCAAAATGAAGGCACCTTTTGGTGAGTTCATTCTGCAGTTCCTTTCACCTGATCTAGTGTAAGAAAGATTATCTGGCAACACAAGGTGGATGTTACCAGGGTATACCTGATTGTGTTTCAAAAATACCACAATCTTCGAGGAAGCTCTTTTTGTGTACTTTTTTTTGTGTACCTCAGTTCTTGATTAAGTGTCCATTTAATGTTTTAGATTCATACATTTTTACCCACTTCAGAATGTGGAATTTTTGTTTGTTTGTTTCTCTGCTCCTTCTCTTAGGAGAGAAGTTCACAGCATCTGAAGGTCCAGGGGACATTTTTGCCCAACTTTATACCTTTGTGGGCCCCTGAGTCCCCAAAATTGGCCAATAATTTTCAAGGAATCCTCTCTGGACCTGATTTGCTTTCAAAATGTAATGTTGCTTTTTTTTGGTGGGTTAGTTTTAGTCAAAAGGGACTGTGGTGGCTTAGTGGTTAAGATGCTGAACTTGATGACTAGAAGGTCGGCTGGTTGGAGTGAGCTCTCGTCTCTGTTCCAGCTCCTGCCAACCTAGCAGTTTGAAAGCAAGAAATTGCAAGTAGATAAATAGGTACCACTTTGGTGGGAAGGTAAACAGCGTTCTGTGCACTATGATGTTTAGTCATATTTCCATATGTCCATGGAAATATCTGCAGACACAGATAGTACTGGCTCTTTGGCTATAAACCAGGGATTCTCAACCTGTGGCCCATGGGCCGCATGCGGCCTACAGTGCCATTTCATGTGGCCCACCACCACCTCCACACCAGGAAGTGTCATATGGTGGAGGAAGGGCAAAATGGCTGTCTGGCCCCCAAAGCTGTCTGAGGGAGCGTGACCTGGCCCCCAGCTTTAAAAGGTTAAGAACTCCTGCTATAAACAGAGATGAGCACTGAACCCTAGAGTCAGATATGACTGGCTTTTGAGCAAGGGTGACTTTTACCTTTACCTGCAGTAAAAATGAGAGACCTTGTTTAGAAAGATAAAGTAATTGAGTGAGAAGCCCAAATAATTTTAGAACAAAAAGAAGTAACATCACTTGTTAAATTTTAAGATCAATCCTTTCAGTTATAAGGGCTAAGTACTTTTAGAAAGCTGTGGAAATTAATGCTGAAGCAAAAGTAGCACAGACCGGTTCTTTCCTTTCTGATAAGATGCTAGGTGGAGACATGTTGTCTTGATTGTTGATTAATATCTAAAATATGTTAAATATTTGTTACCTTGGTATTGCACAAGATGATTAAGACATGATGAAAACATTCCCCCTCCTTCTAGTATTGTCTGCACTGAACCACCACAACATAAATCAGACAAGAAAAAGGCTTCTGGTCTGTTTACATTGTTAAAACTGATAACAAGATGTGAAAGAACACGGAAAATGCACCAAGTATATAATAATTTGTAGAAGTAACCTGGTTGTTAAATACTCATTTCGAGCAGTAAATTGGCAAACTGAATTGTTTTCTTTTCAGCTATTTGTATCTATTTTCCTCCTTTCTTAAAAAATCTTTTTTAAAAGAAAACCTAGAAAAAGAAGTCCCTCTGGGTTATGTTTTATGGAATTCCCAGCTCCATTTCCCGGGAATACCAGGATGGGAACGATACTTGTCTCACAGGAACACTACGTCTTCCATTCAGTTTGTAAAATAAACAAATCACTTTGTTTAGAGACAAATCTGAAATCCCTGTTTGCAATGTACAAATCCAATTAGAGAAGAGACTGCAGAGTGATCCGTTTTTGGTAGCCCCAGGCATGTCCCTCCAACAGTGGCCAGTGACTTATTTAGCCTGCTTTTTTCTGCTGTTGTTTGTTGCCTTGTTATTGTTCATATGGCAGGCCTGCCGAGATTTAAAAACAGCAGCAACAAGTAATCCTGCAAGCAATGTATTTAAAGCCAATTTATTAATTTCTGTTTCTTCTGCATCTTGTAACAAGAGCTCAAGTCAGCCTGTAAATTAATCATTAGTTTATTTCATCTGAATGATGCAGCTCCCCAGTGGCTCAGTGGGTAAAAGCACTGTGCTTAGAGACTGAAAGCATGGGGTTCGATTCCCCAAGAGCTGCATGATAGGGGACATGAAAGGAACCTCATTCGGATGTCCCCTGCAAAAAATCCTTTCAACCCAGAGTAATCTCTAACATGAAAACACACACATTTGAATGATGCTCCTATGAAACAGATAAGCAAGAACTTGTCAAAATCTACTTTAAAAACTTGGCAGGTCAGATGCTCTACCTCCAAAACTTACTACTGTATTTGTTTCACGATGTGCAAATAAACTTCTTTTATAAAGTACTTGTTCAGTGTGAAGAATTGATAAGCATGGACAAAAATCCGTTTTCCTTTTACCAATATGATGGCTGACTGTTTATATAGTTATCCTCTTTCTAGTATTTATAGATGGAGTCAAGGTATTCCCTATAGCAGTAATGGTGAACCTTGGCACTCCAAGTGTTCTTGAACTTCAATTCCCAGAAGCCCTGATGAACAGGAGTGCTGACTTGGGCTTCTGGGAATTGAAGTCCAAGAACACCTGGAGTGCCAAACTTCACAATCATAGCCCTATACCTTTTGTGCATAGGAAACACTGTTGCTTTGAAGGTGCCAATCCTTGGCTTGCATAACTGCAGGCCAGAGATCACACAGAGCACTGCAGCAATTGGGTGTCCATCTCCTCATTCCCCAAACAGGATACTTTTTGAGTTGCTTCTAAGCTTTCCCTTTGATGAAAGAGTATTCCTTTAGCAGTACAGTACTGTAATAGAAACAAGCTTGCAAACGCTATATAGGCAGCAAATAGTTTTCCTAAAAATGAATGATCCACTACAGTTGGGAATTAAATGAAAGGAATATTACTCTGTTAGGAACAAGGAGGTTATCCATCAAGTATTTCTCATTGCTGTACTTCTGTATGTATTTTCAGTCAGCAGTGCTTTATGTTGAGCTTGAAAGAGATCTGCTTCACTCTACTTTATACTGGTGTCCATCTTGTGTCAGTATAGTGACAGAGAGAAATAAAGGTGACAGGAACTGTTTGCATTCAGGGTCATATAGCATTGACACCACTGGGTGGGGGTCGGCTGTTAGCTCAGGAGGGTTTTCGGGGGACATGTTTGTATTCTTGCCTTGTCTTTAGGACCACTTGCAGACATTTTGATGCTTCAGGCAGAAGATAATGCTCATGCATCAGATTCCATGTCCATAAGCTAACTGGAATACCAGTTAACAAGATAGTAGGTTCCATTGCATTTGGATTAGGAAACTGGTTTAGGGAGTATGTTGTTTGCTGCAACAGATTGAATGATAAAGCCAATCCTGCTGATAGTTCTGTCGATGAAGGCATACGCTAGGGCAGTGATGGCTAATCTTGGCACTCCAGCTGTCCTTGGACTTTGATTCCCAGAAGCCTTGATCAACATGAGTGCTAACTTGGGCTTCTGGGAATTGAAGTCCAAGAACATCTGGAGTGCCAAGGTTAGCCATCACTGGCCTAGGGAGTGCTGAGTGCAGAGCTGCTACTATATGTTTTGGTACCTGGAGCTTTACTGTTATAAAGTTTAAACTTTGTTCATGTGTGACTGGCATATGTGATGCCCAAGGTTCCTAGATCAGGGGCTTCCATCTATTAGGTACACAAACATACTACCCTTCTTCTCTTGGGCTGGGTTAGTCCAAGAAAGGGTAAGTTGTGATGTTGACTATAAGTCCCTGCTTGGCCCCATATTCTCCCAACATCACAGTCCACCTTAGACTTGATAATGAAGGCAGGCGGGTAAGTATTTAATTTAAGTTAATTTACCCAACTTTTTTTCTGTAAACAGACCCAAGGCAGCTTACATTATTTGAAAAAAGACAATATAAATTATAAAAGTTAAGTCAATTTTACAATATTAAAAAAGATTTAAAAATGAACACATTAAAATAATAAATAAGCAATACTAAAAGGCACGTTTAAAATAAAAATGGACCAGCAATCCCACTGGGGGAAAGTCTGTCTGAAGATAAAAAGTCTTTGCACTAAAATCGCCCAACCCTAGTAACTGCTCTGAGTTGAAATATGACTTTTTTCCCTTTTAACCAGCCAGATTGTAGTCTACTTGCATGAAAGCAGTGGCGTAGCGTGGGGGGGGGGGGCGGCGGCGGATGCCCCGGGCAGCGGCTTTCAGGGGGCGGCAAAATGTCCCCACCGGTTTGGCCTCCCTCTGCCTGGGCTTAGGAAGCAGGACTTCCCAGGCGGAGGGTGGCACTTTTGCTGGCGAGCGCCCTGCGTGCACGCGCTGCTCGCCTCCGCCCGCTCGCCCGGCTGGCCGTCGGGGGCTCTCCGCCGCCTGCCCCTGGTGGGCGCCCCGCATGCACGCGCACGCTGCTCGCCTCCGCCCACCCAGCCACCCACCCAGCTTGCCGTCAGACAGCTGGGTGGGTGGGTGGGCAGAGGCAAGTGGCGGGCGCAGCACACAGGGCGCCCACCAGGGGCAGGTGGCGGAGAGCCCCCAACGGCCAGCCGGGCAGGCGGGTGGAGGCGAGCAGCGCGCACGCGCGTGGGGCGCTCACTAGCAAAAGGGCCGCCCTCCGCCTGGGAAGTCCTGCTTCCTAAGCCCAGGCAGAGGGAGGCCAAACTGGTGGGAACATTTTGCCGTCCCCGTCGGGGGTGGGGGGTGCCATGGCGGGGAGCCCCGGGGGGGCTGGCTGGCTGGCTGGGCGGGAGGAGGTGGGCAGCGTGTGCGCGCGCGCACCGCTCGTCAGCAGGGGGCACCTTTTGCCTGGGTCCTGGGGGGTGGCGGCGGCAGCGGCAGCGGCGAGCTGGGGGGGAGTGAGTTTGTTCTTCGCCCCAGGTGGCTGAAGTCTGTGCGACGCCACTGCATGAAAGATGTACTTATGGAAAGCAAATTAACTGCTCTCTCTGCTGTTCTGTAGTAGGCAGTTAGGGATATACAGTATGTTTGTTTATACTTGTATGCTTAACTGGAATGATGGCATAAAGTTTGCTAGCAAGAGTTGCATACCATCAGCAAGTTGGTCATTTTAACTTCCACCCTAAGTAAACCCTACAGACCAATCCCAGTGTCCACCATACTCACTACAAAGGGAATCACTGTGATATGAAAGAGGTGAAAGACAAACTTTTACTAATCCAATCAAATTGTTTTTGTTTTGTTTCTGTGCTTTTTGTTTTGCTTTATGGCATCAGTGGACAGTCTTGCATGCAGTCACAAGGGATTGGAGGGTATGCTAATATACAGTGGTGAGATGTCAAGATTTTTACTACCCCACCGTGATGTCATCACAGTGTGGGTGGAGCTAACATCATGATGTCATGATGTCATGGGCGAGGCCAAAGAAAAAAAAATAAGCACACACACACCCCAAACACAAACCCGTCACTTACCTGTTAGTATAAGTGCCTGGGCAGCACCATGTTGCAAGATGGATATGGTCATTGTACCAGTTCTCTAGGATAATATGCCTTAATGTAAATGTAAAACAGCTGTACCTCCTTAAGGGTTCTCCAATTGGAACAGCACAGGTGTAGCTTATTGATGAGGTAACTCCAAGACTTTGCTTAAAACCCCCAAGCCAGGCTGTCTGCCACGCCTTTTTAGGAACTGTGGTAGTATGTCAATATAGGTAAAGGTATTAAATACACATTAAAATACACACAGACACACCACATCCAAAGATGAGTCACTTACCCTGGGGAGCAGGCTATAGGGAGCTTCAGGCTAGCAGCTTCTCTTCCTCCTCCCCGCTTGGGAGGACAGCAAGGAGGCCGTGCATACGCGCCAAGCACTGTAGGCATGCATGCACTCCAAGTGCTTGGTGTCCATGCACAGTGGGGTAACCAGTGAAAAGGTAAGCCCCGAAGGTGGTTCCCCCCCCCCCCAAAAGCTGCTACCGTTTCTCCAGGACACTGGGAAAAGTTACTACCGGTTCTGGCGAACTGGTGTGAACCTGTTGCATCCCATCACTGCTAATATACAGGAAGAGTTCATGAGTGTTGTCTATGTTTTAGGTGAGAAAGGGGACTGATATGATATAAATTTGTTGCTTTTGAGGGTTGAGTTTCAACCATAAGCTCTCTTTTATGATAGCTCTGCTTCCTTGCCAGGACCTTTAAGAAAATGTAAGGCCTATTTGAATATACAGTTGACAAGCTAGCTCAGCCAGAACTGGGATTAATACTTGCTGAGAAAACTTTAAACTGTTTTGAAAATATCTATGTCAAATGAAATTATGTACTACAGTCCTCAAATGGCAACGAGAAGACCACAAGCCCTGCCTTTAATTCTCTGCTTCCTCCCAGTTTTTACTAAACCATGCCTTCTGTTTGTCTTCCAAAATAAGTAGCTAACAAAATAAACTTTAAAATTTAAGTGGGGCCAGGCTTTCTCTGTCTTCTCCTTGTTATGACAATGGTGGAACATTGGTCTCACAAGAGCAGCTCATTAGAATGCGGGTAGATACAGCTACCCATTCTAATTGTAGCTGGTGGCTTCAAAATCCATTCTCAGTTTTCTAGGTGTTGAATCCTTTGATGGAGTTTCTGCGATGCAGGACTTCAGACAGCAGGAAGGAGGCAGTTCCCCATCAAACCTCTCTCTCTCTCTCTCTCTCTCTCTCTCTCTCTCTCTCTCTCTCTCTCTCTCACTCACAAACACACACACACACACACACACACACACAAGGGAGAGATGGGGGTAGCACAGGAAATGTAGACAAGTCAGGTAGGTTTTTGACAGAAAAATATTTCCGAAAAGAAAATGATATGACATATAATTATTCAGCTCTGACCAGAATTGAAAAGAAGAAAGGTTTGATAATTAGTGTAACTCCCAGTCTACACCACTCAGACCTTAATGTGTTGGAAATGACTTCTGAAAGAGGGACTCAAGCAGAACATTGGCAGAGAAAGCTTTTAAATGATAGAAGATTTATTTGCTTAATGTTGGTAACATTTCTTCCCACCTCCATTTCTCGAGTCAGCAGTTCTCTTTGCAAGTAGCTATCAGTAGTGATGAGAAATGATTTAGATGAGGAGCTGCTTTGGATGACTGCGAGAAAAGAGTGAGAGTGCTATTAGATCAGGGGTGCCCAAACTTTTCAGGCCGCGGACTGGTCACATGGTTGAGTGTGCTAGTCATGTGGTTCCTCCCACCTAGGAAGTAAAACATGCCTACCTCTGATGTTGCCTACCTCTGATGTGGAGAATTATTAATTTTATGTACAAATGGAACTGTCTTAGCATGTTATGCCATTTGTATTCTTGTATGTATTGGGTAAGGGTTGGGGCAGAAGCTACTCCTTCTGTTTTCTTCAAACATGATCATATGACCAGTCTTTTATGTTTTGTTGTTTTTGTTTCAATTGCTTCAGGCTCTTATGCATCTGGAACATGTTCCATGTAGGACAGAAAATAGTCATCCTTTATATTAGTTATCATTGACTAAGGACAAGTCACAGTTTAATTAATTAATCTTCAAAAAGTAGAAGTCCCACTCCATTGTTGTAAACAAGGAAGAATTTCAAAGCAGGGGATCTGTGGGATTCAGCCTCAGGCTAGTATAGGATGGTAGTAAGCCAGGACGTGACTCATATTAATTTTTGTCTTCTTCCATTAGCTGTTCCTGATCTGTTATTCTGTTGTATTGGTAAAGATAACATTTTACTTTGTCCTCCACATTCGTTAACACAGTTCTTCTGTTTTAGTAAAAGCTTAGATATTCTTGAAAGACAACTCCCATCAGCCTCAGCCTCACTAGCCAGGGATGAAAGATGATTGAACCATTATTCCAAAAACAACTAGATAACCACAAGCTGTTATTCCTTGCCAGGAGTAAAAGTCCTCAGCAAGCTACTTAATGCTGCACTTAATTTGAACTGAAGCTTGTAGCAACTAGATTTAGAATTACTGGTACATGTTGATCAGCGGAACATATTCCACGTATAAGAGAGTGTTGGATTGTTTATTAGATGGAAATAGAACATGGTTCAGTGGTACTCTGTTGGCTACACAGACTTCCATACTTGAGATATTAGTTTGGTTGAATCTGAAAAGCTATCAAAGCACAGCCATTTAGTAGTACAGTATTTTAATAGGCACCTAATGCAGTAGCTCAAGTGGTTAAGACGCTGACTGGGAGGTGGAAGGTCAGCAGTTTAAAACCCGAGTACTACATGACAGAATAAGTGTTCATCTCTGTCCCAGCTCCTGCCTACCTAGCAGTTTGAAAGCAAGAAATTGCAAGTTGATAAACAGGGACCACTTTGGTGGGAAAGTAAATAGCGTTCTGTGCACTTTGGTGTCTAGGCATGCTTGCCACATGTCCACAGAAACATCTGCAAACGCAGCCAGCACTGGAACTTTGGCTATAAACAGAGATGAGCACTGAACCCTAGAGTCAGATATGACTGGCTTTTGAGCAAGGGTGACCTTTACCTTCACCTTTAATGTGGTATAGTGGACAAAGTGAAAAATTAAGGCTGAGAAGATGTGGGTTTAAATCCCTGCTAGGCCAGGGTAAATCATAGGGTAGGGAGTAGCAGTAGTACAACCATTCCTTAAATATCTCACTTCTCTTGAAAACCTATTAAGGTTGCTATAAAAGAGATGTGACTTGACGGCATATAACACACACATCCCAAGAAGCCAGGGAAGGGATTGGTGGGGAGCGGTGGTGCAGAAGTTATAGTAAAGTCTTAGCGCTTCCTTGTTTCCCCAGGAGAGGCATTATGCTGACAGCTGCAATAAAGCACACTCTCTGGCTCATAGGTGAGAGGACATTCTCTCTTGCATTTTGTAGGTCAGTTGATTTAACAAGCAAAAACAAGGTTGAGCCATGCTCAAGAAGGGAAGAGACAAGCAGCCTTGGTGACAAGGGAGTGAATGCTAAAGCAGGCAGAAATGGAGGGCTTGGGAGAAAGGGCGATGACAGAATTTCCTTCCTTCCTTCCTTCCTTTTCCTTCCTTCAACTTATTATCCCGCCCAATCGGGTAAAAAACCCAACTCTGGGCGGCTTACATACACAGTTTAAAAATACATAGCTAAACCACAACTCAATATAAAACCACAAATCAATCTACGATACCCTATTCACAGTTAAAAATATAAATTAATACAATAATTAAAAGTTAAGCTAAAAGAAATTAAAACAGTTCCAAGTTATAAAATTATGTAATTATTAAAAAACAGAACCAGGGTAGGAAGGTAAGAACAACGGGTGGCTGTCTCATCTGATAAGCCACCCAACATGAGATCTGGTATTTCCGGATCCCCAAACTTGTCCTGCCAGCCAGGTTTTAAGGCCTTTCCGGAAGGGCAGGAGCTCTGTTTGTTGACGTAGATCGATAGGCAGGAGGTTCCACAGGGCTGGGGCGGTCACGGAGAAGGCCCTCCTTCTGGTGCTAGAGAGGCGAGCCTCTCTAGCTGATGGAATTGCAAGGGAGCCTCTCCGATCCGCCCTGGTGGGACGGACAGACGTTCTTGGGGTGACGCGGTCTCTGAGGTATCCTGGCCCACTACCATATAGGGCTTTAAAGGTAATGACCAGCACCTTGAATTGCACCCGGAGACATACTGGCAACCAGTGCAGCTGCCGAAGCAGTGGTGAGGCACGAGCATAACGCCCGCACCCCATCACTACCCGAGCAGCCGCATTCTGGGCCAGCTGGAGTTTCCGAATGGTCACCAAGGGCAGCCCCATGTAGAGCGCATTACAATAATCAAGTCTGGAGGTGACCAGTGCATGTGTGACCCTGAGCAAGGAGTCCCGATCCAGGAGTGGGCGTAACTGGTATATTACACGAAGTTGTGCAAAAACCCTCCTGGCCACGCCTGCCACCTGTTCTTCGAACAGTAGTCGTGAGTCCAGGAGGACCCCCAGATTACGCACCGGATCTGTCTGGGGCAAAACTGCCCCATCCAGAACCAAAGCTGGAAGCTCCCGGGATAACACAGGGCCCCTCACCCATAGCCACTCAGTCTTGCCGGGATTCAGCTGAAGAATGCCTAGGAAGCAAGAGTCAAAAGGGAGGATGGTTAGGCTGAGTAAGGTATCTAGCATTACTGAAGCTCTCATGACAGGCAAACCAGTGTAAGAGTGGAAGTTAGAAGGTTTGTCAGTTTTGTTTCCCAACATTTGTGAAGAGTATAGAATGTTTTGAGGAAATATGGTAGTCAAAAAATGCACACATTTTTAAGTGTAAACAACCAACATTAGGATAATTGGGAAATAAAGATGCACGAGCATCTTTAAAAAGGAAGAATTTATTTATTTATTTACATTTCTATACTACCCTCCTTGCCAAAGGCAACCCAGGACAGTTTAGCATATCATAAAAACATCGGAACGATATAGATTAAAATTTTAAAAGTTCTAAAATCTATAATTAAAACCAATTAAAAATAGAACTGAATCTTGTATACTGTAATTTAAAACTTAAGGGAACAGAGGGGGGAAGGTAAAACCAACCAGCAGGCTGAGGTCGTTGTGCCTCCAGTGCCCCAGACCTGCCCTGCCAGCCAGGTTTTTACACCCTTCCGAAAGGGCAGCAGCTCTGCCTGGAGACGCAGCTCAGTTGGCCGGAGGTTCCAAAGGGCCGGAGCGGACACAGAGAAGGCCCTCCTTCTAGTGCTAGAGACATGAGCCTCTCTAGCTGATGGCACAACCAGGGAGCTTCTCCGGTCCGCTCTGGATGTTTCCTAATGGAGATATCTTCACCTCCCCCTTTAGGGCATAAAGACATTCATGCCCGAAAGAAATGCTTCTGGAAGCTGTCTCTATCACTTGTCTAGTAGGAAGGAAAGTTTGGCAGCATAGTATTTGGTAATCCTCCAAAGTGACTTTTTTCCAATCTCTCATAGCCTTTTAAAATGGAAGGAACATAAGCACTATTTCTAAAATATTGAATGTAACAGACCAGGAAATAAACAAACCAGAAATCTTCATGCAGGATTAGTTGTTAAAAAGGCGTTTTGTACCTGTGTTTCTCTGTGAGGAACATGGGTCTTAATTAATGAATAGCAAATGGTGTGTGTGAGAGTGAAAACCACCTAAGTCTTGAAATTTAAAACACTTGCCCCTTCTGCTTTGCAGTGATGAGGCTGCACTCTATGATCACTTGTCTTGGAATGATCTCTGTGGAAGTTTCTGGAAGTAGCATTGACATAGAACTGCACTGGATTGCATTTTAAGTACAGTAAAACACCGGATAACGATTGGATCGCATAATGCTAAAATCGCATAACGTTAAGTAATCTGGGGAGGAGAATTGGATCGAATAACATTAAGGTCCTATGGGATGGATTGGATAACAACCGCTAAAGCCTGTGCGGTTACAAAGTATCTCTGTGGAGCTTTAACGTTATCCGATCCATTCCATAGGATTTTAACATGGATCAGGTAACACTAAAAATCGGATAACACCAAGACTTGTGGACCCAAGTTTTAGTGTTATCCGGTGTTTTACTGTATTTTCAAATAGTATAGCGCCATAATCAGGTGAGACCTATTTTCAAAGAAGAAAAAGAAAGATATAAATGTGCAATTGCTCCCTGGATACACAAACAAATGTCAGATCAAATTTGGGAGAGGGTCGTCTCAGACTCTCAAATTTGCCAGGTTTCTCATGTGGAACGTAACTCCTGCTCTAATCTGCAGAAACGTGATAGGTAGGAAACAGCCAGTGCTTCCTCTTTGCCTTAAACACACCTTGCTCTCTATCCCGAGGCAGGATGCAAGCTGTTCCCAAGGTCTGCGCGGATGATGTTCATTGCCTTCTGCAGCTGCTACCCTGCCAGTTGCTAATTAACTGCTTTGTTAAACCACTTTCAGTTACCTGGAGGAGGAAAGCAACAATATGAAACCCCATTCTGCAGCTGCCTCACCCTGCACAGGACTATTTTCTGAGGTATAAGGAGGTAATTGTGCATTATAGAGCTGCTTGGTGGTTTAAGCAAAAACAACAGCAGGCAACAGGCGGTGAGCTTTCAGCCAGCTGCGAAGGTGTGTGTGTGTGTGTGTAAGTACACTGAACATGGTTGATTAAAGGTAGAAAAATGGATCAGTTCCTCCTTTGCCTTTGCCTTTTGTGCAGCGAGAAGAGTAATTCTTAGTGGGTGGCGGGTGCAGATAAGCATTCCAGAGCGGAAGGGAAAGCAACTGGTTTGTACTTAGAGTTTCAGTGTAAATATTCGTGTGGAGGAATGGACACTCTGATAACATTGTTGCCTCAGCCAACAAAACCCTCTTTGCTTTGGCATTTCTTGGCAACGGTTGCTTTTTGTGCCAGGCTGTGTGAAGCTTCTTGTCTTCTGCAGTGCAATTAAGTCATTAAGAGCAGCTCAGAAGTGAAGCTCCTGCTTCCTTTCCAACCCAGCTGCGCTGAGAGGCTGCCAGCAATTTACACTTCAAAACATGGTTTAGGCTAGAGACAGGCCACCCACCTTAGGGAAACAGGTACAATGGTTTCCCTTTGAAAGGCAATGGATGAGGAAGATCAGTTGTAGGGATTTTGACTAAGAGGGAGTATCAGTGTTCCTCTGTGTGACACAAGAGGGCACTTAAATCGAAAAATGGAAATGGAAGAAAAACAGGATATTTGGAGACTGGCTTTGTAGATTGGTCTGAGCTTTAGTTAAAAGAGAACTGAATGGAAAAGCAGTCTAGGATTTGGAGGAAACAAATGCAAGGACAGTAAGAATGTGGGGGTTTAGATATTGTTGCATTTCCTCAAATACCACTTCTTCTTTCTTTCCATTATTGTTCCACAAAAAAATGCAAGGCTTTGCCTTTTCTCCCCACACTGAAATTCACCTCCCTCCACCTTTCCCCTTAAATTGCACATTAATAAATCACACTTTTTTTCTCATTTGGCTAAAATATGTTTCTCTTCAGGGGTTTTTAAAATCCACATTTTTACTTGATCTCATTTAAACTGTGTGCCCTGCTTACTGTGTGGTTTCTCTTTCTGAAACACTGTAAACTTTGCAAATGTGTGGATTCTCAAGATGAGATGCATTCCTTCCCCCCCCCCCCCAAAAAAAAAAAAAAGGCTTGAGAATTATGGAAATGCTACTACTCTCTTCAGAAGTGGTGAATTCTTTATTCCCTTCCCATTCTTAAGCATCTGCTGCTGGGGGAATAACTACTTTATCTGGCTTTATGGAAAGCCTGACCTTAGAATTTTTCCTTTGCTACAGGGTTTGTGTACTTAGTGTGACTTGCAAAGCAAATGAAGAATAAATATCTGGTTTCAAGGTCTTGCAGGGAAATAGCTAAAACTTTACATCATAGCAGACTGCATCTTAAACCTACATTGACTGTTCACTTTGTATAAAGTTTTTGGGTAATCTGCTGTTGTTCATGCTCTTGATTAGAACATCTGCATTCTGCCATGGCGCTTGTTAATATCTCACTGATTTCAAATGCCCAGGCTTAATAGTTATAGGTACTAGCTGGGCTATGACATAGTTATGTTCCTGATGCCACAATAACATTGTAGCCCAGGGAGAGAGGATTATGTTACCTTTGCTGAAAGTGACAACCAAAAGTTTGGCAGGTCAGTAGTTCAAACCCGAGTGCTGCATAACAGAATGAGCTCCCATCTCTGTCCCAGCTCCTGCCAACCTGACAGTTCAAAAGCAAGAAATTGCAAGTACGGTAGATAAATTGCTTTTGACACAACTGGCTTTTGAGCAAGGGAGACCTCTATTTATTAGCTATATTTATGCCTTTTTTTTCCTTTTTTTTCCTCCATGCAGCTCATGACAGTATGTATTGTCTTCCACCCATTCTTTAATATTCCCATTAAATTTGTGAAATGGCTTGGGCTGAAAAAGAATGCCTGCCCTAAGCCTACCCATTTAGTTTCATTGTTGACCAAGGACTTGAGCTGGGTTCACACCAGTTGTAGCCCATCACTTTAACCACAGTGTTGTTCTGGCTCTCAGTAAATGATGCTGGGTTGTTCTGTGCATTTTCTTCATTCAAGCCTATTGATTCACAAATTGGGATCATGCAACAGTGTTGGCAGTGCTTGGCAGGTACACATATACTGTGGAGAAGTGAGGAGTATGGCTATTCAACATGGTGAACTATATACAGAGATGGTGGTGAGTCTGTAACCCTTCTTCCATGGTCCTGCCCTGCTATCCTTTGCTTCCAGCACTGTTATTTAACTGTTTTTCAACTATGGAACTGAGCAGCAATGGTTGTGGCATGTCAGTATGTGGATAAGAAAATAGTTGGCAAGTTCTTGGTTTATACAGTTCATTCTGACATGGTGAAAAGGACTATTCAATGTTCTCCAAAACCTGCAAGAAGTCTAACCTCCAGAATGAGATGCTTCCCCCCCTCAATATGTTCCTCACAATTTGCACAAAAAAGCAGATGTCCAAAATGAATGTCTCTCCCTTTCGTCTTCTTCTTCCATGTCTAGACCAGATGTGAAACTGCTAAAATGAAGGCACCTTTTGGTGAATTCATTCTGCAGTTCCTTTCATCTGACCTAGTGTGAGAAAGATTAGCTAGCAACACAAGGTTGCCATTATCAGGGTATGCCTGATTGTGGTTCAGAAATACCACAATCTTCAAGGAGGCTCTTTCTTGTGTACCCCTGTCCCTTTCATAATGTTACACAAGCACAGGCATCAATCACAGAGGGGAAAAATTGACTGATAAGATGATGAAAACAATCAGATAAAGGGATTGGTAAGTAAAATGTTAAATACAGAAGGAGAGTCCCAGGACATATTAAGGAAAATGTGGAAGATGGACCTTAATATAAAAAATTCAGAAAAAAATTGGAAGAGTAAATGGTTAAGTAGAATTATGATAAATGTATCTGTAAATGTCAAGGAACATAATTTTAAAATGTTATGGTGATGGTATCTTACTCCAGTCAATTTAAATCAAATTTATATTTGTAAATCTTATTTATTTATTTATTTATTTATTATTCATACTTATCAACCGCCCTCCTCACTGAGGTGACCCAGGGCAGCTCACAATTCATAAAAATCCACAATAAAACACTCTTAAAAGCATTCCTAAAAATACCCACTCAATTTAAAACTTTAAAATCAAAATCTAAAAACTATTTGAGGGCAAGAAGGGCTTAAATCAACCAGCGGGCTGGGGTCATAGTCCCTCCCACACCCCAAACCTGCCCTGCCAGCCATGTTTTTAAATTTGTCCTAAAGGGCAGCAACTCCGTCTGGAGACGTAACTCTGTTGACAGGAAGATCTTCATATTGCTGGCGATGCCGTCAAAACTGGGGAATGTATGGACATATGTGGTGGAGCTGCAGAGTAAGAAGGGAATTCTGGGCAAAGGTTGAAAAAGAAATTGGAAACATAATGGGTTTTATTTTTAAATTAGATACTAAAACAGAATTATTCATTTCATTTTCATTCAATTTTTTGACTTATATGCTGCCCCACTCACCAAGCAACTCTGGGCAGCTAACAAAGTTACAAAATATACAATAACAAAAGTAAAATATCACAATACAAAATATTGCATCACAAAACATTTCAAGACCTCCCCAATTTTCATTGCAAAATATCAAATCATCAAAAAACACTTCAGAATATACAAAATCAATATGCAAAAAGCCTCAACCAACTGTACCCCAACAGACTATTATCATTTCCCTCCAGGCCAAGCTAGCCAAAGGAGTGTCTGATAGCAGCATTGTTTTTAAGGCTGGCTGTGCTGTGCAGGTGTTTGTCCTTCCTTCCCCCGCTGGAATGGTCAGGAGGGCAGCGTCCAGTGGTGAAGGTGGTAGCAGTGCTGGCTTATTGACAGCTTTGAAAGACAAAAACTTAGATGTAAATAAGAAAGATCTAACATCCATTTTTCTAATGATAGTGAGGCAAGAGATTGCAAAAAATTGGAAAAATAATATGAATCTAGAAAAGGATAACATGTACAAAGAAATTTGGGAAATGGTTTTAAATGATAAGCTCACCTGGGAATTGAATTTTTAAAAAGGAGTAAAATAAATAAATAAATTTTGCGATACTATATTTGGAAACCTTTTTTGGAGCATACATTAAAAAACAATAAAGGCAATAAACTAGTACCAGATACAGTAACACCTCGGATAACGATTGCATCGGATAACACTAGAATCGGATAACGATTCTGGATAACAATTCTTTAGCGTTATCCGAGGCAATCATGTGGGGGGTGGATTGGGTAGAACATCTACCCAATCCATCCCCCCAGTGATCCATTGATGTGGGGGGTGGGGTGGATTGGGTCCAATCCACCACCCCACATCGGATAACAATGCCTTAGCATTATCCAATGCAGTCATATGCGGGGGCAGGGTGGGCTGGAAAGGTGATGGGGGTGGCTGAGGGTGATCGTGGGGTTTGTCCCCTGAAGCACCCCCCAGCCCCAGCTAGGATCACTGCGGTGGGGGGTGTTTCGGGGGACACACCATGGCCGCGCAGGTTGTCCCCAAAACACCTCTCAGCCCCAGCAATCACTAGCTGGGACCAGGGGTGCTTCAGGGGACAAACCGCACAGGGTGGGGGTTGTCTCCCAAGTCAAGCTGAGCCCGTGTGGGCGATTGCCCACCCGGGCAAGGCTTGCCTTGGCCGACAACCCCCATGCATGCAATCGCCTGTCTGGGCTCGGCTTGACTTGGCCGAAATCCCCCCCTGCGTGGGGGGGGGGGTTTCGGCCAAGGCAACCCTTGCCCGGGCGCACTATTGCTACGGGGGTTGCGCACCAAGGTAAGGGATCAGAGCAGTGGTGGTGGATTGGGTCCAATCCACCACCTCCGCTGTCAGGGCTCTTTTTAAAGCGTTGTTCGATGCATGCATCGGACAATGCTAAAAATCGGATAACGTCATGACTTCTGGAACCAAGTCATAACGTTATCCGAGGTACTAGTGTATAAGAATGTATAGTAAGAATCAAGTGAAGCCTAATGTAATAGAAAATGTTTTTTTATGTTTGATAACTACTGGGTTATTGATATGTGAATATGTCACAGTGCTAGCAGATAACCTTTTGGCTTTAGCAACAGCAGAAGAATGATGTGCCAACAAACAGCTCGCACAAAAAGCCACTTGGTGAAACAAAAACAAGTGCTTTACTTTCATGGACAGAAACTCAAAATAAGATATCATCTCTAGTTACAAAAGCTATTCACAAGTTGCAGTGTTTCGCCTCTAGGCTTAGAGGCTTGGCTAACGAATAGCCCAGGGTGAAATAGTCTATTTAGAGCAGATAAAGTCTTTAGCAGCAAGAGCATACACAGAGTGCAACTGGCACAGTTCACCAGCAATACCTTATCTGTGGACAGTCCAGAGACAAGGTTAATCTCTGCAACAGTTCTCCTTGCTTCCCTTGAAGATTCTTGGCAGTGCTTCAAAACACTCAGGCCTTCCTTCAAGTGTAAGACTTCTGCAAATCTCTTTCCAGTATACAGCAATGCTCTTCAATACTCCTTAGAACTCTCCTTCAATACTCTTCGAAGTGTAGGCTTCCAAAGCCTCATATTATATACAGTAGGTTTGCTGACTCATGGTAATTAGTAACAACAGCTGGGATAGCCCTGTTAAAGGTGCAGCTACAATATACATTGGTATACTTATTCAATACCACACATATTTGTCCTGTCAGTTTATGATTTACTAAAAAGTAATAAAAATTATTTTTAAAAAAAAGATGATGAAAAAAATATCTTTTCAATATCCCATGCAACAACAAGGCAACTTGCTTGCTGCTAAAGAGACGCCGAGAGCGCCGCTGGGTGAAGACCCGGAGTGAGTCTGATCGAACACTTGTTAGAGCTGCCATTAAAGCCTACCTAGTGGCGATGGGGGCGGTGAAACGACAATATTTCACCGCCCTTATTGCCTCCGCAGATAATTGCCCAGCGACCTTGTTCCGGGTGACCAGGTCCTTACTTGGAAGAGGGGGGGGGGTCTGGCCCTGGTTGGCAGGGATCGGCTGAGGCTTTTGCTGATTATCTGGTGGAGAAAATCGCTCAGATTCGCTTGAAGTTTAATCCCGGCGTGGAAGAGACAGAGCTGGGGTTGACCAGAGTCCAGTCTAGCCATGTTATCTGGGATCAGTTCGATCCAGTTGGCCCTGAGGAAGTAGACAGGCTTCTTGGATCTGTTCGCGCCACTGCCTGTGAATTGGATCCATGCCCTGCCTGGCTAGTCAAGGCATCTAAGGCTGTGTCAGGCGGTTGGGTCGAGGCAATTATAAATTCATCTCTGCAGGAGGGGCTTTTTCCAGCACCCTTAAAACATGCTTTGGTGCGTCCCCTCCTGAAAAAGCCATCCCTCGACCCTACGGTACTTTCCAACTACCGACCAGTATCCAACCTACCCTTTTTGGGTAAGGTTTTGGAGAAGGCAGTGGTGTGGCAGGTACAGGAAGTCCTGGATGAAGCGGATTATCTGGACCCTTTCCAGTCAGGATTCAGGCCCGGATATGGTACTGAAACTGCATTGGTCGCATTGGTGGATGATCTCTGGCGAGAACGGGATGGAGGTCATCCATCTGTCCTGGCTCTTCTTGACCTCTCAGCGGCTTTTGATACTGTCGACCACGGTATCCTTCTGGGAAGGCTCCAAGGATTGGGGATCCAAGGCACTGTTTTGGCCTGGTTCTCTTCATTTCTGAGGGGCCAGACCCAGTCAGTGTGGCTGGAAGGCGAGAGGTCCAGCCCTAGGCCCCTGCAATATGGGGTGCCTCACGGCTTGGTACTCTTGCCTCTCCTATTTAACATCTACATGAAGCCACTGGGTGAGATCATCCATTCCCACGGGGTGAGGTATCAACAATATGCAGATGACACCCAGCTGTATATCTCAGCCCGTGGAGATCCAATTGATGCAGGAGAAGTCCTATCCAGGTGCCTGGAGGCGGTCATGGTCTGGATGGGGGACAACGGGCTACAACTGAATCCCGGCAAGACTGAGTGGCTATGGGTAAGGGGTCCTGCGCTATCTTGGGAGTTGTCATCTTTGGTTCTGGATGGGGCAGTTTTGCCCCAAACAGACCCGGTGCGTAATCTGGGGGTCCTCTTGGACTCGCGACTACTGCTCGAGGAGCAGGTGGCAGCCGTGGCCAGGAGGGCTTTTGCACAACTTCGTGTAATACGCCAGCTATGCCCACTCCTAGACTGGGACTCCTTGCTCATGATCACACATGTTTTGGTCACCTCCAGACTTGATTACTGTAATGCGCTCTACATGGGGATGCCCTTGGTGACCATTCGGAGGCTGCAGCTGGTCCATAATGCGGCTGCTCGGGTAGTGATGGGGTGCGGGCATTATGCTCGTGCCTCACTGCTGCTTCAGGAGCTACACTGGTTGCCAGTATGTCTCCGGGTGCAATTCAAGGTGCTGGTTATTACCTTTAAAGCCCTACATGGTAGTGGGCCAGGATACTTAAGAGACCGCATCGTCCCAAGGACATCTGTCCGTACCACCAGGGCGGATCGGAGAGGCTCTCTTATCATTCCATCGGCTAGAGAGGCGCATCTCTCTAGCACCAGAAGGAGGGCCTTCTCCGTGGCCACCCCGGCCCTTTGGAACCTCCTGCCAACTGAGTTACGTCTACAGACAGAGTTTCTGCCCTTTCGGAAGGGCCTAAAAACCTGGCTGGCAGGGCAGGTGTGGGGCTCCAGGAATATGGGGTCCCATGTTGGATGGCTGATATGACGGGACAGCCACCCCTCCCTCGCTCTTTTAAACTTTTTAAATCTTTTTAAACTTTTTAACCTTTTTAAATTCAAGGTTTAATTCTTTTTAAATTGATTTTTAAGTAATTTTGAACCTCAAGGTTTTAATTTATGAATTTTCTGTAAGGCGCCTAGAGTCAGGTTCGCCTGATTGGGGCGGGATAATAAATCTAAATAAATAAATAAAATAAACAATGATCAGAGATATGATTCTTTATCTTAGTTCTTATGTCTTCCTGTAAAGGTAAAAAAAAATTAGAACACTTTTTGTCATGTTGCTGCATGCTCTGTTAATTTGAATCTTCTGATCAATCAGCTTTTTCTTCCGTGTTTGCTGCATGTTCCTGAGTAACTTTATGCAAGGAAAAGACATTCAGTTTGCACAGATAGTCCCCCCCCACACACACACACAAATTTTGGGAACACATTGAGGGAGAAAGCATCTCATGTTGGAGATTAGATTTCCTGTGGGGTTTGGCAAATATATCCCAAATTACTCTAACATAGCCACTAACCACCCTCTTCCTCATGACCATCTTAGTGATTTCTAATGAAGAGGGGGAAAGTTTTACACTGTCTGGCATATAATGCAAGAATAAATCAGTTCAGGTTATATATTCCCTGCCATATGACTACATTGCTGGCTGGTATTGCTCCACAAGAAGCTGGTCAAAGCCTTGAAGTTAATATCATAGATCATTAGAAGATAATGCTTTAAAAAGAGTTTCCTATTCCCTTATCTGTTGCCATTATTTTTCCCCATTCTCTCCTCATAGGTTTTCCCCCCTCCAATAAGAGCAAATCATCTCCTTTTTTCTTTTTTTCCTTTTTTTAAACAATCTTTGGGAATACATCTTTTTCCTACTTTACCCTGAAGGTAAAGAGATTTCTGAAGCTTTTCAAAGAAGCTCTTTTACAAGGTTGCCTTTGGCATAATGCTGTAAAAAACTTCCTTCTTGTATGCCTACATTAAATTGTGAATTCCCTTCAGAATTAGGGGAAATTCTCTTCTTTGTGAAATACTTTCTGAACAATGAGTCTAGACCTGTATTGGAAATAATTCAGTCATACCTTGGGACCCTCGTCCAGACCCTTACTTTTTTTTGAGAGAGAGAATCAGCTTTAGCAGGGAATTCACTGAAGATTGGCACTCACCCACTTTTTTACTAGATGCACAATGTTCTTCAAGCTAAAGTACTAGGAAACTTCTCCTGTTTCTAGCTTTGCAGAGTACTGACTGGCTTGTCTTTGTGACAGACTGAAGCAACTGGGGTTCTCTAAGGGCAGAACAGTGGATCAGTTTAGATTAGTTTAGAAAAGAAAGGAAAATACACATAATTATACTTAGATAACAAAGCCTGGTAGCATCTGTACTTTTTATCTTTTCCTTCCCTTCCTCTGAACCAAACTCCTGTCTTAAGGAGGGGACAGGGATGCTAGCTTTTGTGTCAATATTGAAAAAGGTAGGTGAGCTTCTTCTGGAACAGAACGTCTGTAGCTGTTCTCTTAGTAGGTGCATATATGGGCGTACATCAAATAATTGCTTGACATAGTTACTAATTTTGCGTTTGCCAATTTATTTATATCTATTTATCACCTTTGCTTGAATCACAAAGGATTCAAACAATCAATTAAAATATCATTAATATTTTAAAAAAATACAAAAAAGAACATTGAGGATATGATTGATTCTTGCAACCACACAGATACAGAGCCAAGAAAGAATATACAGTAATACCTTGGATAACGCTAAGACTTGGTTCCACAAGTCTTGGTGTTATCTGATTTTTAGTGTTATCCGATCCATGTTAAAATCCTATGGGATGGATCGGATAATGTTAAAGCTCCATAGAGATACATTGCAACCGCACAGGCTTTAGCGGTTGTTATCCGATCCATCCCATAGGACCTTAATGTTATTCGATCCAATTCTTCTCCCCAGATTACTTAACATTATGCGATTTTAGCATTATCCGAGGTAAACGTTATCCGAGGTATTACTGTATGTGTTATGTGTGTGAGAGTGGCTGCAGCTAAAATATTTTGTAGTACAAGTCCAAGACATGCTAGAGGCAAATAATGAGTTGCTGCTAGAGGCAAATAATGAGTTGATGTGTTCATCTCCATTCTACATACAGAATCTGACTGAACAGGAATATAGTCAGAAAGCAGATTTTAAAATATGATATTTTCTTGGTGTAAATTCACTCGTTACTGTTTTGTTTTCTTTCAGCACTATTTTGTATTTTAAAATGTCAATATTTTTTTTTTAAAGTAGATTTTAAAGAATAGGTATGAATCCAGCAACACACCAGAGCTCATGGAAAACTTCTTGTCCAAAGTTATCTAAGATTGTGAGAATTGATTGGAATCTGGAGTGGATGGTTCCTCATCTTTAAGGACTTTGCGATGGATAGATACAACATGGATCTTCTCCTTGCTGAGAATAATCACACCCATTGAATTTGCCTGTTGAAAATGGAGGAGAATTTCATTTGATTTTTTGCACTCTAGAAGAAGACTAGGACTTTTATTGTTCTACCAATTGTTTCACCTCATATATACAATTATTGTACTCACATCTGTCAGACACTGAGGAAAAATAAACCAGAGAAACATAAGGACAATAAGAAAACATATGGAAATAGCCATACCTGATTTACTTCTTTGTTTTTTAATCAGAATGTCAGGTACTCAAATCACTGTGCATTCTAGTCACTCTTCCCTCTTTTACAGCACATGGGGGAAATGCCAACATTTGACTTTCTTTCCACAGAAGGATTAGCATTTATCGTTGCAAAAGCCTTCAAAATGACCAAACGTGTTCTAAACCAACACAAACTGTTGTGGCATGTGCAATCAGCCAGCTGGCTTGAAACATTCAAGTGCAGATGGACTCTGTCTGTACTTCATATAGCATGAGGAGGTGAGGTAACACAGTTTGTGTGTGTGTGTGTGTGTGTGTGTGTGTGTGTGTGTGTGTGTGTGTGTGTGTGTGTGTGTGTGTGTGTGTGTGTGTGTGTGTGTGTACCTGTGTACTCAAATGAATGTGACAAGCCATGCTGCTATTTGTTTCAGAAGGACTCGTTATAATCTGATAACCTTGGCATCTCCAGTTAAAGGACAGGCAGCAGCTAGGAAAAATTTCTAACTGGGAGACGTTTCAGATATACCTCTCATGACACAGTCGCTCTCATGCTAATCCAGTTTTCACACATGCATGCACGCACACATGCACACACGCATGCACGCACGCACACACGCACGCACGCGTGTGCATTCTTGTGTGTATATATAAAAACTTGATGATTGGAAGGTTGGCAGATCAGCAATTTGAGACCAGAGTCTCCCATTTCTGTCCCAGGTCCTGCAAGAAGTTACAAGGAAATAAATTGGTACCACTTCAGTAGATAATAGCATTCAGTGCACTCCGGTGTTTAGTCATGTCTCCCACATGACCACCGAAACATCTGGCTCTTTGGCTATAAACAAAGATGAGCACCAAACCCTAGAGTTGGATATGATTAGCTTTCGAGCAAGGGTGACCTTTATCTTTACCTATTCCCCTTCTTCTTCCAGTGGGTTGGCTAACAAAAAGGCTTTTGCTACCGTTTTTGACTAACCACTGCTTCTCATGACACGTAAAGCCAAACAAACTGCAGTTTCTTTTGTCTGTGGTACATGGAAACAAGCCAAGTTGAAACAACAACTGGCTGTTCTCCCTGACCATATTTAAGATTAGCCACAGTGTAATCAGTGAAAGGGCCTTCAGTGGCTCAAGTAGTTAAGATGCTGAACTCGCCAACTAGAAGGTCGAAGTTTGATTCCCGAGTACTGCACAACAGAGTGAGCTCCTGTCTCTGTCTCAGCTCCTGCTAACCTAGCAGTTCAAAAGCAAGAAATTGCAAGTAGATAAAGAGGTACCTACTTTGGTGGGAAGGTAAACAGCATTCCATCCACTCTGGTATTGAGGCATGCCTGCCATGTGTCCATAGAGATGTTTGCTGGCTCTTTGGCTATAAACAGAGATGAGCACTGAACCCTAGAGTCAGATATGACTGGCTTTCGAGCAAGGTCGACCTTTACCTTTACCTAAGCAATGCCTGCAATGTTGAAACTGTTTTTTCTGAGATGAAAAGTTCTGATCCTTTCCCCAATGACCACAATGGAAGAGGAGAAAAGAGAAGGCCCTGCACAAGTCTTACATCTTGCTGCTGCTAATCGGCAACATGTTAAACTATGGTTTATTTTTATCTTTGAATAACACTAGTGGATTTACTACACTGTGCATGTAACAGGTAACCTAGGCAGCCCAATATTGTTTTAGTCCTGCACATTAAAGTAGTAATGAAACAAAAAACATGATAGAAAAAATAACATGGATGGAATGCTTGGTTGCATGTAAAGGTATTCTGAGGCATTGAAAAGTAGCTGGAGAGAGTCTGACAGGCATAAGTGAGGTAGACTAATGGGCTGACTTGATATTATATTCAGGTGGAATGTTTCATTTAATGCAGAAAAGAACTTCATGAAATCAGACATTAGAATGAACAGTCATGAAAGAGAAGTGGGACAATGATATACTTGTGAATAAGTTAACTATCTAAGTGCTAAATAGTTGTTGACCTGAATGTTTGATGCCATTGTTTCAAGAATCCTGAGACTTTGTTTTTCATTTTCAGTAGGCTAATATTTAATTTAATTTTAGTTTTAATTTAATTTTCATACTTATATGCCACCCACTCAGAAACCTGATTCAGGGCTGCTCACAAACAATCAAGTAATATACAGCAGTAAAAAATAACAACACACAAAAACTTCAAACATCATAAAATACACAAAAAAACCATTAAAAACTAAAACTAAAAAGGATCAGAAATTTAAAAGTTACAAATTAGAAGATCGAAGATTAAACGGGAGAGATAATATTTACTTAACTAACCCGGAGGCTGGGGCCACTGTTGCCCCACACCTGCCCTGCCAGCCGTGTCTTTAGTCCTTTCCTGAAGGGCAGCAGCTCTGTCTGGAGGCGTAATTCAATTGGCAAGAGGTTCCATAGGGCCGGAGCAGACACAGAGAAGGCCCTCCTCTTTGTGCCCAAGAGTGCTCTGGTGAGACAGTTAGGGCGACACAGTCTCTTAAGTATCCTGACCAACTACCATGTAGGGCTTTAAAGGTTATAACCAGAACTTTGAATTGCACCCGGAGGCATATTGGCAGCCAGTGCAGCTCCTGAAGCAGTGGTGAGGCTCAGGTATAACACCCACACCCGGCACCACCCGAGCAGCCGCATTCTGGACTAGTTGCAGCCTCCAAATGGTCATCAAGGGCAACCCCATGTAAAGAGCAATACAATAGTCAAGTCTGGAGGTGACCAGAGCATGTGTGATCATGAGCAAGGAGTCCCGATCCAGGAGTGGGTGCAACTGATGTATAACATGAAGCTGTGCAAAAGCCCTCCTGGCCATGACTGCCAACTGCTCTTTGAGCAGTAGTAGCAAATCCAGGAGGGCCCTCCAGATTACCCACCGGGTCTGTTTGGGGCAAAGTAGCACCATCCAGAACCAAAGATAGTAGCTCCCAAGATAACATATTTAATAAAATATGAGAAGATTATGTAGCAGATTGTTCAGGTAAATCCATTTTCTAGGAAATCTGCCTGGTTTAAGTTTCTGTGTGCTTCTTGCAGTGTTCAAAACTGCATTGCTTACAATGTTATATGTGTGGGTTTTGTGAGCTGCCCTGAGTCAGTTGCACTGAGTAGGGCGGCATATAAATTGAAATATTAAATAAATAAATAAATAAATAAATAAATAAATAAATAAATAAATAAATAACACAGGGCCTCTGACCCACAGCCACTCATTCTTGCCAGGATTCAGTTGTAGCCCATTGTCCCCATCCAGAACCTAACAGCCTCCAGACACTTGGATAGGACTTCAACTGCATTGCCTGTATCACCATGGGCTGAGATGTATAACTGTGTATCATCTGCATATTGATGATACCTCACCCCGTGGGAACAAATGATCTCACCCAGCAGCTTCATGTAGATTTTAAATAGGAGAGGCAGGAGCCCAGAGCCCTGAGGCACCCCATAATGGAGGGGCCCGATTGGAGCGGGGTAGCAAATACGAGCAATAAATAAATAAAATAAATAAATAAAGGCTGTACCTCTCTTTCTCCAACTATAATGACTGGGTCCAGCCCTTCAGAAATGAGGAAAACCAAGACCACACAGTGCCCGGGATCCCCAATCCTCAGAGCTGACACAGAAGGATACCATGGTTGATGGTATCGAAAGCCACTGAGAGGTCAAGAAGAACCAGGACAGATGGATGACCACCATCCCACGCTCGTCAGAGATCATCTACCAGCACAACCAATGCAGTCTCGGTACCATATCCGGGCCTGAATTCTGACTGAAAAGGGTCCAGATAATCCACTTCATCCAGGATCTCCTGTAACTGCCATGGTTGGCAGGTTGGATACAGGCCAATAGTTGGCAAGCACTGTGGGGTCAAGAAATGCCTTTTTCAGGAGGGGATGCACCAAAGCATGTTTTAATGTTGCTGGAAAGACCCTCTCCTGTAAGAAAGAATTTATAATCGCACCGACCCAACCGCCTGTCACCTCCCTGGTAGCTTTAACTAATCAGGTGGGGCATGGATCTAATGTGCAAGCAGTGGCACAGACAGATGCAAGGAGCCTGTCCACTTTATCAGGGACAACTGGATTGAACCGATCCCAGATAACATGGCCAGACTGCACTCTGGTCAACCCCAGCTCTGCATTTTCCATGTCGGGGTTAAACTTCAAGCAAATCCGAGCAACTTTTTCCCATCAGATAATCATCAAAACCTCTGGAGACCTCTGCCAACTGGGGCCCAACCCCCTCTACCAAGGAGGAACCTGGTCACCTGGAACAGGGTCGCTAGGCAATTATTTGCAGAGGCAATAAGGGTGGTGAAATATTGACATTTCACCACCTCCATTTCCACTAGATAGGCTTTAATAGCAGCTCTAACAAGTGTTCGGATTCACTCCGGGTCTTCACTCAGCAGCGCTCTCAGTGTCTCTTAGCCCATTTGAGCTCCCTCAGCTCTTCTGTAAACCATGGGGATGAACGATGCCCACGGGCACTGAGAGGCTGTAGTGGCGCGATCGCATCCAAGGCTGCTGTTGCCCTCTCATTCCAGAGGTTGACAAGAGCCTCAGATGAATCATGTTGCTGATCCAGAGGAATACACCCCAGTTCCCTTTGGAATCCATCTGGATCCATCAGTCGCCAGGGGTGGGCCAATTTAACCAGCCCTACCTCCCTGCAGTGAAACCTCATCCCCCAGAAAGTCCAGAGTCACCAGATAGTGATCAAAGCATGGCACATGAGTAATGCCTAATTCCTGTAATTTCAGATCACTCTGCCACCGCTCCGACAAGAAAACTAATTCGTGGGTGTGGCCACAGCTCCTGGTAGGGCCCTGAATTACCTGGGTCAGGCCCACAGCTGCCATGGAACCCATGAATTCCTGTGCTACCTTGGAGCCAGCCCCCAATGAAGGCAAATTGAAGTCCTTCAGGACCATAAGTCCGGGGAGCTCCAAAGCCAGCATAGTGACAGCCTCAAGGAGCTCAGGCAGGAAATCTGCTACATTGCAAGGAGGCAGGTACAGGGGCAAGATTCCCAACAGATCCTTAGGGCCCAAACGCAGAAGCAAGGCCTCACAACCCGGAATTTGCGGAGCCATGGTTCTAGTGACTCCCAATGACTTTCTGGCTACAATAGCAATGGAGTAACAATGGCAGAACCACGTCATACATATCTCACGTACTAGTTTGACAATATTATTATCATAACTTTAAATTGGTTGTGACATGACAACACATAGCAATGTGGCTCATTATCCTCATCTACCTGTTACATTTTTAGGACCTGCAGTAATGTAGCCACATGAAATGGAAGGCAGAAGTCATGTCATTTAACAGAAGTGGGGAAGAAATGTTTTTTAATATTCCTTACATCTGTTAAATTTCCTATTCCTTACAACCAGGAGCTTTGTCCTCAATTTCATGTAGCCCCCATAATCTGCAATTTTCATTCACATTGGTTTGTCCTAAATTGCAAAAGAACATTGTGTGTTCGATCGGTCTGTAATTCATCTTTCTAGATTCCCATAAAATGATTGGTGTGGTTAAACCTTGCCTAGTTGTCATTATCAGACCATTGACTTTATGGTTGTACCAGTGATTTTAAAAATGAGAATTAGCTCACATTCTGTCCCAGAAAATGTTTCACTTTATCTCAGAACCATCTGAGGTAGGTAGAAACTAGAGCACAGGCAGCAGTGGAGAATGTTACTTTTTTAGCAACATGACTCCCTGAATCTCCTATCCAAGAGGGACTGTTGGCTTTGCAGCACTAAAAACTAACTTTTCCAAGCAATAAAGAGAGATGAACCATACAGGAGGGCTGAAACAAACATTTCTATAACTAGTATGCTTATTAAGAAGCTTCAGTCGTTAATTAATCTGCAGGGTAGTTTCTGGTTTGAATCAGTGTGCCAGGTAATTTCCAGGCTCGTTTTGCCTTTTTCTCCCTTAATCAGTAAATTATCTCACCATTCTGCTGAGTGATAAGTGAAATACATTTTGGATTGCACTGACTACACTACATATTTTGGTCGGATGAGAGCAATTAGCTGATTATTAGCATTTTCAGTCTGTTTGATACTTTTAACAGGGGTGTTTCAGAATTAACTTCATGCCATGATTATCACTAATCAAATATCAACCGAGAATTAAGATAGATCATAAATCTACACAACTGCTTACTAAAAGTTGAGAATTGCTGGCCAGTGGGCATCTACAACCACTTTCTGAAATGCCACTGGTTCTCAAATCAGAAATAATGTCCTAGCTTCATTTTATAGCTTATCTCCTTCCATAACTTTCCACAATATCAAGGTGGGCCATAGGTTAATTCCACTTCTTAAAAGGGAGTGCCTCTCCCTGAGAGAAAGAAGAAGCACTGAAAGTTGATCCTGTTACTTCAAGATTTAAGGAAGCTTGAAAGAGCAAGGGGAGAGGGCACTGAAAGTAAAACAAAGCAAAGAAGTCATGTAAACAAATTAATTAATTGTCTGGAAGTGGAGTGCACATTCTAATTTTGCCCTTGCTGAATGGAAATTGAAGTTCATTATGCTCACTGACTGATTTAAAAGCTTTCCTCCACAGCTTCACCTAGAGAAGGGAGGGAGAGAAAGGAAAGCAGACCCATTTGGAATGCACACATCAGTGGTGGCAGCAGCAACAGCTTCAATTAAAACAGGAATTCATTATGTGAATCCTCTGGAGAGAAAGTTGGCACTTGGTTGCTCAGGGTAAGGGAAGGGCTGTGTTATAAACTCTTCCTCCTCCATTTCTGTTGTTTTTTAGCAAATGGTGGAAAATTGTTTTTTTCTTAGGAAAGTCTGGAAGAAATTACCTAGGGTGCAGTAAGTCCTCCTCCTCCCCCTCCCCCTGCTTCCTCTTCAAGTGCTGTATCTGATTCCAAATTTTGGCTATCATCATGGTGATCAGCCATGAAGATTGTCCTAGGAATATACTGCAGTGTTTTTCCGTTTGCCTTTCTGCATCACAGCATGACACTTATACCATTAGTCCAGTTCCATGAGTCACTTTCTGGTCCTGAGCCGTTTTGGCAACAAAGTACTGTACCATGTAGGTGAAGCTGCTGTCCTCTATCAAGATAGATTCAAGTGTGATCTAATCCATTTGGGGACCATCACCCTAAATCTCCTCCACCCCCCAATTTTTGGTCATCAAATTTATGGAGAAATGTGTGACTTTTTAAAAAAAATATAGAAGGACCAATATTTTCAACCATTTCCACAGGACAGATTTAATAGGCAAAGCCATTCATTCCCAGGATGGAATGAACCATGTGATGTCTGCCTGCCAAGTGAAAGGTGAGGAGCCCATATGGGGTAGGCAAGAAGGAAGGTGACAATTTAACTCAGCACCACATTCACTGTTAAATGCCCAGTTGTTTCAAGCTAAATTTTTAACAGCTAAGCCAGCTTAAAAATCAAGGCTTTATCAATTAGGATAAGCAGTCAAGAGTACCGGTACTCTATCTAAAAGCATAATTTATGTTTTCTGCCATATCTGAATTCCTTTAATCTCGCATTATTTCTATGGGATTTATGGAGAAATTATAAATGTTGATAAGTTTGTCTCAAAACGAAGCAAACATAATTCTCATCTGTCTGTAAGTGAAATGTACTGACAGAAATCCTTCTAGCAGAGCAACACACATTTCCAATGTTGGGCAGGTTTGGACATGTGCGGAAGAACTAGTAGTAAAACTGGCTGGCCCTGCCCACTACCCTGCCCTGCCCCACCCACCGCCACCTTCTCCTCCTCTCATCCCACTCTGAATGCAACTCCAACATCCTTGCTGCTGGGCCCAGGAATCCAGAGTGGGGTGAGGCTGAACCAGCAGTTAGTTTGCTGCAGTTACTCTTTAAAGGAAAATTAGAGCATTGAAGTGTAATTGCTAACTAATAGTCTGACGAAGTGGACTCAATCCACAAAAGCTCACGTTAAAATTCAGCAGTTTAACCATGCTCAGCCAGTCAGCTGGCCATGCCCACAGAGTTGGCCACACCCACAGTGTGATAGTAAATAATTTTGAAGCCCAACACTGCACATTTCTATGTAAGAAGTTTCTTAAGCTAGTCTAAGAACTCTGGAAATTTTCTGGCTGTTTATATATGCAGGTAGTCATAGAAACATAGAATAACTGAGTCAGAAGGGGACTTTCAGGCTATCAAGTCCAACCCCCTGCCCAAAGTGGGAATCCAAATCAAAGTAGACCTGACAGATGGTTGACCAATTTTTTCTTGAATGCCTGCAGTGCTGGATTGGCTTGCTCACCATCTCCCAAGATAATTGGCTCCATTGTGATATTGCTCTAATATTACATTCTAAAATTGTGAACCCCTGATTTAAATAATCATGATTTAAATGAGCACCCTATTTAAAATAGTCCTATCAAAATCTCCCATGATTGACAGAATGGCAAATCTATGCTTGCGTTAAAGCAGACTCACTTGAGATAAACTGTCATGTTCATAATAATTACAATAGCATTAGATTTTCTAGGGCTAGGAAAAGTTGCCCCTTTGGGCTACAACTCCCGGAATCCCTTAGAACAGTGGTCCCCAACCTTTGGGTTTTGGACTTCAATTCCCAGAAGCCTAAGTCGGTATATTGGCTGATCAGTGCTTTGGGGAATTGACTTAGGCTTCTGGAAATTGAAGTCCAAAACCCAAAGGTTGGGAACTACTGCCTTAGAGAACAAGGCTAGTGTAACAATTTTTAAAAAATCTCTTAAAAATGTATATGCAGGTTATATACTGATTGGCAGTGCCTCTTCAAGATTTCAGGTATGAGGTTTCCCAGACCTACCTATAAATGCACAGAACTTAAAATGAGACCTTCATTTTCTAAGTTACTACAGCTGACTTTTGTGCAGGAAATTGGAGGAAAAATGATATTGTTCTTTGCTTAAGGTAGAAAATACTTAGGACCTTGACAGTCGTGTGCTTGATGGATGGAGATTTGGATTTTTATCTGCTGTAACTGCCTCCTGTTTGAGTGATCACCTAGTAGACATTCAAAGTGTAGAGTTTTGCTTCCAACCTACAGCCATTCACACACATAACACATATGCATCCTGTTACTTACTAACGTGCCTATATCTGGAAGTTGAGGCAGGATGTTATCTTGCTTGGGTCATTCAACTTCTGAAACAATTGTGAACATTGGCTTATAAGATAACTTGTCCTTCATGTGTAGCAAAATGAAGTGATAGACAATAGAGGCCACATAATGGTATGAACTCTTTTAGACTACAAGTGGAAGATCACATCACAAGAAGCTCCTGTATATTCAAATATTCCTTACAAATGGAAAATTAGTATGAAGATATAAGTAGAGCTATGCTAGAACTATTACTTATGTTATTTATTTATTTTATTGACAGGGATTTCTTCTGTGGAAAGATTTGTACAAATATTATTTTCCTTTGTAGCTCAAAAGTTGCAGTCCCATCTACTAGCTCATTCCATTGCATTTCTAGATCTAATCAGCCCAAGTCAAGTTCGACTAGCCAAAAAAGTTATCCATGTTGCAGGTTGACGAATAGCAAAGGTCAAACCATACGACACACAAACAAACAAAAAGGATTAGCTGGTGGGAAGAAACGTTTTTCAGATACCTGTAGTGTGATCAAAAGCTATTAACAGAGAAAACACTGTGCCTTGTTGAAAACATGGGGAGGACCATTAATACAGGTGTATGTACAATCACATGAAGGTTACTTTTTATACATAGATAGCATTGCCTCGATACTCATAAGTATATGTAGATTTTGGGAAGGGGACTACAGTTGCTTAGTGGTTAAGATGCTGAACTTGGTGACTGGAAGATCATCAGGCCAGCAGTTTGAGACCTGAGTGCATGATAGAGTGAGCTCCCATCTCTGTCCTAGTTCCTGCCAACCTAGCAGTTTGAAAGCAAGAAATTGGAAGTAGACAAATAATTACCACTTTGGTGGGAAGGTAAACAGTTTTCCATGCATTCCATTGTCTAGTCATTACTGCCACATGTCGATGGAAACATCTGCAGGTACAGACAGTACTGGCTGTCTGGACATGAACAGAGTTGAGCATCAAACCCTAGAGTCAGATACTACTTGCTTTCGAGCAAGAGCAACCTTTACCTTTACTTTTACTAGACATTGGAGAAATTGTACTGAAGAAAGCCAAAAGCTCTATAATTGTACCATTTTGAGCACAGTGTGAAAACAAAACAAATGAAAACCGTTAACACATCAACTACACAACAGAAACCACCAGGCAACCTAAACTCTAAGGACAAAATTAACTATGTAAAACTATGGAAACCTCTTTCCTTGAGAAGTCCTTTCACAGATATGTATGCAAACAATTTTGCTTCTCAATGCACACAAAACCTTTGGATTTAAGAAAGTAAGTTTGCCTTCCAGTCCTAAGGATTGAGACATTCTTCTGTTTGACTTTAGTGCATTGCTTTGCATTTTACAGGAAGGGGAAGGGACAAACCTGTGCCTGGACGTAAACTGTAAGACAGTTCTTACTTTGAGAATACAATTTTGCCAGTTGCATGAGTGGAGTAGATTTTGTGGGTAGGTTGGTAAGGTCAGTTTGTAACGGTTGAAAGGAGACACAGAGAGCTGTTAAGGCACAGAATTAAGAAAATAAATCCCAGCTGCCAGGGTGGCCTTTGCAGCGGTAAGTTAGAATGATAGGTAGTTTCTCCCCCTACGAGATTTACTTTCTGATATTGGATTTTATCACTCAGGCTAGGACTATTCATCAAGCTTTTCCCATCAGTAATCCAAGGCTCAATTTTTATGATTCACTCTTTTAAAAGAGAAAATTCTCCCAAGGTACATACTTCCCTGCTGATGACTGGAGAAAGAGCTGTGAAAGAAGGAGAAAGCCCTTCTCTGATCATTTCTTCTAAACCTTTGTCATCATAGAAGTGGGTTTTATGTGACCTGGCAATTGTTTTGTTTTCTTTAAGCACCCAAAGGAATTGTGGAGGGTGCAATGGAGGTGAAGATGACAGGCACTATTTCGGATTTCACACTAATGCAGGTTGTCTGTTTGAACTGGCAATAGTACTGTAATTTGCGGCAGCTTTGAGTTCCTTCATTTCTCCCTCCCCTCACCCACATTAATTTTGCATATAAAAAGACGTAGAGCATGTTGCATTTGTCTTCTCTAGGCTTATGTTGTGTTTTCTCCTTCATCAAGGCGTACTCAAACTTTTGGGGCCATAGGCCAGTCATGTGATTCAGTGGGTTGGTCACATGGTTCAGTGGGCCGGTCATGTGGTTTTTTCCACTGAAAGCAGAAGTAAAATATGTCTTGCAATCTGTTTTGCAACAGATGTTTTGCAACAGGATGAGATAGCTTTTAGGCTGCCATTTTATCTGCTTAAACTAGGGGTGCCCAAGCTATAGCCTATGGGCTGGATCCAGCCCCCCAACGCCAATTCATCCGACCTGCGCCACCCTAATTGCTCCTGGAAGTAGAAGTAAAATGCTCCCATATGGATACATTTTACTTCCACTTCCAGGAACGACGAGGGTGGTGTGGGCTGGACGACTTGTGGGCCAGATATGGCCCATGGGTCATAGTTTGGGCATCATTGCATTAACCCTTTAGCTTTGTAACTTCTCAGACATAGCCTTTTGTTTACAGAGTCTCCTGGTCCTGCAGAATAATTCCACTATGTCCTTAGGCCATTGAGAAGGTTGAAATATGCCTCTTATGTCTTCTTGTTGTCAATCTCCAAAAGCCTTAACTCTTCAAACTTGTGCCTGTGAGGATTCTGTGACAACACACAAGCATATCAAATTTGTTGCAGTGTGATGGCAGACAGGCAAGCATTTACTTGCCTATTCTGAGATAGAAGCATGGAAACCTTCATTTATACTGAATTGCAGCTCCAAGCGATCATCACCATTTGCAGTGCTGGGTATTGTCTAAGGGATTTCCCATCAATCAATATCTGGAGGGTGATATTCTGCCATTACTGGTCCTCAGATAATGAAGATACCAAAATGTGTGATAATAATAAGCTTATGTTAAAGTCTCTAACATACCATGTTAGTGGGTCTTCAACGGGAACTGCACTGATTTGCTGATGAGTACAAGACCACACCAGTGGGTAAGGTGGCTTAATGGTTATGACACTCAGTTTGATGATCAGCAGGTCAATAATTTGAGATCCAAATGCTACATCATGCAGTGAGTGCCTGTTTTCTATCCTAGTTCCTGCCAACCTAGCTGTTTGAAAGCAAGAAATTGCAAATAGATAAATTCCCGCTTCAGCATTCTGTGCACTTTGGTGTCTAGCCATGCCTGCCACATGACCATGGAAATGTCTGCAGACACAGACAATGCTGGCTCTTTTGCTGAAAAACGGTGGTTCCCAATGTGAGGCCCACATCTCACAGGGGGACTTCAATTTCCAGAAGACTATGTCAGTACTTTGGCTGATCAGCAGTGATGGGCATGAGCCGGATTGGACCAGTACGCATGTACCAGTAGTAAAAGGCTCCAAAACCCCGGCGGTGGGGTTGAGTTTGGGAGGTTTTTGTGTATTATTTATGAAGTATTTTTGAAGTGTTTTATAATGACTGTGATTGGGGATGTTTTGAAATGCCTTTGAATTTTTTTTTAATGCAATATCTTGTAACTGTGATATATTGTTTTTCGTTATTGTATACTTTGGATCTTTGTTAGCAACCCAGAGTTGCTTGGCGAGTGGAGCGGCATACAACTCCAACAACAACAACAACAACAACATGGCTGGCCCTGCCCACCTCCCTACGCTGCCCACCTCTTCCTCTTCTTAGAAGAGGCTTCAGAGGGGGATGGCTCCATTTCCCCTTCCTCCAAGGCTTTTCCCGGGCTCCATTCCACCCCAAAGCACATCCCCAGCCAATCCAGGGTGACTGGGGAGCCCTGGAAAAGCCTTGGACAAGGGGGAAATGACTTCAGAGGTTCGCTATAGAGTGAAAATAGAATAGGCTTCTATTTTCATAGCTCTATAGTGAAGAGCAGTCACATGGCCAACAGGCTATGCCCACCCAGTCACATGGCCACACCCACAGTGTGGAAGGGAAATTTTCTGATGCCCACCACTGGCTGATCAGTGCTTTGGGAAATTAACTTAGACTTCTGGGAATTGAAGTCCAAAAACCAAAGGCTGAGAAACATTGCTGTAAACAGAGATGAGCTCCACCTCCGGGAGTCAGACATGACTGTCTTTTGATCAAGGGAGACCATTCTCTTTACAGTACCACGCTAGCCTGAGAAGCATAGAGAGAACTAGTGTTGCATATGGGTAGAGGATTGAGTTAGGGCTCCTGAGATCACCACTCAAATCCTTTCTAAGCCAGGGAAACTCACTAAAAGTGGCATTAGTCAATCATTCCTTGAAGATTTCAAATATCTTGAAAACCCTATTAGGATTAACGTAAAGGGGAAGAGGCTTGGTGGCACATAACAATAACATGGACTATAAATGCAACCTGCACTTGCACCAGAGATCTCTAAAACGTGTGTGTGTGATATTCTTGGAGGTGAAACTTTCTCAGAATGTCCCAGTATCAAACAAACATTCAGATAATTGGCCTAGACAACAGATCCAGATGACTGGTTCAGTTGTTAGAACAGTGGTGTCCATTTTTTTTGTGGGCTGGTCCCACCGCTGACACACAGCTGCGGGGGCTAGAGGTGGGCTGCTCCCACTGCTGACAGTTTTGACGTTAGCAGCGGCGGTGGCGGTGGCAGCGATCGCGCTTTGTCCTGGCTGCTCGGAGCAGCCTCTTGCTCTGTCCCACCTCCTCTGCAGCCTTTGCCAAAGCTGATTGCCATGTTAGGAAAATCTTTTGAGCCTCCTCTGTTTCAAAATATGCAGTGCTGGAAGGGTAAACCTGGCACGCTGCGGTGACATCATCCTGGGCATGCCAGGGGGCTCTCAGCACTGCAGGTTTGGAAACAGAAGAGGCTCCGAAGATTTTCCTAACACAGCAATCGGCTTTGGCAAAGGCTGCAGAGGGGATGCGACCAAGCAAGAGGCTGCTAGGAGCAGCCAGGACAAAGTGTGATTGCCGCTGCCACCGGCCCTGCTGCTGACATCAGGCAGTAGGGGCAGGTGGAGGGGTGGTCCGTGGTGAGACTGGGTACTCACCATGGGATGCATTAATGATATTCAGGGGCCTAATTGGGCCTGCAGGCCATAGTTTGGGTGCCCCTGTGTTAGAATGTTGAACTAGAACAGTGGAGAGATCTTCTCTGAAATTTCTACTTGACCATGAAACTCAGTGAGAGATCTCAAGTCAGTCATCATTTACTAGCATAACATACTGTATATACTCGAGTATAAGCCGATTTTTTCAGCAAAAAAAAAATTGCTGAAAAAAGCAGACTCTGCTATTACTCGGGTCACCTGCTCTATTTTTCCAGATGTGTTGGAGATCTGGACATTTGAGACCATCTGTTGCTGTGATTTATAGAGCTGACAAGCACTAGCAGAATGTAAGTCTCCCTTTGAATGTTAACCACTTCCTGACTGCTGAACATAGATAAACGTCCTGGTCAGGAAGTGGTTAGATCTGGATCATGGCTGCAACCATGATCTTTTTCTTTTCCTAACGGTGATGGGCTTTCACATAGAAGTGATCCAAGCAGATGAAGAGCTAGCCTTGATCACTTCTACAGCAGGCGAAACACACACACACACCACCCCAGCGCCCGCAGCACTTACTAGGCTGTCATGTGCCTCTCCTGTTAAAAATGGGTAACCTTGGACAAAAATGAAAATGCTGGTCATATGAGGCTGGTTTATTTTGATTATTGAAACTCACTAGTAGATGCTGCATTTCCCACCTTAGGCTTATACTTGAATCAATGTTTTCCTGGTTGCTCAGGTAAAATTAGGTACCCCAGCTTATATTTGGATCATCCTGTACTCGAGTATATATGGTACTTTACACCATATTGTTATGAAGATAAAAGGATGAGAGAAGTACATATAGATGCCACCTATCGGGGGGGGGTATGTTTTGAGACCTACTGTAGATACCTGAAACCACTGATAACAGTGAACCTTATATTTTACATTGGAGACAGTGGTCTGAGGTGGCCAGTTCTGGTAATGCACCATTGAAATACATACACATTATGTGTTTCATGATTTTTAGTTGAATATTTGTAGACCTGCAGATAACTGAAACTGTGGATACTGAACCTACATATATGGGGGACAATCTGTACACCACCATTAGAGATGTGCAGTTTTGTATTTTTTGGACAATTCCCAGCATTTATTAGGCAAGGTAGTACAGAAAATACTTAGTGGGCTATAGTTGATAGAATGGTCTGGGTTCAAATCCTCATTCACCCATGGACACTCACTGGGGGCATGGAAGTGGTAAAACCATTCCTTAAACATCTCACCCACTTTGAAAGCCCTCTTAGGTTCGCTGTAGGTTTTTCTTGGCTTGATGGCATAGAATAACATAACAATGTAGTACAAAGCTTGAAAAGCTTTGGACTACGACTTCCAACAATTCACATGGCCATACTTGTACTTTAAAAAAATAATAACAACAATCACCTTAAATTTATCTGAGCTCTGGAATGGTATAATAATCGAACAGTATCACATCTAGCTGTACAAGTATTTCTACTTTCATTTTCAATATCACAGTTTCTATCCCGATTTCCTAGGGATTTTAAAAGAAAAACATTCCACTTTTCACTTTGAACACAGCTGATGACTCCAAGGGCACTGGAGCAAAAATACATAAAGAGGTGTATGAAGCAGAGCACCATATAGCCAAGTCCCATTATTTATTTGGGAGATAGGTCTGCAGAGCAAAGCTGCAATCTCAGAACATCTTGTTTGCTGCCACTGGGCCAGCTTTGATATAAACAGAAATGATTTTTTTTGCTCCCAAAGTGCTGTATTATGAGAACCTGGGGGATGATTTTGAAATTGAGAGGGTTGATGGAAGGTGCCAAGAGAAAGAAAGATAGAGGGATGTTATGAAGCCAAGGTAAATAATACAAACTCTTTTATCTTCAAGAATGTCCCCCTCTCCCAGCAGCTCTTTCAACCAAAGCATAAAGGAAAGGCCATTAAAGATCACTTCCAATGAGCAATATTTTAGCCTAATGGGACTGGAGGAAATGCAGCATAAGTGAGACAGTGGCAATGACAGCTTTATGGGCCAATCTCTCCCACTGCTGTCTCCATTTTATTTTGGTATCAGTATTTTTATATCCCTGTACTCTAGGATCTTATTACCATCTGAAAAGAGTGATAGAAAAACCCAGATTGCTGTTGCTCACCTCCTTGGCTTTCGGGTCCCCCCCCCCCCCATTTAGACTTGAATAAATGGGAGCATTTAATCTGGATTCCTGACAGTGGCGTCGCGCAGACTTCAGCCGCCTGGGGCGAAGAACAAACTTGCTCCCCCTGGCTCGCCGCTGCCGCCAACCCCCCCCCCAGGACCCAGGCAGAAGGCGGCCCTTTTGCTGTGCCGGCGGCCAGGCTGCCCCCTCTTTGCCTCCCGTCAGCCGTGGCTGCCCTTGCTCTGCCTCCTCCGCCACCAATTGCCTGGGTAGGGCAGGGTGAGCCCCTGACGGCTAGCTGGGTGGGTGGGTGGGCGGAGATAAGCAGTGCGCGCGGGCGGGGCGCTCATCAGGGGTAGGTGGCGGAAAGCCCCTGACGGCTAGCTGGGTGGGTGGGTGGGAGGCGGAGGTGACCAGCGCGCCATCAACTTTTTCCAGAAGCTTCTGAAGTGACAGCTGTGTTAGGCTGCCCCAGCAAAAGCAAAGGAAAATCCTTGTGGGGACCATCAAGATTTTTTTTTTGGGAGGGGGAGGCATAAAACAGTGCCTCCCTGTTCGCCCCATCAGCAGAGACAACTCCATGTTCATCAAAAGCAGCCAGATGTTCCTTCCCAGAAAGACCTGCGCTCTGCAGTAAAATCCCATATTTGTCTCCCACCCCGCCCCCAAAAAAGACGCCTATGGTACCCAAAATCCCCACTTCATGAGCTGTGCAGCAGCCACTACACTAGACAAAAGAAACCGAGACTGAAAGTGCACACCCGGGAATGTAAAACTCACAGTCACTAAAGCTCCCTTGGGCAGCTCCAGAAACTGGATCTCCGACATGATGATACCTTGTTTACTGGGGGGGGGGGGGATCCTAGCAATGCCTCCCTTACACTTTATAAAGAGACTACAAGCCCCGTCATGCAATGCGGCAGCCAGCGCTCGGGACGCTTCTGGCGATTTGTACGTGGGGCAACGGAGCAGAATTGAATTAAAGCATAAATATTGGGAAGGGGATGTCATGGATGATCTCGTGCAGTTTTAAAATAAAGCCTTCTCAGGGGGAAAGGGGGTGTCGTATGTGTGGGGAAATGGATTTAATACTAAGGGTTTCTCAACGTTAGCCCCCCAGATGTTTTTGAACTTCATTTCCCAGAAGCCCTCATCAACAGGAGTGCTGACTTGGTTTTCTGGGCGCGCGCGGGGCGCTCGTTAGGGGTAGGTGGCGGAGGAGGCAAAGCAAGGGCAGCCACGGCCGGCGGGAGGCAAAGAGGAGGCAGCCTGGCCGCAGGCGCAGCAAAAGGGCTGCCTTCTGCCTGGGAAGTCCTGCTCCCTAAGCCCAGGCAGAGGGAGGCCAAAGGGGTGGGGACATTTTGCTGCCCCCTGAAAAGTGCTGCCTGGGGCATCCACCTCCCTGCCCCCCCACGCTACGCCACTGATTCCTGAAGCAGGAACATTTGGGCCCCAGCTGCTTGTTGTGAAGCTGAAGGCTTTGCAATAGAGCATGATGGGGACTGCTGTGCTAACATATCCTTCAGAAAGCTTTCCTGTTTCTTGATACAACTGAGTGCATCACTCATAAAAATTGCACCAGGGCTCTGATGACATTTGATTCCAACAGCAGCAGGGAGAGAAGGAGGAGAAGAGAGAATCAGCTGGGACTTTCCCCATCCAAGTCTTGGCAATCTGAGCCCTGGTTAATAAAAATGCCACTTTCAAACTATCTGGGCTTGACATGAGAGCGATGCTGAGACCAGGCGCTACTCTGGATGTGTACAGAGAAGAAGGTATAAGAACATTTTCCACCTCATTCTGTCATCTATATGCTTTAATAATTTTCATTACAGATCTTTTCATTCACAGAAGTATTCTGTTATGCACAATGCAGATTCCAATGTGGAGTCAACAGAATTTGTGGTTAAAAAATCCATGTATTCCTGCTCTTTGATATGTTTCATGAAAAAAAGGGAAACAAATGCATTTTACAACATGTGTCCATTTAGAAAATGCATAGAAGATATTGTGTACATTTCTAAAATGCACTCATGCACTTCAAGCATTTCAGGATTATAGGACCATGAATTTGAAAACAATCAGAACACAGTTCTTATGGATTTCTGTTTTCTGTTCGAAACAATCTCCACAGAAATAACGTGGAATGAGAGAAAGGGGACATCTGTCAGGTGTACCTGAGAGATTTGACTGTCACTCATGTTTATTTTTCTGTGGTCAAGGACAAAAAAATCATGGAATGGATGAAAAAGTTTCCTTTGAACAGGGGTGGAATCCATTCCATTGCACTTAATAGCCACTGATTTTTCTCCAGCCTATTCAAACATTTGTAGCAGAGATGATACAGTCTGCCTGGGCAAATTTGAGCCATAGAATCCATGTTCAACCCACAAACAAACGCGTTGTCATTTAAGTACTCCTGGGATGTTTTCTAACCTCATGGGAATTCCAGTGAATTGGAGTCAGGAAAAGGGTCTGAGTTTAGGATGAGGTTAGCAAACTCTGTATTTCCTACATCCCCTGAAAATTACTTGTGCCACCCCGCTCTACCTCCTTAAAACTACCCTGTTGACAACAAGAATTATCACTTCTCCTTCTTGGAATAATAGCTTATTATAAAATGGGTTTATTGTTTAAAAATCCTAATATATTACCTTGACAAAAGGGAAAAAAAGAACTCCATGACAAAATGCCCTAGATTTGTTAGGATAATTTTTATCCCCACCATTTTTGCTTGTTATTTTTTAAACTTGTATTTGACATGTGGCTGAAACTCAGGAACCTCGTTTATAAAGTTTTATGTGACATGTTTGTAAAATGCCAGACTCTCCCCCTCCCCCAATACTCACCCCCCCCAAGAGACAAAAACATTGTGGCTTCTTAAAAATGGTTACATTTTAATCTGAAATTTGTAAATCAAGGCCACTACCTCAGACATTAGAGTGAGACTGTGTGACTTGTCAAATGTTAACCTGGCTTCATGACCAGATTGAGAATGCAGATAATGCATGAGGTGACAATGGTTCATCAGTAAGCAAATAGGACTGTCGTTCTATGAATAATTACAATTATCAGCTATTGTTCATGTGTCTACAAGGGAGCAATAGCATTGTTGACTCAAGTGGCAAACTGTGGAAATCAGTGTGGGATTTCACACTTAATAATGTGTGAGGAACCCTTGACTGAAGTTTAATTCTTTTGAGGGCTGTAAATTCTACTGTGTGAATTGTGCATCAAAGTGTGACTCCGAGGTATTAAAATATGCCATCACTTGGGATCAAGGTTAAAAACAAAGTAAACATTGTCTGGCTGTATGTAGTTTAAGGAGAAACAGAACTTTGGATAAAACTTTGTTTGGGTAAGAGAAAGCTAAGAGTTCCGTTTCCCAATCTTAACGGCTAACTGATGTAACAGGAGCATGGCAGCAATGATAAGGTATCAAGTAGCAAGACAGCATATTGTTTGGGCAGGTGGGCAGGTGAGCTTTAACAGTGGTATCTTGCAACAGGGCATGTTCAAGCAGAGGTTAATAGTTCAAGATCAGCAGACATTATAATGGGGCAGCAATAAACAATCCAGTTCAAGCCCATATATAAGGGATCTAGCTGCAAGATTGTACAGACAGTTGTAAGCAGTGATAAACAATTTCTTCTCAGCACTAAAGCTCTGGGACTCAGTTGTATACATGCTACTTCTCATGCTCTATTGCTGGGATGTCCAACCAAAGTTCACAGATCACCCTGTGAGCAGGGATAGACTCGGGAAATCATGTGTTTTTGAAGAAGCCCCTGCTCATGAAAAATATCTCCACCAGAGATGGGCATTTCTTCTCAGTGTCTATGCCTGGACCCTTATTTTATCTTGGCCTTGCTCTTGTAGTTTGAGGGAGGGTCCAGCTTCCTTAGCTAGGTCTGGAGCTCAGCTTCCTCTATCTATGGGTGTTGTCTCTTGCAGTCCTGAAGACTCTGAGTCTACAGGTAGAAGCATAGCATGCCTTGGCGGGGCCCCGTATAAAAATTTGTTTGGGGGCCCTTAGGAAGGGTAAAGATTTCTCACAAAAGAAAAAAAAATGCATAAAATTAAAAGAAATATTTATTCATCATAATTAAAATTTGGGAAGTTTTTATTAATTTTTGCTTACGCACGTTGGGGGCCCCCGTGGCCCGGGCCCCCCGTATAATTGATACGGCAGATACGGCGGGAGCTACGCCCCTGTCTACAGGGCAGCTGGATCTTCTTCTCAGTGGCCAATTTGCATCACAGAGAAGACGTTTAAACTTATCTGCTATTTCCTAATGTACAATTACTACCCTTTACTGATAAATTCAAAAAACAAATGCTTTCATTTTCTTTTTCTACCTAATGATACTCTTATTAATATTTAGCAATCATACAGGTTTCTTTTTTGAACATGACCTTCCAGTTACCAGTAAAGATCAGAGACCCCTGTTTGGATGGATGCCTAATTTGCTCTGATGGTACTTTAACCCCACCTTGCACGCTTTTGCATCCTTGAAATAAATATTTCAATAAACCTCTAATCAGTGACAATGCGTTTTTATTCTACAATAATCCACAGTGCTGTCCCAGACCTCCTTGCACTAAATGAGGAGTGCATGCAGGTCAGAATAAGATTATGATCAGTGTTTACTGGCCTAGTAATCCTACTGGTTTTAAAGACTTGCTTAGTACACTACTATTGTGCCTATGTTATTGCATGCACTGCATGGGCCAGGGCTGTCCTTTAGTCAGACTGTGGCTGTTGGTGCATTTTCTGGAATTTGTTGTGGTTTATTGGTTGAAGTTTAGGCCTACTCCCATGCATTTTGGCACTCTAGAGTTGCATGAAGATATAGATTTGTTTTGTAGGCAGCAAAAATTATTTCAACCCAGCTGTCATGTGTATGAAACAGAGGCAGAGAGAATTCCATCTTTGTTACTTTGTAGTGTAATAAAGAAATTGTGCCCGGTCTGGTAGTATGCAAATTAAGAATGACCAAAGTGTGGGTCTACAGGTGTTGTTGGACTCCAGTACTAATCAGACCTAGCCCTGAAAATTAATAGTGAGAAATGATGGGAGTTGCAGTCCAAGGACTTTATTTCTTTCCACCCCAGGGGAGATGAAGCAGTGATGTTTCATAGATAGAAGCAGATTTATAAGAACATCTGCAAAGGATCAGACCAAAGACTGAGCTAGCATAGCATCTTGTTGCTTACACTGGTCAACCATTCCGCTCTGGCAAACCCACAAGTAGGACCTTTTCACAACAATTGTTCTTCATTGTACAGTATATGCAATGTGGTTAGGCACCATTGATAATCTTTTCTTCATTGAATCTGTCTAATTCCATTTAAAAGTTGGTTATATCAATGATCATCATTGTGTATCATGGTAATTAATGCCATGACTTAACCTTGTTATCAGAATCAGCCTGAGGTTCAAGCAAGGTAATGCCTTGCCATTAAATATTTTAAAAAGTAATTACAGTAGTTACATTTATAGTTTTAGGGACCAAAGGACTAGTTAGTTAACAATCTTACCAGTAAATTTTTACAAAACTCTTTCCCCCTCCAATCTGATTTCTGGTTTCTTTCTTCCTAAATGAAAAGTGGAAGCCTTCACTCTTATCACTCCCTAAACAAAATGTTCTTTGTGGAAGGGGGAGCTATTTTGGTTGTGTGTTCTTTTTCTGATTTTCAATTTTTTCTGGAAGTACTCTAAACCAGGGGTGCCCAAACTTTTCAGGCCATGGGCCGGTCAAGTGGTTCAGGGAGCCAGTCACTATGGCCTACGGGCTGGATCCAGCTCGCAACGCCAATTCATCTGGCCCCTGAGCTACGAGGGTGGCATGGGCCAGATGAATTGGCATTGGGGGCCAGATCTAGCCTGCAGGCCATAGTTGTGGTACTCCTGAACCAGCCCATGGGCCAAAAAGTTTGGGCACCCCTATCTTAAAGACTGACATGGTATGGGACGTGATAAGCTATCTAATGGAGAGGGCACTAAACTTTATATAAAATAAAATACAGTAAAACCACACATAAAGAGTGCCTCACTTAGAGACTAACTCACTTAAAAGGTAAAGGTAAAGGTTCCCCTTGCTCGAAAGCCAGTCATATCCAACTCTAGGGTTCACTGCTCATCTCTGTTTCAAAGCCAAAGAACCACCGCTGTCTGTTTCTGCAGACGTTTCTGTGGCCATGTGGCAGGCATGACTAGACACCAGAACTTACAGAATGCTTTTTACCTTCCCACCGAAGTGATCCCTATTTATCTACTTGCAATTTCTTGCTTTCCAACTGCTAGGTTGGCAGGAGCTGGGATAAAGACGGGAGCTCATTCAGTCCTGCAGTACTCAGGAATTGAACTGCTGACCTCCCATTTTCCAGTCAGCGTCTTAGCCACTTGAGCCACTGCAGTTAAAGAGCAGAATTTTCTCCAAATGGTCACCTCGTACAACAACTAAAATCTCCCACCAGAAGTCATTATCGGTTACTTACCATGGTGGCAGGGGTACTTTTTCCATGTGTCACGTTTAAAGAGCAACTCACTTAAAGAGCAATCCTGTGTTACACATTATGCTCTTTAAGTGAGGTATAACGGCTGCATCGGATAATGCTAAAATCGGATAATGATGGAAAATTTCTAAAGAAATTTTGCATCGGATAACGATCTGTTAGTGTTATCCGATGCAGTCGTTCTTAGCAGCAGGGTGGCTGGAAAGCTGAACGGTGTTCTCCGTTCAGCTTCCAAGCCACCCTGCAGCTGCGGAGGCAGGAGTGCGGTAGCTGGAAAGCTGATGGGGGGGCTCCCCTGTTGGCTTCCCCAGCCACCCCACAGCTGTGGAGGCATGGGCTGGTGGCTAGGGAAGCTGATGGGGAGTCCTTGTCAGCTTCCCCAGCCACCCTGCAGCTGTGGATCGGGTCCTCTGATCTCCCGGGAACAGGCAGGGGGATCAGAGAGCCCGAAATGGTAAAAAAACCCCACATTTTTTCACCCATTTCGGGCTCTCTGACCCCCCCCCCTTGCCGGCTCCAGGGAGATCAGAGGACCCGATCCATGCCAGTTTCATAACAATAGCTCATAATATAGCGGGGACTAAGTGCTGCTCCTGCACAAAATCCGGCTTTGCCTATTCATCTAAAACTTGTCAGAAATAACTGCCAACCTAGCAGTTTGAAAGCAAGAAATTGCAAGTAGATAAATAGGGACCACTTCGGTGGGAAGGTAACAGCATTCCATGCACTCCAGTGTCTAGTCATGCCTGCCACATGACCATGGAAACATCTGCAGAAGCAGACAGTGCTGGCTCTTCGACTTAGAAACAGAGATGAGCACTGACCCCTATAGTCGGATACGGTTGGCTTTCGAGCAAGGGAAACCTTTACCTTTACCTTTATTGTGCCAAACTTGGTCTAGTTTTGATAAAAAGGAGCCCCCGCCTAAAGGTTCAGATCATTTCTTCATTTCCAGCAACAAGTCAATGAATAGATCTCGGTAAGATTTAGCCTTACAGTTAGCGCTGTGCAGGAAAATGGTGTTATTGTCTCACGTTAGAAAACAAATTTTAGGAGGTTCGGGATGGCCATAATTTTAGAGTGCTAGCACATTATGGAACAGAGAAGCACACAGTTATGACCAGTTTATGTACAGTATGTTTTCTTTTCTCCTTGCATGAGAAGGTATAAACAGCAGTGTCTCCTGCTATTTATATGCTTATGAATGTGTACATTTTGCTATATTGCTGTTATTGAGTATCTGGCAACCCACAGTTGGTTTTATTATTTTTTTGAGAAGCTTGAAGATATTCTGGTTAAGCTGGAGGACGCTGTGCTTTTGATGTCTTCAATTTATCTATTTATTAAAAGGGCATTTGTGTAGTCACTTTTGGTGATGTTAGTGTAGCATTACTCAGATTAGGCAGCTATACTGCAGTGATGCACAGAAAAGCAAACAAAGCTACACTAGAAGCTGCCTTATACCAGATCACACTGTTGGTCTTTCTACACTGATATTACCAACAGTGAGGATAGGGAACATGAATCCGCCAGATGTTTGTGATGTTGTTGGATTGCAACTGTTATTATCCCAATAATATTTTTGTGGGCTAAGGATAATGGGGCTCCAGCAATGTCTGTATATGCACATGTTCCCCAATCCTTGCCTGCAGTAACTGGTAGTTGTTGCCCAGAAATCTTTCCCAAGCCTACCTGAAGATGCTAGAGACGCAACAGAAGACCTTCAATATGTAGAGTGGTACCATTTAGTTCTATCACATGCCTTGTAATAGACACCATGTCTGCTTTGTCATTCACAATATGGTGATTAGTGATAATGATCAGCAGTATTGTACATGTGCTTGTGGTTCAAATTACATGAGCAATAGAGTCTTAGACTTGATATGGTATTTATAAAAAGCACTTCAGTATGCAAATAAAGTGGGTTGGCACTCTTTCCTGTGACTTTTAAAGAAAAATTAAATGGGCAAAATTATTACTTTACATGGTCTTAAGTTTTGCTGGAACTAGACAAGATCAATGGAAATACAGCATGCCTCCTGCTGTATTTGATTCCCCTCTGATTCCCTGCTGCATCTGATTCCCCTCCAACCCAGCATGTCTGCACTTAATTCTAAATGTAAGCAAATTTGAATTGGACAAATGCAGTGGCAGAAGTTAAAATGCAGGAGAAAAATAAAGCAGCAGGACCAGAACAATAGAAGATTTAGCACTGGGCCCACTAGGAAAGCAGCCCAATCCATAGTTGGGTGCTCAAGATACTGAACCTTGGATGGAATGCATGCGCCAAATAAGTACTCACACCATTCAGAAATAGGTGTATTCTGTCTGATCACAGGGACCAGAATTCTTTTCAGCTGCTCCACTCTGAGAATAGGCTCTGGTAGTGCCCTGTAGTGCTAGTGCTGGGAATTTTGTGTGTGTGCTTGTCCAAAGAGGGATCCAGAAAGTAAGCCTCATACATTACAAGGGGTGCAGTCTCTGGCTTGTGTGATATCAAGGTGATAATCATGGGAGTTTTATAAGTGGAGTGTTATGCTCCATGGGCAGTGAATAAGATTCTGGCCCACATTTCAGAGTAAGACTTACTATATGATTTTTCTTCTGTATTTTGAAGATATTTTTCACCTGCTGAGATAGGAAATGCTGTTTATTTGTACTAGGTAAAGGTTGTCCTTGCTTGAAAGCTTGTCATAGGTGACTCTAGCATTTGGTGCTCATTGTTTACAGCCAAAGAGCTAGCACTGACTGCATCTGCAGATGTTTCTGTCGGCATGTGGCATTAATGACTAGACATGGAATGCTGTTTACCTTCTCACCAAAGTGGTACCTATTTATCTATTTGCAATTTCTTGCTTTCGAACTGCTAGGTTGGCAGTTGCTGGGACAGAGATAGGAGCTCACTCTGTCATGCAGCACTTGGGTCTCAAACTGCTGATCTGCTGACCTTCCAGTTGTCAAGTTCAGCATCTTAACTAGTAAGCCATGGCAGCCCAAATCCCTAGCCCAGTGGTGGCTAACCTTGTCACTCCAGCTCTTCCTTGGACTTCATGATCACACACACTTTGGTCACCTCCAGACTTGATTATTGCAATGCAACTGGTTGTGATGGGGTGCGGACGTATGCTCATGCCTCACCACTGCTTCGAGAGCTGCACTGGCTCCCTGTATGCCTCTGAGTGCAATTCAAGATGCTGGTTATTACCTTTAAAGCCCTACATGGTAGTGGGCCAGGATACTTAAGAGACGGCGTCACCCCGAGAACATCTGTCTGTCCCACCAGAGCAGACAGGAGAGGCTCTCTGGTTGTGCCATCAGCTAGAGAGGCTCACCTCTCTATCACTAGAAGGAGAGTCTTTTCTATGTCCGCTCTGGCCCTGTGGAACCTCCTGTCTTGTGAGTTGTGTCTCCAGACAGAGCTGCTGCCCTTCAGAAAGAGGGTAAAAACCTGGCTGATGGGGCAGGTGTGGGGTGCTGTCCAGATGGTCAGTTTGGCCATCTGGCTCTTTTGACCTCCACCTCTCCCCCCCCCCCCATTATCTGTTTAACTTTTTTAACTTTTTAACTTTTTGATGGGTTTAAATGTGTTTTAATTGTGTTTTGTGAGTCTTTGGATGAGGGTGGGATATAAATGTGATAGATAAATAAATAAATAAATAACCAGAAGCCCAAGTCATCACATCCACTGTCAGGGTTTCTGGGAATTGAAGTCCAAGAACAGCTGGAGTGCCAAGGTTAGCCATCACTGCCAGTAGAACCAGTGTCAATGTTGGTTGCTGTACTCTGAGAGCTGTAAAATGATAAGAATACACTTTTCTCTGGATGTGGCAAAGAGTAAGAGGTAGAAGGTAGAGAGTCGTGCAATAGCATCCATGAGTAGTAGGTCTCCCTTTGTGAAAGCCTGCAGATTTGCCTGACCCATATAGGAGGAAACCATCCATCAAATATGCACGCACGCACACACGCACACACACACACACACACACACACACACACACACACACACACACACACACACACACACAGAGAGAGAGAGAGAGAGAGAGAGAGATATGCATCATTCTCATATCTGTTTTCCTAATCTCCGTGTTCTTTCCAATGTCAGAGCAAAACTATTATGAGTCAAAAGGCTTTGGTAATTGAATTCAGTCGTGCCAATATGCTGCACATTCCTCCTCAAAGCAAGTCTTTCTTCATCAGTGGAAGAAAATGGCCTTAAATTTTGACTGGTGTGAGATAGCCCTCCAGCAAATAGCTCCATGCTGTATTGACTTCTCAGCATGAGGAGAGAAAATTGCAGCTCAAATGGCTTCATGTGGCAGACAGGCACGGACCTGCTGTTCAAACACTGGGTCGTTTTCTACTTGGATTGTGCTGCTGAGGAAAGGAGCATCAGCAAACACCATGATGCCTAGAGAACAGAAGGAGATAGATAGGAACCACTGCAGAAGTATTTAGAGTGGGGGTGCCCAAACTTTTCAGGCTGTGGGCCAGTCACACAATTCAGGGGCCCAAACTATGGTCCATGGGCAGGATCCAGCCCTCAACACCAATTCATCCGGCCTGCGGAGCCCTCATTGCTTCTATATGGGTGCATTTTATTTCCATTTCTTTGAGTGATGAGGGCTTCATGGGCCGGATGAATTGGCATTGAGGGCCGGATCCAGCCCACGGACTGTAGTTTGGGCTTTCTTGATTTAGAGGATACCTGGTCTAATTGTATAGTTGCTACCTGCAACTATACAATTAACAGTATTTTTACCTCAATACCTAGGGTAAATATTTTGAGAAAAATGTGTACCTCCTGCAACTAACCTGTTTTCCTTCCCACAGTGTAAGACCTTATTGTCTTGGCACTCAGATACACATATATCTGCTCACTACAAATGCAGAAGCATAAAGTTATCGTCTTGCTCTTGTATTTGTTTTGTATCATGCAAGGATCACACAGTGCTTTGTTTTTGAAATTAGGACCATGTTGATCTTTCAGTGACCCATAATAAAACAGTGCTTTCTGGCACATAGGATAAATAATTTATTACAAAAAATATATTTGACCATTTCTTCTTTGCTTCCTCCTTTACCAATTTGGGTTTCAAGGAAGATACAAAGTTATTGCACTTCTAGCAGCCTCCAGCAGTTATTTGATGGTGCTACAATATGACTTTGATGTTATCTCTCCACCTTCCTCTGGGTCTTTCTCATGATCTTTGTCTTTCTCCAATTTCCAAATATGTCTTTTATGGTATGGAATTGCAAGACAAACTCTCCAAATGGGCAAACCGCTTTATTTGTTATCTTTGTACAAAATAATACCCCGGATAATGATTGCATCGGATAATGCTAGAATCGGATAACGATGCAAGTTTTTTGAAAAAAACTTGCATCGGATAATGATTCTGGATAATGATCCTTAGTGTTATCTGAGGCAATGGTCTGCGGGTGTGGGGTGGTTTGGGTAGAACTACCCAATCCACCCCCCACCCGCAGTGGTCTCTGTGACTGCAGTAGGGTCAGGGAAAAGCACGTTCCCTTCCCCTGACCCTACTGCAGTCGCAGAGACTGCTTGTGTCTCTTTCTTTCCCTCCCTGTATTTAAACTACAGGGAGGGGGAAAGAGAGAGACGTGATTGGTTCTCTAGAGATCCAATCATGTCTCTCTCTTTCCCCCTCCCTGTAGTTTAAATACAGGGAGGGAAAGATACACAAGCAGTCTCTGCGACTGCAGTAGGGTCAGGGGAAAGGCACGCCTTTCCCCGACCCTACTGCAGTCGCAGAGACCGCTGCAGGTGGGGGGTGGCTTTAAAGGCACCCTTTAAAGCGGTTTGTCCCTGAAGTCAGGGCTTTTTTTTTTTTTAGCGTTGTTCGATGCATGCATCGGACAATGCTAAAAATCAGATAACGTCATGACTTGTGGAACCAAGTCATAACGTTATCCGGGGTATTACTGTGTATGTAGTTTAAGATTGGTTCTATTCCAATTCTTCCCCATATAATTTCATTCCTGATTTTATCACTTCTAATCACTCCAGCATCCTTCCTCTCATTTCCATGGTGACCAACTTTTGTTTATGTTTTGCTGTAAGTGTCCATGTTTTGTCACTTGTAACATAAAGTGGAAATGAATATGTTTTGTATGAGGTATCAGCAGTTGTGGGCAGCAATACGTTCGCATCCCCCTGGGAAGGGGGTAAGAAAATTGGGTGGCCTCTGGGCAGGGGGGTGGCGAAATTGGGTGGCCTTTGGGCAGGGTGGGGTAGTGAAATTGGGTGGCCACACTCACCTCCCTGCCCTGCCCCATCAGGTTTTGTCCCTGCAAGTGGTTCAAGGTCTCCCTTGCTCAAAAGCCAATCATATCTGACTCTAGGGTACAGTGCTCATCTCCATTTATAGCCAAAGTGCAAGTGCTGCCTGTGTTTGCAGATGTATTAATGGTCATATGGCAGGCATGATTAGATCACCCATGACGCAGGCTCCACCCGCAACATAGGCTCTGCCCATGACATAGGCTCTGCCCATGACATAGGCTCCGCCCACAGTGTGGTAGCAATTTTTTTTGCTGCCCACCACTGGGTATCTGTCTCACGCCAAATGCTGCTGCAAAGAGTTCGAATATTCCTTGATTTGTTATGTGCAGTTCAGCAGTCACTCTATAAGCTTTTACATAATCTAATAAGATGTCCACTTACTCCATATTGTTGTTGTTGTTGTTGTTGTTGTTGTTGTCGTTGTCGTTGTCGTTGTCGTTGTCGTTGTCGTTGTCGTTGTCGTTGTCGTTGTCGTTGTCGTCTGGGATGGACTCCCACACTGGACGGCTTACATTATTTAAAAAAAACAAAACAAACACCATTAAGACAATAAAACAACCCCCACCCACCTAATCAAAATCAGAACTGAAGACCCCAAACTCTTGTGATCTATCCATCTATCTATCTATCTATATTCGATTTATATCCAGCCCCAATCACGCAATGCGACTCTGGGCGGGTTACAGACATATCAATACAATATCATACAATATAAGAACATTCAGGCAGTGGGAGGGTCTCTTATTTGGTCTTCAACAAACTGCTAAAGGCCTCCTCAAACAGAAAGGTTTTCAGTTGTTTCTTAAAGGTCCCTAAGGATTCAATCAAATGCAGCTCCCCCAGCAGTGCATTTCATAGAGCTGGAGCTGCCACCGAGAAAGCCCTACAGACTTTCTAGCCAACCTGGGAATCACAACTTGAAGTTAAGTTGTCTGAGAAGAACTGGTGAAGCGGGCCTGGTTTCTGAGGGGGAGACACTCTGTCAAGTAGGAAAGTCCCAAACCATTTATGGCAGGAGTGGCCAAACTACAGCCCACAGGCTGGACCCGGCCCACAGTTCCAAATCATCCGGCCCATGGCATCCTTGCCACTATCAAAAGCAAAAGTAAAATGCACCGACACATGTACATAATGCGCCTGCAGCCATGGGGAGACGTGTGAATTTTCTTGTCCTGGAAACCAGCCTGGCAGCTGCATTCTGCAACCATTGAAGTTTCCATATCAGGAACATGGGGAGCCCACATAGAGAGCATTACAGTAATTGATACATGAGATTATCAGTGAGATAACTAGTGTTATGAGGGACTGCCCATCCAAGTAGAGATGCAACTGAGCTATATTGGGTCAGTGTTTGCCTAAGCAGTTTCCTGTTAACTCTATCAAATGCCTTTTCTTGGTCTACAAATGCAACAAAGAGTTGCAATTTGAGCACTCAGTCTCTAAATGGTTCACCATTACTGGTCTAAATGGCTTCCATCTTTATGTTTCTAGGTGCCAGAAGATCAATTGCTTTCCAACAGATCAGATAACAAAGGTTTCATTTCCCCCTTCCTTTTGGAGAGTGGGAATAGAAAAAGAAAACCCTTAATTTGAATTATCCTGCTCCACTTTCTCCTCATAATTGACTCTACTCTTCAGTCATTCTGTTTGCTGAAGTCCTGCACTTCCTTAAAAAATGAAATAGACTTGCTTGGAGAAGCATTCTTGCCCTCTTCAGTTAGTTCGTTCCCTCTTTCTTCATCTTTGCTTCCAGCTATCATTACATCTCTTCTTGTTGTCCAGACATGGGGCCCACGACCCACAGCAGGACTTCAATTCCCAGAAGCCTAAGTGAGTACATTGGCCGATCAGTGCTTTGGGGGCTGACTTAGGCTTCTGGGAATTGAAGTCCAAAAACTAAAGGTTGGGAAACACTTCTCTAAACAGACACCAGGAAGAGGAAAGAAGGCAAACCAGCACTTCATGCAGCAGGATTCTTCACACTCTTCAATTTTATTTTCCAAGGATGTGCAAAAATAATACTGTTGTGTTCAGGGATGGAGGATTGTTCCCAAGCAATAGGACTCCAGGTTAGGTATCAAGAGTTGAGAAATGAAGGAATTGTTCTCATCATTCTAATAGTACTGGCCAGGTGGACAATTAAACTTTTCTCTAACTTAAATGAGACTGTGAAGCTGATCAGTTACCTTTTTCTGTATTCTAAGCTTAATTTTTCTTCCAGTTGTTCTTTCACTGAAGTTCTAGAGATATCATAAGAGGTGTTTTGTCTCTGTTTTATCTCTTCTTTCTGCATTTTTTTTTAATTTCTGAGGACCCCAGAAGAAAGAAATGGGTATACTATAAGTATAAGGGATCTTGGCCAGATTTCTTTTTCTTCCCTTCCCCTGAGTTCGTCATGTCGCTTCAGCTCATTTTTACACTGGGTCTGGGGGGGAAAAAGGGGTGTTGTGTTCATAAGCTCTCCCTGTCATAGATTCATCAGATTCCATTGAATATACGAGGAAAAGATAACTTGTATTTGGAAAGTCTTCCTGGTATCTAGTGTACTAGTGTTTTTGGGTTGTGTTTTTTTAATTGCATCACAAGCACACAAAGGTGCTTTCTTGGTTGAAAGGATTTTTGCTGGAGGAATTCTGTTCAGGGCATGCCCAAATGAGGCTCCTTTCGTGTCCCCAAGATCTTTCCCACTGAAGTGGTCCCTATTTGTCTACTTGCAATTCCTTGCTTTCGAACTCCTAAGTTGGCAGGAGTTGTGACAGAGACAGGCACTCATTCTGTCATGCAGTACTCGGGTCTTCAACTGCCGACTTGTCAACCTTCCAACTATAAAGGCCAGCTTCTTAACCACTGATCCACCATACTGGTCAATTCTCACAACAAAACATAATGGTCTTCTGAAATTGTTTAAGGATGGCTTATGCTGCAGTCTGAAAGTTACCTTAGATTTGTCACTCTCATTTGCAGCAATGGAAACCAGAAACCAAATCTGGGTTGCTTTTCTGTGACAATTATGTGCAATGCCCCGGTAGGTTCCAACCGAGCTAATTTTTATTTGTACCTTTAGCAGACAAAGTACTGTATACGTAATGTCAGACAGATCAGCAAGTCTGTCTTGAAGATGCTACACAAGGAATGAAGTGCTGAATTAAGTAGAAATACTCTTAATGCCATTTGTTACTGCAGCTTTATTTTACCAGAGATTGGTAAACTATATAAAGGAGACTGGCAACCTTCATTTAGGATGAGATCAGATGAAAATTTGGCCTGTTATTTGGCCTGCCAGGGGCAGACTGGTTTGCTCCTTTTGCTGGAAATCATTTTGTATAATTGCTGGACTGAACCAGTTCACTTCCAGAGCATTCCTACTCGTATCTTTCTAAAAAGGGTTGTCAGGGGGTTCTACGTTGTTGGGAGTAAGTGGAGTTATACAATTTTGGTACATTTTTCAGACATGTGATCACTAGAAATGAACCAAAGTGGAGCTGGTGGCTATCAATTTGCTTCCAATTTGCCTCTGCTTTTCAGCTTCCCTTGTTCTTAAAAGCTGCATATGAGTGGGATGTAGTACTGCTTATTCAAGAAGGTAGGCTCTTTTATGGAAGGCATGTAGGGTGTTAACATTCAGGAAGATAACATGCAAATTGGTATCTGAGCATGGATATGTATCTGACGGAACCCCAGAAACCCATCACTCATTCCCAGTATGCTCTACAAAGAGGCTGGATAAAATAAATCATTTATGTAGAAGGTACACAATCTCCCACAGCTGGTTTTCATATTTCAATCTCATCAGAAAACTCAAAATTGCTCCCATTGTATCCAAGGGTGTCATTTAAGCACAAGAACTATTTGGATTGTAAGAGTGAAGTGATGTTAACAGGATTCATAATTGTGACTAGCATAACTATTTGCCTGGGTGAGATAATGGCTTTCCTGCAGAAGATGAGCTGCTGCAGATGCCAAGATTGCCATGTTCACAAGATCAGTTACATAAAGGTGTGTCAGTAATTGTTAGGATAAAAGATGTGCATGTTTTGAAGCACATGGACATTCAGTTGACTAGGAAGATTATAACGTGTCAGATGAGCTGTGGGTAGAACATTCCCGTGGCTGGGGAAATCTTGTTATTTTAATTCAGTGTGATTGTATCCTTTCTGTGGTTATGAGCAACACTATCAAGAGTTCTGTTTGATCTGATACATGGAGGAAGTAAGAACTTTTCAATTTCTTCATGCATTTTTTTCTTCCTGACAAGGGCCAAAATTCATCTGAGGTTTTTCTTCCTGTGAACTTCCAGTGCCAGTTCCAACAAAGCCTTGAACTGCTAATGAAATGGCTTGATTATATTTAGTACTATGGCTAGAAGATATGTAGGAATATTAGGAATTCAGTTTGGGCTCTGTCCATTGCACCCGGATTGATGTTGCCATTCTGGTCCATGCAAGGTTGGGAGGAGAAACTTGTCAAGAATTGAGAAAACCTGAAGGACTTATCAAGGGTTGAAAAAACACTAAGGTGGCATGTTGTACATTTTGTTGTTTCAAGGTTTGATTTTTACAACTCACAAGCACTTTTACAAGAAGGAGGTGGAGACTGGGTGCCCAAACTCTCAGGACTGTTTAATCTCTCCTGGCTGAAGGAATCATAATAAAACTCAAGGACTGAACCTAAAGCAGAACCAATTCAGCTCTGAGATAAACACTTTCTTTTTCAGTAGTGAGAATGATTAAGCATTCCAAAAGAATATCAAGGGTGTGTGTGTGTGTGTGAAATTCTGTACAACTTGAATATATTTTTTTACTTTTATACAGACATTTTATGTTATAAATGTAAAGATTGCATATAGATATCATAATAAACCATTATTCATTATGGTGGGAATAAGGGCAGTTGGGCTCATATTCACACAGAATCATTGCACTCAAATCAGAAGCTTCTACTTATACTTTAGAAAAGAAGTGGCCAACCTTGGTGCTCCAGCTGTTCTTGGACTTCAAATCCAAGATGTCCTGATCTGCAGGTGTACTGATTTGGGCTTCTGGGAATTGAAGTCCAAGAACAGCTGGAGCACCAAGGTTCACCACAGTTTAGTTTATCCTACATACGTTAAACTATGGTTAATCTTTACCATGGCTGATGGAAGTAAACCAGTTTCAGAAACTGGAAATCCCACTCCTCACAAATAATACTTAATATTATTTACCATCCAGAAAGTTAATGGGATTTTATTCTGTAGTAAGTGAAATTGCATAAATCATGGTGACAATTTCAAAAGATATCAATAATTTTTCTGCTTGTGGGTCAGTTATGTAGCAAACATTTCCTTGCACTATTTTGGGAGAAAGAGTAAGAAACATTCAAGCCCAGTGCTTAGCCAGGATCATTACTAAACTCTGGTTTAGTGTGACATATGCACTGAACCATAAATGAAATTGGGGAGGAAGAGGAAGCAATTAATTCTGTGACAAACATTAGTTAAGCAATGTTGCTTTTTATAGTTACACAAACCAAGAGTTTAGAAAGCAAATTCAGCCACAAAGCAGTTCAATCCAAATAACTGATTCCTAGCAATAAGAGCTGTTTGAGAATGGAACAGACTGCCTTGGAGGTTGGTAGTAATTCCTTCATGGAAGTTTTATAAGTTGGATGGCCATCTCTCAAGTTAGTTCTAGCTGTGGATTTCCTTGCATCAGCAGTATGTTAGTCTGTTCCAATTCTGCAGTTTTATGGTTTCATACACAGGAGTTATTGAATGGTAATAGTACTTGAGGGTTTCAGAGAAGGGTTTTCATCCCCAGCTCTCTCTAGGCATGTCACCATTTGAATGTTAGCCCTTCTAAAGCATGTATTCTCCCGCTGAATAATGTCCCTGATTTCTTTGTAGAATCAGTGTTTCATTTCTTGGCCACTGAAAGAGCTCCCTGACTTTCCTAGACATTCTAGAGACACTATCATCTGTTCCCCTTCAATGAAGGATGAAAGCTAAGATTTTGGTAGATATCAGCTTTCATTCTTGGGTGGAAAACAGGAGATTCTTGCAGAAATCATCATTGTTTATTTAACATTTTCCTGGACAATGTAAAACTTTAAAAAGTGTGTGTGTGCGCGCACAGATTCTTAGCAGCCTTACAATATTTTTATTATATTTTATACCCCACCACAATTGGTGCAAGCACCACTCTGGGTGGTTCATAACAATAAAAAAAAATCCAAGCAACAACTGATTAGAAATGAATGCACTTTATTCTCTTGTGCGCTTAACTCCTCATCAATTATATTTTTGATCAATTCATTGATTTAATTTTTGATTTCATCAAATCTCCCTCCCAAGGTGGTCATATTGTAGCCATGGAAGTCTTTAGTTTTGAGAGTCAATATCAATTCAGCACTACAAAACTTACTTTTGAAAAATGTTACATATTTGTGTTATTGTGTAAACAAATACAGGACATGCCCCCCCCCCGGGAGTAGGGGATACATTCCAACTGCAGAAAACAGTGAAATCTATCTTTTACATTGCAATTGATAGCCTCAAATGGGCAGCTCTGGTAATGCACCATAGAAATACAGCATATATTATGTATTTCAGGATTTTAGTAGATGTTTTATACCTGCAGATAACTGAAACCATGGATACTGAAAACACAGAAATGGGAGTGTGACCTGTATAGTCAACCAATAAATAATAGTTGTATGCCATCAAGTTTATTCTGACTTATGGTAACCCTTTCGAGGTTATCTAGTAGAGAATATTCAGAAGTGCTTTATCATTCCCTTCTTCTGGGGGTGCCCTGGGACTGTGCATTTTGCCCATGGCTTCACAGGTTGGGTCTTATCCTAGTGGCACAATAGGGAATCAAACTCCTAGTCTCTGACTTTGCAGCCAGACACCTAAACTACTGAGATATCTATCAGCTCTAAATCAACCAAATAAGAATAGTACTCTGTGCTCATAAATATTCATGTTTTAACTGCTTTAAGGCTTCTGACCAGTGGGAAATCACAGTGAAGCAAAATGTTTAAAGCCATACTCCTATTCATGCTTACTCCAGTGTATGTCCCTCTTTTATGCTGTAAATTTACTTGAGTGTTGTGCACAGGTATCTGGCTGAATAGTGCAGTGGTTTAGGTATCTAATTGTAGTGTCAGAAACTGGGAGTTTGATTCCCTTCTGTGCCACCAGGAAAGAGACATCCTATCTAGACCTGGGCAAACTGCACAGCCCCAGGGCACCCCCAGAAAAAGAGAGTAGCAAACCAGTTATGTATATTATCTACCCAGAAAACTCTAGAAAGGGTTGTTATAAGTCAGAATTGGCTTCACAGCCCACAATTATTATGATATCATTGCACAAAAGATTAAACAACATAGCTATGAGTTACAAACAGAAGTGGTTTGAATTTCATCCCCGGCATTTCAGCACATGAAGGATACAGTTCTCGTAACATGTTACACAATTTGCAAAATGGAGATAATAAAATATCATCCTGCTGAGTAGCATCATTTCAAGTAGCCTAATAATGAAATAGAAGAACCAAATTATTATGCTTTTATTTCTCAGCATTGCTGGCGCAAAGGGTTGAACCAAAGGGCCAAGCGTAAAAATTGGGAGTCATGTCCTAAGAATCTGTAGGTGAGACAACAATTGGTGTCAGAGAGTACTGTGGGTTGAAAGGATTTTTAGGGGATGCCTGAATGAGGCTCCTTTCACATCGCCAAGTGCAGCACTCAGGTATCGAAACCTAACTTCCCAGTCTCCAGCTCAGCATCTTAACCATTTAGCCACCGGAGGAGCTGCTGCAGGTGAAATAATGTGTGTGTAAAACTGTTGATTTAAAATAAAATCTGAAGGAAGAAATTAATACTTATTAACAATTATTTTAAACTGATAAACAAAAATTTGGGAGCAATCCCAGTTGCTGAAATTAGTATGGGGAGAAGAATTGCCTGATCTTGCTTCTATATTCTAACATCTTGCCTTACTGTTTGCTATGTTACAATTGTAATTATTGTTCCTTCTCTGCTTTTGAGGTTGATTGTTGATGGAACTCCAGCTTCTATGAGTTTTATTTTTCTTTCTTGCTCCCCCTGAAGTGTAATATCTGGGATACTAACAACCTGTTTGCTCCTCTATAGTATTTGAGGCCCAAGTACTGTATAGTGCAGAACTTGGGTCTTGAACTGCTGACCTTCTGGTCTTAACCACTAAGCCACCATGACTAGGCCAAGGTTTCTCAGTGAGTTTCATTACTCAGTGGAGTGTTCAAACCCATATTTCCTCTGCTCAGTCTACCAATCCCACATCAAGCCAGGTTTTGGGAGGAAATCCTTATTGCTCCTGGTAATTCTTTCTCAACTGAGTATTGATCAGTTAAAGTCATAGAAGGTCATCTTTCCATGTGATGACCGTTTTCTTGTCTCTATCTACACTTTTAGAAATTTTGGTTTCACCCTTTAATAGATGATGGTTTGTTCCTGATCAGACATATAGAATTACTATTTCTTCTTTCATTTGGAGCTCCTTTCCCCCTAAAAGATTGAGTGTAGTATACCTGGGTATCTTTCTCATCTTTTAGCATCACAGCAACCCTGGGAGATAGCTTAGCTGAAAAGGCAGTAAATGGCTGAAGATGATACAATGAGCTTTATGGGTGAGTGAAGATTTGATTGAAATCTTCTTTTCCTCATCTGTCAGGACTATGAAAGAATTATTTGTCACTCACCAATTCTGCATAAGAAGTGAACAACTGCCTCTTAGAGTTATGGAAATTAATCAGATTTAACGATGGATCAGATGATTGCCAACAAAGAGGCAATCTGTTAGATGTGTGTTTTATTTGGAGGAAAACTTTGAAAGCAGAGGAGGAGCAAACAGGGCCAAGCTGAAGATACTAAACATCTGATTCAAATGCAATACCCAAATGTCTGTTGTTTGCCAGAAAGAAGAATGGGCTTTGGGCATCTTATCACTTGCAATTACTTGGAACAAACACTCCCAGTCAATTATGCAGTTCCAGTGTGAGTGGGAATAAGCAGTGCAGATACAACACCTTGTCTGCTTTAAAATTGATCAGCCAACCAAGCAGAACTTTGCTTTGTGATAAGAAGGATGATGAGGGCAGATCTTCATCCTTCCAAGCAAGAACGAAAGAGAAAGGTGGAAGTGGCAGAAGAAATATCAGTAGCGGCAAGAGTAGGCTGTGACCAAATATTAGTCTTCTCATCTGAGCTAATTTCAAGGGGGAAAGAGCAAAAGGAATGCAGAATAATTTAACTTTGAGACTACTGGAAAAGAATTCTTCTTTTACTCCAGCGCTATCCTTAAATTTGATCTGGAGTGGGAGAAAATTAATTAAAATTTCAGTTTCCCGAGGCTCTTCAAAAATGGTTCAAACCAGCAAGTATATAAGTTCTCTCTGGGTATGCACATACATGTGCTTATTTTTATCAGTTGACAGAAAGGAAGGATTAAGAAAAGCAGTGTGAGAGGAAGCAGCATGGTAATTAACAGTCAGAGAAAAAGTATAGAATAATGGCTTCAACGACAGATCTGAAGGCGGAATAGTTGAAATGCAGATGCAATTAGCCCTGTCCTTTATCCTGAAAGACAAAGTTATATCTAATTGTCTTGACCCAAACAGCTACATTTTAGGCTTACTTAGACTTTCCCTTTAAGTGATAGACCCCTCCTCTCTATGCATATACTCCAAAACATTTGCATGATTCTATCAATTCTTCTTTATTTCAAATGATGTTTGCCAGGTGTCATGGAAGGGAATGCCTTTGTACACAAAACATGTGCTAAAAGGTTCCTGTGACACAGAGGGGTTTCTGTAACACGAAACACAATTTCCCATAGGAATCCATTGGGGGGGCATTCCGGAGGTTAGAAAAGAGCAAACAACAACAACAACAAAAACACCACATAATTTTTCTATGGCAAAATTTCAGCGAACAATTCCAAAGTACACTTTAGAAAGAGTTTGGAACATTTAAAACATTGGCTTTTTAGTGAGCTTCAGAGCTGATTTCCCTCCCCCCAAAGGCATAGTCATCACATTTCCATCAGCACCATCTAGTGGCTAGCCCTGGTAATTGCAGGAAAAGTACCCGGTGAACAGCTGATGAGGGGTGGGGGGAATTTCCAGCACTTTTTGTTTGCGAGGAGAACTTCTGTTGGAGCCAAAAAGCAATGAAAAATTTCAAAAACAGAGCAGAAATGCTCCAAACACCCTCCCACCACCCTGGGAAGTGTCAGAACACCCCCCCCCCAAAAAAAAAAACACTTTCCATATCATGAGATTTTCCTGTAAATTGGGATGCCATTTCCTCAGAATTTCCTTCAGTAAGTTGAGTTCTCCATTACCCAAAGCATCCATAATCTGAGATTTTACTGTACCTCAGTTGTGTTCAAATAAAACTTTTTTAAAAATTCAAGCCCTTGTTTTTCCTCACACAAGTACAGTAAAGGGAGTTCCTTTGTTTTTAGTTACTGTAAGCATGTTTCTATTGCTGAGCAGGAATCTGAAACCAGGTCTCCAACATGGACATAAAGAGTGACTTGTCTGACACTTCCGTCACTGCATAACAACTGACTCAATCATGTGTAGCTAGAGATACAGTGTAAAGCATAAAGAAATTGGGGATAATGCTCTATGTGGTGGTTTCTAGGCTGTGAAAACACATGCTGTAACAAATGTGTTAGGTACTACTGTTACATGAGGGCTGTGATGGCTTCATGGTTAAGACAATGGGTTTGATGACCAGAAGGTTTACAGGTCAGCAGTTCGAGACCCGAAAGCTGTGCAATGGAGTGAGCTCCTGTCACTTGTCCCAGCTCCTGCCAACCTAGCATTTCAAAAGCAAGAAATTGCAAGTACAGTGGTGTTTCGCTTAAAGACCAAACTCGCTGAAAAAGCAGTCCTGTGGAACGCATTATGCTCTTTAAGCGAGGTACAACTGTACTGTCAAAGCAAAGCAATCACATTTATATACTGCCACATTTTAGTTAGTGCACTCTCTGGGCAGTTCACAAGTTAATTAGCATTTTGCCCCAACATGCTGGGTACTAATTTTACCAACCTCAGAAGGATGGAAGCTGAGTCAACCTTGCGCCCTGGTAAGGATCGAACTCACAACATTTTCGTTGCAGGACAGCAGTTTAACCACGGCTCCATGAAGACTCCTAGTAGATAAATAGGTACTGCTTTGCTGGGGAAGGTAACAGCATTCCAGGTGCTCCTGCATCTAGTCATGCCTGCCACATGACTACACAAATATCTGCAGATGTAGATAGCATTGGCTATTTGGCTGTAAATGGAGATGAAAGTAAGGGAGACCCTTTACCTTATTCTAAATGCAAAGTTTGCCTTTTATCTTAGAATTAATGTCACCTCTGCTATTTAAAGAAAGCACAGGCCTCCAATAAACACTTCAGAAATTTGTATACTTCATTTCTTTTCTGTTCTATCCTTAACATTGTGACAAGTTTACATAATTTATTTAGTTATTTGTATTTTAAAAAGGAAGAAGGCCAAACAAAGCTGATTTAGCCATGGTGAAGCCCATTTAGGTCTCTCTTTTTAACTTCTCTAACGTCGCTTAGATATTTTGCTGGAACAGGAGCTTCCAAATTCACCTTGACATTTTTGCTCTGGATGAAATCTGGTAGAGGCTCCTTTGCTGGTTCAACAGCTACTTCTTCTGCTTCTCAGTCCTTCCCTTGAAGGAAATCTCATAAACACCCTTAAAAGTTTCATAAAAAGGCCTAGGCTTGAAACCAACAGCCTTTCTGGCGCTGATACTGGGGCTCTTCAGTGTCTCTATTCCAGGCCTGGGGTAAGTAGCAGCTGCCTTGTTGTAGATAAACCTTAATTACTTTCCCACATCCATATCCTTATTTGGAAAAGAGGCACCGAGAATGGAAGGAATTATGTGGATCAGCATTCCTTTTGTCTCGTGATTTATTGGATGGGATCATCTCTGAGGTTATTTCTTCTATAGGCATTATAGAGGAGATAGCTTAGTTTTGGAATCTGGCTCTTTGTTTTGTTTTGTCTTTCTTTTAAGCTTTAAGGAAGAGGATGTTCTTTGGGTTATCAGAAGTGGTTGCTGAGTGTGGAGTGTCGGCAGGGAAGACAAGGATGGAAGACTCATTTTGCCTAATCCTCCTTGACAGCTTTTCCACATCTCTTATAAATTGTGTGTGCAGCCCTATAAGAAATAGACACATCTGTAAATCCCTAGTGGCACCCAACAGCTGCATCAACAGGACCCATTTGAGAAGTGGGACACCTTAACAGTCCCTGGGCTATGTGGATGTGGAGGAATTGGACACCCAATTTTCTGTTTTCTTAATGTGGCATTTTTATTCTGAGCTTGAATTAGAGCAGTGATGGTGAACCTTGGTACTCCAGCTGTTCTTGAACTTCAATTCCCAGAAGCCCTGATCAGCAGCAGTGCTGTCTTGGGCTTCTGGTAATTGAAGTCCAAGAACAGGTGGAGTGCCAAGGTTCGCCATCACGGAATTAGAGAAAGAGTTATTAGGATACCTTCAAATGTAATCTTCATCTAAGGACACGGCCAAAGAGAAGGAAAGGTGAAGTCATGCATGCCTGTAATTGCCTGGAGGTAAAGGGACTGCAGTGGCTCAAATGGTAAAGATGCTGAACTCGCTGACTGGAAGGTTGAAGTTCAGTTCCCAGCTCCTGGCTCTCTCCCAGCTCCTGCCAACCTATCAGTTCGAAAACAAGAAATTGCAAGTAGATAAACAAGGACCACTTCAGTGGGAAGATAAACAGCATTCCGTGCACTCTGGTGTTTAGTCATGCCTTCTACATGTCCACAGAAATGTCTGCAGACACAGACAGTGCTGGCTCTTTGACTATAAACAGAGATGAGCACTGAATCCTAGAGTCGGATATGAGCAAGGATGACCTAAATCCCCCCCTCGACTTATAAGAAGCAAAGAATTGTCATGCTATATCAGCAGATTCATTTAGTTCTGGTATCCCCATGCCACCCTTCCCATAATTGGTGGGTGAAATATCTCTGAAATCTCACCAAGAAGGCAGATGTTTAACCCAGTATTGTTACTTCTGAGTGATAGCAGCTCTTTGGAGCTTCAGTCAGGATTATTTCCTAGTCCTCAGTGGTGACTTGGGAGTTTGAATCTGTGACATTCTGCTTACAACACATGTGTTCTATCATGGAGCTATGATCTCTACCCAGCACACAGTATTCTATGGAGGCAAGTTTTCCATCCAAGTACAATCAGGCCTGACTTAGATTTCAAAATATGAAGAGATTGGTATGTTCCATGATGAAGGCAGTGACCTCGTGTTTGTCCTTAGGATATCATTTTTTGATACACTGTCTCTGAATATTTCATTCATTCATTCATTCATTCATTACATTTCTGCCCCACCCATCTAGGATATTTTCCCACTCTGGGCAGCTTACAACACAATACCTACACATTTAAAAATAGCCAATATGGTTGTTGTTGTTGTTTTATTTGTTTGTTTCTGGTGTATGCATGCCAGAAACAAAAAAAACCTATTGGTGGCAGAAATAAATAAAATACCTAATCCTAACATAGAGATTCTTGGTAGCCATTGTAGTTGTTGTGTAAATTAGTTACAGATCTAATGTATGGGCCTGTTAGAAGACACATGGAAGATAAAGGTACTATAGCTCATGTGATATCTATTAGAGTTACAATCCAAGGCTATCTGAAGAATCAAAAAAGTATCCCTCTGATACAGATCAATATTTCACCACCGTTATCGCCCAGTGACCCTGTTCCAGGTGATTAGGTCCCTTCTTGTTCCCTGCCCTGGTTGGCAGGGGTTTGCTGAGGTTTTTGCTGATTATCTGACGGAGAAAATCGCTTGGATTCATTTGAAGTTTAATCCCAGTGTGGAAAATGCAGGGCTGGATTGCAGTCTAGCCATGTTATTTGGGATCAATTTGATCCACTTTTTCTACAGGAAGTGGACAGGCTCTTGTTATCTGTTTGTGTCACTGCTTGCATTCCCTGTCTGGTTAGTTAAAACTGCCAGGGCAATGACCAGTGGTTGGGTTAGAGCTATTGTGAACTCTTCTTTGTGGGAGGGGTTTTTCCCTCCTGAAAAAGTCATCACTTTACCCTATAGTACACACCAATTACTGGCCTGTATCCAAACTGCCCTTCTTGAGGAAGGTTTTGGAGAAGGCTGTGGTGTGGCAGTTACAGGAGGTCCTGGATGAAGCGGATTATCTGGACCCTTTTCAGTTAAGATTCAGGTCCAGATATGGTACTGAGACTGCATTGGTCACGCTGTTGGATGATTTCTGGTGATAGCAGGATGGAGGTCATCCCTCCATCCTTGCTCTTCTTGATCTCTCAGCGCCCTTCAATACCATTGACCATGGTATCCTTCTGGAACGGCTGCAAGAACTGGGGATCCAGGGCACTGTGTGGGCCTGGTTTTCCTCATTTCTGAAGGGCCAGACCCAGTTGGTGTGGTTGGAGAGCAAGAGGTACAGCCCTAGGCCCCTTCAATATAGGGTGCCTCAGGGCTCTCACATCTCCTATTTAATATCTACATGAAGCCTTTGGGTGAGATCATCCGTTTCCATGGGGTGAGGTATCATCGATATGCAGATGATACTCAATTATACATCTTGGCCTGTGGTGATCCAAGCAATGCAGTTGAAGTCCTATCCAGGTGTCTGGAGGCTGATAGGGTTTGGATGGGGGACAACGGGCTACAATTGAATCCTGGCAAGACTGAGTGGCTGTGGGTCAGGGGCCCTGCTTTATCTTGGGAGCTACCATCTTTGGTTCTGGATGGGGCTATTTTGCCCCAAACAGACCCAGTGCATAATCTGGGGGTCCTCCTGGACTCATGACTACTGCTTGAAGAGCAGTTGGCAGTCGTGACCAGGAGGGCTTCTGTACAGCTTCGTGTTATATGTCAGTTACGCCTGCTCCTAGATCGGGACTTCTTGCTCATGGTTACCTTTGATCACCTCCAGATTTGACTATTGTAATGCGCTCTACATGGGGCTGCCCTTGATAGGCATTCGGAGGTTGCAACTAGTCCAGAATGCAGCTGCTCCGGTGGTGTTGGGGTGCGGGCAATATGCCCATGCCTCACCACTGCTTCGGGAGCTGCACTGGTTACCAGTGTGCCTCCAGGTACAATTCAAGGTGTTGGTAATTATCTTTAAAGCCCTACATGGTAGTGGGCCAGTATACTTAAGAGACCATGTCACCTCAAGAACATTTGTCTGCCCCACCAGAGCAGATCGGAGAGGCTCTCTAATTGTTCCATCTGCTAGCGAGGCACATCTCTCTAGCACCAGAAACAAACAGGGCCTTCTCAGTGTCTGCTCTGGCCCTATGAAACCTCCTGCTAATTGAGCTGCATCTCCAGACAGAGTTGCAGCCCTTCAGGAAAGGGTTAAAGACATGGCTGGCAGGGAAGATGTGGGGCACCAGTTATGTGGTAACCCCAGCCTGCTGGCTAATTTAGTAGAACACACACACTCTCTCTTAATCTTTTAATCTTTCAATTTTTTAAAACTTTTGTCAGTAGTTTTTAATGGATTTTTAACATTGCTTTTAAACTGTGATCAGTTTTCTGGGAGCCACCCAGAATCATCGGAGTTGGGCGGCAATACAAATTAGAAAGTAAATAAATAAATAAATAAATAAATAAATAAATAAGGCTTGTAGACTTGTAGAAAGAGACTTGGTGAAGCTAACCTGTCACCTGTGGCTAGAGGACATGCATTAACAATTATCTTGCTTGAGGGAGTTGTGTTAAATTAGGGGGAAATGGCAGCAGTCTATCAACTTGCCTTTTCAGTTTATAAATAGAAAAGATAATTTTCATGACATTATAATGGATGGAGTGCATGTTTCTTGTTCTTAGCTTTTCACTGGCCACTGTGTGAATGTGTAAGTATCTTGTGCATCTGTTGTCTCCTCACTCCCTTCAGTTGAAGCTCAGGGGAGATATCATAAAGTCTTACTTCCTTTTTGCAGTGGAGAAATGTGGGCAGCCAGACATATTGCAGAATATTGAAGAGATATAAACATGAAGATAAAAATAGTCATAAACTCAAAATAGGGATCAAAATTTTGTCTCAGTATTGTGTCTTATCATGCGTACTTGCATATTAATATGATTGATAACACATTACAGTTTTAGTTGTGGTTGATTTTTGACCATCTTGTGATGCACTTGGCATCCATACACTGGAGAAAGATGAGACAGAAATGGAATAGATGAATAAAGAATAAATTGATATACAGTCTCTCTCACAAAAAAATCCTCTGAAGCATCTTTAGAATAAGGCACAAGCATGTAAGTCAGGGGTTCCCAACCTACAGCCTGTGGTTTGGACCCAGCCTGCAATGCCATTCCATCTGGCCCATTGCTACCTCTGCCGCACCCGGAAGTGGAAGTGAGTGCATTTACATCAGCCATAAAACACACATGCACAAATGCACCCGTGGCTGTCATAAATGCGGAAGTGGGCGCAATTACAACAGCTTTAAATCTGCCCACTTCCATGGTGTGTGGTCCAGCCCACTCAGCATTCCAGGGGTTTGGTCATGCCCATGGCATAAAAGGTTGACCACCCTTGATTTAAGCCTTGTTCATGGGGTGGGTGGAGAGAATATATTCAAGAAATTGGAGGCACACTGTGGCAAATCACTAATTAAGGGTTCTATCCCTGTTTTATTGCTCCCTAACGACAGTTCCAATCCTGAATCGTCCTTGGCCATCAAAGTGGCACCTATTTATCTACTTGTAATTTTTTTGCTTTAGAACTGCTAGGTCCACAGGAGCTGAGACAGATGGAAGAAACACTCCCATTATTGCAAGGTTTTTGAAGAGCATGTGGACTATTATAGAAGGAAAATATGAGAAATGGGTTGAATAGTCTTTCATTCTAACTATGCTTAACTATGTCATTTGGTGTGTTTACTTAGTATGAGTGGACCAGTTATCCTTTAAGTGAATTTCTTTCTCTTCCTGAATCTTTTTCCTTTTGTACTGTGCCTAAGCAAAATCTTTGTCTTCTTTACATCCAGCATCCGTTGAGTAAACTATTGGACAAAAGCCATTGCAAATCTTCACCAAAGACATTCTGCTAGACTGCCAACATCTGTGCTGCTTCTCCATCTTTCTCTCCTTTAAGATTAGTATGTACAAACCTGATAAATATGCATGCCAGGGCATTTGAATAAAGAAGCACATAAATTAAATTTCCAAAATGCCAAAGCCTGCCAAAGAAGAACCGTGTAAATTTCAAAACCTGACAAACAGATACATCTACAAAGCAGGACGGCTGAAATGTAGCCACTCCTCCACTTATCTTCCAAGATCCAGCTTCAAAACTAGTAAATTGTGAAGTGCTTAGCTTTCTCCACAATGCTCAACAGTAATGCTAACTTCAATAGCAATGGTTCCATAAGTATTCCCTCAGGCAAAATGACTTCAATAAATTGTGAGTGCAGAGAAACACAAAACCAGCAGCCTGCTGCAGTTATTACAAGACACATCCAGGCCCAACTGTTGTGGGTGGGTAAGAGTTTCATTTCAGCAAGTTGTTGATGAGAATTCACCCATATTCATAATTTTTGTTCAGCATGCAAATAACTTTAGAATTACATTAAAAAAAAACCTATAATGTGGAAGAATCCTAAACTAGATTGGTCTATCCAAGCCCAGGATTTTCCTTCTCACTTTGAAACTCTGTGTATTTTGCATGTGTTGAGTGTGGCTGTTACAAAGAGGAGAACTCAATTAATTTGTGGAAATTTATTTATTTATTTATATTTATTATCCCGCCCCAATCAGGTGAACCTGACTCTAGGCGGCTTACAAAAAAGAAAAAGATCATACATGCGTGCAAAACAAACTAAACAATCCCACTATACCCCTACAAATTCAGAAATTAAGACCTTAAGGTTCAAAATTAATTTAAAAAAAATAAACTATAAATTTACAAAATATTTAAAAAGATTTAAAAGGTTAAAAGGTTTTAAAAGTTTAAAAGAGCGAGAGAGGGGTGGCTGTCCCATCAGATCAGCCACCCAGCATGGGACCCCATATTACTTGAGCCCCACACCTGCCCTGCCAGCCAGGTTTTTAGCCCCTTCCAAAAGGGCAGGAGCTCTGTCTGTAGCCGTAACTCAGTTGGCAGGAGGTTCCAAAGGGCTGGGGCGGACACAGAGAAGGCCCTCCTTCTGGTGCTAGAGAGATGCGCCTCTCTAGCTGATGGAGTGATAAGAGAGCCTCTCCAATCTGCCCTGGTGGAACGGACAGATGTTCTTGGGGTGATGCAATTTCTCCGTATGACATATCTTCTTCTTCTTCTGCAGTATCTGAATCCAAATACAGTAATACCTTGTATAATGTTATGACTTGGTTCCACGAGTCATGACGTTATCCGATTTTTAGTGTTGTCCGATGCATTCTGGTAATAATAGTCCAAGAGCACCTGGAGTGCCAAGGTTTGTCATCATGGGTCTACTCTATTACCATAGCAGGATAACCTGGCCAGATACCCATATGACATATGGGGAGAAAAACTTAATAATTTTAAAAAATTAAATGTGAGAGATGGAAAAACTGGTAGGTTTTCCCACCAATATCAAATACAGTAATACCCCGGATAACGTTATGACTTGGTTCCACAAGTCATGACGTTATCCGGTTTTTAGTGTTGTCTGATGCATGCATCGAACAACGCTAAAAAAAAGCCCTGACTTCAGGGACAAACCGAGCAGGCAGTGGGGTGCCTTTAAAGCTGCAGTCGTCCCTCCGTGCTTACCTGCACGCTCCAATCGAGGCTTTTTTTCCCATCGAAGCCTCTTTCTCTCTTTATTTCCCTCCCTGTACATTTAAACCTCAGGGAAGGGGGAAAGAGAGAAATGTGATTGGTTCTCTAGAGAACCAATCACCTCGCTCTCTTTCCCCCTCCCTGTATTGTCAATACAGGAAGTGAAAGAGAAAGAGTGATCGGCTGCAGTCGGAGCTGCAAAGCAAGAGAAAGGTAAGCTGGGCTGGATTCTCTCTGAGCAGGCAGTGGGGTGGGGTGTGGGGAGTCCCCAAACTGGGGGTGGGGGTGGGGGAAAGGAAGGAGGGAAGTGGCAGGGAGAGGAGCTGTGGCCTCCTTTACTTCTTTAATACGATGGATCGGATAACGTTAAAATGAACGTTATCCGGTGCAAATCTTCCCCCAAAATTTGTTGTCGTTATGCGGTTTTAGCGTTATCCGGTGCAATCGTTATCCAAGGTATTTCTGTATGTTTCAAATTAGTTTTCTTCAATAAAAGCAATAGTGTATCACACAGTGAGACTGAGCATTGATAGCTGGCTATACTGGGTTACACAGCAGATGCGTGTAATATGATGAGTTGCTATTTGCCACAGTTTTGTTCCTCACCTAAAAAGCATTCATTGCCAAAACTCTGCCTTCTTCTTTGGCAGAGAGACCAATACAGGGCCAGAGATAGCCCCTCTGATGTTGCTTGATATTAAATTGCTCAAACCTTTCATTAATGTAAGGGCACTCATCACCTCTCATTATGACAAGCTCATGTAGACTTGTGACTCCAATTCTAAGTGGTTGAAGAATCTGGTCTAGCCTTTAGTCTGAACTTTAAAGGAACTATCCAAGGTGCTGGATAGTAAAGTTCAGACTAAGCCCTTGCATGGATTCACTCAGTGTCATGAAATCACACCCACCCAATTCCAATGGCTCAGACCCTAGGGATGAAGATGCCCTGTGCACATCCATATTCCTCTCATTGCCTTCCAGCTGATAATCCTTTTAGGTTAGGAGAACTTCCACATGCATTGTGATGCCAACACTACATTACAGAGCAAGGGAATCATGACTGTTCCAAAAATTAATCTCTTTCAAATAAATATATAAAGTTGTACCTCCCTTAAAAAGTATAATGTGTTTCACAGGATTGCACTTTAAGCGAGTTGGCTGTTTAAGCAAAACACCATTGTAAGTGACCAATTGCGACTTCTGGTGGGGGGAATTGTGAACCCCGATTTATTTGTTAAGTGAGTTTTTGGTTGGTTTTATTTGTTAAGCAAAATGAACATTCAGAGAAATTTCTGCTCCTTAAGCGAATTACTCTTTAAGCAAGGCACTCTTTATGCAAGGTTTGACTGTATATCAATACAAACAAAAACTACTGGTTGTATATATATATATTCTTGACAAAGGAAGGGATACACAGATTTTGAATAATTCTCTTGCTGTTTGTTAGGTATAGTTTTGGCCATAAATGCTTCACAAAGAAGGTAGCAAATCATGTTTGTTCACTGAACTTGCTGCAAATATGATGTTACAAATTATTTATTGCCATTTGCAGTGGAAATGTAAATCTTACTTGTCATGTGCTTACTAGTAAGGATGGGAGACGGAGAGATTATAATTTGCTCTTTTCGTATCATCAAATAACAGTGAGGAATTTGCAAACTACACACAAAATTGCACAATTTGCATTAGTTTAGTTAATATAAAACTAGGATGCCTGTTGCTTTGTTTCAGGAATATTTAAGAATATCAAGCATTGAATGGGTTGTTTTCATCTTTTAAAAGCAATCCATAAGTCCTTTTTGCTTGCTGTATATGTATCCCCTTACCTTCTTTAGCCAAGGAGACTATATCCTGCAGAAATTGCAGGGATTTTAGGACAAAAGGGGTCTTATCATCTCACTATGACTGATGATGCAAAAACCTTGAAGCATCTTTCAAATGCTTCAGTAAGCTTTCTTGTCAAAATAAACTTCTCCTAGTTGGCTTTTTGAAATTATTCCGCTTACAGAATATATAAATTAAAGTTTGATGACTGCGTAGATCTGACATAAAATGGGTCCATTCTGAGTGGATTGGATCACCTACACTCTTAATGCACTGAGCAAACTGTTGAGTCATAGAATCATAGAATAACTGAGTTTAAGGGGACTTTTAGGGCATCGAGTCCAACCCTCTGCTCCATGCAAGAATCCAAATCAAACCAGATCTAACAGATGGTTGCCTACTTCTCTCTTGAATGTTCCCACTTCTTGAGGTAGTTGGTTCCACTGTGATCAGCAAATTTACAAGTTGTCAATCCTTATGGCCCTGAAGGATTGACCAATGGCTTCTCCCCTAGGGAAAGTCCTGGAAGTGCTGATTGAGACTGACCCAGGAAACCTCTGACTGGGATCAAATTCCAGACTCAAATGTTAATTTTCCTTCCCTTTTTGTTTTCTCTGGTCTTTCTGCTCCTGTTAAGGAATTTCTATCTACCTGTCTTTTCAACTACACAATGGTTTGTTCCACATGCTGCAGGGAGTGGCTTACTCTCTTGCTATTCTTCTTTGTGGTAAGCCTTGAACTATCTGTCCTTGTGGGCTATTACTGAGATGCATTTATATCATATTTTTCTTTTGTCTGTTTCTCAATAGCATTCAGTGGAGGTTAAGTGCCACATATTATCATCTAAGCGTGTGTTCTTCCTCTATTAAATCAGTCACTCACAGAAAGTATGATTGTAAGCAAACAGAAGTCAAGTACTTAGGATCAGATAGGGGAAAATAAATGGGACATTAAAACTTAAGTGTGAGTAATCTGGAATAGATTTGATCAAAAACTGCTTTTTAAGTAGTGTTTGCTCTTGCTACAGAGGACATTATTGAACAGAGAACAAGTCTAGTGCAATTGGATTTGAATTTATCACTCTATTATTTTTTTATATTTACTTGGGGTTAACAACTCATTGAGCACCAAATTGCTCACTCTTAATGAGTTCCTGATGGTAGGAATGAACTGCCTGGAACTATACAGTGAATAACAACAGTGGCACAAAGCTAAAGGCACTGATAAAATTTGAGTGATATTGAACACTTACAGAAATAAGCGAAGTTCAATGTTAGGAACAAGAAGCAATGCAGTTAACAGGCTAAGAGGGATGGGGCAGTTGGTCTGCTTACATTTCCTTCCTGTTTTACAAGCATCCAGTCACGTGTCTATTTCTGTCCCATTTTGCATTAGTTTCCATTTTTATTTATTTTCATACATACTTTACTTTAACATATGGATTCTGTCTGTAGCTTTCCTAATACATTCAAGTTTGTACCCAACTTTATATATGCATGTCTAAATGTAATAAAAACTGAGAATTTCACTGCATAGTTCAGAGATGTGTGCAGACTTACAGACGGCTCTATTAAAATCTGCATATAGTGTAAGGCAGAAGTTCTCAACCTTTTAAAGCCAGGGACCAGTTCATGCTCCCTCAGACAGCTTCGGGGGCCGGACAGCCATTTTGCCCTTCTTCCACCACATGACACTCCCTGGTTTGGTGAAGGCAGTCGGGGGGGGGGGCACATAAAATAGTGCCATGGGCTGCATCCAGCCCTCAGGGCGCAGGTTGAGAATCTCTGGTGTGCCGATTAAAGAAGGTTTCTGTAAAAGATTTGGATCAAATGAAAATAATAATAATCCCTAACTAGCCTGCTACTGTAACTCTTGTGGACTAATTGCTTCAGACTGGGGAAATCCTAGAAAGGGGTTGTGATTTAGGATTTGGATTAGAAAGAGCAGGAGAGTTGCCATTATCTTGGTTTTCTTGATGTTGAGTCTCAAGCCAGCTTTTGCACTCTTTTCTTTCAATCTAATCAGGAGCTTCTTTAGGTCTTCCTCACTTTCTGCCATTAGGGTGGTATCATCTGAGTATCTCAAGTTGTTGATGTTTATCCCTTCAAAATAAATGGCAAAGGCCATGTTCTAATCCAGGTGTTCTCAACCTTTTTGCGCCATGGGCCAGACTGTGCCCCCTCAGACATCTGAGCAGGCTTGGACATGTGGTTTTCCCTCTGTACATGCTGCCGTAAACTGCAGCAGGTCCATTTGCACATGTGTGGGTATGTTTGTGTGGGTACATTTGCACACGTGCGGGCACATTGCACATTCACAGGTGCATTTGCACCTGTGCGGGCATATTTGCATGAGCATGGGATCATTTACAGCTGTCATAAACATGCCCACTTCCGGGGTTGTTGCTGTGGGCTGGATGATTTTCTACTGTGGACTGGGTCTGTTCTAAGGAGTTCTTTCCTATGTACTTTGTATTTTGTGCAGCTGAAAGTGAATGTGGTAGAATATGGTGTAATCAGTTTTACAGATTGTTCTCAATAAAAATTGTTTTATCAATATTATCATTATCATTACATCAAAGCCCAAAGGCCTTGTCAATATCGAGTCAGTTTTTTTTCTGCAGGGTACATGTAATCATATGTAGTAAGAGTAAGTCATATATTGTATAACTTAAATTACAGATAAGATGTTGAAGAGAGAAAAGGGCAACAGTTATAATGTAAGGAAACCATTATGTCGTGACTGTAGTTATTATTATTATTATTATTATTATTATTATTATTATTATTATTATTATTATTATTATTATTATTATTATTATTATTATTATATATAAAACACAGTAACAAACAGAAAGTATTAATATTACAATAAAATGTTACAAAAAAGTATTAAAAAAACACAGCAAAAACAAAACCACATTTACTGAATTCTGCAATGATTATAAACAAAATCCTACAAAAGTAACCGGGAAGTCCAAAAGAAGTCCAAAAAGGAAGGCATCCAGTCCCAGTGAGAGCTGCCTGCCACCATGGCATCTTTTTGAGCCAGCTCAGGTGGGGTGCCAGCATTGGAGCAGCCCTGGTGCCCACAGCTACGCTGGTCTCTCTGCCCAGTGGCAAGTCTGGAGGCAAGGGTGGGGAGGTCCTGCCATCGGTGGCATCAGTGTATTTTGAGCTGCCCCAATGGGGTGCTGGCAGTGGAGCGGCCCTGGCATCCACACCTGTGCTGGCCTCTCTGCTGGGTGGCAAGTCCAGAGGCGAGGGGGGAGAGGTCCTACAGTCTACGGCATCAGCGTCTTTTGAGCCAGCCTGGATGGGGCACCGCCGGTGGAGTGGCCATGGTGCCCACAGCTGCGTTGGCCTCTCCACCCAGTGGCAAGTGCGGAGCCAACGGCAGAGAAGTCCTACACTCCGCAGCATTGGCATCTTTTGAGCTGGAACGGGTGGGGCGGGCCACCACCGGTGGACTGGAGCAGCTGTGGTGCCCACAGCTGCGCTGGCCTCTCCACCCGGTGGCAGGTCCGGAGGCGAGGGCAGAGAGGTCCACCTTGTAGCCCTCCAGATATTATTGGAGTATGGATCTCATCAGCTCTAACAAAGATGAGAGTTAATGGGAACTGCAACCTGACAACATCTGAATAGCCACTAGTTGCCTCAAATTTAGGTCTTCAGGCTAAAATACTTTGGATTTTAAACTGCCATTTGTTGTGGTTGACCTTAAATTAAGAGAAACTTATACTAGGATGATAAACTTATGCCATCCAGGCACATAGGACTTTAACATCTAAAGACACAATTAGCATGTCTTTACAGTATTCACAAATACTGTAGCTCTATTATTATGGCTATAGGTCCTTAAAATGGTATATTGAAACAATTTTATACTTGTGTGACCCAGCAAAAAATCTTGGAACTAGTCATATATCAAAGAATAGAAGCCACTTGTTTCCTGCTACAAATTTGCAATTTTTCATCTCACTGAACAACTTGTGTTTTTATTTGACTTTTGCACAACCCAAAAATCTTTCCTTTTTAAAATAAAAATACTGCAACAGTTATCGCTGCTCCTAATGACTGCACTATTGGGCCATGGCCGTGGCTTTCTTTTAAGTTTTCACTGGATGAATATTGAAAGTTGGGGGATGATTTCAAGTTGCTCCTTCAAATTGCCTGCAGAAAACAACTCAGCAGATTAAACTGGATTGTTTTAGGTGGTGATTGCTAATTTTGAGACAGAAAGGATAAGAATGGCTTATTTGCAAAAAGTCTGAATTGAGAATACCCTTGATTACCTCCATGTTGCTGGAATTCTGATGGCAGAGAAGGAAATATCTGTGGGGCTCTAAAGCTGAACTTCTTTCTCTGTAGACAGTAAGGATGATCAGTGAAATCCTAATCCCCATGAGATGCTGTCCTAAAGTCTATATAAAATTGTAACCTAAGAACAGAAAGTCAAGATTCCGTCACTTGAACAACAAAAGGGAGGGAAAAGCATCTTTATCCTTGGCCTGAACTATAGGGAAATTTCAGATGACAAGCAAATGGGACTCTTCCTCACAGTAGAATCAATCTACAGATTTCCAGTTAAAGTTGTGATAGAAGGCTGGCTACTATTCAGTATAATGTAGACATCTGCTAGAAGGACAAAAGGAATTATACTAAGATTTATTTTAAGGTAGATGTAGATATATATATTTCTGTTGGTTTGAGTACCTAGGGCTGGGATTCTCAACCTGCTGCCCATGGGCCAGATGTGGACCACTGCACCCTTTCATGTGGGCCCCCCACTGCCTTCACCACACCCAGAAGTGCCATGTGGTGGAAGAAGGGCAAAATGGCCATCTGGCCCCAGAAGCTGTCTGAGGGAGCATGACCCAGCCCCCAGCTTTAAAAGGTTGAGAATTCCTGATGTATAGTGTTCTGTTGCTCTAGTAATGGATGCTTTCAGTTTTAGAAGTCACACTTCTAGCAGGCTAGAATTGCATAAAAAGTAAACAAAATAGAGTGATACTATAATTAAATTTCTATTAGATTGGACTTTCCTGTCAATTTTAATTATTTTAAAAATATTTCCCATCATTGCTATGTCTGTACATGTCTTTCACATCCAGAAGTAATGGTTTGGATTCCCACTGCATTGGATCTATACACCTGCTGCTGCAATGGCAATATCAGTGAGGGGACTAAGATTGGATGGAGGTGCCTTGTACATGTTGGTCCCTACCTGGCCAGAAAGGTAGTAGGGTTCTGCTGGGGGAGGGAAGAAGCACTCCCATTGAGCTGCCGGGCAGAGGGACAGGACAAACTCTGTGCTGGGAACAGGGAGGAAGTGCTCCCATTGGACTGCAGGGCAGAGGGGAGGGGCACATGACCATTGGCAGGATGAGTAGGGACTTACAGGCCACGTAGGGACTTATGGACCACCCTATAGAATGAACAAAGACAGTTCCTGCTAGTGTTCTCCCCCCTCCCCCCCATATACCCCTCAATAACACCTGTCATGCTTTTTAAAAGGCCATTTTTCCTGTTGAGGCAGCCTTTTGGTGAGTATAGGTGGTGGGGATGGGGAAAAACTGAAGGGTTCATGTGGTAAATAGCATTTTGCCCCCACCATGCTGGGTACTCATATTACCAACCTGGGAAGGATGGGAAGGCTGAGTCAACTTTGTAAACCATCCAGAGAGTACACTAAGCATGTGGTGTATAAGCGTAATTGCTATTGCCAAATGAACCATTGGCACTCTCTAAATATTTTTACAGCAGTCTACAATCAACAGTGTTTTTTTAAATAAATAAATAAATAATTAGTTTGTTAAAAAACATAATAGCATAGCTACTCAGAGGTATCTAAGTGTCACCTAATCTGAGCAGCAGATAAACTAGACTGGTGTTCAGACTGAATTAGTAGTGCCCCATAGTGACTAGAAAGGCAATTAATTACATTCTGTTTTCCCTCAGTGATGCCTAGTGGCTGTTCATCTTTTTCCTTATAATAATATCACTCTGTTATATTATGAACAATGAACGTAGGACTCGTTGTTTTTTTTTTGTCTGTCTTAGAGCAACTGTTTAGCACTTATGTAACAGAATTGGTGGGGACTGTGGCAGCTTAGTGGTTAAGACGTTGAACTTTATGACTGAAAGGTTGGCAAGTCAGCAGTTCAAGACCCAAGTACTGCTTGACAGAGCGAATGCCTGTTATCTGTCCCAGCTCCTGCCAACCTAGAAGTTTGAAAGCAAGAAATTGCAAGTAGATAAATAGGTACCACTTCAGTGGATAGTTAAATACTGTTCCATGCACTCTTGCATCTAGTCATGCCTGCCACATGTCCATGGAAACATCTGGAAATGCAGACAGCACTGGCTCTTTGGCTATAAACAGAGTTGAGTGTTGATCCCTAGAGTCAGATTCAACTGGGTTTTGAGCAGGGGTGGCCTTAAATTTTTACTAACAATATTTGAACTGAACTCAGTGAGACTTACTTAGAAGTAGATATGTACTGCATTCTTTTTAATGAAAACCACACAAAATCCCTCATTCAGATCTTGCTTCTGAACTTTTTTCTTCCTACCATTCTTGATGTAGGAACTTAAATGTTCTCATTGGGAGCTTATTTATTGAGAACTATGAAGTGAACATTGGAGACTGATGTTACAGCTTTTCACTGGGAAAGATATTTTAAAACAGCTTACTAGGTGTTTTTATGGCGGTAATATAACATATGCTAGCCTACTGTATTGTTTTGTTACCAAGAGTATGCTCATCAGAAACTCCAGAAGAGTGATGAATGACTTATATTAGTTTGCATGCAGAAGAGAAATCCACTTTTCCCTATTTTATAAATTTTATATAAATTTTCCCTATTTTGTAAAAGAACCGACTGAAAAGAGAGCAATTTATCTGTTTGTGCTTAAGGTTTCTCCTGCCCTTTTACAGTCAATGTGTGAAATGTATTCTTTTCTTGAACTATTTTCTTTAAAGGTTATCTTTGTTCTACAAGATTGTTGGAGAAAATGTTGGGCTGTTGTTAAAAGATAAAAGTCAAAGTGACATGTGCTATAGCTTGTAGTTCATTTCTTCCACATCAACCCGTCTGATGTTTTTCTCTCCAATCCATAAAAGTTAGTTAAAAAACAAATCATAATCTTGCAAAGCATATGTACTGCATACTGCCTTTAAAAATGTTTTGTAACACAAAATAAAGCATATAAATATGGGTGCCATTCATCGGTAACTAGAGCATGAACATTTCAGTCACAATCTCACTGCATTTATCTTAATCTCCCATGTATTTTTCTTCTGTTCTTGTTTTGTTATTCAGTCGCATAGTTTATTCCGACCCTTTGCGACCCCATGGACCATTGACCACCAGGCACCTCTGTCCTCCAGCATCTTCCTCAACCTGCCCAGCTCTGTGCCCATTGCATCTACAATACCATCTAGCCATCTCATTTTGGCCGCCCCCTTCTTCTTTTGCCCTCCACATTTCCCAGCATCAAGGCTTTCTCAAGTGAATCCTCTCTTCTCATTTGGTGTCCAAAGTACTTTAGCTTCATCTTTACTATTTGACCTTCTAGGGAGCAGTCAGGGTTGATCTCTTCTAAGATCAACCTATTTGTTCTCCTCACTGTGCAGGGTACTCTCAAAACTCTCCTCTAACACCATATCTCAAAGGCGTCTATATTCTTCTGCGCTCAGCTTTCCTAATGGTCCAGCTCTCACAACCATACATTGCCACTGGGAATACCATTGCTTTGACTATGCGAATTTTAGTTTGGAAGGTGATGTCTCTACTTTTAACTATGTTCCTCCCAAGAATCAATCTCCTTTTTATTTCATTGCTGCAACCGTCTGCAGTGATATTGGATCCTAGAAATGTAAAGTCTGTCACTGCTTCTACTTCTTCCCCATCTATTTTCCAGGGACTGATAGGGCCTGTTGCCATTATCTTGGTTTTCTTGATGTTGAGTCTCAAGCCAGCTTTTCTACTTTCATTCAACCTAAGCAGCAGCTTCTTTAGGTTTTCCTCACTTTCTGCCATTAGAGTAGTATCATCTGTGTATCTCAAGTTTCTGATGTTTCTCCCAGCAATTTTGATCCCAACTTGTGATTTGTCAAACCCTGCATTGTGCATTATGTGGTCTGTTTATAAGTTGAATAAGCAGGGTGACAAAATGCAGCCTTGTCTTACTCCTTCTCCTATTCCAAACCACTCCATCATTCCATTTTCTGTTCTAACTGTTGCTTCTTGACTCTTGTACAGATTTCTCATGAGGCATATAAGGTGTTCTGGTATTCCCATCTCTTTAATTGCTTGCCACATTTTGTTGTGGTCCACACAGTCAACGGTCTTGGTGTAGTCAATGGAACAGAAGTAGGCTTGTTTCTGATATGTCTTTGTTTTCTCCATGATCTAATTAGCAATGTGGTCTCTAGTCCACCTGCCTCTTCAGAACCCAGCCTACACTTCTGATAATTCTCTTTCCACATGCTGCTGAAGTCTATCCTCTATTATCTTGAGCATGACCTTGCTAGCATGCAGGAGGTGGGGGCTTTTGTATTGTATCTGCTTTTAAAAAAATGTTTGTGCTTTTAAATAGTTTTTTCTAAAGGTGTGCTTTCAAATTTATTGTACACATTGACTAAACTAGTGTGTACTCATTTTTGAAAGACCCACATATTTGTTGTGCACATTTATGTATACTTTTAAAAAGAAAAATCCAGAAAATCTTGCTTTTTCTTCCTGATTATGGGAAACAGAAAGATGTGAAAACATTTCATTTATAGTCTTCCTGATCACAAATTGTATAAATTCACTTAAAAATGAATTTCTCTTCCATAAATCCATTTGACAGCCATTTGTGAGTATGAAACAGTTTATTATTATTTATCATTTGTACAAGTATCTCCTTACTTTTAGCAAATAATCTGTTTTGCTAAAGACATTTTACTCATGTTATCTGGATATTATACTTGTATTTCCCCCCGCTATGGTAATGGAGTAGACTGTACAGCCATCAACTCAATGTTGAGTGTTTGGCCACCAGTGGTAAATACCTGACTCCTGAAAGGGGCCAATGGCTACAGGCAGATGAGCCCCTTTAGGTAGGGTGATAGTCCTCTCTGTAGAGGTATTTTAGGGGGGTTAGGTTTTTTTTAGGAGGGACCCATAACTTAGTTCAGGGCTTTGGAAGGATGGCAATACTTCCGATTAAACTTTTCGCTATGGTAGCTAGCTGGCATGAAGAGTCCCTTTTAAAATGCCACCTTTCCTTGTAGAGATACAGAGCAGAACAGGCTGTTTTTTGGGAAACCACTTCAAGAGTTAATTTTTACTCTTTGAAGATTATGGGAAACAAGCAGTCAATTCTTCCCCAAGCCTCAAACTAAGAGTGCAGGTGTAACTCCTCCAGAATCACCCTGGCAACCCCTTATCTTGCTTTTAGCAAGAAATATTATTATTCTCATTCTCCTCTTTTACCCATCTGGCCTCCTCAAGGTTAACGGTGAAGAGTTGTATCCATAGTCCTGCTTCTTCCCCCAAGCGCTTATCTCACCCAAGCTTGGCTTTCGAAATCCTCCTGTCTTTGTCCAAAGATGAGACTGTTCGATGTCTTTCAGAAGTTTATTTCTTAGAAGCAGAAGTAATATCCAGATACAAAGAATAGTAAAAATAGATACACAAAATCTAGCTAAAATAACTTTTGTTCTGACTACACTATCAATGTCCATTGGTAGGACCCCTATCCTACACTCTACTTTTACAATCTAATAAAATCAGAAAAGAACTAACTTACTAAGAAAAAGAAATGTTTTTTCTTCTCAGAAACTAAGACATTTTTGCCTTGGTTTGCTTTTGGCAAGTCTTAGAAAATAAGTTGAGCCGAATGGCCCCCATAGCTTCTTGTTAGGCTTCCACCCCAATATTCTGAGCGACAATAGCTCACGCTGGATCTGGGTAAGGTCCCCCTTCCCCTTTTGATGATGTGAAAGAGTAAAAGTCAGTGTAAGAATTTAAATGTAACAGATGAAAGTTTCCTTCCTTCAGAACTACTTGGTCATCCCTCCTTAGAAGGTGTTTGCTAATGACCTAGGGGTTTATCCTTGGTCATTTCCTTTCAAGTGCTAATTGTGCAAGCTTGGTGTCCTTCTTATCTTGATGACTCTGGAGTCTGAGTCTGTTTATTGTGTGGAATGTCACTTTCCCTTGCTTTCTCTGAGAATTAGGCTTTCTCAAGCTACAGAAATCTGACTATAACTACAGAATAAATTAATGCATTAAAAAGTAACTCAAAGGATTTGTAATGATCCCTTGAATACCCTGACACCAGTGATGGGCAGCAAAAAATTTTACTACCACACTGTGGGCGGAGCTGACATCATGGGCGGAGCCAAAAACCCATAAAAATAAGTACAGATAAAAATACAAATTAAATAGACATATAAACATATAAAAACACACATAAAAACATAAAAATACACATTAAAAATAAATACACATTAATACACATAAAATACACATTAAATAGAGATAAAACACATAAAATACACATTAAATACATATAAAACACATAAAAATACACATTAAAAATAAATGCACATTAAAATATACCCACCCACCCCACACCCAAAGGTAAGTCACTTACTCTGGGGAGCAGGCTGTAGGGAGCTTCAGGCTAGCAGCTGCTCTTCCTCCTCCCCACTTGGGAGGACAGCAAGGAGGCCGACGAGGGCCTCAGCAGCAGCCACCAGTTCCTCCGTGGCTGTGTCTGGCTGCCCAATGCTCTGCGCTGCCACACTCCAAGCAGCAAATGGCTGCTTGGCTCAGCAGGCAGAGCACTGTAGGTGCGCATGCGCACCAAGCGCTGTAGGTGTGCATGTGTGCCCAGCGCTGTAGGGGCACATGCACAGTGGGGGAACCAATGAAATGGTAAGCCCCCGAGGTGGTTCCCCCCAAAAGCTGCTACCAGTTCTCCAGGACACCGGGAAAAGCTACTATCAGTTCTGGCGAACTGGTGCGAACTGGCTGCTGCCCATCACTGCCAGACCCCCTCAGTGGAGGAAATGCCACTGAAAACCATCATATTGGGCCCTACGGCAAAATGAGTGGAGGAATTCTGATTCCCACTGGTCATGGAGGTAGAAGAGGTTATGCCAGATGGACTGGCTGTGAAGGCGCACCTTGTCCATAACCTCAAGGCTGCAGCAGTCCATTGCAGTCCCGGTGTTAAATCCTGCATGTCTCATTTCATATGTGCCACAGGAGTAAAATGAGTACCCAGTATGTTGGGAGCAAAGTGCTAATTACCTTGTAAACCATCCAGAGAGTGCTCTAAGCTCTATGGGGCAGTATATAAATGTAAATGCTATTACTATTGCTAAAATGTGGCTGTTTGATGGGAGAATAAAGTAGTTTCTTTTTTTACATAGATTATGTTCTATGTATAAAACTGAGAGACTTCTTAAGTCCTATTAATTTTGTTATTTCTGTGCAAACAATGTACTGCAGTATATTTTATAAGCAGCTTTACAATTCACATGTATTGAAGTATTTTACACAACAAATGCCCACTTTTTATTTTTACAGTCCTGTGCAAAACCTTTAGATGCTTTGCACTGTGAAGTTATTTCAGATAGTATCAGTAACTCACAGATCTTTCTCCCCACATTTCTGAATTACATCCCAAACTAAGTATATCCTCAGGCATAGCTCCATGAAGCTGCAGTATTCGGTTGTCATTGGAGAAACTAATTAAAATGAATGCCTGGATGCTAGAGCACCTGGGAATTCTGTGTATTTTTCCTTGTGTTTTATTTGTAAAGGTAAGATATTTTGAAAATACACAGCCATTCCTACTAATAGGCAGAGAGTGGTGGCTTCCCACAGGCTGAAGATTCTAGGTTTCATAAAGGGACTATGGTGTCTCAGTGGTTAAGAAGTTTGCCTTATTAGCTGGAAGGTCAGCAAGTTTGGCAGTTCACGACCCGAGTACTGCATGACAGAATGAGTGCTTTCTCTGTCCCAGATCCTGCCAACCTAGCAGGTAAATAAATTGCAAGTATATAGGGACCACTTTGGTGGGAAAAGATAATGTGGACATGAAAGCAGCCTCATTCGGGCATCCTCTGCGTGGAGTTCCTCCAGCAAAAATCCTTTCAACCCAGAAAGCACCTTTGTGTGCTTCTGACATGATTTTTTTAAAAAGGAACAACAAATAGTTTTTTGTTTGCTTTCCTACTATTGCATTTTTTTGCTCTGAAAGACAGGAAGAAGTGCTTGTGGGAAATTTCCCCATCATGTGCCAAAATAACCTGGCTGTTGTGAGTGTGGGTGGAAAGGGTGGGTATTATATGTTCTTCCTCATGCAACAAAATGTGCAATCCCAATACACATTGTAATAATGTACATGTTCTGGGAAATGTGGAGAAAAGAATGTACTTTTTTTCTTTTATTAGCTACTTCACCTTCTTCCAGGTACCTATGGTTGGGGAAATTGGCAAATGAAATCCTGTGGAACACATTATGCTTTTTAAGCAAGGTACAACTGTAATCGGTTCTCCTGCCATGTAGCATCCAACTCAACCCTTGGCTTTCGGTTTGGAAGGTGGAAATCACACACTTGAGTCTTGCTTGGACTCAAGACCTTGTGGGTGTCTTCTATTAACTAATGTGGGAATATCTGAGATTAGAAACTGCTGTTCTGAATTCTTTGTGGTGTGGCAACAAATCAGAATTTAGTATGGAGCTAAGTATCTTTATGTTTGATCAAGATTGTTCTTCAGCAGATGGAAGATGTCAAAGGGGGAAAAGACATAACTTGTGAAGTTTTATATTATTATTTTTGTCATTCTCTGTGTAACTAAGAATTAAACATCTCTTAGTCTCAGTCTGTATTTCTTCAAATCTAGTCTATATGTTTACTTCTCATCTATGTTGAATATCAATTGATATTCTGTTTTCTGCTCATAAATGTACGCATTTTCTACACCATTCCTTATTAAGCCATCTTTAAACATTTCTTCATATATGTATTTGTTATGTCTTCTCCCAGATACTGAAATATGCATTTGGAAAGATATATACATTTTGTTTTATGTGCTCCTTGTGTGTGTGTGTGTGTGTGTGTGTGTGTGTGTGTGTGTGTAATTTGAAAGATAATGTGATGCTGGCTGTTTCCTCCCAAATGATCAGGAACTGAATGATACACACATACTTTCATTTCAGTAATAGTCTCACATGCCACAAATTGGATGTGTTCATTAAACAATCTTGGTTATGGTAGATTTATCTTCCATTGCTATTTAGCAGTTGGTAGAAGGAGAATAGATAACTTTGTTACAGCTGCATTTGGAACACAAATTCGTACAAGCAGTGTGCTGTGGATCTTTTTGTTAGGTTGTAATGCCAGGCTAAAAGAAGAAGAATCTTTGATGCGCGTAATAACAGAGCTGCCATCTCTGGGCTGAAGCTTTGGAACAGTCACATACTGTGGAATTAGTTAATGAGCCTTTCTTTGTTTGAGCTTTGGAAGGCCTCCAAAACCCACTCAGGAGAGAAATTAACAAATGTCTTTAGGCTACCTGTGGAGAAACAGTCATGATGAGAATTCTGAGCTAGACCTTCTTCATCATCTTTTTCCTAATCAGCTCTCAGGTGGTCTCAGCAGGAGATTAGTTGTGAAGTGGTGCTGGGCACAAGGTGGGCAGGGGGGAGAGATGGCAAAGAGAAGAAAATTAAGTCTTAATTTTGGTCTTATTGTAAAAGATTTCTTCTCCCTTCAGATTTCCCACATACGTTTCAAGCAGTAGGTGTTGGGAGCATAAACACCACTACATCACTTTGAAGGATTTTCTAATATAGCAGACTAGTGCCAACAAAGATTTATATGACTTTTGGTGTACAGTGAAGTGTGCAAAACTAATTCTTAATGCTTCTTATGAATTACAAGGATCAGGCATGTCATAGGTCTATTTTCCAGTCTCCATGCTGCAATGTACTTTGATTTATAATGGCTCATTTTGTTGAAATATAATCATTTTCTCTTGTTATCCATTTTATTAATTAACTTTCCTGTATGCCAGATATTTTGCATTGTATTTAATACACACTTTAGTGCACACACGTTTCCTGAGGTGGTGTCATGGTCATTTTGATACTCTGAGATCATAATTAGTTATGTTGTGATCTGGCACCTATCTTATTTGAGCCAGATCTGGATTTAATTGTAAATCCAGAATGCCAGCCCTCCCACTGACTTGGGTTGGATAGCCAAAATGGCAACAACATTTATTTATTTTCACTGGATAAAATATGGACACATGAGAGACCCAGTTTTAGGGATTTGCATATTGGGCACTTTCTAAATGCTGTATCAGAAGTTAAATTTTGCCCTAAGATTACACACAAAGCCCAGTTCACCTCCTTCATGCTTGTATCATGTGTCTGCATCATGTCTCCAGACAGTCTGGTCCTTCTCCATTTTAGACATCAATCTGAATAGATTTAAAATTGGTTTGAAACCCATCTGGACTTCATACATATTACTCAAGACAAAGCCAAGTCAGTTCATGATCCCTTATTTAACCAAGGCCAACACACAACCATTGTTTCAAGTCTCCTTTGAGCCATGGATTGTTCAGATCATATATGCTCCCTTGAATATGGCATGCTCACCACCAAAATTGCTCCAGGGTGTGTGTGTCTCTTTACCAATAGGCTCCATTGTCTCTCAATTCCCATTAATACTGAAATTCACCTTCACTAAAGTAGGTTAACAGAGTACACTATTAGATTGTACAACCCAAACAGTCCACACTAGCCCCCTAATACTAACTGTCCTCTGTTGGACTCCAGCTTCTCTTGCTCATCCAGTACAGTTTACAGCTAGGATTGGACACACCGTACCAATAACGCCAGACCAGTAAAGGTCCTTGTTCCTCAGCAGCTTGTCCTGTTCCCAGAGGATCCACCACAGACACTGATCAAGCCTCTTCTTCTGTTAGTGCCTCTTCTGGATGGAGATGGGCTTGGCCTATATTGCGCTTGTCAGGGGCTGGAAGTGAGAACAACTGGTGGTCCTCTTCTGCATATGTTACTTGGAGCAAAGTTGACTACTTGCTTAGCCATCTGTCTTAGGTCAGCAGCATCATGTTACTGGTGAAAAAGATGGGAGGCTATTTAGAGGCCTCTACCCAGTCCTCTGGCTCCATATCTGACAAAAGTGATGAACCTCATCTCTTGTCCTTGTCCACCTCCTTTAAACCCAGCTCCCATCATTCTGTCCCTCTCCAACCCCACTCTCTAGGTGTAGACCATCCACTTCTAGACTCCCACCTGGGACCCTGCCCCTGTCTTCTGTGCCCTGAGGCTGCCCTGCTGCTGGCATCTAAAAGTAATGGAGCTAATGAAACTAAGGAAGACCACCCACTGAGGACAGCCACAGCATTCTTCTCACATATCAAAATGAAATGAATTAATAATATATGACCTCATTCTCCCATTCCAGAAAAAAAAATCCTTAAAACAACCCTGATAGACAAAATAGAATAGAACGGTTCAGGGTCACCTAGTGAGTTCCATGGCTGACATAGGATTTCAACCAGGTTTCCTTGCTGACCTTCTAACTACTACTTGATATTTTATGGAAAATATTGGAACAGAGTGAGTAAAGGAGATATTTTAAATGGCTTTCTCCTGTGTATACCCCTAGCAGACATTGCTACATTAGTAGGATAGGGGTTTGATCTGATAATTTATTTTATTTATTTAATTAATTAATTTCTTTACTACCCAAACAAACAAACAACCGACAAATACATCACACACACATACATTAGCTGGCAAGTTTTATTTGATGTAAACATTCATGGACAGCAGCCCACTTGTTCACATGCCATTTAAGTTCTTGTGGTTTACTCATAGTTTTATAGAACAGATACATCACAGTTCCGTAGAGTAAGAGTGTTCACACATCTGATGATCATGGCCAGAATTGTATTGGGAAAACGACTTCCATGAGGGCAGTTCCACCGTGTTATTGTTTCTCTCCTTTTGTTATCATTTATGTTGCTAGGTACAAGAGCAGGTAGTTGATACCTTCCCTGAAGGCTGAGGAATTTGATGATTGGCAAGCAGTGCAGATAGATTCACTTGGGTTGTTCCCTACTTGCAGTAGGAAAATGTCCCATTAATATTCTAGATGCCATCAGACTTTTTTTGACCCTGCTACAGTAGACTAAAATGGCTGGCCCTGCAAATAACCTGATGCATCTTTGCAAACTATCTTCAGATGTTTTGTTGGAAGAGGCAGTTTTAGTGGAAGTTTTTCTGAGACTTGCTTTGAATGTAAAGGGTTGTTGTATTTTCAAAATGGAAATTTGGTGGTCTATTTAGAGTGGAATCTATTACCTGATGAGTCCTGGTGCAATGCCTGCAACTTCTCTTTGTGACATCCTGACAGTGTGAAAACTATATTCTCAAGCTGCCCAGTCCCATGAGTTCTCCACAATTTTTGCGCAATCATGTTTGATGAAGAGTTATTTTTGTCTCAAGAGTTCAGATAGAATGTTTTTATTCTAATTCTTTTGAAGTAAAGGCAATGAAAAATATTGTGGTATCTTTCGGACTACTAATTAGTTGTACAATTATAGTTCATAAGCATGAATTTAACTCACAATATCACAGCATCACAATTAATTTATATATTGTTTTCTTGTTCTTAATTTTCATATATTCTTGCAATACACTGTGAGTCTCTTTAGACAAAGGCATAAGAATAACAACAAGCAACACACAGACTAGATCTGGTTTTTGTTTCTGTTGTTTTTAGAATGAGTGGCAATTAATAATGCTTGCTTGCAGTATTACCCATCCTTCTGCAGTTGGCATAGCAATTAATTAGACACCTGACTGGCCAAGTGTAACGAACACACAAGGAATTTAATTCCAGCACCAAAGCTCAAAGTGTTCTGGCTCATCAAAAACAACAAAATAGTAAAATAACTAGCAGAATTCCTGAGTCCAGCCCCCATGCCAGGCTACAAAGGACGCTATGGTGGGATGTGTCCCCGCCACCTCCGGACTTCGACCCAGCCAGGTAAGGAAGACTTTGGCCAGGAGGGCCTGGACTGCCTCACCTGCCGGCGTTCCCGAGCCCTGCCCCCATGCCAGGCTACAAAGGACGCTGCGGTGGGTTGTATCCCTGCCACCTCCGGACTTCAGCCTAGCTAGGCGAGGAAGACTTCAGCTGAGAATGCCTGGATTGCCTCACATGCCGGCACTCCTGAGCCCTGCCCCCAAGCCTGGCAACAAAGGACCACTGCGGCAAGTCACTGCCGCTGCTTTTGGAGCCTTCTTGTGGCCAGGGCGAGAGGCCTGATATTGTTGGATCATGTGTTCATTATTGTATTATTGAGATTATACTATGTATATGTAACTGTAGCTGTACTTTTGTAACCTTGTAATTTTGTTTTGCGGTGTGGTTTTGTTCCATTGCACTGCTATATTGTATGGTTGTATTTATAGTATTACACTGTATTACTTTTCATTATGCTATATGTTATGTTACTTTTGATTATGTTATCTAGTAATACCCCGGATAACGATTGCATCAGATAACGCTAGAATCAGATAACGATGCAAGTTTTTTGGAAAAAACTTGCATCGGATAACGATTCTGGATAATGATTCTTAGCATTATCCGAGGCATTGGTCTGCAGGTGTGGGGTGGTTTGTGTAGAACTACCCAATCCACCCCCCACCCGCAGCAGTCTCTGCGACTGCAGTAGGGTCAGCGAAAGGCACGTGCCTTTCCCCCGACCCTACTGCAGTCGCAGAGACTGCTTGTGTCTCTTTCCCACCCTGTATTTAAACTACAGGGAGATGGGAAAGAGAGAGAGACCCAATCAAACATTGGCACTCCAGCTGTTCTTGGATTTCAATTACCAGAAGTCCAAGTCAGTACACCAGCTGATCAGTGCTTCTGGGAATTAAAATCCAAGAACAGCTGGAGCACCAAGGTTCATCACCGTGGTATGTCATCCAGAGGGAAGGAGATCAGACAGTTTTTATATCCAGGTGATAATGAGTCTGGAGGGTATCTTATAGTGTAAGAAAAGTGGGACTGTATTATAAGGAGAGCCTGCCTGCTTACAGATACCTAAGAATTGGAAGAATCTGATAAAACTTGTCTGCTTGAAGGGGTTTTCTTTTTAAACTTTCCCTCTCCAGAGTTCAGTGGTTTTTTTCCCTTCTTTCTCAAACAACAAAAAATGCAGTGAAGTTGTTTGAAATAAATATTTCAGTCTGAAACAAGCATACACAGAAAGTGTGTACATAAGTTCCAGCTGTGAAAGAACATCTGTTCACTTATTTATGAACAAAGCCGAGAAAGACCAATTAGTGTATATTCCAAGAGCGGCTTAGAGTAGATCATGGATGGCCTTTTGAAATGCATGAGAAGTGAAGTTTGTGGTGTCTGGCTGCGTGTTACAATGCCACCTCAGATCTTCATTCTGCCATATTGGGTAAGAACGGTTGAAATGGGCTTGATGTACAAATAGAAACAGCCTCTCTCTCTCTCGAACCAGAGGTTCTATGATTTCTCTCCCATGTGTGGTAAGAATCAATAAGATTTCAGACCTTGTGGTGAATGAATGAATAGGAGGACTTCAGAGGGGAATGTACTGGAATTCTGAACATTTGATTCATTTTTATCTAGAGGTTTTAAAAAAGTGTTTCTGGGGAAATGATGTACAATCATGTATGTGCTTTCCCCCTGTGATTTTAGTGTATCAAACATGGAAACCAGAGGCAAGACCAGCTGACATGTTTTCAACCCTTCATTAATTGATTTACTTTACTTGGCTTCCATATCTGTTCTATCCTAAATGTGCCTGCCCACTATTTGTGATTAATCATTGCCTTGTCTATAATTTCAGTCTGAATGCAAAAGAAAAATAGACAGATAACGGATTTGTAGCATATATTGAACTGTTATCCAAGTAAACAATCCCTCCTACAACTGAGAAAACTACAATGAGTCGCTAGCAACTTACTGCTTAATTTACATTTGTTCCTTTTCTCTCTCCCTGCTGATCCTTCCAATTTTATTACATTGTTTGCATGGAAAATTAATTATCAGACTTGTCTCATATTGCACTGCTGGTAGTGGTCAAGTAATGAATTATGGGGGATGTGAGCATAGTTTCAGCAGTTTAATTGCCTTTCCTGCAACCAGTGGAATATTACATTAAGTGTCCCTGGTGACCACATTGTATTTGATTTTCATTTTAAAAAATTGGTAGGATTTCATTAGTGATATCTCCAGCAGATGCCCTACTTCCCATGTGCCCACTTCCCATCTGACCATTATCTTTGCTTTGTGCTGTCAAAATGCACAGATTCAGTGACATAGAAGACTTGTTGCAAGAGGAAAGTCAGTTGGCAAAGAAGGCTGGTTGTATTGTTGTTGACACAAGGAACACCTCAAATTACAGCACTTCCAACATAGCAGTAGCCATCCTTGTTTTCCAGTTTGGGACCTTTAAAAGTAAAAGCATTAGATGGGTTGTTTGCATCTTTCTGATTAGTGAACTGACCCTGTGATTGTTCTCTAATTGTGCTTATTGTCTCATTCTCATGCTTGGGAAGAGAAATATTCAGCAAACTCAACAGGCTGCCTTTACATGCTCACTTGTCTGCTGAACACATAGCTTTTACCTAAACAGAAAAGAGGTCGTATCTCTTGATACAGATAATAAGCATTCAGCAGACTGAGGCAGGGGACAACAGACCCAGAAATCTGATCCTTGTGGACTTTGAATGAATCCATTCTTCATAAGTCTCAAAGAAAGAATCTTAACTAAGAAACTAAATTGTGGGTTAAAAAATTACATGCATTTCTTGGGAAAGAATAAGACCTTGAGACATAGGGCTATGAATACCCAAAACTAGGGTCATTCTTACAATCAGGAACTGCCAAGTTAAAAAAAAAGTTTTAAAAAGTTTAAAAAGCAGGTTATTTTGGAGTGGCCTAGGCAAGAGAAGACCGTGGATTCACAAAACAAACATTTTTGCAAGTATTAAGCCAGATTGTATAAATAATTTTTAAAGCAAATGATGTTTTAATGCAATGACAGTTTCTGGGTTGTTTCCTGGACTTCCCAGGATTAGAAGCATCAGAGCAGGATTTTTGCATCTTTTAAAACAATCAACCATGGATTTTCTAATTGCTCTATGTTTATGTGTGCATGTATTCTTTGCTTTACAGTATGTGCAAATTACAGATACTTTGATTAGAATAAAGTGCAGTCTTTGTGTTCAGTCTCAGCTGGAGGTGAGGAATCTCACAGAGCTTGAAAAGCTCCTTCTTTAAGTTGAAAGGATTTAGTGAATATTGTTTGAAATGTCTGAAGTGGTAGCCGTGTTTGTCTGTGCAAGCATATCTGAGAGTAAACAAAACAGAACAGCAAAAAAGACAAAAATATTGTGGCACCTTAAAGACTAACTCCTATATTAAAATGTGAGCTTTTGTGGACCAAGTCCACTTCAGTCTGATAAAGTGGACTTGGTCCATAAAAGTTCACATTTAAATACAGGAGTTAGTCTTTAATATACCTCATCATTTTTTGTCTTTTTTGCTGTTATGTTTTGTTTACTCTCAGATATGAATATTCTTTGTTTCTCTAGTGGAAAGCAGTTATATAAAGACAATAGGTGTTGGCAATAACACTGTATACAAAATGATATTTTGAAAGGAAGGTGCAAAAATTCTTATTTTTTTAGTAACATTACATACAAAATGATTATTTTAGGAAAATGTGCATGATTAAATATGGATCTTCATGAAACTTTTTAAAAGAAAAAGTGACAGAGTGGATGCATGTTCAGTCACACAGAATTCACAGAGATGGAAATGTACTAATGTGCCCATCATTAGCCAACATGCCCCCCCCCCCGAAAGCTACAAAGGGTGTGTGTTTCTTTAAAGGGAATTTATGAGGCTTAAGGGAAATAGATATTCTATCAGGATGAAATGACCTGACCTGCCAGACCCGTGTTGCATGTATATTTATTCTGAGATGTAAGAGCTATGTACACTTATAATATACTTGACCAGAAGCTGCAATTACTTAAATGTCATCTATTTTTCAGACTTTGAAAAACAGCTTTTGAAAAGATTACTCTCTTTCTCTCAAAAATACTTAAGATGAGAGATTTTATTTTTATTTTTGTGCAGCTGCCAGGGCCTCTGGGTGCTCAAATTTTCCCATTCTGAGCCCACCTTGTTGCTTGGGAAGAGGAACAAAAAATACTTTAATGTAAAAAATTAGCACTAAGTTTTTTATTATTATTCATAGAATGCATCACCATCAATTTTGGCTGTGTTGAGCCCCTACCATGAGGTAGATTCTAGGCCAAATTAGGTCTGCTGCCCGTTCCTTATGGGGCATGATCACAGTTATGGGAGAACTGTGGGAGAATCTCAAATCAAGGAAGCTTACCCACAAATGTGCAAAGGGTGTCTGACCCTTTTTGGTTATGTAAAAATGAGTCCTGAGAATCTATAACATTTGGAGGGGGAAATATAAACCATGCCAGCTCCACACTTTACAGTTTTCCAGGGCCAGTCCCAAGGCCTTTCAGAAGAGCAAGAAAATCTTGGATCTCAATGATTCAAGGTTTCTTCAATGTTCTTTTCCCAGAATTTCATGTTTCAAGTCCTTTTACTTCCAGAAATATCACAGTGGTAGGTTTGTGCCCACTAGGTTTTTTATTATGATACTGGGGGTGGACTTACCTGAAGATATATCTCCACCCCCATTCGAACACCCTGTTGACAGCAGGTCTATGAATTAAGATTGCTGTCCCATTTTCCAATCTTCTACTGTTGTATTGACATAATTCATGAGAGATCTTAATTACTGTTAACACTTTATTACTTCTATTATGATGATGTTGATTTGTTTGCAAGTTAATCATGTTAATATGTGCATAATATTTCAAGAGTCTGAATGAGCCAGCTCTTTCCATTCTGAGACCTGTGGGATTTGTCTGAATGTTGACTCACCTAGCACTAGTCATAGAAAACATATATTTCTTTCAGCACAAAACATGTCATCTTCAGAAACACTTTCAAGAGCTTTTCCTAGGTATCTTCTTTTCTGGGCAGATAAGTTCATTAGCATGTTGACACATCTTAAACTATGAGTCCAAGAAATTCCGAATCATTTCATTTCCTTTAGTATCTTGGGTTACTTACCAAAGAATATAATGCCAGAATCAGACAGCTGCATGATATGATTCCTCGCCTGTCTAATATCTACACTGGAGACCAGGCTCTGCCAGTATAGAGATGTTTCCAAGTTATAGCACATCTTTTTCCAGAAGGAAGTACAGACCTTCCTTCCATTTCTTGCTGCACTTGAAGCAATACCTGTGGAAGTGTATGTGTAAGTCATCAAAACAGTGTTCATGAAATACAGAAAAGGAAACTTTATCTCCAGTTCCCATAATCCCCTACCATAGGTCTTACTGCCTTGGTATATGGAAATTGAAGTCCAAAACATTTAGAGAATCAGAGGTTTCCCATCCCACATTAAATGTAGGGTTAGGGAAACTGGTGCTCTCTAAATGTGATGGACTACAACTTTCATAAGGTTCAGTCAGGAATTATGGAAAATATGATTCCAAACATCTCAAAGACTGTCAGTTGGCTACTTTTGATCTAGGATGAGTACCGGTATCTCTCTCTCTCTCTCTCTCTCTCTCTTTTTGCCTTCCTGATATTTTATCCTGTAGCAAGAAATAATGAATAAATGTACGGTACTCCCATTTTACACACTATACAGTATACACCATGTCTGAGAATAGTTGCACTGATATCTCATTAACAATATTTTTATTAAGTAGAAAGAAAGAACAAATAAAAGGGAAAATATTATCTTCAAAAACAAAAACCCCATAGTAACTACCACTTTACTAGTTCTTAACCAAACACAGCCCTCTAGAATGAAATGAGAAGTTTGTTTGTGTTTGGGAATAAGCAGATGGGAGCTAACTTAAGGACCTAGTTCTTATTGTTGCATTAACCTGGAAGCATGAAGGTGAATTATGGAGCTCTATATGACCCTTCAAAAAAGAGGAAATAAAAATTTAATAGGTTCAATCTAATGCAGTCATTGAGGAGGAACGGGATGTGAAGGGAGTCCATGACATTGATCGATGGCTGCTGAATGTTTCCACATTGGTGGCTTCTGAAAACATTTATGAGTAAAAAAACACATATATCATCATGCACATTAAGGCTGATTTAAGTGTTATCATGCTTGCTTGCACAGCCAGAACCAAAGTAGCACCACCACAATGAAAGGGAGATATATCAGCACATTCTTTGGTAACCTAAAGCATACAGATAATGATGGCAATAATATTCACCACCACCACTACCTTAGGCCTTTAAGAAAAAGTCTTAAGAAATAAAAACATATTTTAAAAAGCTTCCTTTTAAAACTTCCTCGTGTTCTAGGAATTCTTGGAATTAATGGGAGTGATCTGATTTAGAAACTAAGTTTGTAAGGAAGACACTGCCACAGATCTCACTCCAACTACTCTGGATCCTTGGCCCCTGTTAAAGAGACTCCTAAAACATTTACCTTGCTCTTGTTAAGGAACATAAAAATACTTTGCTAAATCCTTTTTTTCTTTCATAAATTTGCCTGCTTCAACACAGCAAGATGGCAGAGTAAAAAATTTTCAAATCCCATTTGAAAATTCTTTGCTTGGGGGCAAGAGCAGGACAAGGGTTTTTTTCCCCCCCTTTGTGGCCTGATCAAACCCTGGAATGCCAAAAGGAAGCCACTTTCTAGGCTTTGTCATTGCCAAAACTTAAGTCTTCATTGGTGCATGTTTCTGGCAGTAATCGGGAGAACAGTTGTTGTTCAGTTGCACAGTTGATTCTGACCCATGGACCACAGCATGCCAGGCACCCCTATCCTCCATCCTCATCCTCAGCCTGCCCAGTTTTGTGCCCATTGCATCAACAATGCCATCTTGCCATCTCATTCTCTGCCGCCCCCTTCTTCTTTTACGCTTGACCTTTCCCAGCATCAAGGCCTTTTCAAGTGAATCCTCTCTTCTCATGATGGGGTGCGGGCGTTATGCTCATGCCTCACCGCTGCTTCAGGAGCTGCACTGGTTGCCAGTATGTCTCCGGGTGCAATTCAAGGTGCTGGTTATTACCTTTAAAGCCTTACATGGTAGTGGGCCAGGATACTTAAGAGACCGCATCGTCCCAAGGACATCTGTCCGTCCCACCAGGGCAGATCGGAGAGGCTCTCTTATCATTCCATCGGCTAGAGAGGCGCATCTCTCTAGCACCAGAAGGAGGGCCTTCTCTGTGGCTGCCCCGGCCCTTTGGAACCTCCTGCCAACTGAGTTACGTCTACAGACAGAGCTCCTGCCCTTTCGGAAGGGCCTAAAAACCTGGCTGGCAGGGCAGGTGTGGGGCTCCAGGAATATGGGGTCCAATGTTGGGTGGCTGATCTGACGGGACAGCCACCCCTCCCTCGCTCTTTTAAACTTTTTAAATCTTTTTAAACTTTTTAAACTTTTTAAATCTTTTAGATCTTTGTAAATTCATGGTTTAATTCTTTTTTAATTGATTTTTTAAAGTAATTTTGAACCTCAAGGTTTTAATTTATGAATTTTCTGTAAGCCGCCTAGAGTCAGGTTCGCCTGATTGGGACAGGATAATAAATCTAAATAAATAAATAAATTTGATGTCTAAATTACTTTAACTTCATCTTCAATATTTGACCTTCTAAGGAGCAGTCAGGGTTAATTTCTTTTAAGATCGACCTATTTGTTCTCTTTGCTGTCCAGGGTACTCTCAAAACTCTCCTCCAGCACCACATTTCAAATGCATCTAGTCTTCTGCACTCAGCTTTCCCTATGATTCAGCTCTGAATTCTGTATCTCTCCACATTCACACCCCCTGTTGTTGTCTGCCAGCAGCCCCCACTTGAGCATGTTGGTCAAAGACAAGGGATGCTATCTCGTCACGGTCTCTGTTCAAACTGTCCCTATGCAAAACTAAGACCCTTTCTCTTTGAGAGGCAAAACTAACATGCACACAAGTCTAATTTTTTTTGCTGTTTTTGAATAAAGATACAAGAACCCACCTGATGCTTCTGATATCTAAGACATTTGCTGCACTGAACAGATCCACTGCCATATTGTCATCATGTGCTACCTTTTGTTTAATTTGAGCAAAAACATTCTTCCTGTTTTCCTCTTCTCTTGAGTGCTCCCCGAAATTCATCACTATTTCATGGGGTGAGGATAATTTTGTCATTTTTGTGAAAGCAAGACAAGAATTTGCATCCCTAGTCTTTTCTCTGTGTAGCTTCTTTAATGAGGGATGGCATCTGTTTGGCTTGTATGGGCTGCTTGGCCCAGTGGAGAAAGAGACATGACAAAGATTGATGTGAGAGAAGACTCCTCCAGTGTGTTAGATTTTTTTTCTGATTAGGATCTCTAGCATCATATAAAAATAGGGTTTGGTTAAGCTTTCTTCCTTATCCCAATGCCATAGATAGTAGATATCCTTTAGGATTAATTTTTACTTCAAATTTTGTTCTCAGTAACCGATATCTGAGTGCAAAATAGGGGCATCTCTCCCTGGGTTACAGGAGATTTTTTGTTGTTGTTGCATAACTTGGTATCTTCCTTAAATGATTTGAAGACCTGGGGTTCTATTTTTGGTCTGAAAATGACAGAGCAGCAGAAATGGGAAGCTCCTAATCTAAAAAAAGAAAAGAATGAATAAATATTATTTTATAATCTACCTGAAATCATGAGGGATTATTTGGTTTTGAAAGAGGAAGGGATACAATTTATTTTCATCTGTTAAGCAATGGGTGATATTATTCTTCCCCTCCATGAGAGAGTTTGTTAGTGTCAGTTTGAATTCTGAAATGAAGAGAGAGAAGAACGCTGACACCTCAGATAACGATTGCATCGGATAACGCTAGAATTAGATAACAATGTAAAATTTTGGAAAAAATATTGCATCGGATAACGATCTCTTTGTGTTATCTGATGCAATCGTTCGTAGCACCAGGATGGCTGGAAAGCTGAACGGGGACTCCCTGTTTAGGTTCCCAGCCACCCTGTAGCTGCAGGGGAAGGGCTGGAGAGCTGGGAAGCCAATGGGGGGCTGCCTCCACAGCTGTGGGGTAGCCAGAGAAGCCGAAGGGGGACTCCCCCATTGGCTTCCTCAGCCACCCTGCAGCTGCGGAGGTAGGGGGGTGGCTGGGGAAGCCAAAAGGGAGTCCCCTGTTGGTTTCCCCAGCCACCCTGCAGCTGCGGACTGGATCCCCCGACCTCACCGGAGTCAACAGGGGTGTCAGAGAGCCCAAAATGGGTGAAAAATAGGAGGGTTTTTTTGCCCATTTTGGGCTCTCTGGTACCCCTGCAACCTCCAGGGAGTTTGGGGGACCTGATCCGCGCTCGTCCCAACATTCCTTGACCTCCCTGGTTGATGCAGTCAGTCAAAACACCGGGATTCAAATCCTGATGTTTTGACTGACTGCACCGGCTGGGAGGTCAGGAAATGTGAGAAAAAATTGGAGTTTTTGGGCTCTCCAGCCCCCCTTCCGGCTCCAAGGAGGTCGGGCGAACTGATGCACACTGTTCCCTCCCAGATGCTGTGATTGCAGCTTGGGATCAGCACTTGGGTTGGGGGGGGGGGGTTGATCAGGCACACACCTGATTCAACCCCCAACCCAAGCAGCTGATCCCACACTGCAATCTGCCTGCCTCTTTGGAAAGGGCAGTGGGGATTCCACTCATGGAATTCCCACTGCCCTTTCCGAAGAGGCAGGAAGATCGCCACCCTGTTCCCTTTCCTCTTTTCAATGCATCCCTATGGGAAATCATGCTTCACTTTATGAAAAACAAATTTACGGAAAAAGTTACGGAAATGACTTTTCCCGTAAAATGGGGTTTTACTTTGTTTGTTCAGTCGCACAGTTGATTCCAACCCTCTGCGACCCCATGGACCACTGTCCGCCAGGCACTCCTGTCCTCCACCATCCCCCTCAACTCGCTCAGTTCTGTGCGCATTGTCTCCACAATACAGTCTAGCCATCTCATTTTTGGCTGCCCCCTTCTTCTTTTGCCCTCGACCTTTCCAAGCATTAAGGCTTTCTCAAGTGAGTCTTCTTTTCTCATTTGATGTCCAAAGAACTTTAGCTTCATCTTTACTATTTGACCTTCTAAGGAGCAGTCAGGGTTGATTTCTTCTAAGATTGACCTATTTGTTCTCCTCGCTGTCCAGGGGACTCTCAAAACTCTCCTCCAACACCACATCTCAAAGGCATCTATTCTTCTGCGCTCAGCTTTCCTAATGGTCCAGCTCTCACAACCATACATTGCCACAGGCAATACCATTGCTTTGACTAGACGAATCTTTGTTTGTAATTTGATGTCTCTACTTTTCACTATGCTCCCCAGGTTTCTCATAGCTTGCCTCCCAAGAATCAGTCGCCTTTTTATTTCATGGCTGCAATCACCATCTGCAGTGAGCTTAGATCCTAAGAAAGTAAAATCTGTCACTACTTCTACTTCTTCTCCATCTATTTTCCAGGGACTGATAGGGCCTGTTGGCGATGTGGTCTCTAGTCTTATGTTGGCGATGTGGCCTCTAGTCCCCCTGCCTCTTCTGAACCCCGCCTGCACTTCTGGTAATTCTCTCTCCACATACTGTTGCAGTCTATCCTGTATTATCTTGAGCATCACCTTGCTAGCGTGAGGGATGAGCACAATTGTTCAATAATTTGAACATTCTTTGGCATTACCCTTTTTGGGGAATGGAACGTATACAGATCTTTTCCAATCCTGTGGCCATTGTTTTGTTTCCAAATCTGCTGGCATATAGAATGCAATAATTTGATTCCATCATCTTGTAGGGCTTTGAAAAGTTCAACTTGGATACAATCAACTCCACTGGCTTTGTTGTTTGCAGTATTTTTTAAGGCCTTTCTGACTTCACTCTCTAGAATGTCTGGCTCATGTTCAATGTTCTCATCATTGTGATTATCAGGGGTGTTGAGGTCCTTTTTGTAGAGTTCCTCTGTGTACTCTTTCCATCTTTTCTTAATCTCTTCTGCATCTGCTAACTCCTTGCCATCTTTGTCTTTTATCATGGTCATTTTTGCTTTAAATGTTCCCTTGAGTTCCAGAATTTTTTTGAAAAGATTTCTAGTCCTACTCCTGATATTGTTTTCCTCTATTTCTTTGCACTGTTCGTTCAGGTAGTTTTCCTTATCTCTCCTTGCTTTTCTTTGAAATTCTGTATTCAAGTGACTGTATTATTTAATTTCAATTGCAGTTGTCCCCTTTTCTGCTTTGATTTCCTAAGCATTTTTTTTCATTTTTTTTTTTTAAAAATGCAATTAATAATGCATCTCATTTTCCTTTTAGGAATAGCTCCAAGCTTTTCACTCTGAGCCAGTTCTTTATTATCAGAACAAAGAGGAAAGGGAACAGGGCTTTTTAAAACGTTGTGCGATCAATGCATCGCACAACATTAAAAACCGGATAACAACAAGACTTGTGGAACCAAGTCTCGTTGTTATCTGAGGTACTAGTGTACATGATAAATCTCACCCAATTCCTCAAGTGTCCAAAGCTTCAAAGCATGAAGGATCTAGCTCAGCAAGGTTATATGGAGTTGAAACTACTGTAGTCTGAAGACTTTGAAGCCTATTCAGACATCCATTGTTCATATAACAGAGAGGAAGTGAAACCACTTGAACTTATTAATGAAGTGAAGGAAAGATATATCTACTACTACAACTGGAAAGTCTTTGTTCTGATAATAAAGAACTGGCTCAGAGTGAAAAGCTTGGAGCTATTCCTAAAAGGAAAATGAGATACATTATTAATTGCATTTTTTAAAAAATTGAAAAAAAATTTGCTTAGGAAATCAAAGCAGAAAAGGGGACAACTGCAATTGAAATTAAATTATATAGACAAAGTAAAACCCCATTTTACGGAAAAAGTCATTTTTGTAACTTTTTCTGTAAATTTGTTTTTCATAAAGTGAAGCATGATTTCCCATAGGGATGCACTGAAAAATAAAAAAACCAGTCCCAACCAGACCAAAAATAATTTTAAACTAAAATAACTTATTTTTTTTTTAAAAAAAAATACCAAAAATGGCAGACACGACCCCCTCCGACACCTCAATCATCTCACCAGCTGGTGAGTGGCAGGGGTAGAGAACAGGGGGTGTTATTGGAGCGTTTCCCTTTTTTTATCCAGCACCTCAATCGAGGTGTGGGGGTGCAAGATAAAAAAAGGGGGAAAAACAGAGCACAAAGGGAATGGAATGACGAAGTGATCACCCTACCTTTCCCATGCTACTGCTGTTTCCTGAGTGGTGTGTCCAGCCATTGGGGGAGTGGGAGCCACTGCTGCTGCCACTGTCCTCACTGCTTCTACTGGCAACAGGAGAGTGCAGGGGCATAACCACTCAGTCTTTGTCTGACACGTATTTCTGACTAAAGGGACCTTGGACGAAGAGCAGAATGGAGCAGATATGCCTCCTGCACTCTCCCAGTGCCAGTAGAAGCAGTGGGAACTGTGGAAAACATGGCAAAACTGCCACAATTACCACAATTGCCACCACGGTAAGTGATGTCTTGCAACTTCTGGTGGTTGGGGTGGGTGGCGCAGGGTGCATTTTTTTTAGTCTAAAATGGTGCGGGGCCACCATTTTTAGAGTCTAAAATGGTGGGGGCACCATTTTAGACTCTCCCAGGTGGAAGGAAGTCTGGGAAAAACTCTTCCATAAGTTGATTTTTTTCCAGAAAACAGGACATGATTTCTCCAGAATTTCCTTCCGGAAAATGGGTTTGCTTAAAAAAAAAGCATCCGTAAATTAAACAGGAAAGTAAATAATAATAATAATACTAAATTCACAAGTTATGCAGTTTGATAGAAAGGTCAGGGCTAATGCCAGAGATTTTATATACATGAAGATAATCTCACTGAAATTGATAAAAAAATTGATTGATTTGGAAGCCAGAGGGTGGAAGAATAATCTCAAACTGTGTGGATTCTTAGAAGACAGAGCTGAAAACAGAGTTGTATGATTACAATGTTGTATGGTTACAATGGATTAATACAGTGGACCCAAGATTGGATTGTGTGGAAAATTTGCAGAGACTGCCTAGAGTGGCACTAAATGCAAAGCAAGGATGGCTTTCAGAGACATTGTAGTCCGTTTATTGGAAACAGAAAAGCCCATATTTCAGCACACATACTTCTGTCATAGAAGTGTGAGTGTGGTGGAAATGCCTCCATCATTCTATAGGGTGCCTAATAAAATGGCTGCCATAGCAAAACATTTGTTCCTTCTAAACATTACATTGTAGTCAGTGGCCTCTAGTGGCCATCTCTGGAGATGTGCCAGAGTTGGCACATCAGGAAATTTTTACTGAATATTTTTAGACCTGAAACCAAAGAAATGCAACTGTACAGCGTAAAGCAATAAAGGAATAAGAAATGTTTATTTACCAGACAACTGGGCACAACCACACAGTTCTCTACCACCTGGCCAGGAACAACCATGGCCTGTGTAAAAAGCTTTTAACACACTGTGTGCCAGGGTAGGAAGATCAAGGACTAATCAGAGAAAGTGGGGCTTCCCTGTAAATGGTAGCCTGTGTGAATGTGAGAAGAGCAAACTATCGCCCATATGATGCAATGCACACAATGCCCCTCAACGTGTACGGAGGAGGACCTTGGCAAGAGGAATTGCTGTTGATGTGGCCTGATATTGGGCAGATGTCATCTAGCCCTTTTAATTCTTTTTTTGTTTTAGATATGTTAATTTTAGCTTTTCATATGCTGGTGGTGCCTCTGAAACAAATAAAGAATGTTTATTTTATTTGTATTTATCTTTTTTTTTTTAGTTTTTAAAAAGAGAACATTTGAAGGTCTGATCTTTTTATTGTTGCTTTCAAGTTGTAGGATGGATGAAGTGTTTAGGCTGATTGTGTGGCCAAAGAGGGAAAAGAAGCATTATTGGTGTTCCAAAACTGCATTGTGAGAATTTGTTAACCTCCTCCAAAGATCTTGACTCTAGCATGAGAAGGAAATGTCAACCTATTTATTTTTGTAATTATGGCAATTTATACAAACAATTTGACCAAAATTATGGGAAACAAGAGTATACTAATGTTTAAGTAGCACATGTTGGAATTTTTTGGTAGGAGTGACCCTAATGATTTGTGACCCTAATGAACCATAAAAACCCCAGCATATGACTGCCCTGGGTTACGTTTGCCATGGCTTATGAGCACAAATTTTATTAAAATAATTATCCGGGTTATGAGTAATTTTTGGTTTATGACCAAAAATTGTGTGATTTTTAAAACTAAAATGGTGGCCACCGCCATGTTATACAGGTTCAAAATGGTGCCTGACCCCTCCGCATTAAGTCACTTACCGCTGCGGAGTTGCTTTCGGCGTTGCCGCTTCTCCAGTGATTTTTGGACTGTCCACTTCCCTGCCGGCTCTGGGAGGGTCAGGGATGTTATCTGCGCTGTGCCAACCTTCCCCTGACCTTCCTGGTCAGCGCTGCAGCCCAAAACATACACCTAATAATGGCAGTTTTTTGGCAATTTTCGGACGGTCCAATGCCCCTGCCGCCTCTGGGAGGATTGGAGGAGCTTTTTTCCTCGGTTCCTCCCTTCCTCTGAAGGAACTGTTTTGTTTTTTAATTTTTAATGTATCCCTATGGGAAAACATGTTTTGGCTTATGATTTTTTTCAGGTTATGATGGAGGCTGTTGGAACAGATCTCCATCGTAACCCGGGGTTTTACTATACAAAATGCATCAATGCTATCTAATTTATGCAACCAATAAGACAACAGTGATTGTGTTTTCTATTACTTCAGATATTACTAAATGTTCAAAGAACAAAATGCAAAATGCATGATTTTTCCCCTTAGGAAAACAAAACAAAAAAAAAAAGTCTTGCCATCTTGCAGTGAAGATAAATATTTTTGATGTTTTCTCTTGGACAATGCAAGGAGAATATGATTAGGATTTATATCTCAAATGCCCTGAGCAATCCCTACTTTCTTCCTACTTCTCATCTGATTATTTTTCTTTAATGGGTACCCTTGAACAGACTATACAAAGAGCTTTAAAGTAATCTTAAAAAATAAAAATCTGAGTCTAAGGTGTACGTTTGAGACAGGTTTTGAATATTTGACAAGATCTACAAAACAGTTTGTTTATTCCAAGTTTACTGGGAGAGGTTGCTAACCTTGCCATGCTATACTGTCAGGACCGAGAGGTTCTTCTATCATAGTCTATATCTTCCATTAAGATCTGCACAATCAGCACTTTGTATAGATTTTCCTTTTGTTGTAGATGGAAGAAGGGATCTGAAGGTGAAGCAGGTCACTTAGGAGCTAATGCCCTGGTCTTGTCTGCCAATAATAATCAGACACAGTTAGTGAGCATGTTGTAGCACTGGTAGAAAACATGAACTACCCTCTGACAGACAGCAAATTCTTCAGGACTATTTACTTCCTTCCTTTGCTTCTGCCTTCCATACAATTCTGAGAATAATTTGTTTATGAATAAATTTAGTCTCTTTAGAGGAACTGAACAACTTAGATCAAAATACTTGGGGGCTGTTATCGGTATGATTCCCAGGAAAGGGCAGTGGAGACACAGTATAGCTCAACTGAGCCTGACAGACATAATAATTCCTTAGATCTCTCTGAAGGAAAACTTCTCTGTCAGAATAATTCTCTATACAGTCAAACCTCGCATAAAGAGCCCCTTGCTCACTTAAAGAGCAGAATTTTATCTGAATGTTCGCTTTGCTTAACAAATAAAACCAAACAAAAACTCACTTAAATTTATTTTATTTATTGTTCGTATTTAATATCCCGCCCCAATCGGGAAGACCCGACTCTGGGCGGCTTACAACATACATTACCGCCATAGGTAATGGTCATAACAATATATAAAAATAAATAAATCGGGGTTTGCAATCCCCATCACCAGAAGTCACAATTGGTCACTTACAATGGTGTTTCGCTTAAAGAGCAATGCTATGGAACACATTATGCTCTTTAAGTGAGATACAACTATATTTGAGAAATAGATAGCTACTCAAACCTGTTTAAAAAAGAATTAATTTCATATTTTGTGACCTTATGGGGAAAAGTAGATTAAATGAACAGTGAAAAATTATGTTTAGCCCATTTGAAATAAATTTCACCAGGTGCTATATAGTTTGAGCTCCGTATTCAGGTTACCTCAGAATAATGTAAGTTTTTAAAAAGGATGTGGCATAACAACTGCCTGCTAAGCAAGAGTAAGTATTATCAACAGATGAAAAAAGGGGACAAGTTCCTGTACTTTTAATTATTGCTTAGAAGAGAATTTCTGCTAAAATTCAGTTTATCGTATATACTCGAGTATAAGCCTAGTTTTTAAGCCCCTCAAATGAACCACCAAAGGGGACATGGCTTGTACTTGGGTCAGTGACTATGAGGGTCCCAAGACCATGCCAGATTGAAATGCACCAACAATTTAATTAATTTTACCATATTTTCATTAATTTTGATTATTGAAACTCATTAGCAGCTGCTGCATTTCCTACCTCAGTTTATACTCAGGTCAATCTATTTTCCTGGGTTTTCAGGTCAAAATTAGGTACCTTGTCTTATATTCAGGTCGGCTTATACTCAAGTGTCACAAAACCAGCCGGCCCCCTCTACTCTGGACCTCCTAAACCAAAGCTCCCAGAGGGCGAGCTGGCCGGCAATGCAGCTAAGCTGCTTCTCTTCTGCAAGGAGGTTTAATAGGTAGCGTATTCAGAGGCTTGTGTGTGAATACATTGTTTCTCTTACCCTTTAGTTCATTGAAGAGACGTTGTTCAAGCAAATGCAGGTTTATTGATCAGGTATATTGATCAGGTTCATAAAGCATAGGTCAGTAGCATAAGACAGTCCAGCAAACAGAGCAATAGTCCTAGGTAATCTAGGTAACCATTTTGAAAGCATAGAAAGGGAAGCAGTCCCAGAGAAAGCTGTTAACCCCTAGACATCCAAAAGCTAACTCCCTCTCCTCTCTCCAAGATGGGGTTTCTGCAGTCAGGTGGGGTACCTTTAACCAATCAGGGAACAGAGAAAACTTTCTCATAACAAGAGAGAGAAGTTTACACTCGTGAAAAAAGTGTGCTCTCTAATAGTCAAAACAGCTAGCCTAGAGAGAAGAGTCCAGGGAACACTGAACTGAAAACAAGCTGTCTCGTGACACTTAGTCTTGTGAGACAGAGAGGAAAGGATTTTTAGGCCTAGTTAAACTACAACCTCAAGCTTTGAGAACGTTAGAAAAGATGTCGTTTCATGACACACACACCCTTTTGGAAAGTCTGGCTACACTAGACTTTTCCAAAAGACACTATTTGCTAACGTGAGCAAAGCAATTGAGCAAATAAGCTATCCCATGTATATGTAGGGTATCAGCATTACGCTTCTTCCAGGGATCCTGGAGGCACACTTGGGGATACAGTTATGCATAGCAAGCAAGCTAGTATATATGGGTAGCTACTATTAAAGACATAGGTGCCACATAGGTACAACATATTAGCAGGTTATGGTCTGATGAAATATCTGCTCCAGGATAGGTCTATGCTGACAAGATGCTGTTATGAATTCTTCTGTTTATAAGAACAAAGTCTATTTGATTTCTGACAATATTATTAGGCCTGTTAGCAGGGGATTCCAAGTATAAAGTCATCTAGGTGGCAACTTAAACTATGTGTTGGTGATCACTAGCTCTGCTCTGCAGAACTGTACAAGGTGGCTTTGTCTCTCATTCATTTTCCTAAGGCAATACCGTCAAACTGTATCATACTTTTTACCCTGGCCAACTTTAGCATTAATGTCTCCCATAATCACAGTAACTTCATTTCTTTTTGTATACTTCAGCACAGCTTTGAATTGATCATAAAACTCCTCGATCTCTTCTTCCAATTTGTCTGCAGTTGGTGCATAGACTTGTATGACATTCATGATGCAAGGTTTGCCTTTAAGTCTTATCATAATGATCCTATCTGAAAATGGCATCACACTAAGCACTGTGTTCTTTATTGCTTTGCTCAGGACCATCCCAACTCCATTCCAGTGATGTTTTTCATTGTTTCCTGAGTAATGGCTCATGTACTCCAACACATTGCATTGGCCAACTGCTGGCCACCTTGTCTCACTCATTCCCATTATATCAGCATTCAGACTGTGGTGGCTCAGTGGTTAGCTGGAAGGCCAGCAAATCCTCAGTTCAAGACCTGGGTACTGCATGACAGTTTGAGCATCCATCTCTGTCCCAGTTCCTGCCAACCTAGCAGTTTGAAAGCAAGAAATTACAAGTAGATAAATAGGGACCACTTCGGTGGGAAAATATCTTGGGGACATGAAAGGAACCTCATTCAGGCATCCCCTGAGTAGAGTTCCTCCAGCAAAAATCCTTTCAACCCAGAATAATTTCTGACACGAAATTATTATTAACATTCAGTCTCTTCATTTCTTTTACTACATTATAAATCTTTCCTTTTTCATAAATACTACTGATGTTCCAGGTACAAACTTTTATGGTTAACCCAGAGATTCTTATTTGACTTTCAGCCATGAAGATTGTCCTGGGAACAAAATAATTCATTTACACAGGAAGATTAGTAAGAAAAACCACAATCAATGTTCTCAACAAACTTTATTAACCATATAGGATTTGTTACCTGGTTCCTTAATGTCTTTTCCTTCATAAACACTTTCCTTTCCCTGATGTTTAATATTCCAGGAACGGGTGTTCTTGGTAGCTTAATGGGCTGGATTTTTCATTGGTACAGAGTAATAGATTTCTCTCATTTCTTAATTTATTAATTATAATTTTTATAAATTATTTAGTCTTTAGGTTTGTTGGGTTTTTTAAAAAAAGTTAAGTTTGCCTAGAACAGCTGTTAAGGTATTGGAGATACAGTATTATAATGCCATTAATGAACAAATTGTAATATAGACATTCTTAATGTGTTGAATATCTGGGCATCAGAAACGTAACTATGAGAATTACAACACATAGCTATTAGGCATTTAGGAGGGTAAGGAGAAAAACCATAGTGTGTACAATTCAACTAGTAGATTTCTTCCATGCTCTGGAAAGGTGTGTTGACTTGGAAATCATAAAGAGAGTGAGGGAATATGATAGGGAAAATAAGATTTCCAAGAATAATACTTGTCATTCCATAATGATGATTCTTCTAAGTTTACTGTAAAGTGGGACTGATTCTATTCCTAATGCTATTAGAAGAACCATTCTGACAGAGCTGGATAAATTAGGGCTAAAACAGAAACAACACCAGCTTTCCAACAGAAGTGGTGCTCCCTTAGAAACTAAATGGCATTTGTTTTTTCTACCATGCCGTTTTATAGCTCTACCAATTAGTTTGCTTTTTGTTTGGTGATTGCTCATCTGTAGATAAGCATGAAATTCATTTTCAAGTTGACTGTATGGGCAGGGAGTATGAGTGTGCTGTAACACACGTACACAGCTACCCCTTTGACAATGTATGCACATATGCTCTCTGCAAATATTGAAGTGGGTCAATCATTTGAAAAAGCAGGCTGGCACAGTGATGTCACTTCTTTCTGACACACTTATTGGACTCAGTTTAAAAAGGGTAATAGATTCATGGCATGCTGGAATTAGCTAATCGGTCCTAAATGTTAGATCAGTCAGCACTCAAAAAGTTATGTCCTACAGCTGTGCGCTACATGGGATGATCATTCATGATAGGCATTCATAAAGTGAGATATTTGATAGGGGCATAGAACACAAATTGCAAATTGTTAGGAGGATTCCTGAGTGATCAACTGTAGAATTTTCTGAGTCATCAATTGTAACTTTTGTAAGCTTTTGGACCCGTATGTGTGTTCCCTGGTAGCAGACAGTGGTTAGCTTGGCAGTGGCAGAAGCTTTTGCATTCATCACATACATACACTGTCCAGTAAAACAAATGCCTTTTACTTCTCAGGTAAGGAAAAACACAAATACTCTGTGGCTTCTGTGGCAATGAAAAAAACTATGTACAGTCAAACCTCGCATAAAGAGTGCCTCGCTTAAAGAGTAACTCGCTTAAAGAGCTGAATTTTCTCTGAATGTTCGCTTCGCTTAACAAATAAAACCAACCAAAAACTCGCTTAACAAATAAACCGGGGTTCCCAATCTCCCCCCCCCCCCACAATTGGTCACTTACAATGGTGTTTCGCTTAAAGAGTAAACTCGCTTAAAGAGCAATCCTGTGGAACACATTATGCTCTTTAAGCAAGGTACAACTGTACAAGAAACAGTCTGGCTCCAAGCCTCAAAACAGTCTGGCTCCAAGCCTCAAAACAGGCTTGGTAGGTTGTAGCTCTAGTTCTCAAGCAATGCAGTAGAATCAGAGCATGCTCAAAGCTCTGTTAAAGCAAAGACTGAAAGCAGCATACCTTCATGGTTCAGTCTGATTGCTGTCTCCCAGCAGGTAAACAGTACCTGTAGTACCAGCAGTCCATTTCCTTCACCTCTCCTCCTATTCTTCTCCAGCAGTTCTCCTTCAGCAGTTCTCCTCTGGTTATTCTCCTCCGGTTTTACCTGTCCTAAGGGAGCTACTAATATACTGGGCTTTCTGCTGAGTCATGTACCAATCATTATCAACTGTGTATAGTTCGTTAAAGGTACAGGGAGTATGCATCCTGCTACAATACCAAGTACAGTAATACCTTGGATAAAGCTAAGACTTGGTTCCACAAGTCTTGGTGTTATCTGATTTTTAGTGTTATCCGATGCATGTTAAAATCCTATGGGATGGATCGGATAACGTTAAAGCTCCATAGAGATACATTGTAACCGCGCAGGCTTTAGCGGTTGTTATCCGAGCCATCCCATAGGACCTTAACGTTATTCGACCCAATTCTCCTCCCCAGATTACTTAACATTATGCAATTTTAGCATTATCTGAGGTAAACGTTATCTGAGGTATTACTGTACAATACAAATGTCCTAACAACTTTCACAAAACATGGTGTGCCCCCCCAAAAAAAGTTATTATCACAGACTGTTGTAGATTGCATTCTCTTTCTTACAAACAAAGCATGGGAGAAAAATACATCATCAGAAGCTACAAACTAGGGTGCCATATTGCAATATTGGCTCCACATAAGAAACAGCATTTGAAATACAGTAAAACCTTGCATAGAGTGCCTTGCTTAAAGAGTTACTCGTTTAAAGAGCAGAATTTTATCTGAATGGTCACCTCACTTAACAACTAAAACCAACCAAAACCTTGCTTAACAACTAAATAGGGGTTCACAACCCACCCACCTGCCTGAAGTCACAATTGGTCAATGACAATGGTGTTTCACTTAAAGAGCAAACTCGCTTAAAGATCAATCCCATGGAACACATTCTGCTCTTTAAGCGAGGTACCACTGTATACAATTAAGTGACAATTAGATCAGGCCCACTGAATCAGTGGGAATTTGGTGGGCCGGGGCAGGGAGGTGGGCATGGCCATCCAATTTTACTACCACCCTGCCCGAAGGACACCTAATTTAGCCACCCACCCACCCTGCTAAAAAGCCACTCAATGTTATCACCCCCCACCCGGGGGGGGGGGATGCGGACTGGTCACTGATTATTGACTCCAGCAAATTTTTGAACTTTTATGTTTGAAATTGTTTTTTAACTTCCTGGCTTTATGGCTTTTTTTTTACCATGTCTCACCACCCAGCTTGTTACTAAATCAGACAATATATAGATATTACAAATAAAATAAAAATATATAAATAACAATTATCTGTTCAATTGTTTGTATTTTGGACCAAGATGATTTGTGGGACTTATTCTTTGACCTCATCATATTTCCAAAGTCTGTAAGTATGTGGGTATAGTAGCAGTTTTACCCGCAGGATACATTCTCTAGTGTTGCATGTCCATAAATTCTGCTTTCTGTATGTTCTTTTTGTAGATTTGCTTGGGTTCCTATTTGCCTTAACTGGGAAGTGGGGAATTATGAAAAGTATGTACATTGAATAAGAATACATTTTTGAATAATATTTGTTGAAACATCCAGATAAATTAATGAAAAGATTTCCAAGCCGACAATATTACTTCCATTTATTCTAAAATGAATGCATTTCTCTAAGGAAATGCAAATTGAATATTGCATTTGGTTTATAGACAAACCTTCTTTTTCAGATGTCAGACATCGGCCGTCTCATCATAAGGGCTCCTCCCCCTAAGTTGCTGAGACACCTTGTCCCATTCCTGGAACTCTCACCCTTACCTTCCACCTTTGAGAGAGCCGAGCTGTGTAGAAAGGGACTCTTACTATGCTCAGGCAATAGAGCAAAACAAGGGAGGATTCTGGTAGCGTAGCTTTGTGTGTGTGCCAGTGAAAGAACAACAATCTTCAGAGAAAAACAGCTGTTTTATTCATCAGGTTCTTATAGCATAGTCCATGGAAAAAACGTAGATATTAAAAGGTCATTAAGAGATATCAGTCCAGGTAACAGTCCACGGGTTAAGTAATCATATTGAGAGAAAAAGAATAGTCCCACACCATAGCCAGGGTCTTATGCCATTGAGATCCAGAATCGAACTAACTAACTTCTCTGCAAAATGGAGATTCTGCAGTCAGGTGGGTTAACCTTGGCCAATCAGGGAACAGAAGAAAACTTTCTCAAAACAATAATTGTTTACACACATGTTGAGTCAAAACATGAAGCTCAGCTAGCTAGAGAGATAACACAGGAACACTGGCTGAAAACAAACCGTCTCGTGACATGTAGCCTGTGAGACACAGAGAGACGACAAAGGATTTCTTTGAGGCCTAGGTAAAACTACAACCTCAAGCCTTGAGAACATGAGGAAATATGTCATTTCCTGACAACAGACTCAGTGGATTAATTTTTGCAAGACACTTTGTTCACATGTAATGTATTAGTGGCCTAAATGAAACGTTGTGTTGGAATCTAACTTTTAGTAAGTATACTGTACTAACTAAAATAAGTTCTAGCTGAAAGCAGAAAAACTGATGGTCAGTGGAAAACTCTCTGCATCTACCACTGCCATGAAAGCTCTTGAACTTAAGAAACTTATCCATCAGGATTGGATTGATGAAGGTGATGGAAAAAATTGCAAAATATATTAATTAAAAAAATCAACTACTTATTAACAAATCACTTGCCAATAAAGCTGCTTTCAACTGAATTACCTTGAGTTACCATCTAAATTGCAAAAAGATACAGAATTCATGGCTCAGTAGGAAGGCAGAGGAAATATAGATCTTTGCTGATTGTGGAGAAGCTAAGAAATTATGGGAAGCAGTCAGCATGTTTATTTTTATTTATTTATTTGCATTTAATATCCTGCCCCAATCGGGCGAACCCGACTCTGGGCGGCTTACAGCATAGCTCATAATATATATGGCCTTAAAATTCATAAAATTCATGTTGCCCCTCCTTAGCTCCTGTGATGCAGTATTTATCATGGTGAAGTCACAAATTTTGCAGATGTGGGCTGAGCATTATCAAATAGTGTTTCGCAAACAATCTGAAATTAATGAAGAGGTGATTAATAGAGTGCTACAAGAGCCAATGAACAGTTCCATCGACCTTCTCTGGTGTCTGGAAGAAACACAAAGGCCTATTAACCAACTCTCCAATTGAAAAGCCTCAAGTGACAGAAGAAGTTCCAGTGGAAAGATATGGCAATAAAATTATCAAACAATTTATTCAACTGTTTCAGGAAATGTGAATGCAAGGCAAAATCCCCCAGGACCTCAAGCCTGCAACTATTGTCTGTAAAGGGAAGATAATTGTCAAGTTTGTGTTCACCCCAAGACATTCCTCAAAATTGCTGGGGAAATTCTGCAAGAATTCTTTTCAATTGTATTTGTATTTTGGATTTGTATGCCGCTCTATTCGCCAAAGCGACTCAGAGCAGCTAACAACATAGATCACAAAATATCACATATTAGAACATATCAAAGTAACACATATCAATAAAATATCAAAGTATCACATATTACTAACATACCAAAGTATCACATATCACATTGCCTCATAGAATACTTGTAGAGAGTTTTCTTACCAGAAATTCGTTGCAGCTTTCGTTAGGGACTGCTAACATGAGCTTGGCATTCAACAGCTGTAAGAAAAGTGTCAAGTGCAGCAGATCAACCTCAACAAAACATTCATAGCTCTGACTAAAGATTTTGATAGGATGTGCAGAGAAAGTCTATGGATATGCATGAAGATATTTTGATGTCCTGAGAAAATTTGCATATATTGTTCAAAAATTCCATAATGTAATGCAAGCTTTTGCCACTGACAGTAATATTATCTCAATTACAGGCAGTTAAAATGTATTCTTGTTCCAACTCTTTTCAGTCTTATCTTTTCTACAATGCTCTGGGATGCTTAGAGGGTGGTGTTGACCTTCAGTAGCACACTGATGAGAAACCGATCAATCTGCAGTGTCTACAGGCTGTAAATAAGATCTCATTTTGCACAGTGCATGAGCTTCTATTTGTCAGTGGCTGTGCTCATAATGCAGCCATGCTTCTAGATATGCAAAGAAGTCTCCCCCACATGTAATAATTTTGTTCTGCAGATCTATGTTGATAAGACATGGTGATGAACCAGCTTGTTTTGGAATGACCTTATGAGAAGCTAGTTCTGAAAGCATATGAACACCCCCTTATAAATTCACATGTCTTGGCAGTGTTGTCTTCTGTTATATTATTGATGAAATGACCTTACATATCTCTAAAGCTGGCACTGTCTGCAGATGACTTCAGTCATCTGTGTCGAATTGACATGGAATTGATCATTCTGTTAAGTTGAAAATGAAGAAAGCTGTTGCTTTATCCTCTCTCCTTAATGAAGCAGAGATTTGGACTATCTGCTAACACCATGCAAGAAAGCTCACTCACTTTCATCTTACCTGTATTTGAAGAATTCTCAACATAAAATGGCAGGAGAAAATCCCTAACACTGAAGTCCTGGAACAAACAGAGATGACAAGCATTTTTTATCTCCTTGGAACATCTTCATTTGGCTGGCTGTACTTTCAGGGTGTAGGACATCCGACTCCCCAAGTGTATTTCCTCTGGAGAGCTCATTGAAGGTGTTCACTAAACTAAATGATTTAAGGATACACTGAAAACAACAATTTATTAATTGGCTATGCCAGTTCAGAAAATCTCACTAAAAACCAAAATGCTGTCAAATGAGGAATAAAGAGTTTGAAATACAAAGGATAAAAGATGCACAAAGGAAGAGAGAAGTGAGAAAGCAAGGATGTAACATCCAAATGATCCAATTGTTAAGGTTTTTTATATGCAGCAGTAGGCAAGGTAGCTTTACAAATAGTTTTACTTATAGTTTGAGTTTGCAAGTTCTCCATATACTCCCCACTCCAGCCCAACAACTAAACTCTCCACACTTGTTTAGAAATATAAGAAAATAGTTCTTTAATTACAGATGGTTTTGATTAGGGGTGCCCAAACTTTTCGGGCCATGGGCCTATCATGTGGTTGAGCATGCTGGTATTGTGGTTCCTCCCACCTGGAAGCAGAAGTAAAAAGTGCATGTGCATGCGTGTTTTACTTCCACTTCCAGAAGTGGCGTGGGTGGTGTGGACTGGATTAATTGGTGTCATGGGCCATAGTTTGGGCACCCTTGCTTTAGATAGATTACTAAACAGCTGCTTTGCTTGATATAAAGAGTTCTTTACAATAAGTTTCATTGTAGACAAACATGCTTTGCTTAAGGCAATAATAGTAGGAGAGTATAACTGGAGCAAACACAATGAGTAACAAAAAACAGTGAAGGTAACAAGCAGCTTAATATACATCAGGTGAATCTAGAGGTGGGAAACTAGAAGTCTTTTCCACTAGCTAGTTAAAGACACTGTCCACATTAACAACCCATTGCATGCTGGGGTTGCTTTAATATACTCAACACCAATGAGTCCAAGCCCAGATAAATTGTCCCCATTCTTTTCATATCTTCCAGGTTCATATTGGGCTAATTTTTCACCTGTGTGTCCATCAATATGCTGCTGCTCAACCTTTAAAGTGTTCATTTCTCTCTTCCTCTCCCCCGTGAATCTGATAGAAATAGTATTTTTGGTAAACAAGTGATGAACTATGAACATTAGTAAGCAGAACTCCCTTCTCCATGAATAAGCAAATTCTATGGGGGTTTCTATCCTTCTTGGGTACATTTTCTGTCTCTGCAAGGATCTGTTGCTGAGAGGGGAGCTAATCCCTCTTGTGTATACTAGAACTTCCACTTCTACATGTAGAAGCATCTTGCTGGATCCTATGCAGTACAAAATGAACTGCTAAAATAAGATTTCAAGGTGTACGTAGATTGTCCTGCTTAAGTAAAGTCTGACAGTAATTTTGAAGGAAAAATATAATTTTCAGGGTAAAAATCATGCATAACTGAGTCTAACTCTCCATTTTTTTTAATTTTTTATTATTATTAACAATACTGTACATACAACCATATATAAAATAAAACAATAAAAAAGAGAAAAACCCTTTGCATACATAATTTCCACATTATCTATCTCTATAACATTAATGTGCACCCACCATCTGGAACCATACATTTTCCTCCCCCTCTCTCCCATCCCTATTTCCAAAAATCGCAGTTTCTTTGTTTGACCCAATTCCCTTTGAATCTTGTAGAACACATCTGATAAAATCTTCCCATATATTAAAAAAACACATTTTTTTCAGTCACTCCTTTTTTAACTCTCAAATCGCAGGTCAATTTATCATTTAGGGCTATTCCCCACATTTCTTTGTACCATTCTTCTATATCTGTGGAGATGTTTATTTTCCAGTTCTTTGCAATTAACAGTCTCATTGCTGTTACCATTATTATTACTAATTCTTTTTGTTGCTATCAATTCTAATATCATTCAGATCCATTAGTAACACTGTTTTCTGATTCATGCAAAATTTTGTTGATAATATCTTATTGATTTCATTTTTAAAAATTCCAAATAGTGTTTATCTCTCTACAATGCCAGCATAAATGCAAATAGGTCCCATCTTCAACTTTACATCTCCAACATTTTTTTTGAATAAGTATTACCAATTTTATGCTTCCAAATTGGTGTCATATACCATCCCCATAGTAATTTATGGCAACGTTCTTTAATTCTAATTGATAAATTTTTCATAATTCTCCCTGTCCACATATTATTCCTCATTAATCCATCTATTTTAACTCCTAACTCTCAAAATTTTTACTGAACTGACATCTCACTATATAGAGCTTCCCATGTAAGAAAAACATCTACAGGGACTTCTACGCAATTAAAGAATTTCTGTAAGATTAGTCAAATGTATCCATTCAGTTATTTGTTTAAAACATTTTATACTGCTCTTCTAAATATTTAAATTATAGTAATACCTCAACGTTTACCTCGGATAGAATCGCATAACATTAAGTAATCGGGGGGGGGGGGGAGAATTACATTGAATAACGTTAAGGTCCTATGAGATACATTGAATAACAACCGCTAAAGCCTGTGTGGTTACAATGTATCTCTATGGAGCTTTAACGTTATCCGATGCATCCCATAGGATTTTAACATGCATCAGATAATACTAAAAATCGGATAACACCAAAACTTATGGAACCAAGTTTTAGCGTTATCCGAGGTTTTACTGTATTTCACAATATTAATACATGACATAAAAATTCAGTTTAAAATACCACCAAATAAATTAATTATAAATTAAAACTGTGAAAACGAAGACCTAGATCAGTCAAATGCCTGTGAGAAAAGAAAGGTCTTGCAACCCGTCTAAAAATTTAATAAGGAAGAGGTAACTTATTGATGATTCCATAATTTTGGAGCCAAAGCAGAACAAAAGTCTGGCTTTCAGCCATCTCATTTCCATTGTGCCAAAAAGATTGACTTGCCAGACTTGCTATCAGGAATTCAGCTAGACTGTAGTTTATCTAGAAACAGAAAGTTTGCATTTTTATAACATTTTATAGAACTACTTAGCAAATGAAAAATGTTGCATGAAGAAGGTATTTTAAAATGCCATGTACACACTTTTTTGAAAACAGGCTTGCATCTGCCTGTTTGTGTCTATTCTTCTGATCACCATTGTCCCTGACAATCTTTGGCTCTTAAGAAGCAAAGAATAGTCATGAAATTATTTACTTCCATTGATTGAGGTTATATCAACCCCAAAAGACTGCACAGTGAGGAATGTTCAGTCTTTGGGATTTTCTACTCCTAGGCAAGAGTGACAAAACCTAGCGCTTATTTTTCTCATCAACATTTATGTAATATCAAATTTTTTCTGTGAGAACCCAGTGTCCTTTCCCTTTGAGAAGCAAAATAGTTGCTCACATGGAGACCCACAGACTACAAGCATAGAACAAGGGGATGACTGACAAAAATGATGCAAACAACCATTTAAATGTGCCCTTTAGAAACCAAACCACAAAGCTGCAGCCATTTTCAATTTGCACAGTTTACATTCACACACTATTTCTATTGCCTGCACAATTTACTATATCTGTGCAAAAATTGGATCTTGTTCTCTTGTAGAGAGGGTCTTAACGTACATGTTGTGAGATGGGAAGAGTAAATATGTTTATTTCCCCTCCCCCAAATGGACAAGGGTAAGAGCTTTCCAGCTGTATTAGGAGGGTAGAAGAGCAAGATGATGATGATGAGTTATGTGTGGTGGATATCCCTGGATTTTTGGAGAATCTTATGTGTGTGCAACTGGGCACACATCCTCCATGGAATGTTCTGCAAATCACACAGAGATGGAATTGGCAATTACTTTGATCCTGTGTGTGAGTCTAGTAAGAGTGTGCACAATGATGGCACTTGTGAATAGAAAGGGATGGATATGGCCATTTCAGTTGTTTATCCCCCACCCCCATCCTTTCTTTATTCTATTCTGCTACTGTATCGTTTTGTCCCTTTTAAAAAAGTATATTTTCGTGTATATTTTTATACAATTTCATTTAATATAGAGGTGGCCATCATGGGCCTGACCACACCTCCAGACAGCTGAGCAAGTCAGACCACGCCCCCAGAGGTGGGTGAATTTACAGCTGACATAAATGTGCCCACTTCTGTATTTACAATAGTCACAGGCACATTTGTGCATGCGTGGAGATGTTCTACAGATGTAAATGTGCCCGCTTCCACTTCTGGGTGCAGTGGAGGCAGCGATGGGCCAGATGAGATGTTGTCAGGGGCCGGGCCTGGCCCATGGGCCATAGGTTGGGAACCCTTAATTGAATATTTGCATTGTGCACTCATTGTGCCTAACATACACTATGTTTGCCAACTGTTCATATTGGCTGAAACCCAATAATAATAAGCTGCAACTAAAATTGGCCCTTTGGGTCAGTGGAGATTTAATGAGTCAATTCCTCTGAACATTCCAGTGATTTAATGGATTTACTCCATTTGCGCTTTACTCCTTATTTGACAGATGTAGTTTTTGTCCCTCACAAATATCTGAATTGTTAAGTACACTTTTTCCTAATGTGGACATTTTTTAAGACAAATATATCTCAGTCTTCTGAAAAGTGCAGATTGGAAGGTTAATTGGTGCCCTGTTTATCCCTGTAAATTTGGCAGATTCATTTCAAACTACATGAACATTTTCTTACATCCCTATTTGTGCATAAACTTTGACTGACAATAATATTCAGGAAAGTAAGCATGAAAATAACTGTAGGAAATAATAGCCATTTTTGTGTATTTTTCCATTATGTAGTCATGCTATTTAGCCTCACAATTGTGAGGTCAGTTAGTTGCACCTCTGCTTTAATGATGAGAAATTGATGTAGTTTGTATGGGGGTGACATTTCCCTTCCTTTCTGAATTCTTGGTGAACTCAGCATTTAACCTATATTTCATTAGTCCAAACCCCACATGTTATCTCCCAAGTCACGGTGACTCTTTGTTCTCTATTTAACTGAGAATCAGTAATTCCATGTTTTTTATGCTGGCAAGGAACTTCATTGATTGGATGGGTATAGAATGGTTATAAATCAAAGAAGAAGTTTAATGAAATTCACTTTTTAGTGTTTAGATGATTTGAAAATGTAGCAGGCCTATCACGTGTTGACTAGTGAAGAGATACAGTGCATCTGATCATTTGGGTCCTTTCCATCGCTGGGTATCTGATGTGAGCCAAAACCATATGGCCTTTTTGAAGCTGACAAGGCCTCAGCTGAAATCATCTCGTTATCTTTTGAAATAATGGTATAATGGCAAGGCTGTTATATATATCATCATGTCATTCACATCATGCTATCATTACCACTGCATAAAGTCTGAACTGCTGACAATTGCAGCTCATTTTGTTGCTAATGGATATTTCTTTTAGCACAAAATGGGGGGTGTCCTGCACATTTTGAGCAAAGGAGGTTCCATCTCTTTATGGTCAAGGTCTGGCTACTAATGTTTGAGAGTGCACAAAGATAATTTAGAAAAGGTATGAGTAGAAACCACTGTCAACCAAAAAACAATGAGCCTCCATTTTATAGGGAGTCAAAGGATGGCTATGAAATTTATTTTGAGAGAAGAATTTGGGCTTTGATTTGTACAAAAGATGCTGGGACCACTCAATAGAATTAAAAAAGAGTGGTGAAGGGTTGTTGTTGTTTTTGACAGAATAGGAAATTGAATCCTAACTATTCCCTTGTACAAATTAATAAAAGAAGTGACACTGTGTATGTTTTTTGATCTTTCCTCTCACTCAACCTGTCCAGTTGAGTTTGCTGTGTCTATGTGTTTAATTTCACAGCTTATGACCAGTCTACTTGGAAAAACACATTTTCTGATATGTTTCTGCCTGATTACTAGGATCATCTTCAGATAATCCTCTTCAGGTGCCAGTTACCAGATTGATGAGTGGTGACTAGGAAAGACATTACTTGACAATGGTCCTTCTGTAATGGAAAGCCCTTCCAAAAGGGATCCTCCTGACATTCCCATTAGTACACTTTAGACAGCAGGAAAAGACATTTATTGTTGTCATGTGCTTTCAAGTTTGAACTGACTTATAGCATCCCTACTAGGGCTTTCAAGGTGAGATTTTTAAGGAGCAGTTTTAGCAGTTCCCAGTGAATTTTCTTAGCTGAACAGAGGTTTGAAACCAGGCCTCTTGAGTTCTAGTTCATAAATCTGTCCACTAAACCACACTGGGCATTCATATCATATCAATCTGTATAGAATAAAAATCACCTTAATGCATCTGTAACAATAAAAATAAATTAATCTTCAAGTACAGTTAATACTGAAGATGGAATATAAAATTGTTCTAATATGTAGTATTACTTGCTGCTTTATAACTGAGAAGCTTGTAGGTGACTATAACAGAAAAGAAAAGTGGAAGAAGTATATATTTATGTGGGTATATATTTATTTGTAGTGCCCTTGGTGTGTATGACACTTTATAGCATACAAAAAGCTCAAAAGCCAATCTTATCTGACTCTAGGGTTCAGTCCTCATCTCTATAGCCAAAGAGCCAGTGCTGTGTGCATCTGGAGATATTTCCATGGACATGTGGCAGGAATGCCTCAACACCGGGATGCATGGAAAATTGTTTACCTTCCCAGTGAAGTGGTACTATTTATCTACTTGCAATTTCTTGCTTTCAAACTGCTAGGTTGGTAGAGCTGGGACAGAGACAGGAGCTCACTCTGCCATGCACTACCCTCCAGTCAGCGAGTTCATCATCTTAACCACTTGAGCCACCACAGTCCCACCTGCTATTTATAATACATCCTGCACACATAAAAACTGTACTTTTCTGCATAATCTTGGTCACCTGAATTCTGGATGGCATTTCAGAAAAGGGATTCCATGAACAGATTTCTTCTTTTCTTTTTTGTTTTGCTAAGAAAGGTTATCCTTTACTTTAAGGTTAAAAAAGAAAAGAAAATGATGGTTTCTGACTTCATTTTGCCATTTCCCTTCTCTGCTCCATACCCATTCCCTCCTGAAAGCTTTTCAGCTGTCTCTTCCCTCCATCTGGGTGAATGGAGTTAGCATCTATTGACAGTTTTCCCCTTGCTAATAGCACTTGGCTTCTACTGCTCCAGTGACTATCCAAACCAGCCTGTGTCATACTTCTGAGGAGAAGATGCCATTTGGCACTGTTTATGATTCTCTTCTTGCTGCCTTTTGTAGCATTTCAGAACATGTTCTGGCAGCTAGCTTCCAGTCATGCCTACATGTTTTGCCAGAAGGTCAACTGATTCTCAAAGGCCTTGTACTAACAGGCACACAATTACCTGGACAAAGCTGAATGTCAATGGCAACATAAAAATACTGTCCAAAAAACAAATAAGCAAAAAGCCTCAGCAGCAACAATTCCCCTCTCCTAAAGAAGGCTGGCCAGATTCCTGTCCTCCAAACTCTTGTCAGAATGCTTTAATAAGACACAGCAGCTGTTAAACCCACAAGATGTGCAGGAGAATTGAGGAGGGGAAGGAATGTGTCATTCTGTTTTTCATGTGGCATTCTGGCTATTGGTTCTGGTAATCAATTTAAAACCTCCCCCACAACTGGGATGTGATGGTGTAATCTGGTGGTGATAATCAATGCTGACAAAGAGAAGATTAGTCCCAGAGAGTGATTTTTCTCTACTCCTTTTCTTCATGGCTATGAAAGACCACATTGAGTTTTGACTATACACCTTAAAAGAATACATTTAGAACAGAAGCGTAGCTTACCTTGGCGGGGCCCCGTATAAAAATTGTTTGGGGGCCCTTTATATGTGGGGCGGAGCTAACGTCATGACATCATGACGTCGTGGGGGGAGCCAACGTCATGACGTCATGGGCGGGGCCAAAATAAAAATAAAATAAATAAAAATAAAATAAATAAAATAGAATTAAAATGTAAAAAAAAAACCCACACACACCTCAACCCACCCACCCACCCACCCGAAACACAAAAACCTCACTTACCTTAATCCTGGGGCCTCTTCTTCCTCCGCCTCTGCTGTCACCGCCGCGCCTCTGCTGCTGCCATCGCACGATCGCTCCCTCGACGCGCACGGCGAAGGCAAGGGGCAGCTGTGGAAGGCGAGCGGGCGCAGCGAGGCAGCCCCGAGGCCCTCCCCCCGGTCGCCGCAGGGGCTCCCTGGCAGGCTGCGCCAGCCCGGGCGGCGCTCTCCACCTCGACGCTGGGGTGACAGGTCATGTGGCAGGCATGACAAGCGCACGGAACACTGTTTCTCTACAGTACTTGCAATTTTTTTTGCTTTCGAACTGCTAGGTTGGCAGGAGCTGGGACAAAGACGGGAGCTCATTCTATCCTGCACTGGTGTAAAAAAAAGTGCTGTTTTTTTTTTTAACTCGGCAGCTTAACCTATCAATCCACCTCTTCGGAAGCAGCTGGGCCTTGTGATTATGACTAAACTCGGATTTTTGCTATTTTCCCGAAAGAGACCCAATTAAGGCTCAGAATTCTACTGAAATTAACGCGAAGCTTAGCCGGTCTACACGGCTTCGATGCTCTCCGGGGATGGGGCGAGGGAATGGGAGCCATGAATCGGGCGCACTAGGACCCAGCGGAGGCTTGGTGAACAACTTGCCTCCCCTTTCCCTCCTCTGTTGCGGCTCCGCCTCCTGCCGTGGAAACTTAGCCATGGGTTTGGAAGCGATCCGGTACCGTCGGGGCTCCCTGCAGATCCTCAACCAGCTTCTGCTGCCGCAACAGAGCCTTTATGAGGAGATTATTTTTAATTTTATTTTTTGCCGTTGGGGGCCCCCATAGCCCGGGGGCCCCGTATAATTGATACGGCTGATACGGCGGTAGCTACGCCTCTGATTTAGAACATGTCCTCCCATGTCTCACTGTACCTTGGGAATAATACCTAAGAGCAGTTTTGTATCTTCTGCAAGTGAGGTGTCTAATAACCAGACTACCAGGCTTCATATATCCTGAGGTCAGGAGCAAAAGGGGATAAAAATTTTCTTCATCTTTTTGCCTGTTTTGGCTGTACTGGAAAAAGGGTTCTAGAGAAATCAGAGGGTGACAGCCAGATTTGGTTCCAATGGCATAAGGTACCAAGTGATGGACAACATGTGGTTGTCTATAGGTCTTTTAACTATAGTTTTCAGATCTCCTACATCATAGGCCAGTGATGGTGAACCTTGGCACTCCAGCTGTTCTTGAATTTCAGTTCCCAGAAGCCCAAGTCAGCACTCCTGCTGATCAGGGCTTCTGAGAACTGAATTTCAAGAACAGCTGGAGTGCCAAGGTTTGCCATCACTGTCATAGGCCAATCTGGCTAGAATTGGGTTTCAACAACATTCCTGGTTGTGTCATAAACTTACAGGTTTCTTCTGTTAAACATTTTAGCTTGTATGAGGGTCTTTCATACCTAACAGCTGCTGATGAGCCCAACCTACACATTTGCAGTAGTGAATTCCATAGATATGTCTGTATTTATTGATTCAGTCATTTATTTATAATATTTTTGTTTTCTCAAAAACAATTGAGGTTACAAAAGTTATTTCCAACATGCTTAATTAATTCTTATTAATTATTACAATAAACAATCATTCCTGCCATTTTATTGAATCCCTCAACTTACAGTTCTTTTTCTGGACTTCAGCTCCCAGAATGCACGGGATGTACATTAACTTCAGTTTTTGGAACAGCAGTAAAAATGTTTTCCATCTGTGTGGCCTACTTAAGAGATCCGATTAAAGATGCTGGTACAGAAGTAAGCTAAAATGTTGATCAGTTCTATGAGAACTACAACACCTCATAGAACAGACATAAAGAAATGATGTCCACATTATCATAGGAGATTGGAATGCCAAAGTAAACAATAAAAAAGTAAATGGAATAACAGGCAAGTTTGGTCTTAGAACACATAATGAAGCAGGACAAAGATTGGTAGAGTTTTGCCAAGAGAATGCACTAGTAATAGCAAACACCCTCTTCCAGCAACACAAGAGGAGACTTTACACATGGACATCACCAGATGGCCAACATCGAAAACAGATTAATTATATACTCTGCAGCCAAAGATAGAGAACCTCCATACAATCAGCAAAAACCTGGAGCAGACTGTGGCTCAGATCATAATCTACTGATTGCAAAATTCAGGCTTAGACTGAAGAAAATAGGGAAAACAATTAGCCCAGAGAGGTATGACCTCGACAAAGATCCCTAAAGAATGCACAGTGGAGGTATGGAACAGATTTAATGGCTTAGACTTGATAGACAGAGTATCAGAAGAATTATGGACAGGAGGCAGCAAGGAAAACTATACCAAAGAAAAGAAGTGTAAGAAAGCAAAGTGGTTGTCTGATGAGGCTCTTAAAATAGCAAAGAAAAGAAGGAATGCAAAAGCAAAGGAGAAAGGACAAAATCAACCAATTGAATACAGAATTTCAAAGAAAAGCAAGGAGAGATAAAGAAACCTACCTAAATGAACAATCCAAAGAAATACAGTCATACCTCGCATAACAAATTTAATTTGTTCTGCAAGGCTGCTTGCAATGCATTTTTCACTATGTGAGTCAGACTCGCATAATGAATTTTTCGCTATGCGAGTCAGACTTTCTCTATGGAAAAACTCGCATAACGAGTGTTTCAAGGGGGGAAACTCGCACAGTGAAAAATTTTCACTGTGCGAGTTTTCCCCATAGAAATGCTCGTTATGCAAATTTTTCCATAGGGAAAAGTCCAATTCGCATAGCGAAAAATTCGTTATGCGAGTCGGACTGCTTAGGCAAGTTTTTTGCTAAGTGAAATGCTCATTATGTGAGGTTTGACTGTAGAGGAAAACAACATAAGGGGTAGGACTAGAGATCTTTTTTTTAAAAAAATGAGTAAATCAAGGGAACATTTAAAGCAAAAATGACCATGATAAGGGACAAAAACGGCAAGGAGTTAGTTGATGCAGAAGAGATTAAGAAAAGATGGCAAGATTACACAGAGGAACTTTACAAAAAGGACCTCAGCACCCCTGATAATCACAATGATGAGAACATTGAACTTGAAGTCAGTGAAGTCAGAAGAACAGTGAAGTCAGAAAGGCCCTAAAAAGCACTGCAAACAACAAAGCCGGTGGAGATTATGGTTTTTTAGCGGAATTTTTCAAAGCCCTAAAAGATGATGGAAACAAATTATTGAATTTTATATGCCAGCAGATTTGGAAAACACAACAATGAATACAGAATTGGAAAATTTTAGTACATGTTCCAATCCCAAAAAAGTGTAGTGTCACAGAATGTTCAAATTATTGAACAATTGTGCTCATCCCACATGCTAGCAAGGTTATGCTCAAGATAATAAAGGATAGACATCAGCAGCACATAGAGAGAGAATTACCAGAAGTGCAGGTTGGGGTCCGAAGAGGCAGGGGGACTAGAGACCACATTGACCAATGGTGGGCTCCAAAAATTTACTGCTACACTGTGGGCGTGGTATGCTGGGTATGGCCAGGGGGGAAGCCCTGCGTTGCATCCAAATTAGGACTAGTTTATTTCAAAACTTGGATGGGTGGGGCCAGCCAGAATTTCTGATACCGGTTCTGGCGAACTGGTGAGAACATACTAAGGAGGATGGTGGAAGACAGAGGTGCCTGGAGGGCAACGGTCCATAGGGTCGCAAAGGGTCGGAATTGACTGTGCAACTGAACAACAACAAAGGTTACTAGTTGAGTAAATACCTGTAATTCACCTATCCTCAACTCTCATTGCCCCTCTTCCAACAACACCATGCTGCTTTTCTCTTCTCTATGCTTATGTTGTGTTTTCTCCTTAATCAAGGGGTGCCCAAACATTCCGGGCCATGGGTTCGGTCATGTAATTCAGTGGATAGGTTATGTGCGACTGAACAACAACAAACATCCTCCACCCAAATGGTCTCTGCATGTGTGGGGGTAATCTTACATGGTGAAATTCAAGGAGGCAATGAAAGTTCCCTACTATTAAATTCCATCTCATTGCTACTATTATTTTATTCAAAAACCTCTCAGGATAAATGCCACACATTTCACTCTGGTGAAAGATACTGAGTTTCACTCCCCATCTCCACCCCTATTTCACTTGCTTGATCCTAAGGCTGTGACGGCCAACCTTGACACTCCAGGTGTTCTGGAACTTCAATCCCCAGAAGTCCTGATCAACAGGAGTACAGTCTTATGCTTCTGGTAATTGAAGTCCAAGAACACCTGGAGTACCAAGGTTCACCATCCCTATCCTAAGGTGTCAGACTGCTTTTAAACCCTTGTACACCCACAGAATCTTAGCCAATAGTGAAGAACATTTGGTTCAAGACCAGACCAAACTTACCTGGAACATCCCCAAATGGCCTATACTTTGGAGGGGATGTCAACATTTTGGAACTTCTCATTTCAAATGCAAATACAGCTCCTACCACTGCCAATAGAGCCCTGGTGGCCCATTGGTTAAACTGCTGTATTGCAATTAAAAGTTTGTGAGTTTGCTCCTGACTAGGGATTAAGATTGACTCAGCCTTCCATCCTTCCAAGGTCAGTAAAATGAGTACCCAACATGTTGTGGGCAAAATGATGCCAAATAACTTGTGAACCACCAGAGAGTGCACTAAACACTATGGGACAGTATATAAGTGTGATTGCTACCAATATAGCAACCGGTTTTGCCTGTACTGTATACTAGAACATCACCCACACTTGGTTTGAATTTTTTGGTAGCTGTGTTAGTCTGTGGTTCAGGCATATCAGAAAACAAAAACCAAAAAGTAATAAAACAAAAATACTGTAGCACTTTAAAGACTAACTGCTATATTTTTATTGTTAGCTTTCATGGATCAAGTCCACTTCTTCAGATAAGGAGTTAAACTTACAGCCATGGTTTATATACACCAAATGCAGGCGTTAAAGGGAGAAGGGTTTACTCAAGCAGAATGACAGACAAGCAAGTATAACAATACAGCTTCCTACATCTATCAGTAACAATAGAGTATTCAGATTAGTTTTAAATATCTTCCTTTCAATCTCAAAGGTATGAAGTAAAGCCCTGTCTGGTTTACTGCCACCTGGCCATTTCCTGTTCTGTTCAAGTTGTAAAAGAGAATTGGCAGGAAGGTTGTATAATACACAAAAACTTGATTTGAAGTATCCCAGTATATCTTCCAAGCTGGGAAACAGAATTTTGTTTTATCTCAAAAACCAACTTGATTTATGAGGTATATTAGTGAAGCACTATATCTGGCTCCTTTGCCTTAGACAGAGAAGCACCACGAACAACATGAATTCTACAGCTCTCCTGTCTTACCTATATAATTAATGAAATTACCCCATATTCTGATAATAATCCTTTTCTTAAAATGTTGAAAATTGAAATCCCAAATTATCTTCATGGTGGAATGATTTCCAGAATAAAATTAACATTTGCCTCCTTTTCATCTTGCCTGGACCTTCTAGTCTGCAAGGTCAACAGGAGAATGAGCATGTGGTGCATTTCCAAAGCCGAACCAGTCTTCTCAGCTGCAGCCTTGATCTGCCAAGCAAAAGGATGGAGGTTGGGGTTGAAGTACACCAACTGTTGCATCCAAGCCAAGTGTCAAAGCCAAAGAGGCTGGGGCAAAATCACTTTGAGCACATATAGCTGAATGCCAAAGGTTAGAGCCAGGGTGCCAGGGACACAGATAGCAGGCTGCAATACTGCTGGCAGAGTTAACAAGGAGGCTCTGTCCATTTATTTGTGCCATCATAGCAAAAAATAGCACAGAAGCAGCTGGTAAGCTGTCAAACAGATCCTAAGCAATAAACATGAAATAGCTGCACTAGGTGTATTAATTAAGAGTTATTTGGATGGTGATCTGGGTCCCTGGGAAGAAAGCCAAGTAGAAACTTTCTTGCCACTGGTATTCTGTTCATTCATTTATCTCTTTAGCACCACAAATCCATCCTCTCAGCCTTCTGAGGATGAGTTTCCAAGTTCACAGGTATTTTACATTTTGTGAAAGAAATTGAGTCCCCTCCCCCCCAATGAAATTGGATGTAATATCTACCATAATTACAGAAACCCCCAAAAGAAAATTTGTGAGCAAAACAAAACAACAACAACCCAGAATCCCAGGAGTCATAGGAATGAGTGGACCTTCCCCGTCATAGTCTTAGATGTCCAAGTACACCATGACTCTCACATTAATTTCTTCTATGAGCTGGGAGTCAGGGAGGTGGTATACTGAACACAGGAACAAGCTGCCTCATGCTATTTCAAACCATGGATCCAGTTCACCCAAATTCTTACCGCTGACTGGCAGGGCTTCCCAAGCAGAATTCGTTCACAGGTCTGTCTGACGATCTCTAGAGCTTCCTGGTTGCCTCCCATCACCAGGCCTGACCCTGATTATCTTCTAATGCCAAATAAAATTGTACATGTTCAGGGGCATATGATGAACATTTTAAAAGGTGGCAAGCAAAAATATGTGGCTTTCTCAAGCCTACAGCCCTTCTAGTATATAGGACTGTGATCCATATACGGTAGCATGTTGACTAGTCCCAGTCAGTAGGTGGAAATGTCTCCTCTACATTTCTGTCTTGCTGGCAAGAGCCTGGTGGAGCTTTGGGTAGGGTGGAAATGTTGTTCTAACATTGTGGTTGCAGCCTTTGGGAGTTTCTCCTCCTATTTGAATGTATTATTTTACTCCTAGATTTGAATGAGCCTTAGTTTCTTGCATATGAAAAGTTCTCCTTCTCCATTATTTTACTTGTATTTTTTCATGCATTATGCATATAGATCCAGGAAGGCTAGTTCATTAGAGCTGTGAAAACTCAGGCTTTGTTCTACTGAATCTCCCAGTGCCATCATAAAGGTTTTGGGGTTTCGCTTAAAAAAAAAACAACCTCACATTTAGAAGAAGGGGGGTTGGTAAAACAATTGAGCTCAATTAATATTGAATGTATGAGATGCAGAAATGTTTACAAACAACACATTCATATACATATAATTATACAGACATAGGTTATATTTGGTTCTGTGAGATATACTATGTAACCCCATAGGATTACAACAAAATAGCACAGTTCTGAGCAAATTTACTCGGAAATGCCTCATGCTTTCAGTGGAATGTGTTTCCATGTCATTATGCACAGAATCGCAGCTGAACCTGCAGTCCTTAACAGACTTGTTTTAAAGTAATCTCCACTGAACTATGTTGTATTTATTTCTGAATAAGCAAAATGGATTGCAAAATATAGAAGGGTTTTAAAAAATCAGTTAGGGATTTTGGAGATTCGTTTTCAGAATCTTGTGCCCAAAATGAATTCAGAAATTTTACAGGTTGACATTTAACCTCACTGAAAGCCTTTTGAGGTTATTGGGAGGTGGGGGGGATTTCCAGTAGGATAACTATGTTAATAGCCAAAACAAAACAAATATTTTATGGTGCCATAAAGACATTCAGAGTTTTTTTTAAGCATAGGTTTTCATGTACTGATATATGTACAGGTATTTGATAAAGTGACCTATAGTCCATAAAAGCTAACGTCAAATAAAACTGAAATGGATTGATAAAATAGCCCAAATCATCTTGTATTTCTCCACATATAAAATGCAAAGGTATGAAACCTAGTCCAAAATTCACAGCATGGCAGAAGTGTTGGTTGTTAAGCAGTTCTGCCTGCTTGCTATGCAGTAGTCAAAACAGGAAATGCATGACTGATTGTGCAATTCAATGGTGCAATCCTTGTTACCAGAGCATAATGCCTGGTACACTTATGAAAGCCTTAGGTTACATTATGCGAAGAAAAATAATGATATTAGCCTCTATGTTCATCTTCTAAGGTATCAGATGAAAAAGCATTGGCAGTCTTTAAGTGGCATGAAATTATTATTAGTTTCTGACATGAAATAATAATAATAATAATAATAATAATAATAATAATAATAATAATAATAATAATAATAATAATAATAATAATAATAATAATAATAATAATAATAATAATAATAATAATAATAATTATTATTATTATTATTATTATTATTATTATTATTATTATTATTATTATTATTATTATTATTATTATTATTATTATTATTTCATGTCAGAAACTAATAATTTCATGCCACTTAAAGACTGCCAATGCTTTTTCATCTGATACCTTAGAAGATGAACATATTTTATTATTATTATTATTATTATTATTATTATTATTATTATTATTATTATTATTATTATTATTATTATTATTATTATTATTATAGCAGATTTATCTTTGTGCAATTTTTAATCATTTGTCCATTTTTCTGTCAAGAACTTTCTCAAAAATTCAAATGTACACCTTGCTTCATAATCACTGTGGAATAAATTTAACATTAATGCATCTGAATTTGAGAAAAATGAAACTAATAATGGGAGAAATCCAGTTGCTTCGTGTATTATTTGACAATTAGAGAAGGACCATTTGAGTTAAAAGATCTTACAGAGAAGTTGATTCACCAAATAACCATTTAGTTTATGGATGTACTCTAGAGTGACTTATACACTATTTATTTATTTATTTATTCATTCATTCATATTTATCCACTGCCCTCCACACCAAGGTGACTCAGGGCAGTTTACAGATCATAAAAGTACCACAATAAAACATAAAACATTCTTACAAACATTCCTAAAAACCCTCAAATTTAAACTATTAAAGACTAAAATTTAAGATCTTTTTTTTTTTTTTTAAAATGCCAAATTACTACATCTTGAGAGAGCGATGGGGCTTAAATAATCCAGTGGGCTGAGGTCATTATACCTCCAGCACCCCATACCTGCCCTGCCAGCCATGTTTTTAGATTCTTCCTAAAGGGCAGCAACTCCATTTGGAGACATAGCTCTGTTGGCAGGAGGTTCCATAGGGCTGGAGTGGACACAGAGAAGGTCCTTTCCTGGTGCCAGAAAGATGCGCCTCTCTGGCTGATGGAAAAACTAGAGAGCCTCTCATGTCCACTCTGGTGGGATGGACAGATGTTCATGGGGTGAGGCAGTCTCTTAAGTATCCTGGCCCACTACCATGTAGGGCTTTAAAGGTAATAACCAGCACCTTGAATTGCACCAGGAGACATACTGGCAACCAGTACAGTTCTTGGAGCAGCAGTGAGACATGTGCATACCGTCCACACCCCATCACCACCCAGGCAGCCACGTTCTGGACCAGTTGAAGTCTCTGAGTGGTCATCAAGGGCAGCCCCATGTAGAGCACATTACAGTAATCATGTCTGGAAGTGACCAGAGTGTGTGTGATCATGAGCAAGGAGTCCCAATCTAGGAGCGGGCGTAACTGGTGAATCACTCGAAGTTGTGCAAAAGCCCTCCTGACTATGATTGCCACCTGCTCTTCGAGCAATAGTCGTGAGTCCAAGAGAACCCCCAAGTTACACACTGGGTCTGTTTGGGGAAAAACCACCCCATCCAGAACCAAAGATGGTAGCTCCCAAGATAATGCAGGGCCCCCGACCCACAGCTACTCAGTCTTGCTGGGATTCAGTTGTAGCTCGTTGTCCCCCATTCATACCCTGAGAGCCTCCAGACACCTGGAAAGGACTTCCACTGCATCGCTAGGGTCCCCAAGGGCCGAGATATATAACAGGGTATCATCAACATATTGATGATACCTCACCCTCTGGGAATGAATGATCTCACCCAGCGGTTTCATGTAGATGTTAAATAAGAGAGGCAAGAGTACAGAGCCTTGAGGCACCCCATAACAAAGGGGCCTCAGGCTGGACACTTCACCCTCCAACCACACCGACTGAGGAAACCCAGGACAACACAGTGCCCTGAATCCCCAATCCTCAGAGCCTTTCCAGAAGGATACTATACAGCTAGATTTCAGTCATAGACTCTCCACCCAGGTTGACAATTTTCAGGCTATCTCTCTTAAAATTGTTTTAAAAATATCTGTTTGTAGAGATGGTGGGGTAAAGGTCACCCTTGCTCAAAAGCTAGTCATATCTAATTCTAGGGTTTGGTGCTCATCTCTGTTTATAGCAAAAGAGCCAGCACTGTTTGTGTTTGCAGACGTTTTTGTGGATATGAGGCAGGCATGACTAGACACTGGATTGCATGGAACACTGTTTACCTTTCCACTGAAGTGGTACCTATTTATCTACTTGTAATTTCTTGCTTTCGAACTGCTAGGTTGGCAGGAGCTGGGACAGAGACAGGAGTTCACCCTGTCATGCAGTACTTGGGTCTCGAACTGCTGACTGCCAACCTGCCAACCTTCCAGTCATCAAGTTCAGCATCCTAACCACTAAGCCACTGCAGTCCTTAACATAAATCCAAACTTGTTTTTCTTTGAATTGTTCACTGTAGGCCTGATCTAGTGGCTATTTCCTTTTTTTAAAAGTGTATTTGAGTGTGTGTTTTTTTCTACTGCTCTTTTTGCTATCATCATTTTGACAGTCTGAGCATAACAAATAGTTGCATTTACAGTGCCTCAGATAACTTTGTGAGAGAATCTTTGCATCTCCCCTGCAGATTTGTTCACCATTATTGCCATATATAATGTTTTTTAAAAAAGACTGTAGCATGTTTCTTCTTCTACATGTTAACGTTTACTAAAGAGAAGAGCTAATAGGCATTGCATTTGATTAGGTCAGGGCGAATGCTTTTTAAAAAATCAGCTGAAGTGGGCTTTGCATCTTTGGTAGCAGTGTGTTTGAGTCAACATGCCACTCTTTCTTCCCAGACAGTGCTTTGTAACAAGGGCAAGTCTACAGTAGCATCTCCAACTGTTAATTAGGGCTCTCATGCCAGCTGTCCAAAAATCCTAACGGCTCAAACGAGACTCTCTCCCCCATCCTCATTATGACAGCCATGCCCCTGCAGTTGGGAAAGATGAAAGTGGATTTGATGTGCAGACAGCAATAATCCAGCATAGAGTGTATTATGGGGTATCTATTCTTCCTTGTCATGACCTTACAGGCAAAGATGTGAGTTTGCATTTTTGTTCTCCTTGTCTTGCAAAAAAGGTGAGGATTTTTCTGGTGCTATCAACTGGATAGCTTTATGCAAATTGTGTACATTATAAAGGTTGCCCTTGCTCAAAAGCTGGTTGTATCCAACTCTAGAGTTTAGTGCTCATCTCTGTTTACAGCCAAAGAGCAAGCTCTGTCTGAGTCTGCAGATGTTTCTGTGGACATGTGGCAGGCATGCCTCAACGACCGGAATGCAATGAATGCTGTTTACTTTCCCACCGACGTGGTACCTATTTATCTCCTTGCAGTTTCTTGCTTTCAAACTGCTAGTTTGGCAGGAGGAGCTCACTCTATTGTGCAGTTCTCGAGTCTCAAACTGCTGACCTTCCAGTCAGCATCTTAACAACTTGAGCCCTACCTTGAAAATAAGATATTTTCAAGTCCCTACCTTGAAAATAAGGTAGTACAAATTGTACTCCCCACCTCCCAAAGTTCAGACTCTATAAATTATCTTTTTTCATATATTTCCAGTGATCAAGTTCAGTGTCTTAAGCACTTGAGCCACCACAGTCCTGTGTGTAGGTTGTACAAACTGTGAAAATGGGCTAGGTGCTGTAGCTGCATGGTTTCATAGACTTTTAACAGCTGAAGCAACAAATGGGTTTTAAAATCATTTAAAGTAATCAACCAGTTATTCTGTGTTCTGCATGTGTGCATGGTGGCATGTTGATGCTTGGCTTCGTAAAAGGAAAGGAAAACAGTTTTGCATAGAATGTCACAAAGGCATTTTACTTAATTTTTTTTAAAAAAGTTGGTGATGGTGGTGAGGGGATAACTTATTATCTCCCTCTTCTGCAGCTGAAGAGGCATGAGGATACCTTGACTAAGTGTTTCATCATGTTCAGAACAGTGGCACACTGGATGCTTTGAACATGTAGGTGCTCATTATGCCACTTCCTATAGCCATCTGTTACAAAGGCAGACCAGAAAGATAAGCAGCAGGATTGGCTCCTATGAACAAATGAGGTGCATCTGAAAAGCTTATGAGTCTCAACTACCTATTCTGAAATAATTTGCCTTATAACAGTTTACCACAACATGCTGTTCCTGGGAAAGCCCATCCCCCTACTCCACCCCAGCTATTGTGAGGACTGCAGCTAAACTCAGCAGTTGAAAAGGAAAATTGACTCATGATGTCAAAGTCCTTCTTACTCAGAATGTCTTAAGCAGTGGTGGGCAGTAACAGGTTGGCACACACCCGTGTAAGAAAAAAAAAAGCAAAATTAGGTGGCATTCAGGCAGAGGGGTGGCAAAATTGCGTGGCCTTTGACCGGGGGGGGGGGGAAAGCAAAATTGGGTGGCCATGTCCACCTCCCTGCCCTGCCCAGACTAACACAGCTACCATTTAAAAAGTTTTATTCTGTGCAAGCATATCAGAGAGTAAATAAAACAAAAAGACAAAAACGTTGTGGCACCTTAAAGACTAACTGCTGTATTTTAATGTGAGCTTTTGTGGATCAAGTCCACTGGCTCTTTGGCTATATACAGAGATGAGCACTGAACCCTAGAGTTTGTAATGACTGGCTTTTAAGCAAGGGCAACCTTTACCTAATAACAGAAGATCCTGATTAGTATTCAAATTTGATGTCAGGTTTTGTCCCTGCAAGTGGTTCAAGGTTTCCCTTGCTCAAAAGCCAGTCAAATCCAACTCTAGGGTGCCGTGCTCATCTCCATTTACAGCCAAACAGCTAGTGCTGCCTGTGTTTGCTAATGTATACATGGCCATATGGCAGGAATTACTAGACCACCCATGATGTAGGCTCTACCGATGATATAGGCTCAGCCCATGACATAGGCTCCACCCATGATGTAGGCTCCCCCCATGGTGTGGTAGCATTTTTTTTTTTGGCTGCCCACCACTGATATCAAGGCCTCAAATCTGCAATCCCTGGCTGTCCTAGACTACTGGCTGTGATGGCCTGATCAACAAGAACAAGAAATATAGGAGGATTCTGATCACGTAACATGTGGACTTGCTGAGTCTCCTATATGAATATCAGCTATGGATGGGCAACAACATGATCCTAGAAATACCTAGGAATGTAATTCAATTGACCAGTAATTGAAAGAGATGCCATTTTCTAAACAAGGACTGTTTTCTGCCAGCCCATAGAAGAGGGTACATGGTAACCAGAACGCCAATGACTGGGAAAGCCCATGCTCTTTTATGGTGAGATCAATGGGATTTGTTGCTGTTTCCCAACTTCTTCCCAATATCCCAAGATCTTATTTCATGATATGTGCAGGCATTGCTACCATGTACTTTGACTTATATTTCTTTTGCATCATTATGCACATACTGGTAGGCAGCCATTCAAACAGGAAGGCTCTTTTTTTAAAAAAAGTCATTTTGTCTTGCCCACAAATGCACATCACCAGTGAAAATCCACACTCTATTATTAGAGTGCATGCAGGACCCTTAAGGTGCACTCCTTAGTATTTCCAGGAGAGGACTAGGAATATGAGTAAGAGGTAGCAAGAGAAATCAAGCCTGATTGAGATGCTGATGCTGTCTCCATTGGGGCAGGGAAGATTCTACAATCATCATCCAAACACCTCCCAGTGTGTTTCCAACTGCTTTTGCTTCTTGTTCCCACTCATGCTCCAAAGTGCACAGTAAATTCAATGTGCCTGCAAAAATACACAGCTTATCCTACAGCAGGCTTTTTAAAAGGTTAAATACCATTAAATAACCCTGTCATCTTCCATCACTGACTATAGATAACAGCCAATGAAGCTGAAGGCCCAATGGGGAAATAGGCTGGGGATTCCTCACCATGCCATTGAATTATTAGAGTGAAATGTGCCATGCTTAGCAAGAGTCAAATAGTCAATGTGTAGCTTGCATGATGTGGTGGAAGTCAAGTAGATAACAACTGCTTAAACTTAATTTGATATCCAGGTTGCCTAGCAAGAAGACTTCCTTGTTCAGAAGGAAGGATCTCAGAAAATTTTGCATATTAAGAAAAGCTCTTGTTTTCTACGGCTATGATGTTATGCATCACTTCCTCCAGTTTCCCAGGTTTATCTCACTATCTTCTTCTTCTTCTGCCATATCCAAATCCGAATACACTAGTACCCCGGACAACGTTATGACATGGTTCCACAAGTCATGATGTTGTCTGGTTTTTCGCGTTGTCCGAGCAATGCTAAAAAAAAACCTGAGAAGAGGCGCTCGCACGCGCGCGAAAAGGTGCGCCAGTGGGAGCCTCTTCTACCAAACGGGTATAGCAACGGGGATCGCACGTCAAGGCAATGGATCAAAGCGGGGGGTGGCTCCCCCCACTTTGATCCATTGCCTTGAACTGCAATCCCCATTTAGGGAATTCGGAAAAGCCGACCCTTGTTTAGGCAAGCAAAACAGGGATCGCACGTCAAGGCAATTGCCTTGACGTGCGATCCTCGTTGCTATAGCGCGCCCGGGAAAGAGGCGGCTTGGTTGAAATCCTCACCCCCGCGCAGGGGGAGGGAATTTCGGCCAAGCCGCCTATTTCCCAAGCCGGGGAGACCCCGCGGAGAGGCGCCTCTCCCTTCCCGATGTTCCGAAAGGGTAAAGATCCTTATCCTTCGGGAACATCGGGTGGCTTGCAGGTGCGTTGGTGGGGGTTAGCGCAGGGTACGGAGGTCCCCCCTTATCCTACGCTAACCCCCACCGATGTGCGCCGCGTGCCTGATGTTCCGAAAGGGTAAAGATCCTTATCCTTTGGGAACATCGGGTGGCTTGCAGGCGCGCGTGCATTGGTGGGGGTTAGCACAGGGTACAGAGGTCCCCCCCGTATCCTGTGCTAACCCCCACCGACGCGCGACGCGCACCCGATGTTCCGAAAGGGTAAAGATCCTTATCCTTTGGGAACACTGGGTTGCTTGCAGGTGCGCACGCGTTGGTGGGGGTTAGCGCAGGGTACAGAGGTCCCCCCGTATCCTGTGCTAACCCCCACCGACGCACACCGCTCGCCCGAAGTTTCAAAAGGGTAAAGATCCTTATCCTTTGAGAACATCGGGTGGCTTGCAGGCGTGCGCACGTCGATGGGGGTTAGCGCTGGGTACGGCGGTCCCCCCATATCCTGCGCTAACCCCCACCGACACGCGCCGCTCGCCTGAAGTTTCGAAAGGGTAAGGATCCCCGTACCCTTTCCAAACATCGTGGAGGTGGGTGCTGGGGGGGGGGTTGGATTGGGTAGATGTTCTACCCAATCCAACTCCCCCCCCCACGCATCCGCTTGTTCCGAATAATGTTAAAATCGCGTTATTCGATACAAGATTTTTCCGAAAATCTTGTCACGTTATGCGGTTTTCGCGCTATACGGTACTCGTGTTACCCGGGGTATTACTGTATAGGCGATCACCATGGCAATCAGCCATGATTGAAGACTCTCCTGAGAATATAATGCAGTGGCCTTTCATCTGTCTTCCATATCACAGCATGAAACCTGTTCCACTGATCCAGTTCCATGAATCACTTTCTGGTTCTGAGCCCTTTTGGCATGCAAAGTCCACTTCAGCCCAAGGCCAGTATTGACGAAGCTGCTGCCCTCCATCAATATGGATTCAAGTGGATTTAATCAACTTGGGGATCATCACCCACCCCTGTGGACTGGTACTCAAGGTCGTTAGTCCTCAGGGTTGTCAGATTAGTTAACCACCACCTGACACTCAGTGTTGAGTTGCTGGCAGTATGATCTACACTATTACCATAGCAGGATAACCTGGCCAGACAGACCAATATGGCAGATCTCAGTATGGCAAGCAGTAAAATGACCCACTCTTGGAATTTGACCATTTTGTTAACTAAATTACATATACAGTCAAACCTCGCATAAAGAGCATTTCGCATAAAGAGTAACTCGCTTAAAGAGCAGAATTTTCTCTGAATGGTCGCTTCGCTTAACAAATAAAACCAATCAAAAACTCGCTTAACAAATAAATCGAGGTTCACAATGCCCCCCACAATTGGTCACTTACAATGGTGTTTCGCTTAAAGAGCAAACTCACTTAAAGAGCAATCCTGTGGAACGCATTATGCTCTTTAAGCGAGGTACAACTGTACTTAACAGTGAACCCTTCCTCTCTCTTTCAATTTTGAGATTCTTGCCATGCAGGGTTCATACTTTTGAAACAAAATAATATTTCCTCCTACTCTTCTCTTGTTGATTGTAGTATCATCTCTTCTAATTTGGAATGCAGGATTGCCCTACAGAGAGGGCAATTGACCTACTAAAGATTTAAGAATCTTAGTGTAGCCTAGACAGTAGAGCAGTGAGGTGAACCTTTTAGAGACCGAGTACCCAAACTGCAACCCAAAACCCACTTATTTATTGCAAAGTACCAACACAACAACAGGGGAGGAAGGAAATGCTCCCACTGGGCTGCTGGGCAGAGGGAGGAAGTGCTCCCATTGGGCTGCTGGGCAGAGAGGTGGGGAGAACTCTGTGCTGAGGGAGGGAGGAAGCATTCCCATTGGGCTGCTGGTCAGAGGGGTTGGGGAAACTCTGTGCTGGAGTGACTGCATGGATGTCCACAGAAAGGTCTCTGAGTGCCACCTGTGGCATGCTTGCCATAGGTTCGCCATCCCTGGAGTATAGCTCGAGCCAGAAGGTAAACTAATCTCCCTCTCTTAACTTATTAACCATACTCAAGTATTACCTACATAACATGAAGAAAACCAGGCAAAAGAATTATCCTGTATAGAAAGTATGCTGTTTGCAAATTATGCACACATACTAATATGCAGTGGAAAAAAAAGAAATCACATGGAAACCCAAGTCAAACAATTGCCCAATTTGTGTCTCACTTTTCTTCTCAGGCTCTGGCCTGGATCCAGAACTGACAGAAATATCATGGGTGCACAAATGTTTGTTTTTTCTGCACTGTACATAAGGAGGTGCTATAAAATTCCTTGCTCGTGTAATTCTCCATTGTCTTTTACCATCAGGTGCAACTCTTAGCACTCTAGGCTGAGGATTGTGTATGACAGTGGCTCTCCTTCCTGAAATTCTACATATATACACTGGCAGGATTTTTCACTGAATCAGTATTTAATCTTGTATATCTGCAAGGCAGACCCCTTAGGGTCTGTTTCTCCTGAATCATTGTTATTCATTTTACTGGAGCTTTTCAGACTTTGGTCTTCTTAGTCATGAGCTCACTTAAACTTGATTTTTAAGGTCATGACTTGTCTAGATTTATCAAACTCACAACACACTCTCTGTAAAGGTAAAACTAATAATTTCACATCTCATGAAGACAGGAATGGATAGTGAACTCCTATTGTGTGATTTACATTGCTGGGATGATTCACCTGGCAGTGGTAATCTTCAGAAATCCTTTTTCAATTATTGAAGATACCATAAAAATATAATCCCATCAATACTTTGGTATTTTTTATTCTTTGATTCTTTGATACTTGTACAGGTGCCATGAAATTATTAACAATACATTTATTTATTTATTTATTTATTTAAGCAAACTTTTATGCCACCCTCCTCAAAAAGACCCAGGACGACTGACACAACTCTTAACAACCTAAAACACAATAAAAACATAATATAAAATCAAGATTAAAAGGTTAAATAATTAAAAAGCTAAAACAAGACACACAGAGAGAGGGGGATCAAATAAGCCAACAGACGGGGCAACTGTCTGGCCCATATCCCACACATGCTCTGCCAGCCAGGTCTTGACCCCCTTCCTAAAGGGCACCAGCTCCATCTGGAGATGCAGCTCACTTGGCAAGAGGTTCCACAGGGCCGGAGCAGACATGGAGAAGGCCCTCCTCCTTGTGCTAGAGAGGTATGCCTCTCTAGCTGATGGTACAACCAGAGTGCCTCTCCGGTTTGCTCTGGTGGGACGGACAGATATCCTTAATAGAAATGTGAATACATTAATAGCTTTTTAACGTTTTTAATTTTTAAGTGTTTTTAAAATTGTTGCAAATCGCCCTGGGTCCCTTCGGGGAGGAGGGTGATAAACAAATATGAATGAATGAATGAATGAATGAATGAATGAATGAATGAATGAATGAATGTGAATAGCAGATACTGGGTAAGCTGGTTGGTAATTTAACTTCTTGGCACAGTTAAATTCATACTGAAATTTCAAATGGCAGTGCTAAAATAGGAGGGTGTTTTCTATTTGTGGGGAAATGAAGGGCAAAAAGGAACCTAAATGCAATTGTTTGTCCCTCCTCGAACAGAATCATGAAATAAATGGTCAAGTGGTGTGTGTACATGTCCATAAAAGCTATTGATTTAGTCAATCTACTCTACACCACTAGTTAGATTCAGACCAGAATTTTTTTATATCTACACACAGTTACATAAATGGTTGCATGGAGATAATCTCTTTTTGATTTTTAGAGGGACACAGGGGACTCTAAATTCATGTGAAGCTCATTTCTACATTTCATTCTGATTCTCTAGTCTCCTCAACTATTTGAATTGCTGGGCCAGCAGCTGTGAGGCGAGACTTAAGGGGGGGGGGAATAACAAGTATGATGTAAATATGTGCCCTTCAAGAAGTGTTTGACCATAGTCAGCTCTGCCTCACCAGATGTCATATATTGTGCCAGAAAACTGTTCCAAATCTCTATGAAATAATGGGACAGTGATCATTTCTTGTAGCTCTTAAAGACAACAGCAGCCTTGTCTTTCAGTACTAGAAATGCACTTAGTGTTCAGAGGCCAAAAGGGAAAGACATAGTGGAGGAGATGAAGTTGAGGAGGGAGATGATGACAAGTTTGTCACCTGTATTGTTACCTTCTTTCGTACTTCCATCAAAAGTTCTCTTCTCCATTCACCTTCCTTCCCAGCTCTGTACCCTTCTTGTCCTAGTGCCACTTGCTTGCTTGCTTACTTACTTACTTGATTTATTTATTTACAGTTAGTCTTTAAAGTGGCACAACATTTTTTTGTCTTTTTGTTTTGTGTAGTCTATGAGATAGCAATGCTGTCAGTTCATGCTCATGTCTTATTAGATTTCTTGTTGAGCCTCCCCCACCATTAATTATGTCTGGTATTTGTATTTTTATTGTGTTCTTTTAAGATGTTTTTAATATGTTGTTGTTAGCCACCTAGAGTGGGGAAGACCCCCCCCCCCATGGGCGGGGTATAAGCAAACAAACAAATGTTTGCATTTGCCGCAGGCTTCCTCACAGAAGCTCTGCCATGGTATGGGCTGATATGCACAAAATGTGGTGTTGTATGGCTTTTATTGTCAGCTGGGCATGAGAATAAACTCAGAGATATTTAGATCAATTCTTGGATTATGGCACATGAACAAATAGCCTATCCATCAGTCACAAACAAGTCACTGAAAAACAATAAGAAGAAAGAACACCACTAGAGGAATTAAGCTTTGAATAGAGATGGTATTCAAGCAATTACGATCTGGCTGAGAGAAAACTGTGGTGGTATAGTTACTAAAATGAATACTGGAGTTCATATATCCTAATCCCATATGCTGCTGCAGTAACAAAGTGTTGGATTAATGTGCTCTTTTGTAGACTATTCTGTTATGTATTTTATATCCACGTGATCTGCCAAGCCTTTAAAATTAGCTTTGGAGATCTTGCTCTTTGACATGTTTATATATTATGGGGTTGTCTATAATGACCCACCTGAGCTTCTGTAGAGCAGCTTTCTAAAAAGCCACTTGAGGTTGGAGAGAAGCAAAATTTGTTTGGCATGATCCCACCAGCCACCCAGTACTTTGCTCCTGCAATGGGGCTGCAGCAGCCTCATCAGCTGTTGACCATACAGATGTTTTTCAGACAATGGGGGAAATTCCCTCATGAGCTGAAAATCCGTTTTTAACCCTCACATCCTGCCACTGGTTGGGCTCCAGGAGTCCTATCAGTAGTGGGCGGCGGGTGTATGTGTGTGTACTTTCCAGCTGATAAGGGAAGTGCGTCTCCTATCTGCTGGAAAGCAGGCCATGTTCTATTTTATCCCATCTATAGAGTCCACATGTTGTGGGGCAGTTTAGTTGAACCCCTGACAAGGTATCAAAATGGGACAATTTGGGGAAAATTGGTACAATTGATGACTGCATATGATCAGACCAATCTAGCCTAACCAAACCTATAGACTGAGCTCTATGCCCATAGAGTCAGTCTCTATGTCACATAGGCCATACAATGATGCTTTCCATGTTGATAACCAGAATTGGTAGCTGCACAACTCTTCCTGTCTCTGCAGATGTATATTTTGCAAGATGGTAAATTCATTTTTTAATCTTTCATACGGACTGTTCTTCTTCCATGTCTAGGCCAAATGTAAAACTGCCAAAACAAAGCCACCTTTTGGTGGGTTCGTTCTGTAGTCCCCTTTGTCTGACCCAGTGTGAGAAAGATCAGCTGGCAACCTTGTGTTGCTTCTACCAGGTTATGCCCAATTGTGGTTCAAAAATACCACAATCTTTGAGGAAGCTCTTTCTGTTTACCCCATTCGGACTGTTAACAGAAAAATGTCTACTTGCTTGATTGGTCTTAAGAATGAGTGCCCAACAAACATAAAAACCTCCTCACACATTTTTATTATGGGCTGCATTGCTGTTCCTACTGATGATCCTGTATACTGTTTAATGGTAAATGAATGAGGATGTGTAATATGACTAATGTTTCTGAATATTTTCTTAAATCAGAATTCTATGTTTTTTCTCAGTGTGGGTCTTGGAGGTATTATGGTGGGTGGGTGTGTTTATGAGAAAGAGAGGTGCAATAATTGATCTGTTTGGTAGACTGAAATAGGTTGATTGTGTCACAGTAGGTTCATGTATTCATTTTTTTGGTTGCAAATCTTTCTCTTCAGTCACCTGACCATTTTTGTTGATTTTCTCAGCCGTTTTGCTCAATTTGTCAATATGTGTCTGATAATGAAACATTTGGCAGTGAAAGCAATATCCAGCTGCAGTCCAGCTGAACTACACTGAGAGCTTATTACCCCCTTGCCCTGCTATAGAATACTTTGGAGCGCACATTCTATTATCGCGCCAGCAGTTCCAAAGTGAAATAAATTGCTTCACAAAAGACGGCTGAAAATAGTTGCAGCCCAATAAGTGACTTCCAAAATCAAATTCCAATTGCTTCATGTTGCCAAAAGTAGCCCTCTTTCTCCCGCAATATTGCACCTAATTGGCCTGCGACAAAATGATATGCATGTTTGCACATCATTTCTGACACTAGATTGTCTGTCTTTATAGGACTGTTCCAAGATAATTTCTGTACACAAACAGACACAGGGAAAGGCAAAAAGACAAGCTAATGAGCCATTAGAGTGCCCTGCAGAGCTCTGTTGCCATCATACAGTCATCTTGCAATTCTGCTGACCATCTTGAACAACTTTCCTAAATATTAAAGCATGGTGAAAATATAGAAAACTGTTTTATTTAGATAAGTAGCTGTTCAGCTTCTTTCAGCTTCACCTGCTATGAATGGCTGGATGGTATTTATGTCCTGGGACTATGGTGGCTTAGTGGTTAAGACACTGAACTTGATGAATGGAAGGTCGGCAGGTCAGCAGTTTGAGATCTGAGTACTGTACAATGGAGTGAGCTCCCACCTCTGTCCCAGCTCCTGCCAACCTAGCAGTTTGAAAGCAAGAAATTGCAAGTAGATAAATAGGGGCCACTTCAGTGGGAAGGTAAATCACATTCTGTGCACATTCTAGTCATCCCTGCCAAATGTCCATGGAAATGTCTGCAAACACAGACAAAGCTGGCTCTTTGGGTATAAACAAAGATGAACACTGAAACCTAGAGTAGTATACAACTAGCTTTCGAACAAGGGTGACCTTTACCTTTACCTATTCCCCTTCTTCCACCAGTGGATTGGATAACAAGGAGAAGAGAATATATATTACATGTGTGATAACCATTATTATGCCTTCTCTTCATTTTCTCTTCCTGAAGATTTCTCTTCCTGAAGATTTAGATCTTGCTGGGTTTTTTTGTCATAGGACTTGGTTTCTGAACTTTAATAGTATTGCCCTCCTCATTTTCTTCATAGGAACAAGGCAAGATTGGAGTTGTCTTCAACATTGGCACGGTTGATATCTCTATCAAGGAAGAGAGCACCCCAGTCAATGATGGCAAATATCATGTTGTGCGCTTCACTCGAAATGGTGGCAATGCAACACTTCAAGTTGATGGATGGCCAGTGAATGAACACTACCCTTCAGGTAACTGTCTAACCAATAACTCTTTCTTTATCTTTTTTTTTAAAGCTACCGATTCCAGGCCTTAACATAGGCATGGCGCAGTAAGCCATGAAGATTAATTCCATAGCTCTGCCTGCAGGAATGAAGAACTTGAACTGGTTTTGTGTCTGTTGAAGAAAATTGAACTTCTCATACCCACCATGTTGGAAAAAGAAAAAAAATTGTAGAAAGAGGAGTTGCAAAAATATAATGTGTGAAATTTAACATATACTGATATGTATTATGAGTCGCTGCTGGCTATAATCTGATTTTGCAAAGAATGACAGAATACAAACTAGGCAACCCTAGAACAGGACTGGAAAATCTTTGGCCCATCAAATATTTGAATTTCAGACCAATGGCAAGGAATTATGGGTGTGACACTTACCAATAAATGGAGGGCTCAGGATTTCTCACTCCTGCTTGGGAAAATTGATCGAGTTTTCAAGGATGATACTTCAATGTAAGGCAGAGACTTAAACCACTATGATATGGAAAATGCTAGACTGCTACTTGTGGCCTTTTTAAAATAAGTGAAAGTAGGATGATGCACAAGAAGGCTGGGAAATGAGAGTTTCCATAAATGTGATATTTTTTAAAAAGAGGATAATAAGCATCTTGGATTACAAATATTTGTGAATGTTTTTCTTCTTCTCCGGTGTTAGGGCATCACTAACAAAAAAAACCCTCTGTTTGGAATGTGAATAACAAGGGATGTTTGCTAATTTAATTGATTTAAGATTGAAACATAGTACAGTACTACAGTACTTGCTTCATGCAATCCACAGAGCTGGGTCTCTTCTGTTGACTTGTACAGAGTTTATTTTAATTTAAAGTATAAGATATGTAGCTTCTATTTTGGCCAGATAGCCATCTACTGCACCTTCCTTTTACCCTTTCCTTTGCTGCTATGTATGTCACTCCTTCTTTTTGTTGAAGAAAACTTTTGGGAGAGAACATTCACTATCCAGCTAAGCCAGGGGTAGGCAACCTATGGCCTGCAGGCCCGGCCTGGCCTGTGATGCCTAATCATCCAGCCCGTGCCACCGCTGCCATTGCCACCACAACCAGATGTGGATGCAGATGCATTTACGACAGCCGTAAATGCATCTGCAGCTGTCGTAAGCTCATTTACGACAACTGTGGATATGTTTTAGGACAGTGTTTACACCAGGGGAAACCACCAGTCAGGCCTGCTCAACTGTCTGAGGGAGTGTAACCCAGCCCCCCCCCCCACTTAAAAAAGTTGGCAACCCCTGAGCTAAGCTAAAGCAAAGGGGGAAATGGAAAAAAAAATATTTTTTTAGTTTTAATTTAATTTAATTTTTAGACTTATACCCCGCCCTACTCACGTACAGCGACTCTGGGCGGCTATAGCAACTCTGGGCATGAGAGGGGATTGAGGAAGAAGATGCTGAGTTTGTCTTCTGAAGGCTTTTCTGCCTTGAAGGAAGTAGTGAGATTATTATTCATTCTGTTCTTTAACTAACATGGTCATTGAATATTGGAATAAGATAGACAAGAACAATAAAGACTTGACACTCCTATACAAATAATTGGAGTAATTAGTGAATTCATATCTTTAGTTCATGAACAATAAGTAGATCCTCTGTTTCTAGTATTAACTATGCTCTTTTGTCTTTCAATTGATGGTTTATCATGTTTGCTAGGCAAACTAACTGATAATACAATAGGATGCTGATTTATGTAATGGCAATCTATGCTATTTTAGGAAGCTTCTTCTGAATTAATTAAGGTAGACTATGAGATACTTAACATCAGGGTTCTCCAGGTTGCAGCCTGCATGTTTACCTCTAGGTTTACTTTTTATTTAAATTGGTAGGTTAATAATTTTGTTACATTTTGATTTACATGTGGCCTTCTATAGATGTTGGGCTCTCTAATGAGGCCCACATTCCTACAAGGTTGGGGGCCACTGCTCTATGGCGTTGCAGTGTAGGTACATGTGTAGGCTTACATTTTGCTTCTCAAAAAGAAAGGACACTAGAGAAGTTTTGTACAAATTATCAAGACCTTGATCAGAAAAATGCCTGTTTTGCCTTGCTTCCTGGGTGTAAACTGAGGAAATTCACAGGACTTTAAAATTCCTCCTCTAGCTGTCTAATCATTATGTTTCCACTGTGTGTTGTGACAGGAGCAAGGCACTTGGTGGATATTGCCTCTTCCTTTCTGGGTTACAAAAGAGTAGCAGAAAAGAAAGCTTGCATGTAATAAAAGGCAGCTTTATTCTGGAATAAGTCCTGATCTATTCAATATTGTTTAGTGACTAGGAGATATTTTTAGGATTGGAGGCAAACCACTAAGATTTTGGCACATTGTTTCAGCAAACATGCTAAAATAAAGCTGGTGTGGTTTTGGCCAGTGCTCAAATGGCACACTGTTCTGTTAATCCCAATATGTGCTGGCTAGAGTTACATTGGGGGAGGGGGGAGAATTGAAATATAAAGGTAGCAAAAGTAAAGGTAGGAGACATTTATTTCCCCCTACCTTTTGTCATTCCAAAGCCCCAGAGCAAGCTGGAGTGGATCCATGGAGAGTCCCACTTCTTAGCAGCTCTCTAAAAATGAGGTCAAGTGCTTCTGCAAACTGAGCACCAAAGATTTATGGAGTTCAAACTGCAATGAATTCTAATTTCCTTGGAAATGTCTCTTTTCTCATCCAGCCCCTTCTCACTTTACACCATCCTCTTTTATCCACTTCCTGAAAAGAAGAGGATTTTGACAAAATTGGAAGTCCATTTTTTCTCTCACCTTTTCACTTGGGGAGGTTGTCTTATCTTCTCCTCCTCCTCCCCCCTTTTTTAACCAACCAGCGTTCTCTGTTCTTTACCTCTCCAATTTCCTAGACAAGAGATTAATAGCCCTGTATCTTAAGAGCCAAACACAATTTCTGCTATCAAAAACCAGAACCGTTCACTCCTTGTAAATGTCTTTCAGAAACTGATAAGCCTTTCAAGACAAACCAGGACTTTTGCTTAATCCTGAGATTAAACATTATCACCCAAAAGGCATCAAAAGATATTTTTGGGGTAGGGGTGAGCATTTAAAGAAAAAGTGAGATTCTCTCTTAAGATATGGGGAGATGCATACAGGGCTCAAGGTTAGGTGTAAAGGAATGAACCAAAACACAGAAGAGTACGTGGTTATGATGGACTGATTGATCTGATAATGCTCAGGTTGTTGTAGATATTAAAGATGAGATTTATTAGGGGTACCTTTGGGTCCACATGATAGAAAAAGTGTGTGTAAAGGTTTGTGGCTACAAGGGGGATAATTACATCTGTGAAAAATGGTATATTTGTTGAGTGAAATATGCTGTAGTTTAAGTCCAACTCAAGCACTCACCCATTCAAAATCTCCAAGGTGGAGGAGAACAATAAAATGTTGCCTTTCCTCCCCCCTGTGTCAAGTGTTCTTGCTTTTCTATATGTGGAGCCCAATTGTTCTGAAATGGGAAGTGGAGACTCTTCATATAGTCTGGACTCTGATCTTTCAGAATTCAAAATAATGTGAGCAGTGCCAATGTATAATGAAAGTCTCCTTTCTAGACTTGTTTACTCAATGTGTAAAAGAGTGATGGCATTAGCATTAGAGGGGTGATACTTGAGCACTCCAGTTTATCCATGGAGATTTGACAGAGATAAAGAACACTTTAAAACAGGGGGTTCCCAGCCTAAGGCCTGTGGGTCTGATCCGGCCTATGATGCCATTTCATGTAGCCCCTACCTCTCCAAGGGCATTCTAGAAACAAAATAGCCACCACCTTTGAAGCTCTTGGGACAAAATGGCCACCCCATCATGCAGACAAAACAAAATGGCCATCTGACCCTTGAAGCTGACTTAGAGAACGTGACCCGACCCCTGGCTTGAAAAGTTTGGGAACCCCTGATTAAGAGGACTATTGTCTTGAAGAGACCTTGGAAGTCTTATTCTTTTTCACACTCTCTCTATTTCCTTGTTTCTAATGCTGAAGACAATCTCTTCACAAAGATATGTCCACTTTGTGTCTGTTTCAGTGGCACACATACACTCCAGTTTCCTGTTACAATGTATGTATGTAAAAACAAGGTTTTAATTTCTGAATTTGTAGGGGTATAGTGGGATTGTTTAGTTTGTTTTGCACTCATGTATAATCTTTTTTTTTTGTAAGCCGCCTAGAGTCAGGTTCGCCTGATTGGGGTGGGATAATAAATCTAAATAAATAAATAAATAAATTTATTTATTTATATTTCTATACTGCACTCCTCACCAGAGCGAACCAGGGCGGTTTACATATCACAAAAAAGCAACACAATACAACCCAAACCTATCATCCCAGAACTTCAAAATCCCAACTATAAAAACTTTAAAAAAATTCAAGATTAGGGTGTCCAAAATTAGGGTGTCCAGTGGAGGAAATGGGCCTCTGATGACCTTCCCACATTTGGTTTGCTTAGGTCAGAGTAAATTCACACTTGCCTCATCCCATTCGCACTTATCCTTACATATAGATTGTTTTATTTATTTATTTATTTATTTATTTATTTATTTACTCACATTTCTACCGCTGCCCCCTCGCCAAGGTGACTCCAGGCAGCTTACACATAAAACATTAAAACTGTACAAAAACATTTAAAAGCATTAAAAATTTGATTTGTTTAAAAATAAAATAAAATAATACCGCACCACAAGATTTTTCAAAAGCTGACAGCCCAGGCAATACTTAAACAAGCCAGCCCAGGATGGCTATCTCCCCAGCCGCCCCCAGACCCGCTACGTCAGCCAGGTCTTAAGACTCTTGCAAAAGGATAAAAGCTCTGCCTGGAGGCGAAGTTCGGTTGGCAGGAGGTTCCACAGAGCCGGAGCAGACACAGAGAAGGCCCTCCTTCTCATGTTAGAGAGGCTAGCCTCTCTAGCAGATGGAACTACCAGAGAACCTGTCTGGTCTGTTCTAGTGGGATGGGCAGATGTCTTTGGGGTGATGTGGTCTCTTAAGTACCCTGGTCCACTACCATGTAGGGCTTTTAATGTGATCACCAGCACCTTGAATTGCACCTGGAGTCACACTTGCAACCAATGCAGCTCCTGAAGCAGTGATGAGGCATGGGCATAATGCCTGCGCCCCATCACCACCGGAGCAGCCATATTCTGGACCAGTTGCAACCTCCGAATGGTCATCAAGGGCAGTCCCATGTAGAGTTCATTACAACAGTCAAATCTGGAGGTGACCAGAGCATGCATGAGCATGAGAAAAGAGTCCCCATCCAGGAGTGGGCATAACTGGCACATCACACAAAGTTGTGCAAAAGTCCTCCTAGCCACGACTGCCACCTGCTCATTGAGTAGGAGTCATGAGTCCAGGAGGACTCCCAGATTATACACTGGGTCTGTCTGAGGCAAAAAGCCTCATCCAGAACCAAATATGGTAACTCCCATGATAACATGGGGTCCCTAATCCACCATCAGAGACCCAGCTACATTGTCTTACTAAGTTTACTTAAGGACAATGCCTAGTCATATCTCAGTTGAAGAAGTGCCTTACGTCACCCCCTTGCTCAAAAGCCAGTTGTATCTGACTCTTGGGTTCAATGCTTATCTCTGTTTATAGGCAAAGAGCCAGCACTGTCTGTGTCTGCAGATGTTTCCATGGACATGTGGCAAGCATGCCTAGAAGGTGGAGTATACCTTCCCACTGAAGTGGTCCCTATTTATCTATTTGCAATTTCTTGCTTCTGAACTGCTAGGTTGGCAGCAGCTGGAACAGAGACAGGAGTTCATTTCATCATGCAGTATTCAAACGGCTGACCTGCTGCCTTCCAGTCAGTGTCTTAACCACTTGAGCCACTGCCTTACCTAGGCAGATTTACATTATCCTATCATTCTCTACTTTTTAGAGTATTTCTGAAACTGCTCTTCTTGGAGACCATTTGAGAATGTTGCAGTTTCGTTGTAGGGGTAGCTTTGCATTTCTTTTCAGGTGTGGCATTTATTTTAGTGTATTTTAAATGTCTATTATTTCTTGATTTCTTGAACATTTTATTTCAGTTCATTTTTGTAACAAATTAATACGAATCCTCATAAAATTATTTTATGACAGAAATGTAGGATGTAAATAACTATAGGAAAGAAGCATGGTTAATTTCCCCTTGTTAATCAATTCCATGGCAACTCTGATTTACTGTGGTTGAAAATACAAATTCATGTTTAAGGAAAACGAAGAAGTACAATCTTGAGAGTGACATGAAATGATTTGTTTGTTTGCTTTGTTAGCTTTTGATTTTTTGCTAGAGTTGTCTGAAAAGCTGGCTAAGACATATTGCTACCATGCCTGAGTCAGGGTAGCAAATGCCATCTCCCACTTAGCCAAATATGGATGCATATTACCTGAAGCTAACAAAGGTATTTTGGTACATAAAGAATCCTCCAAACACCACTTCTCATTGCTGGCAGCAAAAATTCAATAACAAGAAATCCCTCTGTTTAAATGTGTCATTATTGCTAGCAGTCATACAGTTTTAGAATTATTGCAACATCTGATTACACAACCCCTGGAGGAGCTGCTCTTACAAGCATTCATGCAATTGTTTGCATACCTGTGTAATCCAGTGTAGTTGTGTTGTTGGTAATTTTCACTCTACTAGCATTAAAAATGGATTCACACCCAAGTTGACAGCTAAAATGTTGTTTCCATGTTGTAATACTCAAAATCTGCTACGGAAGTGGATACCTCACTCTAATTGTAAGACTGGTCTGGTTGTGTGTGGGAAAATTCTTTAGTAAGACACTTGATAGAACTCAAGGAGCTGAACCTCTGGTACAATTTCCTAAGAGAAGATCTCACTGAATTCAGTGGAACTGAATAATACTTTTTACTACAAATGCATTACTTCTTTATTGTCCACTCCCTGTGCTCAAAGGAATTAGCAGAAGTAAATACAATTAGCTGTCCACCTTTGTGTGTTCATTAACTACAGTTTCACTTATCCCTGAGCCCAAATTATTCAGTAAAAAAATCCCCAAAATATGTAATATACAGTACAAGCTCGCATAAAAAGTGCCTCCCTTAGAGACTAACTGGATTTAGAGACTAACTACTTAAAGAGCAGAATTTTCTCTGAATGGTCGCCTTGCTTAACAACTAAAACCAACCAAAACTCACTTAACAACTAAATTGGGGTTCGCAATCCCCCCGCCAGAAGTCACAACTGGTCATTTACAATGGTTTTTCACTTAAAGAACAAACTCGCTTAAAAAGCAATCCCATGGAACTTATTATGCTCTTTAAGCGAGGTACTACTGGTAAATGTATTTCCAAAATGCATTACCATACCTGGCCAATAGAGGACACTATATACACTGTAATATGTGGACATTCCTACATAGAAGGACTGGTGTTTTAATGAGCACTGTTTCCAGGGGAGCCATTTCATGAGCACACTTGAAAAGTATTTGCCTGCTTGGCAGGATACCATTTACTGTGGCTTGCAGCTTATATCAGATGGACAGAAGCATTTGCCAAGATACACACCTATCCACACTCTATATGACTCCAGTATTTGTAATGTAGGGTTATTTGCTTTTAGTTGTTTCAGGCAGAAGATACAGTACTGCCTGATACGTATCCTCTGTGGATATGGTGGGCTGCTGTAAAATTACCATTATTCAGTGCATTGCAATTTAACTCTATTATTGTAAATATAGAACATATGAAATGTTCAGGTGAGCAAAGGCTATACTAATAAGTTAGTCAACAATGTATAATACTGTAACAGGAATATTATCAATCTAGTTAATAATTATATGTCATCAAGTTGATTCTAAGTTACAGTAACCCTTCCCAGGTTACTAGTTACCAAGAACTAGAGACAGATTACCAGACCCTCTTTCTGATGGTATTCTGATCTCATTCAGCTTTCCCAAGGCTGTATGAGTGGCAGGATATGTAACTTCATCATCCACGTATACTCCAGGTGGCCTCAGGGAGCGGTCTATTCCACAAGGCATGCTGGGAACTTGAAATTTTGGTCCTTGGCTCTGTAGGTAGATGCTCCAATCTACTGCACTATATCAGTTCCCTATCATCATTAGACTTTTTTCTTTCCTTTTCTTAATCTTCTTATATGGCTGAGATTGACAAACCTTGTTGTTGGTATTGTACTCATATCAATCAATTCTTGTGACTAGCTCCACAGGAGGACTTCATGCCCACATCAAATTAACAGTAAAAAGAGAAATGATAAATCAAGATAAAGGTAAAATAACTTCAAGGCAGCTCAGACATCCTAACCTTAAACAGCAGAAAAAAGTTTGTTTGTTTTTTATTTGTGCTGAGATTGAAATACAGCTTCCTTTCCTGGCTGTCACTAGGGAAAAGTGCACCAGGAGAGGTAAGATAAAAAGAAAACTTCTCCATGGACATTGTGCTACAAACACAGATATCTTTGCCAGACATTAAAGCAGCAGGAGTCAGGCTTTCTTCTGAGCATGTATGTATAGAACTGCACAATAGCTGCACTTTTTGAAATCAGGTGTGCACAGTAGGACTGTTTGAAAATGTTGTTCTTTTAATATCTCAGTTGATCTCATCCATGCATCACAGACTAAGAAACACAGTTCTCCTTCAGATTGTGCATACCTTTGCAATGTGTAGTGCAGTTATAGGTTCAAACTGGAAACAGATAGATCCATCCATTGCTAATACTCAATGTGACACTAACTCATGCATCACTCTTACTGCCATCACATGTTGAACATTCTGGCTAAAAGCTTATTCAATGAATTGTATAGCATTAGCCTAGGTATCATCAACTGTGATGATTTTTTTTTTTTTTGAAATAAAATATTTCCAAACCTTCTGAAAGGCCCTACGGCTCCTACTGAATCATTTTCAATTTGGAGGAACCACTGCTGTTAATTTTTTCCAGCAATAATTCCATGATACACAGAGAGGACTGGATCATCACCCATATTGCTGTATTGGCACGTGTCTCATAATCCCATCTCGTAAAATAGGGTTCATAGACCTACTCTGTATAATGAGAGGTAAGTGCCCAGTTTTGCCCAACAGCAGCTGTTTATCTTTGACTACATCTTTATGTATTTAATTGTATCTATTTTGGATCACTCAATCATTTTCATTGTGTGGGTATTAAGAAACAGATTAGATATTGAACACACTGAAGTAAAGTAGAAAAGACCAAGAAATAATCCAACTGAAAGAAGTTTTTGCATATGGATTAATAAAAGGAATAATCATCTCTCTGTGGGATGTAGAATGCATCAGGCAGCTACAAGTCCCAATCAAATATACCACCAGAAAATGTAGAATGAGGGAATTTAATTTGTGAGAAAGTGCAATCCTGTCTAAAATTAGATCAAGGATATAATTTGAAGCCTGACTGTTATGATGTGTTCAAAGGTAATAGCAGCCAATTAACTCACACTTTCCATAAACATGAAAGATTTGAGTTAAATGTGTTCACCAAAGCAATTTTCACATTTGAAATATGAACAAACGGAATAAGAAAGCAGCCATTTGTAACTGTAATTGTTCTGACCACTACAAATGGGATATTCTTCTCAATAAGAATGTTGTTGCTGTTGTTCAGTCACACAATTGAGTCTGGCCCTTTGTGACCTCATGGAGCACAGCACACCAGGCTCCTCTGCCATCTGCTATCTTCTGTAGTCCACCCAGATCTACACCCACTGCATCAACGAAGCCATTTACCCATCTCATCATTTGAGTTCCCCGTCTCCTTTTGCCTTTGATCTTTGCCAGCATCAGTGCCTTCTCCTTTGACTCTTCTCTTCTCATTTGGTGGCCAAAGAACTTGAGCTTCAGCTTCATTATTTGTCCTTCAAAGGAACAATCAGGGTTGATTTCCTTCAGGATTGACTGATTTGATCTCCTTGCAGTCCAGGGGCCTCTCTTGAGTTCAAAGGCGTCTATTCTTCTGCGCTCACCTTTCCTTATGGTCCAGCTCTCACAGCCATTCATTACTACTGAGAAGACCATTGGTTTAACTATGTGGACTTTTGTTGGCAGGGTGATGTCTCTACTTTTTATTATACTGCCTAGGTTTGCCATAGCTTGCCTCCCAAGAAGTAAGTGCCTTTTTATTTCATGGTGGCAGTCACCATTTACAGTGATCTTAGATCCGAAGAAGAGAAAGTCTGTCATTGCTTCCATTTATTCCCCTATGACTAAGAGTAGCATCCCCTTTCAATTGCTTGGACCCACAAACAAAAGTAGAGGAAGCTCAAATAGTTGACCTTACCGTAACATAGGTTAATAAGGGAGGAAATGCTCTTTTGGGCGAGTTGGTCCCAAACCCTTTAGGCTTTTAAATAGATTCTGAGTACATTTTTAATATATTCATAATGTACTGCTCAGAAAATTGGCTCAGTCCCAGCATGTTTAAACTCTCTGCTCAATGGCACCTGTCCTAGGGACCACGAGGTGACCACAGCTTTGAATTTTGATCAGTTTTGTGGATTGTTTTAGGTCCCTAATGCTGCTTCTCATACATGGTGTTTGTACTGTTTAATTTTTCATCTCTTTCCCATTTTGTGGTGCTTAAATGAACCTTCAAATGTTTCCCAGCAGTGAGAATTGGAGGCTGATGACAGCGCCTCTGATGCCCTGGCTGCGTATCATAAACAGGCCAAAATAAATTAAAAGGCAGGGTTAATAAAACAGCATTGGGGGATGTCTGGTTTAGAAGATGGCACTGTAACATATGTTGAAAGATCTGCCAAGAGGAATGATTAAAGCATGACAAGTTGATGAAATCAAGAGTTGATTGTAGTTTGTCACTGCAGGGTTAGGATCTGTGTATCATATTTATAAAATCAAAATCAAAACAGAAACCTTATAAAGTAGCTTGTGTCCATGTAATCGTCCATTTCCAGATCCAGCTGAAAAATCTGTAAGCAAAACCTTCTATTTACCTCACTTTCTCAGTACTGAAAGGATTTCTCCATGCGGTTTGGATCCTGTGTCTTTGATTGTCCTTGTATTTAACTAGTGCTCTATTCAGCATTTCTTAAAGTAGGTCTTCTGCACACAAAAGTTGGAGAGCATGCAAGCCCAGGTCCTCCACTGTTCTCACTATCAACATGTAGAAATGACAGTCAGAGGAGGGGAATAATCCTGTATCCTAAACTCCTCTCATGAGCCAGAGCAAGGCTAAACAAGGATTTGGATTTATTTAGAGACCCTACACAGAAATGGCAGCCTCACCTTCTAACATCCACTATCACGTGTTGAAGGTGATGACAGGAGGTGGGATGAGCACATCTCCCCTCATTGCAGTTGAAGAACATTGCCTGAATAGCACTCAGGGGAAATTCTGAAACTGGAGAATGTCTTCAGCATGATCCAGCCTCAAGTTTGTTGAGCTAGTTTCATCTCACTTCCATTCACTCTGCTGTAACCAATATCATGTTTGAAGTATAATGGCAATTACATAAGCATTGATCTGTTCTGATAGTCTCTCTGTTCTGCAGCAGGTTGTGCTATGAGTCTCTTAACCAATGAAATACTAAAAACATGAAAAAGGGAGCTTGACAATGCAAGGATAATACATATGGGATCACCTTTTTTGAGTGCATAGAGCAACAGGTCAATGTTAATTGATACTACCTCCTTTTACTGCTGTGGATAGTGTTTTAATTTGAATACTGTTATGATTTTAAGATGTTTTAAATGCCATCTGGCTTTGTTCCCTGTGATTTCCCCTGCTGCACCAAAAGGTCAGGTATAGACACACACTGCAAGCTCCCCTGAGTGGTGCTTGCACCAAGAGGTTGGATATAAATGTAAATAAATAAATAAAATGTAGTCATGCATTAAAAAGGTACAAAAATCTTATCTTCTGTACATATGGTTGCACCAGATTCCTTCTGTATCAGTGATGGGATGACACCGGTTCTGACCGGATCCACAGAACCGTTTTAAGGATTTCCGGAGGGCTCTCCGTGGGGGTAAAACCGTTTTTGAGGCGTCCGGATCGGACGCCTCACCGGGAGGAAAATTTAAAAAAAATTTGGAGCAAAAATGGCTCCAATTTAGTGCGCATGCGCAGAAACTCAATCTGACACATGCGCACTAAATTGGAGCCATTTTTTTCTCCGATTTAAAAAAAATTGGATCCGGCCGCCCCTGACTGGAGCCTCCTGTGGAGCCGCTTGCCGCCGTTTGCTGCTGCCTGGTGCTCTCACCACTGCCACCTCCTGCCATCGCTGCTGCCGTTGCCGTCCCCATCGCCGCCGGAACCGAGGAGGAGGCGGGGCGCTCCATGTCCATGTTGGCTCCAATTTTTAAAAAACCGGACCCGGAGCCACTGCCTGCTGCTACTGTCGCCGCTGCTGCCGCCTCCCGCCATCGCCATCGCCGCCGTTGCCGCCGTCGCCCCAGGCCAGCGGAGCGCGCCTCCTCCTCCTCCGGTTCCAGCAGCGGCGGCGGCAACGAAGAAGACGGGATGGGAGCCGATCAACGGGCAAGGCGGGGAAGACAGCTCCGGAACGAAAAGGAAGGAGGGAAAAAAGCAAATGCATCTACCCGGATCAATTACAGAAACGCTCCCGGGTCCGGCACTCCAGTCCCCTCCCTCTCCTCCTTCCACCCCCCCGGCGATGGCGATGGCGGGAGGCGGCAGCAGCGGCGACAGTAGCAGCAGCAGGCAGTGGCTCCGGGTCCGGTTTTTTAAAAATTGGAGCCAACATGGAGCGCCCCGCCTCCTCCTCGGTTCCGGCGGCGATGGGGCGTGCCTTGCCGTGTGGCCCCAGGCCATGGGGGTCGTCGGCCCCAAGAAGGGTAAGTGAGGGTTTTGTGTTTGGGGTGGGTGGGTGGTTTATGGTGTTTTGGGTGGGTGGGTGTACTTTTATTTAATTTTTATTTTATTTATTTATTTATTTTATTTCTTTAAGTTATTTACGGGTCTGTGTGCATGTTTATTTTTTTTATTATTTTTTTTATTTTTGGCCTTGCCCACAACGTCATGACGTCATGACGTTGGCTCCGCCCATGACGTCATGACGTCATGACATTGGCCACGCCCATGAAGTCCATGACATCATGGCGTGGTAGTAGAATTTTTGACATCCCATCACTGTTCTGTATGTGTATGTATTCTTTATTTTGGATTCCCTGCACAGAAGTAAACAATCAGGCGGGAGAAGGAATAGGTTACAGATGATGAGAAAGCATACATACATATGCATGCATACAGGGTAGCTAATGAGTATTTTGCACTTAAAATATTATGTTTTATCCAAAATAGAGTATTATCTACACACACATATATACAAACACACACTGGATATAGGTGATTATGCTGCAAAAAATGTGTTGTTGGGTTTTGTTTTGTTCTGTAAAAAAAAGTGCCAAAATATGAAAAACAAAGAAACAGTTCCACTGTACAGAGATAATTTTTTTGGGAAAATTTTCTTTCTCATCTGTGGGTACACAGTAAGTGAAGGTTTGTGTTCTTAACCCCATGCAGCAATTCTGAAATAACCACAATTCAGCTCTGACAGCTTCTCAGTTAAACTCAGGCTGTGACTTCACTACAAGCCAAATTGGAATGATCCGGTTTTGCTATAACTTGATTTGTAGCCTATTTTGTGCTTCTGTTCAGATTATATGATCACACAGAGACTGTGGATTGTTTCAGTGACAGCTTCCATACTGGCCCTGCAAGTGGATGCTGCTTGATCTGCACCAAAACCTACAGCCACCCCCACTCCCACCCCCACTGGTCCTTTGATCCCATACAGCTGCCATTCACTAACTTTCCTTTTATGGTTCATTGTAAAACTGGTGGGTTGTTTAAAGGGTTGCATGGTGTTAGGAGAAAGGGACATTTTTTTGAGTTCTCCATAATGTACAACCAGGTACACACATACTGAGGAAACATAATAGCTTGCTGTAGATCGCCAGAGTTGTGTCTATTTCATATTACTTTTTACCCCTTTTTTGTCCAGTGATCTAACACTGAACCAATGCAATCATATGATCATCTAGAGCTGAAATCAGTCTTTTGTTTAAAAAACACTTGGGACCAATTAAGGCGGAAGATAGTGAAGATAGCAATAGCAATTACACTTACACACCACCACATAGCGTTTAGAGGACTGGGGGGGGCACAAAATAATTAGCATTTTGCCTCCAACATGTTTGGTACTATTTTATTGACCCCAGAAGGATGGAAGGCTGAGTCAACTTTGAGTCCCATCAGGATCAAATTCAAGATGTTAGCAGTTTTGGCTATAATACAGCAGTTTAACCACTGTCTCCAGCATTATCAGATGAGAGTTCTTGTTGTCCAAAACATCACACCTAGCTGTGGACATCATCAGAATGCCACACATAGTCACATGCTCCATCCTTTTTGAGACTGAAACTACTAATCATGCAGGAAGGTGTCTATTCAAGTTGTTTCAGCTTGAAAGAGAGGGAGAAATAGAACCCCCAAGTGGCAAAATAAATATTTCCACATTGGGAACAAAATGGGGTGAGACTGATTCAAATTGACTTTTACATCTATTGGTTTTTTTAAAAGTGAATTAATTCATTTTACATTCACAGTATTTCACTCTGTAATCTCAACTTCAATTTGGAACCTAGAAATCTATTCAGAGAAGTAGTTATCTATGTTCCTCTATATTTTGATATATTTTTCAGACTCCAACAAATTCTTTTATTATTATTATTTCTTGGCAGACCTCCATGAAATTTGCTTCTACTGAGAGTATAAAAACTGTCACATTTTCAGAAGAACAGATACAGAAAACTATATGCAAAAAGCAGTTTTTACAGTTTGGGCTTTTCCAAAATTATTCTTTGGCATGCATATGTGTCATTACTATGGAAATAGCCCTTGTTAAGAAATATGCCAGAGTTCAGAAGGATTAATGTCATATTTTCTTTTATGGAAAGGTGTACGTGTCAAATGAGCACTGTATGCAGGGTGTGATCTGATTCTTCTTCCCATGCTCCAATGGTTTTGGGCAATTTGTATAAAACAGCTCATATTAATAGAGAAGAAATCTGCAAGTTTTCAAGGAGAAGTGTAGGCATTGGAAAACTGTGGTAAATGGGAAAAATCGAAGCTTCTTTGCTTTCTGCAATGCTATACATAACTAGGTCACACATACATCACCAAACTACATCCAACATTCTTGCTGCTTAGAAAGACAATTAGCTAAGAGCACTTTACATTGATTGCTACATTATACTATAGTGATGATATTGTGCAGCATAGCAGATCAACATTCTACATAGTAATTCTAGAAATAGGGACAGCCCAAACAAAAATAATTATTTTTAAATAAAGATCCAAGTCAAAATCAAATTTGGCTTAACAGAAGCAGACTGTGGCAAATTTGGTGATGTTGAGTCAAATAGTTATAATTGTTTCAGTAAAGAGGTGATTTACTCATGTTCAAACACAAGTGACTTTTTCCTCCAGCTGAGGAGAAATTGCTGAAATGTATTTCAAACTACTAACAGCTTTCTTAATCTTAAAAGGATATTAACTACTTTATTCGCTTTTTTTTTTTGCAGAAAATCCATCCTGTAGTCATAGACTTGTTGGAAAATTAAACAATTTCATTTCATACACAAAATCAGTGATTTTATAACTCTGGAGCATGCTCAGTAGAAGTTTCCCAAAGTTCACAAGCATTTGCTTGCCCTTAATTTCTGTTATAAGACCCCAGAGATTGAATTAGGAGAGCAACAGATATCTGAGTTGTTATGACATTTTTGCTCTTAAAGGGTCATAGTCTTTAACAGACTCCAAAGTCTCCTCTCATCCAACTTTGAACAAGCAGAAATTCAAGCAGAGAAGCTATTGTTTTACTCAGCAGGAAGGCAGGCATTTCCTATTTACTCTTCTCACTGGCATCTCACTTTTTTAAATCCTTTCATTTATTTTGAAAAATTTCACTTTTCCCCTTCTTCTCACCCCAGCCTATCTCATCACTCTGAATGAACTGTGTGATTATCAATGGTATTTTAAATGGTTAAAATTAATGATTCCATACTTCTGGAGTCCATATTTCCAAGTACTGCACAACAAGGTGAGCTTCCATCTCTGTCCCAGCTCCTGCCAACCTAGCAGTTCAAATGCAAGAAATTGCAAGTAGATAAATAGGTACCACTTCGGTGGGAAGGTAAACAGCATTCTATGCACTCTAGTGCCAAGGCATGACTGCTACATGCCCATGGAAACATCTGCAGATGCAGACAGCACTGGCTCTTTGGCCATAAACAGAGATGAGCACTGAACCCTAGAGTCGGATACCACTGGCTTTCAAGCAGGGTGATCTTTACCTTTACCTAGTTTGAAACTATATTTGCATTTCCCCAACCACTACTCTCTAGTTTTCAAGTAATGAGTAAAAAAATCAAATCCTTCAACTTGCCATTGGGGTAGCAGAGACACAAAGAGCAAAGTACTGCTAGGGTGGCCACCCTACTTGCTGGGGATGTCCAAGAGTCTCTTGAACAAATTGATCTGTCAGCTAATGGTTTGAGCCTCAAGGTGGTTTGGGAAGGCAGATGGGTGCCTAGAGCAGTGGTTCCCAACAAGGGGTACACAGCCCACTAGTGTACTTCAATTCCCAGAAGCCTAAGTCAGTACATTGGGTGATCAGTGCTTTGGGGAAATGACTTAGGCTTCTGGGAATTGAAGTCCAAAAACCAGCATTTGGGAAACACTGGCCTAGAGCAGGGGTCAGCAAACTTGGCTCTCCAGATGTTCTTAGACTCCAATTCCCAGAAGTCCTGATCAGCCAGAGTGCTGACTTGGGCTTCTGGTAATTGAAGTCCAAGAACACCAGGAGAGCCAAGTTTGAGGAACCCTGGCCTAGAGTAATGGCTTGAATGGAATCTATAGTGTGAGGCATGCAACATGGGGCAGAGGAGAAAATAACACTTTCCAGTGGAGGTGGAATTAGAGTTCTGCTACTCACTCATTTTCCATTTGTACTCAATCAGTGTTTATACAGGCATTATTTGAACAACTAGCTCTTTTGTTTCTCTATACCAAAGTATTGGGAGCAGATCAACAGTCTTAGTTGTTTGCCACAAATGAAGTACAGAAGAGAGGCAGAAAGAGAAAATAATGAAAGAAAGAAATATTAGTTGTACACGTGCTCATGATCCTTCTTTCTGCCCCATTGCTATTATCCAGCTAGCAGACAAATTAACAGCAGAGACAGCTTATATTCCAGGGGTTCCCAACCTATGGCCCATGGGCCAGACCCGGCCCACAGCATCATTTCTTGTGGCCCCCACTGCCACACCCAGAAGTGGAAGCAGATGCATTTATGTCAGCTATAAAACACACCCGTGCATGCATATGTAACAAAAATGAGCCCCCAATTTATTCACATATCCAAGATGGAGTACCCCTAGCTTAATTCTGCCTTAGAGAAGCCTCACAGTTTGCAAAGAGGCCACTTTTTAACTGTAATTCCTTATCTGCAGCTGGTTAGCAGCTAGCTCATGTCTTGGCTTTTGCACCAGGAAAGGAATTTACACAATCTTTGCTGGGAAGCCAGGCATATTGTTATGGGAACAAGTTATTGTTTATACTTATATTATGCTAGAATTGGTTCTATGCAAATTAGCTAGAGCAGTTCTGTCTATTGAGTTAGTAGGCAGATGGTTTAGAGAGAGAGAGAGAGAGAGAGAGAGAGAGAGAGAGAGATGCTGGTGTTCTGGGGATCCAGACAAGGTGAGAACCTGGCCTAATGCCATAAGCCTAGTCTCTCAGTTACTCAATATGATTACTTAGAAGAGTAGTGAGTTAGGTTTTCTTTAATGTAGGGGAAAAGGCTTAACTGCTATATTTCTCTGAAAGCCTATTTTGAGTAGTATTTTTGAATGCTGAATTTTGTAACCAGTTACATCAAGAAACCTTGCTTTTTATGAACTATGTTTTATCTTCAATAAAAAATCTTTTCTTTAACAATGTTTTGTTCATTGGGAACTAAGGGTAAGAGAGAAGTAAGCCAGACACCACATTTTACGCTACCACATTAATACAACTCTCCTTGATAATTCTCTGGGCCTTGCACGGAGATTTATTTTTATTTTATTTATTTATTAGTCATACTTATCAACTGCCCTCCTCACCGAGGTGACCCAGGGCAGCTCACAATTCATTAAAAAACAAACTATAAAACACTGTTAAAAACACTCCTAAAAACCCTCAATTTAAAACTTTAAAATAAAAATCTAAAAACTAATTGAGGGCAAGCAGGGCTTAAATCAACCAGGAGGCTGGGGTCATAGTCCCTCCTGTACCCCAAACCTGCCCTGCCAGCCATGTTTTTAAATTTTTCCTAAAGGGCAGCAACTCCATCTGGAAATGTAACTCTGTTGGTAGGAGGTTCCATAGGGCGGGGGGAGACACCGAGAAGGCCCTCCATCTTGTGCCAGAGAGACAAGCCTCTTTGGCTGATGCAACAACTAGAGAGCCTCTCCGATCCGCTCTGGTGTGACGGGTAGATGTTCTTAGGGCGATGCGGTCTCTTAGGTATACTGGCCCACTACCATATACCAGATAAGTCCTAGAGATAGGTTGCAGTCTTGGGTTAGGCTGTCTCATTAGTCTGGGGCACAGGAGAGGCCCCAAGGTGGAGGGCAGGGGGGCTCTTAAAGCTTACAGCATATCCGTGCCCATGGCTATTGCAAATGCAGAAGTGGGCACATTTATGACAGCTGTAAATTTGCCTGCTTCCACTTCTGGGGGTGTGGTTCAGCCCACTCAACTGTCTGGGGAAAATGGTCATGCCCACGATGTAAAAAGTTTGGGAACCTCTGTTATACATTCTAATGAGAATTAAACGTGGCAACATTTAAAACCTTCCCCATCACATGATCTTATGGAGGTGTTACAGAACTATATAAAATAATATAAAACCAAAATATTTTAAAACAATTTCAAATTAAAACAGTTTAAAATACATTGTCTGTTAAACCTGTTTTTGAACAAAGTTTGGCTTTCTTTCCCTACTGCTTAAAGTCTGGCCTAGACACAGAAGAAGAATACCCATTAACATAATCTCTTCTGACGGTTCATTTCCCCACCTTCCCATGTTAACCATTAGAATCACTGAATCTGGTGATCTGCCTATTTCTAATTTGATCAGACTCTCAGGCCAATCATTACAATTGGGCTGATTTGGTTTGGGGCTTTGAATTGGGCTAAGGCTGCACACGCCTATCATGTACATCAGTTGTTCAGAAATAGAAGACAGATTGGTTGGCTCATTCTGCATGGCTTTTCTTATCCCTCTGTCTATGTGGAGAAGAATTAGGAAGAGTTGCTTACTGGCAAGAACTGTGATTCAGTTGTCGACATTTTATGCTCTTGACTCTCTTGTTTGTGAAAGGGTCACATGAATTGTCCCCACGAATGTCTCCATCGTATTAGAGGTGCTACAAAGATGGGTGAGGCCATTCACCCTGTTTTCACAAATATGTTCCTTCATAGTAAAGCTGCACGAAGTTAGTTATTACCAGCTTACCTGCACCATTTTCATGCTCCTGTCTCTGATCCTAACATGATAAGGGGTGTTATGGCAGAGATGGAAAAACAGCCTCTGCAGATCATTGTGTAGTGGGAAAATCATGCATGACATTTCAGCTAAAAAAACCTCAGGGTATTAATAATGTTACATTTCTCTTGTCAGGTTACTTCTGTTTCAGTTTCTGGTCAAATGGGATAATAATAACAAATATTTTGAATGTGAACACATATGCGCACAGACTCCTTTCCACAAAGGCACCCACACAAAACAAACCGCTGGCCAGAGGGCTTGGCAGCTTGAGCATTAACTTTGTGCTTTCCAGAGCCCCATTGCCTGCAGAAAGCACAGTGCCAGCTGCAATCTCAGCCCAGCCCAGATGACATGCAGTGACAGAAGGCGCTTAGACACACATGTCAGCATTTTCTTTGCTCACAAAAAAGGCAGCAGGAATAAAACATGAAAGGTTATTTGGATGAAACAACCAGATTTATTTTTTAAAAGAGATGATCAGTTGCTGAAGTGTCCTGACTTGGATTAATTAATATCTCACTGTTTTTTCTGGGAGCAGTTTAACAGTCAAGAATTGTCAGTAGTGAAACAATTGTTCACAGTTGTGGAAACCATCTAGCTGATGCCAATGTGCTGTAGTGCATAGAGTAATGGACTAGGACTCAGGAAGCCCAGTTTTGAATCCTCACTCAGCTGTGGAAACTTACTGTGGGTGTAGAACTAGTAAAACCATTCCATACCTATCTCACTTACCATGAAAGCCCTGTTATGCTCTCTATACGTCAATTCCATCTTGACAGCACACAATAATAATAAACCTACAGGTATAAGTGCTTCATTAAGTACTTTATTCTCAATTATATAGGCTGTCCCAGTTGGCAAGGATTTTCAAGCCCTGGGAGATTCTTTGCCTCCAGGAGGTATGGATGCAAGGAGCTCCACTATTAAGCATGCAATCAAATCAATGTCAACTTATGATAACACTTCCAGTGTTTTTTTGGTATACTCAGAAGTGGTTTGCCATTTCCGTCTTCTGGAGGTGCTCTGGAATGGCAACGTTTGCCCCAAAGCTGCACAGGCTGGTTCTTATACTGGAACACACAGTGAGGAAATGAACTGTCAACCTCTAGTTCCACAGCCACCTACCTATCTCACTGAAAAATACAGGTAGCCTTTGTTAAAGCTAAGTGTCTCCACAATCTGTGCAAACTGCTGTTGTTAAAATTAGCTCTCATGGTACAGTAGTTAAGTTGCAGTATAGCAACCAATCAGAGTTTGATCTCAGGGTGCACAAGGTTGACTCAGCCTTCCATTCTTCTGAAGTCAGTAAAATGAATACCTAGAATGTTGGGAGGGTAGTGTCAGTTTCCTTGTGAGCTGCCGAGAGAATATTATTTGCCTCGTTTTATAATTTTGATTAGTTATAATTATTGTGTTGTATTTTCAAGAGAGCTATGAAATACCTTGCCCTCTTGCAGAGTGAGGGGGATAATTTTACTTATCACTTATGTAACAAGGATTTAACATGTACTCAGAGTGCACTCTCTTCCAAATATTCTGTAGAGTATACATTGCCTTCCTATCAATTGTTCCATATTGCTTCTTTGGGATTTGGTTTATAATGGTAAACAGCCACTCATCACTCCAGTCCCGACATTTTCTGCTGTATAACATTGCTTCGGAGCTGATTCTAACTATTAGATAATGTAAAGCAGCTGCCTCAGCCAGCAAGTATGGAGTGTCATGAAAGAAAACAAATTCAAAGTTACTCTTTGTTTCTATTTTTATGACCAACCTTTAAAATATTTTTTGCAGATAGCTTGGCAGAAGTAAAACAAAAATAGCTTTGGGAAAGGAGAATTCACTTCCCTCTCTGTTCCAGGTTACATAATATCTTGACCAGCAAAGTGTTGTGAAGTGGAGTTAGTCCAACCCAGAACTCCTGGAAGGATGTTTTTTTCACTTACACCAATTTCAAACAATGTTTCATTAATGTGTCTGTGTTTTTTTGAAAAACACTGTTTACAAAGCCAGATGGATTATTTTAAGCCTTCTCTTCCCACCTGTCACTGACAATAAACTGACTTTTAATTAGCAACAAAGTACCTGTAACTGAATCCTAATAGAACAACTTTTATTTTTTTACTGCTGTTGTTGAGCCAGCTGTGGAAGAAATCATTATCTGATAGTTTGTCTATAAAATTCAGAAGGTAAGGGGCCATCATTGGTCCTTAATTCTTAACTCATTATGTTTAAAATCTTGGTAGGGAAAATGAGTTTCCTTATGCTTTTAAATGGCATGTGTTCTTCATTTAACCCCAATAGAACACTTAGAAGAAAAAGAGAGTCAGAGAACTTCAGGTTTTGTTTTAAACTTTCCCATAACTCTTATCCTAAATCTAGTAACGGTGCTGGCAGTAACATTAGTTCTGTGTTCTTCTCCCTTCCTCTCTCCCTTCAACCATCTATGATGCCCAGAATCCAGGTCTGATGGTTACCCTGCCTTCCAAAGCTATTTTTAACAGTGCCAAGGGAGGTTTGTAGAGGGGAATTACATCCTGTGGGCTTTGTTGCAATTCATTATTAGTAACCCTTTTGCCACTTTTGTGATCACTATAAAATGAAATTACCTTGCCTTCAGAATTTGAATATTTACAAGTCTTTCTGACAATTTATGAGAAATTAGGTATGGGAAAAGGCCTAAATCCAGTTGGAGGCAGAGGCGTACCATTTGTCATTGTTGTTGGTATTGGATTCTAACTCCCAGAACTATCTGATAATCCCCCAGCCCACAGGCAGACACCAGCTCTGTAGTCACCTAAAATGAGGCTTATTTTCCAGATTATCTTGGGCCTACTTGTACAAAAAGGAAACTGCTGCAGTGCTTCCGGAGAGGCTGAGTCTTTGTGAGAGACAGAGATTTGCTTTCCATTAGGCTCTGTAGAATGTACCCACAAAGAACTACACCAGAACTTCTAGAGAAAAAAAACTGACAAGGGTAGCATTGCTTTGAGTTTATCATGATATTTTCAATAGGCAATAAAAATAACTGTGTATCTGAAGGAACCAATGAGTATTTTCAAAATAAGCACCACATTTTTATTTTTGTATTTCAGGTAACTATAACAATAGGAATCTGCAACTTATCCAGAATAAGTGACAGTGGCTTAGTAATTAAGATGCTGAGCCTGATGACTGGAAGGTCAGCAAGTCAGCAGTTCAAGACTTGGGTGCCACATGACGGAGTGAGCGCCCATAGTCTGTCCCAGCTCCTGCCAACCTAGCAGTTCAAAAGCAAGAAATTTCAAGAAGAGAAATAGGTACCACTTCAGTTGGAACAGGAACAGTGTTATGTGGCAGGCATCTAGTCATGCCTGCCATATAACCACAGAAACATCTGCAGAAGCCGACAGCACTGGCTCTTCGGCTGTAAATGGAGATGAGCACCACCCTCTAGAGTTCGACATAGCTGGCTTTTGAGCAAGGGAGACCTTTACCTACTTATCCAAAATAGTGATTTATTCAATTAACTCTTTTCAAAAAGTAATGTTCGGAGCCCTAGCTGAAAATTAATAAAACATTTACAGTAGTACCTCACTTAAAGAGCATAATGTGTTCCACAGGATTGCTTTTTAAATGAGTTTGCTCTTTAAGCAAAACACCATTATACATCTATTGTCATGTAGGCAGCTGCTACCATCACAACCTGATGGCAACATTTCTGGACTATGTCATAAGTCTGTATATTTACAACTTCCAGCTCAGTGAAGTGAAGCTAACCCTTGTGATTTAGGATGGATGGGTGATTTACTATAACCACCATAATTATTATCAGCCACAATCAGATTATGGAAGCTATAAACAAAAAAAAATCCAAATGTCTTCTGTCCTTGGGTTTTTCTTATCAAGACAAGTTTATCAGTTAACACACCATGGGTAGGTGGGTGGGGGAACAGAACAGATATTCTGTGCTCTGAGTACTATATACATTTCCATCAAAAATGATCTATAGTCTCCTACAAACTAAAAGCACCATGAGTTAGTGTGACATACTGAATAATTTTAATTTATAAAAGGGAGAATAGGTTTCAAATATTTGCTTATCAATGAAAATCACAGCTGACATTGTTTGGTCACCAGTTCTGGGTTTAATCTTTCTGACAGACTTATGGGCACAAAATAGGGTGGTGTTAACCTTGTGGAATCATTGCGAGAAGAGTATGTTAATATCAAAACAAAGTCTTGCAAGTTCAGCCATGTCATGGAAGGAATGTTTATGTTTTGAAGCCACCAGCTACCTTAAGGATCCTCATAAGGACGGCTGTTTTAGTGTCTGCAGACTCTTGAGCAGTGAACATTTAGTGCTGAGGAATTAGAAGCAAATGTTTAATAGGAGACTAGGAGTTAAATGTATGCTTGTTTTTATAGTCATAAAGGTTTTCTAGGCCAGGAAAAACTTAGGGACCATCCGGTCATAAGACTATCTGTGCTGATTTTCATTCCTAACGCCATTGCAGTTTTGTCTGCTAATTCTGCCTCCTGTTCCTGCCACTAACTTTTGGTGCTCATGTTATCTTTTGTTCCTAAGCCTACGGGTTGAGGTAGCCTTGGTGTGAAGTTCTGCTCTTGATAATCAAAGTGTCACAAGGATAGGAATGAAATAATACAATGAGAGTTGAAGGAAGTGTCAGGATCAGAAGGAAAGAGGAGATCAAGGTCAGCATGGACTAGAGGAAATAAGAGAACAGAAAAGGCAGGAAGAACCAGAATAGCAAGTTCTTTACCTTTTTAAACAAGGAATACAGTAAGAAACAGTTTGGAACTACATCAAACTTGAATAAAGAAAGTGGTTTTCAGAGATGCTCTGTTCAATTTCCTTAATGATATTATTCAGGGCAGGAAAATGGTCCAGAAGTAGGCTATCCTGGATAGCTGTGCTAGCTATATTTGGGACAAAAACTAAGTGGCCTTGGGAATTCTTGCAAGTTAGGCTCTCTGCCTATATTTAATGAATGTATTCATTAATGAATCCAAAGGTAAAGAAAAAAGAAAAACAGCTTTAACAAATTATTCATCAGAAATAAGAATGAGAAAATCTGACATGCTTGTTGCAACTCTCAGAATGCCATCAATATTCTTTTCTCCTTATTCTTATAGGGTAGTTAAATATATATTCACCAGGAGAAAGTCAGCCTGGAAATGAAACGAACTAACACACACATACACATGCACACACATACACACAAATGCATACATATACAGTACATACATATGTATATATGGCACTTTCTCATTTCCCTATCAAAGGAGCCTGTGATGGCAATGGTAATGAATGAAAAATCAAATTTATGATAATCATTTACATGCCAACAGACTGTGGAGTGATGCTTTGTGTTCTTGGTTCTCCTGTATGGCAATTTAGAAAAGGTAAGAGCATTTGAAATGCTAAGGGATGTTGGATCAAAAAAGATGATAGGCAAAGAAGTTGTATGAGTAAAAACCAAGAATAGACATATGAACTTGTTGACCAAAGAAGGAGAAGATTTTATTGGTAGAAGAAGCTGGAAAAACCACACTGAATTCAAAGGATGAAAGTTATGGTGGAAATAAAATAAAATAAATAGGAAGCAAAGGAACCTACTGGTAGGTAAGAACCTACTGGTACAGAAAGCATTGGTTAGAACCTGAGGTGAGAAAAATAAAATTAAAATATTGTTGCCAGGATCATTCAAGATAAAAGAAATGAAAATTAAATGCAAGAAGGGAAGGAATTTATTGCTAAGGAACATGGGGAACTGATTTGGATATAGCACAACACCAATGTTTAGAGGTGGCATGTCAAAAATCAAGGTAGTCATTATGATATCAAGCCTCTCGTAGGAAAAAAGAAATAAAAAGATGTGCCTTTCTGTGCATTTTCTCAAATACACTCAGTTTTAATTCTGCATATATATTTTTAATTAAGCATTTGGAAAAAAAACATATGTACTGCACACTTTTTTATTCTTCACCAAGTTCCATAACTGGTCTTGGAAATGTACATCTTTGCTTCATTCTGTTGTCAGTCCTGAGAACTGTGGGATGTCTATTTTCATCAGGAAATGTGAGCGCTACACTTTATTTTCCATTCCAGCACTTGTTGAGTTACAAATCAAACAGCTTTATTAGGTAAAGGTAGAGATTGTCCTTGCTCGAAAGCCAGTCGTATTTGATTCTAGGGTTCAGTGTTCATCTCTGTTTATAACCAAAGGGCCAGCACTACCTGCGTCTGCAGACCTTTCTGTGGCCATGTGGCAAGCATGACTAGAACCAGAGTAAATGGAATGCTATTTACCTTCCCACTAAAGTGGTCCCTATTTATCTACTTGCAATTTCTTGCTTTCAAACTGCTAGGTTGGTAGGAGCTGGGATAGAGATAGGAGCTCACTCTGTCATGCAGGATTTGGGTCTCAAACTGTCAAGTTCGGCGTCTTAACCCCTAAACCACTGCAGTCCCTATGTGCAGGGTAGACAAAGTGAATAGGGGAAAATGAAGGCAATTACAAGATGGACAGAAGGCAGCACTTCTTTATACCATGCATAGTCACACAACATAACTTGTTATAAAATTCTGTGGGTAACTTTAGGCTCCTCTTGTCAATCTCCACAAACACCAGTAGTAGCAGTTGGCAGCCATTGTAACTTGGTGGGTCAGAAAACATATCAGCCAAGGAAGAGCAGAGTCAGAAAATGGAGTGGGTGTCTATACACAGAGAAAGCATACCCACAGAGTTGCACACAGAGACAAAGTGCAGTGAAGCACACACAGAAACCTTTTACATCTCACAAGAAGTTACATAGGAGTGGGATGGCTATACCTAGCTTGTGGTGGAGTGGTGCCCCTCTTGTCCAAATGACCAGGCTTCTGTTTCCCGTGTACTTCCTCCCTCCCTGAAAAAGAGTCCTATTCTTCTTTCATAGGGTACTTTCTATCTGGTCCTTTTGGTAGATTTTCTGCACATTTTCCAGCTCTACAACTTTTTCTAAGGGTCAGTAGCCAGAACAGTCCATAGCGTTCTACATTTGGTTGCACCATAGTCTTGAATAAAGGCCCTGCATCTGAAGACATTTCCATGGACATGTGGCAGGCATGCTTCAACACGGAATGCTGTTTACCTTCCCACTGAAGTGGTACCTATTTATTTACTTACAATTTATTGCTTTTGAACTGCTAGGTTGGCAGGAGCTAGGACAGAGATGGGAACTCACTCCATCATGCAGTATCCAGGATTCAAACTCCGACCTTCAGACTCCGAACTTCCAGTCAGCAAGTTCAGCATTTTAACTACTTGAGCCACTGCAGCCCCTGTAGCTTTATTAGGGCAACCCTAAAAACACAACACAGTGTTCCAGAGTATAGACTAAAACTGATGGGTGGATTTCCAAGCACAAGCTTGGAATAATATTAAGTTTTTTAATCTTTTAAATGGTTTTATAATTGTTGTAAATCACCCTGGGTCCCTTTGGGGAGGAGGGCGAGAAACAAATATAAATAAATAAATAAATAAACTTATGCTGGTTTATAATGAAGATAATTATGAAAAAGCTTTCCTCTTTCTGGAAGTGAGCAGCTGAGGATTTGAAACATCATCATCAAGGAGCTCCGGAGATTTGCATATAAAGAGTGTAACATCACTAACTAACTTTTGTAGATCTTCAGTAATGGTACCCAGGTTTGACAGAAAGAGCCTCCTTGAAGATTGTGTGACCAAAGTGGTACCTATTTATCTACTTGCAATTTCTTACTTTTGGACTGCTAGTTCGGCAGGTGCTGGGACAGAGGATGAGAGTTCACTTCATCATGCAGGACTCCCGTCTCGAGCTACTGACCTGCCAACCTTCTGGTTCTCAAGCTCCGTATCTTAACCACTAAGGCACTACAGTCCTTTTATTGAGCTATGAAGCCTAATAACGGAAGACCTCTCATTCATGAATGAGCCATACCCCACAATGGTTTCCATTATTTATACAGAAAATAGTCTTACATGTAATTACTGTGTTAGTCATAAAAAAAATCCCATGTTCTTTCCATCACTCTGGAGCATTACTTTTGTTTTCTTAAATGCCAATTCCACTACCTTCCTTGTTAATTTAGAACAGATGATCCCCCCTCTACAGCACTTTTATTAGTGTCCTCGAGGACTTGACAGCTTATCCGGTTGCATTACTATTCCACCTGGAAGCAAATGCTTACTCTCTGCCTGCTGCAATTTACCTCAGCCTTTGAGCCACTCTGTTTTGCTTTTAACAGCAGTATATCATCATTACTGGAGCCCGAACCAAAATGCAACATTTTTCAATGTCTGAATTGCATTTTTTATTTCTGTGGTTTGGTTTAGAAACAGGGCAAATAGAATAAAGTTTTTGGATCAAGTTGTTGTTGTTGTTGCTGCTGCTGCTGTTGTTTTTAGTAAATGAAGAGCTAAGAAAGGAAACAAAATGATCAGATTTTGGTTTTGTAGGATTTCATGTAATGGGAAAAAACCCAAGAGTTTTAGTATAAATTGTGAAGATCTTTGCATATTAGAAGTAATGTAGACAAAATAATATGGAAGATAATCATATCAAGCACAACAGTGATACTATTCTGGAATATTAACCATATTGGTTATTATGTATAGTTTGTAGACTTTGGCAGGATGGTTTTCAGGAGGTGCCAAGAATAAGCAAGAGCTTAGTCCAATACTTAGTCACAATTAGAACAAGCCAAGTGAATCAATGGCAATTGCATAAATCTTGGCATAACAAATTCCCATTGATTCCTGTTGATTGGGGCTAAGAATTTGATTTAAGTAATAAAATTTTGGAGAGTAGTGTGGATAGAATGACAGACTATAGGTTATAACAGTGGTTCCCAACTTATGGTCAGTGGGCTGGACCCAGCCCGCAGCACCATTTCCTGTGGCCTGTGTTGTCGCCGCTGCCACACCAGAAGCGAACACATTTTTGACAGCTTTAAATATGCCCATGGCTGTCATAAACAAGTTTATGTGTGTTTTATGGCAGCGCTTACACCAGGGGAACCACCAGTCTGGCCCACATAAAAAGGTTGGGAACCCCTGGGTTAGAATACCCTACAAGGCCACTGGAAACTCACCAGAGAATTGGGGCAGTAGTAAAACCATACCTTTAACATTCCACATAACTTGAAGACTCTACTGTAGTTCTCTCAAACTGGATACAGCTTGACAGCATATAATGTATTCTCAGTAATGTTTCTGCCCTAAGAAAAGTAATTCTACAACCCATCAATATAGATTTTGCAAAGAAAGGTTTGTATATATTTTACAATTCTGTATGATTCCATTTCTGTGAAACTTTAGCATCCTAAAGGCCACTGTAAAACTAAACATGCAGTAGCACACCAGTCAAGTTGGCTTGGCTGCAGAACTTTATGTATAAAGATTTGTATGTCTAATGAAGTATGGCTATAATCCATGTAAATTTATACCCATTTTTTTTTTCATTTTCAGGATGTCACAAAATGCCTTGTTTTTCATCCAACCTTGAAAAAGAGTACAGTATTTGTAAAATTTCTGGTGGTAGTTTTTCTGCTACTGAGGAAAAGCAGGATTGATGATTCTTAGATATGTAGCTACAATTCTTTAGTATTTCAGTACTTCAGCTTGACTTGAGAACAAGGATGGGCACAAAATATCTTGTATGTTTTTGTGCCTCTTCTCCTTCTCCAAAAGTGTGTTGTATATCTTGTACATCAAGAAAACTAAGATAGTGGCAACAGGCTCGATTAGTCCCTGGAAAATAGGTGGGGAAGAAGTAGAAGCAGTGACAGATTTTATTTTCTTGAGATCGAAGATCACTGCATATGGTGACTGCAGCCATGAAATTAAAAGGCAGCTAATTCTTGGGAGGCAAGCTATGAGAAACCTGGGGAACATAGTTAAAAGTAGAGACATCACCTTGCAAAAAATAAAAATAAAAAAATTCGCATAGTCAAAACAATGGTATTCTGGTGGTAATGTATGGTTGTGAGAGCTGGACCATTAGGAAAGCTGAGCGCAGAAGACTAGCCGCCTTTGAGGTGTGGTGTTGGAGGAGAGTTTTGAGAGGTCCCTGGACAGCGAGGAGAAAAAATAGGTCAATCTTAGAAGAAATCAAACCTGACTGCTCATTAGAAGGTCAAATAGTATGGATGCAGCAAAAGTACTTTGGACATCAAATGAGAAGAGAGTATTCACTTGAGAAAGCCTTGATGCTGGGAAAAGTGAAGGGCAAAAGAAGGGGGTGGCAAAAAATGAGATGGCTAGATGGTATTGTAGACACAGTGGGCACAGAGCTGGGCAGGCCTAGGAGGATGGTGGAGGACAGAGGTGCCTGGTGGGCAATGGCCCATGGGGTTGCAAAGGGTCGGAATCAGCTGTGCGTCTGAACAACAGTATCTTAGTTAGTGTGCTTGTGACTCATTTTGATATTTTTGTGATGGAAAAAAATAAATCTTAAGTCTTCTGTAGGCAGTATAGGAAGTAGCACCAGAAAACTAGTTTTTAGACCCTTATCCTGCCCTAAATGTGCATGTTCCAGCTTGTATTATTAAGCTTCCAAACTAAATAGTCAGAAAAAAGATGCCTTTGAGTTCATGGGGCTTCTTTATTGGACCTGTTGTTAGGCCAGGTAGGCTAAAAGTTGTAAAATAAATTGATTTCAGTTCTAATTTAAGAGGAACAGCTTTAATGCTGCACAAGTTCTTATATTTGATAGCATAGCAGTCTTGTAATATGAACAGTTAAATATTAGGTTGGCCATATAAAAGAAGTGATTATCATCCTGATTACATGTATAACTAAAAAAAAAAAGCCTATTTATTAGGATGGTTTTACACATTATGTGTGAAGCAGTTGAGAGTATTGGATAACCATGTTTTCTGCTTCTGAATCTCTTCCGTATTGTTTATGAGGCATTGTCATATCTTGGAACCACATACAATTTGGATGACTAACATTGAATACAGTGGTGGGCATCAGCAGGTTTGCACCAGTTCGCCAGAACCGATAGCAGAAATTCTGGCTGGCTGTGCCCATCCAAGTTTTTAAATAAAGTAGTCCTAATTTGGGTACAACACAGGGCTTTCCGCCTAGCCATGCCCACCATACCAAACCCACAGTGTGGTTTTAAATTTTTGGAGCCCACCACTGATTGAATACCTTCATTCAGAGATCATGGTAGAAACATGAGAGGTAGTTTTGGGTATCATCTGCACATCTCGTCATGGTTTTTCAGTTATAATAATAACATTCTTCTTCTGCCATATCCAAATCCAAATATTGATGACCATCATGGTGAACAGCCATGAAGACTATCCTGAGAATATAATATAGCAGCCTTTCACCTGCCTTTCACATCACACCATAACACCTGTATCACTTTCTGGTTCTGAGCCCTTTTGACATGCACAATCCTCATCAGTCCTAGGCCAGTATTGATGAAGATGCTGTCCTCCATCAAGATTGATTCAAGTGGGATTTAATCAACTTGGGAGCATCACTCTTCCCTGTGGACTTTGACACCTGAGGCCATTAGTTCTCAGGGGACCATCACCTTCCTTGTGGCCATTAGTTCTCAGTGTGGTCGGGTTAGTTACCTGTTGTCTGACACTCAGCATTGAGTCACTGGCAATATGGTCTATTCTGTTACCATAGCAGGATTGGTTGGGGTTATCCACATTGGACAATTTTTTTATAATAAAGTTGAATATTGTAAAAAGTGAACACCTGCAGGAATGCCTGTTGCTTATCTTGATGCCAATCCTCTGGTTTATAGTGGTTGCTAAATTTGTTTTTCCAGATCTAAAAGACTTATGCTCTCTTTCCCCTACAATATCATGAACTTTACTCACATGCAATCAGTTATTTCTATTTCTTTATAATGTGTTGTATAATGAAACAAAAATGGGCAAATTGATAGTTAAGAGTGTTTAAAAGGGGTAGGGGTGAACTCTGTGCTTGGGGGAGGGGGGAAGCGCTTCCATTGGGCTGCTGGGCAGAGGGACAGGGTCATCTCTGTGCTGGGGCAATTGTTGCGTGTGCCCACAGAGAGGGGTGTGAGTGTCCCCTCTGACATGTGTGCCATAGGTTCTCCACCACTGGGTTAAGCATTGCTACACAAAGGGGGAAGAAAAGTTTAATATGTTACAGGCCACAAGTAGCAAAACTAAATTAAATTGTTTTTACAAAAATAAGAAATAATGTGGTTTTTGCAATCTTTCTGCTTACATGTGAAGATTCTGTCTGAACTTTAGTTTATAGACACTCTATTTATGTCTTTTCTCTCTGCCAAGAATCAGATTTTGCCTCAGAAATATGATTCCTCATTAATGAAGTTAAATCAAAGAATCTAAGAAGTTAAATCAAAATCATGTAGTAACTTTTTGAAATATGGTTTATTCAGAGTTATATATATATATATTATTGCTTCCTGGTGAACTTGGTGTTTTCCCCCCTTAAAGCAGCCACATAAAAAAGTGACTTTTAAATACAAAAATACTTTATGTACAAGACTTGTTGAAATTGTTACTGTTTCCTGTTTTCCTGTTTTCTTTGTATGATGATAACAAGAAAATTGTCCTTTAACTCACTCTGGTTCATGAAGTGTGGAGCTGAAAGCATTCTCATGCACATGTCCTTAAAGTTGTACTGAATAATGGTTGCAATAAATGGGAAAAATAATATTAAAAAGGAAAAATGGAAAGATGCTAATGATGTAATTTAAACTACTTGGAATTTTCAAATATCCTTCAAGTTTTTAAAGGTATGATATTTTGATGTATATTTTAACAACAAAAGTGCTTTCTGCAAAAACCAAAATAACAATAATCATAAAATTAATTTAAATTTAAATTTAAAACCAAAATTATGTGGTAGAGACTAGTAGCACATTTCCTGGTTTGGAGGAATGTCTAAGATTTCATTGAAACACATACTTGATGGTGTTTGGTAGGTATCCTTTATATCATTACTTATATTTGTTTCACCAAAAGGTTGGAAATAAACGAAACAGCACTTCAAGTAAACATGTGAAATGGAAGATTCTATTCTGTCTAAATCTTAACTTCCTCATCCTCTACCAGCTTGTTCTTTAATGTGGTTTTCAAAAATGTAATTAAAAGCCATAATTACCTGTGTCCCTTGGCATTTATCATGTCACTTTGCAGTGCACAAATTGTGATCAGAGTGGACATCTTTTACGTGAAAGCATCTTCAAGCAAGGAATACTGATTACCAAGACCGGCATTATTGGGAACTTAGCCATTTTGGCCTGGACCCACTGTCTTTAGCTTCAATAAGTTGTAAATGAAGAATAATAAATGAAACATTATTCCTTTGTACCCTTCTTTTAATACAGTCACTGAAAGGTCTAAGAATGGGTGACAAAGGTTAGGTTTAAATCTCTTGAGTTCTGAAACAGATCCAGCTCCCAAGGCCACTGCTTCTTTCCTGAGTTCTGAGGATTTTGGAAGACAAAGGGATGTACCAGGTTTTGTCCTTGGTCCCCTTCCTCCTATTCTTTTCTTTTCAACTCTTTCTTTTCTTTCTATTCTTATCTTTTGAGAATTGCTTCCAAAATTACCTCTTTTCTATTCATTGGAAACAAATGGCTGGAAATGATAATCCACTTTTCTAAATGCTTATTGCTTTTCTCGCTTAGTTTTTTTCTAATTCTCTGTGTTTTGGTTTGTGTATCGAGATAACCTGTACACTGAGATCCCTTGACCTATCAGATTTACCTAATCCAGTGCAACCAAATCTTACAGAGAACAGTCCTTGAAGTTTCCAGGTAGAAGTCATGCCTTTTCCTGTTCTTAACTGTAGCTGCCAGGGATTCAGATTGAAACATCTTCATGTAAATCATGCATGGAGTCATTGGCACCTTCCTAGGTTGTACAGCTGCTGAGTATAATGTCTTCAGAGCTTCCTGGGTGATGTATAAGAGCTTCCTGGGACAGATAAGATAGAAGAATAGATAATTTCTGATGCCCCTGGTCTCTTACCGAAAAAGCTTGAAAGATCTCCACCTTTGCTCTTGACAGATTGTTAGTATTTGAAAATATGGGAAAGACACATGCCTTTTTCTTTGCCCCAGGCAAAAAATAATAATACCCACATTCATTGCCTGCTAGGACCTTCTTGTCTCTAGATGAAGTATTGCTGAGGCTCTGGGATCTCTCACTTTCAAACCTCAGCTCAGGGCAAGAAAACAACGCCTGTATATTGGCTCTAAGTCTTCTGGCACCTTCCTTTATCTTTTGATGCCTGCTTTATCAACCTCCCTTTGTGCTTTCACTTTGACACCACTTGTGGATTGCCCTGAGTCAACTGCCCTTGATTTTGACTTTGCCCGTTTAGTCCTTAGACTGTCAGTGCTCTGCCCTTGAAACTTATTCAGCATAGTTTTTGTCAAAAACAGGACACAGAGTTTCCACTAAGGTCAATGTCAAGTTTATCCAGTAAAAGAAGAAACAAGGGCTGATCTGATTCAGAGAGAGATGAACAGGGTCTTTTTCTTTAAGACTTAGTTCACTATTTTTATCTGCTTGTGTCATAAATACTTTCAAGAACTCATTCTCATAAATGGCCAAGAGCATTTGATTATCTGTGGAACTCTGATTTCCACAATTTCTTTGTAGACATCTACGTTCCCTGGGCATGCATATTTTTAGTTTCCAAAACATTCCTGCCTCTCTGTGCTGGTTCTTGTAGGTTCAGAGTCATCAATTTGCTCCTCATCATTGTATTTTTCCCTTTTGATTTCTTCAAACTAAATCGGCATTTAGTGGATATTTACATGGATATAAAAATAAAAGCCTGATTTTTAAGTTTTCTGTCTTTTGACCACTTATGATCAAAAGACAGAGTGGTCAGTGGAGTGGTCAGGGGAGTCATTCCAAACTGAAGTGGTTTAAGTATTGACCTTTTATGCTAAAGGCAACTTTCTATATCATGAATGCAGTTGGAAGCATGATTGACAGAACATGCTTCCACTATTTTACCTTGCCTTTTGAGTCTTAATAGCAAAGGTTATAGGGCAATGCCAGGCACAACTGAAAAAGAGTTAGCACTGGCATGTTTGTCCATAGTTTAGTTAATTATCTCCTCAAAGGGACTGATATTTGATAACAGTGAGATGGGGCAAATATGTACTGCATTAGTTTCATCATATTCCCCTTTCAGCCAGCAGGTCTTTTAATAGCTAACTGACTATGATTCCCTGCACTTTGTTCCAAACCCACCTCAGAGCTTTCTCTTCTTAAATGTGTCATAAGGAGGTCTTAATAGGAATCTTCCAGGCTGTAGCCCTGCTTCATGTCTGAATTTAAAGAAATAGTCCTGACATCCAAATGTGAACTGACTGCTAACACTGCTTAAATTCAACATCAAATATGAATGTATTGCCAGACTAATGTCAATCTTTCTGTTCAAAGATTAATGTTGTTCTCTAAGGAGCCAAGAAGGTGAACATGAAAAATCTGAGTAGACCCTAGGAGCAATTGCAATTCCCTTACTTCTCAAGATGGCAGGTTACTCTTAATATGGACAATACATACTTGTTATCATGAGAAAAAAAGAACGAAATTGTTTAAAACAGCAGGAAGGAATTGACTCAGCATACCTTCTATTCATCTTGCAGATTGTCCACACCTAAAGTATGGATTGCTCTCAGGGTCACCACTGGAATGGCGTCTAATCCCACCTTGATGATTCCAAACATATAGGAAACTGCCTTCCTTATCAAAGTAGTCACATCTTCAATTCTATGTCTTGATTGTGGGGGAGTGTAATACAATTCAGGTTTAAAACGGGCCAGGACAGATTGATACTAAATTAACTATCGTTGTCAAGCATTTGATTTTCCAGAGAAGAGGTTAGGTGTGCGCTTCAACATACATCTGCACACACAGAAAAACAGGCACATATACCTTCATGCACTGAACAAGATTCAATGTTCTGAATGTATTCAACTGGATATATTATAAGGGTTTTCCAGCTGCAGGGGAGGCCTAAACACATGGAAAAATAGCAAAAGTGGAGCCCGTAAAACCTATACATTTTCAGGCTTTACATGTTCATCTAAATGCTCAAATAGGTCTTCTTTGCCACAGTTGCCATCAGTAGGAGTCATACAATAAAAGGCCCCATCTCCAGGCTAAAGCTCATTCTTCACATGTAGAAGGTTTCAGGTTCAATAAGCAGCATCTTCAGGTAAGATCAGGATAGAATTCTGTCTGATATGTAGAAGCTTATGTTAGCTGGGGGTCTTCAGTCTTTGGTTACATAGACCAATGATCCAAATCAGTATAAGGCACCTTGCTATGTCTGTAATAAGGAAGATATTATCTTTGTTTTAACCTGCCAAACTTCTCCAGCTTCAGGAAATGAAAGGCTAACTATTCTCTACCACACTAAAAGAAAACTAAATATACATCTTTATGTTTATGTATACTAAAATACCTTCATAAATAAAAGCAAAGAAACAAACCTAGTATGTTTTTTAACTATTTCATTGACTTTTCAGATTGTTTTTAAGCTGTTTTTTAAACTTTAAAGGCAACACTGATACTGCGATCCAATTGGTAAAACAGAAAATCCCCTTCAAATATAACCGGCCCGTAGAGGAATGGCTGCAGGAAAAAGGTAACAGTTGTTAAAGCTTTCATTTTAAATCCATTTGATTATAAACCCTCATTTTTAAAGCCTGCACATAAATGTTTCTTAAATTAGAATCGCCTGCTGCATAAATGACTCTTTTAATTTTCATTATAATTTGTGTCAACTTCCACCTACCATATGTTGATAAATCGTGCTATAATACATTGCTATTAAAACAAAGTTAAAGGGACGGAATTCTAAGCTTACTATTGAAAAGCAACAACGATAGAGATAAAAAAAATTAAACACCATTTAAAATACTCAAAATCATGCAACAACATGTATTATGGCAATTTAACCACTGCATGAGCTTTAAAAATTCATATATTTAAACTAAGGTAATATCTTTTGCATCAATGGTACCTTAATTTTTAAGCTATCTGTTCAAGCAATATTTTCAGTCTCCCTCTCTGTTTTTCCCTTTTAACAAGATGCAGCTATAGCTTTTCTAATTATTTTAATGCCTCTAATATGTTGGGGGTCTCCCTCTCCCCTTGTCTGAGATCAGAACACAGCATTTTGAATATGTACATAAACTACAATAAAGAGGAGGTATAAATCATGTGTTTTATATTAAATATTAATATTTTTGAGCCATTCATACTGTTCCATTGATGGTATTCCATGTGGAAACTGTGAATAAGAAAAGCTAGCAAGTGTATACAACTCCCTGTTGAAATATGCTGCACACAGATTAAAGAAGCCACATATGGGTTAGTGGAACAGAACTGCAAACATATTTTCACAGTATACGGTATAAATACATTAATGAGGATGATGTCATGCAAATAGTCTATCTGTATTCCTAGGTTAGCTATTCCCATCTTTGTCTGCATCCTTCATCACAAGCCCCACATGGAATTTCTGGATAGTATTGGGCTGTCCATGTAGATCTTATACCTAAACACAAATATGAAATTGTATTACAGAAATATACACTTTTTCATGCAGCATCATTTTTGCACAAGGGCATCTCTGGATGCAGGTCAAACCATGTTGTCTCCCTTTTTTACAGTAAGCAATCCTATTGATTTTTTTGTGAAGCAGAGGGCATGATATGTCTTTTTTCAAAAACAAGCAGTATGTACTCAGATATAAGATCCAATGATTCCATCAGACCTCTGCATTTAGTTGATGGATGTTCTATCTTCTTTTGTCTTCCAAAGTTGATTAAAATTACGGAATAATATATTCAAGAAAGGCTAGGCATTCTTAAGTGCTACTGATGGCAGTTGGACCTTATGATAATTATGTCTCATGAATATCAGTCTCCAGAATCCAAAGAACCCTGATAAGATGTGTGAGGATTTTTGTATATAGATCAAAATATCTACGTCACTTCCCCACACAATGGTGTTCTTTTTTCATGAAAAGCAGCCTTGAAGTTTCTGTGAGTTTGTGACTAAAATGGGAAATGTTTGCTGCTTTGGACTACATTTTCTAGAAATCCACAGCCAACATGGCTTTCTGCATGAAGTGAGAGAGAAAAATCAGTTCTATCTTCCTCTCTCTGGTGACATTTTTCTGGTTAATTGACCTTCTCTCCCATTGAAACTGAGGCTTTAGGGCTGATTTAGAATATTAGGTGATTTGGATTATCTGATTCTACACCTAAAATAATCCCGAGATACCTCTGTTCTATTCCCATGGTGGTGTCAGGTCAAGAAAGATTTAGGGATGGAGGTCAAGAAAGATTCTGTGGGAGCTTGATGAAGAATCAGATCTCCATTTGATAGTGTCAAATCTGTACCATTGAAGGAGAAGACTTTATGTATTCTGTGACATAAAGACACCCTTCAAGGTCCTATAGGATTGCAGCATAAATATGATTTAAAGGAAAAATTTGTGGGTACAAATGTTGACAATTAACATCAATAAATTTTAGGTTTTTTTTTTTTTAAAGAGAGAACGTGTATTTTTGGTGGAAAAAATAAGGCACCTCTCTCTCTCTCTCACACACACACACACACACACACACACACACAGAGAGAGAGTTAACCTCATGTTTATCTTCTCATTGCTGGGCTGAACTTATTAGTAGCTTAAGCTGGCCGGAAAACTGTGAGCGCAGAAAAGAACCTGGCAATTATAGCAAAGACAAATATGCCCAAAGTTGCTTTTTGTTTTTAACACTAATTGGTTTTCCTTGTCAGAGCTGAAGACAATAAATTCTGCCAACAAAAGCTATTAGTTGGAAGTTGGATTGTCTATTAAAAAGCTTATTGAGGGAAAGATGAGAAAAAGATAAGGAACCCACATCTTGTTGAAGGAGTATTAAACATGTGAAGACATTTACGCAAATAAATGTGGTAGGAACACACTGGGAGCTAGTGCTGCAAAACGGTTATCATCTGAACATGCATTGTTCACATCTTATTACAGCTGTGAACACATTAAGTAATCCTGAGCAAGTCCCAGTCTCGCATCACTACCATAGGGGCTGTGGTGGCTCAGTGGTTAAGAAGCTCGCCTTGTTAGTTGGAAGACTGGCAAGTCAGCAGTTTGAGACCTCCATGACAGATTGAGTTCCTGTCTCTGCCCCATCTCTTAGAGCAGGGGTGCCCAAACTATGGCCCTGGGGGCCAGATTCAGCTCCCAACGCCAATTCATCTGGCCCTCGAAACCCTCATTGCTCCCAGAAGCAGAAGTATGGGCGTATTTTACTGCCGCTTCTGGGAGCGATGAGGGTGTCATGGGCTGGATGAATTGGTGTTGGGGGCTGGATCCGGCCCCAAGGTCATAGTAACCAGCCCCCTGAACAACGTGACCAGCCTGCAGCCCAAAAGGTTTGAGCACCCCTGTTTTAGAGACATGAAAGGAGCCTCATTTGGACATTCCCTGAGCGGAGTTTCTTCTGCAAAAATCCTTTGAACCCAGAATAATTTCTGACATGAAATTATTATTATTTTTACCATTATTCCAGAGGATACTTCACTCATTGTCAGTGGGGTATTCCTGTGGCTGCTATCCTAACTCTGTCTCATGTAAAAATGGAGGTAAAGACTGGATTTGGTCTTCCGCCCACCATTAGAAATCCCCACTGGGCCTTCTAAAGGACAGCTTTCAGGAACATGAAGGCATTTTGGAAAAGGCTAAATGACTGGTACCTCCCACTTGCAGCTGCTGCTTCCAACATATCCTCAGATAGTTGGGATAGAGTTGTGCAGAAGAAACAAGGAAAATTGAACTAAAGCCAGCATTGGCAACATTCACTCCAAGGCAGTTCTTGGGGTGAATGCTGCCAATGCTGGCTTTATAATAAGACTAACTATGTAAGACAGGGGTGCCCAAACTTTTTGGGCTATGGTCTTGTGGTTCAGGGGGCCAGTCACTAAGGCCTGGGGGCCAGATCCAGTCCATGACAGCAATTCATCTGGCCTACAACACCCTCGTCGCTCCTGAAAGTGGAAGTAAAATGCACCCATACGGGTGCCCATAGTTTGGGCACCCCTGATGTAAGGTTTTTAAGATATGAAGCACATTGAATGGTAAATCAGGCCCACACAACTCATCTCCCTTGTCAACCCAATGCATTTCATCATCTAGAAACTTGACAATCTCCTCTCTGTTTAGTCTCTCCACTTTTAAGCAGGAAACTGAGGCTGGAGGCTTCTTAAGGTCCTGGTGGGTTGGCATGCATGGTTGATAGCTCATGTGTTTGGCTTGACATCAATGCAAGCCCTTCCCTGAAGTATTACATAAACACTAAATATTAAATAGACTAAACACATAAACAGGTATGCATAAAAAACTCTATTAATAAATGTTAATTAAGACTTTATTATCTGATTTGGGGCTCTTTCCTAAAAGTCAAATGTTTTTAGATTAAAAAGTGGATAACATTGTTTTGATAATGTCAGAACAGATAAAGTCCCTTTAACACTAAAGAGAATGATGGCTTTGCTTTTGTTGAAACCAGTGCATGCCTGATGCTGTGAAGAAACTCATGTGCTTGAGAAACCTGTCCTTGTTTTGCACATTTCTCCTCTGTAAACTTTACTTTTGAGTTCAACCTTTTATTCCATTTGCTTCCCCAAGCCTGGAATGAGCATGCTGAAGCATTTTATGTTGTATGTTTATGACTTTAGTGTTCTGAAATTGATGTTTTTGCAATGATGATGATGATGATGATTTGTTAAATGATGATTTATTGATAACAGTAGGGGTGAAAGAATACAGCAGTTTCAGAAATCACAAAGATCACTTCTAAGAAGTTTGGGGGCATTACTATTATTTGTGCTCAGCTTAAAATACAACTTGTTGCTAGCCTTTAATACTATTTAGCTCTATGATCCAAAAGGATATAGAAATATTTTTCTGAAATGCCAAGAGGGGTTTTTTTCTTAAAGAAAAGAAATAAAATTGGTGTTTCTGATGCTGTGGTTACTATACATGGGAAATGGTGAGGGTGGGTGAGGAGGGCATTTGTGTACCAGTCTGTCATGTATTCACTCATCTACACTTGCCAGCCCATTCAGTCATTCATTCATTTCCTAATGCATCGAGAAAGTCTTATGTCAGAAGACCTCATAAAAATGATAAGTGAAAGTCTAGATAGCTATCAAAATGGAACATGATAAATTGATGGATGTCTAGATGGAAGGATCGATCCATCAAAGAGAAAGCACAGAGAGCAGTTATCTGCCAGATATAATGGCCCTACAATGGAATAATGTATAATTAGCACAATGATTGCAATTTAAAGAAAGTTAGGTGTCCTTGAGTCCAAGTTCAATCATTTGTACTTAAGTGTATAATTAAGAACTTAAGTGCCTTTGATTTCAAAAGGATATCAGCGCAAAAAGCAATTTAGCTAGGAGTGGCAGAACAGTAGGGTGGACGGAGAGATGAAAAGAGAATAGCAAAATGTGCACTACAATTTACATTTGAAATGGATTACTCTTTAATCTCATAGCTAGAAGCTATTAATTAAGCCATTAATACTACTGTGATATGCACAGTTGCTGGAGAATAGGTTACCATTGAACACAGTACATCTAATTAAACATACAGTATATAAGATTGTGTTGTCTTGATTAGGAAATGTCACTGATTCCACAGGTTAAAATAAGATAAATTTTATTCTCCTGTATAGCTGATCAACATGCATGTTTGCAACCTTGCCTTAGCTGATAAATAAACTGTTAATTTGGAGCCACAAGGGATTTGGGGCAACTCCATGCATATGTTTCTGCAAGAAGGAGAAGGTAGGATATAATTCTTGTGGTGCAGTGGTTAAACTGCTGTACTGCAGCCAAAAGACTGTGAGTTCAATACTGCCTAATTAACTTGTAACAATATTTTAGTGTCAGAAGTTATTCTAGGTTGAAAGCATTTTTTGCTGGAGGAACTCCACTCAGGGAATGCCTGAATGAGGCTCCTTTCATGTCTCCAAGATCTTTTCCCACCGAAGTGGTCCCTATTTATCTACTTGCAGTGTCTTGCTTTCGAACTGCTAGGTTGGCAGGAGCTGGGACAGAGATGGGCATTCAATCTATCATGCAGTATCTGGGTCTCGAACTACCAACTTGCTAGCCTTCTAGCTAACAAGGCGGGCTTCTTAACCACTGAGCCAACACAGTCCCCTAATTAACCTGTGAACTGCCCAGAGAGTGCACTAAGCACTATGGGGTAGTATATAAGTGTAATTGCTATTGATTTATAGTTCTGGACATATAGTAGAGTAGCACTGTCTCTACTCAGTACTGTTCTTTTTTGGGCTGGTACATAGGGAAGAGAGAGAGATGACAGAAGGGAGATAATGTGTCTGTAGAGTAAGGTGGATTGAAAGTTATAAGAAAATAGTTATGTGTTTTTCTGTTTGAAAGAGAGTTAAGAACTGCTCCTTGGGTTGCCTCTGTCTTTATATTCTGCCAGCAAGCCCATGTGCATCATTACTCTTTCCCTTTCTCAACAGAAGAGAAATAATTAAATGCAATATAGGGCAAGGTGGGATCAAAGAAATTGCAGGAAATTCCTGGCACTGCTGTTGATTCTTGTGAATTGGCCCAGGTCATTTACTTATGATGAGACCTTGGTAGCCATGTAATGCCCAGCCAGGGACTGTCCATGTGGGCTCCATATAGTTGTCTATAGAACCCAGACTCTGAGGAATTGCCCAGTTTTGAGTTATGAGAGAGGAACTGCAATATTATCTTGGTACCAGTTTATTCTTTCTTCTTCAACCTTAAAAATATGGCATGGAGGATGAAATAATTCAAAACATGTATGTACATATGTTCCTTAGTACAGTAAAACCTCACATAAAGAGCGCCTCACTTAGAGACTAACTCTCTTAAAGAGCAGAATTTTCTCTGAACAACTAAAACTATCTAAAAACTTACTTAACAACTAAATTGGGGTTCACAATCCCTCCCCCCCCCCCCACCAAAAGTCACAATCGGTCACTTACACTGGTGTTTCGCTTAAAGGGCAAACTCGCTTAAAGAGCAATCCCATATAACATTATGCTCTGTAAGCAAGTTACCAATATATTATGGGATAAAACACAAAATCCAATTTATTTATTTATTTAATCTTCTTCTATACCACCCATCTGGGAAATATTCCTACTCTGGGCAGTTTACTTTGCTAAAAACAAAACATACAATTGATTTACAAGGGATTAGTTTGGATCCTGCAGCAGCTGTTGTTGTTGGTTGTCCTGGAATCAAAGGCCATATAACCTTGCTCTCCCTCAGCTGCCAGTTTGAGGATTCCCTATTCGGAAGTTTTAGATATAGAAAGCTGCTTATCCAGAATAAAAGCTTGCTGTAGGCTTAAATACAAAATCCATCTGAGTATTATGAACCAGATTAGCTAGTATGGTGGGTGTTCTGATGCACAGGATGGTGTTTTTTCTGAAAAGATTTCTCCTGACATTTTGTCAATAGAAAAGCCAGATTATACAGACATTTATAGATAGATTCTAAACAAAATCAAACTTTTAAAAGAACTAAACCAACCTAAAGTGTAAACCTAATAAAAGGTTTGCAAGCAATACTTGCCTCTTTTGAAAGCTAAGTAAACCACCACAATCCAAACAAGGGATGCAAACTAAATCTTTGCACATAGCCACTGATGAATTCCCAGTTGCCTTAATGGTGTATTATTTGTAATAAAGAATATATTTGTAAATATATTCTTTGTGTCATATTGCTTTCTAGAATGAATTTGACAAAATTAGGTGATAGAAGAGACAGAGGTCTGATGTGACATATTTCAGCTATGCATGTCTCCCCTCTACATTTTTCTTTCTTTTTGCCTATTGTTTTCTACTTGATCATTCAAGCAGAGATACCTCACACAAGACTTTTTCATTGGGAGCAGATCTCCCTAGAGAGATGCTATTGTCTTCTTAGACAACACACACTTTTAATATCAGGGCTGTGTTATAAATATAGCCACAGAATATGTTGCGTGCCTTGTCTCCAGCTCTTGAAGTAGAAGAGCCAATTACTCAAGAGAAAAACACAACAGCCTTCATGCTTTTTCTGGAACTGGGTCATCTTTCTGAGAGAGTTGTAGCTAGTATATTAGAACAAGACAAATGCCACGCTTACACATCTAAGGAAAGGTTTAAAAATGAAAAGGAGATTTCATTTTATTGTACTCTTATGATTGTCCCTCCAAACAGACTTGCACTCTGGAGGGCTTTCTATCATCAAAGATGACAGGAAGACAGAATTATTTTCACTAAGTGCAAATCAGCTATGCAATTCTGGGCAGCAGCAAATAGCAACAATAATACCATATTTGCTGGCATATAAGATACATCAGAGTATAAGATGCACCCCGTTATTACCAAAATAGCCCACTATAGACCACTATATACAGTTCAAGATGCACTCCATTTTTCCAGTGTATTTTAAAGGGGGAAAGTGGGTCTTATACACCAGCAAATAGGGTAATAGACATTATTGTGCCCATCCTTGTTTTCAAGTCAAGCTGAAGTACTGACATACTAAAGAATTGTAATTAAAATATTCAATATTACTTCAACATTGGCCCCTTCAGCATAGTGGATGTTGACATCATAAGCAGCCTTTGACAGCTGCAAGGCTCCCACATATTCCATTCCTAGCATCCACAGGCTTCTGGGAATGGCATATATGGTAATCCCCCACAAATAAATCCTCTTAATGGGGTGTAAAAAAAAGATAATTTAGCAGAAGGTTGAGGTGGTCTGTGACATGTAGACACTGGAAACAGGAGCAAACGCCACCACCACCCCTCAAAAAAAGAGGTCTAACAAGTGCCCTAGCTAGACATGTTCTTACTAAAGGAACTGAAGGACTCCACTTAAAAGAATATGGCAACCTGATTTTCCCTCTCTACTTAACTTGTGGATTATGGCTTGAGTCTTAAACCAACCCTGAGTCTATTGTCAGGAAAATTCTAAGAAAACCATGTAGGCCAGCTCGCTCTTTAAATATCAGAAGGTGATCTTATATTTCTTTTTGATAATCAGTTCCTGAGTTTTCAAACATTTTTGGCTGTCTGCTCATTCAAATGCTAAACTCCAGAGGGAGGTACGACAGTATACTCAAGGAAGGAGTGACAAGCAGAAAAGAAACACCCAGCCCCATAATGTATAACACTTCCATTCTCTCAATTCTGTCAGCATTCCCACTCAAAATCAGAAGGGCCTGGAGGAAGTGAAGCTTACACAAGGTATAAATATAGGTTGTGTATGTTTAATACGACTGGCTTTTGAGCAAAGGTAACCTTTACCTTTACTATAGTTAAGCTATACAAACCTGAGCTGTTCAGGAAATTCACAATTCTTTGAACTCACTTTCCCCAAGTGTTGTGTTTCACAGGTTTGGTTTTTGTTTTTTTGAGGGGAGAGTTATTTTTCTTAGAAATTCACAAGTTTAAAAGGTGCTGCTTTATACAAAATTAACTTTACTACAGGTCCAAGGAAATAAAAATTTTCTTAATAGGATAAGATCTTAGAGCCTGATAACAATCTGTCAGCTTCAGATGCCAACCTCTCACTTTATACCACGTCATGAAAGTGATGAGAGACAGACATAAAAATTTACTTTTGAGGATAGAAATGAAATATAGCACCCACAAAAGAAAGTGTCTGTAAGAGGAATGGTGTGGCCAGTTTTAATGAGAGCCACCATAGTTTCCCAAGAGATAACTACCGTTATCATCCCATTACTTGAAAGAAATTGCTGCGAGCAGAGCCATATTATTGCAATCATCTCTACTATCTAATAATAGCTGATGAGAGAGATTACCACTATAGCAATTATTTTTATATAAAATAATTGAGCCCTGCAAAAATCGCTATCCTCTTTTACATCGATAATATCAATGTGCCATCACTAGAACTACATATAAAAAATTCCACATGATAAGGCAAGTGGTAAGCATGGAAGGAGGCAGACAATAATAAAAGAGATTTCAAAAATGCAGATTTCATTCCTTTCCGGAGGCAAAATACCTTGAACCTTTCATTTTTTTAAGTTGGCATTTTCACATCTGTACACTAAATCATCTTGCTCAAGTCTAGGCATTTTTATTTACTGTTAATGACAGTGGGACATATTGAGGGATGTGCATTGCACTGTCTCATATTCCAGGCATTTCACATGCACATCTTTGCTTGGTTAGCAAGGGTCCTCCTTGGGAGAATAGGAATTCCTTTCAGATACATTTCTTCTCTTGTCCCCATTCTCTTCCCCATGATCCATCCTGTCACCATTAGATGATGCAACACCGCATCACCACTTGGCTTCAAGACCTGCCACGGCGACAAAATTTGGTGAGCTCCCCCTCCTATTCTGATCTGCTATATAACCACTGGCAATGCGGGACTGGATGGGCATGTCTGTGTGTGTTAGGCTTTGGCTTTGTACATGGTGGCTTTTGGCATTTGCCAGTGTGGACAAAAGAAAATGGTGAATGTGTAGGGAGTAGACTGAATGGAAGAAATGAGGGGGGGGGGAGAACAAAACTGAATGTTTGAATGAACCAAAATTGATGAACTCTGCTCTGCTTCATAAAATATAGCCAGTGTGATTTTTGCTCAGCATTCAACTGCAATCAATATGCTCTAAGTACTTTTACTGACAAAAGATACAGGGGAAAAAACTAAAGTGAGTTCACATATTGGGTTTATCACAAAAAACATTAACTATCACTTGCTTAATTAAATGTGCAGAAATACTATTTCCATGGATTGTATTTCTTCATCATCACTAATAATTTCCTGCAGTTTCCTGACATTGATGCAATTGGGGTAAGAGTGTAAGTACAAATGTCTATCCAGTGTGTATGTTGCCCTTTATATTAATGATGTGAACTCACGCTTGAATTGTATATATGGAAAGAAGAACTGACTGTCATTTGTGGGATCTGTTCAAGCCACAAACATATACTCCTGGCTTTTCGTTAAAAATATTCTGGAAGCATAATTCTGACCTCTAGGAATTCAGTTCCATTCACCATATTGTTATCTGTATCATATAGCTAAGTGTTAACAACTGGGAATCAGGGGCCAAATTTCCTCTCTTCCAATGTATATTTTCTCCACACTCTAGGAAAAGACAGATGTATAAAAAAATGTATGTGTATAACTGTGAGTCTTGCTGGTAGTTTATTCTGGGACTTCATTAAATCTCTGACTTAGTATCCTCTGTTCCCTTCTCAAGGTGGCCTTCCAGAACGAAAATCAAACCAAACCCTTTTTCTATTGACTAAGGCTTAGGCCATATTGCCAGGGTAAATCTGTACTTCAGAACTAACAGTTCAAGCCACATATGTGGCATGGTCACATATCTGTAAGAGTTATTCCTCCAAATTTTCCCTTTCTCTATGGGAGAAATTGTCTTGAATGGCAGAATGTCTGATCATGTGATTCTCCACCATTGAAATAAAACTGTACATCACAGATATAATTGTCCTTTGAGAATAAGACTCAGTGTTGCAGTCTTATTTGAATGCATTTATTAAGTACTGAAATATACTTTCTCTTTGACAGCAAGGATAATCCAAAGACTGTATTTAATTAAAACTTTACTCAAAACTAGATTCTGTCTTCTGCATCCTTAGGTGTAGTCATTATATGTTATAAGGAACCATACATATTTTCATCTCTTAGCACATATCTGTGTTTTTCATCTTTTGCCAGCTCATAGGACAGATCTGAAATTGTGCTCTGTCCATTTAAGGATCCAGGTTTTTCTGTTTTTGGGGTTTTTTTTACATTCAGGAATGAGCAAAAGCAACAGAGAAGTTAATGATTGGAACAAGACCAAAATTCTCCCAAGTTGTACAGCACTTGTACTGAGTTAGATTTGAGATCTGGAATAAAATCAAAGGTTGGATAAAATTTATCCTAAATGTTCTTAAGTTTATCATGAAGATCTGGATCCGTACTTTATTGTTGAGGTGTGGTATAATTTGTAACACATTAAGGCAGTTATTTATAGTATTGCATTTCTGCCATTAAACCCACCACAGTTGCCACCACCACCACCACCACCATCAGGAAAATTATTCTTCAGTTCATTTCAGCAGAAACATGGGCTAAAAGGTGCTTGGAAAAGGAGACATATTCCTGGTAATAATATTGTTCACCCCTTCACTTAGGACGACAGTTAACGATCTTCAACACCCAGGCGCAAATAGCCATTGGAGGAAAAGACAGAGGGCGTCTCTTCCAAGGTCAGCTTTCCGGTCTCTACTACAATGGCTTGAAAGTACTGAACATGGCTGCAGAGAACAACCCCAACATCAAAATCAATGGAAGTGTCCGGCTGGTTGGAGAAGTGCACGTCTTGGGAACGGCACCCACAACCTCCATGCCACCAGAGATGTCCACCACTGTTATGGAGACTACCACTACTATGGCCACTACTACAACCCGAAAAAATCGTTCCACACCCACCATTCAGGTCAGTAATTTAATTTGTATACAGATTTCATTTTCTCATATATATTTTCGCACCACATTCTTTGGCAAAGTTGTGTTTTCCTAATGATAAAATTTCACATTGAACTTGAACTGTCTTAGAGATAGTAGAAGTATATATCTTTAATACTGTGGAGACTGTACCTTATGTTAGTTATACTTGTCCCTGTGTGCAGGACTGGTTCTGAATAGTATAATTCGATAATGAATGTAAGAAACACCAAGCGATTGCAACTGGCAATTTAGATTGTTGCTTTTTACATCTATTTCTTCATTTGTTGACAAAGTTTTTAATAGAGCAAATTACGTTGTTCAAGGTGAGTTATTTTTTTTTCATCCAAGTTTTGAACAAACTAACATTAAGCTAGCTACTTTCAATATTCAAGTGTTATTCAATCAAATGCTTTGTCATTTCTGATTGTACTTATTGTTAAGGACGCATGCTTTCTCTTGACTAATAATAATAATTTTGTGTCAGAAATTATTCTGGGTTGAAAGGAATTTTTGCTGGAGAAACTCTGCTCAGGGGATTCCTGAATGAGACTCCTTTCTTTACTTAAATTTGTTTAAGAACTTGTGAGCAAGCCAAACCCTCAGTAAATCTTTAAATAATTGCATTTGGAAAATTTATTTATTTTAAACTAGCTATGTCCATCTTTTCATCCTTAAGAAGATGAAGGAAACATGGAGTAGTACTTGTTTGATTTTAATGACGTGAGGTAACCCAAGTATCTAGGACAGGAATTGGCAACCTTTTAAAGTTGGGGGCTGGATCATGCTCCCTCAAACAGTTGTGGAAGCTGGATTGGTAAATGTGTCTGCAACTGTCATAAATGCATTTACTTCTAGGTGCAGGGGAGATGGTGATGGGCCAGTTGGAATGACATCATGGGCCAAGTCTGGCCTACGGATCATAGGTTGGGAACCCCTGAGTTACAGGATTGAGTTGCGATTTTTTTTATAGGAATGATGATGTAAACAAATTTAATTCATAGATTCCCTTTTATTCTCTGAGCTAGCTTCACTCTTCGTCATAGCTTTCGAGTAACAGAGAGAAATTTGTACAAAAAAATTGTAAACTTACATATTTCCAGAGAGGGAAAGAGTCAATCAGATAGTTAAGGGGACAGTCTAGTTAAGGGGACAGTCTATTGTAGTTCAGACATTCTACAGCAGGGGTGCCCAAACTATGGCCTATGGCACAGATTAAACTGGCCTGCACCACCCTTGCCACTCCCAGAAGCAGAAGTAAAACGTGCATGCACATGTGCAGAATGCTGCCATAAATGACCTGTGTCTATCATAAATGCATTTACAACAGCCACCAGTTATTTATGGCAGTGTTCTGTGCATGCATGGGTGTGTTATGCACACATACATGTGTGTTTTACCTCTGGGAAGAACCATGTGACCAGCACATTTGACAACATGACTGGCCCACAGCCTGAAAATTTTGGGCACCCCTGTTCTTCAGCATGCAACACTTTTCCCTTTCATTTTTACTTAGCCTTCCCTCATGTAAAAACATTGGCACTAAACAACAAAAGAAGAAATAGCTGCTGTGTATGAGTGCTTCCAAATAATTCTGCTACTTTTATCAAAATCCCATATCATACATTAGAATTTTCTCAGCAAAAAGATATAACCTCCAGGTCCTGCTATGTATTATGTGTGTCTCTGTGTACATGCACACAGTAATACATACGTGCAATACTTATGGATAAACAAAGTTTCCTGTGTATTTGGAGTCTCCTTGGAGACAAGGATTATAGGTTTTGTCAAGATGAATGTCTGCACTTCAGAATTTAAACTACTGAGGTCATAGCTCTTGCCAATTTGCATACTGAAAACCCAGATGCCTGTACATCAGTTCAAATTATAATTAGCCTCAAATGATGGTACATTACGTAAAGGCAGAGTCTCCCACATTTAATTTAGATTATGAGTCTTTGTGAAGATTTTGGAATTCCTCCTTTATTGTTTTATTTGGATTGCTGTTCCCATATAGCCTGCAGACATAAAGGCCCATGGGCTGAGTTGTGCTCTGAGTTCATTACTTAATCAGAGATTATAAACCTGTTATTAATCTGCTTCTCATTATGGCAGTGTCAGCCAAATTATCAATTGACATTCCTGTTTAGTGGTGGTCCAGCCCAGAGTTTACTCAGAAAGTTTTTGACATAACCTACATGGGAACTAGCTAACCTTTGGGAAGCCACTCTTTTCTCAAAAAAAATCAGGGTGATTTAATAAAGTGTAGACTGGTTTCTAAAAGCATCATTAAATAATTCCTTGGTGCACCCACACTATTGCAATGGTCTGATCTTGGTTGATATTAAAGCAATAATTCTTAAAATTTCATTCTTCCCCCTCTGAAAGGAAGATAAAAGTCAATATGCACCTCTATTAGAACTTACTGTTTCTCTAGAGTGGGCAGTTTATTGATGTCACAGAATAAGACAATTCTTCCATCCTCTCTCTCACCTAACCAGATTGTTTAAACCAGCTGCATAAGCTATGCTATATGCTGATTTAGGACTAGAGTACTGTCAAGGCTAATTGCTGGCATACATAGATTTGAACATATCTCCCCCAAAGTAGCTGATCTGAATTGGTTTCTTTTTAGCTACCATTCACAGTTTAAGGTTTTAGTTCTTACCTATATGGCCCTTAATGGTTTCCCACCTTGTTGTAGCTTCTCCCCCAGAAAATATCTATCCATATCACCTGCTTCTTACAGGGCTCACTGTTGAGAGTAGTGACACCAAGTAAAGTAAGAAATGTTATAACAAGAAAATGAGCCTTATTGCCAGTGGCACACTCTCTCTGGAATAAATTACCTACAACAGTGATGGTGAACCTTTTGGAGACCGAGTGCCCATACTGCAAACCAAAACCCACCTATTTATAGAAAAGTGCCAACACAGCAACAGGGGAGGGAGGAAACTCTCCCATTGGGCTGCTGAACAGAGGGGTGGGGTGAACTCTGTGCTGGGGAAGAGAGGAAGCACTTCCATTGGGCTGCTAGGCAGAGGGGCACGGCAAACCCTGTGCTGGGGCAACTGCATGGGTGCCCAAAGAGACGGCTCAAAGTGCCACTTCTGGCTTTCAAGAGTGTGTGAGGCTCCACCCCTTGGTGTATTAAAAAACACCTGAAGACAGCATTGTTTAACCTGGAATTTATTTATTTCATACATTTATATACAGTACTGCCACACTGGAGAATAAAACTTCACCACTCTGAGCATTCAAAAATATGTACCCTGCAATAGTATCCTAACGATTTGTAATCTTTTTCCTTTTTGGATTGTCACAGCAAAGCAAAGCAATTACACTTATATACTGCCCCATAGCACTTAATGCACTCTCTGGGTGCCTTACAGAGTAATCAGTATTTTGCCCCCAACATGCTGGGTTCTCATTTTACCAATCTTGGAAGGAAGGAAGGATGAATCAGCCTGGACCCTGTCAAGATCAAACTTACAACGTTTTGGCTGCAGTACAGCAGTTTAACCACTGCACCATCAGGGCTCTTATAGACATATAAGAGTACAGTATAGTACAGTATAGACATACAGTGGAACATTGGTTAATGTAATTAATGCGTTCTCCAGGACATTTCTTATAGTGAAAATTACTTTAACCAAATTTCCCATTGAATGCAATTTCCCATAGGAATGCATTGAAAACCAAAATACTTTAACCGGAACATGGTTTTCCATGGGAATGCATTGATGATCAATTAATCCATTCTGAAAAAAATTCCATAAACTGAGCCACTATTTTCTATGCATTTCCTTTTGTTACGTGATTTTTATGTTAACTGAGCCATTTTGTTAACTAAGGTTCCACTGTATAGCTCTTTAATTGTTAGGGCGAAGGGAGTTCTTTGTATTGTGTATTTGTAAATATGTACACTCTCAAGTGTTGTGAAATGTCACTAATCAGGTGGAATGAATGAATGAATGAATGCCAAGAAGAATACTTGGATGGTATTGAGTCAAGGGGCCTGGAATGGCCCATTGCAAATGTCTACACAAGGCTTCATTTTTAAATAGGTGATAGGACAAACACATTGTAACCGCAATAGAAAGTGATAGAGAGAGAACACTCTCAAATTTTGGCAGCATGATTGTCCACCAATGCAAGCAGACCTATAAATGGCACTTTTCTGTATTCAGTAAATGTAATTCCATGACTTAGGGAATGCATTGTTGCATGTATTTTTATGTGCTAATGATTTTGTGAATAGGCCATAGTTTAGATCAGGGGTGCCCAAACTATGGCCTGTGGGCCAGATCTGGCCCCCAATGCCAATTCATCTGGCCCACAAAGCCCTCGTTGCTCCCAGAAGCGGGAGCAATGAGGGCTTCACAGGCTGGATGAATTGGCGCCGGGAGTGGATCCAGCCTGTGGGCCATAGTGACAAGCCCATGTCCCAAAAAGTTTGGGCACCTCTGGTTTAGGTTAAGTGGATGAGAAGATACTTAACACCAATAAGCCACTGTTTTCTTATGTGCAGCCACAAGCTGAATGCCTGAGTTATGTAGAGTATTTTGCTGCATGAAAGTCTGCAGTGTTCATACCAAGAGAAATTTGCATCATTTAAAAGGCTTGTTTTACCTACATGGGATTTTGTGTTTGCTCCAGACAATTTAATGAAGCATGCCTGACTAAGAACTCTCTGCTGACCCTGTGTGGAAGTACTGATTTGACCTCCTCACACATGAGTTTGCTCTGTATTCAAGCTTTGGTCTGTTCAGAAATGGCATGTGTTGTATTAAATTACTCTCATAGCCCTCAGGGCCCTGACTCACCAGATTCTCTTATATTAACAATATCCTCTTTGGGAATTCTACTCTGCATTACTGCTGTGCTTTTTTACACAGAGGCATATGGCTATCCTGCACTTAAATACTTCTGCTTTTAATTCTGGAATGTGCTGAAGTGCAAACTGCAGCTTGACTAAGACTGGCCCATTTGCGATAGAGGCATTGTTTCTGTCACTGATGGTCTTCAACTTCTTTACCCAGAATTCTTCTCTAATTAGTCAGAATTAATAATACAGCAGCTTCTCAAGCAGACTTCCTCTGCACTTCAAAGCACATTTCTGGGGGGGGGGGGAAACCATATATACTCGAGTATAAGCTGATCCAAATATAAGCTGAGGTACCTAATTTTACCTGAGAAACCTGGAAAACTGATTGATTCAAGTATAATCCTAGGGTGGGTTTTGGGTGACTGAGTGCCCATCGGAAGGGAGATGGGGAGAGCCTACCTATGGGTGTGCATGTGTGTATATGCACACAGGTCTAACTATGGCTGACAGAGGGATCTGCTAAGTGACAGCGGTGCCACCCATCTCATGCTTGCGCTGCCAGGGAAGTGGGCTGGGTGGGCTGGGTTTATAATGCCAAGGCAGAACGCAGGAGCTGTGACTCAAAGCCTCGCTCCAGCCCAGAAGAGTAGCGTGCCTTGGCAGGGCCCCATATAAAAATTTGTTTGGGAGCCCTTAGGAAGGGTAAAGATTTGTTTTGCTTACGCATGTTGGGGGGCCCCGTCGCCCGGGGCCCCCGTATAATTGATACGGCAGATACGGCGGTAGCTACGCCTCTGCTCCAGCCCTTCTCTCAGCCGAGCACGAACCCGCAGCGGACAGGCAAGCCAGGCAAGCCCAGTTAGAAGCAGCCAGTCAAAGAGATGTGCCGAGCCGAATGGGGGGGGGGGGAGAAGCCTTTGCTGCCCGCTTCTCCCATTGTGTTGTCAGCGAGCGCAGGTGCTAGGAGCCCACTGGAGCCTTCCTTTGCTGCCGGGCCTGGAGGGCTTTATTTTCTTTCTTTTTAAAAAATATTGATGTATGTATTTGATAATTGATAATTGATAATATTGATGTATGTATTTGATACAGATAATACTTACTAACCACATATATTATTTATTATATTTTATCTGAACTAAAAGTTAAAAAAAGTTTGTTAAAAATTGTACTCTGCTTGCCAAATTATGTTTAGCCAAAAATGCCCCCAAACCAAATGCAAGTTTTGTATTGATTTTAAAATGTTGCCAAGCAAACATAACAAACAAGCTAGACAATTGAAATAAGGTGGGCTAACACTGCACAAGAACTGACTGGCTGAAATGTCCTATACTGTATTCAGATTATACACTGAAGAATCAAAACAAAACTAGATTCCTCCCCCCTGCTTTTGTTTAAATTATCAGGATCCTTTGTAATAACCTCTCTACCACACTGCCCCCCTTTGCCTTTCCTTGGGTTGGAACACCCAGGTAAGAATCTGATATGATGAAGGCTGTGGGCTCTGATGAGAACTATACCACTTTCAACAGAGCAGACCCCCCCCCAAGAGTTGGCTGCGCTTCAGACCTTAAACAAAATTCCAGAAGGCTAGGCTCCTAGAGCTAGCATGCCTGTCCCATGAGGTAGCTGCTTTCACCTCTACAAAAAATGCTCAATTTCCCAGTAGGTAGATGTAGGTACCACTTTGGTGGGAAGGTAAACAGTGTTCCATGCAGTCTGGTGTCTTGTCATACCTGCCATATGTCCATGGAAATGTCTGCAGATGTTAACTGTAAAAGGAGATGAGCACCAAACCCTAGAGTCAGATACAACTGACTTTCAAGAAAGGACTGGCTTTATGTACCAACAACTCTCCAGTACAATAATCCAAACATATGTTGGGCAAATTCAAGAGGAACACACCAGAAAATAACTTATCAATCTAAAACACATACAGTAAAACCTTGTATAAAAAGTGCCTTGCTTAGAGAGTAACTTGCTTAAAGAAAAGAATTTTCTCTAAATGGTAGCCTTGCTTAAACCAACCAAGAACTTGCTTAACAACTGAATCAGGGTTCGCAATTCTTCCCGCCAGAAGTCACAATTGGTCACTTACAATAATGTTTCGCATAAAGAGCAAACTCACTTAAAGCGCAATCCTGTGGAATGAATTATGCTCTTTATGGGACTAATAAAAAAATAAAATTAAGCAGAAGGAACTGTATCTACAGTATGTTCAGCTCTTGCTTCATAATTGTCTTTTCCTTTATCATCTTTTCTTTGCATTCAAAATTAATTCTATTTGAAGGAGTGGGAATTGTCATCCCATTCATAGACAATGTCACTGGTATAACCTATAGTGCATAACATGCAATAGTATGTGCGGCAGGGCAAGGAAATGGGTCTCATTTTTCGTTTATGCAGTAACACCCTCTATAACAAAAAAACCAAACCTGATATAACAAAAAGAATGTGAAGAAAACTGTTGCCTCATATAGCAAAATTTTCGTCATACGAAGCAATGTTTCTCCCAGGGTGTTTTTCAGTGCATCCCTATGGAGATTTTCATTATATGAAGCATCCCATAGGAAATTTCATTATACGAATCATGCTTTGTATAACAAAAAAATCGCATAGCAAAAAGCTTCACAGAACAAATTATTTTCGTTATACGAGTTACTACTGTACATCTTTATTCTGTGAGTCTCCAAGAGAACATAGTAACCTGCACAAATACAGCAAATACATTGGTAAAATAAGGAGAGAGAGAGAAATCAGCAGTCAGTGGTGGTGAGTGTAGGTGGAGGGGACCTTAATTTATTATTTTATGTCATCCTTCAGGTTCACAATCCGGTGACACAATTGATGTTAAATAGTTATTTACCTATGCTTCTGCCCTCACTACATGTTTCTGTGTAGTATCACAGGGCAAAATGTGGCACTCCAGATGTTGGAATGCAACTTTCAGCACTTCTCACTCCAGTCCACTATCAATAACCAAGCATCTTCATTCACTTGCCCACTCACAGTTAAGCAGTGATGGTCATTTTACTTTGTTTGCTGCCACATTTTACAGTCTCTCTCGCTACATATGGATGAAGTGGACTTGGTCCATGAAAGTTCACATTTAAATACAGGAGTTAGTCTTTAAGGTGCCGTAACATTTTTGTCTTTTTTTTTTGGCGCTTCTGTTTTGTTTACTCTCAGATATACAAATACAGTTTTGTTTACTCTGTTTTGTTTACTCTCGGATATACAAATACAGTTAGAACAATAACATAATTGAGACCTGCATGATCTCAAAGGTCACTAAAGAAGTGAAACAGAGTCTGCTGACCTTCATGTGCCTTGGCCAACAAAAAAACTGTGCTTTCCCTCACACACACAGACTCAAATATGGACACAACCCTTGATGTTGATATTTTTCTGATAAATTAGAGGAGAATGAATAGAAGAAAGGCCTCATTTCAGTAACACCAGTGTAGGTGACCTTATGTAGTACAGCCATTATGTACTATGAGCCTTCATAATGCCTGTTCATTGTTACAGCTGGTGGGGCAATCTTCAAAATCATCTGGCGGACATCAGTTTTTCTTCTTGTGCAACTGATGAAAAATCTCATCAGCCTCCAGAAGGATTATATTTGCCTTAATAATAATAATTTCATGTCAGAGATTACTCTGGGTTGAAACGATTTTTGCTGGAGAAACTCCTCTCAGGGAATGCCCAAATGATGCTCCTTTCATTCATTCATTCATTCAATTTCTATGCTGCCCTGTTTGATAAAACCGACTCAGGGCGGCTCACAGAACCCACAAATATAACATTCCATGAAACAACAATATCACAATATAAAATATAAATATAACAAAGCATATACACATTACAACAGAATAAGATGCAATGGGGTAACAACAAATAAATCATAATATCATATCATATCATATCATAACACATTACAAAAAGAAAAAAATCATTCATTTAAAAGTCTCATAAAAACTCGTAGCAGTCCCAGCAGAAATCACACCCTGTCAGCACAACCAACTGTTGATAAGGCCCGTAGGTCAGCGGTGGTTCCCTATCCCCCCTGGTGGGGGCCGGGGTCAGCATCATTGTCTTCGGCCAGCTGCGTGGCCATGGTGGCTTTTATCACCCAGGCCATTGGTGGGGGCCGTGGTCAGCGTTGTTGTCTGTTGTTGGGGGCTGGGTCCAAGGCAGCATGTCCTGCCTCCTGTTGGGCCGCGGAGGCTTCTTTTGAACCCAGCCGGTGTTGGAGGCTGGGTCCGAAGCAGGGAGTCCTGTCTCCTGTCCTTTCATGTCCCCAAGTGCAGCTTTCGGGTATCGAAACCCGACCTTCTAGTTTCCAGCTCAGTTTCTTAACCACTAAGCCGTAACCATTAAGCCTTAATGAAGCTGCCGTAATGAAAGAGGGTGTTTAGGGAAAATGACTAAAAATCTGGGGGAGTTTGTCCCTTTGCAGAAACACTTATGTTAAAAGACATTCATGATCAAGTTAAATGGCCCACTTGAGTTCAAATAGTGTTTTTCACATTCACTTTTCTTTGTTGTTGTTCAGTCGCACAGTCGATTCCGACCCCCTGCTACCCCATGGACCACCGTCCGCCAGGCACTCCTGTCCTCCACCATCCCCCTCAACTCGCTCAGCTCTGTGCCCATTGCTTCTACAATACCATCTAGCCACCTCATCTTGGGCCGTCCCCTTCTTCTTTTGCCCTCCATCCTTCCTAGCATCAAGGCTTTCTCAAGTGAATCCTCTCTTCTCATTTGATGTCCAAAGTACTTTAGCTTCATCTTTATTATTTGACCTTCTAAGGAGCAGTCAGGGTTGATTTCTTCTAAGATTGACCTATTTGTTCTCCTCGCTGTCCAGGGGACTCTCAAAACTCTCCTCCAACACCACATCTCAAAGGCGTCTATTCTTCTGCGCTCAGCTTTCCTAATGGTCCAACTCTCACAACCATACATTGCCACAGGGAATACCATTGCTTTGACTATGCGAATTTTTGTTTTCAATGTGATGTCTCTACTTTTCACTATGCTCCCCAGGTTTCTCATCGCTTGCCTCCCAAGAATCAGTCGCCTTTTTATTTCATAGCTGCAATCACCATCTGCAGTGAGCTTTGATCCTAGGAAAGTAAAATCTGTCACTGCTTCTACTTCTTCCCCATCTATTTTCCAGGGACTGATAGGGCCTGTTGCCATGATCTTGGTTTTCTTGATATTGAGTCTCAAGCCAGCTTTTTCACTTTCTTCTTTCAACCTAATCAGGAGCTTCTTTAGGTCCTCCTCACTTTCTGCCATGAGGGTGGTATCATCTGCATATCTCAAATTTTTGATGATTCTTCCAGCAATTTTGATCCCAAATTGTGATTCCTCCATCCCTGCATTGCGCATTATGTGTTCTGTGTATAAGTTGAATAAGCAGGGTGACAAAATGCAGCCTTGTCTTACTATTTTTCCTATTCCAAACCACTCCGTCATTCCATTTTCTGTCCTAACTGTTGCCTCTTGATTCATGTACAGATTTCTCATGAGGCCTATAAGGTGTTCCCGTATTCCCATCTCTTTAATTACTAATCACATTTTGTTGTGGTCGACACAGTCAAAAGCCTTAGTGTAATCAATGAAACAGAAGTAGACTTGTTTCTGATATTCCTTTGTTTTTTCCATGATCCATCTTATGTTGGCGATGTGGTCTCTAGTCCCCCTGCCTCTTCTGAAACCCGCCTGCACTTCTGGTAATTCTCTCTCCACATACTGTTGCAGTCTATCCTGTATTATCTTGAGCATCACCTTGCTAGCGCATCACCCTTGTACATTGTCACGGTATGTTATATTGTTCTGTTAACTCATACACAAGACCTCACAGAACAGCACAATTGCCTTTTCTCCACATGCCCATGGTTCTTGGGATCCAAGCCAAGGACTTTATGCATCCATCCCAGGAATGTCAAGACAGGAAACACTAACTTTAAAATACTAATATTATACCTGCTATTCAGTTGATTGTTGCCAGCTGAATGTTGTAGCTTTATTGCTGCCTTTGTATTATTACATTGTTTTATGTTGGATTGTACTTTAATGGATCTTTTAAAGTTACCTTGGAGGCCGGTTAGGCTGAACAAATTTAAACAAACAAACTCTGTGAAAATCTTTGAACTATGGCCAGAGCCCGGAACCTATTATATACATTGGGGTATATAAAACTATAAGATTGCAGGCTGTAACAGCAATCGAGTCATGGATGGGTCAAGCTTTCTGAGAAGATAATGCATTCTTCTTTAAAAGAAAAAAACATAGAAGAAAAACAGTAGGGGTTTGTATTGTAACTGGATTTACAGTGATATAGAAGAGAAAGTGTCTCTCCTTTATTTATTTATTTATTAAATTTCTATCACACCCATTTGGGATATTTTCCCATTCTGGTTAGCATACAATAGTTAAAACCAGAAATATACAAGCAACATACAAACTCACCCGCCCCCGGGGACTCTCTTTGACTTCATTGTGAGGCACAGTGTAAGGGTGGATTTGTCTTTTCTAGAGAAAATTTGCACATTTTCCCAACAGACCTTCACTCCTTTCTGTGAACCATTCAGTGTTGGAAGTAGAATACTTTTGCTCATTGTATGAATTAGTAAAGGTTTATGTCTTTGTGATCAGTAAACCTGGCCTATTCTGCTTCTTTTGTGTGCTGAACTTTGCAAAGTGAAAACATGTTAGTTTTCTACAGAAATTTCACCCAGATTATATTTTGTACAGCGGACAAAACCTATGAACAAAATTCTACATCTAGGTGATATACTGCAACTGAACTCTTTTGAAGTGACTGGAAAAACTTTGAAGAGCTGCCAGACTACAGTACTAATCTTGGCTAGAATCTCATAATAGTGCAGTTATACTGGCATGATATTATGTCTTAGCAGGGGTGGGGGGAATTAAATGTCCAGGAGTTTCAAGTTCCACAGCTTTTGGTCTTCAGGAAGAATGCCTGCAAATTATTGAATGAATTGAATATCAATTTTTAGAAACTGAAATGAGACTAGCCTTGAGGTAGCAAATTCCGCTTCTTTGTCATGGAGTCCAGGACAGGAAAAAAAACAAGACTGCATTTTGCTAAGACTTCTATATTGTCTGAGAATTCTTCTTCCAAATGAACCTCATTTGAGTCACTAATTAGAGCTGCTTCTGCAAACAATCAGAAAAAAGAAAATAGCTTTATCTAAGCATTCTGAAATACAGTACACACATTGGCAGTATCACCTAAGAAGTAGAATATAGCCTCTGGCAGGGAAAAGCATGTTCATTTAATACCATGGCAAATGAAGAGACAGGCCCCACCCAGAATACTACTGAGGTGGTAGGTGGTGGAGGGGAGAAAGAGAATAATTAGCTCAGGGTGCATTAGGGATGGAAGCAGCTTCTTCCATCGCAAAAAAAGGCTCTAGCTGTCATGTGGATCTGGAGGTTTAATGTGTGCCTTTAGTAAAAGTGAGGGACCTAGAGGTGAGCAATGGAATTCAATTTTCTATTATTCATTCATGATAATTGATTACATATATATTCTGCCTTTCCTCTGCTGAGCTCAAAATGACAAATTGACTCTTCCCTTCCCCCTTTATCCTCACCACAAGTCTGTGAGGTGGATCAAACTCAGAGAGCATGGCTGGCCCAACATCAGCAGAAAGCACCATCAGTTGTATCTGCAACCAGTCTCTCCCAAGTCCTGGTCCAGGAACACCAATACACCTTTTTCTGCACTATATCAGAGGTCAGCGAACTTGGCTCTCCAGATGTTTTTGGACTTCAGTTACCAGAAGTCCAAGTCAGTACACCTGCTTATTAGGGTTTCTGGGAATTCAAGTCCAAGAATCTCTGGAAAACCGTTTGCTGACCCTGAACTATATGAATATGGGCATACTAACTAAAGGTAAATGCCTTCCTTGTTCAAAAGCCAGTTGTGTCAGATTCTAGGGTACACTGCTCATCACCATTTACAGCCAAATAGCCAGCACTGTCTGCATCTGCAAACATTTCCAGGTTCATATGGCAGACATGACTAGATACTGGAGTGCACATAACACTGTTACTTTCCCCACATAAGTGGTATCTGTTTATCTACTTGTAATTTCTTTCTTTCAAACTGCTAGGTTGGCAGGAGCTGGGACAAATGACAAGCCCTCACTCCATCACGCAGCACTTGGGTCTTGAACTGTTAACCTGCTGATCTTCTGGTTATCAAGCTCAGCATATTAACCACTAAGCTACTGCAGCCATATGAGCATACTAAGATGCCTTAAATTCAACATATTAGTGTTTAGATGCAATGTTACATGCTGTGATAAAAAGCAACTTTTCAAGAAAAATGGAATCATTTCACACTTCGCTACTGACATCCTCTAACTAGACGGTATTGGTAAAAGATCAAGCTTGTTCAAATATCATTGGTTTCAGTTGGATCACATTCAGTTGGAAAGAACTAAGCACAAACATAGAGTGACTGACTCTACTTTTGGATCCTAAACTTTGTGGGCTCATTAATTCATTAACATTTGCCATGCATGATCACACTATTAAAAACAGTAATTGTCAGTGGGTAAATATGTAGCAGTGTGTTATAGGCACTGGGCAAATGCAGATTATATTATTTACACAATTTGACAATATTTGATAATGTGTGTTATGAAAGAAGGAAGATGTATTTATGATCTGCAAGTTGGCCCCCAAGCTGTTCGTTGTGAATAATCACTATTTGAGATTCAGCTTCTTTTGACAAGCGTATGGCATGGTTCTGAAGCCAGTTTGCTTTCCAAATGCAATTACAGTTTGAATGTGCTTTAGTATTCTACAACAGTCTGTTGCTGCTTTGTGGGGGACATGCCTGCTAGGAAATATACTTGCAAAAAAAAAAAGTCATTGTTTGCAGAAAGCATAGATAAAAGGAATTCAAATGAAAGCCAAGAAAAGCCCTACTGTGCAGACGTTTTGAAGACAAGTTGCATAATCTTAGCCCTGTGATCACAACAGTAAAGGCAGATAACATGAACAATTTATATATAATATACATATATATGTAACTAGCTAGGTATAGACAAAATGAGCCTCATTTATGCCAAAGACAGCATTAATCAAGGCTAGGCTTCTGTTGCCAAGATTCAAAATTGAAAGAAAGGAAGTCAAAACATATCCCCACAGAAAACAACAGTGCCCATTTTCCTCACATGAATAACGTACAGGTTACCATCCATATATTTTGATTTACTGCAGAGGTAGAAGATGCATGGCCTTCCAAGTGTTGCTAGACTACAACTCCCTTAATCCCCATTCAGCACTGGGAACTGTGACATGACATGAGGGTGGTACTTCTATATCACAGAGCTGAGATTTTCTGATGTAAAGCAGGCTATACTTATTTAAATAATTAAAAACAAATAGTCCAACTGCCTCAGGGAGCTTCTGAAGGTTTCTGGTTTGGCATGCAGTGTCTCCAGCAAAGCTGAACTCTGATTGTGACAATCAACTCACTCCCCAAGTAGGACTCGGACATCCTCCAGCCTCCTGGCGATGGGATTGCTCCTGATTCCTGCTTCCCTGGTCTAATTCCCAGCAGTTCAGGCTTCTCCTATCAGTATGCCCCATCACCCCTGACCTAAATACAGGTAGTAAGCAAAGGGTGCACATGAAAATAGTGTAGATTCAGGTAATGTGAGCCAAGTAATCACTCCAAGTCTCTCCAGGTATTTTAGAAATATATTGAAATCATAGCAGATACAGAATAAAGCTCATCAGAAGCTTAGAAAACATTTCAAAATAAAGAAAGCTGCTTATTTGAGAGAAAGCCCATGGCCCCCCTTCTGTCTGAATAGGCTACATGATTGCAGTTGAGATCCAAGAGAGTGTCTCTTGCCCCCACCTTTTTCTGGGTTATATCTCCTCCCTCAGCGTCCACCTTCTGGTCATCCCTCTTAGGGATTCCAACCAATGATCTCACAGGATGATATGTCTATCACACCTTAGGTTTCATTTCTTCCAAACCATGAAGCCCACATTGTTTACATTCCATTCTCTCCCCCTGATCTGAAATCGCCATCTTGGATGAGGCTAAAGCCTCGTTACACTGATCTCACTCGCCTGTTTTCTAGAAATGGACAATGTTGTCCTTAAGGATGTTGTTTGGGAGTGAACATGAAGGCCTTGGAGAGGAGGCTCACATTTCTTTAGCAGGCCTTTTCCTTGTTGCTGTCACTACAATCAACTCACTTACAGTAATACCTCGGATAACGCTAAAACTTGGTTCCACAAGTCTTGGTGTTATCCGATTTTTAGTGTTATCTGATGCATATTAAAATCCTATGGGATGGATCAGATAACATTAAAGCTCCATAGAGATACATTGTAACTGCACAGGCTTTAGTGGTTGTTATCTGATCCATCCCATAGGACCTTAACGTTATTCGATGCAATTCCCCCCCCCCCAGATTACTTAACGTTATGCGATTTTAGCGTTATCCGAGGTAAACATTATCCGAGATATTACTGTGCTGTATTCTGTTAAATCCAATCTACACCTTTATTGAGAGTAAAATTTAAAATTACTGCTACTTCTCTGTCATCTCTCTGTTTGCTCTTGTCTAGAGGCTGGGGGAAGCAATAGCTGTGAAAGGAATAAACAGAAGGTTTGAGACTGTCAGAACCTCTGAATTGTAGCAAATGTATAATAAAATTATGGTTTGTTAGGGGAGATAATTCCTTAAATACTGAAAAATACCTGCTTGTCAGAGCATGAGCATTTTGCACCTCCCATAGTTTGCAGATCATCTCGTAAAGTTTCAAGATTGATCACTAGGCAGTGAACAATATCTCCTTCTGTAAATTGAGTTACTCAGATGTGAAGTTGTGCTGAAATTATATTTCTGGAACAGTTTTGGCAAGTGGTGACCCATCTGAGAATTTCAGGGTGACCATCTCAAGCCAAGGGTTGCCTCTGGTCTTTAGTAAGGTAAAGGTCAAGGTCACCCTTGATTCTAGGGTTCAATGCTCATCTCTGTTTATAGCAAAAGAGCCAGTGCTGTCTACATCTGCAAACATTTCCATGGACACGTGATTGGCATTCCTCAACACTGGAGTGCACGGAACACTATCTTTAGTATCATGGTGTAATGGCACTGGAATGCTAAATGCAGGAATCCAAATCAAAGGATAATTTAGGGAACACGTATGTCATGGGACATTGGAGAGTTTTATGTGTTCCCCAAAGACCTTTCATACAAAAACTTTGCTATCAAGCACATTTCATGTGCCCCAACTCTTTAGACATTTTTACTCAAAATATGACAGAAATGCCCAGCAAAGTCCATCTGAGTAGGAGGAACATTCTGAAATTCCCTACTGCCCAAAGGAGTAATTGTTTTTTTTAAATTTTCAGAATCGGCAAGTTGATGTTGCAGTAATGAAGTAACTTATACCTAGAGACCTAGGCAAATTTTGATATGATTGAAGATGGCTGTCATGTTTCATTCTGGAATTAACCTTAAATAGAATCATGCCAGCTGTAATTAACACAGATGTCTGATTTTTTTCCTAGAGGTCTATAAAATTCTTTAGGGCTGTAAAGGAGTTCAAGCATCAGACTTTCTGATCTGACACGCACATTAGTGTGAGGTGTTAGTCATGCACTTTGGGTCGCATTAATCTCTCAGTTGCACATGGTGTAAAGAATTGCTCTGCAGAGTGTGCAAAGTTGAAAAGATCTAGGGTCATGGGCTGCCCCTGAATTGTACCAAAAGCAACATTTCAAGGTGAATAGACAAGAGCAAGGCTGAAAAAACATGTCTAAGGCATTTTAAGAAAAAAATTTGAAGGCACTTTTGTGCATCCCTGCAACTTCATGGACAAGAGAAAACCTTATATTATAGAGGTCAAGTACGCATACAGTATATCTATTTTATTTACTTAGCATATTTTAGGCCCTGTTTTCAGATTTACAAGCCTTTGTCTTTGGCAAACAAATCCAAACATAAAGGCACAATAAAAACAACAAACTTTATAAAACATCAGTGAAAAACATTGTAGCAGTTTATAAGCCAGCAGCTAGAATCAATAACAATAAAACAGCGGCAGTAAAACATAGTAATAAATAGGAGCATCTGACTCAGCACAACATCATGGAAGGAAATAATTCAGCATCAAATCAATTAACAGCAGTAAAATATTATGAAGAAAACAATTTAGAAAAAATTATGTTTATCTTTTGCTGGAAGAATTAAAATTATAGTACCAATAAAAGCTCCTTTGGGATGATTTTTATTTAATAAAATATCATGTTAGAGTATACCGCTAATGCATGTTACGTTTTCTATTTGGGAGACCTTTTTTGGACATACAATCAATACAGTGGGCAAATCATTAAATATATTGAAATAATGCAGTGACCCACAAGGGACTTGATTGTGTTTCCAGTAGGAATGTGAAAGAAATTCCTATTAAGATCAGGAGGAAGAGAACAACAGCATATGAATACAAAGCATAGGCATCTTTTAATTTTCCATAATCTGGAGGAAATTGTGAATCTCAAATCCTCTTTCCCCCCCCCCCACTTCTTTGATGTCCAAATTATATACAAGCAAATTATTACATCAAAAATTTCATATATTTAAGATGTGCTAATGAACATGTTTTGGTCTATGGTAGTTTGAGTTAAGCTCATGTACATTAGAAAAATGCATCAAAAATAGAAATTTCCATGCAAGGAGGGGGAAAACATATTTCAGAACCTGCTGTGGAACCTATTGGTGGGATTCTGAGAAAGGAAATGGAAATGGAAAGATACACACCACAAATTTCCAAAATGGCTAAATTTGGGAAATGACAGCATTCAGTGAAAGCTACAATTTAAAGCAAGGTGTTGCCAAGATATTGCCAACCTAGCAGTTCAAAAGCAAGAAATTGCAAGTAGATAAACAGGTACCACTTCAGTGGGAAGGTAAACAACATTCCATGTCTAGTCATGCTTGCCACATGTCCACTAAAATGTCTGCAAACACAGACAGCGCTGGCACTTTGGCTATAAACAGAGATAAGCGTTGAACTCCCAGAGTTGGATATGACTGGTTTTCAAGCAAGGGAAGTCTTTACCTATTGCTAAGGAATGAACATGGAAGAATCAGTGGCTTTATAGCTCAGAAACAGAGATCTCCTATGCTCTGCCATCCTTACTTTTTTTTTCTTTTTAAAACCATGTCTGCTTCATTTGCTATTTATACTGCACAGGGAAATGATTGGAAGCTGCAGGCATTGCCAAAAGACTTCCAAAGCAGATACTGTATTTTCATTTTACATTTGACGAGACTCCTTGCAAGAATGTATGCTTTACTTTTCTTGGCTCATGTTTGGATGACAGTGTAGAATTTAGAAACATATCCCAGCTGTTGTGACAACCCTATTTCTTGAAACCATCTAATTAACAACTTGGGTTTTCTTTAGTGCAAAACAGTGCTGTTTAGCTAAGGGGGGGGGGGAGAGAATTCCTATTAAATTCCACTTTGTCTTTGGAGTGAGCTGTCACTAAAATGGGAGCTACATATGTCATCATGAGCACTTGGATTGTGTACATGCTGCTTTGATAAGATTTGATTGACTGCCGGGCTCATCAACATGGCACATGGAGTGCATTTACTCTCTCACATAAAAAGTCCATTACTGAGGAATACAGTAACTTTGGAATAAAAGTTTATAATGGATTCGGACTGGAAGAGGAATACTAATAGAGTGAAGAAGCAGCCACAGCTGATCCGCACTTCCTCCCCTCCGGCCACACCAATGCCGGAGGAGGATAAAGGGCCGCCCAGATCCCGGGGTGGCTGAAGAAGCAGCCCCAGCTGATCCTTGCTTCCTCTCCTCCAGCCACACCAACACTGGAGGGGAGGACAAAAGGGCTGCCAGGGTTCTGAGGTGGCCGAAAAAACAGCTCAGGCCAGCCGGCAGGAGGGAATTAAGATCGTCTGAGCGACAGGGCCAGCGAGCAGTAAAAACGCCACCTTGCTGCGGCTGCTTCAACCACCAGACTCTTCCCTTGGATTATTTCTTGACCACGTTATGTGGGACTGCTCATATGGGATTTAGCAAATGTGGTCTTTGTTTTTGTGATGTTTTTTGTAATACTGTGATATTGATGCTTTTTGATTGCTACTGTGATATTGATACCTTTGAAATTGTGATGATTTATGATAATATGTTTATTATGACTGTGGAACCTGTAATATGATATGTTTATTATGACTGTGTATAACCTGTAATTGTAATTATATATTTTGTATCTCTGTTAGCCATCCAGAGTCACTCTGCGAGTGGGGCAGCATACAAGTCTAAAAATTAAATAAAATTAAATTAATCAAAGGAGACAATGTGAATCTCTCCAGCTACTTATTTGAGTATCACAAGATGTGACAAGATGGTTAGAGTAGTCTTCAAGAACAGGTTGTTTTTCAAGAACAAGTTATGAGTCTGGCCAGACATCTCACTACACTAAAGGAGTATACCATACAGCCAGCAACTCAGCACCAAATGTCGGGTGGCGGTTAACTAACCTGACTCCCTAAAGGGGCGAATGGCTATGGGCAGATAAGCCCCTTTCGGTGGGGTGATGGTTTCCTCAGTGGAGGAAATGCCACTGGAAACCATCATATTAGGCCCGAAGGCAAAATGAGTGGGGGAGGAACTCTGATTCCCAATGGTCATGGAGTTGAAAGAGACCATGCCAGATGGACTGGCTGTGAAGGCACACCTTGATAATATCCTCAAGGCTGTGGCAGTCCATTGCAGTCCCAGTGTTGAATCCGGCATGGGGCACTTCTTGGCAAGCTGGGACCTTAAACAAATTCATGCCAGTGACAAAGGGGAAAAATACATTCTTGTATAGGAGTTGCAGTCGACCACGACCAAGAACCATTTTTGAAATTAGCCATTTCAAATTGTGCAAACATTATATGTAAAAATATATCTTCTGGGAGGTGGGGTTCAGGTTATGAAGTCTCTTTTATTAAAGTGACATAGCTTAGGGCTTTGGCATGTTTTAGGATCAGATCACAAATAAGGAAAATGACTGTTTCGTGTTTGTAAAGTCTTTTGCCCCTCCAGTTTCACCATTGTTTCAGAGCTAGAGTGCCTGAGATGTCAAACAAGCATGTAAAGTTCTGTTTGCCCCTGGATGACCAACTGCAAAACAAACCCATTTGCAAAATGTGGATTGAAGCAAGTTTGTGTTAAAATAACCAATCTCTCACCTCTTAAAGGAACTTTCCTTCAAATCAAATTTTAAATTATGATCTAGGTTCACACACCCTCCAGTCTGGACAGGAGACCTTTGTGACTCAAGAATTAAATAATCATCATATCTAGGGGATTTATATGTGTTTACTTAATATTCAACAATTGAGTCTGTAGGTCTACATTATCTGGAATAAGCAATTGTATATAGACTGCAGGTTATACACTTCAGAATATGGGTTTCAGAATGGCAGGGCTTGATTAGATGATTCATTTATGGCTGGTCATTAGAAGATAAATATGGGCTTAATTTGCAAATCGGACCATGTAAATACACATTCCCAAGAAAACCCTGCTGTGGGAGAAAAAATAGTTCAATTACAGGAAACAGATCTTTGTTTACTTTTTGAAGTTAGTGGGAGAGAAATTAGTGAATTTATAAATTGATGCCGTGAAGTCTCACTCCTATATCTGATGAAGTGGACTTGATCCACGAAAGATAACATTAAAATACAGCAGTTAGTCTTTAAAGTGTCTTGTTTATTCTCTGATATGCTTGAAACACAGACTAACATGGCTACTATTAAAAAAAAAGATAAAGAGTTATAGACTTCAGAAGTCCCTGGCTGTGAGATCATGAGTTAGGGGAGCTGTTTAATCTTCTCCTAGCTTGCAGAGCTAGAACAGGCTCTAATGAAATAAACACATTGCTTTTCTAACCTCATAGCAGCCTTTGATATGTATGTGGTTCTCTCCCCAAGAAAGGGGAAATTCTAGGCTCCATCTGCCACAGAACTATGGACCATCTCTTCTATGAGGTCTAATGCTAAAGGGTCAGCTTATAAGGGAAACTCCAATCCATACTATTATATATATAATGGATAAATGGTTTGACTCTCTAAATCCCAAGAGCAAAACAAAACTCTTGCTCCTATTTCAGAATGATTTCCATTTCACAGCCACAGTTTCCCTATTTTTACCCTTGCCTTTGCTCATCCATCTATCAACTTCTCTTTCCTCATCTATCATCTCCCCTGCTTCTCTAGTAAATTAAGCTATTTGAACAGGTGTGTGTGAGAGAAACTATTTCAAAGAAATAATGATCATGATAAACACCACCAGAAATACATATTGCTTCTCATTCCCTGTCTCCCCTTCATTTTCCAGTCTCCTGGAAAATGTGCTGTATTAATCACTAGGGCAGCAGTCAAGAGATAAAGCACAATTTGAATTTGGCTGTGCATTATGACATGTGTGTGTGCCCGCACAAAAAGAGAGGGCACACAGCAAAATAATTTGTCATTTTATATATTTGTACCACTGGGTTGCTCAGGACTAGTTCTCCATTGTTATTGCAGATTAAAATCATTCACATCCTTCTGGCCTCATCAGAGGTCACCTTTCTTGGAAGGGGATAAATATTGTGACAAGTCAAATTTTACCTTTAAAAAAAAATCAGCCTGTCATGGGGTTATGAGGCATTGTATGCATCCAAAAGGGAAAAGAGCCAAGCTTGCAACTTCTCCTTACCTATATGGGTTCTCTTTGCATTATTCTTATGCTTTCCAAGAGAAACATTAAAGGGTGCTGATGTCAGAGCTCAGGAAATGTCCAAAGATGTCGCCATGCTAATCTGTCTTACCACATTGGTCAAGAAAAGAGAGAACCAAAATATTTACAGCACTTTAAAAACTGAAAATTAAAAGTGCAACTATTCCTTTTCTCCCCATTTGCTTTTGCTAAAATACAGAATTTGAGAAAGTTACTTTTTGGACAGTAACGGTGAACAGCAAACTTATCTTAATTACTGTACATTGGCTATTTGCTTTATTTTTAAAAATTCACAAGTTTTATTTTTACTTTTATTTTAAATTTTTTTACAAATAACCTGATTGAATCATATTGTGTTTTTAGAATTTGCACATCAGAAAACAAAACAAAATAAACAAAACAAAACAAAAAACACTCTAGCACTTTAAAGACTAACTGCTATATTTTTATTGTTAGCTTTTGAGGATCAAGTCCACTTTTTCAGACAAGGAATGAAACTTACAGGCATGGTTTTTATACACCAAATTCAGGGGTCAAAGGGAGAAGGGTGTGTTCAAGCAAAATGGCCTGCTTCTGTTTACTTTGGTGCAATGGATTTAAGACAGTTAATAATCCAAGCAGCCCATTTTTCTGATCATTTTAAATTTATAGAGCACTTTTCTGCAATTCAAACTCATTTAAATGGCCAAAGTAGCTCAAGGTCAGTCCCCACAAGACCCAAGCTGAACGTTGCACTGCAGTCCCCTTGGCATTTTGAAAGACACTTTTTCCATGACAGCATCAAAATGGTGGCTCTGATCAAGCATTGTCAGTTCACGTTGCCTCAAAAGAGGCACTAAGTTGTCAAGATGATGGATGATGGGGAATACATGAAGCATGGTCCCCTGCCCCACTGTGGTTTGCTATTAAAAACACAAGATACAGGATAATGAAAATATTTAGACAAGTCTTTACAAGTATTGGTGGGGGGCACTGTAGTGGCTTAGTGGTTAAGATGCTGCATTTGATGACCAGAAGGTTGGCAGGTCAGCAGTTCAAGACCCAAGTGCTGTATGACAGAGTGAGTTCCTGTCTCTGTCCCAGCTCCTGCCAATCTAGCAGTTTGAAAGCAAGAAATTACAAGCAGATAAATAGTTACTGCTTCAGTGGGAAGTTAACAATGTTCCATGCACTCTCATGTGTAGTCATCCCTGCCACATTACCATGGAAATGTCTGCAGACACAGACAGCGCTGGCTCTTTGGCTGTAAATTTAGATGAGCACCACCCCCAAAAGTCGGACATGACTAGCTTTTGAGCAAGGGTAACCTTTACCTTTTATGCAAGTAAGAGGATTTTTATACACCTATGTGATGTTTAAGCAGTCATGTATGTAGTCGTTAGTATTGGTATGTAAACATCAGTATTGTACAATCCTGAATCAGCCTGTGGAATAATACATGTTGGTTGAAAGGATAGAAATGAGATCTGGTAATTACTCTCATGTGAGTATTTCACCTACTGGAAGGATTCTGTGTTAACTGCTCTGGTCATGCTTTGAGACAAAATCTTGCATCCAGAAATAGCACACTTTCAAAATGTCTTAGAAAGGACCTTTGCAAGATGATTCATTTCCCTATCACAATAACATGGAGGGTAAAAGTTAAAGCCAGTTGTAACTAGATTGACTTGCCTTGGGACCACCTTGCCTGCTAGAATTCTTTCTGGCTGAGCAAGATGAAGATTTTGCTTTATCGTCTTATATGGGAACAATCACAATATTCAAAAGACGTGCTGTCCAAACAGATTTTGTGTTTTGTTACCCCAGAGGGGTTCCAGCCAGAATGTTGCATTCTCAACATCCAACCTGCTCATTCATGGAATATACAGAAGGATGAACTTTCTTATTGTTTATGTCAGGAAACAATCTGAGAAATAGAACACATACGCTTTCTGGATTTTTTTATAACCTGCAGCCTATATCCAATTGCTTATTCCAACTAATGCAGACCTACTGATTCAATCATTGAATATTAAGTAAACACTTATATAATCCTCTAGATTTGTTGGTTCTAGCTAAAGTCTGATGGCTAGCTGAGACTGCTGTTAGACTTAGGTACTTTTTAGCACTCAGTGGGCCATCTGGCCCAAAACTAGATAACCAATATGTACTTCAGTGTAGAAAATTAGAAGTGTTCCTGGAGTGTCCAACTAGTATTTGTAGAAAAATTATGAATGGGTCATAAAGATGAGTCTTTCCCCATCACTGCCTCTACTAGCCAGATCTTTTAAATATCATGGCTAACAGCTCCTGACTGATAATATCAGCTGTCCATAAATTCTTTTAAAAGTTTTTGAGCTAGTGAAAATTTAAAGCTTTTTGATCTTGTGGCATTACAGTGTTCTGGATCAGCCTCTCCCAATCTGGCAGTCTTCGGGCCTATCAGACTACAAAAGGCCACTGGCTTTTAGCATAAAGGTTTCTCTTGCTCGAAAGCCAGTCATATCCAACTCTAGGGTTCAGTGCTCATTTCTGTTTCATAGCTGAAGAGCTGGCGCTGTCTGCTTCTGCAGACATTTCTGTGGTCATGTGGCAGGCATGACTAGACACCAGAGCACATGGAACACTGTTTACCTTCCCAACAAAGTGGTCCCTATTTATCTACTTGCAATTTCTTGCTTTTGAACTGCTAGGTTGGCAGGAGCTGGGACAAAGACAGGAGCTCATTCCATCCTGCAGTACTCGGGAATCAAACTGCTGACCTCCTGCCTTCCAGTCAGCGTCTTAGCCACTTGAGCCACTACAGTCATTTAGCCACTTTTAGGATACTTAAGTTTAAAATAACTGAAAGCACTTACATTATATTAGAAAATAAATGTCAAAACTATTAAATAATAATGGTTATTAACTTGGAGGTCTTTTAATAATAACTGCATTAAATTAATTTTATGAGTAACAGCAGGAGAAGAGGAAAGTCAAACCAAGATGGATTGATTCCCTAAGGGAAACCACTGCCTATAACTTGCAGGAGTTGAACAGGGCTGTTGAGGACAGGACATTTTAGAGGTCTTAAACTGGAGTTCACTTGATGACGCATAACAACAACAGTTTGTGTGTGTGTGAAAAAAAGATAAAGACAGTGGCCTTTGAGATGGTATACTTTTGCATGACTTCTTTGCCTTTCAAAAACCTGTCTTGCATTGAATGTGAATGACATGCCATCGATGAGAACTGTTTCCCTTAAAGAATGTAAGGAAGCATTAAGGAAATCACTGCCTTGCCCTTCTCTGTCTCAGCTTTCATTATTACTCTCTCTCTGGCCATTACTTCTGTTATCTGTCTTCCTTTGGTACTCATCTCCCTACCGCTCAGTTTCTGTCTACAATCCTCATTCTTCCATGTCTCTTTCTCCAGTTTATCATATTTTCTGCATGATACAAAACTCTGCTGCTAAGGACGCTGTAGCAGAATTGCCTCTTCAGTCCCTAACAAACTGTTGTTGTTTTTTTAGCATTGCAATTCTAGCCAGCTGGCATTTAGTCCTATGCTGTAAGTATTTGTCATTTCTAATTCCTTCTGGGTGTACCGGAGTGTTACTGGTTTTGTAGGAAGGATAATTAACTTCCACAGCAAAGTTTCTCACTAGGTAATTGAAAGATTTCAGAAACATTTTAGCAAAGGTTACCATCAGCATTGGAAAAACCAACCTCATATATTTCAACTTGTTTAAATTTGCATGTGTTAAGGGCTTCCGCAAGTTGGTGATTATCATGTGGAATAATTTGCTGTCATACTTAATGTAAAAAAATAATAAAAATAAACAGGACATAGCTGCAGTGTAAGGGTTAAGTTACTCTTTTTTACAGTAATACAAACAACCTTTTAACCATGTATTTAATCAGTTAATTTTCACTTCATCATTAATTTTCTAGAATATTTGTTGATTTTTGTCTCTTTTGTTCATGGATCATGAAGTATATCTCTCATAAACACAACTAAGAAGAGCCATACAAACTTGCAAACAAAGACAGATAGGAATGCAGTTATAGCAAGTCAACCTTCCATAGGGTGCCCTAACTATTTTGCTAAGGAATTCATTTCCCTCAAAGCTAGTACTTAACTAACTGTTTCAGTATGTGCAAATTTTAAATAAACCCATTTCACTAAGTGGAAGCAGACTTTGGACAAGTTATTTTTTAGGACCATACTGTGTAGAAGTCCCCCCACCAGCAGGGTGCTTGGGAAATGAAGTCCAGAAAAGAAACTTTTGATTCTAAGATCTGAGTGGAACAAATAGCTTCATTACCTAGGGCTCACTCTCTTCTAGGAGAAGGAGGAGAAAGTAGTGTTTGTTTGCTATTTTCCCACCTAGTCCTAATGTTGTCTTTGCATTTCACACAGAAAAATTACCTGTATATACTTGACTAGACGTCATCCTGAATATAAGTTGAGGCACCTAATTTGAGGTACCTAAAACTAGGAAAATAGATTGACCTGAGTATAAATCGGGGGTGGAAATTACAGCAGCTTCTAGTGAGTTTCAATAACTAAAATACATGAAAATATGGAAAAATTAATTAATTTAGACATTTGTATGGTTATGTTTTTGAGTGTTTAGGTTGGCCTGAATATAAGTTGAGTCCCATTTTTGGACCTAATTTGGAGGGCTAAAAAACACGACTTATACTCAAGTATATATGGTAAGATGCAGATAGAGAGACATAAACCTGTCAGTTTCACCTTTATTTAGCTATTTATTTATTTATTGTCATACTTCTATGTCGCCCTCTTCACGAATGATTCAGGGTGGCTGACAACAAATAAAATATACCAATTATACAATCCCACAATATAAACCCACCCATCACAAAAGATAATAAAAAGTTAAAATCTAAAAACAGTAAAAATTAAAAAGCTAAAAGCTAAAATTAAAATACAGCTAAAAACACAGCTAAGAACACCGGGGGGTGGTAGTGGTGGTGGTGTTAATAGGGAATCAAATGAGCCAACCGACCTGAGTGACAGTCCGGCCCAGACCCCATACCTGCCCACCCAGCCAGGTCTTAACACCCTTCCTAAAGGGCAGCAATTCTGTCTGGAGACGCAGTTCTGTTAGCAGAAGGTTCCATAGGGCTGGAACGGACACAGAGAAGGCTCTTCTTCTAGTGCTAGAGAGGTGCGCCTCTCTGGCTGATGGCACCACCAAAGAACCACTCCAGTCTGCTCTGGTGGGATGGACAGATACTCTTGGGTTGATGCGGCCTCTTAAGTATCCTGGCCCACTACCATGTAGGGCTTTAAATGTAATAACCAGCACCTTGAATTGCACTTGGAGGCAAACTGGCAACCAGTGCAACTCCCGGAGCCATGGTGAGCATAACGCCCGTACCCCATCTCAATCTGAGCAGCTGCATTCTGGACCAGTTACAGCCTCCGAATGGTCACCAAGGGCAGCCCCATGTAGAGCGCATTACAATAGACAAGTCTGGAGGTGACCAAGGCGTGCGTGATCATGAGCAAGGAGTCCCGATCAAGGAGCGGGCATAACTGATGTATAACATGAAGTTGTGCAAAAGCCCTCCTGGTCATGACTCCCACCTGCTCTTCAAGCAGTAGTTGCGAGTCCAGGAGGACCCCCAGATTACACATCGGGTCTGCTTGGGGCAGAACCATCCCATCCAGAACCAAAGATGGTAGCTTCTGAGATGATGCAGGACCCCTGACAACTGGATCAAACTTATGCCAGATAACATGGCCTGACTGCACCTCAGCCAACCCCAGCTCTACATTTTCCATGCTAGGATTCAACCTGGCATGAATCTGAGTGATTTTCTCTGCCAGATAATCAGCAAAAGCCTCAGCTGATCCCTGCCAACCGGGGCCTGCCCATCCCCTTCTGAGAAGGGACCTGGTAGCCTGGAACAAGGTTGCTGTGTGATTATCAGCAGAGGCAAGGAGGGCAGTGAAATATTGACATTTCACCTCCTCCATCGCCACTAGATATGCTCTAATTGCGGCTCTAGCTAGTGTTCGGTCGAATTCACTCCAGGTCTTTACCAAGCGGCGCTCTTGGTGTCTCTTTGCCCATTTAAATACCCTCAACTCCTCCATGAATCACGGGGAGGAGCAATGTCTACGTGCATAGAGAGTCTGTAGTGGTGCGATTACATCCAAAGCCGTCGCTGTCCTCTAATTCCAGAGGCCAGCAAGCGCCTCTGGTGAATCGTGTTGTCGGTCAAGAGGAATATCCCCCAGTTCCCTTTGGAATCCATCAGGATCCATCAGTCTGCGGGGGCAGGCCCATTGAACCGGCCCTACCTCCCTGCGGTGAAGCCCCACCCCCAGAAAGTCCAGAGTCACCAGTTAGTGATCCAACCATGGTGCAGATGTAATGACTAATTTCTGTAAATTCAGATCACTCTGCCACAGCTCCAACAAGAAAACTAAATCTGGGGTGTGGCCACTGCTCCTGGTTGGGCCCTGAATTACCTGAGTCAGGCCCACAGCTGCCATGGAAACCATGAACTCCCGTGCTGCCTCAGAACCAGCCCCCAATGAAGGCAAATTGAAGTCCCCCAGAACCATAAGTCTGGGGAACTCCAATGCCAACATGGTGACGGCCTCAAGGAGCTCAGGCAGGGAATCTGCTACCTTGCAGGGAGGCAGGTATAGGAGCACGATTCCCAACTGACCCTTAGGGCCCAACTACAGCAGCAGGGCCTCACATCCTGGCACTTGCAGAGCTATGGCTCTGACAACTCCCAGTGACTCCCTAGCTACAATGGCGACACCACCACCCCTCCCGTCATCCCTAGGCTGGTGCCAGATAACAAACCCAGCTGTACACAGTTCTGAAAGAGGAACCCCGTCCTCTGAGGCCAGTTTTCAGTGATGCATGCCAGGTGAGCCCGCTCCCCCAGAATAGAGTCTAAAATCAGGGGGGCCTTATTACAAACTTACCTGGCATTCAGCAGCAGCAGCCTAAGAGAGGGGTCACTCTTGATCAGCTGCACAGGAACCAGGGTGTAGCCAAGGGGCCAGAACAAGGGACAGCAATTAAACATCTGTCTCGTGTTCCCCCAGTGTGGCCCACCCCTCGGCTCCCACCATATCGCCACATGCCCGTCACAACACCAATTTGGGCCCCAGTAACCTCAATGTCGTCTCCAGACAGAGCGCTGCTCCTCTGTCCAGGCTGATGAGGCATACATTCCCTCCCCCTCCATACCCTCAATCCCCCCCCCAATCCCCTCCACTTAGATGCTTGAGCAACCGCTCCTCTTCCCCTCTGACCAGGAGGAGGCATAGTTAATCCTTTAATGTGGGGAGATGCCAGTGGCATAGCAGGACTAAAGCAGTCTCGGCAAGCCCTCTTTTTGATCTGTCGCCAGCCAGCAGCTGAGGCGCATCTCCTCCCCACCCAGAACAGTGCGGGGAGGGGGTTGCAGGTGGAATAGCGGGGCCAGGGCAGTCTCGGACAGCCCCCTTTTGGTTCTCTCACGCCAGCCAGCAGCTGAGGTGAATCTTCTTTCTATAGTTTCATGATTAAATTTCAAGTCCATTCTGACAGATTTGTGAAGGAATCTGCAGATTCTGGAAAGTATTTAGGTGTAAACAACAACATTCTCAAGGACAATGACTGGCCAAATTACAGTAGCTACAGCTATTCCCATTAATGGATATCAGACAAGAAACATGACAATGGGAAATAAAGAAGGCAAAATCCTGGTTGTGCCTTAAAAATTAACTTCTATATTTTGATATGAGCTTTTGTGGATCAAGTTGACTTCCTCAGCTTTCCTGCTGTAGAGTGGATCATATTCTACCTATGTGTCCTGCAACTATGAAAGATAAAAAGCCAGTCAGAAAAAGTGGACAACTTGCAGTGCAAGTGCAGCACTAGAAATATGGTTGAATACACAGGAATTCAATGCTAGATCTCAAGGAGTCAGCTACTCAAAGCACTCAAGCTGCTTGGGCAAATAGGTCACTACTGCTGTCTCCCAGACTTGACATTTCTTATATCAAGAGTTCTTTCCATCAAATTTATGAAGAATCCTATTGATGCAGGGATGTTCTTATCCAAAGGCAGTAAGATAACATGACCCAATAATATTCTGTCCACATTTTATTCATGAGTAAGCATTAAGACATGGATTTTTGCTAACTAGATGCTCTCCTACAATGTAGAACTTTAGCGCAAATAGCAATAGCGATATCAATTACACTTCTATACTGCCCCATAGTGCTTAGTGCACTCTCTGGGTGGATCACAAGGTAATTATCATTTTGCCCCAAACATGCTGGGTACTCATTTTACCGACCCCAGCAGGATGGAAGAATGAGTCATCCTGGATCCCTATCAGGATCAAACTCACAATGTTTTGGCCACAGTACAGCAGTTTAACCACTGCACCACCAGGCTCTTCCTTGAGTACTGAATGGCTAAGTACAAAGTGCAATTCAAGGTGCTGGTCATTACCTTTAAAGCCCTACATGGTAGTGGACTGGGATACTTAAGATACTGCATCTCCCCAAGGTTATCTGTCCGTCCCACCAGAGCAGACTGGAGAGGCTCCCTAGCTGTGTCATCAGCTAGAGAGGCTTGACTCTCTGGCACTAGAAGGAGGGCCTTCTCCGTGTCCGCTCTGGCTCTGTGGAACCGCCTGCCTCTAGAGTTACGCCTCCAGACGGAGTTGCTGGCTTTTAGGAAGGGAGTGAAGACTTGGCTGGTGGGAATGGTGTGGGGCAGTGATGGTTCATTGACCCCTCCTTGCTGGCTTTTCTAACATCTCATACCCACCCTTCCTCTCCTTTATCTAAAGGAACGAGACACTGTTTTAAATTGTTTTTAGAGTTTCAATTGTATTTTATATGTTTTATCTGATCGGTTGTAATCCACCTTGAGTCGCCTATGTGAGTAGGTTGGAACAGAAATTTGAATAAATAAATAAATAAAAGGAATCCAGACTTGAACTTTGGTTTAGAAAAAAAATGAGCTTTTGATTGGGTGCAATGGAAGTTTAGGATTGTGAGTCTTTCTTGTTTTCCCTGCATTATTTGTAAAAGAGGGCAGAGAGTCAGCCTTGCAGAAAGTGATGCCAAAGCTACAGCAGATGACATGTGGTACATGTTCTAGTCTGAGCTGTTTAAAAATAACTCCTACTTTGCGGGGACATTGTCAAATTTTGCAATATGGGCTTTTACAACTCTGTCACAAACCTCCCACAAACCTGGCTCAGGTTATCTACAGCAGACATCTGGTTGTGGGTAGAGAAAGAGCAAGCCATGCCACAGTCATTAGGGGGAACAGCTGGGTGCTGCTCCAGTGCTTGGGCCTTGCCTGCAAGGGAGGGAAAAAAATCCCCAATTCTAATCAAGGAAGCTCAGCTGATTCTCCTCAATGGCTAGAGGCACACACAAAAAGAGCAGAGCAGCTGTCACACAGTTTCTACAGTAGCCAATTCCAGCACTTGCACTCTGCAGAAAGGAACAGTTTATGAGCATTTGATGTAAAGTTTCTTCAGGGGTTTTGCATCATCCCATTCTGCAGAGGCAGACAGAAAGAAGAAGTGGCAGCCAGTGATGCGAGGGACGATTTGGGGGGGAGGCAAGACAAGGAAAGGCAGCAGAGGTCAAGTGGCAGGAAGGAGATACAAGACGACGTTGGGACTTCTGGGCTTTTTTGAACTTGAGTTAATGCTTCCTCTCTGTTCGGAAGGGTCTTACGGTAATACAGTAATACTTCTCTCCTGAGCGTGCCCATCTCTCTCTTCCTCTCTCTCTTCCTCTCTTCCTCTCTTATACACAAATGCACTGTGAGCTAGACATACTGTAAAGAAGCAAATTATCTTACAGTTAGTGTGACCTAACCTGTTTGGGTGGAATGGAAGAGGCAAGCGATCTGTCTTTGTGTCAATAGAATAATGTTGCTTCAAATTCATTATTCTACAGTTGAAGAGAAACATCTCTTTGCCTTTGTCTTTGTTTGGCTTACTGGAGATATAAACATGTGTGAGCACTACCTTGCAAACATATCCATGCTTGGAGATTTGGGGGTGAATTTGACACGTTCAGCTAGGGATATTACTTGATTGTTTTGCCTGATGCTTTGGATTGTTAAGAAATAAACAAATGAATAAATAAATAATCCTTGCAAAGTTGAGGAGCAATACAAAAGTGCAGTAATAGATCAGGAGATCTTCATAGGTAAGGACAGCATGATTCCTCATCCTTGCCTGCAATTATGAGAAAATTGAAGATTGATTAATATCCCTATCTTAACAGAATGTATGATTGATAAAGTCTTCAGGCCAATGAAGTAGTACCATTGCATATAGGATATGGTTAATATTAATGAATCAATTCCCAGAACTCACTATATGATTTTAGTGTAGGGCAGAATGTACCATTGTTCCAGATATTTTCCCCCAATTTCCCAAATTTGGTTTGATGCTCAAATGTAAGACTGGATGCAGGAAAAGTTCTTGTGCCAGTTTTAGATATCTTTAGATGTCTTGGAAAACCATCTGAGGGAAGTGAAGGCTGTTTGGGCTATGATAACTAATGATGCCATCCCCTAGACCACGGGAAGCTGATGATTATCTTTTAAGTTATAAGTGGAAAGTTGTCTACAGAAGTCATCCTTGCCTGGTGGTAGACTTGTCTCCACCATAGTAAATTTGCTGATAGTTCTTCATTTGTGTTAAGACTGAAAGGCCATAGTCTCAAAATCAGATAATGATTAATAGAATCCCAATCTCTGTTGTCTTGGGTGTCACAATATATTTCACAGTAGAATCTAAAATGATCCCAGCTTGCAAGAGCATAGTAAGTTCCTTGGAAGCAGAGAGTAGAGAGGAAAGGAGAATAGCCAACATCACCCATCTTTTACCCTAGTTGTCATGAGGCAGAAGGACCTAGGAAGTGATTGCAACTCTGCTCAGGACCCAAAATATCTTACCAATTTTAGAAATCTTTATGAATGTAAAACTGGCAGATAGTTAATGGTTTTCCAGATATATATTTTTATTACTGCTGCTGTAAAGTCCAAAGCTGATGGAGTTTTAAGCCAAAAACATCTTTCAGTAGCCCTCCAGTTGGCAGTGAGTAGGACGTTCTTTTTTCTCTAAACTCACAAGATCAAGGGAATCTCAGGGAGGTCCAGGAGCACGGTCCTCCTGTTGATCAGGCTTCATGGTGATGAGCTGTATCCTACAGGTCTTGTTTATAGAATGATGGCTGAAGTCAGTTTGGAATATGTCCACACTCTAGCAGCTCATGGGAGAACCAAATATGAAGAATGTAGTTGGTGTTGAGTGGGATGTGTTCATTTTCCCTGTTTCCCATCACCTTGTGAAAATGAGGAACTTGTAAACTAGGCTGTGAAGAATACATAGTGAAGAGATGCTATGAATATTTCTTCCCACAGATGGATTGGTCCTCCCAATATTGCATGAGTAGCTTTACAACTCAACTCAGTCCCTTTATGATTCCTAGGAGTAATTAGATCACCAGAGTGTCATTTGAAAGGGTAGCATAGCTCAAACATCCTCTCCCTGCCTGATTTTACAGGCTGATGAGCACAATTTGTCAAGGACAATGGTGAAACTGCAGTGTGTCGACGAGTGCTCCTCTTGAGGAGTGCTCTGCCACTCTCTATCGCCCATAGTTTTAAGCGGGGGACAATGGATAATGACTGCTGAGTGTAAGCTGTACTGCAGTTGGGTAGACGAGCTGATCCTGTTAGTCCTAAAATGACATAAATATATGGAAATGCTGCCAGAAGAACTTGTTTGTTTTTCAGTCGAGGCACGGTAAATGCCCTTAGGTAATCAGAACCAATAAAAAGCACTGGCTTCTGTGACCTTTGAAGTTAACAAATTGTGTTGCAGTCTCTCCCAATCACTCTTATTTATTCACTGCAATGGTTGTTTAAAGCTTTTTCTAAAAAATAAATAAATCTGGAACCACAGCTACAAAAGGAAGTCCCTTATTTGCAGACAAACTTCCTCCTTGTTAAAGGAGACCATTTTCCAAAAGGCACAAAGAGCTCTTAATTGAAAAAGTGATGAGTGCTTCTGAGCGACTAAGCTATATAGCCTATAATACCGCAAGTGTTCAGATGAGACAATTTCATAGAACAATTTCCTATACAGCCTTGGACTGTTCCTCTTGCTGCTGCTGCTTGCTTTGTCATTCGCTATTTGTGATTTTCAATGTGATCCAATGCTATATTGCAACACTCTGGTGTTTAGTCATGCCTGCCACATGTCCATGGAAACGTCTGCAGACGCAGACAGCTTTGGCTCTTTGGCTATAAACAGAGATGAGTACTAAATCCTAGAGTCGGATATGACTGGCTTTCAAGCAAGGGCGAACTTTACCTTTACCTTTACCTTTACCTTTACCTTTACCTTTACTATAGTTAATGGAACATCACTAGCAATGGTAAAGAGACATAGAAATCAACACACAGCACTACTGCCTGACTTAACTCTGCTGTAGAAATATTATAAGAAATAAAAGAAACAACTGTTCTGGCAAGGACCATAAGAGGGAAAAAGAAATAGAGCTGAGAGAGAAAGGAATGAAAAGTTCCCTAGATATGATCAGTGGCTGAAGCCCTGGATCAAATATGAGAAACATTATATTTTCTAAAGACGTTACAAGCTACTTAACTCAAGTAGGGAATGAAATAGATTAGATGACCAAAAAAGTTGGCAACATAAATTAGATTGCGCTCAGTCAGATATGGCAGAACAATTTGTGTTCCCCTTCTGCAAAGGCTATTGTTGCAATCCCCATTTTTCATAACTGTCATCTTGCCCTTTTCTCTTAAATAAAGAGAAGAAGAAGGAGAGAGACTGGCACTTGGGGATATGCGTGCACATCCCCAAGTGCCAGTGAAGATTAAAGTCTTGCTCAGATGGAGACCAGAATAAATGCCTCAGGGTTATGCGGCATTTAAGCACGTGGAGACCAGAGAAGTCATGGATGAAAAATCTAAGTGTTAAGAGTGCTTTAGTAAAAGTAGGAAGAGGCAGCCCAAAATAGGCATCCATGATCATTTGCAAAGAGAAGGCGGACAGGTTAAACAGTAAACATGAAACCATGCCTTTGCTACGCTGTTGTTAATGAAGCAGAATTTCCAAAATCTTTCTAGATCATACAGTTTCCAGACTTTTAGTAGGTCACAAAATACATATACAGTATCGCTCCTTCAGTATGGAAGGAGTGGGATACTCTTTTTTGAGGGAGGGAAGGAAGGAGGGGAATCTGGTTTTTCTGAGGAAGCCATATGAAGAAAGCAGTTGAGAAAACTTCATTACATGGAATGAAAAGTCCTGCTTCAAGGACAACAGATGGAAAGGCACATGTCTTTCTAAGGCCTACCTCTTGAATTATGCCATTTCCACAACATCAGAGATCTTCACCCATTGAGTATCAGAGTCTGAAGAGGCCTTTCTATCTGTATTTATTTATTTTTTATTTATTTTGACTTGTTTAGCCACCCCCTCACCAAGGCGACTTGGGGCAGCTTACAACACAAGAAACACCCCCAACATAACACATTTCGACAATCCATACATATATAGATAAAACATCATAAAAACTCTAAAATCTCTGAAATCTAAAAAACTTAAAATCACAAAATCTCGAATCTAAAATCCCCATAACAAGACATCATTGATTCAAGTTCCCAATCACATCCCCATTTTCACTTCCAAATCCTGTGCATGTCCAGATAAACATCTCAATAGGGCTCACGGTAGCCTAACATTGTCAGCTGGCCAGTGGTCATTAACTGAAACTTGAGGGAAGGGATTGGGGATGATAATAGAGCACATTGTGCACTGATGCTGTGCACTGCCTCTTAAGAAAAATGAAATGAGCATGCTGTTTTGATTTAATGTGGAGATTACAAAACCTCAAAATAAGGTTATGTTCTATGGTAGAACTGAAGAATAGGATTTGGAGAGTAGCTGCAAAGAATTCTTAATTTCATTTGGAGCAATTGGAAGACAGAGCTGAGAAAAAAGGAAGAAGTAATAGGATCGTGGTGGTGAACCTATGGCACGCATGCCAGAGGCGGCACACGGAGGCATCTCTTTAGGTACCCCTGCAGTCACCCCAGCATAGAGTTTGCCCTGCCCCTCTGCTTAGCAGCCCAATAGGAGTACTTTCTCCCTCCCCTGATGTTGTGTTGGCACTTTGCGATGAATAAGTGTGGTTTGGTTTGCAGTTTGGTCTCTAAAAGGTTCACCATCATGGTGCTAGGAGATGTTCTTTAGGCTAATTATTTCAGATTATATATATACAGTAATACCTCGGATAACGTTTACCTCTGATAACGCTAACATTGCATACGGTAACGTTAAGTAATCTGGGGAGGAGAATTGGATCAAATAACGTTAAGGTCCTATGGTATGGATCAAATAACAACCGCTAAAGCCTGTGCGGTTACAATGTATCTCTATGGAGCTTTAATGTTATCCGATCCATCCCATAGGATTTTAACATGGATCAGATAACACTAAAAATCGGATAACACCAAGACTTGTGGAACCAAGTCTTAGCTTTATCTGAGGTATTACTGTATATAGCTTCTGACTTATGAATCAGTGATTCCTCAAAAGTCCTGTATTTAACAGATCTGCACACATCCTACAAACACAAAACTGTGACTTTTTTCAGTTGAATGGATCCACTTCATACTCTGTTGACTACTTTTCCTGTTACCTTCAACTTTTCCAGTATTGCTGTCTTTTCCAGTGAATTGAATCTTCTCATGATATGCCTAAAGCATGATAGCCTCAATTTATTCATTTTAACTGCTAGTTAGATTTCATGATGGACTTAATCTAGCACATACATTTTGTCTTCCTGGTGCCTCTTCTCTAACGTGACATTAAAAATGAATTAATTTCTCCTGCTGTCACCTTTCTTCGATGTTTTTATTTCACATCTATATATATCCATCAAGAATAACGCATAATGATCTTCGTCTTGGCCTCCAGTGACACACTCTTAGCATCTTTTGCAGCTTAAAAATCTATATATAGCATGTTTTTAATATCTTCCCTTTTCTACACCTTGTTTAATTACACATTTCAGAGCAGTTAAAGTACTATATAACTGGTTTGTTCACACCCCCTGCATTTACATTTTTCCTTATGTGTCAAAATGCATACAATAATAAGAAATGAAAGGATATAGCTGTTTGTAATGATACATTGGAAAAGTGATTTCATTTAAAAATTGCTTGTGCAAAGGTACATTTATATAATCTTTATTTGTGGGTCCATTTGCAAACAGCCCATGGTCAGTATGGTGGGTTTAAAAAAAAAGAAATGCACAAATTGTCATTGTTATTAGCTGATCAGAAATAGTGAGCATCCTCCCAAAAAAAAACCAAGGCACTAAAAGTTCTAGCAAGTTTTTTTAAATTCTTGTTTCTGCCAAACTGAGTCAATCATGTATACTAGATAACAATAAAAGTGTATAGAAATGCAAGAATAGGTGATACCTCTATTAGATGACATACTGTCCACACCCCATCACCATGTGGGTGGCTGCATTCTGTACCAGCTGCAGCCTCCGAATGGTCATCAAGGGCAGACCCATGTAGAGTGTGTTGGACTATTTTATTTATTTATTTATTTATTTATCCAATTTATATAGCTGCCCAACTCAAAACGACTCTGGGCAGTTCACAACATTAAAATCAACACCACAATCTAAAACTTAACACCCATAAAAACCCAATTAAAAATACTACAAGAGTTACCCCAAACAGCTAAAAGAACAAGGGAGCAATATTGCTGTATCAGCCAGCAAGCAGGGGACACCGCATCACCAGTGTCCCACACCTGCTTTGCCAGCCAGTTTAGTTCTTTCCTGAAGGGCAGCAACTCTGTCTGGAGTCGTAAGTCAATTGGCAGGAGATTCCATAGGGCCGGAGCAGACACAGAGAAGGCCCTTCTTCTGGTGCTAGAGAGGTGAGCCTCTGTGGCAGATGGCACAATAAGAGAACCTCTCTGGTCTGCTCTGGTGGGATGGAAAGATGTTTTCGGGGTGACACAGTCTTTTAAGTATCTTGGTCCACTACCTTGTAGGGCTTTAAAGGTCATTACCAACACCTTGAATTGTAACACACTCTACATGGGGCTGCCCTTGATGACCATTCGGAGGCTGCAGCTGGTCCAGAATGCAGTTGCCCACATGGTGATGGGGTGTGGATAGTATGCCCGTGCCTCATCCTTCTTGCGGGAACTGCACTGGTTACCGGTATGCCTCTGGGTGCAATTCAAGGTGCTGGCTATCACCTTTAAAGCCCTACATGGTAGTGGACCAAGTTACCTGAGAGACCGCGTCACCCCAAGGTTATCTGCCTGTCCCATGAAATCGGACCGGAGGGGCTCTCTAAAGGTACCATCTGTTGGAGAGGCTCATCTCTCCAGTATGAGAAAGAGGGCCTTTCCGTATCTGCTCTGGCCCTTTGGAACCTCCTGCTGACGAACCTTCGTCTTCAGCCAGAATTGTCAGTTTTTAGGAAGGGCTGAAGACATGGCTCACCCAGCAGGTATGGGGAGCAGAGAGAGAGAAACAGCCCCCCCTTTTTTCTGGCTGATATGAACATGCTAATCACCATCTAGGTTTTTAGTCTATCCGTTTAGTTTATTTGTTACAAAGATTTTAACAATGTGTTTTCTGTAAGGTTTTTAATTATATGTTGGGTCTTTTTATGCAGTGTTGTGTGCTATGGGATTGTGAGCCACCAGGAGTCACTTTGATGATTGGGTGGCCATACTACTACTACTACTACTACTACTACTACTACTACTACTACTACTACTACTACTACTACTACTACTAATAATAATAATAATAATAATAATAATAATAATAATAATAATAATAATAATAATAGATCACTTCTTGTTGTGCTGTATCCAATTCCGGATATTGGTGATCATCATGGCAATCAGCCATAAAGACTGTCCTGCAAATATAATGCCGTGGCCTTTCACTTGCCTTCCGCATCGTAGCATGACACCCGTACCACTGATTCAGCACTGCGAATCACTTTCTGGCCCTGTTCCCTTTTGGCATGCAAAGTCCTCCTCAGCCCCAAGTGGGATTTCCAAGAAAGAAAGACATTCTGAATACAAGATTGGCACTTGCTGGGTGACTCTCTCCACATGCTTTTTCAGGATTCCCAGCAATGAGGAGAGACGTCACCCTTCCCTGTGGACTTCACCAAAGCTGCTAGTCCTCAGGGTTGTCAGGTTAGTTAACCACTGCCTGACACTCGGCATTGAGTCGCTATGGTTAAGAATTCTTGATCAAAGAATCACCACTAAGTTACAGACCAAGAGCTGCTTCAGCTTCCCTATTTTGTGCAAATGCACAAACAGTGAACTTTCATGGTCTAATAAAAATATCATCTACTCTTGTGTAATCTTGAGGACTGCACAGTTTTTTTCCTGATTTTGGTCTTACCAATATATGTCTATATCTTTTTGTTTCTGCAGTAGCTCAGAGACTATGAAACTTAGACTCCTGAGAAGTGTGCATTTGCCCAAAATAGGGAAGCAGCTCTTTGTCTGTAACCTGGTGATGAGTCTTTGATCAAAAATTCTTAGCCATAGCTAGTGCTGATGTTATATCACTGCTTATAAATTGAGTGGGCTTCCTTCCCCTCATTTTTCTACTTTCGGAGAAAAACAGGATGAACAACTTGTTCTAAAATGGAGTAAGAATAGCTAGTCGATCATAAGTAATTTACTAATGAAGATTTCTTATTGTTCAATAGTTTTTGTTCTTGGATCTGAAATGTTAAGGACCAATTCTAATACCAAAAAGGATTATTAACAAGTTCTCACCAGTTATAGAAATTAGACACAAAGTTAATAGCATCGACAGCACAAAGTTTGTCTGGAAAATATATCCCAATGATATATCTGTGGTGCAATTAACATGCTGCCTGTCGTGAAATCACGGATGTGATCAAACTGCAGAAGATACAGCAGATGAATAATTAAATCCAGATGTCTTCCCATAATGAGAGAGAAAGCTTTGAAAATGTGCAAATAAATGAAACAAATGGGGGCAACCCCCCTCCCCCTGGTTTCATGAGTGAAAGAAGAGTCCTTCTGTGAAATAACCCAAGATATTATTTATCTCGTCTCATTTATAGGCCACCTTTCTCCCCATGTATGTTGCTTCATAAAGAAAATCAAATCAATGTGCTATTTAATAACCAGTCATAGAAAAGCTTGCTATGTTCAAACATGCTGTATATAATGGATTCCATAGTGTGGATTTTTTAAAGGAGAAATAATTTAGTTATCATTAAACTCCCTGGAAACCAGCTATAATAATGTTCTTTGGTTATCAGGAATATCATTTTTTCCCCTTTAGGCAGGGCTATGGAAATGTGAATCTAAAAATCTTTATTGCTTGTAATAATGAAGTAAGCCCATTTCAGTCCCAAGCTACGGCAATTTTTTATCACTTCAAAAGGAATGTGGGGCAGAAATCCACTTGCCTACCCTGGTAAAGTTGCTGAGTTCGCAGATAGCTATCACTTACAGAATATTTCTAGTATATTTTTAGCAGCAGGCTTTATTTAAATAAAGGCACCAATATGATTAATCTCAAGAAATCCACAAAAGAAAATATAATCACAGCAGTGCAAAGTGCCTCCTCAGTTTAAGCATCTGTTTTATAGGAGAAAGAGAAAGCATTTAAATACTTCAAATTCATGTGGTTCACATAGCATCTATTAGCTTTTTTTGCTTCCCTTTAAATATGCTCCTTGCTCGTGGGTATATTTATTATCTTCTTAGGTTGTCTCCAAACTTTCACACCTTTATTTTCTTGTGGATCCATCTTATTTCCAGTATTGATTCTTTTTTTTTTTTACACCTTTGACATCTATATAGAATGATGTGCAATAGAAGCCACAGTATAAATGTACCTAGCTGAAAGAGCATTATGCATTCCACGGGACTGCTCTTTAAGCGAGTTTGTTCTTTAAGCAAAACACCTTTGTAAGTAACCAATTGTGACTTCTGGTGGGGGGAGGGTTGTGAACCCTGATTAGCTGTTAAGTGGGTTTTTGGTTGGTTTTAGTTGTTAAACGAGGCAACCATTCAGAGAAAACTCTGCTCTTTAAGCAACTTAGTCTCTAAGCAAGGTGCTCTTTATGCGAGGTTTTACTGTACAGTAATACCTCAGATAAAGTTTACCTCGGTTAACACTAAAATCGCATAACGTTAAGTAATCTGGGGAGGAGAATTGGATCGAATAACATTAAAGTCCTATGGGATGGATTGGATAACAACCGCTAAAGCCTGTGCGGTTACAATGTATCTCTGTAGAGCTTTAACATTATCTGATCCATCCCATAGGATTTTAACATGCACCAGATAACACTAAAAATCGGATAACACCAAGACTGGTGGAACCAAGTCTTAGCGTTAACTGAGGTATTACTGTATCTTTTTTTTCTCCAAAGTCAGAGCATGTCAACACTGCCCTTTATGGGACAGTCTGGGATAAATTGAGAAATGAGGGTTAAATTACACTTAGCTTGTTCCTTTCATCCAAACACACAAAGTAAACTGTTTGCCTGTATGTTGAGTTAGTTGACAAGGCCACTTTACTATGCAGGCAAATGATACACTTCCTCTTCTTCTTTACAATAGGAGGAAAAGTATAATTCCTCCCCCCCCCCTTGTCGACCTATCACTAAGTACTCGTTTAGATATGTTCTCAGTCTTTCTCCCTAGTTTCAAAGGTGTTAATCTAGAATCTAAAATTATGCTACTGTAATTTCCATTGATTCAATGTATCTACTTTAGTTAAGACGAACACAAATTTCATTTGAAGTAAAGCAAACAAACAAAATTCTTCTTGGTCTGTACTCAAATCACTTAAATTACTTTATTACAGTCATTTACCAGCATGGTAAAAAGGGCTTAAATACATGAGATACAATCAAAATGTACCATCACAAATATATCTACTTGAGTTGAAATAAAATAGAATAAAATCTGTACAAAGTTTTTCCTGATCTAAACTCAAAATACAAAGGAACTTTTTAAGCACTTAGCTAAATTGAGTGCTACTGTGAGTATCACATAAGGCACTAATTCCTTAGGGAAAGTTCCTTGCCTTCTCTAGTTTTCCATTCTTTTGTTACATACAACTCCTCAGGCTGCAAAGGTGGAGGAGATATCCTCATGTGGATAAAATTGAAGTGTATAAGTTGACTAATTTTGTGGTTTCTTCCTTCCTATTGACTTCTTCCCATTTTGTTAGTGGCTAAGTACTTAAGAAGAGCTCTCTTACATCAGACCAATAGTCTATTTAACCATCTCACCTTCCAATGTGACCAGGTAGATACCTCTAAAAACTCACAAGCAAACATTAGAGAAATACCTCTCTTCTGATGTTGTTGTTTCTTGATATAATTAATTTCTCACTGCCACAATTTCATCACTTTAAAAATATTAAGAGATATGGGAAACAGATACAGTAACAATTGTTGTTATACTGTCTTTGAATATGGAGAAGACAATTTATAGGCATCATGTCTTGTATCCATTGACAGATACAGTATATTCTTCATGCCCAGCTTTCTGTTAAGGTTCTTAAGGTAGCAGAGTAAACTGAGGATATAGTTATTTGGGCACATCATGAGAAGACAAGACTTACTGAAAAATATGTTAATCTTTTGAAAAGCAGTAGGTGGCAAAAAAATAGGGAGACTGGATCATGAGATGGATTGACACAGTGAAGGAAATCGCAACCTTTAGTTTGTAAAACTTAATGTTAATGAAAAGACCTTTTGATGAGGTCACTACCTTCTGCTCTAAATCTCCATCCCTGTTAACCATGGCTTCAAGATCTCTTTGCTTGTTAGTCGCTGCTACATTTGAGTATATATGAAATTACGTTCCCTCCCACCCCCCTCAAGATACCTTTTGGTGCTCTTCAGTCTCTGATTTAATTTTTACTACCCTGAATAATCTGATGTCATCAGCAAACATTGTCACCTCACTGCCCATTCCTAAATCCAGATAATTTATATATATTATCACTCTCAACCGAGACTTTGGGAAACCAAATTTACGCATTGTGGAAGCTGTCTGTTTAATCCTATGCTGGTTTCTGTTCTTTAATTAGTTGCCATATGATAGATGTGCTAATCTACTGCAACAATATAACAAATCCTGTGTGATACCTTCCAGTTTAATATAAAGGCCTTATTAGGCAGTCTGAAAGAAATTAATTAGAAACTATAGGGGCAGAAATGTAGCCCTGCTTACTGCCTGACATTGTTTCCGAGTAATAATAATAATAATTTTGTGTCAGAGATTACTCTGGGTTGAAAGTATTTTTGTTGCAGAAACTCCATTCAGGGCATGCCCAAATGAGGCTCCTTTCATGTCCCTGTGCAGCCCTCAGGTATCGAAACCCAACCTAAGAAAGACACTCTAAAGAGGAGATTATTGTTTGCTGGGCGACTCTCTCCACCTGCTTTTTCAGGAATCCCAGCAATGTGGAGAGGTAAAGGTAAAGGTCACCTTTGCTTGAAAGCCAGTAGTATCTGACTCTAGGGATCAGTGCTCATCTCTGTTTATAGCCAAAGAGCCAGCACCATCTTCATTTGCAGACATTTCTGTGGACATGTAGCAGGCATGCCTAGACACTGGAGTGCATGGAATGTTTAATAGAGGATTTTTTTTTCTTTAGGCCATCTCTCTTCTCAAGCACATAACAACAAGTAGGAACTAGACCTCTCTCCTTTCTCATATTTTCAAATTAGCCCTTTTCTAAATAAAGATCTCTCTATCCCCCCCTCCCCCCCTCTCCTTCACATACAAATCTTCATTATGCTCTACTGACCAGCCAGAAAGCTCATCCTCTTGTATCTGGTTTGTTTACTCAGGAGTCTTTCATGAGGGACTTGTCAAAAGCTAGTGGATTAACCCATCAACATAATTATTAACATCTTCACAACACTTTATAAAAAGTTAATGATGATAAGACAGGAGGACTTGATTTTTAAGAGGCAATGGTGATTCTCTTTCAACAAGATTTGTTCTTATATGGAAATACTCAGGGACAAAATGTATTATATCACACGAGCCTTCAAGTACATACTTGAATCTTGACAGAAGGGTTCTCTTGACCTTCATCTGCCTCTTCTGATAGTATTTGCAAAGATTTGCTTTATTGTGGTAGAAAGAAGCAGGATGTGTCTATACAGGTGCTTTGATACTGTACTTAATAAGAAACCTAAATGCCACAGACATTCTGATTACATTCAAAGGAACTATATTTTATTCAATTGTTTTTTTAAAAAAAGATTCTGGTTATGAATGTAGGAAGATTTTGTATCCAAAATTCAGAATGGCAGAAAATAGCTCAATATTGCTGCACTAATATCAAGCACCTGTTACTATAAGAAAAAAGGATGCCAAGCTTTATGTAGCAAAGGGCTATCTGAATGTTGACAACACTAATGGCAGCAGTTACAATGGTCTTAACCCTGGTGGCTAACCTTGGCACTCCAGGTGTTCTTGGACTTTAATTACCAGAAGCCCAAGTCAGCACTCTTGCTGATCAGGGCTTCTGGGAATTGAAGTTCAAGAACATCTGGAGTGCCAAGTTTAGCCATCACTGGTCTATAAGATACCTTCTTTTACTCTCTTCCATCTATAACCATGACAATCGGGTGAGAAGCAGTTAACTGATTAAAGAAATCAGCTTCTGGAATTTTTCCTTGTTTAGTAACTCTTTGTAAATGGTAGTGAATATAATATAGTATCCTGTAGACCAGTGTTTCCCAATCTTTGGCTTTAGGACTTCAATTTCCAGAAGCCTAAGTCAATTCCCCAAAGCACTGGTCAGCTAATGTACTGACTTAGGGTTTTGGGAATTGAAGTCCACCAGTGTTCCGCAGAACATAGTTTGGGAAATGCTACTGTAGACCATCATGACTGCTGCCATTAGTGTTGTCAACATTCAGTCTGCCATTTGCTATGTAAAGCTTGACATGTTTTTTACTGCCAGTTTATATTGTAGAGAGGGGTGTATGTGTACTTTAAAAAAAATAAATTTAAAAGTCCTCAAGGTGAAATTCATTTCATCTGCCTAATAAGAATCCTCCTGCATCTTTTCAACATGCTACACTTCCATTGTGAAATGTTGTCATGCACCAAATATAGTGTAACCAGGTGATCATTCAGGCATTTATATTTAACTCTCATGCACGGAGACAACAGCAACAATATTTCAATATGTGAGTTTTGAAGTACAGTCAAACCTCGCATAAAGAGTACCTCGCTTAAAGAGTAACTCGCTTAAAGAGCAGAATTTTATCTGAATGCTCGCTTCGCTTAACAAATAAAACCAACCAAAAACTCGCTTAACAAATAAATCAGGGTTCACAATCCACCCACAATTGGTCACTTACAATGGTGTTTCACTTAAAGAGCAAACTTGCTTAAAGAGTAATCCTGTGGAACGTATTATGCTCTTTAAGCAAGGTACAACTGTATTTTCAATTAAGTTTCACTTAAAACCAAAGTCGTCAGAGCCAAAGAGAAAAGACAGAATCAAATTAAAATAAAGCCAGATGAAATAAAATGAAACACAGAATTCCAGCACTGTGAGGTATTTTGTGACTCCAGTGGATTCTGGTTACCTACTCCAATTCCAGAGGAAGATATTTTTAATTTCTGCAGTGAAACCAAGCTACTGACAATCAAAACTGTGAGATTTCTGCTTTGCCATATCATACTTTGCTGAAAATAACATGGAATGTTTTCTGGGACAAAATAAAATAAAGCCCAATCAACAGATTTTGTAGGGGCACTTTTTGCCCTAATTATGTGTTTGTTTGCAGACTTAAAATCTTTGTATATGCATTTTGTGTTATGGCAAAACATTTGAGCATCTACTGATAGCAGTGCTGTAGAGTCCCTACATTGTAGGTTTAGTGCCATGTGGATTATGCAAAAAAATATGAATCAGTGAGTTGGAGGGGCTAAAATGTCCCATTGTGGTATCTAAGACAACTTCTGTCTTCCCAAACCAGGTAAAGATGAAGCAGGAAATCAGAGAGCAGGTCTTGCAGGTCACTTATAGGTTAATAGTCTCTATTACAAGGCTCTAGGACATGCAAATACTTTCAGATGAAAAACACACAATTGCAGTATCACACCACTATTAAAATAGGTCATTGCAAAAGATGAAACAGTAGCTCACAGAGCTTAATTCATTTGAACATTTATTAAGTAAAGTTACTAGGAATCAGAATAGTCTCCTTCTGATATAATAGCTGGTTCTGGCTTTTCCTGAAGCCCTGTCTCTCCTGCTAATGGGATGAAAGTATGATTGCTCTGTGATTACTTCTATTCATGCTTGGTGAAAGGTAGTATAATTGCTTACCATCATGTACCTTAGAATGGAAAGTGTGGATATGTGAGTGGATCTTACTATCTCTGCAATAGTAGTGTGATCCTGAACAAGAACACCTAAGTGGAGAAGGGATGTGAAGTTTTGCACACACACAAAAAACCTTCTCAGGTGTGTGTGTGTTGCATTTCTTGTTGTTGTTGTTATGTGGCATCAGGTAGTTTCCAGTTTATGGTGAACCTATGAATGGGTGATCTCATTAGTTATTTCTTATTAGTTTATATTTCATTTTATACATTTCTTGTTACTTATTGATTTGGCTGCAGATCCATAGATGTGAGTAAAAGAATCAGTTCTTTTCCAAATTCAAAGAGTACCTTTTCTAAACATGTTCTAACCATTTCATTTCATTCAAGTTTGACTCTCAATCCCACAAGATACAGTGGTACCTTAGTTTACGTATGCCTCAGTTAATGTAATTTTTAGTTTATGAATGAACATCCATTGAAAATAACTGTATTTTTGTCTCATCGTTGCTACTGATGGCTTTTACTGCTCTCGGGTGATGCTACATGGTTTGCTCTATGCTTTACTTATCTTGGAACTTTTCCAAGTGGAACACTACCAGGTTTTGTTTTCTTCAAGTGAGAAATCACTGGAGACCCATTGCTCATGGTTGTCTTTACTTACAGAAATACCAAGACAGCAGAGGTGAAAGACAAACATGTGCTGCAAATGAGCACATGGTATATAGCTGTGAGCATATGTGCTTAGACAAATGCCTGGTACTTCAACTGCTTCACTTCCAACAGCTTCACCTGTTGCCAGGTCTCTTTCTTGCTCTCTACTTATGTCTTAGTTTATACAAAATGAATGGAGCTACAGTCACAAACTGCCTATGCCAAACTCTGATGGGAATCTCATTCCCAACACTTGAGTGACAGTCTTAGCTTTTGTGACATTATCTTCTTATCCTTAGGTTCTACTAGTGAAAACATCAGGCAGTCATTAGCAATAGCAATTACACATATATACAACACCCCAATGTTTGGAGCACTCTCTGGGCAATTAAAAAAGTAATTAATATTGTTTCCCCTACATTTCACCGTCCTTGGAAAGACAGAAGGCTGTGCCTTTTGGGATTGAACTCAGATTGTGAGCAGAGTTTAGGCTGCAGTACTGCACCTTAACCACTGTGCAACAGGGGTTCAAAGTCATTCTGCAATTTTTGTGAGCATCATTCTGTCAAAAGGGGTGGTTGGAGGCAAATAATAACAAGAGGAAAACTGACCCAAATACCAAGGATGTATGAGATTATAGTCCCATATGGAATGTGTGCCATGTGTAGAGATAGTTTTCAAGTAGCTTGGGGCTGTGGTGCCAACCCACATTTTCTGAACATTTGATAAGGCTCCCTTTGCATATTCAAGGATGGAACAGATGGGAATCTACATTGCCCTGGAAAAACATTTTTCTTAATATACTGCATAACTTACAAGTGTCTGAGCCAAATGAATTTGCCATTTGAATGTTCTCTTATCACTGAAGCCTTTTCCTCCTTTCCTCAGTGTATCTGATTCTACACACCTTTTCATGTAATGATCCATAAAACTTATTTATGTAGTAAGGGGGGGGGGGGACTGAAGCAATGCAATCTTATAGCAGAGTGAATAGAAGACTTAATTAAATGAGGATTTAACTCACCCTTCTTGAAAGGACAAATCATTGCCATGATGCCCCGGCCTCTTCCACCTGCATGAATTGCAGATTTATATGTTGCTTGATGTCAAGACGAAGGCTTGCAGGTAGGCCATTGAAGTGGAGAAATGACAGCCAGCCCTAATTCAAAGACAGGAGATTATAGCTTCAAGGTGATCTGAGAAGAAGGAAGGCAAGGCAGATTTTTTACACACCTTTAAGATCCTTTTCTAGTCATATGCAGCATCATTTTCAGTTATTATTGCCCACGGATGGGGGGGGGAGTCTGGAAAATGCTTGTCAAACTGACATGCTAGAAGTGTTGAAAATGTCTTGGCTTCCTTTAGAGTTAAACAATCCATTACACACTGAGTAGTTAGTCACCTGCTGTTTGACCATTTCCAAATACAGTAATACCTTGGGTAATGTTTACCTCAGATAACACTAAAATCGCATAACGTTAAGTAATCTGGGGAGGAGAATTGGATCGAATAACGTTAAGGTCCTATGGGGTGGATCAGATAACAACCGCTAAAGCCTGTGCGGTTACAATGTATCTCTATGGAGCTTTAACGTTATCCAATCCATCCCATAGGATTTTAACATGGATCGGATAACACTAAAAATCGGGTAACACCAAGACTTGTGGAACCAAGTCTTAGTGTTATCCGAGGTATTACTGAACTCTATAACTGTGAAATCAATCGTGTTGTACAGCATAGCGCATTTGTTATATTTTGGGATCAGTACTATAACTAGTACTTTTGGCACCCAGGATGTCACTCCCTTTTGGTTAACCTTGGGTCACCTAAGATAGGAAAAGACTGGGAAAGGATAAATAGTTTGGGGTGGGGTGGGAGAGACACTCGCTTCTGAGGACATTATGGTCATCTTGGTTCTACTCTGAGCCTGCCTAATTTGTTTCCTTCAGCCAGAGCAGAAACATCCAAAAGCAGTGTCTGTATTCAGAGTAGAGTTTTGTCATTGGCCTGTGGACAGTACATTTCTGCACTTTTTATATTTCAGCACAGTCAAAGTCCTAGCTGCCCTGCCTTTATCATACCTCTTGCAGAAGTAGCTGACAGTGGTGGGAGTGAGGGCCCTTTGATCACCAACCAATCTCATCTCCCAAGACAAGCATTATTCCAATACCTTTATGCAGGGGATTGGCTTCTCAATCCCACTGCAGCAGGTTATAGTTGGCCTGCCTAACAAAGGGAGTTATAACAAACACCTATTTTGTTGAATAATTTAAAAAAAATGAATTTTTGCAAAAATCATAGACCACTACACAGCTTGTTTGGGGAAAATTCAATGGTGAGGCATAACTCAGCAACCCAGACAGACCAGAATTGGTGAGATTCTTCTGTTGATTTTCCTCTCAACCCTCTCCATGTACAAATTATGTCTCTGCCCATCACTCATGGAATTCCCCCCAAACCAGCTGGTGGCAGCCTAATACTTTTTGCACAGTACTGTACATTCAGTGGTAGGATGTCAAAAACTTTACTACCACACCGTGGGCGGAGCCAACAATGTGGGTGGAACCTAATTTGTGGGCAGAGCCAATGTCATGGGTGAGACCATGTGCCCTGGTGGGGAGGGGCAAAGTTGGTCATGTGACTTTTTTTAAAAAAAAATTAAAATGTCAAAATAATAAATAGTAAATAAATAGCAGCTAGCAGCTTCTCTTCCTCCTCCCCACTTGGGAAGACAGCAAGGAGGCCACGCACGCGCGCCAAGTGCTGTAGGCGCACATGCACACCAAGCACTTGGCGTACATGTGCAGTGGGAGATCTAGCAAAAAGGTAAGCCCCCGAGGTGGTTCCCTCAAAAAGCCACTACCAGTTCTCCAGGACACTAGGAAAAGTTACTGCCGTTTCTGGTGAACTGGTGTGAACCTGTAACATCCCATCACTGTGTACATTGTTGGCATTTTGGGAAATCATTACCTGAAGAGCTATAATGGTGTTCCTCAGTTTTAAATATTTACCATTTACTATTTCCTCCCACTTCTTTATTTTGTGATGCAGGAACCACAGGTTATTTCAAACCACAGCATAGAGGTATGGAAGCCAGATCAGGACCTAGTGGGTTGACATGAAGAATCTGGGCTTTATTACTTCACTCCTGCCTGCATCACTCATACCATGGTTCTGATCTGGTGTTCTTGATTAAAGATGCATTTTAGTTTTATTGTTGTTGTTTTGCATTTGAAACAAAATTTCTCATTGATACCTGTCAAATAAATGTAGCTTTGAGGCAGGCAGATTATCTGGGCCATGTTGGCTTAGTGGTTGGGATGCTGAGCTTGACAACCGGAAGGTCAAGACCTAGACCCAAGTACTTCATGACAGAGTGAGCTCCTGCCATCAGTCCCAACTCCTGCCAACCTATCAGTTTGAAAGCAAGAAATTGAAAGCAGATCAACAGGTTACACTCCAGTGGGAAAGGTTCTGTGTTACCACAGTGTTCTGTGCACTCTGGTGATAAGTCATACCTGCCACACGACCATAGAAATGTCTGCATACACAGTCAGCACTGGCTCTTTGGCTGTAGATAGAGATGAGCTCTGCCCCTCAGAGTCAATTTATTTCTTTTTTAAAGTGCTTTTTAGTGGTCGTACACAGTTTGTGCCATGTTGGGTTTGCTACTTAACTATTTTTTTAAGGCTATAATGACCATCGCATCACTTTTGCATTCAACTTTTGCCTAATGTACTATTTTCTATGAAATACATACTCCATAGGCGCAGGGAGAGCAGAGGCAGTTGTAGCATTAGTAAACCATTGTGGCTATCTGGAGAGAAATGAAACAGGTAAGTGTGGGGTCAGCAGTCAAGATGCATTGGGCAGAGTTGTGTGAGCACTCCGGGATCCTAATAGCAGGAGACACATATCCAGAGGGTAGGAGGAAAATTGGAAGCTAGAAAGGATGTAGGTTTTCTAACCCTCATCTCAGGGTTGGAGAATAGGGAAAATATGCATGTCAGCCAGCATAATCAATCACTTTTTATGAGTTGTAAAAAATTTCACCCAGCTTATTAGGAAGGAACTAATAAACACTTAATAATTTCCCCATTTTTCACCAGAGGAGAGTAGAAAGGGGGAAAGGCACATTCAAGTTCTTTACACATGCCACCCAAATGTTCATTCAATAGCCTTCTGGTCATTTTTTTAATCAATAAAACACTATTTATTTCCAATGCTGACAACTCTTTGAAAAGTTATATACCTTCTGCACAGTGTTGTATTATGGACGATGTATTAGGAACCATATATCTAGTCTGCCTTCTTCCTGGGCATCTAATAACTATGCCTGAGCTCCATAAAGAAAAAGCCAGTGACAGGTTTATTCATCTTTTTATTTCCTTGTTGTGCTCAACTCCCATCTGAAAATGGCTTCTTTCCACTTTAGTCTCTTTTTGCCTTGTCTGATTTGTAAATGTCTAATAAATTTCAGCAACACAGGGGATTCAAGGGTGCTGCTTATCTCCTTTTCTCCACCACTTGTCCAGATCAGAACTACAGTGGGTGGGAGGGAACTCCACACATTAAGAACATTTGTTTTTGGAGCTGATGAGAAGTCTTCAGTTTTTCAGATGGTACTATAGGGGGAAAAGGAAGAGGGAAGGTCTTCAAGGTCATATGAAAGTAAAATCCACTGGGAAAATTAAAATGTTGCTAATATAAATAGGCTGGATTTAATCATATGAATTGTAGACTCATTGAAATCATTTTTCTTGTTTTGCTTATTGCTTATGTTAATAAATAGAATTGGTACATTTTCCCAATAATGAGCAACATCAAGTGTATTTGGGGTAGCTAGCATCAGGAGATCCATAGTACCTGTTGAAAGACACAGAGGGCATGATTGTGCTGTTTTTAAAATGTGCTATTTTAAAAATCAGGATTTAAATTAGAGTTTTGTGAAACTGATATAAGGTCATGTGGTATTTGGAGTGTTTATTTATTTATTATTCATATTTATCCACCACCCTCCTCACCAAGGTGACTCAAGGCAGTTTACAGATCATAAAAGTACCACAATAAAACATGAAACATTCTTTAAAACATTCCTAAAAACCCTAAAATTTAAACTGTTAAAGATTAAAAGTTAAGATTTTTTTTAAAACGCCAAATTACTACATCTTGAGGGAGAGAGGGTGCTTAAATCATCCAGCGGGCTGGGGTCATTCTTCACCAACTGATCAGTGGAAACAGGCTTTTGGAGTTTCTGCCTGATAGTGGAAACCTCACAATTATACTACTTAATACAAATACACACATTCACACATCCAAAACCTGTTCAAATTACACCAGTTAAAGCAGGGATTCTCAACCTGTGGCCCATGGGCCAGATGTGGCCTGCAGCACCATTTCATGTGGCCTTCCACCACACCAGGAAGTGCCATGTGGTGGAAGGAGGGCAAAATTGCTGTCCAGCTGCTGAAGCTGTCTGAGGGACCATGACCCAGCCCCCAGCTTAAAAAGGTTGAGAACTCCAGAGCTAAAGTATTAGTACAAAATAAATGATGCTTGGAAGGTGGTTTAAAATACACTGCTTGGCAGCCAAAATAAACTTTGCTGTGTGTTGCATATTAACTGATTTTAAAATTGATTTTGAACTTGGCAAATCCAGTGCAAATGTAGGTGTTTTTACCATTGTGCACAAGCCCTGACATACGTAAAGCTTCCTACTGCAATAGATTGAGGACAAAGTTAGTCATTGCAATTAATGAAGTATTTCTGAGTATTACCAGGGTTGGGTTTAACACAGTGTTGTTATGTCTCTCACAGAAAGAATTGGGAATGTTTGAGGCTCAGAGATGACAATTTCTATCATCCCCATCTTCAGCTGCACTGACTAGGGCTCTGGGATTTGTAACATCTGGAGGGCCAACATTCCCTGTCAAAAAAAAAAAAGAGTGTTGGAGGCTAGTCATCATTAGCGTCGAGTTCAGTATTAGTGGATATAGCTTGTGCCTACACAAAATTCAAGAATAACTGGGATAGACAGAGTTAAGGAATATTGATGGCTTAATCTGATATGTAGAACAGGAGTTCTCAACCTTTTAAAGCCAGCGGCCAGGTCACACTCCCTCAGACAGATTTGGGGGCTGAATGACCATTTTGCCCTTCTTCCACCACATGGCACTTCCTGGTGTGGTGGAGGCAGTGGGGGCCACATGAAATGGTGCCTTGGGCTGCATCTGGCCCATGGGCCGCAGGTTGAGAATTCCTGATGTAGAAGCACACAGATTCAGGAAGTCCTGCCTCTCACTACAGTAGCCCTGGTATCATCTTCTGTTTTCCATCTTCCTTATCCATCTGAATCAAATGAATAATTTCTTCTCACTGAAATAATTTAGCATCACCCACCACAGGCAAATAGTCTGGTTCTTTTGATTTCAGTGGAACATGTAAGCACATATTTAATGTGAATATGTATTGTCCTGTAGGTAGCCATTATGCTACATTGTAGATGGCTTTGATGGCGTTATTTACTGTCTCTGCTTCTTATATAGATCCAGAGAGTTCACAGTTTTGCATCCACATTGCCAGAAGTATGTGTATGTATTGTCACATACGTAAAATTGGAAACACAATTGCCACTATTTTGCCTCACAAAGTAAAATATGAAAGCATTATTGTATAGCCAGATAGTATTGCCAACAAAGCTGGCTCTACCACTAGACAGCTGTCAAGAGACCTTGAGACACCTTTGTCCTCAGACACTGTGGATGTACTGATTCATTAAGCACCCACACAGACCTGTTCCTTATGGTGTACACCAGTGGTGGCAAACCTATGGCACATGTGCAAGAGGGGGCACTCAGAGCCCCCTCTGTGGACACACATGCCATTGCCCCAGCACAGAGTTGACCCTGCCCCTCTGTCCAGCAGCCCGACGGGAGTGCTTCCTCCCTCTCCCCAACACAGAGTTCGCCCCACCTCTCTGCAGCATGGACAGCAGCCTGTTGAATTTGGGCACTAGGTCTGTAAAAGGTTTGCCATTACTGTTGTACACTTTTTGAAGGGACATTACTGAAAAACTTGGGACTATAAGCTTGCCACAGCATGCATTTGTACATGATTATACATGCAGAACACACCATATTGTATATGTCTGATTCCTTTTCTTTCTTGTTTATGAACGGATACAGATATATCACCTATAAACATCCTCATTCTGTCACTTACAGAGGACTGCAAAAGGCTTATTATTCCCTAACAAGTGGGTTTCGAGATGGAGAGACAATGGTGAATGGTGATGTAGTCACAGCCTCTTGAATACCATATGGGATTTTATTCGTAGATGCAATCTCATTTCAGGACATTTCCCCCCCCTAAACAGTATTTCTTTTCAGCTTGGATGTAGATGGGAGGCACTCATTTAAATTGCAGTCAGAAGGTGATGATTGCTTTAATGGAAAAAGCTCTTAATGAGCTAGTTCATTCTACTGGGATGGGATGGGATGGCATGTGCTAGTTCAACAAAACTGTTGAAAGGTCTTGCAGTAGCAGTCCACTCTTATTACAGTTGAAGTGTCTTCCCATTATCCAGTATGAGCACAGCTCCTGCTGGTTTGCCAAGATGAAAATTCCCTTTAACTCACTGGTGTCTGCTAAAATCTGAGCAGCTGATTTTGACTGACACAGCCTGAAAAAGGGTTACTTATTAGAGGAAAGTGGAATGTGTTCATGTTACAGTCACGGTTGGAACTGCCAGTTCATTGCTTCTCATTTACAAAAACAAAGGAAAGTTACCTGGATCCCAAACAATATATAGGGCTGGAAATTGATAGAAAGATGGTGATATTGTTTTAAAACTGATAGGACTTGTCCAAGCATTCTAGGCAGCTCTTTAGCTAGTGTATTTTTGAACCAGCTGTGATCCCCATGCAGGCAGCATCACATGTTATGTATTGCATTAGTCTAACATGGCTGCTGACAGGGTTATAATGTTTATGTTGTTTATGCCCCTGGAGATATTGCAACTGGTGACGACTCCTTTGTGTTATTCATAATATTTCAATATGAAGGCAGCCCTGAATTTAATTGCAGCCAAGCCTCAGATGATGCTTTGAGGAGAATACAATCTTATTTTATCCAGAATAAGCTGAATGTTATCTGCTTGTTCAGAGAAACAACCTACAATGAGCACTTTGTCTAGGCTAAATTTTAGGTTATGATTAATCCAACCCACTACTGATCTTCTGCACGAGTTGTCTTAAGCTTGGAGATCCAAGCGATGCACCTTTCCAGGTCCCTGGAGGCTGTGAGGGTCTGGATGGGGGGAAACAGACTACAACTGAATCCTGGCAAGACTGAGTGGTTGTGGGTCAGGGGTCCTGTGTTATCTCGGGAGCTACCAGCTTTGGTTCTGGATGGGCTGTTTTGCCCCACACAGACCTGGTGCATAATCTGGGGGTCCTCCTGGACTCACGACTCCTGCTTGAAGAGCAGGTGGCAGTCGTGGCCAGGAGGACTTTTGCACAACTTCGTGTGATATGTCAGTTATGCCTGCTCCTAGATCAGGACTCACCCACACTTTGGTCACCTCCAGAATTGATTATTGAAATGCGCTCTACATGGGGCTGCCCTTGGTGACCATTCCAAGGCTGCAACTGGTCCAGAATGTGGCTGCTCAGATCGTGATGGGGTGTAGGTGTTATGCTCATGCCTCACCACTGCTCTGGGAGCTGCACTGGCTGCCGGTTTGCCTCTGAGTGCAATTCAAGGTGCTGGTTATTACCTTTAAAGCCCTACATGGTAGTGGGCCAGGATACTTAAGAGACTGCATCACCCCAAGAACATCTGTCCATCCCACCAGAGTGGACCGGAGAGGCTCTCTGGTCGTGCCATCAGCTAGAGAGGTGCATCTCTCCAGCACTAGAAGTGGGCCTTCTCTGTGTCCACTCCTGCCCTTTTAATCTCTTTTTAATTTTTAACCTTTAAAGCAGAGATGCGCAAACTTTTTGGGCTGTGGGCCAATCATGTGGTTCAGGGAGCCGGTCACTAAGGCCCAGGGGCTGGGTGCAGCTCCCAACGCCAATTCATCCAGCCCGTGAAGGCCTCATCGCTCTTGGAAGTGGAAGTAAAACGCGACTGTATGGGCATGTTTTACTTCCGCCTCGAGGAGCAACGAGGGCTTTGCGGGCCGGATGAATTGGTGTCGGGAGCCGCACCAAGCCCCTGGGCCTTAGTTTGGGCACCACTGCTTTAAAGTTTATCTTTCTGAGATGGGTGGGTATTTTATCATAGGTTTTATTGTTGATTGTATTTTTAACTGTTGTTCGCCGCCCTGAGTCATTTGTGAGGAGGGTGGCATAGAAGTGTGACTAAATAAATAAATAAATAAATAAAAATCTCCTGAATTGTATTTTTAAAAAAGTGAAATAGAGCTAGGTCTAATCTGTATACTGATGACCGTCATTCCAAACTCACAGATTACCTTCAGTTGGCCATTTCTTCTGGATGCTGAATTGTGGGAGGGCAAGACGTAACTGACAAATGATAGCCAATAAAGGCTGACATGAAACTTTATAGGGGAATGTAATGGAATGTCTTGCAGTCACCTACACATGTCTTTGCTTTATACCTGGCCTGCCTAGTGGCTTGCGATGTTTTAATTCTTATATGAATTTTTAAGTTTTAAGTATTAAGTATTAAGTTTTAAGAAGAATTAGTATTATCATAGGCTTAACCTATGATTTTAATCTGTAAGCCGCCCAGAGTCAGGATTACCCAATTGGGGCGGGATAGTAAATATGAGCAAATAAATAAATAAATAAATGGATTGTCAGATGATGTCCAATTCAGGACAGAAGGATAATGTTGCTTTATAGGGGAATGTAATGGAATGTCTTGCAGTCACCTACACATGTCTTTGCTTTATACCTGGCCTGCCTAGTGGCTTGGATTGTCAGATGATGTCCAATTCAGGACAGAAGGATAATGTTGCTTTATAGGGGAATGTAATGGAATGTCTTGCAGTCACCTACACATGTCTTTGCTTTATACCTGGCCTGCCTAGTGGCTTGGATTGTCAGATGATGTCCAATTCAGGACAGAAGGATAATGTTGCTTTATAGGGGAATGTAATGGAATGTCTTGCAGTCACCTACACATGTCTTTGCTTTATACCTGGCCTGCCTAGTGGCTTGGATTGTCAGATGATGTCCAATTCAGGACAGAAGGATAATGTTGCTTTCTATCATTACTCCCTTATTCATCCAGTCATCTAAAATGCAAGATGAGAGAGATTATAGTGAGAAATAACATGTAGTCATGAGGTAGAGTGTTCCTAGGCCTGTGGGTCCATGGGGAGAATGCTTCATTGCAAACTGATGGTGCAAAACCCCCAAATCCCCACCTCTCCCTGCTGAGACTATAAACTACCTGGAGCTCAATGCATCTGGAGTTTTAGTAAAAACGTATAAGGTTTGCTTTGTATATTTGCAGGCTGCTATTGTTATGTTATATCAAGTCTTTCCATGGCATAGCTGGGAATTGAATCCAAGTCTCCTGATTCTTGTCCATTACTCCATTTCCAATTTGGAACAACAGGTTGGCATAAATTGTTCCTGGTATTGGTGAGCATGACAATTTATAGATATGAATTTTCAGTTTTAAAAGTGTAGAAATGCTTGAGAATATAGAGAATCAGTCTGGAACATCAACCAGAATACCAGGCAGATTTGGTACTTCTGAGGATTGTGGGGAACATGGACATTTCTCATTATTTGCTTGACACTGCAGGGAGGACTGAGCCCTTTTTCCAATGCCCTCTCCTCTGCCTCTTATCCACATCCAGCAGTAACTTCCAGTTAATCGAATGAAACATTCTTACCATCATGGGAGTGAGGAAAGATTGCAATACTGTAAAACAAAATTTTGAAGAGAGTTTTATTGCCAAGGTTTGCCAAGGCTGGTGATGTATTCCCAAAATCATCATTCATAGAAGTCACTGAGAGTTCAGAGTCACAGTCTGGAATCTCAGCAAACAGAAGAGTAGACCAAAGACCATGACGACTATTCAGATAGTTATACAAAGGAATTGGGAGTCAGTAGAAGACAAAGTCAAAATTGTCATGACTAGCCATTGCAAAAACTAGGCATGGGAAAGAATTTGTTTCAGTGTATTTTAATAAAATTAAATCTAATAATAACTTGCAAAATTAAAATGTCAGGGAAAACAACACTGACAGATTTTCCTATTCCTAGAAACAACCCTGAACACTTTGAACAGTTTTGGATAACTATCAAATGGGCTACATGATTACAGTGTTTTCCTTTGTTGTTTTTGGTTTCTAATTAAAGAAAGCAGTGGCTTAACTATGAACAGTTAAGTAGATTGTAACGTGGATCTCTGTCATTCACCTACTTAAATCTTCATATGTATAATTTGCCCATGGAGACAAGGTATGAGAAACCTAGGGAACATAGTTAAAAGTAGAGATATCACCTCACAAACAAAAATTCGCATAGTCAAAGCAATGGTATTCCCGGTGGTAATTTATGGTTGTGAGAGCTGGACTATGAGGAAAGCTGAGCACAAAAGAATATATGCCTTTAAGGTGTGGTGTTGGAGGAGAGTTTTGAGAGTACGCTGGACAGCAAGGAGAGCAAATAGGTTGATCTGACTGCTGCTTAGAAGGTCAAGTAGTAAAGATAAAGTACTTGGGACATGAAATGAGAAGAGAGGATTCACTTGAGAAAGCCTTGATGCTGGGAAAGAGGGAGGGCAAAAGAAGAAGGGGCGACCCAAAATGAGATGGTTAGATGGTATTGTAGACACAATGGGCACAGACCTGGGCTGGTTGAGGAGGATGGTGGAGGACAGATGTGCCTGGAGCGCAATGGTCCATGGGGTCGCAAAGGGTCAGAATCAACTGTGCGACTGAACAACAATAACAACAAAAGATAGTTTATTGATTGCATGCAAATTCTGTTGTGTTAGTAAGCTGCTGCAAGAATGCACTAGGGCAAGGGTGCCCAAACTTTTCGGCCCGGGGGCCGGATAACATTTTATCAGATGCTCCGAGGGCCGAACTATCTCTCCATGGTACATACATCCACCCAGGCTTGCCCCCGCCGCCGCCGCCACCACCACTAACGCCTTTGCCGCCGGCTCCTCTTTCGCCGGCTCCTCCTTCGCCGCCTTCGCGGTGTCCTTTAAAAGTGTCCTTTTAAAAAAATATGACAGATCCTAGAAACTCACATTCAGCTTGGTCATTGTGGCATCCAAGGAGCTGTTGTTGTGTTCCAAAGCTTCAAGTAGGTGGGATTTTAATTAGCAATGAAAAGTCATTAGCCTTAGAAAAGATCTGCTTCCTGACATCATGTCAGGAAGCAGATCTTTTATAAGGCTAGTGACTTTTCATTGCTAATTAAAACCCCACCTACCTGGAACTTTGGATTTTAATTAGCAATGAAAAGTCTTTAGCCTTAGAAAAGATCCGCTTCCTGACATGATGTCAGGAAGCAGATCTTTTATAAGGCTAGTGACTTTTCATTGCCAATTAAAACCCCACGTACCTGGAACTTTGGAATTTAATTAGCAATGAAAAGTCAGCCTTAGAAAAGATCTGCTTCCTGACATGATGTCAGGAAACAGATCTTTTATAAGGCTAGTGACTTTTCATTGCTAATTAAAACCCCACCTACCTGGAACTTTGGATTTTAATTAGCAATGAAAAGTCATTAGCCTTAGAAAAGATCCGCTTCCTGACATGATGTCAGGAAACAGATCTTTTCTAAGGCTAGTGACTTTTCATTGCCAATTAAAACCCCACGTACCTGGAACTTTGGATTTTAATTAGCAATTAAAAGTCATTAGCCTTAGAAAAGATCTGCTTCCTGACATCATGTCAGGAAGCAGATCTTTTACAAGGCTAATGACTTTTCATTGCCAATTAAAACCCCACCTACCTGAAACTTTGGATTTTAATTAGCAATGAAAAGTCATTAGCCTTAGAAAAGATCTGCTTCCTGACATGATGTCAGGAAGCAGATCTTTTCTAAGGCTAATGACTTTTCATTGCCAATTAAAACCCCACCTACCTGAAACTTTGGAATTTAATTAGCAATGAAAAGTCATTAGCCTTAGAAAAGATCCACTTCCTGACATGTCAGGAAGCAGATCTTTTATAAGGCTAATGACTTTTCATTGCCAATTAAAACCCCACGTACCTGGAACTTTGGATTTTAATTAGCAATGAAAAGTCATTAGCCTTAGAAAAGATCTGCTTCCTGACATCATGTCCTGGCTGGCTTGCTGCAGCCTCAGAGGGTGGGGGAACTTCAAAATTAGTGCACATTGGGTCTCCCAATCAATTTAAAATCAGGAATTACACAATGCACAGCCATAATACTGTAAATCAATTTTGACTTCCAACTTATTCCAATACTTGAATCAGTGTAAAATAAATCACTTCAGACCAGTGATGGTGAACCTTGGCACTCCAGGTGTTCTTGGACTTCAATTACCAGAAGCCTAAATCAGCACTTCTGGTGATCAGGACATCTGAGAATTGAAGTTCCATAACACCTGAACTACCAAGGTTTGCCATCACTGGTTTAGACTTTGTGCCCACTCCTGTTAATGTTTACCTGGGAAAGCCCAGATAAACTTGCAGCAGGAGGTGACATAGATTACAGCTGATTGGCAGAGGCAGCATTAACAGATCTGCTGCATCTCTCTGCAGCTGCAGATCAGCTGACACCAGTTACTACCAATCAGTGGGAGCCCCTCTGCTGCTATGGTGCATTGTTTTTTTAAAAAATATTTATTCAAAGTGTCATAGCACTAGGACTCTTCAAATAAACATTTTTTTGAAAAGAATTACTGGTGGGAATAGCAGTTAGTCTTTAAAGTGCTACTGTGTATTTTATTTTATTTGTTTTGTTTTCTGAGATAGCTAGGAATGGTCTCCCTTGATCAGCTGGAGTCTGTTTTCACTGATCAGTGGCTTTGATCTGCCCTGGTAGTGCAGACAGATTTCCAGCTGATGAAGGAGAACATAACCATTTGGTCCACAGCATCTCTGATGCCATCGTGACTGCCAATCGGCTTACCTGGGACATCTCTATACCGCCAGTCAGCTGATCAATGGGAAATCTCATGGCGGCAGCGGAGATGCCACTGATTAGCTGGGGACAGTTTGCCCCATCAACTGGAGCTACCTCTGCTGCCAGAGTAGAGTGCAGCCACTATAGACATACAGTGTATCTAAATAGCTTTACAGTACTGCATATATACATATGGGACAGCAGTGGCTCAAGTCACTAAGACGCTGACTGGGAGGCGGAAGGTCAGCAGTTCGATTCCCGAGTACTGCAGGACGGAATGAGCTCCTGTCTCTGTCCCAGCTCCTGCCAACCTAGCAGTTCAAAACCAAGAAATTGCAAGTAGATAAATAGGGACCAGTTCGGTGGGAAGGTAACAAGTGTTCTGTGGGCTGCAGTGTCTAGTCATGCCTGCCATAAGACCACGGAAATGCCTGCAGAAGCAGACAGCACTAGCTCTTCGGCTTAGAAACAGAGATGAGCACTGACCCCTAGAGTCAGATAAGACTGGCTTTCGAGCAAGGGAAACCTTTACCTTTACGATTGCAAGTAGATAAATAGGGACCAGTTCAGTGGGAAGGTAACAAGTGTTCTGTGGGCTGCAGTGTCTAGTCATGCCTGCCATAAGACCACAGAAATGCCTGCAGAAGCAGACAGCGCTAGCTCTTTGGATTTGAAACAGAGATGAGCACTGACCCCTAGAGTCGGATACGACTGGCTTTCGAGCAAGAGAAACCTTTACCAAATTTAATGCATTCTCCAGGGCCTTTTGTAGACTAACTCCTGTATTTAAATTTGAGCTGTATTTAAATTTGGGGTGGATTTGAGATCAAATCCACCACATCAGGCAGAAGAGCAAAGCTTCGTGGGTTGAATTTGTAAGAGCACATCAACTCCACAGGCACACAATGACGGGGCAAGCCTAAAGGTAAAGTAACGTCTCTTTTTGCAACTGACGAAAAATCCCGGGTTATTTAAACCTTTGCAATTGCAAAAGGTTGCAGAGCAATCTTCTTTGCACAAGGACTGGCCACAAGAGAGCTGAAAAGCAACATTTGTTGCTTCTGACAGTAAGGGAACGTCCCGGGGGTCTTATTCAAACCTCCTACAAACGGCTGCAAAACAAACTTCTTTTGCCCAGCCAATGGATGGGTGGATGCATTATGCATTGTGGCACCTGATAAGTTGTGAACTTTTTTTGCTTCTCTTCTGATATCTTAAGTTTGCAATATACGCAGCCTGACAAAGAGATGTGAAGAACTCTAAACCTCGCTTCCCTCCCCCTCCCCCCTGCTCCTGGCTTTCTTTTTTAATTGCTTAAAATCAGGCATGCCCAAACTACTTACTTTTAGCTCCGACTGAAGTCCCTCTCTCCACTCTTAACAATAACCGAATCACCTCTGGTGTATTGATTCAGCCATTCTAAAGTAGACTCGGCAGAACTCCTAGTACTAAGCAGGAGGAGGAAGGAACTAGGTAAATCACTCTTTCACTGACTTGTGATCCCTCCGCCCAAAAAAAAAGTTCACCCAAAAAATTTAAAAAAAAAAATTATAAGAGTTCTTATACTATGTCGGGGGCCGGATGAAATGGCCTGGTGGGCCGGAAACGGCCCATGGGCCGTAGTTTGGGCATGCCTGCACTAGGGTATTAAAGTCAATAAGAAATTAAGAATTAGGAAACATTTAAAAACAAACAATTTTATTTCTGCATTAAGATATCTCAGGCTCATTTGGAAGATACTGAGAAGCTGTACATATGATCTGCAACAATGATTTAAAGTCACACATGTTTTGCTGATTAGAAGTCTGTGATGTAGCATGAACAGGATTTGCAACAAACCAAACAATGTATCAGATCATATGTTAAAGCAAATGCTTATTTTTTTTATCTTATGTTGTCCTTTCAAGCATGGTAACCCTCAGGTGCTACCTACCTAAGACATCAGAAATGGGAATGAAGTCATGCTGTTTGATAGTCTGTCAAATGGAAACTGAGTCAAGGTCATATTGTAATACACAGGCAGTTTTTTTTTAAAAAAACTTTTTAAGGAAATTCTGCTTCTAATGATATTTTAAGTGCATCATTTAGTTTGGCTTCTATTTATGGCACCTGTTTGGAGATTGTGCAAAAGAGAACAAAACACATAAATAGTGACAGTTTTACTTCTGCTGTTGGTAAATCATCCTAATGCTATTGTGCCTAGTGATCAAGAAAAGGGAAATTTTCCACAAAAACCCGAATTAAAACAATTCACACATTTATAGATATAGGAAAGGAAATTTCTTCTGTGCCATGATATTGAAGAGATGTCATCAATATTTCCCTCAGAGATTGAAAGGTACCAATGGCTCAGCATTAGAGATTTATGCTACCATTTCATAGCTTCTTTCAATTTTGAAGGCTTTACTGATTTAGTCTCACTGGGCCACCTCCTGTTTCAGCTGAAAACTCAAACCCAGAAAGGTTGTTTGTTCCCAGATAAATCAGTGACAGGGCTAGAAATACAGCCTTAAAGTCCCAGCTTCCATCCTCTTACTATAGCTGCCAGATAACACTTGACCTGCAGACTTGTGCACCAGCAAATCTAATAGCAAGAGACAAGTATCTCTCCATTCTGTCAAGAGTTATTGATTCATGCCTTCATCCCATGCCCACAACATCGAGGCTTTTAAAAGCTACTGTGTTGCCCTGGGGGTCTCCCCCTGAGAGGGCTCTTCCTTACTTTGAAGTCAGCACCATGCTCTATCTTTAAGTATTTCTAGGAAGGAAAGGGCCTTTTGTCAACACAACTCACGATTGAATATACAAATGATGCATTATTAAACTCTTGTATTGTATTGTATATTTGGACTTATATGCCGCCCCACTCACACAGCGACTCTTACATATAAATGGCATCTGAAAGGCAAAAAGAAAGATTCATCATTAGCAGGCCTGACATCTTGCAGCCTCAGGAAATGACAAAATGGCACCCACTCCATTCCATGGGCAGATGCAACCTTGATTGGCAGTTCAGTCACCAGTGTGACTGGAAAGGCACCCATGAAGGCAGCAAGCTATTTTACTGGGTAGGCCAGATTATGCAAACACACAATTCCATAAGAGTGTAGTAATTGTCCATGAAGTTCTGAATAAATGGTTGTGGATGCAAGAAATTTGTCCCACTCTACTTAATAATGAGGCTGACCGAGCTGATAAGCTTGTTTTGGGCTGTGTGTGTGACCCCAAAATTAGCTAATTTGAATTATTAAACCCTTTCTCCTTATCAAAATAAGCATACAGTTAATGAGACTTGTATAATAATTTTAAGAAATTGTTTGCGCCAATCTATAGTGTGGCCTGGAGAAAGCTATTTTATGAAAAGACAGTTACACAAAAAGTCCTGTATCATTTATTTAAGTGAAGTAGACTTGTGTGACTGTGCATTTCTGAACATTCCAAAAAGTATGTAATGCCAAGATAAGAACATGAAATGCCTTTACCCTGCAGTGCCACCTGATCTGAGAACATGTGTGTAGTTTGTCAAAAAGTATATGCGTCTGGTTGAATTGTTAATTAGGGTCCTTGAATCTACATGGATTCAAGCACCAATATATGCATATATTACATCATAACTGATTTTGTTGATAAAATCTCTTTTTCCTTCAAAACATTTTTGGCTGTTTCATTTATGTTTAAAGAAACTTATGAACTTATCCCTTTAGAGCAGGGGTAGGGAACCTATGGCCCATAGGCCAGATCTGGCCCATAACACCATTCTATCTAGTCCCTTACTCCGATTGCCACCATCACTGTTGCCACTGCCCTTGTCCCCTCCACTTGGCTTGGTGTGTCCCTAAAGCCGCTCCATAGCAGGTTGGATGTTGTAAGAAGGCTTACAACATCTGCCCTGCTATGGAGCAGCGTTAGGGACATGCCAAGCCAGACAGATGGAGGGGACATGGATGGCAGTAAAGTTGGTGATGGAAGTGGAAGCAGCAAGCACATGTGGCTTCCCGCGTTTTTCCTGGGGACCGCTCTGGCTGAGCGTGGGCCACAGCAGACTGGTAAACAGGGAAGCAGTGACAGCAGTGGCATGGGGGGAGTGTTGGTAGGCTGAACTGGTAACATGGAGGGATAGTGTTGACAGCAGCAGTAGCGGCATGGGGGAAGTGTTGGCAGGCCAAACTGGTGGCATGTGCGGAGTGTTGATGGCAGTGGCATGGGGGGAGTGTTTGTGGCAGCAGTGTAAGGGGTGAATGTTGGCAGGCTGGACTGGTGACATGGGGGAGTGTTGGTGGTGATGGCAGTGGCATGGGGGGAATTTGGCAGTGATGGCAGTGTGGGGGGAGTGATGGCAGTGGTGGTGGCATGGCATGGAGGAGTGTTGGTGGCAGCAGCAGGGGGACACTAGTCCTGCCTGCCAACAGTCTGAGGGGGTGAGATCCGGCTCCTGACTTGAAAAGTTTGGCAACCCCTACTTTAGAGAATTTTCAGATGACTTGTGCGTGCATGCGTGCGTGCATGTGTGCGTGTGTGTGTGTGTGTGTGAGAGAGAGAGAGAGAGAGATGCTTTAACTGTAAGGGAGAGAAGGCATCACAAATGATTTTAAAAGCTGCTGCAAGGATACATACCCCTGTTCTCTGGCTAGCTAGGCAGTTTTTCACATGTGCTTCTTCACATAGTTCCTTTCATAGGTGTATACCTTGTTTTTTAAAGTGGTGTCATCCTTGCGACAAGTATTCTGTTAAAAATACTGTAACATATTTTTCTCACCTTCAAAGTGATCACAGAGTAATATCTGCTCCTTTTGGTCTCCCATTGATGAGAGAGCACTGAAGATTTTTGGTGGTTTTCTAGTACAGTATTTGATTTAAATTACGAGAAGAGTGTTGAGTGGAGATAATAAGCCCCCTGCATTGTTTGAGTGATGATGGCATTATTTTCTCTAACACTGAGGGCTACTTTTTCAAAACACCAAAAAGATCCCCATCGAACAGGAGAACATTTACTAATAATTAGCTCCAATTACATATCCATTCTGTTATTAATCACCTATCTACCTAACAAAAGGAATAATCAGCCAGCTGCTTTAACAATACTTCTATAACACAGTTATATTCGTCAGAAATGCGGATTCACTGCTGATTCATTGAAGGTACATTTTATGTCAAATCTAAGCAAAGGTGGATAAATTGATTTATTTTCCAATCCACGTGTTCCTTTATTTAAAAACATGTCATCCAGTTGCTGCCTTAATATCAGTGGTATTTACAGTCCTCTGCAACTCTCCTCCTCCTCTGTCTTTGGAAGGTTGGACGCCACCACTACAATACTATGTCTAGATTCAGGGTTTCTAAACAAGTGTTCTTCATCCAAACTGATTTCACAGGCTGTACAGATAACATCTTATGCTCCTTTCTGTGTCCCCCGTCAGTGTTTTGTTGGTTGTTGTTGTTTTGCCTTGACTATTCAGCTGCCATGGCCTTCACCTTTCGCTTTTCAGTATATGTCCAGAATATTCAACCTTTCTACACTGTCTGTCTTTTTATTTCCTGTTTCTTTTTCACCATTTGTTTATTTGTGGAGATTTCTCAAAAAATAAAACATATGGACCTCCACTTCTACACCTCCAAGATCCTAAGGATCCTGGGGAATCCCTTTTGTTGTCAGGAAGACATTATGGGCTGTAGGAAAGGGACAAGGAGAAATCTTAACTACCGTATATGTTGGTGTATAAGTCAACTTTTTACCCCTGAAAAACATGTCTCCAAGTTGGGGGGGGGGGGTCTTGTACTTCAGTTGAATAAAATACAGTAATACCCCGGATAACATTTACCTCCGATAACGTTTACCTCAGATAACGCTTAAATCGCATAATATTAAGCAATCTGGGGAGGAGAATTGTATCGAATAACGTTAAGGTCCTATGGGATGGATCAGATAACAACTTTTAATATCAGATGACGAACAGGAGTTTGAAGGCTTTTAAAGGGAAACTGTCACGCCAGCAAACTTGCTAGGGACTTGCTTGGCACTTGCTCTCTCCCTCTATTTGTTATCTTCCTTCTATCATTGACAGTTCCAGTTTGGTTAACAGATTAGAAAACAAACAGTTCCCATAGGTTTATTGTTTCATTCAGCTTTAGTGAATTGTCTTTGGTGAATTACGTTTAATAAACTTGTACTGTTTTATGTTTACTGTACATGTTTGATAACATACAGCCTTGTGACAGTTTTCCTGCATGTCATAAGCATTTGAATATAAATTAACAGGTTGAAATCAAATCTGATGTTCTTTTACGTTTTATTTGGTGTGTGGAAGGTGTGCAGAAGAGGGGGTAGTCTTATACAGCGAGTATATAACAAACTCTATATTTTGAGTGGAAATGTTGGGGGGTTGTCTTATACACCCAGTCGTCTTGTACACCGGCCTATACGGGGTATCAACAATTGCCACCACATTATTATTATTTTCTCAATTAGCAGAGCAGCCTTTGGAAAGTGTTTGGATACTTCAATGGGTTGTTGTTGTTTCTGATGTGTTTTTAGTACTGTTTTTTATCTACCATTTTTAATATTAAATTTGTTTTATTTTCCCTAATTTATTGTCCTTAGCTTTTAAAACTGTTTTTTTTAAATACTGTAAACCACCCTGGGTGCTTTTTCCCAAGGTTACTCCATGTGTGCAGCGATGCACGTATGTAAAGAGTAATAACTAAACTCTTGGTTCTCGTGACTTAAGTCTTCATCAGCTGGATGAAATGCCCACAGAGGAGTTGTTGAGTGCTTGCATCATTGCATGCTTCCAAGCACCATGTTTCTGTAATTGTACAAGCTGATGATGTGCAAAACTATTGTTCTTTCCCTTTGAGAATGTTTGTGCGTGTATGCAGACATAAAGAAAGTATAAAATGGCTGGCTGATTGTTTTAAAAAGTAGAACAAACCTTTCTGATGCTTCAGAAATTTAAACACCAATGCAATAAAGGAAGAGTCCTTGTCATTTTGCATTATTTGTGTAAAAGCATTCTTTGTGTTACTTTAACTTAATCTGAGAAGAAGGGGAGATGGAGTTTCATACTCATTTTGTAACACATGAGCTGGTAACTATTCTGGAAGCAAGCAATGGGTAGTGGTTTCCTAGCCGCAATACCATTAATCCACCTTTTCCAAATGAAAAGCATCAGAAGACGGAGTGAAAAAGATGGAGTCATGATATGACCTGTAGATTGGCTATGGAACAGCTGCTGGGAATGTCTGCTGCCACATTAGCAGGGTTTTCACACAACCTGCCCTGGTTAATTGAACTATCATTAATTGGCATAGGGGAATTATCCAATTGACTCTCTCCCATGAACCTTTTTTATAATTATGTAAATTGTCTAACGCTGCTTCTAGGGAGGGAGGGGGACCCATTGCACTACCTTCAAAAGCAACGTGTGTGTAAAACTGTGTAAATTGGCAATGTGTATTTGGTGGGGTTCTTCCACTGAGGGAACTGTTTCCATTAGTGATATTGATATTAGGAGGCGGAGATCTTTTTCCTGTGCCTCTATACTTATGGCCCCTTAGTGCACTCTAAAGTCATCTGAAAAATCCTCTGACACAGGTTGTCAGGCAGGCATAAAGACTGCACTGGGCAGCAGAAGAAACTGCTGTTACTGCTAATGTGAGGTTACGTTCCAGCTGTTATTTCACCAGTTGCTATTTTATTCTGCTAAAACCAGTAAGGGAGTCAGTATTATTGTTCCCATATTGTAATGGGAAGCTGAAGCTGAGAGATTATGGCTTAGTCTAGGAGGGGAGGAGGAAGGAAGGCCACCAGCAGTGAGTTTATCCCAGAGATGAAAGAAAGCCAGGGATTATCTGATATGTGATAGGGTTCATCATGGTTGGGAAAAAGTACTATATCTGTGTCAGTTTTGCCAGGTTGCAAGATGATTCAAAGACTGAGGAATATATGATGCACAGTTGACTTGCACATTAACCCTTCATTAACCCTACATTAACCATGTAGGTTATTTTAAAACATCTGTTAAACATTGTTTATTTTGCACCAATTCCTGTTTGGCTGTATTCTTCTATGAGCATGCATGCATCAATACAGTTTTGCCCCTTAAAGTTTCAGGATTTCCCACTAATAATAATAATCTTGTGTCAAAAATTATTCTGGGTTGGAAGAGTTTTTGCAGAAGAAACTCCATGCAGGGAACACCCACATGAGGTTCCTTCATGTCCCCAAGAGCTGGGACAGAGACACAGGCGCTCGATCCGTCATGCAGTACCTAGGTCTCGAACTGCTGATTTGCCAGCGTTCCAGCTAACAAGGCAAGCTTCTTAACCACTGAGCCACCACAGCCTCTAGGACTTCCCGCTGCCCCAAAAGGATGCAAACTTCAAAACAAAAACCAGACACTTTGTGAGTAGGGCAAATCTAATCATCAAGAGCAGTAATTTAATTTTAAAATATTACTATGGACTGTTTTTAAAAAAAGGAATTAAATTGCACGCAGGTCTTGCCCAATTTATTTATTAGGTGTAATCTGTAAAGACAGGATTCCTGTATGAAACCTTTGCAGACTGGTTCTGTTGGAATGGCCTTGTGTTTCCCGTCCAGTAGGAACATAACTTATTGAATTCAGGTGGTACAAATCAAGAAGGAATTTATAAGAATTGATCAAGAGTGGCAAATGTCCTCATATATGTTTAAGCTATAATACAATACCCTATTAAGATTACTCAGAATTGCAGTTAGTGGCACTAAGCTTCAAACTAAATATGCAGGGTTGTATTGTAAGGAGAAGAAATACAAATTTAAATAAGCAACAAAATAAATATTTACATTATATTTTCAGATAATTTAAAATGAGAAATATATAGCAAATTTAAAGAGAAATAGACTGAAATGAAATTGCAAGTTTAAAAAAGGAAAGAAGACTAGAGATAGACAAATATAGCTGATTCCGCTGCAAACTGCCCAAAATATTTCAGCAGTAAATCAGTAAGTAAATACAGTATCTCTGTTTATAGGATAACAATTTTATTTCCTTTGTTTCTGATAGGATTTCACTAAAATTTACATATATTTCTCCATTTTAATAGCCAACCATGGTAACAACCAGGACAAAGAAATTTATGCATCCAGGCTAATGGCAAGAAGTACCTAGGTCTTTAAATGTGGGTTTCAATGCCAGTATAGGATGGCAGATGACAGAGGAGCCTGGCAGGCAATGGTCGATGAGGTTGCAAAGGGTTGGACTCGACTGTGTGACTGAACAACAGCAACAACATGGTCAACAATGTTTGAGCACTGAATTAGGACTGCTGCCTCTCCCCCACCCCCCAGATTCTTATGGTCTTTTCTAGGCTGGGAAGAACTGTACCTACTGAATTTATTGACACAGCATTTCAGTTTAATTTCTTATTTAAGAGCTTATCAAGCTTTACACACTCTATATTTGGGATACAAAAAACTTTAAACATTGGAATGAGCAAGAAGTTGAAATAATGTAGAGAAATTTCTGTATCAATACTTGTACATATGGGGGTCAAACATATATCCAGAATTTTGCAACTAAAATTTCAATATAGCTGAGCTTTTCAAGAAGAAGGGAGGGGGCAGCAGGGGGGAGATTGAGCTGTCTATCTGGGGCACAGGCCACAGGTTTGTTATCAGCAGAAACCTGCTTGAGGTAAGTATTCAGCCAGGCTGGCCAGGGGTGCTGAAGTTTTTGAACTACTAATATCAGCTAGATGGATTTGGCGATTCAATAAGCAGTTATTTAACCCCAGTGGAAAAGATTGCTAAGCCTGGTCTCTGAAATGGCAAAGAGTGGAGATAACTGTTTCCTGAGCTGTCTTAATGTAATCAGCACTGAGCAAGAATTGTCAGTGAATGATAAAGGATGCAGGTTCTTGTAGGAATATTTGGTATTTATCCTAGCAGAGCACATCAGGACAACACTAAGAACCTACGGTTGTAAAACAGGGGCAGGTAGTTTTAGACGCTTAAAAGGAAAAGCCTAAGAGAAATACTGAGGTCAAGGAGGCCTAAATGGTATAGTCAAGTTCCCTAGCAGCAATATCTATATACAGTCAAACCTTGCATAAAGAGTGCCTCACTCAGAGACTAACTCGCTTAAAGAGGAGAATGTTCTCTGAATGGTCGCCTTGCTTAATAACTAAAACCAACCAAAAACTCACTTAACAACTAAACTGGGGTTCACATTCCCCCCCCCCAAGAAGTCACAATTGGTCACTTACAATGGTGTTTCACTTAAAGAGCAAACTTGCTTAAAGAGCAATTCCGTGGAACGCATTATGCTCTTTAAGCGAAGTACTACTGTATTGTTGTTGTTCAGTCACACGGTTTATTTCCACCCTTTGCAACCCTATGGACCATTGCCCACCAGGAACCTCTGTCCTCCACCATCCTCCTCAAACCACCCAGATCTGTGCCCATTGCATCTACAATAGGCAACTTGACTATACCACATACAGCAATACCTTGCATAATGAGCAAAATGCGTTCCACGCAGTTATTCATTATGTGAGTTTTTTGCTCAGCGAAACATTTCCTATAGGGCATTTGGGAAGGGCATTTGGGAAGGGCATTTGGGAAGGGCATTTGGGAAGGGCATTTGGGAAGGGCATTTGGGAAGGGCAGGGGAACCTTCCCTCTACTCTTCCCAAATGCCCTGCATGCACACGCGCGTCAGTGGGGCGCTTGCGAAGGGTACTGGAAATGTCCCCTCACCTTTCGCAAGCACCCCGCTGATGCGTGGGGGGACTTTTCCAGTACCCTTTGCAAGCACCCCACATGCACGCGTGCACGCGGGGCACTTGCGAAGGGTACTGGAAAGGTCCCCCCACTGTTCCCAAACACCCCGCTGATGCATCAGTGGGGCGTTTGGGATGAGGGGGGAGACCTTTCTTGTACCCTTTACTAATGCCCCGCATGCACGTGTGCATGTGGGGCACTTGCAAAGGGTACTGGAAAAGTCCCCCCACTCTTCCCAAACGCCCTGCTGATCCGCTTCTTTTCCAGTGCTAGGACGTCCAGTAACACATCCAGTAACACACCCTAAAAAGAGAGAGAGAGATAATTTGCATTTAATTTGCATGTCCTTGAACCCTAGAGTTCAAGCAAGGGAAACCTTTACCTAGTTTTTTTTTTTAAAAAAACCTAAATGGAAATCTAATCTATAGCACTGGCCAGAGGCTATTCACTGAAAGGCATCTTTGTGGCCTCACCAAATCTTTTTTATGCCCCCTTAGTTTTTGCAACTCTTTAAACCAGTGGTTTCCAATTTGGAAACCACTGTGGGTATTAGCCCACCCCACCCCCCACAGGGGGACTTTAATTCCCAAAAGCCTATGTCAGTACATTGGGAAAATGAGTTAGGCTTTAGGGAATTGAAGTCCCAAAACCAATGGTTGGGAAGCACTGCTTTAAACAGAGGAGTGTCCTCCATAAAATATGATATCAGGCCATCTTGCTTGACTCCCTTCCTCTTTAACTCTTCCAACAGTGTACAATTAAACAAGAGAGAATGTCACCCCTTTCTTTGGTACCTTTTTTCTTTCTTTTAAAAATAGTACAGCAGGCACAGAAACAGCCTAGAGATGTAGAAGCTAGTTGGTGTCAGGGAATTAAGGTCTCTCTCTGCCTCCCCTATGCCCTGCAGTTTGCAACATGTCCCTGCCAGTGAATTGTATGGTTGACAAGGACACACACCAGCAAAAGCAACGTAAGAGACTGAGCTGAGAGGCAATGGGAGTCATTTTCACTTGTGCTGAAAACTACCAGGCAGACATCAATTTGTGCTCACTTCAGCAGTGACATTTTAATTTATGAGCTAAGAACGCATTGGTTGCCAACTACAAAAATTGATTCAGTTGTTCATCAGATTCAGCCCGTGTCAGAGTTTGAAAGTAATTATGATAGTGGAGCAGATAGGCAGGCAATTACATTTTTGTTCTCTCTTCCTCTCTTTTTTTCCCTTCCTTCCCCCCTTTTACTCTTGACACACACATGATTTCTCTCCCTGTGTGTATCTTGAGGTTGTTTTTCCTGGAACCATGGACAAGCTTCAATGTGTGTGATTCCTCTCTCCTGAAGTAGTTCTGCAGGATATTAAACATCATTTTTTACATGTTGAGTTGTCACCACAACATACATGTACTTTAATTTGTATGTTTATTTTCCCCCTCTGCAATGTGTGCGGGGGAACAACACTTGATGCTTGCTGAGCATTCAAGATATCCTTGTTTCGTTTTCTAGAAACCTTCTTTTTTTTTGTACAACATATTAAACATAAACACAATATGCAATAGGGAAACCAAAACAAAAGAATATGATTTTCTACTTTTCGCTTGAACATCTCTAATTTTCCTCACCATGTCCTGTACAACTAGAAAATTATTATTACCACATTACTTTAGTTATTCCTTTCCCCAAAAACAGAATGTGAGAGACACAGGTTTATTTATTTATTTATTTATTTATTTATTTATTTATTTATTATGACTTATATGCCACCTTCCTCAAAGTGACCCAGGGTGGCTAACAAAGGTTTAAAAAGACATAAAATACAATATAAAATTCAATTTAAAATTAATATTAAAATATTAAAAACTAAGCAAAGGTAAAAAGATTAAAAATTCATACTTTGAGAGAGGGAGGGGTCAGATGGGCAACAGGCTGATGCTACTGTCTGACCCAAACCCCATACCTGCCCCGCCAGCCAGGTCTTAACCCCCTTCCTAAAGAGCAGCAACTCTGACTGGAGATGTAGCTCAATTGGCAGGAGGTTCAATAGGACCAGGACGGGCACAGAGAAGGCCCTCCTCCTAGTGCTAGAAAGGTGTACCTTCCTAGCCGATGGTACAACCAGAGAGCCTCTCCGGTAGGCTCAGGTGGGATGGACAGATATTCTTAGGGTGACACGGTCTCTTAAGTTTCATTCCTTTAAAGACAACTACCTACAATTTATGCAACATAAACACAATAATACCTTAAAAGAAAAAGAAACAGGACAATCTATGATTTCTCTATTAATATTTAAATATATCTAATTTACCTCACCTTGCACTACACAACTTGGGAAATTGCTATTTACCATTTTACTTTATTTATTCTCTTTCCCCAAAAACTAATTGTATCAGGTGCATGTTTGATCCCTTTATCTTTCCATAAAGTACATTCCACAAAGGGCTTCCAGATTTCCCAAAATTTATTGTGTGAGGTTGTGCCTTCTTTTTGCTTCAATTCACAGGTAATTTTATCATTTAAGACCATTTGCCACACCTCTTTGTACCATTTATCTAATCCTATATCCATTTTATTAGAAATCTTCTTATGGAATAATTGAGTACAAAGAAATTTATGAAGCCATTGAGATTAAACCGCCTGCTCAGTGCAGGAATCCAAATCAAAGCAGATTTGAAGGTTATTTAATAGTTTGGTTAGTAAATTATATTGCACTATTTACTCTCATTTTTATATTAGACTCTTTAGATGCCATTTTGCATTACACACTGAACAGTTCAAGACTGTGCATTGTAAAATGCATTGTGTGCATTGTAAAAATGTATCATGGGAAAATGTACACAAATGTGTACTAAACCTATAGGGAAATGATGATCCCTATATAGCCATGAAGCTTATCTTCAATGTGTACATCATATTCTGCTAGAAAACAGGTGGATCAGTGAAAAGAAAGGCATGCAGATCTTTATTTTGCACTGTTCAGCATGCTTTCTCCTATGCCCTTACAAGTCAGATTTTAAAAAGAAAATTTTCACCTGTTTTCTTTTTTTGTTTCTTAATAGAAGATGCGTTTCTCTCAAATATTAATTTTCAGTATGAGCCTAACTAAGCATCATCATGAATCTTGTTCAAATTGTTATCCAATTAAAATATAGGATAAAAATATAGCTACTGTGCCCAAGCTGCTTTGAAACACAGGAAAAAATGCCAGATAAAAAACAATTTATGTAATACATTGAACAAGTTGGTGGGAAGTTGGCAAGTTGAACATAATGAGCTGACATCTGTCGACAACTCTGTGGTGTCAGATATTAGCATTTGTTTGCCTCATTTGCACATTGTGCATAAGTAGACAACTTAGGTATAGCAAAGTAGCTGTGGCACGCCATCCAATTTGCTTGGTTTTCTCTGCAATTGGTAAGATGTAAAATCATCTTGTTCCACTCAGACATTCTTCTTTGTCAACTGCTGCTCATCCTGGGAGATTTCTCTCTCTCTCTCTTTCTCTTTCACACAAACACCACCCTTTTGCTAACAAGCATGTAGATTTTATAGTAATAGTTGGTATTGTTTGCCTTCAACAGATAGATGGTACTGGGCAGGCTTTAGTTTCCATGGATGACAAATTACAGTGAAGATTGCATAAGGTTTTATGCAAGTGCTTCCACCAGAAAATGGACAGATGTGTTCACTCTGCAAAAGAAAAGCACTACGGGAAGCTAGAAAACCTATCACACGTATAACCAGCTTTGATTCTTCCTTTCACTTTGTGTTTCTAGTTTAGGTTTTTGTTACAATATTATGATAATGGTAATCTTACTATTCATATTGTAACAATAACTCACTGAAAGTCTTGTTTGTTCACAGATAATCACATTTGTAAAATATACTGTTTCCATTTATGGTATATAGGCTTCCTCTGATATCTCTTTTGTGTGAAATGTGTATCATTCAGAAGTAGGCAATGTGAACATTCATGGTGGTCAAGTATCCACTGGAGTTCTTTTGCTTAGCCTACTTTGAATTCGTAATACAATTAAGTGGTAGCAATTTGTCAAAGTAGCATGATTGTACTATTTTAACCCGTAAGTAAAAATGTCACCTTTAGAACACTCCATTTACAAAAATGCCCTGCAAAGAAAAGTGTGGTATACATAAACTAGGAAGATTTTTTTTAAATTAATTAGGAGAACATTTAAATTGTGATTTCCCAGCAGGGATATAAAGATTTCTTGCTAAAGTCTTCATTCTCACTGGTTTAATATGTTCCAACCTGTCAAAATGCTTCACAGAAGAACTTTCAAGGTCTATGAAATTCTTTGTCTGAAATCAAGAAGAAAGGGGTCTCTGCACAAAAGTAGTGTCCTTTCCCATTGAAAATTAAAGACAAGCATACACACAGCAAGCTCAGAACAACTGGTTATTGGCTGGGATGGGGAAAGAAACACAAACAACAGCTTAGAGTTCCATGCAACAAAACAGTAAACTTCAACATTTTGCACAATCTGAATTACATATTCATCCCTCCATCCATTCATTCAGGTTTTATGCTGCCCAACTAGCTAACTAAATAATTCCTATTGTTGTCAACAACAATGCAAGGATATACACTAGTACCTTGGATAACGCTATGACTTGGTTCGACAAGTCATAACGTTATCCAGTTTTTAATGTTGTGCGATGCATTGATCGCACAACATTTTTTAAAAAAGCCCTGTTTCCTTTCCGAAGAGGAAAGGGAACATAGGGCCATCCGGTTTGCTTGGGGAGGCACCTCCAGCAAGCCCTATCCCAAAGCAGGCAGGCCGGGACAGGCTGCCTGCTTTAAGATCAGGCTGGCTGGAGGTGCCTTCCACCCCCAGCCACCCCAATCTTAAAGGAGGCAGCCTACCTGGGCTGCCTGCTTTAAGATTGGGCTGGCTGGAGGTGCCTTCCACTCCCAGCCACCCCAATCTTAAAGGAGGAAGCCTGCCTGGGCTGCCTGCTTTAAGATTGGGCTGGCTGGAGGTGCCTGACACCCCCAGTCCATGAGAATCAGAACTCAGATCTTTGAATCACATTCCAGTAAGTCACTGCTAAAAATCTTCCCCTAGTGGAAAAATATATAGTTTGTTGCTCAATTGCACACTCGTGTATGACCCTTTGCAAACCTATGGACCACTGCACACCAGGTTCCTCTGTCCTTTGCCATTCTCCGCAGCCCGGCTAGATCTACGTCCACAGCATCAACGATTCCATCCAGCCACCTCATCCTCTGCTGCCCCCTTCTCATTTTGCCTTCGATCTTTCCTAGCATCAAGGCCTTCTCTTTTCATTTGGTGGCCAAAGAATTTGAGCTTCAGCTTCAGTATTTGTCCTTCTAAGGTGCAGTCAGGGTTGATTTCCTTCTGGATTGACTGATTTTATCTCCTTGCAGTCCAGAGGTTTCTCAAGAGTCTCCTCCAGCATCAGCGTTCAAAGGTGTCTATTCTGTGCTCAGCCTTCCTTAAGGTCCAGCTATCACAGCCATACATTACTACTAGGAAGACCATTGCTTTAATTATGCAGACTTTTGTTGGCACGGTGATGTCTCTACTTTGTATTATATTTATATTTATATTTATATTTATATTTATATTTATATTTATATTTATATTTATATTTATATTTATATTTATATTTATATTTATATTTATATAAAATAATAATAATAGGTATACACTAGAACATCGGATAACGTTATGACTTGGTTCCACAAGTCATGACATTATCCGATTTTTAGCATTGCCTGATGCATGCATCGAACAACGCTAAAAAAAAAAAAAAAGCCCTGACATCAGGGACAAATCGCGCGGTTTCTCCCTGAAGTCAAACTGACCTTAGGCTAGGGATTGCTAGCCTAGGGTCCGGGCTGTGTTCGAAGCCTAGCGGCGCCCAGGCTAGAGGCTTCAGACACAGCCCGGATGGGGTTCGGAAGAAGGGTTGGGAGAAGGGGCGCCCGCTGGCATGCAACAAGGCACACGAGCGGGCACCTCTTCTCCCCACTCTACTGGACTCTTAACACTCTCTAAGAGTCCAGTAGGCTTCTTCCGAACCCCAGCCTCTTCTCCCCATCCGACCAGACCCTTAGGAAGTGTGCGCCCGGGCAAGGCTCGGCTTGGCCGAAATCACCTTCCCCAGGTGTGTGTGATTTCGGGCAAGCTGAGCCTTGCCTGGGTGCACAATTGCGCACCCGGGCAAGGATCGGCTTGGGCGACAATCCTCCCCCCGCACGGGGGGGATTGTCACCCAAGCCGAACTGAGTTGCAGCTGGCAATCCCTAGACGCAGCTCAGTTTGGCTTGGGTAACAATCCTCCCCCCATGCAGGGGGGGAGAGGATTGTAGCCAAAGCTGAGCCTGTCAGGGGAAATGCGCTCGTGAGCACGCATTTCCCCCAACCCTAATTCTTGCGAGTGCAGTACGGTCGGGAGAAAATGCGCTCATGAGTGCACATTTCCCCCGACCCTACTGTGCTCACAGAGATTGAGGGTGAATTGGGCTACCAAATCCCCTCCCAATGGGTAGGTGGTGGATTGGGTAGATGTTCTACCCAATCCACCCCCACCCCCCACTCCCCCAGACGATTGAATCGGATAACGTTAAACTTGCATCGTTATCCAATTCTAACGTTATCCGATGCAATCGTTATCCGGTGTATTACTGTATATACACAAATATAAAAAGTCTGGTTCAATCTCCTCCATGTCCATTGGAGCTGGGAAAGAACTCCAAACTTAGAAAGGAACTCTGGAGAACTGGTGCCCATCCACACTGTCACAGCTGAGCTAGATCAGGGATGCTCAAACTTCAGCCTGGGGGCTGGATGCGGCCCCTGATGCCAATTCATCCAACCCGTGAAGCCTTCGTAGCTCCTGGAGTTGGAAGTAAAACATGTCCATATGGGCGCGTTTTACTTCCGCTTCCAGGAGCTCCGAGGGCTTCGTGGGCTGGATGGATTGGTGTTGGGGGTCACATCCAGCCCTCAGGCCATAGTGACCAGCTCTCTGAACCACGTGACGTGCTCACAGCCCAAAAAGTATGGGCACCCCTGAGCTAGATGGACCAGTTCCCCTGACATCATATTCATAATTTTCATTTGGCCATGCTGTTTTAGAAATACTTACTGTAATTGATAATGTGATGCAGCTAACAGAGGGCCGGTTTTTATAAATAATCACAATTATTCCTAAAGTAGTATCAGTGTCCCAGGCAGAAGTATAGATATTCCCAGTCAGTAATCGTAAGTGGATTTGAAATGGAGACAACTGCTGCCCTCAAGCTGTCCCTTGACTGCACTTCCTTTTGTTATGCCATGTGCACATCTTAAACTTTCGCTGTTGGCTACAGTAGAAAAAGCTGCATCCCATGGCTGAATTTAGAACAATCTTAGTGAAGCAGAATAAATTGTTCCCATATGGCTGAATCTTCCCTGCCCTCTGATTGCTGAATCCCATCATCCAACCAGTGCTTTCTTGAGAAACAAACAGAAAGATAACATATTTGCAAGACAATTTGGGGAGGGAAATCTGGATCCAGTGATGCGAGGAAGCAGGCTCCACAGAGCACAGAAGTCCCTCCACTTGGGTGCATTTTGAACAGGGGGTGGGGGATAAATACAGAGACAGTATTTATATTTTATCAAATACCCTCCAGTGAGCTCAGCAAGTTCCAAATTGGGGTAAAACTACTCAAGTTCTTTTTATCTAATATAGTACCCCCTTTCAAAAGTGGATGTCAGCTGTTTACTGAGTTGTTAAAATCAACTTTCCTTTTATGGTTTCTTCTCTCCTTGTTTTAACATGCACACATATACAAAAGGGTGATTTCTTTTTAGGTAAATGTTTCCGTTGCTTGAAAGCCAGTCGTATCTAACTCTAGGGTTCAGTGCTCATCTCTGTTTCAAAGCCGAAGAGCCAATGCTATCTGCTTCTGCAGATGTTTCTGTGGTCATGTGGCAGGAATGATACACAGAATGCTGTTTACCTTCCCACAGAAGTGGTCCCTATTTATCTATTTGCAATTCCTTGCTTTCAAACTGCTAGGTTGGCAGGAGCTGGGACAAAGACGGGAGCTCATTTCACCCTGTAGTACTTGGGAATCGAACTGCTGACCTCCCGCCTTCCATTCAGTGTCTCAGCCATTTGAGCCACTGCTATCTTTTTACTATATACAAAAGGACTGATTTGTTTTTACTATACCTAATAAAATCCAAAGGGGACTAAATGAATAAGCAAGGAAAATAAGATTGTTAACCATCCCAGTGGAGAATATGTTGTAATTAAGCAGTGGCCAATGCAATCAGTAGTTTTGACGGACTACTATCCATGAGACATTGCAGTACCTACTAGCAAATTTTTATTCCTGGCTGCTGTTGTCTTGCCTGGGCCATCTGCTGGGCCTACTATTTGAAATTTTCCTTTAAAAAAAAATATTGGCAAGCCATGAGATAATTTCTCAGCCATGAAAACGGATTTCATTCTTCTTATTGACAACGCAAGCAAAGGCTTTTTGCTTTCTTATAGACTTAAAAGAGTGTCTTTTGTTGTATGTCCAATTCTGACATAGTGGAGTAGGGACTTTGTTTTGTTTTGTTTGCCAAATGATAAATTGGACAGGTAAACAATGGGCTGCATGTTTAAAGATGCATGTGTTTGTGTTTTGGAGTATTAGATTAGACTTCTTTCTTTCTCTTTTGCTTTACTTACTGGCATTTTTTATCTCACCTGCTAAAATAATAAAGGACAAATACATATGCATATAAAAGAAACAGTGGGGAGTAGCTGTTCTTTGTCCCATTGTATAGAACAATACAGTGGAACCTCTGTTAACAAACGCCTCGGTTAACATAAAAATCGCATAACAAAAGGAAATTCATAGAAAATAGTGGCTTGGTTTACAGAATTTTTCTTGGAATGGATTAATTGGTTTTCAATGGGAAACTGCATTTTGGTTAATGTATTTTGTTTTTCAATGAATTCCTATGGGAAATTGCATTCAATGCATTCCTATGGGAAGGCCGGTTAAAGTAATTTTCGCTATAAGAATTAATTACATTAACTGTGGTTCCACTGTATCCAAAATTTCCTTCAATGTAAATATACTTTTTTCATATTCCTTAGCCCTGTCATCCCATCCTATCCATCCACCCCTGCTTTTAATTCATTTGTCAATAATTTGTGTTAGTCAATTTCCTCTAGAAGCCAAATTCATTCATTTATTCGATTTATATACCGCCCTACTCGGTGCAACCGACTCAGGGCGGTTTACAGAAGACAATCAAAAGTAATATAACATAATCAAAGGTCATACAGTATAAATATAACAATACAGTACAGCAGTGCAGCAAAACAAAACCACACTGCAAAATAAAGTTACAAAGATCTATTCCAATTTCATATATATTACATAGTTTCAATAATATGATACAATATAAAAATACATAGATACAGTACATGATGCAATAATATCAGGGTTCTCACCTTAACAACAAGAAAACAACAGTTCATAAACAGGTGGGCGAGTCCCGGGGCTGGACGCAGCGGTGGCCTCCCTCTATTTGCAGGTGTTGTTGTTGGTGGCGGCGGTGCAAAAGTCTTGCCGCCGCCGCGGCTTTTGAGCCTCTCTGCTGGGCGGAGCCTCCGGAAACAGGTGGGCAAGTCCCAGGGCCGGACGCGGAGGTCTCCCTCCATCCGCAGGTGTTGGTGGTGGCAGCGGCCTTTTGTGTATTTTTACTTTCACATAGCAATTACAAGCAAATATAATATAATTAGGTACTCCAGAGCATTAGCACTTAGAAGTGACAATGTAACAGGTATGATGATATATCAGGTTTGAAGCAACATATCAAAAGTTTATGGCACACAGATCTGGGGAGGCTCCTCTATCATTCCCTCTGTCTCTCTGTTTTTTAAATGTTATACAGCAATGGAGAGATGAATAGAGCCAGTTCTACCATTGGGTAGAATTTGACAGCCACTAGGAGCTTACAGCACAATCTTGAAGTTTTGTACCAGCCGACCCCCTCATCTTTCTGCATTGGGAGGGCTTTACATTTAAACTTTGGGATCCCTTCTAGCACTGAAGTCCTGTGCATTGGTGCCAGATTTTGAGTCTGCTGCCCTATTATGAGTATCAGAGAAAGTAAGTCTTTATATGTTGAATGAGATCTAAAATTTGGTGTCTCTGGCACCAAAATATTTCAGGCTGTTTCCAGATTGGAGACAGGAAATACCACAATCTTTAAGGAGGCTCTTTTTTGTGTACCCCATAGTTAGAGCTGAAAACATGGTAGTGTTGGAGGGGCATGGCTGTTGGAGAAATGCACAGCGTCTTCCTGCTGAGAAATATGACTGAAAGAGAAAACCTTATGTCCTGACTATCACTCAAACCACACAGCAAAACAATTTGCAAATTCTCAGAGATAATAACAATAATTTAGTGTCAGAAATTATTCTGAGTTGAAAGAATTTTTGCAAAAAAAAAAAAACCCAAAAAACCCTCTGCTCAGGGAACACCCAAATGAGGCTCCTTTTATGTCCCCAAGATCTGGGCCAGAGATGGGCGCTTAATCCATCATGTACCCGGGTCTTGAACTGCCAATTTACCAGCCTTCCAGCTAACAAAGAAAGTTTCTTAACCATTGAGCCACCACAGCTCCTGACAGAGATGAAAAGAAACCTTGCATGACTCTCACATGCAAACATTTCTTAAGGAACGGTTTTTTCCTGTATGGGTTGTGTATGATCTTTCCTCTGTCCCAAAGAACTTCTGAACTAAATGACAGCTGTCATGTGTCCTTCCTAGCTCTTAGCACAATGAAAGAATAGCATTTACATCTGAGTTAGGTAGTCTACTTTATTATTATTCAGTTAACAAATGGCTAAATTCCTATGTATCTGCTTGATTTCCTATTATGCATCCCATAAAAGCCAGTCTATATGGCCATGGACAAGCTGCCGAGTCCTGGGATGTCCCCAGAAGAAGGGAATAGTGAGCCACATTTGAGTCCTCTCAATGTAGAAAACCTTGAAAAGGGGTTGCCATAAGCTAGAATTGACTTCATGACACCTAATTATTACTAAGGACGGTATTAGCTGGCTGGGTGGATCTGTGATTTGGAGTACCTGGCTGCATAGCCATGGATTGGAAGTTCAATTTCCTGGTGTTCCTCTTAGGGGAAAAAGACACCCTGTTTGGCCTTGGACAAGTGGATCATTTATTTATTTATTTATTTAGATTTATATTGCCGCCCACTCACCGAGGCGACTCAGGGCGGCTTACAGTCAAAACAACAGTACAATAAAAATTATAAAATGCAACCTCATAAAACAACCAAATGAGAACACAAACTAACTCCCGTCAGGCCATTGTTGTGGGCCCAGAGGAGTGGGCAAGGTCCCCAGCCACTGCTAGGCCTTGGCATCTTCTTCCTCAGGCCGTTGTTGTGGGCCCAGAGGAGGGGGCGATGTTCTCAGCCACTGCTACGCCTTCGCATCTTCTTTGGCCGTTGTTGTGGGCCCAGAGGAGGGTGCGATGTTCTCAGCCACTGCTAGGCCTTGGCATCTTCTTCCTCAGGCCGTTGTTGTGGGCCCAGAGGAGGGGGCGAAGAATGGAATAGTAAATCAATTCTAAGTCCGCTATACCTATTCCAGTAAGTTGCAATTAACATGACAACATATAATTAATAATTATTAATTATAATTATTATATCACTTGACTCTAGATTATATGTGTTTTCTCCCTTCCTCCGTTTGTGTGCGCGCGTGTGTTTTGATGTGTGTATGGTGGTTAAAGGTACTTAGGGACTACTTTCACATATTAATGTGCCCCCAGTGTACAAAGTTGGTAAGGAAGGATTTATTTTGCATTTAAAGGTGTTTGGAGACCGACCCTGGATGCTAATGTACCTGCCCTCAGAGTAAAAATATTTAAATACACTCTTGTTAATGTGTGCAGGGAAAGTGAATGAAGTGCAAGAAAGATTTATAAACTGTGCTAACAGCATATTGTTCTGCTTAAGGTTTATGTATGGAAATATTCAATGCCGTGGTATGGTGAATATTCAAAGATCAAGTTTTATTGCATTAGAGCCTTAGGTGCTTCTAAACTCTGCATCCACAACCTTGTTTGTTTTCCCATACATGTAACAGTTCCTTAAACTATTCCCCACCACTACCACCATTACCCACAGGGTAATGGGGGGGGGGGATGAATACCTCTGTTGTCATAAGCAGAGCAATCTGCAATTCATACAACTACAAACTAGAGACAGAGCAGAGCATGCAGAGATAGTAAACCCATGGAGCTTTTCTGCTCCATATTTGCCAAAGAATATAGATATATAATGTTTAAGGCATTTTAACTCGCAGGCCATACCAACTAATTCAATTTAACCTTCAATCTGCCCTTAATTTTGAGTTTTATAAGGACCACTTATGTTTGTTTTTTTCTGGACCGAGAGATGCTCATATGTGGCGTAACACAGCTCTTGCTCCTTTCTCTACCTCCTTTTCATCCTCTGTTGGCTGATCTAAGCCAGCACAGCAATTATTCCAGCAGATCTACTTGTGCCAGTGGACCTGAAATCAACCACCTCCAGTGGTTTGCACATGCACAACGGCAGTTGTGTTGATGCAAGAGGCTTCTGCTGTTACAGATGTTCCACAGTTGAATGTATATTTTGAATTACACTGTAATTATATTGAATCACTACAAGAAGGGAAGAGAGAAGTTCCTATGTGTATAATATAAGACATGTTCATAGTAGCTCAGTCTAAAGGTGCAAGTCATATTCATAGCTTGGTTAATTAAGTCAAGATGGATGCTTCTGGTAAAAATGTATCTTCTAACATCTGGAATTTTGCCACATCCCCAGCCCTTTTACGCCCTGTGGTAGCATCAGATGTCCCTATGCCATCTAACCCTATCAAAGAATTTTGCTCTCTCGAGGAGGATGAGAGGTCCAAGTTCAAGATGGAGAACATAAAACCAGTCAAGTCATCAGCGAAGTTGATGCAGGAATTGCAGTCACCCAGGGGGACAGTTGGTCAGCTGTCCTCTAACTCCTCAATTACAAAAGCTGATTACAGCCCCCACCCTCCAGGGCCAGGAGAGAAAAAGCCAGGAGCCACTTTGGGAGACAGAAACAACTTCTCCCAGTAGATTCCACCCTATAGTCTTCAGCCCGGTGAGGCAAGAGAGGGCCTCTGGCCAGGAGCACCTGGACTATTCCAGCTGCTGACATGCCCGGGCCACCGTCCCCCACACCAGACTTCAAAAGGACTTTGCAGTGGGGCTTTTCCCTGCTGCCCTCAGTCCTCAGCCTGGTGAGGTGAGACAAGACCTCTGGCCAAGAGCGCCTGGACTATCCCAGCTGCTGACGCTCCTGGGTGACCAACTCCATGCCGGACTTCAAGAGGATGCCACGGCGGGGCTTTTCACTGCCTCCCACAGTCCCGTGCCGGGCGAGGCGAGAGGGAACCTCTAGCTGGGAGCGTCTGTACTATTCCACTTGTTTGGTTGGAGGGGGGAAAGGCAGGGGTTATTATGGCTAGTTCAGTGGGGCCCTTTGGGGTTGTGAAGGCCGCCAAGGGCCCTTGGGTCTGGGAGTGGCTAGTACCTGTCGTAAGAACAGGTGTTGGTTTTCATGCTGGTCCTCTTGCCTGGGATCTGGGGATTTGTATTTGTATTTTCGACTTATATGCCGCCCCACTCGCAGAGCGACTCTGGGCGGCTTACAGAAGAAACAGCTACAATTACATAGTACATACCAAAGCACAAGAGCAATTACAGATATCAAATACTAAATTACAAATATTACGTATACAGTATATATGTGTCCAATATCAGTTACAATTACAAAACATTAGAACATCCTAAGAAATCATCAAAGATGCTGTAATATAATCATTACAGCATCAAAATTCACTAAGTAACAATATCAAACAACAATAAAAATTCCAGTATTAGTTCAGTTTATACATACAAAAGCAAAAAACTAAATAAAAAACAGTTGCTGAATCCCGCAATAAGTGACAAGTCAGTCCGCTTAGCCGCAGGCGTTTCTGGCAGCGGTGGCTATCAAAAAAGTCCTGCCGCTGTAGTGGCTTTTAAGCCCTGAGACAGATGGAGAGAGTCCCAAGGCTGGACGCGGTGGACTTGGAAGGAAGGCGGGAGCGTCCTCACTCCCCGCCGTTGCTGCCGCGTTTTTATCATCCACCGGGTGGAGGTGACGGGGCCCGGGGGGGAGGGCGGGAGCATTGCCTCACCGCCTGCAGCTGGTGGTCATCTCCCCCGGCATGATGGCAAGTCCGGGGGGAAAGGCGGGAGCGTGGTGAAGGAGGGAGAGTGGCCTGCCAGCCGGGGATAGGAGACAGCACTCCATCTGGAGTAAGCAATGAGGTTCCTGGGGTCCAAATTGATGTCGTGACAGGCATGGGGCTGTATGTCGGGAGCCGTGGGGCGGGCCACACTCAGGGAATGCGGGACAGATGTTTAATATCTGTCCCTGTTCCAGCCCCCTGGATACACCTCTGGTTCCTGTGCAGCTGATCCAGAGAGTCCCCTCCCTTAGGCTGCTGCTGATGAATGCTAGGTCAGTCTGCAATAAGGCCCCCGTGATTTTAGATTCTATTCTGGGGGAGCGGGCTGACCTTGCATGCATCACTGAAACCTGGCTGGCACCAGAGGATGGGGTTCCTCCATCAGAATTGTGTCTAGCTGGGTTTGGTATTTGGCACCAGCCTAGGGCAGTGGCATTGCCATTATAGCCAGGGAATCTCTGGAAGTCGCCAGAGCCACAGCTCCCCAAGTTCTGGGCCGTGAGGCCCTGCTCCTGCGCATGGGCCCTAAGGGTCAGTTGGGAATCTTGCTCCTGTACCTGCCTCCCTGCAAGGTAGCTGATTCCCCACCTGAGCTGCTTGAGGCTGTCACCATGTTGGCGTTGGAGTTCCCCAGACTTATGGTTTTGGGGGACTTCAATTTGCCTTAATTGGGGGTCGGCTCCATGGCAGCTCAGGAGTTCATGGGTTCCATAGCAGCTGTGGGCCTGACTCGGGTAATTCAGGACCCAACCAGGAGCAGGGGCCACACCCCGGATTTAGTTTTCTTGTCGGAGCAGTGGCAGAGTGATCTGAATTTACAGAAATTAGATATTACACCTGTGCCATGATTGGATCACTATCTGGTGACTCTGGGCTTTCTGTGGATGGGGCTTCACTGCAGGGAGGTAGGGCCTATGCGATCAGTCCGGCCCCAGTGACTGATGGATCCTGATTAATTCCAAAGGGAACTGGGGTTTTTTCCTCTGGATCAGCAAAACAATTCGCCTGAGATGCTTGTTGACCTTTGGTATAAGAAAGCAAAGGTGTCCTTGGACGTAATCGCACCACCACGGCCTCTCCATGCTCGTAGGCAGCACTCTTCCCTATGGTTTACAGAGGAGTTGAGGGTGCTTAAATGGGCTAAGAGATGCAGAGAGTGCCGCTGGGTCGACCACGGTATTCTTCTGGGAAGGCTCCGAGGATTGGGGATCCAGGGCACTCTGTGGTCCTGGTTTTCCTCATTTCTGAAGGACCTGGCCCAGTTGGAGAGTGAGAAATCCAGCCCTAGGCCCCTCCAATATGGGGTGCCTCAGGGCTCAGGGCTCTCACCTCTCCTATTATACATGAAACCACAGGGTGAGATCATCCATTCCCACAGGGTGAAGTATCATCAATACGCAGATGATACTGAACTATATATCTCGGCCCATGGAGATCCAAGTGATGCAGTGGAAGTCCTTTCCAGGTACCTAAAGGCTGTGAGGGTCTAGATGGGGGAGAACGGGCTACAGCTGAATCCTGACAAGACTGAGTGATTGTGGTTCAGGGGCCCTGTGTTATCTCAGGAGCTACCATCTTTGGTTCTGGATGGGGCAGTGTTGCCCCAAACAGACCCGGTGTGTAAACTGGGGGTCCTCTTGGATTCATGACTACTGCTCGAAGAGCAGATGGCAGTCATGTCCAGGAGGACTTTTGCACAACTTCATGTAATACACCAGTTACGCCCGCTCCTAGACCAGGACTCTTTGCTCATGATCACACACACTTTGGTCACCTCCAGACTTGATTATTGTAATGCGCTCTACATGAGGCTGCCCTTGGTGACCATTCGGAGGCTGCAGCTCGTCCAGAATGCAGCTGCCCGGGTCATGATGGGGTGTGGAAGTTATGCTCATGCCTCACCATTGCTGTGGGAGCTGCACTGGTTGCCAGTGTGCCTCTGGGTGCAATTCAAGGTGCTGGTTATTACCATTAAAGCCCTATATTGTGGTGGGGCAGGATACCTAAGAGACTGCATCGCCTTAAGGACATCTGTCCATCCCACCAGAGCAGACTGGAGAGGCGCTCTGGTTGTATCATCAGCTAGAGAGGCGCACCTCTCTAGCACAAGGAGGAGGGCCTTCTCTATGTCTGCCTCGGCCCTATGGAACCTCTTGCCAAGTGAGCTGTGTCTCCAGATGGAGCTGCTGCCCTTTAGGAAGGGGGTCAAGACCTGACTGGCAGAGCATGTGTGGGGTATGGGCCAGACAGTTGCCCCAGTCTGTCAGCTCATTTGATCCCCCTCTCTCCATTTGTCTTGTTTTAGCTTTTTAATTTTTTAAACTCTTTTAATCTTTATATTATGTTTTTATTGTGTTTTAGGTGTTGAGAGTTGTGTTAGCCACCCTGGGTCTTTTTGAGGAGGGCGGCATAAAAGTTTGCTTAAATAAATAAATAAGATACAACAATCAATGTAGAATTATTGTAATCTGCAACTACTTTTGCCAGTGAAAGAACTACCTGCATCAGTGGGACCATCAGATCAATCACAGATCTTCATGGTATCAGTTCAAGATATGATTATCCAAACACAGCCATCATTTGTCTTCCCTGGAGACCTGTCAGACATAATTTCTAAGACATGGCATGCCAAATTTAATTTGACAATCACAGCTCAGTTGCAGGAGATAGCCTTTCACTGCTGTAGTAAAATTCACAGTTATTTCAAAACAGAGGTTCAAGAAGTAGGAATGAAAACACAGGGTGAAGATGTGGGTTGGATGGTGTATGCAACAACCTGTCTTTTTTTTTTTAATGCACAGTAATCTAAATTTATAGATTTTGTTTCCTGTTAATTCAGCCATTAGGAGATGAGGCAATGCATCATAGAGCTTCTGAGCCTTAAAAGATTGTCATTAAAACCACTGTGCCCTACCTAGTCATTTATTTCACTCTCCGAATGATCTAATCAATAACAGTACAAAATAAAACACAGATTCCTCCTCTTGAAAAAAGAGAGAAGACAAGTTAAATAAAGATGTCTAGGAGATCAGAGGAAAACATGCTAGCAAAACGACATATTGATTTCTAGCAAAGAAGCAGATTGTAAATGAAAAATATTCTTCTGACACAGTTATTAAGTGCAGAGCTAACACAACAAACGGAGAGGCTGTTTTCTCATGCCATGGGCTGAGTTCTTAAAGGGCAGCTGATGCTTCTTTGGCTGAAGGAGCGTGTGACATTCGGAAATCCATCTCTCCCTTTGCTAAGTGAATAAAGCTCAAGTACTGTGACTTTTCATGAAGTTCGGGTAGTGAAGCTTTTTTAATTGTAAGGTGGTTATATTTTTTAGGATTCTACATCAGTGTCTGTCTCAGAGTTATAGGATCTGGAATTTTCTTTTTAGTCAGAAGTGCAACTACCATCATGTATGTGCTTGCTGGGAGAATCTGGGCAATAAAGGAACTTTTCCAAGATTTGATCTGTCTATCAGACCTTAACCATTCCTCCAAGAGGGTTCTGGGAAATATAGGATGAAAAAGTAACATTTCCAATCTCTGATCTGTCTGTTGTTCCCTGCTGTTTCTCCAAGAAATATCACATGCCATACATCGGCTTGCTCCATGTGATTCTAATAATGACGCTGTTAAAGTTGGCTGAAAGAAACTTTGAAGGCCTAGGGTTGGTAGAACAGTGAGATTTTAAAACAAAGAATTAATAACATTATGCTAATCAAATTGTTATTTCCAACTAGAGCTGAGCCATTGAATGAGCATGTCTTCTTAAGTCAACAGTTTATAAGTCCAATCGATTCAGTGAGTCTTCTGTAGAGAAGACTAACATCTGAAATGAGTGTCTGATTTGCCAGGAGAATTTCTTTGAATTTTTTCTTACTTTGAGGGTAGCTCCACAATGTTTTGCATCAAATATGACTGTTATATTTCTCCTCAGGGCAAACTAGCATTTCTTGTGGCACACCTTTAATTCAAAGCATAGACTAGAAGAGACACACAACTGTTTGATGCATAAAATGTGGTGGGGCTTAGTGGTTAAGACACTGGACTTGATGACCAGAAGGTTGGCAGGTCAGCAGTTTAAGACCCAAGTGCTGTTCATCCAAGTGAACACCCATCATCTATCCCAGCTCCTGCCAACCTAGCAGTTCAAAAGCAAGAAATTGCAAGTAAATAGGTACTGCTTCAGTGGGAAAAGTAACAATGTTCCATGTGCTCTGGCATCTAGTCATGCCTGCCACATGACCACAGAAATATCTGCAGATGCAGACAGCACTGGAGATGTGCACCACCCCCTTGAGTAGGATATGACTGACTTTCAAGTAAGGGAAACCTATCTATCCATAGCCCAGTTCTGAACTCCCATCTGCATGTGCTTCTATACCCCAAATCTAATACCTACTCACCACATAAAATTGACTTCCACAGAACTGGCTTCATAGCATAATTGTATGCAATTTGCACACTTATAGTGATTCCACTGCCATTCTTGGTCATTCTCTGAGTTTTGTGACTTCCATTAGTCCTATTTAATTTACTACATTAGCTAGGGAAGGATGGGTAAAAGAATGATCACAGGTCAGGAGAATGTCCCTCTTTTCCATATTCTAGGTAGCATATGATCCATTGTAAATCATGTCAGGAACTGGTAAGCCTTTTTTGAAAAGAAAAAGAGAGAGCTTGAAATCAGTGCAGCAGCAATTCTGTACGTGTGTGTGTGTGTGTGTGTGAGAGAGAGAGAGAGAGAGAGGCAAAGGATGCATGCGTAATCAATATACAGACAATCTAGATTCCCAGAGATGCATGCTTAATGTATTTATTTAGCACCTAAATAATATGTAATTTCTCCAGGCCAGGAAATAAATGGAAAGGATTTAGAAGGATTTGCTTATCAGGGGAACACCACGTAGCATAGTGTTACATCCCTTCTGCTTTTGGGAAGGTACATTGAAGTTTGGTTTAAGCTGCTGTGGTTCAATACTCCTCTTTCCACTGGCAGAGCGCCTTGAACGACAGACAAATTAATCCTCTCCTCTCTCTCTCTCTTTTCTTGACTGTTTCTTTTCTTTTTTTACACCCCCTTGCTTTTTTAGATTCACTTGGCCTTCTTGCTAAAGTCAGAGAGAAAGGGTGTATGGTGGATTTGGGACAGCTAAAAGTGCCCAACTCCATCAGCACCTCTGCCCCACCCTTCCCTTCTCCTCTGTATCCTCCTCAGGGTCAGATTAAAGTCCCCCAATGCCTAAAGCAAAGTGTAGTCCTAAAATCACTGGCTTTTATTTGATGGCAACAATGAACCTCTGATTTCTGTGCGGCAATTGTGTTTTCCAGAGGCTAATTTCAGTGTGCAGTGCGGCTTTCCTTGATACGCAGAGGGAGCACAGAACTGAAGGCTGATTTACGTCCCCATTTTTAACTTGTGTGGCTAGTTATTTAATCTTGAATCTGCTGCGGTAATGATTGAGTGGTTGAGTTTGTTATAGTGGGTAGCCCCATTGTGAACCCTACTTAATGATATAATTTGGCCGTGAGTACAGCTTCTACTTTTATGTCCAACAGGGATTACATAGGCTGGAAATATAAAGGGTGGGAGGTTTCCAGAAGCAGAAGCATTGGTTTCTTTGTTGTTGTTAATTCTGGTTGATGTGAAGAAGGAAGACCATGCTGATTAATGGCTGGCTACCAGTTAATCAGGATCCAGGACTTATAAGAAAGAAATATGTTCCCATGTTGAGATCTCTTGCAGCTCCTTCCCTCAGAAGAAATGGAAAAGCAAAAACTCTGTCCTTATATCTTTATTGGTTGCTTTCTTTTCCCCAAGAAAGAGAGAGAAAGTAGAGAAGGAAGCAACAGAGCTTGCAGGGGGAGGGGGGGTTCCCCATCAAAAGAATTGCCCAGGTTGAAGAGACAAAGGGTCTATCTGGTCTAATGCATAGTTTTAGAAATGGCCACAGGTAGATGCCTTTACAAACATACAAGCAAAGTAGGAAGGCATGAAAGTGTTTCTGTTTTATTATTCCTCATTGAACTGTATTCAGGGTATGTGGTGCCTCTAAATGTTATCTGGTGTGTTAAAATAGCTTCTTATAACATTACCCTCTGTGAATTTGTCCAATGCAGAGGTAGGAAACGTTGGTCAGAAGCTACCTTCCTTCCAGGATATCTGTTTGAGGTTACAGATTGTATTGAAAAATACAATATTTTCCCCCATTTTCTTTCAGCCATTCCTTCTCTCTCTTTATACCTCACTTCTCTCTCTCTCTCTCTTTAATCTTCTCTCTCTTTATTCCTTTGTATTGTGATGACTTACAGTGACACAAATGAGGTATTTAGCTGGTGTTGTGTCCATGCCTAGTGAGGGTTCTTGGTCAAGGACTGCAGGGTTCATATAGGTAAATCTAACATGACTGCTTTTAGGAGGTTTTGGTGTGAAACCAATATTCATTTCTTCCCAAAACACTATAAGGATGCTGCTTAGAAGCTGAACTGGAGTATGAGTATGGTATGGGCAATGGGTTTAGAGAAAACAAATCTCCAGAGAGGCAAGAAAACATAAGCCACTTAAAATATAAAATAAAAGCAAGACAGCCATTGAGAGTGTGCTATAGCACAATTTGTTTGCTGGACTTTGGACCAGGGATATTTATAGATCTTTTCTCTATTTATTCATCCCAAGAATGAGAACTCCATCCATCACTGGATGTATAATTTATAATTTCATAAAGCTGTTCCGTGGCAGGGTTTATTTTATCTCATGCCTATTGCCCATAAAATCATGGCAGAGTGAGTGAATGAGGTAGTCTGAATGGAAGTATTCTTGGTGGAAGATTTCGGAGAGGCTTTTATCTGGAACAGTGGGTCACAAAGATCTGGATCTAGAGCATAAATTCTAACTTTAAGCTGTTGGAAAGGGGAAGAAGGTATGTAATTGTCCAGACCACATCTTGCTATGCTATCTAAAATTCTCCCTCAGTAGCTAGGGGTGTGTAGTAATGAACACAGATGTAGGACCCACACAAGAAGGAAGATGGATGAAACCCTCGGAATGAATAATTAGAATGCGGTGATAACAGAAACAATAATTCACTGGCGGCAGCTCTTTGAAACTGAGGGAATTTGAAAGTAAATATGTTCATAAATCCTCAAGGTTAGATGCAGACTTCTGCGCTTGTCCTATTGTTCTCCAGTTTGATACCATAGCAATTTTAATAAGCACAGTAGTGAAGCAGAGGGACAATAATATTATTAATAATAATATAAGTGCAATAAAAATTCTTTCAAAGGACAAATAAAGTATCTTCTGTCTGGAGAGATATTTTGTGGAAGTTATTAGAATACTGCCTTTAGTTTTATGGGCCTTAATACCAGGCTGCAATTTCTAGTTCTGAGATTCAAAAAATAAATTAATATCGTACTAAGGAATTATTTGAAATGTTTTTTTCTGAAGACAGTATATTTTATCTGCTGGTTAGGTTTCGTAAATATGTTCCATTTCTGACTCTTATTCCCCTGCAACAGAAGCATTTTCCTACTTTAGTATAATTAACAGACCACATGTTGTCATCCCTTAGCCTGTCATTTCAGACTCAAGGTAGAAGGAAAATTTGGGGAAATAATTACTTTTTAAAATTATGACCAGGTCTTCTATTTCTTTTGTGTCTAGGCCAGACATAAAACTGCCAAAATGAAACCACCTTTTTGTGAGTTCATTCTGGAAGATTGCCATTACCAGGGTGTGCCCGATTGTAGTTCAAAAATACCACAAACTTCAAGGAGTCTTTTTCTGTGTACCTCATTATGACCAGGTGAAAGATTATTATATTATACCTGAACCAGACCAGGGCATCTATCAAACTTCTTGCACTCTTTACTGGCACTGGGCAGGTATAAAGTGGGCCAGTTTGGTTAAAACTTGAAACACCTGCTTCTAGACCAGTGTTTCCCATCCTTTGGTTTTGGGACTTCAGTTCACAGAAGCCTAAGTCATTTCTGCAAAGCACTGATCAGCCAATGTACTGAGTTAGGCTTCTGGGAATTGAACTTTCCCTGTGGGGTGTAGCCCCCATGTTGGGAAGCACTGTGCTAGACCAGGAGTGCCCAAACTATGGCCTGTGGGCTGGATCTGGCCCCCAACACCAATTCATCCAGCCCGTGCCACCCTTGTCGCTCTTGGAAGCAGAAGTAAAACGTGTCTGTATGGGTGCATTTTACTTCCACTTCCTGGAGCGATGAGGGTGGCATGGGCCAGATGAATTGTTGTTGGGGGCTGGATCCAACCTGCAGGTCATAGTTTGGTCACCCCTGGTTTAAGCAGAGAAAATGGCATCCTAAAAAATCTATCTCCTCCTGTTGCAAAACAGATTGCAAGGCATGTTTAACTTCCACTTCTGGTGGGAAGAAACATGTGACTGGTCCACTAAACCATGTGACTGGCCCACGACCCAAAAATTTTGGGCACCCAAAATCTAGACTGAAGGATCCAGTCTGCAGCTGCAAATCTTGACAAGATCCCTGTAAGCAGCTTCTGAAAATAGTTGGATAAAAAGCAAGTCTCTGGCAGCTCCAGTCAGCCACATCGAGATGTATTTTCTCCAGTGTATTATTGAAGAAATTCCTTCTACACAGACCCCACACAATCTGTACTTTTTATTCATGCAAGAGGAAAGCGGAAAGAATCTGGTGTCAGACTTCTGTAGAGCTCATGTTGCTGAGAGCAGGATAATTTTGTACTCTTGCACTGGAGCTATCCAGCCTGTGTCCAGAGGCTTCCACAGAATCACCCTAATGGTTTCCATTAGTAATTCTACTAATTGCAGCAATTACATGAAGGAGCCGCTGCTGGGGAAAGAAGCCATTACAGTTCTTCTTAACATACTGTGGTACATGCTGCTCCTTAATTAGAGCCACCACTGAAAAGGAGAAGGAGGGGAGGGATGGAGAATGAATTACCAGCTGGAAAGTGCAAGAAACATGTGCTGAATTCATTGGGGCCACAGAGGCTTCTGACCATTTTTGCAGCTGGCCCTTCCCCCTCACCCCTTGTATATTCACTGTCCTATTAGACTTAGACCTATTCAGGCATTCAGCAGCTGGTAATTACAAGCCTAAAGAGAAATGGTTCCTGCTCATCTGCAGGCACTACATGTAAGCAAGAGCCATTCATCTTCAGACTAGTCACTTGTATAGAGAAAGGGATGGTAGAAGGGATGGAACTGGCCACTCCCCACAAGCATGTTCAGGAGGTGAATTCTATAATGCCTGAATAAGGCTAATAGTTAGACTGAAATCCAGTGGGCAGGGCAAGAATTCCTCTGAGCATGAGTACAGTAATTAGAAGGAACTTGCAAAAATGTGCTGGGCCCCTTGGGAGATTGGTGGATAGGAAGTGATGGGGTGCCTATTGGGGGGGGGGGAAAGAAATTCCATACATTCCCTTTACCTCTGCCTGCCTCTGAGGGCACCAGTTGCTAAGGCACACTGGGATGAGTCCCTGTATCCCTCTAGGCCAGCACACCACTGGAAGGAAGTGTTCTGTCTAGCTAATTAATGGCGTAGTATCTCTAGTCTGTCTGTAGTACATCTGAATTTTACCACATAGTCCATGTTTCTTCTATGAGACCGTAAACAGCTCTGCAAAACATGAATCCTCTTCCATGTGTAAATGACACAGCCTCTACATCATCTTGTATCTGTAGCAGAACTGTAGTTTGACACTATGGAAATTTGAGAATATATTAATCTTGTTACAACTACTGTACTGTAATTCTCTCCTTCCTGTTTCTAAAGATAGATAGATAGATAGATAGATAGATAGATAGATAACTGAGAAGATGCTTTAGGTTATGTTTAATAACCATGTATGTATGTATGCCAGGAACACCTGAGGCTGGGCGGGGAGCCGCAGGTGGACTCTCTCCACCTGTCCCTGCAGCACCCCCCTTGCTGGGGCTTAAGAGCTGCTGCGGTGGCAGGACTTTTCGCCAGGAACACCTGCGGCCGGGCGGAGAGGCTTGTCACTGTTGTGGGATGTAGCAATTGGTTTTTTTTTTTGGCTTAGTTTTCTGTTTTTGTTTTTGTTTTTTGTATTTTTTTTGTAAATTTTGTAATCGTTGTGTGAACTTGATTGAGATTTGGAATTTTTGATTGTTGCTTGATATTGATGCCTATTGAATTTTCAATGCTGTAATGATGTGATATTTTGATGTTTTGTGGTATTGATACTGATTATGGTATTGATACTGAGTAGGGTGGTATAAATATTATTATTATTATTATTATTATTATTATTATTATTATTATTATTAATAATAATAATAATAATAATAATAATAATAATAATAATAATAATAATAATAATAATAATAATAATAATAATAATAATAATAATAATAATAATAATGAATGTATAGGGCACATAATACTTACACAAACATACCTACATACATATGTACAGTGTATCAAAATGTGGTCACTGAAAAGATAACTGAGAAAATACTTCAATTTATGTTTAATCTTCTTCTTCCTTGTCTAGACCAGACATGAAACTGCCAAAATGAAGCCACCTTTTGGTGAATTCATTCCATAGTTCCTTTCACCTGATCTAGTGTGAGAAAATTTAGCCAGTACAAGGTTGTCTTTCTGTGTACCCAGTTTATGTTTAATAACAATGTACCAAAATATGTGCGCATATGTATGCATGTATATATAGTGATAATAATAATTTCGTGTAAGATAACGGACTGATTCCTACTTGGTTGTCGTCAGCTGCAACTTGTACCCGAGAATGCATTTTTTCCTGAAGCAGGAAAAATGCCATTGGTGTGAATTTGTTTAAGGTGGATCCCAACTTGCTATGAAGTGACCCACACACTGTGATTCTGGAACCATCTTCTGCAGCACATATGATATGAGACATGCAGGATTTAACACTGGGACTGCAATGGACTGCCGCAGCCTTGAGGAGGTGCGCCTTCACAGCCAGTCCATCTGACATGGCCTCTTCCACCTCCATGATCATTGGGAATCAGAGTTCCTCCTCTACTCATTTTGCCGTTGAGCCCAATATAATGGTTTCCAGGGGCATTTCCTCCAATGAGAGGACCATAAAGGGGCTCATCTGCCCATAGCCATTGGCCCTTTTAGGAAGTCAGGTTATTTACCACCGCCCAACACTTGGTGTTGAGCCTACTTGGTACCACTGGAATATAATGTCACACAGACATAGTAGCACAGCTCCCACACTTACAAAGTTTGTTTGTTTATGTAAGCAGAAATTCCCACTATAAGTGTCTGAGTTGTGAACCTGACTTTTCAGAAGAGGCATAGCTCCATCCAGTACAGACAGTATCTCTATTCCATGAACTGCCTTTCAACTGACCACAAGCATCTCTTTCTTTTATGAATTAATTTCCAGTTTGTTAACCCTCATCCTGTCCATTTTTTTATATGAGACATCTAGACCCCAGACTGCTTCCTTTGTAATCAGAGAGAAAGAGATGGAGTTGGAGGTTATCGATGTACTAGTTTCACTGAACTCCAAAGCTCTGAACAACTTCTTTCAGCAGTTTCATGCAGACGTTAAATAGCATGGGGGACAAAACTGAACCCTGGACCACAGTGCCAGAAGATGAGGAGGGCCTGCTGGTGCAAGAAGATTGCACCAGCACCACCTTATTTGCTCACCCCTTCAGAAAGGTCTACAGTGCTTTCTCCACCAGCACTTGGAAAAGGTATCATTTTGGACCACAAATTCCAGAATTCCATAGCCACTGTGGTGAGTAGCCATGCAGGCTAAGAGATTCTGAGAATTGTCTTCACAAAGATAACATTTTCAGAATCTGTTCTCTGTTACTGCCTTTCTGACTGTAATGGCCACTTTTTGGTTATAATAATGTATTTTCATGTTGCATCCTATATCTGATCACTGTTTGCTTTTTGTTTCTTTGTTTTTGTTCATGGAACAGACAACGGATGACCTTGTTTCTTCAGCAGAATGTTCTAACGACGACGAAGATCTCATTGAATGTGAGCCGAGTGTAGGTAAGCCAGGTCAGTCTTCTTTTTTGCTTGCTTTTTAAAATTTGCAATATATAATGCCTACATATATGTGTGTATGTGACTGTATACACACATATATATCTGATATAAATAAATAAAGCCAAGCATCCAATCCCATGGAGTTGGCAAATGTAAAACACAAACATCTCTTCTTCTTCTTGGGAAGCCATCTTTGAAGAAATACAAACCAGTTTCAGTTCAGTTTCTCCTTTAAAATTGTGCTACATAGTGGTTTTCGAACTGGCTTTTTTTTGGGAAGTAAGTGACATGTCTAGTATTGACAGTGTCATATTAAAAGTTTGGGCTGCTAATTTTTTTTTAAAGTATGCCTGTTTCCAGATCTGTTATTTGATCCTTCATGACAGATGTGGAAACATGTCAAAGGAGTTCCATTTTTCCATGGGATTTTGAATGTGGTTAACATGGCCGGAGAGTTAATTCAAATGTTCTTTACTTGAAGAACTCGAGGTGTGCTAAAGTGTAACATGTCCAAAACCAGATTGTGCCATGTTTCCTGCAGCAAGGATGCTTCAAAATGTATCCACTCAACAGTCAGTACTGAAATGGACTCAATTTTTCCTTTTGAATCTAGATACATTTTGAAGGTTTGATGGCTTCTTCTCCCCCCCCCCCCCCCCGTGGGATAGATATAACCGTATAATATCCAGCAGGCAACTGTAGCCTATCTTGTTTTTAACTATTTCTCCCAAGTCTTTATTTTCTTTTAATTTAATTTATAATTTTGAGGCTTGCTGTGAGTTAAGCATTTATATAATAGAGAACAGAATTTCATTGAATTTCTGTGTACCTTGTAAAAATGGAGCTTTACGAGAATCTGTCCTTAAAAGTGAAACACATAAATGATCTTATTTCTTTTTTCCCTCTCTTAGTTTAAACAAAGGAGAGTTGTTGTTTTTTCCTCCCCACTTTGTTTTTTATTTATTTTTTTTGCTAAAACCCAACATCAAATAGTTATGTTCGCAAGTACCCTGAAGCATTTCAGATTAATACAATAATAATAATAAAGTTACCCAAGGCCAATGCTTTCACATTTCTCTTTCATCTTACATATTCTGCTTGCATTTGGGGGGGTAAGACTTGCTTTAGAAGTAAAGAGAACCCTTCTGGCTTTGCCATGTAGCTAGGAAGTTCCATGATAAAGCTGAATATGATGTTACGAACTGGAGAGTCATATTACTGCATGAATCACAACAACAAAATGACAGAGTCACTCCTTCCCATCTTATGTTATTGAAGCCTTTCTCTCCAAGGTTGTGACCTTAATGTAGCACTTAATGTAGCCATATAATAGGAACTTTGCAATAACATGTCTTCTCTTCAGATACTTTTCTTCTTGAATAAGTAATGGAACATACAAGACAAACATTCACAGGTCTTCACCAAGGTGGTCCCTGTAGTTGAGATCTGTGAACTTGAACATTGTATGTCTCCAGTGGTGGGATGTCAAAAATTTTACTACCCCACTGTGATGTCATCACAGTGTGGGCGGAGCAAAGTCATTATGTCATGATGTCGTGGGCAGGGCCAAAGAAAAATAATAAAATAAAAATAAGCACACACACACACACATACACACTCCTCAACCCACCCACCCACCCACAACACAAACCCGTAAATAAAATAAATAAATAAATAAAATAAAAATTACATTAAAATACACCCACCCACCCAAACACCCACCCTAAACATATATCAACCCACCCACCCACCCACCCCAAACACAAACGTCAGTATAGGTAGTACAGTACTTCAGTATAGGTAAAGGTATTAAATACACACAAACACACCACATCCAAAGGTGAGTCACTTACCCTGGGGAGCAGGCTATAGGGAGCTTCAGGCTAGCAGCTTCTCTTCCTCCTCCACACTTGGGAGGACAGCAAGGAGGCTGTGCATAAAAGCATAAAGGAGTCAAGGGGCTTTCTTTGCTTTCTTCCTATCCACTTCAGTCATCTTTTCTGGACCCTCCATTTGTAGCAACATCATCACACTTACATAGATTCCCCCAGCTACTGATTATGATTGGCTGGGAGTTATCATCCCCCCACCCACCCACCCCAAAAAAACACTTCCAGAATCTGTCTGTAGTTGCAGCCATAAGGAAGGAAAGATGAGGTGTTGATGAATGACACCGCAGCAGGTTCCACTTCTCCGGTGTAAAAGGGCACCCAGAGCTGGCCGGGTCCCACCTGCTAAGGACTGCCTTTCTTTGGAACCTGCTCCGCAAAGGCAGAAAGGAGGCGGGGCCACGCCAGGCTCAACCTCGTGCCTCTTTGCCTTGGGAGCAGAACCGGCGAGAGGGGTGGGGCTTCGGGAGTGCACAAACAAGCCAGCAAGTAAGTAAACAAACAAACAGCCGCACCAATTCTTCCCCTCCCCTGACAGGCAGGTGCCTCCTCCCTTTTCCCGCCCGCTGTTGACCTATTCGTCTGGACTACCTTGCGGCCCCCCACCCAACAGCATCTCAGGGAAGCCTCGTGGGGGGGCAGGCAGGCGTGTGTTTGTGTGTGTGTGTATGTATGTACAGTATATCCCAGTCCTAGCTCCGCCTCCTCTGCTGCCGGCCGTGCATTATAATGGGCTGGCTTGGGAGCCGTGGAAGGCAGGCAGACAGGCGAGAAGGAAAAGAGAAAATAACACAACAACCAAAACACCCAGCCAGCATACTCTAGTCTGCAGGGTGTTTTGGAATGTGGCGGGGGAGTCCCCCGTTGCGTTCCGAAACACCCCACAAACGTGAAGCTTTTTGTTAAGCGAATATTTGCTCATTTAACGAAGCAGACCTATTGGGGAAAAGTCTGCTCGTTAAGTGAGTTTTTCGCTATGTGAGGCATTACTGTACTGTGCTATTTTCTTGCCTAGCTCAGTATCAATCAACATGCTACTCTTGAAGAGTTATAATCAGTCTTCCAGTGGCTGTTTTCCCCTGCTATTTTCTCCACCTGTCAATAAAAATTTGCAATTAAAATAGGATTTCTCCCTCTTTATCAATTTGCTTCCCTTATCCACTCTCTTCAATGACTTAGAGGCAGCTTTGCAACAACTTGAAGATAAGGCAACAATTATTTTTTTGAGAGGAAAGCCAACAGTTTAAATGACATCCCAGCAAAAGTTCTGCATTCTCATTCTATTTTTCTTCAATCAGAAATTAGGAGAAAATTTCCCTGTTGTGTGACTTGATTGCCTAAGGAAAACAAAATCCTTCTAATGGGTACATTTGAGCTCTTGGTAGCATCTTCTCCGAACAGGTTTTCGGAGTGACTTTCATCTGGCTCTAGCCATCACTGTTTCACTTCTTTTACTCTGAAAATGGATGCCAAGATATTTCAGTTCATCCCAACAATGCTAGCCATCTGCTTCTGACTGGCAACACTGTACACTCCAGGTGATCTTGTTGCTTCTACCTACACACTCTCCTTGCCAAATCATTTGGCTTTCAGTGAAAGGAACAGTTGTGTACCTGTTGAGGAACAGTTTCATGTTCTGTAAGAAATGAGAAAGCTTATGTGTTCCACTCAGTTCATGAACGCAAAATGGATGAATGGGGGCACCCTGTTCAATCAGATCTTCTGAACCAGGGGTTTGCAACCTATGGCCTATGGGCCAGATTCAGCCCACAGCACCAAATAATCCAGCCCTCAACCTCACTCCAAATGCATCAGCATCAGCTAGAAACCCACCCACCCCCACAGCCGCTGTGAATGCATCTGCGGCAGCTGGAAATGTGGCAGCAGCAGCAGCAGCCGAACACACACACCCCTGCAGCCGCTGGGAATGCTTTCACCACCGGTTGGAAAACCTGCACTGGCATAGGTGGCTGGAGGGGGGGTATTCCAGTTACTGCAGATGTGTTCCCAGCAGCTTCCGGTGGGGGGTTCCAGCTGCAGCTGACACATTTCCGGCTGCCGCTGATGTGTTTCTGGCAGCCACGGAGGTGTTCCAGGTGGTTGCAGGGGGTTTCCTTCACCTATACCATGTCCAATTAGCAAACTTTCCTTCTCCCTACTTCCCTCCCTGTTGATGCATCATGGAATTGCAGCAGCAGTAACTCCCACTGCTAGCTGAGATATCAAACCAGATAGGCCAATGTTACCATAAGGAGTAGAGAAAGACAGAAAGGTTTTAACCCACAGGGACAAGAATGAAACCAACAGTCGCATTCAAACTCCACAGGTGTAAATCTGCTAGTATTGCAATCCAAATCTGAAAAAGGACAGAGCTACAAGAAGAAGCACTTACAATAACAATAGTTCTTACAATAAAAACTGTTTGATGGAACTTCCTAGCTGCATAACTTTTTTATTTGCCACAAGAAAAAAAAGCAAGTTTTACTTATTGTTCATGCAATGCCTTATAGGACACTTTTTTATTTGAATTTTTAATTATTTGCTTTTAATATTTTGACCCTTCTCCTTCCTTAGCCCCAAAAGCTCCTCTCAAGGATTTGATATCTAAATTTACACTATGTACTGTCTGTGTATGTGTGTGTGTATGTAACTGTGTGTGTATATACAGAGGGTGCCAAAATGTATACACATTCTAAGAAAGGATATTTTGATTTGTCAACAAATCCTACCAAAGCAATCTTATTTCTTTTTGTGTTCATGTAACCACCATGATGTACTTTGTCAAATGCTTTGCTTTTCAACTTTGAAAAGTAGTACATAGATGGCATCTCTTAAAATGTGTATACATTTTGGCACCCACTGTATATATGTATGTGTATGTATATATGTATATCTATTACAGAGTGATTTTTAAAAAAATCAGAAATAGCCCTCATCTTCCAGTCACTTACCTACATAGAAATTCATGTCCCCCATCTAATCTTGTCATCTACTAATTGTGGACAGATGCATGATAATTTCTCTTAATGTATGAAGCATGTTAAGTTTTTAAAGACTTTTTATGTTATTTTAATTTTGTTTTAGTTTTATTTTAATACAAATGTCATTCACTAGTTATCTCTCAGGAGGGTTGGGATAGGGAGAATTTTTTTTTAAAAAAATTAAGAGATATATCTATCAATATCATCACAATTAGTCCTCAGCATGTATCGATAGATATACTGATTATATTTACCTGGAGAACATTTTCACCTCATCTTGTGCCGCATGAATTTTTGGTGGTTGATAATTTGTATTACTGTTATTATTATGTCCTCATATTTTAATTTGAAAGCCACTGCTGTACTTCTTTTAAATAGTTATTTCTGGAGTAATTTCCAAAAAAAAAATGTTCCATCAACTCAAGAGACATAGAGATCTGCAACAAACCAAGGCAACAAAATCTTTTCTTGCCATCCTAATTATTCCAAATTTTGATATTGAAATAAATTCATTTGAGAAAGTTGTGTGCAAAAGAATGAAGATTCTTGCTTTCGTTTCCTTTATTTTATGCTGACTTATACCCTCATCTCCCTATTTTATTCTTCTGTGGAGTGGTTTCTTCTCTCCTTACTTCTTTCTGGTTGTTCCTTGCTTTTTTGAAAGTACCAAAGAATGTCATAAGGAAAATGTCCATCTAAAAACCTCCTGTAATATCACAGCAGACCCTATATGTACCAACTGCTGATGGCATAAAAAGAATTTTATTGCAAGTGCAGAATATCTGTTGTATTTGTTTTTTTTTTAATTAATATTATTATTATTTGGGGGGGGGAGTGACAATGCAATAGTATTTTGTGGCATGCCATAGCTTGAATACTCACATAACTAACCACCTATGGCCTCCATTGACTAATGCATGGATTGTGATAGTGCCATCTTGTTTCATCCTAGGGACAAATTCAGGCTAACCCCAGCAATTATGTAATATACTTCTGCAAGGAGGGGGAGAATATTTCTGTTTTGCATTTCTAAGCCATTTTAGTTTTGTATAACTGACTTTATTTTTAATAAGTTGTGCAGTTACCATTGGCTACTTTAGCAGTCCCAAAGTTTATATTTATTTGCTTTTTTTAAAAAAATAAGGTCTCTTTTTTATTTTCCCCTCCCTTCCCCCAATGCCTCCTAGGTAGCAATCTTACACCTCTGTACCCATCTGTCATGTTACTGTGTCTTAGAATCCATTGTTTTTAGCATTGTTGTGTGATTCTGTTCTCTGTTTGTAAGATGTTCTAATTCCCACCCCTCTCTCGCTTCTTTCCTCCTCCTCCTCTTCCTCCTCCTCTTCCTCCTCCCTGTTCAATCTTTCCTCAAGGAAATTCCACAAAGGGGCAAAAAATATTTAGAAATATTTTTAGTGCTGATGCCTGAATTGCATTAAGAATCTAAGAACTGTAGGTAAATTTTGTTTCTGGAAAATACTTCACAATGTTTCCCACCAAAAGCTCTTTTACGTACTCAAACATACTGTATATAATTTCTCTGCTGCAAAGTGATGAACTTGCATTTTAAATGTGACCCACAGGATGGCCAGGTAAATTTCAGTACAACTTCCTTTATTTGAAGCATCTCAGATGCATTCTAGCTACTCAAAGGTCTGCTGATCAGATCATGTGATTGCTATAGGGTTAAATTAAAGGCAAGAAATGGAACTCATGTGATCAAAAAATGTATGCAGTGAGGAATTCATTCAGAGAAAACAAATTATACTGCAGGTTCAGATGACCTGTACACACATCTGTACTCTCATTGTTAAGGCTGTCAGTGCTCTGGTCTCATCACACCTGCCACTAAGTTTGCCATAATAGTGGCAAACATTAAACTTTGTCCCCTGCGAAGTTTTTTAAACTTCAAAACAAGTCTTGTGTGTGGTCTCTGAGAGAGTCATAGCCCTCCTGGAAATACTCTTGTTATCAGTATAAACAAGGTGCATATATCTGTGTGCACATTGCTTCTGTTCAAATGTGCTTCTGGGAAGGATCTGGCACAACTGAGGAAAGATACATACACAGCACCTGTGTTCTTTTGAAGCAAAAGGCAGTGTGTGTGTGTGTGTGGGGGGGGGGATTTGTTTATGCAGACATGCACTTGCTTTAAGTCAAAACAGAGATTCCAGGCAATTTACAGGAGAGCCATTACAGTGGGAAACAAGTTGGATGAGCCATTCAAGCCTTGTTTCGAAAGAAAAGAAAATGTTTCGAAAGAAAAGGAACGTTGTGGTCTGCCACAGCCTCACATTTGACAGCATGGGTATGGAATCTTTTGATGTTCTCGGAAAAAGTGAAATAATCTGAGATGATCTGGCCAGGTTATCCTGCTATGGTAATAGAGTAGACCATACTGCCAGTAACTCAATGTCAATCGTCAGGCAGAACTTAGCTAATCTGACAACCCTGAGGACTAATGGCTTTGAGTGGTGAATCCACAGAGAAGGGTAATGGTCCCCAAGTGGATTAAATCCCACTTGAATCCATCTTGGTGAGGGGCAGCAGCTTCATCAATACTCGCCTGGGGCTGAGGAGGAGTTTTTGTGCCCAAAGGGCTCAGGACCAGAAAGTGACTCATGGAACTGGATCAGTAATACGGGTGTCACACTGTGATGTGGAAGGCCAAGGGAAGGTCACTGCATTATATTGCTTCCAGGACAATCTTCATGGCTCACCATCATGCATTTGAAATAGGATACGGCACTTAAAGCAGTAGAACTGAAAACTGGCAGGTTAGCGAAAGGAACTGCAGAATGAACTCTCCAAAAGGTGCCTTCATTTTGGCAATGATAGGAAAAACATCTAGTATGTAATATGTCCTAATAGAGATATTGGTTTTTCAAAATGTGATTTGTTCTATGGAGTTGTTAAGATCTCATGAACAATTCATGTTGTTTATTTAGTAGTGTAATGGCAGTGTGTGCGTCCTGTTACCAAAGAGATGGGAGAGGAGGCCTCACTTACTCCATATCACAGGGGTGCCCAAACTTTTTGTGCCGTGGGCCAATCATGTAGTTTAGGGAGCCGGTCACTAAGGCCCGGGGGCCAGGTGCGGCCCCTGACACCAGTTTATCTGGCCCGTGAAGCCCTCGTCGCTCCTGGAAGCGGAACTAAAACGTACTCGTACGGGCGCATTTTACTTTCGCTTCCAGGAGCGACGAGGGACTGCACCCGGGCCCCGGTCCTTAGTTTGGGCACCGCACCACTGCCATATCAGCAACAGAAAATAGAATAATTCAAACAAAATCTGAGGTGGTTTCAAATTTTTTGCTTTCAAACTGCTTGGTTGGCAGGAGCTGAGACGGTCAACAGGAGCTACCGAACCACTAACCTGCCAACTTTCCAGTTGTCAAGCTCAGCATCTTAACCACTAAAGCCACTGTGGCCCTATAAGAGATAGTTTCAGCTTATTTTTAAGAAGTCTTAAATTAATGGAAATAATATATCTGAATAATTTACCCCAGAATAATTTTTATTACACTGGATTGCCTATGTGTTTATTACTAAACCTAAATGTATTTCTCTGATTATTAGTAAGATAAACTGTATCCATTGTGGCAATTGCTACTTTATTTATTTATTTATTTATTTATTTATTTATTTATTTATTTATTTATTTATTTATTTATTCAGATTTATATTGCCGCACACTCGCCAAGGCGACTCAGGGTGGCTTACAGTCAAAACAGCAACAGTACAATAAAAATTATAAAATATAACCTCACAAAATGCAAAATACTTTGCTGAAAAGGAGGACAAGCATCACCAGAATTTAGGCCAGAGAGGATAAAAATCTCAAAAAGGAGAATATTTTGCTTTAAAACAGCATTTGCTAATTTAAGCTAATGTATGGCTCTCTGTGCGCTACGGTGTCTAGTCATGCCTGCCACATGACCATGGAAATGTCTCCAGAAGCAAACAGCACTGGCTCTTCAGCTATGAACCAGAGATGAACACTGAACCCTAGAGTCAGATACGACTGGCTTTCGAGCAAGGGTGATATTTACCTTTACCTATGCAGATATAATTAAATATATCAAGTGCACTCTAAGTAAAATTGTAGTATAAAACTCATAACTTACCGTACTTACTTAAACTTAGATCCTCCCATGCTATATCAGTCAGGAGGGAATCCCCAATGATTTCAGTCTTGGGTGACTATCTCAACATCCTCCCATGTCATTTTAAATATGCCATTAAAGTTATTCGCCATGTATTTTGAGGCTGTCCTTGTTGTCATTTGGCATTCTCTATATGAAAAATATGATCTGCCATTTTGAGTATTTTTGTGCAATGATGTTATGTAATTTTTCACAAGACACTCCTTCAAAGCATCTCCTCATTGGTAATGTGATCAAAATAGTGAATCTTTACAATTTGGTGGAGGCACCTCTGCTGGAAGACATCAAGTCTTTTGTTGATGATGCCTTCAAAGTCTCACAGGCATAGGTGGTTGTCAGGATTACTATGGAAGTGAACAGAGTATAATTTTCAGCATTATTATTTCAGAAGCCTCTCCACTTTCTCTAGCCACTGTGACCCAAGTATGGCCTGTATCCACATCTTAAAGTTCACATTAATATCCTTCAATTTCTCAATGCATATCCTAAAGATAATTTTCATTGCCTCTCCATCCACAACGGTTGTCCCTTGTTGTAGTTTCAGCTCATCATCCTCAAGCAAATGATGTCATAAGATCTAGGTCACCAAGGCATTTTTGGACCGACCTAATGGATGCCTGTCCCAGTGCATGCTGTTCATTGCATAATATAGTCAAGGACCACAATGAAGAGGAACAGAAATATAATACAGCCTTGCCTAAACCCCAGTTGTCGTTTTGAAGAAGTCTGTATGAAGATTTTCAGCCTTAATGCAGGAGCTTGTTCATAGATACTGTATAAGTCTTTGAAAATGGTAATGAAGATTGCTGGTATTCCATATAAATGTAGGATCTGTCAGAGAGACTCTTAGTGGACATTATCAAATGCTTTCTTTAAATCAATGAAATTAATGGGCAGTGAAATTAATTGGTTTGACCAGCAGGTGCCAATCCTCAATACACTGTTCTATGTTGTTTTGTAAGGTAAAGATTAGTTTGCGGCAGGACTTTCCACTATGAACTCTGGCTTTCCCTTTTTATCAGGTGTTGGTGTAGGAGACTTTGCAGTTGCCTAAGGAAGACTACACAAAAAAGCCTTCCTAGACACAGAAAGTAGGGTAATGCACCACCAGGTAGTACCTACGGAGGTGATACCTTTCTTAGCTTCATCAGTTCTTTCACAAAAATCTAACTGCCCTTTTTAAAGGCCTCTGTGAGTATCTCATTTAAGCCAGCTGCCTTGTTGCTTTTAAGGCTTTTAATAGCAATATCTACTTCTTTCGTGGTAATCTTGCCACTATTTACTTGAAGCTCCTGGTGGGCAGTCTCATCTTTAAAACTATATGTAGTGGTCAGGCCTGGCTGGTTAAGAGTTTCCTGGAAATATTCAACCCACCTTTTTATTTGGCTCTTCTTGGCACAACAGGACCTTCCCACTGTAATCCTTGCTTGGAACACTGGAATTGTTTCTTTTTCCAGTTAATTTTTTGCCAATGTGGTAAAGAGTTTTAGCATCATTTAAATTGGCTCCTTTTTCCATTTCAGTGTATTTCTGTTCAAACCATTCTTTCTTATCTTTCTGGCAACTTTTCTTCACCATTTGGTCAAGTTCTGTAAATCTTCCACTCATTTCCTTTGCATCTTTGGCCTGGACCCATTTTAGTTTTGTAACTTTCATCAGTCAGCTTCCATGTCCTATCCTGGATCCACTGTTCCTGGAACTGCCTTGTCTTTTCCCAATTATATTTTGGGCACATTCTATGAGGTGCTTTATTCTATGAGGTGTTCCAGAGGTCTTCCATATCCATCACTTCCTCAGAAATGTCAAAATAATTTTGCAGCTCAAAAGCAAAGGAGTTGGTGATTGTACAACCCTTGAGCTTCATTGTTGCAAATGGTCTTTTCAGTATAAATGTTCTTTGGTTTTGGAGTTTAAGCTTGATTCCAGCTCTAACAAGGTAGTTATCTAATCAAATATCTGCCCATCTTTTTGTCTTCGCATCATGCAGTGATCACCACAATTTCTAACTAATGCAAATAATGTCAATTTCATTGTAGGTGTGTCCACCTGGTGATTGCCATGTCATTTTCCATCCAATAAGTGCCTTTGTTGCTTGCTCTTCCAACACTATTTAATTATTTAAGGTATGGCACTTGTACACAATGAATCAACATATAACAAGAAAGAAAAATATATATAAACTACTGGTATATAAAACTAAGCATTAATTTATAAACAAAGATCTAAACAATTTATAATTTGATTGCAACAGGAGTCCCCCTTAAAAAATCTCTATTGCCCACATATGCTATAAGGCTACATTATTGTATAATATGTTGCACAGTCTGTCACAGTGCCCTAATTATGCAAAAAGTCCGCACATCTACCCTGTCCTGTATGTATTATATTAAGGCTAGTCCATATCTTTCAAGGTGGTGTTTTAGTTACACATTGAAAATTCTGGTACAGGTATGGCGCTTTTCCCAACTATTCTCATCTCCTTGGATCCTGCAGGTTGTTTATCCTATAAGTGCCTTTGTTGTTTGTTCACCTGAATATAGAATGGTCTTACCATTGTTGTTACTTCATCCACTCTCTTTCCATCTAGCCTCACTAATGTCCAAAATATCTAGCTTATAATAATCAAAGGCCTATAGGAGTTGGGTAAGCTGTCCAGCCTGGGATGGCGTTCACATGTTCCATGCACATTTTTTTGTGATAGTTTGCTGGTTTAAAACTGAACTCCCACCTAGTTGATCAAAATTACTTGAGATTCTTCTTGCTGTTTCTGTAGCAGTTATAGCTTTTACAGGGACAGGTTGCTAGCCTGATGCCAAACCCTCCTCCTTTTTCATCTGGGCTTGGGAGCAGCAATGGCAGAGATAAAACTCACAACAGAGCAAAAAAATAATAATGTGATCCCAATATAAGGAGATAAATAAGATATAACTTAAATAAGTAAAGCATAGCACTTACTAAACCTTTGCCTATGGAGCAACTACAAAAGTCTTTGTTCCATTCTTTCTGCCATGTTTCTCATGAACCCTTGTAATATTTATTCCATCAACTATAGAACATTAACACTAATTGTGAGTAGATTCTGTCTTTTGGCATGATTGTCCTTGACTGGCAGGACTGTACAATGGCAACACAGTATGTGAACTGTATTTTAAAAAAATACGTTTCCCTCCTAGTTTAGTGCTAAGATGATGCAGCACTAATGCAAATGCTCACCATGTTTTGTCGGTTCAGCACTATTTTATTTACTAAATATTAAAAAGAAAAAATGGATTTGGATGGCAGCAAAAGGGGTATGCAAGAGTGGTTATAATGGCATAGAAGGATGAGGGAGAATGAGGGCTAGCTGATAAGGGAACAATTGAAATACATTTCCTGGGATAATTAAACATTTCCGAGTGTGAGCTGCAGCAGCAGTTAACATGTTAGTGTGGTATAAACTTCTTCATGGCCATGCCCTCACTAAATTAAATTCATCGCAAAGCAAATTAAATGAAGCAGAACAAATTAGAATAAAGAAATTGCATTCATTCAGTCAAATCAACTATTGAATTCATCAACATTTATTTAACTTACTTATGACTGCTTGGCAGCCCAAAGTTCTGTTTATAATGCATAAGGGCTGCCCAAGTTAATCTAACACTTGTAGTGGGAAGCGAACTCTGCCCCCCACTGGGCCATTTACCCATTTCACATGCACCGTATCCACTGAATGGCTTTTTAAAAACCCAAGTCCCGCCATCTCCACAGAATGCATCACCATGAGAAAAACAAGCAGAAGGAGCCTCATAGAATCAAAGAACTAATTTGATTCTGCAACAGCAGCTCCTTTTGATAGATGCTAATTTCAAGTTTCTTAGAAACAAGGGATTTCAGGGAGGGTACTCCAAAATGAGCAAGTAACATCCAACTGCTAGTCACAACTAGAGTAGACCCATTTAATCAGTGGGGTTTGTATAAATGTTTACTTGTTCAGAGGTTGATTCAGAGATTCTCTGTTTGGATCTAGCAATTGGATTTTGGTCCATATTTTTAAATAAGTTTGAGTCATAGTACAGATATCTGAGGCTTTATGCTTAAAATCCAAGGTGGACAGTTTTAGATTTAGCCATTCCACATTTCTAATCTTCTGTTGTAAAACAAAACTTATCTTGCTTTATTATTTAAAAGTGTGCCCTTTACTTGGAATCTCATACATTCTCTCTCACACACACATATATAAGCATTTTATATATAGATATAGATATAGATATAGATATAGATATAGATATAGATATAGATATAGATATAGATATAGATATAGATATAGATAAACTCTCCCATATGAATTTTTTGGAATAGTAGCCATGTTAGTCTGTGGTTCAGGCATATCAGAAAACAAAATAAAATAAACAAAATAAAATAAAAACACTGTAGTACTTTAAAGACTAACTGCTTTATTTTTATTGTAAGCTTTCGTGGATCAAGTCCACTTCTTCAGACAAAGAGTGAAACTTACAGGCATGGTTTTTATACACCAAATTCAGGGGGTCAAAGGGAGATGGGTGTGGTCAAGCAAGATGACAGACAAGAAAGCACAACAATACAGCTTCACACAGCCATTAGCAACAATAGATTATTCAGATTAGCTCTAATGACTCCCTTTCAATCTCAAGGTTGCTGAGAAAGCCCATTCTGGTCTCTGATCAACTTTTGACCTGCATGTCAGAAAACAAACATATGAGATTCTAAGCAAAGGGTACATGTTTAAATAATAAGACAAGATACCATAGAACTCAGTGAGAGAAAAATGCAAAAGAACAGAATTAGTTTGCAGACAGAAGCAAACTACGAATAGTTCCCATGGATTTCATTGCGATGCCCCTTTTTCTGGCAATTCTATCAAATCTCTTAAGGGCCTTCTCAAAAAGGCAGAAGACTCAGTATAGTGTATCCTACTATAAACCTGCTGTGAGCACCTCCTTCTGGCTATTAGCTTTGATTCTGAGCTTTACAAAGTTTGTGCAAGTGAAAGGAGAAGGAAGACCAGGAATGCATGTTGTGAAGTGGGAAAAGTGAACAAGAGCAGCATATTTAATGAAAACCTTTTATTTTTTTTGCTACTGGAAGCATATGCATTATTGATAGTCCTATATAGGTACATACAAAGTTGTAAAATGATAAGCTCATTTTCAAGACAATGTTGAGGGTATGATACCTCACTATGGATCATGAGAGTTACAGACTATGTTACGAAAAGTATATTAAGTCTAGCATCTATTGATAGTGAATTTTGGAAAAGAGATCTGGAAGTTCGGTATAAGTGAGCTTAACAATGATTTGTGCTTACAGTGTTTATGTTTTACATTTATTTGCGGCTCAAGTGGCTAAGACGCTAACTGGAAGGCAAGAGGTCAGCAGTTCGATTCCATAGTATTGCAGGATGGAATGAGCTCCTGTCTTTGTCCCAGCTCCTGCCAACCTAGCAGTTTGAAAGCAAGAAATTGCAAGTACAGCCAAACCTCGCATAAAGAGCGCCTCGCTTAAAAAGCAGAATTTTCTCTGAATGGTCGCTTCACTTAACAACAAAAACCTACCAAAAACTCGCTTAACAAATAAATTGTGGTTCACAATCCCCCCCCCCACCAGAAGTCACAATTGGTCACTTACAATGGTGTTTCACTTTAAGAGCAAACTCACTTAAAGAGCAATCCTGTGGAATATATTATGCTTTTTAAGCGAGGTACAACTGTAGATAAATAGGGACCACTTCAGTGGAAAGATAAACAGGGTTCCATGTGCTCCAGTGTCTAGTTATTCCTGCCTCATGATCACGGAAACGTCTGCAGAAGTGGACAGCGCTGTCTCTTCGGCTTTGAAACAGAGATGAGCACTGAACCCTAGAGTCAGATACAACTGGTTTTTGAGCAAGGGAAATATTTAAAGAGCTAAAAAGGAGTCATGAATGAAAGGAGGAACAGATGTAAGCAAAGACAGGAGTTGCTGTGTTGAAAATCAACCTAGGTGAGCAGTGGAAAATTCTCCCTGCAGAGGAATAGAGAATTCCATGACCATTAGGAGACTGAATAGCTGGAATTCTCCAGATTTGCTTTCTCCCCCTCTACTCTGAGGCCAAATTATGCACAAAAGCCAGCCCTTGGTAGGATTATTTCCTCACAGCTTGGCTTGCCTTGTTGGGATATGGATAAGAGAGTGACATGCAGGAACTGGTCCATCGTAACTGTTACAGTGAGAGAATCCGAATAAATAAGTGAAATGTGATATCAGCAATAAACATAAGAGGTCATTAGAGGCCACCCAAAAGTCATTGAGGAATACAGGGCAACTGCAGTGGAGAATGACAGAAAAAACACACCCAAAGATGCCAACCAGGATTCTATTGTAAGTTTTTTCAATCTTCTTCCCTCTTGGCGCTTGTCTTTTTTCAAGGCTGCTGCTATTTCTTTCCTCACTTTATTGCTGTTGATCACCTGCCCATTATGTAATGCCTGCGAGTTTTGTTTCAAATATTGTAAGTTTGTGACTATGATGCAGGTCCCATCATCCTACCACTACTGGTTGCATCACACTGAAAAACCAAGGATGAATCGCTCTTTTGCTGACACAGTGAGTGATGATCCCTGCTTTGTAATTCCATTGTGGACAGCAGTACATATTCCCCTTTTTCTACAAGTCATATAGTTAAGCAGGAACACAGGTAACAATTACTGTCTGCAACAACTGCTGATGACAGCCTACAAGTGGTAGAAGGCAGAGAAATCAGGCCACAATCCATCCACACACCAGCCATTTTCTAGCATACTACTTTGTACCTGTTTTTTTGTTGAAATTCATGCAGAGAATTTTTGTTCTATATTTGCATCTATTCATTCAGCAAGATAGTTATTATGGTCTCCTGCAACACCCAAAGGATAAAAGAGGATGTAAAGAAAAATAAGAAGTTATTATGGTCAGGAATGCCTCCTCAAGATCATTTAACCCAGAATGATTATGTCCTTAATGTAGAAATGTATGTTTCCCTTGTAAGTGAAAGATACATTGGTGGATTCTAAATTGGGGGGGGGGGGAATTAAACAAAACTAGAGCACGTTAGTGTGGTCAGCCCGTGTTTGCTGAAGGAGAACTTCACCAGTCATGAGGAAAATGAGTTCCCTGAACAGAGTCAAAGCTAATATTTATCTGGCAGGCATTCTTAGCTTCAGTCCATGGAGTTTATAGGAAACATGAGCTTTGAGTCTGCCTTTTGTGTGAGATTTAATACAGAAGCAGTGTGTTCTCTCCTCACAATGTCCAATGTTTAATCATCTGGGGTAAGATAGTAGAAATGTGGATTGGGGGAATAATGTTATTCAGTGCCTTTACAAACAGAGGTCTGGAAGCTGTTAATCTAGGGCAGGAAATGGGACACAACTGTAAGGAGGAAAGGGCTGGGCTGGGGGGGCTTCTTTCTCACCTGCTCAACCCTCCTACCACCAGAAAGTGATAGGACACTCTCCACCCCGTGGTGCAACTACAGCCAAAACTCTGGTTGTGATCTGAGTTTGATCCCAACATCCACCATCCATCCTTTCAAGGCTAATAAAATGAGTACCCAGCATGTTGGAGTCAAAATGCTGTTACCTTATGAACTATCCAGGGAATGCTCTTAGAACTATGGGACAGAGTGTAAATGTAATTGCTCTTGCTTATATTATTTAGGATAATCTGGTGCCCATTGAGCAGCTTATGAGAGAAGGTAACTTTGTGCATTGATCTATTCACCATTTATATCCTGATAAGGAATTGAGTTGCCAGTCCCAATCATCATAGCAGGAAGTGGATGAGTGTGGGAAAGGGCACAAATAAACCAGGCTCTCCTGTCCCCACGACCCCACCACATTCCTTAACTGAAAGTTTATAGTCCTTGTGTTTGGATCCTTTCTCCCTCTTTACATTAGACAGTTAGGATCCTATCTTTTGCCCAGAATGCTAAAAAAGAAAGACAACTTCCAATAAATATAGGAATTAGGGCTTTATAGACAGGTGTGTATACCTGAGTGTGATACATGGATAAGTTCTTGAGAAACTAAATAAACAATGGGATGTTTTATTTCCTCAGCAAGTCAGCATCAGACTGCTGTGATCGGGAGGTGTGGGGTACAATCGGAGCTTATAATATATTCTAAGAGATCTGCTAGCTGTCTAGCATGTGTAAATACGCAAGTTGCTAATTTCCTTGTTCAATCAAAACTATTACAGAAGCCTTTTATTGACATCTAATTTTATAAAGACTATTTTAAAACTAGTTGACAGTAATTGTTAGATTCTTCAACAAATGTTATATTAAATTTTTTTGTAAGAAAAAGAAAAAGGTCCTTTAAAAATTATCGAAGACATACAAGACTAGGAGGTTTCTTGGGTCATTTGACATGTACTGTGCTTTTAAAATCTAAAGCCAAAGAAGGAAACTGAAGGTCCCATGAGTCCTATCCAGCATAGCCAATGAAGATGCAGTCCAACATCTTGGAGGACCATATATTCTCCATCTGCGCTTTAAGCAATAAGCATTTCTTATGAAACCTTTGACTATATTCAAACTATCGATAAGTATGGAGTATTAGCTTCCCTGCCAAATGTGTCAGATTGATCTTAATAAGCTGTAGGCCATTTAAGAAGGGCTGTGGTGGCTTAGTGGTTAAGATGCTGAGCTTGATGACCAGAAGGTCAGCAGGTCAGCAGTTAGAGACCCAAGTACTGCAGGATGGAGTGAGCTCCTGTCATCTGTCCCAGCTCCTGTCAACCTAGCAGTTTGAAATCAAGACATTGCAAATAGATAAATCAGTACTGCTTTGACAGGAAAGGTAAAAGCATTCCATGTGCCCTGTTGCTGCATGCCACATTGCAACAGAAATGTCTGCACAGGCAGGCCGGACTGGCTCTTTGGCTGTAAATGGAGATAAACACCACCTCCTAAAGTCGGACACAGTTGGCTTTTAAGCAAGGGAGATCTTTACTTTTATGCATATTAGAGAGTAAACAAAACAAAAACATTGTGACACTTTAAAGACAAACTGCTGTATTTTAATGTTAGCTTTCATGGATCAAGTCCATTTGGTCAGACCAAGTCCACTTTCATCCTAATATCCTATTCCCAGTTCCATAGTGTAACCACTCTGTGAGCTAAGTACTCCATGCAGTCTTCTGATTACCATTATATAAGCTAGAAATTGTCCTATTCAACCCAATTGGATCTTTGTATTTGTGGAAGAGATTAGGCTGTTCCCTCTTGTGTGTGCAATGGGAACAGAGGAGCCATGTGTGGCATGTTCTGTTTTGAACACAGTTAAACACAAACAGGATTCTGGCCATTAGTTGTGGACAGGTGGGGTTTTGTCCTGGGCATCTGAAATTATTTACATTGTTTGAGCTCTTTTTACTACCTTTACCTTTATCTTACAGGCTGTGTGTGGGGTATGGGGAAAATTCAATGAGTGATGGGAGGCATAGCTCAGCCCCTGAGCCCACTAGTAGACACACCAAAATTGGAGGGAATCTTCTCCTAACTCACTTCCTAGACATCTCAAATTTGATGGAGTGTGGAGGCCAGATGTCCAATGTATGGACCAAAAAACTATCTGAGTGGTGTTCAACATGATCTGCTATTACATGTGGGTTTAACTATTTAAGTCACAATTGCCACTATCAATTATTTTTTAATTATCCTCGCATCTTTACCCTTCTTTTTTTACTTCCATTTTTTATTTTTCCCTTAACCTGATATCCAGAAAATTAAAACTATCTACAGATTAGTGGATATTTCTCTACCTCACAGGAACATCTGTCACCAAAATACACAAAGATTGTATTAGAAAAAGAAACCCTTTGATTAGCTTTGTAAAAGGCAGAAAGGAAAGCTGGGGTAAAGTGATATTTTTCAGTTGTTTCATTCACAGCTTTTCATTATTACTTTTGAACAGTGGCTATGACTGTGAGTCTAAAAGTCCATCCCTGAAGCTGCATGATCTTCCCCACAGATGCTGTTTTCCATATCTATCAGGGTTGTTGTCTTTGTTTTGTTTTCTTGCAAAACATAAAATACCTCCTAAAAAGTAAAACAATTCAAAATGAAAGAGAGAGAAATGTGGAAGTATTTTTAGAAACAGCTGGTAGAACAAACTCTGGCAAATGTTATGCCTAGAGCAAATCTATTTAAACAGGCTTTCTTCAAAGCAGCCACTATTTTTGCAATGTTGATAGTAATTCATGAATACACAGAATAAGAGTGGGGGAAAAACACATCTTGGTGGGAACTGTCAGTGCCCAATTTGCCCATCATCCACCTGAAAAATTTCCTGAAGAAGTCTGTGCATTTTATACCAATCATGGAGCAGAGAACAGATTGGCCAAAATCCTAATGGTGATTTATGGTGGCATTATGGCATAGGTTGCAACAGAAAATTGCTACTAGTCACTGCTTGTCAGTCATGTGAGTTGATGTGTAATGAAGAAATTAAAGTCAGCAAGTAACAACTGAGATTTGTGCTAGTCCAGTTATTCCAGCACAGGTCAGTGTCAGGATTCCAGCCAACAGAAAGTAGCAATGACTAGGAATGTGAGCCCTACTCACAAAATGTCTTGTACAGTAGAACCCCGTATAATGAAAAAACTCCATTCCATGGGGCTCTTTTTTATACGAGTTTTTTCGTTATACAAAGTGCTATTGGCGATACCTCACATAACAAAAATAAAATGTTCGTTATATGGGGTTTCATTATGTGGAGTATACCTTGCTTAACAAAAACCTCATATAATGAAAAATTCATAATGCAGTATATCATGGTTAGAACAAAAACACTTCACTATACGTATTTTTCGTTATATGAAGCATTCGTTATACGGGGTTCCGCTGTATTTGGTGATTGGCCTAGAGTCCTAGACTTACCATGCCAAGACATCCAACTGTATCTTGCTGCTGCATCATTGAGATTTCTCAGTGTCAATTACAATTATAGTTTTTGCATAAAACAGCATCTTTCTTTCACAAGTTTCCTCAGAAAGATGGAGCTGCATGAAATTCTATAATTTCTTTTGCAAATCACAGGCAAAAAAAAAATGGAACAATGGAGCAGCAGGTGTCTCCAAGTAGGAAAAGAATCCTAATGAAACCCCGTAGAACTAGATTAACCAGTAGTGACTAGAGGGTATTGTGGATGCAGTGGGGACAGAACTGGGCTGGCTGAGGAGTATGGTGGAGGACAGATGTGCCTGGAGGACAATGGTCCATAGGGTTGCAAAGGGTCTGAATCAACTGTGTGACCGAACAACAACAAAAACTAACTATGTATGCAAGTATTTCCCATGTTCCTGTATCTTGCTGGGGAAAATAATGTGCAGGGAATTCCTAACTTTTGTTATAGGAGAATCATACTAACATCATCACAGACTGCCAAGTTATATGTTCAAGTACATGACCATTCACCACCAACACCTATTCAATATTTACATGTCTGGCAGCTCAAATCCCGTGCGTGTAAATATTAAACATGATATTGTTTTTAAAAAGGAAATATCACAGTTTTAAGTGATTTTTAATTAATAAAAAATACACAGTAACAGGTTATGACAAATAACAGAACCTGCCACATTACCCTTAAAGATGGGATGTGAAGCCAGGCTAATTGATGAGAGAGATTGAGGGAGAGAAAGACTCACATATTAGTCTTAATGACCCTTGAGAACAAATTGGGAGGTGGGGGGTCAAAAATGTGCTGTGGTTTATCAATAGTTCTGGAGGAAAATATGATATCTACATGGATTTATAGAATCCCTAACCTGGCCTCCATATGCAAAGGCTACCTTTTTTCTAATTAAACTGAAGAATCAAGAAGAAAGGGGATATACTCTCACAGACTGAAAGAAAGCTGAGCATTGAAGAGTAGCATATTTTTTAAGGAGGGGAAAGCCCATATTACAGTTCTTGTTCCACTGGTGCTGATCACTTGCCACATACGGTACATTGTTGTGCTATTCCAACTGTCTCTCAGAAGAGTGACTTTTATAGCAGGGAGATTTTTTAGTAGGGTGCAATGACCAGTTGATTCTGGGATGGATGGCCTTAGCCTCCAGCCAGAGGAACGTGCCCACAACTGGAGTAGAGTTGCAACAGCTTGTATAGCATGCATAATATTTTCAGTTCTCTTCCTCCTTGCCCATAAATATCTTGTTCTGGTATCCTGAATCAAAAGCTGCATATAGTAATCTTTTTGCAAGGAAGTTGTTCCACATAAAAGATGTGAAATATGGACCCCAGCCTTTCCCTTAAATCAAATTCAATTTTCTATTATACTTCTGAGGATGGTACATTTTGAAGACAGGTATATTCATATCAGATGCATAAGTGCCTCAGCATTATGGAGGGAAGCTGTTTTTGTCTTGATGTGGCATCCCTGAATATCCAGCCCAGGATTTGAAAGCAGCAGCCTTGGATAGGAAATTTTAATAAGCAGATGGAACAGGTACAGGAGGTGGAAATGGTCTGTCATATCAGGGGATTAAAGGGTAAGAAAGACAGCTTTTCTTTATAAGATCCTGGAAATTACGGCTCTGCGGTAATGACTACAGCAGTAGGAAAGGTAATAGAAATGAGGATTCTGTACAAGGAAGCATATATTAATGGATATTTATGCACATGCAACAAAGAGAAATCCAAGCTCCCTACAACAGTAAAGGAAAGGTTGTATTTACCTTCATATAGGTCCAAGAAATATGTATTTTGAAATAGAAAAAAAAGAATATTTGTATAGCCTAAATCTATCTCTTAAAGTTGCTACAAATGAACCCCTTGCTCTGTACATAATTTGCAAAAGGGCTGAGAAAAGCTATTTGGGGTGGGGTTGGTGGTACCATGCTTCCCAGAATCCCTTCACTAGCATTGCAAGTAGCTGTGGTTAATATCATTACCTCAATCCAAGAGGTACCACTTAAGTATTTCTTTAAAAGTGTGGTTGTGGCTGTTGACTTGTACAGATTTAAACTTTCCAAATAGAATGGTACCTCACTTAAAGAGCTTAATGTGTTCCATGGGATTGCTCTTTAAGCGAGTTGCTCTTTAAGCGAAACACTTGGAAAAAGCGCTGCTACTGCCATTGTAAGTGACTGATTGTGACTTCTGGCGTGGGAGATTCTGAATCCTGATTTAGTTGTTAAGTGAGTTTTTGGTTGTTTTTAGTTGTTAAGCGAGGCGACCATTCAGAGAAAATTCTGCTCTTTAAGTGAGTTAGTCTCTAAGTGAGGCACTCTTTATGCGAGGTTTTACTGTATGAGGCCTATCAATAGTTGTTATCCATGACAATGAAGTAAAACTTGCATTCTTGAGAAGCAATATGGCATTACATATCAGTTGATGATGTCAACCTCACAGGGATTCTGGTGCCTTCTCTCATAACTACGTTTTTGACAAGGTAAAATGTTTCATCAAAAGGGTAGGCATACATGACATGGATAGCATTTTTAAGACAGTGGAAGGGTGCCTAGTGTACTTACTATATGTGGATGCATCTGTCCACTGAGTGTTCATGCACATACATCAAACATATACATTTTTGTTATGCACATTTCCCCAAATATCTTTACATAGAGCTTTTTCATATTTCCTCCACTCCAAAATGCACTGCAAGCATTAGAAATGTGCAATTTCAGAGGAAAGGTATATTTTGTCCCTTGCTGGGGAACAGCACTGAGAAATAGGAAATGGAGACGTCAATAAGAAACCATTAATTGAATACTTTTTACTTAGGTATTCCTTCCCCTAGCTCATATGATAGTAGCAGGGACAATTTTTCACTTAGTTCTAGTGCTTTCACTGTCCTGGTCTTCTTCTAGGAATATTCTGAAGATATGAAAATATTTGAGAAAAATGTAGTAGTACACAGAAGAAACATCATCTACAGTATTGTCCTCTAGGCCTTACTTAGTCTCTGTTCATACCAGTATAGGAGGCAACTTTGCCTGGATAATGGTGAAAAATATAAATTTCAGAGATCCATTGGATATATTTTGACTAGATGAGCCCACAATTTTCTTAAGTTATGTAAACTATCAAGAAGAACTTTCTTATATGACTTCAATCCATTAAAGGCAGATGAAAAAGGAGTAGGCAAGTAAACCAGGAAATAAATACATTAATTTTGCCAGTTACCCATACAGTACTTAGATTTGGTTAAAGGGTTTGGCCTTTTTTTCTTCCAATAGGCATGGAAATTTGGGGAGCTGAACCAAAACTTTTGTGGAAGAGGTGGGTTTGAGGAAGAGATTTAACATAAGTGAGAAAAATAGCATCAGCAAGCCTTTGGACTGAATGTGACCATCCTTTGGGTTCCAACCCAATCATCTATTTCTTCCTACATGTCCACGCCCCTTCCCACTGATAGTGTGTTTGGTGGTTTCCTCCAGCAGCTGTATGGTTTTTTATTTCTATTCGAAAAGCTCAAAACACCTCTCTGGTTGTATGGAGGTGGCCACTTTGATATAGTTATTTGGGGAAACTTCTCCATGCATAGGGAACAGCAAGAGAGAAAGTGCATAATGGAATATTTTGAGTTAGCGAGAGACTATTAGAAAAAGGATGGCTGTTGAGATAGAAAAGCAAAGATCCTGGGTAGAATTATATTGGGAATAAAGCTGGAAATTAAAACAGGCTCCAAATAAACATTTGAGGAAGCACACAACAGCATAAAGAATTATAACAACTAACAAGTCCATCATCAAGTTGTCAAAAGTTGTTGTTTCTTGTTTCTTCTTCTTCCCTTTCTAGGCCAGATATGGAACAGCCAAAATGAATGATGAATTCATTCTGCAGTTCTGTTTGCCTGACCTAGCGTGAGAAAGATTAGCCAGCAACACAAGGTCGTTGTTACCAGGGTATGCCCGATTGTGGTTCAAAAATACCGCAATCCTCAAGAAGGTTCTGTGTGCTCCTTACTAAAATTGAGAGAGTGCAGAGATTGTTCTTTTCATTGGTTTATTAAGACCCACCATAGTGTATTCCAGAGCAAGAAATCAGAGAAAATGGGGAGCCATACTGGAAATTAGTTATTGTTTATTATTATTTATTTTACTTATACCCTGGGCTATAGCCAAGATTTTAGATGTGGGTGGGCAAATATTTTTTCAGGTAAAATCCACTGCAAAGTGCAGTTTTCCATAGGAATACATTGAAAACAAAACAAAAAAAACCTCCTGCCATCATGGAAAGCAGCAGGGAGTCTGAGGGTGGGCAAACTGCTAACTCAAGGTGGGTGAAACTCAAGGTCGGCAAAAAAGGGTGGGAGGGTCTCCTGTTTGGACTTTAACAAGCTACCAAAGTCCTCCTCAAAAAGAAAGGTTTTCAGTTGTTTCTTGAAGGTCCCTAAAGAGTCAGTCAAATGCAGCTCTCCAGGTAGAGCGTTCCAGTCAGCCAGGGCTGCCACTGAGAAAGCCCTCTGATGGGTAACAGTCTTTCTAGCAAACCTGGGAGTCTATACTTGGAGTTGAAGTGTAAGAGAAGAGTGGGTGAAGTGGGCCTGATTTCTGAGGGGTAGATGCTCCACCAAGTAGGAAGGTCCCAACCATTTAGGGCTTTGAAGGTCAACAGCGTCACCTTGAACCTGGCATGGAACGCAACAGGAAGCCAATGCAATTCTGCCAAGACTGGGGAAATGTATGATTTTTTTTCATCCTAGTGACCAGTCTGGCAGCCGCGTTCTGTACCCTTTGAAGTTTCTGTCTCAGGAACATAGGGAGCCCCCTGTAGAGAGCATTACAGTAATCGATATGAAAGATTACCAGCAAGATAACTAGTGTAATGAGGGACCACTTCTTCATGTATGGACACAACTGAGCTATTTGGTAAAGATGGAAAAAAGCAGCTTTACACACTGCTGCAGTTTGTGTTTCCAGGGTCAGATAGCCAAGTACCAGGTTGGGTACTTGGCCCTTAGGGAACATGACCATCCCATCTAGAATTGGGGCCAGGGCTTCTATTTGGGCAGACAGACCCTCCAATACCAGCACCTCCATCTTACCTGGGTTCAGTCTCAACTTGTTAGCTTTGGTCCATTCCAGCACCGCAACCAGGCAGTTACCCAGGCGCCAGACCGCATCCACTGCAGATGATGTAAAGGAGAGATAGAGTGGCTTCATATAGATATTAAATAGCTTTAGGGAAATGGTCAACCCCAGAGGATCACCCCATTGGAGCATCCATGGCATCAACAAACATTTCCCAAGCTGGACTCTCTGGGGACAATCCTCAAGGAAGGAATGAAACCACCGTGAAACAGGGTCTCAGACCCCCAACCCTGACAATCGCCCCAGCAAGATACCATGGTCAATGGTGTCAAAAGCCACCAAGAGGTCCAGGAGTACCAGGATAGACAAAGCCTTCCAGAGGTCAACCTCCCAGAGCAAGTCATCTTGCAGTGTAACCAGAGCAAATTTTGGTGCCATGGTGCAGCCTAAAGCCTGAATGGTCCCAAGCAGTTGGATTCATCCAAGAACCCCTGCAGTTGGTCTGCCACAACCAACACAATGACCTTACCCACACTTTGGATTTCTGTAAGACTTTGGATTTCTGTTTGTTGTACCAGATCTGGTATTCCATAAATGGAGCACCCCAACATTCACCTTTCCTCTGCCAATGAATCCTCTAGCTTGTTTTAATTTTAACTGTTTCACATTATGCCTGTTACTTACTATAATTCATGACAGTATTCTGCTTGATAGCAGAAGACGTGCTTGAAGTTATTACCCTTGAGACTTTCTCCAAGCACTGTTTTTCTGCTACATAGTCTATCAATGTGAAAATATTTTATATTACTAATATTTGAAAAATATGTTGCATGTCATTCTCCCAAAGGCACTGCTAGAAAGATTATTGCCCTCCAAATACAGTAGATTCCTTGCACTTCTCACACCTTTCTCTGCTAACCTTAGTGACTTTGATAACTGAGAAATTGCCAATCTACTATACAGCAGGGGAAAGTTATGGTCTTCACATTATACATGGTGAGTTTGAGTAGCTGGAATCAGAATTGCCTTGTTGATATTTTAAGGCTGAATTTACCTAAATTTCCTGAAGGAATAAGAGACTTTATTTATCTTTAGTACAGGGTGTTCTCTGAATATTGAGCTAATGAGATAGTCATGTTAGTTCATTGCAAGACAAAGAATTTTGCAGTACAAGCTTTTGTGGACAACAGTCTACTTTATGAAGTGCTGTCCTAAGTTGGTATATGGTTTTAAACATAGGATACACATAGATATACTGTAAGTACAGATTGAATAGTTGTATGTCATTCTATCAGACATGGGAAATGCCATCCAACTTCTGAGACACATAAGCTCTTGAAAGTTATGAGTATGCAAAAGCCTTTTCTACTGGTAGAAGTCTTCTTTTGCCAGCAGAAATGCCATTTTGCCAGCTGATATCAGAGATCTGCCAAGATACAAATCTGCTGCTCAAATAATTCTCTCTGCAGTGATCTGTCAGTATAACCAGAAGGGGGCAGAATAATAGTAGGGCAGAAAAAAACCTGAGCCAGAACCAAGTTTCCTCTAGCACAGAAGCAGAAACACAATGCTGGCTTAAAGTTGAAGCAGGGTGAAAACACTGCTATATAATTTCCAACTCCCCTAGACAGGATGGATACAGTGTAGTTCATCTTGGCTACTCTTGGCCACTGTGGCCACTTCGGACTATCCCAAAAAGCCAATATATAGCAGTGCACTAAATAGATGGACCATCTTTCTGTTTTGAAGAGTTGTTGTTGTTCAGTCGCACAGTTGATTCCGACCCTCTGTGACCCCATGGACCACTGTCCGCCAGGCACTCCTGTCCTCCACCATCCCCCTCAACTCGCTCAGCTCTGTGCCCATTGTCTCTACAATACCATCTAGCCATCTCATCTTGGGCCGTCCCCTTCTTCTTTTGCCCTCGACCCTTCCAAGCATCAAGGCTTTCTCAAGTACATGGATAAATTGTTTATTCTTTTTAACAAACCCATTTCCAATTTCACCACCAGGTTCATGAGTTAAGGGTCATGAACAGGAATAATAAACACATCACAATGAAAGAAATGTGCAATTCCGAAAGTAATAGAGATTTTAAAAATTAGTGTCTATGAGAAACTAATAGCCTTTCCTATTAAAATCCAGCTATATAACATCTTAGTCTGTAATAGAAGAAAAGCTAAAGTGATGAGTTTTCTGCTCCTGTTAATTAACATTCTATCCCATTAGATTTGCTTCACTGTTAAGTTTCATTTTGTTGGTGGTTATTATGCTAGGCATGTATTAATAATCACCCGGGAAGCTCAAAATGTAATGGTTATTAGTGACCCAAAAGTCAGCCTATAGCTGCTTTGTATCCAGTAACTGTTGAGATTGTAGAGTATACTAAAATTAGAAGAGAACAGACAAGTTCAAGTGTTCACATTCCAAAACAACACAGAACCTTTGCAGTTCTTTCACAAGTGTGTGTTCATATGCCAAAACACTTTGAAGCATTGCTAGTGGAATTACTCATTTAATTTCAGTATGCCATGATCTGCAGAAAACCAGATTCTTTTGCCCCAGTTTCTGATAAATGTCATTCAACAAACTGAGAACACCTTCAAAGAGAGATTTCATGTAATGAATCAGAGAATCCAGCTTTTTATACATCAGGCAACTATTGCTGGGCTTTCATTGCTGTTACAAGGACTTGTCTATTGGGAGAAATGTGTTTAAAGTACAGATTGATAACTGCAATTTAATCTCCAGGTAATTTTGTTTCAGAGTCCTAGTGAATCTAAATCTTAGAACAATAAAAGGGAATCAATACCTCAGGTTCTCACATTGATGCTATTCACCAACCTGCAAGATCTCATGAAAAAAGCCAAATCTATTTGGGTTAAAAATCTTCCTTTGTGATAATCAAAACAAACCAGATTTCCATTTCCCCCCTCACCATTAACCTGTATTTTGAAAAGGAGCTTCCACGGTCCTTTCTTTTGTCTCACTGGTTTTTGAGAGTATGTCTAGAGAAGTGAAAATCTCTCAATCTCAATCTCCTTGCATTTCTTAAGAGGATACGTAAGAGACCGCATCATCCCAAGGACATCTGTCCATCCCACCAGAGCGGACCGGAGAGGCTCTCTGGTTGTGCCATCGGCCAGAGAGGCACACCTCTCTGGCACTAGAAGGAGGGCCTTCTCTGTATCCGCTCTGGCCCTGTGGAACCTCCTCCCAATAGAACTACGCCGGCAAACGGAGCTGCTGTCCTTCAGGAAAGGATTGGAAACCTGGCTGGCAGGTCAGGTCTGGGGAATGGATCGATCAATTTCCCCAGCTGGCTGGCTGGTTTGACACCCAGTGCCTCCTAGCTATAATACCTAGCTATAATGGCTGGTTTTTAATGCTAAGTTTTTAAGCTTCTTTTAAAACTTTTAATTTCTAAATTGGTTTTAAATTGTTATCATGCTGATTCTTTTGGGAATCGCCCTGGGTCCCTTCGGGGAGGAGGGCGATAAACAAATTTAAATAAATAAATAAATAGAAAAATAAAATTTCTTGCTATCTTCCTGTCCCAGTTCTGTATGAAGTTACAAGAGTGTTTCGAACCCATCTTTCTCTAGTAGAAATTTGGGAATATTTCTCCATTCCCCCCCCCCCAACATAAACAATTTTCAGTAAGTCTTTTCCATGGAATAATGCATGCTTATGGACATTCACCAGTTGTATGCATTTTAAAGATAACATTTTTACATGGGTACATAAGAATTTGTGGGAATTATATGAATTTGTGGGAAATAACATGTGGACAAGAGTACTTTCTTGGCTGGTGTTTGTGTTGTGAGCTTCTCTTGTTCACACTTTTGACCACTTTCTTGGCTTTAAATCAGTGGTTCCCAACCATTTTTTTTTTTTGGCCATGCCCTACCTAAGCATCTCTAAAATCCTGATTCCCACGCCCCTCTGACATATTCTTATTATTCAAAACTGAACTCCTGTTCATGTGGGGAAAGCCTAAAAGGTCATTAATGTGGTCTAACTCATTCTTGAATTGCACCCCTTAAAATTAAAATTGCCCCACTGTGGGATGTGTGCCCCACATTGGGAACTACAGCTCTAAATAGAGTAGAAGATGCTTCAAAAACCTGGTTTAATTAACTGGAATTAGTATTTCCTGTAGCTATGTATTCCTCCTCTTTCTTGTCGCTGTATTCTGTCTATAACTGGAGTGAATGAAATAGGTGAAATTTCTTCTTCTTGGCACATGTTACAAAATCTATTAAAGATCTTTAGAAATTCCCATTGATACAGTACAAATATATTCCTGTTCTGCACACCACAATTCTTGTGGGAGGACACAGTAGATTGGACATCTAAAATACTTCCAAATGTTTTTTTTTAATTGAAATTAGTCATAGTCTATTGTTCCTCCAAGTTATCACAGAGTGGAGGATGCGGCTACTGAATTCACTTGTAAGCCTTCTTCATTTATTCTCCATCATAATATTACAGTTAAGAGGGAGAGGGACAACAGAACTGTGCTCATTGGTGCCTCTTATTCTGTCATATTTCCATCATGGGTTTTAATCACCTTTCATGTGTCAGATATATAATGACTGAAACAGAGTGCCTGAACTATATGTATTACATCCTTGCACAGAACAGGCTGCTCAGTTCAGACCTTCTCTATCCATTTCACATTTAAAGATGTGTATGTGGGCATTTGTTCAGGATAGAGAAAATGGGGTCAACAAGCACAGTTGTAATCCCCCTCCCAGTGGAATTGTAATCAAATAGAGGAAGAGAAGGAACTGTATTGCCCATCTATCACCTACAGTCTTCCAGCAATGTTTTTCTAGACCTTGGAGTTCACAGAACCATCCATCACATGAACAAATGAATGAATGAATGAATGAATGAATGAAGACATAGAACAAGGAATATTTTACCTCCAGGACCATCCTCCCTTCATTTTGTCTTAGCAAAAAACAAAACAAACAAAAAAAAAAAACAAAAAAACAACTCCCAGTATCATAAGTGACAAATCATATGTGACCTGATCTTCCAGGCATTTCTGGTTTCATTGGGAGGAGCTGTTGTGGTTCATGGAATATCCAAAGGTAGTAAATGATACCCATGTCCTCTAGAGTTGGTCACCATGAAGAAGGAATAAATAGGACTGATAGAAGCCTAAGAATTAAACAGAAGTAAATGGGACCTATCTAAATTTTCCATTAAAATCATAATAGGATAATTAACAGTGTTTCCCAAACTTTGGTTTTTGGACTTTAATTCCCAGAAGCCTAAGTCAATTCCCCAAAGCACAGATCAGCCAGTGTACTGACTTAGGCTTCTGGGAATTGAAGTCAACCAGTGTTCCATGAAAGATAGTTTGGAAAATGCTGGGATAATAAATGATATTCTTGAATGGTTGTGGGTTTTACTCAATTTATAGTTGATTAAATTGCCACAATTTGCAGATGTCTTCTTGTTTGGAGAGGGAAGATCTTTACTGTTCAAAACAGGCATGTGAAAGAGTCTAAAACAGATCGAATCCTCTGTTGAGGCCCAAGGCTCCGAGTGCTTTCAAACCTAATATTCCAAGCAATGGTTCCAACAGCATAACAAGGTTTCCATCAACATTACATGTTGGGCTCTATTGTTCTCTTGCTGTGCTCAAGAGCAAACACAGACATAGACATACACACACACAAATATAGACAAATACCTAAATATATCTGGACTGAGCATTTCCTGACTTAGTATATTTAGCCTGAGTGTTTGTTTGGTACAACCTTGATTCCATGCTTATCCCTTTAGTGACCTCAATCGGCATACTACCCTTTCCTCCATATATAGGTGAAAATAGAGAGATTCTTATACATCTCACAAAGATGTATCAGGTTTTATATATTCAGTGCCTCCAGAGTGTTTTGAAGATGAAAAGCACCAGCAGTGCTAAGGGTTATTTACAAAAAGTGGGTATTTTATTGTACTGGACCAAAGCTATGTGGTATTTGTTTTATTAATGACTTCAGTCCCCCCCCCCCCCTTCTTCTTCCTACTGTGTAAACTGTCAGGAAGAGAACATGGCTCCTTCAGGAGACTACTGGCTTAGGGGAGAAAGAATGCAAATATAGGTATCCTGCATGTATGTGTGTAAAAGAGCAAAATCACACACAGAGACCTATGCTTTGGAGAAGATATTGTTTGAAGAAATAATATTTGATACATCACTCAACACTGCCCCTATGATGTGAAATGTGTGTGTGTGTGTGTGTGCACGCGCGTGCACATGCGAGAGAGAGCACAAATAAGCAAGAGTGAGAGGAGGTGAAGGGAGAATAGAATGCTACTTGAATAAAATTCAAAGAAATCACCATGCCTAGTAAGTCAATATATTTCTCTCTTCCCCCCCCCCCAGTTTTTAAAAAGTTGGCCAAAATATTCTCCACATCTCTTCATTGACAATCAAGCATGACAGAAGAAACATTGTGCAACTTATCTGTTAGGGAAATCCAAACATTATAATTGTCAATGCAATAAAAGGATCCAAATTACCTAAATGACAAATGACCAAACCCTTCATATTTAGAGAATGGTTGAAATGCTGTAATTCAATAAATAGTGTGCAAATTCATAACATAGCAATAACTTTTTAAAAAACTTAAAACAACATTAAAATAAACTATAATAATTTCATAATAGTGCTTGCTAAAAACCTGATCTGATCAGCATACACGGATATTTAGGGCTTGTTAATTTTATTTTATTTATTTTTTGCTTGCTTTTTCTATACTGATTGTTACAAACTCCATCACTTGGGTTGGTTGGTGTCACATTCTGGAGAGTGTAGAGTAGGAAACTTAGAAAAGCAATGGCAGAATTGTGGTGTGTCAGTTGAGATCTGAAGGGCAACACAGCTAAATATCTGCTGGCATTGTTAGATGGTCCTGTGGATTTTCAAATTAAATTAATTGTAACCAAATGAAATGTTTGAGTAGCCTGGTGGGAAAAATTATGGAGTTTCAAAGCCTTTGTGCAGGAACATAGACCATGTATTCAAAGTCAAGCCAAAGTATATTTGCCCATTTGTGAAATTTCTGGAGATGGAAATAGGCCAGAGGCTAAGGTTCCTGGTAAGGAATAGCACCCCAGGAGTTTATGTAATTGTTTATAAAGTGTCCAATCACACTGTGCAAAGATGAATACTGTATTCCCAGTTTTCTGTATTACAAGCATTCTCCAAAGGTTGCCCCAACAATTAGTTAGCGGAGTCTAGTCCTACTACCACTGTATTCTAACCCAGTCAGGTTTCCTTGTCCTGGTTAATGATCTCCCAAATGTGACCCATTCTCCCAAAGCAAACAATATGGTCTGCCCATTTCAACTCCAGAAGAAGCAGAGGTCATTCTTACAGCATATGGCTTTCTAATGAGTAGAATGTTCTCATGCTTATATGCTTTTTCTGAGAGGTTGGACAGTCATTTCTCTTCTCCATCTCAAACATCCCCCACTTTAGTTTGATGAAGAGTTGTGAGTGAGTTTTCTAATGCTGTATCCAAATTAGGTAAAGGTCACCCTTGCTTGAAAGCCAGTTTTATCCTCTCTGTTTGCCCTTTTAATCTGTCCCACTGTGGTGGCTTAGTGGTTAAGACCCTGCACTTGGAGACTGGAAGGTTGGGTTTCGATACCCGGGTGCTATACGAGGAATATTGGGGACATGAAAGAAGCCTCATTCAGGCATCCTCTGAGTTTCTCCAGCAAAAATCCTTTCAACCCAGAGTAATTTCTGACACTAAATTTATTTATTTATCTGTCCATAGTTTGCACAGTGCCCTCAGGAATATGCTTTGCCCCTAGTGGATAGTTGTTGAATTACCTACAACCACCCTCTTCCTTGAGTTCTCCTCCTTTAACCTCCCTTCTACCAATCCTAATCACCCTCTGATCCTAGCTTGCTGTTGTTGTTTCTTCTACTCTCCCTAAATGCAACTTACTTTAAGCATGCATTATTATTATTAACATCCTACCGTAAAGTAAAGCTATTTTATAACCCATTTGTCAATCTCAGCCAATTTATTACATATTTTCCTATGTCTTTTTATGACGTACATCCAGGCTGCACGTTTTCCCTTCATATTTATTTTTCTTTTAAAAAGTAATAACTATCTTTTTTGTGAGGGTTTTTCTTTTTACATAAAGCAAATGTAAGGGGAGGGTGGTTTTTAGTGGGTTTTTTTTCCTGATAAATAGTTCAAACATGGGGGAAAATGGGACTTAAATCCATTTTTAAAAATTGAAATGATTAAAATGTCCCTAGACTGCTTTGTCTGTTCCTTTTTGGTGTGTGCATCTGATTTGTTTATCTTTGAAAGTGTGTGGATTTTTTCCCTTTAAAAGTATTCAAATCAAAAAAGTATTAAAACCCAAATAGTCATTCTTTTCTCCCTCATTGCTGGGAATAAAGTGCTTCTTTTCCTTTCCTTTTTTTAAAAAGTATGCATATTTTGATGTCTTTTCTTTTCAAATGTAGGGTTTCTATCTTAGATTTTGTTTGGTCCAATCTAACTACATAAACATTATTGAATTGTTTTCTGAATTTTCCCCCTTCTATCCCACTCTTTAAATAAGGGATGATTTCAACTGCAGAACCCTATAGCTGTACTTGTAAAAAAATGCACTTCTTTTAAAGGTATAGCTGTGATAGCCGTTAAATGTGAGATGGATCAAGGATTGTCAAACCACTATGGAAAGCCTGCTATTTTTTAGTAGTCATGGCTGTGTTCAATGGAACCTCTTATAACTGAAACTGAATCCTATAACCCAGATGTTAAAGATATAGCAAACAATGAAAGAGATTATAATAGAGAGATAAAGCTCAATGGAACTGCAGTTGAAGTTGCTCCAAGTTCTATGCATAAATTCTAGTTTCCTCGTTTTCCTTTTTTAATATGATTATTATTATTAATTATTTGTTTGTATATTTCACTGCTTTTTTAAGTAGGGGAAAAGCTTGAACTGCTCTTATTATTTGAGAAGTTTAATGAAACTGTGATTATGATTATATTAATCAGTGATTTTTTTGTAATTTGCATGTTGAAGAAGTTGCAGCTTAGGGTTTGTGAGATTGTCAATGTTAGAGTTCTGTTCTTTCTTTTTGTTGATGGGCATGAATATGCTCATTTGTTTTTGTATATTGCCCATCCCTTCCTTACAGCCAGAAGCTCTAATGCTGCTAGATCACTCCGTTCCGCACTTACATGGACATGGCAACTGACTTACACATTCACTCCCATCATCTTCATCTGTGTAGTACATTCATAGACTGTACACCCCCCATTCCACTCACCCGAGGCATCTTTTCTTCCCATAAGTCCCCACTCACAATCCCACCCACCCTCTTTCTTTAGCATTGTTTAAAATTTTGTGCAGTCATCCATTTCTTAAAACACACAATCCAAAATTCTAGGAATTTCTAGGGAAAAGAAAACATTTTCTTTTAAAAAATAATAATACCGAATGATAGCAAACTTTTTATATATATAAAAGCAGGAATAAGGAAAGAAAAGGTAAACAGGTTGATTCTCAAACGCCATTTAAAGGTGTCCTCCACTGAACATTGCTTTTCTGTCCTACTGCATTTGGATTTGTGTATGAGCAGTGGAAAAGAAATTACACCTCTGATCTGTTGAGATAAAAATCAAACACCAATTATATAATGAATGAGATTTACAGGTTTTTTCTTAGAAAAATCTTTACAATCATTACATGTGCACTATCTTTTTTTAAGGCAAAAGTCAAATTTACTCTAATGACAAAAACACTAGGGAAAAAAGTACCCATTTCTTATAGTGCAGGATTATTATTTTTCTTTTCATGTTATGTGGTGTGGATGTATGTGTTGTTGCCTCCCTGTATCAACCTTTGTTGTAAATAATTATTATATTTTAAAAAAACCAATGAAAATAATATACTATTTGAGAAAAAGTTTTTTAAAGAAAAAAACAGACAACAGCAAAATAGAAAAAAGGAAAAGTTTCTCAAATGTGGCAATTCTCTTGTCCAAGAGCATTCTTACACAACTTTCTTTTATAAATTTTTCTTTCATGCCAAAAAACATGCGGGCAATTTGTTGATGTAAGTTGACGATATGAAATTGACGTGGTATGATGCTTTCTTCTGCCTACGTGTACATGTGTATTTAGTTGTTTTTTTTAAGGAATTACGCTTTGGGCTTTTTTTCTTGTATGATTTATAATTGCAATTATGTTGGGTTTCCTATTATTTGCTTTTTAGTAAAGTGTATGACTTGTTATTGTTGCTTTTAGTTCAGAGCTTTAACCTTTGCTAAGAATGTTATATTTCTGTTTTATAATTATTTTTATTTCTGTTAATACCTTCCTTGGTTTAGTTTTGCAACTTTATTGTTTTCATTTTTGGCATTTATGTTACGCATTTGCTTTGTACTGTTGATAATCACATTATTGCACCTTTTAGGGTTTCTAACAGAGGAAGTGATAGTTTTCCAATCATGATCAATCTGTCTCAGGCAAAACCTTCCCTTTTCAATTATTACCATGTACTTTTGTTATAACAAACACAAATGAAGATTACAAATTTTTCTTATATTCAGGAAAAAGATATCCATGACATGTAGTCTAGATGTTTCATTCTTACAAATGGATATAACCCATTTTTAAAGGTGAGTGTTTAACATTCTCCTCTTGTTTTGGCTGAGAAGATACTCTCAAGTGCACTGTCCTTACAAAAGATTCTTCCAATATATCCCAAACCATGAAAGATAACTACAGAAGAGCACAATACAACATCTATTACCAATGAAACATTTTCAGGTTCTCTTAAATCCAGCTCCTATCTTACTAAGATTCTTTTCCCCCCCCACCACCACCAGATGGAGTTCATTTTTCTTTTTAAAAAAGGTGGGGCACTTCTATTAAAACATGTTTTTAATGTGATGTAAAAAGGACATGCTATCAGTACATGAAGAGAAATTAGCCAGAGGAACAAAAGTCATGGTGCAATCCCCTCCTTCTTCCTACCTACCGATGCATAAAAAGTCAACTAAGATACAGTTGAAATTAGATATCCCATGGTAAGGTATCACCATCATAGTAGTGTAGAGATTCATTTGAATCAAGTGAAGATATTGAGATCTTATTCAAATACAGTGGAACCCCATATAATGAACACTTTGTATAACGAAAAATCCGTACAACGAACTGTTTTTGTGCTATTGCTGATGCACTGTATAATGGAAAAATATGTTTGTTATACGAATCACCATTGGCAATACCCTGTACAATGAAACAAACTGTTGTATGGGGTATTGCCAATGGTGATTCATATAACAAACATTTTCTTTTCGTTATATGGTACATTGCCCATAGGGATCCATATAACGGGGGGGACGGGGACGTATAGCGAAGAGCTCTGTGGAACAGAGTTTTTTTGTTATGCAGGGTTCTACTGTAATATCAAGTTTCATAAACTTCACAAAGCCATTTTGCATTCCCTTGATCCACTCCACACACAGCCATGAGTATAGACATAGTAGTTCAAAGGGCAGTGAGAAGCAATGTGGAGCAGCCAAATTCTTACACCTCCCTATACTACAGACAGGAGATGTTAAAATCAGAATAATCAAACCTTAGAAGAGCGTGACAGATAGGAAGGTGAAGAAATCTAGACATTGCCAAATTCTAGTTGAGACTGGCTGTCTCAACAGTGATACAGCTTCTCAAGGAGTCTTCAACTCTCTTAAAAGATATGGCTCTAGTGTGAGACTATAACAGTACAAAGAGTTTGTACACATGGGTGTGGTTTTCAAGCCTTGTCTCTCACATTGATGGTATATAAATGCTCATTTTCCTGTTGGTTAGAGATTCATGGTGAACTATGTGTAGTGATAGGCTGAACCAGTAATATTTTTTTGCTCTCAGCTTCCATATATTCTAATAAATTTCTAGGAAGGCCCCTTTGAACTTACATATTTTCCCCAGTACATTAGAAAAGAATATTGTCTTGTAGAGTTTATGTGAGGACAAATGTCTCCTGAAAAATAGTAAAGGGATCTATGTAGAAACGAAGTAAGGTTATTCAACAGTAGAAAACATAGAGGTACCACTTCACCTGTCAATTTTAATAAACCAAGCTAGGAAGGAAGTGAGAGAGTATTAAAAATATTTAATTATGGAAGCACTTTCATGTTACTATCAGGTATCCATCAGCAGTGCAAGGAACTGTGACTTGAATATTTCCCCTTTTTGCTCACAGAGAACTGGGAAGGTACCAAATCTCTGGAAAGTTTTTAAAATGCGTTGCTCTGTCTTTTCTTCCTTCATTTTCTTATTTACTAAAATTTGGGAGCATGAATCCAAATGTGTATCTTTGGAAGAAAGAAAAGAAAAGTGTTTGTAATCGTTTTCTGAAAAAGAATATTTCCTCCCTAAAAGTACACCTGAAGTGCAAAGAGACAAGAATGAAATACAAAAGAGAGGCTTTAGGTCAGGGGTTTGCAACCTATAGCCTGTGGGCTGGACTCGGCCCATGACAGCAAATCATCTGGCCCACAGTGATGACCCCAGAAGCAGACACATTTACGGCAGCCATAAATGTGCATGCGCAAATGCACCCACCGTGGTTTACGACAGCATTTACAGCACAGAGAAACCACATGTCCAGCCCGCTCAGCTGTCTGAGGGGGAATGGTTGAGAACCCCGTGTTTAAGTGTTAAAATTCAGATATCAGAGGATGCAGAGACATAGTGCTAGGGGGTTTTTTCTAGCATTTAAATGCATCTGGAGGAGAATGTGGGATTGTTGTGTGCATCCCACTTTGAAGAGGAAGCTTTCAATATTTTTAAAAATTATTCTTACAATTTTGGTCCCATCTCTTTTTCATGACTGCAAACCAGTGAAACCATCTCTATCATAAAAATGAGCAATGAGAAGGATGCAAGATCATTTCCCTTTCTCCAGTTTTGATCACGTGGTGCCCTATGTGTTCATGATTTGCCTGCAACATTAACACAGTTCAGAAAGGATCCTATTAAAATTTCAACAGTCCATGTTTTCCTGTGTCACTAGGCTCTTACTGGAAATCAGCCGCAGAGGAATGAATTATATCTCTATAAATACAGGGTGACCTGTAAGTCCCTATTGAATCTTTCTCTAAATTTGCCACTTATTCCATCCAGGGTGTCGCCAGTATTCTTGTGCTTATGTACCCACATGCTTGTCACATACGCTCTTCAAGTGTAAATGGGCTTAAATTGGCCATATTTGTTTTTAAAAAAGGGAAAAATATGGTCGGGGACTTATGGACCACCCTGTATCCTCATAAAGCAAAATGCAGATGAGAAGAATTTTTAATACTTCTAAAAATATTTTTTAAATCTTCAAACCGTTCTCCAAAAGAACTAGAGAAGAAGAGGAATCTCTGATGAAGCCAATCAAGAGATAACTAAATGTATGTCTTGATAAATTTTCATTTTATGCCCCTTGGTAGTTAGATAAGGTATGTGTTTCGTTTAGACAATGTTGGCACATGACATCTTGATGAAGGATTTTGAAAGGCTGTGATATTCTTCCCTGTCAGCATGAGATAATTTTCCTCCTCATGGTTCCTCCAATCTGCACAAAATCTCTCTATGCAAAGCTAATATCTGTTCCCTCTCTGAAGCTGAGAACACACAACAGAGAATGAGAGAAAAAAGGGTATGAAGGATTAGCTAATGCAGACAAACTATCCAATGCTTCTTATTTTAAAAATGCCATGCAAAAAAGTGCCTATCATGATTTTGTGCAACTTGCATTATTTCCAATATTTGCACAAATACATTTCCTGCAAATAGTAAATGAAATAGGATTTATGTTAAAGTTAGTAGTTACAAATCCATTCTGACTGGTAATGGAAATGGAATTCTATCTCAACAATTCTAAATTCAGAATTTTCTCATGGAAGATTCCACCAAGTTCTCCTTGAATCCTTTCAGGTACTGCTACTTATAACTTTCAAATAAACAAGTATTTGCAAGACTGATGAGCAATGTATCAAGGACTGAATCTAGTAGGTAAAACAATGGTTTCCTCCAGCACATGTAACTCCAAATACTTCCTTAACTCAGTTTTTAATTAGGCAGTGAAGCCTGGGAAAGCTACATATTGACACTACACCTCTCAAAACTTGGAATTTCCTCCCCTGCTTTAGTATAGTTATTAGTTCCTTGGGGATTTGGTGGGCTGGAGTCCAGAAAGAACCTTCTGGCAATTCTAGTGTTGAAATTTGGAATAACTCAGTGGCCATACTGTCTGGCAAGTTGTATGCATGCAATATCTGAAATCCTGTAGTAAGTTGCAAATAGACTAGGCCCACTGAATTAATGGAAATTTGGTGAGTCCTCCTCTATGGAAATTTCACTGATTTGATAGGCCTACTGTAGTTGAGACTTGCCACTGTATTTGTAACACTCAGGTTGAGGGCATTTCTGCACATTCTGAGTGGTCACCCTGTTATATCAACATTCTGAACATACCTGATTTGAAGGTGTGTAATTCTTCGATGGATAATGGTGCTTTTTAGAACATAAAATCCATGCCTTCATGTTCAACAAGAGGGACATTAAACAGATAATGAGATAGCCAAGATCATTTTCCCTGATAAGATATTTGCCTAGAATAGGTGCCATAAGCATAGGCAGGTGTTGCTTTTTCAGTAACACATCAGAATGCCATACATATGACTGTCATTGTGAGTTGCAGATCCCACAGTAAAATGACAGGTGTCTTCTGTTATATAGTGATAACTAAAGGGCCGTTTCAACAAACTTTCAGTGTTATTGAGGAATCCACTCAAAAGGTAGTATATCTAATCCATCCCCCCCCCCCAAAAAAAAAAAGAATGATCTTGCAACTACTCTGGATTGAAACATTTAAAAAGAGGAAGATAGATTGGGTTTCTTCTTTCTATGCCAGTTGAGCCTTAGAAAATCTAGGAGAAAGATCACAAACTTTAACTGTCATCTGAATATTTAGTCCCAAATCATATATTATCCAAAAACAAACAAACAAAATTAACACCACACCTCAGAACTCCACTGTTTCTCTATTGAGTAAGCCAGAATGTAAGTGAGATAGTTATTATAATCAAGCATCCATTTCCTGAAAAATATCTTATGGGAAATAAGAGGAAATACCCCACATCTGAATTCTGCAAATCACTCCGAGAGTATCTTCAACAACCAAATCCCACATGTATGGTCTTTGCCAAATCAGAAAGAGGATAGGTCTGCCCTTTCCTCTTTCAAAACAAGGTGGGCAAGAAAGTTGTGAAGCGCCCAGGAAAATTTGTGCTCAGTGGCACATAACCAGCCAGCTAAAATCAGCTAGTCTCTCACACATACACACTCAAGCACACATACATACACACACTTTCTGCCACATGAAAAAAATACCATGTGGAATGCTGTATTGAACATTTACTAACCTTTTTCTTTCTTTTTTTTTCCTGTCCAGGAGGTGAATTAGTTATCCCTCTTCTTGTAGAAGACCCTTTAGATATCCCTCCTATTGCTACTCGTGCACCTTTCATTACACTCCCCACTACCTTCCGCCCCCTCCTCACCATTATTGAGACCACCAAAGATTCCCTGTCCATGACCTCTGAGGCGGGGTTACCTTGCTTGTCGGACCAAGGCAGCGATGGTTGTGATGATGATGGCTTGGTGATATCTGGGTATGGCTCAGGGGAAACCTTTGACTCTAACCTGCCCCCTACTGATGATGAAGATTTTTACACCACCTTCTCCTTGGTAACAGATAAGAGTCTTTCCACTTCAATCTTCGAAGGTGGCTACAAAGCACATGCACCCAAGTGGGAAGTCAAGGACTTTAGACCTAACAAAGTCTCCGAAACTGGTAGGACTACTACCACAGCTTTGTCCCCTGAGCTGATCCGCTCCACAACTTCAGCCTCGACTGGAATGGTGCCCAAATTGCCAGCCGGCAACATGAATAACCGTGACCTCAAACCCCAGCCTGATATAGTCTTGCTTCCGTTGCCCACTGCCTATGAGCTAGACAGCACAAAACTGAAGAGCCCGCTAATAACTTCCCCCATGTTCCGTAATGTGCCCACAGCAAACCCCACAGAGCCAGGAATCAGACGGGTTCCAGGGGCCTCAGAAGTGGTCCGTGAGTCGAGCAGCACAACGGGGATGGTCGTCGGCATTGTGGCTGCTGCAGCCCTCTGCATCCTAATCCTTTTGTACGCCATGTACAAGTACAGGAACAGGGATGAGGGGTCCTATCAGGTGGATGAGACGCGGAACTACATCAGCAACTCAGCCCAGAGCAATGGCACGCTCATGAAGGAGAAGCAGCAGAGCACAAAGAGCGGCCACAAGAAACAGAAAAACAAGGACAAAGAATATTATGTGTAAAAAAAATTCTTATTTATATACATAAATATATGAATACCTAATGAGATACTACTGAATCAAAACTGTTACACAGCTAACAAGATTGGGAGCTACAGTTTGTGTGTAAAACAAATGTTGAGAATAAACATTTCAGCTGTTGACTGCTAAGTTTTCAGTCATTACTTGGAGTCCCAAACTCTGCCCTACTGTATCATAAAGCACACTTAGCGTTCTGAAGAAGGCCTATGCAGCATTACCATGGTGGTGGCGAACTTGAAAGCCTTCAGACCTCCTCCTCAGTTGAACTTTATTGCAAAGGCAGAAGACTTCATGGCTTACTTGTTTCGTATCTCCAAGTGAGTCTTTAAAGATGTTCATGATCTTTGACTGTATGCTATTTTTTTTCCAGTTTAATTATTTAAAAAAATAACAAAAAAAGAAAAAGAAAAAATACAGATGTTATAAACAAAACAAAAAAAAAGAATAGCTTACCTGGCCATGTCCAGCCTATGTATCTTTTTTTTCCAAGATGTGAGGGGGGAAAGCAAAATAAACAGTTTGGGGGTTTCATTCTGTTTTTGGTTTTGTTTTGGTTGTTTTTCCTTTTCTTTTCATTTTCCATGAGAGATTGTGGAAAATGAGCCAGGACATACATCAAGAAGAACACTTGGGGGGGAAATTGTAATAAAGAGAGACTATTGCTATATATGAACTGAAGTTCTACCATGGTGTTTGCTCTACATATCAGATTGTGTTGTCTCTTGAATCTGTCGTCTGCAGTAAGTCGTTAACGTTTTAAAAATTGGATGGGGTGGCATTGATAATGATGGTGCTGAGAATGACAGTCATGGAAAACTGGACACACACACCCCACCCTAGGATCTGGCTCCATTATCTGTAAGTGAAGTCATAAGAAATGAATACTGTTTCTTCTTTGACAAGGAGCCACCAACTGTATTTGACTATCATGCAGTGTGTACTAGCACAACTAAGCTGTGTGGGAAAGGGGGATTTAGAAACAAAACCAGGCAAAACAAAATTCCTTAGCCATTCTGAATTGAACAGAAAAATAAAATTGATGAACCCCTCTCTGGGTTCTGGTTTTTGGTTGATGGCAATGCATGGGTGCAAACAACAGTAGTCATTTGAATTAAGCATCTAGAAAGATTATATTGAGTTTGAGTTATGATAAGAACTACAAAATGTCATATAAGCCAAAAACATGTTACAGAGGAGTGCAAAATGGGGTGAATTTCTTGCCCCAAATTGTTAAGTTGTGTTTCATATGTAACAATTTAATTTTGTAGATTGACATATCTAATTTGCTGTCTTTCCATTTGCCCTGTTCTCCCTTTCCCCTCTTTTATATGAAAGAAGATAAAATTTTAAAAAGTCATTATGACACGCAGAAATAAAAAAAATTAAAAGAGCTTATTAATAGTATAATATATATAAATAATATATATATATACACAGATATATTTATCATGGTATGTTTGATGGGACGACTGGAACAGAAATGCTGTTAAAGTCTTCATGAGAATGTTGTAAAGAAAAATGTTTTTACAAGACAAACATAATGCTAAAGTTTAAAAATGTGAAGATAGTGTGCATTTTAACTTTGTCACAGTTATCTGTGTCAAAAAGATTTTAAGATACAAAATAAGATTTTGTTTACATATTTTACTACAATTTTTTTTCTGGCTGGTGTAATTTCTAGATGGGTACCCTAATGTACATAACACTATGAGGTTTCATTGGGTTATTGTTTATATTCAGTGTACTTAATTTTGCCTGGTTTTATTTAAATTCTTCTATTCTTTTGAAAGAGAGCAACTTATTGTATAGGATAAAATAACCAACTATGTATTTTTTTGGCCACAAATATCATGTGCAAAAAAAAATTACAAAGCAAAAAATAAGAGAGAGAGAGAGAGAGAGAGAATGAGAGAGACCCACAAAAATTCTGAGAGGACTCCGGCATATTAAAAAAAATGTACAATTTTTCTGTGTACAGATGAAATCTAATCAGCTGTTTAGGTTAGAAATCTACTCTTGCTGGTGTTTATAAGTCGCATGAATCATTGACTTTGAAGAAGTGTTATCCAACGCACACACGCACATGAGAACAAAATAAACAAGGCAGCCTTCTCAGATGACTTGAGAATGGGCTTGCCTGGCTAACAAATTTTTTCAGTGTGTGTGAGGTTGTTTTTTTAATTATTTTTTTACACTACAACAGAGGGGAAAAGCAGACAGGTTTTCAAAAGGTATGAAAGCACGTTTTTAGACACGTTAACTGGCTGGACATATACAGAGGTGATTATATCTTGATGTCTGTAAAAGATTGCTGCTGTTCTTGAAGTCTTGGAGTCTTGTGAAATGGTTTTCTTCTTTCGTTTTTTATCTTTTTTTCTTCAGAAAACCCGCCTTTCTGTTCCCCATTTTTTCTTTTTCTTTTTCCCCCTCTGTGTGCGTGTGTTTCTATTGGACAGATTTTTGGGAACATGTGCATTTCTGTATGTGGGCTTTTACCATATCTTATTGTTTTCTGGACAGAATCTTGAAGATTTTCTTTAACATTATTGTGTCATTATTGCTTTGTTTTCCCCTTCCCTCTGCCACTTCTTTTTTCTCTTGTTCCTTTCTTTTCATAATTGCCTTTTCGTTCAAGGATATGCTTAGCAATAAAATGTTCTTCCCAAAGCCCTGGTTGTTGCTGTCACTTTCTGTCCAAACACCAGAAGAGTGCTTCTTTCTCATAGGAAGTCTTATAATAAGACACCAGTTTTCTTAATCTAGCACTGATTACACCACTGTCATAGCCATCAAGAACCCAGGGTCATCTCTATGATATATTGAGGGAGCAAAGACTTTGTGGAGGAATACAAATGTAGTCTAAGAAAAAAACACTTAACAACTGCACAAAAGACAACCCAATAAAGTCCAGCACAAATGCAATACAAAGCACTAACTACTGAATAAACAGAAGAATGAAGGCAGGAAAATGTCACAAGGTTTAAATAGCAGTGGTTTCTAAAGAACAAGAGAACAAAAACCTGGTAACATGGTGATGAAAATTGGGTATGGTGAGCTTCTGTGGCTGCAATTGAAAAAGGATCTGAAGTGTTTTCTCTGTTTGTGGCTACCCATATCAGACCTTCAGAAAAGGAGAAAGTCAGAACCCTTGATAGATGACTTGAAGCAATTGGCAGAAAAGGGGGCATCAGTTAAGTACCAAGCTACTGCCGCCGCTGCTGCCGCTTCTCATCCCCCTCAAGTTGTGTTTAATATGTAACAATTTAATTTTGTAGATTGACATATCTAATCCCATCTTTTAAAAATTACTTATAACTTCTGGTGTTTCTTCAAATGGTTCCTGAAACTTTCTTATTTCCTTTCCATGCTTATGTCAATCAGTGAATCTATTCTGGATTTCCACCTGCTTTGATAGGTGGAGACTCTACAAATGTTCAGTATGCAAAACATTTCATATCCTTTTTTTAAGAACACCAGGCATTTTAATCTCCTTTTCCTGCCTTTTTTTTTTTTTTTTTTGCAAAAGCAAGCTAGACATCTCTTCAACCCATCCCCACAGCTGCTTTATCTTCCTTACATCTCTATGTAGCCCTCAACATGGTAATGCATTGAGTGGGGGAATAAAAAAGCTAAGGGATATGGGTACCTGAGCTCTGCTGGCTAACAAAACACACATAATGGCTAAAGGGCTACTGCAGAGGATAAGACCAAAAGTGGGATAAGAGAAGGAAATTTAGAGATCAGAAAAAAACAATGTTGCTGTTATTTCCCCCCCCCCCCTTTCCAAGAACAGGACAAGATAAAGAACAGTAGATGATGCTACTTGAGTCAAGAAGAACCATATGAGTCTGATGGCTTGAGGGTGATAGCAGTAAACAAGCAGGTTGTAGTACCACAAAGAAAGAGTTTAATGCTCTCCCACCCTGATAGATTTTAAAAGTGAATTTGCCAGAGCATGGGTCACTTCAGCTTAGTCTCACAAGTAAGACTAAATTGGGTTACCATCCCAAATTGGCACATTGTGCTGTTAAGGCCATATAGCTGTAGTGACATAAGTGGATCCAAAGAGAATCTGCATACAGTAAAGGACATGAACATTTAATGATGCTGATGGAACCAATCACCAAGCTACAGACCTCATCTTTTAGAACAACAACAACAAAAGTGGACACAGAATAATTTCACAGACTGATTATTTGCAAGGCCATGACAGCGTTTCAAACATTATTCACTGGAAACTTTGCCAGGAGTTTGGATCTGAATGCAATAAAAATCATGTAGAGAAAGATTTAGAAAATGAGAGAATCAAGATCCTATAAGACTTTAAAATTCAAACAGATAGACATCTGACTCACAACACACCTGGCATAACTGTTGTGGAAAATAAGGTCTGATTTATTGACATTAGTATAACAGGAGATACATGAATTGAAGGCAAACAACTGGAGGAAATCACAAAATATCATTATTTGCAAATTGAAGTTGAGTGACAATGGGGAAAGAAAACTGTCGTACCCATTGTGACTGGAGCAATAACTAAAGGTCTCCCTAGATATTTGGAAATTTTGCATCTGTTGGCCTTCAACATCCTAACTCTCCAAAAAACATCTCTACTAGGAAATGCAGATGTTACCTTAACAGTTCTTAGGTCCTCGACTGTGAATCAAATGGTAGATTTGTATAACAACAACAACAACAACAACAATAATAATACAGAATGCATAGACTCTCACTACTCTGGATCATAGAGTTGCCCTGCAACACTCCCACTGTCATGTCTCACTAGATTAAGCATTAGTTTTTTTGGCCTTCCATTGAACCTCTGTCCTGTGGTTGAGTTCTAATATAGCAAAGCAACATCTGGCTCTAAAGGGAAGGATAAAATTTTGTGTCATCAGCATATTAATGACAACAAAATCTAAATGACCTTGTTCAGTAACATCATATTGCTGATAAACACCACAATAGACATCTAAAATCTACACGGCCCCAAAACAAGGATGTCACAGGGTCAATGAGGAATTCTGTTGCATCACCTTCTAGACATGACCATTAATATAAAAGTGAAACTGTTGCCAAGAAATACCATCCACATGCCGTATAATTGCATGGTATCGAAGGCTGCTGAGAAATAAAGATGGTGAACATATTTATTAGGGTATCAGTATTATCACCTTAATATCAGTTTTAAAATAAAAATAAGAATTTATATATAAAAAGAATGCATGTAAAGTTTCACAGATTAAACCCCCAATTTAAAGAATTAGTTGTATTGAGTTGTATGATGCAAAAGACCTCTGTCTGGATAACTGGACAGCTGCTGATAGTCACACTACTAGACCATACCAGTTTAGAGGAACAAGGATTCTAATGTGGCATTGGATGGCTTCCTGGTCAGGGGCAACCATACACAAGTTAGATGCAATCTTGAGATCCCTTATATCAAAGTGATGCTAGAGACCCTTTATACTTCCTTACCTACAATTGGGGTCAGTGCAGCAGCTCTGTCTCACATGAGCACTGTCTTTCTTGGAAACTGGACTGGTGCTTGCAAGTGGGGTGGGGGAAAGAACCACAGCACAATGTAGCTGACTGCAGATTTTGACAAGCTAAGTAACACAGGAATGACTGAAGTAGCAACAGCTTCCATGCTGCAAAAGTAAACAAGAAGAAACTTTAATTTCACCCAATCTCAAGGTGCGAGGATATAGAAGGAAGATCTTGGCTTCAAAATATTTCCTTATATCTTCATGGGGTGTGTGTCAATTTTGCCTGTTTTGAAAGGTACTTGGTAACTCTGGATTTACATTCAGGGAGCCACCGCTGTCTGCATTTGCAGACGTTTCTGTGGACATGTGGCAGGCATGACTAGACATCAGAGTTCACAAAACACTGTTTACCTTCCCACTGAAGTGGTACCTATTTATCTATATGCAATTTCCTGCTTTCTAACTGCTGGAATGGAGAAAAGCTTATTCGTTTGTTTAAAAAAAGGAGGGGGATTGGGTGGAGCATGTAAGAAGTGGTCTGAATGCCCAACCTGATTTAAATACTAGAGGAATTAATTATCTTTAAATGGCCCCTTCTTTCCAAACACCTTTTTATGCGAAGAAATAGCCTAAATTGCTAAGAGGCATGTGCAAGGTAACATGTCTCCCATTTGACTTCATGGAGTGTGGGGTTGTCATATGACTCTTTCTTCATTCTGATTTGGTCCTTGTATCTCATGTGGCAGTTCTGTCAACTCAACCTGACAATTCTCTCTGATCAAGGGTGCTAGGATCTTGGAGACATTCTTCTTGCTCATTCTGATGTAGCACACAACACAGATATAACCTGATTCCTTTGGCTAGGTTTCAGTTGTGGCCAACCCTCAATCTTTAGGTCTTTCTTTTGTCCACTTTCCAAGAAGCTTGCTCACATCGGATGGGCCCATCTTCTCTACTTGGTGAATTTTAAGAAATCAAATATTTACACAAACTGAAAGATGCTGAACAGCTGAAAGGTAAGGTGAGATTTGAATTTTTAAGTATTTTATAAATGTGCAATAAGGAAATTAAATGCACTTATGAAGATTATCCAAGGAAACACTAATTGCAAGAAGGATGCTGGGTTTTTTTCCTAGTTCATATGAAAGCAGCTTTCTCTGAGAATTTCTATTTATTTTCCAGCCCTCTCAAAAGGAGAGGCAGATTCTAAAATGTACTTCTGTCTTCATAAAAGTCAACAGACATTATTTTATTAGAAAGTAATGAAATGCTGCTCTCTGTTTAAAATAATTCAGAGAAATACACTTTGAAGAAATAAGCAAATACTGTACATCCATGTGATCCATAAATTAAATAAAATAAATGCAGGAGGAAGACGATACCTTTATAGGAATAATGGTGAAGCTTTTAGAGACCAGATACCCAAGGAGGAGGAGGCACGTGGACAGGCACCACGAGTGCTCACACACCCATGTGATGTTGCAAAGTCATGTGGGTTCATTCACATGTGTTATGCTTGAGGTGTGCCGGTGACACCATGTGGGTGCCTGCAGCTCCCCACCCACCCCATGGAGGCTCCTCACCTGCCCCATGGGGGCTCCCCACCCCTCCATGAATGCTTCTCATCCCCCACAGAGCCTCCCCACCCCATGAGTACTCCCCACCCCAAAGGGCCTTCCCCACCCCCATAAGTGTTCCCCCATGGAGCCTCCCCATCCCCCATGAGTGCTCCCCACCTTACCTCACCCAGTCACAGGCTCCCTGCCTGGATTTCAGCCTCCCCTCTTGCTTCCCATTTGGTGGAGTGAGAAGAGTGATGGGGAAGCGGCACTGACTGGGCTGGGTGGGGCTTCCCCACAGTGGCCCACATGCCAAAAGAAAGGCATCTGCATACCACTTCTGACACATGTGCCATAGGTTCACCACCAGGGCTTTATACGATCACTTAATAATCAAACATTAGGAGCTTTCATGATTCAAGATCACTTCTTCAGGCAGGATAGGAAAATATAAAGAAAAGTCCCAAAAATTCATGGCATGATGTTCAGCCAGGAGGTGTATCTTAGATGTTTTGTGGGGAAATCAGATTGCATCTTTTTGCAATCCCCATTCCACAAACAGGAACCATGTGTTTGCATATTACCTTCCCAGATGGCCTTTTTTTTAAAGCTTTGAAGAAATAAAGATTGGAACACAATGTTATACAGGTGGGAGTACATTGGGACATTCTCCCTTCCTTTGGCTACATTTAGAACAGGGGTACCCAAACATTTTGGGCTGTGGGCCAGTCACGTGGTTCAGGGGGATGATCACTTTGGCCCATGGGCTGGATCCAGCCCCTGACGCCAATTCATCCAGGCCATTTTACTTCCATACAGGCACATTTTACTTCTGTTTCTGGGAGCGGATGGGCCAGATGAATTGGCATCGGGGGCTGGATCCAGCCCATGGGCCAAAGTTTGGGCACCCCGATTTGGGAAGTTGTATTCTGCAAAATTCTGCTTCAGAAGACACTCCAATCTTTTGGCACAGGATTTAAGCATGTAGGTGAATGGAATTCTGCCTTCTAGTTCCTCTGGAAAAACCCATACAGTTAATAAACAACTGTAGTGTATTTCATGGCAGTAATTCACTGTAAAACACTAAAGCTCTTTATGGGGATTTAAGTACTGCTTTGTTCAATTGTAATTAGCTCCAGGGAAGTATGCACAGAACTACCGTACCTGAAATAAGAAAACCCACTGGGGAAGCCACATTAATTTACTGCAGAGAAGAAAGTCTTCCAGTACCTTAAAGACTAACAGATTGATTCTGATATAAGATTTCTGGACAAGAGGTCATTTTGTTAGATGGATCACATGTATTGAGAGACAGAATGTAGATTGAGGGTTCGGTTATTTAAAAGTCATTGCAACAAGAATTGTAAGACAACTGATAATCAGCTAGCATTCATCTTTTTAAAACATTAATGTTTCAAACAATAAAACTCATGAAGTTTCATCACTTCTTTATTTTAAAAGTGAGATTACTATGAGAAGACCATAAAACTTTCTTTCCAAAAAATGCTTTTAACAAATACTGTAATGAGAAAATGTCAGCATTTTCACCTCTGCACTCTCTTGCTGTCTGTTGATTACTGCCAGAAACATGCACTGATAAGGTCTTATTTTTGGCCAATGGCAAAGCCAAGAAGGTGGCTTCATTTTGACAGTCCAGGGTTTGACTGGGACATGAAAAAAGGATCACACTGTTTGTAGCATCATGCCTTATGAAGTGACGTTGCTAGCCTGAACCTCTTTTCATACCTTTTACTTGACCAAATAAAGGTATTTTACTAAAAATGATTATGTTTCTCAGGGTAACAGATAACACCTAGAAACACCCATTTATTTATTTCTTAACCTAGAAAAATGCTGTAACTATAATCTATGTTATCATACTGCTCTCTCTTCCAAACATGCTACCCACAAAGTTCACACCAAATATACACAGAGTGACCAAACAAGCTTTCTGCATTTGGATCACAATATTTATCTGCTTTGCTGATGGCTTTTCCTGGGGTTTATATGCCAAAGTTTTTTCATTTCTCCTACAGATTTTATCTTGGTTTTGTTATATTCCATCCCTAATTATTGTTTATGAATTGGCTTTTACATTTGTAATCTTTAATAACCTCATGGCCTTCCATGTATTGACTATTTCCCAGAAAACATAATCACTACTGTTGTAGCTACACTATATGTAGCATAATCCCCCATAAAGGTGGGCTACAAAAAGCCATTATGAATATTGTCCTAGTAATGTCTAAGCATTTACAGCCACTGGGTTTCGCTGCTTTGTTTTTACCCATAATTATGTAGGGGTCATATCTCCAAAACAGGGTCCTCCACATCTCTGTGGTCTGATACAGCAATACTTCTTTGGCTTCTCTGTTTCGGAAAACCACTTATAAAGTTCTGTAAGTCCTACAGCCTAAGATGAGACCAGCTCAAATGACAGATTCATGTTCTCAGGATTGTGGACCAACTATATGGTGGATATGCAAATACTACCTCACTATAAACTCACTATCTGCTAATCAGAAGTGATAAACATGATTTTTGGAGAACCAAAATATCGCAGACACCATAACTGCTCCCAGTTATGCACTGCCAACTACCACCCACGACGCATTGCACGAGCGGTAAAGTGTGCCAATATATTTACTGTAGCTGCATTTATTATATCGGTACCTCTGACAAAAGGCTAATAATGACAGGATTTATGTCAGTCATTCTTAAAATGGCAATATCAGCCCTGCTCATTAAAGACAAAGCAGTGCTTTGAAGCTGCCTACTACGATAAAATGACTGAACATAACATATTATCTCCTATTCCTTGAGACAAAACTGATGCAAAACATCAACAATTTGAGATATGCAGATGATACCACCTTAATGACAGAAAGTGAGGAGGACCTAAAGAAACTCCTGATTAGGTTGAAAGAAGAGAGTGAAAAAGCTGGCTTGAGACTCAATATAAAGAAAACCAAGATCATGGCAACAGGCCCTATCAGTCCCTGGAAAATAAATGGGGAAGAAGTAGAAGCAGTGACAGATTTTACTTTCTTAGGATCAAAGCTCACTGCAGATGGTGATTGCAGCCATGAAATAAAAAGGTGACTAATTCTTGGGAGGCAAGCGATGAGAAACCTGGGGAACATAGTGAAAAGTAGAGACATCACATTGCAAACAAAAATTTGTCTAGTCAAAGCAATGGTATTCTCGGTGACAATGTATGGTTGTGAGAGCTGGACCATTAGGAAAGCTGGGCACAGAAGAATAGATGCCTTTGAGATGTGGTGTTGGAGAAGAGTTTTGAGAGTCCCCTGGACAGTGAGGAGAACAAATAGGTCAATCTCAGATGAAATCAACCCTGACTGCTCCTTAAAAGGTCAAATTGTAAAGATGAAGCTTTGGACATCAAATGAGAAGAGAAGATTCACTTGAGAAAGCCTTGATGCTGGGAAAGGTAGAGGGCAAAAGAAAAAGGGGGCGGCCAAAAATGAGATGGCTAGATGGTATTTAGAGAGCACAGAGAGGGTATTGTAGAGGGCACAGAGCTGAGCGAGTTGAGGAGGATGGTGGAGGACAGAAGTGTCTGGCGGACAGTGGTCCATGGGGTCACAGAGGGTCAGAATCGACTGTGAGACTGAACAACAAAAATAGCTTATGTGGGACAATAGGGAATTTCAATCAGCCTCTTCTTCCTGCAAACATACACACCTCTCAAAATACAGTATCTAAAAATCAAACTTTCTAGCACTCAATGACCAGTGCACAAAATACAGTATCAAAGCAAACACAAGGCAATGTAAGTTTTTCTCTATACAGTATCCTACAACCGTAATGGAGAACCTTGTCACTACAGGTGTTTTGGGACTTCAATTACCAGAAGCCCAAGTCAGCACTCCTGCTAATCAGGGCTTCTGGGAATTGAAGTTCAAGTACAGCTGGAGTGCCAAGATTACTGTCCTATAAGGAGCCCTGGTGGCATGGTGGTTAAATGCTGTACTGCAGCCAGAATGGTGTGAGTTCAGGTCATGTTGTGAGGGCTCAGGATTGTCTCAGTCTTCTATCCTTCCATGGTCGGTAAAATGAGTACCCTGTATCTTGGGGGCAAAATGCTAATTAACTTGTGAACCACCCAGAGAGTGCACTAAGTACTATGGGGCAGTATATAAGTGTCAGTTAAACCTCAATTTATGAATGGTTTGACTTCCAAAAGACTCGCAATATGAAAGGAAATTTTTTGGGGGAAATAGCTTCAATATATGTTTTTGTTTTTTGTTTTTTTGAGATACAAAAAGCTTTGGGGGGGGATCTTCTGATGCTTCCCACAGTTGTGAGAGGGTGTTTGGAGCATTTCTGCTCTGTTTTTGACATTTTTTGTTGTGTTTTGGCACCGCCAAAAACTTTCTCCACAACCAGGAAATGCTGCAAATTCCCCCCTCTCTGAAACAGCTGATAATAGGGTACTGGGTCAGCAATTACCAGAGGGTGCTGTCAGAAATGTGCCAAATATGCATCGAAAACCCAAATAATCAGTTCTGGAGCTCAGAAAAAAGCAAAAAAAAAAAAAAGTATCTTATCTGTTCAAATCTTTTTATAATGTGGCAAAATGCACTGAAAAATTCCAAAGTGCACTTTATGAAGAGTTTTGAACAGAAAAATATATGGTTTTTTTCCTGAGCTCCGGAATGGATTATTTGCTTTTCAATGCATTCCTATGGGAAACCATGTTTTCAGATTTTAAAAAATCAAGATATAAAAAACTTCAAGGAATGAATTAATTTCATATCTCTAAGGTAAAGGTAAAGGTTTCCCTTGCTAGAAAACCAGTTGTATCCAACTCTAGGGGTCAGTGCTCATCTCTGTTTCTAAGCCGAAGAGCCAGCGCTGTTTGCTTCTGCAGACATTTCCATGGTCATGTGGCTATGACTAGACACCGGAGCACATGGAACGCTGTTACCTTCCCACCGAAGTAGTCCCTATTTATCTACTTGCAATTTCTTGCTTTCGAACTGCTAGGTTGGCAGGAGCTGGGACAGAGACGGGAGCTCATTCCATCCTGCAGTACTCAGGAATCGAACTGCTGACCTTCCGCCTCCCAGTCAGCGTCTTAGTGACTTGAGCCATTAGGTTTTACTATAATTACTATTGCTATTCTCTACCTAGAACACCCTAGAAAGGGTCGCCATAACTTAGAATTAACTTGATGGTATGTAATTGTTTGCAAGCAGACATAAAATAAGGGTCTATGGTCTGAAAGAAACCTAAATTCTCTCTCTGCCACCACACATATCTATTATAATAACACTGCTCTAGAACAGTCACAATGCCAAGGTCTCACTTATCCAATATCTTCAGCCATTATAAAGGTGAATGTTTTCTTCCAGTGACCTTTTGCCACTTTTCATAGAACAAAAAAAATCATTTTCTGCAAAAGAGAAGAATTGGCTACAAACTGAATCCGAGATGTGGTTGGAAAATAGTGGGAAAGCATTTTAGACTGCAAAGAGACTTCTTTGCTGTATTCTCCAGCCTAGTCTCTTCCTACAACAGATCAAGATGTAAAGCAGTGATAGAGTAGTAGACTATACTAATGAAAAACAAAGGAAGGCTCAGAAGTTCTGAGGTTTTCTACTATATAAAAAAATGTATTTAGGACAGCCTGGGGACATCGCTCCTGTGTGTGAGAGATAACCCGAGCTGTCTCTTATGCTGATGTTGTTAATTTTTAAAGTACAAACCACAGCCATAATATAAAGTTTTTTAAACAAAATTGGTATGTGTTAGTGTGGATATGCCAACCTTTTGAATATAAGAGTTACCACATTTGCAGAAGGGAAATCTCATTATTGAAAGTTTATACTTCTATTATAAAGCAAGAGAGGTGGTTTTATTTAAATGCTGCTGTTCAAATAATTAATCAAACTGGTCAGATGTGGTATGGTGAAGATGGATTAGTATTTATATTGTACCCACCACCAGATAGCCAGCTCTAGTGTTAGTCAAAGTGAGGTAGTTAACTCAAATAGCAGATTCTGACAAGATATTGGAAGAGAGACCTTAATGATAAGGTAGCCACCATACCTTAGAAAATACAGTAAGGTTCACTAGTCTGGTTGGCTTCTGTAAATGGAATGGCAATGATGGTGGTCACGTTGTTCACTCATTATTTAATATCACATTTTAATAATTTGATGATTTAATTTATTTTGAGGAAGTCTTCAGGAATAGGACTATAATATTGTGACCCAGGAATTGCTTCACTGGAGTCCATCTGATTGTAAAGGAGCAAGATAATTCATCCAGGACTGCTGCAATTGAAGATAAAAATGTAGTTTCTGCTTTGTGTTAAAAACAGCAATAGATCTTTGCAAATGGCTGCATTTCCTCCCCTCCAAAGCTCAGTGGTATTTATGGCAAATATGGCCAAGTGATGATGCACTATTGTATCAGATCATTGCCAGTTAAATTCTATAGTTTATTGGCATTATTGTTTCACTATCCAATTCTGCTCCCTCAACACCCAATGGAGTAAAAGAGGAAGCAAAGAAGAAGAGTCAATTCTGCAAGACATGGGCAAGAAACAAAAGTAAGAGTCACTTTATGACCTAACCATGCCTAGTTATTATTACATTTGTGTGCTATAGCATCTATAAAACACATGGGCATTGCAAAGTTTAAATGATCACTTTTTCTTGCTATCAGAAGAGCTGGTTCTGTGTGTCCTAGAATTTGATAACTACAATTATCATGACAATTCATTGCTCAGGATTTGCCACTAAGAGCCTTAGAAGTTCAGATCAATGCATGAAACTACAAATCAGTTTTGGTGAGCATACAGTAAAAACCACTTGTTTCTAGCTCTGTTTGGTTTAGTACAGCCTTTCTCACAACAGGCAATATGATGAGGAAATAATAATTAATAAGTACCTTAATCACAGTTTCCTAGCAACTCTATAGTTGCTAGGAAAGTGGGATTAACTGCCTAATAGTTTAGGCCAAAACCAAAATTATATAAATTATTTATAAATGAGAAGATTCAGGTGAAATCATTTGATGAAAAATATATATTTCAAGTTGTTTCTTAAAGGCATTTGAAGATGGAGCTGATCTTATTTCATACAGTAAACTATTCTATAATGTGAGAGCTATAACAGACAGCGTTCTCCCTTTAATACAGCTTTCTTTACTTTTTTAGGAGTGACTACCCATAACTTAAGATGAAGAGTACTCAGGTTGCATATCTTCCTGCAGATAGCATGGTCCTAAACCATTTAGGGTTTTATATGTCATAGCCAACACCTTGAATCTCACACTGTAGACTAGGGTAATCAATGTAGACTAGCCAGCACTGGGGTAATATGATCATAACAGCCTAAACCTGTGAGCAATCAGGCAACCACATTCTGTACACACTGATGTATCCATAACCAGCCTCAAGGTAACCCCATGTAGAGAGTATGGCATTAGTAAAACTTGGAGATTACCAAAATTATCTTTGTGATACTATAATTTCTACCATGAGGATTATTTTTGTCTAGTGTTGGTCGTTTAATACAATAGCCACATTACCAATAACAAGGAAAAACATTAGGGGGGGGGGAGATGATCAAACACATTTATGTGCAATTTGCACAATCAAGTACACTTGCATAAATACAGACTTGGAAATCAATGAAAATAGATGCCGAGTGTTGGTCAGCAATAAATAACCTGGCTCTCTAAAGGAACCAATGGCTACAGGCAGATGAGCCCCTTTGGGTGGGATGGTGGTCCGCTCAGTGGACGAAATGCCACTGGAAACCATCATATTGGGCCCAATGGCAAAATGAGTGGAGGATGAACTCTGATTGCCAACGGTCATGAAGGCGAAAGAGATCATGCCAAATGGACTGGCTGTGAAAGTGCACCTTCATAATATCCTCAAGGCTGTGGCACTCCATTGCAGTCCCAGTGTTAAATCATGCATGTCCCATTTCTTATGTGCCGTGATGGCTCCGTGATCATAGTGTGTGGTTCACTTCATGGCAAGCTGTGATCCACCTTAAACAAATCATGCCAATGGCATTTTTCCTGCTTCAGGAAAAAAATTGCATTCTCAGATATGAGTTGCAGCCAACGACAACACTGCATCTTGCTGAAACGGGGAATACTACACAAAGTAAGCAAGTGACCTGTGTGCATTCTTCTATTTTCTGTCCCAATAAAGCATTGGTAACGTCAGGAGCCCTGTTCTTTCTTATAATGCCAAGTCTTGTCTTCAAAGAGACACTCTTCCTCATGAAGTAGGATATGTGGCCACAGGAAAACAGTACCTTGAGCCCTTAAAATGGCAAGTTTGCCTTTTGAGGGCTGTTTGTTGGTTCTTTTTATTCTGTGAGACGCTGGGTCTGAGCCATTGGTACATTTTCTAGTTCACTGTTTACAAGATTGAAGCAAATATTTCAAGGTTGCCTTAATTTATACTTGCAGTGTTTCACAAATTATATCTCTCTGTGTGTGCGTGTGCATGTGTACGTGTGTGAGTGCATGTGTGCAAACATGCACAAAGTCATACACATAACATTCACTTTGACTATTTGGTCAGAATTGTCAAACATCTAAAACAAGGCCTTGAAAATCGGGAAGAAAAAAAAAACACTAGACTCTGAAGAGTCCTTTAGGCACTGGCCAATCAATGCCGAAGGTCATCATCAGGCACTATCCTCATTACAGTCACTATTTTCTCACTGGAATGGACTTGACCTCATCACCTCCTGATGACACGGCACGGAGATCTTGGTCTATGCAAGAAGAACAGCAGATGTGTAGGCTTTCCATCACTGTCTGGGACTGCAAAATTCGCTTAGTCTCTTGCACACTTAAAAAGAAAAGCCTCTTTGTTAAACCCTTACACAATGCTGCGGTGGAATGATGGGAGATCATTCCACCACATCTAATATACTTGATGGATATTTGGAAGAAGCCACATATGTTGTAGGATGGCCACTGCTGATCAGCAAAAGGGAAGACACGAAAGATAAGAAATACCAAAAAAAAAAACCTTCAGAAATAAACAAGATGATTTTTTAATTAAATTTGCAAGTGATAATTTAAACTAATGTATGCAAATATCATCACAATTAGACATTATTACTAGAATTAAATCAATACTTCTCACCTATTGCACATAACTGTGAGTATGTAACCACTTGGGGACATAGCATTGAGACCGAAATTCACACAAAATTCACATCCCATGCTAATTAGTTGTGATCCTCCCAGAGCGTGCAATAAGTACTATGGAGCAGTATATAAGTGTAATTGCTATCCCATGCCATGGCCTTCCTACCAATCATCAGTAGTTTTATCAGCATATGTAGTTAGCATCTTTGATTACAAAATGAACACCTCAACCATTGTCATCAAATGGTGGATTGTCCTCACTTAAGACACATAGCTACCCTGTTATAAAATCTTAAGACCCTTTGAGTAGAAGCTGATGTCCCTGGAGGTCAGGACAGAATGTGTACAGGAACAATGCTCTGTGATAATGCAAGGTGGTTAGAGAGGCAAGGATAGAACACTGGAAGAGTATGCTGTGCTAATTTTCATAGGCCCATGCAACATATTCTCCCTGATACTCTCAGAGTACTACGCTAAGCGATGACCACACAACACTGTGTACCATGGTCCAGTTGGCATTGTGGCCCAGGTTTCAGGGAATAAGCTTCATCCCACATTGTTACAAAGCTTTAAAAAGTTTAAAGAAGTGACAGAAGCCAAACTCTGAGACATCTCATAACAGTGTTCAGATTCCCTACAGACTCTTCTAGGGACAGGTTGCTGTTCTTTGCACAAGTGCACAACTGCATCCACAATTGACACTTTTTACATCTTACTTTTTGCATTCATTTTGAACCTCCTACTGATGTACAAAGCCAATCATTTCATGTTGAGTAGAGAGCAGCATAAATTCCATGAATTGCTAACATTAGTTTATACAAGGGGTACAAAGCAATTTACTACTAAATGCTGTGCTCTTGAAGCTTATGCTTTTAAAACTGGCAAGAAGAGAAGCAAATACCTGTTGAGGGGACTTTATGAAGGAAAACCACATAGATGGCACTGCCTGCTGAAAACAGCAACTACTACAACAAGAGAAATTGGACTGAACAAAGACACCAGTAACAACATGAAGAGTATCTACCATAATTTGTCTTCACTAAAATGGCCCAATCATCTCCACTGGGTCTTTATCTACAGCTCATGCAGATTTGCAGAATAAAGGCCAATGAGCCCCATGCACACTTAAAAGTAAGGATGGGTTCTCTCCATAGTGTAGCATAGTACTGTTGCTTAGCAACAGCAGTCTCAACAGCCCAATTTGATGGTGGGTCAGAGCGACTTGCACAGAGACATCCAGAAGTGGCAATTTGCATCAGAAAATATTAACGTCCATTCCAATTAGGAGCAACACTTTATCACTTGGTTTATTTATTAAAATGCTTTGCCACGGGAAATGAAAAAGTTTTTTAATTTTTTTAAAAAAAGGGGAAATGTACTTAAGAATGGAAACCATGGCAGGAAAGGGGGTGGGAAGGTCTACACATTGCCAGCATATATTCAGCTACTTTGCTATGGTCATTTATACACAAGAGAAGTTTAGGGATCAACCAAAATAAAAAGTGTGCCATCTTAGAAATAAATTAAAATATGATAGACAAATGATCTCACACTTTCTGAATGTAATTTTCATTCAATTTGTTCATTTTCAAGAGCTAGAAAAAGCAACACAATTAGTTACACTGCAAAACGAATGTTACTGCTTAATTGACATAACTGCTTGAGTTCAATGCAAGGCCATATGTCTCCTCATCTATTTTCTGCTTAGTTCTGAGTGTCCCTGCCCAGCCCCCAGCCCAGGCCAAGCATTTGAAGTAGACCATCATTTTTACAGTAAACTAATGGCCCTGTGTATCTGAAATTCTCAGCAAGAAGATTGTACAGTACTGACATCAAGTGTATTGGAGGATGTCAGCATGGGCACACTAAAGATTGATGTCATGGCCTCAGGGACTTCATTCAAAGGAGATGAGGAATTTCTTTCCTGCCTCTTAGGACAAAGTCTTCCTGGGTTACTTTCTAAAGAAATAAAGTAGTAGTCAGGAATACAGTGGATTAGAAGCCACTAGGTTCAAATCATGCTGGTTCACTGCAGCCCTGGAAGCTGGATGGCCAGAGAGACTTTTGGGTTTTCCTTGAATAGGGGGAGGGAAATTTGATTGGCATAAATTCAAAACCAGGTCAGGAAAACTGAATTGTGTGTTATGGACTCTTCTAAAAGAGATTCTGGCTATATCAGAGGAAAGCATTGTGGTGAAGCAGTAGGCATCATCATTCTCTATTATTTACTTGAGTTCTTCAGATTCTTGTTAGCAGATGTGTTCTCATGCCAAATTGGTTGCAGGAATCCTCACCAAGTGCACCAATGAGGACTTGGGTTTTGGCAATAACAAGACAAAGAAAGTGGTTTCATTTTGGCAGTCCAGGGTTTGACTGGGACATAAAAGAAGACTCAGGAGCTAATGCTATATAAACTTATCCTGCCCATTCTACTAGAATCTACATATTTCTGAATTTAGAAGCTTTACTGGATTTAAGAATCACCTTCCAGTGTGTGTTTTATGCTGCCTTTATGACCCAGACACTTTTTTAAAGTATCTGCATACAGTATGTGCCACTATGTTCATGCAATGTTATGTAAGTACCCATCATGTACATATATATCATACATATAAAATTTCTGCACTTTGTTCGAGTTTTAGCTTGATTTCTTGTAAACTGCCCTGGGAATATAATGGAATGGCAGGATGAAAATCCTACAAATGAACAAACAGACAAGCAAACAAATATGAATAACTATTTTCCTTTGAGCTAAATACCAAAGGTCAAGGCAATTATGTAGGTAGCTCATTCGGTGCTGTGTCTTTGGCAAATTCCTTTAGCATCTTAAATGGCTCAATAAAGACATTTATACGCAACAAAATGAAAACATCTGATTTGACTTTTTGCATAATTATTTTAGGAACCTATAACCATTAATGATGTGTTCCTTTTATATTGCTCCTTTAGACTAGCTTAAGGAGGTCAAGGGGTCACACAAACCCACTCCTCCTCATTTGCAGCCTGCATTTGGGCTTGAAATTCCATCCCTATTTCCAACCCCCCCCCCCCCGCAAAAAAAATAAAATAATAAAGCTGAAGAAGTTTCCTTACACCCTCTAGTGGCTGCAAGGAGCAATTTTGTGATTTTTTTGTTGTTCAGTCGCACAGTCGATTCCCACCCTTTGTAACCCCATGGACCACTGTCTGCCAGGCACTTCTGTCCTCCACCATCCTCCTCAACTCACTCAGTTCTGTGCCCATTGTCTCTACAATACCATCTAGCCATCTCATTTTTGGAGGCTGTTCTAAATGTATGGTTTCTACAGGAAGGTTGGCAGGTCCGCAGTTCAAGATCCGAGTGCTGCATGACAAAGTAAGCTCCCGTCTCTGTCCCATTTTCTACTAACTTAGAAGTTCAAAAGCAAGAAATTGCAAGTAGATAAATAGGTACTGCTTCAGTAGAAGAGTAACAGCATTCCGTGAGCTCCGGAGTCTAGTCCTGCCTGCCTCATGACCACAGAAACATCTGCAGATTCAGACAGCAAGGGTGACCTAAGAGTATGGTAAAAAAAACCCGCCTCCCTTGCTCAAAAGCCAGTTGTATCCAACTCTAGAGGGAGGTGCTCATCTCTGTTTTCAGTCAAAGAGCCAGTGCTGCAGACATTTCCGTGATCATGTGGCAGACATGACTAGATGCTGGGGTGCACAAAATACTGTCATCTTTCATGCAAAAGCATTACCTTCTTTCAATTTCTTGCTTTCAAACTGCTAGGTTGGCATGAGCTGGGACAGACGATGGGAGCTCACTCTGTCGCACAACACTCAAGTCTCAAAATTGTTATCTTTAGGAGGCAGAGTACTGTTTGGGTAGGTTTCATATTTTTGCAGCAGGTTTTCTGCTTCTAAGACTTGTTATATGTCACAGTGACCTTCCCCAAACTTTGCACATTGTGATGTGATGTGTTTTGGAGAAATAAAATTCAAACTACATTTGAAAACTATACACAAACAGATTGAAGACTTCAAAGGAAGGCACATATTTTTGAAAGCATACAATCCTGCATACTTTTCCTTAATTGCAGAGGAGGAGACAGCAGACAGGCTCCCTTTGTGAGAGAAAAAATATACAAAACTAGGATGGAATAGCAATGGAGGTGGGGTTTAGACAATGATGGGATGGAACAGGTTCACACCAGTTCACCAGAACCGGTAGCAACTTCCCCCAGTGTCCCGGAGAGCCGGTAGCAGCTTTTGGGGGGAACCACCTTTAAGGCTTACCTTTTCACTGGTTTTCCCACTGTGGATGTGCGCCAAGCACTTGGTGTGCATGCACGCCTACAGTGCTTGGCGTGTATGCACAGCCTTCTTGCTGTCCTCCCAAGTGGGGAGGAGGAAGAGAAGCTGCAAGCCTGAAGCTCCCTATAGCCTGCTCCCCAGGGTAAGTGACTCACCTTTGAATGTAGTGTGTCTGTGTGTATTTTAATGTGTATTTAATACCTTTACCTATATTGATGTACTACCACAGTTCCTAAAAAGGCCTGGCGTCTGGCTGGCCTGGCAGCCTGGCTTGGGGTTTTTAAGCAAAGTCTTGGAGTTACCTCATCAATAAGCTACACCTGTGCTGTTCCAATTGCTGTTCCAATTGGTGAACCCCTAAGGAGGTACAACTGTTTTACATTTACATTAAGCCATATTATCCTAGAGAACTAGTTAGGCAAAGACTAAGTACTGTACCTAACTTCTTTAACTGTTGAAAAGTTGAAAAGTTCCAAAATGAAGCCATCTTGTGGTGAGTTCATTCTGTAGTTCCTTCCATCTGACCTAGTGTGAGAAAGATTAGCCAGAATAAGTTTTAAACTCTGGTTGATTTTTGTTTGGGGTGGGTGGGTGTATTTTATCTTTTCACTGGTTCCCCCACTGTGCATGCGCACCAAGCACTGTAGGCGTGCATGCACACCAAGAGCTTGGTACGCATGCGTGGTGGGGAAACCTGTGAAAAGGTAAGCCCCAAAGGTGGCTCCCCCCAAAAGCTGCTACCGGTTCTCCGGGACACTGGGGAAAGTTGCTACCGGTTCTGGCAACCGGGTGTGAACCAGTTACACTGGTTGTAGTGCTAAACTGGGGGGGGGGATATTTTTTTAAAAAATCCATTTTACAAACGATATATCAGTCTATGCTAGTATGAGCAGAAGGCAGGCAAATGGAGAAGGGTTCACACCCACATACCTCACTCTGAGCATCATTAGTGATCTCATTTAGACACGTCCAATAATAGCCCTAAGGAACTAGCAGTTTTTGGGCTTCTTTTTCCACTTTCCAAATTGCAATTAAAAAAAACAAATAACAATAAATGATCAATAACATTTTTAATGACTTGGATGTTTTGGGGTCTTTAAACTACAGATTCCTGTAATGTCAGGCACAATATTAGAAAGCTGAATTCTTATATCTGGTGCAGCGATCAGTTGGTTTCTGTATTTTGATTTTGTTGCAGCTTAATATAAAAATCATGCCTAGCACAAAAATTAATTAGTGGCAGCTTTTTGTATTTTTGTTGTAAGTCAGAATCAATAATTAAATTTGCCAATGAGTTTTACCATAATTTCATTGTTTTCCCCCACGGAACACTACTACTACTACGGCGACGACGGCGACGACGGCGACGACGGCGACGACGGCGACGACTACTACTACTACTACTACTACTACTATTTCTTCTTCTTCTTCTTCTTCTTCTTCTTCTTCTTCTTCTTTGTGTGTCCCAAACAAGCCCTGGACTTTTTTATTGGCCAAACTTATGGGAAACACTGCTCTTAAGGCCCAGCCCATTGTTGAACTATTGCTCCCATTTTCATTTCTCGTTAAAGCCACATGTTTCTTTGGACATCCTCCCTGCCTGCTCCTATCTTCTGCCAGTATCTCCTGCATCCTATTAGTCACTAAGCTCCAGTCTTTAATCCATTCCAGAAGCTTTCTCCTGCTGTCATCCTCCCTGACTTTACTGATCCATCTTGTTTTGGTCTCCTCTGCTCTTCTTTCTGCTCTCAGAAAGTTAGATAGCCATCTCACACAACTTCTCCATTGTCTTCTAACTCAGTAAGGCATTTAGAGGATCTCAAGCGGATGTGTCAGACTTGGTCTGCCATTTATGAACCTCTGCCACCTGCTGCTTGAGATAAGTCACATCCTAAGGAAAGCTTGTCTTGCATTTTTGACAAGGAGTTCAGAGACCAGCCTCTTTGCCTGCTTCTGCTGTGAACTTGTTGTGTGTCCTCAAGTGCTGTGACAGCTTCTGAACTCTTGCTATTGGTCTGGAATGAAAAGGAAAAGGACATTTTTGAATGAAACTATAACATCGACAAGCTTCTGACACCTTGCCATTATTATGGAGAGGTGTGTAGCATGAACCACAGCAAAGCAAAAATTCTTGAGAAGACAGTTTTGTGGGGGTGAAACTGTCTGAGATTTTGACCTTTTTAAAATTCCCATTAGTTCTCAAATAAGGTAAATGTGCACAATTTTATCCAAATATTATTCAATAAGGTCTTGTTGTCTGACACAATCTCACCAGGTTACCCTGCTATGGTAATAGAGTAGACCACACTGCCAGTGATTCAACACCAAGAATCAGGTAGTGGTTAACTAATCTGACAACCCTGAGGACTAGCAGCCTTGGCGAAGTCCACAGAGAAGGGTGATGGTCCCCAAGTGAATTAAATCCCACTTGAATCCATCTTTATGGAGGGCAGCAGATTCATCAATATTGGCCTGGGGCTGAGGAGGACTTTGTGTGTCAAAAGGGCTCAGGACCAGCAAGTCACTTGTGGAGCTGGATCAGTCATATGGGTGTCATGCTGTCATGCAGAAGGCAGATGAAAGGCCTCAGCATTATAGTTGCAGGACAGTCTTCACCATGATGAACACCAATGTTCAGAACCTGATATAGTACAAGAAGAAGAATGACCTAGAATACTACTGGGTTTGGGACATTGTGGGAAATTTAAAATGGTGGCTTGCTTTTGTGGGTTCTCTGCCTCAAAGAAAGAGTGTTGCTGTTGTCATTACTAATTATGATGTTCTCTCTGACAAACTCTTGGGAATTGTTTCCTTCTCATTGAGAAATTTGGCAAAACAATGTTTCCAGATTTTTACTCTACAAATATCCTATGCACAAATAATCCCAGGCATATTTATTCAGAAGTGAGTCTCAATTTCATTTGAGTTTTCTCCCTAGATAATGTGTTTAGGATTAGAGCATTCAGAGTTTCATTAACAGATACTTAAGAGTGCAATCAGGTGGAAAAACAGCTCATATTTTGGAATATCTGAGGTGCAGTCCAGTGTGAGCTATCTATTTTTATTTTATTTACATATTGCCTAACTGCCCAGCTCATCACTCTGGGCATTGCTATTGGTAACAAACATAAAATAGCATAAATAAAGACCCACTCAACAATGCCAACAATCCCTATTATAAAATCAAAGCACTAAATCCAATAAAAACCAAAGCAGCAATTCAAAAGAGATGCAACACCCCAAAGGGGAAAGAAACCTCAAAACCAAGATTAAATACAATCAACAAAGTGAACTGAAATGAAATTAACTAGGAGGCAGAATGTCAGCAAATGACATTCTAAACAATTCAGCCTTTACAAATTTGAAGGAAAATAGCAGGGGAGAACATAAGGTAGGCATGTAGAGATCTATATTTTCCATAAATGTGGCATCATAACCCAGAAGGCCTTATCTGTGGTTAAGGTTTTCCTAACCTCCCTTGCAGTGGGTAGCCATAATCCTATGGGTAGTCATATCCTATGGGTTCCTCATCAGATGTTCAATGACATAAAAGCTCTTGCTATCTCCTGATGTTCCTCCTTTTAAGCTCCCAATTTCTAGGGTTTATATACAATATCTAACTCACTCCACTCCCTCTTGGAATTTAAGTTATGTGAGAACTTTTACTTTCCCACACAGGTGTTTCCCATGATGTAAAATTCCCTCTTCTGCAGGTGTTCTGAAGGTCCTACAATTCCTCTTGGATGTCCCTTTTACCTTTCTCCCCTTGACCTGAGAGTTTAAAGTGTCAGGGGCCCACTGGGGATGATGGGCCTCGGAGTCCCTCACTTCACTGTCAGGAAGCAGGACCTCCCGGAACCCCCAGCCTCAGCCTAGTCCCTTCAAGTTTCTGTGTGGGCAGAGGCAGCCTTCTGCCTTAAGGCCAGTGATGGGATGCAACAGGTTCGCACCAGTTCGCCAGAACCAGTAGTAATGTTTCCAAGTGTCCCGGAGAACCGGTAGCAGCTTTTGGGGGGAACCACCTTCGGGGCTTACCTTTTCACTGGTTCCCCCACTGTGCATGTGCGCCAAGCACTTGGTGTGCATGCACGCCTACTGCTTGGCGCATATGCATGGCCTCCTTGCTGTCCTCCCAAGTGGGGAGGAGGAAGAGAAACTGCGAGCCTGAAGCTCCCTAATGCCTGCTCCCCAGGGTAAGTAACTCACCTTTGGATGTGGTGTGTCTGTGTGTATTTTAATGTGTATTTAATACCTTTACCTATATTGACGTACTACCATGGTTCCTAAAAAGGCCTGGCAGCCTGGCTTGGGGATTTTAAGCAAAGTCTTGGAGTTACCTCATCAATAAGCTACACCTGTGCTGTTCCAATTGCTGTTCCAATTGGAGAACCCTTAAGGAGGTACAGCTGTTTTACAGATGCTCCTGCCCTGCCTCCGGGCCCCTCCACCTTGGCCTGGAGAGAAAGAACTTCCGCGGCAGCTGCGGGCAGTCGAGGCGCCGCCCCCGCCTCCTCCGGGACCGATCACCCTGGCCCCGGAGCCGATAAAAGAACTCCAGCGGCGGGGGCGTGAAGACGCTCCTGCCCTGCCTCCAGGCCCCTCCACCTCGGCCCGGAGAGGAAAGAACTTCGGCGGCAGCTGCGGGCAGTCGAGGCGCCGCCCCCGCCTCCTCCGGGACCGGTCACCCTGGCCCCGGAGCTGATAAAAGAACTCCGGCGGTGGGGGCGTGAAGACGCTCCTGCCCTGCCTCCGGGCCCCTCCACCTCGGCCCGGAGAGGAAAGAACTTCGGCGGCAGCTGCGGGCAGTCGAGGCGCCGCCCCCGCCTCCTCCGGGACCGGTCACCCTGGCCCCGGAGCTGATAAAAGAACTCCGGCGGTGGGGGCGTGAAGACGCTCCTGCCCTGCCTCCAGGCCCCTCCACCTCGGCCCGGAGAGGAAAGAACTTTGGCGGCAGCTGCGGGCAGTCGAGGCGCCGCCCCCGCCTCCTCCGGGACCGGTCACCCTGGCCCCGGAGCTGATAAAAGAACTCCGGCGGCGGGGGCGTGAAGACGCTCCTGCCCTGCCTCTGGGCCCCTCCACATCGGCCCGGAGAGGAAAGAACTTCGGCGGCAGCTGCGGGCAGTCGAGGCGCCGCCCCCGCCTCCTCCAGGACTGGTCACCCTGGCCCCGGAGCCGATAAAAGAACTCCGACGGCGGGGAACATTTGTCCGGGGGTGTTGAAAAGAGAGCGCCGCAGGAGCCACGGCCAGGAAAAACGCCGCCAGCCCATGCAGCCCGCGCAGACGTTTCGACCTCCCCCGGACCCGAAACACCTGTCCGGGGGAGTTGATTTCGCCCCGCCGGCTCCCAGAGACTACCTGGGGATAGGGGGTGGGTGTTCGCCACAGTCATATCGGAGCTGGATGGCAGGTGTGTTGGGGGGGATGTGGATGGGCAGCGGGATGGTGTTTTGTATTGTACATTACTGTATGGTTATTTTCTTGTATTAGATATGAATTGTATTGTGATTATGGACTGTATTTTGATCATATTGTATTTACATTTATGTTGTTAAACTATGCTGTGATTTCGTATTGTTGATTTGTTATATTGTATTGTATTCGATTTTATGATGTAAGCCGCACTGAGTTGGTTTTCACCAAGTAGGGCGGCATATAAATCGAAATAATAATAATAATAATAATAATAATAATAATAATAATAATAATAATAATAATAATAATAATAATAATAATAATAATAATAATAATAATAATTTACATTAAGGCATATTATTCTAGAGAACTGGTACAATGACCATATCCATCTTGCAACATGGTGCTGCCCAGGCACTTATACTAACAGGTAAGTGATGGGTTTGTGTTTGGGGTGGGTGGGTTGAGGGGTGTGTGTGTGTGTGCTTATTTTTATTTTATTTCTTTGGCCCAGCCCATGACATCATGACATTAGCTCCGCCCACACTGTGATGACATCACGGTGGGGTAGTAAACATTTTGACATCCCACCACTGCCTAAGGCAGGGAGAGTTGGTAGCTTGGCTAACAGTCTGTTAATGGATCTACTACCTCCCACACTGATACAGTTTCCTGTGCACACACAGAGCAGACCTGCAGAGCCTCCCCTCTCTCTGGGCTGACACTTGGCAATTTAAAATCTTTAGTAAAACCCTCTGTAGAGATTTATGCTCTGTAGCTTGGTTTTGGCAACTCAATAACCAAACCTTGGATTGTATTTTTCTTATTTATTGAAAGACAATATAAATCCATTTATATTCAGGATACATACTACAGAAATAAACTAATCTACTCTATACTACATAACAAACTAATAAAACAATAAAGCGAGAGAATAGCATTTCTCACCTAAAGCATATCTGTTCCTGATGTCTGTAAGGCGATGGGCAGCGTGCCCCCATGGATCTTGGATGGCTCAGAGATTCATGTCATTGGTCAAAAGAGATGATAGTAGCCTGAGATGGCTCTCAAACCTGGCTCTTTTTATATGATTCTTGAGCTCCTCACACCTCCCTTCTGAATTATTGGTATTCGATGGTATGTGAAGATGACCTAATTGATATTACTAAAATGTCTTTGATCTAACAGGTTTCTGTTAGTGGTTACCTTCCCAAATGTCTAAATGATGTCATTTGCTCCTTATCTATAGGAATGTAGGTTATCTCCCATCTCAGGAATGATGAGAATCAAGTGATAGCTGATGTCATTATCATGCTGACCTTAGATGTGACTAGCAGGTGCATGAGATCATGTGATCACTTTCCCATGTGAAAGTAGGTGATGTAACCTTTGGAAATTCCCCTTCTTATTTAAGGGTGATGTAACTCCAGATGTCTTAATGACTTTCACATGACCTTCCTTGGTATGTGTGATGACTCTAGGCAGAATGGAATGTGACCATGTGACCAGCACAAGTGTCTCCATTTTGAGTACAGCTATTCTCAAGTTTACAGAGAAAATGGTACTTAAATCCTGACACTTAATGACTATGAAAGTGTGAATGTAAAGAAAACTAAAATATGAATTGATCCTTTGTATGATTTCATGACATAAAGGTGTAATGGAACTCCCTCCCCTCTTGTTAGAAGGTTACTGACTGTCAATCAGCCTGAATGAACTTGAATTTGCTCTGTCCATTCCCTTTCTCATGCAAACCATGCATGTCCCAGAGCTTTAACTAATGTGTGTTTACTAACAGATGTTCCAAGTGACATTGCGTCTCTGGAATGTGCTGCTGGAATGTTGCTACCAATGTCGCACTCTTAATTCAAAGCTAGCCTTTCTCAACTTACAAGACTATTAAACTAATAACATAACTGCATATATGTAAAGTAATTCAAAGAAGTGAAATTGCTCCTTGAATTCCCATGACACGGACAATATACAGGAGATCATGAACCTGCCCAGCCTTGCTCAGTGCCAAAGATGGACCTTGTGGACTGGTAGCAGGGCTAATCTTTTTTTGGCTGATTTCTATACACAAAAGAAGGGTTGATTTAAGGAACACCACTGCCAGCAAAATGATCCTTTCCAGTGAGATTAGACATGATCCTTTCCTTCTTTCTGATCGCACCCATGATCTACATACATGCAGTAGAATAATGAAGCCAATATGCCAGTAATGGCAAACCTTTTAGAGAATGAGTGCCCAAATTGAAACCCAAAACCCATTTATTAATCGCAAAGTGCCAACACGACAACAGGGGAGGGAGGAAGTGCTCCCATTCGGCTGCTGGGCAGAGGGGTGGGGTGAACTCTGTGCTGGGGCGATGGTGCACATATCTTCAGAGAGGGCTCTGAGTGCCCCCTCTGGCATGCGTGCCATAGGTTCGCCACTGCTGCAATATGGTATAGTGAATAACTAGGAAGACCTGGATTTAAATTGCTGCTCAGCCATGGAAACTCACTATGTAAAGGGGCAGGTAGGATAAGCATTTTACAGACCTGGAGTGATAAATAAATATAAATAAATAAATAAATAAATAAAATAAAGTCAAATAAATAAATAAATACCGCTCTGAGTTGCTTCGGCAAGGAGAACGGCATACAAGTCAAATAAAAAAATTAAAAAAAATAATAAAATAAGCTGGAAGTGATTCTGTACCACATTAGCCCAGAGTTCTTAATCTATAACAATTCTGTGTGGGGAAAATGAAAACCTAAAACACAATCAAGAAAAGGTTCTAGCCGAGGGGTGCCCAAACCTTTTGAGCCATGGGCCAATCATGTGGTTCAGTGGGCTTGTCACATGGTTCAGTGGGCCGGTCATGTGGTTCCTCTGGAAGTAAAACCCACGTTGCAATCTGTTTTGCAACAGATATGTTTTGAAACAGGATGAGATAGATTTTAGGCTGCTAAACCAGGGGTGCCCTAACTACGGCCCATGGGGTGTAGTTTGGGCACTTCTGTTCTAGCCTAACCTCGGAACTGCATTGTCACTTTTGGTGCTCACTAGAGTCCTATTCAAATTTATGCACCTGTGTATAATAACCACATGAAAAAGTATGTGGCTACCTCTTCTCTCACTGTGAAACCTCCTCTATCCATGGAGCTTTCTGCATGACTGGAAACCCTGGTTCCCCAGGGTTTAGCTAGCACCTGTGTGCAGACTTAATTGCTCAGTCAACAACCTGCACTGCATGTTAATCTGCCTATAAACAGAGCTGTCAACAGGCACCATCTCTCAATTTCTTTTTAAAGCAAGTAATTAGAAATGATCTCCTCCAGGTTCCTTTAATCAGTCACTTTTCTACTTTTGCACCCTCTGCTTGTAACTGCACTCTCCTTTCTGTTGAAACAAAGTAAATTAACCGATTAGCTGAGAGAAAACAACATATGACCTTCAGTACCTCATTTAAACATAATAGAGAACTCTTTGGGGACTTTCAGAAACAGAGACAGGGTCTAATATTAACATCTAGCCTGTAACCTTGAATACCCATGTATCATCCTGATGACATGTGCTCTGTTTGCACATATATGAGCAGAGGTGCAAGTATGAATGTTCACTGTGCCACTTGTTTAAGGGCATGGATCTTACGATGTTGTAGATATTTCATTCATTTCTCTTCCAGTTCTCTCCAGTTTTAGAAAATAATTCTTTTATTATTAGCTTTTAGTCACAGGCCGACTTTGGGAGAAATTTTGTCCACTGCTCAGCCTGGGATGATAGCTGGTAGGGCACTGGGAAAATCATATTTTGTGTTGAACAACTGACATGTTTCTCTGGAGAGGAAGTCCATGCTGTTTTTCCTTCCATTTCCCCCTCTATGACCTCTAAAGCTTCCACTCCATCACTGTTCCCCTTCCCTACAGTATTCCATCATTGCCACTCCTGTAGCTCAGAGGGCAAAGAAACCCATCTATCACTGCCATTCACCGAATCAACAGCAGGGATCATCTGTGGGAAAAACAAGCAGAGGCATTTTCACTGCAGAGGGATGTGAAGGGTGGAAGAACACACAAGGGACATCTAAACAGCAAGCAACAACATGCGGGCAGCAAAATTCGCCAAATGCTAGAGCTGCTTCTGAGGCCCAGAACATCTTATCTTTCATCTGTGCTGCCAATGTGCAGGTCCGAACTAAGGCTTCTGAAGCCTTTGAAAAAGGAATGACAAACAAGAAAGATGCCACTAGTGTGAATTTGTTCAAGGTGTATCTCAGCTTGCCATAAAGTGACCCACACACTATGATTGTGGAGCCATCTCCTGTGTCACATATAAAATGAGACATGCATGATTTAACACTGGGACTGCAATGGACTGCTGCAGCCTTGAGGATATTATCAAGGTGCACCTTCACAGCCAGTCCATCTGGCATGCCTCCATGACTGTTGGGACAGAGTACTTCCTCCACTCATTTTGCCATTGGGCCCAATATGATGGTTTCCAGTGACATTTCCTCCACTGAGGGAACCATCACCCCACCCAAAGGGGCTCATCCACCCATAGCTGTTGGCCCCTTTATGGAGTCAGGTTATTTACCACCACCCAACACTCAGAGTTGAGTCAATGGCTGTACAGTCTACTCCATTACCATAGCAGGATGTCCAGACATACATTCATGTGTCCCATAAAAGGAGAGAGAGAGAGAGAGATCTGACAAGAGTCCATACTGGTCTTTGATCACTTTAATTTGTCCCTTGTTCAACCCTCACCACTGTTCACTCCTTCTCACACACAATACATACTCTGATGCAGTGAGTCCTGGTGTCAGCAGATACCAGGTGGAAAAGGGTGTTCAAGTTTTAAAATTAAGATGTTCTTTTACCGTTCATTTTGAGATCTTCGTCGCTCCTTAAAGACTCCAAGAAGCACAGCTGGCCCTGAAACCAGGCAAACTGAGAAGACACCTAGAATTTCTTTCTGCTGCTCAACAACAGTGTCAAGATCTTTTGAAACTGGATGACATAGAAAGTTGGGCAGCAGTCCCACCCTGACAAGTGTAGGGATGTTTGAAAAATGCATTCTTTGCAAATTCTAAAGGGCTAATGAAGTATAAGTGTCCATTAAAATGTAATCACTTTCCTTGGATATTGTTTTACTATGTTCTTTATTAAATTCTGGCTCAAATCTTGCTTGTACATCTTTGTCATGTAAATTTGATGATAGTAACTGCCACATCAAGTTTTTAAAAACTGGGCCCACACCAATGGCCTGAGGGAAAAGACGTCATGATGTGGCAGGTGGATGATGACCTTGCCCCCACCTCTGGGCCCACACCAACAGCCTGAGGGAGAAGACACCATGTTCTGGCAGGTGGCTGAGAACATTGCCCTTCCTCTGGGCCCACACCAATGGCCTGAGGGAAAAGACATCATGGCCTGGCAGGCGGCTGAGGTCCTCGCCCCCACCTCCAGGCCCCCATCAATGGCCAGAGGGGAGTTACTCTGTGTTCTGCTTTGGTTGTTTTGTGAGGTTGTATTTTATAATTGTTACTGTACTGTTGCTGTTTTGACTGTAAGCCACCCTGAGTCGCCTGAGCAAGTTGGTGGCAATATAAATCTGAACAAACAAACAAATTTTATCAATCCCCCCCCCAAAAAAAAAAAAAGTTCAGAGGCTCCCACATGATCCCTGTTGTGGCATAAGGAGTCTTTAATTTCAAAAATCAGTATCTCTGAGATGACATTTACAAGCAGCAATTGTTTAAATTAAAGAATCCACCTTCCATCATGCAAGCCACAATGGCTTCCCCACAACAGAAACAAAATCTACTGAAAGCAGAGCAAATGTGGGTAGTAATAATAATCATAATAATCATAATAATCATAATAATCATAATAATAATAAATTTGTATCCAAAATTATTCTGGTTGAAAGGTTTTTTTGCGGAAGAAACTCTGCTCAGGGAACACCTGAATGAGGCTCTTTTCATGTCCCCAAGAGTTGGGACAGAGACAGGAGCTCAATCCATCATGTAGTACCCATGTCTCTAACTGCTGTCTTGCTAGCTTTCCAGCTAACAAGGTGAACTTCTCAACTACTGAGCCACTGCAGCCCCTAATGTGGGAGATGATGGTAACTTGAGTCCAGCAACATCTGAAGATCTATGTGCTTCCCATCCCTGCCATAGCATAATAATGTACATTGCTGTTGCCAGTTCCCTAAAAAGAAACCCACTATGCTTATTTGTCTAGACCAAGGATGGGCAATTTGATTCTTAAGGGGGGCAATTCAAGAATGAGTTAGACCAAGTTAATGGCCTTTTAAGTTTCCTCCACATGAATAGGAGTGTCAGGGAATTGCCTGTACCCTGGCTCAACCTTGTGTCCAAAATGGAGATTTCTGAGTTGGGGGGAAGTTGGAGTGCATTCCAGGAAAGGTTTGGTATGCAAAACATGCTAGCCTTGAGGTTTGGAAGAATGAAACCTAATGTGTGATGGACATGTGATACGGTATGAACATTGGCTGGATTCCTTTAGGGGAACGGAAGGGAGGTGGACCATATATGAGGTGATAAAACATAGAGGGAGGGGGCAAGACACTCTCTTGATCTAATGCTTTGTGCTGTAATTGAGCTAATATGTAGGGCCTTAAGCTAGAAGGGGGGCCCCTTGGGCTTTCCCGATTAGAGAAGCTTTGTTTTGATGAGCTTTCTGAACTTCTGAAAAACTTTCCTCTGTAACTTACTCTGATTACAATATACAGTGGTACTTCATACAATGATTTTAATCCGTTCCATGGGGTTCATTGTTGTACAAAACAATTGCTGTATGATACATGCATCGTATAGCGATTTTCTCTATGGGATGCATCGTACAACGATATATATTTTTTTACTAAGTGGTTTTTCCCATCGAAAAATTGGTATTCATAGGGAAAATTGTTATGCGAGACACCATTTCCCCCCAAAACCCAATTGTTATGCAATTTTGTTGCTATACTGGGTGATTGTTGTATGAGCTTCCACTGTACTTTTAAAATACCAGAACAGGGGTCTGCAAACTTGGCTCTCCAGGTGTTCTTGGACTTCAATTCCCAGAAGCCAAAGTCAGCACACCTGCTGATCAAGGCTTCTGGGAACTGAAGTCCAAGAACAGCTGGAGAGCCAAGTTTGCTGACCACTGTACCAGAAGATGACTGGAGTGTTTACTTGGCTATGCGCTACCTTATCTACACTAAGTTAATATCCTGGGTTGCTAAGCTAGAAGAGCAGCAACCTAGAAGCAGGAACCAACCACTTGTGAGTAGGCAGTCCTACACCTGAGTAAAGAGGATCCTGACAAGGAGTTCACTTTTTGAATAATAAGAATTATATGTAATGATGGGAAGGATCATCAGGATTTTAGAGATGCTTAGGTGGCGCATGGCAATAAAAAAGGTTGGGAACCACTTGTCTAGATGAGTAAAGCCCCCATGGTACAGTGGTTAAAGCAAAACTATGTTCACAACCTGAGTTTGATCCTGATGAGCTCATGGGGGATTCACTCTTCCATCCCTTTGAGATGGCTAAAAGGAGTACCCAGCTTGTTAATGGCAAATTGTGTTTTGCATAATTATTTTGTAAACTGCCCAAGGGAGCACTTTAATACAATGAGATGTTATATAAGTACAGTAGCTGCATTTGCATTTTACATTCAGGTACACTGTATATAGCATGTAGTTGTGAAACATTGCTTACAACCATTCAGTTGAGATGACGAGGTACAAAAAAAGAGCCTCTTCAAAGATTTGAACCACAATCGGGCATACGCAGGTAATGGAACCTTTGTGTTGCCACCTAAAATCTTCTCACACTAGGTCAGGCGAAAGGAATTGCAGGATGAACTCACCAGAAGTTTCATGTCTGGCCTAAACACAGAAGAAGAAGAAGTTGAGATGACAGCAGCATAGAAAACTTCTCCTATAGGACTAGTTCTGTTTGAATTCTGCCAGAAAACTCTGACTAAGGGAATGAAGGTTGGCCTGTCAATGAGGGTTTGATACAACAGAGTAGGATCCAGCTTGTTTCCTTTGGCAGAAAATTATAGTGCTTGGGATTGGCCACTGACAAAGCTCTTTCTCCTGCCTATCCACCTTGAGGGACAGTAACTGTGGAGTACAATGGTTAAGGATTTGCCCACTTTCTAGCTTGCCTCCAAGGCACCAAGTTGTGCACCACTGTTCAAAAACAATCAGGGACCTAAATTTTCATACCCATTACCCAAAAAAAGGTTGTTATTTAGTTCAACAAATAATAAAACATTTTCCCCACTTTGCCAGTTTTTGGGTACGTTCCAACCACTTCACCTAGAAGATATTTTACTAGGTAATTACTGTGGAAATGCAGACACAGCATGAGAAGCTCCCCATATTTTGACTCTCATCTTTATAGAGAACAAACAAAAATATCTCTGAGCCAATCAAAGGCTTTTAAGTCTGAGCTTGGCTCTGGAACCAGCTCTGCTGAAGATGCTGGCTATCCATGCGAGAAATAGGCAGGCAAAATTGTTAGAGATAATTAGTTTGTACTCCACAGCTCCGTCACCATTCTTGGCACTGTTATACATTTAATAAGAACAACACGGGCTGTTACACCAGGAACACAGCGCCAATGTGCGCATATTGGCCGATGCAGCAAACATTATGCTTTTTCATTTGCATGTGAAGCACTCTGTGTCTAGCTACGTTGCATTCAGGCATGCCTGAGGAGAAACAAAAAGAAATGTGAAGAAATATCTTGAAGGCAACAAATGGTGGGGGTGGGGGAGAGGATCTTCTTTGGTAGTATATATGCGTTCCATCTTCTTTGGAATATGGGGGAGTGCCATATACCAGTACAGGCCTTCTCCTTCTCTTTCATTTGTATCTGAATCTGAACATTAGCCTTGATGACTGTCCTGAGAATGTAATGCCATGGCCTTTCATCTGCCTTCCATATCATAGCATGACCTCTGTACCACTGATCCAGTTCTGCAAGTCACTTTCTGGTCCTGAGCCCTTTTGGCACACAAAGTCTACAGTGGCCCCAGGCCAGTATTGATGAAGCTGCTGCCCTCCATTAGGGCGGCCAACCATCCCGCATTCTGCGCGGCAATCCCATTTAGGGAGGGGGAATTTCGACTTACCCTTGTTTCGAAAATGGTACCGGACCTCCCCCGTTGCGTCACGGAAGCACCGGTTTCCACTCCGACGGGCAGGCAGTTAAAGAGAAACGGAGCCGAAAAGGCTCCAATAATCTGCGCCTGCTCAGAAACCCAGTTTGGCGCCAGATTGGGTCTCTGCGCAGGTGCAGTTTATTGGAGCCTTTTCGGCTCCGTTTCTCTTTAACTGCCTGCCCGTCGGAGTGGAAACCGGTGCTTCCGTGACGCAACGGGGGAGGTCCGGTACCATTTTCGAAACAAGGGTAAGTCGAAATTCACCCTCCCTAAATGGGATTGCCACGCAGAATGCGGGACGGTTGGCCGCCCCGCCCTCCATCAAGATGGATTCAAGTGGGATTTAATCTGTTTGGGGACCGTCACCCTTCCCTGTGGACTTTGGCACCCAAGGTCATTAGTCCTCAGGGTTGTCAGGTTAGTAAACCATCGCCAGACACTCAGTGTTGAGTCTCTGGCACTATGGTCTGGCCAGACTTTTAAGCCCTCAGTCCATCTTAATTATTGTCTACATTGGCTAGCCAAGGCTCATTGGGGTCTTGAAAGAGGTATTTCTCAGCATATCCTGGAGATGCAGAGTTTGAACTTATCCACCACTTCTCATTTGGAAACATGGGCTACTATTATTTATTTGTCTTTGCATAAGGGATGTTAGTAAGTTAAAGGTGGCCCTTGCTTGAAAGCCAGTCATATCTGACTCTAGGACTGTGATGGCGAACCTTGGCACTCCAGATGTTCTTGGACTTCAATACCCAGAAGCCCAAGTCCCTGTGAATCCACACAAATGGGTTTACTGTGATTCATCCGGCCCGCACCGCCCTCATCGCTCCCGGAAGCAGAAGTAAAATGCGCCCATATGGGTGTGTTTTACTTCCACTTCTATGAGCGATGAGAGTGGTGCTGTTCTGCATCTGAAGACATTTTCAAGGTCATGGAGCAGGTATGGTCCCTTCCCACCAAAGTGGTACCTATTTATCTACTTGCAGTTTCTTGCTTTTGAACTGCTAGGTTGGCAGGAGCTAGGACAAATAGGAGCTGACTAGGAAGCTGAATTCAGGCTGTAAAACCTGTAGACTCTGAGATTTAGCATTGCTATCATTTCCTCTACTTCTGGTATAAATGATTGGAAATGAAGTCACCAGTCCTCTTATTGACCCGTTTATCCAGGATGAGATACTATAAGAAAAGGTGCAGAAAGGTTAATTGGTGTTATTGTTAAAATGTTCTTTCTCTTCAATTCACTGCTATCTCAGGCAATGTTCACATAGTCAATGAAAGCATAAGCGAGTACCTGGCAGTGGTGGGCAGGCTAAAGTGTTCAACACTGAGGTCACAGTGCTTCCTCGTTTGAAAGCAGCTAAGGGACGCCTGTTAAAAGTGGCACATCAGTTGAAATCTGATGAGAAATGAATGGAAAGGACAGCCATGCTTCTGAGAAGCCAGGCACATAAATATATTCAGCCATTTTAGTTGTGTCAGCCTCGTTCCAAGATAATGTTAATGCTAATCAATGGGCAATCTTAACTTTAATCTGTATGCCAGTGTACAGTGGAGGGAGGGGAACAGCAGCCCTTGGGCCATTGTAGCCAAGAGGGGCCATAGTTCAGCTTTAGTTGTACAGGGTGGCCTATAAGTCCCTACCTGGCCACAAAGAGAATAGGGCTCTGCCCTGTACAACTAAAGCGGAGCTATGGCCCCTCTTGGCTACAATGGCCCAAGGGCTGCTGTTCCCCTCCCTCCAGTCTACACTGACATACAGATTAAAGTTAAGATTGCCCATTGATTAGCATTAACATTATCTTGGAACGAGGCTGACACAACTAAAATGGCTGAATATATTTATGTGCCTGGCTTCTCAGAAGCATGGCTGTCCTTTCCATTCATTTCTCATCAGATTTCAACTGATGTGCCACTTTTAACAGGCGTCCCTTAGCTGCTTTCAAATGAGGAAGCACTGTAAGTGGAATGTGAAAATGTTAGTGTCTCCCATTTTCATCTTGGTATTGTCTGTATATTTGTGAGACAGACCAGTGTCTCTCCCCTTTCTCTCACAATTTATCAGGTAAAAACAGACCCATTTACTTTGATTTGTTTTTCATTCCTGCAGCACTGAAGGAAGGAGGTCTGTTTTCTGCTCTGTTCTCTGAAAGGTTCTATATCAGGGTTTCCCAACCTTGGCCCCCCAGGTATTCTTGGAGTTCAATTACCAGAAACCCAAGGCAGTGCACCTGCTGATCAGGGCAACTGGGAATTGAAAGTCAAGAACATCTGGGGGGGGGGCAAGTTTGGGAAACCCTGATCTATATTAAAATAGGAAAACATGATTTAGGACTGGTGGGCTAAATGAATGGGAAGCAGGAACGAGTGGACACAGAAGGAGGATGGCTTTATCCTAACACCACAGTTGTTCCCAAAAGAGGACTAACTTCTACACAAAAAGTTTCTGTCTTTTCACCAATAACCATTGGATGCAATGCTTGTCTCCCTTGGTTTCCATATATATATGAGAAAGACTTTCCATGTCTCTTCAAGTCTCTTTTCAACATGGTTTATTTTTAATCTCACTTTCTACTCAACGGCGGACCTTCATGATATGACATGGTCTGTGTTCCTCTAGCCCTGTGATAGCGAACCTTGGCACTCCAGGTGTTCTTGAACTTCAATTCGCAGAAGCCCTGATCAGAAGGAGTGCTGACTTGGGCTTCTGGTGATTCAAGTCCAAGAACACCTGGGGTGCCAAGGTTCGCCATCACTACACCCAAATCTCTCCAAGACAAGATTTTGATTACCTAATTAGCACCTTTTTTAAAAAAGAAAAATCTCCAGAAAAGAAGCTTCAGGTGAGAGTTGGATTTCTTTAACATTAGCAGTTTTCTTTAACATTAGCGGTTTTCTCTCTCTTCTTCAGTTCCTCTCTCCATCTCTCTCTCTCTCTCCCCCAAATAAAAAAGAGCTGTCAAGAATGGAGAAAAATAATGTAATTTGGCAGGCTCACCCAGTATAGAGCATGACTTCTAGGGCTAATTCTTCCTCCCCCTGAGATCCTTTCAGCTGTGAAGGGACAGACCCTGTAGCAAGTGAATAATATTTAGGGAGGAGTGAGAGGAACTTGACTTAGAGTACATCTAGATTAACAAAAAGCAATACATTTGTGTTTGTTTTAGAAAAAGGTAAAGTTCTCCCTTACTCAAAAGCCAGTTGTATCCAACTCTAGGGTTCAGTGCTCATCTCTGTTTACAGCCAAAGTGCCAGCACTGTCCGTGTCTGCAGATGTTTCCAAACACAGAAACGCTGTTTGCCTTCCGACTGAAGTGGTACTATTTATCTACTTGCAATTTCTTGCTTTTTTTACTGCTAGGTTGGCAGGAGCTGGGACAGAGATGTGAGCTCACTCCATCACACAGCACTTGGGTCTTGAACTGTTGACTTGTTGACCTTCCAGTCATCGAATTCAATGTCTTAATCATTAAGCCACCACAGTCCCCTATCTTTTTCCTTTTTCATCTTGTTTCTTTCTGTTCTGAATATGAAAAAAAAAACACTTGAAAATTATTTTCAACAAACAAAGGACAATGAAGTTCTCCTCTATCCCTAACTATGAATTGAACCCCACCTTCCATTAAATGCTGGGGCCACCAGACCAAAGGTACCCATTATATGGAAGCCCATCCTTTGTATGAAAAAGAATTTTCAGGCAGGGCTAGGAAAGATTGTTGTCTGAAATCCCTACTGGCAGGCAAAAAATAATACTGAACCAGATGATTATTTATTTATTTATTTATTTAGATTTCTGTACTGCCCTCAGGCAGTACCGACTCAGGGTGGTTCACAACCCATGTAAAATTACAAGTTCATACATAATAAATCAATACACAATGACTAAAAGTGCCTCATGACTATCAATACACAACATAACTATCCAGGGGATGTTGGGCGAAGGTCTGGTAAAGGTGACAGTGCAGATTTATCAGCCTGCCGCCTCCTACAGCTGAAGTCCATTCCTCCTCCAAGCCAGAGGACGTTAGTCTTATCCTTCTCTGGGCAGGTAGAGCCCAGGGTTAGGATGTGGAAGCTTCCACCTAAAAACCTTAAAACTGTTAAAATTTAAAATTAAAATCTAAAAAAGATTAAAAACACACCAAATGCTACAACTTACTAATTAAAAAAGTAGAGGGGGGAGGCTCAGATCATCCAGCATGCTGGGGTCATTATACCTCCTGCACCCCATATCTGCCCTGCCAGCCATGTTTTTAGATTCTTCCTAAAGGGCAGCAGCTCCGTCTGGAGATGTAGCTCCATTGGCAGGAGATTCCATAGGGCCGGAGCGGACACAGAGAAGGCCCTCCTTCTAGTGCCAGAGAGATGTGCCTCTCTGGCCGATGGAACAACTAGAGAGCCTCTCCGGTCCACTCTGGTGGGATGGGCAGATGTTCTAACAGTATAGTACTGAGGCAGTTTCTTGTGTTTTTATTTGTTGCTTTCTGCTACCAAAATTTCTCAACAAGCTGAGTCCTCGTGGTTCAGGAACATTTGTGGGCTGGAGTAGAGATGACCCTACTATTAGGCTGGATGAGGAAGATGATTCAGGTGATAGGATACTAAAAGTGATAAGCTATGTTCTCCCATATTAAAAGCCCTGCTTCTGCTTGCCTCAGAGGCTCATCTTTTTGTTGCCCTCCCCCAACCAACTCTCCCTGCTTGTACTCTTACTTGTATTCCTGCAGTAGCAGCTATTGTGCTGACTCTGACCAGCAGTGGTGGCTGGCAAATCACCTGGATGTCCACCTATACAGAAATGCCACCCACTCAATGCACCCAAAATGTTCTTCAGAACCACAAGGCAATCCCATTAGCTGTTATTGAAAACATACCACCCATGGTGTGAGTAATGACATCAGCCCAAGTATTAGGGTACAGACAGCAGTCCACAAAAATCTTATAGCAGGGGTTCTCAACCTTTTTAAGCTGGGTGCCTGGTCATGCTCCCTCAGACAGCTGAGGGGGCAGATGACCATTTTATCCTATCTGCACGATGAGGTGGCTATTTTGTCCCAACAGATTCAAAGGAGTGGCCATTTTGTTTCTCCCTAGAAGGAGGGAGGGAGACACCAATCCTCAGTGGAGGCTTTGGACCTCTCTCCCCGACTGACACTAAAAAGGAAAGGGTGAGTGGTTTTTTTAAAGTAGACTAGCCCCTGTGGGACTGGAGGTTATCCTTAGGGCTGGGGATGGATCCTGGAGGTTTTTTGTTTTTTTGGCTGAGACAAGGCCAGGAGTCAAATGCCCCCCCCCCAAGGTACCATTTCATGGGGTCCATTGCCTTCGCTCCTGCCACTGCCACTGGAAGCTGTGCCATGTGTGTTTCCTTTTTAATGTAAACAGCTTTGAAATGCTGTTTACATTAAAAAGGAACCATACATGGCACAGCTTCCGGTAGCTGCAGTGGGAGCGAAGGGAGCAGGCCACATGGAATGGCACTAGGGCAGATCTGGCCCATGGGCGGATGAGAACTCCTGTCTTATACCAATTCATACCACAAATGTGTTAGTTATGCAAAATGCTAGGCTTGCAATTGTATTGTCATGCAAGGTTTTAAAGTGAGCTCTTCCAACCATAAAACTGTTAATTGGCCTTGACTTTAGGGAAAAAGAAAAGAAAGAGAGATGAATAAAATAACTCATTACTGTCAAACACTTGATTTCTTGCTTTATTGATAGCAAAATGAATCACTTTCATTTGCACAAGTAAAGGATCTCAGGTTGTCCTTTCCATTCTCAGAATAAATTGTCAGGAGTTGATCAGCATAATTTATTTTTGTTCTAATATAACTGATTCCAATTCAACAATAGTAGTAGTTTTTCTCTTAAAGGCCAAATATAATAAGCAAGAGAATTGCTTTCATTATACAGAAAATATTATCTAGTGGTTGGAGCTGAAAAATAAAATTGAACAAGCATGGAATTCTCTTCAGAACTAATGTATCCTATGCTTGTTTTCCCACCAACAATTGTTCTGAGTCAGCAGTTGTTGTAACCAATAGAAGAGAAAATGTGAATCTCAAAACCTTTTATCAACTTCTTATGTATTTGGGTACAACTACAGGTTACAATTTATCTTTTTTTTAACCAACTTGCCATTTTTCTAATGTTACGTTTTATGCTGCAAATCCCATCTTCCACCTCAAAGTGGTCCAGTGGTTACCCTGGTAGCTATGGTGGCGGGGGTGTATTCCCCTCACAAATTGAACCATGCCATAAAGGTATTGGCTAATGGTCTGGGATGGTTCTCCATTCTGGAACCGCAGGTCAGCTAAATGGGGTTGGGTATTTGGGCAATGCACATGGCCAGTGCATTGCTCTAACATGGCCAACTTCAAGATGAGCCCAGCCAGCTATGTAGTTGTATTTAAAATGGCTAAAGCAGGGTTTGGTAAACTATGGCCTACAGGCCAAATTGGGCCCCTGACAACAATTAATCCAGCCTGCGCCACCCTTGTCACTCCTGGAAGTGGAAGCAAAACACATTTGGGCGATGAGGGTGGCGTGGGTCAGATGAATTGGTGTCAGAGGCTGGATTTGGCCCATAGGCCATAGTTTGGGCACCCCTGGGTTAAAGGAACATAGAAACCAAGGGCCTCAGTTCCCGTGTGCCATCGGATCCTGCTATGATAGTGGTAGGACCTTCCCAGGTGCGTGCTGGTATATTGGGCGATCGGGCTTTGTCCCACCCCATCCTCACCTCTGGGGCACAAATAGCAATGTATGGGATTTCCCACCCCACCCCAAATAGACGCCCCCACCACTCCCTGTCCAGTACCTTCCCATGGTGCCCGGGACATCCCTGGACCTCCTGATAGTGAGAGGTTGCTAAAATTTCATGGGAGACGATGCTTCAATCCACCACATCAACTAGACATATGAAGTATGGATCAACCAAGTAACCAAGTAAGTAAGTTTTATGCAGCAGCAGTAAAGTTGGACAGTTTTTAGGCAGCCTCAGTTTGAAATGCAAGTTCTCTAAGTCTTTCTCCTTGTTTTAGCACAGCAATAAACACACTTCACAAAATGTTTTAGAAAAATAACAGAAATATTGTTTATTTAATTTAGATCAGTGAAATAAACATGTGCTTTGGCTTCTTGGTGAGAATAATTTCAGAAATAAATCATGCTAAATGTTGTTGTCTTTTGTTCTTTTAAAGTCTTTGGGCCTCCCATATGGCCAAACAAAATGGCAAGCTCAAACATTCATCTCTCTCCTTCATATCAGAGTAAACAACAACAAAAGACAAAATGCATTATGGCACCTTAAAGACTAACTCCTGTATTTAAATGTGAGCTTTAATGGATCAGGTCCACCTCATCAGACATAAGAGTGCGACCTCATGGCATCAATATATACACATCAGGTATAGAGGCAGACAATGTTTCTCCTTAAAAGGCAAAAATAGAGAGAGAGAGACATGAACAGCAAGGCTTTAATAGATACAAACTATATCAGGTGACCCTGAGGCAGGAAGTTAGAAAACTTTCCTATTGGTTAGTCAGGGATAAATCAATATTAACAACTCACTGCATGTTTGGGTTGCACTAAAATACTCAACATCTAAAAGGGCACTTCTAAAAAAGTGTAGGAGAATAGCCCAGTTCAGATGTTATTCTCTTAAACCCTCATTTACTGGACCAAGACTCAGATCCATATATTTCCACATGTTCTTGCCCTTGTCCTCCCCTCAGTGCTGACATCTGGTTTTCTTCAGTCAGTATCCTGTAACTTCAAAAACCAAACAACTGTGTTTTATGGGCTGTGTATAGGGATCTGTGAATGTGAAGGATTAAAAAGAGACCACATAGGAAGAAAGCTCCTTTTCAAGGTAATATAACAGTCTTTTCAGTCCAATAGATCATGGGTTATTGGGCCAGCATTCCTTTTTCTGGATATGTCTATGGATTTAGAACCCAAGGCCATCAGGTTTTGCAAGCGCACATTTTTTGAAAGAGAGATTTTGGCACTCAGCAGTTCTTAAACCACTGATGCACGTAAACCTTGTTGGTAAAGTATTCCCAAGAAAGTTGCTCACTACTTGTTTGGAAGAGATTATATTCTCAGTCGTTTTGATTCTGAGCAAAACTGGTTCTCGGTTGAGAAGTTTGTCTTCAAAACGTACTTACTAGATTATTATGTACAGGAGGGACATTCTGTGCCTTATTCTTTGCGGAAGAAAGTACATTACTGAGCCCACAGGAACACTGCTCTGTTGTAGCATGGTGATGGCTATGGCAATATAAAGGAAAGATGAAATGGATCACCTATAAAATAAAGATATTAACTCTGATTAAGTGTGTTTTGTCCCTCTAAAATCCCACTGCAAACTTTATCTTTAAACAGTCTTTTGGTTACATATATTACTCTGAAAAATAAAGCAAGCAGAAAACAAGAATCAAGCATTTATCTTTACTGACAGTATCGGGAGCTAAAGATACAGAACCTTGAGTGAACACTTTACTTTTTGTATTTATTTATTTCAAATTTATAACCCACTTTTTTTCCATGTACCATCCCTTTTTATCCTTACAATAATTCTTCTGAGCTAGTGAATGGCCAAAGACTGTCCAGTTTCCCAAATGAAACTGGCATATGACTATGGTATATGACTATTGAATCAATTTTGGAATACAGTACAGTAATACCTCACATAACAAATTTAATTCGTTCTGCGAGGCTGCTCGCTATGCGAGTTTTTCGCTATGCAAGTCTGACTCGCATAGCAAAAATCCCTATGGAAAAACTTGCATAACGAGCATTTTAAGGGGAAAAACTCGCATAGCAAAAAAAAAAAATCGTTATGCGAGTTTTCCCCATAGAAACGCTCGTTATGTGAGTTTTCTATGGGGAAAGTCCGACTCGCATAGCGAATATTTTCGATATGCGAGTCAGACTCACATAGCGAAACTTTTTTCGTTGTGTGAGTTTTCCCCCATAGAAACACTAGCAATGCAAGCGTTTCCATAGGGGAAGTCTGACTCGCATAGGGAAAATTTTCGCTATGCGAGTCCAACTCGCATAGCGAAAATATTTGTTATGCGAGTCTGCTCGCTTTTTGAAAAACCCGCTCGTTAAGTGAGTTTTTCGCTAAGTGAGCTACTTGCTAAGCGAGGTTTTACTGTATATGGAAATATGTTATTGAATATGCAATAGAAAAGTATTTTAGATGTAGACCTGCCCAGGAACATTTGAAATTTTGGAAAGATAACAATGAAGGATGATAAAAACATTATATTTTAAAATGTAACAGGTTTCACCACACTTGATGTAGGGAGCACATAATTGACTTTATTTTAGTAGGGTTTTCTCTCGTCAATTTTAAAAATGTATATTTTCTCCTTTTTTTCCCGATTGTTTTGTAATTGTTTTGTTTATTATATGTTTTATTGTTATAATTTAATAAAAATGCATTATTTAAAAAAATAAAAGAAAGAAAAGAATGTGTCCCTAAGTAACCAATAACAATTGCACGAAGAAGACTCCAAATTTTATATTTTCTGCATGGAGACAAACATAATCCCTAAGGTGGCAAGTTGGACCCCTCCTAATTCCAAATGGCAATGTAGATGCCCTCGAAACATGGCAAAGAACTTTCACAGGAGACTTATAGACTCTGGAAATGACATGGGAGAATACCGAACTAGTTGCCAATCACTGAAACTGCTGGAGATCCCTTGCTGCCCAATATGCTACAAAGGATGGGAAGATCTAAGTTTAAGTAAGTGATAAAGACAAAATAGAATCTGATACTTGGTCCTGAAAAGAGCCACTGAATCATGAGAGCTTACATTAACTGTTGATTTATCATCTTCCTCTCTCTTTTGTTGGTCTACCAGGGTACACAAAAAGAGCCTCCTTTAAAAAATGTGGGTTTTTTAAAAACCACAACTGGACATACCCCAGGCAAAGGCCACCTTGTGCTGGCTAATCTTTTTCACACTAGGTTGAGCAAAGGAACTATAGAATGAAACTCCCCAAAAGGTGACTTCATTTTGGCAATTTCACATCTGGTCTAGACATGTAAGAAGAAGTAGGTCCACCCTAATTGGGATTAATGGGTAGAACTAGGCCAATATCAGTTTGAGGAAAAACATATGTCTTATATCTGCGATCACACACATTTTCATGATACCAGAGCACAGACACAGTGGCATGTTGTTTTTACTACAGTTCCCAGACTCCTGTAATTGACACGGCCTATAATTATAGCTGTAGGTGGATTTGGGTATTGTAGTAAAAAAAGCAAAAACCTTTCTCTAGCTCAGCCACTCAATTTATTCTGGGTCCAAATTTTAACTTCTGATAATGAGGAAAATATTTAAATTGTATGCTGACATGTTCGTTTAAAGATGGTTCTGTTGCCAGAATTGCTGGCAACTAATTATTTACTGGAAAAAAACAAATTAACAAATACTTGGCTGAGCTGTTGTTACCTCGCTACAATCTTTCCATGTAGAAATTTACTGCCCAGTCTTGAAGACAGTGATATAGCCCCACTTCATGCTTTGAAGGAGAAAATTTAACATTCCTCCCCAGCAATTGCCTGGGAATCACTCCCCATCCCCACCCCTGGGACCTTGGTAGGCTACAATAAACAAACTCTGAAGATTAAGAGGGCAAAGAAGTGTACAGAACGTTGAGCTATAGTGCGCAAGCAGCAGAATGCTGTTCATGGTTTCAAAAACAGCAAATGTTTGAAGATGTTCTTGAGTACAAACATTTGATCTGGGCCCTGTCTCAATGGAACACAGCTGCAAATGGCTCTGTGTGAGGGAGAAGTCTGCCCCAAAGGTCAGACTGGTCAGTGCTTATGGGCAGTTGTTTTTCTGTAAAGTGTTTATGGACCTATTTTTATAGCAAGTAGTTTGGGTGGCTTGGCTTATGCAACCTGAATATTAGATCGGTCTAAGTAGGAAGCCCTTTCCCTCTCATCAGAGAAGCTACTGGTCATGTTGGGTGCCTGAATCTGGGAGTAATAGTCCCAAAAAAGGGCAAAAAATAAAATAAAAATCAGAAGATGTCATTAGATAAAGCCAAAATCAACCCTGTGATAACCTGGAACTATAATTTCCAGATATTGGAACTTGTAAGTTTTTACAAAAGTGACTGAGCTTTACCTGTGCTGTGAGAAAATGCAAACTTGCTATTAAACCCATCCTTAGGTAAAGGTAAAGGTTACCCTTGCTCGAAAGCCAGTTGTATCTGACTCTAGGGTTCATTGCTCATCTCTGTTTACAGCCAAAGACCCAGTGCTGTCTGCATCTATACACATTTACGTGGATATGTGGCAGGGATGCCTAGAGTACATGGAATGCCGTTTACCTCCCACCAAAGTGGTACCTATTTATCTACTTGTATTTATCTTTCTTGCTTTCGAACTTCTAGGTTGGCAGGAGCTGGAACAGACACGGAGTTCATTTCATCTTGCAGCACTCAGGTCTTGAACTGCTGCCTTCCAGTCAGCATCTTAACCACTTGAACCACTGCAGTCCCATCCTTACCTTGCAGCAAAAGCCAAGACCCAGATGCTATGGTATGGCTGACAATCACCATGTTTGCTATCACAGCTGCTGTGACTGAACTGGATGTTGGTCAAACTAAGTGGTAGAACTGGCTCTGGAATGATTGTAATGGAGCCTTAGGCTCACATGCATAACCATGCTAAGTGGGGAACTATGAGAGCTTCTTCTTCCATGTCTAGGCCAGATGTGAAAAATGAAGGCACCTTTTGGTGAATTCATACTGCAGTTCCTTGTGCCTGACCTAGCGTGAGAAAGATTAGCCAGCAACACAAGGTTGCCATTACTAGGGTACATCTGATTGTGGTTCAAAAATACTACAATCTTCAATGAGGCTCTTTCTGGATTACTACTTTTTTATGGATTACAACTCTGAGAGCTGTACAGTAATCCATAAAAGAAATTGTCAAGTTTTTATAAAATCATACACTTTAGGTATTATGAAGACAAGAATATATGGCAATCATTATGAATAGTAGGTAGCACTACCTGACTATCAGCATTAATAGATGAAGAAAGAAGTGACCCTTTACTAAATGCTAGAAATCAACTTAATAGGATAAAGTTGTGTATGCATCTCATGTTAGGACCAAGATATAATGACAAGGAGTCCATGCATCTATTTTCAGTACAATTATTGACTGAACAAAAAGCACACAAGCAAAACTATATGTCTAATGGTTTAGAATTGATCTCTTCTTTTTCTCTTGCCACAGCAAAGTGACTTGGGATCTCAGAAAAGAAAGCAATGTTTTATTACCATGATGTTAACTAACAACTGCACATCACTCTGGCTGAATGGCAAAGTATGGTATTTTGATTATACAGCTTATACTGGAGAATTCTAACAAATTTTTGGCTAAGCACCCAAAACAGCTGTTACCAAGGGCATTTCTTAAGAACAGCCATCTGGAGAAGGGAGAGGTTGGAAAGCTGCCTGTAAACATCCTATAAGCGGAGATATGGTAATTCTGTAGAGGGGACTAAAAAGAAAAACCCCTTACTTTGCCTCTGGAGTTGAAAAAACAGTGCTGGGCCTCAGTTCCTGAAGCTATACAATTAACTGAAGATAGGGCATGTTTGAAGATTTGAAGGGAGTCTACTTCACTTGCATAAACTCAATTATATGTGAAAGACTTTGGAGCCAAGATGTTCTCTATGTGGGGGTTGAAGAAGGGTTGACGATGTTCAACAAACAAAAGGCTGAAATATTGTTGCTTAGCACAGTCAATCACACTAAGTAAGCCCTTTGAATCAGTGGGTATTTCATGAATCAACTCGTCTATAAGTTCCATAGATTCAGTAGACCTACTCTAGTTGGAAGTTACTGTAACGTAGTAAGTCTCAATTAAAGTAGGTTCAGTTAAATCAATGGAAATTATGAAGAATTTCCCACTGATTCAATTAGCCTACTCTAGTTTGATTTACTATGCTATGGATCAGGATTTCAGCAAGAATTTTGTGAGCCAGCATTGCAAGAGTGCAACGTGGTCTACAAACTATTGGGAGCAAGAACTCTAACAGCCAGGAGATTCTTAACCAGAACTTAGAAATGTTAGTTGCCATGCTCACTGGGGAATCTGGGAGAAGGTATCCTCAGAAGTATTATTCTTCAAGCTCTACTCTTGTTATTGTTCCTCAAAGGTGAGACATCATCAAAGCTATGCTGATTCTGGATCGTACTTGAAATAAATGGCATTTTGCTCCACCCAAACCAGCCTCCAACATTCTGCAGCCAAGATGTTCTTCTCCATCTTGCACCTCTTTTCTCATTTATCTCCCAGTGAATAATTAGCTGTTACCATCTGTACTTTTCATTCCTCAGTACTCATCTGAAGTGTTCTATCTTTCTACATTTTATGTGTTTCATGATTTCCTGGTCTTTACTTATTACTTTAGTAATTCTTCATGGGTTGCCCATCTGGTGCTCTCTTAATATCCCATGATAAATCCACATTTCTGATGCTTCTATCCAGTGGTGGGCAGCAAAAAAATTCGCTACCACACCGTGGGTGGAGCCTATGTCATGGGTAGAGTCTACATCGTGGATGATTTAGTCATGCCTGCCATATGGACATGTATACACATCTGCAAACACAGGCAACACTGGCTCTTTGGCTGTAAATGGGGATGAGCACTGCAACCTAGTGTCAGATATGACTGGCTTTTGTGCAAGGGAGACCTTTAACAACTTCCAGGGACAAAACCTGATGGGGCAGGGAGGTGGGTGTGGCCATCCAAGTTCACTCCCCCCCCGCCCCAAAGGCCACCTAATTTCACCACCACCCTGCCCAGAGGCCACCCAATTTTGCTATCCCCCCTTCTGGGGGGTTGCGAACCTGTTGCTGCCCACCACTGCTTCTATCCAGGTGTGTGCGTTGTCTTTTTAAAGTCCACAATTCCATGCAACAAAGTGGAATCACAAGTACATAGCACTATTGTAAGATGAATATCTGCAAAGTCAAGTTAAGGTTTTTCTTGCATATTGCATTCTTTATGTTTCAAACGAAGAAAATAATTATAACAATAATTATGTCACACCAAGTTAATTGTAACACATGGTGACCATTTTCAGGATTTTCTAGGTATAGAGCTCTCAGAAGTAGTTCATCATACCCTTCTGCTGCAGGCACTCTGGGTCTGTGCAACTTGCCTTACTATAATTTAATCATTGCTTACAAACCATATAAAACTGAGCTCCCGCTTGAAAGCCTATCATCTAGAGGCCCATAGCAAACAATTAAGGAATACATTTTAAAACAATTGACACAACATTGAACTGGGGTACATGATTAAAGCATGTCTACATTTATAATACTTGAATTGAGCTAAAGTCAAGTTGAAATCTGTTTTGAGCAACATAACTGTGGCTAAGACCCTGTTTCTCTTGTTCTACTGCTAACAGTGACAAATAGCCAATATTGTACTCAATGGTCTGTGAGTTTTATGTTCATGAAAAATAAATGATCATTCATATCTGCTGTAATATCTGATATGAAATCTGATATGGAACACATGCAAAAGTGTTGATCACTGATGCAACCCCCTTCTTGCACACAGCTAGTCATAGAATAAGAATAAGAAAGGCAAATGAAGTTCTTGGTTCTTAAAACATTTGCTTGTATATGTTGTAGAGTGGATAGAGATCTACTTTTCTTCCCCACAAAACAGGGGGTCCCAGCCATTTTACATGTGGCACTGACCATGCCCCCCAGACAGCTGAGCAGACCAGACCACGCCCCCCTGGAAGTGGAACTAAATGTGCTCAATTCCACATTTATGACAGCTGCGGGTACATTTATGGCTGATGTAACTGTATTTATGCATGTGCAGGCACATTTTATGGCTGTTGTAAACATGCCCGCTTCCACTTCCTGGTGCAATGGCAGCGGGCCACATGAAATGGTGCCACAGGCTGGGGCAGACCCACAGGCCGTAGGTTGTGAACCCCTGCCATAAAATGTTTATAACTCAAGAAGCCCAATGGTAATTAGTTCAGACTCTAGAACATAGAAAAGAAAACTGTACTTCACGCCAAACCTTATTCACCTACACAGTTAATTGTGGCAGGTGTAGGGTAGTACACCAGTCTGGATGGCTTTTTAGATGAAATAGACAAAAATGACAAAAAGAAGGTCTACCAACAGCCACAACTACCCATGATAACTTAACAGAACATCCAGATTCAAAAAAAAGTGTACCTCTAAGTACAAGATATTGAAGGTAAGAGTTCTTTCCTCTATATCCTGGTTGTGGACTTTCCAGTCATATGTGATTATTGACCATTTGAAAATGGATGTTGAACTAGAATAGAGATGGGAAATTTTGGTCATGCAGGTGTTGTTCAGCTGCAACTCTCTACTAGCTAGCAGAGCCTGTGCAGTCTAGTACCTTCTGGACAGGAATGTATTTACCATCCCTAAATGAAAGATCCTCTTGGCCTGATACTGTGTCTTCTTCTTCTTCTGCCATATACAAATCTGAATATTGGTGATCAGCCATGAAGACTGTCCTGAAAATATAATGCAGTGTCCTTTCATCTGCCTTCCACATTGCAGCATGACCCCCATATGACTGATCCAATTCTGTGAGTCACTTTCTGGTCTTGAGCCCTTTTGGCACACAAAGTCCTGGCTCCTGGCCAGTATTGATGAAGCTGCTGCCCTCCATCAAGATGGATTCAAGTGGAGAGAGCGGGACAGAGGGGAGCCGTCTTCCTTGCACTTCTCGATCTCTCAGCGGCTTTTGACACTGTCGATCATGGCATCCTTCTGGGGAGGCTCCAGGGCCTGGGGATCCAGGGCACTGTGTTGTCCTGGTTCTCCTCATTCCTGAGGGGCAGGACCCAGTCGGTGTGCCTGGAGAAGGAGAAGTCCAGCCCTAGGCCCCTGCAATATGGGGTGCCTCAGGGCTCGGTACTCTCTCCTCTCCTATTCAACATCTATATGAAGCCGCTGGGTGAGATCATCCGTTCCCACGGGGTTAGGTATCATCAATATGCTGATGATACCCAGTTATACATCTCGGCCCGTGGGGACCCAAGCGGTGTGGTGGAAGTCCTTTCCAGGTGCCTGAAGGCAGTTAAGGTCTGGATGGGGGACAACGGGCTACAGCTGAATCCCGGCAAGACTGAGTGGCTGTGGGTACGGGGTCCTGTGCTAACACAGGAGTTGCCATCTTTGGTGCTGGATGGGGCAGTTCTGCCCCAAACAGACCCGGTGCATAATCTGGGGGTCCTCCTGGACTCACGGCTACTGTTCGAGGAGCAGGTGGTAGCCGTGGCCAGGAGGGCTTTTGCACAACTTCGTGTAATACGCCAGTTACGCCCCCTCCTAGACCGGGACTCCTTGCTCATGGTCACACATGCCTTGGTCACCTCCAGACTTGATTACTGTAATGCGCTCTACATGGGGCTGCCCCTGATGACCATCCGGAGACTCCAGCTGGTCCAAAATGTGGTGGCCCGGGTAGTGGTGGGGTGTGGGCGTTATGCTCATGCTTCGCCGCTACTCCGGGAGCTGCACTGGTTGCCAGTATGTCTCCGGGTGCAATTCAAGGTGCTGGTTATTACCTTTAAAGCCCTATATGGTAGTGGGCCAGGATACCTAAGAGACCGCGTCACCCCAAGAACATCTGTCCGGCCCACCAGGGCGGATCGGAGAGGCTCCCTTGTTGTTCCTTCGACGAGAGAGGCGCACCTCGCCTGTACGAGGAGGAGAGCCTTCTCCGTGTCCGCCCCGACCCTTTGGAACCTCCTGCCCACCGAACTGCGCCTGCAGACGGAGCTCTTGCTCTTCCGGAAGGGCCTGAAAACCTGGCTGGCAGGACATATTTGGGGACTAGGGAACATGGGTTCCCATACTAAGTGGCTCATTTAAGGAGTGCCGTTTTGGGGGCTGATCTATGGGAATACTGGCGTGCAGTTTGCACTGTTTTTAGCTTCAGATAACTTTTAAACTTTTACGATTTTATATGTTTTTATCTTCTACTTTTATTTATCATGATGTAAGCCGCCCAGAGTCGGGTTTTCCCGAGTGGGGCGGGGTAATAAATTCAATAAATAAATAAATAAAATAAATCACCCTTCCCTGTGGACCTCAGCACCCAAGGCTGTTAGTCCTCAGAGTTGTCAAGTTAGTTAACTACCGCCCGAAACTCGGGGGTTGAGTCCCTGGCAGTATGGTCTATTCTATTACCAAGCAGTATAACCTGGCTGTGCAGGCTTTCTTTTAAAATCATTTGTTTCATTTGTCTTATAATTTGTAGCACAGGATGTTTTGAAGAATATGTTGTTTCTCTCCCTGCTTCCCACATACTTCAGCAGGATTGTTGGAGTGAGTAGCTCTCATCTAGTTGAGAAGACCTCCTTGAAAACAGTGGGAAATCAGTTCCTAACACCTTGAAATGTCTTACTTTCTCCTTTGGTGAGTTGCTTTAATAGCAGCACTGCAGTGGCTTAGTGGTTAAGACGTTGAGCCTGAAGACTGAAAGGTCGGGATTCAATACCTCATTCAGACATCCCCAGAGCAGAGTTTCTCCAGCAAAAATCTTTTCAACCCAGAGTAATTTCTGACATGCAATTTATTTTAGTTGCTTTACTTCTTCCTACTTATGCATGACATTTCACACAGAAGGGTGCTAAATAAAAATGGTAACCGCCAAAATGACCATTAAATGCCTTTGAGAGCTGGGGAGAAACAAGAGGATGCATATGTTTTAAGTTCATTCATACTCTGGATGACTTTTCTATATTGATTAAGCAGTACTTTCTAAGCAGGTATATTATCTTAGCAAATAATCAGTAAATTAACTCCAGGACATCAGCCTCCAAGGAAGATTAATGATACTTAATTTACTTCTATGAAAGAAGCAAGCATCCAATAAATTAGAAAATGCACACGACCATCAAAGCAAATTGTTAAATATCTACAGCATTCACATTATTGAGTGGTTGACAAATGCATTTTATATTCGTTCAAAGCATGAGAAGTGCCTTCCTGTCATCCATCCCATTGTGGGATCAGAAATAAAGGTAGATTACCAGATACTCCCAAAAGGAAGAGATTGTGCTTCCATGTCATAGTATACTCTTTGTATGTTCAGGATTCAAAACAATTCCAGGGAGAGAGAGAGAAGCGTCAGCTGGAACTTCAGCTAGTCCTAGGAAATATCTTTGCAAAAGGTTCTGGAGAATCACTGGTGGTCAGAGCACAGCTAAAAAATAATAATTATCTCCCCCCCCCACCCCCCACCCCCAATACAGCTTGCAGAGACCAACAGTCAGCATAGCAAAATTTGAGACTTCCGGAGGTTGTGGCCTGGAAAAATAAGGTTTCTAAACTCTGAGTAAAAGTTGACCACTTGGGGCTGCTGGACTCACATAAATAATCTAACCCAGTATAAAATGGTTTATCTCCCAACCTGTCAAATAAAGAGATAGGCAATTTTGGTATTTAAACTTGGGTCACATTTATTGACATTTATTGAACTCCACTGACCTGCAGAGAGGCCTCTTATGGCACACATGGTACTACAGCAGGAGAACCTCCTTGTAGCCCAGATTGGTGATGAGATGATGTGGTCTTAACTTGCTTGCTTGCTTATGTAACACCACCAATGTGATTAATATATTTTTTTATGGTTATATAATCATATAAGTGCACCTCACCACTTTGGTGTTAATGCAGTTGTTAATGTATTACTGTATTTTTGTGGGTGTTTTTACACTAATAAAAATATTAATTTTAAAAAATAAAAAGGACCTCCTCTAGGTGAGAGCCTTGTCGGGGCACAGGGACTTGAGCAGTCTAATTAGGCAGGGTTGCCCCTCTCTTGTCAATGATGTTAGGCCAGGACTAAAACTGACCAAAGCGTCCTCTGTCGGATCCCTTGGGCAAAATGAAAGCAGACGGCACACGTCATAGTCCACCTAGCCAGCGTGTGATGTGATATCCAAATGGCTAAAAAGAACCACATGCAGAGGGGCTTAATTTCTCAAGTCCATTTGCATGTGTGGAATGTCTACCAACATGTGGACTCCTCACTGAATAATGACTCCAAGGTATCCAAGGTAATAAAAAGGAAACCTTACTCTAAAGGATGTACAATCTAAAATGTGAAACAGCAAATAGGCTTTGCACCTTTTGTTCCTGCCTATTTTTCTTCACTGGCTGGATACTTCAGTGGTTTAGGCTTAGAGATTGGGAGTTTGATTCCCCGCTGAAACTTCAAGGAGAAGAGTCAACATGTGTAGCTTGGACAAGCTACATGGTCCCAACCCAGGGCACCCCAGAAAATGAGAATGGTAAAACCATTTCTGTGTATTATTTATCCAGAAAAAACCTGGATAGGTGGCTATAAGTCAGAATTGACCTGACAGCTGACAATTATCATTCTTTCTCCTTTGCCAGAGAACAGTGACCCCAATGTCCACTGTTGCCCAGAACTGTAATGGTATTAAAAAATGAACAATTCTAGTTTTAGTTTAAAATATATAACCTATTACAAACAAACAAAAACCCCACATGTAATAAAAAATAACAAGAATCAAAAGCCTCAGATAAGAGAAGAGATTTATCAAGTGATATCTGTGAAGAGGCAGACTGCATATGTTCAGGAGGATGGTTGTAAGCATATGGAGTGGTGACGGATAACACAGTGACTTAGGTATCTAGCTACAGAGCGAGAAGTGACGAGTTCATTTTTCTACCATGCATTCCCAGAAAAGCCAGCTTGTGTGGCCTTGGGTAAGCTGCAAATTCAAGGATACACCAAAAAAAATGGAATGGTGAATCATTTCTTGGTACTCTTTACCTAGAAAACTATGCAAGGGATCACCGTAAATCAGAATTGACTTGATGGCATACAGTTATTAAAGAGCAGGAAATCCTCAGACACATAAGAAGCCTAGAACTGGAAGAACAGAGGGAAAGACTGGGGCTGTCACAAGAAAGAGTCATTAAGGAGCCCTGGTGGCTCAGTGATTAAACTGTTGTATTGAAGCCAAAATGTTGTGAATTCAATCCTGACTGGTTCAAAGTTGACTCAACCTTCTATCCTTCCAAAGTCAGTAAAATGCGAGTACCCAGCATGTTGGGAACAAAATGCTAATTAGTTTGTGAATTACCCAGAGAGTGCACTAAATGCTATGGGGTGGTTTATAAGTGTGATTTCATTTCATATTTCATATTTACATTTGTATGCCGCCCAATCACCACGCAACTCAGGGCAGCTCACAACAATAAATTGCTGTTGCTATAAGACAGAGCATGCAAATAATTGCTGTTGCTATATGACAGATCATGCAAATTTTTGAAAGTAAGAATGAGAATCTTATCTTGAACCCTAGATTTGATAGTGAGGAGCCTAGTGAGGAGACATCAAAAGTAATTCATGATGGAACAAGCAGGAAAATAACCCACTTGATAGATATATGGCAGTTTCTTTGACCTAATGTGGATTCTCCAAGAATGACTGGGATACCAGATGACACCCTTGGAGGGAGAACAAAACCGCCACAGATCTAGTGTCATAAACCAAATGGTCATGTCATTTCAGACTGAATTGCTTTGAACAGTGGCAATCCATACATTCTGCTGCAAGTCATCAAATATACAATACAGCTACACTGAGTGATTGCACTGCAAGTGGAAGAAAAGCCCATGGATATTTGAGCAGACTAGAGTTAAAGTAACTTTATTTTTCTTTTGAGAAAGACTTAAAATATAGGGAGATTGAGATTAGCTTCATGGAAGGGGAAAACATTTCTACTCCTTCTATACAAAGGACACTGAGAGCTGAAGAATTTCTGTAGCTTCCACTCCTGGCAAATAATTAAGCCTCATAATATTGGTGCCAGTATGATTAATGAAGAGGAAAGGACAATCTCTTTAGTACTGCTGTGCATTTCAAGTCACAAGAAACCTTTAACCCTTTCAATCTAAAAATGATTTATCTCATTTTCACATTGCATTGCTATCCTTTCAACATTTGAAAAATTAAATCCAGCCACTATTATTATTCTCTATTCTACAGCAGAAACTTTAATCTGTTCTCCTTCTGAACTATTCTAAGCAGTTGTTGGTTTTTTGCTGACCTAGAGAAATTAAAATTGTGTTCTCCTTTCCAAAAACATACAAATACATGTCTAATCATATGTCAAACCACATAAAAGCATCTCATTCAGTGAATGGTAGTTATCTGTAATACAGTTTTCCTAATTTCAAATTTAATTCAATAATGCAAGTTTTACACTGCTGCATTCTGTTTTCCTTACACAGCAATAAATTATTTCTTCTTGGCTCAGTTTCCTGGGTTTCATTTCCTCATAGGGACTGGTATCTTTGTGACAGTAATCCTATATGCTATCTCCCAAGTAGGTATGCCTAGCTTTGTACTATACTGTACTATACCTGCAAAATGGAAGTGACTAGGAGGAGAGTGATAAATCCCAAAATGAAGCAAACATCTTTGTGGAAAATATTTATCTAGCTTTGATGGGAGACTATGGAATTTTTTCATTGCATCATTGGCCTCTGTTGTTGTTCTAGATTGGTCCTCTTCAGGTCCAAGATTGCATAAAATGATTGGAGAAGGGACTTCAGCCTCAGATAATAAAGATTTGGCCATTATAATTCCTAATAAGGTATGTTTTTCACCCAGTTACTATATTATTTAATACTGTATTAAACAGCGTTCTGTACACTCCAGTGTTGAGGCCTGCCTGCCACATGTCTATGGAAACATCTGCAGACAGCACTGGCTTTTTGGCTATAAATAGAGATGAGCACTGAACCCTAGAATTGTATAGAACTGGCTTTCAAGCAAGGGCGACCTTTACCTTAACTTACGGTATTATGAGCTATTGTTCTAATGGGAAGATTTGGGTTTAGAATGTTAATAAGGTGGCTAATAGTTACCTGGTCCCACTTTATGTTCAGGAGATTAAAAATAAATGATCATACAATAAATAAATGATGATACGTATTAAAAGCCTTTTCAGACAGGCTTTTAATATGGAAAGTTTGGAATTCTTGCTGAAGAATATATTTCGTAATTAGTATGCCATAATAAGTTAGGGTTTTTTGTTTAATAATGTGATTTTTATATTTTTTAGTTTTTCTAATACTTGCGTTGTAGGTTAAGTCATTTTACAGAGAGAAAAGTGGGGTAAAACTTAATCAGATAAGTAAATAAATGATGGAAATGATAGTGGCAGCCTAGCTGCCCAGATGCAATAAGTAATGCAATTATTTTCTAGTGAAATGTAACATTCAACTCTCTGGAAGAAAGTGAAATGGACAGGTTTGTCCACCTACTCCAGGGGTGGCCAAACTATGGCCCACGGTACCATTTCATGTGGTCCATGATGCCCTTGCCACTACGAGAAGCAGAAGCGGTCACATGGTTGAGCAGGCTGGTCACGTGTTTCCTCCTGCCATATAACGCGGCCGTACAAATGAGCCTGTGCCTGCCATAAACACATTTTATGACAGCCATGGACGCATTTTACAGCAGGAAGAACCACATGACCGGCCCGCTCAACCATGTAACCAGACCACAGCATGAAAAAAAAATTGAACCCTTGACCTAGGCTGTTACTAGGTCCTCCCAAGTTACACTTTGAGTGCCCAGTTCTTAAATTCCAGTGTATTCAGCAATGCCTTTGGTACTGAAATAGAATTGCCATCTCTTGTTTTGGGAAAGAAGTGACTTGTCTCTATCACCTAAATGACAGGAGTGCAATGTAATAATTTTGTTTCTATTTGAGTTCAGTAAGTAGTAGTAGCAGCAGCAGCAGCAGCAGCATGAGATTTTTTTCAACAGGCTATTTTATGTATTCTTTTTATTGGAATTCTATAAAAATTGAAGTGAGGCCAATGATGCAATGAAGAAAGGCCATTTTTTTAAAAAAAAGTCTAATTAATCAGGATAATGTGGATTTCTAAATTAGAAGGCAGAAGGAAATCTTAGATGCCTTCTGTTGCAGTGGTTTGTTTGACCTGGTGCCTCATATCCAAATGTCTAATTAAGAGAGCATGTTTCCATGGTCCACCACACTCTTTCACATGCAAGCAATCTCCTCAGGCCCTTCATACTTTCCATTTGAAAAACAGGCTCCTTTTCTCTCCCTCTCTATTATATGAAGCTGTTATCATGGAGATAGAAGTGGATGGTTTTGATTATTGCTTGGTTTCACTGCCTAGTTATTGCAGGAAGGCTGCTCGTGTAATGAAGGGAGTGAACAGCACTTAGATAATGGTGAGGCCTGTGGTTGATGATGTATTAAATTATTCCTGATGTATATGAGGAAAGTAGATGATTGGTATTAGCATTATATAAAAGAATTCTAAAGAACAGAATGTGGATTTTGTATATGATACCCAGATAAAGTCTTGCATCTTTGAATACATTCTAGCAATTGTAGAAATTGTTTTGAAGAGGAGAAGGACAAGGAGAAGAAGCAGAAGCAGCCAAAAAAACAGGAGGAGTTGGAGGAGGAGATAACTAGCGAGTTGTACCTGCATTGTGCTTGAAAATTTGAAACTTCGAGCTCAAAACTCCTGAATTAGACAGCAAGACTGAGGACAAGTTTTAAGGCAGTGCTTTCTGCTGCTCCCTCCTCCCACATTAGTAGTTGTTACAGGACATATATTTAGCATTGTCAGAAAATGGGACTTTTTGGGGGGAGAAGGGGCAGAAGATGTGAATACATGGCAACTTGCACCAAAAGCCTAATTTTGTGGTACCTGGCTCCCAAATGCCAAAAGCCTTGGATTTTAGTGTATGCATAAGAGCAACTATACGCATGGTTTTCACATTTTGTGAGGTCTCCAGAGCATAATTGAAACTCTGAAGGACAACCTGTTTAGAAATGGCTTGTGTAGTTGTCCTTGCTCCGTGATTCCAGCAGGGTTCTGTGTCACTGAAATGGTGTGACAAACTGCACTTTGGTGTCAAAGAGCTTTAAAGCCCTTTAAAACAAGCACATTCTGATTGTTTTAATTATGTCTTTGTGGTTGGATGACAGATTTCAGCAGCACAGCCATGTGAGGGCAAGGCACATAGCAAGTCACAAAACGGACCTCTCGGTTCATTGAGTTGCAACTCCTGTCTTAGAGTGAGGCTGCCATGAAATAAAAAGGCAACTGATTATATGGAGACAAGCTATGAGAAACCTGGGGAACACAATTAAAAGTAGAGACATCACCTTGCAAACAAAAGTCCACTGGACCATAAGGAAAGCTGAGTACAGAAGAATAGACGTTTCTGAAATGTGGTGTTGGAGGAGAGTTTTGAGAGTATCCAGGATAGCAAGGAGAACAAATAGGCCGATCCTAAAAGAAATCAACCCCAACTGCTCCTTGGAAGGTCAAATATTAAAGATGAAGCTATAATACTTTGGACATCAAATGAGAAGAGAGTATTTACTTAAGAAAGCCTTGATGCTGAGAAAAGTGGAGGGGCAGAAAATGTGGAGGGGCAGAAAGAAGGGAGTGGCAGGAAATGAGATGGCTAGATGGTATTGTTGACGCAATGAGCACAAAGCTGGGCAGGTTGAAGAGGATGGTGGAGAACAGGGGTGCCTGGCGTGCAATGGTCCATGGGGGTCACAAAGGGTTGGACTCGAGTATGTGACTGAAGAACAACAACAAAACAGGCATTGTGGGAAATTTTCAGGATATAGCTAGAAAAAACTAAATGGAGCCATGTTTTCCTTATGTGACAAGTGGTGCCTCTACTGGACTACTAAAAACAAACAAACAGCTCGCTTTTGGCATAATCTATCTTCTGCATCAGATTAATCCCTGGAATTCAACAAATGGTTCTTTCTGTTTATTAGCAGCAGCATTTTCAAGCATAACAGCTTTTTATGAGATAATTATGTGTACTAGACTTCAAGGAAATAGGTGCATGGCATTTTTCTGCTCTATACCACTAAAAGTTAACAATACTATTATGTAAATTAGGTATGCCCAGCAATTTGCCTGACAACATTCTGCTCATGAAGGAAAGCTAGGAAGAAATCTGACAACTGAAAGGACTGAGGGAATGCAAGAGGACAACAGTAGTGGACAATGCCGGGAGATGGCATCCTGGCATTGGTCCTGAGCAGTGAAAGCTTCAAGATGTGTGTAGGAAAGCCCAAAGAGATTCAGTGAACTTGGTGACATTTCTGATGCACAGGAGCTGCACAACACTACCTACAGGATGTCCCCAAAGCCACCATAGGTAAAGGTAAAAGTAATGGTAAAGGATGCCCTTGCTCGTTAGCCAGTCGAATCCAACTCTAGGGTTCGGTGCTCATCTCTATTTAACAGCCAGCACTGTCTGCACCTATAGATGTACTGTGGTCATGTGGCAGGCATGCTAGACACCAGAGTGCATGGAATGCTATTACCTCCCCTCCAAAGTAGAACCTGTTTATATACTTGCAATTTCTTGCTTTTGAACTGGTAGGTATGTGTTGACCACCTCTTTCTACACACACACACACACGTAGAACACTATATATACACATGCTCTTCTCCCCCACTCATGGCGAACACACTTTCCAAGATATCTGTTGTTTTGTATGTCAATTTATGGGACATGCTGTAGAACCTAGAGAAAACATTAATGCAAGTGGTTGTGGTCTAAGGGCCCTCTGCTTCTCACCACCACTGAACCAAAGAATGTAAGAGGATGGTTGGATTAAATAATAGGATGTGTTGTTGTTGTTGTTGTTATTGTTGTTGCACTTATACCCTGCCTCTCTAGAGAGAATGAATCCTACACGAGGCTGCTAACAACATAAAATCCCCCATACAACAAACGGACATTTTAAAAGAACCCTCTTAAAATTATGATAAAAATAAGCTACAATAAAACCACCAGTAAACGTGCCATAAAATGTGGCTAAAATACAACAGACCCATGTCCTAAGCCACTGAACTGGATCGCCTTGTTACATAAAATTTGAAATTCACCCTTTAGTTTAAGACATATTCATTTATTTTCAAATAAAGTTGTTTGAACCCCTTTGGTTTCCCTTGAGATGGCCCCTGAAGTGGTCATCACACGTTCATATTCTCCAGAACAGAGACCTTGATGGCAGACAATACCTGCATCAATTAACACCCATGTCCTAGGTCATACTTTAATCTAACATCAATAGAAATTTCCTTTTAATCAATAAAGATTTCCTTTATACCCCCACCCTCTTCATGGACCATGGTAAACCTAAGCTTCACACAATACACTCAAATTGAGCCTGGAAAATAGTGGAATTTGACCAGGTAGTGATCTGGAGTTCCTCACCTTTGAGATAATGCTAAAATGTTAATCTCATCTTTGCTGCTAGTCAATGCAAATGTTTGAAGCTTAGGACTTTTGGTCCTCTGAAGTTTGATCCCTTTAAGATAGGAATATATAGGGAACCTCTATGGAATAATTTCTGTTTGTATTTGACAATGATATTAATGCTGGATTTTGTGTCTCCTCATTCCAAGGGACAGTCAGATGGAAAAATTACAACTAACAGGATAATTTTGATATTAAATCAATACAGAATACAATACTGCATTACAAGGAAGTCTCCCTACACTGCTGAGGAGAGTATCTGATAATTTGCCTAAGGAAAGGAGCTGAGTACTTCCTCTCCTGATGTTTGCTGATGTCTTTTGAATTAACACTTCTATGAGAACTCATCAAGAAAGGAATGCAGAGACCTGTGAATTCCAAAAATTGTTCTTTTGTGATTGTAAAACTGTAACATTTACTCTTTAATCTGTGTACTTATATTTTAATTGAATAGTCATGACCTTCCTTTCTTTGTTTTACTTAAATTGTAAGAGTTAGTTTGGGGTCCCTAAAACATATAAATCCCAACTCTCCAGTCAGTAGACCTTACCTATTCTCCTGGCTTTACCATCTGCCTAGAGATAGGTCAAAACCCACAGGCCCTTTGCCTGTTTAAATCTGTACTAATTATTGTTGCTTTTTGATTTTCAAGTAAACTTGTTTATTATGTATCAAACAATTGGTCTATGGCTCATTTTTAAAGCTTCCGCCTGTGAAAAGGTTCTTAAATATTAAAAATAAAATGATTTCAGACTTTTTGGCCTGGATGCCTGCAGCTTTAAGTCTGAAATTCAGGTAACAGTCTGAGTCACCTCGGTGAAGAGGGTGGTGGATAAATATGAACAAATAAAAAAATAAATAAGTATAAAGCTGGGCCCCAGTCTAAAAAGTCAGGGATAGGTGAAACATTTACAAAGGTCTCCTCAAAAAGCATAGTCTTGAATTGCTTCTTAAAAGATAGGAGCGAGGAGATCTGGTGCAGCTCGAGTGGCAGGAAGTTATTTCCTCTAGAGCAGCCTTTGGGGAATTGTGGCCCTCCAGAGATTGAAAAAGTCCAGATCTCATCAACACAATCATAGCTAATACTTTAGGAAAATGTATCCTTCCTGATTTTACTTAAATCTCTTTCAAAGTGATCTAAGAAATGTCCGGCCCTACCCTTGGGCATAGTCCTATAGCTGCCCCTCCCCCTGCGCCCACACCAACAGCCAGGACAGAAGAAGCCAGGGCAGATTGAGGACTTGCTGCCCCTCCCCCTGACCCCATCACATATTGTGATGTAATGTATTGTTTGTAAGCCGCCCTGAGTCACTACGGCGAGTGGGCAGCAATATAAATTTGAACTAATAAATAAATAAATAAACACAGGATTGGGGAACAGTAGGAATGTGCTGGTAAATAGAACTGTGCATTGCATGAAGCATGTCCTATAACCCCTAAACTAGTCTGCTGTCAACAGGTAGTCTGCTGTTGGCACAGGTCTCTGTCCCATAAGGATTTGAAGAAGTCTCACTGAAATATGAAGTTCTTACAAGAACAAAACAAAACAATGAACACCTTTTTTCCTGTGAGGTCTCAACAAATTGCTCAAATGTCACAGCACTGATTTCTCCTTGGACAATAAGACAAAGAACTGCAGCATTCTACTCCTAGTTGAGAAAGATGGCAAAGAATTTCCTGTCTTCGAGAACTACAGAAGGGAGAGCCTGGCTAACGTAAATGCCATCTGCTGAGTTGGAGTGGGTACCAGGCCAGAGCATCAATGTGTCTCCAAAACTCTGGAGCCAGGAAGGTAGGGGCCCTTGGCTAGGTCTTCTTGTCTTTCCATGTTCTCTGTTTGATGATCTGTTTTGCCTGGTTGTGACTCATGGTGAGTATGAGAGGTGGCATGTCCTTCAGCTAAATAAACTACTAGCACTACGGTATGGGCTTAGTAATAGCTGTAACATTATTGATCTTAGGTAAAAGTAAAGGTTTCCCTTGCTTGAAAGCCAGTCATATCTGACTCTAGGGTTCAGTGCTCATCTCTGTTTCAAACCCAAAGAGCCAGTGCTGTCGGCTTCTGCAGACGTTTCTGTGGTCATGTGGCAGTATGACTAGATACTGTAGTGCATGGAGCACTGTTTACCTTCCCACCAAAGTGGTCCCTATTTATCTACTTGCAATTTCTTGCTTTCGAACTGCTAGGTTGGCAGGAACATTATTGCTCTTATGTACTAAGCTTACTTCTCCCTAACTCTGAGCAGAAATGCGCCTTCTTAAGCATACTCATTTTAACTTCTGTCTGTCTCTGTTCCTTTTGCTGTATTATGCTAGTCTTGGACCATAATAAAGATTGATTTGAATTGAATTGAATTTCTTGCCCTTTTTATAGCATATGAGTGAAGATGGTTTGTGTGACATTGCATGCAAATGTCCATTTTACACAACATTCCCCGTTCTTGTGCGAAATTGTGTAGTTGCAAAAAGAATGTGAACTGCACTGTGCCAGAAGGAATGCTAGTTTGTGTGTGCTGGTGTGTGGTTTGGGGAAGCCAGGAGTGCTGTAGAGACATATTGGCCTCTGGAACTGTATATTGTCAACCTTTGCCATTGAAGAATGAGTTAAAATGGTATTGCATTGTGACCATAAGGAAAGCAATCAAAATTGGTTTAGTGTGGTAGACATTTGAGATAAAAGCTAAGTCATGTACACCAACACACAACTTGTCTATATATACACCACTATGACAAAACTGCTGAAGGGTTGCAGTTGATTCCTGTCCCCTTTTGTCACATCTATAACACTGCACAACAACGGTTTTGCTATTGAGAATAACACATGTGATTTACATGGTATCAAATGTGCTGATTCAAAATCTGAACTCAGAATTTTCCTGTCATATAGAGATTTTAAGGCGTGCTATAGCTGTCAACTGTTCAGTAATTGGGTAACATATTTTTACATGGTAACATTATAACATTTGTAGCTACCACTATGCCTGCTGCTGTCTAAACTGAATCCCGTCCCCTGGTGGCATGCATGTTCCAGCAGCAGCCAGGCATGTCTGAGCAAGTCAATGAGATGACATCAGAAATAGGTATAAAAGGTGAAATGGACCAAGGGGCTTGTCTCTAGTGCAAAACCATCTTATTGGATAGTACAGCTAGAGTGTAGTAAGTCTGTTTTGAGCTAAAGATGAGTAGGTGCAGCTGTGTTAATAAACCGGAAAATTTTTGCTACATTTGTGGCAAATATAGCCTGCATGATCAACACAAGAACCTAATCAAGAGAGTGAGAATTTCTAACTTAAGATCCCGATGTCCTAGGCAGAATTGGACTTCAGATTTGGATTCAGCACACCAGATTTTGTATAGGACACATGGATTAAACCAAGTAACAAACAATATTTTTTTGTAATGCAGTGTAATCAGCAGCTACTTGTATACCTTCCATGTGCTCTTCAGGAGCTGCTATTCACAAGATTTACGGTACTAAGGTTTGGGCTCAATTCCAAGAAAGGTGGCATTTGCTTATCTTCTAAAATATACCAATATCCCCCACCCCCAGGCAGGGAAATAAATGTACAGTATCAAGAATGTGTGGAATATCTCCCGTAATAAGTGTTAGTGCTTCCTGGATACTCCAAGTTCTTGGCTGATACTTGAAAACTTTCCTCGTATCTTCATCGACAAAGAATGTTTTCTGTCAGCCTTCCTGGAACCAGTCAGCTTTACATCATATGAGCAGAAAGCTCCGAGACAGTTGAAATGTTGGCTGCTATAGTTTTTTTTCCTGTGAAGTGGCTTGGGATCCAGAGTAGAAGGGTGGGTGGGAAGGTAGACTAATTCAAAATCTCTCACACATACACCCTGTAAGAATTCTGAATATTCTTTTTTGAGGATTACTTGTGAAAAATGAAAATCCAAAATGATAGAATCTTCTACCTGTATAGAAGACAGCATCGTTCATTTGGAACACGGTACTAACAATGCTGTATTACAATAGAAAAAGTCTAAAAGTGTAAATAGAGATGCAATCCTATCATAGCATATGGAAGTCTATTAATTAAGAATTCCCTACTATTGGACTATGTGGGATTAAGAGTTCATAGGAAGCCTGCTTTCTTAACAATTAAAAAAACCTTAACACTGTAGTGATGATACAAAGTTAAAATAATATATTAATCTTAAAACTGCAGCGCTAGAAAGGATCTTATGAATAATTGAGTCCAGCTCCTGTCAAGGAAGCACAGTGGGAAATCGAACTCTCAAGCAGAGACTTAAACCACTGAGCTATCCAGCAGTTCTTATGTAGATCTTGAGTTTTTATTATATTAGATATAATATAATATATATGACCAGGTTATCCTGCTATGGTAATAGAGTAGACCACACTGCCAACAACTCAATCTGAGTGCCAGGCGGTGGTTAACTAACCTGACCACCCTGAGGAGGACTTTGGGTGCCAAAAGGATTCAGGACCAGAAAGTGACTCGTGGAACTGTATCAGTGGTTCGGGTGTTATACTGCAATGCAGAAGGCAGATGAAAAGTCACTGCATTATATTCTCAGGAAAGTCTTCATGGCTGAACGCCATGATGATTGCCAATATTCAGATTTGGATATGGCAGAAGAAGAAGAAAAAGACGTATTCTAAACAGGCTGTGTATTTGAAAATATTGTCACCAGATGCACAGAAAAACAAATTGTCAAGAAGATGTGCAGGCTGAAAAATATGTAGGTTTACATATCTTCTTCTTGCTCCTCTCTTGTCAGACTTTTGGCACAGCATCATCATATTTGTTTTGCTCTGCCTGCCAAAGCTATAAACAATGATGTATTCCATCCAAATCAGCTGCTAAAGTTCTTTAGCCAAGACATTCTTCTCCTCCCGGCACTTATTTTCAGCTGAATGATCAGCTGAAACACTCTGCATTTCTGGCTTCTTATTACATGACCAAAGTAGTCTAGCTTTATGTCATTTTATATTTTCTTGGTCTTTATCCATTTGCTGTAGGACTTCTTCAATGGTCATCCTAACAATAATGATACACCTTCAAGTCACCTCTGACTGATGGCCACCTTTTCAGAGTTTTCTAGGTAGAGTATAAACATGAGATGTCTACCACTCCCTTCTTCTGTGCAGCTTGCCTGTGACTACACAAGCTGGCTCTTCTCCCAGGAGAATCAAATTCCAGAAGAATCAAATTCCCAACTTCTGGCTCTACAGTCAGATATAAACTTCCCAAGACATTCTTAGCATCCAGTGATTAATCTATGTTTTATATACCTCTTGCTTTATTATAGCTACCTACAATTCAATGCCACATAGTAGAACCAAGAATACATAGCACACAGAAGAAAAAATTATGATGTGCCACTTTGGAGCTGCACAGAGATTCACAGAGCATAGATGGTAATCATGTTTTGGGGTGCCCTCCCAATTACTCCCATGAGAATTTCCAATAGTCCTTAGAAGAAGGTACAGAATCCACCCATATAAATCACCATACATTCACATTCATGGTGAATTGTCCAGAATGTGCAATGCAAAAAGATTGGCATATTCATGGAAATAAAGAAATAGATTACGCACACTTCTAGCCTGAGAGCAAAGTAGATCTTTCTGATGAAACTGATTAAAGGGAAATTTAGGGGTAGAGAACTTTCAAGAGGCCTTTGGCAATCACCTTTTAGCAAAGCATTGGTGCCCAGGGTTGCAAAACAGGTGTCTGACGAATTTAAATGCAGAATAATGTCTTGTAGGTCTTTCATCTTCCACAGTCAAAACAATAGAAAGTGCCTTTATTTTCTCGAAGGGTTTCCGGCAGGTCCCTGGCCTTTGGGCAAGTGAAAGATTTCAGGCCAGCACATCTTATTACACGGGTGGTGGAGTTATTGAACTCTATTGACAAAGGGCTGGATTTTCCAGCAAGACAGAGCTTCATTAAAATTCTGCAGAGACTGAAAAATTCAATAATCTCTCTCACAAAGAACTGCATGAGTGGGGCTGATTAGGCAATTTCTCTCTCATTCCATTTCTTTTGCTAAAAGCGTTGTTACCTCTTGTTGGTACAAAAAGACAATCATTAAATGAGTATTCACTATAGTTGATCGAGTGGAAAGTTTTAAAGGTGCACCGGCTTCTTTCTTAAGGCTTTGTAGGGCTCTCTTAAAAAAAAAAAACATTAACTCCTCATAACATGACAAACACAATACTAGATACTTCTAGAGTGAATTATCGAAAAAATAAAGATCCAATTGTTCCATTTGAGGCAGCTTCCTCTTTCTAGTGGCTTTACCACTCGCAAATGCAAAGAACCATGAATAATAGTATATTGATATAGAGGATCTTAGCATCGTCACTTTGAGATGGGGTGGGCAACATACAGCCCTGGGACAAATGTGATTCCTAGGGGCTTTTTAAAATAGACCTGCCAATGAAAAACTTGCAGAAAAATGTGGGGACCAAAAATGGCCTATTTTCACTTCTGGAAGCCTTCAGGTCCCCAAGACCAGTGGCATTTTGGAACCAGAGACCACAGGGTACACAGAAAGAGCCTTCTTGAAGATTGTGTTATTTTTGAACCTCAATCGGGTGTACCCTGGTAATGGTAACCTTTTGTTGCCAGCTAATCTTTCTCACACTAGGTCAGGCACAAGGAACTGCAGAATGGACTCCCCAAAAGGTGGCTTTTTGGCAGTTTCACATCTGGCCTGAACCCTAGAGTCGGATATGACTGGCTTTCAAGCAAGGGAAAACTTTACCTTTTTACTAGTCACAGAAGAAAAAGAACCAGAGACCACAGGGTTAGAACCCTAGGACTTTTTTTACAGAGTGGGGAATACTATATCCTCTCCCATGCCCATTTGCTTTGTCCATCTGTGTTTAGCTGTAATCTTCACTATAGGTGGAAGAGAAACAGATGTTCTTAATATATTTTTCAAGCTCTTTCTATTGTAGTTGAAAGTATTTGAGGACGGTTTGATTTTGAATGGCAATTAAGATCCCATAACTTTATAGAATACCTGATCCTCATTTGTTGATGTGGATTGATCCAGCTGTCTCCATTTTTGGATTCTCCTTATGGGCAGGGTTGGCTGTGGCAATTGAGAGATACAGAGAGTATGCTAAAATGACTATCCATGCACTTCCTGTTTGATTTTTGTGGTTGCTGCTGCTTTTAAGAGCTGTTTTTGGCCATTTTCAGTTCTAAGGGCACTAATTTACCCACCCCCATCAGAGTAGATCATACTTCCAGCAACTCAATGCTGATCATCAGGTGGCAGTTAACTAACCTGACAACCCTGAGGACTAATGGCCTTGGGTGGAGAAGTCCACAAGTGAGGGTGATGGTTCCCAAATGGATTAAATCCCATTTGAATTCATCTTGAGGGAGGGAGGCAGCTTCATCAGTACTGGTCTGGGTCTGATGAGGACTTTATGTGTCAAATGGGATCAGGATCAGAAAGTGGCTTGCAGAACTGGATCAGTGGTATAGATGTTATGCTGAGATGCAGAAGGGAAATGGAAGACCACTGCATTCTATTGTTCCCAGGACAATCTTCATGGCTAATCGCCATGATGATAGCCAATATTCATAGTTGGATATGGCACTTGAAGAAGAAAAAGTGAGAAAGGCTCATCCAGGGGATTGCTATGCTTCTCTTTATTTCAGGACAACAAGCAGCAATGGCAGAAACTTAATTTGTCACTTGTCAGGAGAGCTCTATAGCTGGTTAGAGCTACAGTGGGGAAATGGGAGCTTCTCCTTACTTCAGGTTTCAGAAGGAGCAGAGCAGAGTCGTTGTCACCAGTCCAGAGGTCAGGAGCCAATGGAGTCATGCTAGAGATGCAGAGGTCTTCCAAGAGGGTGGCCGAGGTCACAGGCTGAGGTTTAGAATCCAGTAAATCAAGGTCAGGAAGCCAGGAGTGCAGTGTTGGGTTCACAAAACTGATGAATTGGTCCGATAAGGGCAGTGATGGGATGTAAGAGGTACGCACCAGTTTGACAGAACAGGTAGTAACTTTTCCCATTGTCCCGGAGAACCGGTAGCAGCTTTTTTTGGGGGGGGGGGAATCACCTTCGGGGCTTACCTTTTCACTGGTTCCCCCACTGTGAATGCACACCAAGCACTTGGTGTGCATGCATGCCTATAGTGCTTGGCGCGTATGCATGGCCTCCTTGCTGTTCTCCCAAGCGGGGAGGAGGAAGAGAAGCTGCTACCCTGAAGCTCCCTATAGCCTGCTCCCCATGGTAAGTGACTCACCTTTGGATGTGGTGTGTCTGTGTGTATTTTAATGTGTATTTAATACCTTTACCTATATTGACGTACTACCACAGTTCCTAAAAAGGCCTGGCATCTGGCTGGCCTGGCAGCCTGGCTTGGGGTTTTTAAGTAAAGTCTTGGAGTTACCTCATCAATAAGCTACACCTGTGCTGCTCCAATTGCTGTTCCAATTGGAGAACCCTTAAGGAGGTACAGCTGTTTTACATTTACATTAAGGCATACTATCCTAGAGAACTGGTTAGGCAAAGACTTAGTACCTAACTTCTTTAACTGTTGAAAAGTTGAAAAGTGCCAAAATGAAGCCATCTTGTGGTGAGTTCATTCTGTAGTTCCTTCCATCTGACCTAGTGTGAGAAAGATTAGCCAGAAGAAGCTTTAAGCTCTGGGTTAAAAGCTCTGGTTGATTTGTGTTTGGGGTGGGTGGGTAGGTGTATTTTAATGTTTTATTTATTTATTTATTTATTTATTTATTTTATGGGTTTGTGTTGTTGGTGGGTGTGTGGGTTGAGGTGTGTGTGTGCTTATTTTTATTTTATGTTTTTCTTTGGCCACGCCCACAATGTCATGACATCATGACATTAGCTCCGCCCACACTGTGATGACATCACGGTGGGGTAGTAAATTTTTTGACAGGGCCTGCCAGCATGCCTCTCCTTTAATGGGAGTCAGGCCCCACAGCTGAGGGTAGGTTCAGAAGGCATGTGTGGGCTATCCTCCATCTCAGCTGTAGCTGATGCCTCAAGGAGCCCCTGTAACAACCATACGTGCCTGCCTCCTGATCAGCCTGACTGCTGGCACCTGGCAAAGCTGTCAAGCTCTGATCCTTTGTCCTGGCTTGGCCCTGATGGGCTGTGTCTGGAGTGACAGCTGGCTGAAGGGCTGGGGCCAGGTCCATGTCCTCCGACTCAGCCTCCTGAGGCAGGTGTGACCTGGGGGACAGGCAGGGGGTCCTCAGGCTCAGATTCCAAATCAGAGCTGGCAGCAGGCAGCTGGGCCAGCTGAAAGTCACCCTCCTCCTTGCACCCAGGACTCCGGGTCACAACACCACCATAGTTCTGTCTTCCATAATCTGTTAGGGAAGGCTTGAAGGCAGAAGGCCACAGCACCTAATGGAAAGGAAAGCCTTTACGAAAAGGAGAAGGAACACTGTGGAATAAGCATAAATGAAGTGGGATAAGCTTAAATTGATCTATTCTAAGTGACCTGCAGTGTGTCAGAATGAGCCTCAACCCCAAAGCAGATTCGGAGAACATCACATAGGTGATGTGACCTAAATGGCTAGAAAACTAGAAATTGAGCGGAGTGTGATTGTGGAGATGTCTACTCATCCAGGCACTCCTCACTGAATAATGATGTCAAGGCAAGTCAGAAGTATTTTATTTCTTGATAACTCCAGCTAAGAGCTGGAGAATGAACCCCAAAACATGAGCCTCAAATTTAAAGCCTGGGAGCTGGCAATTCACTATGTTTTCCGCACAGGACAGGATTTCAGGCATGGGGCTTTGCCGGCCAGCCCCATGTAAGCCTTAAACAAGAGATTTATCATGCCCACAGTGGGCTTCCACACTTAAACAGTGGGGAGTGGAGCTCTTTGTCCTATGAGTTTAATATTTTAATCGTTTACTCTCATAATTTGGTAATCTTTTAATCTTTCAATTGTTGATTAGTCTTTGTTTTTCTTGTGAGCCACCCAGAGTCTTCAGAGTGGGAAATAAATAAATAAATAAATAAATAAATAAATAAATAAATAAATAAATGTGTTGCTTGGTGGGCAGACAGTTTGGACCTAATGTGTATTACAGTGCAAAGCTAGCAAACCTCTCTTCTTCAAGAATAAATAAAAATGAGCTGGACTTGTAGCCAAGTTGCAGAGCACATGGTTTCTAAGAGCAGAATGTTCCATGTACAGTCCCCTGGCACTTCCAATGAAGATATGGAAAGAATCAAGTCTCCAAACGTGGAAAGCCACAGCTATTCAGAGGCACTCTGTCTGGACTAGATGGACCAATGATCTGACTCAGTATAAGACAGATTTCTATATTTCACCCTTGTATGATGCCTTACTTGATCTCTGGTGCAGAAATGATTCTTAAATTAATGCTTCTAGCTCTTGGGAGAACAGAAAAACAAGCCCTGAGTTTATAGATAGACATATTCACGTTCTGGAAATCCAGAAATCACCATTCATTTTGGTATACACAAAAAAAGTAAAGTATTCACTGCACAGTAACATCCACAGCTTCCCACAAGAGGGCAGGCAAAGCCAATATTTTCAAAGGCTAATGGCTCAGCAAGAATTTGAAAAATCAGCTCCTGAGATCTCCACAACATTTTGGACCTTCTGCCTGTTTTTTCCTCGGTTGCCAAGCCCTACAACAGGATTTCTCAACCTTTTTATGCCGGGGGCCAGGTCACTCTCCCTCAGACAGCTTCAGGGGCCATCTGGCCATTTTGTCCTTCTTTCCCCACATGACACTTCTGGGTGTGGTGGAGCAGTGGGGGGCACATGAAATGGTGCTGGGGCCGCATCTGGCTCATGGGCTTCAGGTTGAGAATCCCTGCCCTGCAACATTGTGGTACAGCTTCTACTTGAAAAGTGGTGCCTAGCTTCAGTCAAAAATCAACTAATTAAAAATGGTGGTTTTTCATCAGATCACCTGCATTTACTGAAGTTGTGCTGAAAAAGTACATGTTTTAGCTAAAGGTTGCCCCCGCTCAAAAGGCAGGCGTATCCTACTCTATTGTTCAGTGCTGCTCTCTCTTTATAGCCAAAGAGCCAACGCTGTCTGCTTCTGCAGATGTTTCCGTGGACATGTGGCAGGCATGCCTAGACACCAGAGTCCATGGAATTCTGTTTACCTCCCACCAAAGTAGTACCTATTTATCTACTTGCAGTTTCTTCCTTTCGAACTGCTAGGTTGGCAGGAGCTGGGACAGAGATGGAAGCTCACTCCATCATACAGCATTTGGGTCTTGAACTGTTGACCAGCAGACCTTCCAGTCATCAAGTTCAGCATCTTAACCAATGAGCTACCACTGTACCGCAAATCCATCTTCAGTTGGAAATATCAGCCAGTGGATGAAACCTAAGAAAATTGGATTTCTTCCCTCCTCACCTTAAGTTTCTTTAAATGCAGCAGATACCATTATATAAACCTTCTCCATAATGGCATTGTTGAGATATATTGGCCTATAAATCACATCATCCACAGCCAGTATGCTCATTGACTATGCTATACCTGGCAATGACGGGATTTGAAACCATCTGGAGGGTGCTGGTGTGGAGGACTGCCAAGGAGAAAAGTAGACATATAGAGGAGAGAGAGTTACCCACTCATTATTAGAAGCACCAGTTGCCAGTGGAAAAGAGATGATTTAACCATGTATTCCAGCAGGAATGAGTCCCAGATAGATATCTACAAGATGGAACCTACTCCCCACTAAAGACATGCAGGGTTCTACTGTAAATGTAAAGGAGTTAGTTTATTTTAAAATGTCCTTTTGTTTCTCCCCTTTTTCTTCCATTGTTAACTTGTGGTTTTTGGTTTTTTCCAAACAAGGACACTTCTGTAAAGTGAAGTCTTCTCTAAAGTAGGACACTGTTTGTTTGCATGTTACATTTATATTCTGCCTTTCCACCAAGGTTGCTCTTCTGCCAGTAGGCAGAGCTTTCTGTTCCGATTTTTGGCAACAGAGTAATTGTCTAGGAAGGGGTTTTAAAAGCGAATGCCATCTGATGTGATTTTAAATTAACATTAACAGTTCAAGCTCTAACCAAGGACCTAAGAGCTGTTAAGGTAATGTCTGAGTATATAGAATATATATGCAGTTTCCAGTAGAGTTGTGGGTTGTTGTTTGTTTTTTGAAATTTATGATGTTCAAGTCTGATAATTCCAAAATTTCCAAATATCTAGGGCAGGAATTCACTACCTTTTTAAGTGAGGGGGGGGGGGTCATGCTCCCTCAGAAAGCTTCAGGAGCAGGACAGCCATTTTGCCCTTCCTCCACTACATGGAACTTCCTGGTGTGGGGGAGGCTGTGGGGGAGGCGCATACAATGGTGCTGTGAATTGCATTCTGGCCTGTGGGCTGCATGTTGAGAATCCCTGATCTGTTAGGTATTGCTCCAAGGGTTCCGATCGCTATGGATACAAGAGATTTTTTCCTCCATAGAGGCTCGATTTCAATTTGTAAATCACAATATTTTGTGATTTTTCTCCAGTTGTTTGTCTTCGATTCATGCATCTCCTGGTATAGCAATGTCCAAAACAAGACCTTCTTCTTTTCCACAACAGTTATATCAGGTGTGTTGTAAGACAGATGACTGTCTGTCTCTGTTGTTGTTGTTGCTGCTGCTGCTGCTGTTTGGTAGTTGCAGCATTTGCCTTTCTAATGTGGTCAAAACCTTCTTTAGTCCCCTTTTAGGGAGAAAAGAAAGAATATAAGTAAAATGAATAAATAACTTGAATCAGATGAGAACTAGAGTTCCTACAAGCTCATTAGCAGAAGTGAGTGAACACAGTGAATAAATCGGAACCATTTTTCATGGGATTGGTGGATGAGGCAAAAAAGGATCAATTGATTTAAGGCTGATTGTTTTTCTGACCTTTATGTTGATTTCTGGTGTGGTTTTGGCTCTTTGCTTGATTACAAGCACTTGCTCTGTTCAAGCACATGATGCAAGAGGAGGTGCTACAGCTGAGCGGAAGTGAGTCCCAACTTGAGTGGGAAAGGAATTAGCAGCTGTCCTGTTTATGGGTGCAGACAGAGTTCTTGTGGGCTCGTGAGCAGAAACTCATGAGCAGGTGGACAAACAAGAGTATGTTGTGTGGTTGTTTGGCAGGAGAGTTAAAGCAGGAGTTTGGAAGTGTTATGTCACTGCTTTCATAGGAAAAGATATATAGACAGTGAACTGCAACCTCTATGTCCTTTTTGTTTTTCTGCCTAAGGCTATAGAAACCTACATCTGGGGCAAATAAAAGCCCTGCTATAAAACACTTAACCATCCTGTTGTTCATTGGAGATGATGGTCCCAGGGAATTGGTTTTCCTGCAAGAGCAGAAAAAGGTGCTTACCTCTGAAGGAAAAAAAGTACCAAATACAGGAGGCAAAAATGGCAGTGAATATGACACAGAGAAGCAGGAGTATCTTGAAGCGTGCTCTGTCCTAGTAGATAAATCATTGACATCAGGTCCTCTTCACTGACAGTGATTATGAGACCCTGTTCGTTGATTCTGAGCTGTTGGAACAGGGGTAGCAGATAACATAAATGTTGTCCTAAAGGTTTCAGTGGATGAAAAGTTTCCAGCCATTTGCAAAAGGAGGAAGAGACATGTGACGGCTTTAAAGTGTCATTATAATTTATAATCCCACCCTCTGTTTTATAAGAAAGGCAAAGCAATGCCTTCTCATAGTTAATGGATCACTACCCAATCAGATCATTTTCTAATGGAAATTCACAAACTGCCCCTTCACATAACAATCATTGTACGGAGCATTTTTTTCATTGTACAATGCATTTGTTGTACGTGGTACCACTGTATCTTGATAACTGCTATAGCTGTTGTGAGTACTGTGGATTCCTTTCTATTTCCTGACTTCTGCCAGATATATTGGCCTACAAATTGGAATTTGATAGGGGAGTTTTTTAAAAGAAGGCCAAATGGAAAAACCCTAACAAAAAGAGTAGTTATAGTAGGATACTTTCTACTGCATGGGATTAAAACTGAGGTATGCCAGGAAAATCCAAGGACTGTATTCGTGGAAGATGAATTAGGGATGTAACAAAAGGACTGTCATCACTCATATAACACACAGGTGCATATCTCTTTTTTCTCACCCATGTGGAAATAAATGACACAGCCAAGCGGAAATAAAAAGACTCAAGACTCTGAAGCTCAGGGAAGAAACTCAAGGACTTTGTGGTCCAGAATGTCTTCTTATCCATCCTACCAGTTCTCAGAAGAGAATTGGAAAGGGAAATATTCTTGGTAAACAGCTGACAAAAAGGTGATTCCAACATGAAGGATTTGGATTTTGGGACCACAGGATATACTTGTTTAAGGATAACACACCCACATTATCCCACTACCATCCCACTACCATTCCACCTGACAGAGACCACCACTCATTCAGGAAGTCAGCATAGACCCTTTCTGCTGCTTCAGAATACATGTAGTTCTGCCCCACGCTAAATTTACAATAGGTTTCAATCACTGTTTATGCTTACAACCAGCTAGATCAGGTAGGAATAGCAATGTAAATTAGGTAGCAATATGTAGCATTGCCAATAAAGAAATAAAGGAACAGGAAATCTCCCACCAGCTTATGTTCTTCAATCAGGTTTTATTTGAAGAAGAAGAAAAACGGAGCAAGTTCAGAATCAGGTAGAAAAATGGGGTGGGGGTGGGGGGAGAGGAATATTTTTACTTTCCCCCTTTCCCTGGTTAAAACAAGAAAGGTCTAACTACATTTTTCCTGGCCTAGCCAATTAACATATTAATTACATCTTTCTACTGTTTACTCACAAGCAAATATAAGCACACTCCTTTCTCTTCTCATGATTAGCACATGTGACACATAATAATAGAATTTCTGCTTTTACATTTCAATATAGCAAAACCCATTTTTTCAATCTTTCATTCCACCTCTTCCTGTATGTTAACCAATAAAATCATAGCATACAATGTCCATCATTCCCACTTCCATTCTCAGAGATTCAGCTTGTTTTGACTTCAAATGTAATGTACAGTAATACCCCGGATAACGTGACTACCGTATAGTGCGAAAACCGCAAAATGTTACAAGATTTTCGGAGAAATCTTGTATCGAATAACGCGATTTTTAACGTTATTCGGAACAAGCGTATGCGTGGGGGGGGAGTTGGATTGGGTAGAACATCTACCCAATCCAACCCCCCCAGCGCCCGCCCCCATGATGTTTGGAAAGGGTACGGGGATCCTTACACTTTCGAAACTTCAGGCGAGCGGCGCGCGTCAGTGGGGGTTAGCGCAGGATATGGGGGAGACCTCCGTATCCTGAGCTAACCCCCAATGATGCGCACGCGCCTGCAAGCCACCTGATGTTCCGAAAGGGTAAGGATCTTTACCCTTTCGAAACTTCGGGTGAGCGGCACGCGTTGGTGGGGGGTTAGCGCAGGATACGGGGGAGACCTCCGTATCCTGAGCTAACCCCCACCGATGCGCGTGTGCCTGCAAGCCACCCAATGTTCTGAAAGGGTAAGGATCCTTACCCTTTCAAAACTTCGGGTGAGCAGCGCACATCGGTGGGGGTAAGCGCAGGATACAGGGGAGACCTCCGTATCCTGCGCTAACCCCCACTGACGCACACGTGCGTGCAAACCACCCGATGTTCAGAAAGGGTAAGGATCTTTACCCTTTCGAAACTTCGGGCAAGCGGTGTGTGTCAGTGGGGGTTAGCGCAGGATACGGGGGAGACCTCCGTATCCTGCACTAACCCCCACCGACGTGCGCGTGCTTGCAAGCCACCCGATGTTCTGAAAAGGTAAGGATCTTTACCCTTTCGAAACTTCGGGCGAGCGGCGCGCATCGGTGGGGGTTAGCGAAGGATACGGGGGAGACCTCCGTATCCTGCGCTAACCCCCACCGACGCACGCGCGCCTGCAAGCCACCCGATGTTCCGAAAGGGTAAGGATCCTTACCCTTTCGGAACATCGGGAGAGGAGAGGCGCCTCTCCGTTGGGTCTCCCCGGCTTGGGAAAGAGGCAGCTTGGCCGAAATTCCCTCCCCTTTTGTGGGGGTGAGGATTTCGACCAAACCGCCTCTTTCCCAGGCTCGCTATAGCAACGAGGATCGTACGTCTAAACAAGGGTCGTTTTTTCCGAATTCCCCCCTCCCCGGGAGGGGGGAATTCGGAAAGCCGACCCTTGCCCAGGTGCGCAAAACGGGGATCGCACGTTAAGGTAAGGGATCAAAGTGGGGGGTGGCTCCCCCCGCTTTGATCCCTTGCCTTGACGTGCGATCCCCGTTGGTATACCCGTTTGGTAGAAGAGGCTCCCGCTGGCGCGCCTTTTCGCGCGTATGCGAGCGCCTCTTCTCAGGTTTTTTTTTTTAGCATTGTTCGATTTATACCCCAGACAACGCTAAAAACCGGACAACATCATGACTTGTGGAACCATGTCATAATGTTATCCGGGGTACTAGTGTAATCAAATCAGCACCAGGCTTTGAAGGCCATTTTCCCAGACTTTCTTCACCCTTCTCCGGAACAAAGAACACAGTAACCACTTTAACTCATTAAAAGCACAGACTCCATTTGGATTCATTACAACTTGCTGAATTATGAATTGCGAGCAAGGGGGATGGGTTGCACCTTACAAGGACTGGGAAGAATGTGTTTGGCCACAGCATGAAGAAGTTCATCAGGGGGGCTTTAAAATGAACTGGAAGGGGTAGGAAGTTGCAAGCTCAAAGGTAAAGACAGCTGAAGGCAAATACTGTACATAATAAGAGGAAGAGGCTGAGTAACTGTAGCATGGCCCAATAATGTCTTCATTAAAACGTATGAAGGAAAGCACCCCACAAATCACACAATCACTATACAGTATATCAATTTCATCAGTATCAGAAACAAAACAAAAAATAAGAACCGGAAAACTTAGTTCATTATTCATTTGGGATAAACAAAACTTGGTGGGATGACTCTCATGATTTGAATGCAGCAATTGGAGAATATGAATTTATTAAAAAACAAAAACATAATGAATAGAAATGGAGGTAGAATTGCAATATACAGTATGTCAAAAATAAACATCTTACACAGAAATATAGGAGGACAAGATTAGCTGCCCCATCAAAAGCATCTGGATTAATATAACGGGTGAAAAACAAAATTGACATGGTAGCTAGAGTCTACTTTTGACCATCCAATCTCAGAGAAGATGCAAATGAAACCTTTGACAAAACAAATTGCAATAATGTCAAAGAAACACAATGTACTAGTAACAGGAGATTTCAGTTATCCTGATATCAGCTGGGTAGCAAATTCTGTCAAATATGGCCCTTCCAATAAATTCCTGGTTTGTGTTGCTGATAATTTTCTCCTACAAAAATGGGAAGAAGAATCTAGAAGATTACTGTATGTACTTGAGTATAAGCCTAGTTTTTCAGTCCCAAAAATGAGCCCCAAAAAAGGAAAACGGCTTATACTGGGGTCAATGACCACAAGGGTCCCAAAGACCGTGTCAGATTGAGACATGACAAAAATTTAATTAATGTTACCATATTTTCATGTATTTTGATTATTGAAACTCACCAGCAGATACTGCATTTCCCACTCTCAGCTTATACTCAGGTCAATCTATTTTCCTGAGTTTTCAGGTCAAAATTAGGTACCTCGGCTTATATTCATGTCAGCCTATACTCAAGTATATACGATAGTTATTCTTGACTTGATTCTAACCAATAAAGGTGACTTGATAGAAGAAGTAGCAAGAAGAGAAACTTAGGTGGAAAATGATCATGTTCTACTTGATTTCTAAGGAAACAAAATCATGTATATGCCGGACTTTAGGAAAGCTGATTTTAATAAACTCAGTACAATAATAAGTAAAGACCTATGCAGTGATGGGCAGCCAAAAATTTTACTACCACACTGTGGGCAGAGCCAACATCGTGGGTGGAGCCAAAGTTTTAAAAAACCCATATAAAAATACAAAACACATAAAAATACAAATTAAGTAAACATAAAAAACACATAAAATACAAATAAAAATACACATAAAACACATAAAAATACACATTAAATACACATTCCACCCACCCACCCATCCCAAAACCTAACACGAGTTACTTACCCTGGGGAGCAGGCAGCAACAGCAGTGGCACAGTGGCGCGGCCTGGCCTGGTAGCCTAGCCCGGCAGCCTGGCCTGGCATGGTGGCGCGGCCTGGCCCAGTGGCCCAGACTGGTGCGGTGGTGCAGCCTGTCCCAGCAGCCTGACCCGGTGGTGCAGCGTGGCCTGGTGCAACAGTGTGGCAGCGGCATGTGGCAGTGGTGCATGGCAGCGGCGGTGGTGGCAGCGAGTGGCAGTGGCAGCTGGTGGTGAGTGGCAGTTGGGCAGCGGTGCAGGGTGGCAGGAGGGTGGTGCGGCATGGGGCAACTTGAGTGAGGGGTGCCACTGCCGCCGCCCATCCAAGGAGGCCGCCGATGGCCTCAACAGCCGCCCGACACTGCAGCCCAAAATGGCTGCTTTGTCAGTTTGCATGCATTAAAATATCAATTGATGCATGCACGCTGAACACTGGAGGCACGCATGCATCAATTGGTATTTTAATGCATGCGCACTGACAAAATGGCTATTTTGTGATGCTGTGTCGGGCAGCCAGAGAGGCAGCTGAACCAGCTACTTAAAAAAAGTAACAACCCCAAGGGTTCTCCCGGGAAGGTTACTACCCCCCCCCCAGGAGACCACCAAAAATTGTTACTACCTGTTCTGCCGAACCAGTGTGAACTGGCCCATGCCCTCTACTGGACCTATGCAGGAAATCCTAACAGGATGACTGGGATTTTTTTTTTCTATAAAAGAAAATTCTAAAGGCACAAGTGCAAACAATTCTGATTTTTTAAAAAATGGTAGTGTGGGGAGAGACCAAACAACGTGGCTTCACAAAAAGCTCAGTGATTACTTGAAAATAAAAGAAGACATACATAGGAAATGAAAGGTCAGGCCACAAATGAAGACCAAAGATTTATAGAGATCATATTAGGAAAGCAAAAACTGAGAATGAACTGTGGTTAAAAGAGATGGAAAACCTTAGGTAAAAATAATCTTCAGTACATGTGTAGCAAAAGAGAGAAAAAAGAAATATTGTCTCAACAGTTCAATAGGGATGGAAGAATGATAGCAGATGTCAAAGAAAAGGCAGAAGTGATCATTTCCTACTTTAATTTGAAGTTTGCTTATTGAAAAAAAAAGTCTATGACCCTTTAGGCATGGGTGTGCATGGCACCATGGAAAGGTGCTGGACGGGGAGTGGTGGGGGCACTTATGGGGGGGGTTTGGGGAATCCCATTCACTGCTATTGGTGCCCCAAGGCGCCAGAGTTGAGGGCAGGTGGGACAAAGCCCGATTGCCAGATATACCAGCACAGGCCTGCCTGTAGGCAAATTTGAGGTACAAAAGTAGAGGACCAGATTGCAACTTGAAATAATAAACAATATTACAAAAATACCCTATTAGTTTGAATTAGTTCAAATCTCTAGGGCTGAATGAACTGTCCTAGAGTATCGAAGAAAATGGCTGAAAAATTATCAGAACCACTGTCTGTTATTTTCTTAGACTCACAGAGGACAAGTGAAATGCAGAATGACTGAGGGAGAAGTTATATTAAGGGCAAAAAGGAAGAACCTGAGAACTACAGATCAGCCAGCCTGCCCTGATATCAATCCCAGGGAAAATTCTAGAGCAGATTATAAAGTAGTCATGCTGCAAACACCTTGAAAACAATGCAGTACTAGCTAGAAGCCAAAATGGATTTGTTAAGAACAAATCTTGCCAGACTAATTTCATCTCATTTATTGATCATTTTTCTATCTTCTCTCATTTTTTAACCCAATAGATGGTGGGAATGCTGTAGGTGTAATATAAGTTTTTGATAAAGTGCCCTTGGTTTTTTGATTAGCCAGCTCATGAGTTGTGGCCTGGATAGAAAAAATGTCAGGGGGACACACAATTGATTACAGAATTATACTCAGAGAGTGCTTATCAATGGTTCCTTCTCAGTTTGGGAGGAGGTATCAAATGGGGTACCACAAGGCTGAATCCTGGGGCCACTGCTCTTCAATATATTTAGTAATTACTTGGATAAGGAGGTACAGGGAATACTTATAAAATTTGTGAATGACACAAAATTGGGTAGAATAGCAACTGCCCTGGAAGACAGAAACAAAATTCAAAAGATCTTGACAGGTTTGAGCACTGGGCTGAAATCAACAAAATGAAATTTAACAGGGATAAGTGCATATTTTGACACCAAACCAAACACATGGTTACAAAATGGGGGATAGTGGGCTCAGTAATATTACGAGTGAGAAGGATCTTGGAATTGTTGTAGATTGCAAACTGAATATGAATCATCAGTGTGTCGTGGTTGCAAAAAAGGACAATTCTATTTTAGGATGATTTAATGGAAGCATAGCAGTGATGGGATGTCCCTGGTTCCAGACGGTTCCCTGGAACCGGTAGGACCAATTCCGGAGGGTTCTCCGGGAGGGGAGTCCACTTTTGAGGCGTCCGGTTCCGGACGCCTCACCGAAAGAAAAAGAAAAATTTAAAATCGGAGCTAAAATGGCTCCAATTGACTGCGCATGCACAGAAACTCAATCTGATGCATTGTGCATGCGTCAGATTGAGTTTCTGCGCATGCACAGTCAATTGGAGCCATTTTAGCTCCAATTTAAAAAAAATTGTTTTAGACTTTCAGGACGGCGGCAGCGGCAGCGGTGGCGGCACCAGCCCTCTGAGGAGGGCACCTCCCCCGTGGCACGTTGAGGGCTGCCTGGGCCGTCCGCTGCCGACAAGCCCCATGCCCTGGGGACGCCTGGTGTGGCGCACTGCTGACGCCTCCTCCTCCGCCGGGCACCTGTGGGCTGGGTGCCTGCAACCGCCGCCCGCCGCCGCCGGACCTGCCGCTGGCTGCATTCCTGTGGCCTCCTCCTTGGGCCGGTCCCTTTTTAGCCCAGCTGTGGCGCCTGGCGGAGGAATCTGCAGGCAGCAGTGGTGCGGCATGGGGACGGTCCAGGAAGGCTCGGCAGCCGCGGCTGGAGCCACCGCCAGAGCCACTGCTGCCCACCGCCCCTGGCCGTGGCCGGAGCCGGGCTAAAAAGGTACCGGCCCAAGGAGGACGCCACAGGGGTGCAGGCAGCTCCGGCGGCGGCGGCTGTGGACGCAGTCGGGGTGCCGGGTCCCAAGAAAGGTAAGCGAGGGGTAATTTATTTGTGTTTTGGGTGGGTGGTTGTTTTTATTTTATTTATTTATTTATTTGTGTCTGGGTGGGTGGGCTGAGAGGGAGGGGTGTGTGTGTGTATGTTTATTTTTATTTTTTATTTATTTTTATTTTTGGCCCCGCCCACAACATCATGACGTCATGACGTCGGCTTCGGTCATGACGTCATGACGTCAGCCACGCCCATGACGTCATGACGTCAGCCACGCCCATGACGTCTGTGACGTCATGGCGTGGTAGTAGAATTTTTGTCATCCCATCACTGAAGCATAGTTTCCAAGTCTTCCTCTATTTGGCATAGAAAGGACAAAAATTATATCACTGTGGGCATCTGCTACATACCTCCATGTCAGAATGAAGACTTGCATGATATCTACATATATGAGATTGACAAACATTCAAAGAGGAGAGATATGGTAGTAATGGGAGATTTACCTGATGTATATTGGAAGTCTGCGAAATCTTCCAAGAATATAAAATACAATTCCTTATTTGCCTTGCTGACAGTTTCACCTCCAGAAAACTGAAGGGGCATGAATGGGATAACCAAACTCGGACCTGTTCCAGAGACAAAAACATGAAGCAATGGATCCAAATTAGAAGAGAGCAGATTTGGATGCAACAGAGTACTTTGGGAAGTGGTGGAGTCTTTTTCATTGAAGGTTGGATGACCATGAATGAATGAACGAACAAACGAACACATCTGTCAGGGATTCTTTGGCAGTGGATTTCTTGCTGTGCTGAAAGTTGGGTTTGGTGATTTTTGGAGTTCTTTCATTTTTATGAAAGTAGTTCATTCAATCAATTAATGAAAAAGTGTGTGGTGGCAAGTTCGGATCTTTTCTTCCCCACTTTACCTTTGCAATAATCATGTGAGATATGTGTGTCTGAAGGAATGTGACTAGTGCAGTGTCACCAGTGAGTGTCATGGCCAAGAAGGAATATGAGTCCAGGTTTCAGGAGACCTAGTCCAACAATCTAACCACTACACACTACATTGGTTGACACATGGCTACCTTAAACTTGAGTTGAAGAGATATATCACATGATGTTGTCTGTCAAAATCATGTTAAGAAAAATCTGTTAGCCTTATTTGTTCCATATTGTGCTAAAGGTCAGATGGGAATAGATAACAACCCTATAGATACGTGTTACATTCATTGCTATATTAAATATGGTATGTCTTCACTCAGAAATCCTAATAGCCTATTTCTTTCCACAGAAAAGTTGTACATACTTCATTTTTTTAAATCAACAGACTTTAGTGCTTATTTGTGGCTGAATTGGGGCCAGTGTAAGTAAAGAGACTGGCTTTGTCAAAGGAGAAAATGTTGATTTTTGTTAGCAGTTGAAGGAAAGCTCTCATGTAGTTCATGAGGTCAAAAGGCCTGTGTGTTTGGCAGCTTGGAGAGCTGGAGTCATGCTCCCTCTTCTTCTAATGTGGGCTTGATTTAGAGGTTGACATTGGAGCTGAAAAGAGACTTTCCATTGACTTCAAAGGCCTCTGGACTAGGCTGCTGTGTAGTCATTGTATCAGTGGCCTGAATTCATTTCAGGTTGGCACTCAGTCAGCACAGCTGACTGCTGATCTGTTACAGATGCAGCAAAGTGGCTTGATGCAAGTCACTCTCTGATCTAATATCCACAGTGAGAATGAAATGACATGCCAGGCCTATGTGCAGAATCTTGGGCCATCTTCAGGCATTTAACTGTTCAGAGAGATTTTCCCAAAGCAACAAGGCAATGCGATCAAGCTGTCAGTGGGCCTCAAGTTCTAGTGCCTTTCATAGTTGGATAAGGGGATCAAGTACACAGCATTTGTGGAAAAGCAAAGATCTTTCTGAGAGGTTAACTTCAGAGAGCCACCATTAAATTTCCAGTTTCTTTGAAGACATCAGCCAGCCTCCTGCAAACATGAAACAAGGTTTACAGTAGAATGCCATACTTTCTGAGGCACTTTGACAGCTCTTGCTCTTCTCAAACTAGTAGAGCTGGATGAGGTCCTGGTATAAAAGAGGAGTTGAACCATAATATCACAGCAGTCTTATTTCATGAAATAAAGAGGTGATTGATTGTTGGGAGACAAGCTATGAGAAATCTGGGGAACATAGTTAAAAGTAGGGACATCACCTTGCAAACAAAAGTCCACATAGTCAAAGCGATGGTATTCCCGGTGGTAATGTATGGGTGTGAGAGATGGACAGTGAAGAAAGTTGAGCACAGAAGAATAGATGCTTTTGAAATGTGGTGTTGGAGGAGAGTTTTGAGAGTACCCTGGATAGTGAAGAGAATAAATAGGTCGATCTTAGAAGAAATCAACCCTGACTGCTCGTTGGAAAGTCAAATAGTGAAGATGATGCTAAAGTACTTTGGACATCAAATGAGAAGAGAGGATTCACATGAGAAAGCCTTGATGCTGGGAAAGGTGGAGGGCAAAAGAAAAAGGGGGCAGCAGAAAATGATATGGTTAGATGGTATTGTGGATGCAATAGGCACAGAGTTGGGTGGGTTGAGGAGAATAGTGGAGGATAGAGATGCCTGGCAGGCAATGGTCCATGGGGTTGCAAAGGGTCAGAATTGACTGTGTGACTGAACAACAAAAAATCACAGCAGTTTGAAAGCGATGATGTTGCCTGATTTATGAAACTAAGTAGCATTGGTTCAGGTTAGTACTTGGATGAGAGATCACTGGGTAATACCAAAGATCACCAGGTAGGGATCAGAAATCATTTTCTTTCTGCAGTCACTGCCAGTCAGAGTTGATGTTACTGAGTGAGATGGATCTATATTCTTACTCAGTAAATAAGCATCTGAACCTAACCGGGGGAGGTGTACTCTAACCTGACCCCACATATTCAGATACTAGTTTCATTGATATCCTATCTTTTCTCTAACGTCAAGGCAAAGTCTATGGTTCTCCTCCCCTATTAGATATCTCCAATAAATGTATGTTAATAATAATCTGATGGGATGTTTCAAGCTCAGCCGCAGGAGGGACTTTAATAGGTAATGGCTATTATGTCTTGCACCAAGACCCAATTATTTCAGTGGAAGAAGGTAAACTCATACTAAGACTGAAATCCTGTGGCTTTCTTATGCATGCAGAAGACTGATGTTGTGACCTTAAGTGAATTCCAGCTGGCAATTAACAAGTATCTTTTGGGATTCTTGAGAAAGCATACAGCCAGCAGGCCCATATTCCCCCAAAGCAGCAGCCTGTTAACTGCCAGCTGGAAGGCAGTAAATATTCTGCTGTTTGCCTTCTGCTCATATAACAAAGCAACAGGATTTCAGTTCATACGTGGCAACTGTGTTTCAACATGCCTCTTTAGCCTGGTTCAGTCATTCTTATCTGTAGACATGCAAAAAAAGGGAGTATGCTAACCTTTCTTCTTCTTGCTTTGTTTCTGTATCCACAGGTAGAGAGCAACATACTTCAAACAAGAAGCTTCCACTGTCTTTAGAGACTGCTACTGTGAATTTGAATCCTGGTTTTCTAAGTTTTCAACCCAGGCGAATAGTCTCCATCAACAGTGGAGAGACTTTGCTTCAGACCCATTGCCCTTCCTATGTTAAGGGCAACAAACGTAATGGAAGACAAAGGATAGAGTGAGCATTCTTATCTTGTGTATTTATGATGGCTACCTAATACTTTTGTAAACATACAATTGGCATGAACCAGAAGACAGTGGACAATCAGAAATCTCTAATATGAGTCCACCATGTACCGAACTTGTCACTTCTACCCCCTGCATACATTGTTGTACAAGGATCTCATATTTGTTATCCTATTGACAAAACAATGTCTGTGGAAGACTGATGACGATATCATCAGTAAGGGTAACTTTTGGTACTTAAAAACATCCTGCCTCTGTCTTGTGGCTTTTCAAAATCCTGAGTAAATCTATTTATTTATTTATTTGTTCTAACTTGTTATCCCGGCCCAATCGGGTAAAACCCAACTCTGGGCGGCTTACAAAACAGGTTTACAAATACATAGTTGAAGACCACTGATCAAAATTCAATTCCTTATTAACAGTTAAAAAATATGAATTAATACAATATTAAAAGTTAGGCTAAAAAGAAATTAAACATTTTCGAATTACAAAATTACAAAAATTGTTAAAAGAACAAGGGCAGGAGTAAGGAGGTAAGGAGGTAAGAGCAGAGGATGGTTGTCTCATCTGTCTCATCATGCAATCCAGCATTCTTTGATCCCCAAACTTGTCCTGCCAGCCAGGTTTTAAGGCCTTTCCGGAAGGGCAGGAGCTCTGTCTGTTGTCGTAGCTCGATTGGCAGGAGGTTCCACAGGGCCGGGGCGGACACGGAGAAGGGCCTCCTCCTCTCTAGCTGATGGAATTGCAAGAGAGCCTCTCCGATCAGCCCTGGTGGGACGGACAGACGTTCTTGGGGTGACACGGTCTCTGAGGTATCCTGGCCCACTACCATATTATTGTAAGAAATCCATGTTATTGTGAGAAATCCATGTTATTGTGAGAAATCCATGTTATTGTGAGAAATCCATGTTATTGTGAGAAATCCAAAGGAGCCACAGGACAGAAAGGGTTGGTCTTTTAATCATAGGAAGTTATTGTATATGGGATTAATATACAGATACAAAACTGTATATTTTGTATCTCTGTTAGCCACCCAGAGTCACTCTACAAGTGGGGCGACATACAAGTTTATCATCATCATCATCATCATCATCATCATCATCATCATCATCATCATCATCATCAACAACAACAACAACAACAACAACAACAACAACAACAACAACAACAACAACAACAATAATAATAATAATAATAATAATAATAATAATAATAATAATAATAATAATAATAATAATAATAATAATAATAATAATAATAATAATAATAATAATAATAATAATAATAATAATAATAGTCCTAGCTGGTAGTTGTCATCCAGTGTGAATGTTTTTCAGTTACTATAAAGACTTCCTCTTTCTGTCCTGTAGATCCTGCTGCTTCACAGGATGAAATGGGTTACACAGAAGTTGGAAAACCCATGAAATGGAAGTAGGAAGTTTTCAATTATTTAATTGCCCCCTGCTTGTGATATGCTCGTCCTTTCTAAGGCACAAGTTACACAACAGGAGTCCAGGTTTGTTTGGTTTTTTTGTTCTGAAGGGTGCAAGCTTAATGTTAGCTATTGAAAGTTCACTTCTGTATTAATGGCTCCCAGACAGAAACTTAAAATTACATCTAATCGTGGGGAAAGGGGGGGAGTCTACTGATTTCTTTCTCAGAGAGGTGAGATTAAAAGAGAAGGGTTTTGCAGTTTAGTTTAGTGTAGATGCAGAGTTCAATAAGACCTGCCCCTTTGGGCAAGAATGGCAAAATGCTCATGTGGTGCAGCATGTTCACTTTTCTGGACAAGCCTTCTACATAAAGCAGCTTCCTGTGGTCCTCTGCTGAACTAGGCTTTCTGGTTGAGCAATTTTGGTAGCTGTAATAAAAAAAATGACTTTCCCAAGCTTTTCTTAGAGACATATGGCTGGAAACCATAAAGGGTTTATGGTTGCAACATCAGAGTCAAGTTTGTTCATATAGCCATAGCCATATTTATCTCTCTTTAATTAATCTTTCCTGCCCTTGGGTTTTATGAAAAGCTGGTGCCAGCTTTATAGTCAATGGCAACAACATCCCACTGGGAGGAACCCCAGGAGAGCCTCCAAGAAACTGTAGAGGAGGTTGGCTTAATTTCTGTGCATCTTTCTGGCTTGTCCAGACTATGATATCACCCACTTGGACATCCTACAATGAAAAGGTGTGTGAATGGGTGTGGGTGTGTCTTCTGACTGCCTCCAATGATTCACCTTTAAAAAATGGAGTAATTAAGTGTTCTAATCCTCTGTCATGAAATCCATGGCAAAAGACCAGCTGATTCACAACTCTGTGCAAACATGTTTCCCCCTTTGTAGAGGTTGCCTGACTCCAGCCCAGCTCAGTTTTCCTATAGCATCCTGACTTGCATTATACATCCCGTCTTAGGAATCTTATCACATTGCTGTTTTATGATTGCCTAAGAATGATAAGAGATCAAATCAATCAATCCTAAAGGAAATCAACCCTGACTGCTCCTTAGAAGGACAAATACTGAAGCTGAAGCTCAAGTACTCTGGCCACCAAATGAGAAGAAAGGTCTCACTGGAGAAGGCCCTGATGGTGGGAAAGATCGAGGGCAAAAGGAAAGGGGGGCAGAAGAGAATGAGATGGCTAGATGGCATCATTGACACAGTGGGCGTAGATCTGGGCAGACTCTGCAGATGACAGATGACAGAGGAGCCTGCGTGTTGTAGTCCATGGGGTCACAAAGGGTCAGATTTGACTGTGCGACTAAACAACAAGAAAAAATGATAGAATGCAATTGTTGCTAAAGATTGACACCAGGAGAGTTGAGGGGTGAAGACAGGATCCAGTTTTCTGTAAATGTACAAAGCCAGTCATTTACAAACTGTGAGTCAAGGAACGCTAGTGTGCTATTGGGGGAGGGGGGAGGTTGTTCCTAAATCTGCCATTTTCATAAATGCTGCCACTAGTCTGCTGCCTGGGGCCAGTTATAAGGACAGATAATACCCCTGCTACAATAATTGCACTGATTTTTTGGGACAAATTCAAAGTGTTGGCTATGACATTGTTGTAGTTGTTCAGCCACACATGTTACATATATAAGCAGCCAGGGGAATGAGGGTGGGCAAACTGGTAAGTCAGGGTGGGCAAAGCCCACCCTGGCCAACCCCTGGCTATGGCCCTGAATCTCTCATCTGGGAGGTTAGGCTGTAAGCAAAGGGTTGAAAGACCTACTTCTTCAGGCAGGCTTTTAACATCTATAACTTAATTCCTAGATGCTGGATTTTTGTTTTTCTAAGATTGTTTGTAACATTTTAAATGATTTTAAAATACAGTAGAACCCCATATAACGAATGCCTCTTACAGCGAAAAAATTGTACAATGATTAGAATTTGAAAAAACATTGTGCCCCGTATAACAACTATATTTGTTATACGATGCAATGCATCTCTATGGGAAAAATTGTACAATGAATTTTTGTCGTTGTATGATTTTCCCCATAGAGACATTCATTGTACAATGCATCCCATAGGGATATTTGCTATACAATGCATGCATCATATAGCAATTAAATTGTACAACAACTATCCCCATGGAATGAATTAAAGTTGTTATACAGGGTACTATTGTAAGTAACAATTATATATATATATATACACACACACAAATAGCTATTAGAACACTCTCTGTGGAGTTCACAAGGTAATTAGCATTTTGCCCCAAACATGCTGTGTACTCATTTTACCAACTTTGGAAGGATGGAAGGCTGAGTCTGCTTAGAGCCCTGCCAGGATTGACCAGGGCATTTGACTGCAGTACAGAAGTTTAAACACTGCACCACGAGGGCTCATAAGTACTGGGTTTTTAATTATTATTGCAATTTAATTGCTTTTAATCTGTCATTTATTGTCCTTTAGTATTACTTTATTAACATTGTGAGCCATCTTGAGTCCTCTCAAGGGGAGATGATTGTCTAAATTCTAAACAAAAAGTTGCTGACATGTTTAGAAACATACTGCATCAGACTGAGCTGCACATCCGCACACAATTAGCATGACAGCTTTGTTCCACTGCCACTCTTCTGCAGAAAATACTAATAATATATTAAAAACTTAGACTGAAGGCAGTCTCCCACCAGGACTTGATTCTGCCTGGACCATTTAAAGTCATTTAATAGACTTCAAAGCAAAGTTGGAAGATCAAAGAATAATCAAGTAAAATAGGGTTGTTTGGATAATGAACAAACCTGTCAATGTGTAGAAGTTGAATAAATTGAGCATTTATGTGCATGCAATTTATATTCTATCACATGTAGAAAAAAAGTCTAGTGAATGGCTGAGATAATGCTACCAAAGTAGCCCAGTTCTGATAAAAAACAGTCCAATTATTTTAACATTTTAATTTATTTTGAAATTTACCTATATTTCCTGTGCATCTATAATTTTAAACTGTACAACACTTTGATGTGAATAAAGAAGAACAACCAGGAAAATGGTGGTCTACAAATAGTGAATGAATGAGCTATCTAAGGCTGGGTGTTATATTTACTAGAAGCATCACAAGAGTCCAGAAATAGAATTTGGATTTGCCAATACATTTAACCTTGTTATTCTTAAAGTAAGTTTTTCATCTCTCTTTTTTCTGAAGTGCTATTCATCTGTAATACACAGTCTAGACCAGGGGGTCAGCAAACTTGGCTCTCCAGGTGTTCTTGGACTTCAATTCCCAGAAGCCCAAGTCAGTACACCTGCTGACCAGGGCTTCTGGGAATTGAAGTCCAAGAACATCTGGAAAGCCAAGTTTGCTGACTCCTGGTCTAGACTATCTGAAGGAACATATCTCCTTCTACAAGCTTCCAGGTTTATTAACAGCAACCTCCTCTTACTCTCACCATTTGTACAAACATTTCTGACTACAAAAGAGAGAGCTTTTATTTGGCTGCTGCTCCCAGATTACAGGACTCCTTCCACCCAGTTGCCTCCTTCCCTCTTTTCCTTCTGCCAGCAATTGAAGACTTACCCCCTTTAGTCAGCCTTTTGGGGAGTCAGTGCACAATTGAGGCAAAGAGCTTGATAGTCTCTTAAGTGGTGATTTGGCACTTAAATGCTTTCTCCCATTCTGAGGTTACCAAAGCCTTCTCTAGGGCCAAAAGGATCCATAGGGATCCTCAAACCTTGAAGTAGGAATAGGAAGCTTGCAGTAATTTAAATTAAATATCCCCACCAGTGGCTGATAATGCCTTCTGGTTTACACAGTGTAAGTGATGCCAAGAAGATTCCAGCCAGTATGTGTTTAATTAATTGTGATTTTAAAGTATTTTTGTAAATTGCCTTGGGTCCATGCACAGGGGGAGAGAAGGATAGAGATTAAATGAACTACTGTCTTTCATTGACAGCTTACTGTTAGCTTTGATAAAGAGTAGAATATTTATTCACATGGCTGCTCCTGTCATCTTACAAAAACAGATCATCTGTTTGTATGATTATATCAGAACATTGCCCTAGAGAACAAGATTTCAAGACAAAATCCAAATGATCAAATTTATTGCTTAAAGAGCACAGCTTGATTGTTTTAGAGCTGATGATAAAAGCTTCTACACTATTAGCCAGGACATGAAACAGTCACTGGGGGACAGAAATCCCAAAGTCCTAAATGTTTAAACTCTGACTTTTCTGTACTATATAACTTTTAAAATTTATTGTCTCTTTTGGTTAGCAACTGTTGACAATTAAGTCTTAACAGCTGTGAGGAAACGTCTCGCAAATCAACAATCATTTTGCTGTAGCTGCTCTCCCTAAATGCAGAAAACACATGTGCAGTAACTCTTTATGATGTTACCCAACTGCTACTTGTACCTAAGTGATACAGGTAGGAGTATTCAGGGATGCATCTGCCATGTGGCAGAATGAGGTACTTGTCCCAAGCAATAGCTGCTAGGAAGCAGCAGTAAACTTCTAGAAGATTGCTCCTCTGGGTGAACTATCTAATGTATCTGAAACAAGTGTCACAACACTAGTAATTTGTAGTAAATTTGGAAATGCATGTGTTCATCAGGAAGTTCTCAGAACCAGCATATCCTCAAACCCTACAAGGGTTATTTTAAAAAATAACACCCACAGACAACTGGTTCATTCTATACAAATAAATTTTAAAAAACGTGTTTAGTAAAGCTAATGTCTCCTAATTTTTCATTCAATATTAACTCATCCTTAAATACTTCTCATAGCAACAGGGACCATTTGCATTAATAAAGTGTTGCATTAATAAACCCTTTCTTTCCTAGTTGCTGTGAGGATTGTAAAGGTAAAGGTCTCCCTTCCCCAAAAGCCAGTCGTGTCTGATTCTAGGGGACAGTGCTCATCTTCATTTACAGCCAAAGAGTCAGCACTGTCTGAATCTCAGATATTTCCATAGTCATGTGGCATAATAAGATGCCAGAGCACACAGAATGCTGCTACCTTTCCTACCGAAGTGGTACCTATTTATCTACTTGCAATTTCTTGCTTTTGAACTGCTAGTTTGGCAGGAACTGGGACAGAGATGGAAGCTCACTCCATTGCGCAGCACATGAGTCTCAAACTGCTGACCTGTCGACCTTCTGGTCATCAAGCTCAGCATTTCAACTACTAGGCCAGTGTGAACCACTGTGACAATTGTAGCAAAGCTTAAATGGAACAGGGAACCATGGGGAGAGGGGAAAATATCTTAGCCTTTGCTAATCAGAAAGTCCTAGAAATTGACCCTCTGAGCTCTGGCTCCACTACACTGCTGAAATGATCTGTTTTCATTGACACACTACACTGTTTTAATGAGCACCATGTAAAATTCACCTTGCTGATGTTGCCTTACAGTTCACTTGGTGTTTATTCAGGAAAAATCTATATCATTTAAAAACAAGCTAGAAGCATTTTGAAGTCTGATGTTATATCAGCATACATAAACAATAAAATTAGGACCACTGTTTTGAAAGGTAGACCCATTTCTGGTTCTGCTCTCTTCCTATTTCTCTCTCAGACTGTCAACAATGAATTAGTGACAGGAAATACACATGTACAGTAATACCTCATATAACATTAGTATCGAATAACACGAAAATCGCATAACATCAAGGAATCTGGGGGGAAGAATTGCATCAGATAACATTAAGATCCTATGGGATGCTTCAGATAACAACCGTGAAAGCCTGTGTGGTTACAATGTATCTCTATGGATCCCATAGAGGATCAGATAACACTAAAAATCATATAACACGAAGACTTGTGGAACCAGGTTTTAGTGTTATATGAGGTTTTACTGTACTTGTTATTTATTTCAGAATGTTTCTAATTGCATAAATTATCAATAAAAGATACAGAGGTGTCATACCATTTGGAATTTTAGATGTTTCTTCAATGGCCAGTTCCTGACATAAAAGTTGGCAAAACAAAGCAAAGCAAAGCAAAGCAAAGCAATTATACTTATATGTTGCCCCATACTACTTAGTGCAGTCTCTGGGTGGTTCACAAGTTAATTAGCATTTTGCCTCCAACATGCTGGGTACTCATTTTGCCAACCTTGGAAGAATGGAAGGCTGAGTCAACCTTGATTTCTTGTCAGAATCGAACTCACAATGTTCTGGTTGCAGTACAGCAGTACAACCACTGTGCCACCAGGGCTCTTAATCTCGTGTTCCAAATCCTTTCAAGAACTTCTGTTTTGTCTTTCTTTCTGCTTTTCTATTTCTATGTTCATCCTTCACAAGAAGCAACTATTTTCTATACCGTTATACCTTATTACTTCAAGAATTATTTACTGCCTGCAATTCTATGCGCATTTATGTGGCTGTAAATCTTACTGGACTCGATAGCACTTACATCAGAGTAGGTATATATAGGCTAATGTCTTCATTTAATTCTGCACTATTAACTGTGATTATTATTTCATTATCCAAGTGCTTCAAGACACACTCTCTATGTATATAGTATTATACTTCCTTAAAAGAAAAATAAGAATTATGGATATATTGGAGTATTGCATTAGTATTTAGACTATTCTTTTAAAAGCATTTCCTTTCTATACTAAATCCAGATGGTGATATAATCATTTTGCAGTGAGCAACCTGCCCCATAAAGATCTTAGAATAGTGTTGTAGAAGCTCTGAAGTTCTACTAAAGGGAAGATTATTCCATTATGGGAAATGATTTGCTCACCTGCAATAAAAGCATAACAGACTAATACAGAGAAATGGAACTGGCCAAAAAGCACTTTCTCATATCTCCTGTTCCAGCTGCAATTGGGAGGGCCAGCTCTATATGTGACTGGAACACTTTGCTTTGTTTAAATACCCCAGGGTCCATTGACCTGTACTATGTTACAGAGAATTCCAAGTACAGTACATTTATCCAGACTAATATTGGGATATGGGTGAGGTGCATGTGTTTATGCCAAGAGCTGAATTCTCAAGGCTACATTTTGAAAAGTTAATGTCTTTAAAAACAAGAATGGAAAAAACTGAAAAGAAGGAAAGATTACAATTCAAGGAATGCCTAGACTTAAAGAAATCTTACATTTCTAGAACCATGGTTTTCATAACAAACTCTAAATAGGGCAAATATTGATCCTTTAAAATTAGTGACTGAATTCTGTTTCTAAGTAATTCTATATTTGGCCAAGTAATGACAGGAAGGGTGGATTATAAGCAAACAAACAAACAAAGCCAGAAAGGTTTTCAGAAGCAATGAAGTGTGAAAACAAGGGAACCATCCAAGATAAGAAAAGCAGATGTAGTTGGACTAGGAAAAATGGGAACAAGTGGTCAGAAAAGAATAGTGAAGTAAGTATCGGAATAAAATGGATGAAATGACTGCTGGGACAAAAATTGCTTGCAAATATTGACAAAACATCAATAACAGATGCCATGTTTGGGGGCACTACAGTTCTGTTCCCAGTAGCAAGGCAAGTGATTGTGGAAACTGGAATTTAAAGGAACAAATGGGAGTAGGATATGATGATTAAGGAGATGAAGGGAAATACATTAACCCGATTCTTGTGTCATACCCTAAACTGTGTAAGGTTCTAAACATGGAGGGGCAAAATATGTATGTGTGTTTATTAATATGTACATTAACATAATTTTTCTATTATAATAGAAATGATGCCATATATTTGTTCATATGGCAAATACTGGGGAGTCCCAGGGTCTACTTCAAATATGGATGTCTATTGCTTGAAATCTACAGCATCAAGAGTAAATATGCATCACACACAGTGTTTTTCATACCACCTCAGCACTTTTAAATGGAATCAGTGCACACATTGATCTGCCAAATCATCAACTGTGGCAAAGTCCAGTAGTGCATATAAATGTATAAGTAAACAATGAGTTTCATCTACATGAGTACCAAATGATGATCTACAACAGGGGTTCCAAACCTTTTTGGGCTGCAGGCCAGACCATGCCCCCTAGACAGCTGAGTGGGCCTGTCACATGGTTCCTCCTTCCGTAAACACTGCTGTAAAATACATCTGTGGCTGTTGCAAACACATTTATGATAGCTGTGGGTATATTTACAGCAGTGTTTATGGTAGGCATGGGCACTTTTATGCATGTGTGGTTACATTTTACAGCTGTTGGGCCACATGAAATGGTGCCATGGGCCGGGGATGGCCCACGGGCTCTAGGTTGGCCACCCTTTGATCTACAAGGAAAGAATCTGGTTGCATGACTGAAGTACAGTCTGGTCAAGTGAAATCTGCTCTGTTCTATGGCTGTAACTATATCTTTGTAGGTTTTTAATTGCTTTTGATGTTTTTAATAAATGTTTGAAAGTCAGTCATATCCAATTCTCGGGTGTGATGCTCATCAATGTTTATAGCCAAAGAGCCAGCACTGCCTGTGTCTGCAGAGGTTTCCGTGGACATGTGGCAGTCATGACTAGAGTGCATGAATGTTGTTTACCTTCCCACTGAAGCGGCACCTACCGGTATTTATCTACTTGCAATTTCTTGCTTTCAAACTGATAGGTTGGCAGGAGCTAGGACAGAGATGGGAGCTCATTCCATTGTGCAGCACTCAGGTCTCAAACTGCTGACCTGCCAACTTTCTAGTCATCAAATTAAGTGTCTTAACTACTACAGTCCCTTTACAGTCCCTTTAATGTATATACTTAACTTTAATATCTTTATATTTTTTATATGATTTTATATGATTTTTTAAAAGTTACATTTGGTTTTATCTGTTTTTATTTGTTTCACATGTGTGCAAGCTGCCTTGAGTAGTTTATTTTAAGTGAAAAGCAAGATATAAATGTAATAAATAATCAATCAATCATAGATGAGTGGACCTAGACCTTCTGTTTCCTATACAGCATAGCCATGGTGGCTGCTCCGATAGGGCAACTGAGGAACCACACCACATCATACTAAGGCCACCTTCAACTAGCTGCCTTCTTACCAGGACAGAAAAACAGAGTCCCTTGTGTGCCTGGCTTTGCTGTGAGTGTTTGTGAACATGTGTATGTGAATGAGAGAAAGAGAAATGGGCAGGTAGACTCAAATGAAAACATTTCTGATTTGAGATTAGGTGTATTTTTCCTCAAATGAGTTTTAGAGTAATTAATCCTGTGGAGTGAGGAAGAGTCTGAGGTCTCCAGAATGAGACTGGATTCCACTGGTGCCATATGCAGGCCAGTCAAATATAGATGGACAAGATGATAAATGAGTCTGTAGGCTCAATGAATGGAAGGAAAAATGAATAGAATAGGCAGAATTTAGAATTCTGAGCAGTGTTGATTTAAGGAATTAAGTAGAGTGGAACAATGGGAGTAGTCAATGTGAGCCAATCCTAGATCAAGAAAGATTAAATTTGTGTGAGTTAAAGAAATTTTAGAAAATTCTATTGTCCTTTGAAAAGATAAAGACAACAAGCTTCAGACTCTATAGCAATCATGCTAGTCAAGCAATAGAGTATAAAGCTATGACACATTTTTGAAGGAAAGTAAGTATATGACAGCATTGGTAAAACAGAGAAAACCAAGCCTTTCTCTGCTGTCATCAATTTATTTCACAATTAGAATTTATTCACAAAATATATAACAGATGAACAAAGTCGAACATTAGTCCTACCTAGAGTACAATCACAGAAGTCAAAGGAACCAGCTAGTTAAGATTCCTAAGTGCAATTCATTTCTATGCTATTCTAAATTGAACAAACATTGGAGATAATTCAGCTGTACATCATGATATGAATGCATACATTGTTTTCATGAAGTTAAGAGTAACTGCAGATAATCATTCTATATAATATCTGTTATTAATCAGATTAACATTTGTTTTCTTATTTCTGTCAAATGCTGATTTTTGTACAACCAAGTTTTTAATGTATGTTTGGGTTTATGGCTGCATCATCACTCTTTTCCACAATTAGTTCGCTACATTTAATAAATTTCAAATGAATGTATGCCACTCACTTCACACAATTCTATATTTTAGAAAACCCTAAACAGTACATTCTACATATCATATGGGAAGCTGGACTAGAATGCACTGAAAGCAAAGTGAAAGTTGGTGGAACATCCCTGATTTAAGATATGTAGATGACACTATATTACTGGTAGAAAGCAATAGTGACTTGAAATAACTCCTGATGAAAGTGAAAGAAGAATGTGCTAAAGCATAACAGCAGTTGAATATTAAGAAGATAAAAATTATGAATACAGAACAAATGAACAATTTTAATAAAGTGATTTATTAAACATTTTGTATACTTCAGTTCAATTATCAGACCAAATAGACTGCAGCCAAGAAATCAGACTGATACTTAGTAATGCAGCTGTGAAGGAACTGGAAAAGATCATTGAATGTAAGAATTGTGTCACTAAAGACCAAGGCAAAAATCATAAACATGACTTCATTTCTAGTCATTACAAATGAACACGGGCAGTGAAGAAAACTTACAGGGAAAAGATTCATTTGAAATATGGTGGTGGGGAAGAGCTTTGTTGATGCCCTGGACTGCCAGAAAGTTAGACAAATGAGTTCTAAATAAAATCAAGTCTGAACTCTCTAGAGATAAAAATGATAAAACACAGGCTGTCATATATTGGGCACATCATGAGAAGACAAAACTCCCTGGAAAAGACAATGACTTCAAGCATCAGTTTGCAAAAATCAGCAGAGTTGCCAATAACAGGATATTTGGAAGATCAGTCATTCATCAGGTCACCGTAACTTGTAGATGATTCGACAGCACATACCAAAATTCAACAACAACAACAACAACAAACAACCCCTGTATCTAAGTATCAACTAGGGATGTAAAGAGGAGGCAGGAAGAAACCTGGGAACTTTGGTTTTTCCCCCAGAAAAATTGGGAAGGGAAAATTGACTGGGGGGATGGGAAAATTTGGGGGAAACACAATCAATGATTCTACAGTTCATAGGTGTGAGTTATTTTGAAGGAAAAGCCTTTAGCAGGCTAGGAGTATACCATTCCACATAAATCATACGCTAGAGATGTAAACCTTCCAGGAATTTTGAAAGGAGGGAAGTTTGCACAAGTAAAGCATGTCTAGTGCAGAGGAAAAAATAAATGCATTTCGAAAAACAACAGATTTTTCCAAAAATGTCATCCTTTTATTCCTTTGAATTTTATATCAGATAATAGTTCCCAAAATCATTCCATGACTTACGTTACAAAATGAGGTTTACATACACCATTAATGAAGTAAAAATATTTCTTTTACTAACAAAAATAATAATACAATAATCCATTTAACTGAACTAATGGAATAATTATAATTGGAAATTTTAGACTAACAACATTCAGTGAGTAAGTAGAGGATAACAAAGTAATTAGGGTTTTTTTTAACATTTACTTTACGTTCCCAAAAAGTCTACATTTTTTAATTATTTCCACTCTCATCAGATGAGTCAAAACTTGCACTTTCTTCAGCTTCAGTTGTAACAGAACTACTGTATTATTTTGAACACCCACCACTTTTCTTTTCCTCCAGAAGCAGGTGAGAAGGGATTGTCACTAATTTATTGACTCTTGTATTCGCCAAATGATTTTGAGCCACAGTGTGTGTTTTCTCATAGGTAGACCAGATACATTCAGAAGATGCTGATGTCAGGAGAATGGATAACAGTTTTATGGCTACATCACGAAGGATCTGACTTTTGCAGAGCCCCTTCCACAATACAAGTGGTGAAGTATGATCTACTCTTTCCCATAAAAACTGCTTGCTCCAAAAACCCATCTTTGCCTTGTATTCTGCTATATTTGCAACAACTTTTCCCTGATCATGTCCCGTTTCTTCTGAATTATTTATTATTAATTCCATTGTCCTGGAGACCTCATCATCTGATACGTGTTTCCCTTAGAAACATGGATCAACTAAATTTGCAGCAAAATGAATATTTTTGCAACGAAAGTTTATTTTCCTTATTATTTCCAAAAATCTCTGCTCCTCATTCTTTAGTCTGGGTGTTTTACTAACAGTCCTTCAGGTTCTGTTATTTTACTTGTTATTTCAGAAAACATTTCAGGTACTTGAAACAAATGTGTGTTATCAGATTCTATACTTGTTATTGCAGTAGTTATGGGTTTCAGAAGAGGAGCTGTAAATTCTACATGAGTCTAGAATACATCATTGTCCAAAGCAATCTTCCTCATTTGTTTATTGAGTGGTAAACCATTTTGAACAAAAGTTAGTTGTAGAGTTTCAATTCCCCCCCCCCTTGATAAACAACATTTTGCTTCATCTGAATTTTTAGTAAAGATAAAGTTTTCCCTTGCTCGAAAGCCAGTCATATCCGACTCTAGGGTTCAGTGCTCATCTCTATTTCAAAACCTAAGAGCTAGTGCTGTCTGCTTCTGCAAACGTTTCCATGGTCATGTGGCAGGCATGACTAGACACCAGAGCACATTTTTAAGTAAACTGAAAAAAATTGCATTTCCCAGGTCACTGTTGACTGGAATACAGGGTGCGATTAGATAACTATTTAGATTGTATTTTGGAGTGCTGGCAGCATAGTCTGCTTTGCTGTATTTGCCAGTGACCAGATAATATTGTATACAACAAATTGCAAACCAGCCTGATACTTCTCTGTGCCATGTCTGGATCTTTTCTAGTCCAAGAGCAGGCTCGCGTTGTGGTTGTTGTCGCCGCTACTGCCACTGCTGTTGTTGAGTAGTTTGGTGCAATCAGGACTGGATGGAAATGTCACTTTAAAGGGTTCTTTTTAAGACAGGGGTTTGCAACCTTTTTGCACCAAGGGCTGATCATGCCCCCACACACACAGGTGAGAGGGCCAGAGGTGAGGTTCCACCCAGCGCTTCTGGTGCTTCCAGCAGTGGTGGCAGCGGTGGCATTCATGATGAGATCTTGGCTGTTTTTGATGTTTCCCATGGAGGCAGGAGTGAAGGTGGTGCATTTTTGCTGTGTTTTCAGATATTATTTTTTTTTTGCCAAATTTGTGAATCATTTCTATGGCATTTTCAGTGCATCTGGCATGTTTTTGGTGCTTCTGGTGGTGGCAACCCCGGGATTCTCACCATGGGCCAGATGAATTGACTCTGTATGCCTGATTCACTTGAAGAGAGGATTCACTTGAGAAAGCCTTGATGCTTGGAAAGGTTGAGGACAAAAGAAGAAGGGGGAGGCCAAAAATGAGATGGCTAGATGGTATTGTGGACGCAATGGGCACAGAGCTGAGCGAGTTGAGGAGGATGGTGGAGGACAGAAGTGCCTGGCGAACAGTGGTCCATGGGGTCACAAAGGGTCGGAATCGACTGTGCAACTGAACAACAACAAATGCCTGATTAGGCCCATGGACCATAGGTTGTAAATCCCTGTTTTAAGATAACAGCCCAGAAACAAGCTTTTTCAATGTGGTCTGGTGTGATTTTTATATCACCATTTTTTGCATACTCAGTTACCTTCAGATGTACATGCAAGGGACCGACCGACCGACTGACTAACTGGCTGGCTGGCTGGCTGGCCAGCAGGCAGGCAGGCAGATGCTGGGGATTATATCAAAAACTGAATTTATAGAGGAATATTGCATCCAAAAGTCATGTGTTAGGAAGAATGACTAGTGCAGAATATGGTTTGGATCTCAACACCAAGAAGACTAAATATCTTGTTATAAACCAAGCACCAAACCACTGCAAGCTAAATGCAGGAACACAAAAAATCGAAAGAATGGATAAAATTGTCTATTTGGGCAGTATGTTAAATGAAAAGTGGGATCCCAGGGAAGAGATTAAAATATGAATAGAAAAAGCAAAATCCACCTTCATAAAAATGTGACATTTGTTATGCAGCAGAGATCTAACTCTCACTACAAAGATCCAGATAGTGAAATGTTACATATTCCCACTGTTGAAATATGGAGTTGAAGCTTAGACATTGACTAAAACAATGGCGGTGAACCTATGGCTCATGTGCCACAAGTGGCACTCAGAGCCCTCTAAGTAAGCACCCATGCCCTTCTGTTCTGCCCTTCTGTCCAGAAACCCAATGAGAGTGCTCCCTTCATCCACCAGCACAGAGTTTGCCCTGCCCCTCTGCCCAGCAGCCCAATGGGAGCATTTCCTCCCTCCCCTGTCCCTGTGTTGGCACTTTGTGATAAATAAGTGGATTTGGGATTGCAGTTTGGGCACTCGGTTTCTAAAAGGTTTGCCATCACTGGACTAAAACATCTTAAAAGAAAGTTGAAGTTTTTGAAATGTGGATCTACAGACAGCTGCTAAGGATATCATGAATTGACCATATGTCTATTGTAGAAGTCTTGCAACTTATAGATAAAGATCAAGAATTGTTCAAGACCATTAAACAAAGAAAGCTCTTTATGCAAGGAAAAATCATTGGAAAGAATGGCCCTGGATATAGACAGACTTTGTAGCTAAAGAACCTGAGAGACTAGTGAGGAATGTCCTTGGAAGAACTGTTCCAAGGAGTTAAGAACAGGAAGACTATTGCCATGATGATAGTCAATATTTGGAACAGGTACAGCATTTGAAGAAGGAAGGATGACAATTTAAAAGAATATGACTTTCCTTGTAAGTTTTAAAAAATCAACAGACTGTTGCAGCAATTAGACATAGCATCTTTATGACTGAATACATGGAAAACTAGACCAAGTCATCCATCTCTGTCTCTAAACCATATGAATAAAGAGAGCAGAAAAGTTTTGCTTTTGACTACAGTTCCTAGAGTTATGGAACAGAGCTTTCTAGTACTCCAAAAGTGATTTTTCCTTGTTCTACATAAATCCAAGACAAAATGGTAAATGAAAGAAAGGAAATATTTCTGTTTTTTCCTATAGAATATTAGATCTTCAAAAGCTGAAATTTTCCATTTTAATTTCCCAATCAAGCTAGTTTCTTAACTGAAAATATCAAAACCATGCAGGCTTTCTCCAGACTTGAGGTGGCTATCTGTCTCTGAATCAACCACATTAGAAGGCTTTAACCACATGCCATTATGTTGGAGACTCTTCCATGCTTATTTCCTTAATAGTAACAAAGGAAAGAAACAGGACCCAAAATAGTAGGCAAGGATGTCATCATTTTGTTTATTCTTTTCCACAGAGGATATAGCTATAACTTGCTGGAGGCATCCGTGGCTTTTTTAAAAGAGGAAAATGTCTTTTATCTAACAAAGTATACCATAGTTTCCTTCAGTAGGCATGAAAACTAAAACTCTTGTATCTCCCCTTCCTACCATTCTAATGTGTTTTTCAAGTGTTAACTACGTCAAAGCCATGAAACAGAATGGAAAATCTTTATAAAAATTAATCCACAGATCTGTTGTTATTATTAGCTCAGTCTTATGAGAGGAAAAATTAGCCCAATCTTATGAGAGGGAAAATATATATTGTGGGAGCCATATATTAGCACAAAGCAGTGGGTGGGTGGGTAGTAGGTGGCGGCAAGTGCCTCTATCTGATTTGTATCCAAATATTAGTTGTACAAATGAAGACCAAGTTGCCCCAGCTGATTTGGATGTGGCTTGAACTGGTTTATTTTTAGGACTCTGCAGATATTTCTGTGTATTTTAATGTTTCTAGATATGGAGGAAAAAAGCATCTAGAAAATAAAATGTTATAAACTGGGATTTGAGTGAGGTAGTTCTATGCAGCACTATGCAAGGGATAGCTGGATACAAATAGATAGATAGATAGATAGATAGATAGATAGATAGATAGATAGATAGATAGATAGATAGATAGATAGATAGATAGATAGATAGATAGATAGATAGATACTGGGAGTTGCATTAAAATGAACTATACAGAACTATTGCATGCAAAAGTCATATGTCCTTTGCAGCAGTTTTAGGAGTGAAGTGGCTACACAGCAACTTCCTTCCTTCCTTCCTTCCTTCCTTCCTTCCTTCCTTCCTTCCTTCCTTCCTTACTTCCTTCCTTACTTACTTACTTACTTACTTCTAAGGGTCTTCATTCAAAGAAAAAGTATGTTGAAATAATGGAACATATCTCCTTGATATCTTGGCTTGCTGAAACATGTATTCATTGCCTACACCAAGAATTCATCAAACTTGGCTCTCCAGAGGTTCTTGGGCTTCAATCCCCAGGAGCCTGATCAGCAGGTGTGCTCATTGGGCTTCTGGAAATTGAAGTCCAAGAACACTTGGAGAGCCAAATTTGATGAATCCTCTATTTGTATCCAGCTATCCCTTGCATAGTGCTGCATAGAACTATCTCACTCAAATCCCAGTTTATAACATTTTATTTTCTAGATGCTCCTTTTCTCCATATCTAGAAACATTAAAATCCTGGCCTAGCCCAAATCAAAGTGCTGCACAGTTGGCACCCACACCTTTGGAACCTACACAGGCAACCATCATACAAACCAAAAGGTCCTGCAGATAAAGCCCAGCAACAACAGACATTAAAAAATGAAGTCAATAAGAAAATGGTGGTGGGTGGAGTGAAATATGGTCCCTAGCACTGTTACGACCTGTCCAATCGACATGCACAAGGGAGTCACTCACTCTTCATTTCCACACATACACTGTCATAACTGTAATGAAGACTCAGTGTAATTGCCTAAAGAAAAAGCAACAACATGGTCTATCTAATTATGATCTAATAATGATAATCACATATCTGAACATGAAATAGCTGTTCAGCTGAGTATTTGGTAAATAAACAAATTAGTTTTAACAACCAGTGTTTCCAGCAATAATTCTGGTTTCCATTAAAGTTACACTGCCAATATCCTTCTCCTTTGGTGCTTCTTCTTTTTACCAGAGCAACTGGCAATGAGTATTTTTATGGAAATTTCAGCATTTTTAATCCCAAACAGTACAACAATTAAATAAACTATATTTTTTATGGAAAACTAGATGTACAAATGGGGGTGGGTGGGACTTATTTTAGAGGACAACTAAATGGAAATGACATAAATCCCTGAGATAAAACAGATGGTCCTTATAGGGCTCATTTCATGTCAAAAAGGCTGGTTCTGCAAAATCAGTAGTGATTTTCTTTCTAATTCCTAGCCAATGCTCCATGGTCAAATTTCAGAAGTACATGGGAGCAGGAAGAGAGTGTAAAGTTGGTTTATCATTTGTTTATGTGGTGAATTTTTATACTACGCATCTGACATTGGCATCAATCTGCGTGATTTACATTAATTTACAAAACAAATAAAACCTCAACCATCCCAAAAAAGAAAGCTCAGGGCAACAATATTTTTAAAACACTTTTAAAAAGCAAATAGAGACAGATATGATTGAATTTCATCCTGGACACAGTCCAAGCAGCTGCATTTTGTAACCACTACAACTTCAATACCATCTTCAGTGGTAGGCCTACATAGAGTGTGTTGAGTGAACAGTTCTTGAGATTACCAATGCATGAGCCAGTGTCATGAGAGACTTCCTATAAGGGAATGGGCAAAGCTCAGCTATCAGATGAAAAATGGCAGACATGACCATGGTAGATATCTGTTTCTCAATGGAGAGAGCTGAGCATAGAATAACATCCAGATCCTAAACCTGGTCTTTAGGGGAAGTGTAACTGCATCAAGTCACAGCCAGTTAATACCCAACCATGTCAAGCATCCTGCCTCAACAAGAGGATCTCCATCTTGTCTGGATTCAATCTCAACTTGTTAGCCTTCATCCAGTCAATTATTGTTGCCAGACAGCAATCCAGCACCTGAATGGCATCCACATTCTTGCTAATGTAAAGGATGATGTATTGATGACAATACACTCCAAATCCACATATCGATGATAATACACTCCAAATCTCTGTATGACTTCATGCAGTGGCTTTATATAGATGTCAAATAGCATTGGGGGTATGATTGACCCTTGTGACACCCCACATGCTGCACACAAGGGGCCAAAACCATATCCCTAAGCTGAACCCTCTGGACACAGTCATTGACTGGTTTCAAGAGCCATGAGGGTCAAAGGTCAAGGAAGGAGTTCATGGCCTTACAGTATATAAGTGCCTTGCCTACATAGTCAGGTGTTACAGTTTGAAATAAGTCCAAGACAATAATACAAGATGGTGTTTTGGACTTAACCTAGACATGGAACTCTATTTAGGAACTTGAGATGGTCAATTTGTGCTCGCTGTATATATCAGCATTAATGTAGACAAATGAAGTTCATGATACAATAAATAAATAAATTGGCCTTATCAATCTGGTTAGGTAAAGGTCACCCTTGCTCGAAAGCCAGCCATATCCAACTCTAGGCTTCAGTGCTCATCTCTGTTAATAGCCAAAGAGCCAACACTGTCCGCATCTGTAGATGTTTCTGTAGTCATGTGGCAGGCGTGACTAGACACTGGAGTCATGCAGCACTCAGGTCTCGAACTGATCCACCTCATTAGCTACACCAGGGGTTCTCAACCTACGGCCGGTGGGCTGGATCCAGCCTATGGCACCACCTTAGCCAGCCCACAACCTAACTCCAGCCACCACTTCTGCTGCCGCCACTTCAATCTATGTCTCCTTTGCTTGGCTTGGCATGTCCCTAATGGCACTCCATAGCAGGGTGGATGTTGTAAGGCTTACAACATCTGCCCTGCTATGGAGCACTGTTAGGGACATGCCAAGTCAAGTGGAGGAGACAAGGATTAAGGAGGAGGCTGCAGAAGAAGTAGAAGCAGAAGTGGTGGCTGTGTGAAGTTACGGGCCAAATGAGTTGGTGCCATGCTGCTCCTCCAGGCTGGTAAGTAGGGAAGAGGTGTGTGTGGGGGGCAGTGGTGGATGGTTCAGGGTGGTTGTCATTGGTGGTAGCGGCACTGTGGATGGAGTGGTGGATTGGTCCTGCTGCTGCTGGAGGTGGTGTGTGGGGGGAGTGGGGGGGCTAAGGGTGGTCCCACCACCACAGCTACCAAAGGTAGTGACCACCCCAAGCCCCCCATCCCCTCCCCACTGCCATCACCACTGCTGCACCTATCCAACTTGCCATCAATCTGAGGGGGCATGATCCAGCCCCCAGCTTTAAAAGGTTGAGGACCCTTGAACTAAACAAAAATGAATCAAAGTTCCTTTGGATGACTTTAATCTTAGAGTGGAAATGAGCTACTACTTATTTTTTCAGATGGCCATATCTGATTAAAATAACACTGCCCAGTAGAGATGAGTTCCTAGAACACCCTTTAGACTTCTGTTTGAAGTTTAGCAGCTTCACTAATGATCTTGATATAATAGGCTCTCTTTTCAGCAGCCTCACCAATGAGCATGCTATTATAGGCTCTGTTTGCAGGTTTTTACAGCCCTTGAATATTCACTGGACAGTTCCATTTACACTCTGAGCTTCTTTTTTGCTTTATTGCTCACAACTCCTCTGTTGACCATGGTAAAGGTTGAGCTCTGCATCAGAGAGGACTCTTAGGAGTGATTACATCAACCATACCATTTAGAGACACGGATTTCAAGAATAGCACCAAGAATAGCACCAACCAGATCAGTTAGAATCTCTCTCCCTAGTCCCACTCCTGCATTTCCAGGAGTGGACCATCCTTATCAGTCTATTCTCCCCACAGAGGATAATAGGTACTATTCCAAATTTCAGCAATGACCACTGGGGAAGAACCAACACCTTCAGATCACAGTCTTTCTGCCCCACCAAAAATACCAGTTTCCAGAGTATTGCCTGCCATGTGTGTAAGGCCCACCAATTGTTGTGATAGCCCTGTAGTCTCCATGAATTCAGGAGATGGACCTGAGCCTATAACCTCTACATGGATATTGAAGTCTGTCAGGAGAAGCAGCTTGAGGGTCAACAACATTACAGAGATTATGTGCCAGCTGCTGTAAGATCCAGGAGAACAAATGTGACTCTAAACCAGGGGTCAGCAACCTACAGCCCTCAGGCTGAATCTGGCCTTTGGTGCCAAATCATCCAACTCTCACCCTCACCCTCACTCCAACTGCTGCCACCACTGGAAATGGCCACTGCCGCCAGATGCATTTATGGCAGCCATGGATATTTATGGTGACGTTTATGGCAGGGGGATCACCAGTATGGCCCTTTCAAATGTCTGAGGGAACGTGACCCAGCCCCTGACTTAAAAAGGTTGCTGATCTCTGCTCTAAACCAACTAAAGTTGCTCAATTCTGCTATTGCATTTATCTAAGAAGAAAACTCATGGAATTCAAAGTACTTTTCTTTTGAGTATACACATATATGATGGAGTTGCAAGTTTGAGAGAAATGATGTCCAATATCCTGTTGCTTAGCACATTAATTCACACTAGAGAAGGCCCATTGAATCAATGGGGACTTAGTAAATCATCTTTACTTTGGCTCCTTTAAATCATGAGAATGCTTGGAAGAGGTGACTCACTAAATTCTATTGATTTAATGCACCTACACTACTGTGATTTACTACACTAAGCAACAGGATTTTGGCCACTATCTGTTTTGCCATGAATGTAATCAGTAGGAGTTGGTGGTTCCTGGAAAGGGATGATGCCACATTGCATGGTGAAAGGACCACAGGTTGCCAGTATATATGGAGGTATTTCAAGAAATATTTGTGGTGATATTTTGTTTCCCAGAATACACATAGTGTATCAGCAGACAAAAGGACTTTTTTGGTATTTCCTTTTGTAATATTCAGTTAGCCACATCCATAAAGTTTCAAACCATAATAGCTTGCTTCCAGGTTTTAGCCAAAATTTATTCAGTAGCAGCTAGGGAATGCTGTCCTATTTCTCATTTCATTTATATCCACAAAGCTTAGTAATGTTAAATGTTTGTTTTCTGCATTTTTCACAGCTGGGTGTGGAGTTTTACAAACAATTAGTTCATTTATACCCAGAAAGCAAGCAAAATATAACCACAGATTCCAGGAGTTCATTTATTTATTGGGCTCAGTAAGAGAGGGTTCACTCCTTTTAAATGAAAAAAGTTTTCTTTAATTTTCCTGTCTCTATTCCAGAGAAAATTAGCTGTAGTTTGCTCTCTGTTTTTATGAGATTTACATTTAGACCTTCACTTATCAAGTCACTGAATGTACTTGATTTCATTTTCACTTTATCCAGAGGTCCCACGTGAAGGATTGATTTGTAACACTGCCAATCAGAAAGTTTTTGTTCTTTTTAAACATTAAAGATGGGTCATTGCCTGGTAAAAGTACATGCTTCAACACAGGTTGTCTCGGGAGTTTTTGAAACCCCTACTGTCCAGATAACACAAGGTTCAGTCTGATGATGACAGTGCCATTTCTCCTGTTTTCTCATGTTCTTTGGGGTGGGGGCGGGGGCGCTGTCTCAAGCTCACTTTTGAGGTTTAATGCTACATTACTTTCTATAGAGAGTTCATTTCCATATCAGAGGTTCCCAGTTAGTTCCTTTTAGTTAGACCAGTGATTCACAACCTATGGTCTGTAGGTCGGATGTGGCCCACAGCACCATTTCATGTGACCCACCACCACCTCCACCACACCAGGAAGTCTCATGTGGTGGAAGAAGGGCTAAAATGGCTGTCCAGCCCCCAAAGCTGTCTGAGGAAATGTGACCTGGCTTTAAAAGGTTGAGAACTGATTTAGATGTTAAAATTAGCTTTAGAACTGAGAGAGAAGGCTCAAGAGGCAACATTAGTAGCAGGGGAGTGGATTGTAAGACTTTGTTTTCTACAAAGACAATTTCATTTTTCATTTCATTTCATTTCAAATTTATACCCCGCCTTGCTCAGGCGAACCTGACTCTAGGTGGCTTATATAGTATAAAAAATAACATCACAAATTCCACATTATCATAATCACAATCATTACCGTATCAGAAAAATAAATATATACATATCAACAACACAGTAACAATCAGAAAATATTAATATTACCATAAAATGTTATAAAAAACATTACAAAGAAGAAAAAATAACAAAAACAAAACCACATTTACTGAATCCTGAAATGATTATAAGCAAAATCCTATGAAACAAGGTCTTTTATCGCTGCCCAGGACCCACAGGTGTTGCTCCCTTCGAGGCCAGCTGGCCGAGGGAGAGTCCGGTGAAGCGGCGTCGGCGTCTTTGAGCTTCCCATGGCCACGGGAGGCTCCTTTATCCTCCCGGCAGATGGCGGGGCCAGGAGGGTGCAGCGGCGGTGGGGTCTTCGAGCCTCCCATGGCCACGGGAGGCTCCTTTATCCTCCCGGCCAATGGCAGGGCTGGGAGGGCGCAGCTGCGGCAGCGGCGACAGCATGTTTGAGCTTCCCATGGCCACGGGAGGCTCCTTTATCCTTCTGGCCAATGGCGGGGCCGGGTGGGCATGGCAGCGGCAGCGGCAGTGGCGTCTTCAAGCCTTCTATGGCCATGGGAGGCTCCTTTATCCTCCCGGTCGGTGGCAGGTCCGGGAGGGTGCAGCGGCAGCAGCGGCGATGGCGTCTTCGAGCCTCCCATGGCCACGGGAGGCTTCTTTATCCTCCCAGCTGATGGCGGGGCCGGGAAGGCACAGCGGTAGCAGCAGCACCAGCATCTTCGAGCCTCCCATGACCACGGGAGGCTCCTTTATCCTCCTGGCCAATTTCAATGGTACATCTTTGTAGTACAATGCAGACTTGAATGCCAGTAAGCCCCATTTCATTTCAGCAGACATCACAACCACATTCATTTACTATGGAGCTTTCAGCCATTTGGATAAATACTAAACTGGAGCCTAAGTGTTTTACTGTGGCCTGCACAGAGGGTGACTGCAGTCATGAAATAAAAATATGCTTACTTCTTGGGAGACAAGCTACTGCAAACTTAGGCAGCATAATAAAAAGTAGAGACATCACCCTGCCAACTAAAGTCCATATAGTTAAAGCAATGGTCTTCCCAGTAGTGATGTATAGCTATGAAAGCTGGGCTATAAGGAAGGCTGAACTCAGAAGAATAACACCTTTGAACTGTGATGCTGAAGAAGACTCTTGAGAGTCCCCTGACTGCAAAAAGATCAGATCAGTCCATCCTAAAGGAAATCAACCCTGACTGCTCCATGGAAGGACAAATATTGAAGCTGAAGCTCAAGTACTTTGGCCACCAAATGAGAAGAGAGGACTCACTGGAGAAGGCCCTGATGATGGGAAAGATTGAAGGCAAAAGGAGAAGGGGATGGCAGAGGATGAGATGACTAGATGGCATCATTGATACAGAGGGCATCGAGCTGGGTGGACTACAGAGGAGGGCAGATGATAGAGGAGCCTGGCATGCTGTGGTCCATGGAGTCTCAAAGGATCGGACTCAACTGTGCGACTGAACAAAAATTGCCCCAAATTAGGAAACAGCATAGTGTGGGACAAGGTTGAGGCACCATTTTTCCTTACTTCATAAGAAGTCTGGGATATCTGTGGCCCTTCCAGATGTTGAGGAACTAGTACTCCTTTACTATTGGCCAAGATAGCAGAGACTGATGAGAACTGGAGAACCAGAGATTCTCCACAGTGGAAATGTGCATGTGTATTTGTATGAAGCAGAAAATCTGTGGTTGATAATTGAGATAATATTAGGGTAGATTGCAGGAAGACTATGTCTGTAATTGAGGGGCAGCAGGGGGCTAGAGGAAAGAAAGATGAAAACTTAAAATTATTAAGAATAGGCAAGAAGCTACAGTAAAATGTGACAGAAATGGTGTCAGAATCCTGAATGCAGCTTTTCAGTGACTGTCAGGTGGATAACTGTTACAATAACCAGTGCAAAGAAATAAAAGAGAAGAGCAAAAGAAGAATAAAAGAAGAAGGAAAAGAGATTATTCCCAGAAGATCCAAGAAATCAAAGGGAAATTTAGACCTCAATTAGGAATACTGAATGACCAACAGGCAAGTACACTATCTAATGAGGAAAAAATAAAGAGAAGGTTGAAACAATACACTGAAGATCTATAAAGAAGTGATTGAAGAGGAATCCTATGAAGAAGAATCTGAAGTTCTAGAAAGCAGAGTGGAAGTTTCTCTGAAAGCACTAGGGAAAAATAAATCACCAGGCATAGATGAGATACTGATAGAGCTATTTCACGCCATAGAGGCAGAATCTTAACAATCCCAATAAGAAGATGCCAAAAGTACTGAAGACAAAACATTGCCCCTCAGACTGACAATGTTTAGTATGCATGCCAATTCCCAAGAAAGAGATACCAAGGAGTGCAATAATTATATTTATGTAACTATATTATCAGTGGTGGGCAGCAAAAATTTTCACTACCACACCGTGGGTAGAGCCTACACCATGGGTGGAGCCTACATCATGGGCAGAGCCTACATCATGGGCAATCTAGTCATGCCTGCCATATGGCCATGTATACTTCTGCAGACACAGGCAGCACTGGCTCTTTGTTTGGCTGTAAATGGAGATTAGCACTGTATCCTAGAGTTGAATATGAATGGCTTTTGAGCAAGGGAGACTTTGAGCCACTTGCAGGGATAAAACCTGACAGGGCAGGGCAGGGAAGTAGGCAAGTACGCGTGGTCACCTAATTTTCCTACCCCTCCACCCAAAGGCCACCCAATTTCAACCCTCCCTGCCCAGAGGCCACCCAATTTTGCTACCCCCCTCCTGGGGGGTGCAAACCTGTTGCTGCCCACCACTGTATATTATGTATGATAGGCCAAAGGCCAAAAAAACAACAACCCTACTACAGGGATTTTGTTTTTGTGTTGGTTTTTAAGCACTCAAATATGCCTTCATGGGAAAAACTATAGCTGTGGGATTTCTGTCTGTTTTGGATCTTTTAAATGCAGAAGAACCCTGCCATCAAGTCAACATCTACCATGTGACTGGGCTCCTTTGCATATTTACAGGCTAGTAACAGACTTCCCAAGAGGCAAACATTCCATGAGTACTGTGTAAACACACAAGGTAAATGAATGACATGACTTTGGTAGTTTTCCTATATTTCTGGGACCTATGAAGGAGCAACTGTGGGGGTGGCAGAAACTACTCCATCCAAAGGGTTTAGTCCAGTGTCTCAGTTCCTTTCTGGTGATCTCTACTTTGAAACCTATTGCACTTAATTTACAGCAAGCTGATCAGTGAAGTCACAGAAGATCTCATTCCAAAATGGATTGTATGCTGTAGGGTCCCCCCCCCCCCCCGGCAGGTTGATTCTGTTTTGCAGTTGGCTAGAAACTCAACGGTAAATGTGCATGGATGGTGGAGAATTTTTTTTATATAGCTTTTCATTCCCAGCCCCTTCTGAAAGGCTCAAATGCCTACAAAGAATTCCTGCCAGCACCATGAAATGGGACTTTGGTTTTTTTAGAAGTTAAGACAAATCAGTATTGAGAAAAGGCTTCATCCCTGACATTTGGAAGAAACTATGCAAACTGTGTTTCTAGACTTTCAGAAGACGAGTGGCTGAATTTACGCTGCAGGACCCCTTCCCATGAAACATTGCTCCACAAAATCACTTTGGATAATGTTCAACTAATTGTCTTTCTGTAACCTGTGGACTCCTGCTTCTCAGCCACTAAGAATTTACTCCAAGAACTGTTACCAAAGAGCTATATGTAGAAACCTTGAGCTCATATATAAAAGTCTACTAAAGGTCTAGTCCCAAGAGACAGTTTAAATAAGGGCAGGGATGGAGCTGATTGCATATCTAGTAAATTTACTGGAATCAGTAGCTGGAAACAATCCAGATTTACCTTCTGTCCTTGATATGAAGTCAGTATTATAAAGGAAAACAGGGGAGGGAGCCACCCAGGCATCATCAGTGTCAGCCAAGACCTTCTGAAACTCTATTGCTCCCATTAGAAATAATACATAAAATCTCAGCCTGCATCATTACAAAAGAGACAGTTGGAAGAAGAGTCACACAGGAGCATTGTGCATAATGCGAAGCTACAAGAGTTTATAATAATGAACCAAGCACATAACAGCAGGGAATGACATGTTGATGTCCCCCTTGGTCCTCGTTCCTTCACAGCTATGAACAGTGAGCTTCCAGGGTAGCAAACAGATAGTGTACGTACATCGTTCAGCTGACTCCTGGGATCTTTGCTGAGATTACTGCTTTAATAGAAAAAGAGTCAGGAACTCTTGAATAATACTCTACTGCACAGAAATGATCCAAATGCATTGGAGAAGTGGTGAAAGACACCCTAGAGAGGGAAAATGCAGTAAATTAAGAAGCAAGAGTACCAGAGAAACTCGGGACCTTGTTTATATGCAGTGTGGAAGAAGACCTTAAAGGGGTTCCTTTTTGCTCTTCAATGTGGTGAGCTTTCTAGGAACCAACATGAAAGTGATGCCTGCTGTAACATTCTTTTCCTAACTGAGCCAAGCAGCTCCTTGGGGAGCTAAGCCTGGAGATGGGATCTACTAGTGGACTGGAGATAATCTATCTCTCTGGTCTGCACAAGAAGCTAAAAATAGGGTTTCAACTTCTCACTCAGCCTCATATTTTGATAATCTTCCTGGCTCACCATCCCTGTATTGCCTGTGTATTGTTGGATTCATTTGGGTTCTTTGCTTTTCATTATACTCACTCATAACTTTGCAGTGCCAAAGTGTAGACCTGATGCCTCAAGGCCAGTGATGGGATGTCCCCGGTTCCAGACGGATCTCTGGAACCGGTAAGACTAATCCCGGAGAGTTCTCCGGGAGGGGAGTCCACTTTTGAGGCATCTGGTTCCGGACGCCTCACCGAAAGAATTTTTTTTTTAATCTGAGCTAAAATGGCTCCAATTGACTGCGCATGCGCAGAAACTCAATTTGACACATTGCGCATGCGTCAAATTGAGTTTCTGGACATGCGCACTAAATTGGAGCCAAATGGCTCCAATTTAAAAAAAAAAAATCTTCTGAAGCTGGATGGGAGGTTCCCCGTCCATTCATTTATCTCCCCCCTCCCAGCCTCCAGCTCTACAGCCCACTAGGGCCGACTTTACAGAAGAAACTGAATTTCACATTTCAGCAAAAATGCAGCCCTCGGAGAAGGGAAGGGTCAGGGTGGGAACCACCAGCCTTGCAAGGGGGAGACAAGGCCACCCTCCCCCGCAGAAACAGGGAGGACAAACGGGTGGCAGGGCGGGCGAGACGACCTCGTCGCTCTGCCGGAGGCTGAATGGCGGGAGTGGCAGACAAGAGGAGGGTCTCCCCCCCCCCAATTCGACACCGACCGGGAAGGCTTCCAGACGGCCGAGCTGCCCCCCACACATACCCCGGCTCTCACCTCGTCCTCCCTCTCGCTGCGGAAACACAAGCAGACTGGCTCCGGCAGCAGCGGCGGCAGCCCTAAGAGAAGGGCACCTCCCCTAGCCGGCTACCTGGCTCCCACAGGCACGTTGGTGCCTGGCCGCGCCGTCCGCCCGCGCCGCGCCGCGCCGTCCGTCCGCGCCGCGCCGTCCTAGGGTCTTGGGCCCAACAAACCCCCATGCCCTGGGTAAACCCGGCGGGGCTCGCCACCGCCGCATCCTCTTCTGTCGGGTGCCTGGAGCTTCCTCGGGCCGTTGCCTTTTTGACCCGGCTCTGGCTGCGGCCACGGAAGGTAAGTGAGGCTTTTATATTTTGGGTGGGTGGGTGGGTGATTTAATTGTGTTTTGGGTGGGTGGTTGTACTTTTATTTAATTTTTATTTTATTTATTTCTTTATTTTATTTCTTTAAGTTAATTACGGGTCTATGTGCGTGTTTATTATTATTTTTTATTTTATTTTTGGCCTTGCCCACAACGTCATGATGTCATGACGTTGGCTCCGCCCATGACGTCATGACGTCATGACATTGGCCACGCCCATGACGTCCGTGACGTCATGGCGTGGTAGTAGAATTTTTGACATCCCATCACTGCTCAAGGCTGCTTTTGTGAGATGCAACTCTCCAGTAAACCCTCCTCATTTCTGGCAAAAAAAAAAGGTGAATGACTGCCTCTGAAAATCTCTAGCAGTGGTTTGTATCATAACCCCTCCCCTGCATAAAACACACAAAAATGTGTATATTTCAAAACTAGCAGTTGAATTCTACCTACTTCAGTGTTATAGGTATATGTGGCCCCCTGAAAGTATCTCAGGGGAGACAATTGGCCCTTAGATCCATCAAAGTTACCTAACCCTTTCATGATGGATCTTGAGGGAGAAGCCGTCCAGTAGCGGGATAGTTGGATGTTGCACTGACTTTCTTCCCAGACGGCACAAGAACTATGCAATGGGTGGTAATTCACATATCCTGTCATCTCACAGTTTCCACATCTGGACTACTGATGTGGAGGTTCATTGGTCAAATGGTGGGTTGTCTACTGCCCTATGTGGCTCTCAGTCAATTTGCTTATCAGCAATAAAGTTGTGGCTTCCTTCATTCTAATGAGGCATCTGTTTGTTTCCTTCCGGACTCATTCATCACACCCTTTGCTATTCCTCTTGTTCTAAAAAGCATCTTAAATAAAGATACAAAACACGAGTTTCTCTTTGGAAGTAAGCAAGAATTGGAATCAATCACTGCCTCACATATTTTCTCTAAAAAAGAGCTGTTATGCTACCTAACACTTTTTCAAGTTAACTCATTTTAATCTCTGTTTCAGTTTAGCAGTATCCTTTTGTGAGAAAGATCTCTAGATCATTCCTCCAAATTACAGTTCTACTTTGCTAGCAAAGGGAGAGTGATATAGGATGATTTGTAGACATTTAGAATAAATGTTCTCAGAACATCATCTAAGTCAGATAAAGTCAAACTCCACCCAACCCACACTCCTGAACAACATTTCCACTAGACGTGCACAGATTTGTGATGTTGGACAACATCAACTGGCACCTGGGGAACTGTGGGAGTTCTAGTCCAAAATCATAAATCCACACATCTCTAATTTCCACTGTCTCCATTCACTGGTAATCAGTAAAGTGGACATGGCCTTCCTAGTTTACACAATCTCCAATCACAGATCACAATCACAGATAACAATCACACATCCTCTCTGTTATCTTCACAGTGCATTATATTAATGTTCCCTTTCTTGGTTTTCTCCTCCTCCTTCTCCTCTATGTGAGGAAGGAGAGGTTCAAAATGGACTTCCACCCAAGTCCACTGGAGACTGATTCCAATGTCATGGAGAGAGTGAATCCATCCCAGGTTTTAGTCCCGACAGATGGTTTGCCATAGTCCCAAAATAGGTTCAGCACTCTGGATAGCTTCTCAAAAGTCTCTAGAGCAGTGTTACTCAACCTTTGGTTTTGGACTTCAATTCCCAGAAGTCTAAATTAGTGCATTTGCTGATCAGTGCGTTTGGGAATTGACTTGGGCTTCTGAGAATTGAAGTACAAATACCAAAAGTAGGGAAACACTGGAATCCTACAGTGAATCCTACAATGGATTCACCACCTGAACAACACCAGAATTACTAGTAACCATTGGTAAAGGGCTCTCCAGTTATATAAGATAATATAAGGGAAATAATTCAACCATTTGGCTGCAGCTAAACAGGTTTGGGAATGGCCATTGCCTGAATAGGAAGCCAACTAACATATTTTAATTTCAGCTTCTGATTTTATTTATATCTCACCTTTCTCCCAGAGAAGGGATTTAAGGCAGTGTGCAACAGCAAAAACAAAACAAAAACAAAACATGCTTAAAAGTACATTAAATTAAGATATCAGCAGTAAAATGCAATTAGATCCAAATGATTTTAAAAACACAATTATTAAAAAATAAAATAAACACCTGATAAAAATATGTTTCATCCCTAAAAACACGAATCCTGCATGTTATTTGGTGATCAAAGGCAAGCTTTAAAATAGGAAGATTTTTCACCTGGCAGCTGAAGGATTATTTAGAGGGGGCCAACCTAGATCTGTGAGGCAAAGAACTCCGTAAGTCAGAACAGCTACCAAGAATTCCTTCTTTCATGTCCTCATCAAAAGTGCCAGAAGTTCGGGGGAGATATTGTCCTTCAAATACTCTAGAGAGCCAAACTATACAGGGCTTTATAGGTGTAACTTCTTTTTGCAGTATCTGAATCTGAATATAGGCAATCATCATGGGGATCAAACATGATGACTGTCCCGATAATATAATGCAGTGGCCTTTCATCTGTCTTCTGCATCGCAGCATGATATCCGTACCACCACTCCAGTTCCACGAGTCACTTTCTCGCCCTAAGCCCTTTTGGCACACAAAGTCCTCATCAGTCCCAGGCCAGTATTGATGAAGCTGCTGCCCTTCATCAAGATGGATTCAAGTGGGATTTAATCCACTTGAGGACCATAACCCCTCCCTGTGGACTTGGGCACCCAAGCTATTAGTCCTCACGGTTTGTCGGGCTAGTTAACTGCTGCTTGACACTTACCATTGAGTCACTGGCAGTATGGTCTATTCTATTACTATAGCAGAATAACCTGGCCAGACTGTTATAAACATAACTAGCACTTCAAATTAGGCCTGGAAATGGACTGGCAGCCACTGAAGATGTGGTAAGAACATGATCTATGTGACTGACTTTTGTCAGCAGCATGGCAGCAGTATTTTGAATTAGCTGAAGTTTCCAAACCATTTTCAAAGGCAGCCCCACATAGAGCATATTACAGTAATCAATATTTCATATTGGCTGAAGAGCAGGACACAAAGGAAGATAAGCATTAGTATCTTATTACATTTCATTTTCTACTAGGTTTGGGGGGTTAGGATGTTAATCTGGGGTTTTAAATTTAATTTAATTACCTTCATTTCAGCAGAGGATATGATGCCATTTTCTTCTTTATTTGTCTATTTCTTGATATGTTCAATTACTAATTGTATTGTTGTTTGTAATATGATATCTTTCTATTTGTATGCTTGTTCACTACGGATTGGCATAAATATTAAACAAACAAATGAGACTGACAAAAAGTATTATGCATCAAATTTAAAAAATGATGTTATCATAATATTAAGGTCCTAAATCATTTGGCTTTTTTTTAAAAAAAAAAAAAAATCCCCCTTATACAACAGGTATAATGCTGACTGTTTGCTCCTGCTGCTGCTGCTGCTGCTGCTAGTAATGCCCTTCAATACAAAGTCTAATCTCAGGCCATGACAGAGAGTGCCTGGAGACCTACAGACATGTTTGAACCTGATGGTGCTGCTTACTCATCAAGAAAAGGGGGAAACATGTGGGATTTGGAGGGTTAGGAAACTGGCATATCTTTTTGATTTGAATCTCATTTGTTTGCATTACATCAGAGTTTGTAACCTCATCTTCTAAAGTCTCAGCAGTGGCAAAAAGAGTCCAGGTGCAATAAGGCTCTTCCATTGCACAACTAGAAGTGAACCGCACATAGGTTGTTTAAGCACAATCAATTTCTCTGGGTGAAAGTCTGAAAAATACCATGCCAACAACAGTCCACAACCTGCATTTGCAGCTGGATATTTTTGATGCCAAACAGACAATCACCTACTGAGAGGAGATTGCATATTGCTCACATTTCATACAACAGTGGGCTAATTCCAACATTTCTCCTAATGAGAACAAACTCACTGAAATCAATGGCGCATGGTTAGACATGAATTATGTGTGCACTATTAATTTCAGTAGATTTTTTTCTCTTTAGGATTAACATTGAATTTGGCCCAATATCTAGAAATCTGTAGGACATGTTGTTGTGGAGTTTGAATTTCTGGTAAAATCCCCTTTAGCTGTGTAGTAGAAGTACAGCAGGTCAGCAGTTCGATACCTGGGTACTGCATGACGGAATGAGCTCCTGTCTCTACCCCAGCTCCTGCCAACCTAGCAGTTTGAAAGCAAGAAATTGCAAGTAGATAAATAGGGACCACTTAGGTGGGAACATAAACAGTGTTACATGCCAGTGTTCCAGTCATGCATGCCACATGTCCACAGAAATGTCTGGAGAAGCAGACGGTGCTGGCTCTTTAGCTAAAAAACAGAGATGAGCACTGAACCCTAGAGTTGGATGCGCCTAGCTTTCGAGCAAGGGAGACCTTTACCTTTAGAAGTACAGAGCCCAACAGAGCAGAATAGCTCCAAGTCTCCCAGGTTCCACCCCTTTCTCTTTAACTGGCACTTCCAGTCTCAATAACTCACTCTCAGACATTTGTAGGAGAAAGAATAAAAATGTTTCTTTATTTACACTTACTTGGTGTTATAGACATTTAGGTGCTGTTTTCTTTACTGCATGCATGCTAGCAACCAACAGCAAAACAACAACAACAAAACAGCTGGCAGTAAACAAGAGAGAGAGAGAGAGCGCACATATTGGCTACAACAACATGTGGGGCTCGCTTTATTTCATTACAAACAACTTCACATCTTCTTCTCTGTGGTCCCTTACAATAGGAGTTGCCTCACAAAATGTCAGTGCAATGATGCTTTGCTTTTCCATTCAATAGCTCCCAAAATTCAGTCCCTGTTGTGAAAGTTTTGCTTCCACACCTTTAATTCCCACTCCCTCTTGTATAGTAACCTTGTGTGTGCAAATAACTGGAACGATCACGTTCCACTTTTTTCCCCTTCCTAAATTTTTCCATGTCAGATGTTATTGTATAATCTCCTCAAAGCAGTGGGCTGTTCCATTATACTCCATCCACACCAAATATATTATAAAGGTAAAAGTATCGGGTATAAACAGACTGCTCCCTTTTAGTCTGTTGAAATGATGAAAAGAGCCCTAATGGTGCAGTAGTTAAACCAGGAGTTCTCAAACTTTTTAAGCCAAACAGCTTCGGGGTCCAGACACCCAGACAGGTATTGGATACTATAATGGTCATGAAAACTGACTAGTAAAACCATTCCTGGAATATGCCACATACTTTGAAAGTCCTAATAGGGACAGTATACGTTAGTTTTACTTGACTGCACATTACTGTCTAAACTGTTACCTCATTATTGTAGTTATCAGGTTGAAATGAGGAGAATATTGTCTACTGAAGGAGTCCTTTGCTGAAGTAGTCTTTTATTTACTCACAATCAAATATAGCATCTTTACAAAATACCATGTTTTACCTCTTACAGCTTACAGATCTTTCAGAATGAACCAACAAATTTGCAGAAGTACTTTTACAATTTTTTTTAAATTCTACTTTTTAATATTAACATGCAGTGTATTAAGGCAAACCAAATGTTAGAACAGTTGGCTCCGTTCTTACAACAAAAAAAACCTCATATTAAGCATATTCATTCCCATGTTATGTACTCCACATGGACACTTACAACAAAAGATAAACAAAAGCTTGTCACCACAGAAATAGATGTCTGAGGAAGGCTGCTGGAGTGACTAGAAGGGATAATCAAGAATGAGGTTACAAGGGAAAATTTTGGAATAGAACTAATTTTAAATTACATATAGAGACAACAAAGTGGTTTGCCCATTTGAAGTCTTGGAATTCCATACCACACAAGGCTTGTTAGAAAAGAGAAGAAGGACAAAGAGCATCAAAGATAACATCAAAGACACATTACAAGAACACCAAATGGTGGAAGGTGCTAGAAGTGCCAGAGTAAGAACCTTGTATCTATTTCAACAACTGAAGCAGCAGCAGCAGCAGCTCATAGCCAGCAAAGGCCATTAGCCCTTCTGGCTGGCATATTCTGGGTGTGTAGTCCAAAGAAGTAATTTTTTCCACATCTTGTGTATACCAGAATGCTAGAAATAAACCTATTAAATTCAGAAAGAGTCATATAGAGAAGTAAAGCTGACATAAGTAAAGAGTAAAATGTATTGATAAATAAGTTTATCGCATTATTCAGACATTAGCCATTGTCTTTGATCAGATGCTGGATGGCAGAAGAAAGCAAAAATTGAAAAGGGAAACTCTGAAATTACTCAGTGATAAATTCTTTCCATCCTGTCATATGAGAATATTATTTGTTGCTTTACCTTCGGGAGAGCAACTGTGGACAATCAAATTCATGTTGTCTTCAAGTCTTTCTGCAACTAATCTCCACTTTCATCAGCTGAATATAAAACTGACAAATGTATGGCAATGAACTTTGGAGAACAAATGCACGAAAAGCCAATTGTAATACAGGTTAGTAAAAGAGGACAGAAACATAAAGACAATCAGAAAAGCACCCAGTGTGCTATAGTAAAGGTAAAGTTTCTCTTGAATGAAAGCCAGTTGTATCTGATTCTAGGGTTCTCATCTCTATTTCATAGCCAAAGAACCAGCGCTGTCTGCTTATACAGATGTTTCCATGGTCATGTGGCAGGCATGACTAGATGTTGTTTTAAACTGTTTTTAGATTTTTAGTTGTACCTTGGAATTTGTGATTTTACATGCTTTTGTATGATTTGTTTGTAATCCGCCCTGAGTCACTCTTGTGACTAGGGTGGAATAGAAATTCAATAAATAAATAAAGAAATGACTAGACACTGTCACAGAATGGGCCCCTTTTTAAAAGGTGCTTTTCTGTTAGCTTTGTACCCACTTAATTGAGTTTTAGTACACTTACAATGGCAATTCTGGATCTGGGGAAGAAAGAAGAATTCAAAATAATTGAACCTCATGGAATTGCAAAAATGAAATTGATATGTGATTGGCATGCCTTACTGTAAGATCATGGGCTAGAATCCCTAAGGAGGAGGGCCAGAGGTGTAACCCAGTGATGCAGACACACACAGAGACAGCATTTCCTTTCCCTGGAATGCTGACAACCATTCTGCAAAATGTGAGACTTGTGGAAGGAGGGCGGCCAGATGCTTTCACTGGAACCTTAATGGTTTATTTCTGCTTTGAAATGCTTGCTGTTCTTTTGATAGACTGTATCCTGTATTTTACAATGCTTTCAATATATTTCTTGAAGAAACTTGGAGGGGTTATTTGGTCTAATGATACCTTTTCTGCACATATCCAAGGCCTGGGTTGTCCAGCCAGAGAGCTGCAACCTAGAAAAACGTTGGGGCCTACCCGAGAGGCAGGTCCCTTCTGGAGCACACGGAACACTGTTTACCTTCCCACTGAAGTGGTCCCTATTTATCTACTTGCAATTTCTTACTTTTGAACTGCTAAGTTGCCAGGAGCTGGAACAAAGACGGGAGCTCATTCCATCCTGCAGTACTTGGGAATCGAACTGCCCGACTAGGATCCTTGACCACAACACTAGATGAGATGGTCTTGTTGCCTAAGGACCAAGTGTGCAACTTGGGGGTCATATTATACCACCATCTGACCCTGGAAGTACAAATTGCAGCAGTGTGTAAAGCTGCTTTTTCCATCTTTATCAAATAACTCAGTTGCATCCCTACGTGGATGGGGTGATCCCTCATAACACGTTAGCTCGCTGGTAATCTCACATATCAATTATTGTAATGTTCTCTGCGTGGGGCTCCCCATGTTCCTGATACAGAAGCTTCAATGGGTGCAGAATGTGGCTGCCAGGCTAGTTACTGGGGTGAGAAAATTCACACATGTCTCCCCAGTCCTGGCAGAACTGCATTGGCTGCCCGTTTTGTTCTGTGTCAAGTTCAAGGTGGGTGTCCTAGCTTTCAAAGCCCTAAATGGTTTGGGGCCTTCCTACTTGGCAGAACATCTTCCCCTCAGAAACCAGGCTCACTTCACCCATTCTTGTCAGATAATTCGACTCCAAGTTCCAACTCCCAGGTTGGCTAGAAAGTCCGTTACCGTTACCCACCATAGGGCTTTCTCGGTGAAAGCTCTGGCTCTATGGAATGCACTGCCTGGGGAGCTGCATTTGGTTGACTTCTTAGGGACCTTTAAGAAAGAACTGAAAACCTTTCTGTTTGAGGAGGCCTTTAGCCATTTGTTGAAGAGCAAATATGAGACCCTCCCATTGTCTTTCTGTCACAAGAGTTTGGGGTCCTCAGTTCTGATTCTGATTAGGTGGGTGGGGGTTGTTTTATTGTCTTAATGGTGTTGGTTTCACTTTTCTTAATAGTGCAAGCCACCCAGAGTGGGAGTCCATCTCAGATAGGTGCAGTTTAATAATAATAATAATAATAATAATAATAATAATAATAATAATAATAATAATAATAATAATAATAATAATAATAATAATAATAATAATAATAATAATAATAATAATAATAATAATAATAATAATAATAGGATTCAGATACGGCAGAGCAAGAAGAACAGTGGACTAGCTGTCATTGATGTGGCTTCTGCAGAATGATACACATGGTGGTGTGAGGAGAGAGGTTAGACACAGTGATGGGATGTAACAGGTTTGCACCAGTTCGCCGGAACCAGTAGTAACTTTTCCCAGTGTCCCGGAGAACTGGTAGCAGCTTTTGGGGGGAACCACCTTTGGGACTTACCTTTTCACTGGTTCCCCCACTGCGCATGTGGGCCAAGCAGTTGGTGTGCATGCATGCCTAGAGTGCTTGGAGCATATGCACGGCCTCCTTGCTGTCCTCCCAAGCGGGAAGGAGGAAGAGAAGCTGCTAGCCTGAAACTCCCTATAGCCTGCTCCCCAGGGTAAGTAGCTCACCTTTGGATGTGGTGTGTCTGTGTGTATTTTAATATGTATTTAATACCTTTACCTATATTGACATACTACCACAGTTCCTAAAAAGGCCTGGCGGCCAGCAGGTCTGGCAGCCTGGCTTGGGGTTTTTAAGCAAAGTCTTGGAGTTACCTCATCAATAGGCTACACCTGTGCTGTTCCAATTGCTGTTCCAATTGGAGAACCCTTAAGGAGGTACAGCTGTTTTACATTTACATTAAGGCATATTATCCTAGAGAACCAGTACGATGACCATATCCATCTTGCAACATGGTGCTGCCCAGGCACTTATACTAACAGGTAAGTGAGGGGTTTGTGTTTGGGGTGGGTGGGTTGATTTATGTTTGGAGTGGGTGGGTGGGTGGTTGTATTTTAATGTAATTTTTATTGTATTTATTTATTTAACGTATTTATGGGTTTGTGTTGTGGCTGGGTGGGGGTGGGCGGTTGAGTTGTGTAAGTGTGTGTGGGTGTGTGCTTATTTTTATTTTATTTTATTTTATTTTATTTCTTTGGCCCCACCCATGACATCATGACATCATGACGTCACGCTGGGGTAGTAAAATTTTTGACATCCCACCACTGGTTAGACAGAATGTCTTGCGATTCCATACCATACAAGTCATATGTTAAAAGATGAGAAGGACAAAAATCATGAGGCAGACCCAGAGGAAGGTGGAGAGATAACGTCAAAGAAATTGAGCCTGAGGGGAAGTTAAGGACATTTAGGATAATCAAATGCCTCCACAAGCTATGAGTGTCAAACCATGAGAAAATTAAGAGAGGAATATGATGTATCAAAGGAGAGGAAAAGGGAAAACACCTGAAACTAGTCATATCAACCCAGTGGTGTAGCGTAGGGGGCAGGGGGGCGGATGCCCCGGGCAGCGCTTTTCAGGGGGCGGCAAAATGTCCCCACCGCTTTGGCCTCCCTCTGCTTGGGCATAGGGAGCAGGACTTCCCAGGCAGAAGGTGGCCCTTCTGCTGCGCCGGCAGCCAGGCTGCCCACTCTTTGCCTCCCGCCAGCCATGGCTGCCCTTGCTGTGCCTCCTCCACCACCTACCCCTGACAAGCACCCCACACGCGCATGCTGCTCACCTCCGCCCGCCCGCCCGCCCACCCACCCAGCTAGCCGTCAAGGGCTCTCCACCACCTACCCCTGATGAGCGCCCCGTGTGCGCTGCTCACCTCCGCCCACCCACCCACCCACCCAGCTAGCCATCAGGGACTCTCCGCCACCTACCCCTGATGAGTGCCCCGCGCATGCGCGTGCTGCTCACCTCCGCCCGCCCGCCCGCCCACCCACCCAGCTAGCCGTCAGGGGCTCACCCTGCCCTACCCAGGCAATTGGTGGCGGAGGAGGCAGAGCAAGGGCAGCCACGGCCAGCGGGAGGCAAAGAGGGGGCAACCTGGCCGCTGGCACAGCAAAAGGGCCGCCTTCTGCCTGGGTCCTGTGGGGGGGGGGGTGGCGGCAGCAGCGGCGAGCCGGGGGGGAGCGAGTTTGTTCTTCACCCCAGGCGGCTGAAGTCTGCGCGACGCTACTGTATCAACCGCTGTCAAAAATAAAAGTCTTGACGCAGTCTTGCAGAGATGCAAAATACAGTACTCATATATAGGGGTGTGTACTGCCTTTGGAGAAATATGTAAAAAAGAAACTGAATCAGGGGTATTGTGTGTTTCTAAGATGAGCAAGGATGCAACAAAAAGCCCAAAATAATTTAAGGGGTGCAACAGCTATATCACAGATCCCTCACATGAAATCTGGCATTCATGCACCATGACCAGAAATGGAGAAAGAGAAAATCAGAAAGAAGCTAAATGGGGAGTAATGGAGAAGGAGGGTATTGCCTTTATCATAGGAATTCCCTTTTCTTTATATCTTTAGATGCTTCTGAATTGAAATGCCTTCAACCAGTTCCCCAGATATTAAAATCCAGGAATAGCTTCCTTAAATCAACAAATGATTTGGATGAATGTAAAAGTAGAATGGGCATATGGAAGGCTATGGAAGATCAACATTGGATGGGACCAGCAGAGGAGCTGGCACCTGGTTTTAGCAAAAATTGGGAAGTCTGGAAATTGCTAAATATACTCTGCAAGGGCACAGCAAGATCTAGAGATACACTGAATAAACGGGGATACCAAGGGGCATCTGCCCTCTGAGATTGGAGAGGGCTGCAGACAATCTCTGCTGACGTAGCAAGTTAAGTGCTGACAAGGATCAAGCACAATACATGAATAACAACTGCTAGTCTTCATAGTTGTTATGGTGGATGCTCAGCCACCAGTTGCTATTCATATGCCAAAGATCTTAGAAGAGACTTAGACAGGAGCCCAACAGGTTAATTAAAAGCAATGGATTAAAGGAATTGCGCTGAGGTCTGGAGAGTAGATTTACCCAAAAATAAATAATTAAATCCAATGGAGAAAACAGATAACATAAATAAGTCAGAAGCAAAGAGACAGGCCAATTATTAGTGTGAAAGAAAGACTAGTTTGGTGCATAATTTATGGCTGAACAGCTTTCAGGCACCATTCCACCACTGGAATCAAATTAAACTAAAAAAGTGTTCCAAGTAGCAAACATCTAAGGATGGAACAGTTAATGATGCAGCCTCACTCTGTGCTTTGATGGTGAAAGTGAATGATTTATTCTCCTCTCCAACTTCTATCTGGTTGTTTTCCTATAGAACTATTTTGATTTTTTTTTAAAAAAAGTCATTCCATTCATAGTATGTAGGGGGGTGTTGAAGATATCATCTGACATTTACATTTGTTTTTACTGCAACCATACATAACAAACATAATGGAGAAAAAATCAAAATGTCTGATTAATTGCTTTATTTGTCCCAGGCTCCATAATTAACACTCCTGTTAAGCATTCACTCCCTTTTACCTTCAGACTCTGTTAAGATGACTGGATGCAAAAGAGAGCAGGGTCCCTGCACCTTTAATAATTGCTTAGACTAGAAAACACCAGCTTTTAATACAAGCTACAATGTCCTCCTCCACACAAGTATTAAGGGTGTAGGAACCCTGTCCTTCTTTTCATACAGGTATCCTGTTACTATGTCTTTCAGCAGCGATTTAGATCACAGCTAAAAGATGTAGTAACAGAAAACCAGATGAACAAATTAAGGTGGGCTGGCCATGTTGCACGCACAAGTGACAATAGATGGAGCACCAGAACAATGTATTGGTATCTGAGATATCAGGGACTGCAGTGGCTCAAGTGGCTAAGATGCTGACTAAAAGGTGGCAGATCAGCAGTTTGATACCCAAATACCGCAGGACAGAATAAGCTCCCGTCTCTCTCGCAGCTCCTGCCAAAGTAGCAGTTCGAAAGCAAGAAGTTGCAAGTAGATAAATAGAGACCACTTCAGTGGGAAGCTAAACAGCTTTCCGTGCACTCTGGTGTCTAGTCATGCCTGCCACATGACCATGGAAATGTCTGCAGAGGCAGACAGTGCTGGCTCTTCGGCTATGAAACAGAGATGAGCACTGAACCCTAGAGTCAGATACAACTGGCTTTCAAGTAAGGGTGACCTTTACCTTTACCTATCTGAGATATCACAAAAGACCTAGGGGATCGACTACCTCACAGATGGGAAGATTTTCTCAAGAAAAATATTGGACCAACAGGGAGAACTGCCAGGGACAAATCGCTATGAACAGAAGTTGTGCAGAATGTCATTGCAGAGACATCTGCTTATACAAGGATTCCACACCGAATTATGATTCCAAGGTATCCAAAGTCTCCCAAATTTAATAATTCTTTCTAATAATAAACTCTGCATTCCTGTTGCTTTCTTATGCACACAGGAGGATAGGTTGAATTTGAGAGCCTTTTCTATCCTTTGAGTTTCTCTATATGAATTGGAACTGAAACCCTAGAAAATCTGTGTGGAGCATGGGAACTCTATTTCCATGAACTCCTTTGTTACTGAGGGCAACTGGAAATAGTGTGCTATTCCTTTTCATGTTTAAGCAACATTGAAAGTGAAAGCCAGGATAGAAAGCACCATACCTCTTAGTCTGCTAAGATGGGTGGTGTTGGTGTTGAATCTTTTTTTGTACTATAGCCAGTGATGGGATGACACCGGTTCTGACCGGATCCACAGAACCATTAGGAAGATTTCCAGAGGGTTCTCCGTGGGGGTAATACCGTTTTTGAGGTGTCTGGGTCGAACATCTCACCAGCAGAATATTTTTTTAAAAAATTGGAGCCAAAATGGCTCCAATTTAGTGAACATGCACAGAAACTCAATCTGACGCATTGCACATGCATCAGATTGAGTTTCTGCCCATGCGCACTAAATTGGAGCCATTTTGGCTCCAATTTTTTTAAAAAAAAATTCGGACCCGGAGCCGCAGCTTTTCAGAGCGGCTCCAGAGGTGGCCCTTAGAAGAGGGCACCTCCCCTGGGGCCACCAAGCTCCCACGGGCAGGTTAAGGCCTGCCCGGGCCGTCCCCCACTGCCGAGCCCCCATGGCCTGGGGACACCCGGCAGAGCGCGCCTCCTCCTCCTCCTCCGGTTCTGGCAGCGATGGCGGCAAAGGCGGTGGCAAAGGCGGTGGCGATGGCGGGAGGCACCAGCGGTGACAGTAGCAGCAGGCAGCGGCGACGGGTGGCGGTGGCGACGGCAGCAGCAGGTGGTGACAGCAGCAGTGGCAAGCGGCTCCAGAGGAGAAGGAGGAAGAAGCCGTAGTCAGGGGCGGTGTGCCTTGCCATGTGGCCCCGGGCCATGGTTGCTCATCGGCCCCAAGGAAGGTAAGTGAGGGTTTTGTGTTTGGCGTGGGTGGGTGGTTTATTTGTGTTTTGGGTGGGTGGGTGTATTTTTATTTAATTTTTATTTTATTTATTTCTTTATTTAAGTTATTTACGGGTTTGTGTTGTGGTTGTTTGGGTGGGTGGGTGGGTTGAGGTGTGTGTGTTTGTTTATTTTAATTCTATTTTATTTGTTTATTTTATTTATTTTATTTTTATTTATTTTATTTTTATTTTTGGCCCTGCCCACGACGTCATGACATCATGATGTTGGCTCCCCGTGATGACGTCACGGTGGGGTAGAAATTTTTTTGTCATCCCATCACTGACGATAGCTCCCAAATACACTAGCTAGCATGGTCTACATGTGTGCTACAAGTATCAGGTATGCCTTTTCTGGTACTCACCTGAGGTCAAAATATCAAGCACCAGAGTATCATGAGGATGTAAGCTGTGTGGATGTCTGCAATTTTTGGCAGTTGCTATTAAGATGGAACAAACAAGAACCATCATTTCAAACATATGCAAATAACTTAATGATGCTACCATTCATTGGCAGTCTCTTGCAGTTGTCTGTCTACTTGTTTTTGTTTTCTGAGAAATCTGTATTTTGGGAGGTACCAGAGAACAATTCTCAGCCTCACTTTCCTTCCAAACTCCTGTCTGCTGCTATTTTGAGGGCTGCTAATAAATTCATGCTGCAATAAACAGGAAAACAAAAGGCATCTTGGCATCAACATGACCAAGCACTTCTTCAAAAGGAATCATCTACTGCAATGTTGCTCACAAAACAAGTTGTGTGAAAGAAAGAGATGGAATGTTGCAAGAGAAAAAGATCTCAAATCAATACAAGTGAAGGAGGGGACTTCAACATCATAAGACTAATACTTTATCATAGTTGGATAATATTATTTAGTAACAGCAAAAAGGCTAGAATCCTGTTCAGTCAAGCAATTATTGTATAAAAATCTCTGCACCCAGGTAACTACCCCTTCATGTGTTTGGTCTGCTAGAGGAAGAAAAATTATGTGCAACTTCCCCAACTTCAACAGATCCACAGGAGAAGGCTATATTCAAAATTATATGGAAGGTTATTCTGTGCATGTATGTTCATAACTAATCTGATCTCTCTCTCTCTCTCTCTCTCTCTCTCTCTCTCTCTCTCTCTCTCTCTCTCTCTCTCTCTCTCTCTCTCTCTGTGTGTGTGTATAAGGGTTTGCAGCCTATGCAGGATCCTCTTCAAGCTGCATTGACCTTGTCCTGATATGAACTGTGCAGGAGAATCACCAACATCAGTACTTCAGTAGTTCATCCATTTCTCAAAAGTATTGCCTTTACATAGATTGCTCTCCTACTCAGAAGTTGATGTAGGGGCCACAATGGCCTAGTTATTTGGAAAGTTGTCAGCTGGATGTTTCTGAAAACTGTAAATTTCCTGAACTCTGGTATTAGCCACGCACAGAAACACTGAATTGTGGGACTGTCTTATAAACCCTCGCAGAGAGATAGCACATGGTATTTCTCTGCCTCAAGGAAAGGACAAGATGGCTGTCCTCCTTGTACCACAGACAAAAAGAATCCGGATGGACTGTCTAGCACCCTCCAGAGCATCTGAAGCAACATGTTGGCTTTGGATAGTATGGGAAAGGCTAAGGAGCATCTAAAGATCTGTCTTCCAACAGAGAAAGGAGGGAGAGCCCAGGAATAACAGTGAAAGAGATGGCACGGCTGATGTGTCAATCATCCTGATGAGTAGAGCCAGACCTCCACCAGCATGGATGTAGAAATATGCACCAGAAATTCAAGGAACTGGGCAAAACCAGATAGGTGGATGTTATGGTTCAAACATTAGAATCAAGCCACTTGCAAAAGGAAACAGATGATTTAAGGAAGTGTAATACTTTCATGTAAATGGAATGTACAAACAGGAAAATAGAATTGCCTTTATCACCCCTTCTGCTGCACATGATTCAATATAACATCTGCCAGGACACTTCATGTAAACATTTCTGCTCCCCAAAGACAGCTCATGGTCTCAGCAGGGTGTGTGCATTTCTCACCCCCACATTTCAAAAGGCCCCCCACTGTAATCATTAGCCACCTATAACATTCCACACATATTTAAATGTTGGTTTTCATGAAAGCAACATCTGCATTGTCATTTGTCCAAGTACTTGCAGTAGGAGAAGCAGAAGACTTGGGCTGCAAAATCATGTGTACAAGAAGGAAAAAACATCAAAAGAGACAAAGGAAAGAGAACATACTTCTGAAATTAAGTGGGATGATCAACATCCAGAAAAATCACAGATCTCATTGATGTATGTGTAGATATATTCATTCATGTACATGAAGAAAATAGTTTGTTGGAACATTAATGCTACTAAACTGTTTAGCAAGTAAAAAGCAATGAATACTGGGACACAAAAAATGTAATGACACCAGTTTCACATACAGTACACAGTGATGGTGATTAACTAAGAGAAAGATCTGGGGGTTGCAATGGATCTTCTCTTTTTTACTTTCTCTTTTACCCCTTCTGGTGTTGAAGGAATTGTGAGGGATACCCTGATGAAAAAGCAACAGCAAAATGAGTGGAGGAGGAACTCTGATTCCCAATGGTCATGAAGGTGGAAGAGGCCATGCCAGATGGATTGGCTGCGAAGTCGCACCTTGATAATATCCTCAAGGCAGCAGCAGTCCATTGCAGTCCCAGTGTTAAACTCTGCATATCTCATTTCATATGTGCCACAGGAGATGGCTCTGTGATCATTGTGTGGCTCACTTTGTGGCAAGCTGGGATCCACTTTAAACAAATTCATGCCAATGACATTTTTCCTGCTTCAGGAAAAAATATATTCTCAGATACGAGTTGCAGTTGACGAAGACCTTGATGAAAGTGTTGCCTCAACATGTGACAGTTGTAGGAAAGAAAAGACATTTGACACGTGTGGTTTCATTAGAAAAGACATCAAATTAAAGCTTCCAATACTATACTCCTGCTGTAGAAATCTAGAAGGTGAAATTTGGAACACTTAACTTACAGACTCAATTTGATGTATTAGTGCTATTTCTCATGTGATTAGTCATAAGTCTGCAGGAGAGAAAACAGGCTTGTAATGTTTGGCAAGAGGACCATCATGCAACCAGCTGGACCCTGTTTATGAAATTGACCACATGAAAAGATGGGAACAGGTTTTGTGAGTACCACAGAACTCCAGTCATCATGCCAATCATATTTTTTTCTGATGTTAATCTCTAGAATCTAGATTTTGGATGGCAAAAGATAATATACAAGTCTTCTCAAAGAAACTGGAAATGAATAGATACAGAACTAGCTATCGCCCATCTTTATTTAAAAAAAAACAGTACTGATTTAAATAAGTGTGCAGTTGCAAAATGGAGACCAATTTAAGCCTTTGTTTTACACAGTCTATTTTATGCTCGCACTTGCTCAGAATTTCACCATCAGCAGGAGGCTGGCAAGGACAGAAACCTGCATTTGAACCAAAACTAAAAGGATATAACATATTCACAAATACATTTCATCCCTTGAATCTTGGAAATATCTTAAGTAACTGATTAGTTATATCAGGACTTTGAGGTTTCCCGGTCATAACTGTGGTGAATCTCTTACTGGTGGTTTCATACATTCTCTCCTTACAAGAGTTCATGATGGTTGCTATCATATATCACTAGAAAGTTGTAATGATATTTGCTATCGATCTCCTTAATTGAAGTCAGTAGCTGAGACTCCTCTGATTCATTCTTTCCAAGAGTTATGGACATCAAATCCTCTGTTAGCAGAGGAAAGAAAATCCAGCAAAATTTTCAAATATTCTATAACCTGTATATTAATAGTGATATCCATCCACTCGCTCCATCCACAACAGAAAGATATCAAGCTGATTGCAAACTAGTTGTTGAGTCAATCGTATGATGATTTAACCTGTGATCAACCTGTCATCTATAGTAAAGGTAAAGGTCATCCTTGCTCGAAAGCCAGTCATATCCGACTCTAGGGTTCAGTCATCATCTCTGTTTATAGTCAAAGAGCCAGTGCTATCTGCATCTGCAAATGTTTCTATGGACATGTGGCAGGCTTGACTAGACACCGGAATGCACAGGACAGGCATTCACTCCATCATGCAGTACTCGGGTCTCAAACTGCTGACCTGCCAACCTTCCAGTTGTCAAGTTCACAGTCTTAACCTGTCTTCTATAAGAGGGGCAAAAATACATTCAGCTAGCAATGAATCCAGTTTAGGATTTGTCCATATAGGACAGGGGAATGGAAATCCAAAGATCTGAAAGTCACATACAGCTATCTCTGGACTTTGGAAAACTGCACTCACTATTTCAATTCCCCTCCCACAATTTTTTTTTTGGCACAAAAGAGAAGGGGAACTGAAAAGATCCCCTGTGCCCTCTTGTGGCCAAAATATTAACAAAATAAAAAACAAATTAGAGATGTGGTGCACCCAAGGGATTCTGCAGAATGCTCTAAAAATGGCAAAATTACCTCCACAAGTCCACATACACTTTCTAGGAGGCACAAGGGGACATTTTATGCAAATTAAAAAAATACAAAGCTGCTGGGCCACCTGTGGGACAAATACAATCTAAGAATGCATGTCACTCAACCCTCTTTGGAAAGATCTATTTGTCTGAGTAGATGAAATGCACAAGTATCAAAAATAAACAGCACTGAATCAGACCCTTGATCCAGCATGTAGACCATTCTGGCTTGATCAAGACTGTTGATTCTGACTGCCAGTGACTCATCAGGATTCAAGGCAGGATTCTTCCCTTGCCCTCTGTGGTGATGCCACTACATAAAACTGCAATGTTCTGGAAGCAGAACAATTGCTTCTCTAAAGAGCTATGGTCTCTCTCTCATACTGGAGATGTGGCTATGATCAGTTGTTGTTGTTGTTTTATAAAAAAACTAATTCATCCATTTTGCACTGCAGCAAATCCTACAATATCTGATTGTGTGGTCACATCCTGACATTCTAATGCTGTGAAAATTCCTGGTGTGTTACAGCTTTCCCCACTTTGGAAGACTCAGTTTAGATTTCAAGATTTTTCTCATCACTTCTTCCTTCTACAATATTTTTAAATGTATTTTCCAAGTAAACCTATAGATGCCCACAAAATATTATTTTTCATTTATGTTTTTAACAGCAAAATCAAATTATTGGGGTTTTTTTTTTTGGAAATGTTCAAATTCTATTTCTCCAAACCTGCACTGCTCACCAATACATAATCACTAAGGTTTCCTGTTACTCTCTTAATCCAGTGTAGTTTGAGCACAATATAGTATGGTGGACACAATTAAAAAGAGATACTGTGACATATCACAGCTTTCCTCAAGTTGATCCCTTTGAGATATGTTGGTCTACAAGTCCCATCACTTCCAGCCAGCATCAGTACTCCACAATATCCAGCATGTACCAGCTTAATGAATATTGATATATGACCATAGATTAAAACAGGTAGCTCTAAAACTCACCATTGTTGTAACTTCAAGATGCTGCAAGGTGACTTGGGACTGAGTCTGGTTCTAGACCAGTGGTTCCCAATTAGTGGTACGCGTACCCCCAGGGGTACGCGAGATTGCATCAAGGGGTATGCGCAGCAATCTCTTAACTAAAATATTAAATCCTTAAAAAACAATAATGCAATAACAATTGCCAAAAAATTATTCAATTTAATTAAACGATCAGTAGGTAAGTCAATCATATGCATCAAGCGCTTCCTCCCGCCACGGCGGTTTTTCCCACGCCTCCCGCATCCCGCATCACCCGATCGCGGCTGCCCCCGTTCCCACCTATTTGCTCGTCATTGTCAATGTGCACATTTGTCACATTAATGAAACATGTGTTCTCTGTCATTAGAATGTCTTTTGATGATAATAAATATAAAATACACCTGATTTCATTTTTTATTTAACGTTCCTGTAATAAGGGGTATGCGATATTTAATGTTCCTGCAATAAGGGGTACGCAAGTTTGAGGTCTTTCTTGAAGTGGTATGTAGAAAAAACTAATTGGGAACCACTTTTCTAGAGGAATAAAGGACTAGAGCAGGAGTTCTCAACCTTTTAAAGCTGGAGGCCAGGTCACACTCCTTCAGACAGCTTCGGGGGTTGGAGGGTCATCTTACCTTTCCTCCACCACATGGCACTTCCTGGTGAGGTGGAGGTGGTGAGAGATCACATGAAATTGTGCTGTGGGACACATCTGGCTCACAGGCCATAAATTGAGATTTCCAAGACTAGAGTTTTGTGGAGTCTTAAGATTGGGGTTCGATACCCAACTGTTACACAAGGATCTTTGGGACATGAAAGGAGCCTCATTCAGGTGTCCCCTGAGCAGAGTTTCTCCAGCAAAAATCCTTTCAACCCAGAATAATTTCTGACACTAAATTTATTTATTTATTTACTATAACTTTCAGTCACTAGACTATTTTTCCTAAACCAGTGTTAACTGCAGCTGTGTCACCAGAAGGAAATATTATTGCCTCATGTGTAAATATGTGTTTTTGAGTTTTTACCTAGGATTTTGTTATGACACTTGTAATAATAGGATGGCATATTTGCATGATGGGAAGTGTTGGTGTGGTTTGATCCTATCTTTTTCTGACCTGATGGAGCACTTTATGGCATTAGACTATGAGGATGTTATCACTGTAACAGGGTGGATGGCATGGAATGCCACAAATACAGCTAAATTGACATTCTAGGACAATTTAATTAAGAGGAATAGTGCCATAATTTGCTGTCTCCCTCTGGCTTCTCTCTAAGTTTAGTAATTATAATAGGAACTGAAAAGAAAACTATATGAGACCTGGCTATGGTAGACTGTTATGATGAGTGCCCATAATAATTGGGGGTCACCAAGTCCATTCTGGTTTGGGATGACCTTGTTTTGGGTTTCCTAGATATAGAGTATTCAAAAATGGCTACAATTCCCTTCTTTTGGGAGCTGTGCATTTTGCTCAAGGCTAGACAAGATGGCTCGTATTCTAGGAGGCACTGTGAGGAATCAAACTCCCAGCCTCAGATAACTAACTCACTGAGCTATCCCACTACATTTTCCACTACATCCCTTATATAAACCATAGCTAATAGCTGTTTCCACACACACACACCAAACATATATCCTCCCTTAACTTTGATAAGACAGCACACTTTAGAATGCATTTCATTAAAGCCTTATTGTTGATTACAAAGATTGGGACTGAAACTTGAAAGAAGTAGAGACAATTAAAGAACAGTTAGCTGATATCCTTCTTATCTATCAAGCAGAAAGATTTAGCTGTGGCTGTCCATAAGTAAGCATCAGAAGCAGTGTATGGCAGTGTAATAGGAGGTGGCTTGATAAAATACCACCAGATGGTATTCTGGGTAATGAACCAGCCTATAATGGTTTCAGTAATGGCTTGTCTTATCTGTTCACCTGGCCTGGAACAAAGCTTTCCAACAACACAAAGCTCAAATAGTTTGGTTGGAATAAGTTGTCCCAGTGATAAAAGTGTTTAAGCCACTGAGGCAGCTCATTCACTGCTGTTGCAGAAACCAATTTAAACATCAGAAACTCCAAGCCTGAGAAGGCAAACTTCTGCTTTGGCAGCCTTGGTGGTGGCAGAATTAATCTTCTGAATTTTCTACAGTTAACAACTCTTGTTAAGATCTAATGGTTATGGTCTACTTGTGATGTGAACTCTAAGCAGGGCAAGGTATAAACTGCCTAAAAGCCAAAATTTGGGAGATCACACATAGACATTCATTTTTTATTCATTCATTCATTCATTCATTCAATTCAAAGCAGTGAATATATAAAACAAACATAAACAGTAGTCACATTTTCTCAGCTGCATGGAACAATTGGAAAATGACAGTTTACATCTCATGTGTGATTGCTCTTATGTAACAGAACAGGCAAAATGTAAACCTATGGTATTTCCATCATACTGTAAAAATGGATTTAAGATTAGTTTGGTATAGGAGCTACAAGTAAGAATTGTCTTAACCTGCTTAGATGATTTTGAAAAGTATGCAAATATTCAGTCTCAATTCCTAGAATGATGTGAAAAGTCACTTTTAAAAGTTATACTTTTCCCTGTGGTTTCCCTGTGGGTTACTTAGCATTGTGACAAAATTGGGATGTTTCTTTAAGAGAAGAGGTACTAAATTGTTTTATTTATTTTTGTTAATTATTTAACATATATCACTCCTTCCATCCAACAAAGGGAAATAAGCAGTGGTGGGCAGCCAAAAATTTTACTACCACACTGCGGGTGGAGCCAACATTGTGGGCAGAGCCAACATCATGACATCATGGGCAGAGCCAATGGTGTGAGCAGAGCCAACGTAAAAAAAAAACCCATAAAAATAAGTACACATAAAAATACAAATTAAATAGACATAAAAATACATAAAAAATACACATAAAAACACGTAAAATATACATTAAAATAACTACACATTAAATAGACATAAAAACACAAAAATACAAATTAAATACACATAAAACACATAACAATACACAATAAAAATAAATTCACTTTAAATACACATTAAATACACATTAAAATACATCCATCCACCCCACACCCAAAGGTGAGTCACTTACCCTGGGGAGCAGGCTATACGGAGCTTCAGGCGGGCAGCTTCTCCTCCTCCTCCCCGCTTAGGAGGACAGCAAGGAGGCCGCATATGCACGCCAAGCTCTGTAGGCGCGCATGGACACCAAACACTTGGTGGGCATGCATAGTGGGGGGACTGGTGAAAAGGTAAGCACCTGAGGTGGTGTCCCCCCCACAAAAAAAGCCGCTACCAGTTCTCTGGGACACCAGGAAAATTTACTACCAGTTCTCGCAAACTGGTGAGAACCTGTTGCTGCCCATCACTGGTAACAAGGCGCTTTCAGCCAAAAAGGGAAACAACATTACTGTGCAAAAGTCTTAGGCTACCACCAGCATTAATTTAAAAAATTAAGTAAAAAATGGAAAAAGTAAAACATGAGCTCTTTTTTTTTCAAAATCAAATTTTATTAAATTTTCAAATAAAATATACAAATACAAAACTACAAAAAATAACAAAAATAATTTTTCACACTATTAAACAAAACATAAAACTCAATACATTAAAAATACATATAAAAACATATAATACTATCCAATTTATTTCTCTATAATGTTCTAATTACACTATTCCTTCACATAGACTATCTGCCACTTTTATAAATCCCTCATCTTCAGTGTAATGTCTAATATTTGTTGTACTTTCTAACTTAAAATACACACCCGGTATGCCCGGAGGATTGCGGTATATCACAACTATCTTTATTGTTTCCAAAAACTCATTTGTTTCCAAAAACTCATTTGTTCTGGTACTGGCTTTATTCCTCCACTCCTACTCAGTGTAGATCCCACAAATAATCACCAAATTTTCCAAAATCTATTTTCTTGGGCTATGCCTTTTTTAGTATTCAATTCCCATGTTAACTTGTCATTTAAAGCGAGCTCCCACATTTCTATAGACCTGTCTTCAATTTTTAAAACCACATCATTTTTCCAATTTCTTGCAATGCATTGTCTGGCTAATGTTGACATTACAGATATTAACTCTTTTTTATCTTCATCTACTTTTATATTGTCAACATCAGTCAGTAAAACTGTACTCGACCCCAGTTCAAGCCGCATCCCCATAATTCTTGAAATTTCTTCTATTTTTCCTCAAAACACTTTTACCACGTTGCAACTCTACCACATATGTTGTTCTCATAATTCTTCCATTTCCCCCATGATAATTCTGTAATTTTGACATTCAAATCCTGTTCCCAAATGCTTTTTAAAGTATCTTGTGGTCTACCTTCTTTATTTAGCATCATATAAATCTTGCTTACCAAACCCTTCATTCCCACTTCTCCCCTTCTTATTTTAGTAACAATTCATCAAATTCAGTTTTCTTCCTTTACAAAATAATTTCATTTAAGTATTTACCATTCCATTTATTTACGAATATACTTTGAAACTAATTCAGTTTCATCTGTGTGAATATCTCCAACTTCTTCTCTCTATCTCTACAGGCCCGAATCCAGTCCTTCAGCATAGTTACTCCATTTCCAATAAGCACTTTCTTTATCCTACTATTTAATTTTATCAGACAATTTTTAATATCTTCTATTTCTATGATCGGAGATGTTCCTGGGACTAACACTTTCTTCACCTTCCTCCAAACATCCAATAATATCCTTATCATTTTATTTTTAGTAACCATTTTCTTTGTAGCTTTATCTAAAAAAAATGAATTACCAACTTGATACAACTCTCTCATCTCTATTCCTTCCCAAATTACTTCCTCTCTCGTTAAAATCTTCACCACATTTTTTAATTGAAAAGCTCTATAATAATTCTTGACATTCAGTATCCCTAAGCCACCATCTTTCTGGGGTAAATACAACAGGTTTCTCGATAATCTTGATCTATATCCACCATTACAATAATTATTCAACAATGTCTGATACTCTTTGATTTCCTTATCTTTAAGTTGAATTGGCAGAGCATCAAACAAAAAATTCAATCTCGGTAATAACATCATTTTACATAATGCAACTCTGCCAAACTAAGACAGATTCAGCTTTTTATATTGTTGTATTTTATCTGTAATCTCCCTTTTTTGCTTATCATAATTTAATTTTTAAGATCATCCCATTCACCTGTAAAAGATGAGCTCTGAACCCTAGAGTCAGATTCAACTGGCTTTTGAGCAAGGGCAATCTTTACTTTTACCTTTACCTAAAAAATGGAAAAAACTTAAAATATCTGATTAAAAATATGCTAATTACAAATAGGCTACATAGCCCTGCAAAAAGATACAATCCTGCAAGGCATTTAAAGATCAAAAACAACTCAAAAAGGAAGGTTATCACCTGTTGGTTGAAAGACTGAAAGAAAGAGATCAACCTAATTTTATGAGGCAAAGTTTCTTTATGAGGTTGGGAGAAATCACAAAAAATCCCCTCTTTTGGTTCATCACCAAACATGTCTGTGGTAGTGGTGGGATCAGAATATGGCCTTCATTGAAGATCTTAAAGACTAGGGGAGTCTAATCCTGCTGAACCATCTGTCCTTTGAGTTCCAATTGGCAGCAGCATAAAGATGCTTGCAGTCAACATTCTTCAGGTCAAAATTCAATGAGTTGCCCCTTGCTCACCAAATAAAGGGGAAAGGAAATAAAATTTATTCAGGTTGTTGTTGAGATTTATTATTTATTTTTGGTAAAGACGTAATTTAATCATGAATTCATGGTTGATTTGGTTTTTTCACCTTCCATCTTAAGGATGGAACCACGTGGCTGTCTGCAGATCCTGAAGATGTTTCTAAACTCCCTGTTGAAATCAGTGAGTCACAGATCTCTGGCACATCATGACACCTTCAGAATGCAAAACAATGACAACCTCCACTTCTTTATGCATCTGCACACAAGAGTGACTGACAGAAACAATATCGTCATTGCTCAGCCTAGCTAGGATGTGTTTATACTTGCAACCCGTCACGCTACTGTGTTAGAGGCTACTACCATGAACTATGTTCCATAGCATTGAAACTGACATAGATTTAGTTCATGGCCCTTGTCAGTCACTGAAATTGCTTTAAAGAGCCGCCTGAAACCATTTCTGGCCTGGACACAAACCTATTTTATGTAATCCTTGTACAGTAATACCTCGGATAACGTTTACCTCGGATAACGCTAAAATCGCATAACGTTAAGTAATCTGGGGAGGAGAATTGGATCAAATAACGTTAAGGTCCTATGGGATGGATCGGATAACAACCGCTAAAGTCTGTGCGGTTACAATGTATCTCTATGGAGCTTTAACGTTATCCAATCCATCCCATAGGATTTTAACATTCTTTGGATAACACTAAAAATCAGATAATACCAAGACTTGTGGAATCAAGTCTTAACGTTATCTGAGGTATTACTGTAATGTTATTTTTAGTTCAGTCCTTTTATTACCTCAACTTCTAAGACATGCCTGATTTTACACCTATGACTCAGTTTTCTTCAGGCTTGCACATGATGAATGGGAATACCTGGGTCAAGACCTGGGTACTGCATGACAGATTGAGCACCTATCTCTGTCCCAGCTCCTACCAACCTAGCAGATCGAAAGCAAGAAATTGCACTTTCTTCCAGGCCCATGCTGGGGTGCCAAATTACTGGGATGGGCAGTCATGCACCTCTACTGAGAACCCATAACTTAAAGGGCCATGCCACCTTGACAGTTTCCACTTTGGCACCTCTTGCAGAGCTCCCCTCAACCCTGTGGGAGAAAGTCCAAAGCACTTTGGCAGCTTCAGAGATTTCTCCACACTGCTGCTGAAGCTCTTCAGACTTTCTCCCACAGGGCTGAGGGGAGCCATGCAAAAGAAGCCAAAGCAGAAACTACCAAAGTGGTGTGGAACTTTAAGTTATAGGTTCTCAGAAGAGGCACATGGCCACCTGTCTGGGTAATCTGGTGCCCCAGCACAGGCCTGTTTTCTTCTCTCACTTTCACTAAAAGTTGTTTCAAATCATTGCTGCAGTTTCTGCCAGTAAGATAGTGTCATCTGCATATCTTAAATTTCTTCCACCAATTTTCACTCCTTCATCTTAATCTAGACTGAATTTGCCTAGATAGATTGAACAGGTAAGGTCATAAAATACACCCTTATCTGACTTGTTTCTCCAATCCCAAAAAAGGGTAATGCCAAAGAATGTTCAAATGATCGAACAATTGCGCTCATCCCACGTGTTAGCAAGGTGATGCTCAAGATAATACAGGATAGACTGCAGCAGCACATGAAGAGAGAATTACCAGAAGTGCAGGCAGGGTTCAGAAGAGCAGGGGAAGTAGAGACCACATTGCCAACATATGGTGGATCATGGAAAAAACAAAGGAATATCAGAAACAAGTCTACTTCTGTTTCATTGATTACACCAAGGCCTTTGATTGTGTGAACCACATCAAAATGTGGCAAGTAATTAAAGAGATGGGAATACCAGAACACCTTATATGCTTCATGAGAAATCTGTACAAGAGTCAAGAAGCAACAGTTAGGAGAGAATGTGAAATGACGGAGTGGTCTGGAATAGGAAAAGGAGTAAGACAAGGCTGCATTTTATCACCCTGCTTATTCAACTTATACACAGAGCAAATAATGTGCAATGCAGGGATGGAGGAATCACAATTTGGGACCAAAATTGCTGGGAGAAACATCAACAACTTGAGATACGCAGATGACACTACCCAAATGGCATAAAGTGACAAAGGCCTAAAGAAGCTCCTGATTAGGTTGAAAGAAGAAAGTGCAAAAGCTGGCTTGAGACTCAATATCAAGAAAACCAAGATCATGGCAACAGGCCATATCAGTCCCTAGAGAATAGATGGTGAAGAAGTAGAAGCAGTGACAGATTTTACTTTCTTAGGATCTAAGATCACTGTAGATGGTGATTGCAGCCATGAAATAAAAAGGCGACTGATTCTTAGGAGGCAAGTGATGAGAAACCTGGGGAACATAGTGAAAAGTAGAGACAAAATGAAATGGCTAAATGGTATTGTAGACACAATGGGCTGAGCGAGTTGAGGAGGATGGTGGAGGACAGACGTGCCTGGTGGACAGTGGTCCATGGGGTCGCAAAGGGTCGGAATCGACTTTGCGACTGAACAACAACAAAAAAAGAGACATCACATTGCAAACAAAAATTTGTATAGTCAAAGCAATGGTATTTCCGGTGGCAATGAATGGTCGTGAGAGCTGGACTATTAGGAAAGCTGAGCGTAGAAGAATAGATGCCTTTGAGATGTGGTGTTGGAGGAGAGTTTTGAGAGTCCCCTGGACAGTGAGGTGAACAAATAGGTCAATCTTAGAAGAAATCTACCCTGACTGCTCCCTAGAAGGTCAAATAGTAAAGATGAAGCTGAAGTATTTTGGACATCAAATGAGAAGAGAGGATACACTTGAGAAGGCCTTGATGCTGGGAAAGATGGAGGGCAATAGAAGAAGGGGGTGGCCAAAAATGAGATGGCTGGATGGTATTGTGGATGCAGTGGGCACAGAGCTGGGCAGGCTGAGGAGGATGGTGGAGGACAGAGGTGCCTGGAGGACAATGGTCCATAGGGTTGCAAAGGGTCGGAATCGACTGTGCGACTGAACAACAACAACAAATCCACATTTCAGGTTATCCATCTAGCCTTAAATTGATGCATAAGATATTTATTCAATTGAAAAGACCAAGAGCCATTTCACTCAGTTCAAAATTACTGGTAGTTGGTTTGCTTTGACTATATTTCTTCTGTATGTCTGAAATATGTTTTGAAGGAAAAGAATCAGAGTGGCTGCCATTTTGAGAGTGTACTGGAGTGTATTCAGAATTCAAAATTATCATCTCCTTTGCCACTCATTGCAAACCTTTATATAATGAATAGTATTTAAACATCTGCAGCTTAAATTCAGTTTCATAAGACTGTGCAGATAATTTCTCTAGTAGCTCTTTTGTCAGGAGTGGTGCAATTAAAGATTTCTCCAAAGAAAATTTGTTAATTAAAGCAAGCTTGCTATAAAATCACAATGTTCTTTTCCATGCAAGGCTATTTTAAAGCTGACGTAATAAGGAAAAACATGTCCATATTTGTCTTTCTTTTTCTTTTATAAGAATGACTTGAAAAAGAAAAAGAAAAAAAAGTTGAAAAGCAGCCATCAATATTTAAATATATTTAGGGGTGTGATTAGGAATCAGAGTCAACATTGCAAGTTCATGGATGGCTATTCAGATCACCAAGTTTAATGTGACATACTAACAGTCTTCTTCCATGTCTAGGTCAGACGTGAAACTGCCAAAAAGAAGCAACCTTTGGGTGGCTGGGGGGGGGGGTCATTTTGCAGTTTCTTTTGCCTGACCCTGTGTGAGAAAGATTAGCCAGCACAAGGTGGCTGTTGCCTGGGATACATCTGATTGTGGTTCAAAAATACCACAATTTTTGAGGAGCTCTTTGTGTGCACCCCAGCAGTACCCAACCCAACCCAAGACAATTTCTTTGTAGTATATAATCCATTTCCAATGAAGGATTAAGTTGGAAATCACAGAAATATAAAGCCATTTGGTTGTATGTAGAACATAAGTGTGAAGCTAAAATGCATTTTTATGTGAAATCTTCCTAATCTGTTATTAATTTAAATAGTGGGATTTGTTTATTATATTCACATTCTCCCTCTTCTCAAAAAGCTCAGAATAACTAACATTACTAAACTTAGATTTAAAATTCAAATGTGCTTTAGGATATAATTAATAATTATTTGATTAAAGAAAAGGAGATGAATTCAAATTTTAGTAATAAAAATGATCATTCAAAACTTTACAAAACCAGTAACTCTTAGCAGAGTGGGATGACCCCTAGTCAATATCCTCAATATCCTATTTGAACACAGCAGTATCTTGTAATATTCACTTCCTTGGGACTAAAACTTCCTTGGGATCTGCAGAAGTAACTTTTCCAGGCTCTGTGTAACAGCAACATTATGGCAAGTACAAAATTGCTTGGTTAATATCTTTTGCTATCTTAACATACAGGTTAGCTGTCGAGCTTCAGTTTCTTTTGGAAACACTTACATGAGCTTTAATTGAGATTAACCTATCTATGGCACTATGTGGGCTTGGGCAGGACACTAAAACCCAGTTTGTAAGAAAATGAGCATGTTCAACAACAACAACAACAACAACAACAACAACAACAACAACAACAACAACAACAACACAAAACAGCACAAAATCCAGCTGACATATACAACAGGGCTTTCTGATAGCCCCACTTCCTTTAGCTCTGTTTCAGGCTTTAGGCCAATGGTCTTGAACGTGTATTATGGTCATTAGAGCTATTACACAAATGATTATTCTGCCTGTGTGGGAGAGAGAGAGAGATGGATAGAAACAGAGAATTTTGTTATTCACACTAAATGATATATTAAAACCAGCTTCTGATAGGTTTCCGAGGACCAAAAGAGTTTGAGACAAACAGCAGGCATTCCCAGGGTATCTCATGCCACATTAGTTTCTTTAAAACATATGCATGCCAGTGGGTTCATTAACATGACTGGCAATTGAGAAGTAGGCAGGCAAAATGTAGGGAGTCAATTAATGCAGTGAACCATAGAGAGGATAGTGACTTTAGCTAAATTGATTACTTGTCTGTGATCAAGGTCTTTAGCCAGAAATTAGGCCTTTTGTTGAAAGTTTATATTCAGGGAAAGGTTAATTATGCCTTAAGAATGTTTCTCTTCCTGGTTATGTATGTGAAAGAGAATGTGTGTCTTCTTTAATTGTAATCACTCTGTACCATCCTGCATTGGAAAGGTTGTTTTGCTTCAACTAGATAGACATGAGTTCGTGCCACTCTTATTTATAATAGCTGATAATGGTGACCAGATGAAAAAAAGGACAGAGGAGAAAATGTCAGCTACTGTGGCTCATATTAAAAGCCACATCTGCTGAATTTCTTCTTCCAAACAACTGTTAAAGAAATAGAAACCTTGTATGTTTCCCCATGCACAATATAGACTCTCTAACATAGGTGCTCACTCTAAATTAGGAAACTATTTTATTTATTTATTTATTATTCAAACTTATTTATCATCCTCCTCAATTGAGCCATTTAAAAATTGCTGACAGTTACTGCCAGCAGGTCTCCAGGATTCCAGATGGAAACCTTACCTCTTCCTGTCTGAAGACAGGGGACACTAAAGCATAGACTTTTTAATTTTGTTGTTCAGTCGCACAGTTGACTCCAACCCTCTGTGACCCCATGTACCACCGTCCGCTGGGCATTTCTGTCCTCCACCATCCTCCTCAACTCGCTCAGCTCTGTGCCCATTACGTCCACAATACCATCTAGCCATCTCATTTTTGGCCGCCCCTTTCTTCTTTTGCCCTCCACCTTTCCCAGCATTCAGGCTTTCTCAATGAATCTTCTCTTCTCATTTGATGTCCAAAGTACTTTAGCTTCATCTTTACTATTTGACCTTCTAAGGAGCAGTCAGGGTTGATTTCTTCTAAGATTGACCTGTTTGTTCTCCTTGTTGTCCAGGGGACTCTCAAAACTTTTGTAAAATGCTTTATAGTCCCCCCCCCCAGAAGTCCAATTTCAAATGTAATCATGTCACCACAAAAGTTATTCTTCCTCTTTCATATGCACTTTGGGTCACCTGAATCGGTTGTATGGTTTGGTCACTGGGCTGCCGAAAACTCACCCCCCCCCCCAAGTAAAGATTGTATTTTTTTCAAGGCAACTTTAGAAAGCAGTGACATAATTGCTTTGTATTTTTGGCCAATGGCTCTTTACATTTCTGATAGTCGTCGAGACGAGCTTTCAGTCACTGTAACCATTATTTTTGCGGGTGGTTTAGTTTTGTGGTGGCAGCTCATCGAAAGTACATGATTTTCGTTACATTGCAAAAGCTGCCAGACCACCCAACCAAAACGTAAGACATTCATCGAATTCATGTCAAAAACAACAACATTGACTTGTATTACTTATCTGTCATCCTAGCAATTCTGTGCCTTTTTTTACCTGATAGGTATAAATTGATGCTGTTAAGGTTATTATTTGAGGTTTTGGAAATAGTAAGAGATGCCTGGGATACACCACAATCTCCAGGACAATGTATGTATCACAGGGGTGTGCATTATGATTTTTTTTGTTCCTTTTTTTGTTGTTCTTCTGTAGTATTATGGTAGAAAAATAATAAGTAAATAAGGAAAATAAATACACATATTTAAAAAATTATTTATGAGTTTAGAATCAGATAGATACTTAGATAACGAGAATATATTCATAGAATAAAAATTATTTACTATATTTATTATTAAGGATTAAAATATTTTTATTGTGTTGTAGTGTAATTATGTTTTGTATTGGATGTATTTCTTTGTAATTTTTAAATATTTTTTATCCTGTTTGTATTATTTTGAAGATTAATAAAAAAATTTTTTTTTAAAGGTTATTATTTGTGTGGGTTAGCTGAGTGCATGTAAACCTTACGCAAATGGAGTGGTATGCCAGTGGACTGCCCACACACAAGAAAGATGGCTGTATTGTGCAACAGAAAAATAACTTTACTTTCTTGTGCTAGTATATTTGAGCCCTGGTCTCTGTCAAAGATGTAGAGCCCAGGCTCCATTGTGGATGTCGAGCCCTGGGTTCCATCATGGATGTCGAGCCCTGGGCTCCATCACAGACCTCGAGCCTGGGTTCTGTTGGAGACATGGTGGGCTTTCTGCTTTTGGGCTTTTTGCTGCTGAATTTTTTTGTATTGAATTTTTTGTATTGTATTTCCCTGATTGTATTATTTATTCTAAATTGTATTTATATTTGAGATTGTAGCACTGCTGTAACATTGTTAGCTGCTCTGAGTTGCTTCAGCAAGGAGAGTGGCATACAAATCTAATAAATAAATAAATATTTACAGTGGTCAAACATAAATATAGATACAGTCTCTACAAAACATATATACACGGAAGAAACAGTCTCTTTGCCTCAGCAGTAAAGGACATTGGAAACTTTCAAGGTCCTTCAAGAGGCTAACTAGAAACAGTTCAGATAGAAGCTTGTAGATTGCTTATGGGTTTTTTTTGGTAGATAGTCCAACAGCAAAACAATTTCCTTCACAGCAGTTCAGAAGGATACAAGCCAAGTACACTAGCAAAGCAGTTTAGCATTCAAGCACAAACAAACACTCCGGCAAGAGAGAACAGATGGTGCTTACTCAGAATGTTTCCTCTGTTAGACATCCAGTGCAGTCCAGTGCAAGTTCAGTCCAGTGCAGTTTTAGAAGAGCTTCACCTGAGCTCCTCTTCACTGTTCCAGCAACTCCAGCATGAGTTCCAGATTTAGTCCTCCTCCAAACAAATGTTTTGCAGGCACTATTTTATAAAACATTACATGATTGCTACATGCATCAGTGAGATCAGCTGTGCTAGCCAAACACAAGCTCTTAAAGCTATAGACACATACAATCACATGCATAAATTCTATGCAATACCTAGTGGTAATACTTTATCCCTGACAGATGCCATGAAGCCTCAGTGACAAAGTGGGCTTGATCCATGAAAACTAACATTAAAATACATTACTTAGTCTTTAAAGTGCCCAATGTTTTTTTGTCTTTTTGTTTTGTATTGATTACTGTCTGATATGCTTGAAACACAGACTAACATGGCTATTATTTTAAAAATTCTAAGAGCTTGGCTGTAGGCAATAAATTTTACAGATTGTCCAGGGTGGAAATCAGAGTCCGGCAGGTATATGTAATAGTCAGTGGATTTTCGAAATACCATGCTGGATATGCTTGCACAGACTAATATGGCTAATTCTTTGAAGTCAGCATGCAATAGCAACTGAATTAACTTGTGGATCCAGCTCTTGAAAATGTGAATGGTCAGCAGAGCACTTCCTTCTTTGGCAAGAAGTCACATCCATACTAGCATTTATTAGAGAAATTACAAATGATAACATAAATTTTAATTCTAGCTAGCTAACAATGTATATTTCAATTTTGCAGGAGCTGAGCTGGCTTGTGAATGAGATGACATTGTTGGAGGCTGTTCAATCACAGCATTGTCATAAGCAGGAGGTAGCTTGATGGTACATAACATCAACAAAGCTGGACTAGAAAATACCTTGACTTTCTTTTGTGATAGGAGAAAGGTATGGTATAATTAAAGAAGCAGATTCAGGGAGCCATTACTGCCATTTCAAATTTTAAGAAAATGGGCAATAGGTCTCCTCTTCCTTTCCCCAAAGAGGATCAAGAAAGGATGTGTGAGATGTCACCATAGGTAACAACAGATAAAAGACAGCCAAGGAAATTTGAAGAGGCTCTTCTCTCTCTGCCTATTCCTCTCCAAGCAAAGAAATATAACCTGATTTCTTAGACACTTGGTGGTAAGATAAACTTCTGGAAAAAATGCCAAGCTGCATTGGACTTCTACAAACTATGCACAGCACAGTATTTTTCATGGACAACATTTCCTGCAAAAGCCATCAAACTCATAGAAGTTGGCAGTTTTCTGCTCAGAATAACAGGTATGTGTGTGTGTGTTGCGGAGGGAGATTGGGAATTACTGTAATTTATTTGGAATCCAGAAAATCTCACTGGTGCAAGAAGTAGATTTATCAGGAAATCACATTATGGCAAGATCCAGAAAATCACTGAGACCAAGACATTTTCTGAGTGGTCCTTACGTCCCTAAAAGGAAAAAGAAAAGAATTTTTGACTGGATAGGCCTTTGGTCTGATCTAGCACAGCTCTATTCTTAATTTCATCAGGATGGTGTGACCCATCCGCCCCCATCTGGTAGCTGTTATTATGGGTTTTTATCCGTTTTCACTGTTCAATGTTTTAAATTTTTTATGAATTTTATGAATTTTAAGGCCATATATATTATGAGCTATGCTGTAAGCCGCCCAGAGTCGGGTTCGCCCGATTGGGGCTGGATATTAAATGCAAATAAATAAATAAATAAATAAATAAATAATTTCCCGATCTTTGGTATTGGGCTCACTGTTCAAACTGCCACACTTGGTGGGTTGTATGGCAGTCCCAGAGGAAAATCCCTGCTCCGAGAAGTGTGCAACCAAGGCCAGATAATCATATTTTGGTCATAAGGGGACGAAGCTCCTTCTTTCTTAAGCACCAGATTGTTGCAGAATGAAATAATCTGTATGAAGGCAACATAATTGGTCAAGATGTTTTATTGCCTGAGTTGGTGTCCCATCCCATCCCATATCCCAAAGTTGATGGGATTGGGAGTTGGATCTTTCTTCAACACTGACAGTGAGATACTGTCTTCCACCATACCTGAAAACAGCAGGCTAGCATAGTGAATTCAGAGGTTTTCCTCTTCAAAATGTTCCTGCTATCTCCCAGCATCTGCAGTCTGAAGTGAGATCCTCACTGTCCCAAGTAGTGGGGGCACCCCTAAATGGAATGGACATTCTCACCCCAATTCATCCACCCTTTTGTTGAGGATTCTAGTGCAACCCCATCAAGCAGTGACCAGAGAGACAGGAAAGAATAGCCTGAACTAAAGGAAGTTGTTTTGCATTGTTTGCCTGTGATTACAATTAGAAAGGTCCTTTCCTGCCTCAGAGATTGCCTGACCCTATTTGCATGTGTTAAGGTCTTTGTTTGCTCTGGCCTTCTCTCACTTGCTTTCAAAGAGGAAAGATGTCTTTTAGAGCTCCTCCATCTTCCAGGCCACATGGTTGGAAGAAAGACTTTACTTCTTTCTAAACCAACATCAACAAGACTCTTGAGCACTTGTATCTTCTGACCTCATTTTATTTATTTATTTAGATTTATATTGCCGCCCACTCGCCGAGGCAACTCAGGGCGGCTTACAGTCAAAACTTCAACAGTTCAATAAAAATTATAAAATGCAACCACATAAAACAACCAAACTAGGACACAAACTAACTCCTGTCAGGACGTTGTTGCGGGGCCAGAAGAGGGGGCGATGTTCTCAGCCACTGTGAGTAAATTGTGAGTATCATTGTGAGTAAATGATAATTTTCTTTCTCTCAAGTCCAAGTGTGTTTATTGGCTGGGCTAAAAAAAAAGGGTGAAGTGGAAGACTTACATTCAAACATAAAATTGCCTTAAATCCTGCCTTGCTTTTCTGTGCATCTGCTACAAATAATTTAACATATTTCCTATGAGGATCCCAAAGTTACCAAGCTAGCTTCTCACCTCCATTTAGACTAGTCTATCAGTTCCCAAATGGGGAGGAGTTGACTTCTTAGGAGAGCATGAAAAATTTCCATGGTAGGGATGATATTTTTATTTTTACTTTTAATTGTGCTTTGCTTTGTTGTTGCCATTGTTGTTAAAAGCAGGCTGAATGAAACAAAAGGGTGAAGGCATGAAGGCTTTTAAAAAAAATTAAAAAAAGAAGACAGCATGATGAAAATATTGGGAGAGATGATCTCAGAGTAGGGCTGGTAGATCTCACAGAAGTGGCTAAGTCTCAATCTATGCTTTCCAGATCTCTAATCAAACCAGGGTGTGCTCAGAAGATGAGAAATTCCAGTGTGTGTGAGAGAGAGGTTATATAGTTTAAAGCCTTCTGCAGCTACCTCAACCCAGTGCCAGCTGGCACCAGAGCTCAGTGCAAAGGTGCTTTAATGTCTGCTGTAGTTGTGTTAAAAAAAAGCAAGCAAGTAAAGCCATGGCATGGTAGCAATGGCACAGAATCTGAAGAAGAGAAGCAACACAACAGATTGGCAGTGAGCTTTCACCAACCCATAGAACCTTCAATGTCTGGTGTGTTGTAGTATGAATAATAGAATCATTTCAGCCATTGAGCACAAGCTGAGACTGCAAATTTCTACAGTTTTAGGGGAAGCCCATTAGAGGATGGCTTGTTCATGTCCCTCTCAAACCTATTATCAGCACCATGGGTGGCTCGTTGTTGCTTTCTCTTACACTTATAGATTTAAAATTTTGCTTTCTTAGGGCTGTTCTCAAAATCAAAGGAGATCAAACTACTCCAAAGACTATGTAGCTGCAATTGGCCTTTCACCATCTGAATGAGCTTAAGGTCTGGAGTTGTCTCCAAATTACCATCAAAGAACAAACAAGGAAAGCTTTGGTTCCCCCCAGTTTTATTAAAATACAAAGAGGGGGGAAAAAAGAACAGTTCTACAAAGTACATGGTCCACACAGCACCAATATTGTAACATGTTTGTACTGGTTCTTCTACAGAGTGTATTTGTGATAGCTAAACAAGGATACATGCATACACACAAAAAATGGTTCCACGCCACATTGATTCAGGACTCATATTGCATGGATATTGAATGCATCTTCATTTCTGAAGGTGAAGGGAAAAAGATATAGAGAAATGCTGGTGTAGAAACATCTGAACGCTAACGGAGTGAGACACTCTTTTGTTAGTGCTCTTCAAAGAAACACCAGCACCTCTGCTTCATCCTCACTTCTCCTTCCTGTGTGCCAAGTCTTAGGTCCAGCCAAAGTTCTGCCCATATGAGTCCTGATCAGACATGGCGTAGCACTGAATATGACTGGCCTGTATTCCCTACCTGATACATCTTTCATTGCTTTGGTTATATTACTGAATGTAGGTTTTAAAATCTAAATCCAACATCCATCCAGCAACACAAAAGCCACAAACAAAATGCTAGGTAAATTCACAAGAATCTTCATTTCACTGTATGACATCCGTGTACCTGATCTCACCTTCAGCTCCCTTACACATCCACCGAGCATTGCAAAAAGTTTCTTTAAATGATATTGCCTCTGACTCATTGACAAATGCCTTGTACCTTTTATAGACAGAAACATAAAAGAGATGGTACATGAAAGCCATTTCTAGAGGTCTGCACAGGAATTTAAGATGTACAGCAAAATAATGGTCAGTTTCCAAGGCTTACACATATCCAGCACTAGATTTTCCATTATGCATAGTGCACTGTATCTAGACAGAGTTAATAGCTGGAAGTATGACTAAGTCTGGATCTTAGTGGTGACTTCTTAGAATACTTCACTACTACAGCCATTTCAGGTTGCTCTGGCCCAATGCATACTGTTGTGAAGTCCAAATCTATATATTGCCGTGAAAGTTGTTATCATACTGTACCAGACATACCCTGTTCTGGAATATTCAAACTGCATTCCCAGGCAGCTAGTCCTCCTCACATGTAATATGTAATACTTTTTCAAGACTGATCTATCAGTGAAACAAAAATTTAGATTGCAGAGAGATTTCTTGGAAGATCTGCTTAACCCAGAGCCAAAATGGAAACATAGCAATATATCACCTAGAAGCCAGTATCCTGCTTTCAGCAGAAGCCAGTCCCACAATGTGCCAGAATAATTAATGTGAAAATGGGCTGTTTCTGATACATTTTTGAGCTCATACTTCAAACTTGATTTTATTTTAAGTCTTTCCGATCTACCTGTGATGATGTTATTTTGTACATCCAATGTCCACAATATTTGCCGCTGATGATCAAAGGTTTCCTTTGAACTCTAACACAGTTCTTTACCAGGATGCTGATGACATCACATGTGCTAACAAATTCACTGAAGGAAACTGAACCCCAGATGGGAAAGTACAAAAATTATAATGTCTTCCAATTACAGTACATTGTTAGAAGACTGCTGGGATAAAAAAAAAAGTTGTTCTGGTGAAGTGAGAGGTACTTCTATTTTCTTAGAGAGCATAATACAGTGTGCACTACCATGATTAGTGTCCTGGCTGATACACCTAATTAAGTTGGTGGACTGGGCCACAAATTTATTTATTTGCCACCCAATTAGTGAATATGCACTACTTTTGGCAATGAAGAAGATAAAACAGAGACCCCCTTAACCCCATCCCCAACACTACATTCCCAAAAAAACCATAATCGATATGGCACTGTGTTTGACTCAACTGTGGTTGTATTTATAATATAAGAAATAGCCATTATATACAAACCTGTATTAGAATTTAGTCACTCACAATCCTTCTTGTGAGTTTAAGGTAAGTTCCAATAGTCAAACAAAATACTTTATGTCTTTCTATCCAAAGCATGAAAATAAGGAAGAAAGGAAATTTTTGACAAAAATAATTTCCTTTTTTAAGGCCACAGAGATTTGAAAAAAAGAAGAGTAGAAAAATGTAAATCAACTTTTGTCTCCATCCAAAACAGTGAATTGAATTTGTTTTGCTTCTTTGTTTTTAACATGAAAAGAAAACATTTATCCCGAAACAAATTGAAGTGAAAAATGATCAAAAGCATAGACAGACTTTGGAGGAGAATGAAACAACTGGGTTATGGTTACATAAGTCAGTGATGAAATAAAATTTTGTACTAAATGAGACATTTCCTCTAAATAGGCAAGAAAAGGGAACAGAATGTGATCAAATTAATTGTTTGGGGTTGCACAGACTATTCAAAAGCCTACTGTAGTAGTAAAAGAAAATGCTGTACATTTCCCCCAATTTGCATGTGTTACATCTTGATGGCAGTGTGAAAGAGGATACTGGATTAAGTGGATTATATTGCAATTTGTTGGTTTATTTTGTCAGGTTTACTGTATAACCTGCCCTCTGCCAAAAATGTGACTTGAGATGGATAAAATACAGTTTATCTAGATAACTTCAGCACAGTCAGTGGGACTTTCCTTATCTAGACATAAACCCCACTTATTTAAAAGTGTAGCAAACAGTCCACTAAGGAACTTGTTCCATGGGAGATTGTTTCTAAAGACTCTATTTGGAAACATCTCCCAAGAAATAGGTCTCCTGTGCTCCCCAATATGCTAGAAATGGAGAAGACGAGCATGCCACCTATGTTACTGATTCTTACACAACTGTTTTCCTTATTTGTAATAACTTTTTCTTCTCAAGCTCCTAACGCTTCCTGCCATAGTCTCTCTCTTCTTCTTTGACCAAATCCTCCCTCCTGCTGCAGCTTTCCCCAGGTCATTCATCCACAATTTCTCTATCATGCTTTCCCAGTATTTCTGTGCCCATCTGCTGTGGCCCTGTATAAAGGCAGGAAACCAACTAAAGAGGGGAGTAGCATTCATATTTCACTATCAAGTTTGCATATCTACACGGAACAAAAATATGTTCCAAAATGCCCTATGCACAAAAAAATTGACCAAATCCAAAATGGGAAAAAAACCCATAAATCAAATGTACAAATAAGAGGCAATTCTATCTTACTGGGAGGAAAGGCATACTTCTAAGTATCACTGAACACTCCCTTGCAAATGTTAATTGCTTTTTTGCATATCATTTTATCTCATCCTGCATCCAGGGGTGGCTCATGAAGTGGAATGGAGTCTAAGTACAAAAATTTAGAGGGAGGTGTCTCCTCCCCACCCACCACCACACACTGCCTTTGTGACACCCCATCTCTACCTTCCACACTGCAGCCAGCGTAACCTCAAAACTGAGAGTGGGCATAATCCACTATGTCAGTGATAGCCAACCTTGGCATTCCAGATGTTCTTGGACTTCAATTCCCAGAAGCCCTGCTGATCAGGGCTTCTGGGAATTGAAGTTCAAGAACAGTTGGAGTGCCAATGTTGGTCATCAGTGCACTAAGTAGTTCTTCCAGCAGTGCAACTCCAGCAATAGCAATTACACTTATATACTGCCCCATAGTGTTTGTATACTCCCTGGGCAGTTTACAGGTAATTGGTATCCTGCCCTCAACATGCTAGGCACTTAACTCTACTTCTCTCTAACCTTCTTTTAAATGAAGCTGCCTGCAGTTTGCAATCCTTTATGCCAGTTTAAATCTGTTAACTTTTAAGGCAATTTTTTGGTTGCTTGTGCAGCTTTAGCCTGTTATGCTGGCAATGGACTGTAAATACAGTTTTACCTTGCTTAAAGCACATAATGTGTCCCACAGGATTGCTCTTTAAGCGAGTTACTCTTTAAGCGAGGTGCTCTTTATGCGAGGTTTGACTGTAAATACAATTGGATTGGATTGGATTGCAGCTTTAGGTCATTCCAATGAGGCTTTGTGTTGCCCGCTTTCCCGATTAACTGGGTTCAGTGTCTGTTTCAAAGGTCCTTTGCTTTGCCCTCCTCTTCCATTTCTGAGAACTGCCAATGAATTCATCCAGCTGTCTGTGCATCTCACCATAATCTTGATGGGCGGTGGGAGGGTGGGAGCAGAAGGTTGTCCCTCTAAAAGTAACATGAACTTTCAGAAAAAGTTCTTCAGAAAATGGAAGATGGCCAACAAGCACTGGTCTGCTGCAGCTGAGCAGTTCACCGACCCTGAGGCTGAAATATCTTTTGTGCTGAACTAACTTCACTGAACTTGTATGATTTAAAAACTAATTGCAGGGTCCTAGGACAAACAGGAGGGGAAAATCAACACTACCACATTAAATAATGGACAAAGTGTCAGTACCAGTGAGGTAAAAGTGGTGTACAACCCCAACCACATCCCCCATTCTTCCCCCCTCACACAAAAATATACCTTCTGCATAACTCTTCCCAAATGTAATAAATTAATTTTTTATAAAAAAAAAAAACCCTTCTAGAAACAAACACTAATTCCTAGTTCTAAATGTACTGCTGTTCTTCTTTAGAAAAGAAGCAAGCACACTGATAAATAAACCGTTTCAGTCCCAGGCATCCGGAGATAGCACTAGCCATGCTTATCTCAATTTTAGTCATAGCCTTTGTGATTGTGAATGTACACATGCACACCAAGGGATATTTCTGGGTGCAGAAGACCATGTCTGATGCCAAAGTTGGCAGTGTCAGAATGAGACCTTCCACAAACAGACCACACATTTCACATGGTTTCTTCCTCTACCTTAATCCTTCCTTGCTTACTTTCCTTCTATCAATTGTGATACACACAGATGTTCCTACACAGAAGTAATCTTGCAATGCACTACAAAGTATGTGTATTTCTTTTTGCTCTGAGGTCATCTCAGTGTAGGAAGAATGTTATGTGCAATGGCATGTTCTTGTGTTTCTTTTGCATCAGCAGAAGAAAAACTTTAGCACATGCTGTCCCTACAATTCCTTTCACCAGGTTCTTTTGCCTGTACCCATCCATACAGCTGAAAAAAATATAAGGTAAACTTAGCAGTGGAAGCAGATTTTCAAATCAAATCAAATTGTGGCACCTTATGGCTATATATTATATGTTATATATTAATCTGAGCTTTTCTGAATCAAGACCTCAGACAAGCCCTCAAGAGAGAAAACTTCACTTTCTCCCAGGTACCATAGAGCGTATAAAAGACTGCTGTGTGGATGTATCATTTGAGTTTGAGGACAGATTCATCAACCTGACAGCTGTTGAGTTTGTTTCAATGTCCAAGATTACACTGAAATGATAAGTCTTAGAGTCTGAGAAAAATTATCTCTAATAGCTGCAAGTATAACCAAGCACAACTGTGGCTACTATTACACAATAGTTCGAATGTCAGAAATGGGCAACGCTTATCAGCTGTCCTGGAATATGTCCAAACTCAAACATGACATGTCTGTCACTTAATCTTTCATTGTGTTATCAGTGAATGGGGTTTTGGAAAGAAAAGGAACCTGTGGATGGATTCAGAACAACCAAGCGTTTCTCATCTTTGACTACTTTTGTAGTCAAAAAGTAAATGAATCCACTGGAACTACACTGGCTGAGTTGGTGCAATATAAAACAGATCTTTTTATATAAAGTTATCAACTACTAGATTTTGGGATGCAGACTAAGATCCAAGAACAACCAATATGACATCTCTGCTGGGTGCTGCTAGGAAAGGTTTGAGATGCCATTAGAGCCTAACAACAATCTACCAGCCCCACTAGTATAAGATTCTCTGTTTAAATTAAAAGGCTTCATAATTGCAGCTAAACTATGCTGCAAAGGAAAATCTCTAGGTGTGGCAACACCTGTTTCCTACTCCACAAAATAAATAAGTTGCCAGTTTGTACCAGATGCTGGAGTTTGTAGTATCTACTAACCTGTTCCTCTCTATTACACAACTAGAGTGTTCTACATAATGCTGACAAGCTTCAGGTTCCTAACATCTTGCTAAATTGGAATTCAGCAGAAAATGCAAGAGGACGAATCCTCCCCCCCCCCCCCAGTGTTGGGTGATGGTACAGCTCTCTCAACAAAATGTTTTTCAGGATGCAGTGTTTCCAGTTCTTTCTGCACCAAACACCTTGACACAAGCATCACCTATTTAAGGTTCAAGATTCATGTTACATTAACCCTCCCACCTCAAAAGCAAAACACTTCTCTGCTTTCTTCTGGGAAAGCAAGGGGACACTCCACAGGGAGGAGGTTGCTTGTTTCTATTTATCTGTTGTGTTCAGTTGACCTTGCTCACCAACAGCAGGCCAATAAAAATCTATTCAAATCAGGATGCAACCTGATTCCCAACTGCATCATTTTAAAGTTTTGTTTGACAAATCTTCCTCAGAGAGATCTGGACTTCATCTCTTCCTATAGTTCTGTTCCAGCCAAAGTCGAACTTCTTGGAGATTGTAAAAGAAAGGACCTTTTCCCCCTAGGTAGGCAATTTTTTGTCTTTGCACAATGCACACACGTTCAAAGGAGACTCCATAGGCTACGTTGGCATTATTGTCCATGCAGTCAGCTACTATCTGGCACTGAGGTGGCAAGGAAAACCGCTTCAGCAGCTGATGAGCAGCTGCACACCTGTCTTCTTGGCTCCTATGCTTCTTGACATCAAATGAGGATGAGAAAGCAGGAGCAGCCCAGCCGTCCGATGGGTGAGCCTCATCAATGTAGACTAACAGGAAATCAGCCACATTGGAGAACTCTTCCACCAACTTGCCAAAGGCTGACAGCTGGTTTGTGAAGGGAGGTCAGGTGGCAGAGCCAAAATTGACCACCAGTGGCCGCTCCGATTTGGCAAAGTCTAAGAGATGGCATTCAGGACCATACTTCCCACTGGAACTTTTCCATCGGCTGCTGCTGCCATCACTAGTCCCACTGGCTATGTGGATGACATTGGAGTTAGGAGCTTCTCCGCCTAATTTCACCTGTGAATTAAAACAAAGAATTATCAGTTACTACAATTTGCTGCCATTTCTATTTTATATTCATTTATATTGGCCTCTCATGGGAAATATGTTTGATATCCTCATTAGCTATACATTTAGACATACTGCAAGGATTGTCTTATTTCGGCAGGCATTTAATCCTTAATTTGTTGTCTTTATTACCAAGGAATTATACTTGTGATGATTTTTTTTAAAAAGAGAGAAAAATGTTTATTATATTTCTTTTTTAAAAAAAATCAGGTTTGGTTTCTGTGCTACTGATTGAACCAGAGAACCAAATTTGTGTGTCATGCATTTGGAAGATAGAGCAATTAATGAAATCACTGGCACTTAAGAACCTTAAAGTTTAATATTAAAATAATCCTGATTTATTGTTTTGATTGCCACTATTTACTTCCTTGGCCTAAAATCTCACTGCTGATCCAAAAAGAACAGACTCACTCAATCTGTGGGATTTAAATTCAGCAGTTGATTCAATGGATCCATTCTGGCTGAAATTAGTTACTGGATTTAAATCCTTATGTATTTATGATTGTAAAACCACCACAAGGACATTGCCAAGTGGGCAATACATAAATTAAATAAATAAAAATAATGGATACAAGAAGCACAACACAAAGTAATCAACCCCATCGCATGGCTTCTCAACGTTTATTAAGTACTGTCAGATACTTAAGAGTAGCTTGTACTGTGTCAATATAATGTAGTGGATATGGTGTTAAATTAGAACTCAGGAAATTTGGGTTCAAATCCCTACCCAGCCATTAGAAATTTCATTAGGGGGTGACCATGGTAGGTCATATCCTGAACATCTCACTTACCTTTAAAACCCTGTCAGGGTTGTGTTTAGTTGGAAGTGATTTGACAGCAAGTAACAATAGCTAAATGCCATGTACTTAGATACTTTATCATGCCTCACTTCAGGCACGAGGCTGGGGAATCTATTTTAAAATAATAATAATAATTTCTTTTAAGAAATTATCCTGGGTTAAAAGGATTTATGCTGGAGAAACTCCACTCAGGGAATGCCCAAATGAGGCTCCTTTCATGTCCCCAAGAGCTGGGACAGAGACGGGCACTCAATCTGTCATGCAGTACCAGGGTCTCAAATTGCCAATTTGCCGGCCTTCCAGCTAACAAGGTAAGCTTCTTAACCACTGAGCCACTGCAGCCCCTATTTTAAAATGAAAACTAAGGAGCCTTCAGTAAATCTCTGGCTTTTGTCTTGACTGCAGACTGAGCAGGCACACAAGTCATGTGATCAGTCCTTCCCACTATGGTGTGATGTGCTGTACAGTCCAACCTCACATAAAGAGTGCCTCGCTTAAAGAGTAATTCACTTAAAGAGCAGAATTTTCTCTGAATGTTCACTTTGCTTAACAACTAAAACCAACCAAAAACTTGCTTAACAAAAAAAATCAGGGTTCGCAATCACCCTCACCAGAAGTCACAATTAGTCACAATGGTGTTTCACATAAAGAGCAAACTTGCTTAAAGAGCAATCCTGTGGAACACATTATGCTCTTTAAGCGAGGTACAACTGTATTTCTATTTAGCAGTTCTTTCTAAGTGTTCACCTATGCAGATAAATCAGCATTTGCAAGTGTGATTCCAGTGTTTTGTTATGACAATGTTTGTATTTGTTTTGTTTCCTCTCTGTGTGTTTGGTGATGGATATGCGAGCTTCGAAGAATGAGGATGTAATACTCACATGAAATGTAGTTTATGTCTCACACATAGATGCCCATGACTATTGATATGATTGCACAAACAATTAATGTGAAATAAAAAGCCTAGTTGATGGTATGCTTTTTCTGAGCACATCTCAAGATTCATAAAGGAAAGCCATATCATTTATTCTATCAACCATGACAAAGAAAAACAGGGAATTACAAGGAAAATTTCTGAAGTGTGGAGAAGCACACATATTTTCAAATCATTGAAATACATTAAGAAGAAAATGAATGAACTTATATACATTAATTCAGAAGAAATTCCTATTAAACTCAATGAGATATAGTCTATCAGTGTTTCCCAACCTTTGGTTTTTGGACTTCAATTCTCAGAAGCCTAAGTCAATTCCTCAAAGCACCAATCAGCCAATGTACTGAGGCTTCTGGGAATTGAAGTCCCCCTGTGGGGCGTGGCCTCCATGTTGGGAACCACAGCTCTAAATGGAAGGTGAACAATTATATTATCAGTATCATCCAGAAGCTGTTGAGATTGCTAAAGACCCCTAAAAAAATGAAAAGAATGTAATTTTTTTTAGTATTAAATTTTGTAGGGAAGACCTTACAGTCTATTTAAATGGCGAATCATAGCTTCTTAGACACTTCTAGGACCACAAGGCATTCTTCTTCCCCTTTAGAAAAGGGGGTAGGGGGAGGCTGGGAATTTTTTGGCAAAACCAATTGATTCATGTAAAAATTAAATCCTCATTCTCATTGCCCAACTATAAACATCAACATTTCACAAAGAGGAGTGGTAATCTGAAGCAACTCAGGATCTATCCACATATCAGAGCTTATACATAAGACTAACCATTATGTATATGGTAACTGGGGAGTAAGCACTGGGAAAACAACCTTACTTGATTTTCAACCTACGATAAGTATAGATCTACTACCATGTGCAGCATATGGGTTTTTTTTAAGAGCCTACTTAATACATGCAAAAGCCAAACTTTTCCCCACAGCAATTGGTCTTGCAGATGAAGGATCATTGTTTGTGATATCCAATGAATGAGAAAAGAAAGCAAAATCCAGGCAGCAGTATGTTCATTTTGCACCTTCTTCTTAGTACTATTTAATGCCATTCTTAAACTGAATAGGCCCTTAAAACCATTAAAAAGTGTGGTAGGGGGGAAATCCAGTTCTGTAGGGCATTTATAACCACTTGGTGTTTCAAGCACTAAAGCTCCTTTAGTGCCAAAGCATGGGTTTAATTATGTCTAAGCCTAACGGGTGTTCTCTACATCTCGCTTTTCAATGCAGTACCTTTCAAATCAAGGGATGAAGATGACTCTGCAAAAAGAATAATCACTGGTCTCACGTCATCACCTATTTGGTAATCAACCAAGCCATTGTCTAGTGTGGGCACCACCACTGCATTTCCCACAGTAACAAATGAAATCTCATGGCCACAGGTTACCTATCATGTTAATTTTTGCAATGAGGAGTCCTTGTGTTTGTTTCGAGATTTCTCCCTTAATGAGAAAGCCTTGCCAAGCAGACATTCACAAGGCCTCCTCTGCTCTTGTCGTGGAGTAATTAGGACGGCCCCTTGTTCCATGCTAGCATCAGCCACTCAAAAAAAAAAAAAACCCCAACCCTGCCCAGTAGTTAATGCTCAAACACAACCAGGAGCATCTCCTGCTAATTGGTCTTGATGAAGCTCTAACATTCCCCAAAGGCCTCTTTATTCCAGCAGACTCACGAATGAGATTGACATCCACTTCATGGGGAGGGGTGTGTGTGGGTTGTTTGTTTCTTTGTTGTTTTTGTTGTTCATTATTGAAAGGGAGGTGGAATTAGCTCTTGGAGAGAAACTCACCACATACCACAATGAAATGTCATCCTAAATAAATAAATAAATATTATTGCTCTGCCAGACCTCTTTTGAAATTACAGACAATGGCAGAGAAGGGAGCTCTTCTGAGAAACAAACTCAGAAAATTCCACTGACACGCAATAACTGTGGCATCAGAGTTTCTGTAATCATGGACATCTGTGCTGACAGTAAGCCTCCTCTGGAAGCTGACACAGAAACTAGGATAAGGTTTTTTATCTTGTCCACGAAGAACCTAAGAAACCGCCCCACTTCAACTACCTCCAGTAGCCTAATCTTCTGCACTCAAAAGTACCAACTGACATTATTCTCCTTCTCTCCCCTTCTCTTCCAGCTCAGGACTGTCCAAGGAAGCAGATGGGATTCTCATAAGAGTCCTGATGATGCAGTGGTTAAAATGGGGGTACACAGAAGGAGCCTCTTCAAAGATTGGGGTATTTTTGAAGCACAATTGGGTGAACCCTAGTAATGGCAACCTTGTGTTGCCAGCAAATCTTTCTCACACTAGATCAGGGAACTGCAGAATGAACCCACTAAAAGGTGGGTTCATTTTGGCAGTTTCACATCTGGCCTAGACATGAAAGAAGTGGTTAAATTGCTGTACTGCAACCAAAACATTGTGAGTTTGATCCAGACAGGGATCAAGGTTGACTCAGCCTTCCATCCTTCTGAAGTTGGTAAAATGAGTACCCAGCATGTTGGGAGCAAAATGCTAATTAACTTGTGAACTGTCTTATGTGTGTGGTGTATAAGTGTAATTACCATTGCTATGGATAGTAGGCTTACAACAAATAAATGGAAGCTATATTCCATTCAATGTATAAACTAAGATGAAGTTCACTGTTCTAAGATGAGACAATATTTGGAAGACTTTTAAAAGGATTAGATTTAGACAATATGCTTAGCAAGTATTTGGAAGCAGTAGTCTCAATTGGTGAAAGATACCTATTTGTCAATGCCATTTATGCTCTTTCTTAGTCTATGCCTGTGATGGCAAACTCTAGCTGTCTTGAACTTCAATTCTCAGAAGCCCTGATCAGCAGGAGTGCTGACTTGGGCTTCTGTTAATTGAAGCCCAAGGACACCTGGAGTGCCACAGTCAACCATCACGGGTCTATGCCATGCATCATGTTCCATTCCATTACAGACCATTGGAAGATTTTGAAAGCCAAATGCACACATATCTGAGGAAACCCCATTCATCTGTTAATTGCAGCAAATATGCACTTTTCTTAACCTCTAGTTTGACCATTCTTCAAAAAGAATGTCAATAACTGCATAAAACCAAAATCTCTAAGTTTTGAGGACCCAGGTGATTCACAGGTGAGCCATGGTTTAAGCCAGTGGTTCCCAACATGGGGCCCATGTCCCACAGGGGGGCTCAAATTTCTTGAAGCCTAAGTCAGTACATTGGCTGATTAGTGCTTCTGGGAATTGAAGTCCCAAAGGCTGGGGGAAAGGTAAAGGTCACCCTTGTGCAAAAGCCAGTCATATCTGACTCTAGGGTTTGGTGTTCATCTCTGTTTCATAGCCAAATAGCCAGTGCCGTCTGCTTCTGCAGACGTTTCTGTGGTCATGTGGTTGGCATGACTAGACACCGGAGCACATGGAACGCCGTGGTCTCTATTTATCTACTTGCAATTTCTTGCTTTTGAACTGTTAAGTTGGCAGGAGCTGGGACAAAGATGGGAGCTCATTTAGTCCTACAGTATTCGGGTATCAAACTGCTGACCTGCCGCCTTCCAGTCAGCATCTTACCCACATGAGCCACTGCAGTCCCCTCTGGTCTAAATATAGGGAAGCAGCTCTCCTTGGTCCACAAGCCACTCCTGGATGTCAAAAGGACTAGCATGCTTTGCTTGCAGCACATCCCAGATGGTAAGCCTTTGGTTGGTTAGCTTTGGGAAAGTAGAACTTGACTAGACAAATGCCAGTTTGCGTACAAGGCTCAACTGACTTCACTGCCCAGACTCAAGAAATCTTAGTTTCAACTGAACACACTATCAAGGGCATGATTAGTGCTGTTTTTGTATGCAGATTGAAAAAAAAAATGATGTGTCAGAAGCAGAGGAAAAAGAGATCAATTCACAAGCTGCTGACTAGACATAGAACTTGCCACTGTAGTAACATTGGTCATTTAGCAGCCGTGAACAAAGCATCCCAGCATTCATACTTTTTTCCATCCTTATTTTAGGGGATAAAGTCATAAACCTTTTCAGATCCTGCAGACTGATGTTTTTAAGCCCCATCATCAGAGACTTCAGAGTTCTGCAACAGGCTGTGTCAACTCCTTACAGAAAATAGATGCTGCCAGATAATTAGCAGGCGGCAGCACTGACCCTTTAAATGGAGGCATGGTGTATTAAGGCTGCAAAGAAAATACTTCTGAAGACCTTCTCTTTGATTTTGTTCCATTCACATCCATCCAAGGTTTTAGGAGCCTGTCATTTGCAGTGATTCATCCAAACTTCATCAGTCACCGACAGGAAGACTGTTCATAGCTAGTATTGTTTTTCTTTTATGGGTCTTTTATGGAGTTACAGTCCAGAAAATTAACCTGTTAAAGCTTTGCTATAATAATAATTTTTGTGTCAGAAATTATTCTGGGTTGAAAGGATTTTTGCTGGAGAAACTCAGCTCAGGGAATGCCCAAATGAGGCTCCTTTCATGTCCCCAAGATCTTTTCCCACTGAAATGGTCCCTATTTATCTACTTGCAATTTCTTGCATTTGAACTGCTAGGTTGGCAGGAGCTGGGACAGAGATGGGCACTCAATCTGTCATGCAGTACCTGGGTCTTGAGCTGCTGACTTGCCGGCCTTCCAGCTTACAAGGCGAGCTTCATAACCACTGAGCCACCATAGCCCCTAAAGCAGGGATTCTCAACCTGTGATCCGCAGGTTGGATGCAGCCCACGGCACCATTTCATGTGCCCCCCCCCATTTCTACAACACCAGGAAGTGTCATGTGGTGGAGGAAAGGCAAAATGGCCATCCGGCCCCTGAGGCTGTCTGAGTGAGTGTGACCCAACCCATGACTTTAAAAGGTTGAGAACTTCTGCCCTAAAACTTTGCTGAAATGCTATCTTCTCACCAATTGTCAGTCATCCTACCTTATCCTCATCTCTACTTCTACTTCTAATTTAAAGTAGGCATTAGTAACATTTAGACCAGGAAAATGCTACATCTGTCAGGAATGCCAAAAAAGCTCCATAGGTGCCTCTGGAAGATCAAGATTACATAGCCTCATACATCACTCAAAATATGGGTGTGAATCTTGCATAGGGGTTTTGGATGTTTTGGACTGCATATCGCATAATTCTCTATTCTTGTAGGTTCACCTGGGCAAAAGGCATAAGCTAGAAGGCTTTGTGACCTAGGTAGGCCTAGCTCAACTAAGCTTCCTGTTCCAAACAGAAGATTTCAGCTAGAAGTAGAGCACAAGCCTTTACTTGGGCCACAAAGACTTTCAATTTAGGATTTTCTGCTAGGTAACACACACTTTGGTAGAACTCATGGGATGGAGAATTATGAGGTTTGTAATCACCAAAATCCATGTCTACTTGTAGCCTCACACTCTTGGAAAGTACTGTGGGGGGCACTGTTTTTCTTTTCAGTAAGATTTATCTGCTTGTAATGTTTCCTTCCGTGATATCTTCTGGGAAATTATTTGAAATCTTGAGAGTTTTCACGACATTTTTTTCTGGAAGAAATACCATACTTCACAAGATTGTTGCAATCCTGTATCTGATTCACTGAAAAATGCCAAAAGAAACATTAAATTATGCAGGATTGTTACAATTCATGCACAGCATGGCATCATTCCTCTACAAAATTCAAAGGAGCATGAAGTTGCACAATATTTGGTGGATTCCTCCCCAGAGCAGTGGTTAAAATATGAAAATAATATGTAAATAAATTGGAAAATGTGACAAAAATCTTAACAATGCAGAGAGAAACCTCAGTGAGATATCTGGATAATAATTATTAATAACAAAAAAATTGCAAGTACTTTTCACATCTCTGTCTCCTAAGAAAAGACACAATTCTTCCAAATCCATGTTATTATCAACCTCAGACTATTAGAAACTATCTCATATTGAGCAAGACCATTTAGGCAGTTTTGTCAACTCTTAACTAGCAACTGATCTCCACAAACACAGGCAGATTTTCTTTCTGGCCCTATCTGGAGATCCCTGGTATTCCATGGTTGTCTGTCATCCAGACAAGACTCATTAGAAAACAAAATATTGCAAAAAAAAAAGTTGGCAATAGCAGGAAGAGAAAAGACCAAATATGAAATGGACTGACTCCAAAAAGGAAATCACAGGTTTGAGTTTACAAGACCTGAAAGGATTTTAATCATGGAACTTTCTGAAGGACACTGTAAGTCAGAAGAAACCTGATAGGACATCACAGTAAGTCTCCTCCAAATACTAGCCTGGTGTATCCTACTTACTTCTGAATATAGACATCATATGGCAGGGGTGCCCAAACTATGGCCTGCAGGCCGGATCCAGCCACCAATGCCAATTCATCCAGCCCATGCCACCCTCATCCCTCCCAGAAACAGAAGTAAAATGTGCCTATATGGGTGCATTTTACTTCCACTTCCAGGAGCAACAACTGTGGTGTGGGCCGGATGAATTGGCATTGACAGCTGGATCCAGCCTGCAGGCCATAGTTTGGACACTCCTGGTTCAAGCAGAGAAAATGGCAGCCTAAAATCTATCTCATCCTGTTGCAAAACAGATTGCAAGGCGCATTTTACTTCCACTTCCGATGGGAGGAACCATATGACCGGCCCACTGAACCACTTTACTGGCCTGTGACCCATAAAGTTTGGGCACCCCTGTCTTATGGGATAGTATTTTTTGCCAGCTCAGTAGGTTGAGGAGCAATCACAGGAATAAACAGATTCCCAGGCATTAGCAAGTTTGTCCTATGCTCTGCTTTTTTTAAAAAAAAAGTATGTGGATCATTTTACTATCCCAATATACTGTTGAAATTAGTTCTATGCAAACTACTTAGTATGTACTCACAAAACTCTTTAACATGAGCTTGAAAAAAAACTGCTCCCTAATAAACATCTAATGACTATTGTATATTTAGAATCATTGGGCAATTTCTTTTTTTAAAAAAAATAGAGAACCTCTTTTATAAGATACTCTCTCTAATGTGGATTACAAAGAAAGGCACTTCCTTGAACTCCAGGCCAAAGTAAACAAAGATGATGAAAGCAGATGGGTTTAGGCTCAGAGGCCCTGTTCTACTGTCTAAAAGCCTGCCAAAATAGCTGACTCTCCCAGTGGAGTCTCAAGCAGACCAAAAGTCAGAGAGAAGCCCATCAATTATACCTTACATCACTGTCTCTGTCTTCAGAATGAATGCTTTTATAATGATACTACATACCACTGTCTCTTATCCTAGTGTCAGTCATACTGGGATGTTCTGGAAAGCAATGTAAGTACAGTACCTCCTTCTAGGGAAAAATGCACCCAAAATGAGGCCAAGCTTTTAAACCTTAATTCTTGACATAGATTTGACCAAATCACAGACACACATGCCCTTCTGAGATCTATTCACACATCTATGTTGTTACATGTATCACCAGAGGCGTAGCTACCGCCGTATCAGCCGTATCAATTATACGGGGGCCCCGGGCTACGGGGGCCCCCAACAGCAAAAAAAAGAAGAAAAAAGAGCAAAAATTTACTGCACATGCGCAGAAACTCAATCTGACGCATTGCGCATGCGTCAGATTGAGTTTCTGCACATGCGCACTTTATTGGAGCCATTTTTGGCTCCAATTTTAAAAAATAAAATTTTGGAGTCGGAGCCGCAGCTTCTCAGAGCGGCTCCGATGGTGGCCCTCAGAGGAGGGCACCTCCCCTGGGGCCGCCCAGCTCCCACGGGCAGGTTGAAGCCTGCCCAGGCTGTCCGCTGCTGCCGAACCCCATGGCCTGGGGACGCCTGGCAGAGTGGGCCACCGCCTCCTCCGGGTCCGGCGGTGGTGACGGCGGCGGTGACAGTTGCGCCTGCCTGCCTGCCTGCCTGCCACCGCCACCGCCACCGCCAGGCTGACGTCTGAGGCTTGCAGGAGCGTGCTGTGGAGGGCACGTGCGGGGGGGGGGGCGCGGGGCAAGCAGCTCTGGAAGAGGAGGAGGAGGCTGGAGTCAGGGGCAGCGCGCCTTGCCATGCAGCCCCAGGAGGGTAAGTGAGGGTTTTGTGTTTCGGGTGGGTGGGTGGTTTATGTGTGTGTTGGGTGGGTGGGTGGATTTTTATTAAATTTTTATTTTATTTCTTTATTTATTTTAATTATTTAAGTTATTTATGGGTTTGTGTTGTGGTTGTTTGGGTGGGTGGGTGGGTTGAGGTGTGTGTGTGTTTGTTTGTTTATTTTAATTCTATTTTATTTATTTATTTATTTATTTATTTATTTATTTGGCCCCGCCCACGACATCATGATGTCATGACGTTGGCTCCGCCCCGCATATAAAGGGCCCCCAAACAATTTTTATACGGGGCCCCGCCAAGGTAAGCTACGCTTCTGTGTATCACCATGATGCATTAAAATATTTTTTTACCTCATATGCATTTGTTCATGTTCAAATAACTGTAAGCACCAGGTAGGGAAGCCACCCAGACATGGTTAATAATGACAGCAGATAGCCTGAAACCCTTCAGAAATCACTGAAGGAATAAACAGTTTCCCCCATACTAGCCAACAAAAAGTCTTATACAGTATTTCATCTAGTGGGATTTTCCTGGCAATCAGCACTAATGCTGAACTAAAGGGAGAGGTGTGTTGTGTTGGATTAGATTGGAAAAAAGTGAGGGTCACATTTTCTGGTGGTCTTCAATCAAAGCCATGAGACCTGTGATAATTGTCCTAGGTCAGTGACGGTGAACCTTGGCACTCCAGCTGTTCTTGAACTTCAATTTCCAGAAGCCCTGATCAACTGGAATGCTAACTTGGCTTCTGGTAATTGAAGTCCAAGAACACCTGGAGTGCCAAGATCCACCATCATGATAATAGGTAATGATTACTAGATGCCTAAGTCCCTTCTAGGGCAATCCTTATTAGTTCTTGTGTCTCCATTTTGCTTTAGAGAGATAAACACATAGAAAAATTGCCATAGCTGCCACCTAAACTGGGGAAAGGATGGCCACATGGATTCAATTAAGAAATATTTTCTCTGGCACAAGCAGAACTAGTGGTGAGGGCAGGCACTGCTACTCTTCATATATTTACAATTCCTTCTATAGAAATTTCCTAGTCTGAATCAAAAGATGTATGTACTGAATCTTGAAATTTTTACAGACCATTTGGTACAAATTCACATTCATGTAACTAGATTTATGCTGGCATACTTTCAGTGCTTAATTCCCTTTAGGCTTTATTGAACTTCTGGGAAACAATAGCCTACCTGATTAAGTTCCTGACCTGTACAAATTAGGCTTTCCTATAACATAACTTTGAAGCTTAACCTAATCTTGTGTTGATAGAAGTCCAGATATGCCTCATGAAGAACCAAGAAACCCATCTTGGGATCTTTAGTTATACAAGGCTGTGAACCATAAAATATAATTAAAAGCACTACAAGAACTCTTTGGATGCACAATGTAGATTGTAATATGCCTAATAGTCAGGAATTCTAGAAAAGTTTTTCAATCTTTCTAGAGGAGGACAAAGATTAAGAATGAATGCTGTAGAGACCAACCAGAGTAACAAAGAGTAGTACACAATCACAAGCTTTTACATGTGACCCAAGAGATGTCACATGCATGCTTAGCCCTCTTTTCAGCTCTTTCCATCATTTGACTTCCTAGCTTCTCCAGGATGGAGACTTCTTTCTGAAACCCTGTGTTCCTACGAGTATGTGGCTGTGAACAACCAGCTCCTGGGAAACAAAACGGATGATAACTCCTAGGTACTGCTGATAGCCTTGCCAGAGGCAGCTGATTAACCACTGTGGGAAACAGAATGCTGGGCTAGAAAAGTTTTCAGTCTGATCCTACAGCCTTCTTACTCCGATGGACACATCCAAACTGTAGCTTTGTAATCATCTGTTATCTTTGCTGAAACAATGTCATAGGGGAACAAAGAGATCACATGATGGGACTTCAGGCAACCCCCAGACTTCTCTGAAGACCAACACACAATGGCGAGTCCTCCTGCACATGGCTCATGTAGTTTTGCACAAGTTTAAAACCTACATGAAGCCACTAGATTTTTATTTATTTATTTAGATTTATTTAGATATCATTAGGAGATTCAGGGTTCGGTGTCTCCAATATGTGGATGACACACAACTCTAAGTAAAAAACTTTAAGTAAAAAAGCAATTTACATAAAAGCCTACGGAACATACTTTTTATCTAAGTAGGGGTTTTACTGTATTTTATTTTGGGCATATTTGTTGGGTTGATCTGTTACTGGTTTCATGTAATTCCCTTTCCCACTCCTGAAAGATCAAATTATTTGTAATCTATAGATAAATGAAATCCTATAAAGGTCTACTCAAATAAATTCCATAGGATTGAGTAAATATCAGGGTTGAAAACATTTTGGGGATTTTTGTACAAGGATTTCTAGCATATTGGGTTTTCATTGAGTTGTAATAAAAGAGGAAAATGTTTCCAATCTTTGTTATGCAAGAGATTGCAGTCTAAAATAAAGCGACTGACCAGGCTGGATTTTAATACCCAGCTTCCTAGTGCAGGCAACATTTACTGGAAAGTGTCACAAACATTTGGACATCTGTATCTACATTACTTCTTGCACAGTAATGCAATCCTAGCTCATTTGAAAACACCTTTTTGCTGTATGTTAGTTCCTTCTTCCTTTCTGGGCTTCATAAAAACAGGTTCCACTGAGCTGAAGTATAATCTGATACACAGGGATTTTTTCCCCACTTCAGAGAGTCTCTGCAGTGATTGTTGCCTTTTCCACACTACAGTGGTACCTCGCTTAAAGAGCATAATGCGTTCCATGGGATTGCTCTTTAAGCGAGTTTGTTCTGTAAGCGAAACAACATTGTAAGTGACAAATTGTGACTAGGGGGGATTGCGAACCCCAATTCAGTAGTTAAGCGAGTTTTTGGTTGGTTTTAGGTGTTAAGCGAGGCGATCATTCAGAGAAAGTTCTGCTCTTTAAGCAAGTTAGTCTCTAAGTGAGGCACTCTTTATGTGAGGTTTTACTGCACTTATAAACATACATGTTAGTATCCATAGATCAAACAGAGCAGTGCCGCCTGTCACAATATCTACTCTGGCAGTCATCTGGATGACCTTTATAATGTAGGAATACTGTGAAGATCCGGCATATATACAATAATTTTTCCATCATGTTTTCTCTGAAATCCACTCTCTAAATCAAGGGTTCACAACCTTTTTGGGCCACAGGACGGCCACATGGTTCCTCCCACCTGAAAGTGGAAGTAAAACATACTTGTGCATGCACAGAATACTGCACGGGTCATTTACAGCAATGTTTTGCACATGTGCAGGTGCATTTTACTTCCACTTCTGGGAGCAGTGAGGGTGGCATGGGCCAGATGAATTGGCATCAGGGGCAGGATCCAACACACAGGCCGTAGGCTCTAAATATATAAGGGAACACAGTTGCTTTTTTTCACCCCAAAGCACCCAGCAATGTTACAGAACCTTTTGGAAAGAGAGCAGAAGGTGTCCTCAAAAAACAAGTCCTGTCTTTGAACTCTACTTTTCTAAGGTAAAGTATCTTGCCTTAAACACTAGCTCTATTAACCCTCATTATGCTAATTAGCCTTGTTATAAAGAACCTCTCTGTGTAACACTGGGCATGCTTGCCTCCTGGGGGCTGCTTTTCAAATGATAAAGAGAGAACAGAACAAAACAGCAAAAATCCACACTGAATCTGGCAAGTGTTCAAATCGGAAAGCAAAGTTCAGCAACTATGGAGAAACCCACTCAAATGAGGCACAAAGAAGCAGAAAAGAAAAGTTAGGCAAACATGGCAGAATTGGAATAAGTTTTCTTCGATGTAACAAAATTTTCTAGCAACAATTTATCTGCCTATCCTATCATGTAAGTCTGTTTAATAATGCCTTTCCATCCCCAATATTAATTTTACCACTACTCCTAACAGCTGGAAAGTGGGGGAGGGAGGAGAGAGGGGGGAGATAACACAATATCCACTTGCAATGTCTGGGGTGAAAAATAAGCTAAATTTAAACATATTGTTAGAGGATATAATAACACTCTTCAAATACAGTTGTACCTCACTTAAAGAGCATAATGCATTCCACAGGATTGCTCTTTAAACGAGTTTGCTCTTTAAGTGAAACACCATTGTAAGTGACCAATTGTGGGGGGGGGGATTGTGAACCCCGATTTATTTGTTAAGCGAGTTTTTGGTTGGTTTTATTTGTTAAGCGAAGCGAACATTCAGAAAAAATTCTGCTCTTTAAGCGAGTTACTCTTTAAGTGAGGCACTCTTTATGCGAGGTTTGACTGTACCTGAAAGATGGTTATAAAAAGGAGTGGTGGGATCTGTTCCTGGTCATTTCAGAGTGCAGGGCTTGTAATAATGGCTCAAACTTAAGGATGACAAATATAGGCTAAATATCTGGAAAAATGTCTCAAGTGGAACCAACTGCCTCAACAAGTGGCAAGTGCTCCAATACTGGAAGCATTCAAGAGAGAATTGGACCACCATCTGTCATATAGGTTTTTATTCAGATTCCTGCATTAAGCAGGAATGCCCCTTCCAAGTCAGGTATTCTATTATTCTAGATTACTTATTGGCAATCGGCATCCCCATATAGGCTTCCATCTTGGTCTTTTACTTACTCCCCTCAATCTATTCTACCCCTTCATTCTACTACATATTCTGCACTTCCTCAAAATCTCTTGTCAAATGACAAGTTATCTTTGCATTTTTCATTATACTAGGGCAGTTGGGTATTACACAAACACATAAGCAGTACAATGTATGTAAACTGGAAATGCTGTTCATGGGGGTGTTCCTCCTGGCTGTTTCTTCATTTATAATATGTACACATATACCTTTTCAAGTGTTATAATAATTTTATTCTTTTGTGTCTCTTCTAGATATGATTCCCCTTTGAAACAATAAAAACAAGGGGGGAAATAAGTGATGGTCTAACTTTTTGCTACCATCAAAGGGTCAGAATTGACTCTGCGACTGAACAACAACAAAAACTTTTTGCCAAATTAGAGCACATACTTTTAGGGTACTACCTATGGAGGATGCCATTTTTGTTTTGTGGGACAGAAACCCACAAACATCTAAAGGTGGCTGGAAGAAAGTTCTAAACTAGAAGGCATTGTGGCCTAACATAGACCTAGTACTACCTAACTTCCAGTTCAAAAAGGAAACTTCCCCAGTGTTGGCTGGAAACCTCCATAGCGAACAGTGATGGGATGTAACAGGTTCACACCAGTTCGCCAGAACCGGTAGTAACTTTTCCCAGTGTCCCGGAGAACCGGTAGCAGCTTTTGGGGGGAACCACCTTCGGGGCTTACCTTTTCACTGTGCATGCGCGCCAAGCACTTGGTGTGCATGCACGCCTACAGTGCTTGGCATGTATGCACAGCCTCCTTGTTGTCCTCCCAAGCAGGGAAGAGGAAGAGAAGCTGCTAGCTTCAAGCTCCCTATAGCCTGCTCCCCAGGGTAAGTGACTCACCTTTGGATGTGGTGTGTCTGTGTGTATTTTAATGTGTATTTAATACCTTTACCTATATTGACGTACTACCACAGTTCTTAAAAAGGCCTGGCAGCCGGGTTTTTAAGCAAAGTCTTGGAGTTACCTCATCAATCAGCTATACATGTGCTGTTCCAATTGCTGTTCCAATTGGAGAACCCTTAAGGAGGTACAGCTGTTTTACATTTATATTAAGGCATATTATCCTAGAGAACCAGTATGATGACCATATCCATCTTGCAACATGGTGCTGCCCAGGCACTTATACTAACAGGTAAGTGATGGGTTTGTGTTTGGGGTGGGTGGGTTGATTTATGTTTCGGGGGTGTGTTTGGGTGTATTTTAATGTAATTTTTATTTTATTTTATTTTATTTACGGGTTTGTTTTGTGGGTGGGTTGAGGTGTGTGTGTGTGTGTGTGTGTGTGTGTGTGTGGTTATTTTTATTTTTATTTTCTTTGGTCCCGCCCATGACATAATGATGTCATGATGTTAGCTCCACCCACACTGTGACGACATCACAGTGGGGTAGTAAAATTTTTGACATCCCACCACTGATTGTGAACATGAAGTTAGGCAGAGCTAGGCCTATATTAAGCTTTCCTTCTTAGGCCTTTCTCCTAAGTGAGCCACATTTAGGTGTCTGTCTATCAATGGGACTCCCACAGTGGTGGGATTCAGCAGGTTCACCCCAGTTCGCCAGAACCAGTAGCAGAAAATATGGCTGGCCCCACCCATCCAAGTTTTGAAATAAAGTAGTCTTAATTCAGGTGCAACACAGGGCTTTCCCCCTGGCCATGCCCACCATACCACCCCCACAGAGTAGGTAGTTAAAAAAAATTGAATCCCACCACTGGATTCCCAGAATGGAAAATTATGGGTTTTGTAGTAAAAAATAAACAATAAACCACATACAGTAAGTTACCAATTGTGACTTCTGGAGGGGAGATTGCAAACCCCGATTTATTTGTTAAGTGAGTTTTTGGCTGGTTTTATTTGTTAAGTGAAGCGAACATTCAGAGAAAATTCTGCTCTTTAAGCGAGTTACTCTTTAAGCGAGGTGCTCTTTATGCAAGGTTTGACTTATGGTGGTTCTATTTGTGTCTTTGTGTATCTTAGCTAATGAAGTACAATTATCAAGGTTTTCTTTCATCTGTCAGGCATTTCATAGAGATCAATATACTTTACAAAGTGTCAAATCCATACTTAAGTCATATTTAGACTATGAGAAATAGAAAGCAAACTAACCATATCTATCTTGGAAAGGCACGTATCAAGGAACCAGAAAGGTTCCTTAACATTTGGGCTGTGCACACATCCATACTACAATATTTCCTGTTACTATGTATGGATATAAAAGCTGGACAGTGAACAAAGATTTTTTTAAAAATTAATTCCTTTGAATTATGGTGCTGGAGGACCTGAAACACCAAAATAATAATCTAGTGGGTTCTAGATTAGATCAAGCATGAATCTTTTCTAGAAGTCAAAATGCTTCTAGAAGTGGGAAAAGAAGAAGACCAAATCTAGATGAATTGTTGGTAAAGGAAAGATTTGAGCAGGACTCTAGAGTTAATCATAGAATCTTTTGAAAGTCACTGAGTCGTAGGGACAGCATGGGTTAGAAGTAAATGGACAGAACACACACACACACGCACACGCACACGCACACGCACACGCACACGCACACGCACACGCACACGCACACACACACACACACACACACACACACACACACACACACACACACACACACACACACACACACACACACACACACACACACACACACACACACACCATGAATATAGATGCAGTTCCAAATATTTAGCACACAAAGCACAAAGGACACCTCAACAATAGAATATAATGCATTATCAGCAGCATTGGTAGGGGAAGAACCAGAAGCCTGTGAAAAGAATCCTGAAGAACAGTTACCCTACACAATTTCCTTCAGCATCACCAAGAGAGACCACAGTGGTACAGTATTTGGATGTCAGCCCAAGTGATGATGCTCAAGTCGACAGACTGCTAGCTGAGAATAAGTCTGTAAACCTATTCTTAGGACAGAGTTTATTTTGTCAGTGGCCACTACTGCAGATATCCTGAACCACCAACAGAAGGTAGTGAAGACAGCTGTACATTATGCCCCCTCCCCCCCCCCCCCAAAAAAAAAAAAGGATTCCACAGCCACAACCCTTAAGGTTTGTCATTAGCTATTGGCCCGATTGGTATATCCAAAGCAGCAGTAATGTCTAGCACAGGAGATTATGAAAGAGACTGTGGCTCCTTTGCTATCACTACCTTTGATGTGAATTGGGAATTACAAGCTATCATCATGGTTTGATATCCCAAGGATAGTGACAGTTTGAAGAAGTTTAGATTTCTGACCCTGGGAATGCTTTTACAATATTCCAGATAACAATATTCAGAAAGTATGAGTGGAATATGCAATGTTACTTTATACAGCACTCCATTTATGGATTCAAGCCAGCAGCCAATCTTCTTTCAGAAAATTCTATTTCTAGGTTTCCTCAACTACAGATGATCTCCAGATGTAATTGACTACAACTCCCATAATTCTATCTCACAATGTTGATTTCAAAGTCGTTAGATTGGGTTGGAGAAGCATAATTTATTTATTGTACATTCCCCCCTTCCTGGCAGTTTTACAGTTTTCTTCCTCTAAAAGGCAGCTACAATTCTGTGGCCATCCAGTGTTTACTGTCTCTTATCAGTCTATGTTTTCATCTCCACCTTTATGGATTATTTCTAAAATGAGTTGTGGGGTATTTTTAACCAGGTACCTCTATAAATCTTGGACTGGGATTTTTATTTCCTTTGTCAAATGGCAAAAAACCCTTTCCCTATTTTTATTTACACTTGCCAACTAAAAACCTGTAGCTACCTTGAGGTTCCTGCCAAGATATCATCAGTGTGATTGCCAAATCAAATAGCTTGTGGGCAAAGTAGACAACTGATCACAAATAGAGAAAAAAGTGATTAGCAGTGTGACCCCTGATCAGGGCTGCTCTGAGCAAGCTGACACTATCCTACCATGTGTAGATGTTGCTATTTTGGCTACATCTTTCTTCACGTTAGAGCAGTGCACAACAGAGAGCAAGACTTCTGGATCAGAAGAATTGGCCAGCTATACACCATTGACCGGGGGACACCCAAGTGTTCTCACAACACTTTACACTTTCTAGAGCCATAACTAGCAATTTGGGAGCCTGAAGCTTTACTGCCCTTGTGGTCATATGAGACTTGCATATGCAGGGAGAGAATGAAAGAATGACTGGGAGTGAGCACATGATGGCCATATTGGTTGTCTATGGAGCCTGCCTGTTCTGGGGCAATACACATGTTTAGACTAGGCATGCTCTTTCTATCAGCAAATACCAGTGAGCTGATTTTCAACCTCCTGACAACAAATTCTTGAACCCTCAAAATTTCAGTTCTTTGGCCAAAGCCTAACCACCATGGCTCTGATCTACCATCAGATAATGCATTTGCTGCCAGCATAATATAGTCTTCTTCAGAAAACAGTAACCTGGATGACATCTGAGGACATTATTTATTGCTGTACAGGTGAAAATGTCCTAGAAAAACCAAATCTGTTCAGATTTTGGGCACAGCATTCTAAGAAGAGTTGGGTAATAATTTTGAAGATTTTATACTGGTATAGTCAAACTACGGTGAACTTCCAAGCAGGAGACTACTTTGAAGGCAAAGGAGAAGTTATAGGGTGCAATCAGAGTTTTGGACTATAGTGTCCAGTGAGCTCTTTATTCAGGAATAGTTCTAACATTTTATGTACAGATGATCCTTGGCTACCTTACTCCCTTGCTTTTCTCTTGAGTCTATCATGGGAGCTCTCCATGGTGCAAGGGATTCCTCAGAATGACGCATACATCATACAGCATTCTTCAACCTGTGGCAATCCAGATGTGCTGAACTACAACTTGTATCATCCACAGGTACCATGGCCAATGGTGACAGAGGACAGGAGTTGTAATGCAGCAAATGTGGAGAATACCAAGCTTGGGAAGGCTGAGAAGCAGACATGACTAGAATATTTTACAACCTTCCTGAATAACTAGTGATTTGGAAGTTAGCATTATACAGTGCACTTTCATAGGCAAGACCCAGTTGCTACAGTTGGCATGAAGGAAAATCAAGTTTTATCACACAACATATTGCAAAGAACTGGACTTAACTACAGTATCTCAAAACTCATAGCATTGAGTGTATTTATTACATAACTCTGCAGCAGTTTTTATATTACTGTATATCCAAAGTTATGCATAGAATTTTCACCTTAAAAAAATTGTCCCCAGGCTTTCAAAAATGGTGAAAAATCTGCACAGAAATGTGTTTTAAAAAACCTGAATTGGATAATTTACTGTATAATAAACAAATTTATACTACAAATACAAATTTACAAATGTATATTTTCTTAATAAAAGAAAATCAATTTCTAAGAAGTTAGTCTAACACTTATGGAGAGGGGGTCATTCACACCAATTAAAGCAGATCATTTTGCTTCTTGGTCCTAACAACTGGGGAAACCACAAGCAGTTGATTGAAAATCTGGCAGACAGGCGAAGGAGCATCATTTCAGGTTTCACTGTGCATCCCTTCTGAATTGATAAACCCAGTACTCATATATCCCATAATGATATCACTGAAGGAGTCCTTAGTATTGGCAAAATTCTTTAAATATTACTCCATCAATCTGCTAACTGCAAGAACTAAAAGTCCTCCACTCACCAACTGTTCTTAAAACCTTTGTGCTCCTCCTTGCAAAAGCCAGTGACAAACTCCACTTTCTCACATGGACCATGGTGATGGTTACCAAAAAAATGACAATAGTCTTGTGCACCTCCTTCTCCCACCTGCCAAATGGCGTAAATAACAAGCTGTTTTATGCAGGATATTACTTACTTCTGTTTACTAGTTCATCTGACACTAACAAGTAACACCATCAATGAAATACTATTTTCACAGGACTGCCTGATTTTGACACTTGTGAAGACAGAACATTATATGCATGCTAATTTAGTACTCTCTTCTACACAGTTATACTCACAGCATGGTATTGCTTTACTCAAAGGAGACTCCTATATTTATATATTTGTTATTATTCATTCATGACAGAAGAGGGGTTTTTTTGTATAGGGAAAAAAGTATTATTAAAATGGTTCATTAACTGTTAAAGTTCTCAGGGCTCCTTAACTGGGCAGCAGACAGACAACCCAGAAAAGGTTCTTTTTCAATAATTTCATATAAATTAACACCTTAAATAGAGGGGATACTTTAAAAAAAACCATCAAAACTACATGGTAGAATAAGCCAAGATCAGAATGAGGAAAGAAGAATATCAAAACTCAATACCTAGTTCTCCCATTTTCCAGGCTAAATAGCTCAGATCATGATACAGTACTTCATATCCTTTGAGCAATAACGTTTCAGCACATCTTAGTCCAGCTCCCTTCTTGATCTGCAATGTCTATCTTCAGAGCAAGTAAGTTCTCATTTCACTACCTGGTGCTACAAACCCACCTGTTTATAGGCATCCAAGAGAAAGCTATTCCAGACGCAGCGCAGCCCCTCAGAGGTGAGCATCCTTCGCCACTCACCACGTGCAGCCTTGGAGCGACTCAGAAGGAGCACCATGTGCTTCAAGAGAACCACCGAATCATAGAGGGCAAGAAAGAGGCAGTTGGAGAAAAACACAGGCAGGATCTGCAAAGTAATCAACAGGTCCACGCTTAGCAGACCCATCGTGCCTGCTTGCTTCTTCTCTGCTCTTCAGAATCTCCCTCTGAGTTCTCTTTTCATGCCCTGCATCCTCATCAAAAGTAAGAGTAATGATAAAATAAAAACATGATAGAAGAGATCACAAGGGTTTCTTATAACCTCATGGGGGGCCCTGTCTCCTCTCTCTCATAAAAGTTGCCTCAGTGTGGCAGGAGCGGCTTGAAAATAAAAATAATAAAAACCTCGAACTGCCAGCGTGAAGTTTTTCCACCCTGGACTGCTTTTAATTTTTCAGAAACTCTAAGTCAAACTACTGTTGTTGTTTCTCCTTAGCCAGTAACCCTTTTTCAGTCCGCTTGAGAGAGCAAGAGAGACAGGACTCTGCTGCCAATTCCCTGCAGTTCTCAAACTGTGGCAGAACTGCTAACTTTCCCCGTAACTCTGAGCTATTTAAGTGCTAAGCTCTCTCCCTTATCACCAAAGCTATCAGGTGAAACAACTTTTTTTGGGTTGGTTGGGAAGGTGCAGAAGCTGTCTGTACACAAACTTTCTGTACTTCTCTAGCTCATCCCTCTCCGTCTCTCCCCTTCTACCACTCTTACTCTTTCTTTCTCTCTCTCTCTCTCCCCTTCACTATCTGCCTGTAGTAGGAAGTACTTTCCCTCTGGAGTCCTAGCTCTGTTCCCTCAAGCCTTTTATACATTCCCTGGCTAATTGCTGCAATAGAGAAATGAAACCCTAATCTTAGTAAAGATCTTGACGTCAATGTAAAAGAGGGCTTTACTTTGGCCATGGCTGCAGTGAATAGAAAAGTAAAATTCTCAAAACTCCCCCACCCCCTCTTTCTAGTTAGGGAAGAGAAGGGAGTGGGAACTTTGCTTTGTTGTTTTAAAAAAAATCTCTAGATACCTTTGTGTGTGTGTGTGTGTGTTTAAATATGCTTTCAAACTTTGGAAAATTATTTTCTTATGACGTGGAGAGTGACACAGAAGCAAGGCTTGCTATTGTTTAGAAATACTTTTTTCCACTCTCAAGGTCCCCCCCCCCCACACACACATTATTATTATTTTGTCCTTTTACAATTTCCAGGAAGGTGTGTGAAGTGATGGATCTTACAAAAGGGTAGATTTTGGTACAGTTCCTTCCCTCAGGCATCAAGCACAAAAGTGTGTGCTCTCTGAAATCTCTTTTGTCCTCTTCCTAGTATTTAGGGAAAGACAGGGAACACCCAAGTCTGACTACATTTGCTGATATAGAAATAAATTAAAGGGAGGAGGAAGTGAAATTTTAAATCTGTATTACAATTATGAAATATACAGTACTGGATTCTGAGCTGATACAAAGCGAGTGCTTCAGACTTCTGAATAATAAAGCTACAAGGGGTCTAACAGATTTACTAGGTATCTATATCTCACCAGCTTAAGAATCATGCATTAATTCCCTCAAGGCAGCACTATTTCTTCTAGAACAGGGTTCCTCAAACGTTGCTCTCCAGATGTTATTGGACTTCAATTCCTGGAAGCCCTGATCAGCAGGTGTGTTGACTTGGGCTTCAGCTCCAAAAACACCTGGAGAGCCAAGTCTGAGAAACCATGTTATAGAAAATTTAGATCAGTGGTTCCCAACATGGGGCCCACACCCCACAGGGAGGCTTGAATTCCCAGAACCCTAAGCCAGTACATTGGCTGATCATTGCTTTGGAGAATTGACTTAGGCTTCTGGGAATTGAAGTCCAAAACCCAAAAATCTTGTCTTGTACACCTCCTGGTTGGGAAACACCAATTTAGATGCTTCATGAGAGACGCAAAAGCCACTCCTCTAGTGCATGAGTTGCTTCTGAATCACCCCCAATTTAGGGCAAGTGGTAATATACTCTCTGAAGCCTCATGAAATTCCTAGGGACCATCTAAATATATATATTAGTAAATAATTAGTTATGCCTATTTTACAGGTTGGGGAAGTGAGACTGACATGCAGTGAGCTCTCTATAGATACTGGCAAGCCAAAATTTAAATCTAGAGCACTACATAAAACCAGTACAAAATAAAATGATTTTTTACAAAACATTAACACCTCCCTCCCTCCCCAGCTCTCACACAAACCCATTTGCTAAGCAATTTGACTTTGATTTATCATTCAGCAATATATTCAGTGGGGTATATCAACTATATTTTGGGCAATATGATTACATAAGGATGACATAGGACTTTCCTGCAGATAGGACACTGAAAAAGGAAAGGAAGATGATAAGTGCTGTCCTATGATCTCATTTTCAATTGGATCTTTTATCCAAAAGAGGTTTCCTCTTAAAAACTATAATTACAAAACAACATCACCTAGGATGATGTTGGATTCTTCTTGAGAAATGTATTCTGGGCTAAGTTCTTTTCACTTCTTGGAATTGTCTGTAAAATCATTAACAATGGGTGTGTTCCTGTTTTCTAGACCAAGTTCTTTGTGATTGGGTGTAACTCGACTGCAGAAGCAGCTTATTTTAACAAACAATCATGTTGGTCTAATATCAGCAAGGATAATCCTACCAGCATCTGCATAAAGTCTAGATAACTTGGCATGGTTAATTGCAACCAACTGACAGTTACATGCCTTGTTACACTTGGCAGCATAACCAAGTTGCATCTCAGCATCTTGTTTTAGTTGCAGTTAGCCACAGCAGGTTATGTAAACTTTATGTGCCTACCAATAGGATTCAGGTCAGCATACTTGAGGGAATCAAATACAAGCCTAGCAACCAATGAATACTGAGGTTTGAACCCTGATTCTCTGTCCTTGAAAGAGAGTAAAGCCAATCCTTGCCTCAGGATTAACAGTTTAATGTAACACTATAAAGAACTTTCATTTCTAGGCTTGTCTTATGGAGGCAGCTTCAGAAAACACCTGTGATCATACACTGGGACTGTGAAAACCATGCACTGTAGTGGTTATAGCACAGTTGAGGATTATGTGGCCCTCCAGATATCATTTTATAATTTTGTGTCCAGAAATTATGATAGAAGATGAGGGGTGTACTCTAATAATTGGAGAACCCCATCTTCTACATTTCTGGATTAAAGTGATAGATTAAGACTAAGGAGAAAGTCAGGTCCAAATCTACAGTGAACCATGAAGAGCAGTGTTTGACCCTGGGCCAATCACTTCCTCTCACTCTAATCTACCACACTAAATTGTTGAGAAGATAAGGATCAGCGCAAATAACTGTATGCTGCTTTGAGCACCTTGCATGAAAAGTGGCACACAACTATAAGAACAATGCAGAACATGTGGGGATCTTCAGCTTCCCTGTCTAATTGTCCTCACAGCTCAACAAAGGCCATTGAGAATGAAGCTAGTTGTCAGATAGATTGTTCAATCAATTTACTGTCAAAGCTCAGCTTTGTAATTTTCATTTTAAGGGTGAGAAACGAAGACCACCAGATAATAATGGAAACCACTTCAGGATAGCAATTAACATGCTAGGTAAAGGTAATACTTGCTCGAAAATGAGTCATGTCTGACTCTAGGGGGCAGCATTCCTCTCCATTTACAGCCAAAGAGCCAGGGCTGTCTGCATCTGAATACATGCTACATATGAATAAATTGTAATATTTGGGTCAATCAATGTATGCCCTGGGAAGCTGAACCATGTATAGTTTCCCAGCACAGCAAATGGGCTGTCACATTTGACCCCTGGATGAACATAAACCAATTGATTGCTACACAAGGCCATCACACATGATGACCTACATATGTTTAACACATTTAAAAACCTTGTTACACATGAAAAGATCCACACTAAACAACAAACTAGGATGGGGTATGAACCCAGAAGCTATTTACTGCATCAGACCACAATGATTCTTTCTTTCACTTCTGGAAGAGGCAACAAGATGACTGAGACATTGTACAAACTGTACTTTGAACAGAGACATCATATTCTCAGAAATGTTGCTTCACAAAGTTGTGATATGGAATTGAGAAATAAGGACAACCCCACATTCTAAGAATTTGTATATGCTTCTGATTTGCTGCAAAGATTAATGTTGTTTTGCTGCATTATACCTGAAGCAGGTGTTATTCTTCCCATATTACAAGGGTACCACTGGAAATCTGTTAGGATAAAGTGCAGCTTAAGAGCAAAGCTAGCATTACCACAACTAAAGAACGTTACCTATTTTAATTTAGCATCACACCACCACATTGTCTTCTACTGCATGAAATGTTCTCTCTTGTGCCTAAAAGATCATCAAATTGTTGGAAGCTCAGCAGGTGGCGGTGAAGTCCTGATATTTTTTTTTCCTAGACTAGAGTCATCATCACCTTGGAATGTGTTTCCTACAGAAGCCCACCTGACTAGTTCTTTTTTTATTCGTGTAAGAATCACCACAAGCATATAATACTATACAAAGCTAAAATTAACATACTGTATACAAAACAAACAGGAATTAGATGACATCTATCCACTATCGGGCCACATCAACAGCATTTTCTCTTACCAACATAAGGTCCTCCCCAGTGCATGTTGAGGGGCATCATGTGCATTGTATCATATGAGAGATAATTTGTTCTTCTCCACATCCACACAGGCTGTCATCTACAGGGAAGATTTGTCATTTCAGCTCTGCCTTTAAAAGGTAACTTAAACTGAAACCGTCTCATCCTGTAAGTTATTTTAGTCAGTGGAGAACAACCAGCTAGTACAAGGTTTGACTTCTTAAACCCTAAATACTGTAGTATGATTTCTGAAAGATACCCCATCCCACCCCACCTTGGTACAAGCTTCGCCAAAATCTGAGCTCTTCAACAGAAGCCATGTTGCAAACCCACCTCAGAGGCTGAGATGGCAAACAAAGGGGGGAAAGAGCAATTTCCACAATAGTAACACCAACTGTGGAACTCCCTTCCAAGAGAAGTCAGTTTGGCTCCTTCCATATTGAGCCTCTGGTCAAAACCTTATTGTATCGACATACGTTTGGCTTTCAAAAATGCTTGTGCTCTTAAAATAATGTTTTGTTTCTGATTAATTTTCATACAGTATTGTCATTTTAGGGGTCCTAGAGGACAGAAAAACAGTTGCTTAAGATTAAAAAAAATGCATTATCTATTTGCATTAAATGCTTTGTTTTTTACTTGGCCAGTCTGTTTTCTAAGGACTTAATTTTTAATATACGGGTGGCTTGAGTATGTTTATTCACATTATTTGTCTTTGTACTACGTCAATAAGTTGCCGAGAGTGGTTCATGCTAGATGAATGGGCTATAAATAGCAAACAAATATCCAACTCTTGTTTTATACTGCATTGGAATAATATTGTTCTGCTAAGAAAACAGACATATATTTATTTTTATTTTTTTAAAAAACATCCGTATACTTGTATCTCAGCATGAAAGTTCACAGAGCTAGTAATGTGGCTTACTGTGTGACCCAAAATTAAATTACAGACTGCCCTTCATCTCAGTTTACATCTCCTAGTTTCTACAAGATATCTCTTACAAACTTTTATTTCCAGCTCATCTATGATTGCCTTCAGCTCCCTACTCTTCATGGATTTCTTCCTAATGTGATGGAAAATAGAGAAATATAAAACCAAAGAGACTCCATCTTTGCCCTCTCAGTAACCTACAAAGTGGCGTGACATGAGTCAGTTAAAACTTGCCTGCCTGTTGTTCAGGCTGAGGCAATAAACCCTTTCCTCATTAGAATAGAGGGCTTATAAGTGTACCCAATGGTAGAGGATAGATAAGTGTGAAGTTTTGGCCATCAGCCAATGTTAGTGTGTAGTTTGAATTCCTTTGTCCCTGGGACCAATACTAAGGTGTTAAGATTGTAAAACCACCGCATGGTCGAGGTGCCATGCATTTCCTGTTTACTAGTGGGTATATAAACCTTTGTCTTTGAATCCTCGTGGTTCTCAGATTCTGAGTAGCTATACTATCTGTGAACCATTGCGCAATAAAAGACCTTTGAATCTGTATGACCTGGAATTGCTGTCCTGTCTCATCTCTGATACGACAATTCTACAACACTACCAGGCTTTGCAATACTTTGCATCAGAGTCCTGATCAGCATTGGGGAATGACAGGGTACAATGGACACACACCAGCACCATTTGGTATGATGAAAACTTTACAGCCAACAATGACATGCTCCTTCCTCTAGAGGTCACACTTAGCACTACAAGAGTTTGAGAGTAGAAGACCAGCAGATGTGATTGATCATTCATTTGCCATTCAAGCAGGACTTGTTGGCCCTGGGCTAATCTCACTAACAAGCAAACAGAAGCATCTTAACTGTTAGGTATTGCATCACCCCTATCTTTCTGGTCCTGTATGTGGCCACACAAGATGTGAGATTCAGTTACACTCCAGGCCCCTGAGAAAACTAGTTCACTGGATGCAAAGACCCATTGGGCTTATCATAAAGGATCTTGAATATAGTTGTACTTGAGCAATATATACAGAGATTTAATGAACTGAATTATTCTGAACATAAGGATACATTGCTTACAATTATATTGCTTACATCTTTTTTTCCCTACCTGTCTTTACCAGAACTTTGGCGGACAAAGATTTTGCAAGTGGGATTTCTTCTAGCATGGTAGACAAGGCTGACCCTACTATGATTCTAGGTGACAGACTGCCTATGAATCAAACCAAGAAAAAGATGGCAAGCAGATTAGGTCATTATGAACATAGGCATCAGGCTGTTTCAAACAAGTGGAGAAAAAACATAAATGATGAGAGCAGCCATGATCAATGTACCTTGAGCAGTGGTTTGCTAATAAGGAATTATGCCATAATGCCAGGTTTCAATTCAGAAGCAACTTTTCCCTATAAATCCCTATATGGCTTCTCAGTACCGGTAGTATTGTCCACATCAGCCTCTGGGCTTTTAAGAACTATCCAGAATAGAAATGCAAGATTGGGACAATTAGGCACATGTTCACTTTGTATGCCCAGTAGATAGATTGCCTCTCAAAGTCCAACCCACATCCCTATCTCATACCTATCATGAGAAGTGGTAACAGGTCCAATTAAGGTATTGCCAAGACTGGGCAAAGTATAGCATGGCCTTGCCCCACAGGACCACTATGATAGCCATGAAGACCATCCTGGCCAAAAGAGGTGAAGTTGTGACAGGCCCAGCAAGCTGGCAACGGATAACCCATTGCTACAAAACTTATGTAAAGGGACTGAACAAACTGAAAATGACCATGACAATGTTAAAGGATCAAGAGATAGAACAATGGTATACAAAATAGGCACTCTACGTATAACCATCCTAGGAAATAAAACAAAAGAAATTGTAGACATAATGGAAAGAAGAGGGATTAAGATAATGGGTCTAGCTGATACAAGACACAAAAAACATGAGAGCAAGAAAGCCCATAAAGAAAACTCTAATGATTATATGGCTTGGAATTTTTAGTGTCCAATCTGTGCATTTGTATATTGGTATGTTTTATGCTGGTCATGTACCATAAATAAACTTGGGTTTGGATACTTGCTTACTTACCAGTGGTGGGTTGTCAAAAAATTTACTACCCCACCGTGATGTCATCACAGTGTGAGTGGAGCTAACATCATGATGTCGTGGGCAGAGCCAAAGGAAAAAAAAAATAAAATAAAAATAAGCACACACACACACCTCAACCCACCCACCCACCTACAACACAAACCCGTAAATAAATTAAATAAATAAATAAATAAATAAACATTACATTAAAATACACACACACACCCCAAACACAAATCAACCCACCCACTCCAAACACAAACCCATCACTTACCTGTTAGTATAAGTGCCTGGGCAGCACAATTTTGAAAGATGGGTATGGTGATCATACCAGTTCTCTAGGATAATATGTTATAATGTAAATGTAAAACAGCTGTAAAAAAGCTGTAAAAAAGGCTGCCAGGCCTTTTTAGGAACTGTGGTAGTACATCAATATAGGTAAAGGTATTAAATACACATTAAAATACACACAGACACATCACATCCAAAGGTGATTCATTTACCCTGGGGAGCAGGCTATAGGGAGCTTGAGGCTAGCAGCTTCTCTTCCTCCTCTCTGCTTGGGAGGACAGCAAGGAGGCTGTGCATATGCGTCAAGCACTGTAGGTGTGCATGCACACCAAGTGCGTGGCGCGCATGTGCAGTGGGAGAACCAGTGAAAAGGTAAGCCCCGAAGGTGGTTCCTCCGAAAAGCTGCTACCAGTTCTCTGGGACACTGGGAAAAGTTACTAATGGTTCTGGCGAACTGGTGCGAACCTATTGCATCCCATCACTATTACTTACTCACTCAGGAGGGGTCACAGCAAAGAATGAAGTGGGCTTCTTGGTAGATTCAGGCACAGCAAAATGCATACTAGACATTAACAACATTTTGGGCAGAATAATACTTATAATCAAGAGTCTCAGAAAATAAAACAAAATAAAATAAAATAAAATAAAATAAAAAACACAGTAGGACTTTAAAGACTAACTACTATATTTTTATTGTTAGCTTTCGTGGATCAAGTCCACTTCAATCCACGAAAGCTAACAATAAAAATATAGCAGTAAGTCTTTAAAGTGCTACTGTGTTTTTTATTTTATTTTGTTTTGTTTGTTTTGTTTTGTTTTCTGAGATGCCTGAACCACAGACTAACACGGCTACTATTCCAAAAAATAAAATCAAGAGGAAAGCAAATGGAAACGTATGTACAAATAAATGCTCCATGTAATGACAATTATACAGAAGAACAAAAGGACCAGTTTTTCGATGAATTATGTTTTCACGCCAAGGGTTTGACCCACCCCCCGACACATAGTTGCATGGGCTGGAGCCATGGTTCCTCCTGCTGCTTCCAGTTTCAGCGGTGGTCGTGGCAGGCACAATTGTGACATTTTTTTCACCTGTTTTGCAGCCTCTGCTGCCTCCCATGGCAATGGGAGGGAGGATGGAGCAGTTTTCCTGCATTTTTGAGATTTTTCACCACATTTTCTACATTTCTGATGGCAGTGGGGAGCTTCCAGCAGTGCCTAGGTCCTCACTGCAGGCCAGATTAATTGGTGCTACAGGCCAGATTAGGCCTGCAGGCCATAGGTTGGGACCCCCTGATTTGAGGTGATAGAAGAAGAGAAAACAAATAGCATACTCTATGTAATGGAAGATTTTAATGGCAGGGTGGGAACTAACAGAAGAGAATATGAATAGTCCACATACTGCTAAGAACAGTGAAAGGAATAAGAACGGGAAAAGAATACTAGAGTTATGCAACTAACACTAGCTCTTTATTACCAACACTTTTTTCAAACATTGAGATTCACAATGTTATACATAGTACAAATGAGATGATATAATCATCAAAAGCCAGATTGGTTACATATTAACAAGAGTAAAAAGAAGATTCAGAATATTTGATGCATAAGCAATTCCCAAGGACCACACAACACCGATCATAAAAGTGTGGAGTTAACAGCAAAAAATTATAAACCCAATATTAAAATAAGAGAACCAAACAAAACCCAAGAATTAATTAAGATAGCAAAACTCAAACAAAGAGAAATGGCAAAACAGTTGCAACAAAAGTTGGAGAAACCATTTAATTAACTGCCCCCAGACCTGAAGGAAGTAGAGGATGAATGGATGGGTTACAAAACTACAGTGCTTAGCACTGCAGAAGAACTACAAGGAAAAAGGAAAACTGGAAAAAGTTTTTATGGGTCCAAACACACTGCACTGTGGTGCAAAAAAGTCAAAAAACCAATAAAGCTGAAAAAAAGAATTATATAAATGTTGGATAAAATTGAGGAGCGAAAAAGACTATATAAACTATAGACTGCAACATAGAAATACCAACAGGATAAGCAAAACAAGAATCCTGGGAATGCTTTGGAAAATCATTAGCAGATAACAGGAGAACAGCCCAGATGAACATTAAAAGTATACAGAAAAGAGAGGAGAATTATAACTCCGCTGAAATAGTTAATGACCGGAATGGAAGTCCACTAATAGATCCCCCAGAGGGTATAGAAAGGTAGAGATAATACGTTAAAGAACTCCTCAATCCCATAGAGAGTGTCACAGTGAAACAACACAAGACTACAAAACAACAGCACTAGAACCATACATATTAATTGAAGAAGAAGCAAGAATTGTTAAACAATCACCTGAACAGAAATAGATGGACTACCAACAGAAATAATCCAAGCAGCAGAGGAAAGCAGCATCAGATGGCTACACAGAATCTTCAATGCACCATGGGCACAATTAACTGCACCCACTCATTGGCAAGAAGCAATAATAACGCCATTGTGTAAAAACAAAGGGAGCAAATGAGAATGCACACAATAGCAAGGCATCTCATACTTAAGTCATGCAGGGAAAATGTATCCCAAAATAATAGAAACAAGACTGAGACCAGTTATAGAACTGAAACTAGCAGAAGAACAGATGGGCTTTTTTTAAAAAAAGTTTTACATATGCAATTTTTAATCTTAAACAACTAATAGAGAAAAATATAGAATACAATAAAGAACTCTTTGTTGCATTTGTAGACCAAGAGAAGGCATTTGATAGTGTTGACAGGAAACTGCTATGGCAAGTGTTTGGCCTAATATGGAGTAAGTGAACATCTTATCAGGTTATGTAAAAGCTTATAGAGTGACTGCAGAAGTGTAATTAGAACAAGTCAAGGAATATCAGAACCCTTTGAAGTAACATCTGGAGTGAGGCAGGGATGCATACTATTATTCATCACCTGCATAGACAGCAGAAGCAAAAAATACTAAGCCCATAAATGAAAACAATGTCAATGATTTATTTTTTGCAGATGATCAGGCATTGATAGCAAATACAGCTAAGGAACCACAACAACTTATATCCATGAACCAAGAATGTAAGATAAATAATATAAAAATCAATAAAGAGAAGACTGAAGTAATGGCAGTTGGAAAGAAACAGCATAATCTAGTCTAGATCTCAAGATAGAGGGGGAAAGTATAAAACAAGGGGCAGGGTTCAACTACCTAGGAACAACATTGACTGAAAATGGCAAAATGGACGAAGAGATTAACATACAGTGAAGTAAGGTGAACCAAATATTGGGACAGTTAGCTCTGCTCTTACAAAACAAGACAGTAACAATCAACACAAAGAAACACCTCATACAAAGCATATTCATTCTCACCTTATGTTACCAGTGCCAAACATGGATACTTACAACAAAACATAAACAAAATTTGGTCATCACAGAAATGAGATGTCTGAGAAAGGCTAGTGGAATGACTAGAATGGATAAACTCAGGAACATGGTATAAGGGAAATAATTGGAACCGAACCAATCCTGCACTACATACAGAGACAACAAAGAAAGTGGTTTGCCCATTTGGAGAGAATGCCTTAGACTTCCATATCTTACAAGGCATATGTGGAAAGGGGAGAAGGAGAAAAACCACAAGGCAGACCCAGAGGAAGGTGGAGAGATAACATCAAAGAAATATTTCAAGAATAGCAAATAATGCCAGTGGAGGCCACTTGAAGTGCCAGAACGAGAACCTTGCATCTCCCTCAACAGGAAGAGGAAGCAAAGAAGAGGAAGAGTATATAGATTTATCTCTATTGAGAGGGAAAAGAAAGTAGTAATGTTTGTTGAATTCTAAATAATATAGAAAAGACGTTCCCCACTTTGTGTTCCATATGTTGTGTTGGCATAATAACAATCTTGCGTGCACTAACACTGGGTATCAATGAGAGGCTCAATGTGATTGTTTTTTGCTACTAACTTGACTGATAAAATTATTTTCCCCACAACTGGTATTTGAGACAAGCCCCAGCAACCTCTTCCTGTTTCGTTTTATGCTTCCATTGTTATATTAATAGTCTCTCTTCTGCCTCTCACCTCAAACCAAGCAACAAGCATGGAGGACTCTCCACATGCAGGAGACTCCGTTTTGTTTTTGTTTTCTTCTGACTGTAAATATTGTTGGTTCTCAACATGGGGCACATGCCCCACAGGGAAACTTCATTTCCTGGAAATCTAAGTCAGTACATTGGCTGATCAGTGCTTTGGGGAATTGGCTTAGGCTTCTGTGAATTGAAGTCCAAAAATCAAAGGTTGGAAAACACTGGTCTAGAGTGATTTTATCATAGAAAGTGCTAATTTGTGTGGCAAAACCAGAGGGGGGGGGGCAAGTGATGAGACTGGGCTAATCTCTCCCTATTTTCTGTGCTGCTGCTGTTATATTTTGTATCTAATACTTTGCTAATAAGAATAACCAAAATTCCCCACCATACAGTATCATACTACAACTCACATCATCTCCAACTATTGGGCATGCTGACTGAGGGAATTATGGCAATTGCAGCCCAATAAAATTGGAGGGACTAGGTTTCGGGGGCACTGTTGCACATGTAATCTCACCATCCTATGCCTCCATTTCCTGATCTTGAGATCTACTTATCTTTTTTACTCTACTATTTCTGAAGTCCAGTCATCAGGGTATGTAAAGGGATGTTATTTAGAGCTCACAATATAGAAACTGTATCTCCAGGAAATGTTTGCTGAAAGGTAAAGCCATGAGATTATGTTTTAATAGACCAGGTTCAGAAGATATGGGGTAATTTTAAATCTATTAGTGCTTCACTCTCTCTCGCATACAGAGAATTCTTTTTCTGGCTTTAGAGGTATGTTGTCTAGCAATGCTATCCAAAGGCTCCAGAATGACAAACATTAAACATTTAAATAAACAAGCAGACATACAAGAGTCTAAGATATTGCTGCAGTTCAAATATACAGGTGTCTGTACTGTGGCCAGAAATCCTTATTATGGAATCTGTTCATCTTATATAAAGTATATACCGTATATCTTTGGCTAGACACGAGGAATTGCAAGTAGGCTGACTTATGCCGAACATTAGTATAATGCTAATGGTTTTTTGTATCAACCCAGACAATTACTCACTTCAAGCATGTGGCATAATTTTGCCTTAAGAAAACATTAATATTCTCAATTCTCACATATGTGCCCAAACAAATTTCAGAGTAATTCCCAGTACTTTCTAGAGACTGTTTAGACAACTTTAGCACTTATGCAACAATTTGCCAGTGTCCGTCATAGAACATGGTATGATGCATGTTGTGCTAGAAGGAATTTCTGTCTGATTGTTGTAGACTCTTGGCCAAACCTGCCTTTATATGTATGCAGAACAATGGATCACCTGATTCGTTCATAGAAATGTTGTAATGTGCTACATTTGCAGCTCATATACCTTCCGCTGCTTTACTGTTTCCTTTGCAGCACAGTAAAATGTTGCCAAGGAAACATTTTTTTCATAAAGTTCCCCCTCTACAGTCAAACAGAGGACTGTTCCATAAGTTCCTGCACCCAACAAGTCTGAACTGTCTCTTGAACTAAAGACTAGGCATTATGGGCTGCAGTAAAACTGAAGATAGAGGTATCCTAGGTAATAATATGTCCAAAGTATCCAATAGGAAGAGTCAATTGATCACAAAGAAGAATTAAATTTCGGTATTATGGCATGCACTTTGCATGCAAAACATCTGGAATCAATCGTTTCCAGTCAAATAGATCAAATAATATCTAATTGGAAAGACCTTTGCCTGAGACCTTGGGAAATTGCTGCCAGTTAAGAACAGACATACTAGATTAGACTGACAAATAGTCTGACATGATATAGCTCAGAGCAAATTCTCTAAATAGTCAGAATTCCTAAGTTTTCATTCCTGTTCTTGAGAAAGTTATCCTCTTTTGGACCAACCAACAACAGGTCATAATGGGTGGGGGATTTGGAGATACTTGTTCAAAAAGTAACTTTTGTTGCCTTTATTTCTGCCATTCTGTATTTGGCAGTTATGTTGTCATCATCCCTGGTGGTGCAGTGGTTAAAATGCTGTGCTGCAGACAAAACATTGTGAATCCAATCCTCAAGGTTGACTCAGCCTTCTATCCTGTGGAGGTTGGTAAAATGAGTACACAGCATGTTGGGGGCAAGATGCTAATTACTTTGTGAACTGACCAGAGCACTAAGCACTATAGGGCATTATATGTGTAATTGCTATTGATATTGATATTGCTGCTGCCATTATTATTATTATTATTATTATTATTATTATTATTATTATTATTATTATTATTATTATTATTATTATTATTATTATTATTATTATTATTATTATTATTATTAAATTGTCCATGCTATGCCTCTTTCTAGTATATCTAGAGAAGGCTTCTATTCTTAATAGGCTCTTTGTGGACATAGTACAGTTCATATGGGCACATCTGGTCCCTGAACTGAGAATTCTCAATATTAACATTAAACCACCTATACATGTACCACACCCACATTTGCAATATCACTCTGACATTTCCAAATTGGAGGTTGGGGTATTTTTGTTCTGGTGAAACAGAATATTGGGAAGGGATAAATGTGTACCACAAATATTCATATAAACATGAACTACAAGATAATGGGAAGTTGCATATATAGAAAACAAGATGCATTTGAGACACTGTTTTGAGACCACATGTCACAGTAGAGAAGGAGGCAAGCAAGGCAGGCAGCAGGTACAGGCAAGCACTCTGAAGGCAAACTACTGCAGTATTTGAACAATGTAACTTAGACTTGAGAAACAAGCTTTGTATAGCCTGGGAAACATTGCATTTTTTAACTATGACTCCAGATCACACTCCAACTCTGAAAACAGTAACATTTCCCATATCTGTTTTGAATTATGCTAAACTGGTAGTGAAAGCAGTGAAACATAGCAAAGAAAGCTTAGTAGGTCTTCTTTTTCCTTGACAAACTAGGGCTACAGCCACACTGGACCTTTTGGTGCAGGTTGCTGTGGTCTAAATAGGGTTGGGGGAGGAACAATATGCTATTTGGTGCAATCATCACAGGGGACAAGTATATTTTGCCAAGAAAACAACTCACTTATTAAGCCAGTTCACAATACTGGAACACTGTGAATATGGAGAGATACACAATCCAGCTCATTTACTGGCCTGCCGATTACTGCCAGAAACATGTACCAATGAGGACATACATTTGCCCATCAGCGAATCCAAGAAAGTAGCTTGATTTTGGCTGTCTGGGGTTTGACTGGGACATGGAAGGAGGAGGAGGAGATGATGATGATGACGGCTGCCACCACTGCTGCTGCCACTGCCGCCACCAAAACAACAACAATACTGGGAAAATTTACTAGCTGCCAGGATCAATTTTGATCCATTCTCAGCAATCACATGCACTGGGAACAAACCAAACTGGAGCACCTTACTCACACCAAAAGAGTAGAAACAACTGGCAGAGGCTCAAAAAAGTACAGGTGGGTGATCAGGTCATCTGATCTCAGGAAAAAAGAGTGAACTGCACAGCCTGTGCAAGGGGACAAATGCCTGTCTGATCAAGTTGGCGCAAAAAAGTGCAGACACCAGGATTCTGCAGCCAAAGGCCCTGGATTTACATTTGGATTTTATTACTATCTTTTTGGATACAGGACTAAAGCAGGGGTGCCCAAACTTTTTGGGCCATGGGCCAGTCACATGGTTCAGCGGGTCAGTCACATGGTTCCTCCCACTGGAAGTGGAAGTAAAATGTGCCCGTGCATGTGCAAAATGCTGCCGTAAATGTACCCATGGCTGTCATAAATGCATTTACGACAGCCATGGGTGCATTTATGGAAGCATTCTGCACATGCCCAAGCACATTTTACTTCTACTTCTGGGAGCAACGTGGGTGGTGTGGGCTGGATGAATTGGCATCAGGGGCCAGATCCAGCCCACAGGCTGTAGTTTGGGCACCCTGGACTAATGCAACAACAAGAACGATAACCTACCTTTATCTCTTGGAATGATGAGGACTGTTAAGAACCAAAAACAGGCATAAAATGAATAAGGTGAAAGTGGGAAACTGGAATGTCTCATCTTTTTGCAGTAACTTTTCACTTCTACACAATCCTCTCCTCAAGACCAGAACTGCCACTTTTATAAACCATTTTCGTTTGTAATAAGGGAAACAGTGCATGAGCAAAGCTTGTATTTTAGTACAAACTTTGCTATCCCTCTTTCACTGGGCTTTATAAAACTGTCAGCAGAATTCTTTCTGCATTTGCTATGTTCTCTAATTCCAAAGAAAGCCCGGAAACTAACCTACATATATGAGTGGCAGATGAGAGGTTTCAAAGTTCACTTCATCTCTCCGAGTAATGATCATCAGTGGTACGTGCAGAGCAACCAAATTTCTCTCATCAAATACTCAAATTAACAAACCTAGCAGTGAAACACACCTGTGTGAGTCAGACTTGATTTTGGAACAAAAATTAACCACCCTGCCCAACCCAATATTTAAAAAAGCAGTTTCCCTAAAGAAAAAAAAATTCAAAATCAGGAGGGTTCTTTTTAATTGTTGGTGGCAGCAGGGAAAGATCCTCAGATAATATAAAGAATGCAATGGAATCTGTTGTATGTGTTGAAAGAGGTGGTTGAAAATTCACCTGGCAACACTTATGGCTTGGATATTCTGACACAATTTTCTCTAAATGTTTTCCAGGTCTTTGAGCCCTGGCCGATTGATGAGGAAAGGCCTTTTAATAGCTATTTAATGTCATTCTTTCCACATGGTATCACTGTAGCATTCATTTTAATGTGATCATGAGCTACTTCAGATTTTCAAATTTATGTCCTAAACCACCTTAGGTCTTGCAATAGATAAAGGCTAGATGAGATATAATGAATACTTTTTAAAATGAGGTAAATATTTAATGCCTTATCCTATGAATCTTTTGTTCTCTCTGGCCACATTATCTGCCACTTGCACTATAGTAGCTGAGGTTGAAAGTTTCTGACATGAGATTTTTGTCAAAGATACAAGATGGTTACAATAGCAGACAATAGAGGTGACCAGCTCAGTGTTTTCCACATAGAAAACTACAGAAATATACATGATTATGTTTTAATGTTGCAATTCTGCTTGAAATAAAAGAATTATAGCTCCATCTTAGACAGAGTTCAATGTATTTTCGATGTTCCTGACAAAAGGACTGAAATGTTACTGAGCACCAACTCAGAGATGAAGCAGGCCCAAAGGTTCAGATTTTATCATTTCCATGAATTTTTCTCTTTTGAAGATTTGGTCTCCTTCTTAGACACTCATATTGTTTTATAGATGGATGGAGCTAATGACACAATATTCAAATATGGCTATCCTTCCTTACATGTATTTAGATTCCAAATGTAAGAAAATGTATGTTAAGCCTAAGCCATGGGTCCCCAACCTTTTTTGCACCATGGACCAGTTTCATGCTAAACAATCTTTCCATGGACCAGCCGTAGTTAAGCAACATGGAGGAGTGGCCCGGCCACCGGCTTATCTGCTGTGTTTGAAGCCTGTGCTCTCATTCCATTTGCTGGGCAAACCCGGCAGAGCATGTTGAGGGAAGAAGGCTGCCATTGGGGCTCCCAGTGCCACCCACTCCTGCTGCCCAGTTTGGGACTGCCCGTACCAGTCTGTGACCTGGTGGTCGGGGACCCCTGTTTTAAGCCACTCCAGCAAGAAAGGTCAGGAGTGAATAAATAAATTACTGATATAAAGAATATAAATATAAATAAAGAATATATATATTATTCCTTTCCTCAGTAATTTATTTATTCCTGTCCTCTTTTTTTCATGGCTTAGCATATATAAATAAGGATCCCTGGCAGCCCAATGGTTAAACTGCTGTACTGCAGCCAAAACACTGTGAGTTCAATCCTGATGGGTAACAAGGCTGACTCATCCTTCCATCCTTCTGAAGTTTGTAAAATGAGTAACCAGCATGGTAGGGGCAAAATGTTAATTAACTTGTGAACCATCCATAGAGTGCACAAAGCGATATGGGCAAATACATAAATGTAATGAATCAAAATGGGGCCTTTGCTTTTAGTGAGTTAAAGTAGTTACTTGTTCTTTGCTCCCTAAGAAAGGGGTGAAGAAAGTCTGAGAATATGGCCTTCAATTAAAGCCAGGTGCTGATTAGTTTACTTTTGAAGATAGTCAAAACAGGCTGAAACTGTGAGGACAGAAATAGGTATGATGAACTTTGAATGTGCAGCCTTATTGGTTAACATACAGGAAGAAGTGGAATGAAAGATGAAAAATTGATTTTGTTATTTTGGGATGTAAAAGAAGAAGCACCATGATTATTATTACTACCGTATGTGTCACATATGCTTATCAGGAGACAAGAAAGGAGCATGCTTATACTTGCTTGTGAGTAAACAGTAGAAAGATGTAATCAAATGGGTTAGCCTGCTAGGTCAGGAAATATAGATAGATATGCCTTTGTTACCTAAAATTTTGAGATTCCAACACATCTCTTTTTATTTAACTCTTTAATAAAGTTACAATCAGAAAAACCACTGTACACACATGGGAAAAGATATGAAAATGGGGGAGAGGCCAGCGTTTAGTGGCTAGCAAAATAAATAAAATCATACAAGGTTTAATTTAAAATAATAATTGGAAACCTCTCCAAAGGGGGGGGGGATTAAATGGGAAGAGCCCACTAGTCACGTATACTCTGGCAATTAAGAGCTGGCTTCCCATTGCCAAGGAATGTAAACTAATTCCCCATTGTCCAAGCCTCAAGGTGTGAAATCCTTGCAAAACTGGTTTCCTGATAACAAAGCAGAAATTCCTTTTCATTCCTTCACAAACAACAGGAGGGTTGCCTGAATTTTAAAATCATACATTTGGTCTGAATTAATTCTCCTTAATAAAGTTTAATTAAAACATTACTATACACTGACCAAGGCAGAGAATATATGGGGGAAAACCAACTCTTAATTATTAACAAGTTTAAGGCTTAAAATAAAAGCCTCAAAAAATCTATGTGAGCAATTGCATTAAGAGTTGGTGGCCTCCCAGGGGGGGAGTGACTCATCGCTAGAAACAATGGTACTAATCTCTTGTCTTTATCTCCCCATCTCCTGAAGATCCAGAGAGGACAGTTCAATGGAAACTTTACCTTAGATTGACCTCGAGAGGAAATGTGACAATTTAAGAACTGAAAGAGACATTTCAGCTTTTTACAGTATTTCATCATCAACCATTGTATCTGTAAACTGCCATGTGTGCTTTTAAAATTACTTTGTAACATATTACAAAGCTTTTGTAACATGCAATCAAGAAGTGTAAATGACTCTTTTAATTGCCCCCATTTTAGTAGACAGCATTTACCCCTGCACTCATTATTCCAGGCTTAAGTGGTCTTCAGTAAGAAGTGTATAAAAATGATTGAAGAGATGGGAGGGATTAGCTGAGTCACAGAATCTTGTGATGAGGCTCCCGGGGTGTGGTTTGGATGAAAACGTTTGAGGTGGAAAGACTTCTGGTCTATAACACCGGTCAAGTAGATCAGAACCCTTAGTGCCAATAAAACCAATTTTGTTTTGGTCAAAACCATGTTTCGGTGACAGTTTTTGAGGTTAATTAATTCTCCACCAAGAAACGAACCTAGCCCTAAATTTGCAGTAACACCTTTCTTGTTTTATTCTGGGAAAGGGGAAAAGTAAAAATCTTCCTTTTTTCCTATTTTTTGTACCTGATCCTGAACTTTGATCTGTTTTCCCTTTTAAATAAACCTGATTGAAACAGGAGACATTGTACTATACTTATTATACAGAGCATAAGTTGGTGAGAGATCTCCAGTTAGTTTATTTCTTTATTGCCAAAGCTACCTATTGCTAATTTACATTGCATTTCCTACCTGATCTGGCTGATATGTAAACATAAACAGTCAATGATTGAAACCTATCATAGATTTCTCTACCGTGGGGCAGAACCACATGTATTCTAAGCAGCCAAAAGGGTTTGCACTCGCTTTCTGGAAGGGTGTGGGACTCTGTCAGGTGGATCAGGCCCTATGATAGTGAGATAATAGAATTCCTAGAAGCCCTGATCAGCAGGAGTCCTGACTTGGGCTTCTGGTAATTGCAGTTCAAGAACACCTGGAGTGCCAAAGTTCGCTATCACTGACATAGTTCATCAATTATAATAATGAGCAAGAACATGTGTTTCCATTCATCATCAATGAGGATTGAATTGTGTGTTTGTTTTAAGGCTTCTACTTTGCACAATCCCTCAAAGCAAGGCATCTGCCCTTTAGTAATTACTGGTTTATTTTACCAAAGAAATCTGCCAGGTTTGACCAGGAAGTGGGTTGTGTAATAAGGCACAGCTTAGAAACAGGCCAAGAACTGGAATTCCTGAACCCTTTGGTCTTCCCTATGCCTACAATAGAAGGCAATTCCAGAATGCCAAGCAAACAAGGACTGTCTCACTTCAGGCACTGAGATGAAGAGTGACGACATCATTAGTCTATATAAAATCAGACTCTCTGGAATAAAAAGCTAATTAATCAGGGAATTGCATAATGTGAACACTTATACCAACTAAAATATATCACTCTGTGGGGTGTTTGAACATTGTATTGTTTTTTTACTGCAAAGGACAATCATGGCTTCCTGGTTCCATGTTTTGTAAACTGAGAAATTGTCTAAAGCTGGGGTTCCCAACCTATGGCCCATGGACCAGACCCAGCCTGTGGCACCATTAAATGTGGCCCACCCCCTTGCTCTCCATGTGTGGTTCCTTTTAGGGTGGCCCTTATGTACCTATCCACACAGAACACAGATACACTGGATACATAAGATATATGGATGAGTAGGGACTTATGGGCCACCCTCTAAACAGCATTTAAAAACTGTTTACATGGCACAGATTGCAGCTCTGTTGGCACCAGCAGTGAGGATAGTGGACCACATGGAATGGTGACATGGGGGGGAGAACTGTTGGGCTCCTGGCCTTGTCTCACCCACCCCACCCCCTCCAGGACCTCAGCCCCACAAGGAAGGAGTAGCAAGCCCTACTCACCCTTTTCCCAAGCAGGCAATTCATCTCAGTCAGGGAGGGAGGTCCCAAGACTCCTTTGCAGGTTGGTGTCTCCCTCCCTCCTTCCATGGAGGAAAAAAATGGCTGTCATTTTGAAGCTGTTGGGACAAAATGGCTACCTCAAAATGGTCACCCGCACTGTGGAAGCAGGGCAAAATGACCATTCAGCCCCTCAGCTGTCTGAGAGAGCATGACCCAGCCCCCGGCTTGAAAAGGTTGGAAACCCCTGCTCTAAAGGGATGATGGAAAACACACAGGACTTCTTAGGTATTTCTAGGGGCACCATAACCTCTCCCACTACTACTGTAGATGAGTGTGATTTCATGTTAGGTGAGGCACAACAACACTCCACAGGAACAGAATGGAAAGTCTTCAGAAGCAGGAACGAGGATCAAGGCATGAAATTAAAAACCCAAGCAACAACAAGTCCAGTGGCTGTTGTTTCTGAGGCAGCTTCAGGAGGGGAGAGCTGGTTGTTGCATAGCTCAGCCTCCCAAGGCCTCCAGGTGGAGGCCATCATGGTCCAGAACCTTCCCAAGGGCTCTTAGGCAGAGCCCAACAGCTGCACAAGGGTGAGAGTCCAATCCTGCATGCAAAAAAAAATCAATCCTACAAGCAGATTGGGGGTCCAATCCTGTGAATACAAAGCTACCTTGAGGGAACCTGTTCTGCAAATACCAGAGCTGCCTAGTCCTAACACCCTGAATTAGCCATCCCAAGAGATACTAGAGAAAGCAGAACACCAAAGGCTAATTTTTCCTACCTCTTTGGGACCTGTGCTATAATACCATCTTTCTGGACAAAAATAATAAGAATTAATGTAATCTGAAACAAACCACATTTTACCAGGTTTTTATGGGCCTTGTGGTGATAAAATAAGATTGGCTTTCTGTCCAAAAATGAGATTGGGGACCTGTCTGAAGAATATAGACCCTTGCTTTGTGGGACATCTTAATAAATTATGCACTTCAAAATATCTAGGATAATTTTTCAGAGTCCTCTGCAGATTGAGGACTACAAAAGGATAATATGCAACATCATACCACCTAACTTCAACTGATTTGACAGGATTTCCTCTGCCTCGCCTCCCATCTGCAGCTGTTCCTGTGGGTCTCTTCCCCCACTCCTGGAGCAGATGGCCCACAAATACATTCTGTCCATGATGATGTCCTCTTCTAGATTGAATGCACTCTAATACTTTGGTGTGCTGTTTTGAGACACAAGCCTTAGCATGTTTCAGTAGTCCTAAAGGAGAGGTGATAGAACAGTACCATAAGAGGTTTATGTCATTTATGTCTGGTATCACCACCCATACAACTGAGAAGGAATTTCTTTTATTATGCTTATATCAAAACACCTTCAGTTAAAATAAAATAAAAATATGAGGAAAAACCAGAAGAAAAATTTGTGGTCCTCATAATGAACCCAAAAGCAAGGGTGGGCAATACCTTAACTAGGCCCCAAAACCTTAAAAAAACATACAGGTAAGATTTTAAGTCCTGCATGACTTTTTCCCCAACCTGGATATAACTGAGTTTGGGTTGGGAAAACAGGAAATTCCAAAATCACCCTGGTCCTGTTCTAAACACAACTTCAGCTGCCTAAGCAATGTCAGTAAATGTAATCTCCATTTCTTCTCGTATAGAGATTGCCACAATTCTGAACATTTCTTCTCCAGTTCAGAACAGTACCCCATGCTTTAACAAAAGTCAGTGAATGATTGACCAACTGATTGGCACCTCTTCAATCTTCAGAGCTGAAGAAATACAATGGACTCTGTATTCTGAGGTAAATTCTAATACCAGCACATCTGTAAACTCCATTTTTGGCCAGGAGGAGTCTTGATTTTTCTATATGTTCCTATATTCTCTCCAAGGAATCTGTGGCCCAGCCTACAGAGTCCTGTGGTAAAAAAAAAAACAATCCTCACTTTGTTTTTCATATTTTTGGTGGTCTAATAAAAGTATTGTGAGCCCTTTTTTTTTAGTTTTCTAAAAATGACTTCCTTTATTTTTGAAGCCACAAAGAACCAGATGTTTTGCATGCCTATAGAAGAAAAGACATATTTAGTGCTTAAGATAAATACCACAAACAGGCAGCAAGTTTGCACATATTATTGCCAGAGGGAGTATCAGTTTAATTGCAAAAGCTGTCTGCCCCATTAAAAAGTAATGTCAGAAGCAACCATAATAATGTCAAACCTGTGGAAGTATACATCTTACGATGAAATCATGATGATGGTGATGAAGTAGCTTTCAGTAATAAATATCATTCCATTAATACAGTTTTAATGGTGGGAATATATTTATGTAGGTTATCCAGGCCTCATTGGGACTGCAGTGGTTAAGAAGCTGGAAGGTCGTTTGAGACTTGGGTACTTTGAGTGCCCATCTCTGTCCCACCTAGCAGTTAGAAAGCAAGAAATTGCAAGGAGATAAATAGGGACCACGTTGGTGGGAAGAGATCTTGGGGACATGAAAGGAGCCTCATTTGGGCATCTCCTGAGTGGAGTTCCTCCAGCAAAAATCCTTTCAACACAGAGAGCACCTTTGTGTGCTTTTGACATGACTTTTAAAAATCCAGGCCTCATGAAATTCTTTCCCATTGCCTAGACACCACAAACTTGTCTGAAATCTGCTGGATATAGTTTCATGATGGACAAAGGGGAAAGGAGAACATGTCCCCAATGTGGAGCAATCATAAGATTAAACACTAGCTTCATTCAAAACATAAAAACATCAACTATAATCTAGGATCATGTGTCTTTAATTAGGGCAGGGGCAACCCACAAGCAATATTAAAGTGTTCAGCTAGTGGTAACCTGGTTCCTCTGTGTCCTGTAAATCCAGCCACTTGTAATTCATCATGCGATTAGTAGGACAGGCTATATTATGAGTTTAAAGCTCATGTTTTCATATCTGGACAGAGATCCCTTTGTCTGTTCTCTGCTTACATTCTTCCTGAATCTTCCCTTTAAATGAACATTTCAATTATTTTTGAGACTGAAATGTGTCTGAAAGGTAAATTGAAAACCAGCAATTTAGTTCCTGATGGTGATTCAAAGCAAGCGTTACTTCTATTTTTCCAAAATAAAACATCAGAGGATACAATATTTTTTTCTATAAGATCCTAAACAGGCTCTATTTTCATAGCAAAAAAGAAATTTAAAAAGATGGTCATCTTCCATAAAATTGGACCTGTCTAATAACATCAACACAAATAAACCTAGCTAAGCACGCAACTTGACCACATGTCTAAATTTAAACCTGGGAACCAACTCAGTGGTGGCAATAGAATTTACTTACCAGAGAACTCATTTGTGGTACCTAAGTATTAGTAAAATATCATCTGTATTGCCATTACTTTTTTGCAGTGGTTCATTTTAAAATGCCAGAATGATCTCTTTACATTGTTTAGGCACTGAAGCACTAAATGTTCAGCCCCATTAAGTTTTATGGGGTATATTTTTTTGGAGGGGAGGGGAATAGTAATTAATTTAAAAATAATATAACATGAATCCAACAATAGCAAATGTCAACTTTGCAATGAAAAGAATGAAACAGTAAATATGATCAGCGGATGCAGCAAAATTTCACAGGCTGGTTATTTGCAACATCATGACAAGATTGTAAAAATTATTCATTGGATACTTTGTGAGAAGTTTGGATTTGAATGCAGTGAAAATAATTGGGAACATCAGGTTGAGAAAGTATTAGAAAGTGAGAGAGTTGAGATCTTGTGAGACTTTAAAATTCAAACAGAGATCTGATTTATGAGATACAGTACCTGAAATAACTGTGGAAGGAAAAAAAGGCCTGATTTATTGACATTGCCTTACCACAGGATGCACAAATTGAGGACCATCAACTGGACAAAATTTAAAAAATATTGTCATTTTCAAATTGAAGTTGAGTGATTATGGAGGAAGAAATCTGTTGTTATACCCATAGTAATCAGAACCCTTGGAGCAATACCTAAAGGACTCCCTAGCTATTTGGAAATGTTTGATTTATTGGACTTGAATATCCTAACTTTACAAAAAAAAAAAACAACTTTATTAGAAAATGTCTACACACTTTGATGTTACCTTAACATTTGTTAGGTCCTTTTTTATGTCTTGAACTGTTAATTCTTAAGTGTTCACAGGACCATATAGGTGAGGCCTGCACCTTTCCCCCAAATGTATTTAATGTAAACCTAAAACTTAAAAAGAGCTGCATAACTAATTGGCTGTTAACAGATTGCTTTCGTAAAATCAAACAGCCTTACAAATACAGTTGTACCTTGCTTAAAGAGCATAATGCGTTCCACAGGATTGCTCTTTAACCGAGTTTGTTCTTTAAGCGAAACACCATTGTAAGTGACCAGTTGTGACTTCTGGTGGTGGTGGGGATTGTGAACCCCGATTTATTTGTTAAGTGAGTTTTTGGTTGGTTTTATTTGTTAAGCAAAGTGAACATTCAGAGAAAATTCTGCTCTTTAAGCAAGTTACTCTTTAAGCAAGGTGGTCTTTATGTGAGGTTTGACTGTATACAATTGAATCTATTCCTTCCTGTTCAACCTATCTTAATGTTGAATGATGCTAACAACCATCATTCAGGTCTGGTTTTCTGAAGGGCTTGATAGCCGAAAGCTAATATTCACTGGGAAGAATTTTGGCTTCCAGATTCCAATGTGGCCAAAGTTTATAAATTCACATCCTGGTTCTCAAATAAAAAAAAAATAAGATACAGTACTACTAAATTATGAGATATACCTCAAATGCCTTAGGAAAAGCAAAATCTTCTTTGCCCCCATTTTGTTATTTCAGTTAGATCCCACTGGTTCTGCCTGAAGTAGTATTCTCTGCTACCCTCCCAGCCCCACCCTTACAAATCGATCTGCAGTGTTGGATGAGGAAAACTACAGGGAACACAGAGGAAGTGTCCCAGTTCTATTGACATTGGATACTAAAGGATGATCTTGAACTCTGCCCAAATATTTCTACTTCCAACTGTGTGAATATGAAACACAGCAGTACACACAGATATCTTCAATAACAACTGTTCCTTAAAATCTTTTTCATGACAGAGCAACATCTGACTTTAAAGAAATAGCAAACCTAATTGCTCTGAGGAATCTTTTTACTCCTTTTTATAAGGCTTGCTTCTTCTGAGGATTTTGGGATTTGCCTCTTAAACTAGCAAAGCACAGTCATGAAACTTCATTGCCACCAGTCATTGGACTCATAAACAGTATTATCAAGTTCAAGGATTTCAACCATTGGATTAGGTGGTAAGGGGTGCCACACTCTAGGTTTCTCTTGCTCAAAAGTCAGTCATATCCAATTCTAGGGTTCAATGCTCATCTCTGTTTCAAACCCAAAGAGCTAGCGCTGTCTGCTTCTGCAGACATTTCTGTGGTTATGTGGCCGTCATGATTATACACCGGAGTGCACAGAATGCTGTTTACCTTCCCACCGAAGTGGTCCCTATTTATCTACTTGCAATTTCTTGCTTTCAAACTGCTAGGTTGGCAGGATCTAGGACAAAGATGGGAGCTCATTCCATCCTGCAGTACTCAGGAATCAAACTGCTGACCTCCTGCCTTCCAGTCAGTGTCTTAGCCACTTGAGCCACTGTGGTCAATTGACTGCAGCTTTAATAGACCTCTTTGCATTAACTCAGCCTTTTTTCTTCATGCCACCACATACTAGTTGGGGTGGGGGCAGGAGGGGGCAGACATTGATACAATAACAAAAGAGAGGACATGGATAACTGAAATAGAGAACTGAAGAGAACACTAATTTGTAAAAAAAAAAAAGTACACCTTAAATTATATTCTAGATGCAAAATTAGGAATAATTTCTGCAATGTAAATAATACTGTATCATAATACATCTTACTGAAGAAGATGAGATTGTGAGTGGATAACATACACTGTTGTCAGGTTTGGTTTTCAGTTGCTCAAAGGGGATAGGTAGTTTGATGGTCACCAATCACCTTCCTTATTGGTAGCATGGACAACCAAACAGATGGAGGACAACTTTTTAAAAAAACACTTCCTCTGGTAGCCCTTGAATTGGGGAACTGTCCTTCAAAAAGAAGACACCCTGTCACCTATTCATTTTATGGCTGCAGAAAAGAGAGATTGAAGCTTCAATATTGGCCAAAATATAATGATCTTTGATTTGGTTTAGTTTGGTTGTTTGACATAATTCGAGTCTTAGATTTGTAGGTCATTTTCAGAAGTATGTGCAAGAGACAGAAAAATATCATAATCCGTATTAGGGTAACACACTTTAATAGGCTGATTGAAAGTGCACAATAGACCATAAAATCTTCCAAGGTCTTCCAAACTTTACAGCAGGCAAGATATTAAACAGGATAAAACAATGAGGGGAAGGCAGGAGTAGCTGATCTTTAAATGTTGGAATTAGAACCTTAAATGCTAAATGTAGTTGCAGGGATTGGGAGGTTCTTTTCTGGGGCTGGGGTGACTGTCTATCCCAGAAGAGTAGCATGCCTTGGCGGTGCCCCGTATAAAAATTTGTTTGGGGGCCCTTAGGAAGGGTAAATATTTGTTTTGCTTACGCACGTTGGGGGCCCCCGTGGCCCAGGGGCCCCGTATAATTGATACGGCAGATACGGCAGTAGCTACGCCTTTGGTCTATCCAGAAATTACCAATAGCTCCTTCCTGCCTTTTAATTCAAAGAGTGCTCACCTATCTCTGCTCTGTATTCTTTGCCACTTGGTGTCAATTGTTTTGTTGCTGTCGGTCTGTTCAGTTGATTGCTAGCAGGCATGCAGTGAAGAAAGCAGCATGCACTAGGTATGTAATTCAGTGGTGGGATGTCAAAAATTTTACTACCCCACCATGACATCATCACAGTGTGGGCGGAGCTAACATCATGACATCATGGGCGGGGCCAAAGAAAATAATAATAATAAAATAAAAATAAGCACACACACACACCTCAACCCACCCACCCACCCACAACACATAAGTGCCTGGGCAGCACCATGTTGCAAGATGGATATGGTCATCATACCGGTTCTCTGGGATAATATGCCTTAATGTAAATGTAAAATAGCTGTACCTCCATAAGGGTTCTCCAATTAGAACAGCAATTGGAACAGCACAGGTGTAGCTTATTGATGAGGTAACTCCAAGACTTTGCTTAAAAACCCCAAGCCAGGCTGTCAGGCCTTTTTAGGAACTGTGGTAGTACGTCAATATAGGTAAAGGTACTAAATACACATTAAAATACACACAGACACACCACATCCAAAGGTGAGTCACTTGCCCTGGGGAGCAGGCTATAGGGAGCTTCAGGCTAGCAGCTTCTCTTCTCCTCCCCACTTTGGAGGACAGCAAGGAGGCTGTACATACGCTCCAAGCACTGTAGGCGTGCATGCACACCAAGTGGTTGGCGCGCATGCGCAGTGGGGGAACCAGTGAAAAGGTAAGCCCTGAAGGTTGTTCCCCCCAAAAAGCTGCTACCAGTTCTCCGGGACACTAGGAAAAGTTACTACTGGTTCTGGAGAACTGGTGAGAACCTGTTACATCCCATCACTGATGTAATTCCAAGTAACTGGAGGTAAAGAAGCTTTTTCTTAATTCTTTCTCCTCCAAATGTCTCAGAGTGTGTTATTGAGACTGTGAGTGCAAGTTAATGAGAGAGAAGTGAACTCTCTGAGACCTGTAGCAATTCTTCTCTGTGGGTCTCTGTACTTTCTACCATGCAGTTAAATTTTTACCAGAAATTTAAAACCCTGCACCAGAAGTGGCTGCAGACATTCATATCAGGTTTTATCAGAAAGTAGGTTCTGATTCTCTGAAGGGCTACTAGGAAGTGCTTCAAATAATAAACTGAGTATTCATAAGATGTGGCTATTGGCTAAACCAAACTTTAAAGACAGGTGTGAGGTAACCTCTACTTCTATGCCTATTAAGAAGTACGAAAGATCCTTTTAACCTATTATACATTTACTTGAATGGCCTGAATTGGCAGATGGATTATGTTTTCATGGAAAATAGTGATAGGGGAGTGGTGGATCATGCTGTGGAAAGTATTAACTTCAACACTGAACTTAAATAACCCTTTCCTGAAATGAACTTACTTCAAAAGATTTGATGTGCTTTATAGCAGCAAAAGACAGAGCCTTTACCCAATCCACTATATTGCTAGGATAAAGCAGGATGTCTACAGTCGTTCAGGGGACTGTGGTGGCTCAAGTGATTAAGACACTGAACTCGCCTACTGGAAGCTCAGAGTTCAATTCCTGGGTACTGCATGATGGAGTGTCTCTGTCCCAGCTCCTGCCAACCTAGCAGTTTGAAAGCAAGAAATTGCAAGAAGATAAATAGGGATTACTTTGGTGGGAAGGTAAACAGTGTTCTATGCACTCCGGTGTTGAGGCATGCCTGCCACATGTCCACAGAAACATCTGCAAATGCAGACAGCACTGGCTCTTTGGCTATAAACAGAGATGAGCACTGAACCATAGAGTCAGATATAACTGGCTTTTGAGCAAGGGTTACCTATACCTTTACCTATAGACACTCATAAGAGCATTAAGACTATATCAAGGATATACTTGTTGTCTTATATCCTTTGGATTAGACTTGTGTACCTGGTTAATAAAACTTTGTTCTATAAAATGTTGTTTTACTACTCCAGAGTAGACTGAAAGATGGAGAAATGGGTTTTTTTCCATTTCCAAAAGAATTCTGATCATTCAAAGATTTACAGTATAGCGTTGACCACCCTGAACAATATTTTGGAAGAGCCATTTTGTGATGCAACTCTGACCTGTTTCTGACTTTTCTGAATTATGGAGAATGCAACACTAATAAGAATATAATAGTAATATATATCTATATTGTGCTCTACAACAGAGTACATTCCAGTAAAAGCAATCAACATTGTTCTTAAATGTAGGTACAACAAAATTGTCATAAAAATCCTTGGATTGGGCAGTAAGAGAGGTGTAGCATCGGGGGGACAAGGGGGCGGCCCGCCCCCGGCGGCACTTTGAGGGGGTGGCATCGCTGCGCCCTTGTCTTCCTGGCAGCCAAGGTGGGGAGTCCACTGCTGGGACAGGCACTGGGACCCACCGCCACCACCCTGGGCCCCGCCCCGGGCTGGATAGTGCAGGCCTGACAGCACAATGGAGACCAGGAGATTCCCCCTCCTCTGCCACCTCCCCCTTCTCCCCAGGCGCCCATTCCTCATGGCCAGCCAGTGGCACTGGGCAGTGCTGCGCTGGGGCTGGCCCCAGGTCAAGATCCAGGGGCTAGGGCAGTACAGCGTGGTGCGGCCCCAGCGGTGAGCCCACCGTCGGGGCCCCGGGTGTTTGGCCACACCGCCTCCAAGCCCAGTGGCAGTAGTTCATTCATCTTTGGTGGCAGCAGTGCCCAGGAAGGCGGGAAGCGAGGCTGGTGGTTGCCGTGGTGCAGCACCTGTGGCCGGAGCAGAGCCAGCCAGGCCTTGAATGGGGGGTTGTCCTCAGCCTGGCCGGCACTGCTCCGGCCACGGGTGATGGGCTGCAGCGACCACCAGCCTTGCTTCCTGCCTTCCTGGGCACCACTGTTGCCAAAGGCAAATGAGCTGCTGCCACCGGGCTCTGAGGCAGGGTGGCCGCACCCCTGGGACACTGACAGTGGGCTCCCCACTGGGCCTGCGCCACTCCACCTCAGCCCCTAGGCCTCACCACGAGCTGGCTGTGAGGAAGAGGACAAAGGCAGTGGAGGAGGAAAAAAGCACCCCTTGGTCCCCACTGAGGTAGAATTTTCATGACTAGGTGGGGGCAGGCCCCGGGTGCCTGAAACCTGCCCTACACCACTGGGCAGTAATCCAAGGAAAGTTAAACCTACTAAATACTAACAAACCAGTTAAAAAGATCACATATTTTAAAATTTAAAATGCATGGAGGCATGCAGGTTTTAACTATTCTGTTTAATGTCCTCAAACTTCCATGCATTTCAAATGTTTGTTAGCAAGGGCAGAATTATGTTCCTGTGCAATTAGACTGGAATGCTTCTGCCAACCACCTGTTCTAACTAGCAGCTCTTTCACGACCATTTGAAAATGATGTTTTTCAGTCCTGTTCATCTGATTTGATGAGATAATACTTTCATTGCCTCAACTTAATTGTTCATCGGCCTCTGGGGCTGGACAGCTATTCAATATAATTCCATCCAATTTGGTGCAGAATTTCTCCCAATTGGCTTAAAAAAAACTGTATTTTAAAATTTTAATTTAAAAAATTATATCTCCTGAAGAAGAATACTGTTAATGGTCACACTGCTGCCATGACTGGTGTCACATACCGGTATTTGGGATTTGGTACAGACTGATTTCATGCACTTTGGGGTTATGAAGTGCTAACAAATATTAAATCTGCATTATAACTATGTTACTATCTTCCTTTATTGAAAGATGGAGAAAGATTGTTATCATGAAAAGGAGATACATGGAACATTTACACTAATTTCACTACTACTTTCCTGTAGTCTTCATCAGGTGCACACACCCAAACACTACTATGGCTATTGAAGTCTCTGGCTACTGAAGTCTCTGTATATAAAGTTTGCTTTTTGCCTATGAAAATTTCAAGGATTCTAAAGGGGAAAAGATATATTAGAGGGTTTATAAAGAGGGAATGATGCAGAAGAGGCCAATGTCAACTGGGTCTATGAAGACCTACAGCACCTTCTATAACTGACACACTAAAAAAGTTCTTATTGTCATAGGAGACTGGAATGCCAAAGTAGGAAGTCAAATGGTAACTGGAAATAACAGGCAAGTTTGGCCTTGGAGTACAACATGAAGCAGGGCAAAGGCTATCAGAGTTTTGCCAAGGAAATTCACTGGTCATAGCAAACACCTTATTCCAACACCCTAAGAAACAACTCTATACATAGACATCACCAGATGGGCAACATGGAAATCAGATTGACTATGTGCTCTGCAGTCAAAGATGGATAAGCTCTATACAGTCAGTAAAAAGAGACCTGGAGCTGATTGTAGTTCAGGCCATGAGCTAATTACAGCAAAATTTGGGCATTTGTTGACCAATCTAGTTGCCAGCAGTTTTTGAACTCTATGGGTGGGGCTAACTACAGAAACTGTCAAGATTAACATTTACATTTCCTAATTTACACCATAGCATTGTACGTAGGAGTAGTTTAACTGAAGAACTATGTTTGCAAACCCCTGGTCTAGAGTATTGCAACTCTGCAGTTTTGCTTCCTATTCTTTTTTTAGAACTTTTCTACATGCATAAAAAGAGCAATGCTGGATTTGACCAAAGGTCTATTTAAACTAGTATTATTTTCCTCCTGTGACCAATAACATACCAATGAGAAGCCCACAAGTAGAAACAGTGCCCTCCTCCTCATGCCCCTTAACAACTGGTACTAACACACACACTGATCACAGCTATGTGTGTACCTTAGGCAGGTAGGCGACTTGGTCAAACAAGCTTGGCTCAAAGTCCCCGCCCAAGGACTGCCCCTTGGATCATTTGCTAGCATCAGGCAAGGAGAAGGGGACAGCTACATGGATTTTGTTAATAAGTTACAGAAAGCCATAGAACGGCAGGTAGACAATGCAGCTTGCTTTTGAGAATGCCAACCAAGACTGCAAAACAGTCTTAAAAGCCATGTATAATAAACCAGAAACCACAATAGGCAATATGATAAAACTTTGTCAGAACATCAGTACTGAGAGCCAGAAATCTCAAGTCCTGGCGGCAGCTCTAGCAGTGGCTGTTAATCCCGCTCACAACTGGAAGTGTTTTGGATGTGGTAAAGTGGGCCACTTCCGCAGAGACTGTCATGCCACGCCTGTGAGCCAAAGACCACCCTCCAAGAAATGTCCCAGGTACGGGAAAGGGTTCCACAGGGCGAATCAGTGCAAGTCCAACTCCATGCCACAGAACAGCCAGGGGAACTCCCAGGCAGGTGTCCTTCCAGCCCAGGGACCAAATGGAAGATGGCAGTAGCTCCAGTCACCACTTCTGATCGAGGGGTGACCAGACAGCCAGAGTTAATGAGGAGATGGAACCATTCCCTGACCAAAAGTTAGTGCCAGCCACTGCCCAAAGTGCAGGGCATGATTTAACTACTGCAGAGCTGGTAGACTATAAATTTCCACTCACAGTTTAAAAGGTTCCTACTCTCAGTATGGGGCTCATTCCCCCAGATACTGTAGGGCTAATTCTCCCCCACTCTAGCACGCACAGGAAGTGAATATTTGTTGACCCAGGGGTCATCGATGCTGATTATACAGGGAACATTGCCATTCAGACATGGTCCAACATTCCCCAGGTTCTGCGAGCAGGGGAATCTATTGCACAGCTGATTCTTCTTCCACTCAGGTAAATGAACCCTGCCTCAGACTAGCGCACTGGCAGTTTTTGTTCGACCCATGTTGCTACAATTACTGCCATTTCCTCTTCCCATCCTACGCTGCAGCTAAAATTAGGGGAGGCCGCCATCTCAGGCCTTATGGACAGTGGGGCTGATGTTTCGGTCATATCAGAACAAGACTGACCCACAGGCTGGCCTTTACTGCCAGTCCAGGATGTGTGGGGAGTATGAGGCTTCAATCAGGCTGTCCAAAGTGTTCATACTATTCAGCTTACAGCCCCAGAGCCCACCCCTTGGACATTCACTCTAACTCTTTCGTTATGCCCAACTCATTCTCCATTTGGGGCCGAGACTTGCTTGAGAAAATGGATGCCAAATTCCACACAAATTTATAGTAGGGGCAACTCTACGGAAGCCTGACACCGCCCTGCCACTAACTTGGCTACCTGGACCGCCGGTCTGGGTGGACCAATGGCCAATGTCAGGCAAAAAGCTCCAAGCCATAGAGGCCCTCGTTCAGGAGCAATTTCACCAAGGCCATATTGAATATTTCACAAGTCCCTGGAACACCCCGATCTTTACCATCAAAAAGAAATCAGGGAAGTGCTGTCTACTTCATGATCTCAGGGAAGTCAACAAACGCATACAACCCATGGGTCCTATTCAGTGTGGTTTCCCTAATCCAAATCTTATTCCTCAGGGCTATCAGATTATGGTCATTGACCTGAAAGACTGCTTCTATACCATTCCTCTAGATCCTGCTGATAGGGAGAATTTTGCTTTTACTGTCCCAACAGTCAATCATTACCGGCCCATGCCCCGTTTCCATTGGAAAGTCCTCCCCATGGGAATGCTCAATAGCCCCACCTTGTGTCAGCATTTTGTAAATGCAGCCTTGCAGCCATTTCGGAATCAATTTCCAGAATTGCTGGCTTATCATTATAAGGACAATATTTTTATAGTGGAGCCACAATTGCATGCCATTCACAAGCAGGCACTCACAGCAGCCTTGTAAAACAAGGGTTTAGTCATTGCCCCAGAGAAGGTCCAACAGCAGGCCCCCTATCAGTATCTTGGTCAGCGCCTTTTCCAGGCAGCTTCTTCCCTCTTTATTCCAGCCCTTAAAGTGCCTTCTCACTTCACCCTGGTGCAATTGCAGCAGTTCTTGGGCCACTTGAATTGGGCCCGACCTTATCTACAGACATGCTCCAGCCTTTGTTCTCTGCCCTCAGATGGCGGTCAGACCCTGCAGAGCACATTCCAATCACTACAGCCATGAAACATGCACTCCATCAGGTTAATGCAGCTCTTCGTCATCAAATGGATGATTGAATGCCACATTTGGGTCCCCTCCACTTGATAGTGCTGTCTACCCCTTCACTTCCTACTGCCCTATTGGGTATTCCTGCATCAGCCACCAACGTGTGCATTGTAGAATGGATTTACCTTCCTATCACTCCTCCAAAGAATATCTATCCTTATTGCTCTGCAATTGCCAACCTTATTGATTGGGGTCAGTGAAGAGCAGTTCGCTTTACAGGCTAGGATCCTATTTGCTGTTATCTTCCCATTTCTCAGGCTGAGCATTTGTCTCTCATGTCTACTACTATGTCTTACCAAGTTGCCTTTTCAGATTTTGTGGGGTACCTTCGCTTCAATGCTCCTAAAGATCACAGGTTTCAACTGGTCAGCTAGATGCCTTTTGTACTTCACTCTCTGATCTCTACTACACCAATTCTTGACACCCTCACCCTTTTCACAGATGGTTCTCTGCATCGAGGGGTTGTGGCCTGCCAAGATTCTTCAGGTTCCTGGGTCACACACTTTACAGCCGCCGCCGCGGCTGGACTCTCGCGCCGCCGCCAACGACAACACCTGCGGCTGGAGCGAAGCCGCCTCCTCGCTCGTTGACTGTGCGGTGGACGGAGAGGCTCGTTACTTGTCGTGGTGCTTGCCTAGTTTTGTTTCTTTATATGGAAATTTTTTAACTACTGCTGTTATTGATGTTTATTGAACTTTTTGTTACTGTTTATTGAACTGCTTTTACTGTAATGATGTTTATGTGCTGATGTTCTGTGATACTGATACTGACTATTTATTGACTATTTTCATTGGATATTGACTATTGATTTATTGATATGTTGTGACTGTAACTATACATGTGTGTAAACCGCCCTGAGTTGGCTCTGCCAAGTAGGGCGGTATAGAAACCCAAATATAATAATAATAATATAATAATAATAATACAGCACCCTGCACTTCAGCGCAACTTTGTGAACTTGCCGCTGTTATCTTAGCCTTTCAATTGTTTCCCAGTACTACTTTCAGTCTTATAGTGGATACACAGTATGTTTATAATCTGCTTTTCTGTCTTTCAGATGCCTATATTTCTCTGGCTCTGGATCATTTGCTACTGTCACAGTTCTTAACTCTTCAGAACCTGCTTTCTGCTCATTCTGCTCCTTTCTTTGATGCTCATATTCGATCTCATACAGGCTTCACAGACACCATCTCACAAGGCAATCAGGTGGCCGATGGGTCTCTCCGATCCTTGTGCCCACTTTTCTTAGATCTCTTTGCATCCCATTCTTTCTTCCATCAGAATGCACGCCAACTCCATCATCAGTTTTCTACCCCTATGTCCCAGGCTCAAGACATTGTCTCTACCTGCCCTTCCTATCCTCTCTCACCTGTGTCCCTTCCTTTTGATTCAGTTAACCCCGAGGCCTAGAAGCCAGTGCCCTCTGGCAGATGGATGTCACTTCAGTTCCTGCCTTATTGCCCTTTTTGCATGTCCATCTCACTCTGGACACATTCTCAGTCTTCATTTGGGCCACTCCCCTGAAAGGGGAGACCGCATGTCATGTCATTCAGCATTGTCTTCACTCTTTTGCGATCAAGGGCCACTCTAAGAGCCTTAAGGTTGACAATGGCCCTGCCTATGTTTCTACTGCTTTTGCTCAATTCTGGACTCTCTGGGACGTATCCCTTGTGCATGGCATCCCGTGCAACTCTACAGGTCAGGCCATTGTGGATCGTGCCCATCATTCCTTCAAGACTCCTCTTCACAAACAAACTAAAGGAAGGGGAATTCGGCCTCAAGAGGTGCAAGAAGTCGTGGCAACAGTGCTCTTCACCTTAAACCATTTGTTAGCCCCACATGGGAAGCTGCATTCGCTAGTGGAATGGCATTTTCAGAAAGAAGTTCCACTAGAAAAACCTCTGGTGACCTATCGCCAACCACCAAGCCCTTTATGGGTAGGTCCTGCCCCCTGATCATGTGGGGCCGAGGTCATGTGGCAGTCTCTACCACTACAGGTGCAGTTTGGATTCCAGGATGGTGTGTGTGGCCCTTCTGTGGGGAGAATGAGTTGGCACCGGGCGCAGCTCGATCCGATACTGGAATTCAACCCAACTACGTCCATGGAATGGGAGGTGACAGCTCGGAGATGCAAGCACCCCGCCTGACCAGAGGGGCAGCAGCCCAAAGTGACCTGGGAGATGCTGAAGACTGGCCCAAGAGCAAGTTGGAAAAATACTGGAAACCTTTTTGACAGCCATATTTGCCCAATTGAATATGAACTCCATGATGATTCTCCTAATAGTTGCTGTCGTTTGCTGTCTCGCCCCGGCTGGACTTGCCGCTCAGCCATCCTCAGAAGTATCTTTGAATATATGGATCTGACATGCGTTCTATATGTTGGAAATTCATGGACCCAATGCTACTTTGTATTTTGAACATCCTGTTACGTTTGCAGCTTTCTCTTTCCTACCTGGCGTGATTGAGCAGCCATATATTGTGGTTAGTGATCTGCAGAACGCTGGTAGCTCAGGGAACCAAAATGGTTTATTTTCAAAGGTACCTAATGAGCTAAATGATATAAAGTTTCATTATATCAAATTTCATGCATTCACCAAAGGTATGTGTTTCTGCAGCCATAGTAAAGTGAATTGGAATGAAAAATGGAAATCCTGGGATAAGGGGAGGCGTATTTTGACTAGATTGGGAAATTGCAGTGCTTGTACTGATCACTTTTATTTGTGGGAAGGAAGGAACACATCATTCGCCTGTAGCCTGAACTTCACACAATCATCCTGGAGTGACATTTATGATTATGCACCACAATACAACCTGGACTATACGAATTTGGATGGGAACGGGGGCATATGTGGAGGTTGGCAATTAAGAGATCCCAACCTATGGTTCCTTTTTGATGGAATAGCCTCGAACTATCACTCTGGAAAGTATCAGTGTGCAGTAGTAGGATACTTAACGTTCCCTGTACAAGTCGATAGATCTAGTCATGCTGCACATTCCAGATGAAGGGTGGTAGACCCTATGGGTCAACAGTGTTCTGATGAGGTCATAACAGATGTCCAGCTCAGTGATATAAACTCATCAGGTTGGGCAACAGCTGCAGCTGTCACTGGTGCCCTAACCCTAGGAGCATACCCTGGGATTATGGCACAAGAAAATAGAAGATCCATTTTAGGACTAGCTTGTAGATCGGAGTATTCTGTCAATGCTACAGGAAGAATTATTAGAGATCTGCAGGAGGAAATAGAGGAGTTAAACTAGGTAGCCTGAAACACATGATGGCCCTTGATTACATCCTGGCTAAAAAGGGAGGATTCTGTCGTATTGTGGGAAACAGAGGTTTCAGGGTATGTTTTCATGATCTGAATAGAACCATAGAAGATGAGCTCCATGCACTGAAAGAGCATCTCGACAACAACATTCACACAGATAGTCATTGGACTTCCCTATGGGATTCACTCTGGTCCTGGCTTCCCAATTCAGCTTGGTTTAAAACAGTTATACAATATGTTCAGGGTGCTGGTTGTTACCTTTGGAGCCCTGTATGGTGGTGGGCCGGGGTACCTGGGGGACCGCGTCACCCCGGGAGCGTCTGTCCGTCCCGCCGGGGCGGATCGGAGAGGCTCCCTCGTTGTTCCTTCGGCGAGAATGGCGCATTTCGCCTGCACCGGGAGGAGAGCCTTCTCCGTGTCCGCCCCGGCCCTCTGGAACCTCCTGCCCACCGAACTGTGCCTTCAGACAGAGCTCCTGCCCTTCCGGAGGGGCTTGAAAACCTGGCTGGCGGGTCAGGTTTGGGGACCCGGGAATACGAGTTCCCTTACCAGGTGGCTTATTTAAAGGATTGCCACCCTGGGTCTGGAAGTGGGACTGCGTTTTGTTTTTAATTTTTGTGGTAAAATTTTGATGATCTTTTAACTTTGATGCTTTTATTGGTGTAAATTGTTCTTATGTTTTTACTTTTATTTTTAATGTCTTGTAAGCCGCTCAGAGTCGGGTTCTCCCGATTGGGGCGGGGTATCAAGTGTAATAAATAAATAAATAAATAAATAAATAAATAAATAAATAAATGTTATTATATGCATAGCGTTTTTGATTTTAGTATTCTACCTCACCCAATGCCTTCCAAACCTCACACAGGTATTCAAGAGGTGCTGCGGACCACCTGGTTCCTTATCAGCCCTAAAACCCAATGATATCATGGTCCTCGATAGACGCTATCACTATAAGTACCGCCCCACACACAATCCTGCCATGACCAATATAAAGAAAGGGGACATGTGGGGATCTGATGAAGAAGCCTCATTGCAGTGACTCAAAAGACTCCTGACATGGCACTTCAACAGTTAACCTTTGGTCTACCCTAGGAAAACATTCAGTGCCCATCGGCTTGGTTTGGGTTTAAAGGTCTCCTGCTTTTGGGGTTGTTTACTACACATCAAGTCTCAAGACTGGTCATGAGACTGTATATGAGGCAGACAATGCAATGTTATGTTATAACCAATCATGCCTTAGAGTGTGCCTATACTATCCAATCATAGCTATGTATGTGCGGCCGAAGGGCCAATCAGTGATTTTCTTTGTAAGCATTTCCTTATACGAGTGTAATGATAAAAGGAGCAGGAGAAAGACAATAAAGAAGAACTTTGCGGGGGGCATACTGGCTGTTAAAAACTCTTCTCCAATTTGGCTACTCGCCCTCTTCCTCTATGCCTCTGGCTGCCCTTATCTCAGTCTCTCCACACATCTAAGTTACAAGATGACCCCAGCTGCATAATTGGACATCACAACCCAGGTAGTCTCCCTGCTCAGCATCTCGCCAATGATGTCCTCCGGAGACAACTGTTGCCGAAGATGCCTCCGTAAAATTTCTTGTTCTGCATTAAAACATGGACAGTGAAAAACCATGTGCTCTACTTCATCCAGCACGGGCTGGCAGATGGGGCACGAAGCATCATCATCCAGCCAAAAGCAATGTTGGTAGGCTCTGAAGCAGCCATCCCCCATCAACAGCTGTGTGAGGTAGTAATCCTCTTCTCCACACTGTCTTATTGACCATGCGTTAATGTCTGGGATGAGGTGATGAGTCCACCATCCCTTGGTTGATGTATTCCAGATCTGCTGCCATCGCGCTGCTCTCTCTATCCTGGCTTCTGTAGCAATTGTGTGTTGTTTGGTCACCTGATTTTCTTACCTCCACCCGTAAATCTCCACCTGTTCTTCTGCCATCAGATGGATCAGCATCATATCGTCAATGATGCACACAACATCATACGAGACCATTCAAAATGCCCGAACCACCCACTGGGTCCCTGCCATGGCTTCTGACCAAATCGGGGCTGCATACAGCAACACGGAACTAACAACGCTCGAGAGGAGTCTTTGGCAAATTTGCCATGGGCCTCCAATATTTGGCATGATCCTTGTGAATGCATGTCATACTGCTCCAGTCCTTGTGCTCCCAATTTGCAAATGCTCATTGAAGCATGGCCTGGCGTCTACCTGGACACCCAGATACCATAATGATGGCTATGAAAGTGTACTGCAGCCTCCAACAGTAAGGGTGATGGTCTCCCTAGCTTTCCTACTGGTCACAAGAACTGACTCAATCTCATGATCTGCTAGGTACAAGCCAGCTAATGTGAGCCACTGATGAATTTTGGCAACACTCTCATTTGCGGATAGGACAACTTCCTCCAGATGTTTGGCGACAACCACTATCGCCACATCATCTGCAAACCCAACTGTCCTTGTCCCTACTGGCATAGGTAACCGAAGCACCTTGTCATACATAATATTCCACAATAAGGGACCAAGCATTGAACCTTGTGGAACACCTCCTGTGATGTTATAGGTTCGAATCCTATAAGATGATGGATCATCCAGTGGCTTTTTCCCTTTTGGGAGAAAGACCAATTCGGCATTGATTTTATACATCAAGGTTCGATCTGTGAAATAACTCGCAATTATGCATCTGATGTACTCTAGAACCTCCATCAATCTAAGCGCATCCAGAATATGATCCCAGTTCACTGAATTGAATGTGTTCCTCACATCCAAGGAGGAATTCCATGGCCTTGTGGGCAATGACTACTTTGATGGCATCCACAGTAGATCTCACCTTCTGGAATCCGTGTTGGCTTTCGGACAGTCCCTGAGAGCTCCTTCGCTGAACTCTTCCATCTGGTTGCAGATGATTCTCTTGCATACCATACCTGCCATATCCAGCAGGCATATTGATCAATAAGAGGATGGATCATCCAGTGGCTTTTTCCCTTTTGGGAGAAGAACCAATTTCTGCAGTTTCCACTGGCTTGGGAAGATTACCTGAGTGAGACACATGTTATACATCCCTAGGAAGATTTCTGGTCATGACCTGATGGCAGTTTTAAGAGCAATATTGGGGACACCATCCAGGTCAGTGGCCTTCACATCCCTGATCTTACTACAGGCCCTGATCAGCTCCTTCTCTGAAATAGTTGGCATGTCGAAGAGGCGAGCAGCTAACACATCCTCAGTATAGGTGAGTTCCAGTTGGCCTGGGAAGAGAGTAGTCATTATGTGGGGTTCCAGGGATGTGGGATCCCATGTGGGGTGGTTAGTCTAGGGATATTACCCCTCTGACGACACCCCCAGATACTGTTTTAGTTTATAAATTTTAAATTTTTTATTGATGTGTTTTAATTTGGGCTATAAGCCGCCCAGAGTCGGGCTTGCCCGATTGGGGCGGGTTAGCAAGTGTGAGATATAAATAAATAAATATAAATAAATATAAATATCTTTTTGAGCAACACTGAGCAAGATGGTGGGACCATTGTACAGCTTTTTAACCTGGCCATTACCATCTTATACAGGCTACCCCATGGGTCACTGTCAACCATATCGCACAACTCCTTCCACATACAGTTCTTGCTGTCCCTGATGGCTCTCTTCAAGGCCCCCCCATGTTTCCTGATGTCAAAGCCTCAGAGCCTCATAGTCCTTGCTACCTCGAGCATGCTGTGCCTTTCACCGAGTGCGGTTGCACAGTCTCCAGAGTTCAGCAGTCTTCATTCCACCGGAACCTTTCTTCATGGCTGCTTCGCAGGTGCTAGTAACCAGTCACATGAGCTGTGAGGACATATGCTCCACAGAGCCAGCTAACTGGACGTTCTCTTGCATAATAATGATGAAAGATTCGTGGTCAAAGGACCTGACGTTCCACTTGGCTTGAGCCATCAACTAACTCACCCTTCATCCTCCCTGTGCAGCAATTTCAAAAATGACGGCCTGATGATCACTGTAGGTGTAATAGTCACTCAGTTGCCTCATCTTAACTCGTGAAAGCAGACTCTCACTGGCAAAGGTCACATCTATAATGGAGGTATTGCCATCCCATATATACGTCAGAGTTGAACCATTATTGAAGAGGACTCCATCTAAAGAGGCCACAAAGTCCCGGAGTGTTGCCCCCTCCTATTGGTCTCTCTACTACCCCATTCTGTGGCCCACACATTAAAGTCACCTGCAATAATGAATGGCTATCGACCTCTCGCATCCTCAGCCAAATTGTTCAGCAGAGCCTCAAATTTATCCTGTGAGGCACTTGGTGGGGCATAAACACTGTATATATAGATGTCATCCACTTTGACTCAGGTGAATCCTGTTCTTAGTACTTGCGGCATTTCCTGGAGAAAATTATGCCTACATACCCAGATAGCTGTGCAGCCAGACACGTCAGAGATCCAGGCTTGTGAACTCTCAATGTCCCTGTACTGTTCCAACAAAATAGTGATGCCTATATCCAGGTCCCACACAGTTTGCTTCAACAGGTCTTGCACTGTCTCACAATGATTAAGGTTTAGCTGGAGGATCTTCATCTCCTGTATACCACTGCTTTCACTGCTGCTTGGTAGGCTGCACATCCAAAACTCCCTGTTGGGTGGTTCCTCTGAGCCTCACACAATACACACTTCACCCCCTCACTCTTACATGCCTCACAGGTGTGACCAGCTTCACAACATCGGAGACAACACTAGGACCTGCCCACTCCCTTACAGTCACATGCCAGATGTCCACAAGCCCAGCACTTTAAGCACTTCCGCACATCAACCTTCTCCCTAACTTTGCAGATCACCCACCTGATACATACTCAGCCCTTCTCCATTACCTTCCTGGCTAGATCCGTTGGCAGTTTGCATGCTCTTGTACACCTTCCTGATAGACTTAATGGCCTTTGATTCAATGGCTACCTCCAACTCCTTGCCAAGTGCTTCACAAACTTCCTCTATCGTAGTCAGCTCATCATGGTCCCGAATTTCAATTGTCTTCTCATCCTTTCGACTCACTATGCTTGCTGAGTGGTCCAGCTTCTGGGTAATGGCATTTACCACCTGGGTAATTGTGACAGACTTCCTCAGCTCCAAGAGCAGATTTCCCGCACATTCTCTCCCACCTCCTTTGAGGATGGGTCCTCCTTCAATTGTCGCAGCATATTGTCATACGAAGGACCTCCCTCCTTTGCCTTTATGATTACTATGTCAGGACGTGAGGGTTGCGGCTTCTTAGATCTTGATTTCAACTTCTCTGCCACCATCCAATCAATTTGCAGGGCTGGACTTATGTCCAATGTGCTCGGTGCCTGATTTATCTCCACCAGTGACAGCTTTCGATATAGGGTCTCACCAGTATCACCAACGCATTCTCTGCTTGGTGTCATTGCACTCACATTCAGTGTCGAATCATTTCTGGGTGGTGGGTTGTCCTTCCATTGTGATGATTTAGGTCGCTTTTGACCTTCATTCCTAGATGCCTCATCGAGTATATTGGCTCTCAATCCAGGCAACGTCTGGGTATCTGCTGGCATGGTCTCCGGTCTCTCTGGTCTCTCCTTCATAAGCACCTCATCCTCCATGTCAGCAAGCTGGTCATAACATGTGCGAATCAGGCTCACCATACTCTTTATTTCACCATAGCAGTGTTTCCCAACTTTTGGGTTTTGGACTTCAACTCCCAGAGGCCTAAGTCAATTCCTAAAAGCACTGATCAGCCAATGTACTGACTTAGGCTTTTGGGAAATGAAATCCAAAAACCAAAGTTTGGGAAACACTGCACCATGGACATTGTGCCCCAACTTCACAAAAATTCCAAGAGTACTGTGCCCAAGGACAGGAAAGGGCCAACGGCAGAAAAATCTGTTCAAATACTCCAAAATAGAAGATACCTACTTGGGAGCCTGTTTCTTTATTACCATTTTTGGCCGGCTGTCAATTCAGACTGCTTTTCTTTTCAATCCATAAGGTGAACCAACTCCTCCGTAGCCCCGGTAGACTTATTAAATCTCACTTGTTAAATCTCAATTATTTCCCAAGTTGGAATAGCTTCTTCAGAGTTGGAATAATCTCCTCAAAACCCACAACACCAGCATTTGCCTCCAAAAGAGTTTGTTGCTCTTTTCTTTGTTGCTCCTATCTTCAAGGCTTTGTTGCTCCTATCAGTGAGGGGAAGGAGGAGAGGAGTCTGACTCCAAAACTATGACACAGTAGAGTTAGAAGAGGGTCAGTCCCAGAACGATAAATAAAATAAAACAAAATAAAACAAGTAAAACAAAACAAAAACAAGATAAAAGCGGAGCCCTACAAGGGAGCTCTACAAGCTGCTAGCGGCTGGCTGCCACACCCTACTGGAAGAGAGAGAGCAAGAGTGAGTGAGTGAGTGAGTGAGACTGAGTTGTTTAAATATAATATTTCTACAAGAAAGAAAGCAAAACATATCTCTTGCTTTGTAAAGTTATTCATTTCACTTGGAGTAGCAATCAGATTATCTGAGCATTAAATTCCTGATCCTAAATTTTGTGTTAGCTGGCAAATCATATTCTCCCCCAGTGTAAAGGAGCGATAATATATTTCTTCAGCCCACATGTTTGATGTCAATTGGAGAGGCAGAGCTTGTGAACTGACTCTAGCTGCAGATGCACAGTCAATGAAATCAGCAAGTCCTATTTATGGCAAATAAGCGAGGGTGGGCTAGGTCTTCTCTGTTTGCCAGGAAACTCCCATCTACTTTATTACTCTTGCATTTATCTGGCTACTGCATAAAACAATTTCTGTAACACTTCCGGGCCAGAAAAGGATGGAGAAACCCTTCTCCATCCAAATGGCATAAGAAGAGAGCAGTATGTATTCACTGGTCAGATAGGGGTGCCATTACAGACAAAGCTCCAGCACAACTTTGAGAAAGTGAACTTCAAATCTTAGGAAATAGCTCCAAATCTTAGGAAATAGCTCTCCGCAAAGAGTACTTCTCACATGTAAATTCAGCATTGCTAATAAAGCCATTCAATTCTGCCTTAGCTCCTTTCTCATCAACAAGGATCTGTAATACCTGAACCAAATAGAAATGGATAATAAAGTATTACAATGTATTAGCAACATATTTACCTCTGTCTGCTATCTCCAGCAGACCTAGCTAATTGGAGTCCTCAACTAGTCCATTGATAAGCCATTTGTCCCATGTATATCTCCCTTTTACAGACAGTAGGGATTATACTGGGAGAATCTCTGCAATTACAGATGATTGAAATCATTACAATGTTATGGATGGGAGCAGCTGGCTGGCAGAGGGATTAAAATGCCAACCCTTATTGACATTTGGATATTTTTAACAATTTTCATCCTTGAATTTATCATCCTTCTGATCCTAATTAGGGTCATCAGGTCACCATCATCCCATTTCCTGGGATTTCAGGGCCAAAAGTTAAGCCCAGGAATGTCATGAGAGTAATTGTAATTTCATGGAAGCAGGGCAGGTGAGTGCTTCAGGGAGGGCTTTTCACCCAGTTTTTCTCTGCTGCTCTCAGAGTTTGTGTAATTAGACATTTTAGCAGTTGCATGACTTAGCTTCACTCCCTCCCTTGCTCCAAAAGGCCCAGTGGATCCAGTGCTAATACACTAAAAGATCAAAAGAATGGGGAAGGGACTGAAGAGAATGGTGATGGGTGCATTGACTTGGTCCCATCATGTTAGTTGTAGCACAACATGCACATACACACACCTTCATATTGAGCCACCTACCTCATGCACAGAAATCCTCCAATTCTGCTTTGTCTAAGATTTGCATCCTTACCAGTAGACCAAGAGAAATATAGCAACTATCTGAGTCTTCAGACAGCATAATAACATCTGGAAACCCAAATTCTAATAAACTGTTAAAGCAGAGATTGGCAGAAATAAGTAAAATAACATATTTGCTGGTATATAAGACCCACTTTCCCTGCCTTAAAATACACTGGAAAAATGGACTGTCTTGTACTGTATATACAGTCAAACCTTGCATAAAGAGTGCCTCGCTTAAAGAGTAACTCGCTTAAAGAGCAGAATTTTCTCTGAATGTTCGCTTCACTTAACAAATAAAACCAACCAAAAACTCGCTTAACAAATAAATGAGGGTTCACAATCCCTCCCACAATTAGTCATTTACAATGGTGTTTCGCTTAAAGAGCAAACTCGCTTAAAAAGCAATCCTGTGGAACGCATTATGCTCTTTAAGTGAGGTACAACTGTGTGGCCTATAGTGGGGTATTTTGGTAATAATGGGGTGCATCTTATACTTCAATGCATCTTATATGCTGCCAAATACGGTAGTTACTTGTCAAGAGCTACTGTAATGACTATCTGTAAGTGCATAATGAGTCAGATCAAAGTTACTGTATAGATGTCATAAGCTTTCAAATTATTTCCTTAAGTTACTTTGAAACTGAAGGTAAACTGAAAAAAGTTTTCAAGTTTTATGCTATTCTGTTAGCAGCCTATTCCCGTCTTAGTTTTTTGATGTGAATTCGATGAACGTCTTACATTTTGGTTGGGTGGTCTGGTAGCATTTGCCATGTAACAAAAATCATGTATTTTTGGCAAGCTGCAACACCAAAACTAAGGCACCCACAAAAATAAGGGTTATGTCATTTGAAAGATCGTCTCGGAGACATTAAGAATTGGTAAAACCCAAAATCCAAAACTGCAAAGCAATGACATCATCACTTTCGGAAGTAGCATCAGAAAAGTAACAGTTTTGCTAGGGGGGTCAGTTGTCGGGAGGCCAGAGAAAAAACTACCCAACCAATTCAGATTATCCAAAGTCCGTTTGGAAGAGGAAAGATTAACCTTTATGGGGACACTTTAATATTTGGAATTGGACTTCAGTAAAATAATCTATGAAGCATTTTACAAAAAACCACTCAAATGAGGTCACAAAAAACCCAAAAAGAGGAAAAACCAATTTAGAAAGTGAATATGACAACTTCTCGAGGTGGATAGTTTGAATACAACATGTGGAGAAGAATGACATGAAATCAGGAATCAACAACAAAGATATTAAGGAAAAATGTGACTTGTAAAAATGACATTTTCACCTGGGGGTGTCGGTTGGCGGTGATCCAGTGACTAAACTGCTCAACCAATTGAAGTAATACAAAATGTGTTTGAAAGAGGACAGAATAAGCTTTCTTGTGACACTTATACAATTTGGCTTGGACTTCAGAAATATCTTCTATGAAGGTTTAAAAACAAAAACTGCGACCAAGCACGCTTCCTCCTCGCTTCCCAAGAAAGATGTCACAATGGATTAAAGGAAACGGGGGAGGGGGAGAACCAAGCGGATCCCTATACCTCTTGCAAATCAGTGAGGTACTCAGTTAAACACCCCACTGCACCACATCGCCATCCCCTTGCTCATCTCTGTTTCAAAGCCGAAGAGCCAGCATTCTCTGCTTCTCCAGACAAAGCGGGAAAAGAGCTCCCGTTTTGCCTTGCAATGAGCAACTTTCCACAAACACACATGCTAATAGGCTTTACTTAATGATGAGGCCTTGCTGACTGATTGACTCCCTGTCTTTGTCCCAGCTCCTGAAAACCTAACAGTTCGAAAGCAAGAAATTGAAAGTAGGTAAGTAGGGAGCACTTTAGTGGGAAGCGTTCCATGTTATCTCCCCACTTCCTTTAATCGGTGCGAAGCGATCCCCACCGCATTCAAAGTGATCCTCATCCTATGATGAACAGGTTTAAGAGTTCAGTACTCAATCAAGCAGGATTAAAATACAAATTGCACCAATAGTTTTTGTAAAAAAACCTCACTTAGAAAGCCTTCCTTTTAGCAGAGAAAAAAATTGTTCATGAAAAGATAGATCTCTGGGGTGAATCAGTGTGAGAAACCTATTTCACTCACATCTTGGTTCTGAGTTTTTCCTGGATACGTATCTGGCTGAGTGTTGTGAGAAACAGGATACGGGATGAGATAGGCTTTTTGTCTGGCCCAGCAGAGCTCTTGTATATGGGAAAGAGATTCTTCTACTTGCACTCCATCCACTTCTAGTCATGGTCAGAGTGATAGAGGTTGACTGGATATCTAAGGGCATGTTGTACTGGCTGAAAGTGATTGCATGCTCAGTTCTCATGCTTCAAATCAAACCCTGTTCTGTCCTTGAGATCCTGAAATATGCAGACCAGCTATATTTGAATCATTTGAGAGAAGTGTAAGAAAGTGTTACTGTCCTATTAGAATTAGCACATGTGGCTTTTCAGCCCACCTTTTGATTTCCATTAATCCAGGGAGACAATGGGCAGGGTAGACAACGAAAAATTAAATTAAAAAATTAAATTAAAATTAAATTACCACAATGGTAGTTTCATCTTTCTCTCTAGATGAGACCTGGGGACAATCCAGACCCTTGAACTAATGTTGTTAACTTCCACTGTTATAAAGCAACCTTAGATGCAGGTCCTGTAGATTTCTCTCAGAAAAGGAGACATGAAATAAATCTGGTCTGATATGGATTCCTGCACTGAGCATGAGGTTAGACTCAATGGCCTATAAAGACCCCTTCCAACTCATTTATTCCATCATACTATGGCAGTTTAAGACCTGGGTACTGCATGACAGATTGAGCACCCGTTTCTGTTCCAGCTCTTGGGGACATGAAAGGAGTCTCATTCTGGCATCCCCTGAGTGGAGTTTCTCATGCAAAAATCTCTTCAACCCAGAATAATTTCTGACACAAAATTATTATTATTATTATTCTATGATTCTACAGAAGCAATCAACAAGAAAGAGCTATTGTTAATGGTCAAAGTCTTGCTGGGTTTGCACCTCCATTTGTTAACTGCTACTCTATGTATTATATTTCCATTATTTTTGTTACTTTTTTAAATAGCAGGATTAAGAGACCTGGTGGTGCAGTGGTTAAACTGCTATACTGCAGCCAAAAGGTTATGAGGTCAAGGTTGACTCAACCTTGTATCCTTCCAAGGTAGATAAAACAGTACCCAGCATGATGGGGGCAAAATGCTAATTAACTTCTGAACCATCCAGAGAGTGCACTAAGCACTATGGGGCAGTATATAAGTGTAATCGCTATTGCTATTAATCAGATAATGGCATGAATCTTATACGTTCCTGTCAATATGCTTCCACCACAATATGTCTTAAAATCCTCTGTAAAAGTCACTAGAGGATAACTGTATACCAATAAAGCAATTTCAACTCAACTTCTTACATTGCTTTTGAAATAACTTTGTTACACTCACATTCAGTGGTGGGATTAAAAAAAATTACTACCTACTCTGTGGGTGTGGCCAAGTGGCCATGTGACTGGGTGGGCATGGCCAGGTGGCCAGGTGACTTGCTGCGTGTGGCCATGTGACTGGGTGGCTGTGCCAACTGGGCAGGAAGCAGGTGCAGGCCTATGACCTGAGGCTCCGGAAACCAGATGGAGGAAGCCTGGGGAGGCTGTGGCACCAATATGGGAGGAAGGTGCAGGCTTACGACCCAAGGCTCTGGCAACCAGATAGGCAGAGCCAGTCAAAATTTCTAATACCAGTACAGCTGAATCCCACCACGGCTTGCATTCCTATTCCAAATAACTAGTTACAGGTAACTATATTATATTTGTAACTTGTTACTTCCCTATCCTGGGAAGACATGACACCATATTTTTGTACAAATGGACAAATACAGACACAGAGACCAAAATGTTTTGGAAGAGATTAAAATGACCCATTGGCACCAACAAAGGAAGGTTTTTAGTAGATACACAGACACCATCTGTTGTAAAAAAATCATGCTTTTCTCCCCTTGAAGGTGATGACATTGCTAAAAGTCAAAGGAGGTGGGGAAAGGCAGAATGAAATGGACCTGTGTGGTTGCATCAGCCTGTGTCCCATTTTGCCAGTAATAGGTGCCAAGGAGCAATGCTGAAATTATGCCCTTTGCTTGGCAAAAGATAAGCCTGACAAAACCAAGGACAAAGCAAAATAAACCTACAAGAGCTATTCTGAGCTCACCATGCAAACAGAATCTACCTAGTATAACGTGTTCTGATGTATTGTATGTTTGTTGTGCAATATTATAGCTTGGCATAGACTTTGTCCTTCTTATCCCCCCCCCCCCAACAAACTTCAAATCACTCCTATTCCATTTCCCTGAGAAAGGGAAATGGGTGACCATTGCCCAGTTCAAGGTTGGTTCAAGGCTGGTAAAGCTCCTGGTATCACTACGCAATTGCTTCCAGCTGTTATGAAGTGGTTTTACTAACAGCTAAGATAGTCTCTTCCTTTCTGGTTGGATTCACTGTTTGATACATTTTTGGAGCCAAAACCAGCCTAACTGTTAGCAAAGTGAAGCAGCCATCCCAAGAAGACAGATTTGGGATATCATAAAAGGATTACCATGAAAGGACAACAAATTGTCTGTTATTTATGGTTTAATTGCTTTTACTACCATGCGTATGATTTGTAGGATTTTTCTGCTTATGTCTAGTAATGTAGACTTGATATGTGAAAGCTAACATTAAAATACAGGAGATAATTAATTTTGTGTCAGAAATTATTCTGGGTTGAAAAGATTTCTGCTGGAGAAACTCTGCTCAGGGGACACCTGAATGAGGCTTCTTTTATGTCCCCAAGAGCTGGGACAGAGACAGGAGCTCAAACCGTCATGTAGTACCCAGGTCTTGAACTGCCGACTTGCTGTCCTTTCAGCTAACAAGGCAAGCTTCTTAATTAATGAGCCACCACAGCCCCTAATATACAGGAGATAGTCTTTAAGGTAGGGTTCTCAACCTTTTCAAGACGAGGGCTGGGTCATGCTCCCTCAAACAGCTTTGGGGGCCAGACAGCCATTTTGCTCAGCCTGCCACACATGACACTTCCGGATGTGGTGGTGGGGGCAACATGAAATGGTGTCACGGGCCGCATCCAGCCCCCGGTCATAGGTTGAGAATCCCTGCTTTAAGGTGCCACTGTGTGGTTTTTTTCTCTCATTTTTTTTTTTACTTTCTGAAATTCTTGAAACATAGACAAATACGGTGACCATTTCAAAAATTTCATGGCAGGAAAATTGCTCTCTGTTATTGTACCTGCTAAGTGCATTGCCTTTGGGCTCTACTGCAGAGGCCTGGCTGGGAAGGCAAAACTATAAAGAGAAAAGATACTGTGTTTTTCTACACCTCTGCCAGCCTGTTCCGGATCTCCCTGGTCAGATCAGGATGTCTGCAGTCATTTCAGGTCTTCTAACAAGGAGATAGTTTTGGTGTTGCCAAACTCATGCATTAAAAACTCACCAGAGCAATATTGGCCGGTTTGACTGTAGCCAGTTTAAAACTTAAAAAGCTATGTGAAATATTTTCCTTATTTCCCAGCCAGCAGCTAGAATTAAAGGAGAAATATTCTTTTTCCCTCCTATGGTTATGAATCTTGTATAATAACATTCTATCACATATTTGTAAAACTATCAGTCAGAAAACTTGCTCTTTTGCGGGCTGCTTTGCCAGTGTAGGTAGAAAACATAATTAGAAAGTGAGCAAAAATACAATAATAGGTTGGTGGAAGTGTACTCCTCTGTGAGAAGGCTTCACAAATATAATGAGAAATGCTTTTGAAAGTAGCTGCATTTATCATGCTGTAGGAAGACATAAGTGCAGTTCTAACTTAAGTACTTCCTGGTCAGTCTGCAATCTAGTCTCACATATATTTGCCCATTTAGCAATCAACATTATTCACACTAAAAAAATGGGCCCAAACAGCCATGCTATCAGGTCTACATAAATAAATAATATATTATTACATTAATTATCAATAACTAATACAGTAACATATCACATTAATAAATAACTGCCTGCTGTGAAGTCAATTCTGAGTTAGGGCGACATTTTCTAGGCTTTTCTACAACGATGGGATGTAACAGGTTTGCACCAGTTCGCCAGAACCGGTAGCAACTTTCCCCAATGTCCCGGAGAACTGGTAGCAGCTTTTTTGGAGAGCCACCTTCGGGGTTTACCTTTTCACTGCGAATGCGTGCCAAGCACTTGGTGTACATGCACGCCTACAGTGCTTGGCACATATGCATGGCCTCCTTGCTGTCTTCCCAAGCAGGGAGGAGGAAGAGAAGCTGCTAGCCTGAAGCTCCCTATAGCCTGCTCCCCAGGGTAAGTGACTCACCTTTGGATGTGGTGTGTCTGTGTGTATTTTAATGTATATTAAAACCCCTGGCTTGGGGTTTTTAAGCAAAGTGTGTGTGTATGGGGGGGGAGGTTGTATTTTAATGTATTTTTATTTTATTTATTTATTTATTTAATTTATTTACAGGTTTGTGTTGTGGGTGGGTGGGTGGGTTGAGGTGTGTGCTTTTTTAAAATTTGGCCCCACCCACAACATCATGACATCATGATGTTGGCTCCACCCACAATGTCATGACATTAGCTCTGCCCACTCTGTGATGACATCACGGTGGGGTAGTAAAATTTTTGAAATCCCACCATTGCTTTTCTACATAGCTAATACACAAAAGTGATTTACCATTTCCTTCTTCCAGAGGTGCCCTGGGACTGTGCAGCTTGCTGAGGGCTATACAGCAGGGATTCTCAACCTGTGGCCCAAGGGCCGTATGTGGGCCACGGCACCATTTCATGTGGCTCCCCATCACCTCTACCACACCAGGAAGTGCCATGTGGTGGAGGAAGGGCAAAATGGCCATCCGGCCCCCGAGGCTGTGTGAGGTAGCATGGCCTGGCCCCTGGCTTTAAAAGGTTGAGAACTCCTACTATACAGCCTGAATCACCTCCCTGGAAGTGGGGAATCAAATTCCTAACCTCTGGCTCCACCCACTGAGCTATCCAGCCAGCCAAAGATATGCATATAGATGCCAAATGCAACCATGACTCTAGCCAATAGCCACCAATAGGGTAGCCAGGGTGTAATCAATTTACTTTACATACATGTTAAGGGACATGTGTATAGTGTACTATTACATTTCCCCATCCAGGCATTCAGTTCCTTTAAAGCACAATCAGAGTGGAAAGTTATGTCCATGATTAATTTTGGGATAGTTTATTTACATTTGCAAATACAACAAACAAATACAACAAACACAACAAACTATCCCAAAATAAAAGAAAAATTAACATGCAAAATATGATAGATGACAAGTTAACACAACGAGAGCTTTTTTAAATCTCTTCAAGGAGCTTCACTCCTATTGATATTATAACTAACATGATTTTGTCTGATTTTAAGATATGATAGGAAAGTCAAATGGACACAATTATCATAACATTTCATTTTCCTCATGTTGTATTTACTGCTTTCATAATTTTGGTTTAATTTACTGTACTGGTGCTACAGTTCAAAAACTGTATTCTGAAGTAACTGTTATTTATTTTTATATATGCACAATTTGAATGTTATACATATATACAGTATATATGTACAACATTCCAATTATTCTGCTTTAGTGAGCCATAGAATTTCCAAGCAGATTTTATTAAGGAATGCAAATACAAATAAAGCATTTCTCTTGATGAAAGAAGGTGCATCTCTCTTCTGGAACTGCTTTACTTTTTTCCCCTAGTGTGTTGGAATGACCAATTTGTGCTTCTCTTTTTTCCCATTTCTTAACAATAATGAACATCTGCACATGCATCCATGAAGTTGAATACAATCTGAATGCTGACTATGCATGTGCAAATTAAAGTTTCACATCTGAGTGAAGAAAGAAATTCTGGAAGAAACAATATTCACCTCACTTTGAAACACAAGGATACATTATCAACTACCATTCATGTCATGGATAAAACTCTCAACTTCAGCTTTTTAAAATTCCAAATTTTACTATCATGTTTATTACATTATATTGCACTACCAGCTCTTGGTTTTTTTTTTAAATCTGTATGAAAATACATACCTATTTATCTATTAGGGTCTTCTAACAGAATGCATTCTTGCATATTATTTTCATTAATAAGTACAGTTTGGTTCCCATTTTTTCCCAGTAATAAGAGTCTCTCTAAATTTAAGAACCTCATTACAAAAATCAGGGAGGTGTGAATACTGAAAGGTAACTATTGTGGTTCATGTGCTGGTTTCAGAACCATTAATTAAGTTTACAGCAAAATCTGAATTGAACAAAGTTCTTCACCATCCATGGTAACATGCTAAGTATTCCAAAGTATTGTATGTAATTATGAGTGTTGGTGCAACTATTAATTCACTGCAGTGGCTCAAGTGGTTAAGATACTGAAACAATGACTGGAAGATTGAAGTTTGATTCCCGAATACAGCAGGACAGAGTGAGCTCCCATCTCTGTCCCAGCTCCTACCAACCTAGCAATTCAAAAGCAAGCAATTGCAAGTAGGGGATCTAAACAGTGTCCCGTGTTGAGTCATGCCTGCCACATATTCATGGAAACGTCTGCAGACGCAGAAAGCGCTGGCTCTTTGGTTATAAACAGAGATGGGCACTGAACCCTAGAGTTGGGTATGACTGGCTCTTGAGCAAGGGCGACCTTACCCTAATTCAAACTGCAGGTCCAGGAACATTATTTTTCAGTGCTGTCTCCACTAAAGAGAGAACATTGACTATTCATTGCAACTTAACAAGTTGAAAGGGTTTTAATATGTCAGAAAAGCATAGAACCTTACTGTATGAAGCCTTATCTCCATTAGACTCCAGGTTCCTAGCAGGGACATCCAGGGTGGAATAGTCAAACTTGAGACATCAGACTAAGATATATCTATCCTCTTCACAAACCAATAGTCAGCAAAAGAGTTTTGACAGTTCTGAAGGTGATGGGTTCAGTGTAATTTTGAACGGTAGCTACTGGGTCATAGTAAAAGTGGAAGGCAACCCAAGTGCACAATTTTTCATAGATTTTTGTTGTTCAGTTGCACAGTCGATTCCGACCCTCTGCGACCCTATGGACCACTGTCCGCCAGGCACTTCTGTCCTCCACCATCTTCCTCAACTCGCTGAGCTCTGTGCCCATTGTGTCTACAATACCATCTAGCCATCTCATTTTTGGCCACCCCCTTTTTCTTTTGCCCTCCACCTTTCCAAGCATCAAGGCTTTCTCAAGTGAATCTTCTCTTCTCATTTGATGTTCAAAGTACTTTAGCTTCATCTTTACTATTTGATCTTCTAAGGAGCAGTCAGGGTTGATTTCTTCTAAGATTGACCTATTTGTTCTCCTCGCTGTCCAAGGGACTCTCAAAATTCTCTCAAACACCACATCTCAAAGGCACCTATTCTTCTGCACTCAGCATTCCTAATGGTCCAGCTCTCACAACCATACATTGCCACCGGAAATACCATTGCTTTCACTATACGAATTTTTGTTTGCAATGTGATGTCTCTACTTTTCACTATGTTCCCCAGGTTTCCCATCGCTTGCCTCCCAAGAATCAGTCGCCTTTTTATTTCATGGCTGCAATCTCCATCTGCAGTGAGCTTTGATCCTAAGAAAGTAAAATCTGTCAGTGCTTCTACTTCTTCCCCATCTATTTTCCAGGGACTGATAGGGCCTGTTGCCATTATCTTGGTTTTCATTATATTGAGTCTCAAGCCAGCTTTTTCACTTTCTTCTTTCAACCTAATCAGGAGCTTTTTTAAGTCCTCCTCACTTTCTGCCATTAGGGTGGTATCATCTACATATCTCAAATTGTTGATGTTTCTCCCAGCAATTTTGATCCCAAATTGTGATCCCTCCATCCCTGCATTGCACATTATATGCTCTGTGTATAAGTTGAATAAGCAGGGTGACAAAATGCAGCCTTGTCTTACTCCTTATCCTATTCCAAACCACTCTGTCACTCCGTATTCTGTCCTAACTGTTGCTTCTTGATTCATGTACAGGTTTCTCATGAGGCATATAAGGTGTTCTGGTATTCCCATCTCTTTAATTACTTGCCACATTTTGTTGGACTTCCTGGTGTTCTTGGACTTCAATTCCCAGCTATTCTGATTAGCAGGAATGTTGACTTGGCCTTCTCATAACTGAAGTGCAAGAACACCAGGCGTGCCAAGGTTGCCATCACTGCTCTAGGGAGTCAATCCATCTATGCTTGATTTGTTGATTTTTATCTCCTCCCTACACACACACACTCTTTTTAATGAAAGGCATTATCCCAGGTGTTTTACAACAGAGTTAAAATCATGCATCCCACATCCCACCCTGAGCAATGATAAATGTAAAAGCTGAACTACACAAAGCCACAAAGATAACAAACAGTCAGCAACAATACACCTATGTAGTGACACTTGAAAATAATAGCAAGAAATTACTCCAGGGCAAGGATGTCACTAAAACTTTATAAAGCTCTGCTTTGATTAATTTGTGGAAGGTTTGGAGGGAGGGGGGCTGACAAATCTTTTTTTTTTTAAATGATCTCCATAAAAATGGAACTATCACTGAGAAGATCCAGTTCCTGTTTGGCTCTTTTGGTGTGGTTACCTGAGAGAAATGGATATCACAGATAACAATTCTTTCAGAGAGATATTCTGACATATATCAAAGTTCCAAAAGTTTTTGTGCTTTGTATTTCAACACTAATTCCTTGAATATGCAGGACATGTAATAATGGGCTCAATATACAGGAAAATACATATTATTATTTATTTATTTATTATTTATTAGTTCAAATTTATATTCCCGCCCACTCGCCGTGGCGACTCAGGGTGGCTTACAGACAATACATTACATTACATTAGAATATGTTGGGGTGGGCACAGGGGTAGGGGCGGCAAGGTCCTCATCCTGCCCCACCTTCTTCCTCCCCTGGCAGTTGGTATAGGCACAGGGGGAGGGGCGGCAAAGTCCTCAACCTGCCCTGGCTTCTTCTTCCCCTGGCAGTTGGCTGAATATCAGGATAAATATCTTAATGGTTGGTACAGTATGACAGTGGAACCAACTGTCTCAACAGGTGACAAGTGCTCCAACACTGGAAGCATTCAAGAGAGAATTGGACTATTTGCTTTGATTCAGATTCCTGCATTGAGCATGGGGTGGACTCAATGGCCTCATAGGAGGCTTCCAATTCAGTTAATTCTATGAATTTGGCATGGAAGCCTACAGGGAGCCAATGTAAGAAGGCCAAAATTGGGGAAACATGATTGAATTTACATGCCCCAGAAACTAACTGGACTGCCATATTCAATGGCAGCCCCACATAGAGGGGATTTTAAAATCAATTTTTGAGATTACCAATGCATGAAACAGTGAAGTCAGAGATATCCTATCCATACTAGGGACATAGTTCGAAGAAATTAATTGTGCATTGTAAGAAAGAGAACTATTATTTTAATCAGTGCAAAGAAATAGAAGGAAACAAAAAAAGAAAAAAATAATTTTCCCAGTAAGAACCAAGGAATCAAAGAAAAATTTAATTCAAGGTTATTGCCACATGACCATGGAAGTGTCTGCAGAAGCAGACAGCGCTGGCTCTTCGAGTTTGAAATAGAGATGAGCACTGAACCCTAGAGTCTGATACGACTGGCTTTCAAGCAAGGGAAACTTTTACCTATGTATGTTAATATTGAGTTATAGAGATTCTATTAAAGTTTCTGGGTATGTGAGATACTTAAGGAGTGATTTTATGCTGGATGGATAGATCAGCAGTTTAAGTATCCAGCTGTGGAGCCAGAGGTAATTCCACACTGTTTTCCAGGGAGAAGAGCCAGTCCCGAAATCATTGACAAACTGTATAGTCCCAGGGTGTCCCCAGAAGGAAGGAATGGTAAACCACTTCTCTGGATCATTTACCTTAAAAACTTAAAGAATTACCCTGAACATTTAAAACTGTATTGATATTTCATCTACTCCTGATGCTCTATTTCTTCTAACTGCTTTGAGAAGATCTTCCACTTGCTTTCTAAAACTACACATTCTTCATCATAGGTGTCTTTTTGGAAGGAATTTGCCATTTTTGTATCTTTTTGTATAGTTCTTCAGTATGTTGTTTCCATCTTCTCTCTGTTTTTTTCCTGATCAGATGCTATACCCCACTATTGATCTTTCAGGATCCCTAAATTAAGTTGAGAGGCATTGTCCCACCTAGTACAGTACTATTATTATCCCATCAGAGGGACAGTTTCTGTGAAATATGGAGATAGGAAAATCTATCAATCAAATTTTCATTGAATTTAGTTCTAGTCAGATATTACTTAGCCATCTAGATTTCTTAAACATGCAAAGAGGAAAGTGCCTAACCATACAGGTTTTAAGTTTAGACTGTGATGCTTGATTTTAACTTTGTGAGCCACCCAGAGTCATTTCAAGTTGGACAGCTATATAAATTGGACAGATAAGTAAATAAATAAATAAAACCTATCCACTCCAAAATTGCTTTTCTTACATGGGCAGCAGCAAGTTTAAAGAGAAGATATTCCCATTCAGATGGAGGCTCTCCAGATAAGCAAAATCCCTCATTATATAGCATTGTTTCCTACATAAAAAACTTAATCCAAGTGGAATTTTTTCCTCTTGAGATTCTTTATGTTCAGCATGAGAAAATCAATGACTGAAGCAAGAAAGTGTAGCACCCCCTCCTTCACACATTTAATCCAAACAGTCAATTAATGTTTCCCATCAGAATTCTCATGCCTAATTCTATTTCCATATAATTATATTTCTCTACACACACACACCAACACACACACACAGGTCTGCATATTTTTGTGCACAATTTTGTACCCATCCTTCCAGCATACACTACTTTTTTCATTTTTTAATTGATTAAAACATGATTTTTCCAATGAACACATTTTCAGCAGTGCAGATTTCTGTAGAATGCATAGGATTCTGTATACATTTTTATCTCAAAGAAACATTGCATGTGCTACAACCATACATCTTTCCAGGGCAAGGTGTGTTTCCTTCCACCGGTACTCCCAGGAGGTCTGAACTGGAAAATTATGTATTTCCTCACCAACCCTAACTACCAACAAGCAGCTAATATGATCAATAGCAGTAAAACCTGTGAATTTCACCTCCTTCCCCCCGATTTCTGTCCCTCCCCTCCAAAGAATAGAAAGTGCTTGCTTGCAAATGAGAAAGAGAAATTGTGAGATATTTCGGAGAATATGTGCCATTATAATGCTGGCAGATCAATCTCTATGCCCCAGCTTCCAGCTCAGTCAATTATGGCATAGGTGGTTTTTCAAAATATCACCGCTGGAAAACATAATCCTTTTTTTAACCCTCTTCTTCAGCCATGGTTAACAGCACTTGTTGCTGGCTTTTTAATTGAGTGCCATAAATTATTCAGAGATGCATTTTGAATGAAAGATGCTATAGTATGTAATGTTCTGCGCTGGAGCATAATACCCTTCCTGAATGGCTAAAATATCTTTGCTACAAATGGTCGAACAATAAGGAAGTCATAAGAACCAAAGATCTGTGGGCAAGGAAACATTTCAGGAATGGTATAATGGTTCACTTTCTCTGTTTATTCTGATGGATGACCGTACGTCTTGTACATTTCTGGCCTGAATGATGGAGAATATATGGAAAGTATTTTTAAAAAATATCATTTACTCCAAATATTTCACTTAGCACACAAAATGTGTGTCCAACTGGGACATAATGTTTCTTTTATTTATGACAGAAAAGCACTGAACACACATTTGTTAAAAAGAGCAAATGTTACAAGCAGTCCCATTCAGAAATTTCTTACAAATAATATCATTCTGTTGACAGAAGCACATTATTTCATATCGGGGGCTTGCCGTTTCTAGTGATAGCAGGGAAAACACACACACACACACACACACACACACACACACACACACACACACACGAGACTCCTAGTGTTAAGAAGGCACCCTCTAAGTTACAATTCCAGCAAGAAAGGTACTTTTAACTTTGGGATTGGATGCTGGGTCATAGAAATTAAATTAAAGTAAAGTAAATATTCTTAGAACAGTTCTGGTAGTGAAAGTATGTTTCGTTGTTGAGCTGATGATGCTTCTTTGGGTTGAGTGAACTCATTCTCCCCAACTAGCTAAGAGCCTTGTCAGGACACAGGGACTTGAGCGGTCTAACTAGGCAGTGTTGCTCATCTTGTCAATTATGTTAGGCCAGGACTAAAACTCTCCAAAATGACAGGCCATAGCTAGAGCTTGGGAAAGTTACTTTTTTTTAGATTACAGAAGATTCTGAGACTTGTATCTAATTGTGGGATTATGTTTGAGCAATTCCCATCTGTGCAAATGGTTGTGCATTCTCTGACCTCCTGCAGTACATGTGGAGGATAAACAGAATGACTGAACGGCTGGCTGAATGACTGACTGACTGATTGATTTTCATAGCATAGGACATAATTTTTACAGAATCCTCCCCCCCCCCAAAGTTATGTTCTTCTTTGCCCGTGCTAAACAAAACAACAAAACGTTTTGTTTACTCTTTGATATGCTTGCACAGACTAACATGGCTACCACTTCAAAAAATTGTCCATGTTGTGTCTCTGTTACTCGCAGTGTAGCCTTCATCTTCAAGAGGCACAGTGGTGGCTTCAAATGATTTGAAGTAGACTTTATAAACAAACAATCTCTAGGTGAAGCTCTCTCATTCATAGCCCCAGCTGCATTGATGTCACAGAAGGCTTTGTATCTGATGAAGGGTCATCTTGCTACATACTTTTCCTTCCACAGTATCATGGACAATTCAAGCCAAAAGTGAAATTAGCAAGAAACAAAATATAATAAAAAATATTACTCTCCATAGGTTGCTCCAGTGGCGTTGCACGGGGTTTAGCCACCCGGGGCGAAGACCAAACTCGCCACCCCCTCCATCTAGGCTCACCACTGCCACACACACCCCAGGACCCAGTTAACCCCTCACTGCCTGTGCTAAGGCCCCCGGGGACCCAGGACCCAGGACAGGGAGAGCCCCCAATGCCCAGCTGGGTGGGCGGGATGAGCAGGTGAGGCAATGCCAAGCCAGGGTGCCTGCTACACCTCTGGCACCAGGGACGCAGCCAGGACAAGGTGCACGGCAGAGTGTGGTGGCAAGGGCACACCCAACTCTGGGCTGCCTGCGCCAAATGTGGTGGGGAGCAGCATACTGGCTCCAGTGTTGACGGCGGCAACATCAGGTGGAGGAAGCCTAGGAGGACGCGGAGAGATCAGAGCACTGCTACTGCCACCGATGCCCTTCCTGCCCTGCTGCCACACCCGGGGTAGCCCTCAACATGGTGCCCCCCAAGACTGGTCTACCTGCCTGCCTGCATTCCCGGGCTAGGCTCTGGCAAAGCCACCCTCCCACCCATTGCCTGGCTTGCTCCGACAGCTTCCACAAAGTCATGGTTGGCACCTGTCGGGGGGGAGGTGGTGGAGGAGGCAGAGCAAGGGCAACCACGGCTGGTGGGAGGCGAAGAGGGGGCGGCCTGGCCGCTGGTGCATCAAAAGAGCCGCCTTCTGCCTGGGAAGTTCGACTCCTTCAGCCCAGGCAGAGGGAGGCCAAAGCAGTGGGGACATTTTGCCACCTCCTGAAAAGAGCCGCCCACGCTATGCTTCTGGGTTGCTCCCACAGTTTGAGAAAGTTATTTCATTTTTATAGTGGACCACTATTCCCATAATCCATCAGATGTACCATTTTGGATTACAACTCCTTGAATCCCCAGTTAGCATGTCCATCAGCCATGTGGGTTGGCAGATTCTAGAAGCAGTCACCTGAAGAAGTAACTCTCCCAAGCTCAAAGTAGCTGTTTCTGCAAGGATCAGGCTGCTTGTCCATCTTGGTGATATAATCTCAAGAGGCAGAACCTTTGGTCAAAGGAGCTGGAATATTAAGTTGTTTTCTAATCCTTTGTTTATGGCATCACAATGGTACCCATAGCAACAATGTGTGATGTGATACAGTAAGGAATGTGACTCCATTGCCAGGAGCCGATGAAGCCCTAGGAAGCAAAATAATAATAATAGTAATAATAATAAAGCCCTCTCTGTTACACAAACACCCACAAGAATGATGTACACATAAAAAAGAAATATAGAATGCAATGACACAAGCAGACACATACAAAGACGGTTGCAAATTTCTTAAAATACAGATTATCCATGGCTTTGCTAAGTGCCTTACACATAGTAGCCACTCATCTACATGAGTTACTATTACCAGTTACACAACTAGATCTGCTCAGTTTCTACCACAGCCATAGAAGTCATTTTGAGCCTTGAGACCACTTTGAAAGCCAACGTTTCCCAGAGGTGTCAGCATGTATTCCAGCTGGGAATGTGAAACACACCAAGGGAATGAATATGCCAAAGCCACAATGGCTATATTGAGTCTCATGGGTGTGTCAGTGAAAGCCGTATACAACTTGGTCTTTGTTTGACTAAGCTAGTTTCCAGGGATAAATGGATATGACAGTTTTGTTTATTTTTACCGTGCATGTATTTTTGGCAATGGAAGAGATGTAAAGCTTTTTACGCAATACTCTAAACTTAAATCTACAGAAGAATAAGCAGGTGCTGGTTACACAACCGAGTGTAAGAGTGAGTCTCAGAAGTTTGCTCATGTGTTCACAGTCAACTTTCTGAGAGATTTCAAAACTAAATCATCTTTAGCAAGTACATCTCTGTGTGCCTGTTTTTCATCCTGGAAAAAAAATGATTGCAAAAATAATTAATTTTCATTCAGTTTTGTGAGGCTTTCCATTTAGAATGCGCAACAGGGCATAAGACTCACACCAATCTTATTCTTGGAATCAGATATGATGTTTCAGGACAGTATATTGGCTGATGGATACAGCTTTGGGTAATCCTCTGCCTTCTCCCCCTACCCTGATGTATACGACTTTACAATGCGAAATAAATAAATAAATAAATAAATAAATAAATTAGGTCTCTTTCACAAGCCTATACCTGGTAGGGAAGGAAACTACTTCTCTCTGGTAGGAGCCAATATCTCTGGAATGTGTGGACATTACAACATTGTCTATACTGTGCAATTCTACTGCACAGTTAGAATGTTAGACTAATATAAAAACAGGTTTATATCCCTCATCTAACATGATCAAGAGGCCAGAAGAAAAAGGTAAGAAAAATGCATGAACATGATGTATCCACAACTGTATTCTATCTGTTCTGATATTTTCAATCTAATTGATTAGATTCCCATTGGAGAGTGCATGGATAGGGATAATGACTTTGTGCAAGAACAATCAAGATTCATATCAACAAAGTTGTTGAGAGTATCTAAAAATATGACTCCGGTATGTAATTAATCCACTGTGTCATGTCCATAAAGTGATGCAAACTCGTAGATTCGCTTTATGAAGTAGCTTCTGGAGTAGGTTGCTGGAAACACAAGACTGCAGTTGCTTCACTAACTTTCATGTATGAAGGAGAAAGTCACATCATGCTGAACATGACTCCAGCCTCAGTTCCATACAGTGAACTGCACCATGTTTCTCAGCACAGGACAGTTTCTGCTTTATTCCATTGTCTACTACAGGATATTCATTAAGTTTTACATTCCATGTTTTATGCTGGTAAAACAGGTCTTTGCCATTTATCCCTCTTCCACTAGAAAACCTGCCTGCACATTCCATATGTTACTGTTCCTCATTGTGTGGAAATAATTTTCATTACACACACGCTTCATTTTATTACATCAGACATTTGGGTTCCTGGAAGTGACAGTGAAATATTTTAAGGGTTAATGAAGAGACACTTTCTTTTCCTCTTTTAATTCAGGAGCTTTTTTTTAGTTACATCACAGTAGCCCGTTAACTTCCATAAGTGCTTCAAACCCATGGACATAATGGTAACAGCCTGGAGATGAAAAACTAAGGACAAATTTCATGCATGGCATTAAAAACAGTTTTAACAAAGACTGATGAATACCCATATGTACAATGTCATCTTATTTGTTTTTAAATGTACAAACAAATGTACAAAGGTTTTGAAACAGCTGTTCTGTCCTTCCTCACTAAGGCCAGCAACATGGCACTCCTTCTTCTATGTCACAGACAGCTGGCCAGTTGAACTGAATTTTAATATTGGGAATAGGGTACACTGCTGCAGATCCCACCTCACACATCAACATGACACAGTGGTGACCCTGATTGTCTGACAGGTATGGTGGTGGGGGTGTATTCCCCCAGCAGGTTCAACCATGCCACAAAAGTGTCAGCTAGTGGTCCAGAATGGGTAATTCTCCATTCAGGAAGAGCAAGGTCAGCTAAGTGGGGTCAGGTTTTCAGGCAATGGACCTGGCCAGTGCATTGCTCTAATGTGGTCAAGTTTGACATGATCCCAGCCAGCTGTGTCATTGTATTTAAAATGGCTAAAGGAGCATTGAAAACATGAGCCACTGGACCCTGCTCCCAGTGGGAGACAATGCTTGGATCCACCACATTTAACTGACGTGTCAAACACAGATCAACTAAGTAACCAAATAAGTAAAAGGGTACCATTCCCCCATCATATCAGAAATAGCTTAGGGGCCACACACAATCCTGTCTTCCAGCAAAGGAGAACAGCTGTGAGAATATCATTGTAGTAATCTCACTGTAGGAGTAGGCTGTTCTTCACCCCACATTTGCCACCTAAAACGCTTGTCTCATTCTTCCTAATGGTAGTCTCAGCCATGACATACATGTTTTGTAGGGCAAAACGCACTTGGAGGACATATTGAGAGCAGAACAGGAAAGGTGCTGAAAAGTTAAAGCAGTACCTCTGAGTGGGCAATATCTGACATCTCAGACAGACATCTTTCCAAACTTAACTGCCCAGGCTCCTTTTTTATTTGATTTTGAGTTTTAATTTTTGACCTGTTAGGGACTGGACCCAGGCCTTTCTTCACACAAATGTATGTTCCTGGGTAAAATCTAGCTAAAGGGTTACTATGTGCTGTTTCATGCAAAGTGTATCACTGTAACTGCTTGAGCACAACCTGGGTGGCACAGTGGTTAAACTGCTGTCCTTCAACCAAGAGATTGTGAGTTCAAGCCTGACAAGGGATCAAGACTGACTCAGCCTTCCATCCTTCAGAGGTCAGTAAAATGAGTACCCAGCATGTTGGGGGCAAAATGCTAATTAACTTGTAAACTGCCCAGAGAATGCACTAAGCATTATGGGGCGGTATATAAGTGTGATTGCTTTGCTTTGAACACTTTTAACTCCACCTCCTCTGTATCTGAACACTATTTTAAAGGTGATCCTCATGTACAGGTGGCTTATGAAAGGAAAGTAAGAGAAGGAGGCATCCCTAAGAAATGCACAGCTGTTTCCATTCATTTCTTTATTGCTCTGCAGGCCAATGTGTTTGGTGATATCATCCAGCAATAGACAGTACAGGTATATGTGAGGAGAACTGTCCTCTGTAGCTACTGTCACCCTACATCTGAGTTATCAACAGGCATCCGAGTAGATGCTGTAAATAAATAGATGACCTCATTGAAACACCAAAGAGCATGTTCCCTTCTGCTTAACTGTTTATACTTCCAAGAACACCATTAATGAAATGCAATAAGATGTGGCAAGTTACGTGTGTGTGTGACAGCAATGAAACCAAGCACAGGACTGGACATGTAACACCAGTATTTTATTGCCAGCCGCTCTACCTCATTGTACTGTACAGGAAGCTCTACTGAGAGGGGAATAAAGAAAGCATTTTGCATTCACAGCGCTTTGCTAGGAAGAGCACAACTTGGGAAGCAGGTTTAGTGTCTGTGCAGGGGGAATGTTAGAACCCAGATGGATTCAAGCTAAAACAACTTCTTCCAGCCAAAAAAAGAGATTTCCTCCCCACCTCCTGTTTACTCACGCAACTCCTGTTTTCACCAGGGAAAGTGGCTTTTCAGAGAAACCTGGGGCACCTTGAAATCTTTGCTCCCATGTGAAAACAGATGTTAAGGAGTGAGTCAGGTGCAGGGGGAAATGTTATGTTCAAAGAAGGCAGAGCTGGAAATGCACAGCCAGATCAACGTTAACCTGCATGATGTGAACTGATTTGTGTGCCTCAATATAGATCAGATCTCTCTTTCAAATTACAAGGTTTGCTCTCTCTCTTATTTTCTCCCTCTCTTAAACAGGGTATAGCTTTTCTTTCCAAGTTACTCCAATATGAATTGGAAAATCACCCATCACTAGTACACAGACCTCCCTGAAGGCAGAATTACCACCACTGAGAGAGCCACCACTGAGGCCTGGGCATTCTTGGGGGATCATTACTATCTGACCCCTATTCAGCTGTTGGAGAGCTGAGGCAACCATCACCACCAGTAGTTAAGAACTATGCTCCCTGGAATTTCTAACACACACCCCTCAAGACAATTCCTCAAGCCTCTCTGAAATTCTGCTGCTCCTACAAATTGCTCTAAAACAAATGGCAACAGAACCGCAAAGAGCAGTTGTTGCTACTGCCATCTGCCAGGGAAGCTGTGAAGTAGGCAAATAGTAATTAGAAGTACCAGTGGTGCTGTAAAGAGGTTGGTCCAAGCCTTAGTTCAATGGCAGGCTCTTCATTAGGCAGAATGAAGAAGTTAACTTTGGCAGGAAACGTTGGAGCAAGACAGTGGTAGCAACCCCATTACCATCATTCCTGAGACCCACATACACCATTCCACTCTCTTGATATACAGGCTAAACTGGCCTTTTGACATCAAGTGGATGGAGGACTCTCAAGATTCAGCTACCTGTTCCAGTTAGCTTCTCTACAGAACAAGGCACCCTTGCTGCCCTTACCTTTAGCAGCAATGGATCCTGGGTTGTCTCTGACTAGTATATGTGCAGAATGTCCACAATTCATCTCTGATCTATCCATTCTAAATACAGCACATTATTGGGAACTCCTCAGCCTGAAATCTATCATAATAGATGAAAGGCTGGGCAGACAGGCTGGTTGGTTGGTTGGTTGCACTAGAACAGGGGTGCCCAAACTATGGCCCGTGGGCCGGATCCAGCCCCTGATGCCAATTCATCCAGCCTGCACTGCCCTTGTCGCTCCCAGAATCAGAAGTAAAACATGCCCGCACGGGCATGTTTTACTTCCACTGCCAAGAGTGATGAGGGTGGCATGGGCCAGATGAATTGCCATCTGGGGCCAAATCCAGCCCACAGGCCATAGTTTTGTCACCCCTTGTTTAAGCAGCCTCAATAAGGTGGACATTTTGAAAATCAGTAATATGGATAATAGCTCAGCATTCTAGAAAGAATGATGTTTTCTATGTCATCTTAAATTGCTTTTAAATCAACTTATTTTGATATAATTCATTGAAAGCTTTCTAAAATGTATACTGTATAGTATTAAGCAAAGGTTTTATGCTGCCACCAGCTGGTTTGGGAAAAATTCAGTAAGTGATGGAGGGCATAATAACTCATACACATGGCATCCAAGCTTTACCAAACCTGGAGAAGATTGAGAGGATAGTCAGCAGAAGACGAGTCTCTCCAATGTTGCTGTGTCTAGGTTGCTCATGGGCTGAGCTATGCCCCACTATCACTCACTTGAATTTTCCCTAAACCAGTTGGTGGTGGTCTAAGACTCTTGTACAGTAGTGTAGCTTCTTGTGTTTTCCCTGTACTTTTCATGTTTGCCTTGTTTTGTGTGAACATGGGCACCATTTTGAGGTGAAAGGCAAGGTATAAGCCCCATAAAGAACGGCCGCCACTTGAGATTGGGCTTAATGGCATGGGATAGAGTTTAACAATTTGAACAGAGCAGCAGCATAGGTGAGAGGAAAGACTGATGTTTTCTCATTTCAAACCTAGGTAAATGGGCCCAGAATCTGGGTAAAATCTAGCTAACAAGATAGTATGTCATGTGGCAACCCAGAATCGGGGGGGGGGGGGGGGGAGGACCTGCAGCAGGGAAGATGGCAACCTGGATTCAGCAGCTCTTATCATCTGGTTTATCTGTTTTATTAAAGGACACCTGATGTGTGGAGGGTTTGCCTAAGCCTTATACTACTCCTGAGGGTTGTAGAAGGCTCATCACCAGTTCCTAACTCTGAATGTTGTACTTCTATTGCCAGACCTTTTGCACCAAGATGAATCATGCAGCGTTCAACTTCCTGCCTTGCTCTAAACCAGGGGTTCCCAACCTTTTCAAGCAAGGCCATGTCACACTCTCTCAATCAGCTTCGAGGGTTGGACAGCCATTTTGCCCTGCCTGCATAATAGAGGTGGCCATTTTGTTCCAACAGCTTCAAAGGGAGACAGTCGTTTTGTTTCTTGAATGCCCTTTGAGAGGTGGGGGCCACATTAAATGGTGCCATGGGCCTTAGGTTGGGAACCCCTGCTCTAAACTATACATTGCCAACTACCACTTTCCTCCCTGAAAATTCAGACATCAGGCAACATAAGATCTGGTCACCCTATTCTCTAATTAAAATTATGTTCTCCAGGCTATTGTTTGACCTATTGGGGTGGATGGGTGTTAGAATACTATCATCTCTATTTGTGGGTTTATTTTTTATTTCTTGACAGTGAGGCAGATAGTCTGTGGTCAATAAGAGATTCTGGTAGGGGAAATTATATTGAAGATGAGTTAAGCTTCATAGAAGAAATCCACAAGGCCTTAAATTTTTACACAGAATCGCAAGATTTGGATTTGACGAAACTGTAAGTGAGCTAATATGCCCTTGCCTGTGGAAATCCACACTTTTCAGAAGTTTTCAAAAGTGTTAACTTTTTAAAAAATGAATAAAATGTGTACACTAAGAAAAGATGTGCACAAAAATGTTTATGCTAAAGGAAAGCTGGCATGTTATATTGTGGGAAATGCCCGCAAAAAGTGGGCATGCCAGGCAAATGTAATAAATTGAGGAAATGCACACAAAAATTTAGAAATTATTGTGCTGACTTCTTTTTTAATGAATTTTGCTCTGTTTGCAAGCTGAGGGGAATCTAAGCCAAAACAAACTTGGAACTGGGGAAAAAAGTCTGACAAAACCCAAATTCATGTATTTGCCCATCCCTAGTTAAACTACCTGCAACATGGTGCCCTCCAGATATGTGAGATTAAAACTCCATTATACTTAGCCAACATGGCAATCAGCCCTCACTTCACATGATTGCTGTAATTCCACTGACTGCCTCGGTGTCTCCATTTAATTTTTTTCTAATTCTGGCAATTGAAACACCCTTCTCCCAGATAATATAGCAGTGTGTAGTTTTGGCCTACAAAAGACAAACTATTACCCAGTTTTCAAACCGCTTTCCAATAAAAACAGCAATTCTCATGGATTTCTAAACAGAAAAATTCTCCCCAACCCCCATTTCCCACCATCACTGATGGCTTCTCTTCCCTTCTCCAGTTCAGGAGAACTGTAAGGCAAGGGAGAGATTTCTTTTAAGTGGCCAATTGTTTCTTCAGGAAATGAGTCAGGAAGAAGAAAATAAGCATGCAAACTCCATTTGTAGCATGGTGACTGTTTCTGTGAATCATGCTTTGCCATATCACAAAGGCAGTTTTAACAACACTGGGTCACAAACCTTGATCTTATCCAATATTGCTTTAGTAACATCTGTAAGAAAATACGACATCTGCTAAATAGTGTACTTCCATGATGATGAACCTTGGCACTGCAGATGTTCTTGGACTTCAATTCCCAGAAGCTCAAGCTCCTGTGAATCCACACAAATGTATTTACTGTGATTCATCCAGCCCGTGCCGCCCTCATCGCTCCTGGAAGTGGAAGTAAAACACTATGGGCGCATTTTACTTCTGCTTCCGGGAGCGACAAAGGCGGCACAGGCCAGATAAATTGCAGTAAACCCATTCATGTGGATTCACGAGGGCTTGGGCTTCTGGGAATTGAAGCCCAAGAACATCTGGAGTGCCAAGGTTTGCCATCATGGGAGTAGTTCTTTCAAAAGATTGATAAATCTGTCCATTTCACTTTCTCTCACATTTGTTTCCCCTACACACAAACACACACACAAAATATATGTTCTTTCAATGGCATTTACTGTATTGAGAAATTTGCAGATTCTGAAAAGTTGTGGTTACAAACCAACTGGGCAATGGTTTCAACCCTCTGTATAAATGTAATTTAACAGATACAATTAGTTTGTGTTATATCTGTCTGCTAGTTTATGCTGTTAAAGGAAAACCTATTCAGAAAACAAAAAAGTAGCAACCCTAATTCAGCACCATAAACATGGTTGAACACACTAGGTTTCAAAACCAGACTTCAGATTCTTTTTGTGCTTAGCCAAATGGCACAATTATGCATTACAGAGAGTATATAATTTTAAATCTGAAATCACTGTGGGTTTTTCAGACACATAATTCAGGCAGATCTTCATTGCTGAGTAATCAGTCTTGCAAACAAAGCTATGCTTAGTTCCCAATTATCAGTCACAAAATAAAACTCTTTTGCAAGACACTGGAAGTAAGAAAAAACTCCTACAATAACAAGCACATATTTCTTTCAGTTAAGAAATTCTCATTCTACTTGTGTAATACACAGTTCAGTCAAGCACTATGGTCTCAAAGTCAGGATGGATAGATGGACCTGTTGGTTTTACTTTCCCTACTGTTGATTTTTAAAATATCAAGCTTTGGCTGTAAATGGAGATGAGCACCATATCCTAGAGTCAGATACAACTGGCTTTCAAGCAAGGGCAAACTTTACCTTTATGTTCAGCTATGAGGATACAAGAATTGTTACTGATCCTCAAAACACCACTAAACGATTACAGACCTGTATTTATTTCTAGTATTTTGGCTAGTATAATTGTGGTTGATATTATGGGCAGGTAGAAGATCATCAGTGCATCTTTTCCAAAATCCTTTCTTTCCAGGTTGCATAGTCTCTGCCTTTCCCTCTCATCCACTCTTTATTTCCCATTATGTTTTCCTGGCTCTCACACTTGCCCCTTTGTAAGTTGATCACTCCATCTTTACATTTTATACAGAACAGGGAACTTCCAATAGCAACAGAAATTTTGATGATACATGATTTTAGAAAATGGCTTTAAAAGAGATACATCATGCCAAATGACTTATACTTCTTGGTAGCCAGTGGATCTGTTCACTTGAGGGTCATGCATTCTTCTAAAATACTGTTTTTGTAGCTGTTGTCTGGGTAAAAGCTTTCAGCTGTTGAAACTGCAGGCATCTAATCTTTGTGCAAGTAATTCCATGAACTCTCAGCCAGAAAGCAAGAGAGGGGGATGGAAAATCATAGTAAGTAGCAAGGGAGTGGAAAGAGAGGAAGGCTGGAGGTAAGGAATGGCAAATTAAGTCTTCATGACTTTCTGAGTGGCAAGAACACTTGCTGCCCAGCATGCAAAACTTTAGTTGGTAGAAATATCCCATGAAATATCAGAATCAACCTGTCTTAGCAAGTGCCTTTGCTGACTCACTCTGCAACTACACCCTCTGGCAGGTTTATTAACTCACCCCTTGGAAGAACCTAATTGTTTGGATTTACATCAAACCAATGTACAGAAAAGAGTTTCCTTCTTCCTGGGACAATCTGTTCCTCTCTCTCAGGTTCCTTCTGGACATTTTTGTCATTTATAGAATTCCAGAACTATGTCATAGGGTTGCCTTGAAATATATTGAGGCAGGCGAAGAATGAAATTCTTCTTCCAAAAGGGTTTAGTGCTCAAGGCCAAAAGGGATACAATGCAGAGCAACATGAGATTGGAAAAGGCACAACAACATGCCATGCCATTAGAATGGAATGTTATCCAAAGAAAATTGCTTTACAAGAAGAAAGCATCAAGCCAAAATAAGCCTTACTACACTTAAAGAAAACCTGGGCATATCAAGGCCAAGTGAGCAGAGCTTCCTTTTGGCCTGCAACTCTCAGAAACCACTGGTTGGCACAATAAATGAGTTATGGGTATTGTAGTCCAGAAAACTACTTTTTTGAGACTTGCAAATTAGATAGCCATTAAATATTTATTTGTTTGATACACATTCATTATGAGAAGGCAATTAGCAGCTACTGGGAAAATGTTCTGACCCAGTCTGGCCAGGTTATCCTGTTATGGTAATAAAGTAGACCAGTGTTTCCCAAATGCTGGTTTTGGGACTTCAGTTCCCAGAAGCCTAAGTCATTTCCCCAAAGCACTGATCAGCCAATGTACTGACTTAGGCTTCTGGGAATTGAAGTCCACTAGTGGGCTGTGTACTCCTTGTTGGGAACCACTGGAGTAGACCATACTGCCCATGACTCAACACTGACTGTCAGGTGACAGTTAACTAACTTGACAACCCTGAGGACTAACGGCCATGCGTGGTGATGTCCACAGGGAAGGGTGATGGTCCCCAAGTAGATTAAATCCCATCTTGATGGAGGGCAGTAGCTATATCAATACTGGCCTATGTCTGATGAAGACTTTGTGTGCCAAAAGGGCTCAGAACCAGAAAGTGTCTCATGGAATTGGAACAGTGGTACAAGTATCATGTTGCAATGTGGAAGCAAAATGGAAGGCCACTGCATTATATTCTCAGGACAATCTTCAAGGCTGATCATCATGATGATCACCAATATTTGAATTGGATATGGAAGAAGAAGAAGAAGAAGAAGAAGAAGAAGAAGAAGAAGAAGAAGAAGAAGAAGAAGAAGAAGAAGAAGAAGAAGAAGAAGAAGAAGAAGAAGAAGAAGAAGAAGAAGAAGAAGAAGAAGAAGAAGAATGATTATAATATAATATTTTACAAGAGATAAGAGAATGCATTTACTTTGCATTTAAACTCAACCACGTTTTAGTACTCCAACTTTTTAAACTGGATTTTAGTATTGTGACCTGTTTTCTGTTTCCATCTATGTTTTTATCTGTTTTTTATATCCCTGTTTTCTAAAGTTAATTGCTAGTTGCCTTCAGTCCCAGTCCCAAGAGAAACATAGACTATGTATGTTTGTCAATAAGGCCATATTCCCAGAGAATGTAAGACTCAATGACAATTAAAAGTATAATGGTATTTTAATGATCTTCACCTTTTTTCATGCAACTGGATCCCTTCAGAATGCAACTATGTAGGCCATCAACCAGGAGGCTTTGGAGGGGAATGCTGAAGGATGCTAATTGCTAAATGCCATGCAAATAGAATTCCAGATGGCAGGCTTGGAGCTCCTGCCTTCTTAATTCATGATTTGTTGCAGAGCATGGAAAGTTGGGTTTTAAAAGAAAATTTGCTCATTACTTTTTGGCAGCCAGGATGTTTCATTGCTAGTGGCCAGAATACTGTTGTTGATTTATGCTAGCATAAATGCAATGAAATAAATTGCAGCAGAAAATTGCCAATCATTAGCAAGTTACTACTTGTATTCCTTGTTGCAAATCAGTTGTGTAACTTGATTCATGCAAAGGAGTAAAAAGTGGTGACTTAGTAACAAACAGCAATTTGCTGCTGCAATTTTCAGCATTGCACATACGATACGTAGTTGTAAATAACCAATACAATTCTGGCGATTGTTATTCTGATTGTTGAGTTGTATGTTGCTAATGAATTTCATTATGCTTGTCAACAGGGTAGGGGGGGATAAATCTTCTTTGGGGTTTTCTATTGAATGATTCTAATATTTCATCTTAAAAATATCTATTTAGAAATAGATTTTTTAAAAAAATTCCTCACCACTCAAGTTTAAGAAGGTAGTGGCATAAACCCTGAAAAAAACCTGTCAAAATGACTCTTAGAAAAAACATTTCCTAACTTTTTTTGCATTGCATTCTCCATTTATAATAGCCAAGTAACTGCATTCCCTGACATTTTCATAAACACACATTTTTAATGGAGCAAAGAAAACTCATTTTAAATGTTTAGAATTTAATTCTAATCTAATGTTGTATATAGTGGTTGTACTTGCATCTGCGCAATCAGCTTCAACATTTGTGGTATCCCTCCACCTCTTTGGCTCATTTGCTCTGTTTACACTTGTGCAAGTAGGGCTGAATATAAATTCAAATAAATAAATAAATAAATAAAATAGCAATAGCAATTACACTTGTATACCATCCCATAGTGCTTAGAGCACTCTCTGGGCAGTTAACAGATAATTATTCTTTTGCCCGAAACACACTGGGTAATTATTTTAAAAACTTCAAAATATAGAAAGCTGAAGCAAACTTGAACCTGTAAGAACTTAACTCAGATTGTGAGCTATACAACTCAGCTACTATCATGTGCAACTCCTCCAGTCTGGCATGCAGACATCTCATATTTTCAAAAATCAAATTCATTGTATCAGCAGTTAACAGGAGTAGGTCCTTATTAAAATTACTTGCCTCATTGTCATCCATCATAGGAGAGGTCCCCATCAGGTGAGACGGAGGGAAGGCGTTAGTTGGAACAGACACAGTCAGCAAGCAAACAAGCAGCTCCCTAACAAATGTCCACACTCACCAAAGAGAGTCACCAGTGATAAAATATGTGAGAAGGAAACAAACAATCCTTCAAGTCTTCTGGAACAAAAGCAACTTCAGAGCCTTATTAACTCCGAGAAACCCAGGCAAACCTCAAGGCCAGCAACCAGAGACAAGGCCAGGCAGCAAAGGCATGGATGCAAGTTAAACCAGCTGAAAGCTAAAAGCAGGCTGGACACAGCAAGCTAACTTAGAGCTTCTAAATTCTAAAATTTCAAATTCCAAGACTAATCTAAAATTAATCTAAAAACTAATAAGAACACATATAAAAGACTTAAAACTGCTAAAAAGAAAAAGGCACGGAAAAGGGAAGGAAAAAGCTAGTTAAAAGCCAGCTAAAAGCTAATTAAAATAAATGATATGGGATTGCTCAGCCAGGATGCTGCTGCTCCTCTGCCATTTTATCTCAAGCATACTTTACCAGAAACAAAAGATTATTGAACTTGCGGAGCTAAGATTTCCAGCCAGTAGAAATCCCAAGCTTCCACTATACACAGATGCAAACTTGGCAGAGGACAGTACAGACAATAAGCCCAACAGTGGGTTCCTATTTATGTATGGTGATGGGCTGGTCATAAATAAGATGTTGTAGCTTTGTCTTCCATGGAGTAGTACTTCATTGCTGCAGCTGAAGCATGGAGAGAAATGCTATGGCTGGAGAAGTCATTGAATGACTTTCAGTTAAAGAAAGACATGCCAGTCTAGATAATGAGAGACAAGCAGAACTGTACAAAGTGATAATATAAATGCACACATCAAACAAGTTGGAATGAGAAACCACCTAGCGCACGACCTGACCAAGAATGGGACCTTCTAGATTACATACTGTCCCACTGCAGAGATAATCATAGAGATCCTGACAAAGCCTCTAACAAGAGATTGCTTTGAGAAACTGCTGAGCAAGAAGAGACTTGAAGGTTCCTCCATTCAAGTTTGAGAAGAAGTGCTGGGATAATAGCAATCTTGCATGCTCTAACACTGGGTAGCAGTGGAAGGGGGCTTCACAGCCTAATGTGAGTATCCTTTGCCACTGGTAAAGCTAGTTTTCCCACATCTGACTTTGAAGCAAGCCCCCACTGACCTCTTCATGTTTGTTTGTGCTTACATTGTTTGTTGATAACTCCTCTTCTTTCTCTGACCTCTAACCAAGCAACAGGCATGGAAGTTCTCTCCACATACTGAAGAATCCCATTTTTCCCAATTTTTCTTCTGCCTTAACTATAGGTGTTAACTAGATAAAGATACTTTTTCTACTGTCATTTCCCAGGGAATGTCCAAATGTGTTCACAGTCCCCACACTCTTCACAGAGGCTCCTTCTGTGTGTGTCTCATCTCCATCACAAACCATGGCTTGTAATGTTCAAATGTGAACCTGGTCAGTTAAATAATGAGCCAGGAATGTGATGTCAAAAACAGTTTTAGACAAAGCAGATTAAGATCACCACATGCCTTATCCTTGAGTTCTGTGGCTCATATGTTCTACTATTTGCTCTGCTTTTCTTTTTCGGCTAATAAAAGCTAGGTTTGGTGAACAAAATTAAACCTTTTTAGGATTGTATTCTCAAGGACTTGACAGATTTGGAACAATTTCTATGCAGTGCTAAATCAGGTCTGTTTTTAAAGTAACTTCCCAAAAATTATTCAGTTGAAAAGAGTACACAATATTTAGTTGGCTTTCTAGTCTTGAGCCCTTTTGGCACACAAAGTCCTCATTGGCTCCAGACCAGTATTGATGAAGCTGCTGCCCTCCATCAAGATGGATTCAAGTGGGATTTAATCTATTTGAGGACTATCACCTTCCCTGTGGACTTCAGCACCCAAGCCATTAGTCCCTAGGATTGTCAGGTTAGTTAACTATCACCTAACACTCAGTGTTGAGTCGCTGGCAATATGGTCTACTCTATTATCATCGCAGGATAACCTGGCCAGACTTGTATAGTTCTCAACAAATCTTATTTTACTTTCATAAAGAAAAGTATTCTCTTTTAGCTCCTGCTTGAATTGGATTGTTTTCTTCTCAGCAGAGAGTGATGATGCCATTTCTACTTTTTTTCCAGACACCAACAGAAGACAATACTGGAGCTTGTTAAACATGACATTTTACTAACCTTCTAATATTTTTGGATTACAATTGTTTAATCATAGATCTTTGTATCCATGTGTATTTAATAAATTATGAAAAGACTTTTGCTTACATTTATGAAATTGGCCATGCGACATCTGAATCCAAAGAGGATTTAGACATCTGCTTCCTTGAAGAGCATAAAACATATGTTTGCCCTTTGCTCTATTCTTAAGTCCTTCAAATTAGTTTTACATGGTATTAGGCAACCTTTATACTAGCTCAAAAAAGCAAGACAATGGAATTTGACTTCATTTTTGAAATGAAAATGCTGAGACATGGGGAAGCTGATGGATGCTCAATCACTGTTGTAGCAGTGGAGTAAACAAACAGTAGAGATGGACAGTGCAGCCAACTTGCTCAGATATCTAAAGTATAGTCTCAGTAAACAGATATTTATATCCACTCTGTTCCATTCTCCGTACAGATGTATAAATGTTTGTCTGATGAGGTTATAATTCAGTATGAGGCAGGGTTTAGTCCATGAAAACTTAGGCCAAATTAAACTTGGTTTATCTTTCAGTTGCCAACATCCTAATCAACATGAATGTAAGGTAGATGTCCAAATGTGTGATTTCACTGGATCACATAACTGGGAAATTTTTTGGAATAGTAGCCGTGTTAGTCTGTGGTTCAGGCATCTCAGAAAACAAAACAAAATAAAATAAACAAAATAAAATAAAATCAAAAACACTGTAGCACTTTAAAGACTAACTGCTATATTTTTATTGTTAGCTTTCATGGATCAAGTCCACTTCATCAGACAACGAATGAAACTTACAGGCATGTTCTTTATATACCAAATTCAGGGGCTCAATGGAAGAAGGGGTGTGGTCAAGCAAGATGACAGACAAGCGAGCACAAGATTGCAGTTTCACACAGCCATTAGCAACAATAGATTATTCAGATAAACCCTAAATGACTCCCTTTCAATCTCAAGGTTGCTGAGTAAGCCCACTATGGTATCTGATCAACTTGTGACCTGCATGTCAGGGTACACCATATGCACAATGCACAGAAACATGTGTCATGTGTGTCAGAATGATTAGAACTACTTAGATCAGGCAATTTGTGAAAGTTGTTACAAGTTGAAGGTACGACATACATCCATAGATCTGTACTGGAAATGGAGAAAATGACTTTTTGTACTCATCATCAGCTGCTACTAATGTCCAAGTATACTTTTCCCCCCTGAAAATCCTTTTCACAGTTGATAGATGTGACAAACAGGAAAATTTCATTGGTGTGAATTTGTTTAAGATGGATCTCAGCTTGCCATGAAGTGACCTACACAGAATGATCATGAAGCCATCTCCTGCAGCACGTATGAAATGAGACATGCAGGATTTGACACCGGGACTACAATGAACTGCCACAGCTTTGAGGACAAGGTGTGGCTTCACAGTCAGTCCATCTGGAATGGTCTCTTCTATCTCCATGACCATTGGGCATCAGAGTAGTGAAGTGGTTCATCCTCTGCTCATTTTGTCATTGGGCCCAATATGATGGTTTCCAGTGGCATTTCCTCCACTAAGGGAGACCATCACCCCACCTAATGGGTTCATCCACCCATAGCTGTTGGCCCCCTTAGAGAGTCAGGTTATTTACAGCTGCCCAACAACTGATGTTGAGTTGCTGGTTGTATGGTCTACTCCATTACTGTAGCAAGATGTCCGGCCAGACTTATTTTTGTACTACAGTTCCCAGAACACCTTCAGTCCTGAATGACCACGCTTGCTGGCCTTTTCTTGGAGTGAAGTCCAAAGCTTATTTGTGAGGTGAATTCATGAGGGGTAAAGTCTGATTCCTCACCTATGAAATTTAGGATAAAGCTTTAATTTCTCTTATGTGATCCAATAGTGACAAAAGGTCAAATGTTAAAATTGCTGCACTGGTAAATATGCCTTAACCCATCCAGATGGCTAAGAAAGATACATGCATGTAGATAGGAAATACTAGTACTGTACATCTATGTACAAAGAGAAAAGCATGAAATGTCAATTGCAATGCTGCTTCTAGTTCATATGGAAAAGCAATGATCATATTGTAATGTGATATTACAATGATTGTAAGCTGCCCTGAGTTGCCACAGCGATTGGGCAGCAATATAAATCTAAACAAACAAACAAACAAACCTATAGCATGTTGACTTTGGAAGCTTATTGTTTGTATATTACAGCTCCCAAAATACACTAACCAGCATGGTGGTCATGATAGTTGGGGGATTTTGGAAACAGTAATTTTAAAAAAGCAACTAGTAATAGTACATGAGCTTTCTATCTGGAACCATCTTGTCTTCACCTCAGGACCAAAACAAATGTACTGTATAGCTAGCTCATAACTGCTGGAAACACTTGCAGAGCTGTAGTGCAGCTGGACCCATACTTTTGATAAATCAGTCTTCAACAGAATCCCATATTTAAGTCTCAATGACCAAATAAAGCAAGCTAAACTGTTTACTTCAGGAAGTGAGAAATACTCCTGCTGTGAAACACAAAATTAGGCTTCAAGGATTACAGTATCTTCTTCTAATTGCAGGCATCTATATCCATTTCCCCCATCATTGTCTTGCATGTACTGTATAGAGTCTAGACCATGCTGTTGTTTAACCTCTTTTTTCATCTGACTTTACAGATAAGACCAGCTGTGTTCATGTTCTTTCAGATCATTCGTGATGGAGATGTGTTTTTTTAAAAGAGATTTCTTCTGATTCAGATTTGTAAACAAGGTCTTGAGGCCATGAAAGAACATTTTAAAAAAAACTACAGATATTTACAATCCCAGACAGAGATATATATTTTAGGGTTTATTTATGAAATGTGTCTTGAGGATTTTTTGCCTTTACTTGTCATTTGGAATGTGTATTATTTATGTTATTTGGAATGCTGTATGACAAGTACCTACGTGTGTTTCAATACTTTCTGTGTGCTTTACACAATGCAGTACTCCTTAAAATGTATATTTTTCACTATAGTTCTGCTTCTTGCTGGGGGGGGGGGGAGATTATAGGCAGCTAGCATCTATGGTAATTAAAATGTACTATTCAGAAAAGCTGTCCATTAAGACAACAATCCTTTGTTCCTCAGACTGAGGGGCTGGGGCTGGGGCTGAAAATGGATATGACGACTCTCTAAGTGAAGGGATGACAACCACTGCTATGCCTGTGGAAAGCCTCTCAGCCATAGATCTATTGTTGCTGGTGCTTTCAGTAGCAGTAAGGTGCCAAAGTGGATTATTCTGGGAGCAGAGAAGAGGCAGCTCCAATGCCATAGTTCCCAATATGGGCAATTTGGTTTTTAAGGGGGACAATTGAGAATGAAGTATTAACAGTGAATGGCCTTTTAGGCTTCCTTCATGTGAATGGGAGTTCGCTTTTTGAATAATAAGAATTATATGTCTCAGGGGAGCATCAGGATTTGAGAGATGCAAAGGTGGGGCATGCACCCCCCCCCAAAAAAAAAAAGGTTGGAAACCACTGATCCAATGGATCTGAAGCTTCCTCACTTTCTCCAGAAATTTCAGTATCAGGCCAGCTAATTATGCCTGTCTGAAGCTTTTTTGTTGTTCAGTTGCACAGTCGATTCCAACCCTTTGCGACCCCATGGACCACTGTCCGCCAGGCACTTCTGTCCTCCACTATCCTCCTCAACTTGCTCAGCTCTGTGCCCATTGTGTCTACAATACCATCTAGCCATCTCATTTTTGGCCACGCCCCTTCTTCTTTTATTTTCTTTCCAATTGTAGTTGCGGAATAGTGTATGGAAAACCCATCTTTTGAGCATGTTTCTCACTTGTCCTCCACTAAGCAAAGCTTAGAAAGAGGTGGCTCATCTATCACTTCATTCTTCATTCTCACTGCTCTGCACATTTGGAAAAACAAACAAACATATGACTAAATATGAGGCATGGGGATAGCACACCTTGCTCAGAATTCAGTTGCCTTTAAAAGATAAAGGTTGCCCTTGATTGAAAGCCAATTGTATCTGACTCTAGGGTTCAGTATCATCTCTGTTTATAGCCAAAGAGCCAGTGCTCTTTTTAACTGCATCAGTTGCTTTTAACTATAAATAAAGTGGAAATTGTGGGATCTCTTGCAGCTAATGAATATCTCTTTCTTCTTCATCTTTTGACAGAGTCAAAAGCTTGGTAAATAGATGGATGCAGTCCTATGGATATAGTATATTTTGATTTCAGCGAGGCTTTTTTGTAAGATCTCTTATGATCTTCTTAAAGCCAAGCTGGTAAATAATGGGCTAGATCAGTGATGGCGAACCTTGGCACTCAAGCTGTTCTTGAACTTCAATTCCCAGAAGCCCTGATCAGCAGGAGTGCTGACTCGGCTTTCTGGTAATTGAAATCAAAGAACACCTGGAGTGCCAAGGTTCACCATCACAGAGCTAGATAATGCTACACAGGTTTGTAGCTAGCTAGCCGGCTGGCAGGCCATATAGGTGAGGTCCCACAGAGTTCTATGCTAGGGCCAGTATTGTTCAACAATTCTTTATGTGATTTAAATGAGGATGTGGAGGGGTGCTTATAAAATCTGAAAAACACAACAAATTAAAAGGGATCGTTAATATTCCAGAAGATCAAATATATGGTTCAAGATGACCTAAAAAGATTGTAAAGTAATGTTACAACAGGCAAAATGAATTTCAATAGGGAAAATGTACTGTTCTACATTTAGAAGGGGAAACCCCAGATGCAAAAGTACAAGATGGGTGGCAGCTGGCTTGGCAGTAGTACATTTGAAAAAGATCTAGGGCTTTTAGTAAACCACAAGTGTAATGTGAGTCAACAGTGTGATGTGGCAACAAAACACACACAACCAAAAGCAATACTGGATAACATTAACAGAACTTTAGTGTCCAGATGAAGAGAATTTATAGTACCATTCTATTCTGATTTGGTCAGATAACCCGAGATACTGTGTCCAGTTCTCAGCAACACAATTTAACAAGGATATTGAGAGCCTGGAACATATCCAGACAATGGCTACCAAAATAGTAAAAAGTCTAGGAAACAAGCTCTTTGAGGAATGATCTAAGAAAAAGAACATGTTTACCCTGGTGAACAAAAGACTTTGAGGCAATAGTATTGCCACCTTAAATTATCTGAATGATATATAGCTCTAGAGCAGGGGTTCTCAATGTTTTCAAGTCAGGGGCCAGGTCCAGTGATGGTATGTAACAGGTTCTCACCAGTTCGCCAGAACTGGTAGTAACTTTCCCCAGTGTCCCAGAGAACCGGCAGCGGCTTTTGGAGGGAACCATCTTCGGGGCTTACCTTTTCACTGGTTCCCCCACTGCGCATGTGTGCCAAGCCCTTGGTGTGCATGCACGCCTACAGTGCTTGTCGTGTATGCACGGCCTCCTTGCTGTCCTCCCAAGTGGGGAGGAAGAAGAGAAGCTGCTAGCCTGAAGCTCCCTATAGCCTGCTCCCCAGGGTAAGTGACTCACCTTTGGATGTGGTGTGTCTGTGTGTATTTTAATGTGTATTTAATACCTTTACCTATATTGACGTAATACTAGAAAGGCCTGGCAGCCTGGCTTGGGGTTTTTAAGCAAAGTCTTGGAGTTACCTCATCAATAAGTTACACCTGTACTCTTCCAATTGCTGTTCCAATTGGAGAACCCTTAAGGAGATACAGATGCTTTACATTTAAATTAAGGCATATTATTCTAGAGAACTGATACGATGACCATATTCATCTTGCAACATGGTGCTGTCCAGGCACTTATACTAACTGGTGATGGGTTTGTGTTTGGGGTGGGTGGGTGTTTGGGTGTATTTTAATGTATTTTTTTATTTATTTTATTTACGGGTTTGTGTTGTGGGTGTGTGGTTGGGTCGGTTGAGAGGTGTGTGTGTGTGCTTATTTTTATTTTTAAATTATTATTTTCTTTGGCCCTGCCCACAACATCATGACATCATGATGTTAGCTCCGCCCACACTGTGATGATGTCACAGTGGGGTAGTAAAATTTTTGACATCCCACCACTGGCCAGGTCACATTCCTTCAAACAGTTGAAGGGGCCAGATTGGTCGTAAACACATTTACAATGGGTGCGGATTAATTTACAGCTGTTGTACACAATTTTACAATGGCCATAAATGAGTCCCCCAGTTCCAAGCAATTGGAAGAAACATGAAAATACCATATTTAAATTGTCTAAATTCCCTTTTGTGTCAGCATAGTTGGCACACAAGAACTCATGGGACACAGATTCAGACAGTCTTGATTTTCTCCTCCCATCCACCTTTTTGCCATCTGAGGCCAAAGTTCAGCTGTGGGAGACAGGCTAAAAATGGGATGCAAAGGCAGATTTCTTCAACCAAAATTAGAGTGTCATTGATCACTAACTATGACCTCAGAGAGATAGATGCATTTCTTCCTGCAGCCCTCGAAAACATTTTTGAGATGACAGGATCACATACTGAACAGGTTGTTCACTGAATAATTTTACAAATTTGTATTGCAGTCATCATAAACATCATCATCATGAGTTTTAACATAGATCAGTATCTTCACATGATGTCTAGTGGAATGTGAAAGGTTTCTCCCACTAAGAGCAGTTGGACATCAAGAACTGATTTTTTTTTTTTGGGGGGGGGGGATGATCTATGAGCTCAGTTATCATATCACAAATAAATTCAGACAAAGGCATTGTTCCAAATTCTGAATGTATATCTGCAACTTTGCTGCCCAAGGCTGCAGGGGTGCCCAAACTACAGCCTGGAGTCTGGATCCAGACCCCATCATCAATTCATCTGGCCCATGAAGCCCTAGTCACTCCTGGAAATGGAAGTAAAACACGCCAGTTGTTCATGTTGGGCCAGACTGAAGAAGAAGAAAAGCTGCCCACCATTAGGCAGAGTGAAGTAGTGGCCTTAGGTAGCAAATGTTTGAGGGGGACTGGAAACTATAGGAACATGTAAGGGAAGAGTTCTATGAGTCATGTGGCCTATCCTGTAAACTCTTCTGATTTCCTCAGATGTGATGGAGAATACTATCTCCTCACCCATGTCAAAGGAAGATTGAGCTAGCAGTCTCATCAGCTTCTATATATGGAATCAAAAAGATAACCAGGTACCATCTGTTGGGGAGGCTCACTTCTCCAGCACAAGGAAAAGGGCCTTCTCAGTCGTAGCACCCACACTATGGAACCTCCTCCCAGTAGAACTACTCCTCCAGGCCCAGTTGCTACCATTTAGGAAAGAATTGAAGATGTGGTTGGCAAAATGGGTTTGGAGGCCAGGATTGTCAACAAGCTCCCCTTTCTGGCTCATCTGAGGCTCCCCCCTCCTGTAATTAATCTTTTAATGTTAAGGTTTTGTAGATTTTATATTTGTTTTTAGATAGTAAATGGCATAGAAGGGGGGAATATTGCTATGTTTTAAGGGTTTTTAAAATGGTTTTATATTGGTTTTAACTTGTGGTACACCGCCCTGAGTACTTTGGATAGCGCGGTATATAAATCTATTAAATTAAATTAAATTAAATTAAACCATCTTGTCCTTTGCCAGAGCTTTTTTTTTTGTTCAGTCGCTTAGAGCATTTAATTTTTTTGGTGGTTAGTTCCAAATTTCTCCAGCTATTATGGCCAGTAGTCATGTGGAGAAGGAGATTGTGGCATGTGCAGCCCCAAAAATTAAGATTTCCAAGGTCTGGCCTTGGCCTTGGCCATTCTTCTTCTTTTATGTCCAGATCAAACTTTGGATTTCCAAAATGAAGCCACTTTTTTGGTTTTGTTGTTGACCAAAATTAAATCTTCATTAGTAGATGTTTGTAGTAGTAATTGGCAGACCAGAAAATGAGCCGATTTCTGTATTTCTCCACATCCACAGTCTGTTGTTGTCCACAAGCAGTCCCCACTTGAGCATGTTGGTCTTGCATTTAGGGACTCCCCATTTATAGTTTGCGAGTTTCCTGATGATGTTGTTCATCATACTAACTTTAGCTTTGGTATTCAGACAGTGCTGTTAAAATGAGAGTGTCCTGTCAAATTTCACACCCAAGTATTTCGGTGCTTGCTCGGGTTAGGCCTCAAATGGTTGATGTAATTGTGTTGTTGTTCAGTCGCACAGTCAATTCTGATCCTTTACGACCCCATGGACCATTGCCCGCCAGGCACCCCTGTCCTCCACCATCCTCCTCAACCTGCCCAGCTCTGTGTCCATTGTGTCTACAATACCATCTAGCCATCTCATCTTTGGCCACCCCCTTCTTCTTTTACCCTCCACCTTTCCCAGCATCAAGGCTTTCTCAAGTGAATCCTTGCTTCTCATTTGATGTCCAAAGTACTTTAGCTTCATCTTTACTATTTTACCTTACAAGGAGCAATCAGGGTTGATTTCTTCTAAGGTCGACCTATTTGTTCTTCTTACTATCCAGGGGACTCTCAAAACTCTCCTCTAACACCACATCTCAAAGGTGACCCCCACCTGCTGGCTTATATAATTAAGATTTTTTCTCTCTCTTTTAATGGATGGGGTGTGTGGGGTAAATTATTTTAAATTACTTTGACTTTTAATTGGGTTTTTAAGAGTTTTTAGTTAGTTTTAATATTGTTTTTAATTGTTGTTAGCAACCCAGAGTTGTTACCGAGTTGGGTGGCAATAGACATTTCATTAAATCTATTCTTCTGCACTCAGCTTTCCTAATGGTCCAGCTCTCACAACCATACATTACCATCGGAAATACCATTGCTTTGACTATGCAAATTTTTGTTTGCAAGGTTATGTCTCTACTTTTAACTATGTTCCTCAGGTTTCTCATAGCTTGTCTCCCAAGAATCAGTCGTCTTTTTATTTCATGGCTGCAATCACCATCTGCAGTGTTGCATCACCAACACAGTCAAAGGCCTTGGTGTAGTCAATAAAACAGAAGTAGACTTCTGTTTTTGATATCCCTTTGTTTTCTTCATGATCCAACATATGTTGGCAATGTGGTCTCTAGTCCCCCTGCCTCTTCTGAAACCCGCCTGCACTTCTGGTAATTCTCTCTCCACATGCTGCTGAAGTCTATCCTGTATTATCCTGAGCATCACCTTGCTAGCATGTGGGATGAGCACAATCATTCGATAATTTGAACATTCTTTGGCATTACCCTTTTTTTGGGATTGGAACGTATACTGATATTTTCCAGTCATGTGGCCATTGTTATGTTTTCCAAATCTGCTGGCATATGGAATGCAATAATTTGATTCCATCATCTTTTAGGGCTTTGAAAAATTCAGCTGGGACACCATCATCTCCACTGACTTTGTTGTTTGCAGTGCTTTGTAGGGCATTTCTGACTTCCCCCTCTAGGATGTCTGGTTCAAGTTCAGTTTCCTCAACATTATGTTGTAATACTGTCCTAATTTTTCAAGTGCTCCAGTAAGTTTTCCAGATATCTCATCATAGCTTGATCCTTGATCATGCCTCAGCCATAAAAATGGGTTGGACCAGGCCTGAGAAGAAGCACACACGTTGTCCAATGGTGGCATCCTGGAAAAACTGTGCAAGTTGGCTCTGGAGCCATGGAACTATGCTAGAGGATGTTTTTCCCCCTGGTCTTTACTCTCTGCATTTTTAAAAATGAGAGATGGCTGCTTAATGTAATGCTTGAGTAGCAGACAGATAGTGTTCTTTCAAATAGTTTAACTGAGTAAGTATAAATGCAAGCCTGTATGAAGTTTGCAGTTGGAAAATATACCAAAGCCTCCCCCCCCCCCCGGTGTTATTGTAACTGCATCATCTTGGTAGAAAAGGTTTGGTGAACCTTATATTTTTCCAAGTTTTTTTTTAATTTCCATGCTACTTCTCCACTTTTGGGTTCCAGATGGGTCTGTAAGGGAAAGTGACAAAATACCACAATACGCTTGTATTATTTTTACAATAAGCTGTGGAAACCTCACCAAATAGCTTGTTCTCACAGGTTTTCCAGGCTTCAGTGATGTAGTGGTAAAATAGAATAACCTTAAATGAGCATGAGATGGTAAGACATGCCAATGTATATGATTTCAAATTAGTCTGCCCTTGAAAAGTTTCAAATATTCAGGGTACAAATAAAGTAGATTAAATTTTGCAAAAGCATTCTGGGGAAAATGTTAACACTTAGTTGATGATTAGCTGATGCTGAAGCAGCTCCCTGTTATCCTCAACCTACATTGAGATCAAAAGGATGGCTGGAAAATGGACTATCATTCTGTAGTCCCTGTGATTCTCTGTAACACCCTTGTAAGATTCCATGGAAAAAAGAGACCACAAAAAGAAGAAATGGATCTTACTGTTGGATTATGTACCCTTAAGTTAGGAACTAACAAATCTGTTAATGCCTCTCCATTTACTCTCCCTCCCCCATTTCACATGTAGCTTGCTGAGAATATGGAGATTACTGCATACATTTGCATGAAAAGGTGCATGAATTTTTCCATGTATTTCTTCCAGTTGTTGTTCAGTTGCGTAGACAAGTCTGACCCTTTGCGACCCCATGGACCATTGCACACCAGGCACCCCTATCCTCCACCATCCTCTGCAGCCTGCTCAACTCTACACCCATTGCATCAACAATGTCTTCTAGCCATCTTATCCTCTGCCACCCCCTTCTCTTTTTGCCTTCAATCTTTCCCAGGATCAAGGCCTTCTCGAGTGAGTCCTCACTTGGTGGCCAAAGTACTTGAGCTTCTTCTTCAATATTTGTCCTTCCAAGGAGCAGTCAGGGTTGATTTCATTTAGTATTGACTTATTTGTTCTCTTTGTTGTCCAGGGTACTCTCAAAATTCTCCTCCAGCACCATATTTCAAAGGTGTCTATTCTTCTGCGCTCAGCTTTCCTTATGCTCCAGCTCTCGCAACCATACATCACTACTGGGAATACTATTGCTTTGACTATGCGGACTTTTGTTGGCAAGGTGATGTCGCTACTTTTTTTTATGTTCCCCAGGTTTCTCATAGCTTGCCTCCCAAGAATTAATCCCCTTTTTATTTAATGGCTGAAGTCACCATCTGCAGTGATTTTGGATCCTAAGAAAGTAAAGAGAGTGATAGGGCCTATTGCCATTATCTTGGTTTTCTTGATGTTGATTCTCAGGCCAGCTTTTGCACTCTCTTCTTTCAACCTAAGCAGGATATTCTTTGGGTCTTCTGCTTTCTGCCATTAGAATCATCTGCATATCTCAGGCTGTTGATGTTTCTTCCAGTATCTACCTGCTTATTAAATATACACAGTTTTGCAAGCAGTTGTTCCCCAAATCCCCCAGGCAGTTCAGTCAGTGCTAGCTTTTCCAAGATCTGCTTTGTACTGGTGATGTGTCTCAAGTAATGACAAACTGTAACATACTTACAGGTCAAATACAGAGCTACATGCCCATGGCAAGTACCCACGTTTGTTTTTGTTTTGTTTAATATCATCCCATCCCTTCTTCTCAGCAGGGGAATAGCAATAAAAGATGTAAAGGTTCTGGAAGCCAATATGTATGAGATATTTTAATATATTGAGTCTGGAGACGAGCAGATTAAGGAATTATGTAATATAATAATTTTGTGCCAGAAATTATTCTGAGTTAAAAGGACTTTTGCTGGAGCAACTCTGCTCATGGGACACCAGAATAAGGCTCCTTTCAGGTTATGTGATAGACATGTTGAAATGTTTGAAGGGCTGTGGCATGGAAAATTAAGCAGACTTGTTTTCTGTGATTCCAGTGGATAAGGCCAAAGCAGTCGATTAAAATGATAACAATTGAGATTTTGATTAAATATTGGAAAGAATTTCATGACAGAAACAGTTGTTTGACAACAGGAATTATTACCATGAAAGGTGGTGGACTAGCTTTCATTTCAAAAACCCCTTGAGGCATGAAACTTACCTGATGACCTTGATCTAGCCATTCTCTTTCAAATTGGATTATCTCCTAAGGTACAGCAAGAGCAAAAGCAAATAAGATGGAGGAAGGAGCTCATTGGACAAGGAATAACATTAAAGAAAGATACGACTGAGGAACAAAACCTCCCCTATGTCAATTGGAGGACCCTGAATAGGCTGAGGGTCTAAATGTAAGACCAACATACTCAAGAGGGGGGTGCTGGTGGACAACAACACACTGTGTGAATGTGGAGAGATGCAGAATCTAGCACATTTGTTAGTCTGTCAATTATTATTAGAAACATGTATCGATGAGGATTTAATTTTGGCCAACAACAAATCCAAGAAGGTGGCTTCATTTTGGCATTTCAAAGTTTGATCTGGACATAAAAAAAGAAGAACCTCCTAAGGATGTTATCAAGATAAAATGAGCATGAGGAGAACTATATACACTGCCTTGAGCTCACTGGAGGAAAGGTGAGATGTAAAATTAACAATAAAAAATCAGGCTTTAAGAGGTTATTAATAATCATCATGCCTGTTTTTCCTACCAAGGGACAAAGAGAAAGGAGACTTACTTTCTAATGTAGTCTGATTAAAGCTGGTAGCACAAAGTGAATCAAAGACTTGTAAAGAATTCTAGTGCCTGATTTTAACCAAGACCTCCCATGTGTCAAAAATCCATTAAAGCAGTTCTTTTCTTTAATCCAATTATGAACATTACAGAAAATCTTCTCCCTGCCACTTATCAACCCTCATTAAAACCATCATCACTGCACACACAATTTCCGTCAGCAGCAAACAACAATTACTCAGCCATCTTGTGACTGCGTTTGGAACAGAAATGTCACAGTTGCCACTTTTCACTCCTTAGAAAGTTGGCCTTTCATCAGACAAATTTCCCTCCCCCCCCAAAAAAAAAAAATCTACATGCACTTTTAAAGGCAGGCTTTATTTAACATTATATGGCTAATTACAAAAAAGTTTGATGATCAACTCCAGATTCATATATAGTGGAGATAAATGTGGTTGTAATCTGTCTTGTTACAAATAAAAGCTCCTTGAAGTAGCTTGGGTCAAAGAAGCAATCTGTCCCAAAGAGTACTTGCCCCTGTAGAGTACTTTGTAAATTGTTACATGAGGACTGTCAATGAACTATTTTTACCCTTTATAATAGTTCAATTGTTTTACAAGAGTTCTGGTTTTAATTAACTAGAGAATTCTAATTAACCACTTCCTTGGAGTAAGTTATTAACATAGCAGAGCTAAATGTAATTTATATATTGATGGCATTTCTCTCCAAAGTTCTGAATGACCTGTCTCAGGATATTTTTAATAGCACAGTGGATGAAATAGACTCATGTGGTACATGCAATAGATCACAGGTTCTCATGGGCCAAACAAGAACCCCTCAGACTGCACCACGGGCTGGACCCAATGGCAGTTGGCACGTTTGTGCATGTGTGGGTGCATCTGCTTCCGCTTCTGGGGTCGTTGCCACGGGACAGTTGGAATGGTGTTGGGGGCTGGGTCTGGCCCACAGGCAGTAGGTTGCGAACCCCTGCAATAGATCAATAGCTGTGGGGCTGAATAATGGTCTCCAAAGCCACTTCCTAGATACAATTTAACAGGAAAAATCAGAGACACTGAATCCCATTCAAATATAATCAAGTACAGTATTGGGTGCAAGTTTCTGGAGAGACATGGAATGTTGTTGATCAGGCCCACTCTTGGAATGGAAGCATAAGAACATTTCAAAATTGATGTTACAAATTAGTGGAAGGGTAAGCTAGATTTGTCATAGAATGAGTCTGTGCTGAGCATCTGGGATTGAATCACCTATGCTCTTAGGTAAAAGGTAAAGGTCGCCCTTGCTCGAAAGCCAGCTGTATCAGTGCTTATCTCTGTTTATAGCCAAAGAGCCAGTGCTGTCTGCATCTGCAGATTTTTCTGTGCATATGTGGCAGGCTTGAGTAGAAACTGGAGTGCATGGAATGCTGTTTACCTTTCCACTAAAGTGGTACCTATTTATCTACTTGCAATTTCTTGCTTTCAAATTGCTAGGCCGGCAGGAGCTGGGACAGAGACAGAAGCTCATTCCATTGTGCAAGCACTCAGGTCTTAAACTGCCGGCCTGCTGACCTGCTGACCTTCCTGCTGTGAAGTTCAGAATATAGCAGAACATACCCCCAGACTGAATTTTCACCACTGATTCCAGATTTCTTTCCATTTTATAATTTTATATGTTAATAAATCTGCTACTAGTACTATACATTCTTTTATAGAAAACAGAAATTTCCAGAATTGTGCATTTTTCTCTAACTGGAAGGCATAAAAATTGGCTTGATTTTGGATAGCATAATTATAAGATTTTTTTAATATTCTCTACAAAAAAATATTTTTACCTGTTGCACAGGGAATTAAGATAAAAGGATACTGCTTCAAAAACAAGCATATTTCACCTCTATGTTGTGTTTCTGGATATCTGTCACTATAATTTCTCGGCTGACTGGGAAACACCTGGGGCCAGAGATGGGAGGATGCCACGGCAATCAGTGTTGGGTCCATCTTCACTGCCCAGTGGTGGGCATTAGCAGATTCACACCAGTTTGCCAGAACCGGTAGCAGAAAATCTGGCTGGCTCCGCCCATCCAAGTTTTGAAATAAAGTAGTCCTAATTCAGGTGCAATGCAGGGCTTTCCCCCTGGCCATGCCCACCATACCACTCCCACAGTGTGGTATACAGGCTGTGCACCGCCCAGAGTCGGTTTCACCGAGTAGGGCAGTATATAAATTGAATAAATAAATAAATAAATAATACTTTAGATACCCCAAGGTACAGTCAAACCTCACATAAAGAGCGTTTCGCTTAAAGAGTAACTCACTTAAAGAGCAGAATTTTCTCTGAATGTTCGCTTCGCTTAACAAATAAAACCAATCAAAAACTCGCTTAACAAATAAATTGGTCACTTACAATGGTGTTTCGCTTAAAGAGCAAACTCGCTTAAAGAGCAATCCTGTGGAACGCATTATGCTCTTTAAGTGAGGTACAACTGTAGTTGTAAATATAATATTTTCACACATAAAACACAATTCAGAATTTCTTTAAAAAAATAACCCTTCCTACCAAAGCCATGAATTCACTTACAATAATAGCCTCTTTTGGCAAGCCGTAAGAAACTTTGTGTCAGCAGAAGAAATGTAACCTTTCCCTGCAAGATGCAAAAACCAGCAAAAATTTTGCTGCAAAAAAAAATTGTGTGGCTTTCCTCTAAAAGTGTTGAGACTGCTGAAACAGTCCGCATTACCAAGCACAATAATCACTCTGCTGTTATGCAATCAGCAGGGATTAGGGAAAGAATCATTCTTTATGCACATAGTTCAGGTGACTGCCAAAAGAATTAAGATGAAAACCTGCCTCCTCCTTTCCTGAAAAAACCCCACACGTGGCACTGACTGGGATCATTATCCTGGCGAGAAAATCTTTCTTGTGAATCGTATTGTGGCCGAGAAAACAGGGATAGATTGCAAATGATACCCAGAGAGCTTTAAGGAAGATGCTCTTTTCTTCCTCATTCATCTTTTCTAAATGCTGTGTTATTAGTAAATGTCATGCTTTCTCGAAAGCCAGTCATGTCCAACTCGAGGGGTCAGTGCTCATCTCTGTTTACAGCCAAAGAGCCAGCGCTCTCTACATCTGCAGACATTTCTGTGGTCATGTGGCAGGCATGACTAGATGCCGGATCACAGAATGCTGTTACCTTTCCTGCCAAAGTGGTACCTACTTATTTATTTGTAATTACTTGCTTTCAAACTGCAAGGTTGGCAGGATCTGGAACAGATGACAGGACCTCACTCAATCATGTAGCACTGAGGTCTCGAACTGCTGACCCACTGACCTTCCAGTCATCAAGGTCAGTATGTTAATATTAGTATGTAAAGGTTGTCCTGGGACTGCAGTGGCTCAAGTCACTAAGACGCTGACTGGGAAGTTGAAGGTCAGTAGTTCGATTCCCGAGTACTGCAGGACGGAATGAGCTCCCGTCTCTGTCCCAGCTCCTGCCAACCTAGCAGTTCGAAAGCAAGAAATTGCAAGTAGATAAATAGGAACCACTTCGGTGGGAAGGTAACAGCGTTCCATGCGCTCCGGTGTTTAGTCATGTCTGCCACATGACCATGGAAACGTCTGCTGAAGCAGACAGCGCTGGCTCTTCGGCTTAGAAACAGAGATGAGCACTGACCCCTAGTGTCGGATACGACTGGCTTTCAAGCAAGGGAAATCTAAAGGTTGTCCTTGCTCGAAAGCCAGTCGTATCCAACTGTAGGGTTCAGTACTCATCTCTGCTTATAGCCAATAAAGCCAATTCTGTCTAGGTTTGCAGACAGGCATGACTAGACACCAAGTCTCGAACTGCGGACCTGCTGACCTTCCAGTCATCAAGTTCAGCATCTTAACCACTAAGCCACCACAGTCCCCATGTTCATATTAGCTTAATATAATTTTTAGAAACCATGAATATACATGTTTTAAAATGAAAGGAAGAAGAGAAGTTCAACCAGAAGAAAAGTGCTGGAGAACTACTTTTCTGGATGCTCTTTCTGAACACTCTTAGTGATCTAATGTTACCTTCAGGGAAAACATACAATAATAAAAGCAATATACTTTCAGTTCACTGTGATTTTAAAAAAATATTGTTTTACATATGTGACTTTCTTTCTTTGTAATGCTTCTGCTAGTTTTCTGCACTGTTTTTCTTTCAATGATAAAAAGTTTTACTGATGAAATGTTTTAGCATTTACTCTTTTCTCTTTCTGTAGTTTTTACTTAAGAGTTTGGAGGAACATCTTACAAAGAGTAAGGTTCATGACACAACCTTATTTGGGGGCAACAAAGGCATGACAATACCATTGTTCCAAAATAACACAGAAAATATTAATGTTTGTTACACCTAAAAAAAATTATTTCAAGATCAATTAGGAAGAGCTAGGAGGCATTTTTATACTCTAAAGTGTATCATGTAAAATAATAAATTAAAAGTAATGTGTTACTAATGTTCTACATTCACAGCAAAGAGTGTTGCTTTTAAGGGGAAACATTCCATGTTCTTTTTTATTTTTAAGGCTGGGGAGCTATGAAGAGGTGAGTCCTTCTGAAATAGTGTCTCTGCTTCTGAATAAATGTGGATAAAACCTCATGTTGATCTAGCCATGAACCACCCTTCTTATTCTTCTTGTTCTGTCATTTCTGAGTCCAAATATTGGCGATCCTCATGGCGATCAGCCAGGAATACTGTTCTGAGAATATAATGCAGTGGCCTTTCATCTGCCTTCTGAATTGCAGCATGATACCTGTACCACTGATCAAGTTCTGCAAGTCAATTTCTAGTCCTGAGCCTTTTGGCAAGCAAAGTCCACAACAGCCCCAGGCCAGTCTTGATGAAGCTGCTTGTTGTTACGGTATTCAGTCACACAGTTGAGTCTGACCCTTTGTGGCCCCATGGACCACTGCATGCCAGGCTCCTCTGTCATCTGCCACTTTTGTTGGCAGGGTGACGTCTCTACTTTTTATTATCCTACCTAGGTTTGCCATAGCTTGCCTCCCAAGAAGTAAGCATCTTTTTATTTCATGGCTGCAGTCACCATCTGCAGTGTTCTTGAATCCCAGGAAAGTAAAGTCTGTCACTGTTTCAATTTCTTCCCCTTCTATTTGCCAGGGAGTGATGGGCCCAGATGCCATGATCTTCTTGTTGTTGTTGTTTTGTTGTTGGTTGTTTTTTTTTTTTGATGTTGAGTTTCAGACCAGCTTTTGCACTCTCCTCTTTCACCCTAATCAAGAGGGTCTTTAGGTCTTCTTCACTTTCTTCTATTAGGGTAGTATTATCTGCATACCTCAGGTTGTTGATGTTTCTTCCAGCAATCTTAATTCCACCTTGTGCTTCATCCAGGCCCACATTAAGCATGATGTACTCTGCATCTAAGTTAAATAGGCAGGGTGACAATATACAGCCTTGAAGTTGCATATATGAAGCTGCTGTCCTCCATCAAATTGATTCAAGTGGGATTTAATCCCCCTGGGGACCATCACCCTTCTCTGTGGACTTTGCCATGAAAGCCATTAGTCCTCAGGGTTGTCAGGTTAGTTAACTGCCTCACACTCGATGTTGAGATGCTGGCAATATGGTCTCTCTATTACCATAGCAGGATAGCCCGGCCAGACGCTCTAGAACAGTCCAGAACTCACATTTCCTTGAATACAGATATGCTGCCATTCCACAAAAGTACCTATCGTGTTAGGGTTTTCCAGCACCAAACCAGGGGGATTCCATGACAAAACTGCATCATTGTTGAAATTCATCGGCACATTTCTACCTTTCTTAATAAAATGACATGTCACTCTGTATCCTGTTGCATAGCTCTGTCTCCACCACCGGAGTGACATCACCAGCAGAGGCAGATTGTCATGAATTAAAGAGTTCCTTTTTTCTATTTTGGGGTTCACATAACTCATAAAGTCACCCAAAATAGAAAAGAGAAGTTTTTTAATTACCACTAATCTACTTAATGGATTGTGTCACAGTATAATGAAAAAGGAGCACCTTTTCCCTATGGAATTTCTTTCTAGAATCCAATTCCCACTTTCATAGATAAGTCCAGAATGTTTCTAAGTTCTGAGTTAAACAGATTGAAGGTATGAATCCTTATCCTCATTTCACTCAACTTAGAACTTGGGGGGAAATTTTCTGATCTATACATCCTCATAGATCCCAGACAACATGGCTAACAGTGTCCATACTAGCTGGAAGACACAAAGTACATTTTTCCAAGCTCTGATTTGACTTGACATAGTTACTAGAACAATGCTTTGCAGTAGTCTTTTATGTTAACCTTATCAGAATGGGGTGTGTATGTACACATACATATACTGTATATACCTTGGTTACCTTGGGGTCATTGTTCAGGAGTCTGTGCATGGGTAGATATCTCTGCAACAACATTCTGCACATGCAAATGGACCTGGGAAATCAAGGCCATCTGCATGCTGGTTTTAAAAAGCCATTTGGATATCATGTCATCTGCTGGCTTGGCAGACCACGACATGTACCATCTGCTTTCACCTTGCCCAAGAGCTCCAACAGAGAATGCTTTGGTGAGTCTTAGTCCTGGTCAAACATCATTGACAAGTGATGGGCAACATTACCTAGTGAAACCACTCAAGTACCCACGCCCTCAACAAGGGCCTCACCTAGCAGGGGCTTGATATATACACTACACTACACTACACTACACTACACTACACACACACACACACACACAATAAATATTAAAACTTTTATAGAATTAATGTAAATATGTAATAAATAATGTATAAAAGTGTACATATCTATTAAAACTTCCAGGAAACTGAATTAATCCTTTCATTCCTGTGAACTCCTGTTTATGAACTGTAGGCATTTTCCGTGTATCTGTTAGGATGCGATGAGTTCAGCCCAAAACTGCATTTAGCTGACTTGAGGATTGGAAGCTTTGTGACTGCTGTTGACTGTGAAATCTACAGGATGATTAAAATCTCCCACTGCTAGGGAAAATGTGCACATTTATCTCCTTAGAAAAGCTTCCCTAAGCAGTTTGTCTGTAAATACAAAACAGTCCCCACCAATAGCTGCTGTACAGATGTTAATAAAACATACCTCTAAGATTACCAGGGCCACCACTGCGACATTAAGCAGTTTTATTTTGCAATCTCTTGAATAGCCAGACTCGGCATTTCAGGGGCCTTTTGGACAGAACAGAATTGCTTCAACAGCATTCTCAAGCACAGTGAGCCTTCGTGATCTTCCTTTGTTCCAGTTTCCTGGTCACATAGGCTTATGCTATAACTAGTCACATGAACCTTGTCAACAAACTCAGGCTAATATGACAAACAGAAATGAAAGTACAGTACTGGCTGACTCAAAAGCTTCTTTTTATATCTCATGCCTTCTCAGAGCTTAGAAATTGTATATTTTGGGGCTCTTATAGCTTAGAATCCCCTACCCTTCATGCAGAATAGCCCAAAAATGAATTTTTCTGCTGGTTCTGAATATGTATACATTGGTTTTGTGCCTTTGCATTTTCTGCATGTCAACCCTTCCACCCCTATTTATGCTGTGGTAGACATGAATCTACACAGCTCTTTTATTGTGTGATAGAGTTTGTTCAGCCTAGGCCAGGTCTTTTCACATAAACTATTCAATATGTTTTTGTACCTGGGTGGGAGATAGGACCTTTTGAATATGAAACATGCACCCAACCACACATAGCTATGTCCCTTGAGAGAGAAATAGGTGAAAGTAGTCTGCTTCTAAAGTTTTAGAGACTGTATATATCAGGAGAGCCCAAACGATGGCCTATGGGCTGGATCCAGCCCCTGATGCCAATTCATCTGGCCCACTCCACCCGCACTGCTCCAGGACAACTCATGCATAGAATGCTACCGTAAATGCACCCGCAGCTGTCATAAACATTTTTACGACAGCCAAGGGTGCACAGACAGACAGACAGACAGACAGACAGACAGACAGACAGACAGATAGATAGATAGATAGATAGATAGATAGATAGATAGATAGATAGATAGATAGATTTAATTTATACCTTATAAATTCAATTTATGCCCTACAAAGAACTAAGCTTGCCCTATTTTGAAATAATACTTACAAGAAAAAAGAAGAACATGGTATCCCTATGAAAATAGAGGGTTTGTTTTCCCAAGATATTAAAATAGCATTTACTTAAGTACATCAGTTTAAAAAAATGTACATTGGGTGACAACACTGTGATCTTTGGAGCTTCCAGCTGCAGGGAAACAGAATGTAATTTGCTTAATTACTTTGGTTGGATGGGAGTGACTGTAATCATAACTGGAAGAGGAATCTGCTGCTAACTGAAGAATCGGGACAGCTCCTTCCTTCTGAAAGATGATAGGCATTAAATGACCACTACTCATTTTAAAATGTTATTACACATTCTTTCTCAGGACACTGGCTCTTTACTGAGTACCATTTGTTCCATTAGTCACAATACTCTAAAAACCAAACTAATGAATTAAACAAGCCATGTATGTTTAGTGCTCTACTTTAGTTTCAGAAGTATTTAAGACTTCAGACCCTTCTTCCTTGCTATTTTGAGGTGAATGAAAGAGTTAACTGTATGTCTAGTTAACTTTTAGGCCATAGTTTCTTACACATAAAGCTTAAGTTGCCTCAAATTTATAACCAGCCTGGTCACATTATCCTGCTATGGTAATAGAGTAAATCATACTGGCAGTGACTCAACATGGATCATCAGGCAGTGGTTAACTAACCTGACAAGCCTGAGGACTAATGGCCTTGTGTGGCAAAGTCCATGGGGAAGGATAATGATCCCCAAATGGATTAAATCTCACTTGAATCCATCTTGATGAAAGGCAGCAGCTTCATCCATCCTGGCCTGGGACTGATGAGGACTTTGTGTGCCAAAAGGGTTCAATACCATAAAGTGACTTGCAGAACTGGATCAGTGGTATAGGTGTCACACTGCAATGCAGCAGATAGAAGGCCACTGCATTATATTATTCCCAGGACAATCTTAAGAGCTGATCACCATGATGATAGCCAATATTCAGAATCAGATGCAGCACATGAAGAAGAAGAATCTTTATAAACAATAAATCCAATTCTGATGGGGAGTGGGGGATTAAGTACATGGCCTATTGAGATTCTACCTTTGATAGCATAGGAATTATTAGATGGTTGTTCACACCTTTCCTAAGGGCCAAATAACTGACCCTCTATCAATAGAAAAATGAATTTTTCAACACAGATTTTGACCTAAAATGAAGACGCGCCTAGACTCTTGTGTGCTACACAGAAGAATTTAGATAGCACTGCAGATGTGTAAAAATGTTTCTTTTTTTTAACGATGCAGCCATTTCCTCTCTTCCTTTCAATGTAAGCCTTTGTACCACTATTCCATTACTTCCATTCATTGTCACATACCTGTACTGCAAACAGAGTGATGGCCATAGGAATAGGCTCCGACTCCACAAGTGGGATGTTCAGTAGTATTGTCCTACAGTTGTAATATGGACTAAATTTGCCATAATTTATATACTTTGGCCATTGGTGGGCATCAGCAGGTTCGCACCAGTTTGCCAGAACCGGTAGCAGAAATTCTGGCTGGCCTTGCCCATCCATGTTTTGAAGAAAAAAAAGTAGTCCTAATTAAGGTGCAATGCAGGGCTTTCCCACTGGCCATGCCCACCATACCACGCCCACAGTGTGGTAGTAAATTTTTCTGGATGGAGCCCACCAATGACTTTGGCTTGCCTTTGGCAGTGCAATATTTCATTGTTTAATAAACAGATTCAAGAGGGTATAAATTGCTAAGTGGAATTAAACTATGCTTATATAAATATCTTCAAAAGGTTATTTGTTTGACTAGAAAGATCTCCCAAATTATTGAGATTATAAATAAGAAATTCTACTACTGGTTTTCTGAGGTAAACAAAAAGGTTAATTTTTATCTCAGATTTGGCTTCCTTAGAGCTTTACATGGGCCCTCAGATCATGAACTTTGAGTGGATTTAGCACATTTACTGAATTCTTCTGAAAAAGCATTGTCAGATTAATTTAAACTGTGCTATCTTTTTCCCCTGGCTACAAACGAAGTAGTTATGAATATTTTTGGAAGCATATTTGACCTCAGGAATGGACAGAGCTAGAAATACAGTACATAGGGATATGACTGATTTCCTATTTTAAATACCTGGATTGGTTATACTGTATTTAAAAATTGGTTCCTCCATAGCCTCCACTAAGCCTCCTGATAATTAGCTTTTACTGGCGCCAGATCATATATGTTTGCCACACTCTTCTTTGGAGCTTGTCATATAAACTGTGATGATGAGAGCTTTCCCATAAAGCTACAAAGTAAGCAATTCATCTGTGGTCCATTAGGGCCAATCATTTATTTACAGAACACTGGATATTATAATCAATATCCCCCCCCCCCAAAAAAAAAAAAAAGGAATGGTGCTCTTCTGCAGAATAAGAACCTTCATTCCTAGGCAGGCAGGACTGAATAGTAGGCCAAGGTGGAGGAAGTAAAAAGGACCAATATTGGGGGGCATGGGGGGGCGGCGGCGGCGGCGGCGGCGGCGGCACAATTATTTGTGGGAAGAGGTTGGAGATGGAACAGATAATGGGATTCTAACCTAGTTACACTTGCTAGTATGTAACATAAGACAAGAGCCTTTTAAAAACATTATTGCTACGTATTTTTTATTTTACTCTTTCTCCAAGAAGCTTAGAAACAGCACATAATATTCTACCAATTTTCTTTTCAAAACATTCTTGTGAAAAAGGACAGGCTACGAGATGGGCGAAGAGACCAAATGAACTGTGGTGAGATAGGGAGACATATAGGGTTCTGAACTTGGGGGGCCTTGGGCTAAAACATTACCTCCCAGTCATATTGCTTTTCAGTAAGACAAGATTACTAGATACAGAGCAATTTGGAATTGCTGTGGCAGTGGCCTACTTTTTAGCAAGTGTTACATAAGTAAGATTAAATAAGCCCTTATGGAGAACATAAAGGCATATGTGCTGTTTTGCCCACAGTCTAGTGAATAAAGGAGTAGACAGCACAAGATAGGTGGGGTGGTGGTGGAGACACCTAACTTTTGGTCCTGTCTAACAATGCGGGGTGAGGGGCCTTAGAGATTAAGACAATGAGCTTGATAACCAGAAATTTTGCAAGTCAGCAGTTCGAGACCCGGATGCTGTGTGACAGATGGAGCTCCTGTTGTCTGCCCAGCTCCTGCCAACCTGGCAGTTAGAGAGCAAGAAATTGCAAGTAGATAAACAGGTACCACTTCAGCAGGAAAGGTAACAATATTCCATTCACTTCTGTGTCTAGTCATGCCTGCCACATGGCACATGGAAACATCTGCAGATGCAGACAGTGCTGGCTCTTTGACTGTACATGGAGATAAGCATTGCCCCCTAAAGTTGGACACAACTGGCTTTCAAACAAGAGAGACCTTTGCCAACTTCACAGACAGCTATTGCTGTGCTATTCATGGCACAAATACCACAGGCTGGCTATTCATGGATATTGCTGTAACCTTCCAGAGAAAGCTAAGCCAGTCACCTTTAGTGTAGGGCGGTGGTGGATGACAGAGGAAACACTGCCTCTGACCTCTGCCTCACTTCCACAACATGGCTATTTATTGTCTGGCTTTTTCAACCATAGCTGGCTCAGAGGAATTCCTCAAAACAATACACTGTGGCATGGTTTATAAAAAAAACAAATCATGGTGGTCCAAGTTTGGTCTCCTGCAGTGTTTCAGTATGAGGAACTGCTTAGAGCAGCAGTGGCGAACCTATGACATGCATGCCAGAGGGGACACTCGGAGCCCTCTCTGTGGGCATACGCACCATCACCCCAGCACAGAGTTCACACCACCCCTCTGCCTAGCAGCCCAATGGGAGCATTTCCTTGCTTCTCCCATCACAGAGCTTTCCCCACCCCTCTGTTTGGGGTTTGCCATCACTGGCTTTGAGTCTGGTTTCATTGAAAACAATGTCCAAGTATGGGCCAGGCTGTGAAGATGATGCAGCAAGAGTTTTTCGGGGGACAATGGCTGGTCCACCACTTCCTTGGTTTCATGAAGGGGGGGCTGGCAGATGGTACTTGCCATTGTCACTGCTGCCTGCCTCTACCACTTCCTCTTCCCATTCATGTTTCTGCATGCAACAGTTGTGTCAGCATAGAATCCCTCTCTAAAATGTGGAATGGTGTATAACATCTGGTTTCTAGTAGAGACAAAGCTTGTGTAAGTCTTGGCCCAAAACAATATCAGCTTCTAGGAGTAGCAACAAGACTAAGGTACTTCCTTCAGGGCACAAATAAATAAGTAAATATTAGAACTGTCAAGTTTATAGTTGGGGCCATAAAGAGAAGATGTTTTATTAATCAGATAGGGGTTGCATGCAAAGGTGAAGATTTTTATTGATACATTATTTTGAGTACATTTTATATTTCATTTATTATGATTGTGTCATCCTTTAAAAACTGCACCAATGTTGCTGCCACCGCCGCTGCCGCCATTGTCCGACACGCCCCCAGCCAGCCCAGCTGAGGAGGACATTGAGCCCAGACTCCATCACGGATGTTGAACCCCAGGCTCCATCGCAGACGTCGAGCCCCAGGCTCTGTCGAGGATGTTGAGCCCAGTCTCCATCAAGAATGTTGAGCCCGGTCTCTGTCAGGGACATTGTGTGTTTGTTGATTGAACTTGTGTTATGTCATATTTTGTGATATAATTTGTGAACTTTTTGTGATGTTTTGCTGTATTTTTCTATACTGTTAGCCACCTTGAGTTGGTTTTACTGAATAGGGCGGCATACAAATCGAATAATAAAATGAAATGAAATCCTGCTTTTAACCAGTTTTATCCTGTTTTATGTAATCATATTTTATCTAATGTATGGTTAGATGACTAATCAGTTACAAAAAGATGATGATGACATCTAGGAGTAGGCATTTGAATCATGAGCACAGAGAGTGATTAACCTCTTCTCAGCAAAACCCTGTAGTCCTAGCGTGGCTTAGACTCCCACATGGTTTTGTGTTTAAAAACATCATTCACATAATCCACATGACATCTAGCATGAAACTTTGGTAGGCCTTAATTTTAGGCTCAACCTGAATTATAATCACTAATTTGGAAATGGAAATAGTTACAAAGCAAAGGAATAGCACTCTGCACTTACTCAGAGGGAATAATGTTTTGCATGTTGTTCCTATGAAAACAGTAAGAAAGGGTTCGGGATGTTTACTGAGGAAACTAAAGAGAAAGTTTCCTTGATTCATCAATTGATCAGATTATCAGGGGGTGAGTTCCTGCTGCACGCAACTTACTTTCCATTCCTTTCACTGCTGCACTGTTCTTCTCCAGGTTTAACCAAAACATTTCACAATCAGGTCGCTCCTTCTTTTGGTGGGGCCTGACAAGGGGTCTTTTACTTGTTTGGGATACCACTCTGTGATTGCTGCTGTCCAATGTCCGTCTGTCATTCGAGAGACGTAGCCAGCCCAGTGCAATTTCCGTTTATAATATTCAGAAGAGAAAGTAGATGAGTCGAGTAAATTAATGGCAAATATGATAAGGACCTTCAAACAGCTGATGGACTATCATGGAGATCATGGAACAGACTCTAGAGAGGACAGGATCAGAACTGAAAGGTGAAAACTGCAGACAGCAGTTTTCGGTAAAAGCTGTTCAGCAGTGGAACAAATTGCCTCTTTGAGGTGGTGGGCTTTCCTTCCTAGGAGGTTTTTCAGCAAAGGGTAAACAGTCACTTCTCAGGGTGCTTTCATTTCAGCCTAAACTGCAGATCCTGCCTTGGGCAGGAGGTTGGGCAGATTGATTTTATACGTTCCCTTACTTGTGCCAGCACTTAGCCTTGGCATCAAAAATGGGTTCAGATAAAGCTCTGTGTCAGTCTCCTGGCTCAGTAAAACCTGTATGTTGTGTGAGAAAAAAATTATCTAGTAAACAGGACTGGGTAAAAATGCCTGAAATGCAATTCATGATAGTAAAATTACAGTATTGGAGGCTGCAGTCCATGTTATCAAGCAGGAGAGGGAATAAAAATTACAAGTAAATGAAGCAGGAAGACCCAAATGGAAAAATCAGGTGTTTGCTTCTTCTACGAATGGCAGTACAGTATAAAGAAATTAGAAGCAGTTACATAAATTCTGAGAATACAAATGATTTTTCCATATGGGATCAGGGAATAGGTTAATGTGAGGAAAGGCATGATAGAAGGCAATGTCCTCTACCTAATGCTATTGGAGATCTGATGGGATTTCATTCAGTGCTTGGAAAAGTAGCTTTTGAGGAGGATGACTGACAACTGACTGTGCCGGCTGGAAGATTCTGGAAGTTGTGGTTGCTAACAGTTTTCCAGTCTTTGTTCCCATTTCTTCGAAGAAACTGGAACTGGAGAGAAACTACATACAAATGTTTTGCCCCTAAAGCCACCTACTAGTTCTTTCTCACACTGGGGTTGCTAGCAAGAATTTTATTTTAAACATTTTGCAGTCAGACCTCATTGTCGTAACTGCTGTTGTAACTTGTTGTCAGCTGCAGCTCATATCTGAGAAAGCATTTTTTTCTGAAGCAGGAAAAATGCCATTGGCATGAATTTGTTTAAGGTGGATCCCAGCATGCCATGAAGTGACCCACACACTATGGTCGTGGAGCCATCTCCTGAAGCACATATGAAATGAAACATGCATGATTTAACACCAGGACTGCAATGGACTGCGGTAGCCTTGAGGATATGGTTAGTTAGTCTGTTGTAACTACTGGGCCACATTAATTGTAAGTACATTCTATATGCCAGCAGATTTGGAAAACACAACAATGGTCACAGGATTGGAAAAGATCAGTGTACGTTCCAATCCCCAAAAAGGGTAATGCCAAACAATGTTCAAATTAAACAATTGCGTTCATCCCACATGCTAGCAAGGTGGTGCTGAAGATAATACAGGATAGACGGCAACAGCATGTGGAGAGAGAATTACCAGCAGTGTAGGCGGGGTTCAGAAGAGGCAGGGGGACTAGATACCACATTGCCAACATACGATGGATCATGGAAAAAAACAAAGGAATATCAGAAACAAGTCTACTTCTGTTTCATTGATTACACTAAGGCCTTTGACTGGGTAGACCACAACAAAATGTGGCAAGTAATTAAAGAGATGGGAATACCAGAACACCTTATATGCCTCATGAGAAATATGTACATGAATCAAGAAGCAACAGTTAGGACAGAATATGGAAGGACAGAGTGGTTTGGGATAGGAAAAGGAGTAAGACAAGGCTGCATTTTGTCACCCTGCTTATTCAGCGTATACACAGAACACATAATGCGCAATGCAGGGATGAAGGAATCACAATTTGGGATCAAAATTGCTGGGAGAAACATCAACAATTTGAGATATGCAGATGATACCACCCTAATGGCAGAAAGTGAGGAAGAAAGTGAGGAAGCTCCTGATTAGGTTGAAAGAAGAAAGTGCAAAAGTTGGCTTGAGACTCAATATAAAGAAAACCAAGATAATGGCAACAGGTCCTATCAGTCCTGGAAAATAGAGGGGGGGGGGAGTAGAAGCAGTGACAGATTTTACTTTCCTAGGATCAAAGCTCACTGCAGATGGAGATTGCAGCCATGAAATAAAGAGGTGACTGACTCTTGGGAGGCAAGCTATGAGAAACTTGGGGAACATAGTGAAAAGTAGAGACATTGTATTGTGAACAAAAATTGATATAGTCAAAGGTAGCAATGTATGGTTGTGAGAGCTGGACCATTAGGAAAGCTGAGTGCAGAAGAATAGATGCCTTTGAGATGTGGTGTTTGAGGAGAGTTTTGAGAGTCCCCTGGACAGTGAGGAGAACAAATAGGTCAATCTTAGAAGAAATCAACCCTGACTGCTCCTTAGAAGGTCAAATAGTAAAGATGAAGCTAAAGTACTTTGGACATCAAATGAGAAGAGAAGATTCACTTGAGAAAGCCTTGATGCTTGGAAAGGTGGAGGGCAAAAGAAGAAGGGGGTGGCCAAAATGAGATGGCTAGATGGTATTGTAGACACAATGGGCACAGAACTGAGCGAGTTGAGGAAGATGGTGGAGGACAGAAGTGCCTGGTGGACAGTGGTCCATGGGGTCACAAAGGGTTGGAATCGACTGTGCAACTGAACAACAAACCTGCAATGACCCCTATTCTTGTAACGTGACCAGAGCTTTGAAAAGTTAACTTCCTGAACTATAGCTGACAGAAGCTGCAATGACAGCTGAAGAGGAAAAGGAGGAGGAGATGATGATGGTGATGATGGTGATGATTTTCTGAAAGTTTACTGGATGACACATACAAGTGGAAATTCAAGCTGTTCTGTGCCTATGTCTTCTGGGGAAGATGTCCTGCCAAACATAAGATGACTATCTAGTCATCTTTTACAAGATATGGCTCTTTGTCCATGGAATTGTAACTGGTGACCCCAAAAGAACATGTAGTCCCCCTCCCAATCAATGCAAAAAAGTAAAATCTACATCATCACTGACAGTTGGCCACCCCTGATATGTTGGGTCCGATGTCCCAATATCTACTGAATTTGTATTGGATTAGTACATCACCTGCATTTCCATCAACTGCTCAACCTTATATGCTCACTTTTCTCCCCTCCCTCCATTGTTGAATCTGGATCTGATGGAGATGGTCTTTTTTAAGAGCTGCAAAGCACTGATCTTGAAGGAGTTCAAACATTTTTAAATTTATTTGAAAGAGGCTATTTTGAATTCAGTAATAAAAATTCAAAAATGCTGGCCCGAGTTACCAAATAATAAGTGGTTAAGATGAGGACTTGATGACCAGAAGATTGGCAGGTCAGCAGTTCAAGATCCAGATGCTACATGACTGAGTGAGCTCTTGTCTCTGTCCCAGTTCCTGCTAACCTAGCAGTTCGAAAGCAAGATATTGCAAGCAGGAAAGGTAAGAGCGTTCCATGCACTCCGGTGTCTAGTCATGCCTGCCACGTGACCAGGGAAACGTCTGCAGATGCAGACCCCACTGGCTCTTTGGTTATAAACAGAGATAAGCACTGCCCCCTAGAGTCATCCACAGCTGGCGTTTGAGCAAAGGAGACTTAAGAATATAATGATGATTAATGATGATAATGGGAGAAAGCATAGTTTAATAAAGGACAAAATTAATTCATTCCAAAAAAATTATACTAAATTGCATATAGGAGGAAATATTTCTAGTGACAAGATAAATTGATTAGAGTAAATGAAGTGTAAGAAAAATATTAGAGTAAATTTAGAAGGGGAAAGGTTAACATGGATTAATGTGTTATAGTTCTCTAAAAGGCTGAATACCTTTATGGACCAATATATAAACAAGGACCAAGCAGGTTGTAGATATTTTTAAAGCTTTTGATTCTCTGCAATGGGACTCGATAAAGGAATTGATCGAGTTATACGGATTTGGAACCAAATTTCAAAAAACAATTGGCAAATTATATCAGAAGGGAGTGGCAAGGGTCAGAGTCAATGACACTTATACAGCAGATATTCCACTAGAGGCTGGAACAAGACAGGGATGCCCACTATCCCCAACATTATTCATAATGGCTATGGAATTACTGGCAAACACAATAAGAAAAGATAGGGAAATAAAAGGATTAGAAAACAGTAAAATAAATCTATACGCAGACAACACTCTAATTATAATAAAACACCCTATGAAAACATTGATAGAATACAATTACATTTAAGTATGTTAGAAGAAATTACTGGCCTCAGAGTAAATTGGGACAAATCAGAAATGATATTATTCAGTAGTAAAAAGGAAGATCAGGACAAAATTAAAGTGAAATACAAAATACAGGTTAAAAGTAGTCTGAAATATCTGGGAATAACTATCTCAAACAACTGGGGGAAATTAAATAGTTTAAATTACAATAAACAGAAGAGAGAATTAGAAGAAAAGATAAAACAACATCAAAAACTGAATTTGTCATGGTCCGGCAGAATTGCTCTCTGCAAGATGATGCTGATACCGAAGATCAACTTCCTATTTGAAATACTGCCTATTAGAATATCAGATAAAGCGATGAAGGAATTTCAAAACAAATTAAATAATTTCTGCAATGGGAAACATAGAGTAAGGGTTTCAAAAAGTTTATGGTACGTACGACAGCAGGAGGGGGGATTAGGAAGCCCGAAAACGCCGCCGCTGCTGCTGCTGCTGCTGCCGCCGCGCCCGCGCCCTCCCGGCCCTCGTCACCGGCCGGGAGGAAGATAAAAGGGGCTTCCCTAGGCGAGGGAAGCCCGAAAACGCCGCCGCTGCTGCTGCTGCTGCTGCTGCCGCCGCGCCCGCGCCCTCCCGGCCCTCGTCACCGGCCGGGAGGAAGATAAAAGGGGCTTCCCTAGGCGAGGGAAGCCCGAAAACGCCGCCGCTGCTGCTGCTGCTGCCGCGCCCTCCCGGCCCTCGTCACCGGCCGGGAGGAAGGAAGGAAAAAGGAGCCTCCCTGGCCGCGGTAGCGGCAGGACTTCCCCCGGCAGAGCATTCCTCGCCCCGCCGCCACGGAACACACCTGCGGCCGGGGAAAGAGACTACCGCCGTGCCCAGCCGGGACTCCCTCCCTCCACCTCTTCCGGAGGCTATGTTCAAGGGCCGCGGCGGTGCCAGGACTCTCGATAATTGTTAAATTTTTTTGTGCATATTTGATGAATTTTGTAGTTTTATTGTTGTTGAGATTGATGCTTATTGAACTTTTGTGATGGAACGATGTTGAGTTATATATTGTATATTTATGTGATGTGTCTATGAATTTGTTGTTTACTCTGTGCTTGTGAACCGCCCTGAGTCGGCCCAGCCGAGTAGGGCGGTATAGAAATTGGAGTAAATAATAAATAAATAAATCTTAAAAATTATTATAGAGCGTTTCAGATAAAAAATGTGATGAAAATTTTGATGAGGGAAGAGACAATTTGGCAAGAAATTGAGTTGAAGGAATTGAGACAATTTGGGAATTCAGCTTTCTTAGATAAAGGAGTTAAAGTCACAGGAATTAAAAACAAAATGCTAAAAACAGTGTTGGAAGATTGGAAAAAATTAAAACAAGAGTTGGCACCGAATGTATCCCCAATTATCGAAATTCAAGATACAGTAATACCTCATATAACATTAGTATCGAATAACACGAAAATCGCATAACATCAAGGAATCTGGGGGGAAGAATTGCATCAGATAACATTAAGATCCTATGGGATGCTTCAGATAACAACCGCGAAAGCCTGTGTGGTTACAATGTATCTCTATGGATCCCATAGAGGATCAGATAACACGAAAAATCATATAACACGAAGACTTGTGGAACCAGGTTTTAGCGTTATATGAGGTTTTACTGTATTTAAAATTTTCCCATAAAGATTGACATAAAACCTGATATTTTAGAGAAAGGGGGGACAATGTTGGTAAAAGAGTGGATAAAGATATGTAAAGATAGGACAAAAAAAGACGAATTGTTTGATCGGTTGGGATTGAATTGGTTTCAACGATTTGCAGTAGAAAAGTGGAATAATAAATATTTGCAAGAAAAATTGCTAAAAAGACCGAAAACAGAAATTGAAGAAATAATATTTAAACTAAGGAGGGGGAAAATTGAAATTAAAGGGTTGGTCAGTAAAATATATAAAATACTGAATAAAGGGAGTAAAACCCAGGAAATATTGAAAAACATATGGGAAGAAGATCTAAAAGTGAAAATCTCAGATAGTGATTGGGAAAAAAAGTGGAGTAAAAGAATCATGAGAAATTTATCAGTAAGAGTAAAAGAGCACAACTACAAACTGTTATGGAGATGGTATCTGACACCTATAAGACTGCACCAGATAGATGAGAAAACGAGTAATAAATGTTGGAGATGCAAAGGTGCACTGGGTACATACGTGCATATGTGGCTAGACTGTAAAGTGGTTAATGCTTTCTGGACAAAAGTAGAAAAAGAAATAGCAAATATCATGGGACTACGATTAGAGCTAGAGCCCGATACAGTGCTACTGACAAATGTGGAAAAAATCAATGTGGACAAAGACAAAAAAGAGTTAATAGCCGTAATGCTGTCATCAGCAAGGCACTGTATTGCGAGAAACTGGAAGAACGATATTCAATTAAACACGGAAGACTGGTACAGAGAAATGTGGGAATTGGCGTTGAATGACAAATTGACATGGGAAGTGAAAGTTAGAAAGGGTATAGTCCAGGAGAACAGATTTTGGAGGATATGGCATCCATTTATAGAACATTCACTGTACAATGATAAAGCACCACAGCCAGCACCAGAACAAATGAGTTTTTGGAGGAACATTTGAATATGGATTAATTGTAACCTCTCTGGATACTGTAAATAGCACAGGGTGTTGAAAAGAGAAACAATTCTCTTTTCTCAAAATGTAATTGTATTTGTTTTCTCTTGTCGGTCCTACTTTTTTTCGTATTAAAAATTAAAATAGGTAGTTACGTATATATACACATATAGGTATTTGGGCGTAGGTGTATGTCCACATCCAAGAGTGGGTACAAATGTGCGCATATGTGTATGTGTGTGTGTGTGTGTATATATATATAGGTAAGTAGGTGTGTAATTGTACATAAACATATGTATATGGGTATTGAAATAATTACCGGTAAACAACCAAACAAAATATAAATATAAGTTGATGGAAAAATGTACTAGAATGCGAGAAATATATAAGACAAAGAAGCAATACCCATCATATGTGTTCATCTTTACCATATTCTAATGTATTTTCCTTTGTTTCATTAACATTGTACTGTAATGTAATGTTATAAATGTTTTCTTGTTATATACCTTTTTTTCTTATTGTTTGTCTTTTGTATGTCAGAAAAATTTAATAAAAATTATTTTAAAAAAATGTGTTATAGTTAGAACAATGGAGTAGAAAATGGAAGAAAAGAAATGATTGTAGTAAACTGACCAAATTTGAAGAAATTGTAGTTCAGAGAGAGGAACACGAAGAAAATAAGATAATGAAAGGGAGAATATGCAAAATTTATAAGATACCAGCCGAGATAGGGAATCATCAAGCAACTCTTAAAACAATATGGCAAGCAGATTTGAGGAGGGAAATAAGTTCCAAATGTTGGAAGAACTTATGGAATAAAAGACGTTTGAAACTACAGTCAAACTTTGCATAAAGAGCGCCTCGCTTAAAGAGCAACTCGCTTAAAGAGCAGAATTTTCTCTGAATGTTCGCTTCGCTTAACACATAAAACTAACCAAAAACTCACTTAACAAATAAATCAGGGTTCGCAATCCCCCCACACACACACACAGACAATTGGTCATTTACAATGGTGTTTCGCTTAAAGAGCAAACTCGCTTAAAGAGCAATCCTGTGGAACGCATTATGCTCTTTAAGCGAGGTACAACTGTATGTCTATAAAGATAAGACATAAATGTTATCAAGTAATATGGGGACAGTATTTGACACCAGTAAAACTGGATACTCTGGATTCCAATTGCTCCAATATGCATTCCAGTTACCAATGTTTATAAGCATGTCTCCTATTCAGTGGTGGGCAGCAAAAGGTTTGCACCTCCCCTGGCTGGGGGGGAACAAAATTGGGTGGCCTTCAGGCAGGGGGGTAGCAAAATTGGGTGGCCTTTGGGAGGTAGTGAAATTGGGTGGCCACACCCACTTCCCTGCCCTGCCCAGACTAATACAGCTACCATTTAAAAAGTTTTATTCTGTGAAAGCATATCGGAGAGTAAACGAAACGAAAAGACAAAAACATGGCACCTTAAAGACTAACTGCTGTATTTTAATGTGAGCTTTTGTGGATCAAGTCCAGTGGCTCTTTGGCTATAAACAGAGATGAGCACTGACCCCTAGAGTTGGTATCGACTGGCTTTCGAGCAAAGACAACCTTTACCTAATAACAAAAGATCCCTGATTGGTATTCAAATTTGACATCAGGTTTTGTCCCTGCAAGTGGGTCAAGGTTGGTAGTTTTTAAAGTGACTCCTTGATACAACTGTGAACCATTTAAATAGGACAAAGATGGACTATGAATGATATTTCAATTGTTAGTAGGGATAGGTTTATAAGGCCACCTATCCAAAGAACTGGAGCAGAGAAGACCATCAGGGAGTTAACTGAACTAGCTTACTCTTTTGTGCCATGGCACAAAATAAGTGAACAGAATAATACATTAATTTTTTGGAATAGTAGCTGTGTTAGTCTGTGGTTCAGGCATATCAAAAAACAAAACAAAATAAACAAAATAAAATAAAAAACACTGTAACACTTTAAAGACTAACTGCTATATTTTTATTTTACTAGGATAGTTTCTTTCATCACCGCAGTTACATATGTGCATGTTCTGTATGTTGATTTTGTTCCGGTGACACAAAGGATCTCATTGAGGGAAGATTAGAGTTGCATGTAAATTGCTATACTGTATATATAAAGCAGACGTCAGCAATTTCTGGAGGTATCCAAGACATTTGGTGGTCCCACACCTGTTCTGCACCCACACATCCCAAATATTTTTCTTGCTTTATTTATCAAAAACCCACTACAACACTACCCTACAGCATGTTATCACTATCACAACTCTGTGATATAGATGGAGTTGAGATAATAGCAATGTAGCCAATGGGGAACTTTAAATTGGGTCTCTTTGAAGACCTTTGTTTTATGCTACCTACTACACTAATGTTTCTTTGATCAAAGAAGCTGGAGAGAAATAAAAAGACCACTTTTCTTTTTGAGAAAGATATACATTTACCGGTCTTTTGTTGTTGTTATTATTATTATATTAACCATCTGTAGTAAAATGTATAGGCATAAAAATTGTAGTAGCATTGGTTGCACTCTTTGAAAATAATTAGTTGCATGTAATTAGTTACCTTTGTTGGAATACGTAATATGTCTGGTAATGTGGCTGCTAGCCACAAAATAGCACAGGAATTTTTCAGATTTTATGTTTTTTTTCTTATCAATATACATGGCCCAAAAAGGGCATTCTTTGGTTTTATCTTGTTGCATTTTTCTAAGTACAGTAGTTGGACTGGGACCAGGAGTTCACCTGCCCACTGTTCTTCCTGGAAGAACAGTCAACTGGTGTGGTCCCAGAATGCTCCTGGAAGAAGCAAATGGTAAACAACTCCTGAGTGCATTTAGATCTGTGATGGCAAACCTTTTAGAGACCAAGTGCTGAAGGAGAAGGAGGCAGTGCGCAGGCAGCCACTGTGTGTGTGCATGGCCTCATGTGATGTCACTGGTGCACCTTGAGCAGTGCACGCACCCATGTGATAATACCAGAGGCATGCCAGCAATGTCATGCCACCGCCTCCGAGGTGGGATTTCAACCTCCCCTCTTGGGGTGGGTGGGGAAGCGGCACTGACACTGGCACCAGTGTTGCATGCCATTGCTGGCATGCTCCAACCCCCACTGCCAGTGCTGGTGCCAATGGCAGTGTCGCTTCCCCACCCACCCATCTCCCTCTGCCAAAGGGGAGGCTGAAATTCCACACCTGCCCATGCCCTGCTGACTCCTCCTAGGGGAGTGGGGGGTGGGTGTCTGGTTGCCTCACCTTGTCCCTGCTGCTGCCTCCCAGGTGGGATTTCAGCCTTGACTTTGGCGGAGGGAGTGGGGTGGGGTGGGGAAGCAGCACTGCCATTGGTGCTGGTGGCATGGGGTGGGCTGGGGTTTGCCCACAATGGCACATGTGCCCACAGAGAGGGATCTGCGTGCCACCTCTGGCACATGTGCCATATGTTTGCCTACACTGATCTAGATGCTAGACAGATCTAAGAACCATGGAATTGATTGACTTCATGCGATCATCATTATCATCATCATCATCACCATCAAGTATTTGGAAGGTACAATAATAAGATTGGGCACTGGATGAAAGCAAGTATCTCACAGGAAATAGCAATACAGTAATACCTCAGATAACGATTGCATCAGATAATGGTAGAATCGTATAATGATGCCTTTTTGGGGGGGAAATGTGCATTGGATAATGATCTGTTAGTGCTATCCGATGCAATCATCTGCTGGGGCAAGGGGGGCTGGAAAGGCGAGGGGGGCTGAGGGCAATCACTGGGTTTGTCCCGTGAAGCACCCCCCCAGCCCCAGCTAGCGATCGCTGGGGCTGGGGGGTTCTTCGGGACACACACCGTGTGGGTTGTCCCCGAAGCACCCCCCAACCCTAGCAATCGCTAGCTGGGGCTAGGGGGTGCTTCAGGGGACAAACCGTGCAGCCGCATGGTTTGTGCCTGAAACCAAGATGAGCTCAGGCTAGCGATCGCTAGCCTGAGCTCAGCTTGGCTTCGGGCACAAACCGCATGGGTTGTGCCTGAAGCCAAGTGGAGCCCAGGCTAGCTAGCCTGGGATATACTTGGCTTCAGCCACAGTTAGCCAGGGCTCCGCTTGGCTTCGGGCACAACCCACCCGGGCTGTGGCCGAAGCCAAGCAGAGCCCAGGCTAGCTAGCCTGGGCTCTGCTTGGCTTCAAGGACAGCCTGGGCAGGTTGCAGCCGAAGCCAAGCAGAGCCCAGACTAACTAGCCTGGGCTCCGCTTGGCTGCAACCTGCACAGGATGTGGCTGAAGCCAAGCGGAGCCCCGGCTAACAATCGCTAGCCAGGGCTTAGCTTGACTTTGGGAAGAACCCATGTGCCCATGCGGGTTGTCCCTGAAGTCAAGCTCAGCCCTGGCTAGCGATCACAGGGGCTGAGCTTGACTTCGGGAACAAACCGCGCAATTGCGCGGTTTGTCCCCCGAAGCCCCCCCCCCCGAGCCCCATGGATCCCTGGTTTGCTTGGGGAGGGAGAGTGCTTTCCCTCCCCAAGCCAACCTGATCTCCACCCTGTTCACTTTCCTCTTTGGAAAGGGAACAGGGCTTTTTTTAAACGTTGTTCGATGAATGCATCGGACAATGCTAAACATTGGATAACATCATGACTTGTGGAACCAAGTCATAATGTTATCTGTGGTATTACCAGTGATGGGATGTCCCCGGTTCCAGACGGTTCCCTGAACCGGTAGGACCAATTCCGGAGGGTTCTCCGGGAGGGGAGTCCACTTTTGGGGTGTCCGGTTCCGGACGCCTCACCGAAAGAAATTTTAAAAAAAAAAATCAGAGCTAAAATGGCTCCAATTGACTGCGCATGAGCAGAAACTCAATCTGACGCATTGCACATGCAGTCAATTGGAGCCATTTTAGCTCCAATTTTTTAAAAAATTGTTTAAAGCTTTCAGGACGGCGGCGGCGGCAACAGCCCTCTGAGAAGGGCACCTCCCGCGCGGCACGTTGAGGGCTGCCTGGGCAGTCCACTGCCGACAAGCCCCATGCCCTGGGGACGCCCGGCGCAGTGCACCGCTGACGCCTCCTCCTCCGCCGGGCGCCTGTGGGCTGGGTGCCTGCAACCGCCGTCCGCCACCGCCGGAGCTGCCGCTGGCTGCATTCCTGTGGCCTCCTCCTTGGGCCAATCCCTTTTTAGCCCAGCGGCGGTGCGGCATGGGGACGGCCCAGGGAGGCTCGGCAGCCGCGGCTGGAGCCACCGCCAGAGCCACTGCTGCCCGCCGCCCCTGGCCGTGGCCGGAGCCGGGCTAAAAAGGTACCAGCCCGAGGAGGATGCCACAGGGGTGCAGGCAGACTCCGGCGGCGGCGGCTGTGGACGCAGTCGGGGTGCCGGGTCCCAAGAAAGGTAAGCGAGGGGTAATTTATTTGTGTTTTGGGTGGGTGGTTGTTTTTATTTTATTTATTTATTTATTTATTTATTTATTTATTTGTGTCTGGGTGGGTGGGCTGAGAGGGAGGGGTGTGTGTGTGTATGTTTATGTTTATTTTTATTTTTGGCCCCGCCCACAACGTCATGACGTCATGACGTCATGACGTCAGCTTCGGCCATGACGTCATGACGTCATGACATTGACCACGCCCATGACGTCCGTGACGTCATGGCGTGGTAGTAGAATTTTTGTCATCCCATCACTGGGTATTACTGTAATTGTATCTTGTCAAGTCAGTGCTGGCTTACAATGACTCCTTTCAAGGTTTCCTAGTAGAGATCCCCAGAAGTGGCTTACCATTCCCTTCTTTTGGGGACATCCTGGGACTGTGCAAGTTGGCCAAAGCACACAGGCTGAACTCCCAACCTCTGATGTTGCAGCCAGATACCTCAACCACTAACCCTCACAGGAAACATTTTACTGTATTTTAGAGAGCCTCCTGCAGATCAAATTAAATACAACAGACATCCTGTGTGAACAGAGCAAAGATGGCAATAATTTGGCAGCCAAAATCAATTAAGAACACAAGGAATTGCTTTTAAAATGTGACTAATTAAAGTTCTGATGTGAGTAAACACACCAAACAAAAATAATAATTCTGTTAGCAGTATCACATTGTAATGAATTGTTGATTATAAATTTGTGTGCTATAACTGTAAAACCCAGAGGTAAATGAAAATTGCAGTAGAGTTGCTGTAGATAAATCTATTCCTATGACTAAAACACACACATGGAAAAATAATAACCCCATAATTTCATGTTATTAAAAAACTGTGTGGTCTACCCAGACTACTTCTGTGTGGTAAATGTGCTACTAGTTGAGAACCAAGTGCTCTATGGTAACTTATAAGTGCCTGTGGGAAGGAAATAAATATTAACTGTAAGTTTCCACACATCTCAGACACCTATCAAACTTGGAAGGCTGAGAGCCAATTACAAATAAATACCACTCAAAAGTAAGAAAACAGTAAACACAGAATAAAAAACACAGCTGAGCCATTCTGGGTGAAATTAAGGGCCACTTTTATGTCAGAAAATTAGGTTCATGACAAACCATCTCCTGCTAGCAAAGGAAAAGTCAAGCAAACTGCAGTACCAATATCAACAAAGGGGTTATAAATTAGCACTCCCCCATCAAAATATGTTTTATATAGAGTCAAAAATTTTAAAAGCTAGTTTAAAAATTACACCATACCTTTAGAAATCAAGAATGTGTGTACATGTGTATTTTTTCAAGGAAGTCTCATATTCCTTACACATAGTCTGTTTCAATTTGGAGCAGCTTCTGATGCTGACCCTGAAGCAATGTTGGGCTGATGGTACCCAGTAATCTTTCTGAAATGCAACCGGGGGGGGGGGGGTTCTCTCTTTTTATTTCAGACTTCCTTATTACCTCATTTCCCAAACATTCTGCAAAAAGTATTACTTTTTAAACAAGGCACTCAAGGTGTGATCCTTTTTACTGGCCTGACCACACATCTAAAATGAGCAAGTCCTGGACAATAGTCCTCTTCATTGGGCCATGAAAAACTTAGCAAGGTCAAGCCACAGATTATCACCCCTGGATATGCATTCAGACATCCTGGCAAGACATTCAGAGAGTGATTAAATGTTGCAACCTTTGGTAGCTTCTTTTCTCCAGGCAGAGACATCAACCCTTTCTTCATGTGGCCAGGAAGAAGTGCATGGCTCCAACCTCCCCTAACCTTGCTCCTACTTTACTTCCACTTCCACTTCCGCACCACCACCACCACCACCATATACTTCATACTTGGTTAACATACGTGTCCTTTCTTGACCTTGTGTTGAAGCCCATGGGTCAATGACATTAAATCAACATCACAGAATGCTCTGAATGAGCAACTTCCTCCAGCGGGTCTGAGACCTTGAAGGGTGGGGAAAGGGCCAGGCTTCCTCATGCTTTTGCTGCCTGAAACAGAGTTGTACAGGGTCCCCCTTTCCAAACATTTTGAATAATGGCAACAAAGCAAGCTAATTTAGCACATGAGACACTACAGCAAGTTACACAAATGTATCTTCCATATGTATTAGGCCTACAGTTCACAACAGGCCAAGTCAGTAATGTAGTGATGAGGGCCAAAAACAGCTGGAGGAACACAGTTGCCTCACCCATGTGATACAAATACCTCTCCCTCTAGGTCAGTGATGGTAAACTTTGACACTCCAGGTGTTCTGGAACTTCAATTCCCAGAAGTCCTGATCAGCAAGAGTGCTGTCTTAGGCTTCTGGTAATTAAAGTCCAAGAACACCTGGAGTCCCAAGGTTTGCCATAACTGCTATAGGTAAAAGTGAAGGCCTCCCTTGCTCAAGAGCCAATCGTATCCTACCCTAGAGGGCAGTGCTTATCTCTGTTTACAGCCAAAGAGTCTGCATTTGCAGATGTTTCCACGGTCATGTGGCAGGCATGACTAGATGCTGGAGCACATGGAACACTGTTACCTTTCCCATCGGACCAGTACCTGTTTATCTGCTTGTAATTTCTTGCTTTTGAACTGCTAGGTTGGCAGGAGCTGGGATAGATGATGGGCACTCACTCTGTCATGCAGCACTTGGGTATCAACCTTCCGATTGTCAAGCTCAGCATCCTAACCACTTATCCATTGCAGTCTGCCTCTCCCTCTCCCCTCCAGTAAAAAAATAGAACAATAGCAAAGTAAATAATTAACAACCTGCTGCCCTTTCACAGTACTTCATTTCTTCTGTCTGATATTGTTGCCTCACTTTGACTAATAGCCGGACCACCCCTGGCCAGTTGAAGAAAAGACCTCAGCCTCAAGTGTGAAATGGAAATGGTTCTTCAAGAGAAAAGATTTAATGTATGAGGGTATGATCTCCAGAAGTCCTAATTCAGGAATGTGTGGTCCTAGGGCCTTCGATCCAATAAGTTCAACTTTGCAGCTAGTCCTAATGGAACCTGTATCCAGTTTCCAACTCCTTTGCCTCTGCTGCCATTGGCCTGATGGACCCAACCAGCCCCATCTTTATCAGAGTCAAAATAAAGTCTGCTTCTCATTATGTGGGGGAGGCTGGCAGACCTCAGTTTTCATGCATAATATGGAGGTCAAACTGTTCTGGTAAGCTTTTATTATTTCATTTACCAAAAAGGGAAAATGAAGTACACAGAGCAGTCAAAGAGGCTTGCCAAGTTAGTGGAAGAGCTCAAAATAGAGATACTGGCACCAAGGTTTCCATTTCTACTCAAAAAACACATATGCTCTCTACAACACATAAGACACAGCTTGTTAACATAACTATTGCTTTTTCCTCAGAGAAAGATTTTGCAAATACATAGCCATCAGATTCAACATGGGCAAGTACCTGAAGAGACCTAGTGTTGTGGAGTGGGCTGAATGACAGAGACATGGGTTTGAATACCTACTTTGTCATGGAATCTCAGCAATGGGAAAGCCACTCCTTAAATATGTCAGATACCTTGAAAACCCTATCAGGTTCACTGTGAGCCAGATATGACTTGACTGTACCTAAAAACCAAGAAAGGTCTGGAAGCCAAGAGCATGTAAACAGGTTACCAACCTCTAATCGCTATAACTGGGGAATAAGCAAGATATGATTGTGTGCGCACCTACAGCTAAGAGGATTTAATATTACTTATCTATTTGAGTGTTCAGGAGTTTGGATGTATTCACCTGTGAATGTCTTCCCTTTTGATAATATGTCGTTGTTGTTGCTGCTCGTATCTAAGCACACACTTTTCCTGGAGGTCATTTTCTCAGCTGGTGGATGCATCTCTGGTGACTCCACAAACTGATCCTGACATGGAACATGCGACCAGACACAGTACACTGAATAGATGGTGGAGGACATGGTTGGGTTTGACAAAGCTTCTGTCACTTAGCCTCTTCATGTCTGTGGTGTTCCCCTTCAAAGTGATCAGTAGCAGCAGAGATGGTATGGCATGATACTGCTACAGCATTCATTTCCCGCATGAATGTATGAGAACAGAATTATGGACTATGGAGGTCAGTGGCCTGATTCACAATAGCATATATTCCATCCCATACTGCTTAGTGCACTCTCCGGGCGTTTTACAAGGTACAGTAATCAGCATTTTGCCCCCAACCTGCTGGGTACTCATTTTACCAAACTCAGAAGGATGGGAGGCTGAGTCATCTTTGATCTCTGTCAAGATCGAACTCACAACATGAGTAATTTGGGCTGCAGGACAGCAATTTAACCACTGCACCATGAGGGCTTCTTGTAAGTTGTTAATTAGGAATCAAAGGTTGGTAATAGTATTATCACTTGCACAACGAGCCCATGAGTTTCCATGGTTGAGAAGGGATTCAAACTAATATCTCCTAAATCCTAGTTCATCACTCTATAACAGGGGTTCCCAACCTACGGTCAGTGGGCCAGATCTAGCCCATGGTGCCATTTCATGTTGCCCCCACCCCACCAAGGGCATTCAAGAAACAAAATGGCCACCCATTTGAAGCTGTTGTGACAAAATGACTGCCCCCATCATGCAGGGAGGGCAAAATGGCCATCCAGCCCTTGAAGCTGACTGAGAGAGCGTGACCCGGCCCCTGACCTGAAAGGTTGGGAACCCCTGCTTTATAACAACATCCCTCCCATTCAGGGATTATACAAGTAAAAAAAAAACAGGTCCTTGTGAATGCATACACACATATAGCAGTCTGATTTAACTCTGTATGTGTTATCTCTCCATGTTCCATAATTTTGGGATCTGGAGGTTGATATGACTTTGTGCTGTAGAGCTTCAAAATGAAGCAGAGGATTCTAAGCAAACCACTGAAATTAAAATCCTAGGTTCTTTTAGGATTGAGCCAGGACATTTAAGCTGCAATCAACCTGCTATTAACTGTGTGGGGAAGATACATTTCTTGTTGAGCAAGGAATATGTGGTGTATAACCCCCTCACTGCAGACATCTAAACTTCCAACCACTCTCCTGTCCTAACTGCTGCACAGATCCTCCTTTAATTCTTGAATGCACTTAAAACTTGACAAGTCCCCGTGTTCCTTCCGCCTTTCCCAGCTCTCACATTGTGTGAGCCACTGAGCTATTGTAGCTACAGCAGCAGTGTGACGTTCGCTAGCTGCAGATCTAAATGCTGTGTGGATTTGCGGGCTTGCTCCATTAAACCTACAACAATGGCTTTACTGTAACTAGGTTAACTGGAACTTGGCAAGAGGCTGGTGGAGAGTGGCGGCTCGCTCCTCTGCCTTTCCAAGGTGATGCTGGCATGATTATTTATTTGTAGAGCTAGAGCACCCGCTAGGCATAAGGTCCAAACCACATTTTAAATAAATTAAATAAGCTATGCTCTCTCTTTTTTTTCCTAATAGCACTAAAACCACTGCTCAATCACACCGGTTTTCTTTGCACATCACTTTTAATTGTGAAACATCTTCTAATTAGTATTACTGTATAATGGATCCTTCATGAAAGCCAACCTCTCCCCCTTTCCCTCCCTTTCCTCTTTTTTTAAATTTTATGTTAAGCCTCTGCTTTCCGTGCTTTTCTTTTTTCAACTTTAATTTTCTGTGGGACGCTGTCTCATTAGCCTTCACAGGGCAAAGGGCATGTATCAAATTACTGAAGAGGATTATTGTATTAAGATTAGATCAGGCCAGTATAGCTTGACACTTTTTGAAGGGTATTCGGTCCTAGGCACCATTTGTTAATGCAGCCAAAAGAACTTGGAAATGGTAAAAAGGCATTCAGATACCTGTTTCAAACAACAACATTCTGGAGCAAAACTTGGGAAGGTTACTTCTTTTAACCCCAAATCACAGAGTCCCCCAACTGGCATGGCTTTTTTGCACAATCCCAAAAAAAATTGCTTTTCCAGGCTCTGTTCCATACACCTTAAAAATACAAGGCATATACTGCCTGCCTGAGTTTACTTCAGCAAACAGCAAGATAGTGCAGGCTCCCATTCCAAGTTAAAGAAGGGCAAACCCAACTGGCAAACACACTTCCTGGGTTTTCTTCTTCTTCCATGTCTAGACCTGACATGAAACTGCCAAAATGAAGGCACCTTTTGGTGAGTTCATTCTGCAGTTCCTTTTGCCTGACCTAGTGTGAGAAAGATTAGCCAGCAACACAAGGTTACTGTTGCCAGTGTATACCCGATTGTGGTTCAAAAATACAACAATCTTTGAGGAGGCTCCTTCTGTGTTCCCCACTTTCTGGTAATTCATGAATTCTCCACCACACTTGAGCTCAGCAGTACAATTCAAAGGTTCTGAGACAAGTCACTCAGCACTAATAATGTGAACTTGATTTGTAGATATCCTTTACAATTAACCAAATCATCTTGATTTATACTCATCCATATGAGGTCTAGAACAAAGTAGAATAGGCAGATTCAGTTCTGGATGCAACAAAGTGGATTTACAAACTGATTTGTGTCCAGAGCACAGATAGGATTAAATGGATCGTAAACTACTTTGAGGGGTTTTCTTTTGTAAAAACAAAACTTAAAGGTGCCTAGTATGGAACCTGCTCAAGCAAATTGTCGTATCTCCAGATTTCCTACCAATACAAAACCAAAAGGCACTCACACCCACTTTGGTTTTGCAACACATATCAATGGAATGCATACAAATCAGTTTGGATCTGGGCATATAGTGAATCAGGAAATTTTGTGGTTTGGAACTCCCAGAATTGTATCTGAGAAGTTATTGGAAAATACAGTGATTTTGAATTTTAAAAAAAACAGGCATGGCTCATCCCTATAGGGCTACATATTACTCAGGGCAGTTCCATGAAGTTCTTGCCTACTCCTGACAAAGCAACCTCAGTATGGATGTTGAAATCCTCCATGCAACAAGTGGAAGGAACATAAATCAAATTCTGGAGAGCAAATGTGCTTGCTTAGTAGTAGAGACTGTTGAGCCCTCACTATCCCAGGCAGCCACAGTAAAATATGCACATTCAAATGCAACGGAATGCAGAATGGGGCACCTAGTGAAAGGAATGAGCTCACTACATCTCTCTGCCCATTAGGTCTCAACTGCAGCTGAACAGAGGGAGAGCATCCCCACTGCATTTTATCCAACCAGGTCACCATAATGCAAGCAGATAAATACATTCATACCATAATAGGTGCTCAATGGTTGTTATTCTCCTGTTCACTGGCCTGACATTGAAGAGTCTTATTTTCATTCTAAGGAACTGCTTCCAAAGCTGTCCAGGGTAACTTAACTAGGGCACAATTTGGGAGCAACCAACAACTCAGCCTCTTCCATGACACAACTACCTTCCCAGCTCCATCAACCCAACAGCTTATGGCTCTTCCCTCTGCCACAATGACAAAACAACATAATGGTACATTCCAAACAAAAAACAAAACCTGGGGAGGGAGTTTGCACTAAGGCAGCAATAGAACCAGAGGAAAAAACTGATCAAACATAATGCGGTGGAAAGGAAGCTCTGGGTATTTACAGTAATTTTTGGATTGCTGCAGGAAAGTCCTCCTCATGTAAAGGAGTTTGAAGAATACTGCCTGGCCAAAATGAACCAAAATATTGAAAGAAATATGTTCTTCACATGGATGCCGAAAGCAGATAAACTATGAATCAATATTTAATTAAATTTTGAAAACAAATTAAGAATTGCAGGTTCGGAGGAGCTTCTAACAAGGGAGAGGCTTGTCTGTTATATGAGAGAAATGCCCTTGGAAAGCAGAAATATGTCCCTGGATGAAAGACTCTAGATTTGTAAGGTATCAGAAATTGTAAAGATATTTTTACATGGTTAGCGTGTGGAAGGAAAGCATGTAAAAAGGCCAGTGTCAAAAGAGAAAATATATTCTTTGCAAGCACCTGGGAGTGGGTGATACAGAAGGGTGAGGCATGCAAAAATTGTGGTAGGAAGCACAGTCCTGAGTAGTTTTGGGTACTTGGAAAATTGTGGTAAGAGTAATCATTTTGCAAAGGTTGAAGAGGAGACCTCTTGAGTTGCATTTTACTTCCTCTTCCAGGAGCGATGAGGGCATCATGGGCAGGATGAATCGCAGCAAACCCATTCATGTGGATTCACAGGGGGCTTGAGCTTCTGGGAATTGAAGTCCAAGAACATCTGGAGTGCCAAGGTTCACCATCAAGGTGATATATCAAGTTAATCAGCTAGAATAGAAAGTTTACTGTTGTTGTTTTTTATCCTATTAAAATGTAAGCCACATCGCCAGATTTAGGTAAACAATATCAATTTCTCCAAACAGCATAAAAAAGTAGGAACTAACCTCTTAAGACTGCATTCCAAGAACTATTTAACAATTATGTTAATCATTACATGCCATCAATGCAATTAAGAATTACACTAATTTTAACTTAATTTAATTTTTAGACTTGTATGCTGGCCACTCGCAGAGCGACTCTGGGCGGCTAACACAGATAAAAAGTATATAATTACAGTTTGTATCAATAAAAGTTGGCTTCTACTTGACAGCACTTGGCTATCTTGTTGACACTTGCATGATATTAAGGATACACTAGTGCCCCGGATAACATTCTGACTTGGTTCCACAAGTCATAATGTTATCAAGTTTTTAATGTTGTGTGATGCATTGATCACATTTTTTAAAAAAAAAGCCCTGTTCCCTTTACGAGGAGGAAAAGGAACAGGCAGGCGATCCAATTTGCTTGGGGAGGGAACGTGCGTTCCCTCCCCAAGCAAACTGGCAGTCCCAACATGGGATTGCCCTTTGCTGGTATCAGCGCTGGGGTTGGGGGGAAAGAACATGCGTGCATGGCAGTTCTTTCCTCCAATTCCAGGGCTGATCCCATGCTGCCATCGGGGTTGGGATTGGGGAAAAGAACGTGTGTGCACAGCAGTTCTTTCCCCCAATCCCAGTGCTGATTCCAAGCTGGCATCGGCACTGGGGTTGGGGAAAGAATGAGCTTAGTGATCCGGGTCGGGGGATGTTCTGAAGAGAGGCTGGGGACACTTTTCTCAGCCTCTCTTCAGAAGCTCCCCCCCCCCCGGCCTGGATGGCTAAGCCCCTTGGCAATACATGTGGGGCGGGGTTCTGAAAAGAAGCTGGGGGGGAATTTCCCCAGCCTCTGTTCAGAAACCTTCACCAAGATTGCTAAGGGGCTTAGTGATCAGGGGGGCATTCTGAAGAGAGGCTAGGGACCCTTTTCCCAGCCTCTCTTCAGAAGCACTCTGGCCCCACCTGGATGGCTAAGCTCCTTAGCAATCCAGACCTGGGGGGGGGGGTCTGAAAAGAAGCTGGGAAAAGTTTTTCCCAGCCTCTGTTTAGAAACCTCCACCTGCATCACTAAGGGGCTTAGCCATCCAGGCGGGTGTGGATGGGTTCTGAAGAGAGGCTTGTAGAAAACAATCTGGGGGGAAAGTTGCTTTTTTTATAGCCCTCAGTCCTCTGGCTTTATTTATGAATCCCGAAATGTTAAAGGATACTTGTTGCAGTAACTACAGAGGTGTTTTATAAAAATGGCTTTTCCAATCTTTAACCAAAGAAAACCGTGGATCTCTCAATTCCACCAATATATCATCTCCCTAGGCATTTTGAAAGCATGAGTTCAGATTCCTTAATTGATATGGTAGATGCTTGTTCATGGCAGTAAGTCCTATTCTTGCTAGTCTATTTATTTATTTATTTATTTATTTATTTATTTATTTATTTATTTATTTATTTATTTTATTAGTTCATATTTCTCCACCACCCTTCTCACCAAAGTGACTCAGGGAGATTTACAAGAAATAAAAAACATCACAATAAAACGCAAACACTACCTAAAAACTTCAAATACAAAACTGTTAAAATTAAATTTTAAAATTAAAATCTAAAAAGATTAAAAACATACCAAATGCTTTTGTTGTTAAGTCGCACAGTCGATTCCAACCCATGGACCACTGTCCACCAGGCTCTTCTGTCCTCCACCATCCTCCTCAACTCGCTCAGTTCTGTGCCCATTGTCTCTACAATATCATCTAGCCATCTCATTTTTGGCCGCCCCCTTTTTTGTAACAAGACATTTACTAAGCAAGAAATGCTTGCTGAGCTTAAATAATATGTTCAATGGATTTTGAATAATCACCTCATAGGAAAAGTAGTTATTTAATTTAATTGTTGGTCGATGTTCATTGTGAGACATCTTACAGTATTGTTTATACAAAGTCATTTTACGACTGTATTTTTCAAACGTCTTTTGTTAGAACAGTGCACAGTAACCTTAGGGGTTTTATTTTAAAACATAATTTGTTAGAATTCATTAGAAAGTAATGGAGAATGCTTTAGAAACATAAAGGAATGGGCAGATAATCACTTATCTTTTTTTTCTAAATAGTCTTTAACTAGAGAAAAAGAAATGTTGGTAAAAACTTATTTCATGCCAGCTGCTTGACTGACATCAACAAAAATAAACAAAATAAAACAAACAAAAAAATAGAGATGGCAGTGCCAAAACTATCACAGCTGCCTTCAAGTAAATATTTGTATTTTATTTCTAACAAGCAAGTTCAGGATAGAGAGTTCACTTCTAGATATTTCTCTGCACTGTTGAATGGCATTTTCAAACAACTTGATTTAACACCCACACATCAGATATTACATACAAATCGTTATTGCCTGAAGGCATGTGAAATATATTTACTGCTCCGAATATATAGTTTATCTTACATACAATGGTGCCAAGAAGATATGCATACATATGAATAATATCTATGAATGAGTCAAAGCAGAATTGGTTTTATTGTTGATTGTGTTTTTAATTGTTGTTCGCCGCCCTGAGTCATTCGTGAGGAGGGCAGCATAGAAGTCTGACTAAATAAATGCAAAAGCAGAGCTAAAAAAATCAGTTTTCATTCCTTTTTTATACAAACTTTCAGTACATGCGAGGAAATACCACTGCCCCGTTTCATCCATTGGTTTATAAAGATACAGATCAGGCGTGCCCAAACCACAGCCCGGGGGCCAGATCTGGACCCCGATGCCAATTTATCCGGCCCGTGCCACCCTTGTTGCTCCCAGAAGCGGAAGTAAAACGCACCCATACAGGCGTGTTTTACTTCTGCTTCTGGGAGCAACAAGGGTGGCATGGACTGGGTGAAGTGGCATCGGAGGCCAGATCTGGCCCCTGGGACATAGTTTGGGCACCCCTGAACCATGTGACCAGCCCATGGCCCGAAAAGTTTCAGCACCCCTGATATAGATGAAGTGTACCTTGAGTTACTGACAAAATATGCATCTGAAGGAAGCAGTTACATCTCAGGATGGAATTAGTTCCATAACTTGGAGGACAACCATAGAGAAGGCTCTTTCACACAAATCTTTCACACTGATCTTAGAAATGGGACTGGCCTTTTTGTTATTTTGCCATCAAGTTGCACTGAAAAGGACAGCGCTAGTGCTAAATTATGATTTACTACTATATTGAGCATATTTCCCCAGCCTTGGCATGCTTGCACTGGCTTCCTGTACCCTACTGTGTCCAATACAAAGTGCTAATGTTATCATATAAGGCCCTATATCTGTGATGGTGAACCTTTTACAGACTGAGTGCCCAAACTCGACAGGCTGCCATCCATCCCGCAGAGGGGTGGGGGTAGGAAGCGCTCCCATTGGGCTGCTGGGCAGAGGGGCAGGGTGAACTCTGTGCTGGGATGACGGCACACATGATCACAGAGATGTCTCTGAGTGTCCCCTTTGGCATGCATGCCAGATATTTGCCACCACTACCCTATATGGTTTGGGACCTTATTATCTGCCGGAGCATCTCTCCCACAGAATAACTCCCTGCCTCACCCAGTCATTGCAATCTGTACAGCTCCAGATGCCAATCCCAAGGATGCCTAAAAAGGTTATGACAAGAAACATAACCTTCTCAGTGGTGGTGTCTATAGTTTGGAAGTATTACCAGTTGAGCTGTGTAAGGCCCCATCTGTGGACATTTTTATGAATCAGCTCAAAACCTTTCTCTTCAAGGAGGCCTTTTACCAAAAAGTTAGATGTTTAGACTGGAGCCCGCTTACCTCAGACACCATCAGATATTTTGATTTATTGTTGTTGTTTGTTGTGTGGTATTGTTTTTTGTTCATTTAATTATTTGAAACATCCCAGATGGGCAATGAATGAATGAATGAATGAATAAGACATGGGAGTTGTCAAATTTATGCACTAAGATTTTTTTAACCCTCTTCATTGACTTTACTATTCTAAAACAGTGGTTCCCAATCTTGGATCACCAGATGTTCTTGGATTATAACACCCAGAAATCTTGGCCAGCCAAGGCCATAGTCAGGATTCTAGATGTGGGATTGCATTGGTTTAGGAGCATTTTGCACAGTCCCCATCATGTCTCCTGGCAGTGGGAGGCTTTGGGGAGCATAATTGTTCCATTTTGGGGTCTTTCCGATGCTCCTCTGTGGCACTTTGGCAGGGAAAGTACACCATTCTAGGACTTCCTGGTTCCACGCTGGATTCCCAGGTGATGATGTCATCACTTGGGTGCCCAGTGTGGGACCAGGGAGTCTCATAAAGGTGCACTTTCCCTGCCAAAGTGCCACAGAGGAGCAGCGGAAAGACCCCAAAATGAAGTGATTATGCTCCCCAAAGCCTCCCACTGCCAAGAGAAGAAGTGGAGACTGTGCAAAATGCTACTAAACCAATAGCCATCACTGCCAACACTGACACTGCAGTAAGTGACATATCATGACTTCCAGCAGTGGGGTGGGTGGGATTGTTGTTGTGCAGTCTCAAAGTTGATTCCAACCCTTTGCGATCCCATGGACCACAGCCCTCCAGGCACCTCTGTCCTCCACCATCCTCCTCAACCCACCCAGCTTTGTGCCCATTGCATCTACAATACCATCTAGCCATCTCATTCTTGGCCACCCCCTTCCTCTTTTGCCTTCCACCTTTCCTAGCATCAAAGCTTTTTCAAGTGAGTCCTTTCTTCTAATTTGATGTCCAAAGTACTTTAGCTTCATCTTTACTATTTGACCTTCTAAGGAGCAGTCAGGGTTGATTTCTTCTAAGATTAACCTATTTGTTCTTCTCGCTGTCCAGGGAACTCTCAAAACTCTCCTCCAACACCACATCTCAAAGGCATCTATTCTTCTGCGCTCAGCTTTCCTAATGGTCCAGCTCTCACAACCATACATTGCCACCGGGAATACCATTGCTTTGACTATACGAATTTTTGTTCACAATGTGATGTCTCTACTTTTCACTATGTTCCCCAGGTTTCTCATAGCTTGCCTCCCGAGAATCAGTCACCTTTTTATTTCATGGCTGCAGTCACCATCTGCAGTGAGCTTAGATCCCAAGAAAGTAAAATTCATCACTGCTTCTTCTTCCCCCTCTCTTTTCTAGGACCTGATAGGGCCTGTTGCCATTATCTTGGTTTTCTTGATGTTGAGTCTCAAGCCAGCTTTTGCACTCTCTTCTTTCAACCTGATCAGGAGCTTCTTTAGGTCTTCCTCACTTTCTGCCATTAGGGTAGTATCATTTGCGTATCTCAAATTGTTGATGTTTCTCCCAGCAATTTTGATCCCAAATTGTGATTCCTCCATCCCTGCATTGCACATTATGTGCTCTGTGTATAAGTTGAACAAGCAGGGTGACAAAAAGCAGCCTTGTCTTACTCCTTTTCCTATTCCAAACCACTCCGTCATTCCATATTCTGTCCTAACTGTTGCTTCTTGACTTTTGTACAGATTTCTCATGAGGCATATAAGGTGTTCTGGTATTCCCATCTCTTTAATTACTTGCCACATTTTGTTGTGGTCCACACAGTCAAAGGCCTTGGTGTAGTCAATGAACCCAGCCTGCACTTCTAGTAGTTCTCTCTCCACGTGCTGCTGCAGTCAGTGGGTGTGGTGGCTGGGGTTATTCTACAATAACTATAGGCTACTGTCCAGAGTACACATTAACATCAGAACAATCAGGTGCTGTGGAATATCCGATTTATTTTAGAACAATCTATAACTCTTCCTCATTCCAACAATTGAAAGTTTTACTATAAAGTGTAAAGCACAAACTCATTTTCTTCTAAAATTGGTTCATACACTTCAGTAGCCAGCATATGTTTAGAACATGATCTCGAATATCCTTTTCTTTAAGAATGTAACTTGAACATCTCACAGTTCCCACTATTCATGTATGGAAAGTCTTTGTGGTAAAATGTTAGCCATGCCTGCTTGTAGGGAAATTAATACATTGGTCCAATACTTGCTGCTATCTTTCTTTTCTCTTTTCTTTGGAACTGGAATGTATATTGAATATTTCCAGTTTCTGGGCCATTATTTTTATTACTGTGGTTTTCTGACATATTCTTGTTACAGTTCTGATCAATTCAGGCTCTACAGCATGAAATAAATCTGTTGGTTTCTCACAGAAGAGTAGCGTGCCTTGGCGGGGCCCCGTATAAAATTTGTTTGGGGGCCCTTAGGAAGGGTAAAGATTTGTTTTGCTTACGCACGTTGGGGGCCCCTATGGCCCGGGGGCCCCGTATAATTGATACGGCAGATACGGCGGTAGCTACGCCTCTGGTTTCTCATCTACTCCTGCTCCTTATTCTTTTCAATTGGTTTCAGTGAAGCTCTTTCTGAAACTGAAGGTTTTTTCCTTAAAAAAAAAGTCTTCTTTGAAAGAATCTGTCATCCTTACATATCTTTTTTATAGTTCTTTGGTGTACTGCTTAAGTTTCCTTTTGAGTTCTTCATAATAAATTTATTCATGCAAAGACATAGTTGCTTAAAACAACTCATTGAGGTCTGTCTTTCCAACCTCTCCACTGAAAAATGGTAAGTTTTTTACCTCAACCCTCAGCTTGAATTTAAGAAAAATACTGCAGCTGGTTCATTGGCAGTCCCACCTACCTTCATGTCTTGTGACTACTTAGTTTTCTGAAGCATTTTTATTTCACTGTTAATCTTTTGGCTTGTCAACTCACATTCAGCTTCTCAGTGCAGATACACAACCTTAACAGACATAAATTCCTTTCCACAGGGACCACATCCTGTTAGTTATATAGGTATTCTGCACCTAGGACTATGGCCAAGCTTTCTGACTAGAACACAACACATTAATCGTAATAAGAAGTGAAGAAGCTCTGTTGATTGCTTTTTAGGCATTTTTTTTTTTACAATGAAATGGACAAATGTGTTGTGGAGGCTGTTTCAGAGGTGGCCTTTCCTGAACTTGGGAAAAGAGCAAATTTACTAGGGCCAGCAAACTGTCATCACTACCCAAAAAGCCTCTTGTGGCTGTTCCAGCTGGAAGCTGGTCTGTCTTCCCTGCTGTGGAGATTTAAGGGTGAGTTCTGTCAGCCATTTTATGGCCATCAAGAGGGCACTTCAACACTGTCAAGAGTTTTTTTCTTTCAGATTTTAGCTTTCTTTATTTTATATTTTCTTTACATCTATAATTGTGCGCACAATCTGAGGATAGTAAGGAATGAGAAGAGAGCAAAAGTATTCAGCCATTTCTGCCTCATATGTGCTTCCTCTGCTTAGAGCAGGGATTCTTAACCTGCAGCCCACTGGCTGGATGCGGCCCATGGCGCCATTTCATGTTGCTCCCTACTGCCTCCACCACACCCGGAAGTGCCATGTGGTGGAGGAAGGGTAAAATGGCCATCCAGCCCCTGAAGCTGTATGAGGGAGTGTGACCCGGCCTCCGGCTTTAAAAGGTTGAGAACTCCTGGCTTAGAGGAATGTGATTTATCATTTCTGTTTTTGCTTTCTATATGGGGAATGTAACAGTTCTGCAGAAAAGCCATTTCTACTTGCACACAGCCTTCTTACACAATGTCCATTTACCTATGAGTGGGCACATTTCTGCTGACTAATCACTTTGAAACATGTGGAAAAACAACAATGGAAATGGGAAGGGTTAGACAATCCTCTATACGTCCAAGGAGACATGGATGGACAGAATATCCTTACATTGAATTTGAACTTTTAAAATAAATTAAGTGCAAAGATGCAAAATAAAGATCATAGAATGAGGTGTGTATGATGGGATAGTGGGACATACAATTAGTTCTCTAAGAGAAAGTTTACATTATTTGGAATAAAGAAATATTTTTTAAAGACTGTTTAATAGGTTATCTATGTATAGTACTTCAGTGCTGGTCCTCAACCAGGCTATCTTCTCCATAAAGATTTGGTTTACAGATCTTCTCCTGCAACTCACAAAGTCTGTGAGGAGTTGTAGTTCATAAACACAAGAAGCCTGGTAATCTTTAGTTAACTTGTTAATTGCTTAGTTGGTTTCTATGCAAGCATTCAGAGTCAAACCAGAAACCTCAGAGTGGCTAAAATAATTGCAGAACAAAAATGGTACCAAACAATGGTAAGTAATTTAGAAGTAATATGTACCAATATATACTCTATAATAGTGGACTGAGAAGAAAGCTTGGAAGATTATAAGGAAAGTGTGGTCCTTTTCTGTTGTGGCTTCAACATTGTGGAATAGTTTATCTGATCACATCTGTCAGGCCTCAATACTTCAAGCCTTATGCAGGCTTTTGAAAATGACCCAAGTAATGCTGCATATAAATGTATATTTTAGGGGGCAACACACATATGAGAATAATTTTATTATAGAGAAAATACTTGAAAATAACCTTCATGCTGGGAAAATACCAAAATTAGTAGGAACATGCACAAACATGTGTGCAAACAATTGTGCAGACTTTCAAACTTTTTTGGTGTTTGCAAACTAGTTCAAATGTGGGCTGAAATGAACTTGCAGTACTAGAAAATGTGAAGTTTAACAAAAATGACATTCATAGGTATGCCCACCCCAAGCTCAAGCACCTTGAGCTAAGCCCAGAAACAAACTAGGAGCCAGCACAGCTGTTTAAAGCCTCATATATCATATCTCCTGTCCCAGTTAGTAACTTTGCAGCTGTGTTTTCCCCATGTTGTAGCTTCCAACTTGTTTTTTAATCTTGTGACCTACAAAGGTGAAAGCACATTCCCCAGTCATATATTCAAGGGTGCCAGGATACTGGCAAATCTCCTGTTTTCACAGGCGGTAGCAGCAGGTTTCTCAAGCCCTTGGTGCACTGCCATGTGTGGATGGTAGTCTGAATTTCATCTGTTGAGTTATAAGTTGTGCAATGCCTGTAGTTCAGCAGAAGCTTTTCTACATTTAAGATGCAATATTTCATTGGAAGATTCTCCATATGCAACAACAGACTTCATGGTAGATCAACAGTGATCATCATTGTCACCTTTTTTTAAATAAAGCCTGGTGTGGTATTTCACATGACATATATCAGTTTGAGATGGTGTTAGAGAACTCTGACACATCTTTTCCTGTTCAGTGCGCCATCCATTACTAATTGCAACATCTTTCCCAATACGGGAAACTATAATATGGTTGCCCAGCATCTCCTTTAAGATCTTAGCTAAATAGAGCTCAAAATCACCCAAGGCAATTGGTTTCAGTTAGGGAACTACTGTTGCCATCAAACTATTTCTCTAAGTAGGAAACTAAAATTGACAGTTCTTCAGCTGGAGATAACATACCTGCTGTCTCCTGTATGAAAGTGATGTGGTGCTGGAGAAGACCTTTAAGAGTCCCCCGGATTGAAAGGAGATCAAATCAGTCAGTCCTAAAAGAAATCAACCTTGACTGCTCCATGGGAGGACAGATACTGAAACTGAAGCTCAAGTGCTTTGGCCCTGATGCTAGGAAAGATCAAAGGCAAAAGGAGAAGGGGTGGCAGAGGATGAGATGGCTAGATAGCATAGTTGATGCTGTGGGTGTAGATCTAGGGAGACTCCAGAGGATTGTGAATGACAGATGAGCCTGTTGTGCTGTGGTCCATGGCATCAGAAAGGGTCGGACTTGACTGTGCAACTGAACAACAACATATGGCAGACACTTGTGTGTTTGTGATACAGGGCATCTCTCATTTTTAATAATCCCTTTTTTCAGACAGAAAAATAAAATATCATGACTAGAAACTTTCTCTCATATGTAGTTACTTTACTTACGCAGAGTTCTTACATGACTATTGTTTTACTCAGGGTTGAACAAACAGCTGGTAGGTTTGTTGATGCACTTATAGTCCCAGCACGATCCTAGGCAGAAGCTCATGAACAGTATGAGTAAACAGAGATGTTATGTATGGGTTTTGTAGAAAGAATAGGGTGAGGTTGCTTCTATTGCTTAGGCTGTTTGGAGGTCTGTTTGTGTGTTTTTGGTTTTGTGCTTTTGCTTTAATGCACCATCTGCTGTATTCTAAACACATGGTAGTGATGGGGGCTACTGCTGGGAGGAAATGGGTGAAGAGTGGAAGTGATCAGTGACTTGATTAGTGATAGAACTAGTGTCTGCCAGATGTATAGTGGCACTCACAATCCCCGGCTCTGAAATGGGAAGGATTTTGGAGCATGGATGATTATAATCACTTCTTCCTATTGAAGATCATGGCTCAGAAATGAGGAGGAGTTAGGGGGAATTGAAGAAGCGAACCCTGAGATAGTTCATTAGGAAATGTTTGCTACTTGAACTTTCTCTTCAGTCACGTTTTTCACTAGTAATGTTATGCCTATGATGGGTTTTTAATTGGTTGTAAACTGCAGTGGCTCAAGTGTTTAAGATGTTGAACTTGACGACTGGAAGGTTGGAGTTCGATCCCCGAGTACTGCACAACGGAGTGAGCTCCCGTTTCTGTCCAGTTCCTGCCAACCTAGCAGTTCAAAAGCAAGAAATTGCAAGTAGATAAATAGGGACCACTTCAGTGGGAAGGTAAACAGCATTCCATGCATTCCCGTGTTGAGGCATGCCTGCCACATGTCCACAGAAACATCTACAGACACAGACAGTGCTGCTATAAACAGAGATGAGCACTAAACCCTAGAGTCAGACACAAGTGGCTTTCGAAAAGGACAACCTTTACCTTTACTAAATCTTTTTATCTGGACAGTGGTGGCTTAGTGGTTAGGAAACTGATCCTGACAACTAGAAGGTCAGCAGGTCAGCAGCTTGAGACCCGATTTATTTATTTTTTTATTTTTTTATTTGTATTTAATACCCTGCCCCACTCGGGAAGACCCGACTCTGGGCGGCTTACAGAGCCCATTAGCATAATGGGTAGTCCATGACATACAATAGTTAAAACTTTAAAAATTCATCAATTCATAAAAAATTTAAAACAGTAAAACCTTAAAAATAGATAAAACATATTTAAGACGGATACAAATACCCGATTGCTGCATGACAGAGTGAGCTCCCATTTCTGTCCCAGCTTCTGCCAATTTAGCAGTTTGAAGGCAAGAAATTGCAAGTAGATAAATAGGTATCGCATTGGCAAGAAAGATAACAGCATTCTTGGCATCTAGTCATGCCTCCATGAAAACATATGTAGCCACAGACAGCACTGGCTCTTTAGCTGTAAACACAGATGAACAGCACCCCCTTAGAGTTTGACACAACTGGCTTTCAAGCAAGGGAGACCTTTACTTCTCCTAGGTCTGGCCCGCCAAAATTCAGAATCACTGAGAACAAAATCAGAAGACAAAACAAAATAAAATAAACAAAATAAAACAAAATAAAAAACACTGTAGCACTTTAAAGACTAACTACTATATTTTTATTGTTAGCTTTTGTGTATCAAGTCCACTTCTTCAGACAAAGAGTGAAACTTACAGGTATGGTTTTTATATACCAAATTCAGGGGGTCAAAGGGAGAAGGGGTGTGGTCAAGCAAGATGACAGACAAGCTAGCACAAGAGTGCAGCTTCACACAGCCATTAGCAACAATAGATTTCAGATAAGCTCCCTTTCAATCTGAAGGTTGCTGGGAAAACCCATTCTGGTCTCTGATCAACTTTTGACCTGCATGTCGGGGGGGGGGGGAGGACCTGTACCTGGTTACTTTCTGTTTTGCTAAAGAGAATTGGCAGGAAAGTTGTAATATAAAATCATATAGCAATCTGTGTATCAAATTTGATAATGTCCCAGAAACCCTTCACTAATATTTAGTCCCTGTGATGGGTATCTAACAGATGGATGCATTTGACTTCTGTTGTCTCCCTTTCAATCCTAGTTTTGTAATTTCTCTGTTCCAGAATTGCAATTTTCAGGTCTTGGATAGAGTGTCCAGTTAGATTGAAGTGGTTTGAGACAGGTTTCTCCGTGTTGCCATTCTGGATATCTGATTTGTGTCCATTAATTCTTTTGTGTAAAGATTGTCCCGTTTGTCCTAATTATTATTATTTTTATTTCAAATAAAAATACAAACATAACAATACAAAAGATTACAACATAAATACATAAATACATAAATCTTCACATTATAGAAAAGGACAACAGAGAACATGTAACATTACAATGCAATACAACACAAAATATAAAGAAATACATTCACCCTCACCCAACCCTTCACCTCCCAAAAGCCCATAACAACACAACATATAGAAACATTCCCCGGTCACCCACCCCAAACCCTTCACCTTCCTATCGTCTTCACTCCCCTATCCTTCCGTTGAAGGACCGCCTCCGAGTGTCGAAGAAGGGGAGGGAGACCGGAACTAGAGCAGGTTCATACTGATGTTTATGGACGTCAAGCAAATCTAATTATTCCAAACAATACAGCTATTTCTTTTTCTCCTTTCCTTCTACTGGTGGCTGTCTTACCATTATTCTTTTCATTACTTTTCCTTTAAATTATTTCTATTCAAACTTTCAATGTTTATCCACCTTTAACCTTCTTTGGCAAGAGTTGTATACATTTTCATAACATTTTTATAGCTATACTATATACATAGTATAGTATATACATAGCATAGCATAGCATAGCATAGCATAGCATAGTATATACATAGTATATACTATACTATGTCCTACATAAAGCACTGATGGACATTTTTGGCAAGAGATGCCATAAATCACATTGGCAGAAGCACAAGTAAAACTGCCTTTAATGTTGTGTGTGGTGCCATTGGGTCCAGTAATACTGTTTCCAGAGCAAATGTGGGGGCATAGTTGACATCTGAATTTGCAGCAGGGTCTAGTTCCCATATCTGCTCCATTTCTGTGTTGTCTGTTTTGTGTCAATAGTTGTTTGAGATTGGGGAGTTGTCTATAAGCGAGTAGGGGTCTGTCACCAAGGGCTTTGGAAATTGAAGCACTTTTGTCCAAGATGGGTTGGAGAGCCCTCATTATGCGTGTGAGGGGTTTAAGTTGAGGGCTAAAGGTGACAACCAGTGGTGTGCGATTGCTTTCCCTTCTGGGCCTGTCTTATAGTAGATCATTCCTGGGTATTCGTCTAGCCTAGTTGATTTGTTCTTTAACCATATTGGATGGGTATTGTAGTTTGAGAAATGCATTTTGTAAGTCCGTGAGCCTGGCACCCCTTATATTTACTACCTAAAATTCACAAACCTGGAAACCCTGGGAGACCCATTGTTTCAAGCATCATCACTGTCACCATTGGAATATTTGGATATGTGGACTCCATTCTCAAACCATATGCCACCAATGTACCCAGCTAGTTGATTTTGTGCAAGCCCTGTGAGGTGCTAGGCCAGGATTGCTAAACAAAAGGACTTGATTCATGGCATGCCATTTAATTATGCAAAAGAATAGTTAGTCAGTAGCTGAATTTGTGTTGTACATTTATCAAATGATGTAACATTTAGCAGCTAATATCCGTAAGTTAAGAAATCTCTGTAGATATTGTCACACACAATACATAGTATATATTATTTATGGAAATTTCTTAACTTATAACAAGTCACTTTAAAAAGTTACACTATTGCATAAATGCATAAAGGATTTCAGGGCATCAGACTCTTGAGAAATAAGCATTTGTAGTCTGAAACAGTGAGTAACATTGCTCCCTTCATATAATTCTTGCAGACATGAACATTATATCCAAAATATTCTGAAACCAGATATATTTGCAATATATCCCATTCTGTTAAGTGTATTGTGATGCTTCTGCTTGGGGGGGGGATATCTACCTTAATAAAGACTACATACTGAATACAGGCTTTTGTCTTATCCTGATGTTATAACTTGTTTTCATTAGATTGTTTGGTACATTTGTTTCTATGCTATATTTTTAAGTCAAGACTTTGTTTTCTGCTGTGTTTATTACTGCCATCCATCCTGCCATCATTTTGATGGAAAGGTAGGTTACAGATAGATAGTCAAGAAATAGAGGTGGTTTCATAATGAATGAAATCTGACATATAAAAATGATCCCAAATTGACTCGTTCCAAGTTGAAAATGAAAAACATATTATAAAATGGTTGAAAACCTGTCACTTAGCATAATAAGTTGTGTTACATTAGACCAGTGATGGCCAACCTTGGCACTCCAGATGTTCTTGAACTTCAATTCCCAGAAGCCCTGATCAGCAGGTGTGTTGACTTGGGTTTCTAGGAATTGAATTCCAAGAACAACTGGAGTGCCAAGGTTGGCCCTCACTGCAATAGACCCACTGAATTGGTGAGAAAGCTCCTCTATAAGTTCTGTGAATTCAGATGGACCTACTCTAGTTAAAACTTACTTTAACACAGTAAATTGCAACTATTGTAAGTCCTTTTGAATCAATGGAGGTTATAGAGCAGTTGACTCACCAAATCCCACTGATTCAATAGGTCTACACAAGTATACAATATCTCATCTCAAGAGCTTGAACCACAGATATTAGAAAATTTAAGTGAATGTCAGGGTTTATAACTGCTTATGAAGAATTAACAGCAAAATGCCAGAGGTTCTTGAGACAACTGTTTTAGAATTTTTTTAAAAAAAAAATTAAACCACAAAAATAAAAGCAAAAACACGTGCAGTTTGTATCATTGTATCTGCATGTTTTGGATCACACATGGGGTAACTTGTGACTCTACAGATTTGGTTAACTGCAGTTCCTATCCTTTCTGTTCAGTTTTGACTATACGTACCGGGTTTAATGAGAATTGGAATCCACTATCAACTGGAGGAGTGTTTTCCTAATGAATTGTTTGAATCAGAATTGTTCTTCTAAAAACATGGAAGGCTGAGGGAGGGAGTTAATATAACAACTGAGTGTTGTATGTATTATAAATGCTGTAGCTCCATTGTAAAAGGTTTATTAAACCATTCATTGCCAATCTTGCTTTAAACTTGGGATTATATGAATGGCCATCTGGCAATAATATGTTGCATTCAAATGCTACTTAATGTTATGCCAGGAAAGAGTAGCTATTAGTAAATAAAGCACCTTATGGTGACTACTAAGGCATGACTAAAGTGCAGGATGATGTGATTATTTCTCCACAGCCACACCTTCACCACCCAAGGAAGCATGAAGTAAGAAGAGGTGAGGTGAAGGCCAACTCCTGTAAGAATTCTCCAAGTTCTGTTTCATAACCTCTCCCTACAGTACAGCCTTAGAATTGGGACTGGCTTGAGAGTAAAAGCCAGGAAGCTGAATACTTCATTTGATGTAGAGAGCAGGTACAGCAAAAGAAACTGCAGAGTAAATTTTCGCTACACATCTGTCTGCCAAAACATTTCAACCCCACCCTATAAAGTACATTTTGGCAATATAAAAATGAGATGGGTCCCACGCTCAGCAGAATCCAGGAAGAATGTGCAAGGAAAATTAAACTTTTAAGATGAATAAAATGGACCAACTGCTAAACCAAAGAAAAAAGTTTACAAGGAATTTAATAACAAACAGTTCACTACTACCTCTTTCTGTCTAAAAGAGGTTGCCTCTGACAAAAGATTTGATGCTCTAGGGCTGTGATGGCAAACCTATGGCACCAGTGGTGGGTTGTCAAATTTTCCACTACCACACTGTGACATCATCACAGTGTGGGCAGAGCCAACATCATGATGTCATGATGTTGTGGGTGGGGCCAAAGAAAAAATAAATTAAAAATAAATAAATAAAATAAAAATAAACACACACACACACCTCAACCCACCCACCCACAACACAAATCCATAATTAAATTAAATAAATAAATAAAGTAAAAATTACATAAAAATATATACACACACACACCCAAATGGTGCGGCAGCCTGGCAGCGAGGCACAGCGAGGAAAGGCCGCTGCCGCTACCGCCACTCCTTCAAGCACTGTCTGCGCCCTTCCTTTCCCTCTTAGCAGCCAAAATGGCTGCCAGGAACTGTGCATGCATTAAAACTCCATTTGACGCATGCACACTAAAAAATAGAAGTGCACATGCGTCAAATGGAGGTTTGATGCATGCAGTTTCCGGGAGCCATTTTGGCTCCAATTTTGAAAAAAAAAAATTGCGTCTGGTTCGGACGCCTAAAAAACAACAACAACAAAACAATCCTGGGTGGTTCCCCCCTCCCCCCCGGAGAACCACCCAGGATTGTTGCTACCATTTTGGGCGAACCAGTGTGAACCGGGAACAACCCACCACTGTATGGCACACATGCCAAATAGGGTTCTCCAAGCCCTCTCTGTTGGCATGCATGCTGTCACCACAGCACCCTCTCCTGAGCAGCCCAATGGGAGCATTTCTCTCCCCCCCCCTCCAAGCACATAGTTTGCCACATCCTTCTGTTTGGCCACTCGGTCTCTAAAAGGTTTGCCATCACTGCTCTAAGGGATTCTATTTGCAACCAAGTCAGTGGAGTGGGGAGCTGCGGAACAGGTAGCTCAGACACACAAGGGCCGGTGGCAGGAGCCCTGGTGTGGCAGAGTTTCTTGCCCCTTATGCTGTCTGGTGCCATGGACTTGGCCAGGTGTGTGTGTGTGGACATTGCCCCCTGGCCAGCCTAGGTCTTGAACTCTTTTGCAGTTGATTTGTTGAACTTTTTAGATGAATTACTTTTTAATGTGTTATGATGGTTGTTGATTTGTGATGTTTTGACTTATATGGTTTTTTTAATACTGTGATTTATTTCTATTTGTATCTTATTTTATTGTATTGCGATATATGTATAGTGTATTAGATGTGGTATTGTTGTGAGCTTCCTGGAGTCGTGTTGTCGAGTGGGTGACATACAAGTCCGATGATGATGATGATGATGATGATGATGATGATGATGATGATGATGATGATGATGATGATGATGATGATGATCAGTTCCTTTGAAACAGAACTCATAAGGAACTGTTTTGTGAATACAGTTACTGGAGGTGCACACTCATTAGGAGGTGGTGGTGATGGTTGGTTTATTAAATCTGTTGTTGTTTTTACTACAAAACCGTTTAGAAGAAAAGTTGTGAAGGGAATCCAAGGATTGAATAATTATGATTTATCTAAGGTGTGGAAGAAACCATTTCAGCCAACAGTGCCGCAAACACTCCTATTGACTAATGAAGAAAAGTGTCATCATCACATGCCTCTTTCCTCTGCCTCCTTCATGTCCCTCTTGCATTGTTTGCCTGCTCATCTCACCTACTTTGCCAACTCACTCAATTTCCTTTCCATACAATTTGCTTGCCTCTTTCACCACTGCTTTCAGCTTTTGATGTGGACCACCCAAAGCACATAGTGTAAACCAGCATTTTCAGGTCACGGGCCTGACCACACCTCCTGAACAGCTGATTGGGCCAGTGATGTGGTTCCTCCCACCCAGAAACAGGAGTAAAACTCACCCCACACATATGCATAATACATTTAACAGCATTCTGGCATGCATGAAGCATGTTTTACTTCCGCTTCTGGGAGCAGCAATGGTGTCGGAACCGGATGAATTGGCATCAGGAGCCAGGTCTGGCCTGTGGGCCATAGGTTGTGAATGCCTGGTGTAAACTATCCACTAAACCAGTGGTGGCAAACCTATGGCACATATGCCAGAGGTGGCACTCAGAGCTCTCTCTGTGGGTACTCGCACTGTCACCCCAGCACGGAGTTTGCCCTGCCCCTCTGCCCAGCAGCCCTATGGGAGTGTTTCCTCCCATCCGCAGCAGAGAGTTCACCATGCCCCTCTGTAGCATGGACGGTAGCCTGTTGAGTTTGGGTTCTCAGTCTCTAAGAGGTTTGCCATCACTAAACCATGGAAGGCCCCAGATTTCTCACTTGGAAATCTCCTTATGGCCAAGCATTGTGGGGTGGGTATGATTAGCTGTGCTAATGACCCAAGTTCTGAAAGTATTCTGCCTACAGTCTGTCAGAATTCCTCAGTTATTTGGGATTCAGGCACTCCTGGGACAGTATGGGAGGCCTTCCAGGTGGAGGGGAATCAGTTTCCCAAGATACTCTGACTATATTAACTGGTTCTCAGAATCACTCAGAGATAAATACTTTGGACTTAGACCACTAAGGAGAGCAAGACTTTCCAGGACAGCAAGACTTTCCAGGACAGTAGCAGGGCTCTTCTTGATTGAGTCTACTTCCTGAGTCACTTACTCCTGAGACTTGCCAGCTGAATTTTATATCCCATTATGTACTGAAGTTAGAGTTATTGATGGTGACACAATGAAACTGAGAGCTATGCATAGTTTGAACCCATGCTAGTGGCTAAAATAAAAACAAGGAAAAGAAAATAGGCAGGATAGTATCAACAGGTTCCATTTGAACCAGCAGAAGTCAATGCAAAGAGAGAGATGAGGCCCTTAGCTAATGAATTACATACACAAATAAAGGAATATAGTTTGAGGAGTGAAGAAAGGGGTTTAGAACAGTTATGGTGAACTTTGGCACTCCGGGTGTACTAGAACTTCAGTTCCCAGAACCTCTGATCAGCAGGAGTGCTGAGTTGGACTTCTGAGAATTGCAGTCCAAGAACATCTGGAGTGCCAAGGTTTGCCATCTCTGACTTAGAACAAGCAATGATTACTCAGAATAAGATAGGACGGATACAAGATTCCATTGTTAAAACCATATATGGTTCATGAAGTTTTGAGGTAAGTCTCTCCCTTCTCACCCTACAGTCAAACTGTCATTCATAAATTTCCCTGACTAGATTTCTGCATACATTCTGTCCAGCTTGAGTGCTTTTTCCTGTAAACCTCTGGAAGAAAAGTCCATGTTTTCTCCCTCTCCCCTGCCAAACAATGAAAACCCATATATTCTTCACTATAGCTCCATTGGTGTGGCCAAAACATAATATGAAATTGCAACATTAGTGGCATTCTGTTTTTTGCTATCATTGCTGCTGTTACTCTCTTCCTTGTGCCATTGAATCACACATTCTTGTGTGATTTCTTCCAAATTATGTATCTTTAGAACCATTCAGGGATTCTTCCTTTCTCCTCCTTTTCTTTTTGAGTTTCTTTTGGTAGACATTAATATACTAGCTATATAAAATACTGTTACAAATGTCATTGTAACAGAGCAACCACAGGAGGAAGCATAATTTCAGAGCATTTGGCTCTCATCTTGGTTGTTTTATCACACACAGTAGAATATAGCTGTGTTGTTAAATTGGTTTTTCTCTTTTTGTGCCATCTGAAAATACTACAAAACAAGTTAGTGATATTGAACATGCTCTAAACCTCTGGTGGTGAACCTTGGCACTCCAGGTGTTTGTTTATTTATTTATTTATTCAGATTTGTATTGCCGCCCACTCACCAAGGTGACTCCTGCTGATCAGGACTTCTGGGAATTGAAGTTCCAGAACACCTGGCGTGCCAAGGTTCACCATTGCTGCGCCTAAACCAAAGCTCGCATAGTACTGGATTCTGAACGATATTTTATAGAAACAATGAAAAGATATTAGCTGGGAATATGAGTAGTTATACTCTTTGTTGACTCAAGAACAGAATAATCATTCTGTCCCATAACTACCCATTGCAGTTACTTGTCTAGCACTAATGAAATCTGACTTGCACACTTGCCATGAGGCAATACTGGGGCATACATCTCTGCTTTATAGAGGTAACTGAAAAGAAGAATTAACATCTGAAGGTCGCCCAGACTGCAAGTTTAGGGACAATCAGTAAGTACTTTCTCCTCTAATCCTTGTTTCTCTGCAACTGTCTGACACTCCAGTCTTAAAGAGGCTAACGCACAGGGAAGAGTGACTAATATCAAGAGATCTAAGAAAGTGTATTTTGCGAGTGCTACCTTAAACTCCAGATTATTTTGTACTGAGGAACAACAATGTCATTTAGACTCTTCATAGAGTTTTGTGACACTTTTCTATTATGACATTAGCTTTTCATGGCTTACATTTTATTTCCTCCAATGTGCAGAGTACAGTCTTGTTTCAGCTATATATCCCATACATGCTGATGCACCGCACAAAGACATTATATCAGTGGTTCACAACTTTCATATCTAAAATCCTGATTCCACCCCCTACCCCTCATGACATATAATTCTTAAAATTCAAAAAGTGAACTCCTATTCATGTCGGGAAAGCCTAAAAGGCCCTTAACTTGGTCTAACTTGGTCTCATATTGCCCCCCTTTAAAAATCAAATTGCTCCCCTGCGGGGCATGTGCCCCATGTTGGTAACCATGGCACTATATGCATCTTGTGTTTGCACAATTTTGGAGCATAAGAAAGATCAGCAGGTAGGAGAGAAATCTGGGAACAGAACTAGGAGGGTGCTTATACTTCAGCACTCATTTTGCAGCAAAACCAGTAATGTATTGCCTGTGCCTTTTTCACAGAATCAAGCAATTCTAGCCTCCCTACCAATCCTGCACCAGGTTTGTAACAACATAATTTCATTTTCAGGCTTTGGTCCTAATATCTGTGTTGCTAATATGGCCTGGCAGCACAAAAATGTATATGACTGCAGGTAAGATATAGACAGTAAGGTGAGAACAGACTTGAATGCAGTGTTATAAACAATTACACTGACAAATAACCTATCAATATTAGATAGTTAGAGTTTTGGAACACACATGATCTCTGGTGAACCAGCAGCTTACAGTCCAAGCACAGGTGTATCACTATTCCTACTTCAGGATGAGACACTTCTTACCCTAGTCAGTTGAGGTACTTCCTATCTCTACCCTCAGAGATTTGCCTCAATCCAGGCAAAGCCATTCTTCACATGCCCAAGAATGAGTTCTCTTGAATATTTGTTTCATTTCCAAAACTACAAATAGTTTTATGGTAAGAAAAAAAGCACAGATAACATAAGAACAGTTGTGGCTTTCATTTAGGGTTTTCTCTTACATGGGCATTTCATTGATAATACTGAAGATGCCAACAGGAAAAGGTTAGACTAAAATACTATACCAAAGTTAAGCATGTTTACATCTCAGGGATTTCAAAAGAATAATTAAAAATCATACTTAATGCACCTAATGTTGACCAGATAGTGTCCATGATTTGATACAGTATGGATGGGGCTGCACTGCTTTAGTAGTTAAGACACTGAGCTTGATGACTGCAAGGCCAGCAGGTCAGCACTACAAGACCCAAGTACTGTCTGACAGAGGGGGCTCCTGTTGTCTATTCCAGCTCCTCTTGCAAACCTAGCAATTCAAAAGGAAGAAATTACAAGTAAATAAATAGGTACTGCTTCAGCAGGAAAGGTAACAACATTCCATGTGCGCTGGTGTCTAGGCATGCCTGCCAGATGACCATGGAAATGTCAGCGAATGCAGACAGCACTGACTCTTTGGCTGTAAGCAGATGAGCACCACTCCCTAGAGTCAGACATGACTGACTTTTGAGCAAGGACGACCTTTACAGAAGGGATGCAAACTTCAAGAATGCTTGGATTGTGAAAACGTATCATACTGGCTCCGTAAACGTGAAATGTCAATATTTTGTCAAAGCATTCTAAAATATATAGTACAACTTTTATCATTAGAACCAAAATTCAAATCACTATGTTCAAAGTTTATCTCTAACTTGATTCAGAACAAGTCATTCACTCTCTATCTACAGGGATTGTGAAGAGGGATCATGAAGAGAAATGCAGCCCTGAAAAGTTTACATATTTTTTGTGAGTCAGTATAATAGGGGCTATTGCCTAAATACAAACTTTAGATTTCCTTCCTTTATGCCCAATATAGCTTTTGCTTTTGTGTGATGTAAAAAAAAATCCTGTATGTAGTCATTCTGAAAATGGAAAAAAAATAACTTTTGGGGGCCAAAGCTCCAAGAATACCTCTACTAGCATGGTCATAGAGCTATATTCCCCAAAAGTAGCCTTTCCACCTCTGGTTTCAGTAGTGGAATCTTGCACTGGAAAAATGAATTTCATACCATCAGAAGCTGAGATTAAATTCTCAGGGGATTAGTTCCTCCAACTGTTAAATTAAACTCCCAGTCTCTTTAAAGTGCCTGAAAGTTATTTCCAGTATTGTTAATGTAAAAATATTAACTTTTCTTATTTCTGTGTTCTACCAATCAAAAGCATACAAAAGATTTTTTTTATCTTTACCTAAAGATCAGCACAGTTCCAAATGACCACTGATTTTATACTGGATTTATTTCTTTTTTCCACAAACTCAGCCCAAGGTACAAGAAAAAATAATTACCACTTTTGGTAAAGTTTAATCTGAATGTCTCTAAAGCCTTTCTCTTCCGTTTCATCTTCAGAATTTGAATCTGGAGATTTAATAACTTCATCAGCCTTTTCCTGTATCCTATTCTCCTATTCCAGCTCTTTATTGAGTAGGCTTAATAATGTATTACCTTAATATTATCCTGGGGATGTGGTGGCTTAGTGATTAAGATGCTGAGCTTGAAGACTGGAAGGTTGGCAGGTCAGCAGTTCAAGATCCGAGTACTGTGTAATGGAGTGAGCTCCTGTCTCTGTCCCAGCTCCTCCCAACCTAGCAGTTTGAAAGCAAGAAATTGCAAGTAGATAAATAGGTACTGCTTCAGTGAGAAAGTTAACAGTGTTCCATGTGTTCCAGCATCTAGTCACGTCTGCCACATGACCACAGAAATATCTGTAGATGCAGACAGTGCTGGGTCTTTGGCTGTAAATGGAGATTAGTACCACCCCCTAAAGTTAGACATGACTAGCTTTCAAACAAGACCTATATTTTATTTATTTATATTTATTTATTTATTTATATTTCATACTTGCTAACCCGCCCCAATCGGGCAAGCCCGACTCTGGGCGGCTTACAACCAAAGTTAAAACACATCAATAAAAAATTTAAAAATTCATAGACTAAAACAGTATCTGGGGGTGTCGTCAGAAGGGTAAAATCCTTAGACTAACCACCCCACATGGGATCCCACATCCCTGGAACCCCATACATGTCCTGCCAGCCAGGTCTTTAAGCTCTTCCGGAAGGACAGGAGCTCTGTCTGCATGCGCAGCTCAGTTGGGAGGAGGTTCCAGAGGGCCGGGGCGAACACGGAGAAGGCCCTCTTCCTGGTGCTAGCGAGGTGAGCCTCCCTAGCCGATGGTACAACGAGAGAGCCCCTCCGATCCGCCCTGGTGGGACGGACAGATGTTCTTAGGGTGACACGGTCTCTTAGGTATCCTGGCCCACTACCATATAGGGCTTTAAAGGTAATGACCAGCACCTTGAATTGCACCCGGAGACAAACTGGCAACCAATGCAGCTCCCTAAGCAGTGGAGAGGCCCGAGCATAACGCCCGCGCCCCATCACTACCCGGGCTGCCGCATTTTGGACCAGCTGCAGACCTTTAATATTGCCCTAATATAGATTTGTTGTAAGCCAAGCATGTTCTTGGAAATATAGCTTCCTTAAGTGCCCAAAGGCTGATGTTTGTCATTCGACTTGCATTTCAATAAGCTTTATGATTGGTCAGTGAAAGGTAAACAGAGGATTAATTTGCAGGTCTGATTACCCAGCCTCATAATTCTTAAGAAATCATACTGTAGAACAGGGGTGCACATTTTACTTCCACTTCCAGGAGCAACAAGGGGTGGTGCAGGCTGAATAAATTGGCATCAATGGCCGGATCTGGCCTGCACCCCTGGTTTAAGCAGAGAAAATGGCAGCCTAAAAAATCTATCTCATCCTGTAGCAAAACAGATGGCAATGTGCATTTTACTTCCGCTTCTGGCAGGAGGAATCATGTGACCGGCCCCCTGAACCACATGACTGGCCCATGGCCCAGAAAGTTTGGGTACCTCGGCTGTAAAAAGACAAAATGAACTTTTTCCAGAGAAGACACATAATTTACGCTTCTGTGGGAAAGTGTGTTTCAGCTTTTGCTTTTTAAAGTCCACACCATCTTTCGCCTTCCAGCTCTGGCTGAACATCAGCATGTGGCCTGTTATCTAGTCTGCCATGGAATGTAGGCTCTATAACCTTTGCCCAGGATCACAGCCAACTCAGAGTGACTATGTAGGGCAGAGAGAACCTTATTTAGTACCTGACCTGCAGGGCAGGCTCCCCTAGAACTCTCATCACACCATTAATCTTATTTTAACTCTTGGACAGCAATCAGCTCTGAGGGCAAAGGCTTTTTTAAGCATCTGGAATCAGCAAGGGATGCTGTAACAATTTCACAAATGTCCACAAATGATTAAGTATTCGTGCTCTCTCTCTCTTATTCTTTCCCCTTTGGTAGAAATTCCTGGAAAATATAACAGAGAGTAAACAAAACAAAGACAAAAACAACTTGTGGCACCTTAAAGACTAACTCCTTTGTTTTAATGTTAGCTTTCAAGGATCAAGTCCACTTCATCATCGTGGACTTGATCCATGGAAGCTTACATTAAAATATGGGGTTAGTCTTTAAGATGTCACAGCATTTTTTGTCTTTGTCTTTGTTTTGTTTGCTCTCTGATATGCTTGCACAGACTAACATGGCTACCACTTCGAAAATTTTTGGAAAATATAAGTTACGCGCTTTGACTTGCAACTCATGATGGCTGTGTTTGCTATTATTAGGCATTCATTACCAGGTTTAATTTGAGCCAGGGCTCACAGGCTCCCTCCAAACCTGATAGCTACTAAGCATGTGCATACCACCACCACCATATCTTGGTTTGGTTACCAGAATCCACGCTCTAGAGTGGCTACTTGTAGTTATTATGTGCCATCAAATCATCTTTGACTTATGGTGACCACATGAATAAGCAATCTCCAAAAATGATCTCTCCTCAACAGCTCTGCTCAGCTTTTGCAAACTGAAACCTGTGGGTTCCTTTAGGGAGTCAATCCATCTTGTATTTTGTCTTTCTCTTTTCCTGCTGCTTTTAAGTTTTCCCAGTATTATTATATTTTCCAGAGATGTGCCTTCTCTGGATCAATGTGTTCCTATGTAACTGGGCTGAAGGGTGATAATATACAGTAAAGGAAATAACTTTTACCATTGGAACAGCAGTGGAAAGTTTGAGAGATGCATCTGACTGTGTGCTACAAGAATGAGAAAAGCAACAACTTGAAATCCGATAGGTGTGAATGTTTCTGTGGCCTTCTCCCAGCCCTGCTGAGTATAGTAAGGGTAAATCTTGGACCTATGGCTGTTCCCTTCATAGCCTGCAGTAGAATACTCAAGATCTGCATGAATTAGGCCAGAGGTGCCAAAACTTTTCAGGCTATGGGCCGGTCATGTGGTTCAGGGGGCCAGTCACTATGGCCTGTGGGCTGAACCCAGGCCCTGACATCAATTCATCTGGCCCATGAAGCCTTCATTGCTCCCAGAAGCAGAAATAAAACACAACAAGGGCTGTATGGGCGGGATAAATTGGCATCGGGGGCCATAGTTTGGGCACCCCTGCATTAGGCTGTTAGCTGAAAGAGGATGGAAGACTCTGCCCCCAAGCCTCACTTGACACTCAGCATTGGTAGTAGATGGTCACTTATATAAGATAGACAATAATTATAGAAGCAAAGCCCCATGGAGGTGAAAGAGCTTCCATAAAAGGGAGCCTTATCTTATCTCTCCTGATCTTCCGAACCTTTGCACTGACTTCTAGGAAGTATAGATTGTTGATATTTTAACTAACTAGACAAATCGTGGAACAGAGCATTCAGGTCTGGAATATTCAAAGAATTGGAGATTTGGCATTTTATCTGAGGAAAGACCTCAGTTTGTAATCTACATTCACCTATCACTTCTATCAAGCGTGACTGTCCTTTGAACTGTGGCAAAAAGCCACACTGCTCTATTCACATACCCCTTAGCACTCATCAAATAATTGACAGTGCTGTGTTGCTACATACTGATCCTTGGCTGGAGTGCAAGATATATATTTTAAGGTTGCATAAAATCTGTTTGTTTTCATTTTAAGAAGCTGGTACCGATATTTTACTCTGGATGAACACAGATGTAACAGTTTCCTCACTAGGAAAAATGTGTGCAGTTCCTGGAAAAAGTTACTTTGGGTGGCTGCAACTCCAAAGCTTGGCTCAAAGCTAGGGGAAAAAATACTTTTGAGGGCTGTGACTCCATTTTGGGACTAAAATGTCATGCCATCTTGGTGGATGGAGGATACCCGTGGTGGGTCACTCAAAAAATAATTTTTAAAGCTATGGTAGGCAGAAGGTCTCAGTTTTGTTCTTCTTCTCATACTGTACTTATTTTTACAGGAGCCTATGCAGAAGTCTTGCTGTATATCCCCACACATAAAAATTAGCTCTGAAAAGAGAAATGAAGCTTTTAAAATGTGGATCAACAGACAGCTGCTAAGGATATCATGGGTTGACCTTGTGACTAATGTAGAAGTGTTGCCCTGATGGATAAGGGACAAGAACTTTTTTAAGACCATTAAGGAAAGAAAGCTCCAGTACCTTGGGCATATCATGAGGAACAACATAAAATATAGAATATTCCAACTTGCTCTGCAAGGAAAGATCCCTGGGAAGAGAGGCTCTGGCCATAGACAGACTTCATGGCTGAAGAACCTGAGAGACTGGTGTGGCATGTCCTCAGAAGAACTGTTCCGAGGAGTTAAGAACAGGAAGACTATTGCCATGATGATAACCAATATCCTGAATGGGTACAGCACCTGAAGAAGAAGAAAACAGCCATCCACACACACATTTGGGTTTCTCCTGATAGTCCAGAAGGTTTCTGAGTCTCCCCCTCCTCCAAGTTCAGGATATTAAGGTATGTTCAAAGGACAGCTTAAGGGCACCTTTCAAATTTCTTGAGGAATACAGAGAATGTTATATTTATGTTCACTATGTGCACATTTGTTTTTCATCCTTCATTTTCAAATGAACTCAGGATATATCCATTTCCCCCAGGGCTGTTCAATTTTGCTGTGACCTTGTCATTTTTATAACACACTTCAACTAGAAAAAGGTTACATTTCTCCAGACATTAAAAGATAAAAAGGTATGGGATTATTTGCATGATTTGCTTATAAAGTGTTCTGGCAACAGCAGTTGTTGGGGAAATGATATAAAAGCTCAAACATTACTACATATTAAACTCATTGGGGATACAAAGTATGGCTGTCTTGGCAGTTTGGCTTTGAAATTTGTTCTTATCTGCTTACAAAAGCCAAGATTAATTTGAATAACACTTGTCTAGCATTAATCTAGCTAAAACTACCTATGAGCAGACTTTAAGCAAAAGGACTGCTGTTTTAAGAATGCTCTTCAAAAGGTTTCACCCTATCTTTAGTAAACACATGGAGAAAGGAATGAATTTGTGGTGGCTGGCCTAGATCTAACCAATATATCTCCATTGACATGAATGGGTTACTCTTCTGTTTTATTAATGTGGGATATCGTGCTTCTGTATCCACAATTTAAAATGCCAGGAAATGATCTTACAGTCAAACTTCGCTTAACGAGTGACTTGTTTAGCGAAAAACTCACATAACGATCAGGTTTTTCGCTAACCAGTCTGACTCGCATAACGAAAAATTTCGCTATGAGAGTCCGACTCACATAGCGAACATTTTCACTAGGCGAGTCAGACTTTCCCTATGGAAACACTCACGCAGCGAGCGTTTCTATGGGGAAAACTCGCATAATGAAAAAAAATCACTATGCGAGTCGGACTTTCCCTATGGAAAACTCGCATAACGAGCGTTTCTATGGGGAAAACTCACATAACGAAAAATATTCACTATGCGTGTTTTCCCCCTAAAAAATTTCCATAGGAATTTTCACTATGCGAGTTTGTTTTGCATAGCGAAAAACTCACATAGTGAAGAGCCTCACTATGGCTGTATATTGCTGCATAATATTGTGCCCATGTAGCCAGCAGAGAAAAGGATGCCAAATATTACAGAAAAGAGGGCAGCCTGAATGTCGGCAACACCAATGGTAACAGTCAAGATGCTCACAGCAAATCCTCTTGTGCTCACTACCACAGCCATGACAACTACCCTAGTTTCTGGGTTGGGTACATTATAGGCACTGTAATTCACAAAGTGTACTTTCTTCAACTGGTTCCAATTCTTCACAGCACTAAAATCCAAGCATCCAATTGCCAGAAGCCAAACCACTCCTCAAATTACTTTCTAGGACATTCACTCAATTTAAATCAGATGAAAATGCCCATTATCTCCCAGCCTTTCTCTAATTTCCCACACAACCAGCAGCCCATTAATCAGAAACAGGTTGCAGGAGAATCTTTGTTGACTTGTGGATTTCCTGTTATTGTGGTCTTGAAATGATTGCTATAAGGCATCGTTCTTACCAGGGAAGGACTGTTGTGCAGGACACACACATTTTTAGAACAATAACAATAGAAACGGCAGTCTTTCTTCCCCTTCTCTCTTTCTTTCTCTCTGAGTAGTCTGCAGTTCAAGCATTGGAATGTATGGAACCAATGCACTGCTGACAATGTAATTAGGCATATTTTCTTCAAAATGCCTCTTTTCTACATCATACCTATAAGGTTGCCAGGTCACAACCCAAAGAATCTGCTGTCAACCCTGCTGCAGTGACATTGCTGCCATGTAGTCTCTAGGTAAGACCATACAAGATGCATGGCTCATAAAAGGGATGCTGAATGGCTGGTGGACACATTCTGCCACATGCACTACTATTGGAGGCCAATTAAAAAATATAGTTTCAAGTTACTATCTTACTTCTTAACTGGGATGTGTTGTTGTTGTTGTTGTTGCTGCTGCTGCTGCTGTTCCATCAAGTCCAAGTTGACTTATATTGACTCTAATAGGGTTTTCAAGGTAACTGAGGTAATCAAGGAGTGATTTTAGCTGTTCCATACTCATCTATTCTGTGAGTTGCCATGGGAATCAAACCCAAGTCTTCTGAGTCCTAGCCCATTACTCTTTGCCAGGGGTGGCCAATCTTGGTTATTCAACTGTTCTTGGACTTCAATTCCCAGAAGTCCAAGTCAGCACTCCTGCAGATCAGGGCTTCTGGGAATTGGAGTTCCAGACTACCTGGAGTGCCAAGGTTCACCATCACAGCATCACCCTGAAAAGAAATCTTGGTGTGGACACTCAAGCAGCCGTGCATACTATATAAAAGATCAGCCAATGAGTCTCTACTCCAGCTGCCCTAAGTTTGGGACTACTCAAACCTCCAGGGCTATTCATAAAGCCTGGAGCAGAGCTCATTGGATCAGCAGTTCCCTTCCTTTGATAGTGGACTGTAGAGAGTAGGTAATGCCATCTTGTGGTCAACAGCATTGAAAGCATTGGGAGGGAGAGAGCTGTGGCATTCCATATTCCAGCTGAACAACTGGGTTAGCCAAGATCACAAAGAATATTGATGCACTCTAAGGGTGAAGTAAAACAGCAGATGTTGTCAGAAGCCTATACCTGGTCTTTACCTTTGCAGACTGCAATTGGTGCTCCACAGAGGAGCCTGGTGTGTGGTGGTCCATGCAGTCACAAATGGTTGGACTCGACTGTGTGACTGAACAACAACAACAAGTTGTCATCAGCAATAGATATACAATCAGAAGTAACAGTGCTCATTTCATTCCCACCCCATTGCTAGTTTTAAATCCACCACACACCATTTTTCAGAAAACAAATTCCACAGCACAGCTACACTTTTGGGATAAAGCTATTGGTAACTTTTCCAACGATCTTAGTCCAAAACCCAAAGAAAGCTTTTCAAGCCCTTATTGAAGGCATGACACTTCATCAATCACTAACTGAAGAGGACTCTTTTGGAATAGTAGCCATGTTAGACTGATGAAGTGGACTTGATCCATGAAAGCTCATAGTAAAAATATAGCAGTTAGTCTTTAAAGTGCTACAGTGTTTTTGTTTTGCTTTTGGTTTCTGATATGTCTGAAGAGGACTCAAGACTTGGTGGCATCATCATGTCATTCCAAATGTGACTCTCTCTAGTGTAACTATTTTATTTCAGCATGCTTTTAATTAATGTTTGTGCCTTCTACTAAAAGGTTTATGCATCACAGTTTAGTTATTATTTAATGCTTCATGGTTTGTTTTGTATTTATTGCTTTAATCTTATTTTGTGAACCACCTTTCGGTGCACTTGCTTCAGAAAAGCAGGGCAGAAATGTATGAAATAAGAATGAGTTGCATTTATTTCCCTGCCCTCCTCCAATATATTAGTGGTTTACACTCAAAACAATCCTACAATGTAGAACAGACTGAAATATAGGAACTGGTAACAAATAATAATAATAATAATAGAATGGTAATGTCACTGTGACAAGACTGCTGAACTTGATGACTGGAAGGTCAACAGTTTGAGACCTGAGTGCTGCATGACAGAGTGAGCTCCCATCTCTGTCTCAGCTCCTGTCAACCTAGCAAATATCTTTCAAGTGTGCTCATGAAATGGCTCCCCTGGAAACACTCTGTTTTTTTCTCAGCAGGTATGTTCTGTACATTACATTTTGGATAGTGTCTTGGAGTGGTCAGTTCTAATAATGCACATGGGAAATATATTTCATGTTTCTGGATTTTTTACTGAATATTTTTGGGGCCATGGGTAACTGAAACAATAGTAAATGAATCTGCAGATACCGCGGGCCTACTGTACTTTGGCAGAACCTGCAAGAGAGGCTTGCAGCAAGATTTCTGGAGGCAAACTTTCCCCAGCCTAGTGCCTTTCTGACATTTTGGACAACAAACTTCACCATTCCTGTCCACTGGCCGTGTTGGCTGGGATTAATAAAAACAGGTGTCCAAAAAGTCTGGATGGTGGTATTTTAGAGAAGGCAATTCCAGACCAAGGACAGAGGCAAAAGGGGAATATGTAGTCTAGATTATCCTCAAGGACAGTTGAAGAATAAAGTAGGAAGACGAATCCAACTGCTGTGATCAGTCCTTGTTTTTGGTAGGGCCGGTAGGCAAAATTTCAAATAAAATACACTTTAGTATGCATTTGATGTCATTGTGGGCAGCTAGCAACAAGCCAAGGGGAGGCCTTTGGATATGTATTGCAATTCCATACTAGTGCTTGGGTTCTTTTCCAAACCAGAAAGACTGTCAAGGATGCCAGGAGCGAGCTGTCATCCTGCCTAGTTCCGGAAAGGTCAAGAAAACCTTTGCTTTGAGAATCTTGGCATTTGCTTTTCCGCCACTTGCTGGGCTGGAGAAGCAAGCTGGTATTGGAAAGCAATACTCTATTATTGTAAAATTATTAGTTACTTCTAGCTAACCGACACTCGGTTTGCAATCAAAGTGAATCACATGAGAAACATAGAGATGGCTTGCTTTTATTTATGTTCTCTTTCCATTCTTTGCTCTGTAAAAGGCCAGGAAATTCAGACCCAGGGTCTATAATGAGCTACAGTGAATATTTGCTAGTGGGCTGGTACTAGCTACGGCAAACTAAGTTTTTACTTTCATTCTACCATCTTCTTCACCACTCTTTGAGCCCAGGGTTTATAAACAGATGATTTCACCTTTTTGTAAATTTGAGTGGATGTATGCAAATAAACAAAGAGAATTTCATCCTCTGTTAAAGACAGAATTATGGCTCCAGTACATTTTTCCATGTGTGCAAATGTATATATTTTTAAACATGCAAAAAAGTTATTTCCTATGGAACTTATTCTTGTAATAGAATATTGTAAGGATAATATCCTGTTATCCCAGTACCATAGGACCTGTTCCACCTGACAGAGACCTGTACCCATCCAGAAAGCCAGCACAAACATTTTTTCATGCTTCAGGTACATGGGATTCTGCTGCAGGCTAGAGAAAGCTATGATAGGTTTCAATCACTGACTGTTTATGCTTACAAACCAGCCAGATCAGGTAGGACATGCAATGTAAATTAGAAATAGGTAGCATTGCCAATAAAAAATAAAGGAACTGGAAATCTCCCATCAGCTTATGATCTTTATAATAAGTACAATGACTTCTGTTTCAATCAGGTTTATTTAAATGGAAATATAGATCAAAGTTCAGGATCAGGTACAAAAAATAGAAAACAAGGAACATTTTTACTTTTCTCCTTTCCCAGAATAAAACAAGAAAGGCATATCTATCTATGTTGCCTGGCCTAGCCAGCTAACCCATTAGATTACATCTTTCTACTGTTTACCCCCAAGCAAGTATAAGCATGCTCCTTTCCCCTCTCCTGATAAGCACACATAGAAACAATGGTGTTTCTTCTACATCTAAGAGAAACAAACCCATTTTTCATCTTCCATCCCACCTCTTCCTGTATATTAACCAATAAAACAAAGAGCAATGGGGTCAGGTGCAGCTCCCCAGGGAGGGCATTCCACAGAGCAGGGCTCATCACAGAGAATACCCAATTGCCTGTATTAATAATAATTTCATGTCAGAAATTATTCTGGGTTGAAAGGATTTTTGCTCGAGAAACTCCACACAGGGGATGTCCGGATGAGGCTCCTTTCATGTCCGCAAGATCTTTTCCCACCAAAGTGGTCTCTATTTATCGACTTGCAATTTCTTGCTTTCGATCTGTTAGGTTGGCAGGAGCTGTGACAGAGACAGGCACTCAATCTGTCATGCAGTACTGGGGTCTCGAACTGCCAACTTGCTGGCCTTCCAGCTAACAAGGCAAGTTTCTTAAGCCTGAGCCACCACAGCCCTTTAAGAGATTTCCTTGCTTCTCGGGGGGTGGGGGACCCTCAAACTATGCTGTAATGAAGTGCAGATATGATGGGCAGAAGACTGTTCAGCAGGTAACAGTATAGGGCAGTGATGGATAACTTTGGCACTCGAGCTATTCTGGAACGTCAATTGCCAGAAGCCTTGATCAGCAGGAGTGCTGACTTGGGCTTCTGGTAATTGAAGTCCAAGAACTGCTAGAGTGCCAAGGTTAGCCACCAGGGATAGAGTGCTTAGTAGACACGGACCAATACCATGTATTTTGCCTAGAAATGAACCAAGCTATGCTAAGAAGATGCACTCTATGTACCTCTCAAAACTACTATATCGCCCCATTAATGTGTGGGTATTAGAATAGATTAGAATAGATGCCTTTGAGATGTGGTGTTGGAGGAGAGTTTTGAGGGTCCCCTGGACAGCAAGGAGAACAAATAGGTCAATCTTAGAAGAAATCAACCCAGAATGCTCCTTGGAAAGTCAAATTGTAAAGATGAAGCTAAGGTACTTTGGACATCAAATGAGAAGAGAGGATTCGCTTGAGAAGGGCCTTGATGCTGAGAAAGGTGGAGGGCAAAAGAAGAAGGGGGCGGCCAAAAATGAGATGGTTAGATGGTATTGTGGAGACAATGGGCACAGAACTGAGCGAGTTGAGGAAGATGGTGGAGGACAGAAGTGCCTGGCGGACAATGGTCCATGTGGTCGCAGAGGGTCGGAATCGACTGTGCGACTGAAAAAAAATTAGATAGGGTAGGTTAGCTTATATTATTTTCTGGTTTGTTTGCCTTTTAAATTGCCCTATATTTGTTTATATATTTGCTTCTGTATTTTGGGCAACAGGACTGCAGTGGCTCAGTGGTTAAGAAGCTTGCCTTGTTAGCTGGAAGGTCAGCAAGTCAGTAGTTCAAGACCCAAGTACTGCATGATGGAATGTGTGTCTGTCTCTGTCCCAGCCCCTGCCAACTTAGCAGTTCTAAAGCAAGAAATTGCAAGTAGATAAATAGGGAGCACCTTGGTGGGGAAAAGATCTTGGGGACATGAAAAGAGCCTCGTTCGGGCATACCCTGAGCAGAATTCCTCCAGCAAAAATCCTTTCAACCCAGAAAGCACCTGGGAAACCTGCTTTTTATTTTGAGGGGGTAGCTACTTGGAATTTTTACTTTTTTGTAAGGCATCTGTTATGGCCCAGAGAAGGGGCCACAGGGTATGAATCCTTCTGCTCATACCCTTCAAATCTTATCATCCAGTCTAGTTCCAATTATGTCTCTGCAAGCAATGGGGGGGGGGGGAGTCCTGCATTCCTAATCAGGAGCTTCTTTGGCCTTGAGAATGGAAATTGAACATAACTTTTATACTGATTATGGGTCTAGTTAGATGCTTTCTAAAAGTGAGACATTGGGTTAAGTTGTCACTCACTTCTTCAAAGAGCAGACTAAAGCCCAATTTAAACAATTTTTTAGATTGTCAGCTCTTTAGGGAATGCCAACATTAATTGTGCTTTTCAGACTCATTCACCACTAACTTGGCTGCACCTGATGTAAAGGTCCAAATATAATCAGAAGAGCAATAACTTTATCCACAGGAACTATTTAATGTATGCAACTTTCAGTCATGAATGCCTCGTTTAAATTTCTGTCAACAGTATCATAACACTGCACAACAATGATTTTGCTACTGGGAATAACACATGTGATTTACATGATATCGAGTGTGCTGATTCCAAATCTGAGCTCAGAATTTGCCTATCATGTACAGATTGTAAATTATAAGTGTATGATGGCTGTTCAAATGGTATTGGGTTATTGCCACCTCGCATCATGCATCCAAGCCAAAACACGAAATTTGACAGGCTGAGGGGGTCAGAAACCAGGTGTTCCTAAATAGGACTTACTAGGCTTTGCTACCCAGTCCTCCTCTTAGGCTTCAGGGCTATGAAATACTCCCACAAATTGTCCTCTTTACTCTGTCCTGAGAACGACTCTTCCAGCCTGAGTTTTTCCTTTTATCTCCTCTCCTCCTGGGCGATCTCCAAGGATATGCAATGGGAGTTTTCCAACAGTAGCATGATAACACTGATGTTGAAATAATCAAGCAGGTTCACAAAACAATACCTTTCTTTTATTGTGATAAGCAAAGCAAATTCCATAAATCCAATTGAAGTATACACTGGCAAAGCATAGCAGTTGCTAAAACACTAATCTGCTTAAATTACTTAAAAGAAAAAGATCCCATTCCTGGGTCCTTATCTCTATCTACCTAACTTCGGAAACCTTAACTCAAAACAAGAAAACACATACATTCTAAAAGTAGACCTAAACTATCCTAGAAATTCTAAGTCCGGAGATTGTTGGAATTTCGGCTAAGTGTCGCCTTGGCAAGAAATGCACTGAGTCCAAAAACCCAGTTCCATCCTATCTCCTCCAAGAAACCTTCAGCCCTATTTCAAATTTCCATCTCTGATTCTCCTGGTGATGGTTCCAGCTTCAAAGCGCTCTGCTGCATCCAATGAAACCCCTCTCTAACTTAGAAAAACCTGGTCTTTTTATGCTTAAATTTCCCTCTTTCTCCCACCTAAGGAATTTATAGTTATCCTTGAAATTAAATCTGAGAGATAAAATGTTGCATTATCTCTCCCCTGATATTTCAAGGTTGAAACTACTTGACAAAGTTCCCAAGGAGGACTTTCACACACACCCTCTCTTGTGTGGGTGAATGACTTTACAAGTTACAAAGGCTATGAACTTGAAGTTGAAAGTGTGAACAGGTGTGCTGAGTTCTGGGAAATTGTTCCTCTCCAGGAAATCCCTATACAAACAGCGTGGAGAAATTCCATTTCTCCTACTAAGTAATGATGGAGATTAATCTAAATTAAAGTAATGTTTTCCAAGTTCATGACATGGGTAATGTATTTTTTACATGACAACATTATAACGGTTGCAATTACCATTATGCCTACTGCCACATCAGCTGAATCACATCTCCTGGTAGCATACGTGTTCCAGCAGCGGCCAGGCATCTGTGTGCAAGTCAGTGAGCTGACATCAGAAATAGGTATAAAAGGCGAGATCGACCAAGGGCTTGTCTCTAATGCAAAACCATCTTATTGGATATCACAACTAGGCCATAGTGAATGTGTTTTGAGCTAAAGATGAGTAGACACAGCTGTGTTAATAAACCAGACATTTTTTGTTAGATTTGTGGCAAATATACCCCACATGATCAATGCAAGAACCTAACCAAGAGGGTGATATTTGCTTACTTAAGATCCTAGGCAAAATCGGACTTTAGATTTAAATTCAGCGCACTTGATTTAATATAGGACACGTGGATTAGACCAAATAGCAGACTCTCTCTCTCTCTCTCTCTCTCTCTCTCTCTCTCTTTTTTTTTTTGGTGATGCAGTTATCTAAAAAGTCCCACAAGCACAACAGTTATCCAAGCTGGGTTGCCCATCCCTTGAAAAGCACTAGCCATAATTTCTGTACAGATATAAGCTGTGTGGATAAGTGCTTTATTTTTCTACAGCACTGTAGAGCACAATAAAATACAAAACACAGTTTTACAGCAGTATTTAACATGCATAACAAGACAGACCAGCTTTTAGGAACCCAGTAACAGCAAAGGACATTTGCTGGGGACACATATGACTCCCAAAGTATTTATTTCCTCTTTATTTTAACTTTCTCTAGCCCTTAGCCAATAACTTCAACTTCTGCTACTGTAAGTTAGGATGGGACTGTGATTTTTATGTCAGTAAGTGGCTCAAGTCACTAAGACACTTACTGGGAGGCGGAAAGTCAGCAGTTTGATTCCCGAGTACTGCAGGACGGAATGAGCTCCCGTCTCTGTCCCAGCTCCTGCCTACCTAGCAGTTCGAAAGCAAGAAATTGCAAGTAGATAAATAGGGACCACTTCAGTAGGAAGGTAACAGCGTTCCGTGTGCTCCAGTGTCTAGTCATGCCTGCCACATGACCATGATAACGTCTGCAGAAGCAGACAGTGCTGGCTCTTCGGCTTAGAAACAGAGATGAGCACTGACCCCTAGAGTCCATATCTCTTTATACTAAGCATCCAGTTCAAACTCACAATCTACTTCCCATTTTTAAACAGCATTCAATCTCAAGGCTATAACAACTATAACCATCATCTCTTTCTTATTCCATTCTATCCACATATTTCCAAAATCCATTAATAATGCTCTTCTAGGACACATCTCCAGTTTTATAGACAATATTTGGTTAATTTTAAAAAACACATTTTCCATATTTTCTTCTCATTCTTACATTCCCACCATAAATGAAAATATCTCATGACTTCTTTTTTTACATCTCCAACAGTCTTTTGAATATGTTGAATCATAATAATTTAAAAGAATTATATAAAGGCTGACATTATATTTAAACATTATAACAACAGAGGACATTGTGACTGTGGCCTCTATGGTGACAAAAATGGACTTTCCATAGAATCCAGTCTATGATAGTTGCACTGGTCACATGCCTCTTGATCAATAAGATCTGTGATTAGGATCTGCTAAGCTAAGTGGCCCTGTTTCTGGTCAACAGTTTTCTTTGTGACCTATGGAATGGTAAGTCTGCCTTTGGAGTCTCAGTAGAAAGACGCCTGCTTGCACTGCTCATGGGATGGATTCTGAAGACTTGAAGCATTCTTTACATAATGACTGAATGAGTTACTCTTGGTTCTTCTGCCCCTCCAAAAGGCCAGCTCCTCTTAGTCTCAGAACATTATGGACATGTCAGAGGAGCTAAGGAAGAAAACAGACCTTGCCTCTCACACTTGGAGCATTGAAAAATCTCTTTCTCTCTCCATTGAATCTCTGAAATTTGCAAAGATCTTGGAATATAAGAGATAATAGGTATTTGGTTGCTATGAAAGGAGGAAGTGTTGATGCAGTTGAGTTTTGGAGCAGGAGCTTCCCACAAGTCACTTCACCTACTTCAGATAATATCTGAAGGTCACTGAGTGCATTGGTGCCAGCGTCAAGAATGAAATTCCATTTTACTCTTTTAATTGCTTCCTGCAATGCCTGCTTGCCTGCTTTAAATTGTACAGTTAAACTGTTCCGAGGACAGCTGCCGAGGTCTTGATCAATGCCTGAAAAGCGAGATATGGCTGAATGAAAATGAACATCAGGCCTGCCTCTTATAAGAAATAGTTCAGCTTGTGCAGTGTCTGAAACAAAAGAGAGTAAGGTCGGTTTGACAAGATGGCAATGCCTCTCTTAGACTTCTGTTTGTCATACTTGCTTCTGATTATTGGAAATACCTGAGGCCATGCATTTGAAGGTTACTTTTGCAACATCTAAACCAGGGATTCTCAACCTACAGCCCGTGGGCCGGATCCAGCCCATGGCACCAATTCAACCAGCCCACACCCTCGTTTCAGCTGCCACTTCTGCTGCCACCTGACGTGGCCACAAGCACATTCCCAGTCGCTGCAGGGTTTTTTCCGGCGGTCACTATTATGGCCTGTAAACAGTCTGAGGGGGCATGACCTGGCCCCAGCTTTAAAAGATTGAGAACCCCTGATCTAACCAATGGGTGGAGAAAGTCAAACAGATGGAGCTTATCCTGTTGCACACGTGAAATTTACATCTTATAGAGTTCAGTTCTCTTTCCACATCCAGGTGTAGGTCACATCCCCACATGCAGCTCTCCATAGGCTGGATGTTGTTAGAGGTAACAGGGAATTAGAGTGACATGCTGTCAGCCATTGCTTGGTGACCTGCTGACTTCTACTGTCAGTCAGTCAATCTGTCAGTCTGTTTTTTATTACCTTCTTATCCTGCCCTTTCTCCAATGAGCTCAAGGCAGCATTTATGACTCCTCCCTGCTTTATTCTCACAACAATCCTGCAAGTGCAGAGTGCAGCTTTCACAAAGGAAAAGAATGATTTGAGAGCTGGACCAATGGGTATGTATACAAGTTTGAAAGGGAGAGTAGAGCAAACCAGAAATCTATCAGCTCTAGAGGTCTCCAAAGAGCTTTGCGTAAGCACCAAAACCCAAATGTGATTGAAAGAGCCCACAAAGAAGAAGAACGTTTGATCTAAGACAGAGACAGTACCCAGGTTTACCCAGCAAGTACTGCTATGCCACATCTTTCCCTCCCAGTCAGTGTACTACTAATCATGGTATCCAGATGTTCACATCACAGATGGCTGTATCTTTTATACCCTTTTCTAATATCTTCCCTGGTATTAAAGTAAGATTTATTAGGCAGATGTTTCAAATCTCCATTCCCCCTTCCTAAAGATGTGGATTACATTAGACTTTTTCCAGTTTAGTGGAACTCATCTGTTCACCTGGATATGTTTCCTTCCTTCCTTCCAGGGCTGTAGCCGGGGGGGGGGGCAAAACCCTCCTGAGCTAACAGCCCACCCCACCCTGTGGTGCCAATGTTATATATGTGAATGTGATATTGTTACCCCTCCTGAAATTTTTTTGCCCCGCCTGATAAATTCCCCCCTCCCCAAAAAATTCTAGAATCCTGGCTACGGCCCTGCTTGCTTGCTTGCTTTGAGATGGGCTGCAATAAGATGTCTTTTAATACAGGTACATATAATCCTAGCCCCTAGGATAAAATTCATCTGCTGCAGAAGACCTGCTGAATACTTAAGGTCTGGAATATTCAAAGATACCTGGCTTGGCAGTAGTACATGTGAAGAAGATAACAAGGTCTACTCGTAGGGCCCTTCAACAGATAATGTATTTTACCTCTCAATTCCTCCACCCAAAGAACATAAACAGTCACAAAATACCTCTACCACCAGCGATGAGCAGCAACAGGTTCGCACCAGTTTGCCAGAACCGGTAGCAGCTTTTGGGGGGAACCACCTCAGGGGCTTACCTTTTCGCCGGTTCCCCCACTGCACATGTGTGCCAAGCGCTTGGTGTGCATGTGCACCTACAGCGGTTGGCATGTATGCGTGGCCTCCTTGCTTTCCTCCCAAGTGGGGAGGAGGAAGAGAAGCTACTATCCTGAAGCTCCCTATAGCTTGCTCCCCAGGGTAAGTGACTCACCTTTGGGTGTGGGGTGTGGGTGTGTATTTTAATGTGTTTATTTTTAATGTGTATTTTTATATGTTTTGTGTATATTTAATTTGTATTTTATGTGTTTTTATGTCTATTTAATTTGTATTTTTATGTGTACTTATTTTTATGGGTTTTTTGCATTGGCTCCGCCCACATCATTGGCTCTGCCCATGATGTCATGACATTGGCTCCGCCCATGATGTCATGACATTGGCTCCACACACTATGTTGGCTCTGCCCACAGTGTGGTAGTAAAAATTTTGGCTGCCCACCACTACTCTACCACTTACCTGAAAAAGTATCACTTTCAACAAAACTCTGGTCAGTGTCTAATTGAAGCACAGGTGGCATGATCTAATAGTGTATATTAGACTAACAGAAGTAACTTAATCAATGGAACTGAAATGCATGTGTGTGGGGGAGACAATTTGCATATAACCTGTGCACATGTTCAGCAAGTGTTTTATTTCTGTTTATTCAAAGTATTAGTAGTTTGCATTAGTCTGACTGGACATTCTGATAGGGTAATGGAGTAGACCGTACAGCCAGTGAATCAACTCCAAGTGTCAGGAGGCGGTTAACTAACCTGACTCCCTAAAGGGACCAATGACTACAGGTGGATGAGCCCCTTTAGGTGGGGTGATGGCCCCCTCAGTGGAGAAAATGCTAAACAGCTCCTCATGCCACCCAGTGACAGAGAGCAGTGGGCTCTGCACACTCTGCTTTGACTGCCGGGGACCCGGGTGAGGGCTGTGCATGCTCTTGCAGAGGCTGCTGTTGTCATTGGCTGAGGTGGCTCAGGCCCTGCTGCCCCTGCACAGTTGGGCTCTGGCGGGTGAGGGTGCTTCCCCCTCAAGGTGTGGAAAGATGGGCTGCTGCTGCACACCACGGTGCACCTGGACAGGGAGGTGCATCTGGACTACTGGCAGGGAGTTTGAGGGTGGGCAAACTGCTAGCCCAGGATGGGCATTCCCCCCCCCCCGGCTATTGCCCTGTCCTTAGGATGGTTTCCTAGCCCTCCTAAGCACATCTTGTCTGTTTAAAAATGGCTTTGTGGAGAGAGGGCAGTTTTCTATCTCCCACCCCCATCTACTTGTTCTGATTATGGAACTGCTTTGGTCTGTAGAGGTACACTTCAAATCCTGGCCTGAAACATTCCTGACTGCTTTGCCCATTTGGGGCTGCTATCCACTAATCTGCCTATTAGTGCAATCCTAACTCAAATTAGTAGTAGATGTTAGGCACAATTATGCTTGTTATCAATAGAACTGTCTTGTCCTGACTTAACTTTGTGCTGCCCTAGTTGCCATGTTACTGGATCGGGAGAGATTTGGTTCTGACAAAACTGTCTCCTCCCTCACCTTTCCCCTTTCCTGCATCAGCTACTAGGTGTCACATAAGAGAACTGTTTCTTCTGGCAGTTTGCTTTCATGATAGACCTCAGAGATCAGAAGCACAAGAGGATTCTGTAGCAGAAGGGATTTCTGTCACTCAAAGAGGCTTATATCTAACTCTAATCCTCAAAAGCAAGTGCATCTTTGACTTAACGATTGCATTGCTACAAAGGAATTGTCAGCCAGCAACTGCAGCAGAACGTGCACAACTAACCCACCAATAGTGATAAATGACATCAACATTGTTTGTATGTTCTGTCACTAAAAAACTGTTATGTCCTTGACTCCATTTTCTAAGTTTAGCTCCACACTTAACTGCCTGCAGGAGACTATATTCTAAGGTACTGTCACTTTTAGGCAAATGGATAAAATTATACAAGTCACTGAAGTGGAAAAAGGAGAGGAAAGAGGAAAAGAAAGAGTTGATGGTTAGAGTCATTATCATGATTTTACATTGGCTTAAGATCACATCTGGAAGTAGCTTCAAAAGTTAGTTTCAAGCCCTTGATGCTTTTTTTTAACTAAACAGATTTTCATCTGCTTTTTCCAGCACATATGGCTATGGAAATTTTGATCAACAACAACAATAAAAATGTTTTAGAAGAGCCTTTAGGGATGTTATTAACCAGCTTCCTTTGAAAGGAAGTTAGCAACGCTATTTGCGGTTGGTAAGGGTGATTTTTTTTTTAAAAAAATCCTAATTATAATGTCAGCCTGTATCAAAAGAATTAAATTTTAGAACCCATGTGTAATTTGATTATCTTGGCCTATTAGATAAATTGTGCTGGAAAGAAAAATAATCTGACCACTTTAAAAGGCCAGGAAAGGCAGGGCAGGGCAGACACTCTTCCAGAACTACAAGCCACACTGCAAGTAATAGTTTTTTTATAACTAACAATTTCCGCTCTAGTAACCATCCAAGTGTCACAGTCTGTTTCATAACATAATGGAGGGGCACGTACGTCTGCCATATGATCACCTTAAACACCTTCATTAAGTGGATACAGTTAAAAACTACAGAGAGGCCTTCGGAGAAGTTGACGGACACAAAACCTTCCTTTGGCTCAAATTAAGTCAGATAAATGTACAGAGGTGTTTTGGTATGCATGTTATACTATTTTAAACCTTGCATCTCTTAGGAACCTCAGGAATTTCTCCCACTCTCCAGTCCTGCCAGATTAATGTTATGTAGTGAAATTAGGCTCCGATACCATACACATGGACTGGAATTGTCCCCAATCTTCAAGTGTTCTTACACTTCTTTTGGGAAAGGTGATATCTGGGCTAGAAGATAGATGGAGAAGAACCACCAGTTCAATGTAACTCAGAATTGCCCTGGGCTCTTGAGTTCCTAAAGAGATTATTAAGATCAAACTATACTATTACAGCCTTTTGCTACATAAATGGACTATTCTGTAATTGATCTTAAATCACTCAGTAATGATGTGCTGAACGTTTTGGCTTCTTTAAGAAAGAAAATACCACATTTGTTCTGTCACTGAATAAATTGGGCTTTGTTCACTAGCTTGTGTAGAAAGTCTGCATGGTGGTCATAAAACAGGCCTGCACATGATTCCATTACCTAGGCTGCAATCCTGTTTGTGGATACAAACTTGCTTGGGAATAAGCTCTAATGAGAATAAAAAAACTTTAAAGGTGTGAAAGGAGTCTCAGCAGTAACCTAGGCAGAGGCGTAGCTACCGCCATATCTGCCGTATCAATTATACGGGGGCCCCGGGCCACGGGGGCCCCCAACGTGTGTAAGCAAAACAAATCTTTACCCTTCCTAAGGGCCCCCAAACAAATTTTTATACGGGGCCCCGCCAAGGCACGCTACTCTTCTGAACCTAGGCCAACCTTCTGCTGATGTAGGAAATCCATAGATAACACATCCTTTACAGATGGTCATTCAAACCCAGCTAAATAACTCTCTGGGATGTATTTCAAGAACTTGTGTGCAATGAATTCCTTATACCACAATATGATAAATATTACAACTCACTTTTCTGTGGGTTTAGCACTGAGGTTCCCAACTTAAGGCCTGTGGGCCAGATTGGGCCTGTGGCACCATTTTATGTGGCCCCCACCTCTCCAAGGGCATTCAAGAAACAAAATGGCCACTCTTCTGAAGTTGTTGGGACAACATTCTTTTTTTCCCCTTGTGCAGGCAATGCAAAATGGCCATCTGGCCCTCAAAGCTGACTGAGAGAGCATGATCTGGCCCCTACCTTGAAAAGGTTGGGAACCCCTGGTTTAGCAAGAATAAATTCTGAAATTATATTTGCTAAAGTAGCATAATATGTGGGAATGAATTCACTTTATTAGTGTGATGAGTAATGTTTTGTGGTGTTGTGGGTTTTTAAGGAACCCTTAAGGCAACTTTAATATTTAAATTCATGAAGATGAAACTTGTAAATTAACACAATTCTTCACTTTTAAATTCCATAGCTCCCTCAGAACTCACCTGACTTTTTGTGAAAGAAGATTTAGTTTGTCCTGCCCAGATGTGTCCTGTTTATGACACATCTGGATTGCTAGACAGAGAATAGTTGCATTTAATCCTATTTACAAAATTCTTGCCATTCTCCACACTTCAGAGGGGCTTATAAATGTCTTTATCTCACATGAGGTTGATAAAAAAATGTGATAATAGAAGTGAAAGTTGGGACAGCAATAGATCATTTCATTTCCCCCCACATTTGATTTCCCCCCTCAAGTCCTTTACACCAAAATAAGAAGAATTTGGCTTTGTTTGTTTTTGAAATCACTCAAAAACAAAGAGAAACAAAATTATCTTTCATTTATATAGACTAAAGCCAATAAATACAACTATTACCCGCATGGAGAGGATCAAATTGTGTTTGCTTACCATCTAAAAGTTAGTTGAGGAGTTTCTCAGAAAAAATAACTCAGCATTAACATGCATATCCAGGGATTTAAACCCAAACTTTGAAGGGTTAAGCTTTGGCAGAAACAGACAGTGGATATAACCCTCAAAGAGGAAAATTCTTAACTAATGTAAACACACCTAAGTGTCATAGCTTGAACTGCCCCACCTCCAGAATTATGCACATTACTATGCTTTGAGTGTGTGATTAGTGTTCAGGGTTTAAGTTCAAGATTTCTTTGAAGTCTGATTCCACAAAACTGGAAAGAACACCTCAGTCACCCCTCTGTAACATGAATTGGCATTCAGGTAATTAATTACAGGCTATCTGTGATGTCTGTTTCTGAATATGAATGCTAGAGCTCAAAAAGTTTAACGGTTTTGGGTTACAACTCCCAGAATCTCTGAACCAAAAAGTTATGCTGGTGTACACAAGTAACTTTTCCAAGCTTCTGGATACTCCTTAGTACTTGCTATCAGTCTTGATTATACAAGTAGGCTACTAATTTATATACTCGTTACATGGCATTTGTGGGACATTTTGTGTTTGGATCTGACAGTATTGTACACCTTAGAAATATGAAGACTAATCCATCTTGGATATATGTTTATTTTTGTAATGTGCCGTGGCATGGTAACTCTATGAATGAGAGAGCTCCAGAATGTCCTGTTCTCAACAGCCTATGGCAGTGATGGTGAACCTTTTAGAGACCAAGTGCCCAAACACAGGGGCGGGGTGAACTCTGATGGGGGGGGGGAGGAAGCTCTCCCATTGAGCTGCTGGGTAGAAGGGTGGGGTGAACTCTGTGCTGGGGGAGGGAGGAAACACTCCCATTGGGCTGCTGGGCAAAGGAGAAAGGCAAACTCTGTGCTGGGGTGATGGCACACATGCCCACAGAGAGGCCTATGAGTGTCCGCTCTGGCACATGTGCTATAGGTTCGCCACCACTGGCCTATGGCTTCTCTCATAGAATCAATCCATCTCATGTTTGGTCTTCCTCTTTTCATGCTGTCTTGCACCTTTCCAATGATAATTACCTTTTCCAAAGTGTTTTGCTTCTCATGATATGTCCAATGTAGTGCAGCTTCCTGCCCCTTCTCGAGATACTTCAGGTTTGATATGCTCCTGGACCCACTTGATCATATTTCTGGCAGTCCAGGGTTTCTGCAGAAATTTCCTCCAGTGCCATATTTCAAATTACTGTATTTACTTTCCTGTCAACTTTCTTTTTAGGTAAGCAATGATATATTGAAAACCATTGTATAGCTTGATAAATAGGATTTAATTGTAAAATTTATGTCACAAATTTGCTTGGGCAGTCCACTACTTGTTTTCTTGTTTGCTGATTGTTGCACTGAGCCACAAATATCTGGAAAAATGTATTTTGTTATTTAATCAGCAGAATCCTGGGGAAAAAGCAATGAAAAGAATCTGAAAATTGCACATGAAACCTCTCCTCCCACCACCACCCCAAAGCGTATGTTAAACATTATTTTATTCACTTTTATAACAGAAGGGCATTAAGAATTGAATCATAGGTTCTCTCCTAGCAAAAGCAATGTTACATCTTAAGTCTGTTTGAGCCAACCTAGAACCTAGCATGTGGAAGTTAGCTGTATTACCTAGGTTCCTAATGCTAAGAGTCATTCAAGAGAAAGTTGAGGTCCTGTCATGGGTGGGCAGTCTGCCCAACTGGGAGGCATGATCACTTACTTTGAATAGAGTTGTCCTGCCTTTGAGGGACCAGGTCTGCACTTGGAAACCAACGTAGATCTAGTATTAGTTTTGATCAACAGGTTGTGTTGATCTCCAACAGATCTGTCAATTCTTTCCCTGCTAGCTTTGGTCTATTATTAGTTTTCTCAAGGATTGACTATTGTAATGCTCTCTACATGGGGCTGCACTTGACTCTGATACAGTGACTACAAGTCCAGAATGCTGTGGACAGATTGATTACTGGGTTAATGAAATAAAATCATATTACCCCAGCTCTAAAAGGGCCATTGTGGTTTAGTGGTTAAGATGCTAAGCTTGACAACCAGAAGGTCAGCAGGCAGGGCTGTAGCCAGGGGGTGGCCAGGGTGGGCATCGCCCACCCTCAAACTCCTGGCTGCTTATATATATCTCACACACACATACACACACACACACACACACACACACACACACACACACACACACACACACACACACACACGACAGTGCTGACCATCTTGAAAAAATATTCATCCACCCACATCTAGAATCCTGGCTACGGCCCTGTCAGCAGGTCAGCAGTTCAAGACCTGAGTGCTGTGCAATGGAGTAAGCTCGTGCCTATGTCCCAGGTCCTGCCAACCTAGCAGTTTGAAAGCAAGAAATTGGAAGTATGTAAATAGGTCCACTTAGGTGGGAAAGGTAACAGTATTCCATGCACTCCAATGTCTAGGCGTGCCTGCCACAAGATCACAGAACCATCTGCAAAGGCATGGAGCACTGGCTCTTTGGCTGAAAATGGAGATTAGCACTGCTCATGAGCTACACTGGCTCTCATTCCTTTCCATATCAGGCATAGTGTTAACACTGATACAGTATATAAGCCCCTATACAGTTTAGGACCTTGCTATCTGATGGAACGTATTCCAAAAAAATGTCTGCTTGCATCACCCGATCCTCACAAACTATACAACTCCTGGCGCTGACACATAGAGTGACAAAAGGACTGTAACAAGAAAATGTGGCAGGACTCACTGTGTGGAATTCTTGCCTGTGGAGCTGTGCTAAGTCCCATCCCTGGAAATATTTAAAAACTTCTTAAAACAACCCTCTTTGGAGAAGCATTTAATGATCTTCTCCCAGCAGCCAGCTAGTTGACATCAATTTAATGTTAACTATAATACTATTTTAGTTTTATTTAATGCTTGGACATGTTGGCTCCTGGAAGAAGGGAGGCCACCTATATTGGAACATAATCTATTTAGTTGCATGTTGCTATCAAGTTGAGTTTTTTGTTTTATTATCTGTATGTTTGATATTAATTATGTACACTGCCCAGAGTGGGAATACCTCCTGACAGGCAGTATACAAGGCGGTGAAGAAGTCTCCATTAAATAAATGGAATAAATAAATTCACGTTTGACAAGCCAACCAGAAGGGAAGTAAACCTACCAGTCAGAAATTTAACCCTGACAGGCCCCTTCCAACTCCATTATTCTATGAGTCTATGATGGTCCATTTCCATTCCCAGATACAGTTCTGGACATTACTTTTTAAACTCTTCTCCAGGTAACCTTGCTTTGAATAAATTCTGGGATATTCTCTGAGTAGTTCCAGAGCTTCCTCTGAAGTACAGTACAGTATTGTTGCTTCATCACACTTCCAGACTGCAAAGAAGAAAACACAAGAACATCTAAAGCCAAGTGCACTGAGTTGTTGCTATTCTTCATCTCTGATGTGAGCACACATCTTCCACCCCACTTACATATACTATGAGACAAGGCAAAGTTGTATTTCCAGTTCCCATCCATGCCATCCAGACCACTGGCAAATGTCAAGATTACAACTTGCGACTGATAGACAAATGTTCAAGAAATATCTCATTCCTTTAAAAAATATTAGTATTACATAACAAAACCATAGCATCAAAATACAATATCTATAGCAGGGGTGCCCAAACTTTTCAGGACATGGGCTGATTACATGGTTCAGTGGGCTGGTCCCGTGGTTCCTCCCACTGGAAGCAGAAATAAAACATGTCTTGCAATCTGTTTTGCAACAGATATGTTTTACAACAGGATGAGATAGATTGTAGGCTGCCATTTTCTCTGCTTAAACCAGGGATGCCCAAACTACAGCCTGTGGGCCGGATCAACCCCCGATGCTAATTCATCCAGCCCACTCCCCCATTTTACTTCTGTTTCCAGGAGTGATGAGGGCGGTGTGGGCTGGATAAATTGACATTGGGGGCTAGATCTGGCCCATGGGCTATAGTTTGGGCACCCCTGATCTCTATCTATTTATCTATCTATCTCTAGATAGATTAGATAGATAGATTAGATAGATAGATAGATAGATAGATAGATAGATAGATAGATAGATAGAGTGGTACCTTGGATAACGTTTGCCTCAGATAACATTAAAATCGGATAACATCAGGGAATTTGAGGCAAACATTTGCATCGCACAATGTTAAGACATTGTGTGATGCAAATGTTTGCCTCAAATTCCCCGGCGTTGATCTCTGCCCCAAAGTCCTCACTAGAATATACTCAATAAATTTCCCAAAAATCTCTTTAAATCATTCTTTTTAAATGGCCCCTTCTTTAATTTTAATTCATAAGTCAATCTATTGTTTATTGTTAGGTGTAGCTCTTTAAACCAGTGGTGCCCAATTAGTGGTACGCGTACCCCCAGGGGTATGCGAGATTGCATCAAGGGGTACACGCAGCAATCTCTTAACTAAAATATTAAATCCTTAAAAAACAATAATGCAATAACAATTGCCAAAAAATTATTCAATTTAATTAAACGATCAGTAGGTAAGTCAATCATATGCATCAAGGGCTTTCTCCCACGGTGGCGGTTTTTCCCGTGCCTCCCGCATCTCGCGTCACCTGATCGCGGCCGCCCCTGTTCCCGCCTATTTGCTCATCATTGTCAATGTGCACATTTGTCACATTAATGAAACATGTGTTCTCTGTCATTAGAATGTCTTTTGATGATAATAAATATAAAATACGCCTGATTTCATTTTTTATTTAATGTTCCTGCAATAAGGGGTACGCGATATTTAATGTTCCTGCAATAAGGGGTACGCAAGTTTGAGGTCTTTCTTGAAGTGGTACGTAGAAAAAACTAATTGGGAACCATTGTCTTTAAACCAATCATCCAACTTGAATTCACAATCTATTTTCCATTTTTTAACCATAAGTAATCTCAAAGCTGCTACCATTACATGGAATACCTCATTCCATCCAAGACTAAGAAAGGAACTGGTTGAAGAATTCTCAGACCCACTCTCTATCATTTTCTTAAAATCATGGAGGATAGGTGAAGATAAAAAATGATTAATATTGTCCCTTTCTTCAAAAATGGCAAAATGTGGGAACTACAGAACAGTCAGCTTGACATCAACACCAGAGGAAAAATATGGAGCAGATTATAAAGCAATCAGTCTGTAAGCAACTTGAAAGCAAAGCAGAAATAATTAGAAGCCAACATGGATTTGTCAAGGACAAATCCTGCAAGCTAACCTTATCTCTGTTTTCAATCAGGTAATCTCCCTGGTATATAATGTGAATGCTGTAGACATAATATAGCTTAATTTCAGCAAAGCTTTTAACTAGGTGTGGGCTAGACAGAACAACTATCAGATGGCTACACAGTTGATTACAGAATTGTACTCAGATAGTGATTCTCAAGGACTCCTTCTCCAACTAAGAGGGAACATTCAGGGTGCTACAAGGCTCAGTCTTGGGCCCTGAGTTCTTCAGCATTTTTATTAATTACTTGGGCAAGGAGATACAGGGAGTGGGTTTGAGGATGACACAGAATAGAATGGAATAGGGAATACATTGGAAGACAGAAACAACATTCAAAGATAACTTGATAGGCTTGAGCACTGGGCTGAAAATGGCAGGATGAAATTTAACAGGTATAAATGCAAAGTTTTATACCTAGCAAAAAACAACACACTGAAATGTACAATTACAAGTTGGAGGATAATTACTTCAGTAATGCTATACGTGAGAAAGGTATTGGAATTGTTGTGGATTCCATGCTGAAGTTGAGCCTACAACGTGATGCAACTGCAAAAAACCCAAATACTATTTTAGGCTGTGTTAACAGAAATACAGTTTTCAAATCATGTGAAGTACTAGTTCCACTCTATTAGGTACTAAAGTGGACATAGGACTTTAAGAACAATGTAGGGTTAATCAACCTTGGGACTCCAGGTGTTCTTGGACTTCAATTATCAGAAGCCCAAGTTAGCACACCTGCTGATCAGGGCTTCTAGGAACTGAAACCCATTAACCTCTGGGTGTCCAAGGTTGAGAAACTGTAACAGGTTCAGAGAATGGCAACAAGGATGATCAAGGAACTGGAAACCAAACCATATGAGGATAAACTGAAAGAACTGGACATATTTAGCTTTGACAGCATTTTTCAAATACTTAAAAGGTTGTCACACAGAGGAAGGGCAGGATCTATCTCAATCATTCCAGAGCGCAGGATACATAATAATGGGCCCAAGTTATGCAGCAGATTATTAAAGCTGTCAGTCTGTAAACTAGATTTCAGCTGAATCTCAAGAAAAGCTTTCTCCTAGAGCAGTATGAAATGGGGGAAGTGGAGGTATGTGTTAACTCTAAAACCAAGCCAAAGTGCAGTGCACTTTCCTCAATTCCTCGATTGACCAGACTATCAAGGGATTAATTCCTGCTGGTAGCAACTTGCTTTCCATTCTTTTCACTGCCATGCTCTTCTTCTCCAGAGTCAACTGAAACCTTTCACAATTGGGTCTTCCTATCTTTTGTGGGGCCAGCCAAGGAGTCTTTTTACTTCTCTGGGATACCACTCAGTGACTGCTGCTGTCCAACTCCCATCTGTCATTCGAGAAACGTGTTGCTTCATTGATTCTGCTTTGTTTTCTTATCTGGCCTTTGGGGATCTGGTCATGAAGGGATACCTTTAGCATTGATCTTTCCATGGCTCTTGATAGTTCTTCTTCCTCAGCCTTCGGTAATGATCATATTTCACTCCCATAGAGAACCACAGGTAATACTGTCAAATTAAAAAGGTTGCCACGTTGTTTCTTGTTGAGTTTCTCATGTAGTAAGATCTCTTTGATGGAGTTAAATGCCGCCCATCCTGCTTACTTTCTTCTGGCTAGTTCTGCTCTCTGATCGTTGTTCATCCCAATCAGATGGACAAGATAGACATAATGGTCAACCTGCTCGATGGATTCAGTCCAGATTCTTATTTAGAATTCCCACTGGTTGCTTGATAGCATATATTTTGTCTTCATGTCATTCATTTTTAGCCCAACCTTCCTACTTTCTGTGTCAAGCTCACACAGCATGCAGTGCACTTAGAGAAGGCAATTCAAAGTATGTGTTGCCAGAACATATGTAAAGTATAGACCAGGGATTCTCAACCTGTGGCCCATGGGCCAGATGTAACCCGTGGGGCCATTTCATGTGGACCCCCAACTGACTCTGCTGCACCCAGAAGTGCCATGTGATAGAGAAAGGGCAAAATGGCTGTCCGGCCTCTGAAGCTGTCTGAGGGAGCATGACCCAGCCCCTGGCTTTAAAAGGTTGAGAACTTCTGGTATAGACATCTAGAAACTAGGAGGAATAACTACTCTGCACACTCATAATTAGGTAAAAATAGAATATTTGTATTGAAATACAAAATAGAGAATTTAGTGTATGTCACTGTTCTTTACATTCTTTCAGCTTTCTGATGAAAGATAGGATATAAGATGAAATCTCTGAACCTCTAAAACTGACTTAGACATTATCAACTACTGTTACGTCTTGGTCTCACATTGGCAACAACTCTTCCAGCAGACGTGTTTCCTAACTTTTTCTGGAGATGACAAGGATCACTGAACTGGGGGAACTTCTGCAAGCAAAACATGTTTTACCACTGGCCTATGGTTCCTGTTAATTAATGGTCTCGGTCCAGTTCCCTCATCTAGCCTTGTTTCTAATGTGCCTCAACTGCATGGTAAAGTTTCCCAGCAGCTTCAAAAGTGGTTGCCTGCCAGATTATTCAGATGTCACATTGACTTACCGAGAAAATGGGACCTGCACACTTTGTGAATAGCTGGGCTTGACTAAATGACCTAGATGTGAAGAACTCCATGCCCTATTACAGAAGAAGTCATTCAACCCTCTCAGCAAAGACAATGATATTATGGGGGTAAGTGTTAGATGAATGCAAATTCTTTTTGTTGCCTTGAGTGTATTAAGAACCAGTGTCTGTCTGTACTGGGAACCGTTCGCAGTCATTGTCTTGTCTGGTCTTTCTGTCTGCCCTTTCACTTGACAACAGAATCATTAACGTCATAGTCAAAATAAAGCTCCTCATTGTGAGAAGTTAAAAGCACTTGTGAATGTAAAAAATGAAACAAGCAGAGGTGGGGAAAAGAGAAATGAAATAAGTGATCTTAAATATGTTGATATCAAAATGGCTACTCTCTAGAGGCTTTACTTTCTCCTTTACCAAAGTCAGTATCGTTTTTGCTATCTTTTGGTAGAGAGAAATACCACATGGAATGTTCTCCATGATAGTTTCTACCACACTCCCATGCAGATAAACCAGCATTAGAGGATTTTGCAACCAAGTTGTGGGCTCCTGCACTATTCTCAAAGTGGGTTTCTTCAAGAAATCAGTACAAATATTTTATTTTTGCCTAATTATGAGTGTACAGAGTAGTTATTCCACGAACAACCAGATATTCTTACACTCATGACTTTATGTGGGGCAGTGGGTGTGAAGAGCCTGCTTGCCACACTGGTTAAACTCAATCAATCACTTTATTATGGTCTACGCCCAGCACACACTGTTTAAACCTATGATCATTAAGAGGTTAACACAGGGAATCTTCTTCTTTGCTTCCTCTTTTACCCCATCAGGTGTCAAGGGAGATGCAACGTTCTTGTTCTGACACTTCTAGTGGCCTCCACCAATGTTATTTGGTGTTCTTGTAATATTTCTTTGGTGTTATCTCTCCACCTTCATCTGAGTCTGCCTCATGCTTTTTGTCCTCCTCCTCTTTCCACAAAAAACTTGTATGTTATGGGATTCCAAGACATTCTCTCTAGATGGGTAAACCACTTTATTTGTTGTCTATATATGTAAAGGTAAAGGTTTCCCTTGCTCAAAAGCCAGTCGTATCTGACTCTAGAGGTCAGTGCTCATCTCTGTTTCAAAGCCAAAGAGCCAGCACTGTCTGCTTCTGCAGACGTTTCCGTGGTCATGTGGCAGGCATAACTAGACACCAGAGCACACGGAACACTATTACCTTCCCACCCAAGTGGTTCCTATTTAGCTACTTGCAATTTCTTGCTTTCGAACTGCTAGGTTGGCAGGAGCTGGGACAGAGACGGGAACCCATTCCATCCTGCAGTACTCGGAAATCCAACTGCTCACCTTCCACTTCCCAGTCAGCGTCTTAGCCACTTGAGCCACTGCAGTCCGTCTCTGTATGTAGTTTACAACAAAAAACAAACAAACACAGGCATTTTCTCTCATATATCAGTCACAAGACCAGTGGTGAAACAACATGTGAGTAAATTGACTTTTTAACTTGTAGCACTTCTCCTCCAAAATTTATACTGAGGAAAGTCTGCCAGTGTAATTTCTCAATAGGATTACAACCAACATGTGTTGTACAGTTGGTCTTCCAACATAACAAACAAGTTGCATTTTTAGCACGCTAACAGACTTAGCAATGTTTCTATATGCGGAGATTTCCCTTACCATACATAGCTCAGCTGTGGCATAATTATAACAGCCGGGTGAAGTTTTGACAATGAGTTAAATGCTATGAATATAGCAATGTGCATTCAGCCCACTCTACAAACTGTAGATTGTAATAGAAATTATTTGGTAAAATTAAACAGTGATTTTAAGCTTCTAAAGCTTCTCCCTGACCTTATTGTTGGGTAAGAACTGTCTGAAAATATGTAATGAGTTTTTGACAACAACAACAAGAAAAAAACAACCTCTCAAACCAAAGTCCAGACAGACTATATGTCCGAGGCAACCCCAGGCAACAAACCCTTTCATGTGCTCTGAAGTGGTGAGACTACTTGGCAAGAACCGATAGGCGTATTATAAGCAGGACAGGGCAGTTAAGTTTAGCTGCCTTAAATTTAGCTGCCAGAATGATACTATGTTGGAAGTTTTGTGGGAACTAAAAATGAGTCAGCCACCCAGTGTTACTCAGGATGTTAGGCCATGTTTTAAAAAATAAGAGGATGCCCTGCGGCAGGCTTTCTTTCTTGGACTTGACCTGACCTGATGGCACCAGCAGCTGATCAGAAGCCTGATATAACAAGAGAGAGGTGTAAGCGCTAGGCATGCTTTGAATGGCGCTTCAGAGCTTGAACAACGTTGTCTATCTTCTAAGGCTAATATTTCTTGACTTTTGCTTTTCCAGGTAACCTAATTCACATCCTTTGTATTCCTTGCATTCATCCTTTCCCTTCTCTAAAATTCCAAATTATTTGACAAGCAGCCATTTTGGGAGTATAATGTTTAATGCAAAATAGGTGTAGGCAATTGTTTTTGATAGCAGAAATTATGTTGGGACTGAAGCTGGACCCTTTTGTTCAAAGGGGATACTTGAAATTCTTGAGCTGGTGTTCATTCCTCTCATTTCAAGGGAATTCAAGGCGCCTCCCTTTTCTATTCTCGTGTCTCTTTTCTGCTGTTACTGCAAATGCAATGGAAGTTATCACACCTGCAAATAAAAGGCTGACAAAGACAGGTCTCCTCTCCTTCCAACATTCAGATGGTTGAATAGCTCAGTGAGTTGCAGAAGAAGATGAAGTCTGTGTAGTCCTGGACATTCTAGAGCAGGGGTTCCCAACCTTTTCAAGACAGGGGCCAGGTCATGCTCTCTCAGTTAGCTTTGAGGGCCAGATGGCCATTTTGTACTTCCTGCACAATGGGGGTGGCCATTTTGTCCCAACAGCTTCAAATGCTGTTTCCTCAAATGCCCTTGAAGAGGTGGGGGCACATGAAATGGCACCATGCGTCGAATCTGGCCTGTGGCCCTTAGGTTGGGAACCCCTGTTCTAGAGCATCTACAGAAGAAAGAACTGATTAACCATTTCTAAGTCCTGTATATCTGGGAAACCCTGGAAAAGGTCACCATAAGTCAGATTTGACTTGATGACACATTGTCAGGAGCAATGTACACTAGTACCTCGGATAACGTTATGATTTGGTTCCACAATTCATAATGTTATCTGGTTTGTGCATTGATCATACATCCTTTTAAAAAGCCCTGTTCCCTTTCCAAAGAGAAAAGGGAACAGTGGGGTGATCCTGTTTGCTTGGGGAGGGAACACACATTCCCTCCCCAAGCAAACTGGTGGTCACAGCGTGGGATTGCCATTTACTGGCATTGGTGCTGGGGTTGGGGGAAAGAATGCACATGCACGGCAGTTCTTTCCCTCAACCCCAGGGATGATCACAAGCTGGCATGGGGAAATAACAGGCTTAGTGATCGGGGGGGGGGGGGATTCTGAAAAGAGGCTGAGAACACTTTTTCCAGCCTCTCTTCAGAAGCCCCACCCACCCACCCACCTGGATGGCTAAGCCCCTTAGCAATGGGATCCCAGCGTGGGATCAGTGCTTGGGTTTGGGGAAAGAACAGGTGCGCCTACCCATTCTACCCCCAACCCAAGCACCGATCACAGCTGTCAGATAACGTCGGATGATGCTAAAATCAGAAAATGTTGGGGAATTTGAGGCAAACATTTGCATCGCATTAATGTTATCTTAACATTGTGCAATGCAGGTGTTTGCCTCAAATTCCCCAATGTTATCCGATTTTAGCGTTATCCGATGCAAACGTTATCCGAGGTACCACTGTATATATGAGTGTTCAGCAATATGATAACATAACATGTGTATTAAATACACATTAAAATACACACAGATACACCACATCCAAAGGTGAGTCACTTACCCTGGGGAGAAGGCTATAGGGAGCTTAAGGCTAGCAGCTTCTCTTCCTCCTTCTGGCTTGGGAGGACAGCAAAGAGGCTGTGCATACGCATCAAGCACTGTAGGCGTGCATGCACACCAAGTGCTTGGCGCGCATGTGCAGTGGGGGAACCAGTGAAAAGGTAAGCCCCGAAGGTGGTTCCCCCCAAAAGCTGCTGCCGGTTCTCCGGGACGCTGGGAAACGTTACTACCGGTTCTGGCGAACTGGTGCAAACCTGTTACATCCCATCACTGTGCCCTGAGCCAGGGATCTCAGCCTGCACCTGACCCAGGTCTGTTTTCCTCAGGAGCTGACCTGTCAGATCAGGAGTGTGTCTCTGACAGTGATCAGACCTCAGTTAGGGAGAGGTCCAGAAAACAGCTACACCTGAGACACAGGCAGGCCCATGTTGGCCATTTGGGACACAGGGACAAGTCCCAGTGTGCCCCAGTGACTGGCGCCCCCCAGAGGTGGGCAGAAGTATGTCAGCTGGTGACTACAATCCATGACATCGTGCAGCACTCCCCCATAGGCACAGCCCCCTTGCTCCCTGTCCAGTGTCCTTTTAGCATAGCCAGCATGCCTTTGGACACAGGCAGGCTAGACTAGAGCAAAGCACCAAAGAAGGCTCCCAGCTGATACCAATTAGCTGGGAGGCTTATAAGCAAGCTTCTTGCAGCCTGACAGTGTCCATACAGCTCTCAAGTGTGAATCCTACTTGACTCCAGACTGCCTGCCTAGACCCTGACCTACCTGCCATGACCCTGACTTCTCTGCCAACCCTGACGACGCCCCTGGCCATCCATTGGATTAGAATACTGACTCGGACTATCGGTAAACAAACCTCAGCTTTCCTTTTGGACTTTGATATCTGGACTATCCTTGAACAAGACTCTCTGTGTAGTGCCACCATGCGGCTACTGTGCCTGGCCGAGTGGGTCAGCATGCAGACTGTCCTTCTCATAAGAAGTTGCCACTATCTCCTGGTCCCTGGGATGGGCTATAAGCAGATGATGGCAGCCTCTATGTAATACAACTACACTGGTTTTACACACCCATCCTAATTGGTATACCTAAGGGAGCCTAGTTGTATTTTAAACACAGTTTAAAAGTGTGCTTGTGTGCGTGAATATGGCTAGCTTTGTTCAGGTGCTGCTGGAAGCATGAGATGGAAAAATGGATCTGCTATGGGACCCCCAGGTAGCTGAATGTAGTAATGTCTCACTGCATTTGAACTCAGATCAACTATCTCACAGGCCAACCTGGGAAGGTAACTGTGCTTATCATATGGAAAAGTTCTGAATGTTTTCTTCTTCCTTAGAAAAATAAGAAGGGAAGCTTTGAGGGAACACATTCTAAGTACTGTAACTGGCTAAAAGGTAGGGGCACAAAGCCAGATTGGCTCACCTCAGTTGCCATTACTCATGCTTTGATACTGCCATGAGCTATCAGTAGGAGATGGTGACATGCGGCTCTATTTCATTTCTCCCTCTCTTTTGCTCTCCAGAATCTTTCTTCTCCCCCTCCGCTTTTCTCGCCTTCCATACTGTGTGCCTTGGCTGCAAGAGGTCATTAGACCACAAACTCCCATCCAGGAGTTTCTCTTCAACCATCTCGATCATCCCACCTATGGAGAGGAGAGGACAACACAAGGTTTCATGAAAGCGAATGCACTAATTAATTTCCTGCTGATACCTGGAGTGCTGCTAATCAAGCCAAACTTCCGATTCATTAATCAGGTTTAAAGCCACAGGAACAGTGAATTATGGTTCTCAAGACGACTTATCTCAAAGCCGTGAAGGCCTGCAGTTCACATGACAGACATGGAATGGAGCTGCCTGCCAGGACAGTAGGCCATTTTGTGCCAAGTATTAGATACAAGGTAGATCCTGGCAGGCACCATTTTCCTAGTGTGTTCTTTTATATAACTAACATGAAATTCTTCAGGCTCCTTTTCTTTCCTAAAATAGCTAAGCAGATTGGGAGCAGTCTCAACGAGCCAATTCAGTTCAATGTGCTAATGAGCGGTGTCTTAACTCTTTAAGAGGTTTATTTATTTTTATTTTTTATTTTTTAGATTTGTTCCATGGTTTATGCATCATCTTTCATGGACTGGCAAATGCTAATCTTTCCTTCTCTCTCTCTCTCTTTAACCACATTTTCCATCTCCAGTTTCTTACATGTGCTTCCTTGTGCCCATACTATACCGGCACAAAATTGTTGTGGGTGAAATGTGCATCTTGACCCTGTAACTTGCACAACCCAACCCTTTGAAAATATTTTGCTTGGATATTGCAGAGCAATACCCCATTAACCAGTGATGGTGAACCTTGGCACTCCAAGTGTTCTTGGGCTTCAATTCCCAAAATCCCAAGTCTCTGTGAATCCACACAAATGGGTTTACTGTGCATACGAATTCACAGAGACCTGGGCTTCTGGGAATTGAAATCCAAGAACACTTGGAGTGCCAAGGTTCGCCATCACGTCCATAAAGCATCAACTAAACTGCTGGTGATGTTCCCAGTGTGTTTAATTTTTATTTTAGTGACAGTATAGGGTTGATTCACATTTGCAACAACATGAAATGATTTTTGTATAACCCTCAATCACAGAGTATTATATAAAGGTAAGGATTGTTTTCCAGCATGGAAAATGAATTCCAATTTGGAAGGGGGAGCTAGGAGTCTATTCCAGCAAGTGGGGAAGGGGGTCTATATCAAAATGGTTGGACTCAGGTATGAAACTTACCAATTTGTTCATTTTCCTATCTTAAATACAAACCAGAGCACACTGTCCTAGGCATGTCTAGTGAGAAGCCCACCCAGTACAACAGTTTTACTCCCAATTTCCAGCTTGAAAAGCACAGCATCATTCTATGCAACAGCTTTTCTGAAGGCAGGATTCAGCTTGGTTTCATTGAACAGAATTCTGGCTTTAAAAGCACAGATTAGTTAAATATGATTTAGGGTTATGTTCCAGTGCAACATTTTTTTTTACCTACAAGGTGCTGCTTACTTCTTGCAATGTTTTTATCTGCACTAAACTATAAGCTGGGGTCTAAAGGGCCAGAAGCAGCCAGCCTGTTAGTCTTGCTTCTGATGTAAAAAAGTATGAGTACAGTCAAACCTCGCTTAGCGAGCAACTCGCTTAGCGAAAAACTTGCATAACGAATGGGTTTTTTAAAAAGCGATCCGACTTGCATAACGAAAATTTTAGCTATGCGAGTCCAACTTTCCCTATGGAAATGCTCGCATAGCAAGCATTTCTATGGGGGAAAACTCGCATAACCAAAAAAATTTCACTATGTGAGTCCGACTCGCATAGCTAAAATATTCGCTAAGCGAGTCGGACTTTCCCTTTGGAAAACTCGCATAATGAGTGTTTCTATGGGGAAAACTTGCATAATGAAAAAAAATTGCTATGCGAATTTTTCCCCTAAAAAAGCTTGTTATGCAAGTTTTTCCATAGGAATTTTCGCTATGCAAGTCCAACTTACATAGCAAAAAACGTGCATAGCGAACAGCCTTGCAGAACAAATTAAATTTGTTTTGCGAGGTATGATTGTATATGCATAACACTTCACACACATATTGGCTAAAATCCTGTTGTTTAGCTTAATAAATTGCAACTAAAGTAGCCCTTGCAACTAAACTAGGCCCATTCAAATCAATGGAACTTGTTGAGGAACTGACTCATGAAATCCAAAAGCTTAGTGTCTGACAGATAAATTAAGGCCTCTGGGCTCAGAGCCACCCATCTTCTGGTTAAAAAAGTTAGAGATCACCTCATTGAAAATAACAAGAATTTCTGTTTGTGCAAAGGATTAATAGATTCTTCCTTGCACAAGTGGTGGGAAAGGAGGTATTGTTCACTGAATAGATTGTTACACACACAGCTAACAAGCAACAGGTTAGCAGCTATTGATTTTAGTCTATTCCAGGTAAGACTAAATATGCATGTGTGTCTCTGTTTGTGTGCACATGGACTCGCCCTCAGCAATTGAATGAAGACATTTTTCTTCCTCTCTCCTTACAAATCTGGCAAAGGCAGATACTATCTAATGTGCTCAGATTTTTCACTGCTCCACTGCAATTTTAAAATGCCAGCCAACATAAATTATATCAAATGAAAAACAAATATGGATTTGTACTTGAAATCTGACCTTCGCAGGCAGTGGGAAGATTGGGAAAATCATAGCCTGCTCAAATGTTTAGTTACCCCCACCCCCACCCTGCTCCTTACAAAAACTACTTAAAAACACATCCCTGCTCACACAGAATCTGTGGGATACTTACCTCAGGAAAAATCATTACTATGATTACAGAAAAGTTCTTATCTTACATAAAAGAAACATAACATTCATGCACAAATGAGTTCACAATGTACCATTGCCCATAATTATCTTTGCATGTCACACAAATAAGGCATAACGTGTTGACTTGCGGTAATGTAATTATAACTGTATATTTCCCCATAACATTCCATTTCAAAGTGGAAATGGTGTTACATTTTAATAGCATGATTATTTTGTGACCTGCTGTTATATTTCCACAGCCCAGGTTCCTTCTCAACCAACCATTTTTATTTTATTTTATTTATTTATTTATTTAGATTTATATCACCGCCCACTCGCCGTGGCGACTCAGGGCGATTTACAATCAGGAGAAAAAAACAAACAAAAACAAAACAACAATAACTCACACACAACACAAACAACTAAAATCCATTCCTCCTTCCGGCCAGAGGACGTTAGTCTTTTCCTTCCCTGGGCAGATAAGGCCCAGGATTAGGAAGTGGGAGGTTCCATCTAAAAACCTTAAAACTTTTTAAAAATTAAAAACTGAGAAAGATTAAAAACAAGTTAAAAACACACCAGATACTACAGCTACTAGTTAAAAGTAGAAAAAGAGAGGGGCTCAGATCAACCAATGTGCTGGGGTCATTATACCTTCCATACTCCATATCTGTCCTGTCAGCCATGTTTTTAGATTCTTCCTAAAGGGCAGCAACTCTGACTGGATACGTAGCTCCGCAGGCAGGAGGTTCCATAGGGACGGAGCAGACACAGAGAAGGCCCTCCTTCTGGTGCCAGAGAGATGTGCCTCCCTGGCCGATGGAACAACTAGGGAGCCTCTCTGGTCCGCTCTGGTGGGACGGGCAGATGTTCTTGGGGTGAGGCGGTCTCTTAAGTATCCTGGCCCACTACCATGTAGGGCTTTAAAGGTAATAACCAGCACCTTGAATTGCACCCGGAGGCAAACCGACAACCAGTGCAGCTCCTGAAGCAGAGGCGAGCCATGTGCATACCGCCCACACCCCATAACAACCCGAGCAGCCGCATTCTGGACCAGTTGAAGCCTCCGAATGGTTGTCAAGGGCAGCCCCATGTAGAGCGCATTACAGTAATCAAGTCTGGAGGTGACCAGAGCATGTGTGATCATGAGCAAGGAGTCCCGATCTAGGAGTGGGCGTAACTGGCGGATCACACGAAGTTGTGCAAAAGCCCTCCTAGTCACGACTGCCACCTGCTCTTTGAGCAGTAGTCGCGAGTCCAGGAGGACCCCCAGATTACGCACCGGGTCTGTTTGGGGCAAAACCGCCCCATCCAGAACCAAAGATGGTAACTCCCGAGATGACGCAGGACCCCTGACCCACAGCCACTCAGTCTTGCCGGGATTCAGCCGAAGCCCGTTGTCCAGACCCTCACAGCCTCCAGGCGCCTGGAAAGGATTTACACTGCATCACTAGGGTCCCCACGGGCTGAGATATATAACTGGGTATCATCTGCATATTGATGACACCTCACCCCGTGGGACCGGATGATCTCACCCAGTGGTTTCATGTAGATGTTAAATAGGAGAGGTGAGAGTACCGAGCCCTGAGGCACCCCATAACAAAGCGGCCTTGGGCTACCTCGCCCTCCAACCACACCGACTGGGTCCGGCCCCTCAGAAATGAGGAAAACCAGGACAACACAGTGCCCTGGATCCCCAATCCTTGGAGCCTTTCCAGAAGGATACCATGGTCAATGGTATCGAATGCCGCTGAGAGGTCAAGAAGAGCCAGGACAGATGGATGACCGCCATCCCGCTCTCGCCAGAGATCATCCACTAGTGCGACCAATGCAGTTTCGGTGCCATATCCGGGCCTGAATCCTGACTGGAAAGGGTCTAGATAATCTGCTTCATCCAGGATACCCTGTAATTGTCGCGCCACTGCCTTTTCCAAAACCTTGCCCAAAAAGGCAGGTTGGACACAGACCGGTAGTTGGTAAGCACTGCAGGGTCGAGCGATGGTTTTTTCAGGAGGGGGCGCACCAGAGCATGTTTTAAATTTGCTGGAAAGACCCCCTCCCCTAATGATGAATTTATAATAGCTTCGACCCAACCGCCTGTCACCGCCCTGGAAGTTTTAACCAACCAGCCGGGCATGGATCTAATGCACAGGCAGTGGCACGAACAAATCCAAGGAGCCTGTCCACTTCCTCAGGGACAACTGGATCAAACCGATCCCAGATAACCTGGCTTCAAAGGTAAAGACAATGGTTCTTATCTCATTACCGAATATGTAATGTTCTCCTGTTATAGAGAAACTAACCATTGAAAAAAGCTTCAAAGAAAAAGAACTGAATATCAGACAGAGGTTGTAGGTCCGTGATGGTAAACCTTTGCACTCCAGATGTTCTTGGACTTCAATTCCCAGAAGCCCAAGCACCCTGTAAATCCAAACAAATGGGTTTACTGCAATTCATCTGGCTCGCGCTGCCCTCGTCGCTCCTGGAAGCGGAAGTAAAACGTGCCTGTATGGAGCAATGAGGGCAGTGTTGGCCGGATGAATTGCAATAAACCCATTCATGTGGAGTCACCGGATGTTTGGGCTTCTGGGAATTGGAGTCCAAGAATATCTGGAGTGCCAAGGTTCACCATCACAGTTGTAGGTCATTACTAGGTTTGAAATCAGACACCAACTCACAATTTGCAGCTTGTGTCTATTAACCAGCCACTGTCCCTTTATCTTGATGCATGTATAAATTTATTAATTTATTATAATCAAATTTATATATTGCTGCCCAATTCGAATGAGCCACTCTGGGTGATATAAGGACAGTAATATAAACATTAACGTCATAAATGATTGTTATGCAGTTTCACTCTCACACTAAAATATAGCAGTTTGTTTTTAAGATGCCACAACTTTTTGTCCTTTTTCAGGGGCAGGGCGGGTTGTCTGATATGCTGGCACAGATTAATATAGCTAGCATTTCAAAAACTATGAAGTGGTTTAAGTAAAGATATCCCTTTGCTCTAAAGCCAGTCGTATCCAACTTTGGGTTTGGTGCTGATCTCTGTTTACCGCCAAAGAGCCAATGGTGTCTGTGTCTGCAGACATTTCCTTGGTCATGTGGCAGACATGATTAGACACCAGAGTGCACAGAATACTGTTACCTTTCCTGCCAAGGAGGTATCTATTTATTTACTTGCAATTTATTGCTTTCAAACTGCTAGGTTGATAGGAGCTGGGATAGGCAATGAGTGTTCACTCCATCACGCCGAATTTGGGCCTTGAACTGCTGAACTGCCAACCTTTCAGTTGTCAAGATCAGTGTCTTAACCACTAAGCCTTAAATGGTTTGAGTATACCATAAAAGTATCCCTCCCCACAAATAGTGTCAACCAGGTCCATAATTCGCAACAACAGTTCACATATGTTGGTATCTGAGTCCTATAATAAAAGTATACACATTCCTTCTTTTCTGTACTGCCTCTGCCAGTCATATAATTTCAGACACAACTACCCTATTTTCCCTTCCCACAACCTCAAATTTGATTCCTTTCTTTATAGCCTTTGTTTTTTTCAAATGTTTTCACCCATGCAAAATTTTCCTTAGCTTGACCTTGAGAAATTTATTTATTACAATTTCCACACATAAACACACTTATTTTGACAGTTGTAGTCCCTAGAAGCAGCTCCCCTGTGGCTTAATGGGTAAGACGCTGAGCTGGAGACTGGAAGGTCAGGTTTCAATTCCCAAAAGCTGCACTTGGGACATGAAAGGAGCCTCAATTGGGTGTCCCCTAAAAATCCTTTCAACCCAGAGTAATCTCTGACACAAAAAGAGAGAGAAAGAGAGTCCCTAGAAGTTAGTTTTTCCAAACTTTGACGTTAAACTTTCCAAAAGACATGGCAACTTACTAAATGCTATTTTTCCCTTGCTTTTTGAGGGGTGAGTATGCAGGAATCCAGTTCTGAGATCTCATCAAGTGAATCTTTATAGGAATCCCCTGGGCCTTTTCTGACTCAAGCAAACACAATTGTGTTTATGTTTAAAATAATTGTTGTTGTTTTTTGCCTCTTCCCTTGTGTTTTAGACTCCAGTGACTCACTTAAACAATGGAACTAAAAGAATCACAGCTGAGAAGCAAAGACCTCTGCCTGAAAATGTCTAGAGCTGCTGCCAAGCAGAGACAAGTAACATTAAGCTAGATTCAACAGGGCAAAGCTTCACAAGTAATTTGAATAACAAATACAGTATTACCAGTTGTAGGGGGGAAACCTAGTAATACTGTACTTGTCCTAGCTCTTCTTGACCTCTCAGCAGCCTTTGATACTGTCGACCATGGTATCCTTCTGGAACAGCTCCAAGGATTGGGGATCCATCATCCAGGGCACTGTGTGGTCCTGGTTTGCCTCATTTCTGAGGGGCCAGACCCAGCCGGTGTGGTTGGAAGATGGGATGTCCAGCCCTAGGTCTCTCCAATTTGGGGTGCCTCAGGGCTGTCACCTAATTTAACATCTACGTGAAGCTGTTGGGGGAGATCATCTGTTCCCACGGGGCGAGGTATCATCAGTACACTGATGATACTCAGCTGTACATCTTGGCCCCGTGGTAATCCAAGCAATGTAGTCAGAGGTGTCTGGAGGGTGTTGTGGTGTGGATGGAGGACAATGGGTACAACTGTATCCTGGCAAGACTGAGTGGCTGTGGGTCAGGGCTCCCATGTTATCTCAGGAGCTACCATCTTTGGTTCTGGATGGGGCTATCTTGCCCCAAAAGACCCAGTGCGTAATATAGGGGTCCTCCTGCACTCATGACTCCTACTCGATGAGCAGGTGGCTTGGAAGGCTTTTGCACAACTTTGTGTCATACGGCAGTTATGCCCACTCCCAGATCAGGACTCCTTGCTCATGGTCACACACACTCTGGTTACCTGCAGACTGGACTATTGTAATGCGCTCTACATGGGGCTGCCCTTGATGACCATTCAGACGCTGCAACTGGTCCAGAATGTGGATGCCTGGGTGGTGATGGGGTGCAGACATTACGCTCGTACCTTGCCACTGCTTCGGGAGCTGCGCTGGTTGCCACTGTGCCTCCAGGTGCAATTCAAAGTGCTGGTAATACCTTTAAAGCCCTACATGGTGGTGGGCCAGGATACTTAAGAGACCATGTCACCCCAAAAACATCTATCCGTCCCACCAGAGAGGACCGGAGAGGCCCTCTTATTGTGGCATCTGCTGGAGAGGCTCACCTCTCTAGTACCAGAAAGAGGGTCTTCTCTGTGTCTGCTCCGGCCCTATGGAACCTCCTGCCAATTGAGCTACGACTCCAGAGGGAGTTGCTGCCCTTCAGGAAAGAACAAAAAACCTGGCTGGCAAAGCAGGTGTGGAGCACTGGGGATGCCCCCACCTGCTGGCTGATATAAAATAGTAATATCATTCCCTCACTCTTTTTAGTTGTCGGGCTAATTTTTAATTGTATTTTTAACTGGGGTTTTTATGGTTTTAAGTTTTTTATAGTTCTCTGGTGGGTTTTATGTGGTTCATGATGTGATTTTTGTACGCCACCCAAAGTTGCTTTCTGAGTGGGCAGCAATACAAATGTGATGACGATGACTCCTCCTCCTTATCATCATCATTATCATCTGTTATGCTAACCATTTTGTACCTCTGTACCTGATGTGTAGGGACTGTAATGACTTAGTGGTTAAGACGCTGAATTTGATGACTGGAAGGTCAGCAGTTCAAGACCTGAGTACTGCACAATAGAGTGAGCTTCCTTCTCTGTTCCATCCAACCTAGCAGTTTGAAAACAAGAAATTGCAAGTAGATAAATAGGTACCACTTTGGTGAGAAGGTAAACAGTGTTCTGTGTACTCTGGTGTTTAGTCATGCCTGCCACATGTCCATGGAAACATCTGCAGATGCAGACAATGCTGGCTCTTTGGCTATAAGCAGAGATGAGCACTGGACTAGAGTCAGATATAACTGGCTTACAAGCAAGGGCAATTTTTACCTTTACCTACCTAATGTGTATAAATCGATGCCATGAAGTTTCACTCTTATGTCTGATGAAGCAGACTTGATCCATGAAAGCTAACATTAAAATACAGCAGCTAGTCTTTGGAGTGCCACTTTTTTGTCTTTTTGTTTTGTTTACGCTCTGATAAGCTAGATGGAACACTCACTCAGAAGTGATGCAGAGCAGCTTCCAATTATTTGTAGAAATTAAACCCCCCACAAGTCTGTCTGGTTCTGCCTGTAGTAGGATGCTCAAGTGTCCTACGTTATGGATCATAGTCCTTCATTTAAAGTTCTGTCTGAGGTCAGTCTCCAGTTATAGGCATCTTTGTCGCAGAGCTTCTCAAACCAAAGGCCCAAACATTATTGGACTACATCTCCGAGAAGTGCTGGCTATTTCCTGTGCTAGCTAGGAATTCTGAGAGAGATATTCCAAGTATATTTGGATCCCAATAGTTGGAAAACACTACTTGACTAGAAAGGACTAGAGTCCAAATATGGCTCAACGATGAAGAACTATAAGAATGGAGAATGTGTGGCCCATCCACAGGTAGTACCTGGACAGTGGGCTGAGTAGCAGGTAGGCAGGTCACCTTGTTACAGTCTTTCTCCAAGATGGTGAGAGATACTGTTAAGGTCTTCCTTGCTCGAAAGCTAGTGGGCAGAGTTCATTTCTGTTTACAGCCAAAGAGCCATTGCTATTGGCATCTGCAAATGTTTCCATGGCATTTGGCAGGCATGATGAGCTGCTGGATCATGCAGAATGCAGTTACCTTTCCCACCAAAGTGGTACCTATTTATATACTTGCAATTTCTTGCTTTGAACTGCTAGGTTGGCAGGAGATGGGACAGATAGTGGAAGCTCACTCTGTCCTGTGATACTTGGGTCTCGAACTGCTAGCCTGCTGAAACTTCTGGTCATCAAATTCAGCATCTTAAGCACTAAGCCACTGTGGCCCTTGAGAGATACTGTTTTTCTATTTAAATTCTAGCAGTAATTTCTAAACATATGTGCTTATTTCTGCATCTTTTTATGCCAGTCAGTGTCCTCAGCTGGAAGGTTCTGAGGCTGAGCTAGTCCTGTTCTTGCCCTACTATTAAACAGGAAGCTTTGGTGGGGTTAGTCCTTGCTCAGCCCCAGGGACTTCCAGTTGAGGCCTTTCTCCAGATGAGCCGCATTGAGGTGTCTGACTATCAAACAAAACTCCTGGAATGGAGAATTATGGGAATTGTAGTATAAAAATTCCAAAGAACGAACTCCTGTTTTTTAGTCTTTAAGGTGCCACAATAATTTTTGTTGTTTTTGTTGCAACAGGATAACACAGCTGTAACTCAGGATCTGAATACCCAATGATGCAGATTTATTAGAGTCAAAATTGGCATTGAAGCCAGGAAACCTCATGGCTCTTGTGAAACAATAATTCAGCATATGATCATAAGGAGATGAACTTTAATCAGATTGTAGGGGTTGGCTTTTTAATAAATAAATAAATAAATAAATAAAGTGTTTATGAGTACAAACCAAGTATGAATTTGGTGCGGAAGGAAAAACCTGCAACTGTGGTCTCAATATGAGTATTGATTTCTAAGAACTCTGGTTTAGATTAATTTGTATCCCTACCATGAAGTGACCCACACACTATGGTCTCGGAGTCATCTCCTGCATGTCTCATTTCATAAAATGGATTGCCGCAGCCTTGAGGATTAACAACGTGCGCCTTCACAGCCAGTCCATCTGGCATGGCCTCTTCTGCCTCCATGACCGTTGGTGTAGGGGTCCGGCCCCAGCAATTGGCGCGAAAGAATTGAGACTGCAGTCTTGGATCCGATGCACAGGTTTAATGATCCAGCCTGACATCTCAGGCTGGTCTGTGTGGTCTCTGTCATACATGCAGCACCAAGCAAGGCATATTTATTGAGTCACACAAAGGGAGGAGGTAACATGTAAAAATGGGAGGTACATCAGAGGGTGTTTACATGTTCAACAGGGTGTTACCCAAAAGAGGGAGGAGGAAGATGGAGGAGGGTGTAAAGGGTGTAAAAGAGGGTAGGATGGGGTGGAAGGTGGAAAACACCTCTATATATCTAATCATAAGAAAACACACTATATATCTAATCATAAGAAAACACACTAATCATAAGAAAGCCTCACTGCCTTAAGGGAATATATATTGCAAGCTATAATATACTGTGGTTTCAACAACTCCTTCATGGTTGGTTGGTATCATCTCGTAACATCTGCTGGGCTCTTGGAGAGGCCTCTTGGGCTAACCATATCCTGTTATCGCTGGAGCTAGGATGCTCAATCAAGCATACATCCTGACTATCTATTTATGTCACACAGCTTCTATGGCAATAACAGGCCACAATTGTATTTTCCAAGCTGTCACACAGTACTAAAATATATCACCCAGTTACCAATATCTATTACACAGGTCTATAATCTATAACACAGGTACATATAAGGTACAGTCACAATTAAGGCTAAAATGAATTCCTACAATTGGGAAACAGAATAGTGGTTCCTCCTCTACTCATTTTGCCATTGGGCCCAATATGATGGTTTCCAGTGGCATTTCCTCCACTGAAGGGACTATCACCACACCTAAAGGGGCTCATTCATCTATAGCCATTGGCGCCTTTGGAGAGTCAGGTTATTTACCACCACCCAACACTCGGCATTGAGTCACTGGGATTTACCTTAAACAAATTCATGCCAATGGCATTTTCCCTGCTTCAGGAAAAAATGCATTCTTGGATACGAATTGCAGCCAACAATGTATCCCCACAAAAACAACAGACACATGTAGGTTGAGTTCATGCTATAGACTCTTTTTATAAAGGAGGAATTATAGGTTTTGTAGTTCAAGAACTCATAAGAGAGCATTCCTAGTAATTCAAGCAGGTTCAGACTATGTAGCACCACACAGGGACCCACCCTCTTCTCTTTGCCCATTCCAGTAATCTTCTGGCTACTGTGAGAAATACAGAAACATACTTTGCCTTATGATGAGTCAGATCCATCATCCACCTAACCCAGAATTATTGGTTCTGACTGGAAAGGGCTTTCTAGTGCCTCAAGCAAGATTCTTTTTCAGTCCTCTCTAGAGAATGTTGGCATTTTCTTTATGGTCTCCCATCTGGGTATTAATCAGAAATAACCTTGTTTTGCTTCCAAGATCAGATGGGATTAAGATGTGTTCAGCCATTTAATTATTTCCCCCATACACACTATGTTGCATTTTCTCACACACAGAGGACAGATGAGCTGCTGTTGTTATGTGCTGTCACATTACCTTTGACTCAAGACACCCATATGAATTAGTGACCTCCTCTGAGGCTGTGGACAGTGACTTGTCAGCATGCCATCTCACCTCCTCTCAGGGCCTCTGTAATTTCAAAATGTGCATTATACCACCTTCACTAACTTTCCTGCAATATTCTCTTTTACAACATGAGCACAACAAGATATACTCACACAAGTAAGAGGTTAACTCATTAGCATATGCTCTGCTTGGCAACTTCACACGTTTAAGATTGAAAAGGGGACATTTAAAACTAATCAGAATAACACACAATGGATCATTTGTTACTGCTAGCTGTAGGAAGCTGTATTGATATGCAAGCTTATCTGTCATTCTGCTTAATTACTATTTACCTCTTTACCTTGTAACCTCTTTACCTTGTGACCTCTTTAGCTCTGTATCTGGTGTATGTAAACCATACCTGGAAATTTTACTCCTTTGTCTGAAGAAGTAGACTTGATCCATGAAAGCTCACAGTAAAAATATAGCATTTAGTCTTTAAAGTGCTGCAGTGTTTTTATTTAATTTTTTTGTTTTCGTTTTCTGATATTCAAAATGTAAGTTTCCCAGTGGATCCAGGAGAGGCAGAACTCTTTGAGGAAATCCCTGAGGAACCCAAATCAGAAGAACCCAGACTGCAGAAGGGCAATCAGACAGAGTCCCTCAAAGAAAAGGCATGTAGAGATTGTACCAGTCCCAGGAAGTCAGCCCGGAAGAGGAAAAGAAGGTCCTGGGTCCAGGTGAGCCCTTGAAGAAATAGGGGAGTCAGGACTAGAGAAGGAGAAAGATCACAGATGACAGTTCAGTACTCCCAGATGTGGCTGAGGAGGAGGACGAGGTCAGCAAAGGATCCTGGGGGGTGTTCTAGAACAGGGGTGGCCAACCTTGGTGCTCCAGGTGGTTCTTGGACTTCAATTACCAGAAGCTCAAGTCAGCACACCTGCTGATCAGGACTTCTGAGAATTTAAGTTCAAGAACACCTGCAGCACCAAGGTTGGTCACCCCTGTTCTAGAAGACCCTCCAGATTGAACAGACCACCATGTTAATTCTTACTTCTCTCCCTTCTTCCTAGGGAGAGTGGGAGCATAGGCAATGCAAAGGAATGGACAAAAACACCACCACAGCAGAGATGCTGGAGGAGGCATTGGCAAAGAGCATGTCAGGCACAGGAAATTGTGAGATGAGAAGGAACCATCCCCACTGCTCTCATTGTGGGCATATAACCTATCCTTGCTGTGGGCCTCCCACCTTGCCATAGCGGGGACATCCTTGTTAAGGGGAATGGGACAAGAACCCATCCCAGTGAAGTTAACTGGGAGAGAGAAAGACTTGTACTCTGTAAACCACAGGTACTCAGGCAGAGCTTAAATCTACCCTGGACACAATTGAGGACAATTTAGTTGTAAATCCCCATCTTGTTGCAATAAATCCCATTGTGTTTTAACTGGACACGTTGTCTATTGATCATAGGAAAGAGCAGGAAGCCCACTTCAACCTGGACAAGGCCAGCGAGGGCTGCAGCTTCAGTGTGGTCTGTCATTAACAATACAGGTCTTTCAAACGAAAGGCCATGACTTCCTTTAATGAGTCAATCTATCTCACAGTAGGGCCTTCTCTTTTCCTGCTGCCTTCATCTTTCCTAGTATTATTTCCAGAGAGTCTTGTCTTCTCATGGAGTGCTCAAAGTATGATAGCCTTTGTTTAGGCAAACAAGGAAGATTAGTCATATGATCCATATTCAAATTGTAAAGAATGCAAAAGATGCATGAGGCAGGTGATACCTTTATTGGATCGCTAAAAAACCAAAATGTTGTGAAGAAGTGGTCATGAACCACAAAAACTTGCACAATGTTTTTTTTCGTGAGCTTTTGTTTAGTCATACTTGCTTCTAGAGCTATATAATGCAATATACATGTCAGCTGAATGCTAGGTGGGTAGGAGGGTGGAAATAGCAATTACAAACAACAAAGTTAGTGGAGATGATGGTATTCCAATTGACTTCAAAGAAGATCCAATTAAAGTGCTGCACTCAATATGCCAGCATATCTGGAAAATGCAGCAATGGGCACAGGATTGGAAAAGGTCAGTATATGTTCCAATTCCAAAGAAGGGCAATGCCAAAGAATGCTCAAATTATCACACAATTGCACTCATCTCACACACTAGCAAAGTCATTCTCAAGATCCGACAAGCTAGGCTTCAGCACTATGTGGGTCGAGAACTTCCAGAAGTACAGGCTGGGTTCCAAAAAGGCAGGGGAACTGGAGACCGAATTGCAAACACTTACTGGATCATGGAAAAAAGCAGGGGGGTATCAGAAAAAAGTCTAATTCTGCTTCATTGACTATATCAAAGCATTTGACTGTGTTGACCACAATAAACTCTGGCAAATACTTAAAGAGATGGGAATTCTAGACCATTTCATTTGTCTTCTGAGAAATCTGTACATGAGCCAAGAAGCAACATTTAGGACAGGATACGGAAATACTGATTGGTTTAGAATAGATAAAGGAGTATGACAGGACTGGATATTGACCCTGCTTATTTAACTTGTATATGGAATACATCATTAGTAATGCAGGGCTAGATGAAACACAAGCTGGAATTAAGACGGCTAGGAGAAACATCAACAACCTGAGATATGCAGATGATACTACCCTAATAGCGGAAAGTGAAGATGACCTAAAGAGTCCCTTGATGAGAATGAAAGAGAAGAGTGAAAAAGTTGGCCTGAAACTCAACATTAAAAAAAAACAAGTTCATGGCAACTGGCCCTATCAGATAGAAGGGGAAGAAATTGAAGTAGTAACAGACTTTACTTTCCTGGAATCTAAGATCACTGCAGATGGTGATTAAAACCATGAAATAAAGAGATACTTACTTTTTGGGAGGCTAGCAATGAGAAACTTAGGTAGCATAATAAACAGTAAAGACATCACCTGTTTACAAAAGTCTGCATAGTCAAAGCAACGTTAGTCCCAGTAGTAATGTATGGATGTGAAAGCTGGACTATAAAGAAAGCTGAGTGCAAAAGAATAGGCACCTTTGGATTGTGGTGTTGGAGGAGACTCTTGAGAGTGTCCTGGACTGCGAAGAAAACAAATCAGTCAATCCTGAAGGAAATCAACCCTGATTGCTCATTGAAGGGACAAATGTTGAAAATGAAGCTCAAGTACTTTGGTCACCAAATGAGAAGAGAGAAGTCACTAGAGAAGGCCTTGGTCCTGGGAAAGATAGAAGGCAAAAAGGAGAAGGGGGAGCCAGAGGATGAAGTGGCTAGATGGCATTATCAATGCAATGGGCGTAGATAAGGGAAGACAGAAGAGCTGGCACACAATGGTCCGTGGAGTCGCAAAGGCTGGGCGACTGAACAACAAACTGCCCCATAGAACTTCGTGCTCCCTTTGGGCAGTTCACAAGTTAATCACCATTGATCTAAAGGACATTGAGGGGCTATGGTGACTTGGTGGTTAAGACACTGAGCATGATGACTAGAAGGTTGGCAGGTCAGCAATTCGAGACCTGAGTGCTGTGCGACAGAGTGAGTGCCCATCATCTGTCCCAGTTCCTGCCAACCTGGCAGTTTGAAAGCAAGAAGTTGCAAGTAGATAAATAGATACTGCTTCAGCGGGAAAAGTAACAGTATCTTGGCAAGATACAAAGGGAGCAGTGGCAGAGTGATCTGAAATTGCAGAAATTAGTCATTACACCTGGTTGGATCACTATCTGGTGACTCTGGACTTTCTGGGGATGGAGCTTCACCATAGGGAGGTGGGGCTTGGGGATATTCCTCTGGATCAGTGACACGATTCACCTGAGGCACTTGTCAACCTCTGGAACAGAAAGGTGATGGCAGCCTTGGATGTGATCGCGCCACTATGGCATCTCCGTACCCGTGGTCATTGAGCCTCCCCATGGTTTACAGAATTGAGGGAGCTCAAACGGGCAAAGAGATGCTGAGAGTGCCACTGGGTGAAGACCCAGAGTGAGTCTGATTGAACACAGGTTAGAGTTGCTATTAAACCCTACCTTGTGGCAATAGAGGTGGTGAAATGTCAATATTTCACCACCCTTAATGCCTCTGCGGACAATTACCCAGCGACCTTGTTTCGGGTGACCAGATCCCTCCTTAGTAGAGGGGGGTCTGGCCCTGGTTGGCAGGGATCTGCTGAGGCTTTCACTGATTATCTGATGGAGAAAATCACTCAGATTTGCTCAAAATTTAATCCTGGCATGGATAATGTAGAGCTGGGGTTCTCCGGAGCACAATCTGGCCAGGTTATCTGGGATCAGTTTGTTCCAGTTGTCCCTGAGGAAGTGAACAGGCTCCTTGGATTTGTTCATGCCACTGCCTGTGCATTAGATCCATGCCCCGCCTGCAGTGGTGGGATGTCAAAAATTTTACTACCCCACCATGACATCACCACAGTGTGGGCGGAGCTAACATCATGACATTGTGGGCAGGGCCAAAGAAAAAAATTAAAATAATAATAATAAATAAAATAAAAATAAGCACACACACACCAAATTTATAACATGCTTTGGTGCGCCCCCTCCTGAAAAAACCATCGCTCAACCCCGCAGTGCTTACCAACTACCGGCCTGTGTCCAATCTGTGTCCAACCTTTTTTGGGCAAGGTTTTGGAAAAGGCAGTGGCACGACAATTACAGGGAGTCTTGATTGAAGCGGATTATCTGGACCCCTTTCAGTCAGGATTCAGGCCCAGATAAGGTACAGAAACTGCATTGGTCACGCTGGTGGATGATCTCTGGCGAGAGCAGGGTGGAGATCATCCGTCTGTCCTGGCTCTTCTTGACCTCTCAGCAGCGTTCGATACCGTCAACCATGGTATCCTTCTGGAAAGGCTCCGAGGATTGGGGATCCAGGGCACTGTGTTCTGGTTTTCCTCATTTCTGAGGGGCTAGACTCAGTCGGTGTGGTTGGAGGGTAAGGTGTCCAGCCCAAGGCCAACTTTGTTATGGGGTGCCTCAGGACTCGGTACTCTCACCTCTCTTATTTAACATCCACATGAAACCGCTGGGTGAGATCATCCGTTCCCACGGGGTGAGGTATCATCAATATGCAGAAGATACCCAGTTATATATCTCGGCCCGTGGGGACCCTAGTGATGCAGTGCAAGTCCTTTCCAGGTGGCTGGAGGCTGTCAGGGTCTGAAGGGGGGACAATGGGCTACAACTTAATCCCGGCAAGACTGAGTGGCTGTGGGTTGGAGGTCCTGCGTTATCTCAGGAGCCACCATCTTTGGTTCTGGATGGGGCAGTTTTGGCCCAAACAGACCCGGTGCATAACTTGGCACAACTTTGTGTGATTTTCCAGTTATGCCTGCTCCTAGATCGGGACTCCTTGCTCATGATCACTCATGCTCTGGTCACCTCCAGACTTGATTACTGTAATGTGCTCTACATGGAGCTGCCCTTGATGACCATTCAGAGGCTTCAACTGGTCCAGAATGCGGCTGCCCGGGTGGTGATGGGGTGTGAGCGGTATGCACATGCCTCACTGCTGCTTCGGGAGTTGCACTGGTTGTCAGTATGTCTCCGGGTGCAATTCAAGGTGCTGGTTATTACCTTTAAAGCCCTACATGGTAGTGGGGCAGGATACTTAAGATACCGCCTCACCCCAAGAACATCTGTCCGTCCTACCAGAGCGGACCAGAGAGGCTCTCTAGTTGTTCCATCGGCCAGAGAGGCATAACTCTCTAGCACTAGAAGGAGGGCCTTCTCTGTGTCTGCTCCGGCCCTATGGAACCTCCTACCAACTGAGCTACGTCTACAGATGGACTTGCTGTCTTTTAGGAAGAACTTTAAAACATAGCTGGCGGTGCCATGACCCCAGCTTGCTGGTTAGTTTGAGCTCCCTCTCTCCCCTGGTTTTTTAATCTTTTATCTGCTGCCCTTTAGGAAGAATCTAAAAACATGGCTGGTGGGGCAGGTATGGGGTGCGGGAGGTATAATGACCCCAGCACACTAGATGATCTGAGCCCCTCTCTTTCTCTAATTTATTAATTAGTAAGATGTAGCATTTGGTGTGTTTTTAATCTTTTTAGATTTAAATTTTAAATTTTAATTTTAACAGTTTTAAGGTTTTTTGTTGTTCAGTCGCACAGTCAATTCCAACCCTCTGCGACCCCATGGACCACTGTCCGCCAGGCACTCCTGTCCTCCACCATCCCCCTCAACTCGCTCAGCTCTGTGCCCATTGTCTCCACAATACCATCTAGCCATCTCATCTTGGGCCGGCCCCTTCCTCTTTTGCCCTCGACCTTTCCAAGCATCAAGGCTTTCTCAAGTGAATCCTCTCTTCTCATCTGATGTCCAAAGTACTTTAGCTTCATCTTTATTATTTGACCTTCTAATGAGCAGTCAGGGTTGATTTCTTCTAAGATTGACCTATTTGTTCTCCTCGCTGTCCAGGGGACTCTCAAAACCCTTCTCCAACACTGTATATGTTATATTTGTAATATTTGTAACTGTTTTTATGCTATGGATGTGCTATGTACTGTAACTGTTTCTTCTGTAAGCCGCCCAGAGTCGCTATGCGAGTGGGGCGGCATATAAGTCGAAAATACAAATACAAAATACAAATACCACATCTCAAAGGCGTCTATTCTTCTGCGCTCAGCTTTCCTAATGGTCCAGCTCTCACAACCATACATTGCCACTGTGAATACCATTGCTTTGACTATGCAAATTTTTGTTTGCAATGTGATGTCTCTACTTTTCACTATGCTCCCCGGGTTTCTCATTGCTTGCCTCCCAAGAATCAGTCGCCTTTTTATTTCATGGCTGCAATCTCCATCTGCAGTGAGCTTTGATCCTAAGAAAGTAAAATCTGCCACTGCTTCTATTTCTTCCCCATCTATTTTCCAGCACTGCTTCTAGAGTCAGATATGGCTGGTTTTCAAGCAAGGGAGACACTTTACCTAAAGGAAAACCTTTAGTAAAGGACATTGATATTGGGGAGCAGTGTCAGAAGAGCAAGGAATAAAAAGCCCCAGTAATTCTTTTCTTACAGCTAGGCCTGTAGTTTTGCATGAAAAGCAGCATTTCCAGCCCCTGCACACTCTTGTATTTGGTACCTTCCTCCCAAAAACGTCTGGTTCTCCATACAAATACAGAAGCTGTTTAACAGTCTGAAGACAGTCAGCTGGAGTTTGGGTCAGGAAATGAAGAGCAAAACCCATATTCTGCAGGAATTGCTGAAAGAAGGAAGGATGTGTGTAATAGACAAACTGGAGGTCAGCCAGGACCTCCAGGCTAAATCCTAGATTTTCCTAAAGAGAGCCACGGGACCTGATGAACACAAGTGGCCAAGACCTTTTGTTACAGCTTGTCTAAAAGACAATTTAAATGCTCCATAATAGATGAGTAAAACTTTGCGTTCCTGAGAAGCTATTAAAAGGATTAGAAATGAGTTTCTCTAGCCAGGTTCAAGCTTTCATTTTTAAACCATCCTACTGGAAACAGATGGCAGTGCTTTATGGTATCTCTCTTCTATTATTTTGAACTCTGCAACTATGCTCTGAATGCTGGAAAAAGAGATGCAAGAATGAAAAAGGAAGCAATGAAATTTCACACAGTACTTGGTTTCTTATTGCTGCTTCATTAGCATAGTTCATCAGTTATCAGCTAGCAGATTCCCTTTTTTAAAAAAAATAAGGAAAACAGCACTATATCTCTTATTTAATATTATTTTTTTAAACACAGAGCAATGTTTAAATTCAAAGAGTATAACAGCTTCAATGAATAAGTGTTTCTTGGATGCTAGTTACAGGCATAAGAAGAGCTGATACTGTAATAGGTTTCAGCTGTTAGCTTCTGTCTCAGACCGAATTCATTTCAGCATTGCTAGCATGGAGACATTCTGGACTGTTTTGTTCAAAAGGCAATACACACCAACCTTACCCACACACACACACACACACACACAATGTCCTTCAAATACATAAACACTACATCTACTGAAGAGTAAACAAAACAAAAAGGACAAAAATGTTGTGGCACCTTAAAGCATGGTTTCCCAACCTGCAGCCCACAAGCCAGATCTGGCCACTGGGCTGAATTGCAGCCGATGCCGGAAGTGCCCTGACATCACTGGAAGTGTCGAAATCACTGCATTTTCACACTGAGATGGCATAAAACACAGCAAAAAAATGCAAAAATGATGCAAAAATGCTCCTCACTCACTTCCTCCTCCAAGGGAAATGGTGGGGGTTGGAAAAATACCCAGAAATGTGGCACACATTTACATGTCAGTGGCGCTGGTACTGCCAGTGCCAGGAAGAACCACATGACTGAGCAGACTGAGGGGGTGTGGTCAGACCCCTGGCAGGAAAAGGTTGGGAACCCCTACCTTAAAGACTAACTGCTGTATTTTAATGTTAGCTTTCATGGAACAAGTCCATTTCGTCAGACATGAGCGTGAAACTTCATTGCATCAATTTATACACATCAGGTACAAAGGCACACAGTGGTTGACTAACACAACAGATACATTTACAAATCAGTGTGGCTTTTACAACTGGTTACGACTGGTAATCACTTCAAAAACTATATCTATTGGTTATTGATTGATTGGATTTTTATCTCTAATTTGTTCAAAATTTCAAGGAGAGGACTATAGGAACTGAACATATCTCTTATGCAGGAAACTGTTAGCAATGCTCAAGATGATTTTGTATTCTACAGTTTTTCCCTTTGCAAGGTGGTGGACGAAGGGACCTTTGTGCACGAAAAACCCTCACATCACTGCCAGGCCTATGATAGTCCTACTCCTCATACTTGAGCCTATTCCATGAGAAGATAGCTTTTGAAACTGTATTTCATCCCCCTCAACAGCAGGGAGAAAAAGTTTAATGTCTTCAAATGCTGCTGCGATGTGGTAGAATGGGGATTTAGCAATCTGAAGGCATGAGGGAGGTGTTTAGTGGACAGGTTGCCCATAGCCCAAAAGAGCTTTAATTCTCTAATTACATTTTGTGTGGTGGTGCACAACATCTGTGAGGCTGAAGGCCACCTGGTTATTGGGCATATGGGGGTTCCACAGGGCCTAATAGCTGGACCAGATCCAGATCAACCTGCTAAATCTGGAATGTCAATGAAGGAAGGAAGAGTGCGTCTCAGAGCAGCTGATCAGGGATTCCGTAGTGCAAGAAATAACCAAAGCTTTCTGTGACCAAAGTGGGATAAAGTACTACATCTGTGATCTATTCATGCTAGTTACTTTATCTCACACAAGATGTAATTGCTGGATAAGGGTTGCCCATTTCCCCCCATTTATAATGTTACAAGTTTTTGGGGAAGCAAAGTGAACACTCCAATTATATTGTCTTGCCCACTTCACGACACTAAGAATGGAGAATCTCAGTTCTAGCTGCAAAATACACACCTTGGTATTATTGGGCACACCTTTGCAGTGCCTGCATATTAAGCCCTGTTGCTCCTTAACCAGACACATTTCAATGTGCCCACTCCTGAATGTGGAAACTTTAGGTATCCAATGTGCCCAGCTATGTGTACAAGTGTCTGTGGGTCAAAGTAACTGAACTGGCTCTTTGAGTGGAACAATGCCAACTGGCCCTGTCACGGGAAGGCCAACATCCTCTCAAGATGAACTGTCATCCAGCATCTCAGAGTTAATTGGGTGGTTGATTGTGACTGTTTCCAGGAAGAATCAATGCAGTGCTAATACAGTTGTACCTCGCTTAAAAAGCATAATGTGTTCCATGGGATTGCTCTTTAAGTGAGTTTGCTCTATAAGTGAAACACCATTGTAAGTGACCAATTGTGACTTCTGGTGGAGGGGGTTATGAACCCCGATTTAGTTGTTAAGTGAGATTTTGGTTGATTTTAGTTAAGTGAGGCGACCATTCAGAGAAAATTCTGCTCTTTAAGTGAGTTACTCTCTAAGTGAAGCACTCTTTATGTGAGGTTTTACTGTAGTTTTTTACTTTCACACTTTTACTTTGCCAGTCAAAAGCCCATCCCACTATTTGTTCATCTATAATAATTTCCAGAGATTTCCTGTACCCAATGTCTCTTTAGTATTAGAGAACAATATGATGGACCGTCATCTATAGCAGTGATGGAGAACCTTGGCATTCCAGGTGATTTTGGACTTCAGTTACCAGAAGCCCGTCAGCACTCCTGCTGATCAGGGCTTCTGGGAATTGGAGTCCAAGAACCCATGGTGTGTCAAGGTTTGCCATCACTGATCTATAGCGTAGCACATTTCACTTTTCACAGTCACATTAATCAGTAAGCTCAGAGATTTGGCTAATATGGTTTATTGCAAAGAGATCTACTCCCTGCCTGAGAAGGCCCCTAAAAGTCCTGAAAAGTGCCAGATATTCCATATTGTATGTTTCTCCTCATATTCCTGTCCTGCAGGCATCTCTTTTAATATCCACAGTTGTGTCTCTCACAGATGTGAGATTAACCTGGTATACCAGAAAAATGTCCCACCCCTGCTGGCCATGAGACACCTCAAACATAGCATATGGCCCATAATATGCTGCATTGTCTTTCTAATGGCCTGCATTATAATTCATTTCCTACAGCCTTCTCCTCTTACACAGACAGGTATGATTTCTATGATATACTTTGTGTGATTCTTCCCTTGCAGAAGACCAAGACTGAGAGGAGAGATGACAACCAAGTTCTTTCAAAAAGACTTCCCAACAGAGCTGATACCATGGCAGAGGGTGAAGTCATCTCCCCTCACAAGAACTTAGATTTTCCCATGCTATGTAGCAGATTCCGGCAGCAAGGAATTTCCAATGGTTTTGGTCTTGGGCGAGTACTTTAGCATCCTCCCATGTCATTTCTAGGGTCTTTAAATCTCCCATGAAAGTTCTTGCCATGTTTTTTGAGGGCATCCTCATTGTCATTTGTCATTAAGAGGGGTCCATCTTATTGCCACCTTGGAGACCCTGTTTTTCTCCAACACCCATAACCACTGAGCCACCAAAAGGGGAAAAAATAAAGAACTCTCTACATCAGAGTTTAATAGTATTGGGTAAATGAATGCATTATACACAATAGTTAATAAAAAACTTACCCAGAACTTTGGTTCCCTCCCTAATTCTTCAGGTCCATGCAGTTACCGAGAAGACACTCCACTGAATAGAGAGAGGCTTATTTTTAAGTAAATAGGTACAGGTTGAAATCTTGAGTTGGACATAGAGGAATTTAGTTCTAAGCGAACATTTTAGCATCGTGCTGCCCCAAGAGTTCAGTGTGTGCTTAGGTCTCATCCATTCCTATCAAAGAGATACAAACACTTTTAATTTAGCCTGGATCATGCCTGAAGCTTGCAGACTTCTCAACATCAGATTTCTTACATTTCTGAACTGTCAGGAACATTAGCAAAGGGAAAGTTAATATATCTGAAGCAGCTATTTAATTAACAACTGTTAGAAAAAAAGAACCTCAACCATTCAGCTCCAGTCTTGGAGAATTTTATCTTAAGCCAGTATCTAGTGGGAAACTTTCCTTTCATATACCTAACTTGTTCCAAGATGGCTGATTGACAAACAAGACAAGATTTGTCTCACAAAGGGTAGATGTTATTTAACAAGATAAGTCTTGAGAAAACCTCTTTACAAGTGGTTTTAATTAGCAAATACCCTCTTCCAAAAAAAAAAAAAAAAAGGTAATCCCTTCAATAATGTGTGTTACATTTTGAATCTGAAGTGTAATTAGAATCCCTAAGCACTGGATGGGAGGCGTGGGGGTTGTTCTTTTCTGGGAGCACAAACACAGGCCTTCATCTGGAAAACACTCATTCACAACGTCTCTCACTTCAATGGAAGTACGTGCAGGGAAACGCTTGTGAGAGTTGTGCCAGAGAACACAGCAAGGAGGGGGTTAAACTTGTGCTAAAGTAAGAGAAAAAGAAAGTGTGGCATTCACTGTAAATAATGCCAGGTTTCTTCACAATTCCCTAAGGGCACCTCCAAAGATAGAAACTTATTTCAGGAACACATAATAGCAGCATGAATTAAGGCACAATTTCCCAAGCACTGCCCTGCTTGTTTACTTTCTATTTAAATGTACAGTGTGCTTTATTTGAAGCTACTATTTTTAATTTCATGAAAGCCAAGAATGAGTGAACAGGATGCCCCATAGCAAAAGAAGCACACGCACAGAGACAGTTGTACTCACACCAAGTCTACACATGCAGCCAAATGAAAAGGTAGTGTGGCATTGCCCCATAAGACTGAGGGGAAAGGGTTGCTTTCTAGAAGATGTTTTCATATTATCACTGCAGGGATATTATTGTGTGGAAGAACCAAACAACACACCCAAATGAAATATTGTAACTTTAAAACAAGACTTTCAATGAGCACCACATTGGGCACACTCGGAGAAGACTGTTCGATATTGCTCTGTGCCAAATAGGGCGGTGCTTGGTCAAATAGTTTTCAAGTTATGGTTTTTAGAGTATAGACATGATTTATGCCTCTGTGCAGACATAGCAAACCTTTTTTCGCCAGCAAATACAGTAAAATATATTTTTAAACTCCTCTAACAATTTTTGTCTAAAAATAAGAAGCCCTCTTTTTCATTTGCAGCATATCCATCCAATATTGGTGAAAAAAAACTCAAAAGCTAAAGCACTCTGTTTTAATACAAAATGAGCCATTTTATCTCTGAAGCATGCTCAGTAGCTTTTTACTCTTAAAAGGTCAGCTACTCTTTAAATATCCAAAGTCTTTTCTCTCCCTGCTTTCAACAGGCAGAAATGCAACCAGAGCAGCTCTTGCATTACTCAACAGGAAGGTGGCTCTTCAGTTTAAAAATGCTCACGTTATTTCAATTGGATTCTGAAATAATCTTATTTCCTTTCCATGCTTAAAAGTGTGAGAATTAAATTGAATTAAATTAAATTATGGCAGTCAGTGAATCTGTTCTGGAATTCCACCTGCCTTATTAATTTTAGAATCTCTAGAAATCTTCAGTATGCAAAACACTTTGTATCCTTTTTGCAAAAACATCAGGCTGTTTACTCTTGTTTTCTTGCCCCCCTTTTTTGGACAAAAGCAGGCCAGACATCTCCTTTACCCATCCTTACAGCTGCTTTTATCTTCCTTACACACGTATATAACCTTCAACAGGATAATGCATGGAGAGGGGGAGTGAAAAAGCTAAGTGACAAAGGTACCTGAGCGCTGCTATCTAGTAAAGCATCCAGAATGGCCAACATGGCCAACATGGCCAACATGGCTTGGTGGTTAAGATGCTGAACATGATGACTGGAAGGTTGGCAGATCAGCAGTTCAAGAATTGGGTGCTATGTGACGGAGTGAGCTCCCATCTCTGTCCCAGTTCCTGCCCACCTAGCAGTTCGAAAACAAGAAATTGCAAGTACCATATTTGCCGGCGTATAAGATGACTGGGCATATAAGACGACCCCCCAACATTTCCACTCAAAATATAGAGTTTGTTATATACTCGCTGTATAAGACTACCCCCTCTTCCGCACACCTTCCACACACCAAATAAAACATAAAAGAACATCAGATTTGATTTCAACATGTTAATTTATATTCAAATGCTTATGACATGCAGAAAAACTGTCACAAGGCTGTATGTTATCAAACATGTACAGTAAACATAAAACAGTGCAAGTACAAAGTGGAACTTATTTATCTACCATATATACATGAATATAAGCCGACCCGAATATAACCCAAGGTACTTAATTTTGACCTTGAAATCCAGGAAAATAGATTGACCTGAGTATAAGCCAAGAGTGGGAAATGTAGCAACTGCTAGTGAGTTTCAGCAATTAAAATACAGTAATATTAATTATTTTATTGATTTTTTAGAATTGTACACCACCCACCAGTGGTGGCGCTGCAGGTAAAGTGGGTGGGCAGGTCAATTGCACTGAGGCTGGAAGTGTTGCTCTAGCCTAGCCTCTTGCTTCCCCTGCAAGCATGGCTTTTTCCTCCATTTTGGGCAGAGCAGAGATAAGGGCAGAAGGTACCAGTAAATGAAACCCTTTCTTTTCCCCCACCAGTTTGAAAGGGAGACACAATTGTAATGTAGAGCTTCTTTCTTCATTTGGATGGTTTGTAGAATGAGGTGGGCGAGCATCAGGAGGCCACTATGGGCAGCTATGTCTATCCCAACTGAAGTGCACCCGACAGATAAGATGACCTCCCCAATTGGAGACATGTTTTTCAAGGTGAAAAAGTCATCTTATACACCAGCAAATACGGTAGATAAACAGATGTTGCTTAGGTGGGAAAGATAACAGCCTTCCATGTGCTTTGGCATCTAGATATGCCTGCCACATGACCACATCTGCAGATGCAGACAGTGCTGGCTCTTTGGCTGTAAATGGAGATGAGTTCCACCCCCACCCCCTAGAATCAGATTCGATTGACTTTCAAGCAAGGGTGACCTTTACCTAATTCCACATGAGAGGAGTTTCTGCTGGAATTTGTGTATGGTATGTATATACAGTAATAGCTCGGATAACACTAAGACTTGGTTCCACAAGTCTTGGTGTTATCCAATTTTTAGTGTTATCCGATGCATGTTAAAATCCTATGGGATGTATCGGATAACGTTAAAGCTCCATAGAGATACATTGTAACCGCACAGGCTTTAGCAGTTGTTATCCGATACATCCCATAGGACCTTTACGTTATTCGATCCAATTCGCCTCCCCAGATTACTTAACGTTATGCGATTTTAGTGTTACCCAAGGTAAACGTTATCTGAGGTATGACTGTACTTAAATTTCCATTTAAAAAACCAGGAAATTCAATTCTTCAGAAACCCTCCAGTGTATGAACGTGGGATATTGTGTTACTGTATTCACAATTCAAAATGCAAGAAAATAGCCTGATATTATTTCACAATATAGTGCTTATGTTTCCAGCAGGAAAAAGAATGTAAATCTTTACCTAGTAAAGGGTAGAAGTCAAAATATTCTATATGATCTTTATAAAGTAAGGAGGTAAAGCTTTCTGAGCAGCAATTGAAGGTGGAGAGTATAATATGCCACTCTCAGGCTAATAAAAGCTGCTTTGTTTTATATATAGATATATGTTTCAAAACCATCTTCTTTATGCTGGGCTAACGATTTGAACCATATACCTCTTATCAGGCCTAAAGGCTCCTTGTTCTGGAATTAGAAAAGGTTCAGTTTTTAGGGGCTAGAGGTGACTTAATATTGTTATTTTCAAACACTTGTTAAAAGTGGAATAGAAGAGAGATTGGTCTGTAGCTTTTGAGCTGGTGGTTCTTTGTCTGGTTTCAGTATAATGATTACTTTCATCTTCCACTCTGTTTTGGGGATTTGTTTACTTGCTCAACAGACAAGGGTGGGCGCCACTTTTGCAGAAGAAATTACGAGGGTAGCATGTGAAGAAGGCAGCTACAATCCACAATAGCTTTTGTCCAGTGGTGGCATTCAGCAGGCTCAGCCCAGTTTCCCAGAACCAGTAGCAGAAATTCCGACTGGCCCTGCCCATCCAAGTTTTGAAATAAAGTAGTCCTAATTCGGGTGCAACAGAGGGTGTTCCCCCTGGCCACACCCTCCATACCACACCCACAGGGTAGGCAGTAAAAAAATTTGAATTCCACCACTGCTTTTGCCAAATAAAACCTACTAGCTTTTAAAGTGCCACTGGTGTCCATATTGCCTTTGCTACAAGGGCAGCTATTCTGTGTGTTTGTTTATTTAGTCAACTTGTACCCCACCCACCCGTGTTTCCCTCCCACTCTGGCAGGGCCATAGCCAGGGGTATGGCCAGGGTGGTCTTGGCCTACCCTGAGTCAGCATTTTGCCCAGCCTGGCAAAGCACGGTTTCCCATAGGAATGCATTATTTTATTTATTATTTTTTCTTTGGCTCTGTCCACAATGTCATGACGTTATGATCTTGGCTCCGCCCATGACATCATGACGTTGGCTCCACCCACGGCATCATGATGTCACGGTGGGGTAGTAAAAAATTTGACATCCCACCACTGGTCAGATGGCAATCTAATATAACCCCCAAGTTGCGTACTTGATCTTTAGGGGACAAGGCCATCCCATCTATCATTGGGATTAGGATCCCTAGTCAGGCAGACAGACCCTCCAACACCAGGACCTCTGCCTTACCCAGACTCAGTCTCAACCTATTAGCTTGGCCCATTCCACTACCATGGCCAAGCAGTCATCTAGACACTGGTCCGCATCCACTGCAGATGATGTAAAGGAGAGAAAGAGTTGTGTGTCCTCTGCATATTGGTGACAGCATACTCCAAATCTCTGGATGACCCCTCCCAGTGGCTTCACATAGATGTTAAATAGCATCAGGGAAATAATCAACCTCTGAGGAACACCCCATTAGAGAGTCCATGGGGCCGAGAAACATTCCCGAACCTGGACTCTCTGGGGGTGATTGCAGAGGAAGGAATGAAACAACTTAAAACAGGGACTCGTACCCCCAACTCTGATAATTGCCCCAGCAAGATACTGTGGTCAATGGTATCAAAAGCCACTGAGAGGTCCAGGAGTACCAGAATAGACAAAGCCCTCTGGTCAGCCTCCCAGAGCAAGACGTCTTGCAGTGTGACCACGGTGGTTTTGGTGCCATGGCGTGGCCTAAACCCTGACTGGAAGGGATGCAAGCAGTTGGATTCATCCAAGAACCCCTGCAGTTGGTCTGCCATGACCTTCTCAATGACCTTACCCCCCCCCCAAAGGGATATTCACCACAGGTCTATAATTGTCCATGACATCTGTAGCCAAATTTGGTTTTTTCAGGAGCGGGTGTATAACAGTCTCCTTTAGTCTAGAGGGCAGAACACCCTCAGCCAAGGAGACATTAATGATGTTTCTCAGCCACTCCTCAACTCCATTAGCAGATTTTAGTAGCTAAGAAGGGCAAGCATCAGAGCAAGAGGTCATGGGATTACAACATGCAAGTGCCTTGTCCACCTCCTCAGTTGACACAAGCTGAAACTGATCCCAACAAGCCTGGGAGGATATCTCACTGGACATCTTTTCCCGATTTACTGCAATAACTGAAGAATCAAGGCCCTGACGGATGACATCCACCTTAAAATTTGAAATGTGAAGTGAATGATTTGCAGGACCATTGTGATTGGTGGGGACCTACAGAATGTCCAGAGATGAGGCTACATACAATTTCATATAGTTCAGCTTGCTGATTAGCAGCCTCCTGAATATGAGCCATGTTATAGGTTTTCCTGGCCTTCCATACCGATTGCTAGTACAGCGAAGAGGCCTTCCTCACCTACCCAAGGTTTTCATCTGACGGGACCTGTCTCCACTTGCTCTTCAGCCTTCTCCTTTCCTGCTACATCGCTCGAAGTTCCTCCATGAACCATGGGGGTGGGTGAGCTCTGCAGTGGAGAGGGCATTCAGGAGAAATCATGTCAACCACCCTGGCAGCTTTGACATACCATCTGGCCACCTGGGATTTGACAGGAGTACCGACCAGCTCAGAAGGGAACCTACCCAAAGCAGCTTGGAAGCCTGCTGGATCCAGCAGCCTTTGGGGGTGGACCATCCTAATTGGTCCTGAATGCTGTTGGGGGGGGGGGGAGGTAGACGTCACCACCTTAAACCTACTTCTGTGTAGCCACTACATTCTCCTTTGCATTTCTATACAGTAATACCTTGGATAATGTTTACCTCGGATAGTGCTAAAATCGCATAACGTTAAGTAATCTGGGGAGGAGAATTGGATCGAATAACGTTAAGGTCCTATGGGATGGATCGGATAACAACTGCTAAAGCCTGTGCTGTTACAATGTATCTCTATGGAGCTTTAACGTTATCCAATCAATCCCATAGGATTTTAACATGCATTGGATAACACTAAAAATTGGATAACACCAAGACTTGTGGTACCAAGTCTTAGCGTTATCCAAGGTATTACTGCATATGTTAATTTGTAGCTGAAATCCACTTTTTCTTTCTTCATATGAAACCCAGTAAGACAGGCTTGGTCAGCTTCAACTTGTCAAAACATTCCTGAAATTATCACCAACAAACAGGTCTCTGATCCAAAAACACCCATATGGTAAATTTGGAAAATCTACTTTTAGTGGGGGGTAGGCAGCCATAAATTTCCCACCAAGGTGACCAATGCTCTTTCTTTCCCCCAGACAGTTAAGACAGAAGACACCGCCAGGTAACTTTCATGATGCCATTTCCACTTCAACAAGTATTTGATTTGGTTTTCTGGCCAGTCCATTAGTCTGCACATTAATGCAGCTGCCTTGATTTGGGAGCACACAGGGGTGTACAATAAATTGCAAATATGAACATGGCTGGCTGTGGAACATTCTGACATTTCTATTACTGGCTATTTACAATCACAAGATATCTGAGCAGACAAACCAAAGGATTTATGTCAAACTTTTTGTGGAAAGAGGTGAGGATGTGGTCCTGAAAATGAACAAAATCTTCAAAAATGCTTTGATTTCACACCCTGATAGAATATTTGTCTCGAGAAATATTTGCCAGACTTCTACTCCTCCTACCAAACCTTAACATATTCTTGGACAAATGTGTTTGATTTCACTAAAAAAGCCTACAATGGTACCTCACTTAAAGAGCATTATGTATTCCATAGGATTGCTCTTTAAGCGAGTTTGCTCTTTAAGAGAAACACCATTGTCAGTGAACAATTGTGGGGGGGGGGGGATTGTGAACCACGATTTATTTGTTAAGCGAGTTTTTGATTGGTTTTATTTGTTAAGCGAAGCGAACATTCAGAGAAAATTCTGCTCTTTAAGCGAGGCACTCTTTATGCGAGATTTGACTGTACTGTATTTGGTTTTGTTCAAAGGTCTACCTGGTTTCAAGGCAGCAGTTTAAAAACCTATATGATTTATTTTACATTTCTTCCAAATAGGACCCCTTCAAACTAGAACCTGGTGTCACTAGACACCTCTAGAACTGTTAATTTCAAAATGGTTTAGAGTTCTTATGGTGCTCCTTTTTTTCCAGCAAACCAAGCAGACAGCTCATTGTTCCAACTTGACAGCTGATTATTTTAGACTTTCAATAATATCATAGGGTACAGCCCTTTTTACAAAATACACTTTACATCATATTAGAACCATATTTTATGCTCTTCCATCTAAAGAAAATCTTTCACATAGAAAAACACTTGCATCACAATCCAAGGTCAGCCTATAACATTTTTTTTTTAAAATTCTATATCCCTTCATATGCAGTACAAAATCCAGTTTCCAAATGGTATTCTTTTTGTCCTCCTCTCTATTCTTGCTTACAACTGAGGAACAATTGTTGAACTCAACAAATCAGAACAAGCAACATACAGTACTTACTTCCACCCGTGGGATGATTTTCAAAATGAAGCAGCACGTGGTCTAAGGCTAGGCTTTTGACAATGCTGCCTTTTATTTTAGTACATAACATGAGTTTCAAAATCCACTTGCAAAAGCATTACTAGAAAGAACATAAGAAAAAGAAAGAAAGGGAAAAAACAGTTTCTTGGCTTGTCAGCCAGTGAAATTGATCTTGTTGCTTAAATGTGTGACAATGAACAGACTGTATTCCTTACTGACTGCTACAAGCACAGAATTCTTGGTCAAAAACAGACCAAAGACTTCAGTGAGAAAGGAAGTGTGCTGTGGTGGAAAGTAGTGCTTGGAAGGAATAAGTTGCAAGCAATGAAGTTTACCTTTGGCAAGTTATCCTTAGGGGAATGATAAGAGTGTAACAAAGCCACGATCTAAAAATAATGAACTAAGGGGGAATTTATTTTACCTTCTCAATGCAATAAGTAACATTTTTGAGTTATTTTTAAACCTACTTCTAAAGTACACTTTTAAAGGCATTTTGAAACTTATCAGGTTTTATGCCACTTGGTATAAATGCTAAGCACCTTAAAATATTAATGTGATAACCAGTAACACAGTGAATTACCCAGTTTGCCAAAATACTGTAATAAGCTACAAATAAGGGACTACTCAGCATATAACAGAAGCAATGAAAATGAATTCTGAAAACAAGGAGATCAAATAATAATTAATACTAGCAGTTTGAAAGCAAGAAATTGCAAGTTAAAAAATTGGTACCACTTCGATAGGAAGGTAAACAGCATTGCATGCACTCTGGTGTTGAGGCGTGCCTGCCACATGTCCATGGAAACACCTGCAAATGCAGAGAACACTGGTTCTTTGGCTGTAAACAGAGATGAGCACTGAACTTTGGAGTCAAGATAATACAAGACAGACTGCAGCAGCACGTAGAGAGAATTACAAGAAGCGCAGACGGAGTTCAGAAGAGGCAGGGGGACTAGAGACCACATTGCCAAAATACGATGGATCATGGAAAAAACAAAGGAATATCAGAAACAAGTCTACTTCTATTTCATTGATTACACTAAGGCCTTTGACTGTGCAGACCACAACAAAAATGGCAAGTAATTAAAAAGATGGGAATACCAGAGCACCTTAAATACCTCATGAAAAATCTATACATGAATCAAGAAGCAACAGTTAGGACAGAATACGGAAGGACAGAGTGGTTTGGAATAGGAAAAGGAGTAAGACAAGGCTGCATTTTGTCACCTTGCTTATTCAACTTATACACAGAGCACATAATGCGTAATGCCGGGATGGAGGAACCACAATTTGGGATCAAAATTGCTGGGAGAAACATCAACAATTTGAGATATGCAGATAATACCACCCTAATGTCAGAAAGTGAGGAGGACCTAAAGAAGCTCCTGATTAGGTTGAAAGAAGAAAGTGCAAAAGCTGGCTTGAGACTCAATATAAAGAAAACCAAGATAATGGCAGCAGGCCCTATCAGTCCCTGGAAAATAAATGGGGAAAAAGTAGAAGCAGTGACAGAGTTTACTTTCTTAGGATCAAAGCTCACTGCAGATGGTGATTGCAGCCATGAAATAAAAAGGTGACTAATTCTTGGGAGGCAAGCGATGAGAAACCTGGGGAACATAGTGAAAAGTAGAGACATCAGATTGCAAACAAAAATTCGTATAATCAAAGCAATGGTATTCCCGGTGGCAATGTATGGTTGTGAGAGCTGGACCATAAGGAAAGCTGAGCACAGAAGAATAGATGCCTTTGAGATGTAGTGTTTCAGGAGAGTTTGAGAGTCCCTTGGACAGCGAGAACAAATAGGTAAATCTTAGAAGAAATTAACCCTGACTGCTCCTTAGAAGGTCAAATAGTAAAGATGTAGCTAAAATACTTTGGACATCAAATGAGGAGAGAGGATTCACTTGAGAAAGCCTTGATGCTGGGAAGGGTGGAGGGCAAAAGAAGAAGGGGGTGGCCAAAAATGAGATGGCTAGATGGTATTGTAGACACAATGGGAACAGAGCTGAGCGAGTTGAGGAGGATGGTGGAGGACAGAAGTGCCTGGCGGACAGTGGTCCATGGGGTCACAAAGAGTCAGAATCGACTGTGCGACTGAACAACAAAAAAATTTTTTTGGTGTAAATTGAGAAGGAATTCTGAGAGACAGAGATTGTGACTGCAATTAGATTTACAGTATTGAGAATCCACCCAATAATACCATGTTGAGAGTGTTCCTGATATCTCTCACAGTTTGATAGTTCCAAGTATCTATAATATTTATTCCTGATCAGGCAAAGGGAAACACACAAGGACAGAATACAGATGGGCCTTGCTTAATGTGTCTGTAATGGAGAGCGATCGCATGGTTCACAACATTCAAGAAGTTTGGAGTGACATGCAGAAACAGTGGAGTCTAGCTACAGAAAGGCAAGGTCTGTTTGTCACTGACAATAGGTCAAACATGGTGGCAGAAATTGATTTTTATTTATTTATTTATTCTTCAAATTTATACCCTGCCTTGCTCAGGCGAACCTGACTCTAGAAATGCAAGCATGTCACTCAAAACATCTTGAAAAAGATGTAGTGTGTGGCCTACACTCTCAACCTAGAAGTTCAGGGTGCTTTGCAGGGTAGAGGAGACACAGTTATAACAAACATAATTGAGTGGGCCAGAAAGGTGGTGGGAGATTTTTCACTATAGTGTCTGGGGCACATAGACAAGAAAATTGAAATTACCACGGCACCACCAAATTCAGGATGTGGCAACTTGATGAAACTCCACTTTCTACCTGCTTGAAAGAGTGCTGGGGCAGCAAAGAACACTCCGTGATTTGATTTTGGAGGCTTCCATTGGTTTGAGTGCTCTTTGGGCAGAGAAGAGTGCAACATTTTGGCTCAAGTGATGGTTCAATTTTACTTATGACCAAATAAATTTTATTATTGGAGATTTAAATTATCACAGTAAGGCTTGGGGATATAAACAGACCAATGAGGATGGCGCACAACTTGAATATTGGGCAGATACCAATGACCTCCAAATTGTCCATGATCTGAAACTGCCCACATCCTTTAACAGTGGTAGATGAAGGAGTATAATCCAGACATCTTTGTTAGCAAGAAGATAGCAGTACAGTGCATGATAGTTGTTGATGATCCAGTCCCACATACTCAATCCAGACTCCTAGTAAATGGTGCAGTGAAACCCCAGGAGATGCCTTTTTTGCAGTCATTTTAATTCATATCATGAATCTGTCCATCTTGTGAAAGTAATATCAAGGAAAAATATTCCAAGAGGGTGCCACACCCAGTACTTCCAGGGCCTGACTGATGACATCAAACCTCTGCTGGATATTGCTAGCAGTTGTATTCTAGAATCCAAGTTCCTTTTCTCTGCAACAACAGGGAAAGCTTCCTGGGACACTACTTTTCAAACATGGAGAGTGCCTGTTCTCCATAGATATCACACCAGAGGAAGAACAAGACAGGGGGAGAGGCAGAAGTGTACTTGCTGACAGAGGTGTACCTGTGTTACTGGGCTGAGAAGTCTGGCCAAAGTTGCAGTGGGACTGCTGCTCTGCCCACCAATTGGTTTGCCTGGTGAGAGAGTGCTCTCTCAGTCAAAGGACACTGTCACTCCACACTTCTCATGCCTGTAACCTGGATCTGTATAAAAACTTGTTTTCCTTAAGGTCAGTATGCCACACTTTGGTCTGCTGCCCCCAACATCTATCTGTCTCTTCCATTCTTCTAACTGCTATTCCAAGAAAATTGGGCTCTTGACCATTTTGTTTAGACAGTATCGTGGACAGAAGCTTAGTCTATTCTACAAATCTCCTACAATAATAAGCTTATTTGACATTATATGACATTATTGTGTTCTTTGTCATTCTCATGGTAAATTTTCCTACAAACAATTTTTATTACACATTTTGTGAATCAAAGACGCAGCTGGGGAAATGAGATCGAAGCCAATAGATGATTCATCTCCACATTTGTCTTGTGAATACAAGATAGCTGTGTCAGGGTATTGACTGTACCCTGAGTTTAGCCTGGTTCCAAAGGCTACAAGCTGATTTTGTGGAAACAGGATTTCTTGCCTCTCTGTTCCTTATGTAACCTGTTGTATCAAATAAATGTTCCAAAAGATCAGTGGACCAATTGGAACAGAAGGATATATGATAGAGAAGTATCCTAAAAACAAGTGATTGCCTGTTGTACATGTGAGGATATCATCTTCTTGCATACCACATAAAATGCAAGCAATGAGATTCTTCAAGGTAATCCTCACCCTTTTCTCTGGCAGTTCTAGCATGACTCACATTGATAGGAAAGATGTGTAGGAAAAGTAGTGTTGTCATATCTTTTTCCTCTACCTGACATCTGATCTTTTCTTCCAATTGAAAGCAGAGCAGCACTAAATTAATTTATCCCACCAAGAGCTGCTGCAGACAGCTGGTCAGTGGTTCTTTGGGATTAGGATTGCTGTGGATCCTTTAGTCATGCTAATTCTCTCAGCCTGCCTCCTGTCACATCTCCATTGCATCATCATTCCCTCTTCTCCGGTGTTGGAATTCTATGTTTTTGAATAGGTTAGGGACACTAATCTGAGGTTGATCTCACCCTCTAAGATTGGATCTATTCTATAGCCTGAGGCTAACCAAAAAAACAGTCCTTACCCAACATATGCCTCTCTCAGTTTGTGCCCCCACAGGGAGGGAACCCTTTCAAGCTCACTATGGCTATAGTTTACATCAGGAGTGACCAAACTTTTCAGGCCATTGGCTGGTCACGTGGTTCAACAGGCCGGTCATGTGGTTCCTCCCACCTGGAGTAAAATATGCTTTGCACAGATTTTAAGCTGTCATTTTCTCTCCCAACACCACCCTTCCACTTCCAGGAGTGACCAGGGTTGCGCAGGCTGGATGAATTGGCATCGGGGGCTGGATCCGGCCTATGGGCTGTAGTTTGGGTACCCCTGGTTTAAATCTAGGTGTCACTAGACAAGATGCTGATTCTATAGTTAAAAGCCATAAAGTGGGGGGGGGGGAGTTTAATTGAGCATGACCTTTCCTCAATGCCCATTTTGCTGATTGGCCTACTTTTCTTCTGCTTAATGGGGGAATAGGAGAATTTTGTCTCTATGGTTGCTTTCTGAGGCACAGAGTACTGAAAGATTTGCTTGTCCACATAGATAACATTATAAGAAAAAACAAGCATTACCCTGAATATGTGATCTAACTCACAATCCAAAGTTTAAAATGGCTCAATATTTTAACCTCTTCAAAACCACCTGCTTTCCAATCAAGGATTAGGTTTTCCCCATCAGAGAGTAATGATTACACAGGTCTGCAAAAAATAAAATAAAAATCAACTGCATAGGATATTTTTGGTAAATTTTGTTTTCTAGTGTGCTGAATCAAAAAAATGACCTCAATTTTCCTGCATCATGTGCAGGTTTTTTTTCACAAAACGAGGGTTTTACATTAAAAAAAGCATAAGTGATGAGAAAAATCACTATTTTATTACAATGAACTAAACATATTATTTCTTATAATTAAACAATTTCTTCATAAAATATACTTAAAATTCAATGCTGACTCTTTTTGTCTGTGAAACCTTTTCTTCTCTTTTATGCTCCTTTGAATATGCTTTCGCTTTCCATCTTCCTTAGTAGCATATCCCGATATCATGGACATCCTGGTGAAATCTTTCACCCTGCTCTTTACTGTAGGCTACCAAGTTTTCAGGAAAATATTTGACATGGGAGTGTAAGAAATGAACTTTTAAGCTCATCTTGCATCTTTGAGCTTTATATGCATTCAACATGTGTTGTACAATGGTTTTGTAATGAGGGTCTTTAGTACTCCCTAAAAATTTGTGAACTACGTCTTTGAAAGAGTCCCAAGCTTCCTTTTCTTTTTCTCCAATTGTTTCTAAAAATAGGGGATAACAGTTTTCGTATGTTGGGGCCAGTGAAAACTCCCTCTTTGAACTTGGCTTCAGACAGTTTTGGGAACTTGGAACACAGATATCTGAAACATTTCCCATCTTTTGGCAGCGATTTAACAAACTGCTTCATAAGCCCTAATTTAATATGAAGAGGTGGCAATAAAATTTTTAATGTTGTAACCAAGGTCGTATTAATGACGCTTTTCCGCTGGGGACTAAGGTGTTTCAAAGTGGCCAGTCAGTTTTTGTCCAATGGAGGTCTCTGGCTCGACTGTCCCACAAACATAGATAGCAGGGATATTTTGTATAACCTGCCTGCTGGCCTAACAACATGGTTAGTGTTTTAAAGTCTCCACAAACCACCCAGCGATGTTCTTGATATTTGATTTTTGTCAAGAATCACAGTTAAATCATTATAGTTTTTATCCAAATGCACTGAGTGTCCTATAGGAAGTGATGCAAATGTATCTCCACTATGCAGCAAGACTGCTTTGAGGCTTGTTTTAGACATATCAATGAATAGGCACCACTCAGATGAATCAAATTGTATTTCAAAGCATTTCATTAGTCCTTGAACATCACTACAATAAACAAGATTTCCATCTTTGTAGAAAGACTGAGTAAATTCTTTCTCTTAGTGCCTGTACCACGAAAATGATGTTCCAGGTGACAGCAGGTTTTTATTTGTTAGTCTTGACTCCAGCAATTTGGCTGAATCTTTGGAAAGGCCTAAATCTCTAACTAGGTCATTGAGCTCACGCTAAGAAAAAAGTTGAGGTACCTCATCAACAGAAAATTCTGAGCTAGATTCGTCCTGGGAAGGCAATGATTATCTGTCCTCCAAATCACTCAGGTTATTATCCAAACTGGAAGGTGGGTGTGGAACTGGTATTTCAGAGCTATGAAGCACTGGATGAATAGCTGAATTAAGGGTTGGGTAAGATATCTTCTTTTTATTTTTTTGTATTAAAGCCTTTCACATCTACCAAACAGAAATAGCAGTCGGTAGTGTGGTTTTGCTGTTCACACCACATCATAGGAATGACAAAGGAATGACAAAATGGAATGAGGTTTTCTTACTTTTAAACCACAAATGAAGATCTTCTTTGCACCTTCTACACACCTTATGAGGAGCCCATGCTTTGTCTTGATCCCCAAGTTTCAACTTGAAGTAAGCAAAATACACTTTCTTCACAAAATCACTTATGTTTCTTTGTTGACTTTTAATAATGTATTCACCACAAATAAAACAAAAGTTGTCCGGAGAAATAACACAACCTCTTAGAGCCATAATACAGAACTAAAAATGAGCACAGTCACGTTTGAATGCAGGATGTAAACTGAGTGTGGCTCATACAGCAACCAAGATCCTGAAGTTATTTAGCATGTTGAAACATGATCAAATCTGACAGTAGACGTGTTTATACTCATTTATAATATCCCAGAGAACATGTCGAAACATGTTTGACCCAGCCAGTAAGATTCCTGGATATGTTCACCTTTCGCTACAAACAAAAGAAACCTGTTGGGACATGATCATCTGAACTTCCTCACACCACTAAACCTACACTACGCCCAGTGGTGGGCTCCCGCCAAACATTTTACTACTACATTGTGGGCATAGTATGGTGGGCGTGGCCAGGGGGAAAGCCCTGCATTACACCCGAATTAGGACTACTTTATTTCAAAACTTGGATGGGGACGGCCAGCCAGAATTTCTGCTACCAATTCTGGCAAACTGGTGCGAACCTGCTGATGCCCACCACTGACTACGTTCTTCCCCCTCATTCCTCTTACCTTATCTTTGCATTATTCTTGAGTCTAGCTCTAATAAATATTAAATGAAAGTAAGAAATAATTTTTGGATAGGGTTTTTAGACTTAAGAACAGGATATCAGATTTTGGGTTAAAGGCAAACTTCACGCTAAATTAAACTAAAAACATGAGTCTTGCAAGAAAACTTGATGAGATGGAATTTTAAAAGTATTTTTCTCAGTTTCACTAAGTAAAAATCTATAAGAAACAGTATAAAATATCCTGTTCAGTTATTTGGTTGCAGACCTGTGTTATTCAACTCACAAACTGTTCTTTTGAAGCTTGATTTATTTGCCTTCATTTTAATATGGAATATTAATATCAATGTTAACTATTATGATTTTCCCAGTTACTATTTATGTATGTGAAAACTGGACAGTGAAGAAATTGAAGAGGGGAAATACCGATTCACTGGAAATGTGGTATTAAAGGAGAACTATATGGATACTGTGGTTTACTAGAAAAAAGTATGTCCTAGATAAAATCAAGACTGAACTCTTCCTAGAAACAAACATTATTAAACTGAGACTATCATACTTTTTGGAACCCAGTGTGATGTAGTGCATAAGGCAGTGGTGACGAACCTTTTAGATACCGAGTGCTCCTGTGATGTTGCTGACATGCCTCTGGCGAAGTCATGTGGGTGTGGGGCCCCCTGCAGGTGTGCCAGACCACCCTGGGTTTCCCCCACCCCCTGTGGATGCTTCCCATCTCCATAGGTGTGCCCAACTCCTAGGATGAGTGGGGGTGTCTGGTTGCCTCACCTCATTCAACCGTTGCCTCCTGGGTGGAATTACAGCCTCCCCTTTGGTGGAGGGAGAGGGCTGGGGGGAAGCAGCGCCAACCAGGCTGGGTGGGGCGGGGCTTCCAATCAATGGTGCACATGCAAGCAGAAAGGCCTCTGCATGCAACTTCTGGCACGTGTGCCATAGGTTCACCACCATAGGGACACCATTCCTTATATACCTCACTTGCTTGGAAACCCCAATTAGGTTTTCTGTGTCAGTTATGACTTGACAGCATATAATAGCAAATCATACTTGAAGCACATCATCAGAAGTCACTAATGCTAGGGAAAGTAGAGAGGAACAGGAAAAGGAGGAGAATCAAATATCTAACCTGGCTACTGCATTGGCTTTCCAGATACTTCTACGAGGGCAGTTCACAGATCAGAACCACAATATGTGCAATAAACCAACAATAATTAAACCAGGCAAAGTTGAACATGAGATTGCTGTGTGGTTTTATTAGAAATATCAAGGGAAAAAACCAGTTGAATTCATCAATGAAAACCACAGTAAAATATTGTGCAGTCATTAACACTTCAAAATTAAAGTGACATTTCAGTAAACTTAATAAAGCAAGAGTGGAAATATCGTGATCACTAGAAATTGCTTTCTAAAATCCTGGATACTTATATAAACTCATATTTCCTGCCAAGTGTTCCCTATCAGTTTATTAATTTCCTTGGAAGTTTCATAGTACAAAATTAGTCATTGTGACTCTAGTTCACAACTATGAAGGACCAATGAGGAATAAAAATATTTCACTATGTTATTAGGATGGGTTTTTTTGGTGGGGATAATGCTTAATCATAACAAGTGGGTTATAAACAGCAATTAACTGAATTTTCTCCAGTCTGGGAGAAATTTGAATTATGTCGTATTTTCCACTCAGTGTAGTTCAAGATATGCCATACTCCTAAACAAAATGAAGTACAGAATATAATCATCCAAACTGAAGCAAATAAAAGCATTGTTTCAGACTGAAATTATTTCTATTATTGCATTCAATAATAAAACCATTGCATATCCTTATGATTATAAGCACCTTTTGTTGTAAAATGCTACTGATGTGTGCAATTCCCACACATACTTTGTAATAAAACATCTTATATACATACAAAGCAATTTCTGTTAATTAGTTCCTGATTAGTAAAAATGCGCTTATATGTTGTCTGAAATTTTATCACATGTTTGCAATTAATATATAAACTCAATAAAAAACTTCACATTGCATGAAAAGTTGATTTAGGCTTGATGGACAAGGGAAAGGGTACAGTGCTTCATATTACAAGTTACTTTGGCATTTTACAGTATATGGTGCATCTTCAGGTTTACCTTGCTTCACTTTCACAACACAATTGAGATGCTGTTTTCAGTCAGTATTTGGCATGTGCTGAACCATCGAATCGGCACTGCTCTTGTAAATACAGCTGTACTTGACTGCAGCCAGGGCTGGAGGGAAATGGTGCTGGGCTAAATTTCCCGCAGTGAAACTGTGTTGCTTTAGTACTTCTCTTTTTCTGTTTGTGGTTTCAACCCATTGATAGCCATGCTGACGGCACCTTTTTTACTTGCATTTAAATCCAATGGAAAGGTACTTTTGGTCAAAGCTGTAGAAGAGAGGAAGGAAAAAGACAATCATTCGTTTGTTGGAAAGTCAAAATGAGAAACAAGGAAAGACTTGAGCCTTTTTTTAAATGGAGAGAGATAGGTCCGCTTTGACTGCTGTATTGTGCTATACATGCATCTGCCTTTGAAGGGCTGCTCTAAAGTTTCAGCTGGTGCCCAATACTGAAGCTATATTGCCTACTGGAAGCACTATGTCATTCACAGCCCGGGGCATGTCTCACTGGTCTTGGAACAATTGAAGTGGCCTTGTTCTCTCATTTTGAGCCCAAAGCTCTGCTGTTCGTAGCTTTTAAAGACCTAAACATCTTAGGAATGAGGTGCCTGCAGGGACAGCCTTCAGCCAACTCCCATATGCACCTACCCCAAAAGGTCATGCTGTCCCTACTGCAAAGGTGATTGGTGATGTCAGATAAGGGATAAGCAAGAAATTAGTTTAGTCCACACTTCATTTATGTACTAAATTTACCTATTGTGAACCAGTTCATTAAACCAATAGAGAATGCAGCATTTGCACCTTTCTGAACAGACTTGATCTAGTCCCCTGGTGAAAAACAAGTCCATGGCTGAAAATTAGAGTGGCAGGCGAATAGAATAGAAATTGTTAGATTTGCTCAGCTCTACCAGAGACAATTTTTTCTACTTGTGCTTCGCTATCTGGGAAGTTGTTTGGTATTGAGTGTGGTGTCTTTTTGGGCACTGCAAACATGTTAAATTACAGTACTGTTTTCCATTAATGCCACTAATGTTGTATTTTTCACTCCTCTGTTGATTGATTTGTTCTTAAAATTGTTTTAATTGTACCACTGTTAATTGTTCTTTTAGAGTTCCAGAATGCTTAATTGTTCTGAGAGAGTTCTGGTTAAAAAGTAGGGTAATATTTAACAAAGAATGGAAGAAATGGAGCAAATTGCACAGGTTTGCCATTGAGATATGAGTCAGACATTTTAAATCTCTGTATAGGAACAAAATAACAGATGCTGCTTCTTTGTGCAGTGCAATAGATTCACAATTTCTACAGCTCCAGACACAAGATTTCATGCTTTAATGATGACATGAGTGGAGAACCTATGGCATACCTGTGGTGGTGAACCTATGGCATGCATGCCAGAGTGGGCACTCAGAGCCCTTTCTGTGGGCACATGCACCATCACCCCAATACAGAGTTCACCCTGCCCCTCTGCCTAGCAGCCCAATGGGAGTACTTCCTTCCTCCACCCAGCAGAGTTCACCTCACCCCTTTGCCTAGCAGCCCAATGGGAGTGCTTCCCCTCTCCCCCTAGCACAGAGTGGGTTTTGGGTTGCAGTTTGGGCACTCGGTCTCTAAAAGGTTTGCCATCATTGGGTAGGCCATTCTTTGTGCCCAGACTGGGATGAAAAGAAAGCTGACAAAACACTGATACAAAGGTATTTGTGAGACTGCTGCTTTCCCTGGACTAAGAGTGGGTACAAGACAGTACTTTCTGATTAGAATCACAAGGCACATTAATAGTTCTGCTCAAAAGAGTTGCTTTTGGGCGTAGGCCTTAAGTAACATAAGAGGATGAGTGTTCTGCAACCAAAGAAGCTAGACAGAGGCACTGATTGTGGTGACCTTTACTTGTTTACACCACAACAGATTCAATATGCAGCATCTGCAGAAAATGTGGAGTGCTCCAGACTCCCATTACTTTGGCTGCTTTACAGGGTTTTACAGGAACCTGCTCCAGAAAGAAACACTCAAAGGAAACAAAAAGCCCCATAGAGAAACAGGTCTGCATTGTCTTGTCCACAGCATTGCAACCCTATCTGTATTTGGTGTTTCTTAAAGGCTTTCACTTAACTCCCAAAGATTTGCTGATTTTGTCCAAGCAGATCCTATGGCATATTAAGCAAAAGAGCAGGAGTTCTCAACCTTTTAAAGCCAAGGGCTGGGTCATGCTCCCTCAGACAGTTTGGGGGCTGGACGACCATTTTGCTCTTCTTCCACCACATGGCGCTTCCTGGTGTGGTGGAGGCAGTGGAGGCCACATATGGCCCACAGGCCACATGTGGAGAATCTCTGCAAAATAGTATGCAGGACGGTCCACCTACCTCTTTGGAAAGGGCAGTGGGAATTCCATGTGTGGAATCCCCACTGCCCTTTCCAAAGAGGTAGGCGGATCACAATATGGGATCGGCATTTGGTTTGGGGGTTGAATGGGGTTTGATCCCCCTGTTTGACCCCCCCAAACCAAGCACCTATCCCACGCTATGATTGCAGCACCCGGGTAGGTCTGGGGACTTCAGAAACAGCACAGATTGGGTCCTCTGACCTCCCCAGGGGTGGCAGGGGCAGCAGAAAGCCCGAAATGGGTGAAAAGAACCCAATTTTTTCACCCATTTCGGGCTCTCCACTGCCCCTGCTGCCTCTAGGGAGGTCAGAGGACCCAATCTGCGCTGTTTCCAATATTCGCAGACCTACCCGGCCAGTGCTGTAAGGCAAAACACTGGGATTCGAACCCGTGGGGATTCCACACATTTTGGGCTCTCTGCCACCTCTGGGGAGGTCGGGGGATCCAATCTGTACTGTTCCCAACATCTGCAGACCTACTTGGGGGGTGCTGAAAGGCAAAATGCTGAGGAAAGAATCCTGGGTAGGTCTGCAGATGTTGGAAACCGCATTCCCTTCATAAGCAAAGGGCTATCTGATGCTGGGATAGCCCTTTGCTTGCAAAGGGAACCCCTGCGTGCGCAGCTGCAGGGTGACTGGGAAGCCGATGGGGTTCTCCCCCGTCAGCTTCCCGGCCAGCATGCCTCTGCAGCTGTAGGATGGCTGGGAAGCTGAATGGGGAGCCCCCGTTCAGCTTCCCATCCACCCCACCGCTACGAACGATTACCTTGGATAACGCTAACAGATCGTTATCTGATGCATTTTTTTTACAAAAATTTGCATCATTATCCAATTTTAGCGTTATCTAATGTAATCATTATCTGAGGTATTACTGTATGTTGCATAGCTTCAAAGAAGGAGAGGAACATGACCATGGAGTATCAGCTGCCTCTGGATGCAATTCAAGGTGCTGGGAATTACCTTTAAAGCCCTACATGGTAATGGGCCAGGATACTTAAGAGACCACATCACCCCAAGGATATCTGCCCATCCCGCTAGAGCGGACTGGAGGGGCTCTTTAAAAATACCAACTGCTAGAGATGCTTGCCTCTCTAGCACTAGAAGAAGAGCCTTTTCAGTATCCGCTCGAGCCCTATGGAACCTCCTGCCAGTTGAACTGTGTCTCCAGACAGAGCTGCTGCTCTTCAGGAAAGAGCTGAAAACCTGGCTGGCAGGGCAGGTGTGGGGAGGTGGAGAAGGACCAATTCCCCCCTCCCCCCCCCTGGCTCATTTAGAGCAGGATCACTCATGCTTTTAAAAGTTTTCAACTAGATTTTTAATTGGTGTGCGTGGGAGGTAGTTTTTCAGAATGTGCCCAGAATCACATGTCGACTGGGGCGGCTATACAAATTGAATATATATATATATATTAACATTAACAATATTTGAGGAATCTCATTATGAAATTCAATAGGCCATAGAACAGTGAAGTTGCCTATCTCGTACTAATGGATGCTCTTTGTAACAAGGAAGAGAAGAATGAAAGATCGATCACCTTTCAATGGCATGGTCATGTGCTTGTCTGATCCTATCAGTTTGCTGAACAGCAAAGGAGAATGCAAAAGGCAAAACAATCTTGCAATCATTTCCCTATAAAATGAGCAGCTGGTGAGATGTTTGAGCAAAGTGACTTTAGGATCTACTTCCTCAGATGTGTAAAATGTTGTTTCTGACAGTTTGTCATCACTGGCAAAGGTGATCTTTCATCACTAACAGAGATTGCTAAACTAAGCTGTTACGTTGGCCTTCTAGAGATTTGATTCTCCTACTACTAACGAATGGAAATGAGTTCTGTTAGCATTCTGACACTAATGTAATTTTATCACATGTTCTTGTCATTATGAACCTTTTTATGGAAAGGTATAATATGCATGGAACTATAATCGATATCTTCATTAATTAGTGCACTTGTACATCAGAAAGGAAAAAGGGCAGCCATTGGAAAGAAAGTTCTAAGTGACTAACCTTGCTCACATGGCAGTAGGATTCACATACAAACAATATACAGATAGAAAGCTATGTTAAAGCTGCTTCCAGGAAACAGCTCTGTTAATGTGGAAGGAAATTTAATTATTTATTTATTTAAATTTGTTTATCGCCCTCCTCCCCGAAGGGACCCAGGGCGATTCACAACACATCAGCATATCGACAACAATTTAAAACCAGTTCAAAAATTAAAAGTTTTAAAAGAAGTTTAAAAACTTAACTTTAAAAACTAGGCGTTGTAGCTAGGAGGCACTGGGGGTCAAACCATTCAGCCGGCTGGGGAAATTGATCCGTCCATTCCCCAGACCTGACCTGGCAGCCAGGTTTTCACTCCTTTCCTGAAGGACAGCAGCTCCATCTGTAGGCGTAGTTCTATTAGGAGGAGGTTCCATAGGGCTGGAGTGGACACAGAGAAGGCCCTCCTTCTAGTGCCAGAGAGGTGCGTCTCTCTGGCCGATGGCACAACCAGAGAGCCTCTCTGGTCCGCTCTGGTGGGACAGACAGATGTCCTTGGGACGATGCGGTCTCTTAAGTATCCTGGTCCACTAACATGTAGGGCTTTAAAGGTAATAACCAGCACCTTGAATTGCACCCGGAGGCAAACTGGAAGCCAGTGCAGCTCCCTCAGCAGTGATGAGGCATGGGCATAACACCTGCATCCCAACACTACTCGTGCAGCCGCATTCTGGACCAGCTGTAGCCTCCAAGTGGTCACCAAGGGCAGCCCCATGTAGAACGAATTACAATAATCAAGTTCAGAGGTGACTAAGGCATGTGTGGCCATGAGCAAGGAGTCCCGGTCTAGGAACGGCCATAACTGGCGAATCACACCAAGTTGTGCAAAGGCCCTCCTGGCCACCTGCTCTTTGAGCAGTAGTCGTGAGTCCAGGAGGACCCCTAGATTGCGTAACAGGTCTGTTTGGGGCAGAGCTGCCCCATCCAGAACCAAAGATGATAGTTCCCGAGATAACGCAGGACCCACCACCCACAGCCACCCGTCTTGGCAGGATTCAGCTGAAGCCCGTTGTCCGCCATCCAGACCCTGACAGCCTCCAGGCACCTGGAAAGGACTTCCACTGCATCACTAGTGTTCCCCCGGGCCGAGGATATACAATTGGATATCATCTGCATACTGATACCTCACCCCATGGGAACGGATGATCTCACCCAACAGTTTCATGTAGATATTAAATAGGAGAGGTGAGAGCCCTGAACCCTGAGGCACCCCGTATTGGAGTAGCCTAGGGCTGGACATCTCACCCTCCAACCACACCGAAATGAGGAAAACCAGGCCAACACTGTGCCCTGGATCCCCAATCCTTGGAGCCTTCCCAGAAGGATACCGTGGTTAACGGTATCGAACGTCGCTGAGAGGTCAAGAAGAGCAAGGATGGATGGATATCCACCATCCTGCTCCCTCCAGAGATCATCCACCAGTGCGACCAATGCAGTTTCCGTACCATATCTGGGCCTGAATCTTGACTGAAAAGGGTCCAGATAATCCGCTTCATTCAGGATCTCCTGTAGCCGCCATGCCACTGCCTTTTCTAATACTTTACCCAAAAAGGATAAGTTGGATACAGGTGAAAATTGGCCATTATGGTTGGGTCAAGGGAAGGCTTCTTCACATTAGATACTGGCCATGATATTCTAAACTATTTGATTGTCCATTTTTCTTCTTCTTGTGTCATAATTTGTTCTGAATATTGGCGATCCTCATGGTGATCAGCCATGAAGACTGTCCTGAGAATATAATGCAGTGGCTTTTCATCTGCCTTCTGCATCACAGCATGACACTCATACCACTCACCCTGTTCCATGAGTCACTTTCTGGTCCTGAGCCCTTTTGGAATATGAAGTCCTCCTCAATCTCAAGCCAGTGTTGAAGAAGCTGCTGCCCTCCATCAAGATGGATTCAAGTGGGATTTAATCCACTTGGGGACCATTCACCCAAGGCTGTTAGTCCTCAGGGTTATCAGGTTAGTTAACCGCTGCCTGATGCTCAGCGTTGAGTCTCTGGCAGTATGGCCTACTGCCAGTGGTTCCCAACAGGGGGTACACAGCCCACAAGTGGACTCCAATTCCCAGAAACCTAAGTCAGTACATTGGCTGATCAGTGCTTTGGGGAAATGACTTAGGCTTCTGGGAATTGAAGTCCACAAACCAGCATTTGGGAACCACTGGTCTACTCTAATACCAGAGCAGGATAACCTGGCCAGATTGTCCATAGACAGAGTTTATTTATCCTAAAGAATATAATGTCGGGTTGGCTTCCTTTCTCTATTCTCCAAAGAAAATAAAATGAAAAATGCATGTCATCAGGGTGAAATACTGCAGATGAAAAGCATTGGGAGCAAAGACTGCTAAACATTAAGCATTACAAATACAGAGCAGGTAGAATTCAAAATAATGAATAGTAATGACCAGATGGAATAGCAAATCCTGTTTACCTTTTCAGCTTTATGAAAACCAGAAGGTACATGATAGAAAAACACAATACACTTAAAATATATTAAAGGGAAATCCCTTTAATGCAGTACAGTATTAACCTTTGGCATCTGTTGCTTTTGCCAACAGATGGTGTGGGAATTAGCACACCAGAGTTTAAGGAAAGGATTAGGAACCAATGATTAAAAATTAATTTTGATATTACAACATTAACATGATGTTTAAAAGTAAGCAATGCTTCAGGATGCAATCCAAGTGTCCCTCCAGGGTTAATGTTTTAAACCATTCATTTTCTAGTGAATTAGTGAGCACTGTCCCAACTTCTGAAACAGGACATATTTATTATGGTCTTATATCACTTATAGGTGTCTGAATAGTTCAGTGATTCTGGCACCTGGATACAGAACCAGAGGTGAGAAGTATAATTCTGCACTGTGCCTTCTGCACAGAAGAGCCAGCCTGTGTTGCCTTTGACAAGGTTTATGATCCTAGAGTGTTCCCAATAAAAGAGAACGGTACATCAATTCTAAGTAATCTAAACCTAGAAAACACTATAACGGGTTGATTTAAATCTGAATCAGCTGGCACATAATTATTATTATCCACTAATGGGGAAATTGATGGGGGAAGATTTCAGGAGGGCTTTTCAGTAAGTTTTTAGTAGATCAAAATTGGTAGGCCAGTTTCCTTGAAAGACAGATTGCCCATTTTACAAAGTTTTCCCTGCAGTGTGCAGCTATGGGGTTTGGAAAGTGTTCTAGGACATTCAGGTTGAACACAACAGTGGTGAAGCCCAATGCATACCTTATTATTTGTACAAAAATATCTCCACAGAATATAGCTCCAATTCCCCTGCAGTGACCTGGGGTTCTGTGGCAGACTTAATAGGCTTCTTCAGCCAATAGTAAAAAGCTTCCTGAAGGTAAAAGCACTCTAAAATTTGTTCTTTAGTATGATGACAAATCTATGCTCTCAAAAACTCTGTACAAAAGTCAATGAAGGTCACACTGCAGGCAACACTGTTCTGCTAGACAGAAAGATCATATTGTCAAACTGGAAAATTCAAAATTTTCCACAAAATTATGAGTAACATACAGGCCGTAGAAGTAATTTAACACTGGAGATATTTTATCACCATCATCTCTACTCCAGTCATGAAAGAAGGACAATTGCAAGTTACTCTAAGTGACTGTGGCCCCAGAACAAAGCAAAAGCAAAGCAATCACACTTATATACAACCCCATAGCACTTAGTGCACTCTCTAGGCAGTTCACAAGCTAATTAGCATTTTGCCCCCAACATGCTTGGTAACACTGGAAGGATGGAAGGCTGAGTCAACCTTGAGCCTTGTCAGGATCAAATTATGTGTAGAATTATAAGCAAGGTTATCTCCAAGCTCTGGTGGCGCAGTGATTAAACTGCTTTCCTGCAACCAAAAAGTTGTGAGTTCTAAGTAAGAGGAATGTGTAGCTCAGTGGTTAAGAAGCTCACCTTGTTAGCTAGAAGATCAGTAAGTTGGCAGTTCAAGACCCAAGTATTGCATGACTGAATGAGCTCCTGCCAATCTAGCAGTTCAAAAGCAAGAAACTGCAAGTAGGTATATAAGGACCACTTCGGTGGGAAAAGATCTTAGGGACATGAAAGGAGCCTCATTCAGGTGTCCCCTGAGTGGAGTTCTTCCAGCAAAAATCCTTTCAACCCAGAAAGCACCTTTGTGTGCTTCTGACACGACTAAAAAAAAATCTAAGTAGCACCCAAGATCTAGCATGAAATCCAACCATTGTTAAATGGACTAGAAACAGTAACCACTGTGGTGTATAAGATTACAATATTTAAGAACTTTAATCTTTGAAAAATGCTGGTGATGATGGAAGAGCTTGACAAGGATGTATAATATGAAGCATGTTGCACAGAAAGTTGTTGAACACTCTAATGAAGCTATGAAAATTAATTCTAGTACTATGGATAAATATTGCTATACAAAGATGGTATGTGTCATGAGCTGTCAAGAAGCATCCAGTCGATGGTGGCCCTAATAAGGTTTTAAAGATATGTAAGATATTTCAGAGCCAGTTTTACCAACAATATATCCACCTACTTCCTGGACTTTCCATAACCAAATCAGATACCCAGTATGGTATAGTTATGGAGAGTCTGCTTTGTGATGTAATCACATGGAGGAGTTACAGTACTGTCCAAAAGTCTTAAGTTACCATGAGTTAGTTTGGAAAAAATTCAATGACTGGTTTTGGATGCATAACATAGTCCCTGAGCCACCTTGTTTGTTGTTCAGTCGCACAGTCGATTCCGACCCTCTGCGACCCCATGGACCACTGTCCGCCAGGCACTCCTGTCCTCCACCATCCCCCTCAACTCGCTCTGTGCCCATTGTCTCTACAATACCATCTAGCCATCCCATCTTGGGCCGTCCCCTTCTTCTTTTGCCCTCGACCCTTCCAAGCATCAAGGCTTTCTCAAGTGAATCTTCTCTTTTCATTTGATTTCCAAAATACTTTAGCTTCATCTTTATTATTTGACCTTCTAAGGAGCAGTCAGCGTTGATTTCTTCTAAGATTGACCTATTTGTTCTCCTCGCTGTCCAGGGGACTCTCAAAACTCTCCTCCAACACCACATCTCAAAGGCATCTATTTTTCTGCACTCCGCTTTCCTAATGGTCCAGCTCTCACAACCATACATTGTCACAGGGAATACCATTGCTTTGACTATGCGAATTTTTGTTGCAATGTGATGTCTCTACTTTTCACTATGCTCCCCAGGTTTCTCATTGCTTGCCTCCCAAGAATCAGTCGCCTTTTTATTTCTTGGCTGCAATCACCATCTGCAGTGAGCTTTGATCCTAGGAAAGTAAAATCTGTCACTGCTTCTACTTCTTCCCCATCTATTTTCCAGGGACTGATAGGGCCTGTTGCCATTATCTTGGTTTTCTTGATATTGAGTCTCAAGCCAGCTTTTGCACTTTCTTCTTTCAACCTAATCAGGAGCTTCTTTAGGTCCTCCTCACTTTCTGCCATTAGGGTGGTATCATCTGCATATCTCAAATTGTTGATGTTTCTTCCAGCACACACAAAAATTGGTGAGAGTCTTCTGTTGACTCTTTTTTCAACCTCCCCCTAGTTTGGTGAAGTTTGGCATTAAAGTGTCCATGTCATGGCCACCCCCATCACTCACTGAATTTCCCCTAATGACAGGCAAAGATTTTTGGCTTAAGATTTTTGCGCAGTACTCTGTAGAATTGGTAAAACTGCACCTTAAATATCTCACTTACCTTGAAAGCCCTATTAGGGTTGTTATAAATTAGTTCCAACTTGATGATACATAATACACAAACACTCCCGAGTCCTAATCCATTCTTCTTTCTATTACGCCACACTGTCTCTCATACTTAAGTAGAATCAAGGTTAATTCAGCCCTGTAATCAGCAAATATGACACTGAGAAACTGAGCTGCTACTGCCTTTCTTTTAAAAGGCTGCAGATTGTGAAGATCTGAAATTAAGACAGTACAGCATAACAAGCCTTAGAAATCAAATGGCTTCTGGGAAACAATCCACCAATACTCTGAAAGGATAAACACTGAACAAACAGGAAAGGGATACATTTACAACTCTAATGTATAGCATCTGCAGTTACTAATCATTCTGTAATCTAAAACTAGAAACCAGTACAGTACTGGATATAAATAGTTTCTTGGGGTTACAGTCTAGATAACGGCAAATGTCTGATTATTCTTTTTAAAAGACTTTATTGAGTAGCAGCTGAAAATAAAACTGCATCTGTTAAAGGTAAAGGTCACCCTTGCTCGAAAGCCAGTCGTAACAGACTCTTGGGTTCAGTGCTCATCCTGTTTCATAGCCGAAGAGCCAGCGCTATCTTTGTCCCAGCTCCTGCCAACCTAGCAGTTTGATAGCAAGTAATTGCAAGTAGATACATAGGGAACACTTTGGTGGAAAGGTAAACAGCATTCTGGTATCTAGCCATGGCTGCCACATGACCACGGAAACATCTGTAGAAACAGACAGCCTCTGTTAAGTATGTGTCTAATGAGCACCTTGTCTAAATCATGCTCTCACATAAACCTCTTCCTTTCTATAAAATGGTTTAAGGAAAACTAACTTCCACAGTAATGGTTTAAACAGATATCTATGCAACTAAAGAAAAGAGGGAAAACAACTAGGACACACAGGTATGACCTAGACAACATCCCTAAGGAATACACAGTGGAGGTGTGGAACAGATTTAATGGATTAGACATAATAGACAGAGTACCAGAAGAATTATGGACATAGGTTCGGGACATCATACAGAAGACAGCAAGCAAAACTATACCAAAAGAAAAGAAGTGTAAGAAAGCAAAGTGGCTGCCTGATGAGGCTCTTAAAATAGCGGAGGAAAGAAGGAACACAAAAGTAAAAGGGAAAAGAGAAAAAGTCAATCAATTAAACACAGATTTTCAAAGAAAAGCAAGGAGAGATAAAGACAGGTTTCACTTACCAGTAACTGTCGTTCTCCGAGTATGTTGTTTGGGGATTCACACTAATGGGTTCTGCGCCTGCGCTGAATCCGAGCGGAGTTGAAAAGCTGATTGGACAAAAGTTTTGAATGTAGGACCGCCCACCATGCCCAACCGCCTCTGGCGCCATTTCGCGCTTTTCCCTCAGTTCGATACTAGAGCTGCCTGCGGAGCATAAGGCCATCTCAGGCCGGCAGCCTCAAGGGGAGGTCGGGTTGGGCCGTGTGAATCCCCAAACAACATACTCGGAGAACGACAGTTACTGGTAAGTGAAACCTGTCTTTCTCCTTCGTGTTGTTTGGGGATGCACACTAATGGGTGACTAACAAGCTCACTTAATTGGATGGTGGGCAGCTGGCGTCCTGAGATGAAGGAGAGCGTGTGGGCATCATGGGGCAGCGGTCATCACCGAGGAGGATTGGAGACCAGCCGTCAGGATGGATCTGCCTTGTCTGACGTCGACGGCAGACCTGGTGTCAACCCGGTACTGGGTGATGAAAGTGGAGGACCTGGACCAGGTAGCGGTCTTGCAAATGTCCTCCATTGGGATGCCTTCTAGGAAGGCAGTGGATGAAGCCAATGTCCTGGTGGAGTGAGCCCGGACATGAGGGGGAGGTGGCAGAGATGACATCTCATAGGCCAGGTAAATGGTACCTGAGATCCATTTAGTCTCTGGGCAGACAGAGGCTGTCCCTTTGACTTGCCACCATAGGCCACAAACAGTTGCTTGGCTCTCCTGAAGGACACAGTCCGTTGTGTATAAAACAGCAAGGCCCTCCTGACATCCAACGAATGCCACACTCTCTCTTGTGCAGACGAAGGATTCAGGAAGAATGCTGGAAGCGTGATGGACTGGGCCAGGTGAAAGTCAGTCAGGACCTTGGGCAGAAATGCCAGGTCCGGGTGCAACACTACCCTGTCAGGGTAGAACTTGAGGAAAGGAGGGTCAGACCTCAGGGCTGGAAGTTCACCTGCCCTCCGGGCAGAGGTGATGGCTACAAGAAAGGCAGTCTTGTAAGAGACGAACTTAATGTCCACTGTAGCCATGGGCTCAAAGGGCGCCTTGGTGAGTGCAGTGAGCACAGCAGTGAGGGACCACTGAGGGGGTGGTACCTTGACCAGAGGGTAAGCATTACGCAGTCCCTGGAGGAATCTTTTCACAGTCTTGTCCCTGAAGGCAGAGGACAGCACAGAGGAAGGTGGGGCATTGGCCACCACCACAGCCAGATAGACCTTGAGTGATGAGTGCGCGGATCCTGACTCAGCCAATCGCAGGAGGTAGGACATCATGTCCTGCAGGGATGCGGAGTCCACGGAGCGGTTGTTGGATTGTAAAAATTTAAGAAAATGACGGTACTTGGCACCGTAGGACTTCAGCTTGGATGGCTTACGGGAGAGTTCAAGGATCTGCGCTAGGTCAGGCGGATAAGCCAGGCCGTCAGGTGTAGGCTCGGCAGATCCGAGTGTAGGATCCGACCGCCCCCCATGTGGAGGAGGTTCGGATCAGTGGGCAGGCGAAGGAAGTCACAAGCCAGAGTCTGAAGCAGCGGGAACCACGGCTGGCACGGCCAGGACGGGGCGATCAAAATCGTCCATGCACGCTCCGCACGGATCCGTACGAGGACCCGTTGGATGAGAGGGATGGCTGGAAACATGTACAGGAAGTCCTGATGCCACGGAACCATGAAGGCATCACCCTCCAATCCGTGACCGATCCCTGCTCGGGAGCAGTAACGGTGACACTTGGTGTTGGCTTGTGTCGCAAACAAGTCCAGGACCGGTGTGCCCCACCGTCGGCACAGCCGGTCGAACACCGATCCGTCCAGCTCCCATTCGTGCATTGGTGTCCCTTTGCGGCTCAGAAAGTCTGCATCCGTGTTCAGGGTGCCCTGGATGTGGACACCTATGGGGAAGACGTGCACCTTCAGGCACCATTCCCAGACCATCACAGCAAGGTGGAGGAGGGAGAGAGACTTGGTCCCTCCTTGCTTGTTCAGATAGGCCAGGGTAGTGGTGTTGTCCGAGGCGACCTGCACCACTCGGCCCGCTATGGAAAGTCTGAAGGACCGCATCGCCTTCCACACTGCCAAGAGTTCGAGGAAGTTGATGTGGTGCCTGGCTTCCGCGGGCGTCCAGGCCCCATGGATCCGTAGACCCCGGCAGCACGCTCCCCATCCATGCGTGCTCGCATCTGTGATGATCTGCACGGTCGGCGCGGGAAGGACGAAGAGCTTCCCCGTGGCCACGTTGCGGTCCATCACCCACCAGTTCAGCTGGTCCTGCAGTTCGGGAGTCGGTGTGAGCCACTTCCCGAGGTAGTCGTGGACGATGTCGAACGAGGCAAGGAGCCACGACTGGAGGGACCGCATCTTTAACTTGGCGTGCGAGATCACCGCCCTGGTTGACGCCATGAGTCCGAGAAGATGGAGGGCGTCCCTCGCACGGATGCGATGCCTGCCTTGGATCCGTGCCACCACCGCACGGATGTCCTGCAGACATTTGGGCGGAGCGTAGGCTCTCAGAGCCAGAGAGTCCAGCATGGCCCCGATGTAGTCTATTCTTTGAGTGGGGGTCAACTGAGACTTCTTGAAGTTGACCCGCAGACCGAGACTCTGCATGAGTGCTAGGCAATGAGCAACATCGTCCTTGGCCCTCTGATTGGTCGGAGAGCAGACCAACCAGTCGTCGATGTATGGGAACACCTGGATCCCCTGCAACCGAAGATGAGCAGCCACCGGTGCCATGCACTTCGTGAAGACCCTCGGAGCGGTGGAAAGACTGAAGGGAAGACACGTGTACTGGTAGATGTCGCTGCCCACCTGGAAGCAGAGGTAGCGGCGATGTTCCCTCCTGGTGGATACGTGGAAGTACGCATCCTTCAGGTCGATGACGGTGAACCAGTCCCCGTGGTTGATCAGTGGGAGGATGGCCTGAAGGGTCACCATCCGGAACTTCCTCGCGTCGATGTGTTTGTTGAGGAGGCGGAGGTCCAAGATGGGGCGGGACCCTCCGTCCTTCTTGTCCACGAGGAAGTAGCGGGAGAAGAACCCTTCGTGAGACTCCGACGCTGCGACCGGCTCTATGATGCCCTTCTCCAGGAGAGCTGACAGTTCCTCCTGGAGCGGTGGAGACGGATCGGTGACTCGGACCCGTCCGACAGTAGGGCATCTCTTGAACTCGATCGCGTAGCCAGAGTCTAAGATGGCCAAAACCCACTTGTCCGTGGTGATGGTGGACCACACCGAGAGGTAGTCCACCAGGGGATGGTATGGCAGAGTCTCGGTCACGGTTGCTCCTCTGATCTGTCCGCTTACCAGACTGTTGGCGTTGCTGGTAACGCGGACGGGCGGCTTGCTGTCTCGGCCGGTAGAACTGGTGCCGGGGGTAGTCCTCCTGCCTCTGCTGCTGGCGGGGCTGGTAGGACAGACCTTGAGACGAGGTCTGGGGTTGGTACTGGTGGAACCGACCCGTCCCCCGGCGAGGAGCGTGGAGCTGCTTGATTGTAGCGTAGTCCCTCTTCAGCTCCCCCAAAGAGGTATCGGTCTCTTTGGCAAACAGGCCCTCGCCGTCGAAGGGCAGCTCCTCCACCAGTTTCTTCACATCGTCTTGAAGATCGGCCGAGCGAAGCCAGGAGTGCCGGTGTATTTCGATGGCGGAGGCTAGGTTCTTTGCCTCCGACTCCGTAATATGCCGCCCAGTTCGGATTTGCTGGAGGGCTAGCTGGTTGCCCTCCTGGCAGACGGACCCGAACTCAGCCTGACGGTCCGGCGGCAGCAGCGACTAGAAGGCCTCGACCTTCTCCCATAGGCGGCAGTTGTAACAGCCCATGGCCGTCGCGTAGTTGGCAGCACGGAAGGACAGGGAGGCGTTGGCATATACCTTCCTGCCCAGTGCGTCCAACTTCTTCCCCTCCTGTGTGGACGGGAGGGGAGTGCTGCTCGCCGGAGTCCTGTGCTGGGCGCCCTTGACCACACGGGAGTTCGGCGCCGGGTGGACGTGGAGGAAGTTGGCGTCGTCACCCAGAAGTCTATACATGCCGTCTACTCTGGTAGAGACAGAGTGGGACGACACGGGCTTCTTCCAGACTTCCTTTGCTGCCTTGGCAATCTTTGGGAGAAGGCCCAGGTGGACGGGGACCAACTTCCTCCGATCGGCCATGGCGTAAACCACGTCCTCACACTCCTCTGGAGGGGCCTCCGCCTTGATCCCGAGCACGGATCCGAGGCGGGTGATCAGCGCCGTAAAGGTCCGTTGATCCTCTGGCTGGGATCCGTGGACAGAGCCGATGTTGTCATCGGGGGACTTCTCGGCGGCAACTGGCGGTGGCTGATCCTCCTCCATATCCGACGAATCGTCGGAGCCTTCTGACCGCTCCGAGACGCTGGGCGGTGGGAAGAAGGCCTCAGGGTCTGAGACCGACCAGTACGGCCTGGCGGTCCTCGGATCGCTCCCCGTCAAAGGCAACTGGTGCGGAGGGAGAGAGACCTCCGACCGTGCCTGCTCCGTGCGACGTCTCTTCGGAGCCGGGCCCTCCTCACAGAGTGGTGGTGCGATGAGGCTCAACTGAATCGATGGCTCGGTAGCCGGAACAGGAGCCACAGAAGGGGCCGTCAGGGATGCAGTCCTCCGCGGTGGTGGCGGTGGAGGAGTCTCCAGCAGAGGCGGTAAGCTGGGGGCCTTCTCCGGCGAAATGACCACCGGAGAGGCCAACGACAGGCTGCCCGGGGAGATCGTGGCCATGACGACAGCGGAGGCCAGGGATCTCGTTGGCGACGGGCAAGTCGGGCACGGAGTCTGAGGCAGAGAAGATGAAGACTTGTGGTGCTTCTTCTTCTCCTTCTTCTTTCTCTCCTGCTCCTTCTTCTGCTTGAACACTTCTGCGGTGGACGGCCGCGAAGGAGCAGAGGTAGAAGGGGCCGACGAAGAAGATGCAGCGGCCTCTTCGCGGGCAGGAGAAGGCTGGGGTGCCAACGCGGCCTCCATGAGGAAAGCCTGGAGGCGGTACTGCCAGTTCTTAATGGCGGATTTTGAGAAGCCTTTACAGACCGAGCAGGCCTGAACTTGATGTCGTTCGCCCAGGCAGCGTAGGCACCGCACGTGTCCGTCCGAACTAGGAAATTTTCTTTTGCAGGACGGACACTGCTTGAAGGCAGCTGCGGCCATCCACCGAGGCAGATGACCGAGCAGAAAAAATTATCCCGGCCGGGAGGCCCCGACACGAGATTAGCTGAGGTAAATTTACCTCACGAACAAAGTTTTTTTTTTCCGGCGGCTGAGGGGAACCCCCAGCCACACGAGGACCAAGGGATTGCAAGTCCCCAGGTCCGAGAAAAATTATTTGATGAAAAAATTGAACGATCTCTGAAACAATTTCAGACAAAGGGCACAGCTTTTTCTCCAAGCTCCTGCTTGCGCAGCGGAAAAAAGCGAACTGAGGGAAAAGCGCGAAATGGCGCCAGAGGCAGTTGGGGATGGTGGGCGGTCCTACATTCAAAACTTTTGTCCAATCAGCTTTTCAGTTCCGCTTGGATTCAGCGCAGGTGCAGAACCCATTAGTGTGCATCCCCAAACAACACGAAGGAGAAGGAAACCTTCTTAAATGAACAGTGCAAAGAAATAGAGGAAAACAAAACAAAAAAATTATAAAAAATTTGGGGAAATCAAGGAAACATTTAAAGCAAAAATGACCATGATAAGGGACAAAAACAGCAGGGATGTAACTGATGCAGAAGAGATTAAGAAAAGATGGCAAGGGTACATAGAGGAACTTTACAAAAAGGACCTTAACACCCCTGACAATCACAGTGATGAAAACTTTGAACTGGAGCTGGACATCCTGGAGAGTGAAGTCAGAAAAGCCCTAAAAAGTACTTCTAATAACAAAGCTAAACTATAAAGTAGTGCATGCACGCTGAGCAGAAGGAAGTAGCTGGCCAAGTGGCTGTGGCCTCTCAGGATTTCTGCTACCGGTACGCCTGGACCAGGGTGCACCTGGTCCAGCACACAACTGCCTACATGCCTCATGAGAAATCTATACATGAGTCAAGAAGCAACAGTTAGGACAGGATACAGAATGACAGAGTGGTTTGGAATAGGAAAAGGAGTAAGACAAGGCTGCATTTTGTCACCTTGCATATTCAATTTATACACAGAGCACATAATTGGCAATGCAGGAATGGAGGAATTACAAGTTGGGATCAAAATCACTGGGATAAACATCAACAATTTGAGATATGCAGATAATACTACCCTAATGGCAGAAAGTGGAGAAGACTTAAAGAAGTTCTTGCTTAGGTTGAAGGAGGAGAGTACAAAAGCTGGCTTGAGACTCAACATCAAGACATCCAAGAAAATTGCAACAGGGCCTCTCAGTCCCTGGAAAATAAATGGGGAAGAAGTAGAAGCAGTGACAGACTTTACATTCTTAGGATCCAAGATCACTGCAGATGGAGATTGTAGCCAAGAAATAAAAAGGTGACTAATTCTTGGGAAGCAAGCTATGAGAAATTTGGGCAACATAGTTAAAAGTAGAGACATCAGCTTGCAAACAAAAGTCCACATAGTCAAAGCAATTGTACTTCCAGTAGTGACGTATGGTTGTGAGAGCTGAACCATAAGGAAAGCTGAACGCAGAAGAAGAGATGCCTTTGAGATGTGGTGCTGGAGGAGAATTTTGAGAGTACCCTGGACAGTGAGGAGAAAAAAAATAGGTCAATCTTAGAAAAAATCAACCCTGACTGCTCCTTAGAAGGACAAATAGTAAAGATGAAACTACTTTGGACATCATATGAGAAGAGAGGATTCACTTGAGAAAGCCTTGATGCTGGGAAAGGTGAAGGGCAAAAGAAGAAGGGGTGGCAGAGAATGAGATGGCTAGATGGCATTGTTGACACAATGGGCACAAAGCTGGGTGGGCTGAGGAGGATGGTGGAGGATAGGGGTGCCTGGCGTGCAGTGGTCCATGTGAAGGGTCAGAATTGACTGTGCGACTGAACAACAACAAAATGCAACTAAAAACTACAGTACAGTAATACCTCAGATAACAATTGCCTCGGATAACGCTAAAAGAACGTCGGGGAATTTGAGGCAAACATTTGCATCGCACAACATTAAGATAACTTTGTGCGATGCAACTGTTTGCCTCAAATTCCCTGACGCTGATCTCTGCCCTAAAGCCTGCAAGGCTAGAGATCAGCCCTGCAGGCTTTGGGGCAGAGATCAACAGAGGCTTAGACCTCCGGTTTGGTTGGGGGGAGATCAGGCACGCACATCTGTTCCCTGCCCCAGCCAAACCGATGCTATGGGCTCTCTGCTTTGGGGTGAGGTGGCTCGGGGTGGAAGGCACCTCCAGCCAACCCGATCCCAAAGTAGGCAACCCGGGCGGGCTACTTGCTTTAAGATTGGGCTGGCTGGAGGTGCCTGATACCCCAGCCAGCCCAATCCCAAAGCAGGCAGCCCAGGCAGGCTGCCTGCTTTAAGATCATGCTGGCTGGAGGTGCCTCCCCAAGCAAACCATATGCCCCTATGTTCCCTTTCCTCTTCAGAAAGGAAAAAGGGCTTCTTTTTTAATGTTGTGCGATCAATGCATTGCACAACGTTAAAAACCAGATAACGTTATGAGTTGTGGAACCAAGTCATAATGTTATCCAAGGTACTAGTGTACCATAGTTATACAGTAAAACCTCGGATAACACTAAAACTTGGTTTTACAAGTCTTAGTGTTATCCAATTTTTAAATGTTATCTGATGCATGCATCAGATAAAGTTAAAATCCTATGGAATGCATCGGACAACGTTAAAACTCCATAGAGATACATTGTAATCGACATACGCTTTAGCGAACATTATCCGATGCATCCCATAGGATTTTAACGTTATGCAATGCAATTTTCCACCCAGATTCCCTAACGTTATGCAGTTTTAGCGTTATCTGATGCAAACGTTATCCGAGGTATTACTGTAATGACAAAAAATATCCAACATGAAAAGTTCATCTAATTGGTTTCTATTTCTCTGCCAGTAGCAACTTCACATGGAACCAAACTATGCATTTTGGAAAGATTCTCCAGATCAAGTATTTCCTCCTCTTTCCATTTTTAGCCTCGTATTTTTATATTTTGGCCAGAATTAACAGCTAGGTTTCAAGGATTCTAAATACTTCAGTTTTCTTCTTTCACACCCTGTACTCTCTCTTTGTTTTCTTCTCATACTCTTTCCTTTCCTTGCTGCTTGTTCTGTCCCTGCATCCATTCTCACTGTACCCTTTCTTCCCCCATCCTTCACATAAACACAGGACCCCGCAATTTTAAGCATATGAAATCCTACAGGAGAGAAAATTAATATAAGATGCCATAGAGGCACATTGGAGAAGTGAGTCAAGCAACAAAGCTAGGTGCCCCTTAAAGATAAAGCCAATTGTGTCTGACTCTAAGTGGCAGTGCTCATCTCCATTTATGGCCAAAGAGCCAGCTCTGTCTATGTCTGCAGATGTTTTCCCTGGCCATGTGGCAGGCATGACTAATGCCAAAGCACAGGGAATGCTGTTACCTTTCCTGCTGATGTGGTACCTATTTATCTACTTGTAATTTCTTGCTTTCAAACTGCTAAGTTGATAGGAGCTAGGACAGACAACGGGCCTTCACTCTGTCGTGCAGGGTCTCAAAACTGCTGACCTCTCAACCTTCTGATTGTAAAAAGTAAAAATTCAATTAATCACTTCTCTGGAGAAACAAAAATCCAATGGAGGACTACTATTCTATTCTTGGGGAGCTTTGCCATCCAATGACTTAAAATATTACTGAAGGCTACAATGACATTAGAATAAACTAAGCTTATTGAATCCACTTAGAAAAGCTTTACACTAGCATTCTGTTTCATCTGTCTAACTTTCATGGGTTGGATCTCACATAGATGTTACGACAATAGACATTAAAAAAGGGATGTCAAACAACCTTTCAGTATAAATGGTTTAAACCAACCTTAGTTGCAATTGCTTTTTCAAAAGGATGACCATGTTACATCTGCTTGAGCAGGTGCAGAAAGCACACATCCTAAGTTGCATGAAGCTCAGAAGACTGGTTCTGTAGCCCCTCAAGAGGTGAATCATGACTCCTGACATGTTATTCTCCTCTGAAACAAGGCAAACCATTTGCCCCTCGTTTTAGCATGCCTCCTAATGTTGAAATGATATTTTAAAGTGACTTCCAGTTTTGGTGAATGGGACTGGCATAGGCAGCAGGAAGTCTGGTGCTGATGGAAAAGGTCCCCCTGAAGCTTCTGAAATTACCCATCTCTATCATAAGACTAGGGCAGGGTTTCTCAACCTATGGCCCACGTGCCAGCCATGGCCCGCAGTACCAATTCATGTGGCCTGCGTAGCTGCCACCACTGGAAGCGGATGTGTTTACGACAGCTGTAAATACACCTGCAGCTGTCATAAATGCATTTATGACAGTGGCAGAAACATTCTATGGCAGCATTTACAGCAGGGGAACCACGAGTCTGGCCCACTCAGCTGTCTGATGGGACATGGTCCAGCCCATGGCTTGAAAAGTTTGAGAATCCCTGGACTAGGGGGACTGTGGTGGTTTAGTGGCTAAGACACTGAACTCGACAACTGGAAGGTCGGCAGGTCAGCAGTTCGAGAACCGAGTACTATAGGACAGAATGAGCTGCCGTTTCTGTCCCAGCTCCTACCAGCCTAGCAGTTCGAAAACAAGAAATTGCAAATAGATAAATAACCCTGGAAAGAGTCATCATACATCAGAATTGCTACAATAATTTTTATCAATTTTTATCAAGGCCAGCTCATTTCTACTGATATATATGCAAGAGAAAGATACAGCACAACAACTTCTTTTATTACAAATCAGAACTCCATTCCCCTTCTCTGGCTGCACACCAGAGCTCAATTCCATAAGCAACTTCTCAGCTTTTAAACGGCCTTTTATCTGTTATATAATATAATTGGCTGGTCTGTTATGTAAGATCACTGATCTCCCACAGGCCAATTCCAGCCTACAGACCAGACCTTCCCCTTCTGTGCTACAAAATCCCTGTTTACAACATTATCATGCTGCCAGGAAAGAATAATTGAAGGACTTGTTGTCTTCAAACAATCAGCTGTGAGTTGAGTGTGATATTAAACCAAGACAACAAGAAAACAAGAGCAGTGATTAAATGACACACTCAGTTCAGACACAGAAATGCACTTTCATGTATTGTACTCATGGCAATATTTCTAATCCATGATTAATGGTATAAAAGCAGCAAACATGGGTGGAGTAGGACATTTTTGTAAGAGGAAGGGTTCACCTTTTCCTCCTTCCTTTGTTTTAATGGAAAGGGAACTGTATACGTCCCACTCCCCAAAAAGGGTAATGCCAAATTATCGAACAATCGCGCTCATCCCTCACGCTAGCAAGGTGATGCTCAAGATAATGCAGGATAGACCGCAACAGTATGTGGAGAGAGAATTATCAGAAGTACAGGCGGGTTTCAGAATAGGCAGGGGAACTAGAGACTACATCGCCAACATAAGATGGATCATGGAAAAAACAAAGGAATATCAGAAACAAGTCTACTTCTGTTTCATTGATTACACTAAGGCTTTTGACTGTGTCGACCACAACAAAATGTGGCAAGTAATTAAAGATATGGGAATTCCGGAACACCTTATATGCCTCATGAGAAATCTGTACATGAATCAAGAGGCAACAGTTAGGACAGAAAATGGAATGACGGAGTGGTTTGGAATAGGAAAAGGAGTAAGACAAGGCTGCATTTTGTCACCCTGCTTATTCAACTTATACACAGAACACATAATGCACAATGCAGGGATGGAGGAATCACAATTTGGGATCAAAATTGCTGGAAGAAACATCAACAATTTGAGATATGCAGATGATACCACCCTCATGGCAGAAAGTGAGGAGGACCTAAAGAAGCTCCTGATTAGGTTGAAAGAAGAAAGTGAAAAAGCTGGCTTGAGACTCAATATCAAGAAAACCAAGATCATGGCAACAGGCTCTATCAGTCCCTGGAAAATAGATGGGGAAGAAGTAGAAGCAGTGACAGATTTTACTTTCCTAGGATCAAAGCTCACTGCAGATGGTGATTGCAGCCATGAAATAAAAAGGCAACTGATTCTTGGGAGGCAAGCGATGAGAAACCTGGGGAGCATAGTGAAAAGTAGAGACATTAAATTGCAAACAAAGATTCGCATAGTCAGGGCAATGGTATTCCCTGTGACAATGTATGGTTGTGAGAGCTGGACCATTAGGAAAGCGGAGTGCAGAAAAATAGACGCCTTTGAGATGTGGTGTTGGAGAAGGGTTTTGAGAGTCCCATGGACAGCGAGGAGAACAAATAGGTCAATCTTAGAAGAAATCAACGCTGACTGCTCCTTAGAAGGTCAAATAATAAAGATGAAGCTAAAGTACTTTGGACATCAAATGAGAAGAGAGGATTCACTTGAGAAAGCCTTGATGCTTGGAAGGGTAGAGGGCAAAAGAAGAAGGGGATGGCCGAAGATGAGATGGCTGGATGGTATTGTGGAGATAATGGGCACAGAGCTGAGAGAGTTGAGGGGGATGGTGGATGACAGGAGTGCCTGGCGGACAGTGGTCCATGGGGTTGCAGAGGGTCGGAATCGACTGTGCGACTGAACAACAAAGAATAACGCACAAATACATTACAAGATTCTTCCCATTTCTAAAGTAACATCCCCACCAGACTTGATAAAAGAACAATTATATTCCAGTGCAAGAAAACTGAACCCCTGGTCTTTGCAACTGCACAAGCCTTTATCGCTGCCTAAACTGATAAGATCACTATTAAGTTTGCAATCCTTAAGCCAATGTTACTGTGCCGCTTCTGTACAAGGTTATTCAGTGCTATCTTCAAAATGCTCTTTTCACCTACAGAATTTAATGAGCAGCTAATAGCATCTCAGCTAAAAGAAATTATTACATTCTTTTTGCCATTTTACCTGACATACTACACTGTAGATTGTTTATGGAAAATATTCCAATTTACCTAGTTTGCTTAAGTGGTGAGAGCACAGAAACCAATTACTTTCTAGTCAAAATATCCAGTCCTCTGGAAGTATTATTTAGGGTCCTGCTAGATAAGAAACAATGGCTACCTTAGTCTGGTAACTCTGAACTGCAGATATAATTATCTTTGTCGACCTTGTCATGCTTTAAGCTTTTCTACAGACTCTATAAACACACTTATTTCTCAAATTAACATGGAACAAACCAAGCCATTCATCCAATAAAAGCAGAGGTGGTGATCTCAGCTTCTTCTGAGACTTTTTGAGTCAGATCAGAATTTATTATTCAAAAAGTTATGTAGATAAAATAGAGAGAAGAGTCATTTATCCTACCTTGAACTCACTGAAAGAAAGGATATAAATGCAACAATGAAATAAACAACTTCTGAGTCCCGGGTTCTAGCTCACTGCTGAAGCAAAGCCATGTGTTGGGGGAAAGGTGACAAGGGAGAGTCTAGTAATGAAAGCAGATGTGAAATTCCTTGACATGTGGGAGACAGATTCAGTTGATTCCTGTTCTATCTTGGATTAAAATCTAGGGAGCGATAATGCTTGAACACTCATACTTGTGCAAATTCCAAGAAGGAAATAATGTATAATCCAGTCAAATCTTGGGCCAGAAGTTGGTTATACTTATATTTTGAAATATCTGAAGTTCATTAAATTAACCTGAATTCTCAAAATGTATGAAACATTGCCACCTTCTAGAGATAATATATTGTCCATGACTTCTATTGCAAATTAGTAATTAAATTCTTGTAATCGCTGCTTATTAATGTATAAACTAAACTCCACCTCCTATATACTGTAAATGTATAAAAAAGACAAACTCTATAGCTTTGGAAAATCAAAGCGACATTCAAAGTTACTTGGTTCCACCTTCTTTCTCCCCACATGATCTAAGATGAGATATCAACCTTAGTCTGAAGAACACTACAATACAGAGGGTGTAAAAAATGTATACACATTTTAAGAGATGTTATCTATTATTATTATTATTATTATTATTATTATTATTATTATTATTATTATTATTATTATTATTATTATTATTATTATTATTATTATTATTATTATTATTATTATTTCAATTTATATGCCACCCTACTTGGTCAAAACCATCTATGTCTTACTTCTTGAAGCTGAATTGAATTATGGTAGCAATGTGTAGCATGACATTCTCTCAAAAGAATTAATGCTAGTGTCACCATGCGACAGGCAGGACAGTCAAAAGAAAATGGCAGAAGCACGGCTATTGTTTGAGGAGCACAAGATAATTTTGAAGGGTTATTTCAAATTTAAGAAAGTTGTGAATGAGCTATCTTATTTATTAAGAATATTTAATTGTTAATAAAACTTTTTTAAAAAGCCAGTTTTAAAACTGACTTTGAAGATCAGAGGAGGCCATACTGAATATTTATTCAAATATATATTTATAGACTAATTTATGACATTTAGACAGATTTAATTCACACCATGGCTTTTGGGGAACCAGAAGCAAAAAAAAAGTAGAATTATGAGTGGAGGGTTGTACAGTGCTGCTTCTCTGAATCTTTCCATTTAGATATGGCAGTTGAGATGGGCCAAGCAGAAAGTAACACAACCTATCATGCAATCAAAGTTGAGTGGGTTTTTTAGAGTAATGCAGCTTTATATAACTTATGAACCTATGAAAAGCAAGATTGCCATGTTCAGTGTGATCACTTCAAATGATAAACAACAGTTTTGTAAAAAGCTCATTTTGTCGACCACTTCAAATTTCATTCACACAGAATTTGGGATGAGCAGACCAGAGGATTGATGTCCTCAAGAAAGGTCTTGATCAAGATAACCAGCAACAGTCTTAAATTTGATGATTCATGAGCATTAGGTAAAAATAAATCCAAAATTATGGCAACTATAAACAAGATGCCAGAATGTGGTTCCATTCCCTGCAACGAACTTCAACAAGGTCACCCAATAGAATAGATGATTTGGATCAAAACTGTGGCGGAAGGAGTAAATAAGGCCAGTTGGACCAGCTGATAGCTTCCTTTCAATTCTTTCTGCCAGCCTCCTGCACAATGTCATTACTGGAAAATTCTACTCTGAAGTACATTTTCTGCTACTCAAGAATTGCAAGGAGTTTAGAACACTAGGTTCACTAATTTGAACAAGCGAAATGGAAATATCACCATGCTGTTCTATTACAATGTCTAGTAGGGAAGTTCCCATGGAAGATCAATACTTACATCCTGAATTGGAAAGCATGGAGCTGGACATAAAGCCAGTGCTGGTTCGCCAGTTGGAAGATGTACTCTGTATAGCAGAAATATCAGCTCCAGATTTCTTATCCTGGGAAAGGGAATGAAATTTCACCTATGAAAAAAAGCTCATTTTGATGTATTTCCTTTTATCTTCTGAGATTAAAAACAGCCTAAAGCCAGGGTTATATAATGTGGCAGAATTCTTTCAAACTGATAAAAATCTGGTTTCAGTATTGAGAATGTAAATCTAGTTGCTGGCATTAAATCCTATTTTCTTAAAGATTCTGTATCCTTGTCAACACTTAAATTTCCGGGAGAGGTCATTGCTTGTACTTGATGTTATGAGTTCTGTATATTCTTGCTACAACATGAAGAAGAAACAGAAATATTCCTATAGATAGTCCTTAAACATGCAAAGAAGTATTTGTTGAATGATATTTATTCATTTTGTTGCAGCATCAAATAAACATTTGTAAATAAATAAAAAGCCAGCTTAACACATTTAAAAGAAACACAAAGCATTAAAAGGCTAAATATTTATTTGGTGTCCTGCTAATGCAGGCCTTGTGCTAACAATTCTATTTGATCTTCTAATTTCATAATAAAAGTGTCCTCAAAATGTACTATGATAATATGACAGACAAAAGGGCATGGGGAAGAGACAACATGGAAAGTGGGGAGTTCTTCTGAAGAGATAAATCATTTACAGTGCATTGGGAATTCTCCCTCCTCCCAACAATCAATACCATAATTCAATGTTGGAAACTTTGTCTGAAAAAGCTCACACCAGTCCTGGTCTTGGTTTAAACAATTTAGGTCACTCTTGCTCCAAAACTAGTTGTATCCAACTCTAAGGTTCGGTGCTCATCTCCATTTACAGCCAAGGAGCCAGTGCTGTCTGCATCTGCTGACGTTTCCGTGGTTATGTGGCACGCATGAATTTACAGCTAATATAGAACTGCTCAGTAGCTGATTGGTTTAGGTATCTAAGCTGTAGAGTCAGAGGTTGAGGGTTTAATCTTCCACTTTGCCACCTTGACAGGGGCTGGTCTTGATAATCCATAGGGTCCCTTCTAGCTCTATAGTTGTAAGATTACTTTATTTATTATTGCATAAATAGAAATCTGCTATTGTGATGGGCTTCTTCCCATTTGCAGCCTTCTGTTCTACCTGAATGCTTTCTTGCCTCCTTGGAGTAGGTTGGAGGGCACACAGAGAAGCGGAAGGTGAGGACAGAATTTCCCTCTTTCAGTTTCTGTTGACAGGATTTGTTTTGTTTCTAGAATAGCCATGTGGGATTCTATTCTGTATGTGTGCCTAAATAGGACAGTGAAATACATGTAAAGGTAAAGGTCACACTTGCATGAAAGCCAGGAGGGAGCAATCTTGCCTGGGCTGAATCCTGGCTGATCATGCCCTCTCCACCTCCTGAAAAGATCCTTCTTTTCCCTTATCCCACTCTCCTTAACTAGTGGTGGGATGGGGTGGGAATGGGCTTAAACGATCCTTCTCCCCTTCCCCCATCCCACCAACACCCAAGGAGAGTAGGATGGGGGGGGGAGAGAAACAGGCTTAAAGAATCCTTCTTCCCCCACCCCACCACCAGTTGAGGAGAGGTGGATGAGGGAGAACGAAACAGGCTTAAAGCATTCTTCTCCTCCTCCCCTTCCCGCTCTCCTTAGCTGGTGGTGGGATGGGGTGGAAATGGGCTTAAAGGATTCTTCTTTTCCCCCATCCCACTCTCCTTGGCTCCTGGTAGCCAGTGGTGGTGGAATGACGAGGAAACGGGCTTCAAAGGAGCCCTCTTTTCCCCCACCCCAGGCTCCTGGAGTTAATTTTGGAAATTCATGAAAAAATGTCAAAAATTGTTTCCCCACTTTAAAATGTATATTAAAAACAGGGTGTGTCTTATATTCTGATGCATCTTATATGCCAGCAAATATGATATGTTAGGAGCAGAAGTACCAATACAGTGTGTCTCCACCTCCAATCTCCTGGAGCCATTCAAAAAGAATACTGTGGTCAATGTTATCAAAATTTGTTGAAAAAAAACAACAACAACAAAATAACACAGCCACATTCATCCTATCTTTCACCTATTTAAGGTCATCTAGTATGGCATTACATCCCAAAACTGTGCCTGCTAGTACAATGAATGAGCTATACCGCCTGTTCCCCATTCATGAGCTTGCTGGGTCACTGCTTGAGACATACCACTGGTCTTTAGAAACCTTCAGTCATATTTAGCAATGCAATCATATATCTTTGTGTGCAAAATAAGCACTAAGCTTTATGTAATTAAGCACTTTCCATAACCAGAATGGCTACTGTTCAAACTAAAAAGATGGCTTAAAGAAAGGAGGGGGGTTGGAGGATGTAAACCCACCCTGAAGTCTTCAAGTCTTCTCTTTGAATCATCCAGATGTTGCTGTAAGGAGCCCACGATTTCCTTATATTTACTGTATCTCTCTTCAATAATTTTTGTTTGCCCGTGAGAACCCTGAAGTCACAGAGAAAAAAGTCCAGTGTAGCTATTAAAACTGACAAAGCAACCCCAACAGAATACAGTAGAATATTCAAGTGCTTACTACTGACAGATAATATAGAGGGTCATTGACTGGCTGTGGATACATTGTTCTTGTTGTTGTTGTTGTGTCACACAGTCAATTCCAACCCTTTGCAACCCTATAGGCCATTGTCTTCCAGGCACCTGTCTTTCACCATCTTCCTCAATCCACCCAGCTCTGTGCCCACTGTGTCTACAATACCATCCAGCCGTCTCATCTTCTTTTGCCCTGCACCTTTCCCAGCATCAAGTGAATCTTTTCTTCTCATTTGATGTCCAAAGTACTTTAGCTTCATCTTCAATATTTGACCTTTCAAGGTGCAGTCCGGATTGATTTCTTCTAAGATTGACCTATTTGTTCTCTTTGCTGTCCAGGGTACTTTCAAAACTCTCCTCCAACACCACGTTTCAAAGGCACCTATTCTTCTGCGCTCAGCTTTCCTAATGGTCCAGCTCTCACAACCATACATTGCCACAGGGAATACCATTGCTTTGACTATGCGAATTTTTGTTTGCAATGTGATGGCTCTACTTTTCACTATGCTCCCCAGGTTTCTCATTGCTTGCCTCCCAATCTCATCTTGGGCCGTCCCCTTCTTCTTTTGCCCTCTACCCTTCCAAGCATCAAGGCTTTCTCAAGTGAATCCTCTCTTCTCATTTGATGTCCAAAGTACTTTAGCTTCATCTTTATTATTTGACCTTCTACCAAGACTTGTATCTAGAATGGTTTGCAGCTTGAACGGCAGATGTGTGATTTAGTCCTTGGGACATGTGCTGTACAATGCAAAATATTATGGCTGCAGTGATTAAAAGGAAAATGAGTTCCTATTTTGCATGCTCAATCCTGATGACTGCAAGGTGAGGTAGTCTTTGAGTACAGGACTGGGGCAATGCTTTGCTAAATTGGTAAGAGGTGGAGTGGAGAAAATGGTGTCATCTAGAGGGGTTGGATTGCTAGTTTCCCTATACTCCAGCCAAAGAAATATCTATGAATCACAAACTTCACCTTCACCAATCACCACCCCCACCTCAAAATATCCACATGTTGACAACATCTTTAGAGGTGAAGGTTGTTCCATGCTGTAATTACTATAGGAGGTCTACGTGAGAATGTCATCTTGCTATGGTTTGATGTCAAAAATGAGAACTTAACTCCTTTTCCTCCTCATTCCTTCCTTAGGTAATACAACAAGGAAGTTGCCCAACCCTACATGTCAACTCTTCATGTCAACCCTACATGCCCAACCCTACATGTCAATTCAATGAAATCACCTGGAATTCCTTTAGACTATTCCAGTTCTTCAACAGAACAATTAAGCACCTATTTAAAATGACATAAAAATCAATCCCTATTTAGTGAACTAATTTGTTTTAGTGAGACTTTGAATTGCTTAAGTACTTTGATTGTTCAGAGTCTTGTGACCCATGTCATATGCAAAACACAGTACTAATTAACAAAAGCAAACGATGGCATAGTGCTTCTGAGATATTTTGCATGTTAAATACCTGGCTTGAATTTTGTTCCTGACATAAAAAGGCATATTTACTCAACAACTAAACAAGCTAGATATTCAAACAACTTTCCTATTGATTTTGCAGACTGTGCAGGTTTATCAATAAGAAAAGCAGGTGTGATATCATGAACATCCAATATGTCATCATTTCAAATGCAGTACTTGGGGACTGGATGAACTCTTATCTCAACAACCCAAATAAATTTGACCTCTTTTTAAATATTAGCAAAACTGAGAGCTGCTTCCACACTAACAACTAAATTAACTGATAACTTATGAAAATCCTGTGAACAGATCAAAAATTGGCAAAGAGACAATTTAATCCCCAGCTGTTTACCATAATGTTATTAAACTATAAAACTGTAATACAGGTATCAGTTGGCTCTGCCTCATGAATTGGCATTCAAAACAGGATGAAAGGACTATATGAGAGAGATCCCTTTGATTAGTATTAAAATATGGAGACAGAATTTTTTATAGAACCCCTTTCCATCCAATATGTTAGTATATAATGGGCTTCTAAATAAAATGTAGATTTTCGATTTTAAATATGCCAGACTTTCCATTTTAATGTCTCAGACACAATAAATTTTCTCTGGCAGATGTGAAAGCTAAATATTTTCTAATGAAACAGATCACACAACATTCTCACTCCAAAATCTCTGAAATCTTCTAAAAGGTTCAATTTATCAGGAACAGATTCCAGATGATGCAAGGCCACTTGAGTACTCTGAAAAACAAAACAAAACAAATAATCAAATTTGGGCTTGAAAATAAGATTCTGCATTTGTGCCAGTGGCAGAAGGGGCATAACCAGAGATGATCTGAGGTCATTCACAGGTGTAATTAATCAATAGAAAAGAAATCAAAGAAACATTGAATAATTTCTAAATCAAAATGATGAAAAGTGTTATACAGAACAGGTCCTGCCTCATCTCTTCATGACTATCTTTCAAGTATTTGTAACATGCTATCATATCCCATCTTAGTCTCCTTTTCTCAGGGCTTAAAAACACACCTAGTTTTTTTTTCAGTCTTTCTTCATATGATTTGGTTTCCAGTCCTCTGATCATCCTTGTTGTCCTCCTCTGAATCTACTCCAGTCTGTTGGCATCCTTCTCAAAGTGCAGTATCCAGAACTGGACACAATATGCTAGATGTGATCTGACTAATATTGAAAGGAGAAGAATTTGTGAGGGTCTGGGTGAAACTAGGTTAGTGTCTTTTAAAATATTTCTAGTAATAAAACACTGGTGTTAATGCGAACCAAATACAGTAATACCCCGGATAACAATTGCATCAGATAACGCTAAAACCGCATAACGACGACAAATTTGGGGGGAAGATTTGTACCGGTTAACATTCTTTTTAGCGTTATCCGATACAGTTGTTCTTAGCAGCAGGGTGGCTGGCTCCGTTCAGCTTCCCCAGCCACCCTGCAGCTGTAGATCGGGTCCTCTGATCTCTCTGGAGCAGGCAGGGGACACAATCCAAGCTGTTTCTGAGCTTCCCCGACGTCCTCAGCCAGTGCAGCAAGCCAAAACGTCAGGGTTCGAATCCTGACGTTTTGGCTTGCTGCACTGGCTGAGGACGTCGCGGAAGCCCAGAAACAGCTTGGATCGAGTCTTCCTACCTCCCTGGACCTGGCGGGGGGGGGGGGGTCAGAGACCCTAAAATTGGTAAAAAAAATTCCATTTTTTTTACCAATTTTGGGGGCTCTGACCCCCCTGCCGGGTCCAGGGAGGTGGGGAGACCCTATACAAGCTGTTTCTGGGCTTCCCCGACGTCCTCAGCCAGTGCAGCAAGCCAAAACGTCAGGGTTCAAATCCCGACATACTGGCTTGCTGTAGCCTCCAGGAAAACAGGGCTTTTTTTAAACGTTGTGTGATCAATGCATCACACAATGTTAAAAACCGGATAACGACGAGACTTGTGGAACCAAGTCTCAATGTTATCCGGGGTACTAGTGTATTGCTGTTCTGATCATGTATACAATCTTGGAGATTTGTTTTTAGTTAAGAGTTGTAGAAACTGCAAATGATGAAAGATGTTTCTGGGTAAATACAGGAGGGTTAGCTAAATCATCAGGATTAAGTGTGCTCAAACTCTTACTGTTAGAAGTAAAAGTATCCTTTATAAACAGTAGAGATGGAACACTTTCTTGTTTTTAAGCAGTTTTTCTAAATCAGTTTTCCTGTACGTTTCCCTGAGTCTTCAGGAACCTGTTCCTTAGGTTCCGTAGCTATACCTCTCTCCCCCCCTCCTCCATCAATCTTCAGGCTAAAGACTGCTAGACAGCAGGGGACATAGTGAACTTTATCACCTTTAAAGCCTATATGGTAGTGGACCAGGATACTTAAGAGACCGTGTCGTCCCAAGGACATCTGTCCGTCCCACCAGAGCAGATCGGAGAGGCTCTCTGGATGTGCCATCAGCCAGAGAGGCACACCTCTCTGGCACTAGAAGGAGGGCCTTCTCGGTGTCCGCTCCGGCCCTATGGAACCTCCTCCCAATAGAACTACGCCTGCAGATGGAGCTGCTGTCCTTCAGGAAAGGAGTGAAAACCTGGTTGGCAAGTTAGGTCTGGGGAATGGATGGTTCAATTTCCCCAGCTGGCTGGATGGTTACCCCCAGTGCCTCCTAGCTACAACTCCTAGTTTTTAATGAAAGGTTTTAAAGCTTTTTTTAAACTTTAAAAACTTAAATTTTTTTGAACTGGTTTTAAATTGTTGTCGATGTTGATGTGTTGTGAATCGCCCTGGGTCCCCTTGGGGAGGAGGGCAATAAACAAATTTAAGTAAATAAATAAATAAAACTAAAGGGTTGATTGAATATTAGGAGCAAAGGTAGTGCTTTGTAAAGGGCTGACTGTCACCAGTTTTGCATGTTATAATTTAATTTGATACTTTAATTCTCGATCATTACAGAGTGCAGGGAACTTAATTGGCTGAAACTACAGGTAGACAGCTATAGGCTGAATATCAGGAAAAACTTCATAACAGTTAGACCAGTATGACAATTACTTTGGGAAGTAGTGAGTGCTCCAATGTTGGAGGCATTCAAGACAACATTGGACAACCATCTATCAGATCTGCTTTGATTTGGATTCCTGCGTTGAGTACCAAGTTGGATTGTATAGTGTCATAGGCTTGTTTCAACTCAGTTCTTCTACAGTTCTATAAACTCAATGGTATAGCTCCAAATACTTCTTTGAAAAAAGTCTGTGAAGTACTTAAATGAATATTGAACAATCTCTTTTTATATTTTCTGTCTTGCAGGGTCATATAGTTCCTTGAAGTTATGTTCTTTTCATTGTAAATATGAATGTCATTCTGTGGAAGGCTTATTCTTAGCCTGAAAAAAATTCAGATTGAAATGTGTCTACAAAATCAATTTCATCTGCAACTGTCTAAATCAGGGGTTCCCAAACTACAGCCCATGGGCTGACCCTGGCCCCCAATGCCATTCAGTCTGGCCCATTGGTGTTTTCCCCACACCTGGAAGTGGACGCAGGCACATTTACGTCAGCCATAAAACACAGCTGTGCTTTATGTAAACACAGAGGTGGGTGCATTTGTGACAGCCATAAATGTGCCCACTTCCGGGGGGCATGGTCCGGCCCACTCAGCTGTTCTGGGAGCATGATCAGGCCTGCAGTGCAAAAAGGTTGGCCACTTCTGGCCTAAAGTTTATCATCCACCAGTACTTGAGCACTTTCTCCAAGAAGAGAGTTGTAGTTGGATGATATTGAGAAGAGGAGACAGGGACATATGATAGAACTCTTCAAATACCTGAAAGATAGTCATAAAGGAGAAGGAAGGATCTGTTCTCCATAATCCCAGAGTGCAGCACATGCAATAATGGGCTGTAACCACAGGAAGCCAGATATAGGCTGAATATTAGGAAAAACTTCTTAAAGGTTAGAGCAGTACAACAGTGGAACCAACTGCTTTGAGAGTTGGTGAGCATTGGAACACTGGAAGCATTCAAGTCAAGAGATAACTGGACAACAATCTGTCAGATATGCTTTGATTCGGAATCCTGCATTGAGCAGGAAGTTGGATTCAATGGCGTCATAGGACCTTTCCAAGTCAGTGATTCTATGATTCTATGATATTTGGAGAAAAATCACTGTCTCTTTCAGGAAAGGTTTTACAGGCTATTCCTTCAAACCAGCTGCATCCAAGCCTTCTAGCAGTGACTCATTCATGACTTCCTAGCCCCAAGCAGTCACTCCACCAGATGCAATTAGCCAAGATGAGCAAAGGTCAAGTCTTTAGGTGGGAAGCTCCACCCTGCAAGCTTCCTGTTGATATCCTCAGGCCTCATAACAGACACTCACTCAAGCAAAAATGATGCAATGGCCCTATGGGAAAGCCTGGTTATTGTTCTGCCAACAAGTTTGAGTCCAAGTTGGATCGGATACAAGACATTTTGTGAACAAATTGTGTTGGAAGCCATAGCTATCAAAAGATGACAGTTGCTTTATGGCTGCTCCCTTCCCTTTTTCCTTTTCTTTCCATCAGGTTAGTGTGAGCTGCAAGAATAAGAATGTGTAATGGAATTAATTGGGTGGATACATAAAGAGAGGCAATAAGGGGAAAAAAGAATAAAATAGAATAATTTGAGTTATCCCCACCCTGCACTTTTGACTTTTCAAATAAATGGCCATCATAACCCTGTGCATTCCTCTTAAACCTTCTGGTTGCTTTTCTACAAACATGAAAGTCTATGGCGTATTCTTTTCAGACTGTTTATTGCTCCCTGATTTCTCAGGCTAGAAGGGAATATAAAGCATTTCAGTACATATAATCTAAACTGCCTCAAAAAATATTTAACTGAATTTAGATACTAGGCACTGCAATCAGTTCTAGAAAGTATTGAACCAGAAGAACAATAGGTAAAAGAATCTAGACAAAAAACTATTCAAAGTTTGAATCAGATATGATCATTAAACTTCATTACATGGAGACAGACATAACAAGTAATAAAGTATTGTCAAATTTTCTGAAACTGTTCCAAATATATGCAAATGAATAAATGTTCAAAGCTGTATCAAGCAGGAATTTTTATACTCCTTACCCCACCAAACTGAGTCAAGGAGATGACATATAGAAGTAAATGCACAGCAAAATCCTCCAGAAGAAGAAGGGTTGAGGAGGAGCATAAAACTAAACTAACAGATCATCTCTTCCAAATCCAATCATTGAAGATAACTACTTAAAACTCCAGATATTTTTCTGCTACAAGTCATCAAGGTGCTTTTGACTTATGGCAGCTTTGGTAGGCTTTTTGAGGTATGTGAAATGTTCAATGAATGGTTTACCACTGCAACCTCCAGTGAGTTTGGAGAAATTTGAACGCAGGTCTGCCAACTACTTGTTCCATACTCTCTACTATCTCACACCGATTCTTCTCCTCTAGATATATCTATCACTTATTACTTTTAAAGTAGCTTTACCAGTTGAGCATGATCACCAACAACAAGCAAAAGAGGGGACAATAAGAATCTGTTCCCTGTAGATGTGTGAGCTTTTTAGCTAAACGAAAGAAAGTTAAAGTGTCCTAAAAGTAAGACAAGGCTGCATTTTGTCACCTTGCTTATTCAACTTATACACAGAGCACATAATGTGCAATGCAGGAATGGAGGAATTACAATTTGGGATCAAAATTGCTGGGAGAAACATCAACAACTTGAGATATGCAGATGATACCACCCTAATGGCAGAAAGTGAGGAGGACCTAAAGAAGCTCCTGATTAGGTTGAAAGAAGAAAGTGCAAAAGCTGGCTTGAGACTCAATATCAAGAAAACCAAGATAATGGCAACAGGCCCTATCAGTCCCTGGAAAATAGATGGGGAAGAAGTAGAAGCAGTGACAGATTTTACTTTCCTAGGATCAAAGCTCACTGCAGATGGTGATTGCAGCCATGAAATAAAAAGGCGACTGATTCTTGGGAGACAAGCGATGAGAAACCTGGGGAGCATAGTGAAAAGTAGAGACATCACACTGCAAACAAAAATTTGCATAGTCAAAGCAATGATATTCCCGGTGGCAATGGAAAGCTGAGCACAGAAGAATATATGCCTTTGAGATGTGGTGCTGGAGGAGAGTTTTGAGAGTCCCCTGGACAGCAAGGAGAACAAATAGGTCAATCTTAGAAGAAATAAACCCTGACTGCTCCCTTGAAGGTCAAATAGTAAAGATGAAGCTAAAGTACTTTGGACATCAAATGAGAAGAGAGGATTCACTTGAGAAAGTCTTGATGCTGGGAAAGGTGGAGGGCAAAAGAAAAAGGGGGCAGCTGAAAATGAGATGGCTAGATGGTATTTTAGAGACAATGGGCACAGAAATGAATGAGTTGAGGAGGATGGTGGAGGACATAAGTGCCTGGTGGACAGTGGTCCATAGGGTCGCAAAGGGTAGGAATCAGCTGTGCGACAGAACAACAACAAAACACCAGACTAGCATGTGCAACTAGAATTAATAAACAGGACACATCTTTATTTATTTTTAATATGAGACATGTATTTTATCACTTGTTCATTAAAAAGGCAAGTCACATTTTGTAGTATGTGTATATAGTTGTACACCTTGAAATGGTTAACCAAGAGCTCTCTCTTTACCTTGGCTCTCACAATCATCGACAAAAAAATGCTCAGAGGTGTCTATCAATGCCTCTCCCTCATTAAACTGCCCACGACTGTGCCTCTCCCACAAAGAAGCTCCACTCATTCATATTGCATGCTTCATTTATAGTGGCCTTATGTTCATCAAAGCCTTGATTTTCCACTCCATTAATTTGTGATGAGTTGCATGGTTTGCTACTTCTTCCCAGAGTCATTTGTGGCCCTGGTCTTCATAAAGACTTGAAAGGTTGAGGAATATCTGACAGAGACAGCAGATTCTCAGCAGGCCTCCCTCTGCAACTTTCAGCAATGGAAAAGTTAACTGAAATAGAATAACCAACCCAAATGCTCAGCAGTCATCTGAGAGACACAATATGTTTGGGGACACTGTACCACATGAAAGGAACTCTTACAGTCCTAAGTTTGAACAAAACCACTCCCCTTTAAATTAAATGAGACATACTAAAAGTTTACTTTACCAAACTTGGCAAGCAACTGAATCTATCATAAAACCAAGACTTGCTTGACATTTTCCCTCTCCTACAACAGCCTCTTGAAAATACTATCTCTGAGGTAGTAACCCATACTTATGTTACAGCTATGAGCTCTGATACTGGAACTGCTAGCACAGCTGAGAGTTTCCAAATTTCTGAAAACCTTCAAGACTTGGAACTTTCCACCGCATAGATGGAAAACTCTGAACAGGCTTAGAAATGAGAGAGAGAATCTATTACAATGCAAAGTCAATAGTGAAGGTCATTTAAAGACTAGCATTGGTACCACTGTGGAAAATAACAGTCATACAAACTCCAACTTCTTCTTAGGAGGAGGCAGAAAAACACAATGAACAGGGCTGTAGGAAATCTATCTGTCTCATTACACTACGAAACAAAAAAAATTCCCCTGCTACTAGGTTGAAAATATGTTCCTTATAGTAATCCATATGTGCTGAATACAGAACTGCAGTGGGATTTGCTCTGACACATCAGGAAAAAAAGTTATGTACGTGTAAAGGTTATCAAGGAAAATGCTATTAACTATGTTGAAAAGCGATTGTAAGAAATTTTAGGGAAATTAATGTGCGTACTTTGGGATGAAAACACTAAATATTATAATTAAGAAGTGAATTATAAATGTTTATTTACCTCTGAAATGAGTCAGGGACCCTTAGTTACACTAAGATTGACAATGGCTTGGTTTAAAAGTGTGCAGAGCTTCTTGCTTTCCGCCTGTGAACATCTTCTGTTGCTCTCTGCAAAAACCAACAGTAATCCCCCATCATGTTCAGATTGAAGCAGCCTTGATATCTTGCTTCCATGGTGGACATCTCCTGGTGGAATCTTTCACCATGCTTGTCACTCACGGCTCCCATATTTGACAGAAAGAAGGTGAGATGCAAATGCAAGAAATGCATCTTTAGTGACATTCAGCAACCGAGGTGCTGGAAGGTTTTAGCAAGTTGTCCACAATTTCTGCATAGTTGTCTGCTCTGTGGTTCCCAAGAAAGTTGTGCATGACAAGCACAAATGCATCCCAAGCTGCTAGTTCTCGTTCCATGAGCTCTAATCTGAATTGTGGACATCGAATCAACTTTCGTATTTCTGGTCCAATGAAGACTACTGCCTTAGTTTTCATCTTTCCAAACTTGCCTTTTAGGTACTGAAAACCACGATTTGTTTTATCCATCACTGCAACAAACTGTTTCATAAGACCCAGTTTGATATGGAGTGGAGGTAGGTAAATCTTATTACGATCCACAAGAGGTACATGTTGAACGTTGTGCTGTCCAACTACAGGTAAATTTCTGGGTGGCCAATTTTTCACTATGTAGTGATTCTTGTCATCACGAGTAAGTTCCACTCCTTCAGTCTGGAACCCAACAGTTCAGACTTTTCTTTTGACAGGGACAAATCGCGAACCAGGTCCTCCAATTCGGCTCGGCTGATCAAATGTGGCTTTCTAATGTCACTGTCGGGATCATTCGTTTATTCCATAGCTCCAACGTCACTGTCATTACCTTCAGTATCACTTTCTTCATTGTTCATTGCATAGGATGAAGGAGGAATTGGTACTGGGTAATCTGTACCATGAGCCACAGGCTTTAGAGCAGACTGACAATCTGGATACACGATTTTTGACTTGTTCTTCTTGCTGTTATGGTCAAGCAGAAATAGCAATCTGAATGGTGATCTTTCTGCTCTCGCCAAATCATGGGAAGAGCAAAAGGCATTCAATTTCGCTTACTGTTTAACCACTGGGTTAGGCCGGAGTAACAGACGGTGCAACAGAGATGAGGAGCCCAGGATTTTGTTTGATCTCCGATTTCACATCTGAAGTATGTTTGTAAGCTATACGTAGCTTTCTGGACATGTTCTTGCATTGGTCAGACATCGTATACTTGCCACAAATGTAGCAAAAGCAGTCCAGACAATTCACATAGCTGTGCCTATTCATCTTTCATTTACTGAATCACCATGTACCGAATTATCTTATACGAAATCACTTAAATGCATGTTACTGCGACTGCTGATTAATAAGACACAGAACCACACTAGCACGAACTATTCTCTAGTCACCTCCAAATCAGACTGATGAACAAATAGGAGAAATTGCACAGGAACGTGTGCCTGCATGCTGTAGCTCGCGGACTAGTTAGGACTTGCCCAAGTCTGCCTGTTTGTTTTTACTACTGCACACTTATCTTATCTTTCCACAGACGCATAAAGCAGAGTAACCTTGAGAATACACACACACACCCTCTCACACAATTGTACATCAAACACGGCTCGTTGATGCAGCTACATATTAAGCCATGTACAGGCTTTTAATATCATATGACTTTTCAGCTATAACTTTAAATCCAGATATCTTACAACATTTCTGATTACAAAATCAGAATCAGCGCACCCTATTACATAACAATCATGTTATTTTCACCCAGTAGCAATTTTTTTGTTGCATAGTGCTATGAAAGCCAAAAAAGTTTTATTTGACAGAAAGATGGATAGTAGAGAAAAAGCACAAGTCAGAAGAAAAGGAAAACTCATGTTTTCATTCAACCATGGAAGTAGTGCAACAATAATTTGGTGACACGTATAACAACCCCTTTAAAATGGATCAAATGCCATATTTGTTTCATTATAACTGCACTCTTCTCTATTAAAACAGATAGGTTTAGCCATGCAGAACAAAATGATAGAAAGGATGGTGGGAACACCTGACACAGAGGGCAATTAAGCACTGCTAATTATTTCCCAGAAATGGCAAATGATGTGCCATAATGCATACAACTAATCCTGAAGAGAACAATCATGCCTGCCTGCTCATTATTTAACAGGGAACAAAGGACACTGATACAGTGCACTGATGAAGCTGATAAGTGGCAAGAAACTCCAGTTGCACCAATAGAAGCAGGATTGGAGGTAATTTGCTTAAAAGCACCCTGTTTCATCATGCTGCGAATACTATTAATCTTTTCTTGTTTTCTTAACATAAAAGATTATTTACTTTCTAAGAGGTGTTCTATGTTCTCTGAGAGAATGATAAAACAAATTACTCATTTTCCATGACTTCATATAAACACTTTGATGTTTAAAGAGCATGCGAACAGTTAATCCTTTTTAGATTGATGTAGTTGCAGTGATAGGCAGCCCTAGGCTCTCCCTAAGGACAGATAATAAATCAAAGTCAGATGCTGCATTTTATTTTTAGTCCTGAAACCACAGCGATAAACACAAAAGTAAAACAAACCAGGCTTGTTTGTGTTATTCATAAGGTTAAGTTTTATATTTAATACATAGGAAATCCACTCACAACGGAAATAAGCAGGCTTCAGAGCCACCAATGTGGGCCTTCCACCCCTTCAATTAGGTAACACAAGCCACCATCTGTAGACTGTGACTATTTTTAAAAACTGAGAAGGGTTAGGGACCATGTGAAAAATCCTTAGGTTGTAATCCATAAAATGATGAAATATACTTATCATTTAAAAGTGACAGTTAATGCATTTGAGAAGCAGATAGTTAGAATTTGACTAGAGGTGACCTGAGAAGGGTCTTTCCAGTGGTGGGATCAATTTTTTTTACTACCACACTGTGGGCGTGGTATGGTGGGTGTGGCCAGTGGGAAAGCCCTGTGTTGTACCTGAATTAGGACTATTTTCTTTCAAAACTTGGATGTGCAGGGCCAGCCAGAATTTCTGCTACCGGTTCTGGTGACTGATGCGAACCTTCTAATGCCCACCACTGGTCTTTTCCAAACTAACTGCCAAGTTATACATCAAATGTACAAATTGTACAAATGCACAATCTATTGAACATGTCTAATGCAAATTCTATTGATTTCAATGAGTCTGCTCTATGCTATGCCTTACTCTGCATCCAGCCTGATCACTAACTGATTTCTCAAAGAGGTCTTAGTAGGATCTGCATAACAAACTGGGCCAAATGGACAGAAGAAACTTTAGATTTCTCAACATAATCTGAGATTTTGTTCATGAAAACAGGCAATCATATGCCATTTGGTAAAATACAAGAGGGCATGAATGTGCAGCAAACTTAGAAAAGTTTGAAACGAAGAATGAGCCACAGCAGGGCCCAAGTTTATAGTGCTATCACACTGGGTGTGACACCACTATAAGGTTGACCTCTAAGCTAAGGCAGCAATTTATCAAGAAAAACATAGTCTTTAAGATGAATCATGTGTTGTTGTTGTTTTTAAAGAAACCAAGAGATTTACTCCCTGCTCACTTGCATTAGATTTGTTTGGCTTTTGGGGGAAACCCCATCTAGTCATAGAGAGTTGGAAAATCAAGAGATATCCACCACACCACCACTCCCAACTTCACTCTAGTATGCAGGCAAGTGAACCACACATTCTTAGGCAACATGCCTGGAAAGTTTCCTTGCTATTTAGACAAAGCTTATATCAAATAGTGTGAAACACTCAGCTAATAAATTCCTTCCAATGTCATTTGAAGATTTGAAACACCTTGAGACATAACAGAATGTCCTTCTGGAGGAAGTAACTTTGTTACTCTGAGATTCTTGAGTAGTACTGCAAAAGCAGTTAACTTGCTGCTCAACAAATCATCCACCAAACTCTCCCTTTGATACTCTGTTCATATTCTATTCTATTCTATTCTGCCTGCCTACCTACCTACCTACCTAAGAACGGTGTCAGAGACTCTGATTAATTTTCTTAAATTGAAGTCCAGTAAATACATGTTGACCGACTGATTTAAACTTAGTTACAGTCAAACCTCGCATAAAGAGCGCTTTGCTTAAAGAGTAACTCAGTTAAAGAGCAGAATTTTCTCTGAATGTTCGCTTTGCTTAACAAATAAAACCAACCAAAACCTCGCTTAACAAATAAATTGGGTTCGCAATCCCTCCCACCAGAAATCACAATCAATCACTTACAATGGTGTTTCCAAAACCTAAGAAATATATTAGTACACATAAAGAATGACAATCCTTTGGAGAATGAATTACTCAAAAGCTAAGAAAACTTTTGAAGGAAAGGTTGAAGATGAAAGATAATTAAGATGGAAAAAATTAAGGTGCTAGAAAATAACAGTAGTTCTGTAATAAGGAACAGCCACTAAGATGACTAAAAAAATTAGCAAAAAAAAGTTTAAGTGTACAGAAATTAGTTTAGAAGAACTACATTAAAGAAGTACAAAAATAAAATTTAAATACCATATTTCAAAAGATTTGAAAATTAAAGCAAGATAGAACTGACAAACTGGAAATTCAGGTTGAGGGAATTTACTGTTCTACAAGGCTAAGAGGAAGTCTTATTTTGTAAATACTTTTCACATTTATTTCACAATAGATCTGCCTTTTTTTAGAGTGCCACAATATTTGTCCTACAGTCAAGCCTCACATAAAGAGCACCTCGCTTAAAGAGTAACTCGCTTAAAGAGCAGAATTTTCTCTGAATGTTCGCTTCGCTTAACAAATAAAACCAACCAAAGACTCGCTTAACAAATAAATCGGGGTTCACAAACCACCCCCACCCCCAGAAGTCACAATTAGTCACTTACAATGGTGTTTCGTTTAAAGAGCAAACTTGCTTAAAGAGCAATCCTTGCTTAAAGAGCAATCCATTATGCTCTTTAAGCGAGGTACAACTGTATTTTACTCTCACTTTCTTCTTGTCCTTTTTTTTTTACTTTTAATTTTGTCAACATACCAAGACAGACCAACAAAGCTACATCTTTTGAAATCACAAATTATTTAGATTCAGGTTGTGGGGGGACAAATAAATTATATATTACCTAAGTTCTATGCATGCTCCAAGGAGAAATGTACAGATACATATCTAAAATGGTTTAGTAATGAGATAAAAAAGAGCTATTGCTGGGAGAATATATTATGAAAGTCCTTGAATAACTGATGAAAAACCATTACATACACATGCTGATATATTCAGAGAATATTAGGGAAGTTTCTGACCAAAAGGAAACTGGTAAAAAACACTTAGAATATAAGCTGAGTTCCATTTAAAGTTTAATGTATTTCTTGACTGAATTTAGGTTCTCTTATCTGGTGAAGACGAGACCTCCAAAAAGTATTAAGCACCAAAGATGTCTAATCTTCAAATGACATTTGAAGGAATTCCAATGCCCAAAAAGGGTAATGCCAAAGAATGTTCAAATTATCGAACAATTGTGCTCATCCCTCACGCTAGCAAGGTGATGCTCAAGATAATACAGGATAGACTGCAGCAGCACGTGGAGAGAGAATTACCAGAAGTGCAGGCGGGGTTCAGAAGAGGCAGGGGGACTAGAGACCACATCACCAACATAAGATGGATCATGGAAAAAACAAAGGAATATCAGAAACAAGTCTACTTGTGTTTCATTGACTACATTAAGGCCTTTGACTGTGCAGACCACAACAAAATGTGGCAAGTAATTAAAGATATGGGAATACCAGAACACCTTATAGGCCTCATGAGAAAATCTGTACATGAATCAAGAAACAATAGTCAGGACAGAATATGGAAGGACAGAGTGGTTTGGAATAGGAAAAGGAGTAAGACAAGGCTGCATTTTGTCACCTTGCTTATTCAACTTATACACAGAGCACATAATGCGCAATGCAGGAATGGAGGAATTACAAGTTGGGATCAAAATTGCTGGGAGAAACATCAACAATTTGAGATATGCAGATGATACCACCCTAATGGCAGAAAGTGAGGAAGACCTAAATAAGCTCCTGATTAGGTTGAAAGAAGAGAGTGAAAAAGTTGACTTGAGACTCAATATAAAGAAAACCAAGATCATGGCAACAGGCCCTATCAGTCCCTGGAAAACAGATGGGAAAGAAGTAGACGCAGTGACAGAATTTACTTTCCTGGGATCAAAGCTCACTGCAGATGGTGATTGCAGCCATGAAATAAAAAGGCGACTGATTCTTGGGAAGCAAGCGATGAGAAACCCGGGGAGCATAGTGAAAAGTAGAGACATCAAATTGCAAACAAAAATTCGTATAGTCAAAGCAATGGTATTCCCGGTGGCAATGTATGGTTGTGAGAGCTGGACCATTAGGAAAACTGAGCATAGAAGAATAGATGCCTTTGAGATGTAGTGTTGGAGGAGAGTTTTGAGCATCCCCTGAACAGGGAGGAGAACAAATAGGTCAAACTTAGAAGAAATCAACCCTGACTGTTCCTTAAAAGGTCAAATATAAAAATGAAGCTAAAGTACTTTGGAAATCAAATGAAAAGAGAAGATTCACTTGAGAAAGCCTTGATGTTGGGAAAGGTGAAGGACAAAAGAAAAAGGGGACGGCCAGAAATGAGATGGCTAGATGGTATTGTAGAGACAATGGGCGCAGAACTGAGCGAGTTGAGGAGGATGGTGGAGGACAGGAGTGCCCGGCGGACAGTGGTCCATAGGGTCGCAAAGGGTCGGAATTGACTGTGCGACTGAACAACAAAAATTAGCTGAGATAAGAAATGAGGGTAATATTATTATTTTTAGACATTTTAACAAGAGTGAGACAAAGATTGGGGTCAAAATATAATGCATGTAGGGATTGTTGGGCAGAAATATTTTCCTTGTCAATTGCTGTCTATTGAGTCAACAAGCCCACAAGCAGAAAGGCAACTGTTTCCCTGATTTGGGAAGCTAAGGAATGTAATAGCTGGTTGCCAGTCTTTGTACAACTGCTCATATATGTTGCATGGGACAATAGGATTTAGCCGAAAGCATTACATAGCAGTTCTAACTTATGGCATGGAATCAAAGTTTTTAAATCAGGCTACTATTTGAAACGGGGATTTATTCCAGGATCCTAAGGATTTCTTGGAATGAAATGGTGACCAGTGCAAACATATTGAGCAAAAGGAATAGACTAATAAATTAAAAAAAACATGATGGCATCTAGTATTCAGTAGCAGAGGAATAAAAAGAATAATAAGCACATTTTGTTAATATTATTTTTTAGGAGTTGTTGGCTATTTTTTGTCATTTTTTGTATACTATTTGGACTATTTTTTCAAAATCACATTGAAAGTTAGCAATTTAATACATTACTCTGAAGTAATGCGTAACAAGTAACCCATAAGAATTAAAATCCATTGGCTAGAACCCTGTATGTTAACACGTACAGTTGCACCTTGCTTAAAGAGCATAATGTGTTCCACAGGATTGCTCTTTAAGCGAGTTTGCTCTTTAAGTGAAACACCATTGTAAGTGACCAATTGTGACTTGGGGGGGGGGGAGAATTGCAAACCCCAACTTATTTGTAAAGCAAGTTTTTGATTAGTTTTATTTGTTAAGCGAAGCAAACATTCAGAGAAAATACTGCTCTTTAAGTGAGTTACTCTTTAGGCAAGGCGCTCTTTATGCGAGAATTGACTGTAATGTAAATTACAAAAGCTCAGGCAACAAGAATTGCATGAGTCAATTGTACAATTTGTTATACAGTTCCAATAGAGTCTAGTTATGCAATGCACCTGTGGAAGTACTTCATAATACATTTCTACCCTGGTACTATTACAAAGTAGCCACTCAATAGGATCAACGAGATATGCATTGCTTATAATATATTGATTTGAAGCTCTGTCCATAATTACATTGCTCAAAGGAAGCATTTTGGCTAGGCAGTAAGTAATTCTTTGGTTCTAGAAACAAACCAGATAATTGATAAAACACAAGGAAGAAATAAACATGTCCAACACAATCAGATGGTCTGATGAAGTTTGGCCCATGCAAAAATTTCAACAGATCAAATAACCCAATAACTCTTCATTAATGGCAGATGTTAAGACCATCTGTTTGGTGATAGAATACAAAGCTGAATGAGACAAGGAACCTAACACAATTATTAAATTTAAGAGTCTCAGAAGTTATTCGTAGCTGCAGAAATGGCAAAGCAGCAGGCCTGGATGTCTTCCACGTAAAACAGAAAAACAGTTTGGCACAGCAACAAAAAGTGGCTCCTTAAATCTCTTTCAAAGTTGTCTCAACTCTTTTTTCGATTCTGAAAATTTGGAGAAAAGCCTGAATACCTATTATTTTGAAACCTAGTCTTCAATTCAATTTCTAAAACCTTTATTGGCATTACAACCAGCACTACAGTGCTGAAAGCATCACAGGCGGTTGATACAAAAAGGTGTGATACAAATAAAATCATGGGGAACAAGGGATCAACTACTCCTACCTCTAGGGTGGAGTCTAATAGCATGCACTAAAGACATATGTGAGAGTTGACAAAACAGCAAAAAAAAAAAAGACAAAAATGTTATGGCACCTTAAAGATTAACTCCTGTTAGTGCCACAACATTTTTGTCTTTTTTCCTGTTCTGTTTTGTTTACTCTCAGATATCCTTGCACAGACTAACACAGCTACCACTTCAAATATTTCAACTAAAAAGCAGCCTGTCTATCAATAACGTCAGTAGAATCATTGTTTAAAAGAAGCAGCAGGATGAATCTGGAAGTCTGCTGAATCTTGTCAAAAGGGGTTTTAAAATGTTACGGCAGTTTTCCTCATAATCAGGGCAATAGAACCGGACATGGATAACCATTTTGGCTTGTTTGGCCCCACAGGGACAGATCCTGTCTTACATAACTTACATAAAGCCTTAATTGGCATTAAAATGGCTCTACATGAGCCAGTGGTATAAAAATGGTTAAGACAATGAGGAGTGGTGCAATTAAAACATGGAAAACCAAGGATCATCATCTCCCACTGAAAGGACCAAGTTGGATGGCACCCATAGACCCAAAAAATGTCAAGTTGAGATCACTATTTTTGAATCTGTATAAAGTCCAGGAAAGAAATGTTCTTAATTGTCCAATGGAAGTAGTGGAACCCCTCCTCATCCAACAGGCTAGTTTTAGATGTTTGGAATAATTATATAGTGTACAACATGTAATACTATTGCAAGACTTCTATAATCTAATCAAGGATCTACTGAAAGATTATAAAATATCTACAATAATATTTGTTTATTTATTTGTTTACACTTTTATGCTGCCCTACTTGCAGAGCGACTCAAGGCAGGTGGCATAGCATCGCAGAACAAACATCAGAAACACAATAATTCAACAATAAATTTATCAATAAAACTGTGGCTAATCCAATAAAAAAATTAAAAGATTAAAGCTTTAAAAAGTTAAAAAAATAAGAAATTAAGAGAGAGGGGGGAATATCAGATCAACCAGCAGGCTGGGGTCACCATGTTACCAATACCCCACACCTGTCCCAACAGCCAGGTTTTTATGCACTTCCTAAAGGGCAGCAACTCTGTCTGGAGGTGCAACTCGGTTGGGAGGAGGTTCCATACAGCCAGAGTGGACAGTGAGAAGGCCCTCCTTCTAGTGTTGGATGCACCTCTCTGGCTGATGGAACAACTAGAGAGTCTCTCCAGTCCGCTCTGGTGGGATGGACAGATGTTCTTGGGGTGATGTGGTCTCTTAAGTATCCTGGCCCACTACCATGTAGGGCTTTAAAGGTAATTACCAGCACCTTGAATTGCACCCAGAGGGAATTCAATGTTTTTGCAAAAATCTGAGGTTTTCCATTAACTTTTCATTTTAGTTGATGGAAAACTCAAAAACATGGTCTAGTTCAGGGCAGTGCACTCGCTCCTGTACTGTAACATCTACACCAACAACCAACCACTTTCTCATGGCATCAAAAGTTTTATTTATGCTGACAATCTCACCGTTGCTACTTAATGAGACAGATTTTAGATAGGAGAACATTATTAAACTTCTAAAATCTTCTAATAGATACCTTAGAAGAACCTTGCACATATCATGATAATAATCAACTTAAACCATCTTGGATATTATAGTCCTTCAAGAATAATAATGCAAGTTAAAGTTCTCAGTGTGGCTATTTGGAAAAGCAGTCTAGACTGGGAGAATAAAACTACTGACAGTAAGTAGTTTCATCATAAAACAGAACAGTAGCAGTTAGAACAAAAATTATTGGGGAAATATAAAAGCCTTTTAAAAGCACAATAGCTGTCAAAACCAGAGAGAATATTTAGATTACAGAAGTTGTAACATTCATAGAAATGAATGAAACAGAAATTACTGGATTCAAGCCAGGTCCCATTACTTCAAACTAAATGGTTTTTAAGATCTTGACTTAGTAATGTGGAGAAAAGACCTATTCATATAAGTGCAACATAAGCTGGGCATATTAAACTGAAGCCCCTTTGATTTTATGAATATATTTTATGTATAAGTCCAGACCCTACTCAATATATATGCAGTTTATGTTATGTTAATATTGTTGACTGAAGAAAGTTATCTCAATAATATCCAGATGTAAGACCGAATTTATAACACAAGGTGAAGAAAAAATTGGAAATAATTAGTAATTTCTGGAATACATACAGTAAACAACTATTGCTTGATATATATGTTTCACAGTTTAATATCTGTTATCCATGTATTTATTAACAATTAACTGCTTAAAAGACATATTTATGTGATTTAATATGTGTCATTTTATGTCTTTTCATTTTTATTCTTTTTCCTCCTTAAAAATTAGAATTATTACAAAAAAGAAAAACAACCCAAATTTCTCTCACTAATTGCATAGATCAGAATCTAAGGAAATTTTAAAATGGCATGACTTATAATAACATTATTTTGTCCCACTTTGTTGGGCTACTGTTATTCAATCTGTTGTATTTTATTTGTTTTTTGTTTGTTTAATAGATGTATATGTCACTTCTCTGGAGAACAAAAGCTTCCAACTCTGGGAAGTTTACAACAATGAAATAAAATACAATGTATATGAAAAATGCAAACATAAAACAATAATCTCCCAAGTGGCAATCACTAGAATAAGGGGGGGGGGGACACGAAACAGAACAAAAACCCACCCCAAAAATACCCCTTTGAATTTAGGGAAATCAAAACAAACTAATTAACTGGAGAGGGGGGGATATCATAGGATGCCTCGCTAAATAAATTTGCTTTCAGATTTTTTGTTTTTTAAAAAATATCTAAATAGGGGTCTTCCCACAGTTCTGCTAGTAAACTTCTCCATAAATACCACCACTGGGAAGGCTTTCTTAGTTATAGCCTTCTTTGTCATTCTTGGTGTTGAGAGGACCAGTTTTAACTGTCAGAGTGTTTCTAACTCAGAATAACTCCCTGCATCACTCCATCATCATAATCTATGGAGTTGCAGAATGGCTGGAAAGGCTGTTACAAGAAATAGAGCCGTCTTGGAGGAAGGCTTTGGAATTTCTTACTGGTTGAGCTGCATCAAGCCCCATCCTTAGACATTTTAAAGAAACAGCTCAACATCTTTCTCTTCAAGGAGGCCTTTAAGGATATTTTACCACTGCCAATAAGTTAGATCGGGGGTTCCCAAATGTGGCCCATGGGCCATATCCGGCATGTGGCACCAAATAATCCAGCTCACACTACCTGCACCACTCTAAGAAGCAGAAGTTAAACACGCCCCCGCGTGCACAAAATGGAAGAAGGAGTTAAATGCATTTACTACAGCCGCAGGTGCATCAGTGGCGTCGCGCGGTGTTCAGCCGCCTGGGGTGAAGAAGAAAATCGCCGCCCCCCCCAGCTCCCCGCTGCTGCCGGTCCCCCCCCCCCGGACCCAGGCAGAAGGCGCCCCCCTGCTGAACAGCGGCGCGCGCGCGCTTGCGCGCGCGCGCGCCGCACACCTCTGCCCGCTCGCCCTCCAGGGGCACTCCGTCACCCACCCCCAACGAGCGCACCTCCACCTCCGGCAACTCGCTCGCCCGGCTGGCCATCGCTTCTTGCCTCGTCCTGGCAAGGAGGGGTGTGTGTGTCTGCAGCGACCTTCGGGGCCGCCGTGTCCCCCCACCACCACCACCGCAAACGCCTGGCCGGCAGGAGGCGGCCCCTTCGGCTTCCAGAGCCAAGCCGGGGGGCGCGCTACCCGGGGCGCAAGAGCACAGCTGCCGAAGGGAGGGAGGAAAGGACGGAGGTGGCGGGCGCTACCCACCCCCGGAGGAGGGCCGCGCGGGAGCGAGGGCCGGGGCCTGAGTCGGCTGGCTGCCGGGGCGCCGCCGCCGCCAGGGCGCCACTCGGGGGCTCTCCTGGCGGGCGGCCCGCATGCGCGCGCACGCTACCCACCTCCTGCCCAGCCAGCCGCCAGGGGCTCCCCGCCACGGCGCCACCCACCCCCGACGAGCGCCCCCGTCTGACGGCAAGCTGGGTGGGTGGCTGGGCGGGCGGAGGCGAGCAGCGTGCGCGTGCACGCGGGCCGCCCTCCAGGAGAGCCCCCGACGGCTAGCCGGGCGGGCGGGGCCCCTCCTTGAATGGTGTCCGCCTTAAAAAAAAACCCTTTTTCTCCTCCTCGCCCCCGACGGCCAGCCAGGTGGACGGAGGCGAGCAGCGCTCGCCAGCAAAACGGCCGCCCTCCGCCTGGGAAGTCCTGCTTCCTAAGCCCGGCCCCAGGCAGAGGGAGGCCAAACTGGTGGGGACATTTTGCCGCCCCCTGAAATCCGCTGCCCGGGGCATCCGCCCCCCCCCCCGCCCCCCCCACGCGACGCCACTGAGGTGCATTTATGGAAGCATTTTGCATATATGTTGGTGCATTTAACTTCCACTTCCAGTGGGATGAACCACATGACTGGCCTGCTCAACTATGTGACCGGCTCGCTCAACCACACGACTGGCCCACAGTGTGAAAATTTTGGAAACCCTGAGTTAATGTTTAGATTTGATCTTGTTCGCCTCAGATGCCATCTGATATTGTGATTTATTATTATTTGTTGTTTGGCATTGTTGTTTGTTTAGTAGTTTGGTTATTTGTATACTGTGCAGAGTGGGAAACATCCCAGATGGGTAGTATAAAAGTGGAAATAAACAAAGTATTTAGTCATAAACAAATCAATAGCTTTAACACATCAGATAAAGGAAAGTCATCCTGAGTGAATGTGAATAAATAAATAAAATTATTATCCACAATGGTGCAAGGTAATGCAATGAAAAGGAGACAAGGGGGGGGGGGGAGAAGAGAGATTTTGTAGAGTGGGTTCTCATTATATTCAGAAAATACATTTTATTTGGGGTTGGAAGAAAAATCTCAAAATAACCAAATTTCCAACGATCTGCTCTTTGTTAAGGAACAGGTTAAACAATTCCCTGCTCAGCCTTCAAAAGAGATGCTCAAAGACAAAGCCAAGGGTAGATGTCCATCAGGGGGTCATGTCCTATCAGAACCTCTTAACTACAGGATCTCAAACTTGTTCTTCCTCTTCTTCACTGCACCTTGTTAATCCACTGACCTTGGGACTACCTACAACAATGGTTGTGAGTCAAAGAAGGAGATGCCACTGTTTGCTTCCTCCCTTGAAACAAAGGGCCGGGGTAAACTCTGTGTTGGAGGAAGGAATCACTCCTATTGGGCTGCTGGGCAGACGGGCAGGGTAAACTTTGTGCTAAGGGGAGGAAAGAAGCACTCCCGTTAGGCTTCTGGGCAGAGGGGTGGGGCAAACACTTTGCTGGGGCAATAGCACCCATGCCCACATAGAGGGCTGTCAGTGCCACCTCTGGCAAGCGTGCCATAGGTTTGCCACCATTGCCATAGGACTCTTGGTGGGGATTTAATTTTCCTTTGCAAACCATGTGCAAAGGGCCACTCTTATGACTGAAGTGGACCTGATCCATGAAAGCTCACATTAAAAATATAGCACTTAGTCTTTAAAGTGTGCAGTGTTTTGGATTCCCCCCCCCTTCTGATATGCCTGAAACACAGACTAACTTGAATCAATAGAACAACATGCAAATTCAAGACATGTCTTGCACTCAGTCATATCAATTTCGATGAGTGTGCCACAAGAAGATTCAGAAAAGGCTTTTTTTAAAAAAAATTGCTATTAGGAATCAAGCAGTATGGAAGACAAATAGGAAATAAAGTATTAGAAATCATACTCTGCCTTAGAAATGGAGAGTTAACAGCAAAGAACAGGATGAAAAGCCAAGGTTATAGAAGGAAACAAAGAGATATAGGAAAATTCTGACCAAGGCTGGAAAATGCCTGCAAAAAAATAAAAGATAAGTATGCACTGGATCAGAGCACGGAGGGTTGAGCGAGGGTGGGGGTGAAGTTGAAGTTGCAGCAGGATAAATTGATGCCCTTGCCAGTAGACTTTGGTATGTGAATTAAATCAGTCTTCATTCAATCATGCAAAAATGGTTTTTGCACATCAGCTTTAAGCCCAGTCAAGTAAGCAAAATAAACACTACCTTTAGAAAACATCCTTTTTATTGAGAACTAAACTACCAGGAATTTTAGAACAAACAGTTGTTGGCTTTGGAGTTCAAGAAAGAAAAGAACTGCATGCCAAAATAACTGAACTTTCAGTCTAGACTCCAGATGTCTTTGGATGGAATAAAGCACATTTTAATAATGGTAAAAGTATGCCCTCTTTTCCATGTGCTTATGAATGGCTTACCCCACTTCATATTTGTTCATCAAAAATGGTAACATGAGAACCTGTTTGAAGTCTAGGTTTTTGATAAAGATGGTGTGGCGCACAGCTTTGTTTAAGTCCCATATCAGAGGCATAGCTTTCCCTGATCCAGCAGCAGACAGCAATGGCTGAAACCATAGCTACAGAGCCCATGAGAGACATTAATGAACTGTAGAACAACCTGGAAGCCTGTGTTGAACTTTATATTAGGTAAAGGTAAAGGCCGCCCTTGCTTGAAAACCATTCACATCCGACTCTAGGGTGTGGTGCTCATCTCTGTTTACAGCCAAAGAGCCAGGGATGTCTATGTCTACAGATGTTTACATGGTCATGTGGCAGGCATTGATTAAAAGCAAAGCAAAGCAATCACTCTTATATAGTGCTTATTGCACTCTCTGGGCAATTCACAAGTTAAGTAGCATTTTGCTCTCAGCATGCTGGGTACTCACTTTACCAAACTCAGAAGGATGGAAGGCTGAGTCAACCTTGATCCCTGATCAGGATTGAACTCATTACCTTTTGGTTGCAATACAACAGTTCAACCACTGCACCACCAGCATTGCACGGAATGCTGTTACCTTACCACCAAAGAGGTACCTATTTATCTACTTGCAATGTCTTGCTTTTGAACTGCTAGGTGTGCAGGAGCTAGGACAGACGAAGGAAGCTCACTTTGTCGTGCAGCACTCGGGTCTTGAACTGCTGGCCTGCCGAACTTCCAGCCATCAAGTTCAGCATCTTAACTACTAAGCCACTACAGTCTCTGAACTTTATGTTAGAAAGAGGAAAAATGATATAATGGCATTTGTCTTTGAACTTTAGGGATTTGGACTAGATATATGTTCATGGAGATTAATGAGATTCTGAGTACAGTAATACCCCAGGTAACGCGAGTACCGTATTGCGCGAAAACCGCATAACGTGACAAGATTTTTGGAAAAATCTTGTATTGAATAACGTGATTTTAATGTTATTTGGAACAAGCGTATGCGTGGGGGAGAGTTGGATTGGGTAGAACATCTACCCAATCCAACCCCCCCAGCGCCCACCCCCACGATGTTTGGAAAGGCTACGGGGATCCTTACCCTTTCGAAACTTCGGGCGAGCGGTGCGCGTCCGTGGGGGTTAGCGCAGGATACGGGGGAGACCTCCGTACCCTGTGCTAACCCCCACCGACGCGCGCGCGCCTGCAAGCCACCCGATGTTCCCAAAGGATAAGGATCTTTACCCTTTCAAAACTTTGGGTGCGCGGTGCGCATCGGTGGGGGTTAGCGCAGGATACGGGGTGACCTCCGTACCCTGCGCTAACCCCCACCAATGCGTGCGCGCCTGCAAGCCACCCGATGTTCCCAAAGGATAAGGATCTTTACCCTTTTGGAACATTGGGCGCGTGGCGCGCGTCGGTGGAGGTTAGCGCAGGATACGGGGAAACCTCCATACCCTGCGCTAACCCCCACCAACGCGTGCGCACCTGCAAGCCACCCAATGTTCCCAAAGGATAAGGATCTTTACCTTTTCGGAACATCGGGAGAGGAGAGGCGCCTCTCCGCGCGGTCTCCCTGGCTTGGGAAAGAGGCGGCTTGGCCGAAATTCCCTCCCCCTGCATGGGGGTGAGGATTTTGACCAAGCCGCCTCTTTCCCGGGCGTGCTATAGCAATGAGGATCGCACGTCAAGGCAATTGCCGGAGTACTAGTGTATATATTTTTTGGAATAGTAGCAGTGTTAGTTTGTGTTTCAGGCATATCAGAAGGGGGGGGGGATCCAAAACACTGCACACTTTAAAGACTAAGTGCTATATTTTTAATGTGAGCTTTCATGGATCAGGTCCACTTCAGACATAGGAGTGAACTTCAAGGCATGAGCTTATATACATGAGATAGAGACGCATAGAGTTATTAAATCAGAATGACAGATAAGTATGCAAATCAATACAGCTTCCCACAGTTGGCAGTAGCAGATGATCCTCTGGCTGTTATTCGGATTAACTCTAAATGTCCCCTTTTTAATTTTAAATAGTGGTAGGATACAAAACAATTGAACATATGCTAATGAGTTTAACTTCTGTGTTACTGTGAGAGCACATCCCCTGCTCTGGGACATCTTGTGGGAGAGAATATTACAGGAAAGTTATGAAGGTGGTATAATATAACAAATTATAATATGCAAAATATATAGCAGCCTGTAACAAGCCTAGCATCACAGAAAAACCTGTTTCAAACCATTTCAATCTACCTGGACACTCTATCCAATACCAGAAAATTGCAATTCTGGAACAGAGAAATTACAAGACTAGGATCCAGAGAGAGACAGCAGAAATCAAATACATCCATTTGTTGGGCACCCACCACAAAGATTACCCAAGGGTAAATGGGACATTATCAACTTTAATACACAGATTGTTACATAAAAAGAAACAAAGATGAACACATCCAGTTAAGCCTATTCAATTTTGCCAGTACTGTACTTATCAATTAAGCCAGCTTCTAACTTTCTCTGTTCAGCCTGGCTATAAAGAGAGCTTCTATCCTAGCTTCAGCAGTGCTTTAACATAGATCCAAGATCTTTCAGATTCTTTCTTCTTTCTTGCTATTTACAACCCCCAAATTCTCTCTTCTTTCTTGTTACTTACAATTCCCATCTGCCTAAATAAAACCTTCCACTATTCCCTTATTTTACTTATATACATTGTGTTTGTTTCTCCTCTCAAGCATCTTGCCAAAGCCAAGAAAAGCAAAACTTGGGTGCATTTCTGTTTACCAGTAACTGCCGAATTCCTGAGGAAAAGGGTTGCACTTCTTGTGCATTCATTTCTCCCCCTCTCCTACATGCTAGATTTCTGTACTGAATTTGTAAGTTTCCCAAGGAGCCATTAAAACAAGTAGCTAAAATTTTATAGCCTTGCACATTCAACACAAAGTGGCAGAAATTATTGTTCTTCCACAGAAAAGCACAGGAGTTGTTCTTATGGTGAAGGAATTCTTCAACAGAAATCTCTGAATGGGTAAAAGCATTGGGTAGATTATCCAGACCAACTACCCTTCACTGAATAATCAAAAAGTCCTGGCCTAGACTATTGGTACAGAGCATCTGTTTCAGCAAATCATACTGTTTCTTAACCCAGCCAATGGTATGTGGAAGCCAAATGAAATGTGATTGGATAACCTTATTTTGTCCTATAAGATATGTCTCACTTCCAGATGACTGACCTTCCTGCTACTTGGGCAAGGTTTTAGGAAAATTATGTTATCAGAGGATGCCAGAGAAAGCAAGATTATTTATATAACAGGCACAAGAATACAGATCAGGAATTCTTGCCATTCAAGAGAAATTTTCCATGTGTTTTCTAGGAATTTCTTAATGATTATAAACCTCATTGGCAACTGACTATTCCATAATTAGAAACATGCAAGCAGCCTGAAGAAATTATGTAAAATTATGAAACTTATGCTCAGAAAGCAGAAAGCTTATATTAAAAAAACACATATATGTGCTGTAATTTATCAAAAATGATGTATTAAAATAACTGTAGATCTATTAAGCTTTAATGCGCACATGATATGGTTCACTGGATGAAGCTAGGGACAGTTCTAGTGTGTGTGTGTTATTATATAAGAAAAACTGAAAGTTTTGTGTTTGATTATATATGCAGACTTGCTGCATGTATTTATTTGAGTATGAGGGAGAATGCAAAATAAATAAATTTAAACACTACTCTGCAGCCCGCTCAGATCTACGCAATGGGCATAGAGCTGAGCAGGCTGAGGAGGATGGTGGAGGATGGGGTGCCTGGCGCTGCAGTGGTCCATGGGGTTGCAAAGGGTTGGACTCGACTATGCGACCAAACAACAAGAAAACACTACAAACATTTTTATTAGTTTATTTTAGAATCAAATAAATGACTCTTTGTTTTCTTAAAAAAACATGTGAAGCAAACATACCACTGGCCTTCTGCACAGCTCAGTGGCATCACTTTCATGGCTATGTATGGTCTAACATAAACATTTCATGTACAAGGAACACAAAGTTCTTAAAGCATTTCAGGACATTGATCATCTCTTTATAAAAAAACACTGTCAGAAATATATGCTATACTTCCTCATCTCCCTTACTGGAGATAATTATATATGTGCCTATGTATGTTCCAGAACTTATGTCTCAGAATAAGTAATGAAGGAGGGAATATAGAATAATTATGTCCTTTACAACATATATTCAGGGGTGTTATTTTTGTTAAAGGCTTGCACCAGGGCAGAACTTCTAAATGTGGTTATGAGATGTACACTTCAGATATTGTTGGGATGCATCCCTCCTTCACCACTATGCCAACTAGGTCTAATGAGAATTGCACTCCAACAACTTTTGGAGTTGTATAACATGCTATATTATCTTTGCAGCAATAAAAGACAGCTTTTATCTAGACATTGAACATCAGAAAGCCGTGACACAGTAAGACTGATGGCAAGCATTGAAAAAAGATGGACCATCACCAACCAGTAGACAAAGCTAATATTCCAACCTCAAAATATGAGAAATTCAATGTCTGGAATGTAACTGAAAAAGAGTGCCATTGTAACTCCATCAGAGTAAATTTCAGCTTCAAATTGCCACAAGTGAAGACATCAGTGAAGGGATCTACTGTTGCACACCAAATCACATGTATAGCATGTGGCAGCAAATGCCTCTACTGACTTTTTAGTGTATTTTAATTCACATCTGAGATTTACATCAATGAAGTTACACCAACAGGTATAATTAATAGGATTCTGCTGTTCAACGTTTAAGCTACCCACATGACAGATTAACTAACTAATGATGATCTCTATACTATGAAATTGGAATGAGGTAAACATGGGCAGAGGGTGTATGTATTCCTTCTGTCTTCCGGTCACCATCTCCATCATCCTCTGTACATGGCAGGCAATAACCTCCACTATCTAAGGAAGTTTTCCATGGCAACCAGCAGCACTGCATTTCTGGTTGCATGTGGGTTGTCCACACATACAGAATGATATTAGGTGCTCTAAAATGGAAATACATAACAGAAATGCTTGAATAAATAATTTTTTGTCCAGACATTAAATTTGGAGAGAATAATCTTCACTGCTTATTATTACTACAGTAATACCTCGAATAACGTTAAGACTTGGTTCCACAAATCTTAACGTTATCTGACTTTTAGCCTTATCTGATGCATGCACCAGATAACATTAAAATCCTAAATCAGATGGATCAAATAATGTTAACTCCATAGAGATAAGCAACACAGGCTTCAAGGGAAAGTCAAGGAAACTTGCATCAGATGCATCAGATAACGTTAAAATCCTATGTAGATGATTCAGAGAACGTCATTTTGGGTCCTGCTTCTATTCCTATTAGCCAGGGATACCCAAACTATGGCCTATGGGCTGGATCCAGCCAATGACACTAGAAGCGGAAGTAAAACTCACCCAGCTTCTGCTTCTGGGAGCGACGAGGATGGAATGGGCCAGATGAATTGGTGTCAGGGCTGGATCAGGTGCACAGGGTGTAGTTTTGGCACCAATGCACCACGTGACTGGCCTGTGGCCTGAAAAGTTTGGGTACCCCTGCAGTTAGCTTTTAAAATGGATTCCTGTGCACATGGCTCCAGATGGCCACTTTGCATGATGGTAAATGGTGGCATCCAGTTTGGATCCTGGAGTGCCCAAACTATGGCATGTGGGCTGGATCTGGCCCATGATGCCAATTCATCTGGCCCACTCTACCCTCATCGCTCCCAGAAGCGGAAATAAAACTCACCCAACTTTTCTCCCAAGGAGGCATTCTGCTGAGGATCAGATGCTGTGATCGTGATTGAGATCATGCAACCTTGGGAGAAAGAGAGCAGGTAGCCTGCCTCCTTTGGAGAAAGGGGGGCTGCATGTGCTCTTTCTCCCAAGGTTGCACGATCTCAATCAAGAGCAGGCAGCCCCCCTTTCTCCCAAGGAGGCATGCTGCTGAGGATCAGATGCTGTGATCATGATTGAGATTGTGCAACCTTGGGAGGAAGAGAGCAGGCAGCCCCCTTTCTCCCAAGGAGGCAGGCTGCTGAGGATCAGATGATGTGATTGAGATTGAGATTGTGCAAACTTGGGAGAAAGAGAGCAGGCAGCCCCCCTTTCTCCCAAGGAGGCATTCTACTGAGGATCAGATGCTGTGATCGTGACTGAGATTACGCAACCTTGGGAGAAAGAGAACAGGCAGTCCCCCTTTCTCCCAAGGAGGCATTCTGCTGAGGATCAGATGCTGTGATCATGATTGAGATTGTGCAACCTTGGGAGGAAGAGAGCAGGCAGCCCCCCTTTCTCCCAAGGAGCCACGCTGCTGAGGATCAGGTGCTGTGATCATGATTGAGGTCATGCAACCTTGGGAGAAAGAGAGCAGGCAGCCCCCTTTCTCCCAAGGAGGCAGGCTGCTGAGGATCAGATGATGTGATTGTGATTGAGATCATGCAACCTTGGGATAAAGAGAGCAGGAAGCCCCTCTTTCTCCCAAGGCAAAATGGTGAGTCCCAGTCACACCTCAGGGAATTTGAGGCAAACATTTGCATCGGATAACGTTAACATAACGTTATCCGATGCAAATGTTGGCCTCAAATTCCCCAACATTATCCGATTTTAGCCTTATCCAATGCAAATTTTAACTGAGGTATCACTGTATTTCTTTCTTTTTAAAAAATAGGATGGAGACAAGAAGGAGGAACGTATAGACAGAAAAAAAAGAAGAGATAGAGAAATTCACTGTTCCTGGATAACACAATAAAAATACTACATTCTCATGTTGTTATCTGTACAAACATACAACATTTTCTGGTTTCTATCCTCCTTCCTTAATATCTGTGAGATGTAGAAATCAATTAATTCCATAATCAATTATCCATAATCAATAATTCCATAATCAAATGTAGAAATCAATTAATTCCAGCTTACATGGCCTCTAAACAGAAGGATGTACAAATGGCCAACATAGACATCTTTTCTTTTGACTGGCTGGCCACGGTGGTATACCAATGGCCACAGCTGTGTAGAAAGGCATACTTGGTGGCTTCTCCATGGTCTAATTCAGAATCTTGATGCCATGTTGTATGGTTTTAACTTGAAATCACTTGTAAAAAAATAATAATGTGTATTAAGGAGCTTTATAGCAAGGTCTCTAAGTAACCTTATTGCTACAAATGCTCATACTTTTATCTCAACATCTTGACAGAAACATAGAAAATTGTGTCAACCTCTGGGGTCACTGATTAGAACACATACATCTTCTGTAAGTTATTATGTAAGTAAAATCTCACTCACACACACCACACAAGAAGAGAATTTTCAAAATCAATTCAAAACAGATTTCCTTTTCTAGGAGAAATTATTATTATGATGTGTGCAGGTAAATTTCATCTGCTCCACTACTACACTAACACACAAAAACCACAAAACAATACAGATGCCAGCAAGGGTGCAAAGCTGGACCCATTACATAAGCCCCCACACCTATCAGTTCATTCAGACTAGACAGGAAGACAGGGACAGTTTTGCCAGGCTGTTTAGTCTGTACATGAATGTATTTCCAGTTTCAACCACAGATAACAAAGGAATTAGGGTGACAAGATATGTCATTTCCAGGACTGGCATTAAATAATAGCCCCAAATTGGACCTCATTGGATGAACAGAACTGCTCTGGCAAAAATAAAACTAAAGCCGTTTCTTACCTATAGTGCCTATTTGGGGATTTCTGCTTCTGTCTACTAGCAATGGTAAACCACCACCACCCCGATTCAGCAGATCTACTCTGTGAATTACTACTGGATTTCGTCCAGTGTGTTTCTAACAGGACTTTATAATGTTGCATTTAGTTCATAATAATGATACTGTATTTATTTACCACAGCCACACTGGCCTAATTTTACGCTATTTTTAATATATGTACACATACTATAGTTGTGTGGTACGCCCACCCTGAGCAATACTTGCTATAAATGCCCAGATGAATGCATTGATGTGTTCATATAAATTTATAAATATGACTTTGTAGATTGCCACAAGCACCTTTGAAGCTTGTAGCTATACAAATTACCAACAAGCCCCATTCCCATTGGTTTGCAGCTTTATCTAGTGCTAGTTTGGTATATATTGGTTCACACCCCATCTGATTCAGTTTGGACACTTAATCTGAACTGATCTGGAGATCTTGATTGACAGTTTTCCCATAGGCATGTACTGGAAAATGAAAATGGCTCTAATCTATTTTTTCCCCCACAGTTATGCAAGGAATTTGGAGATAATATTTTTAACAAGGGCTGGACAATTTCCAAATTACTAGCAGAATAGGTGTGATTTGGAATGATTTGTAAGAGAGCCAGCACTGTCTGCATCTGCAGATGTTTCCTTAGACATGTGGCAGGCATGACTAGACACCGGAGTGCATGGAACGCTGTTTACCTTCCCACCGAAGTGGTACCTATTTATCTGCTTGCAATTTCTTGCTTTTGAACTGCTAGGTTGGCAGGAGCTGGGATAGAGAGAGAAGCTCACTCTACCATGCAGCACTTGGGTCTCGACCTGCCGACCTTCTAGTCGTGGAGTTCAGTGTCCTAGCCACTAAGCCACCACAGTCCCTTAATTATGTGTCTCCTAGAGCATGAATCAAACTGTTTCATAGGTTCCTTCAGCATATTTTTTGCTTAAAAAAACATACTTTAAATTTGGTTAATACGGTAATTTTTAGCACCCACCACTGCCCTGAACTATCAGTAGAAACAAAAATGGCTAAACTGAGGCCTTCTGAGATACCATGAGAAGACAAGACATGTTGGAAAAGATGGATTGGCTTAAAAAATGAAGCCACAGCCTTCAGTTTGCATGACCTGAGCAGAGCTTTTAATGCTGGGACCATTAATTCCTAGAATTATCATATATTAGAAATGACCTGAAACCCCTAACTACAAAATGGATCTCAGAGTTAGCCCATCTTGCTCTAAATGTAAGATTGAGTGAATAGTTACACTTTTGATGAATGCTGTGGTGAGCCCCTTACTAAAGATATACCACTGACCACCATCAAATTGATAAATCACCCTAAATTATCTAACCTTTCATAAGGAAGTGCATGGTTGTATCTCAGCTTCAAGCTCTGCTGCATAAACCTGATTGTTTTTATCCATTCCAGTTCAGTTTACACATTATAAATAAAAAAATTATGTCCAACAAAAAGTGTATGCACACACGAGCATCCACCCCCCACCTCTCTCATTATATTCTTTTAAGTCATTAACGCTGACAGGATTTTTGAAGCACTACCAAATCTATCCCCTGAACAGATGTGCATAACAAATAAAGGCACGTTTGTTGACTTATTTGCATCTGCAGGAACTTTACACTCTTGGAGGGGAAATGTACATAGTGTAAAGCTCCTAAGATGAGTGGCTAAAGCCCTAATGTTGTTTATTTTGATTTCCCTATCCCCATTCAATGTTAATTAGCTCTGTGACTTCAGATTTACTATGTCAATGTTATATAATTTCTGGTAAACCTAAAATTTAGGCACACCTGTTGTTTTCCCAAACAATTTTGTTCACATGAGAAGCGTTGTCTACATTATGTTTCCTGTTGACCTATGAAATATGGTTGGCCTTATCAACACATTTCCATATTAAGTGACCTCATGTGAATGTAATGTGCCTTTTAACATATTATTTGATTTACTGAAGCCAGCTGGCAAGCAAGAAGTTGATTCACACTTTGGAAAATTACCTTTAATATTCCAAAGCTATTCTATTTCTTAAAAAAGAAATGTGTAAAGTTCCTGTCTAAGAACTTAATGGATCTAAAAGAAATATAAAGCACATATTCCACATACCATTTCCAGTGCTGACAGTCGTTCCTGAAAATTAAAAAGGAAACATTATTTTAAAAGATAAATAAAATATATGGGAAAACATTTGTAAAACTTTTTCCCAGTTTAACCTAACCACAGTACATCATTCTTATGGTGTCTTATGCTAGTATATTTCACTAAACTATAGTTTAAATCATGGTTTGGACATTGTACATCCAAATGCAAACTGTGAACCGTTTAAACTGTGATCTGTTAAAAGAGACCAAGATCAGAAACCAGTCTAATCTTGGTTTGCTTCAGTACTTTGTAATTTGATTAACCTTAGTTTGTTCTTGTTAGATGTTGCAAACTGTCATTAGTTTACAACCATAAATCAGATGCTACTGCCTTCTTATAGTCATGCCAGATGAGAGAAAAACTCAGGCTTGTCTGCGTATGTATGTATGTTTTCACAGTACTGGAAGAGGGGAGGCAGATTGGAGAAGAGTGACCAGCCTAAGAACACCTAGCGAGTTTCATGGCTCCAAAGGGAATACAAACTTGACCCCCAGCATTCCAGTTCAATAGTCTTAACTACTACTTTACTCTGGACCTCCAATAAGACTAGCTTGAGCTATGGCTTGCTGCATCAAGCCTGTTGACATTGAGAATGAAACCATGATCAAGCTAAGTCATGTCCCTGGAGAACACCTAAAGGGAGTTAGGCGGAAGACTTGTTGATAATCTAGCAAGCAAACAGAACAGAAGAGATGGTGAAATAGACTTAACCACAATTTGCTCAGTGTATAGTTAATCCAGAGCATGGCTTACTAACCCACTTTAAGCTACTAGCTTCACATCTTTACTTGATCTATCCTTAGCCATGATTTAGGAAGACAGATGCAGCACTTCACTATATTAATCACGCTAACCACAGAAAGTTGTTACAAACTGTTATGTAAGCACATTTACAGCATATGTAGACTAAAAACATAAATCCCTCTACTTAGAGGAGGAAGAAGGGGAGGAGAAATGTCTTTCCTTATACTAATAATACTTGCATGAAGAAAACAACCAAAAATATACTCTTAAAAACCATGTTTCTGTTTTGCAATTTATGCTGGAATATATTAAAAAAATTTTTTTATGGAATATATTAAATATGGGCTTTACTTTGCCCCTCTACCTGCCTTCACATACATCTAAACTGGTACTCATGCACCCTGTACCTGAAAATTTCATTACATTTTAGGTATACTACCATTCTATTTAATTTATTCCTTCTGTGAAAAAAAGGCCATTTCCAATCCATTTTCCTTTTATCATTCTTACTTTTACACGTGGTTTTGCTATAGTCATAGCACACTTAATTGGAAAACCAGGCCTGCAGTAAATTCATTCTGCTCATGTGAATTATCATAAAGACCAGGAAACACTGGGGGCGCTCATTGTCAGATCACGTTCCTTTATGGAAGTCCTGTGAGGTTATTTGTATGTTTGCGTTAGCAAGAGTTTCCATGTGACCAAAGACAAAGGGGAATTGCTGGCAAGGCATTTGGTGTAAATTGGGTTCAATTGCTTTGGAATGCCGCCTGGTAATATGACCAAGATAATCCAATTTGAGAGTCTTCAATAGAGAACACAGAGAACAACTCATGCATTTGGAAAGAAAGAGGGATCTGTGCTGTTAATGACGGAGAAACAGTGGGTTGTCATTTGAGGTAGAAGATCTGTTAAGAGGGAGTTTACAAACAGTATTTATTACATATGTAGGCTTTTATCCTGGGACAGGACGTATCACTGAATTGTTTCTGGGAATATTATTCAACAAGGTCAGAAATGCTAAACATATTATTTTCAGCAAACAAAACATCAAACTTTTGTACAAACAGAAAAGCTAGAAAAGTTTTTTCTGGACCTCATTCCTCAAGTCATCACCATATCTCTATAACCTGTCAAGTTGCAGGAAGTCTTAACTATTGCTATGAACCAACAACTGTGATTATCCACATTGGAATATGAAAACACGAGTTGTGACCAGCAGGAAATCATCTCTTGATAGTCTGATCAATTGAAGAATTTCTCAAAGATTAAAAAGTTAAAAAGAAAATCTCAGTACCTAATATTAGCAACCTTAAGTCTACTGTGGGTTCGCCTTCCTTTCACAGGATATTCAGCAGGAAGCATTGAAGTTAGCAATGCTTCATATAGCAAAGAAAACAGGTGGCAGATTTACACACGACTCTTTAGTCATGAATGCCCTTCCTACAGAGTAGACAACCATGGAATTTGCCAAGTGGGTTGATATCTATTTATATGTAACTCAATATGCTACAGTAATTCAGCCACTGAGTCACAATTAGAATGATTTCAGTCTTCCACATTTAGGGTGGAAGGATGACATTAAATAGGTTATTTTCCCTATTATGTACTAATGTATATTTTAGCTTGTTTAATATACAGAGGTTAACCAAGCATTTCCTTATGGGTTGGAAAGTTTTAAGTAAAAGGAAGTAAAATTATAGAAGGAAGTTTTATTACTTCTAATGGAGAAGCCCTTTGTCTTTGGTGTGTGGGTGGTTAATATTTCTGTCTTCAGAGTACAAACAAGAGCCGTGTGGAAATTTAAAGATGAATAGGCTTATTGTGTTAAACTTGCTCAATTTTTAGTTGCCACAAAACCATGTTGTTCCTGCTGCTAGTGCAATATATTATCATGGTTACCCCTCCATAATGTATTCTTATCACATATACTGTGGGTTTTGCAGACTATTGCTGTCTCTCACATTTCATGGAATTTTGGATTCCATTTAAGGTCTAGTAGAAACTGGAAAACATCCAATCAGAACCCACCCACACACGGCAGACCCGTCTAAAGATTCCATAAAATGATATTTATTGCTTTAAAAACACTGTGTATTGTTGTCTGTCAATATTTTTTAAGGCTGTCAGTTCTCAAAATACTCCTTGCTTTCTTAGCCTAGCCATGTTCAGATAAAAATGGCCTTGAATCTCAATTAGCATGCTGTAGCTCCACCCATACTGGAGTAAAATTTATAGACACCAGTTTATTTGTATTCAGCCACTACAGAGTTGGTTTGGTCACTCCTAAGAGAAAATTCTGTAAACCACTCTCTTTAAGGAGACTATGTACAGACTACATAATAAAGTTTTCTGTTTAATCTAAGTATCTAAGAACTACACAACACAATGTGTAAATAACTACTGTAGATGTTTCTGTACTTTGTGGTGTTTATAGAACTGTTTATGTTGTCTTCTAGATGCTTTTAGGTACTAGATACTCTAAAGAAGTTGTAAGATACTGACAAGCTGAAATGCAATCAGATTTTTTAAATATTTTGCAGCACAATTAAGACATATCTTATACTGTATATGTATTCCTTTTTTTAAAAAAAAATCTCCATAATCATGATTGTGTATACATCCATCACTGGAGAATAATGTTTGATGTATATGACAAACTAGGTTCTAGTAATCTACATAGAAAAGCTTCTGAAAAGGATGATCAAGGAATAGAAATACAAGCTGTCATTTCTCCACTTCTATGTGCCACAAAGCTTTAATGTAAGTATCAATAGTTCATATAAATATTTACTGAGGGACAGAATGAATGGGAGCCAGAGGTAAAACTGAGAACAAGAGAAGAGTTAGCAGTGGTCAGTTATCAATTCTGACTTCACTCTTCAGAGCCAAATTCATGCAAACTTCAGGAGCTGCATCAGAAATTACACAAAGCACAAGTCTCAAGTCATAAATCATTTCATACAAGCCAGCAAGTGAGCAAACAAACATACATAAAAGACCAGGAACACAAATACATAAAAGTAAGATTTCTTATTTGCTGTTGCTGCAGATGCTGGAATTTCTACTTAAGGGCAGGCAGCATCAGACAAATGATGTCTGTGTATTTCTGGGATACAGAAACAAAACCAAAGCCCTCCTAAATCCTTGTCCAATTGTTAACAATAGGTTTAATTTGAAAACATGAGCAGTGAATCCCAGTCCTGCCTTCTGCTTGTTACTGTCATCATTTTAAAACAGTCTGAAGAGGAGACAGCAAGTTACATAAGGACGTTCTTCATGAGAGAAGCCCTTATTTTTCAGGATTCAGGGTTGCATGGGACGGATTCCATGTGAGGCCGAGGCTTCAGAGCACTTGCAGAGAGAAGGGAACATCCTAGATGTCAAACTCTCTACTTCTTCCTGTTGTAAAATTAACCTTTTCTTGAGAGCCTGAAAAGGCCTTGCTTGTTCCATAAGGCAAAAATCTGGCTGATTCCTTAGGTTTGGCAACAGGTAACATATGAACTCTGGTGGCGCAGTGGTTAAACTGCTGTCGATGGTGGCTGCAACTCAATCCAAGCATATGTTTTTCCTGCCCCAGGGTGACAGGAGACCTGGTCTTGGAGGCTAGTTGGTTCTGGGCTGCTTTCACCCTCGGAGGCAATCGGGGAAAATGCCATTGGCATGAATTTGTTTAAGGTGGATCCCAGCTTGCCATGAAGTGACCCACACACTATGATCTCAGAACTGCTGTACTGCAGCCAAAACATTGTAAATTCAATCCTGATGTGACCCCAGGTTGACTCAGCCTTCCATCCTTCTGGGGTTGGTAAAATGAGTACCTAGCATGTTGGGGCAAAATGCTAATTAACTTGTGAACCGTCCACAGAATGCTATGGGGGCGGTATATATAAATGTAATTGCTATTGCTATGACTTAAGCAAATGATTGGCCATATATACAAAGATCAGTGCAGACTTTTTATTTCCCTGTGGAGGGTTTCCAAAGTATCTACCGGCCCTAAACATGTCCATCACATTCCATTTGATCAGAATTAAACACTTGTTTTAGCACCACTTTGAAACTAGGTTCTCTTCATTTTCATCTGCAGATGGATGCCTTCAGTTTTCAATTACCACCCCCTGTTGCTTAGGGAATTCCTCTGACATCTAAAGAAAGGTGAGTAGGCATGAAAGAGAAAGACTCTGCCCACTACAATTAATATGGTTCTGGAATTTTTTTTTTGAGGAGAGTTCATTCACTTTTTGATAGACAATCAAGGTTTACCTTCTTCCAGGAACAATACGGCTCAGTATCCAATGCATCATCACCATCCAATATGCCATCACCATCATACTCCCCTTTTAACAGCTAGGTTCCTGAGACTTGTGGCAGGGTGCCATTGAAATAAAATTCTCCCTGATTATGTTATGAAGGATTGACATAGAGCAGGCATTCCCAACCTAAGGCCGATGGGCCAGATACGACCTCTTGTGCCATTTCATGTGGCCCCCACTCCTCCGCGAGCATTTGAGAAACAAAATGGCCATCCCTTTGAAGCTGTTGGGACAAAATGGCCACCCCGTTATGCAGGCAGGGCAAAATGGCCATCCAGTTCTCGAAGCTGAGAGAATATGACCCAGCCCCTGGCTTGAAAAGGTTGGGAACCCCTGCCATAGAGTTTTAAACTGTTTTAACATTTATTGTTAACTTTATAAATAAAAGAGACTGCAGTGGCTTAGTGGTTAAGATGCTGAACTTGATGACTGGAAGGTCAGCAGTTCAAGACCCATGTGTTGTATGCCAGAGTGAGCTTCCATCTCTATCCTAGCTTCTGCCAACCTAACAGTTTGAAAGCAAGACATTTCAAGTAGATAAATAGGTATCACTTCAGTGGGAAGGTAAACAGCATTCTGTGCACTCCAGTGTCTAATCATGCCTGCCACATGTCAACGGAAACATCTGCAGATGCAGACAGAGCTATAAACAGAGATGAGCACTGAACTCTACAGTTGGATATGACTGGCTTTCCAGCAAGGGCGACCTTTACCTTTATCTTATAAATAAAATAAGAAAATTGAGTGCTGGCTTAAGCCAGATTTCAGAGACTTGGGGGCTATACCTGAAAGACAAAAAATGTTGCCAGATGTCCCAAAATGAGAGAAGATAAAGGCAGAAAGAAACTACAGTGCTCTTTTAATAATGTATCTTTTCATAGAAGAATGCCAGCAAATTGAAGGCACAGTTCTAGAATTTCCCATTACTGCATAATAAAACCTAATAAGAGTGGATGTTTTTATCAAGTGAAAAATGGAGCCAATTAGCAGATTAGGAAAGCTATAATGACAGTTGCCATTGATGCTACTCTGTATTTGTTAACATGAATTGCTTAAATCTCCAGTGGTGTCACTGCATTGTGTTGTATAGGCATCATGTCTACTTTAAATTAACCAATCTTTTTTTAACTCAATCCAATAAATGTGGTTTGGAAGGAAACACAGCAAATGTGCATGAATAATATTGCAAATGAGTTTTTGTTTTAATCACACTAAATGAGCAGCTATAGTCATGAATACTTGTGTGGTAGGACCCCAGATGTTGTTGGTCTGCAGCTCCCATATGCCCCAGCTGGCATGACAAATGGTGAGGGATCCTGAGAGATGCAGATCAACAATATCATCATCATCATATCCACTTTAAAAAGCACTTATGCTCAGGGTTCTGTTAAGCCAACCATGTTATTATTATTATTATTATTATTATTTTTCCAATTTTTATACCGCCCTACTCAGTTGCGCCGACTCAGAGCGGTTTACATACAAAGAAAAGCAGCGAGTTTATAAATACAACATATAAATATCAAAAGTAATCAATGTAAATACCAAAAAACATCTCAACATCATTACAGCATCACTACAGCATCAAAAAATTCACTAAACATCAGTTTTAAACAACAATCCAATTTACAAAGTTATCAAATTCAGAGAAAAATTACAACAGTACCAAAAGACCTGACGCCACTGCGGCTTTTTAAGCCCCGGTCTGGCGGAGCCTCTGGGAGCAGGTGGAAGCGTCCCGGCTGGATGGGGGGGTGGCCTCCTCCCCGACCCGCAGGTGTTGCTGGCGGCGGCTCCGAAGTCCTGCCACCACTCCAACTTTTAAGCCCCGGCCTGGCGGAGCCTCTGGGAGCAGGTGGAAGCGTCCCGGGCTGGATGGGGGGGGTGGCCTCCTCCCCGACCCGCAGGTGTTGCTGGCGGCGGCTCCGAAGTCCTGCCACCACTCCGACTTTTAAGCCCCGGCTGGGTGGAGCCTCTGGGAGCAGGTGGAAGCGTCCCGGGCTGGATGGGGGGGGGTGGCCTCCTCCCCGCCCCGCAGGTGTTGCTGGCGGCGGCTCCGAAGTCCTGCCACCACTCCGACTTTTAAGCCCCGGCCTGGCGGAGCCTCTGGGAGCAGGTGGAAGCGTCCCGGGCTGGATGGGGGGGTGGCCTCCTCCCCGACCCGCAGGTGTTGCTGGCGGCGGCTCCGAAGTCCTGCCACCACTCCGACTTTTAAGCCCCGGCTGGGTGGAGTCTCTGGGAGCAGGTGGAAGCGTCCCGGGCTGGATGGGGGGGTGGCCTCCTCCCCGCCCCGCAGGTGTTGCTGGCGGCGGCTCCGAAGTCCTGCCACCACTCCGACTTTTAAGCCCCAGCCTGGCGGAGCCTCTGGGAGCAGGTGGAAGCGTCCCGGGCTGGATGGGGGGGGTGGCCTCCTCAAGGATGTGTGTGTTCCTCAACGATACCATAAGTTATAAGAGGCTCAGACAGGGCATTCTCTGTCCTCTCCATTAGACACTCATTCTTCTATGACTACTGAGCATGCTCAATCATCACTGCATTGTTTAGAAATCTTTCTGTCCCCTCATCCTATCTTTTCCTGGGGATATCCTCAAGCAAATTGATACTTCTGTCTTGTTTCTTAGAGTCCTCACTTTGGTGCTAATCCTCTAGATCAGGGGTATCCAAACTACATCCCGTGGGCCAGATCCAGCCCCTGACACCAATTCATCTGGCATGTGCCACCCTTGTCACTCCATGTGGGCATGTTTTACTTCCACTTCTGGAGCAATGAGGGTGGCATGGGATGGATGAATTGGTGCTGAGGGCTGGATCCAGCCCATGGGCCATAGTTTGGGCACCTCTGGTTTAGGCAGAGAAAATGGCAGCCTAAAATCTATCCCACCCTGTTGCAAAACAGATTGCAAGGTGTGTTTTACTTCCACTTCTGGTGGGAGGAACCACGTGACTGACTGGCCCACTGAACCACGTGTCCAGCCCATGGCCTGAAAAGTTTGGCCACCCTTGCTTTAGATCAGTGTTTCCCAACCATTGGTTTTTGGACTTCTAGAAGCCTAAGTCAATTCCCCAAAGCACTGATCAGGCAATGTAATGACTTAGGTTTCTGGTAATTGAAGACCAAAAACCAAAGGTTGGGAAACATTTCTCTAATACTCACTACCTCAGTCTACTGTTATAGAAAGCAACACCCTAATAAGAAGACTGCAATCATATGCACACTTATTATACAATATAACTAATGAGATTTATTTCTGAGCAAATATAAGTAAGGCTACACTAGATGAAGTACTGCACATTACTCAGGGGAGAAAGAGATGGAAAGGCAATGCAGAAACAATGCAAAAAGAAATTGATCTCATTAGGATCTGGCAAAAAAAAAGTAGCTGAAATAATCTTGCTTAGTGTAAACCAAACCGTAGCTTTTCGTCCATTTTTACCTGGTAAACAATGAGTCCCACTGTGATTTTGTTTTTGTCTCTCCTCCCTTAGCCTAATCTAGCTCAAAACATTGCAGAAAAGAGCCATGTATTGCAAATTAGATTGATAGAGGACATGTCAAAATATAAATGTTAATGAAAATAATAAGTAAATAGCTTCTTATAGTATCTGAGCTATCCCTATCCCTAGCACAGAGGAAGAAAAACACTTATGGGAATACAAACAAGGAAGATTAGCTGTGTAGTCCATATTCAAATTGTAAAGAATGCAAAAGATGCAGGAGGCAGGTGATACCTTTATGGGAATACAATGCTCCCTGCTCGAATTCTAACCCTTTGAATGCACTATGCATGACACTGGGTTGGTCAGTTCTTTTGGTTTGATCAAGTGTTAGAAAAATTAGCCAGCAAGGTTGGCACCCTGGGTACACCCGACTGTATTCACAATCTTTGGGGAGGCTCTTTCTCTGTACTCCACTAGGTTGGTGAAAGAACATCAAAAGTGTGGCTTTCAAAAGTAAACAGTTGGTCAAAGAAAGAAGTGGCCCTCTTTCTATACAAAATACTGTACTGTATAAGCAGAGCAAGGTTTGTTGGCTCAAGGGAGCTATAGCTCCTTCTACTGGTCTCTTAATACACTGCCTTTAAAAACATGCTAAAACTGAGCATAAAAGGAAGGAGTTCACAGATTGGTTTAATTTTGCTTCTGATAAACATGAACAGCTTTACAACACAACATTTTCATATGCTCATCTCAATATAAGCATTCAAAAATAGACATAACACAACCATTCTTCCTTTTCCAAAGTCTGAATTTGACTGAATTATCTGGAGCAAATGTTATTAACACAACTAATACTCTGCCAATTATTTTTCCTGTAGAACAGAGGTTGTCAACCTTTTTAAGCTGGGGGCCAGGTTACATTCCCACAGACAATTGAGGGGGCCGGACTGGTAGTCCCCCTCCCCACCATTTACGGCAGCCATGGGCACATTTACGGCAGCTGCAGATGTATTTATGGCAGCTGTAAATGCATCTGCAGCTGATTCCAGTGGTAGTTGGAGCAAGGGCTGGGCCAGATGATTTGGCACCATGGCCGGATCTGGCACAAGGGCTGTAGGTTGCCGATCCCTGCTATAGAATTTAATTTTTATATGTCAGATATCTGCAAGCACCACAAACATGTTCTTTCAAGTCTGGAAAATCTAAAGCTTCATTCATGTATGCCTCTTGTGGAATGGTCACTGTGTGAGAACACTAGTTGAAGACCAGCAGTTTGGCTTGATAAAGCTGAGCTGGCAAATTCTGGAAATTTCACTGTTAGAGTTTCTTGAAAGAGACAGATGGCACTAGCACAACCAAAGCTGCCTTCACCCCATAGGAAGATGTTTCACCTAGAAGGGTTGCTTCCACACTAAACATGCTACAGGTTGTATGTGCAAACGAGGCCCAAAGTCTTTCCTGTGATGTTCAAAATTAATGAATACTGGAAACCTTTCAGTCCAGATGTGACTGATTAGTTGAAATCCATTTTCCAACCACACTCCAGTGCTCTCTCTCTCTCTGATCTTCCAATGAACTTAGTTTGTTGACATATCATCCCCTAAAGCTCCCAAACATGCCTTGTCCCATTTCTGGTAACCAAAGTTACTTTTCAGGACTTAATCCAATGTTATTTCCAATTTAAGTAGACCTAACAAATCTTTTGTTAAGGTAAATAACCATTTACTGTAAATCCCATAGATTCAGTGGGATTACTCTGGTTAAGGACTTGGACTGAAGCTCCTAGCACCCCTGAGCCAACATGGCCAGTGGTCTGAAATACTATAGCCCAAATTAACACTTTTTGAGTCTACTGCCAACAGTGCGCAGATAATTTATTTTTTTAAAAATTATTCTATTGTTGAGGGGAAATGACTCTTTTAGAGTCTTACATAAGATCATTTAAGCGTTTTTTGCTGCTTACTTCTCCTCCCTGACTTATTTATCCTCAATTATTTCCATCCTATTCTGTCTCTATTGTTTATCAGTTGCTCAGATCATTGCTGACATCAAGCACTGCCTATTCAGATTTCATTATCCATCCTTCCATCATCTAGATCAAGGTAGCCCCTGTTGCTCAACTAGAGATGGTTCTCAACTCTGACTATCAGAATTAGCTTGGCCATTTGCCAGTTTAAGGCAGTCACCTAAGATGGCGGAGTGACAGTGACAGAGCTTTAGCTAGCCTCCACCACCTGGCCTTTTTCTTCTAGCGTCTAGCCCAATGGCTCCCAACCTTTTTTTTGGCCATGCCCCACCTAAGCATCTTGAAAATCCTGATGCCTTTCCCCCATGACATATAATATCTTATTATTCAAAAAATGAACTCCTATTCATGTGGAGGAAGCCTAAAATGCCATTCAGTGTTAATAACTCATTCTTGAATTGCCCCCCCCTAAAAATCAAATTGCCCCCCTGTGGGGCATGCGGCCCATGTTGGGAACCACGATTCTAGCCATTTCCTCTCCATCACATTTTGGCCTGCTATGTGAATAATTTTTACAGGCAATTTGTTTGATCACCCATTGCACAATTCATTGGCTTGGAGGTCCCTTCTGGTCATGGTTATTTATTTATTTATTTATTTATTTATTTATTCAGATTTATATTGCCGCCCACTCACCGAGGTGACTCAGGGCGGCTTACAGTCAAAACAGCAACAGTACAATAAAAATTATAAAATATAACCTCACAAAATACAACCAAACCAGAACACAGACTAACTCCCCTCAGGCTGTTGTTGTTGGCCCAGAGGAGTGGGCAAGGTCCTCAGCTGCCTGCCAGGCCATGGAGTCTTCTCCCTCAGGCCGTTGTTGTGGGCCCAGAGAAGGGGGCGATGTTCTCAGCCACTGCTAGGCCATGGAGTCTTCTCCTCAGGCCAAATGGTCACTATATGGAGATGGAAATGCAGCAGCTGCCCTCTTTCTTCCTCCCTTTGAGTGTTCTGTAAAGTGATGGGAGGCTGCAGTGGTGGGCTCCAAAAAATTTTACTACCACACTGTGGGCATGGCATGATGGGTGTGGCCAGGGGAAAAGCCCTGCATTGCACCTGAATTAGGACTAGTTTATTTCAAAACTTGGATGGGTGGGGCCAACCCAAATTTCTGCTACTGGTTCTGGCGAACTGGTGTGAACCTGCTGATGCCCACCACTGGGAGGCTGAATTCTTTTTTTTTTTGGGGGGGGGGAAGAAGTCTTAGACTTCCCCTCTTGCTGTTGACAATATACAGCTTCTGTCTCTCTCCAGCTGAGATTCCTCTCCACCCAAACCTGACATTTGATTGCCCATTCTAAATTTTAAAGAATTTTTGGTTGTTGACATTCCAAAGATATTACATCAACACAGTAAGTGGCTAGAATGGGGAGGGAAATATTGTTTTGTAAAGGTAAAGGTTGTCCTTGCTTGACAGCCCGTCGTATCTGACTCTAGGGTGCAGTGCTCACCTGTTTACAGCCAAACAACCAGTGCTGTCTGTGTCTTCAGATGTTTCCATGGTCATGTGGTAGTCATTTCTTGCTTTTGAAGTGCTAGGTTGGTAAGAGCTGAGACAGAGACAGGAGCTCATTCTGTCATGCAGCATTCAGTTTTCGAACTGTTGACCTGCCATCCTTCCAGTCATAAAGTTCAGCATCTTAACCACTAAGCCACCGTAGTCCCTGCATTTGGTATACTATATACTAAATACAGTTTATTATTTGATACTAAATATGGCAAAATGTATGTTTCAAGTCTAGATGTATTACAGACCAAACCCATTTTTCTTCTCTGTCTTAGAATGTGTCTTTGAATATGTGGTAGGTCTGTCCTTCCAACCTCCTTAAATTTTTATTTTCTGCAAAGTTCTGTTTGTCTTGGTCAAGTGTTGGTCAGTAATTATAACTCAGATAGAGTTAAGCAAAAGGCCCTGAAGTTGGGTTTTTAATGTGGGGGGTGTATTGTGGTGTCTTCTGAACTACTGACCGACTTAAATAAGAGGAGTTTGTTTTTCTGGTTTGTCAGGAGTGTCCAAATTTTGGAATGAAAAATAGACGAAGCTATGGTGAGGAACAGCTGGAAACTGGGGCAATTTAATACAAAATGTTCAATACTTGTTCAAAGCTACAAGGATTGCACTGTTGTTGCAAATAGAGAGAATATTCTTGGAAAACAAATGATCTTTCTTCCCCAGATAAAAGTAAGATATAGCTTGCTTATCAGTATATAGGAGCTGTAGGGGTATATATTGGACAGTAGATATGCAGTAATGGAGAAAATGTGCAGAGACAGGGGATTCAATTATCCTCCTACAGTAGGCTGGGTAAGTCAAGATTTGAAGGATGGTAATTTCCATTAGACCTAGCTAACATAAGTAAATGTAAGGAATGATGGAGCTGCAATAACTGGAAGGTCACAAGTTGTCCACTAGATTATGCCTACCCACTGTTTTATAATTACTGAAAATGAATTACCTCCAGAAGTAAAAGGAACTCATAACCACTACAAATTCTCTTATTCTTGATTTTTTAAAGATGGCATGATACCAATGGGGACCATTTAAAGCTATCCACTACTGTTTGGCAGCAGTTTCCAAAGTCTTTAGCAGAAGTCCCTCTTATTATCCTGCTACCTGACTATTTATACAGAGACATAAGGAATTGAAATTGGAACTTTCTAGACACAAAGCCTATGTATTACTAATTTATGTCAACTTGTGAGCATGGTTACAATGAGAGCTTTAAAAGATTGTGTGATTTTTTGAGGGCTCTAGTCCAAAAATAACTTTTTAAAGTTTTGATTATAATTGATAAACAATAGTTGTGTGAAGTAATTTTTGGCTTATTGTGATCTTCACAGATTTTTATAGGTACAGTAATACCCCAGATAATGCGAGTACCGTATAGCGTGAAAACCGCATAACGTTACAAGATTTTCGGAAAAATTTTGTATTGAATAACGTGATTTTTAATGTTATCCGGAACAAGCGTATGCGTGGGGCGGGGAGTTGGATTGGGTAGAACATCTACCCAATCCAACCCCCCCCCCCAGCGCCTGCCCCCACGATGTTTGGAAAGGGAACGGGGATCCTTACCCTTTCAAAACTTCCGGCAAGCAGCGCGCGTTGGTGGGGGTTAGCGCAGGATACGGGGGAGACCTCCGTATCCTGCGCTAACTCCCACCGACGCGCACGCGCCTACAAGCCACCCGATGTTTGGAAAGGGTAAGAATCTTTACCCTTTCGAAACTTCGGGTGAGCGGCGCGCATCGGTAGGAGTTAACGCAGGATACGGGGGAGACCTCTGTACTCTGCGCTAACCCCCACCAACGCGCATGCGCCTGCAAGCCACCCGATGTTCCGAAAGGGTAAGGATCTTTACCCTTTCGAAACTTCGGGTGGACGGTGCGCGTTGGTGGGGGTTAGCGCAGGATACGGGGGAGACCTTCGTATCCTGCGCTAACCCCCACCAACGCGCGTGCGCCTGTAAGCCACCCGATGTTCTGAAAGGGTAAGGATCATTACCTTTTCGAAACTTCGGATGGGCGGCGCGCATCGGTGGGGGTTAGCGCAGAATATGGGGGAGACCTTCGTATCCTGCGCTAACCCCCACCAACGCGCACACGCCTGCAAGCCACATGATGTTCCAAAAGGGTAAGGGGGGAATTCGGAAAAGCCTACCCTTGCCCAGGAGCGCGAAATGGGGAACACACGTTAAGGTAAGGGATCAAAGTGGGGGGTGGCACCCCCCGCTTTTATCTCTTGCCTTGACGTGCGATCCCCGTTGCTATACCCGTTTGGTACAAGAGGCTCCCGCTGGCGCGCCTTTTCGCGCGTGCGCGTGCGAGCTCCTCTTCTCAGGTTTTTTTTTAGCATTGTTCGATGTATACCCCAGACAACGCTAAAAACCGGACAACGTCATGACTTGTGGAACCATGTCATAACGTTGTCCAGGGTACTAGTGTACATATAAAACAGGGGTGCCCAAACTACAGCATTTTACTTCAGCTTCTGGGAGCGATGAGGGCAGCATGGACTGGATGAATTGGCATTGGGGGCTGGATCCAGCTCACGGGCCATAGTTTGAGCACCCCTGGTTTAAGAGAAGGTGGGGCTTTTAGTGAAACATGAAATAAATTTTACCTCATATTTTTTAAAATGGGTCTGCGGTGGCTTAAGTGGCTAAGATGCTGAACTGGCAGTCGGCAGGTCAGCAGTTCGATACCTGAGTACTTCATGACAGAATGAGCTACCATCTCTGTCCCAGCTCCTGCCAACCTAGTAGTTTGAAAGCAAAAAATTGCAAGTAGATAAATAGGTACCATTTTGGTGGAAAGGTAAACAGCGTTCCATGTACTTCAGTGTCTAGGCATGCCTGCCACATGTCCATGGAAACATCTGCAGACACAGACAGTGCTGGCTCTTTGGCTATTAACAGAGATGAGGACTGTACCACAGAGTCAGATGTAACTGGCTTCTGAGCAAGGGTGACCCATTTTCTTTAAATCCGGTTTGTGTTGTTCAGTTGCACAGTTGATTCCGACCCTCTGCGACCCCATGGACCACTGTCCTCCAGGCACTCCTGTCCTCCACCACCACCACCCCCAAATCGCCCAGCTCTGTGCCCATTATCTCTACAATACCATCTAGCCATCTCATCTTGGGCCGTCCCCTTCTTCTTTTGCCCTCTACCCTTCCAAGCATCAAGGCTTTCTCAAGTGAATCCTCTCTTCTCATTTGATGTCCAAAGTACTTTAGCTTCATCTTTATTATTTGACCTTCTAAGGAGCAGTCAGGGTTGATTTCTTCTAAGATTGACCTATTTGTTCTCCTTGCTGTCCAGGGGACTCTCAAAACTCTCCTCCAACACCACATCTCAAAGGCGTCTATTCTTCTACGCTCAGCTTTCCTAATGGTCCAGCTCTCACAACCATACATTGCCACAGGGAATACCATTGCTTTGACTATGCGAATTTTTGTTTGCAATGTGATGGCTCTACTTTTCACTATGCTCCCCAGGTTTCTCATTGCTTGCCTCCCAAGAATCAGTCGCCTTTTTATTTCATGGCTGCAATCACCATCTGCAGTGAGTTTTGATCCTAGGAAAGTAAAATCTGTCACTGCTTCTACTTCTTCCCCATCTATTTTCCAGGGACTGATAGGGCCTGTTACCATTATCTTGGTTTTCTTGATATTGAGTCTCAAGCCACCTTTTGCACTTTCTTCTTTCAACCTAATCAGGAGCTTCTTTAGGTCCTCCTCACTTTCTGCCATTAGGGTGGTATCATCTGCATATCTCAAATTGTTGATGTTTCTTCCAGCAATTTTGATCCCAAATCCGGTTACTGACTTAATATTTATGTGTTTTAATACTGTAAATTAATTATTAATATTTTTTAAACAGAAAAATTCTGTGTGTCCCCCAACTATTTTGTAAACTACCTTATGTTCTTGAATTAGCAGAAAGGTAGATTAATAAATAAATAAATAAATAAATTGAAGGGAGGGATTTCATCCTTTTGAATTTATTTCATGTTTCCTGCTAGCTTGAGCTGTGAAGCAGCTCTGGAGATTACCAAGAGAAACCCATTTTAATTCTTCGATATAAAGAATGTCCCCTTTTTTATTCATGGAGACTTTGCCCTTATTATCTCAATGAATTAAAGTACTGCTGAAGATTTGTTTTTGTTTTATGCAGTGATCTCAACCTTAGCCACTAGCAGGACTTCAGCATTTTCACAACCACATAAATTATTCTCTGAGCATCCTATTTGCAGGTTTTATTTTGCTATAAATTTGAGTTTAAATTAAGTTCCACATTTCTGGTAAAACAAAGCAATAAAACTTAATAATCACTGAAAGTTAAGTGAAACTGTGCTTTACTGGGTTCAAGTTCTCTGGAGATCCTAGAGTGCAGTAAATTGAGAACCACTAACCTAATTGGCTGAAAGACCCTGCTTTTCCTTTGGCAGCATGGCAAGCTCTAAAGATAACAGCACAAAGCTAATTTTATCCTGTCTAAAATCAGTGGAAGCAGAGATTAAGAGACCCATTAGGACACTCAATCAACCTCTTATACAACATAAGATTGTCCTCTGCACAGAACACATTCTTTCAAAACTTCAGCCCAGATATAGTGTCAAATGATAATTCATGGATATTTCTGTTGCAAAGAGATTCCAGACTTAATCCTAAAAAAATGTTCTGGTTGGTATATAGTAGGGAATGTGGTGGCTTAGTGATTAAGACACTGAACTTGATGACTGGAAGGTCAGCAGATCAGCAGTTCAAGACCTGAGTGCTGCACAATGGACTGAGCTCCCGTCTCTCTCCCAGTTATTGCCAACCTAGAAGTGCGAAAGCAAGAAATTGCACATAGATACAGTAAATAGATATTGCTTTGGTGGGAAGGTAAACCCATGTACTCCGGTGTCTAGGCATGCCTTCCACATGTCTATGGAAACGTCTGCAGACACAAACAGCACTGGCTCTTTGGCTATAAACGGGGATGAGCACCAAACCCTAGAGTTGGATAAGACTGTCTTTCAAGCAAGGGCAACCTTTACCTTTAACTAATGCAAAGTGTAAATTTAGTTTTATTTGGCAAGCCAGGAGAAGGGCCAGTCAGATGGAATAGTCAGACAACACAGCTCAGTGGTAACCAAGGGCACTCTTTTGTGGCATGACTTGTGAGGTCTCGTGAGTCATACAGAAGTGCACACACATTGTTACAGAGATACCATAGATATAATTTGCTTGCACACATATAGGATACTGCTGGAAGGATAAAGAAGCACACACTTGTTCAGTCTTCAACTGAACCTCATCTCTGCATTGGTAGGAACACTTCCTCAGGCTGGCCACCATACCAGCCAGGAATATTGGGTGACTATTACCTATACTTCTCTACTCTCCCCTCCAAACATTCTCCAGTTATTACATTTGAACTGTTATCTTGAGATATGAAGAGCAACATGAACATGTGTCAGGATCTGAGGCAGCTCTGGTATTTGCAAAATGAGTTCCTCAGAGGCAGTTTTGACACTTGCATGATTAGACACCCAGTCTGAAAAGTAACTCTAGTACTTTCAGGCTTAGATCCTCACCCTGCTATAGCTACTAGGCCCCACCTAGCAGCCCTAGAGAAGGTTCTGAACCATCATAAGCTCCATCTGGGGGTCCTGGGAAGCTGAGCAATATAATAATCTGCTCTTCCCTCTTAAAGCTGCCTCATCAATGAAGGTCATTGGGTGTGTTGTTGCTTGGCTCCTGGATTATTGCTTGTTCCTGCCGCCAAAGATCTCCTGCCTTGTTCCTGCTGCCAAAAACATCCTGCCCTATTCCTGGTTTCTGTGGAATGTTGTTGTGCCTTGAACAGGTCCTTGCTCCTTGAACCTTGTTTTTTTCCAGCCATGAAGGCACCCAACTTCTGGTTTGCTTGGACGACACCCTATTGTCTGGACCAACCCTGTATCCCCTTCTACCTTGGGTTTGATTTTGAACTTGTACCCTGGACTGTGATATGGTTACTGATTGTCCTGTTGCTTAGTTGCCTTGAGTCCTGGTGCTTGTGTTACTCCCCATCCGCCCATGCCTTGTATTCTGACAGCATGAGAGTCACCATGGCGAGCGGGCAGCAATATAAATTTGAACTAATAAATAAATAATAAATAAATAGTGTGCCTCCTGCTCCTGGCTCCATAATTCCTCATACCTATTGTATAAGACTGCAGGCATATGAGACAAGAAACAAAACAAACAAAATAAATTTAAAAACCATTATGACACCTTAAAACCAGCTACCATATTTTAATGTGAGCTTTCATAGATCAAGTCCACTTCTTTAGACATAAGAGTAAGACTACTGTACATAGAAAAAAAGGATACATGTATAGGGAAAGGGAAAGGCCATCACAGTCCATTATACATGTATGCAAAGTCTCTAAATAAGAGAGACAATTTGCAACATGTATCTACTGACCAACCGCCATCTCTTAACATACCCCAATTATTATAGTAAAAGATTATGCAACATTCTCCCTCTCTCAAGAAAACAAAAAACTAACAACCCTAAACCACTTCTTCTCCTCTGTCTAGGCCGGATGTAAAACTGGAGAAATGAAGCCACCTTTTGGTGAGTTCATTCTGCAGTTACCCAAACGACTTAATTAGCATTATATACAGCAAGCAAAGGATATTGCAGAATTTGAACCGTGCATACTGAAATTATGCAAAATATCCCCCCATAAGGGGGGAAAACATATATGGTGCACAATTTATTTTGCTGAAGAAAAAGAAAACAAGCTATCTAATCCACAATAGAGTTGTTTGGCCCATAATAGGAACACGATGGATTTATACAATAACATCCTTAATTTTCCAGACACATTCTGGGCCAAGCAGAATAGTCAGTCCTCTCAAGGGTCCTGTTCTTCTGTCCCACCAAAACCACACAAGATGATACAGCTCTGTGGTGACTTAAGAGTACTTTTCTGCAGACAATGACTCAAAGAATATTCCCACAACTTTGACAACAACTAGGATGAGAGTACACAAGCTGTGGCTCACTCTCTACAACATGAGGAGGAAATATATGCCAACCTGTATCCATCTTTCTCCTAAAATCACAGAAAGATTTTGACATGGACTCCCCCACAGGGTCAGAATTGGACTGTACTCAGGCTAAGATCATCAATAAGGGATTTATGATTTACCATACAACCCCAGCTTCAAAAATAACCCCAACATCATACTCAAAGAGGCAAAAACGGGCAAGGCTATGGTTGTCATGGGCAAATCCAGCTACAAATGGGAAGCTGAGAGACAATTGTCCAACTCTAGCTACAGATCTAACTGCCAAATATCAAAAGGAATTATAAACCCTTGTGAAAAAATCCCCTGAAAATATAGGTTAACAAATTCTGACTAACACCCTACAAGAACCCCAGCCAACCATCTTCTACCTTTTAATAAAAATAACAAACCAAGGAATCCTTGCTCTCTATCTGTGGAGCTTGGGGAATTCATTTTTATTTTATTTTATTTGGACTCCCAGAATTTCCAAGTCAGCAAAGCTTGTTTTCTGCTTTGAATATTGCCTCCTACTGCCTCTCCCATTCTCAACACTTCCAGAGAAGAATTAGCAAATATGATGTGTAAGATTTGGACAGAATGCCATAGTTCTGGTTTAAAGATTAAAGTGGGAATTTTTTTAAAGCCTTCAACTGAATGTAGCAGTGAAGGAAGCTTAACACAATTTTTGGCTGCATTATTGTTTCCAAGATGCAGGAAGTAACTCTTCTGGTACCATCCAGCACTTTTAAGACCTCAACTGGAACAGTCCATTCATTTCTGGGCAACACTGCTTAAGAAGCAAATAAGTAAAACTTGGAGGAGATTCAGGAAAAGTGTATGGCAAATGGTCTAGGATGGAAGTGCCCAAACTTTTTGCACCAGGGGCCTGACCACGCCCCCAGAACAGCTGAGCAGGCCTGACCATGTTTGCACATATGCATCAGGAACCACTCCCAGAAGTGGTTCTGGATGGTGCTCTGCATGCCACTCCCAGAAGTGACTCTGGATATTTCAGTGCATGTGCAAATGTGTCCCTGCCACTCCTGGAAGGGGCTCTGGACGTCTCTGCGCATGCACAAATGTGTCCCCACCACTCCCAGAAGTGGTTTCACCAATAGAATACAGTAATACCCCGGGTAACGCGAGTACCGTATAGCGTGAAAACCGCATAATGTGACAAGATTTTCGGGAAAATCTTGTATCGAATAACGCGATTTTCACGTTATTCGGAACAAGCGTATGCGTGGGGGGGAGTTGGATTGGGTAGAACATCTACCCAATCCAACCCCCCCCGCGCCCGCCCCCACAATGTTTGGAAAGGGTACGGGGATCCTTACCTTTTCGAAACTTCGAGTTGCGAAAGGGTAAAGATCCTTACACTTTCACAACTTCGGGCGGCTTGGAGGCTTGCACGCCGGCGGCGGTTAGGGCAGGAGATGGGGGTCTTTCCCGTCTCCTGCCCTAATCCTGAACAACACTCGCGCGCATGCTCGAAGTTGCGAAAGTGTAAGGATCTTTACCCTTTCACAACTTCAGGTGGTTTGGAGGGTTGCGCGCGCCAGCGGCAGTTAGGGCAGGAGACGGGGGTCTTTCCCATCTCCTGCCCTAATCCCAAACGACACTCGCGCGCACGCTCGAAGTTGCAAAAGTGTAAGGATCTTTACCCTTTTGCGACTTTGGGCGGCTTGGAGGCTTGCGCGCGCCGGCGGCGGTTAGGGCAGGAGCCGGGGGTCTTTCTCGTACCTTGCCCTAACCCCGAATGACACGCGATCGCGTGCCTACCCGGGGGGGGGGGATTTCGGACAAGCCAAGCCTTGCCTCGGCATGGTTTGTCCCTGACGTCAGGGCTTTTTTTTAGCATTGTTCGATCAATGTATCGAACGTTAAAAACCGGACGTTATGACTCGTGGAACCATGTCATAACGTTGTCCGGGGTTCTATTGTATGTTTAACTAGGTAAGAATGGAATGCTCAGTGATAAGATGATCTGAATAAATGGCAAGATGAGTAAAAGAGAGACCTACCAGGCATTACCAATTAACTAAGGCAACAAGATCCTCCCAAAGAGTGGAAGATGATGGACCACAATTTAAATTGTATAGTAGCTTAAACATTTTATATGCCTCCACTCAACAACAACAATATAACTGCATTGGGTTAGATCCCAAGTTGTTCCTCTAGGAACAAAGTCTTCTTTTATTAATCCAGGAAGGTGGAATCAAACACTCCTCACTGTAAGAAAGAGTGCAGAGTTTTGACTCTATCTGACTCCTCCTTTCCCCTGAAGGACACATGGAAACTGCAGAAGAGTTAACTAATACTAGTGTAGCCTTATTACCTCCCCCTTCTTCCTCTCTTATATTCACAGTTCTGCTCTGTGCATATCTGGATTAAGCCAACCATATTTATGCAGCATTTTCCTAAGTGCTCAGATCCTTTCATAAACACTGTCTCAAGAATCTTTACAACAACGCTTTAAGGCAAGCCAGCGTTATCTTTAGGCTGTTTTTAGTCGATCAAATAAACTTACAAGTTTATTCCAATGTCGTGACATCATATGCCCCATGACTTTCCTTCTACCTGTACCATGCCAAATGTGCTCCATAAGATTCCCAAGTTACTGAGGCTAATAAGAAGGATCCTTTACATGAGGATAAGTCTACTTGCTTGCCTTTGTTTGAAATCCATGATAATGAAGGGAGACGCAAAGAAGAGGGACAATATTTCCTCCAGCCCAATAGAAAGAAGACATTTAATTTCACCCTTTTCAAAGCAATTAAAAGAGTGTCCCCAATTGAGTTTTAAAAGTTAAAAAGAAATGTAGTTCCTTACAAAACCACCTAAACTGCTAATGCTGTCTTAGAAGAGACATTTCCCCTTAGTTTTACATGAGATAAGAGAAATGCCTGCTTCCGATGAAGCTTGTTAATTCAAGCATTTGAATGACATGCAGCATCATGACATTACTAATATTTTATTTGAACGCAAATGTGCCTAGTTGGTGGAAACTGAGCGGGATCTGGGAGTTCACAAGTGAATGACAGTTTGAACCTAAAACTTGATGCTTTTAGCTAATGTAAGAATCTGCTGTGCCTCTGTCAGCTGTATTTGTAATGAATTGGCTTTGAAAGTTCACAGTGAGTGGTTTTAAGAGACTTTCCCCTACAGAAGTCATTGTGTAAAACACTACAATGTACAAAGAAGTTGTCACAGTTTTGTGTGAGAAAAGGTTTCTCATTATGAAATATATTTGTGTTATTGTGGTGATTAGGGGGAGCGGCAAGAACATTTGTACAGTTTATTTTTCTTCTTGATTATTTCAGGAAAAAGCACTTCTCATCATCTGCCAGACTGCATACATATTCATATCTGGGAGAAGTAAATAGCGCACTGATTTCATAATATGTCTCAGGGAGCACAACTGAATCATGGATATCACAAAATTATAAAGAGGAAGAATGTAGAGAAAGAATAATATTCTGATATTCAAAATGATTGCTATGCTTATTTACATCAACAACCTTGTAATATTGGTCAGTGTTTTATACTACTGTATTCCCATTGTGCAGTCTGGTGTCTGTGGCTAAAAATAGTGCTTCACTTTTACATCATCTAGTTCAGTGTTTCCTAACCTTTGATTTTTTGACTTCAATTCTCAGAAGCCGAAGTCAATTTCCCAAAGCACTGATCAGCCAATATTCTGACTTAGGCTTCTGGAAACTGAAGTTCCCCTGTGGGGCATGGGCCCCACATTTGAAACCACTGGTCTAGTTGAAGCCAGAAGCAAGATTTGTCTTGGGAACCTTCCAATTTGCAGGTTATTCACAGTCATTATACTGTAACTGCATGTATAAGATGAATCCATACAGGATAGTAAAATAAAACAGAACCAACAGAACCAATTAAGACTACCAAAAAGAAGATTTTTTTTCATGGGACAGAAAGTCTGTGAGAATTCCTTCCTCTGATTTTGTGTAGACCCACTGCAATATTGACAAGCCCCCCCCCCCCCCAGCACTAAACAATCCAGGTAACAATGGGCATTCTGTAGTAAAACTTTTATACTTTCATAAAAGCACATCTAATGTTAGCACATTTTAAAGAGAATTCCATTGGTTCCTGAAGGAAAATAAATCTGCACTCACTTCTTCTGAATACCTTTTGAATATTCATTATTGACACCAAGCAACCAATATGAAAATATGAACTTCCAAAATTGATGCATTAAATATAGCTTTGGCTGTGTGGGAGAAAGTCTCTTTTTTGCTGATGGGTTCGACCTGGTGTCCACATACCATGGGAGGTCTTGGCTTGTGTTTTCAATTGTGGCAACAGACTGCATATATCAGACTAAGAAACTCTAAAAACATATGGAAATGCTACAAATAGTTAAGTTGATTACATTATTTAATCATTGGCTAGCAATCAGCAACCAACAGCCACTCTAACTGCTGAGCCATCACTGAAAAACCACATTTGGCTCCGAAACAGACAATTCTAGATAAGCATAGCTATAAAAACACACATTTAATCTGGACAGGTTCAATGATAAAATATGGGAAACAGCCTTAGAATTATTCTATCTAGCCTACATGTTTCTATCCTGGCAAGCACCATTTCTCCAGGTGTTCATGACATAGTCTTTCCATGTTTATTTCCCAATACATCCAACTGGGGAGATCAGGAATCAAACCTACAACATTCCACATATAGAGGTTAGGTTATATTACTGAGCTGCATAAAGGCTATTGCAATGTATTGTACTTAATGAAAAATACCTGCAGAGCATCTATTTCTTCATCCTTCTTGAGATTCTTCCCCAGTAGTTCTGTAGATATACAAACAAATATTTAAAAGTTAAGGATAATGAAAATGATCAGTGATGCTAATCCAGAATTGCCTCCAAACAAATCTCAGTCAGAAAGTGAGCCTCATAATTTTACAAGAAAGCAGCTCAAAATGAGGCTAGAGTTCAGTAATAGCATTATTGTAATAGCATAATAATTACAAAATGGTTTGTAGATTAATTATAAACACCAGAGCTAGTATCCTAGGATCTTGGGTGTGCAGGAGACCAAGATAGAAAGTCTCAGATTTTTTCCACATTCTTCCATGGCAAAAATACCATGTGTAGCTCCCACATACGACTTGCCCAAACAAATATCCCACTCCAGCATTTCACAGTTCATGCAAATAAGCCACCCTCAGGGAGCTTCAGACATCCATCTGTCTGTCCATACATCTGTCCCTTTATCTAATTTATGTATAATCCAGTTACCGCAAGCACTATGTTGGGTGGTTTATAGATTAAAATGGAACCCACAAGACCCCACATAGCTACCTACATTCCATAATATGGCAATACATAAAAATACAATAAAAAATCCTACAAGAAAAGGAAATTAATTAATTAAAATGAACATCATCCTGGAGACTCCATTTTGAAGGTAACTTTGAATAATTCTGTATTTAAACAGTTCCCTAAACATACAGAGGAAAGGAGCCCGGCAAATCTCACTTGGTAACTTGTTACAGAGGTTGGGGTATGGGGAAAATACCACCAAAAGACCAAATTTTTGCAGCTATTGTTTTGGCATCCCTTACTGTAACCACTTTTTGCCTCATGGAATGGGTAGCGGATTTCTGAGAGAGACATTCTGATAAATCAAAGTCTAAACTGTTCAGGAAATTGCAGCACTGTAGGAAAATAATGCTGGACTAGGTATGTCCTTTGTCTCACGAAGCATGCCACATCATCTTCTAGAAACAGAAGTGCCCACACAAAATAGAATATGAAGTGCACTGCTTTTAAAAGGTTACTTTTTGGGATGACAATCTCAGAATCTTCCATAGATAGGCTGACACAGGCAACCTGAGAAACAACAATGTCCTGGTTTGAAATTTGAGGAGTGTGATCTTTTTCTGGCTTGGGGGCAACTAACCAGCCTGGCTTTCTGCTTACCAGGATCCATCTTCAAGGATCCTCCACAAAGCCAAAAATATTGGATAACAGAACCATATTTTTAAAAATCTGAACTCCTTCTCTTTGAACTCTGAGTAAAGGTAAGTGGACATCTCAGCTTCCTGAGCACAAAGTGAACATATTGGTCCTTTTTTTCAATACAGGGAATAAACTTATTGAAGAAAGAAACTTTCCACTACTTTCCTAGATGCTCACAATGTATATCAGTGCCACTAAGAATTGGCTATCATCAATCAATAAATATGGATAAGTATTTTTGTATGCTCATTGCCAATAGAGGTGAATGGAGACACGGTCTGCTTCACCCTATAAACCAGATTAACATTTTGAGAGGACAAAATTGATAGGGAGTTGAAAAGGACAGCCATGGAACAGAATCTTAGAACATTTGTCAGCACAATGTCCTGTTTTATTATACTAATAAAAAGAAAGCACTAGTTTTATCAATCCCTTGTTTAAACTGAAGCTATTTAAAACAAAATCAAATCTGCTTCAGTTGCTTTTTCTTCTTCTTTGTTTAGTTTACCCCAAATCAACAGCAAATTCACAAGTCTGTATGGAAAATACAGGACCTTATTTTAAATCAGCTTGCAAGAAACACAAAAGCAGATCACTATCAAGGAGGCTGGCTTCCCTCAACTCCTGACATGAAGTATGAAACACAAGGCTTCTGTCTTGATTTGCTGCCATCAGCTGGTGCATAATGGGGTAATTCACGAAGTTACCCACAAAATGGCTTCAATCTCCCCCGGGTCAGTAATCCTTACATGAAACTCTTAGGACAGAACTAAAAACTCCACTGAAGAAGAATGGATATCCTTTGCGGTTGGACTCAGACACTGAAACAACCTGCCAGTCGGCAAACAAATTCCCAAATATGACATCAATGAAGTTTTCACAGTCCTTTGCAAGTCTTGATTATATGTGAAACCACTACACAGGTCACAGAGAGAAACTCTGTTCACTCCTGTTTTTCTTCTCCAAAGCTCTGGTTTTTTGTGAATGTCATCTGTAGTCAAATAGGATCACAGAAGCAAACTTAGAGAATTGACTCGTTTATTCTTTTGGGCTGCATCTGAGACACACATATAGAAGCTTTGAGAAAATGGGTTTTCCATTAATATACTGCAACTTTGATATGACAAAGAAGCCATTCAATTTGGTATCCATAAACCTCTGTGCTGAGGTGGCTAAAAAGAGTGCCAAGTGTGATAGCAAACTTTGTGATGTGGAACAGCTGCTCACTAGGACCTGAATAGAAAGTACCTGTTCAATTTAGGAGAGGATGCTGAGCAAGCATTCGTTGGTAACAGGCCTGGAATATATTTGAAACTCTCTCAAATTATGCACTCCTGCAGCCATTAAGCTGGTGTGTGCATTTTGAAAATTCCCCTTGCAGTGAATGAGTCCAAAATTCTTTTTATTATGCTCCACAGCTAAAATCTTCTTAAACTGCCTATGATTATTATTATTATTCAAGTGCCACTCTGGATTTTGGCTATCCTCATGGCGATCAGCTACTGTATGAAGATTGTCCTGAGAATATAATGCAGTGGTCTTCTGCATCGCAGCATGACACCCATACCCCTGATCCAGTTCTGCAAGTCACTTCCTGGTCCTGAGCCCTTTTGGCACACAAAGTCCTCATCAGCCCCAGGTTAGTATTGATGAAGCTGCTGCCCTCTATCAAGATGGATTCAAGTGGGATTTAATCCACTTGGGGACCCTCACCTTTCTCTGTGGACTTCGCCACTCAAGTCCTCAGGCTTATCAGATTAGTTAATCGCCGCCAAACAATCGGCATTGAGTCACTGGCAGTAGGGTCTACTCTGTTGCCTAGGATTGCATAAATATGTTTATGCTTAGGAAATACTCTTGTAAAGACAATATGTCATGCATTTAATCAAAGAGATAAGAGAAATTACATGTTAACTAAGTTTTTGAAAATAAACTTTGGGATGATAGGCTAGCCCCTTCATTGCTTTGTTTCCATCCTATCCAGCTTTCCTTGAGTTAAGGACTATAAATAATAATTTTGTGTCAGAAATTATCCTGGGTTGAAAGGATTTTTGCAGGAGAAACTCCACTCAGGGAACTAATAACTGGTTTCACTCTTTCAGGGATGATGGTGCTCTAATTTTGTTATCTTTTATAATATCCACTGTCCTAATATTTGTTCTGGTATTGGGGCTGCAGTGGCTTAGTAGTTAAGATGCTGAGTTTGATGACCAGAAGTTCAGCAGCTCGAGACCCGAGTGTTGTGACAAAATAGCTCCTGTTGTCTGCCCTAGCTCCTGCCAACCTAGCAGTTTGAAAATAAGAAATTGCAAGTAGATAAATAGGTACAGCTTTGGTGGGAAAGGTAATATCTAGTCATGCCTGTCTCATGGACATGTTTGCAGATGCAGACAGTACTGGCTGTTAAGGTGTGTGCGGAATAATCAAATTTGTGGATGACTCCACTGCCAAACAAGTGGATGAAGCTCTTAATGAATCATGCAAGATTGATTCTGGCTGTCTGAAACCTATCCCCACTGAATAAATCTTTTTGGCTGGCATTAAAGGTAAAGGTTTCCCTTGCTCAAAAGCCAGTCGTATCCGACTCTAGGGGTCAGTGCTCATCTCTGTTTCTAAGCCAAAGAGCCAGCGCTGTCTGCTTCTGCAGACATTTCCATGGTCATGTGGCAGGCATGACTAGGCACATGGAACGCTGTTACCAGAAATACATTGAGCTTTTCTGGCAAATAATAAATGAAATAAGGTAATACTGGACTATTTGGAAGTCACTTAACAGCCTTTGAAGCAAAATGAGAAGATCAAAGAAAATGGGGCTCCTTATACAGGAAAACGTTCTGTGAATGTGAAGATATTCAATCAATACAGCACTTATGTGCATACAATACAAAATAAGATCAAATAAATGGTCAAGATAAGGCTATTAAAGGAGCTCTCTGCTTGTCAAAAACAGTCTAATTATGTTAACATTTTAATTTGCTTTGAATTTTACCTATATTTCATATGTGCCCATAATTTTAAATTGTGCAATGGTCTGATATGAATTAATAAAGAAAGACACAGGGATGTCTTTATGGTAGCCCAGGGATGGCCAACCTTGGCACTCCAGATGTTCTTGGACTTCAATTCCCAGAAGCCCAAGTCATTACACTTGCTGATCAGGGCTTCTGGGAATTGAAGTTTAAGAATACGTGGAGTGCCAAGGTTGGCCATCACTATGATAGCCTAATAGCCATGGAACTACTTTCCAAATGACTTATGCTTGACCTCCTCAGTAAAGATCTTGAAGAGAGTCTTGAAGACATCCCTTTGATCCTGCCTTTCTTTAGTAAAATAAATGGTGTACTGTTTACATTTTTTTATCCTAACACACCTCTTGAGACATTCTGCTGTAACCCCATTGTAATTCCCACCTACAAAAGACCACCATTTAGCCATGTCTGCATTTTATCTCCTTTATTCTTGAAAGTCCTTAATACTTCCAGCAATATATAGGTCTTGTACTTAATTCACTTTTATTGTATTTATATATACAATCTACAAGTTACTCAAAAGGCAATTAACTGAGCAGCTATAGAGCCAAGCCAACTATGCAGTTCTATTTGTCAAGTAAAGTATGCATTTATTGCTACAATTGCAGTGCAGTTGAAAAACTGGACTCTCAGAGACACGTGCCTATCTGCTGTTTGCGGTTTCAGTCTACAGAACTGTTCTGCCACAAGTCTTCCCTCTTACAGAATGGGATCCAGTTTGAACATACGAATTTTGGCCAGAGCTGAAAAACTGCTGATTGCTGCAGAGCATGAATTCACCATAATTCATAGAACTGTAGCAGAGTTTATCAAAATTGTCAATTACACCTTCTTTCTCTGAGTACTGCCCCCAGGTACATCATTTTCATGTTAATAATGCCTTTTACCCCGCTGTATGACATATGCAAATCACTGTAGACAATACAAGAACTACAACTGATTCATTTAAAATGCAACCAAAGATCTGTATAGAAACCAAGTTGTTCAAGCATTTATTTCTGGATATATTTCTGGTAGCTGGCTGGATGGCTCAGGGATGGGAGCCATTTCAGTTCCCCACTGTGCATCCCTATGTGACCTTGTACAAGTTACCCATTCTCAGGATGTCCCTAAAAGAAGGGACAGGTAAACCCTGTCTGACTACTAACTACTTTAAAACACCCAGAAATGAGTTGCCATAAATCAGAATTGAGTCGACAGCACACAATTATTATTTTATTATATTTCTTGTAGCCACTTGTGATTAAGTGTAAATTATGAGAAACATCTTTAAAATGTTTTGGAATCTTCAAAATGTATATATTTTGGCTAGCCATAATTCAAACAGAGCAAAACATTGCTGTAACATATCTACTTCAGTGGTGGGCATCAGCAGGTTCACACCAGTTCACCAGAACCGTTAGCAGAAATTCTGGCTGCCCCCACCCATCCAAGTTTTGAAATAAAGTAGCCCTAATTCAGGTGCAATGCAGGGCTTTCCCCCTGGCCACGCCCACCATACCACTGCCAAAGTGTAGCAGTAAAAAATTTTCGAGCCCACCAGTGATTTACTTCCATGTTTACTGATAAACATCTTGGCAAGTTATAGAATAATTATACACGTCAGCTTAATGACCTGGTGATGTGTTTATATCTGGAAAGCTGAAAAGCTTATTTTTATTTTTCCTGATAAGAATGTCCATAGTCTTCAGACCAGTGGTGGGCAGTCAAAAATTTTACTACCACACTGTGGGTGGAGTCTACGTCATGGGAGGAGCCAATGTCATGATATCATGGGCGGAGCCAACGTCATGACATCATGGGCGGAACCAACAACATGGGCACAGCCAAAGTAAAAAAATAAAAATACAGTAGACATAAAAATAGAAATAAAAACACATAAAAATACAAATTAAATAGACATTAAATAGAAATAACAAACAAATAAAAATTAAAATTAAAAAGACATTAAATAGAAATAAAAAACATAAAAATACAAATTAAAATAGACATTAATTACACATTAAAAACACACTACATAAAACACCCACCCACCTCAACCCACCCCAAACACAAACCCTAGTCACTTACCTGGGGTCGGGAAGCAGCAGGCGGCAACAGCAGCAGCATAGCCTGGAGTAGCATCGACAGTCAGTAGCAGTCGGCAGCCTCAGAGCTACAAGCATCCAGGCTAAGGAGTGAGGGCTTGCACCGGGCATCTGGAGTGCAGCAGTCTTTTATTCTTCTCTGGGCAGGTTGAGCTTGGAGTTAGGTGGCCTGGAGCTTCCTCCATCACCAAACCTGCCATAGCTGGGCCCTGTCCTCTTCCCTCAGTAGGTAAAGGGGCCCAAGGGTGTATTGACAGGAAAGTCCTCCTGGTCTTTTATCCTTCTCCAGTATGAAACCTTTCTCCCTCACAACATAACAATCAGCAGAAGTCTTGAACATACAGACAGTATGAGGAGCATAGAATCTATTGCATGCATAATCAAAAGAAGTTCGAACTGGGACCTTGCTTTATGCAAAGTCTTGGAGTTACCTAATATATAAGCTACACCTGTGTTGTTACAGTTGCAGAACCCTTAAGGAGGTACAGCTGTTTTACATTAAGGCATACTATCCTAGAGAACTGGTTAGGCAAACACTTAATACCTAACATCTTTAGCTGTTGAAAAGTTGCAGAGTATTTTAGTGAGATATATGAGGTTATTATCAACTGAGTTAGATTTTTTTCTAAACCAAAGTTTAAAGCTTATTCTGGCTAGTCTTTCTCACACTAGGTCAGATGGAAGGAACTACAGAATGAACTCACCACAAGGTGGCTTCATTTTGGCAGTTTAGAGTCTGACATAGACACAAAAGAAGATTGATTTTAGGCTGAATTGAAATGCCCTTTCTTCATTTTCTTCCTGTTCTGGGATGTGTGGTTATGGGTTGACATGGTGGCAGTTGGGATGGGTCATGGAAACTGGTTGAAGGATTGGTCCAGTTCTTGTTCTTGTTACCTAATATTTTCAAATTCACCCTTTAGTTTGAGTCATACAACATGAGGGAGTACTTTTAACAGATTTTGAGATTTATTACTGAATCAAGATACAGAGTTCTTTAACTTGTTCTCTCTTTGCATTTTTGGCAGCCTAAAATTCATCTCTTTTTCAAAGTATGCAGAAACCTGTAAACTGGTTAAGATTAGTCATTAAGGACTAAAATACTCTGCAACTATTCAACAGTTAAAGATGTTAGGTACTAAGTGTTTGCCTAACCACTGAGTTGGTCACACCAAGTAGGGCGGTATAGAAAACCAATAAATAAATAAAAATAAACCAGCTGTCTAGGATAGTATGCCTTAATGTAAAACAGCTGTACCATGTTAAGGGTTCTGCAATTGTAACAGCACAGGTGTAGCTTATTGATTAAGTAACTCCAAGACTTTGCTTAAAGCAAGGCCACCAGGCCACCAGGCCCACTGAATTGTAGCTTTTTAGGAACCGTTGTAGTACATCAATATAGGTAAAGGTATTATTAGCCGTGAAATACCTCCACACTTTAGTTTTCAAAGTTTTATTAAATCTTTTCACCACCCCTGCTTTGACTTCATTATTGGTGGCAAAGTAATGGACACCGTATAGTTTTAGCAATTTCTTTACATACTTTTTTAGGAACCCACGACCACGGTCTGTTTACAATTTTCCAGGCTTCCTATTGTCTTGCCTGAAAATAGTGTTGAACGCTTGGGACACTTCTCTGCCTGTCTTGTCTTTTAGAGGTAAAGTCCAGGCATATTTAGACAGGATGTCTATCACTGTTAAAATCTACTTGTAACCCTTGTTGCACTTGGGAAAATGCTGCAAATCTACTAAATCAGCCTGCCACTGGGCATCTTATCCAGAAACAATAGTCTTGTTTCTTTTGAAATGGATCCGGGCTGATCTATGTAGCGTGTAAGCATCTTGGTCCGAAAGCCATTTGACGACCTCTCCTCTCTTCAGGCCTTTGCTCTGTTTTTTGGCCTCTTGAAAAAGAGGGTTTATGCCAGTGGTGGGCAACCAAAAATTTTACTACCACACAGCGGAGCCAAAATAGTGAGTGGAGCCAACGTCATGATGTCATGGGTAGAGCCAACATCATGACATCATGGGCGGAGCTAATGATGTAGGTGGAGCCAACGTAACCCCCCCCCCATAAAAATAAGTACACATAAAAATACAAATTAAATAGGCATAAAAATACACATAAAAACACATAAAATACACGTTAAAATAAATACACATTAAATAGACATAAAACACATAAAAATACAGATTAAATACACATAAAACACATAAAAATACATGTTAAAAATAAATACACATTAAATACACATTAAAATACACACACACACACACACACACACCACATCCAAAGGTGAGTCACTTACCCTGGGGAGTAGGCTATAGGGAGTTTTAGGTTAGCAGCTTCTCTTCCTCCTCCCCGCTTGGGAGGACAGCAAGGAGGCTGCGCAGGCGCACCAAGCGCTCTAGGCGTGCATCCACACCAAGTGCTTGGTGCACATGCACAGTGGGGGAACCGGTGAAAAGGTAAGCCCCCAAGGTGGTTCCCCCCACCCTCCTGCCCACCTACCCACCCCAAAAAAAGCTGCTGCCGGTTCTTCGGGACACTGGGAAAAGTTACTACCGGTTCTGGCAATCTGGTGCGGAACTGTAGATGCCCATCACTGATTCATACACCTGTTAGGGATATATGCCAGTGTAAATGTAATAGTATAAACTGCAGTGGACATATAGAGAGAGAGAGAAGTCCCAGTTTCTTTACAAACAAGTGACTTTTCCTGTTTCAGTGCATTTTAATATAACCTTATATGCAGAAGAAGAAGAAATCTCCAATGAAGCACAATGAATGGCACTATTTTAAAAACTCAGAAACAGGCACATGACTTAAAACAACTGTCATAACATTAATGTTATACAGCTTATGAATAAATGCAAGGATTAATGTTTCTTTGGTCTTAATCCTTTTTATTAATGAGAGTTAAAATTCACTTTTAATTTTAATGTTAAGAATTAACACCAGGCAACTGTTACTAGAAGAGGAAGAAAAGTAATAAAGTGAAACTGTTTTCAGTGTGTGACTGGAAGATACAGCTGGGAGAGGCCTCCAAAGGTAAAGTTTTCTTTGGAGTTATGTTCAGATGGCTAATGGTTTTCATGGCCAATCTCACAGGTCATTGCTCTTTTAATTAGTAGTTTTTGCTACACATAAAAAGCCTCAAGTAATTTTTAGTACTGATTGCAGCTGCCTACTCCATTAACAAATTGTTGTATTAACATTCCTCACCTTGGACTGTCTGTCTTTAAAGGTTTCTTTGGCTCTCTTTCATAGATTTTAATTAACTCTCTTTTTACCCCCTCCCACTACGTTCATCATTGTAAGCACTGACAGTGCTGAGAAATGAAACAGTTTGCATTATTATCTCTTGGGCCAGTAACATTCTCCCCAATACACAGAAATATAAGCACACTCACTCAGAAGATACCTAGGCATTTTGCTATTCACTCTCCTTCTGCTCTGCAACAAATCATAAAAGTTTAAACTATACCTCCTCCCCCGCATTAAATTTCTGCCCTGGATGCTTAGTCTGTACACTCAAGACTCAAATGTAAGATTCCACAGCTTGTTTTGATATTGTCACTGTAGCTGCTATGGCATTGCAGGTGGAGTTTTCCAAACACATTTCTCAAATATTTGTTCCTTTAGCTTTTACTAGCCTAGAACAGGAACATGTGGAATTCTGACAAATGGGATGGAGTAAACAGATTCACCAGCTTTGGACAAAACATGCTGCCTTCAAGGTTTTCATTCCCTAAAGAAGCAACTTATCAAAGGTGAAGGAACAGAATGTACTCCATATACTAATAATTTCAGCTTTAGCAACACTGAAGATTCCATTCTATATCCAAAAGTTCCTCCTATAAATCATACTCTGCAAGATATATATCTGTGTGTGAAGAACAGTGTGTGTTTCTGAGATAGAAAAAGAGAAATACAAAGAAAAGAGAACAAGAAAGCGACACATATTCTGTTGTATAATATAATCTTCATCATGCATACTTTTGAAAGAAAAAGTAACCTCTCAGTCTAATCTTTGGATCATAGCACCGTAGCACTAGAAACCAGTTCTTGGTAACCAAGTTTTCCCATTTAATGAATCTAAGGCAAAATGAAATGTCTAAGAAACATGGAAACTTTCTCCTCTCGTGCTCAAGAGAATCCAAACCCACACTTTGTGGCATGTCTGCCAGCAAAGTCAACTGTTTCTTGTGTTATTAGGGACTGAAAGGGTATCAGAAGGTAATAGACACCTGTGCTGAAACACCTTCACTTCTGCCAACAGAAGGCACCTCCAACTCAACTCATGGCTGAAGACAGTCTGGACATCTCCTTAATCAATTCTATGCACCTCCTCCAGGCCAGCAGAGGAAGGACAGGCAATAAATTATCACAAGGAGCAGCAGCCCAAAGTTCAAATCCTGTCCAAACAAGCTATCACCACCCTTCTACCAGGGTCACCCTGCCATGTTCAGCAGTAACTTCTCATCCTCTAATGTTTATCCCTGCTGTTCCAACACAACAGCCACAGCCTTAGCAGTTTTGCATTGCTTTGTCTCCATTTCCTGTCCTAGTCATACTCCCCATTTGGTTTGATCTGATCCAGGAAGAGCTTTATGGAAAGAACCAACATTCTTGAGGGCACACAAGAACAAAACCAACTTAGAAAATGGAGGAAGGAGCTCACTGGACAAGGAACAACATTAAAGGAGGATATAGCTGAGGAACTCAACCTCCCCTACGTACTTGGAGGACCTCTGAATAGGCTGAGGTTTGCAAGACCATCATGTTCAAGTAGGGACTGCTGGCAGACAACAACACACTGTGTGAATGTGGAGAGAGACAGAATCTGGCTCATTTACTGGTCCTCCAAATACCACCAGAAACATGCACCATTGAGGACTTAAATTTAGTCAACGACAAAGCCAAAAAGTGGCTTTATTTTGGCAGTCCAGGGTTTGTTGTGGACATGAAAGAAGATACTCTCTTACCCCCAATAATGCCCAGGTCCCTAAACCAAGCAGGAACCTGCAGCAGCAGCCCTCATCATGACAGCAGTGCCTACCATCATGACTGCAGAAGCCTGGGAAGCAGCAGCTGAGCTTTGGTAATTTTTAGTCCTGGCCTAACATTATTGGCAAGGGATGGGCATCACCGCCTAGTTAGACCGCTCAAGCTCCCGTGCCCCGACAAGGCTCTCACCTAGCCTAACATTCTCCACTACTTCCATTTTACTATAAACCTACCGGATTATGGCACCTTCTTGTGCAAACATGTGTTTAGAATGTCAAATTCCTATACTTGGAATCAGACTGTCTCTTTTTAAATAAATGCTCTGTTAAGATTTTTTTTTGGGGGGGGGGTTATTGTTTGCATATCAGCAATTGCCTTGATAAAAAGAAAGTTGGTCTGTATAGTTTGCTTAATTAGAGAGTCTGTGCAGCAGTTTCCCTTTTTCTCTGCTGCTCCTGTTGCTTTCTGCACCACTGGGCTTAGTTTTCACTCATAAACGGGAAGGCCCACAGGCTGCTGAGGACTGTAGGCTAAATAATTGCGACAATCTGCCCATTGTCAGAGATCATATCCAATGGGGGGTGGGGTGGACAACTTGTATTCATATGAAGCATCCTCTCTGTAAATCACAAAAGTAGGTCACACTACAAACACCTCTAAGGGATGCTTTCAAAGCTAGGCCTCAAAGTAGCCTATTTTAAAGTAAAAAAAAATAGTTGAGTATCATAGCTGCTGGAAGCTGTCTATTGTGCAAATCTTAAACAGAGCTCTCTTGAATGCAGAAACATTACCATTTCAGAAAATGATTTAAAGCCTCCACAAACAACATCAGAGAGAAATAAAAAGTTAATTTGCTTTAATTCACCTAGTACAAGATTTAAAAGCTAATTTGTCATTCCTGGTTTCAGAAAATGATACTGATACTGCTTACGGGCATGGATGCTATAGAAGAATAATGGTACAGCTCAGACAAAACGACATGACAGGAAATTGAATGCCTCGTTCTTTAGAAAGTTTTGTGTCTTAACATCCTAGTTTTGTTTTGTCTGCATGTTTTATTGCCTATTCATATTTATGCATGTCAGAAACTCTCCTTTCGGCGACATGAGAAATTGAGATTATCTCGCCTCTCCCCACCTGTCCCTTAAAATTGTTTGCTCAAGTTGATAATTTTCTCAGGAGTAAGAGCTAGAACCCTTTGAAGGCTGTTACCAAGCAAAAAACCAGTGACCAGAGTTATTTTAATAAGTATTGTAAGTCGAACATGATGCCTGAGCAGGCAGGCATGCTGGAAGAAATTGGAATTAAAGTGAGCAATAAGAAACTATGTTCTTTTCTCAGAAAAGTGGTTATTGGAGGTCTCTGCACAATATTTTGGAGTAATGATTGCTCCAACATATGTTACTCTGTAGTTTTCCACGCTAAGAGCATCCATGCTTAGAAAATCCAAATTAACAGTTCCTCTTTCCTTGAGAAAAATCTATCCTACAGCTTTGACACAAAAATGCAGAGAGACAAATGTAATAATATAGAATCAGACACACAGGGTCTGGTGGAGAATAAGGAGAGGTGATCCTGTTACATTGTTACAACAGTTGTATTCACAACTCTTTTCTATTTGTTCTATAATATGGATGGAAAACCTTTGCTCCCCAGATACAGCTACCGTCAGCCCCAACCAGTAAGGCACTAAATACGGAAGGTGCCAAAAATTTATACACTACTTTAAGAAAGGAAAAAACTGTATTTAAAATATATACTATTAAGAAAAGATGAATACAAAGTCACGTTTGAATTCTACAGTTACAAGAGGTACTCAAAGTTGTTACTATCAGTGTCCAGACACTTCTGATTGCAGCAATTACTGCTTGAACAACATTGACATTTGCAGGATGGATTGCATATTACATGTTCCCCAGGCTCGCAGTTTTTTCATAATGAAGAGTAATAAGGAAGTACATGTAGTGTGTGCATTTTATGTTTTTGGTTGATACCAGTTTGTCATTGGCTCTCTGTTCAGGTTTTCAGATTTCCAAACCTTGTGTTGCCATTTCCATAATGTTCTCTGCACTTCTCATGAAAGAACTCATAGTTCTCCTCGCTCCATCTTTCTCTCTTCTATTAGGACTATTAGAATAGTATACTGGTCTATGGGTTAAGGCAGTGTTTCCCAGCCTCTGGTTTTTGGACTTCAATTCCCAGAAGCCTAAGTCAATTCCCCAAAGCAATGATCAGCCAATTTACTGACTTAGGCTTCTGGAAATTGAAGTCCAAGAAACAAAGGTTGGGAAACACTGGGTTAGTATATATTACCTAAGCACGCTTATCTTCTGTACCATATTTGTGATAAAAGTATATGGTTAACTCAAGGCAAACATGATGTTGAACTAGATAAGTTTTCTGTCTGATCCTTGTGAGAAGGAAAACAGAAACTATTTATTTGGGACAAAAAAGTTTTGGAAACTGGCATGAACTTTTGATATTGCTTAAATGCAAGAATATCCCAAATGGGCAGTATAAAAATACAATAAATAAATAAATCTAGCTAATTTTATAATGCAGAATTATCTATGGGCCCATGGTTTCTCAAATTTGGGTCCCCAGGTGTTCTTGGACTTCAATTCCCAGAAGCCCAAATCACCAGTATGCCACAAATAGTTATTTATTTATTTATTAGATTTATACAACCACTCTTTTCGCCTAAGCGACCCAGTGTGGCTCACAACATCAGTTAAAACCTATACCCAGTACTAATTAAAACTAAAGACTGTAAAACTATCTAAAAGCGTTTATAAAACCTCATCAATCACCTTAAAAAACAGGACATCCAAGCAGGACTAAATAAGGACACCTGGGCTGGCTAAATAATCCAGCAGGGCTGGGCTGTGAAGCCAGTTGTACCCCATAACTGCTGGAATAGCCACATTTTTAAGGCCTTCCTGAAGGGAAGCAAATCTATCCACTCCCACATTTGTTTAGAGACAACTGAATAATGTTAGTCAGACATTCTGGGGCATTTTTGTAAGTAATCATAGTGTCTGTTACAACATAATGCAAAGTTATATATTTCAAGCCCTATCATAAAACCTCCAAACCAACAAGAATTGAGTACAGTGGTTGAACACAACAGGCAGTATCAGGTGTTGGAAACCAAATGCTATATTTACCTTTTGCACTGAGGATTTGACTTTTACGCTGTTTTGAAAAAAGCAATAACAAGTGAAAGCACATGGAAGGTTGTGCTTTTAATCTGTGAACCATTTCCCTGTGTTGCACTGAACAAAAGTAGCGCATTGATCTAATCAACTGTCACAATGAGCTTCATTCTTACCATGGTTGGCTAGAAAGTTTTTACTTTTAACATGGTTGACTAGAATGGTACAAGACCTTAGCTGCTTGCCACGTAGGGAGACTTCTGTAATGTTCAAATGTCCAGTTACTTCAACTTTACACCTGGGCTAAGTTCCAGGGCTCTTTAAAGCCTTAGTCCAAGTAATATGGTTCAGTGGTTTTACTCCAAAGACTTTCAGAAACAAACTGTTGTTCACAAGTTTAATTAGAATTAAATGATGCAGCAGACAGGGTTGTGGGAAACAGACCTTTTATTACACACTTTGTTAATCCTGTTCTAAACACATGTCAACAACCTAGAACCTTGGCATAGCTTTTTCTTCTCAGTCCTCTAGGATCATAAGCAACTGTGTCTAATCTTACACAAAGGTTTATTTTCTGCTGTTCAAGTCATTATGCTGTCTAGGAGATGCTTCAATATCAGATTTGAACATGTTGTGATTTAAGGTTTAAAATGGCCATGAGAATGGAATGGAATCCAGCCTGTTCAACACAACCTTTCAAACACATGTGGTATAGAATTGTGAAGCCTCAGAGGTGTTCTCCTTATGCTTCTTTATTTATCAATGTTTTCTGTACTGAGGGCTGCAATTTAACTAAGGGCTAAAGAGAACTACCATCCAGGGGTAAAAATAAACATCTTCTTCTGTGTCTAGGCGAGATGTAAACCAGCCAAAATGGAGCCACCTTTGGTAAATTCATTTCCACAGTTCCTTTCACCTGACCAATGTGAGAAAGATTAGCCAGTAACACAAGGTGGCCTTTACCAGAGTACTCCTGGTTGTGATTCAAAAATACCACAATCTTTGAGGAGACTCTTTCTGTGTACTCTAAAAGAAACATCTGAAAATAGAGTTATTTTCAAAGAGTTTGTGTGGGAAAAACCAAGGAAGAGGAAGCAATAATGGGCTAATCTCTCTACATTTTCTGTGTAGCTTTTGCTGTTTTTTCCCTACCTCATACGCTGCTAACTAAGAAAAATAATCATAATTCCAATATACATAATGCCATCACAATACACCCTGAGTCAGAATACAGTTGAGTCAGAATTGTTTCACTGAAAACATACTCCCCAACTTTCTAGGAACAGAATTACATTTAACTATAATGTTCCAAAAGTTAAGCTATTATTTACTAAGCAAATATATATGCCTACAGGTTCAATCATGTGGTAGACATAAGTAAACAGTTGGATTAGTGTCTACCAGAAACAGGAGATATAAAGAACATTATTCAAATCTCTGTAATCTTCACCTCTTTGTTGCTTTCTTATCAGTGTTCAAATTTGCTGTCTTCTTATAAGCAAGGATTCAGTGTAAGCCAAAGAACACAAACATTTCTGAGAATTATATCAGTTGTCTTTGCATGCTGCAACATACACATGCAACAGTTTAATACAGAGGTGAGTCTGTGCATGTGGTCTGGGAATGTTCTGTCTTTAACAGTCAAACTTTAACTATCAATCAATCTGGCTACAATTTGTTCAGCCATGGTACTTTGTGCATAATGATGTAGAACAAAGCAGCAATTTTAGCATGTGTTGTATCTCTACCAATACAGCACTCTCTCAGACTCATATCACATGAACTAGAAAGAGGCATTTTGTCTTTTTTTAAAAAAATTAAAATGCAGCTGAAGACACAGTATTCAAGGGAAGATTCCTACAGATCTGACCTCAAAAGTAACTTAACTACTTTTAATGACCTGCTCCTGCATGAGTATATCCAAGATAACAGTTTAGCATAAGGATTAGAACAATAATGAATGATTCCTATGTTTGCATATTTTAAATAAATATGCTCACAGTTTCTTTTAGTCTTTTAGTTTCTTTTCCCCTGTGCCTACACCAACTGCCAGGGGAAGAAGAAGGCAGGGCAGGATGAGGACCTTGCCGCCCCTCCCCCTGTGCCTACACCAACTGCCAGGGGAAGAAGAAGGCAGGGCAGGATGAGGACCTTGCCGCCCCTCCCCCTGTGCCCACACCAACATATTGTATTGTAATGTAATGTATTGTCTGTAAGCCGCCCTGAGTCGCCACGGTGAGTGGGCGGCAATATATAATAATAATAATAATAATAATAATAATAATAATAATAATAATAATAATAATAATAATAATAATAATAATAATAATAATAATAATAATAATAATAATAATAATAATAATCCAATTCTCCAATTGCAACCTATTAAACCACAACAGGTTAATTCCCTCTTACAATACAAGGCAATACCAATCAACACAAAGAAATGCCTCATAAAAAGCATATTCGTCCCCACCTTATGTTGGACATGGAAATGGACACTTACAATAAAACATAAATAAAAGTTGGTCACCATGGAAATGAGATATCTGGGGAAGGATGCTGGAGTGACTAGAAGGGATAAAATCAGGAATGAGGTTATAAGGGAAATAATTAGAATACAGCCAATCTTGCACTTCATACAGAGACAACAAAATAAAATTGTTTGCCCATTTGGAGATAATGTCTTTGAATTTCATACCTTACAAGGCATATGTTGGATGGTGGAGGCCACTAGAAGTGCAAAAAAAAAAGGAACCTTGCATCTCCCTCAGTAAAAGAGGAAGCAAAGTAGAAGAGAGAAGAAGAAATCCTTTGAGCACCTTTTATCTATTTAGGCTCTCAGGTATCCCTCACCAAGTCCAAGTTTGAGGAGGCGGATGGGAAGAGTGGGCTTCAGGTGGAAACATGCCCATTGAAGGGAGGGCTTTTACAGACAGGTGGAAAAAGGAAGGCTCTGCAGCTCCTCCCAGTATAGCCTTTCCCTTGACTCAACCCTTCTTATGGCATTTGCAGCATGTTCCTACATGCACATTTACTCAGAAGTAAGTCTCACTATATTTACTGACTCCCAAGACAAAACAGTATAACATTTAACTATACCAAGATGTATGCTATTTCTCAATTACATTATGGAATTACTGTACAGCTCAGTGCAAAAGTCCTTCAGTTTGTTTTAGAGACCCAGTTTAATGGGACTGATTTAAATCAGACTTGGTTGGTTTTAGTTGTTAAGCGAGGCGACCATTCAGATAAAATTCTGCTCTTTAAGTGAGTTAGTCTCTAAGCGAGGCGCTCTTTATGCAAGGTTTTACTGTACTGTGATTGAAGAGTAATGAGACGTTTGTCTCACACTGGAGATAGCCTTGTGACAAGAAGCAAAATCTCTCTTCCCTCCATCCATTTCCCAACTTCCTTTCCACTATCCTTAAAATTTCCCTTCATTGTGCTCTTTTTGAAATATTCTGGACAGGTCAGATCTCAACCCTCCTCATACTGATCTGATTTGAATCTAATCTGAGTTAGATCCAATCTGGATTAGCCCAATTTGTCACCATCAGTTCAGGAATTAGACCAGGGGTTCCCAACCTTTTCAAGCCAGGGGCTGGGTCACGCTCTCTCAGTCAACTTCGCGGGCTGGACAGCCATTTTGCCTTGCCTGCATGATGGGAGTGGCCATTTTGTCCCAACAGCTCAAATAAGCAGCCATTTTGTTTCTTGAATGCCACTGGAGGAGTGGGAGCACATGAAATGGCTTTGCAGGCCAGATCTGGCCCATGGGCCTTAGGTTAGGAACCCCTGATTTAGACAGACTTGCTGCACAGTGCCAATATTCTGTGGCTTTGTTTTGTCTTTTAAAACATCCATTCCATTTCTCTGTTATAAACCTGAGTTCAACATCCCACACTTCCAATAACAGGTCATGCAACACCCCCTTTTTATGGCTTATAAATATACCACACAATACAATTGTGCTTTCCCAGAAATACATACTCTTATTTCATGCTCTTATATCAGTAAAACTCTTTCTAGCAGGTGTTCCATATATTTACACGTTACCCAACATTTTCACTTCTTCCCAGATGGGGGTGGGAAACAACTTTTTTTCTTCACAAATTCTGTATTTCTTAAATATCTTACAACTCCCGCTCCTACCAAAGTAGGCATAAGTTTCATGGCTTGAGGGTGGAGGACCGAGTTTCAATATCTCTATCTATCTACCATAGATTTCATATTTTGTGTGTCCCTTATTAGTTTGTTTTATAGCTGTGTACTTTTTTGACTAGTATTGGTGTTTTGTTGTTGTTGTATCATGGATTCATCTTTTGCTGTGGACTATTTGTTGCTTTGGGTAACATCTGAGGGCAGAGAACGAACCGTATATGCTTCATCCAAAATTTATTTTATTATTTACAAATCGTATGTTACCCTCTATTCTGCCTTTAGAGAATCTCAGTGCTGCACAACAAAGTTAGGCACTATTGGACTTTGCAGTCAGTATAAAAGAAAATGATGTTAGACTGTATCTGAAAATCTTCTCTGCTTAGAAGAGACTGTTTTCTATTTAACTAGTCCTGGCTGTTAAAGGCAGTCATATATGGCAGAAGCTACAACACCTTTTCAGTTGAGGATGGCAATATTGCTGAGGTTTAGAAGTACATAGATTAGTTATATTTTGTCCTCTTCGTGGAACTCTATTTTATTTGCAGATTCCATTTTCCCAAACACATTTTTAACACAAAGCACTGGGAGCTTTTTCGTCCTTTTACCACTTTGTAATGATTTTTTTTATTTCATATAAATACCATTGTATCAAAGGATGTAAAATATCTCAAAATTTTGAAGCCCCTGAAAGTAAAAGGATTTCCAGATTCCCTTTTCAATGGAGTGGGTGCTGTGGTGGTGATTTTCTCTCTCTCTCTCTCTCTCTCTCTCTCTCTCTCTCTCTCTCTCTCTCTCACACACACACACACACACACACACACACACACACACACAATTTTTGTTTCCTTTCTCGTCAAACCTAATTTAACTTTTCTGCCTCATGCACACTGAATGCACCAAGTATGAAGTATAAAATGTATCAGCATATAAAAATCTAAAAAGTAAAGGTCTCCCTTGCTCGAAATCCAGTCATGGCCGACTCTAGGGTGCAGTGCTCATCTGAATTTACAGCCAAAGAACCATCGCTGTCTGCACCTTTAGATGTTTCCATGGTCATGTGGCAGCCATGACTAGACACCAAACACATGGAACACTTTTACCTTTCTCGCAGAAGTGGTACCTATTTATCTACTTGCAACTTCTTGCTTTTGAACTGTTAGTTTGGCAGGAGCTAGGACAGCCAACAGGAGCTGTCACTCATGTCTTGAACTGCTGACCTTCCAGTCATCAAATTCAGCATCTTAAACCACTAAGCCATTGCAGTCCCTTCCCACAAGGACACCCTCACCTTTTTCTTTGTGTTCTCCAGGCAATAATGTTTTGCGAGGTGGTGGTGGTGGGGGAGTGGGAAACAAAAACCAAAGCAATTTCTTTAGACTTCTGTATAACTTTGAATTTTGGAACTGCCAGATGAATGGAAAGAGTGATGAAATGCTATTCACTCTCAAATATTTAATTTTAATTTTAATTTAATAGATTTATATAGTAAAGGTAAAGGTTTCCCTTGCTCGAAAGCCAGTCGTATCCAACTCTAAGGGTCAGTGCTCATCTGTTTCAAAGCCAAAGAGCCAGCACTGTCTGCTTCTGCAGACGTTTCTGTGGTCATGTGGCAGGCATGACTAGACACCAGAGTGCACGGAATGCTGTTACCTTCCTACCAAAGTGGTCCCTATTTATCTACTTGCAATTTCTTGCTTTCAAACTGTTAGGCTGGCAGGAGCTGGGACAAAGACGGGAGCTCATTCCATCCTGCAGTACTCAGGAATCGAACTGCTGACCTTCCGCCTCACAGTCAGCGTCTTAGCCACTTGAGCCACTGCAGTCCCTTAGATTTATATACCACCCTATCAAATGGACTCTGGGCAGTGTACAAAAGTTAAAACCAATTTAAAACAATTTTTAAAAACTTAAAAACATAGCAATATTACCACCCGCTGTGCCATTTACTATCAAAAACAAATATAAAATCTATAAAACCTTAACATTAAAAAATTAATTACAGGAAGGGGGAGCCTCAGATGAGGCAGAAAGGGTAGCTTGTTGACAATCCTGGCCCCCAGACCCATTTTGCCATCCACGTCTTCAATTCTTTTCTAAATGGTAGCAACTAGGCCTGAAGTGGTAGCCATGTTAGTCTGTGCAAGCGTATACCATGATATCCACTCTTATGTCTGCTGAAATGGACTTGGTCTTCGAAAGCTAACATTAAAATACAGGAGTTAGTCTTTAAGGTGCCACAACTTTTTTTGCGTTTTGTTTTGTTTACTCTCTGATATGTTCACTCTGAGTACCTGCAGGCAACTACCAGATCTAGAATAATGACCTCCAAGAGCATAAAGAGGGAAAATATGGGAATGGTGAAGGAACAATTGCTATGTCTTCATTAGAAAAATATTGCCAAAATATGTCCTGGACCAACGGTTGTTACCTTTTCCAGCAACTTAACATACAAAGAAACCAAGAGATGAAAGAATCTAATTTAGTTAAGACCAAGTTAAACATGCAGTCCTCCAGATCTGACTGGATTCTAAAAGTAAAAACTATTTCATATCAATTCTTAACATACCCAGCCACAACGGGCTAAATCCAGTTGCTAATCTCAGCTATAATAGACCATTGCTGAATGTTAAATCAACACATATAAATCCTATTAATTTAAAGGCTAAAATCCAGCAGTATATTGCAACTGGAGTAGGCAAGTTGAATTGATGGAATTTATGAAAATGATCACTCACTGAACCTCAACTGATTCAAAAGGCCTTCTCCAGTTGTGTATCATACTGGATTTCAGTTAATAAAACTCAGTAAATTGCATTAAAACAACTAAGGAGAGCATTGTTGCAGGGTTTTTTTTAAAACAACCTCACATGCAGTCTGTAGCTGGAGTAACTAGGAGAAACTTATCTGGGATGGGGTGACTATATAGCAGTAACCAACCATTCCTTCTCATTTCTGAACTCAAAGAAAGCCCTGTCTCTCTCTACTCTGTGTTCTTTCCCTCGCTATAAATTGGCTTAAATCGTTTGTTGCTGTGGATTTGTTTGGTTAGATGCTAGCATGCATGAAGTATAGAAAGTAGCATGTACACATCTGTAACATCAAGTAACTGTAAATAAAGAACATTTTTATTCTTTCTCTTACAAATTTCTCAGAGTGAGTTTTTGTGATTCTGAGTGCCACTTAATGAAAAAGGTGTGGACGCTAAGAGACCTGAGCTATTCTCCTCTGTGGGTCTCTATACTTTTACTGCACAGCTAAAAGGCATTTTATAGAAATTCAAAACTGTGCACTACCAATAGGGTCTAAATCACTTGTGTGTTGAAACAAAGACGTGGAAAATACATAAATAAAGAAAGAGATTGGCAGACAAACTTAGATCGTTCTTAGTTCTTAAAAAATTAAGATTTAATTATTTATGCTGTTAGAAGTAAACAGTATCTATTTTTCAAGCAATTAATTGCTAATTTTAAAACTTTAAATCAGGGGTGCCCAAACTATGGCCTGTGGGCCAGATTCAGCCCCTGATGCCAATTCATCTGGCCAGTGCCACTCCCAAAAGTGGAAGTAAAATGTGCATGTGCAGAACGCTACCGTAAATGCACCCATGGCTTTGGTAAATGCACTTACGACAGCCGCAGGTTCATTTACAGCAGTGTTCTGCACATGCATGGATGCATTTTACTTCCATTTCTGGTGGGAGGAATCACGTGACCAGCCCACTGAACCATGTGACCAGCTCACAGCCTGAAAAGTTTGGGCACCCCTGCTTTAAATTATGTTCACAAATCAAAGCTGACAGATATTTGGAGATTTATAAAGCAGTTTTCACAATTCCCATTTGACAAAATTTTAAATATCAAGCATTTAATCCAAAGAAAAATGTATATATAATCTGATCTTGGAGTACAGCAGCTTCCCATTTATGAACAGGAAACTTACAGAGGTTTATTTAACTTGAATATGTTAGTTAAAGTTCTGTATAATTTGCCAAACATAAACCAAAGCATTTGTAGTAATGGAAAGAAAACAAGCCAAATTAATGGAAGCTGTTTGCATTAAAAATAATTTGTGTAAAGACAGGAAATGCTTTCTCAAACTTTTTCTAAGAATTGGACTTATGTTCTCAACATTATAATTAAAACATTCAGACTAGATTTTCTTGGGAATTATATTGGTAGCAGAAGGAGGCAAATTGGTACCAGACAACTCACAGCTCCCACAGTGAAATGCAAAAAGGATACCTAGTTTTTCAAATTTTCCATTATAAAAAGTAAAATAGATAAATGGACAGCTAGCCACTGCTGAAGTTGTAAAGCACAGGTATAACCACAAGTGACCAAGCTGCATTTTCTCTGTTGCAAACAGACTTGACAAAAGTCTTACGAAGAGGAAAAGTCAGATGCTGCAGAACCTAAATTTGTGGGTAAGCAGACTATAAATAAGGGACTGCAGAGGCTCAAGTGGCTAAGACGCTGACTGGAGGCAAAAAATCAGCAGTTCGATACCCAAATACTGCAGGATGGTGTCATGGGAAGAACCCTATTTCCTTAACGTGTCCAAAAATGGAGGGACTTTGGTTTTCCTCCAAAAATCATTTCTTCTCTGTGTGTCTAATAGACTGGTTGTTTTCTAGTTCAGTAAAATTCCATTCTCTATCTCTAGCTTAGCTGAAGCTGTGTTTTGTCTACACAAAGCTGTGAGTCCAGCAGGTGTATAAACAATATCTTGTTATGGGAAAGTTCTCCTAGAAGAGCAAGGAAGAACTCTGATTGGAGGAAAGTAAATCACGTTGGGCAGAGAACTCCATTTTGAGTAAGGGGAGACAGTTCTGTTTTGGATACCAAAGGAGCAGGATACTCTGGGAATATTGGTTTTTATTCAAAATGATTACTTAGGACTATACTTTGATTGCTGGACTGATTCTTATGCTACTGAAACTAATCTATGCTTTTTATGGACTATGCTAATGAAACAATAAGCAACGTTTTTCTTCAACAACGTCTTTTTATTGGGTAAGAGGTGATACTACATACGCACACACTCCAAATTCGCTATCAAATATCTCCCTAAGTATTTTTCTTTTCCCCCTGGCATTCATAGTTTTGAATGGGCCCAGGAGGGGTAGCTAAAAGGTTGTTGTTGTTTTTAAAGCTGGAATTGCAGCCCAGTTCTCTTGCTAGGTAACTTTGGGGAGTTCTGAGGGAGCTTTTTGAAAGATAGAAGTCCCAGAAAGGAATGTAGGGAGGCCCAGAGTAGAGCAGGACGACTGGATAGGCTGACAGACAGCATGAGCTCCTGTCTTTGTCCTAGCTGCCAACCTAGCAGTTCGAAAGCAAGAAATTGCAAGTAGATAAATAGGGAACACTTTGGTGGGAAGGTAAACAAATGGAAACGTCTGCAGAAACAGACAGCGCTGGCTCTTTGGCTATGAAACAGAGATGAGCACTGAACCCTAGAGTCGGATATGACTGGCTTTCAAGAAAGGGTGACCTTTACCTTTAGACTATACACATAGCACGAAGAACTCCCTAGCGCCATGATGGCAAACCTTGGCACTCCAGATGTTCTTGGACATCAATTCCCAGAAACCCAAGCACCCTGTGAATCCACACTAATGGGTTTACTGCGATTCATCCGGCCCACGCTGCCCTCGTCGCTGCCGGAAGTGGAAGTTAAACACATACGGGCACGTTTCACTTCTGCTTCCAGGAGCAACGAGGGCAGCGTGGGCCGGATGAATTGCAGTAAACCCATTCATGTAGATTCACAGGGGGCTTGGGCTTCTGTGAACTGAAGTCCAAGAACATCTGGAGTGCCAAGGTTCCCCATCACGAAACTAGCGTGTCTCCTTTGTTCTAGGTCTTTTCTATGTACTATTATCTAATAAACAGATGCTGCCAAAATTATTATACCCCATTTTCAGAACTTTCCTATTGAATTAACCTACTGTACTTCAGTATATTCTGGAAATACTGGATTAAAACTATTAGCTGATGTTTATGAGGCAATATTAAACACTTTTAAAGAGCTGGCCTCTTCTCCCCTTTGTGCATTTAGGACTTCCAGATCTTTTTCATATAAATTTTCAGTGGGAGGTGGGGGTCCGCTGGCAATTATATAAGTTTTATTTTAAGCAACTTTATTCTGTAGCATCTAATAAGAATAAAAACAACACAGTTCTGTCCCCAGGTTTACGAGGATAGGACTCAAAAGAGATGAGGAGTAATGGCTGTTTGATTTTTTAAATAAAAGGATGCTGGTGTGATAAAATATTTTAAGATAATCTCTCCATTGGTGCTTAAGAAGTTGCACAGGGAGAATGAAAGTAAAATATATCTAATTATGACCACTGAAGCGTGAAAATATTAAGTATGGATTAGCAATTGACAAGGCTAGAAAACTTGTTTTTGTGATAGAACCTGTATTAAATTTTTTCCAACATTTTAAATTGTACAAAAATGACAAAATATTAATGATAGTCATGGAGTTTGTTAAATGTTGAGTAAAGTATACACATCATACATCCTTTCTTTACTCACCTATTTTTATGTCATACCTTTTGGTAAGTATTAAATACTAAACAGACATAGAGTGCACAACCACAAAAACAAGACTAATCCTACAATTTACCTTTCATTTTCCACAACAGTGCTAATTCAGACTCTTGTCTTAAAATTAATAGAGGCAAAACCAAAACTCAACAACAACAATAATCCATAATATTAAATAATTAAGTCAAATTCACCCAGGACCTGAATCTTCACTCATCCAGAGTAGAAGACTATACCGGCTGGAATTTTGCAAATAGTTTGTAGAAGCAGGTTTAGTTTGGCAAGTTTAGGACACACTGCAGCCAAAAACCATAAGCAAATCACTATGTGTCCATTTAAAGAGAAAGCTCATTGATCAGTAATTCAATCTTAGACAACTGCTTTTTTACCTTTGAGATGAGTGCCTCTAACATTGTTTGGACAAATTTTATTGAAGTTCCCATTTTTGTTTCATGCAATAAAAGGTGCCCAACCTAATATTGTTTTGTAGGAGGCTGGAAGTCACCCACCTCCTTCTAATCAGGCAAGATTTCAGGATACTCTGTCTGTACAGTTTCCTTTGTTACCCTGAAAGGGATTTCAATGCCAGCATCAAAACATAGATCCTATTTACATTTGCAATTTCATATATAGTTACCTAGGAGCAAATCCCATTCAACTCAATCAAGCTTCTTTGTGAGTAAACATATATAGGATTGCTCTGCAAGAAGTCTTAAATGAAAATAGAATGCCAATGTAAACAATAAAAATAATAATTAACAATTTTTGATAATATTACTTATTTCAAATATTGTATTAGATGGACATTAGAAACTATTTACTTATCTTATTTTGTGGCATTTGTTTGCATGTTTTCTCCCCCTTAGAAGAAAACTCCAAAGGCAGAAATACATTATTATCTACATTAACTTATCAAGTTCAACATCAAGTGCTTGGCATGTTTCCTGGAAAACACAGGATACTACTTTGACTGAATTTCAGGCTAAATACAAAAGTCATAATTCAGGATCAAATACTTTTAAAATACAGCAAACTATGAAATAGTTCTGTCAAGGTAAAATGAAGTACATATTGTGATGTTCATATTGTGATTTGTATTTACCATCTCTTGTCACTTTTTAGTCACTTTATAGCAAAGTATGCAAACAAAGCAATTACTTAAATATATTGCTCACCGGAATCTTGTAAACTCAACTCTAAACTATTCAAAGAAAGCCCTGGTCAAGAAACCCAGCACTCAGCCTGGCCTTCCAATGCCTGTCCCACCTGCCTGCATTCCTTCACCCTGAGGTATATATTAGGTACAGAGGTACAACCAACCATGTGTAAATTAATGCCATGAACTCTCACTTTTACGATGTCTAGTCATGCCTGCCGCATGACCATGGAAACGTCTGCAAAAGCAGACAGCGCTGGCTCTTTGGCTTTGAAACAGAGATAAGCACTGAACCCTAGAATCAGATACGACTGGCTTTCGAGCAAGGGAAACCTTTATCTTTACCTCTAGATTGTAGCCTGGATGAAAATTTATCTCTCTAGCACCTATACTATGCTTATTTAAGCCTCTCAGATCCTTAGGAAGATAGGAATTGTTCTCTGCCCTATTTTTCTACAGGACAACATTTCTGGACTTCCACACTTTTCCTCAGAGACTTGGATGAAAGACATCTTCCTTTTCCCTGGGAATCCAACTTTTCTAGAACAATTGGCAATTCTTCTCAATGGCTCTGGCCCTCAACTCTCAATGGCTTTCAGTCTCCCTTAATAACTATTTAATGTTCCTTTTCCAGGAAGACAAAGGTGGAAAGAATCTTTAAATTCCTGGACTGCTAGACCTTTTATAGCCTATAAAAACAATGCAACTGCTCACCTGGAAAAGAGGATTAAAATATTGTATTGCCTTTATCACAAAACGTCTTCCAAGAATAAAAAAAAATGGTATTTTATGTTAATTGCTTTAAACTTGAGATACAGAATTATAGCATATATGTTGCATACCAAGATTATGCTTCCTCTCTCATGTATTTCTAAATGCTACTGTTTTGCTTATATTTAGAATTTGGCTCTTTGTCCTTTTTAGACCTCAGATTACTGAAATTATTTTATGCTACTCAGTTCAAGTTGCAATTTGGAAATAAAAGGGCTGATGGCATGGAAGTATTGCACACAGAATTGTCTTGTGTAACATTAGTCCCAAGTTGAAAGTAACACCTGAAGTAGCCACCGAGTGACAGTTACTGTATTTTGCTTTTCATTTGCAGAACTAGCAACATTTTGCCTTAAGAAGTGAGCAAAAATTGCAGTGATTAAAATCTATCTTTGGATATATTATGCTATCTCTTATCTGTGTTTATATTTTGATAAGGAAGCAGCTGTGTAAAATGCTGTCCAATACAATTTAAATTGTTGTTGTAGAGCCCCCTTTACATGAGCTCTAATTAGCAGTCTAATGTTAAGCAATTTCATTTGTATACTTACTCAGTTTTTTTGCCAATGTTTTTGAATAAACCTTAACTTCAATTCTAACCAGGGTAAATGATGCTGAGTCAACATTTTATATATAATTTTTGAGGAGTCATTAACTTGACATGCTTCTTGTAACAATTAAATTCTAAGAAGTCTGTAGCAACAACAAGCATTTTGCTGACCTCGGGCCATGATCTTATTCCCTCTGTGTCCTCTCTTGATCTCATCCACAGTTTGTGAGACATTACTGTTCAGCCATGTGTTCCCTATATGCAAGTACAAAGTTGTAACTTCAAACTTTGTACTTGAGACATTTAGTCTAGCACATGGCAAAATGGACTTTGATGTTGACAGATTCCAGAAAATGGGGAGATGAGACAGCAAAGAAAGTATCTGTGAGAACAGAATAATTGTCTAAACAGATCTTCGATATGGCTTTTCATGTTCTATTAATCTTCCTAAACTGTCTGCTGCTCATAGCGCAAATTTCATAATCCATGGAAGCTCGTTGGTTGGGTAGAATTGGTAAAAGCCACGCTAGTTCACATATCTTGAAAACTCTAGGCTTGGCATAAGTTGGTTCCAACATGAGGGCACATAACAACAAACCATGAAAAGTGGAATCTAAGTAATCCTGTTGTGCAATATGGAATGAATTGTGACAATTGATTTTCTTTGAGCAGTTATAGAATTTGTAGATGAGAAGAGATGGCACGCCTCTCTAGCACTAGGAGGAGGGCCTTCTCCGTGTCCGCCCCAACCCTCTGGAACCTCCTGCCCATCGAACTGCGCCTGCAGACAGAGCTCTTGCCCTTCCGGAAGGGCTTGAAAACCTGGCTGGCAGGACATATTTGGGGACCAGGGAACACGGGTTCCCATACTAAGTGGCTTACTTAGGGAGTGCCACTTTGGATCTGGACCAGGGGGATACTGGCGTGTAGTTTGCACTGTTTTTACTTCAAATAATTTTAGATAATCTTTTAAACTTCATGATTTTATGTTTTTATCTTTTACCTCTGTTTTATGACGATGTAAGCCGCCCAGAGTCGGGTTCTCCCGAGTGGGGCGGGGTAATAAATTCAATAAATAATAATGGCAGTGTGTGTAAATAAGATCTGTGTGCACTGAACTTAGAAAGGATCCCAAGTCTCTCTTCAGAATGCCCCCCCCCCAACCTGGATGGCTAAGCCCGTTCTTTTCCCCAACCCCAGCACTGATGACAGCATGGGATCAGTGCTTGGGTTGGGGGAAAGAACAGATTGCACCCCCATTCTTTTCCCCAACCCCAGCACTGATACCAGCATGGGCTCAGCGCTTGGGTTGGGACGCTGATCGCCCTTTGCTTGGAAAGCGAACCTGCATTCCCTTCACAAGCAAAGGGCGATCCCACACTGGGAGTGCCGGTTTGCTTGGGGAGGGAATGTGTGTTCCCTCCTCAAGCAAACCAGATCTTCGGAAAGGGATTAGGGCTTTTTTTTAACATTGTGCAATCAATGCATCGGACAACGTTAAAAACCGGATAACATTATAACTTGTGGAACCAAGTCATAACATTATCTGAGGTACTATTGTATAAGAATGCTGATTTTCAGTGTGAAATTTTTATGGGAAGCCACAGATAGATGTAATGTTCTATTTGTTGTATTACTTCTTAGAACTACTTCCATGCACAGCAAGACTGAGCTATTAGACACCAGGTGCCCTGGTGGCGCAGTGGTTAAACTGCTAAACTGCAACCAAAAGGTTGTTAGTTCGATCCTGGCCAGGGCACAAGGTTGACTCAGCCTTCCATCCTTCTGAGGTCAGTAAAATGAGTACCCAGCATGTTGGGGCAAAATGCTAATAAACATGTGAACCGCCCAGAGAGTGCACTTTGCTATGCACATTCATGATGTAACAGTACATATCAAGTTCTGATATTAGTCCAATCCACCCCCTATTTGAAGGTGCTATGAAATATGTACCAGACATTTCTTGCAATAATAGAACAAGAAAAAAAGTTAAGCTTTCAAGGGGAGGAAATAACCACAGATGGGACCGGACAGTTAAATAAAAGCTTTGTTATACAGGGCAGGGCACACAAATCAAATCCTTCTATCATTTTTCCGTTCTTAATTTCTCAGGAGGGTCACTTCATAATACTGAGGAAAGCACGCTTCCTAAAATTCTAGCTTTCTTTCTTTCCCATCTCTCCCACTTTTCTGCTATCCCACCTTTTCTCTCCATGTTCTAAGCAAATCCCACCTTTTATCAACAGTCCTCTCTGAAATCCCACTTAGGAAGTCGCATCCTTGCACACAGGGACAAGGAATCATTATTTCCCTTTCCATAGAAAAAGGTGAGGCATTTTTTTGGAGTTCTAGGAAACAGATTGAGAATGGAAACTATCTCTAGTGCAAATAAACAAATCTGCACAAATCGTATTTTAGCACAAGTTACACAATATGACACAAATTTTGTCAGACCAGAGCCTTCTTCTTAGGAGCCACTAAAACATAGTTTCTCCCTCTGCTACTAGGAACAGTAGAAAAGAGCCCATAGCCCATGGGAGAGGGCCATGCTATGACTCCTGATTCCTAGCACCTGGAAACAAAGACAGTGCTGACATGTTAGGAACTAGGAAAGAACTTTCCAGAACTACTACTACTATGATTTAGGGGGGGGGAAACCAGTATGAATTATGAAGCAAAAGCTTTCAAACTCAGATCCTTTAGATCAGGGGTTCCCAAACTATGGCCAGTGGGCTGAATCTGGCCCACAGCATTTAATAATCTGGCCTGTGCCACCCTTGCCACTCCAGGAAGTGGAAGTTAAATGCTGACTGCCCTGAAGACTAATGTCTATGGTAACAGTCTACTGCCAGTGACTCAATGCCAATCATCAGGCAGTGGTTAACTAACCTGACAAACCTGAGGACTAACATCCTTGGGTGATGGTCCCCAAGTAGATTAAATCCTATTTGGTTCCATCTTGATGAAGGGCAGCAGTTTCATCAATACTTGTCTGGGGCTGAGGACTTTGTGTGCCAAAAGGGCTCAGAACCAGAAAGTGACTCATGGAACTGGATCAGTGGTAAGGGGGTCACGCTGTGATGTGGAAGGCAGATGAAGGGCCACTGCATTATATTCTCCGGACAGTCTTCATGGTATGGGTACACAGAAAGAGCCTCCTCGAAGACTGTGTTATTTTTGAACCACAATCAGATATACCCTGGTAAAGGTAACCCTGTGTTGCTGGCTGATCTTTCTCACACGAGGTCAGGCCAAAGAACTGGAGAATGGACTCACCAAAAGGTATCTTCATTTTGACAGTTTCACTTCTGGCCTAAACACAGAAGAAGAAGAAAACCAGTTCCATCCCTCCTTTGAAGAATTTCCATGGCAAAGCCAGGAAATTGAACCCGGATCTCCTATATCCTAATCCATTACTCTGTCTACTACACCCCTGAGCCCTGGTGGTGCAGTGGTTAAACTGGCAAAAGTTTAATCTGCACTCTTAAATCCCAAACATTTCTGCACCATTTCTGTTGAGTATATAATGGGTGAGTTGTAAAGGCTTCCTGTGACTCACAAAGGTTTCTGGAAGGGCAAGTGCCAATAGAGACTAATTCCACACACCTATAAATGAAAGACCTCACTGTGAGAAAAATGCTTAAATCAATGTTGAAACTGTATATCCTTTAAAAGAAAAATCCATGAAAAACACAAATATGACGTCATGCCAGCATGCTCTTCCAACCACAATGAGACAATTAATGACAGCTTTGTCATGGAGAAAACCTCACAAACATACTTGTGGGTTCTTTTTAGTGTATTTCCTGGAGCAAATTTCCATAGGCAGATTTATGACCTTTCTGAAGCTGAGAAGCCACTTAAAGAGTGTCCTGGGAAAAAATAACAGTATAGTACCAGTTTTTATAGAAGTAAGCAGTGGAAAAATATATCCACTCATATTAAAGTGATGACAACAAAGACATTTGAAGAAGTACTTCTGAAGCCCAGATATAGTACAGCATTACAGGCAACTAAATTGAGTTCCAGCATCAAGCTATCTTTCAGTGAGGATCGGGACAGCACGGTAATATTTAAATTAACAGGATCAAAATATTCTGTTTGTACAAAATAACAAGTAATCAAAATTTTTTACAGTGTGAGCTTTCACTGTTCCTTATAAAGGAAATAAGAGTTTTGCTTCAAGAACACACAACATGCTCATCCGTTGTAAAACAATGAAATCGGGCAGCATAGTATGTGGAAAATTAATAATGATCCAGAATTCTACAAAGTCTCCCTTACCAACTATAATAAAATTAAGTGTCAGTATTGCTGCACTTAGCCAAGGTGTGGAACACTCATTAGCCTTTAATTTAGGCTCACAATGTATTGAATTTAGAAAATGGGTCATACTATCAGGCCAGTACAATGGTACCTTGCTTAAAGAGCATAATGTGTTCCACGGGATTGCTCTTTAAGCGAGTTTGCTCTTTAAGTGAAACACCACTGTAAGTGACCAATTGTGACTTCTGGCGGGGAGGGGGACTGCGAACCCTGATTTATTTGTTAAGCGAGTTTTTGGTTGGTTTTAGTTGTTAAGCGAGGTGACCATTCAGAGAAAATTCTGCTCTTTAAGCAAGTTACTCTCTAAGCGAGAAACTCTTTATGTGAGGTTTTACTGTATAAAGAACCTACAAGACTAAAGAGAGAGGGTGAGAATAGGAAAACTGTGGTATTACCTAGCATGGCTAGCATAGAGAATTTCTAACTAGTCAATAAAATATGGCTAAGAAGTAGCTCATACTATCGTTTTTCTCCCTGCTACCAGTTGCCTTCATTTTCTGAGAAAGATGAATACTGTATGAGAAAATCACTCTGTTGCTGTGAATGTTTCCATCTATCTTGCTACAGGAAAATGTTAAAGTTCAAGCTCCACATATAAAAGCAAATCATGCAGATTAGCTCAAAAACCTAAGTACTATACCCAACTGTTAGTCCCAACTGGAGTCTACCTATTAGATCAGGGGTTCGCAACCTAAGGTCTGTGGGCTGGATCCAGCCTGTGGCGCCAAATAATCCAGCCCCATCCTTGCTCAATCTGCCCCTGCCCCTGCCCCCGCCCCCACCAGCATCGGCTACAGACTCATTTATTGCTGTAGTAAACATGTTTACAACAACCGTAAATTAGTCTGCAACCATCATAAACATGTTTACAACATGTTTACAACCGTGGATGTTTTATGGCAGCATTTATGGTGGGGGGAACCACCAGTCCGGCCTGCTCAGCTGTCTCAGGGGTGTGGCCTGGCCTGTGGTTGAAAAACATTGAGAACTCCTGTATTAAATGAATGGACTTACATTAAGTGTTGACTTACTCACTGATTTAATATATGTATTGTATCTGAGACTGATAGCTGGATTAAGATTGAGAAACAGAAGTTGATTTAAACCAGGTCAGAAGATTGGCAATCTAGTCCTGTATTGCCTCTACCAAAGTGAGGGTATTTAAAGAGTGGTTTTACCAGTTCCAGTTCCATTCCTCCTTTGGAAAATTTCCATGGCAAAACCAGAAAATTGGACACAGGCCATGCACACAGTGTGGTAGTAAAATTTTTTTGAACCCACCACTGCTTCCAAAGTGGGTAAATTGAGTACCCAGCATGTTGGAGGCAAAATGCTAATTATCTTGTGTCATTGCTATTACTTTCCACTGCATGCCAAATATAAAAGCCTCTACCTACCTCATCTCTCTTTTACACATGCACACGACACAACCACTTCAGAACTCTTGCCTACTGAAGACAACATGGATTGTTGAATAAATTGGTTCAAATGCACATAAAAGTTAAGAAATATAGGAGCTTTCTCTGGCTCAGTGATGGGGAAACTGTGCCCCTCTGGTTATTTTTGCACTATATCCCCAACATCAAATATGCTAAGACTGGCTGACATCATGGTTCAACAACATGTGGAGGACTATACATTTCCCACCATTCATCTAGCTGGAACATTTCCCTTAAAAATCAATATGAGGCTACTTCATTGCTTTTCAAATCAATGTGTGAGTACAACTCATTTTTTCAAAAGCATTATATAATTTACATATTGTTGTTCAGTTACATTTTATTTCAATTCCTAAAGGAAATTTAAAAATGAACAACATGCCCCCAAGCACCATGGAAGTAATAAGTAAATGTTGCTCATTACACTTTTTAAAAAGGTAATATAATGACCAGTTGTTTTTACTTGTAATTAATTCATTCCAAGTCTTAATTTAAGATAATTCTACTCTTAACGGAATATCCCATTATACCCCAGGCTAAGTGCCTGTAAACTGCAGCCCTAAAAAAAGTTTTGTTTAACCATTTCACAGGAAACCAGTATACTGTTTCTAAAAGGGAAATTGAGGGTTATGAAGGCATCATATAACATTCTTTGATTCAAAGAAAGGCATTATTCAAAAAAATGTATACAAAGACCTTTTTAAAAAGCATAATACACTTCCAAAAATGCTTTGTGTATCATTTTCTTTTTAGAGCAATTACCAGTCTTTTTAAACGTGCAATTAAAAAGTACTTTAATGCATAAAATATCTCCCATAATGAATAGTTCAGAATTATTTTGCACTCTTGGTTGCCTTAAAATTATTTATTTGCCTTCACCTTTAAAATCTGAAAAAATCATTCCTATATGAGAATAAGCAACAATGGTGAAATGTGTATGTAAAATTGTTCTTAGATGTACACTTTTCTCTACAGGTCAAAACAGATTCTATTGCATGCACAAGAGTTTTTAATTCATTTTATTTTTCATCTCTAATATTTTACTCAAATTTTTCATTGTCTGACATTAATTAGCTCTTCCATGATCAGCTCATCTAGTTTGATAAATTAATAATTCTGAAAGAATATAACTTTTTTCAGCAATATTTCTGCTTCTTTTCTATACAGGTTGCCCTTCATATCTGCAGGTTCATTTTCCATGGTTTCAGTTATCTCTAGGCCTCCAAATGTTCAATTAAAAATTCCTGAAACAGTAAAACACTGGATAACGCTAAAACTTGGTTCCACAAGTCTTGGTGTTATCCGATTTTTAGTGTTATCCGATACATGTTAAAATCCTATGGGATGGATCAGATAACGTTAAAGCTCCACAGAGATACATTGTAACCACACAGGCTTTAGCGGTTGTTATCCGATCCATCCCATAGGACCTTAACGTTATTCGATCCAATTCTCCTCCCCAGATTACTTAACGTTATGAGATTTTAGTGTTATCCGATCCAATCGTTATCCGGTGTTTTACTGTATGCATATTTCAATGGTGCAATACAAGAGCTGGCCAATAGAGTCCACACTTTGCAGTGTCAAATATAAGATTCACTGTTATTCGGGAATTCAGGTATCCACGGTAGGTTTTGGTGTGTATCTTCTGCAGATATGGGGGAAGGGGGAGGGGGCAGTACATTTTTTTTATCGCTAAGAAACCTGGTGCCTCTTTTGTTCCATGTTTTCAGTCCTGATGGACGGCAAAGTGCCAAGCTCTCATTTTGGACTGCCAATTTGATAAGACAAAGGCAAGCAAATTAAGACCAATTGACAACTTGCTCCCTACACCTCAAATTCAAACACTCTCACTTCATTCTTATCCCAACCTCACATCTTTTTGTTTGTTTCTGTAATTGGTTGGATAACTAAGTGGTTTAGGTATCTGACTGCAAATCCCAGAGCACCATCAGAAAAAGGGAGTGGTAAAGCACTTCTGCATAGTTCTATCTGGAAAATCCCAAAAAGGCTTGCCATAATTCAAAATTTACTTGACAGCATATGATTATTTGGTTCTAACCATTACACAGATTTGTCCCCTACATCTGTATTTCTCTGTAATCTCCCTTGAATGCTGTGTTAAGTGCTCATTTATAAGTTTTAGCAACGTTTCTCAGAGGTAACACAGTTCAATGCCTGCCTCACTTGTCTGATACGATATTCCCAAAATATTCTGTTAACCTTTCTATTACCCAGAGATAGCTTAATAGTTGCAGATAAAGTATTTTACAAAGGAAAGTATAGTACATTGAAAAACAGCCCTGACCAAAAGAAAAATCAGAGACGGAGAAAATGCAGTGTTCAATGAAAATGACTTTGGTATTGATTTGTGACTGGCTCAGAAGAGCGTGTTACTTCCTCCAATCTAATTCTCATTTTCCTTCAAACAATTTTGCCAGATGAGTCTGTCTCTCAAATGTTGGTAGTAACTCAGCTGATCACTTGCATCAAGTAGAAAAATCATCCTCAGGTGGGAGGGAATTTTTTTTCTGAAAATGGAACAGATTTGGTTGCTATTTTTGTATAGTCTGTTAATAGTGAAAGAAATGCTCAGCCTAGATGTACGGCAAACAGACTAAGGAACACTGTCACTGAAAAGTGACCTTCACAGACCTTTCAAAACAACATACATACAGAGACAAAATAAAACTCTTTGTTATCAGACAGCACTAATTCTTAGGAAGTGAAGCTGTATTACAATAGCTAAATTAGACTGTAAAAAAATATAAAATAGACTTTTAGGAATCTGCTCTCTAAATACTATATTTTCTGTGTTTCCTCTTCCTTTCTTATCTTAGAAGACTGCAGATCTGATTGATGCATGTGGATGGGGAGGGCTGGACATATTTTCACATTCTTGCTGGTGATTCTCAATATTTTATTTTAGCTGCTTTCCTTCTAGATGTACAAAGCAACTCCATTATCTTTGCAGCCCCAGATTTCTTTACATATTACTTCCAAAATACTTCTTATCCAACAAACACCTGTCACTTCATTTTAATTCTAGACTTCTGTGACCAAAATCCTGTCACTTAGTGTAATAAGACTACGAGTCCCATTGAATCAGTAGGGATTTAATGAGTTGACTTCTCCAAAGATGCCATTTATTCAAATGGGCCTACTCTAACTGTGACTTACTTTAGCATAGTAAATTGTTTGTGGAATGGGGGGTGATATCCAACTGCAGCATGATACAATCTCCTATGGGGTTTTTTCTAACTCATCTCTAAGAAACAAGGTATGGTAGAAACATTTGCTATGAACTTTTGGGACTCTCATTGATAATCCTCCTGCACTATGCACAGGAAATTGGTGCATGCCTGAAGTGATCTTCAATCATGAAAGCTTGTGTAATTTTTTAGTGGGCCAATAAAGGTATCATATTGATCTTGAATTTGCATTCTGCAAGGATCACATAGCTCTTTGTTCATCTTCAAGAAATTTAATGGAAAATGGGAGCCTTCTAAGTTCACTATTACAGGCATGTATGAGGAAAATGCAGTATCATTCTATGTTTTTATTAGGCTTTATGATGAACATTTTAGTTATTTCATATGTAATATTCCCAAGTTCTAAAAGTGATGAATTGGGGGGGGGGGGGGGGCAATTTAAATACATGCTAAAATACAGTAAAACCTCTACAACCATTTTTCCCGTTCCACAAGGTTATTTGTGTCATGAACTTGATAAATGTTACTTTGTTTTAAGTTACTTGTTACCACGTCTCAAGATTGAGAAACAGGGCTTAAAAGCGCAACAATTCAAAGTGATTCCTGGAAGCATTATGTCATCAGGATTAGTGCCCCTATTGGACAGAGAAACACCTGAAGGAATCTCAGAGTTCATTGCTCTGGAGTGAATTTAGTAATCCAAGTTCATTATTCTTTTGAACTTGCAGTCATTGACCTCACCAGAAGATGGGAGGGGCCCCCAAATGAGAGCCTGGCACTTTGCCAACATGCCTTGACCTTGAAAGATTTTGAGACGATAAGGCTTACCTCAAGATCTGGTTCCAAGGCTACCTAAAAATTCCTTAGGAGGGAGGATGAGGGGGAAATTGTGTATAAACACCCCTGAATTGGGAGATACAAGAAATCTCACCAGGCTGACATTTAGACAAAATTTCATCAAGGCTGGGCTTTGAATTTGAGAGATGAGTTTAGGTTGATACTTAGAACCGGGGAATTTTCTTATTTTTCAGTATAAATTGCATGTTAGAGTAGAATTAGATTAGGAACCCAGGAATGGGAACTTTTATTTCTAGAGTGTATGAGATTACAGTAAAACACCGGATAACGCTAAAACTTGTTTCCATAAGTCTGGTGTTATCTGATTTTTAGTGTTATCTGATGCATGTTAAAATCCTATGGGATGGATCAGATAATGTTAAAGCTCCATAGAGATACATTGTAACTGCACAGGCTTTAGCAGTTGTTATCCAATCCATCCCATAGGACCTTAACATTATTCGATCCAATTCTCCTCCCCAGATTACTTAACGTTATGCGATTTTAGCATTATCCTATCCAATCATTATCCGGTGTTTTACTGTATTAGCTTAGGTTTAGCTATGTTTTCTGTTTGAATTTCTCAATGGATTATTCTTTATTTTTCATTGCTTCAACAATAAAGAGGGGGATGAAGCTAGGATTGGTTTCTCTTCCTAGAAAACCAAAAGGAAGTTTTATTTTGTGATCAGGATTGTTGGTTCAAGCGTTGAGGTAATTTCACTACAAAGCAAGGGAACTTGCCATACTCCCATTCCAAGACCTTGGGAAGCTCACCAAGGAGAAGGGGGATCAAAGGACAAGGAGCGGCTCAGACTGGAGTTTATCTCAGGGTGATCATGGGAGTGAAAATCTGTTGCCCAGCAGTCTGAGAGGACCTTGATGCACAGCCTAACCATCCCATAATAGGTAGAACTTGGTTCCTCACCCTCTTCGCCTGTGCAGGTTCTGCCTGGACGCCTAAATCAGAGGCAAAAGGGTGCATGGAGGTGAAGAACAGTCATGAGAATTTGTATGTCAATAAATTTCATTCTCTGTCCATTAGATTCTCTGTCATTCTTTCTAGAAAATGAGAGTGGGAGTGGGAGTCCATCTCAAATGGGCAGGGTATAAGTCCAATAAATATAAATAAATAGCAAATGATGTCCTAGATACAAGAGATTATGATGCATTCCTAAGCCAACTTCTTACAATCCTCTTTGTGGTCTGGCATATGTTGTTCAGAATTTTTAGTATTGAAGATATCAGGTACACACACCATCTTATTAAGGTACTACATGCCATTCCACATTTGTAATGTGCCATCAAATTATATCCAACTCATGGTGATACTATCAATGAGTGATCTCAAAAATGTCCCATCCTCAACAACCCTGATTAACTTTTGCAAACACAAGCCTGTGGTTTCCCTCACAGACTCAGTCCATCTTATGTTTCTTCTTCTTCACATGCCATTTCTTCTTCTTCAAGTGCCAAATATCATCATGGCAATCAGCCATGAAGATTGTCCTGGAAACAATATAATGCAGTGGCTGTCTATTTGCCTTCTGCATCACAGCATGACACCTGTTCCACTAATCAAGTTCTGTGAGTAACTTTCTGGTATTGAACTCTTTTGGCACACAAAGTCCTCATCAGCCTTAGGCCAGTATTGATAAAGCTGCTGTCCTTCATCAAGATAGATTCAAATGGGATCTAATCCACTTGAGGACCATCACCTTTCCCCGTGGACTTTGGCACCCAAGGTTGTTAGTCCTCAGAGTTGTCAGGTTAGTTAACTGCTGCCTGGTGATTGGTATTGAGTCACTGGTGTAGGGTCTACTATGTTACCATAGCAGGATACTCTCATGTTTGGTCCTCCTCCTTTCTTGCTGTCCTCAACTTTTTCCAGTATTATTGTCTTTTTCAGATAATGATATGCCCAAAGTAGGATAGCCTCAGCTTCATTATTTTTGCCTCTAGAGAGAGAGAGAGTGAGTGAGTTCAGGATTGATTTGCTCTAGAACTAATGTGTTCTTCTTTCGGGTGATCTCCTAACTACTGTACTCCCATTTTATCCTATTATGAATGTTTCTACTTGTTATACTTTCTCATGGTCTATGACTGGTTAAATAAATGTATTAACTTAAATTCTTTCTTATAGTCTAGAGAATCAGTAAAGCTCTCCTCCAGCACCAAATCTCAAATGAATCCAGGAGCAAATTCAGCTGTAATTGCAATGATTCTGAAAAGGGTTTCCTTCAATTTAACCCTCTAAATAATGTGTATTTCTACAAAAATGGTGTCTTATAAGCACTTCTCAGTGACCTAGTTCTGGTTATCTTCATGTTGGCATTGCTCAGCTGAGCTACCTATTTGATGGAGTGATCCCCATGCCCCAGGGTTTCCTTGCCAGAGATCAAGAGAGAAGAGAAACAGGTTTCTGATTTGGGTGCTTTTTACTCTGGGTGGATGTGAATAACCACTTCCAGAGGCTCTGAGAAATGAAATTGTTTCATAACTGAAAATCCATGTGGTATTTCCCAGCCTGATGAAAAGACCATTTCTACTAATAGTAAGAATTTATTTGGAATTTGCTGAATCAAGTTCAATTAACACAGTTTCTTTGAGGCAGACTGCTCTTCATTCCTTCCCCAATTAAGGAGAAAAATTATCAGCACAGATGTCCTTGCCGTTTTTGAAAACTCAGTATTGTGTCTGGAAAGCATCTGAAAACGACCATTAAAATGGCTAGAAGATAGTCTTTCCTTCTCTCCTAATTTTTCCAAACTTTTATTCCTGCAATGTCTACCTTCAGCACTCCCTTTTCACACCCCATACCTTTGTTTGTTAGTTTCTTGTTTCTTAAATGGCATTTTCTTAATCAGCCTTTTATTTTTTCACTTTAGTGCCGTGATGGTGAACCTTGGCACTTCAGATGTTCTTGGACTTCAATTCCCAGAAGCCCCTGTGAATCCACACAAATGGGTTTACTACTATTCATCCAGCCCATGTCATCCTGATCACTCCTGGAAGTGGAAGTAAAACGCGCATGTATGGGACAGAGCTTTTGTCTCTGTCCCAGCTCCTGTTAACCTAGCAGTTCAAAAGCAAGAAATTGCAAGTAGATATATAGGTACCACTTCAGTGGGAAGGTAACAGTGTTCTGTGTGTTCCAGTGTCTATTCATGCCTGCCACATGACCAAAGAAACATCTGCAGATGCAGAGAACCCTGCTCTTTGGCTGAAAATGGAGATGAACACCACTCCCTAAAGTCGGATAGGATTGGCTTTCAAGCAAGGGTGAACTCTATCATTACCTGTACTTTGGGCCTACCTAGAGATGCCCAGACCAAGTCCTCTCTGCAAATATCCTATTGAGCACAAGGACAAAAGGGAGATGAGGGGGAGCTGACTTTGAAATAAAGTTTAAAATTAGAAAATCTGCAGAAAGCAAGGTACTCAAAGCAGACTTATTTCACTGGAAAAGCAATAAAGGCAGTGAATAAGATGCTAACTCAGCTGGACATTTTTATGGAAGCATAGGGAACGAAGGGTCCAGTGACAGAGTCAAGATCAATTTAATAAAGGAACATGCATGTTGAGCCAAGCAGTATTTATGGCCTGTCTAGCATTAGCTTACGATCATTTCTGAAAACTGACTCAAGAAGAAGGATTCCGATTTATCTCAAAATCCCCCAGCAAATATTTTTAAAATCCAAAATACCATAGTGTTTAAGATGAGGAAAGAAAGGTCAATTTATATAAAGCTTTTAAAAATAAGTTTGTTGCTGCTTTAGCCCCAGGATAAAATATAGATTTCCAATTCTGTTTCTGTCAACATCAAAGGTAAACATACATATTTATGCAAGGCAATGGCAAATAATATTTTTTTAAAAAATACTTGAATAGGGATTGTCAGAATACACATGATTTAATGATCCTTAGTCTATAATAAAAAGAGAATGCTCCTGTGAACATCTCAAAAATATGCAAATGCACTTAATTCAGTCCCTCTGGGTCCACAGATAAATCCCAGGAGATTTTATTCCTATTAGCATCCAAAATGTAATCTAACTGCACATTCTGAATACAAAATGTCTCTGTTCTAGAAAACAGGTTTAGAAATATTAATAATAATTGATGGGGGGCTGTGAGTGAGGTATGGAGTAAGGTTAAAAAAACAGAAAATAATGTGAATGATGTAAAATTTCAAACTATGACTTTGGTATTCGAAGTTAATATTTTTCTCAGCTGGAAATAAGACAATAGAAACAGAAGTATTTGAAAATGAGACAAGAAAAAATATCTGAGATAAAAGTGTGAGAAACTACAATAAAGAACTCTAACATTGCAGGAATCTGTGATCAGAGGTAAAGCAGAGCATAGCAGCCAAAACAGTGATACACCAGCATTATAGTCATAGAGAGCTGGAGGGCAAAGAAGGCTAAGGCAAAGCCAATGGTTGGCTCAAGCAATACAAGGTTAAAATTCAAATTGACACTTATTAGCAATTTATATTCATATATATTTATATAATTATGAAGACTGCAGTGGCTCAAGTGGTTAAGACACTGAATATGATGACTGGAAGGTTGGCGGGTCAGCAGTTCAAGACCCAAGTACTGGACAATGGAGTGAGCTCCCGTTTCTGTCCCAGCTCCTGCCAACCTAGCAGTTAAAAAGCAAGAAATTGCAACTAGATAAATAGTGACCACTTCAGTGGGAAAGTAAACAGCACTCCGTGCACTCCAGTATCTAGTCATACCTGCCACATTTCCACAGAGACGTCTGCAAATGTAGACAGCATTGGCTCTTTGGCTATAAACCGAGATGAGCACTGAACCCTAGAGTCAGATACAACTGGCTTTCAACCAAGGGTGACTTTTACCTAACTGTCATATAATCATAGCACTGCAAAGCTGGAATGAACCCAATGGTCACTGTCCAACTCCTTGAAAAAAGGAAGAAATCCACAGCTAGAACATTATAGATCAGGCCAGAAGCCCAAGTCAGCACAATTGCTGAGCAGGGTTTCAGGGAATTGGAGTTCAAGAACATCTGGGGGCCAAGGTTGAGAAACCCCGTTCTAGATACATGGCCATCCAACTTCTATTAAGACACTTTCAATGAAGGAAAGTCCATTTGGTAGCACTTGCCATACTCTTATCTACCATGCTGTGTGTCACCATTGGTGATAACCACACCCAAATTCCTTCACTAAATTTGCACTTGCAGCTTGACTTGTAAGAGGGACTCCTTTGACTAGAACATCCCTTTTACCAAACCAGGCAAAAATCCAGCATTCCCATTTCATGGATGCTTAGCCACTGCCACAGCTAATGGCTGGATTTGAACTGCCTTTAAAAAAAATGAATATTTTTGGAGAAACACACCCAGCCTGTTATTTTAGTGACACAACCTTGACTATATGTCCCATGGTGGCCTAAAGTGTAGTATATTTTGTTACTGCTATTTTAAAATATAATAGTTTATTTTTTTAAAAAAAAATTGATACTACAAGTAATCAACTTCTCGTTATACATAAAATCTGATTAAAAATCTGTCTTTCCCTATAGTTTAAACACAGAGTTCATTATATAGAAACAGATGGGTGCTCATTACTACATGTGTACAAATGAAAAATGCACTATATTTCCACAGCTTCTTCAAAATAAAAAAACAGACATACCCCCATCATAGCTGTAAACTGCCACACATCTCTCATGCTTTTCCTTCCAAATCTCTGACTTCATTCTAACAGCCTCAAAAATGAACTTCTATCTAAGTAGGTTCTAACTCAAGCTGGATGGTGTGTGTGTGTGTGTGTGTGTGTGTGTGTGTGTGTGTGTGTGTGTGTGTGTGTGTGTGTGTGAGAGAGAGAGAGAGAGAGAGAGAGAGAGAGAGAGAGAGAGAACCTCCAGCTTCAGTTAGAAAGAGCTTAGACAGAAGTTCATTTTTGATATATATTTTGATATATACAGTATGTATTCATTTTTGATATATATATTCTCCAAGCTAGACTAGCCAATTGTCAAACAACACTTACCATCAGGAAACATTTCCTAACATTTAGTTGACATTTTCCTTCCTGTAATTTCAATCCACTATTCCAGTTTTTACCTTCTAAAACTGCAGTAAAAAGCATTTTTCCATTATAAACATTGTTATTCTGCTCTCAGTAACTCACCTTTCAGAAATTTTTATCCTTTGTCTATTCCTTTCTCTTAGAGCATTTCTGACTATGGAATCTCATATAGTATTTCCTCCAGTATATCAAAAGCAGCTTTTTAAAAGTCTAAATGCATTTTATATTACAGTAAAACCTCTGCATACGAATATTTTCCGTTCCACAAGGTTATTTGTATGTCAAAAGTTGTATTACCAGAAGAGACACTAGATGTCTCTATAGAATTTTTTTTGTATATCAATTTTTTCCTATTAAAAATTTGTATGTCAAAATTTTTTAGCTAGAATTTCTATTTGTATGTCCAATTTTTTGTAAGTCAAACCATTTGTATGTCAGGGTTCCACTGTATTTCATTTCCTCAGTATAACTAAAATTCAAACTTTTTCACCTGATAAGTGTCAGACCTAGAATAGCTGATTATTTTCTTCTTCTTCAGGTGCCATATCCATTCTGGAGATTGACTATCATCATGGTGATAGTCTTCCTGTTCTTAACTCCTTGGAACAATTCTTCCGAGGACATGCCACACCAATCTCTCAGGTTGTTCAGCCTGAAAGCTGATTCTCTAGTGCAGGGTTTCTCAAGCTTGGGTCCAAAGATGTTCTTGCACTTCAGTTCTCAGAAGCCTTGATCAACAGGTATACTGATTTGGGCTTCTGAGAATTAAAGTCCAAGAACACCTGAGGACCCAAGGTTGAGAAACATTATGTGGCTTCTTCCATATTCTGGAAGATGAAATTGTGAGCCAGACAAGTGAAGAAAAAAATAAAAACTCTGCTAGAACAAACAACAAACAGGGCTTATCTAGTCCAGCATTCTGTTCCAATATTGGCCAACCAGATGGCTACAGAAAAAGCAGAAGCATGGCATGAATGAAATTCACTAGCATCTGGTGTTCGAAGGCTCACTGCATCTAATTCTGGAAGCAATATATCATCATCAAGACAAGAAAAAAAGCCACATTAGTTACTAGTCCATGACACCAAACCCAACAGGGTCCTGGATAATTTTTAAAGACTTATCAAGTTTTATTTAAACAAAACAGTTCATAGACCGTAGCCTGTTACTTCAGAAGCAACAGAAGCTTATGCAAAATCAAAAGTGTTAATCTTTAACAGACTGTAACAGGAGCCTTACGCTCGAGTAGGCCCCATTGTTCTTCTGAGTTGCAGTTCCCTGGGTGGACAACCCAGGCCTCAGATATGTGTAGAAAAGGTAGCGACAAGCCAAATAACCACTCCATCTCTTCAGGCATTTTAGAAATATATTGAAAGCAAAGCAAGATTCAGGATACAGTCCATCTAAAGATCAGAAAACATTTCAAACAGAAATAAACAAGCTAAATGTTCCAGGGAAAACCCACGCCCTCCCTCCTTTCTCAAGCCACTACATTTTGCCAAATGAATACACAGCATTTCAAAGAATGCCTCTGTGTGTGTGTCTGCGTCTCTGGGTTACACCTCTGGCCCTCCCCCTTAGGGATTCCAGTCAATGATCTTACAGCAAGGCATGTCAATCACATAGGTTCCATTTCTCCAATTCCATGAGACACATATTGTTTACTTTCTTCTTCCTCCCCCAGATTTGGAATCGCCATTTTGAAAGTACTAAAACACATTTTGGTAGGTAAAAGATTAAGGAAAAAAGCACTGTTTAAAATGGGGCTTATTTTGTTACACAGTCTTTGTGGCTTTTGTCCCATCATGACTTTAAATCATTGGCAGTTTTATCCTCCATGAAAAATCAGAACTTCAGGACACATTCTGGGTAAAACTGAAGAGTACTCTTGTTTCTATTATTGTTATAGCACCATTTAAGGGTAACAGAGGAACAAGGTAACAGTAATACGGGTGAGCAGATGAAGAATTTGTGTTTCCTTTGGTGTTATGAGCTTTGGCTTTGATAAGATATACTACACATATGCAGACAAACAAAGACACACAAAGTGTATCTTCCTATACAGTACTTTTTGGTATTTCAAATAAGTTACTATGTGTTAATTTCCATCATTTTATTATCCATTCTTCAGGTTTTCTTTCTTTCTTTAATTCTACTGAGATACATGAAGAATATTTATTATTATTAAATATGCTTGTAGCTATTGTCTGCAGTCCTTAAACATATAGTATATACCAGTGGTTTAGCATTATTTTGGAAATGATTGCAGCCCATACTTTAGCTGTAGCACTGTAGACAATTAGCAGAATAATTTCTCTCCTTTTGCTGTTTAAATTAACATCAAAGCTTGGAATTCTGCCTTCAAGTAATGATGCATGAAGCTTAATGAATGCAACCGTCAATCAGATATGCCTTGGATTTCATCTTAAACAGCTTACTATGCTTATCAAAATTAGTATAAACTACTCCACACAAAACAATTTCCTACATTTGCAAATGAAACAAAACCAGCTATCTTCCTAGATAGCTGAAAAGACGCCTTTCAACACTATTGCTATACATAACGCCTAATCACAAGAATATTAAATGATAGTTTAAACTTCTGATTCTTTCAGATGAGCATTTTGGCAGTAAAGTGGAACCTCGTATAACGAACACCCCCTATAGCGAGAAAATTGCATAATGAATAGGTTTTAAAAGAAAATGGCACTGTGCATAATAATTTTTTCCAATGAAAAATTGTACAACGGATATTCAATTAGAAAAACTGCTTAGCAAAAAAATTCATTGCATGATTTTTTTTCCATAGGAAAAATTGTAAAATGACAAAATCGCATAGCGAACAGACCTGTAGAACGAATTAAAATCATTGTACAGGCTTTTACTGTACATTATTTTCAACATGATTGTTTAGTTGACACCTAGGAGGTTCCAACTAATGATATGTGTAATTTTTAGTTATCTTACAGAAGAAATTGGTGATGACTGCAATAAAGCAAAGGTTCTGATGATTATCCAAGACTTTCAAATTAATTTCTTTAAAATGAAGGACTCTAAATTAACAAGCATGCTGGCTAGCTTAGTGGTTCAGATATCTGGCTGCAGAGCCACAAGTTGGGAGCTCAATTTTCCACCATGCCTCTTAAGAGAAGAGCCAGTTTTTATAACCTTGGGCAAGCTGTGAAGTCCAAAGGCATCACCAGAAAGGAATGATAAAGTACTTCTGCATATTCACCTTGGAAAGAGTCACCATAAATTAGAATTGACCTGATGGTACACAATTATTATTATTATAAATTAACTACTTAATCCAAAAATGAGTTGGGGCATGTGTACTTCTTCATTTTCTTCTGCCGTATCCGAATCTGAATATTGGCAATCCTCATGGCGATCAGCCATGAAGATTGTCTTGAGAATATAATGCAATGGCCTGTCATCTGCCTTCCGCATCACAGCATGACACCCGTATCACTGGTCCAGTTCCGTGAGTCACTTTCTGGTCCTAAGCCCTTCTGACACACAAAGTCCTCATCAGCTCCAGACCAGTATTGATAAAGCTGCTGCCCTCCATCAAGATGGATTCAAGTGTGATTTAATCCACTTGGGGACCATCACCCTGCCCTGCGGATTTCAGCACCCAAGGCTGTTAGTCCTCAGGGTTGTCAGGTTTGTTAACTGCCACCTGACACTTGACGTTGAGTCACTGGCAGTACAGTCTACTCTATTACCATAGCAAGATAACCTGGCCAGAACTTCATGTATACTTGCACAAGTCTTTATATTATTTTCCTTTACTTCTTAGTTAGGAGAATGTGTATCACAATTTAGGCTTCCTTATTCTTCTTCCACTTCAGCATTTCTGCCTTCCCTTCTACAGTTTATTTTTTCATAGTGTTCTGTTTAATCAGAAATTCATGGTTAAAGGCACTTGATTTTCTTCTTAACTACACTGGCCATGCAATGTGATGGTTTTGAAAACTCTTGCTACTGCACCAACCAATGGCCAGAAATGATTTTAAACAAATTGTGAAATATAAAAAAAAACAAATACAATTTGTGGGTTAATAATCCAGTTTTGATTACTCTTACACTAGCTCTCTTTAATTTCACTTCTGCACAGGGCAGAAAGACAGATAAAAAAGCAAATAAAAATCCTCACTTATCCAGGCAATCCCTATGTTTTGAATCCTATATATGATTTTTATGCACAGAATTTACCTGTCATAATTCTAATCAATATACAATAAAGAAAAGCATCAGCTATCCAAATATGAGGGTCCTGTAAATGATTCATTAACTAACTTATGCAGATAAAGGTAAACAGAAAAAAAATTGTGCCATAAAGTTATAAAATTCTTTTTATATGGAAAGCTGCATAAAATAATCCAATTAATGAATTAGTGCAAATCAAAGGGTATGTGCTTTTCATTGCTGTTATCAACTGAATATTTACTATTTTCATTTCATTTCATTGATGCTTTCTTTTTGAGAATTGCTTTTAAAGATTGCTCATTTTGGAAGATTTGTTTTTAATCATGCATTCTTTCATTTTTAATTAATATAAAATTAATTGACAATTATACTTCAAGGATGCTTAGTCCAGCTAGGGAAGATTTAAAGATTAAAAGAATATGCTCAGTATATCTATATATTGTACAAACAATTTTCTTCCCTTAAGTAATTTTAAAAGCTGAGAACAAAAACTACATATAATTATTGTCTCACTGCACAGCACATTCTTCTGTAAAGAAAAATAAAACTTCTAATGTTTTGGATACTTCAAAATTAAGAAACTGAAAGACAGTTATATGAGAAGAGGCTAAGAATTATAATTATGAAAATAGCAATCACTTTTATAATTTAAAAACCCACGAGAATTTCCCATGTACATGATTACCCCTATATGTTCATAATTTTTCATTGTGATAGGCCTGTCTTTCAAGATCTGACAATTAAAATGAAACTGTCAAACAGTCATCTGAATGTAATTCAGTTGCCTTACTAACTAGAATATCCTTATTATATACAAGCATATCAGAGAGTAAACAAGACCAAACCAAAAACATTGTTGCACTGTTATTACATACTGTACAACACAGTAAAACCCTGACTTACAAATGCCCCGAGTTACATAAAATTTGACTTACATAATGATTTTCTGCTTAAACCATGTCCTGATTTACATAAATTTATGTAACACGATTTCCTATGGGTTTGCTTCGAGTTACATAAAAAATTCATTTTTCCTATGGGTTTGTTTTGAGTTATGTAAAATTCATTTTCCTATTGTTTGCTTTGGTTTACATAAAAGTTTCATTTTTCTTATGGGTTTGCTTTGAGTTACATAAAAAAATAATTTTTCCTACAGGTTTGCTTCTAGTTACATAAAAAACCGATTTAAGCAAAAGCCTATGGAACTGACTTTTTGCATATGTAGGGGTTTTACTGTAGTTCTCACCAAACATTCCTCCCTGAATTTTACAAACACTGTGTAATACGAAAAAGAATCCCATAGCATTCCCTCCAGAGTTCAAACCCTCTTTCTCCTTTTGTCTCTATTCCTCGGGTTTACATGGTGATGGAGCAGAATATCCTTGGCTTAGGACCATGTATTATCACCATCCAACATCTGATATCTCAGACTGATACATACAGTCTCTGATGTCTGTACTACAGCTGATAGTAAACACAGAACCACATTTGACACTGCCTGCTCAAGGCTCAAAGAAACCCTACTGTGACCTGTCATTATATGATAAGAGGAGAGAAAATAAAAGGAATAGGTCTGATTTGTAAAGGGCCCTGGGGAAGCTTTGAATTTGCCAGTCTCACTCCCCATTCTCAGCAACTCCTCCCATTCTGCAACTTCTTATTCTTGCTTATCAGAGAGTAAACAAAACAAAATAATGTTAACTTTAATAAAGCAATTAGTCTTTAAGGTGCCACAACATTTTTGTCTTTTTTTAAAAAAAATGTTTACTCTGATATGGTTGAACAGATTAATATGACAACGGGGTACACAGAAAGAGCCTCCTCAAAGACTGTGGTATTTTTGAACCACAATTTGATGTAACCTGGTAATGGCAACCTTGTGTTGCCGGCTAACATTTCTCACACTGAGTCAGGCAAAAGGATCTGCAGAATCAAATCACCAAAAGGTGACTTCATTTTAGCATTTTCATGTCCAGCCTAGACACGGAAGAAACATGACAACAATGCTGGGGGGTGGCCAAAATACGGACCATGGAACGGATCCAGCCCACACCACCTGCATCGCTCCTGAAATTGGAAGTTAAACACACTCGTGCATGAGCAATACGCTGCCATAAAGCACCAGCAGCTGTTGTAAACGTGTTTATAACAGCCGTGCGTGCATTTATGGTAGCATTTTGTGTGTGCACAGGTACGTTTTACAGTAATACCTCGGATAACGTTTATCTCAGATAACGGTAAAATCGCATAACGTTAAGTAATCTGGGGAGGAGAATTGGATCGAATAACGTTAAGGTCCTATGGGATGGATCGGATAAAAACCACTAAAGCCTGTGCAGTTACAATGTATCTCTATGGAGCTTTAACGTTATCCGATCCATCACATAGGATTTTAACATGAATCGGATAACACTAAAAATCGGATAACACCAAGACTTGTGGAACCAAGTCTTAGTGTTATCCGAGGTATTACTGTACATCCATTTTCGGTGGGAGAAACCACATGACTGGCCCCCGGCCCAAAAAGTTTGGACACTCCTGGTTTAAACCAATGATTTAAACCTGGAGTTCTCAACCTTTTTCAGCCGAGGATCAGGTCACATTCCCTCAGACAACTTCAGGAGCTAGATGGCCATTTTGCCCTTCCTCCACCACATGGCACTTCTTGGTGTGGTGGAGGCAGTGGAAGGCCACATGAAATGGTGCCACAGGCTGCATCCAGCCCGTAGACCACAGGTTGAGAATCCCTGATTTAAACCAATGACTTCACTCTGCTTTTAAAGAGATTTGAATTGCTTTTAACACCAATCCAACCTGTTTTTAAGAGACTTCTAAACAACGTTGATAGGTAAATTGATTTTCCAGTATTGTACTACCTACAGTATAAGAATAGCATCCAATCCCTTAAAGAAAAGCCATATAAATAGTAAACCTTAAACTCACATCTTTTTCCAATTCTAGTTGTCCGACACCCCCCATCATTCATTGTAATAAAATAGCTTTTTAAATTTGCCTGAGAAACAGGACGATCTTTCAAACCATTTATTACAGAAAAGATACTGACAAATATAGCAACCACAACTCTAATTGGAATTGACTGTTTTGAATGAGACATACTAGACATTTTGTCACTTTGAGAAAAGGACTGTTATTTGCAGTATGTACACTCATTCTCTTTGGAACAGATTCTGCACAGTCTCAAAAACATGGAAAATCTGTTTGCTGGTCGGTATGTGTGCAATGCACACTTTCATTTCTCTCAGAACCATCTTCCGTCTCCAACCCAAGTAAATCTATGATACTTTACAGAGATGTGTGTAAATAATGTTGACTGGATTAGTAAAGGTAAAGGGTACCGTTGCTCGAAATCCAATCATATCCAACTCTAGAGTTTGGTGCTCATCTCTATTTATAGTCAAAGAATCAATGCATTTCTGTGGTCATGTGGCAGGCACGACTAGACACCAGAGCGCATGGAACACTGTCACCTTTCACACTGAAATATTTGTCTAGTTGCAATTTCTTGCTTTGAAACTGCTCACTCCATCATACAGCACTCAGGTCTCAAACTTCTGACCTGCCGACTCTTCCAGTTGTTAAATTCAGCGTCTTAACAGCTAAGCTACCATAGTCCCACTGACTGGATTACTACTTAGCAAAATGTTCAGGGAAGAAGGGGTGTAAACAGCAAATGCAACAAGAAAAAATACACCTAAGCATCTTGATGCCACTGTCAAAATGAGGCATTTAAATGATACATTTCGGTGATCTGAAGAGAAACAAATGAAATTAGAGCATCTGAAAATGTTAATACAAAAGTTTAATTGCTCTTGGTACCACCCTTCCCTCCAACTGATTTTGTTTTTTCCAATGTGTTTTTCTCCCATTAACATGCATAATTGTGAAATTAACTGCCATTGTTCTACCAGTTTAAGTCAAAAATAGGCATGACTAGTGGTTTTTCCAAAATTCTTCTCACATTCCTTACAGAAGTCGAATAAGCAATCCCAGTCTAACACTTTGCACATAGAAGATAAGTTTTAACACTTTTCCCATTTCTGGTGGAAAGTAAAGGCTGTTCAGATACTTTGTAAATTATAAGTAGATGAGGAAGTCCAGGTAACATATCAGCTGAACTTTTCAAGAAAATTATCATCTTGAAGTATCACACTGTTCATCCTTATGCTGATTGTAATTTATAGTTATACAGAAAAATTATAAACAACAGTGTGTAAAAGCACTAAATAAATTAAAGTATTGAGTTAGATACCAGGTCTACTGTGGTTTAATAACATTTATATTAAAAAGAGTGATTATGCAGTGGAACAATAAGTTTTGGATCAGAGCTGGAGAGAACTAGATTCAGTTCTCTAATAGCTTGATCCACGAAAGCTAACATCAAACTATAGCAGTTAGTCTTTAAGATACCACAACGTGTTTTGTCTTTTTGTTTTGTCCTGTTTACTCTCAGATTGACTTGGTTCAGTTACATTTCCTCAGCCTGACCTATCAGATAGAGTTTTTCTAAGAATAAAGTTCATCGACTGCACTTTAATATAGAGAAAATTACTAGGTAGAGTGGGAGGAGAGTCTATGGTATCTGTCTGAGACAGCAGGTGTACCTTACCATAGTACAGTGGAACGTCGAGTTACGAATGGTTCGAGTTATGAAATTTTTGGAAATCCATAGAAAATAATAACTCAAGTTATGATTTTTTTAGAATAGATTATATGGTTTTCAATGCATTCCTATGAGAAACTGTATTTTGAGTTACAAATTTTGGTTATCAATGCATTATTATGGGAAATTTGAGTTATGAATTTTTCATAATACATAAAGTCCCAAGGAACAAATTAAATTCTTAACACGAGGTTCTACTGTATCTAGTGTAATAGAAAGTCCTATTTGAAATGTGCTTTTCTCTGATCTCTGTTTCACCATGTGCTTAGCCCCTCAAAATGGAGAAGGGGTACGTGGAGGAGTATGGTACATACATTCCAATCTGACTCTGAAGTATGTAAATAAATCACTATTGGCTAAATGTTCCCACGTGGGAAAAATGATACCCGGATAATAAAATCACTGTCCAGGAAACCATCGCTCTCTTTCACCATGGACTAGCAGTGAGAGGGTCTCACACCATGGAGCTGTGAGTCATATAAAGGCCTACGGCCTAAGCAACCAGTTAAGCTTTCTTTATTTTTGTGTACTTAGTTTGAATGACTAATTTTGAAAACTTTGATTCTTTATGCTATACTCATTACCTTTAATTTCTTAATAAATTTAATTAACCTGAGACCCGTTGTGTCTTTTGAATTGGGACTGGGGTTGACTCGCCACATCTAGCTACCTAATTCAGATACCCAGCACCCTCACTAGCCTGGCCAAGGATGGGCAGACGCTGCTAGTAAGAAGGTAAAATGGTGAGGGGTAAAAAGAAGGCATGTTAAAGCCCCCAGAAGGAGGGTCTTTGACAAATAGAAAAAAAATTCAGACCATATTTTCATACTTAGATGTTAGTGGTTTTCCTGTATCTCTGCATTCTGCATGGCTTCTAGGTGAGCAGTCATGTAAACAATTACTTGTTTGTGAATCAAGAGCAAAAAATTAATTCAAGCAGTATTACTACTTGCACTACAACAAAAACAGCTGCTGCTGAAAACTGTCAGTTTCTTGCCAAGACACAGGTTGCCCTGCATAGCCATGAGTTCAACATCCACAGGTTTAATATCCATGAGTTCAGTTATCCTTGGGTTTAAAAAATATTCAATAAAATACACAATACAGTTATACCTCGCTTAAAGAGCATAATGCGTTTCACAGGATTGCTCTTTAAGTGAGTTTGCTCTTTAAGCAAAACACCATTGAAAGTGACCAATGGGGGGGGGGGATTGCAAACCCCAATTTATTTGTTAAGCGAGTTTTTGGTTGGTTTTATTTGTTAAGCGAAGCGAACATTCAGAGAAAATTCTGCTCTTTAAGCGAGTTACTCTTTAAGTGAGGCGCTCTTTATGCGAGATTTGACTGTATATATGTATTTCTATGGCACATTACTAGAGTTGGCCACTAGAGGATTTGCTGTTATTCATGGTTTCAGGTATCCACAGTATGTCACAGAACATATGCCCTGCAGATAAGGGGTGGCAATGGACTGTACTAAGCTAAGAAGATCTACTGTTTGACAATAACTTTCATTGAAGCATAAATTAAGTTGCACTGTGCATTACCAAGAGTAAAGGAGGAAATTCACAGGAAGCAAGTATTTCAGGCAAGATTTCTCTCTTTCTGATAATGTGCAACTATGCCAAACTTTTTTTCCTGCTTGTTACACATATCAGAGTTGGAGTGACATGGGGAATTGAAAGGATTCTGTTCTTAATGATAAAAGACAATAAACTCACCTTTCTTGTCACTGTAAACTTGATTCAGGAGCTGTTCCTGTTTTTCTATTTGGCTTATGAGATGCTGGTGCTCTGTCTCTTTGCTCAGAGTCAGCTGCTTTAGCTTCTCTCGACTCTGTTGCAAGTGATGTCGGAGCTTCTTCTCCTTAGTCATTCTCTCCTTCACTTCTTCACATAGCCATCGAAGTTTAGTCTAGAAGAAAACAAATTTACATAATAGTTGCAGTGAAAGAGGTGTTTTGGTTGCCTATGTCAGTAGGGACAAGGACAGTTGGGTTAGCAAATGATGTGGTGGTAGTGGTTGTCGTCAAACATCTGGGGGAAGTTGTCCAAACTGCAAACAAGAGTGTTGCCAAAATTCATCAGTGGCTCTCATTAGCTGGTTTGCATCTGGCAAATCATAAAACTGAAGCAGTTCTCATGACCAGTAGGAAAGCTAGGGAGACCATCACCCTTACTGTTGGAGGCTGCAGTATTCTCTCACAACCATCACTACAATATCTGGGTGTCCAGATAGACGCCAGGCTATGCTTCGATGAGCATTTGCAAATTGTGAGCACAAGGGGCAGAGCGGTATGTAATGCATTGACAAGGATCATGCCAAATATTGGAGGCCCACAGCAGACTCACTGAATACTCCTCTCAAGCGTTGTTCATTCCATGTTGCTGTATGCAGCCCCGATTTGGTCAGAAGCCACGGCAGGGACATTGTACATGCGACAAATAACTATGAAGTACCGTAGGAGTGTCCTGCGGGTGGCTCGGACATTTGGAACAGTCTCGTATGATGCCATGTGTGTCATTGCCAAAATGATGCCGATCCATCTGATGGCAAAGGAACAGGCATAGATTTACCAGCGGAGGCAAGAAAATCAGGTGAAGGAATGATCCACAATTGCTATAGGATAGAGATATTAGCACAATGACAGCAGATCTGGGATACATCGACCAAGGGACGGTGGACTCATTGCCTTGACCATCAGTGCATGGTCAACAAGACAGCATGAAGAGGTGGATTACTACCTCACACAGCTATAATGGGGCATAGCTGCTTCAGAGCCTACCAAGACTGCTTTAGGCTGGATGATGATGCTTCGTGCCCCGTCTGCCAGTCCATGCAGGAAGATGCTGAGCACGTGTTTTTTCAGCCAGAGACTGAACCCCTAAGCTGTCCAGCCCAGCAATCCAGTCCTAAAGCCATGGATATATTTTAGGGTTTTTCAATGTTTTCTCATGGGTAGAAACTACATCTGGCAATACTGCCCCAAATCCATTTGATAAATGGTGGTCAATACCCTCATCTTGGGCATAAGAAATCACTAGTTCAAGAAAAATACATCTTGCCTTTTCAAAGCTCAAAGTGACTTATTTAAAACACATTTGAAAAAACAAAGCTTAAATGTTTAAAAGAAAATTGGCTCCAAAAGACAAAAAAATTATGAAAAGCCAGACATATTTTGAAAACAGTAGGCTTCTCATTTCATATATAAAATTAAACTGGAAAAATAGTTCATCAGGAACAACCACAATTTATTCCATAATGGTGTTTTGATTTGAAAACATGTGACTGAAAATCCAGTGTCCAGCTCAGTAGTGAAAGCTTCATTTTCACATTTCCAAAAGTTATTCCCATATACCCTGGATGGCTTTAGCTATGCCCTTCTATACATTGCAAAACACCTTCTTCTTCTTATGGAAGAACTGTTTTACATCTCTTGTTCATGATAAAATGCCATATAAGAACATGCTATTTTGGTAGATATTTCTTAATATATACTGAAATGAAATGTTTGCCTGCACTTTGGGGGTTTGGTTTTGTGTATTTTTCTGTGGGATGAGGGTTGTGATATACATTAACAGCAAAATTCATATACAGAATTATAGCCCTTCGGATATGGAATTTTGAAGATTCAGAATTTCCAGATATCAAGTGAAATGTAGAAGGAGGATGGCATGTGAGAGATCAATAAGCTAGCTTTGTTTTGTTTTGTGCCATGAGCATAATAAGCAGGAGACATGTTTGGCATCACAGTGTAATATGTTTCAACTTGTATAGTATAATTACAAACAGTTGGGAAGGCGGTGATTCAATCCATCTCTCTGATGTGTTAAACTTTTCCCAGCATTATCTTTTCAGTGAGCATTGTCTTCATGGGAAAGTTTGAGAGCCTTTTTGGTTTTATCCCAGAGAGTGATGATGTCCTCACTTCATAATTTTGCCAGGGATTTTACACACTCCATGAAAGCATGGACTACATTACTTTAAAATGTAAGTAACTAAACTGTTTTCCTTACTTAATACTGATGGATGACAGGAAGCTATGAGACAGCATGATGGCCATGCTGTACAACATGTATGTGAAGAAAGAGTAATTCAAATATAGTATTCTAATAGCTTATATGGAAAGAAATGGACATGACCATCTGAAATGATTCTGCCCCTTCTATAATATTAGCTAAATAGCTAGATAATTAATAAATAAACACCTCTGTGTATAATCAATGTACAAAGTTGATCTCATTTCCCAGTTGTCCAGAAAGAGTATCTGATGTGTCAACAACTACTTCACAGGACTATATCAGGAGTTCTCAACCTTTTCAAGCTGGGGGCCAGGTCACGCTCCCTGATACAGCTTCGGGGGGCGAACAGCCATTTTGCCCTTCTTCCACACTGCACTTCCGTGTGTGGTGGAGGTGGTGGTGGGGCCAAATGAAATGGTGCCACGGGCCACAAGTTGAGAATCCCTGGTTTATATCTTCAAAACCCTTGCGGGCAGGTCAGAAAAAGCATAGATACAGATGGTAGAGATCACTGAAATTATTACCAGAAACTCTCCATTTCCTTTGGCTGTGTATACGTATAAACAAAAAACATAATAAAGGCCAAGAACTTGTTTCCTAGGCCATTAAGAGTTTTCATTTTATCGTCTACGTGCTGTTGACATTCTTCTGATATTAATAATTCAATCAACAATATGAATTTCCAGGATCCAAAGACTATTTCAACAATGCACAGATGTTTCTTCCCACTACTGCTCTATTTATTCTGGCCACTTATCCAAACAATGCAGAGGACATCATCATTCAAAAATATTTGTAAAAGAGCACAATTATTAATGTGCCTGGGCAAACTCAAAATTAGAAGTGATCTTTCTAATTTTAACAGAATTATAATGCAGCTTACTGAAGAGGGGAAAGCTGTGATCAGATGTGTTGTTTGTCTCCTAAGTTGGTTCTCTCAGTGTTCTCTGAGGATGGGCAGCTTCCCCCTCTCTGATCTTCCTCCTTAAAAGATTTTATATTAGGCAGTCTTTCAAATAAAAGTATTTCATATGAAATAAACTCAAAATGACTGTTTTCTCAAAGTCCTCTATATAGGATTTTTCTTTGTGCAAGTGGATGCATGGCTACCCTATATATTTTTTCCTTTCCTAGTAGGGTAGTCCTTCATACTTCAATGGTGACTGCTGCCCAGTCTCCTTGAGGCTTGCTAGAAAGGTGCTTCAAAAGCTGGACTGCACCTGTGCGGGATAGACAAATCTCAGACAGAGTCCATGGGCTTTTTAAAGTGTCCATCTATAAATGAAAGAAACCCAGGTGATGAAAGAACTGGCAGCTGAGGCCATATATCTTGAAACCAATTATTAAATCTGTTTGGTCTTTGAGTGCAAATTTGAAGAACTACAGCATTTCTAAAGCCTCCTTCATTTCAAGACTCTCCTACTATTAACCAAAAATGACTCAAATGGCAGATTTATGAATCAATTACTAAATGGTCTTTGAAAGGTCCTCTTGATACTTGCTGCCTAGAATTTCATCATCTACAATCCAAATAGCAGTCTACAGCCCTTATCTTCCCATTCAAACTCCTATCGACAGTATTTATGGCGATATTTGCTCTTCGTCCACATGGCACTCTTCCTAGAAAATAAATGCAATTTCTTTCAAGTCTGTTGGTCGACTTCTTCCCACTTATTCTGACCTTAATATACTATGAGGATAAGTCTTGTCACACAGAGTAGGGAAGTTTTTCAAATCATGAGACATGTAATATTGTTAAAAGATAAAAGATAAGATTACAAATTCATTAAAGTAAAAAAGGAATGGTTAGAAGTTACAAGTCATCAATTATAGCTAAAAAAGGAAAATCAAAGTTTAAAAGGCATAGTATATCAGAAGTTTCCAAGCATATGGGAATTCTAATGGGTTTTTTTCCAAACCTATATTAAATATTTGCCCAATATAGGAATAATGCAGAGTTCATTATTATCTCTGCACCAGTGTTTTCATGAACCACTCTGAGGTATAATTTACAGCAGGGGTTGGCAACCTGCGGCCCATGGGCCAAATCTGGCCCATGGCACCAAATAATCCAGCCCCCGCCCTCCCTCCAACTGCTGTTGCCAGAAGCATTCGCAGATGCGTTTATGACAGCATTTACGGCAACATTTACGGTGGGGGAATGACCACCAGACTGGCCCCATCAACTATCTGAAGGAGCATGACCTGACCCCTGACTTAAAAAGGTTGCCAACCCCTGATTTACAGCTTGCAATACTGATCAAGTGTAGCTTGTAGATGGTGTTCTGAGGTAAACCATAGAAAAGAAAAATACTAGTGGCATGTGAACAGTGCTGCAGTATGACTGATAACTTCTAACCACTTTCTAACCCCACTTACCATGTGATTGTAAGCAACTATATCTTTTAAGAAAATGTGCTGACCTTTGTTTCTGCTAACCAGCGATGAGGGTCTTTCTGTACTCCAGGCATAAGTGATACTGCCTGCATAAGCAAACAAATAAACTCAAAGTTACATTACAAACAAGATAATTTTATTAGAGTGCAGATATTCCTAAACCTTTCTTCAACTCACTCTCTTAGCAAACATTTAGTTAAAAGATAGGAACCAAGGATGCTCATGTCTTGAAAATAGAGAGTATTTTTATTTCTTCCTACAAACCATGATAAAATTTGATTGCATGATGTCACTGAGAACAAACATTAGAGTGAGAGCAGTGCCTGTTTAGGAAGCACTAACATTACTCTTAATTATCTTTGTTACCCATTCGTGACAGTGGCTACAGATGTTACAGATGCTTGGATGAAGACCAAGAGGAAGGGAGAAAATGGTGGTGAAGCTGCAGTCAACTGAGATGCCAACAATGGCACCTTCCAAACATGAGACCTTGGGTGCAGGATTCTCAGTATAAATTGGAGATACCATTTCCTTCCCCTCGTAAAAAAAATTGATGACTCCTTCCTCCAAAGTTACCCAGAATGAGACAATTATTGCTTCATTTATACAAAGAGTAACTTCTTCATTCATCTTAGATCTAGGATAACCCTTCCAGTTTCACTAGTCTGAAATAGTGGGATTTTCTACCACATCACAAGTTTTCATTATTTCAAAAATTAGTTTCCTTCCTTGGCTATTCAAGTAATATTTTACTGCAATATTGTTGAAAGTATCAACACACTACTTCTCTTTAGAAATTCAAGGCAGTAGATGAATACTGATACATCTTTTCTCATCTTTTTAAAATTGGAATAGACCTTTTAGTAAAACATTTGGCAACCAATCTGTTAAATTGTTCATAAAATTAAAACAGTCACAGAAAACAGTTAGTTATATTCTGTAGCTTTTAAATTTTTTTCTACAGTTTATATTATATTTTTACCATTCTTATATTTTACAGTTACCTATATTTGTGAATTATGCAAAAAAAAAGTACAATCAATGAGCAAACAGAACAAAACCAACACCAACTGAGAACTCGTAATTACTGTATATTTCTCCACTGAATCCCTAGAAAGGACTTCACATGCTGCATCAATTTCATTTCCTATCATAGACAGGATGGATTCTTTTTCATTTTGAAGAAATCGCAGTTGACCGTGAAGTTGTAATTTGTCCTCCTCTATCCTTTTTAGATGATCATCTTCAATATGTATCCGTTTGTTCTGAAGTGAGAGGAAGGAAATCCAAAATTACCTTAATTAAAATGTACTCTGTAATTGTCTTTATTGTTGTCGCATGTGGTTATACAACAAAGAATGAAGCAATTATTAAGGTTTGAATGGTTGGCAAGCTTCCCTCACGCTCACACTTCAAATGACTACTGAAATCAATAACCTGATGTAAAAAAAGAGAAAAGGTATTTACTCACAATATGTTCAGAAATTTATAACAGGATTAAGTATGAGAGTTGTTGGAATTGGATGGTTACTCAGATTAGTTACAATAAAACATATTGAAGCTTTATTTTCTTCATTTCAACTGTGTGGTGTTTTTCTTCATTATGTCAACATATCAAAATGGAGTTATACTGTATAGGAAAGCAAGCGGTGCCTTCCATTTCTCAGAAGAACATTGGAAAAACTGAAGCTGGAAGCCACCAACCTTTATGTACATGTAACACAATCAGGCTACAATCCTTTCTATCAACCTATCTTTCATTTCCTTCCACTCTGTTATTTTCTCTATTATCTTTTATAGCAGTGGTGCCCAAACTAAGGCCCGGGGGCCAGGTGCAGCCCCCGATGCCAATTCATCCAGCCCGCAAAGCCCTCGTCGCTCCTGGAAGCAGAAGTAAAATGCACCCGTATGGGCGTGTTTTACTTCCGCTTCCAGGAGCGATGAGGGCTTCGTGGGCTGGATGAATTGGCATCGCGGGCCATACCCAGCCCCCAGGCCTTAGTGACTGGCTCCCTGAACCACATGATTGGCCCACGGCCAAAAAAGTTTGGGCACCCCTGTTTTATAGCTTGAACCTGCCTGTGTGGGCCATTTTTTCCCTATACTGAATTATGTAATGGACTATATAATACCAGAGATGGAAAAAAATATTTTTCTGAACCGTAACTCTTGAAATCCAAAGAAGGAAAATAAATTTCAGAGGGATAAGCCTATTAGTCTGTTCCAGCAATAGCAAAAAAATAAATAAAAATGGAACCAAAACAAAACAAAAGTATTATGGCACCTGTAACACTAACAAATTCTGTCTTATGTATAACCAATTCTTAAAACTCAAATCCAAAGCTAACATCATTTGGTTATAACTAATGTTTACTACCTAGAATACAGTGGACCCTCACTTAACAAGCGACTTGCTTAACACAAAATTCGCATAACAAAAGGAAATCTATAAAAAATAGTGGCTCGGTTAACAAAAAAAATTCAGAATGGATTAATTGGTTTTCAATGCATTCCTATGGGAAACAGCATTTTGGTTAACAAATTTTGGTTTTCAATGCATTTCTATGCGGATTTGCATTCAATGCATTCCTATGGGGAAATTGCTTTACAAATTTTTCATAGTACAAAACGTCCCGGAGAATGCATTAATTTTTTTAGGCGAGGGTGCACTGTAATGCTATTGTCATCTTAAAAGCTGATTATCAGATGTGTTTCATTCTACTTACTCCCATCCTTCTAATTTCATCCCCATGCAATGTGTACTGCGTATAACTTATGCCCCAGATATCGCACTCCTTTTTTTTTTACTAGAATCTACAAAAGCTCACAGTAACATTGATTTATTCACTTTAAGGTGGTCACACTGTCTTTACTTAATTTTTGCTTTAGTTGTTGTAAATAGGTTTATTTTTACATCCTTACATAAACAACTAGAGGCAGAAACAGCAATGATTTGCATCGCTATTCTCATGACAAAGGACACATCTTTGCACAGAAGAGAGGAACCATGCATAGAAAATTTCAAGGTGAGAAACAGGACATTACATGCACACACATATATCTTTCATGCAGATGTCACAGAGAAGCTCCAATATACAGTGAATAGTTATAATGTGTGTGGGTGTGGGTGCAAAAAGAGATGAATGAATGCTGGCATTGATCTGAATGGGATAGTCAGTGTTAACAGCTGTTATGTCCAAAAAGCACAGAATTCCATTTGTCTGCTTTCAGACATTAAGCAAATATGTCTAAGACTGTGAATATTAAAGTATATGGTGCATCTCTCAATATAGCTGTGGTGGCTCAGTGGTTAAGAAGCTCACCTTGTAAATTGGAAGGCTGGCAAGTCAGCAGTTCGAGACCCAGATTGAGCGCCCATCTCTGTCCCAGCTCTTGGGGACATGAAAGAAGCCTCATTTGGGCGTTAACTTAGTGGAGTTTCTTTGGCAAAAATCCTTTCAACCCAGAATAATTTCTGACACAAAATTATTATTATACCTCAATAATGGTTCAGTTAACTTTATTGCCTCAGGAGGATCTCCTTATTGGTCTGGCATGGAAAGGAAGCAACAGTGGAGAATACAGAGCAGTACTTCGTCATTTGTTAAACGCAATAGCTCTTACGTACCTGTGTACTGGTTGCCCAGCTTTTCACTAGATAGCTTAGAACAGGGGTCTGCAAACCTGGCTTTCCAGATGTTCTTGGACTTCAATTCCCATAAGCCCTGATGAGCAGGAGTGCTGACATGGGCTTCTAGTAATTTAAGTCCAAGAACATCAGGAGAGACAAGTCTACAAACCCCTGGCTTAGAAGTTATAACAAAACATGAAACTTCCTTATACTAGGGCGGATCATTGTTCCATATCACCCAGGATTGTTGACAATGGCTGGTAGCAGCTGTCCAAAAAAAAATTATGCAAGAATTTCGCTACCCCTACTTGTCGGTCTCAGGCACTGAACCTTATACCATCTGTATGCACTGTAGCAGTGAGTGATATATGGCTCCTGCCATAAGAGAAGTATAGACCAAAGCAGATCACATCAGCGGGCACATCTTTTCTTTCCTGTCTATTACTTGAAACTAAATAATGCTCTAGTCCAGCACTGCTTTGAATATAGTGTATTCATTATGTAGGATTCATAAGAATAGTTCATGAAAAAGCAGAAATGTAGAGTTTCCTAATTTAAGGCTATATTACATTGCTAATCAATAAAGACTCATTCAGGTGTTATATCTTAGCCTAATAAATTAATTTGGTTAAATAAAGAAACACATGAATTATATGTGAATTTGGTAAATATTCTCTTTATACAGGATAGTAGAAATATAGTAAAAAAAAGAAAAGAAAATACCTATCTTAGAAAGTATTTATGTTAACTATTTGAAGAAGATATAGAAAATTATATATTCCATCAATTTCTATTGACCTTTATCACTAACATCATAAATACAAAATTAATCTTACATAATATCTTCATTTTATATGCTGCAATTCTACCAAAAGTTGACAATTAAATTTTCTTAAAATCTTCAAACTTGATCAGTTACTTGTTTCAAAACTCTAAAATGCTCTTTTATTTTTTCCAAGTTACTCAGAATATTTATACCTAAATATTTAACCGTCTTTTAAATATTAATATTTTCCTTTCTTGTTTATTATAATTAAAAATCAATATTTCCAGTTTCTGCCAATGCATCTCTAAATCAATTATCATACTAAATTATTTTAAATCTGATTGACACACTCCATTGTTTTAAAGGATTTTCAATTATAAAGGATCATCAGTAAATAAAATAATCTTTACTTAATCTTTGTTGCCAGTATCTACAATCTATCTTCATAGATAGATTGATATATCAATATATAAAAGCATTTACTAATTCATCCATAAGCAAAGCAAACAGTGCAAGGGGAGTGAGGGACATTCCTGCCTAATTCCTCATCCTAGATATATCTTTTCTGGTGTATCATAATTTACTGGTAATGCTGCAATATTTACTGTGTATACATGTAGTTCAATTATTCCTTGAAAATACTTACCAAAGCCTAATATCTGAATTACCAGTTTTACTATTGGCCATCCCATCAAGTCAAATGCCTTAAAAATATCTAATGAAATTACACCTGCCATAACCCATTTACGAAAAAGGGAGGCAAGAAAGAAGCTGAACATAACCCGTAGAAGCCACAAATTAAACCACCATGACAATCCAAAATACCTGGTAGTAAAGCTCTGCTGTGTTTTAATTTATAAACATCATTGTCAGGACGTTAAGCAAAAGGTATGCACAAGGAGTAATCTCAACCTCTAACTTACAAGTACCACATGGGAACTGCAGCTTAATGTTCTCCATACATCTGCCCTTGTCCTGTGTTTCTCTGCTGCAAAGTACACTGCCCAGTGGTGGGCAGCAAGTTTTCGCTACCGCACTGTGGGTGGAGCCTACCTCATGGGCAGAGCCTGCATCATGGACAGAGCCTACATCGTGGGCAATCTAGTTATGCCTGCCATATGGCTATGTATACATCTGCAAACACAGGCAGCACTGGCTCTTTGGCTGTAAATGGAGATCAGCACTGCACCCTAGAGTCGGATATGACTGGATTTTCGAGCAAGGAAGACCTTGAACCATTTGCAGGGACAAAACCTGACAGGGCAGGGCAGGGAGGACGACATGGTCAACCAATTTTGCTCCCCCCCCCTCCTTTGCCGGAAGGCCACCCAATTTCACCCTGCCCAGAGGCCACCCAATTTTGGTAAAAAAAAAAACCCTCTCACAGGGGGTGCGCGAACCTGTTGTTGCCCACCACTGATACTGCCCCAGTTTGGAGAAACTCTGTCCATGCTAGTCAAGTTAAACTGGCCCTTTATGAAACAAACCATATAGATACAGGCTGTTTATGGCCAATGCCTCTTAATAAAATCTTCCCCCTCAGGGATATAGCATTTCCAAATGTTAGAAGACAAGTAGCAGCAGACATTGAGAAGAAAAGGCAAGAAAAAAATCCATGGCCTGCAATGTTTGGTGACTATGGCCTGGGGGCAGGATCCAGCCCCCAATACCAATTCATCCAGCTCAACTTCCAGCAGTGACAAGGGCTTCACAGGCTGGATGAATTGGCATCAGGGTCTGGATCGGGCCGCCAGGCCATAGTGACCGGCCCTCTGAACCACATGACCGGCCCATGGCCTAAAATGTTTGGGCACCCCTGAACTAAGTTATGGAAAAGATTATCACTTGGATGGTTATGGGCAGTGAAGGAGAAGCCAGCAGCAAGTTACTATCTCCAATATGGGACATGGAGGATGCTGGACAGGCTGAGAACTGGGGTGGCAGAATGCAAATGTTTCATCTGCAGACATTTTCATGGACATGTGGCAGGCATGCCTCAACAGCAGAGAGCACAGAACGCTGTTTATTTTTCCACCAAAGTGGTCCTTATTTATGTACTTGCAATTTCTTCCTTTTGAACTGCTAGGTTGGCAGGAGCCAACTCTGTAATGCAGTACCCGGGAATTGAACTCTGACCTTCCAGTCAGCAAGTTCAGCATCTTAACCACTTGAGCCACCGGAGTCCCTGAAGCAAATGACAGGGCTATTTAAACTGCTGAATATTGGGAAAGTAGTGTGAATATGTAAACATGTTGTGTTGGTCTTAAATTTTAGTGTTTCAGACTTGGATAATTAAATACAACCTAACATAACCTTCTGTTTACTTATTTATGTGATTTATATAGCACCTCTTTAGTGAACACACATTACACTGGGTAGTTTACAACTTGAAATTCAGAACCCACACACCTCCCTATGACATCACCATCAATCTCTCAGTACATTAAACTATATCACAATGAAGGGAAAATACCTAAAAATTTAAAAAATTAAACAGCAATTGAGAATATGTTATTAAGGCAGCAATGTATTGTTCTGTCTTCACTAAGGAGCCTAGGAAATCTGTCCCACATGTTGGATATAACTCAGGAGTAGAACTGCTGTATTAATCATTAGTCTTTTGTACCAAATTTATGCTGATGCTTTAAGCTGTCATGATTGGAGTGTAATTCACCATTGAAATATTAAATAAAATCATGTTGCTTTGGGATGAATCTTCAGAGTGAAAAGTATGACTTCTCTCTGAGTTCTGCCTATTTGCTAGATGGAATTATTTACAGAGAGCAATAGACTGTGGCTTTCTTTAACGATTCTGTAAGATACAGAGGCAAACTAAAGGTGACCATAAAAGCTCTTATTCTCCCTGTGATGGTTTGTATACCACTGTTGCATAAGTGATACTGGCTCTTCTTCTAAATTATATCAAAACATATTGAATTGTTTTTATGCCTGGAAGATAAATGACTGATTTGATTAGGAGAGTGTTATGTTGCCTCTTTTAATCAATGCCAACCACATTGTGGGTTCACTTCTGCAAATCTGCTGTTGTTATATGTACTGTTCCTTGTCTAATCTGACAAAATGTCCATCCCATCCCATAAAATATGCACACAATTATGATAGAGTCATCAATAGCAGAACCTGAACCACAGGTTGAGGAAAACTCTGACACTGAAGGGCAGGGAAGAGAGATTGTGAAATAGTGGTGTGGGTTTTTTTAACCTATGAACATCTTAGGTACTATAAACATCTCAGATATGGATGTCTTGGGAATGTTTTCGTTCAGCAAATACTCTGTAAGAGGAACTGTGCATTGGGTTCTGAGACAGCACTGTGGCATTGAATATAGCTATATATTAGCCACTGCCTTCCATATATGAATACTTCTAAAGATATATTTGGTGCATAGAACTGTGATCACTAGACAGTAAAAGTTGGTAGAGATGCTGTGATAGCAACTGTCTTATTTTCTATATTAACTGTTCTTTTTGATTTAGTTGCCAGACAGTCACAAAGCTCTCTTAGTGGCCAAAAGCACAGCAGGACCACAGACACTTGTCACATGTTAGGCCATCTGCACAAGGAAAACTATGTGAATATAGACTAGAAGAATCTACACTTTATGCAAAGTTCATTATTCACTCATTCCACAAACTTTAGATGATAATAGTAATAATGATGATGATAAAGGTAAAGGGTTTCACTTGCTCGAAAGCCAGTCATGCCCGACTATAGGATTTGATGCTTATCTCCATTTACAACCAAACAGTCAATGCTGTCTATGTCTACAGACATTTCTGTGGTCATGTGGCAGGCATGACTAGTGACTGCAGTGCATGGAATGTTGTTAGCATATATACTAGGAATGGCCTTCTCTCAGCTTTTCACTCTCAAAGTGAAATGAAGCAAAACTCAATTTTTATTCTTACAATGAGATTTCTCAGACCAAGATTTTTTTGATGAGAATTCTATGAACATCTTACATTTTGGTTGGGTGGTCTTACAGCTCTTGCAATGTAACAAAAATCATGTACTTTTGCCAAGCTGCAACACCAAAACTAAGGCACCCACAAAAATAAGGGTTATATCATTTGAAAGATCGTCTCGGTGACTTTAAGAATTGGTAGAAACCAAAAGCCAAAAATGCAAGGCAATGACATCATTGCTTTCGGAAGTAGAATTGGAAAAGTGACAATTTTGCTGGGGGGGGGGTGTCGGTTGTCGGGGGTCCAGTGAAAAAACTACCCAACCAATTCAGATGATCCAAAGTGGGTTTATAAGAGGAAAGATTAACCTTTTTTTTGGGGGGGGGAAGCACTTTCAGATTTGGAATTGGACTTCAGAAACATAATCTATGAAGCGTTTTACAAAAAAAACACTAAAAAGAGGTCACACAAAACCCAAAAAAGGAGGGAAAACCAATTTAAAAAGTGAATATGACAACTTCCCGAGGTGGATATAGTTCACATACAACATGTGGAGAAAAATGACGCCAAAGCAGGAATCCACAAAAAAAGGTATTGAGGAAAAACTTGACTGTTGAAATGACATTTCGAGGGGGGGTGCTTGGTGGTGATCCAACAAAAACCTGATTGACCGATTGAAGTGATCTAAAGTGCTCTCGAAAGAGGACACAATAACCTTTCTTTTGATACTTATACAATTTTTATCAGACTTCAGAAACATTTTCTATGAAGGTTTAAAACAAAAAAAACCCACTTTCTTCCTAACCTTCTTTCCTTCAAAAAAAGAATCTCTCCACAACAGAATAAATACATTGGTATGAGAATGGATACACTGTAGGAAGTTTCTCCTTTGAAGTCTTAACCAGTTTTCTTTTTGGCTTTCCCTCTTATTCAAGAACTGCTTTCAAGGAATCGGGAAGGAAAAACTATTTTTCTTTGCAGTTTGATTATTGAAATATTTATTAAAAATAGATCCGTTGAAGTTATTCACTTGTGATGAATTGTTCACATTGCAAACAAAAATCCACATAGTCAAAGCAATGGTATTCCCTGTGGCAATGTATGGTTGTGAGAGCTGGACCATTAGGAAAGCTGAGCGCAGAAGAATAGACGCCTTTGAGATGTGGTGTTGGAGGAGAGTTTTGAGAGTCCCCTGGACAGCGAGGAGAACAAATAGGTCAATCTTAGAAGAAATCAACCCTGACTGCTCCCTAGAAGGTCAAATAGTAAAGATGAAGCACTTTGGACATCAAATGAGAAGAGAGGATTCGTTTGAGAAAGCCTTGATGCTGGGAAGGGTGGATGGCAAAAGAAAAAGGGGACGGCCAAAAATGAGATGGCTAGATGGTATTGTAGACACAATGAGCACAAAGCTGAGCGAGTTGAGGAGGATGGTGGAGGACAGAAGTGCCTGGCGGACAGTGGTCCATGGGGTCGCAGAGGGTCAGAATCGACTGTGCTACTGAACAACAAAAAATTAAAGAAATGTACTAGCAATACAAATAAATGGAAAATCCTGATAACAGCAATCAGATTAATCAAACTAAAGTTGACAGAAATTATGGCATGACAATATGTTAGCAAAATAATTCCTGAAGAGTTCTGCTTTGACTAATTTCTGGAAAGTCTTTAGTCTACTGATTACATAATCTAGTGATGGCGAACCTTTTAGAGACCGAGTGCCCAAATTGCAACCACTTATTTATCACAAAGTGCCAACACAGCAACAGGGGAGGAAGGAAGCACTCCCACTGGGCTGCTGGGCAGAGGGATGGGGAGAACTCTGTGCTGGGGTGACGGCATGTGTGCCAACAGAGATGGCTCTGAGGGCCTTCTCCGTGTTCGCCCCGGCCCGTTGGAACCTCCTTCCGACAGAGCTGCGCCTGCAGACGGAGCTCCTCCCCTTTCGAAAGGGTTTAAAGACATGGCTGGCAGGTCGAGTGTGGGGACACAGTAATGTAGGTTCCCATCCAGGATGGCTGGTTTAAGGGCAGCCATCCCCCCCCCCCCAACCTGGTATTGGTACCTGTTATTACTTGTTTTATCTGTTTTACTGTTTTAATGTTTTAAATTTTTTATGAATTTATGAATTTTTAAGGTTTTATATATTGTCTGTTTTTAGATTACCTATTGCGGTAATTCATTCTGTAAGAATGAAATAACTGGGAATTGTTTAATCTTTTTAGCTTAATCTGTGAACATTGTATTAATTTATATTTTTTTAATCTATTAAGAGGATACTGTATACTGAGTTGTATTCTTTAACTATGTATTTCTTAAATTTGTTTATGTAAGCCGCCCAGAGTTGGGTTTCGACCCGATTGGGGCGGGATAACAAGTTGGAAATTAAAAAAAAAAAAAAAGCCGCCCAGAGTCGGGTCTTCCCGAGTTGGGCGGGGTATTAAATGCGAATAATAAATAAAATAAATAAATGTGTGCCATAGGTTTACCATCACTGATATAATCTATTGAGACTTAACTGATTGTATAAGTTTCAAATATGTCTCAAGCAAAATGAAAACTAAATGTAGTCTTCTGCTCAGAAACAAACACATTTGACAATTTCTTATTTGATTTTTTTTCCTTTGACATTTTAAAAGGGTTCACCTTGAACTATGCTCTGATGAAAAGAACACAATTGTAAGGATCAAATTGTGGTGCTTTTTTACTCAGTAAAATTTGAATCTGTGCTCTTGTGTTCTCTTTTTAATTATATCCATGTAGCAGATGAGTCACAGAATGTCTCTCATCAGAAAATGGAAATAAAAACACATGACCATGACACTCTTTGGAAGTGGCTGGAGTTCTAAGAAACATTTTAGTAGCTTAAGGAATGGGCTGGAGAACACAGAAAACCATAAGTAAATTTCTAGGGAATGCTATCTTTGACTCCTACAAATAACAGGATGCACCTACCGCTCATTAAAAGAGAGCAGAGTGTTTTTGTTTAAAGCTTTCACTGGAACTTCATATTATTATTTCATCACGTACTTGGTAATATGCTTGGAACATGTTAAATCCCACTGCCTGTTCCTGAAACCACCCACAGAATATTTAGAAAGAGGACAAAGACTCCAAAGCATTACCAGAAGTAGTGAAACTAATACTCTGGTGTAGAATAAAGGGGGTTTGGTGTTTTCAGCAAGGAAACACATCATCTGCAAAACAGAGCTTTCTTAGAGAAAACAACTACAATTGGGAAGAAAAAAACTAGTACAGTACAAGCAAAAAAAACTGAGGAATATACAAATGAAAGAATACAGAATTTGTCAAAACCTTTTAAGCTCAAGAGATGATATAATGGAAAGCAAATTAAAGTATTTTAGAGGAGAATGTTGAATGTGCTGTGAACAGGAAAAAAGACAAACCAAAAGTCTTAGCTAAAAAAAAAACCAGGTGGATACAAAACCATGCTGGATCAGAGCTAAGGCTTATCTGCTCTGTTCATTCAACACACCCAACAACAAATCAACATCTTCCAATACAACCATAAGATAAAACCTAGATAATAATTTGCTGAAAATAGCTTTTGAAATATCCTAAAATTCCCAATAAATTTTGAAGGCATACATTTTTTTAAAAAAAACTGAAACTAATGTACAGTAATACCTTGGATAACGCTAAGACTTGGTTCCACAAGTCTTGGTGTTATCCGATTTTTAGCGTTATCCGATGCATGTTAAAATCCTATGGGATGGATCGGATAACGTTAAAGCTCCATAGAGATACATTGTAACCGCACAGGCTTTAGCGGTTGTTATCCGATACATCCCAAAGGACCTTAACGTTATTCGATCCAATTCTCCTCCCTAGATTACTTAACGTTATGCGATTTTAGCGTTATCCGAGGTAAACATTATCCGAGGTATTACTGTATGGCTATTAAAAGTAATCATTCATAGGAACGTTATATACAGAATATATCCTTTCTCCTACAATTCACGTCAAAATTATATAAATTATTTAAGTTTTTTTAAAAAAAACCAATATTGTCTGATTATTATAGAACAGTTTAAACTGGTGACATCTAGTAGAACTAAAAGACTATGATGCTTTTGTAGCTAAAAATACATCAATATATTTGTCAGTACAAAAAAAAGGTTCAAAAGATATCTGTTCTGAGAAGTGTTAAAATCTTAGTATGTATGCAACTTCTTACCCACTGATCTATAGCTGTGATGGCAAACCTTGGCACTCCAGATTTTCTTGGACTTCAATTCCCAGAAGCCCAAGCATCCTGTGAATCCACACGAATGGGTTTACTACAATTCATCCAGCTGGTTCACCATCACAGATCTATAGCAATACCATCTGGTTCCTTGATTAGTGTGAGGAACTGCTGTGAGCAGCTGTATCTCCTTACCACACTGCAGCCACCTAAGAGCCACAGTGGAAACCAAAGGCTGTCATAAGGCACAGATTTTCTGCACATCTTGTGGACTAGATATCTGGACAACTCAGCAGAGTAGTCGTCTGCAAGAACAAAAGGAAACCTGGGCTACATTAGACTAGAGCAGTGATAGCCAACCTTTCAGAGACTGAGTGGCCAAACAGAGAGGCAGGGCAAACTCTGTGCTTGGGAGAGGGAGGTAGTGCTTCAATTGGGCTGCTGGGCAGAGGGGTGGAGCAAACTCTGTGCTGTGGGAGGGAGGAGGTGCTCCCATTGGGCTGCTGGGCAGAGGGGCAGGGAGAACTATGTGCTGGGGTAGGGGGAAGTGCTCCCATTGGGCTGCTGGGCAGAAAGTGTGTGTGAACTCTATGCTGGGGCAACGGCATTTGTGCCAACATAGAGTGCTAGGAGTGCCAGGTCTGGCAAGCATGCCATAGGTTCGCCATCAGTGGCCTAGTGAATTCAACTGCAAAGGATGATTGTAGAAGGAAGCTGAATTCAAGAAAGCAGGAAAAACATTGAAGTAGAAAGGAAGGAAAAGACAGGTCAAGCCAGTGCAGAAAAGCAGAGGTTACATCAATTTGGTCTCCAAAACATCCCAACTTAAAGCAGCAAAGTCAATCACATCTCGCCATGCAGGAATCTATACACCTTAGTCCAAAATGTACTTATGTCAAACTTTGGTACAGAATCTTGGACTCCTTAGCTTCACAGGTCAATATGATATAACGACCCCAGCCCATTGGCTAATCTGAGCCCCCTTGTCCTCAATTTCTTAACTGTAATTTTAGCTTACTCTTTTAGTCTTTTAATCTGTTTCAGCTAGTTTTAAACTTTTGATTTAATAATTTTAAATTGGTTTTAATTGTTATTGATGTTTCTGTTGTGAAATCACCCTGGGTCACTTGTGAGGAGGGAGATGAATAAGTTTGACTAATAAATAAAATAAATAAATAAATATGAAGATTCCTTCACTTCATTATCTAAAATTGATGATTTGCTAGATGTTTGGGAGATTTGGTTTGCCCAGTCAAAATCTTTCTTCATGACTGGGGGACAGGGGTGCTTTTCCCATCAACACCCTAGAGCCGATGCGCGCTATTTTTGAAGTTCCCCCACCCTCTTTGAGGCTGCAGCAAGCCAGAATGTCGGGATTCGAACCCTGACGTTTTGGCTTGCTGCACTGGCTGAGGACAGCTTGGATCGGGTCTCCCCACCTCCCTGGACCCAGCAGGGGGATCAGAGACCCCCCCAAAAGTCCATTTTTTTACCAATTTTGGGGTCTCTGACCCCCCCCTCCGGGTCCAGGGAGGTGGGGAGACCCAATCCAAGCTGTTTCTGGGCTTCCCCGATGTCCTCAGCCAGTGCAGCAAGCCAGAATGTCGGGATTCGAATCCCAACATTCTGGCTTGCTGCACTGGCTGAGGACATCGGGAAAGCGCAGAAACAGCTTGGATCGTGTCCCCAGCCTGCTCCAGAGACATCAGAGGACCCGATCTACAGCTACAGGGTGGCTGGGGAAGCTGACGGGGACTCCCTGTCGGCTTCCCTAGCCACCCGCCCTTGCCTCCGCAGCTGTGGGGTGGCTGGGGAAGCCGACGGGGGAGCCCCCCGTCAGCTTTCCAGCCTCCCCACCCCTGCCTCCATAGCTGCAGGGTGGCTGGGAAGCTGAACGGAGAACCCCATTCAGCTTTCCAGCCACCCTGCTGCTAAGAACGACTGTATCTGATAACGTTAAAAATCGCGTTATTCGATACAAGATTTTTCTGAAAATCTTGTAACGTTATGCGGTTTTAGCGCTATCCGGTACTCGCGTTATCCGGGGTATTACTGTATAGTAATACCCTGTATAACACTAAAACTTGGTTCCACAAGTCTTAGTGTTATCTGATTTTTAATGTTATGCAAAACATGCATCACATAACGTTAAAATCCTATGGGATGAATCACATAACGTTAAAACTCCATAGAGATACACTGTAACTGGCACAGGCTTCAGCGAACGTTATGCAATACATCCCATAGGATTTCAACGTTATGCGATGAAAATTTCCCCCCAATTGCTTAACATTATGCGGATTTAGCGTTATCTGGTACAAACGTTATCCGAGGTATTACTGTACAGTACAAAACTAAAAATGAATCACTTCTATCAAGTTGGTGTCAAAGACAGGTCATTTGAAAAGAATGACCTATATTACCCTGCAAGACCAGAACGTTTCTTTTACCTTTTCATCCAATTCCTGTTTCATCAGCTGACATTTTTGCCTAAATTTTGCACTGTCTTCTTCTTTATGGGTTAACTCCTCTGAAAGCTTATCACATTCAATCTTCATCTTTTCTATCTGTCGACGATGAGCTTTAACCAAATGTCTTTCTTCTATCAGTTCTGCCTGTTAAGGAAAGTTAAATATATTTATTTAAATTTCTACTTCATTGGCCAACAATTTATGTTTGAAACATTTTAATGACAGAATCTTATATATAACTTTGTTTGTTTGTTTGTAAGAATTGTATTATTTACATCTATCCCACATCATAGTACATATACTATAAAGGTTTTCTAGTTTGCCTTAATCAAATATCAAACTATGCCACCAAGTCACTTCTGAGTTATGGTGAAAAACTGAACAACAGTTCAGTTCAGTTTAACTGAAAAACAGTTAAAGACTGAACTCCCAATAACTATCTGAGCTATCTAGCCAGGAGTAGCCTTAATACTATATTTATATGTAATATGCTGTCCAGAAAACACATTTCTAGTACTTCTGCCTTTTACATTCTCCTCCATTCTGTTGAAAATATGGCTGCCCTGTTTCTCAACTGTTCCTATGTTTTCTCAATTTAGCAGCTCCGAGAAAAAAATTCTTCCTGATAATGTGATATCCTCCTGAAACTGTTGAGAGGAGAGCAAACAATTCCTCCAAACACACCTACATTTACTAAGAAGGAGAGAAATAGGATTACATACAGCAGACTTATGCAAGGTTTCTAGAGAATATCAGCTATAATTTGTTTTTTAAAATGAAATCTCTAGTTTGTATGCCTATGAATATATGTCTGAAACAATTACGTCAATATCTAAGATATTTCAGAAGGGGGTAGACAAGTAAGATATCTACCAGTAACTTTGGTGCCTTATATCCATGATGGTGAACCTTAGCATGCCAGATGTTCTTGGACTTCAATTCCCAGAAGCCCAAGCCCCCGTGAATCCACATGAATGGGTTTACTGAGATTCATTTGGCCTGCACCGCCCTCATTGCTCCCAGAAGTGGAAGTAAAACGCACCCATGCGTTACTTCCACTTTTACAACCCCATAGAACCAGTATTAATTAATTTTGCAAACAAAATCCCCTGAAATGTCAGATGATCAAGCTGCAGGAAGAGACATTAGAAAGCCCACTGTATGTATATGTTGGCTACTGGAACATAACAAGAATTTCAGAAAACAATGAGTTTATACTTTATAAATTATAAAAAGCCTTTGGCTATATGGATCATTAAAAGAAATCATGACAGGCAGAACCCCTATTTCACCCACAGCAGAAATAATGACTACATAAAGCATGACTATATAAGAATTACATAATGTTATTGTTGACAATAAAGAAATAATAACTATTAAATGTTTTCTTTATTTGGATTCAATCATCAATCAATAAGGAGTCTGCAATCAAGAAATCAGAAAACTGAGAAGGGCACTCATGAAGCAATTAGGAAAGATCCAAAAGGATGTATCATTAGAAAGCAAAGTCAAGAACATCCATACCATGGCACTCCCAATACAACATTTCAGGTGTCTGGAGGCTGTTGGGGCCTGAATGGGGGACAACAGGCTACAACTGAATCCCAGCAAGACTGAGTGGCTATGGGTTAGGGGCACCACATTATCCCGGAAGCTACCATCTTTGGTTCTGGATGGGGCTACTCTGCCCCCAATAGACCCGGTGCGTAATCTGGGGGTCCTCCCGGACTCACATCTACTGCTCAAAGAGCAGGTGGCAGTCGTGGCTAGGAAGTACAACTTCGTGCCATTCGCCAGTTACGCCCGCTCCTAGATCAAGACTCCTTGCTTATGGTCACGCATGCTCTAGTCACCTACAGACTTGACTACTGCAATGCATTCTACATGGGGCTGCCTTTGATGACTATTCGGAGGCTGCAATTGGTCCAGAATGCGGATGCCCAGGTGGGGTGCAGGCGGTATGCCCGTGCCTCACCACTGCGTCAGGAGCTGCACTGGTTGCTGGTATGCCTCTGGGTGCAATTCAAGGTTATTACCTTTAAAGCCCTACGTGGTAGTGGGCCAGGATACTTAAGAGACTGCATCACCCCAAGAACATCTGTCTATCCCACCAGAGAGGACTAGAGAGGCTGTCTGAAGATACTATCAGCTAAAGAGGCTCGTCTCTCTAGCACCAGAAGTAGGCTCTTCTCAGTGTCTACTCCAGCCCTATGGAACCTTCTGCCAATTGAGCTGCATCTCCAGAGTTGCTGCCCTTCAGGAAAGGATTACAAGCCTGGCTGGCAGAGCAGGTTTGGGGCACTGGTGATGCTGTGGCCCCTGCCTGCTGGCTGATTTAAGAGCACGCTCTCCCTCTTTTTTAAATTGGTGGGAGGGTAGGGGAATTTTTTGTGGTCGTTTTTAATGGGATTTTAATTGGGATTTTTTTTTAAAAAAATTGTGATGGTTTTAATGTCTGTATGCCACCCAGAATCTTTGGAATTGGGCGGCAATGCAAATCCACAAATAAAAATAAATCACTAAATATAGATGTAAAAGCACAGCAATGATGGAAGCTTATGGCAGCCAGGGGGATTTATTACCGTATTTGCTGGCGTATAAGATGACTTTTTTCACCCTGAAAAACATGCCTCCAAGTTGGGGGGGGGTCGTCTTATACACTGGGTGCACTTCAGTTGGGACAGACATAGCTGCCCATAGTGGCCTCCCGATGCTCGCCCACCTCATTCTACATACCATCCAGATGAAGAAAGAAGCTCTACATTACAATTGTGTCTCCCTTTCAAACTGGTGGGAAAAAAGAAAGGGTTTCACTTACTGGTACCTTCTGCCCTTATCTCTGCCCTGCCCAAGATAGAGGAAAAAGCCATGCTTCTTCCTTGCAGGGGAAGCAAGAGGCTAGGCTAGAGCGACACTTCCTGCCTCAGTGCAATTGACCTGCCCACCCACTTTACCTGCAGTGCCACCACTGGTGGGTGGTGCAAGTACAGTTCTAAAAAATCAATAAAGTAATTAATATTACTGTATTTTAATTACTGAAACTCACCAGCAGTTGCTACATTTCCCACTATTGGCTTAAACTCAGGTCAATCTATTTTCCTGGGTTTCAAGGTCAAAATTAGGTACCTTGAGTTATATTCGGGTCGGCTTATATTCATGTATATATGGTAGATAAATAAGTACCACTTTGCACTTGCACTGTTTTATGTTTACTGTACATGTTTGATAACATACAGCCTTGTGACAGTTTTTCTGCATGTCATAAGCATTTGAATATAAATTAACATGTTGAAATCAAATCTGATGTTCTTTTACGTTTTATTTGGTGTGTGGAAGGAGTGCGGAAGAGGGGGTAGTCTTATACGGCGAGTATATAACAAACTCTATATTTTGAGTGGAAATGTTGGGGGTCGTCTTATGCACCCAGTCGTCTTATACCCCGGCAAATACGGTAATATAAAATGTGGTGTTTGAGGAGAGCTTTATGGATACCATGGGCAACTAGAAATGCAAAGAAGTAGATTTTATGTCAGATAAAGTATGAACTCTCATTAAAAGCAGGGGGGATTAATTTAGGCAATCATAATATGAGAAGACAGACAATAACACTAGAAAAGGTTGAAGACAGTAGGAAAAATAAGAAAAATGAACATAAGAGACTCAATGAAGGAAACCATGGCCTTTAGTTTCAAAAGCTGAACAGGGCTTTTGGGAGTCATTAATTTATAGGGTCGGCATAAGTTGGAAACAAAGTAATAAGATATAACGTCTCTTGAGATTTTCACAAAATGAGAAGGATGGAAATACAACAAACGAAGCTTACAAGCATTTCTACCTTTTACATTCTCCTCCATTCTGCTGAATATATGGCTGCAAAGGCCAAGAATATATAAAAGCAACTTATTAGTCAGCATATCACTCCTATATGAGATGAAGTCAGGTGGCTTCTCTTGTTTCTGCTGTTCCTGTTAATTGTTTCTCAGAATTTGAGAAAACAGCCTGTACAGTAGCTCTGATAATCATATCACAAACACAAATGAAAGTAATATTAATGAAAGAGGGATTTACCACCCTACACAGATACCTTCAACATTCCAACGTGACTATCAGACTCCTCTTTTTCTTGGCTAAATAGTTTCATCATCTCCTGAATATGTTGGTCATGTTTACTTTTCATTTGCTGCAACTCTGACTGAAGTTCAGCCAGCTCTTGTTTGTGGACATCTCTCTCCAATTTCTGCTGCTTACTGACTATAGCCATCTCTTCCTGATCTGATTCCTGTTGTTTCTGAAGTTCAGCCAGGGTCTTCTGTAGCTCCTTCTTAGATTTTTCTTCCTCTGCTAGTTGGCTAGTCAATTCAGCTCTAATAGCACTCAGGCTTTTTATGGTGGCTTGCATCTCTAGAAGTCGTGCCTGATCCTTTTCGTGTTTCATGTTAATGGTCGCAAGCTCTTCCTCTAAATGCTGTTTATCAGTTCTTATTTGGGACTGGGTCAGACTCTGCTTTTGCAGCTCATTCTCCAGCTTCTCTGCAGCTTCTCTGACAACTCTGATTTCCTGCTCAAGTGCCATTTGTAGTGATCTAGTTTCATTAAGCTTCACTTCTTTACAGCGCAGCTCCTCTTCTTGTTTGGCCCTCTTCTCAAGAACATCAGTCAGCTCCTTCTGAAGGTTTTCCATCTGCTGCATAGCTGAAAGAAGCTGAATCTTCAAGTCATCCTTCTCTTTAAGGACCTACAGTTCAACAACAGAACAAGAGGTTGGAAAGACAATCAGGAAGGGTCTAAAATCCTATTATGACAAAGGAAAACATGTGGTCTTCCAGATGTGGTTGGAGTGCAACTCATATCAGACCTACCCAATATGTACCAATGGTTTGGGATGATAGTTGCTGTTCTCTAACAAGGTCTGGAGGGTCATAAAATTCCCACACTTGTACTTGGGAAAGACAGCACTATGCAGAAAGTTGGACAACATCCCAAGGAGAACAAAAAGAATCAATGAACATTTGTACAAATATTTGTTGAAAATCTATTGTTTAGTTGAGGCATGTCTAAAGTAACTGGATGATTTGAAAAGGAAAAAAGATCTACCACACAGTGATATAGAACTGAACAGCTTTTTTGCCACCTCACAGAGCAGTAAGATTCAACTTTATTGGATATTATTTATAATTCAGCTTAGAAGCAGTCAGAGGCAGTTTAGATGTTTAAGCATGAGAGAAGTTAATTATAACTTGCTTGCTTGCTGCACTAATCAGAAACCTACTGGTGTTCATGTAATGTTTGTATAACTTAATCACAGTTAATTGATGTGGTGGTAGGTCTCAAACACACACTCAGGACACATGCTGGCATTCTGTTAATTAGTCACAATGAGTTACAGTAAGTTATCCAAAACTTATATGAATGCCAGTAGGATTTTGGTTGTTCATTAGATTGTATTCAATGCCTCTGATTATTGGGATTAAAAAAAAACATCATTTACTTTACTGATTTGTAAAAAGTTATGTTAACCTTGCTATTTACTCCAAAATACAATAAATCAATATTAAAACTACAAATTGTATAGATTCAAAGTTGATTTTATACATTCATTATTATGTGGCACTTTTAATGTTAAAAATATAAATCAGTAATGCCTTTAAATAAGGCTTTCATCTCTCTTATCCTTGATTTATCCAAGCCCCTTCCTATCTTACAGCTTTAGAAAGCTGTTGTTTAAATTAGCGTTAAATGCATATTATACCATTTCATAATCTTTTCACCTATCTTTCCTAGCCACAGACCCTTACAGCAGTCATTTTAATTATCACAATTCTTGATATATGGCAACAGTAGTGGCAGCTGAATGTTAATAATTAATGCTGATGCCATATGATCAACTTGCCACCCTACTGCCACTTCTGTACTTGCCCTCACTGTCAATATTCTAGCTGCAATGCCACGCCCCCAGAAGCTTGAAGATACCAAAGCTGTTTCAAGCTATATCCTTCTTCTTTACTTTTCTCTTATTTAGGCAAGCAGTTTTTAAAAAGCACTAATTTCCTTTTGATAGAGTGTGAGGTAAATGCATGGTTAATTATAAAGTACATAGGCAATAAAGTGTTCATCTACTTCTGAGACCAGGAATGCATCAAATTTCAGCCCACTGCAAACATAAAATAGCCTTTTCCTTTCAATTTTTTTATATAAATTAGTGATTTTCAAATTGTAACAAAATACTTAATTGCTACTTTTAGATCTTGAGTCCTCTGATGGCCATCTGCCATAGATACCTTTCTTCTGTATTTCTACCTCTAGGGTAGAAGACTAATCTACTATTTTCATGCCATTCATTTACATGCCATACATATTATTGCATCAAAACTGCTCCCTCTTTAATTCTTCCAAGGTCACTTCTACTTTTTCACATCACTCATGCACTTTGAATTGAAATGATAATTGCTGTTGTAAATGCTACCTTTCCTACTGATTACTACAAGAGAAAAATTCCACTAAATCACAGACTTCCAAGCCTGTAAAGTGCAAGCACCAGGGGATCTTGATACTTTAAAGTGGGCAAAGGCAAAATGAAACAAAATGGGGATAGGAATAGAAAGAAACCTCAAAGATTCTGAATGCTGCATCAGATGATTTTTTAATTGACTGTGCTGAGAACCAGTAGTTACTAGGAAACGCTATTTTGTCATTTGAGAAGTAATGCATTTACCCTTCCAGAAGGTATAAATGAAAGTTTCGAGTAGTATTGATTTCTTTTATAAAATCTTATTAGTCAAACCATTAGGCAAACGGTTATATATATATATATCAGTTCAAACTATGTCTATTAGGACAGTTGTATGCTTTGTCCCATTCAGGTTGATTGTGGATAAACAAACACTTCCAACAAGCATAATGAGATCTTACATGCACATCCTTAATCAGCTTTCTGTATTCCCACCTGGGGATCCTAAGCCAATCAGGGCTCCCAAAACATAGATGGAAATACAGCTTGTTTCAATACTTATCCACTGTTCTCACACCATGGAGTGATTGAAGTTGTGGTAAAAAAAATACTTTGAAAGCATCAGGTTATCTGCCATTACATTTTTTTTAAAAGAAACACCAAATAAATACAGTCTAAATGTCCCATCAAATGCAGAATCTCCTTAGGAAATTCTCCACGGTAGATGAACCAACATCATTATTTGGATGACAAAAAGTGGGCCTATGATTCTAACCACTGAAGAGTGGCATTCATGTTTTAAGTCAGGCACTCACAAGCTACAGCCCATGGGCCAGACCCGCCCCCCAATGCCACTGCATCCGGACCTCCATGTGTGATCTGCCATGTTTTTGGCAGCTTAAAACCAGCGTACAGCATTTCTGGGATGGGGGGGAGGGAACAGATGATTTTTTGTCATTACCAGAGATGGCCACTAGAGGGTGCAAAGGATGGTTTCCCATAGGAATGTACTGAAAACCAATTTCATCTATTTTAAAAAGCCAAAAAAAACTTACAGAGGCAAGTTGAGGCAGGCTCCTTTTGTTTACCTGTGTGTGTGTGTGGAGGGGAGGAGTATTTTTAAAATCAGGGTTTCCCTGTCAGCCCCCTCTGTCTTATTCTCCATACTAACATTTCCCAAACTGAGCCTTCTTTGAACTAAAATGTTTGGTAAACACATCTACAGTTGAACTGGCCTTTAAGAGGAACCACTACAAAATCTGGAATGTGTGCTTCTTGGGTCTCCTGGGAAGTATTGCCTTCTGCATGAATTCTGAAGGAGTTCAGCAGGTCTGGAATTTTGCACAAGTGTTTTCTTAAAAGCCTCCCTTTTTCTTCTTCCACAAGGCAGCAGCTGGAAGTGCCCTTCACCAGTTATGGCTATGTCAAAAATAAAGACTTCACAGTAAAATAAAATACATTCTATTAAATTGTATTTTATTTGGGATGTATTTATTTGGTTGTTCTGTTTTTGATTTGTTGTGTGGTGGGAAGTTTTTTTTTTTATTATTAACTGATATTGTGTGTACACCACCCTGAGTAGGAAATAAATAAATAAATAATTTTTTTTTTTAATAACACACAGACACACCCGACAGTCTGTGGGAGCATGACCCAACCCCTGGCTTTAATTATTACAATTCTTGATATACCGTTTCCCCAAATATAAGACACTGTCTTATATTTTTAAAAACTCCAAAATATGCACAAGGTCTTATTTTCAGGGGATGTCTTATTTTTCCATGACAAAGAAGAATACAGTACACATTTATTGCTGATAGAGTGGATCGCCAGGGCAAGAGTTAGGGGAGTGCCTTATTTTTGGGGAGACCCTTATATTTCTGAAGTGGGGGAAAATGGAGGGGGGTGCCTTACTATACGAGGAGGTCATATATTCGGGGAAACAGGATATGTCAACAGTAGTGGCAGCAACAGTAGTAGCAACCTCCAGACAAATTTCAAAAATCATATCAAAAGCCAACTATTAATTTTTTTTCAGCTCATATTTAGAAGGTCCAAAATCTGATCAGACACTAGATGATGATGACGTCGACAATGACAATGACAGAACACTGTACTTCTGCATCACCTCTTATCTTCCTCCCCGGTTCTCTACTAATAATTAAATTGTTTTTAAGGTCTGTAATTTTTACATATACTGTACTCAAGTACAGTAAAACCTCGGATAACGCTAAAACTTGGTTCCACAAGTCTTGGTGTTATCCAATTTTTAGTGTTATCCGATGCATGTTAAAATCCTATGGGATGGATCAGATAACGTTAAAGCTCCATAGAGATATATTGTAACCGCACAGGCTTTAGCTGTTGTTATCCAATCCATCCCATAGGACCTTAACGTTATTCGATCCAATTCTTCACCCCAGATTACTTAACGTTATGCGATTTTAGCGTTATCCGAGGTAAACGTTATCCGAGGTATTACTGTAGCTTGAAATTCACCGGGAGGAGTATTGCTAGGTCTGTTGGCTTAAAAGGAAAGTAAAGAATAAAGATAGTCCATACCGAATTGTTTTCTTCCATCAACTGGTTGTGAAGTTCAGTCTGTTTTCTTATTTCATGTTCCAGTTTCTTACACCTGAGCTTCCAGTGTCTAATAGATTCCTGAGCTTTCAGTTTTAATTCCTCTTTCTTCTCCTCATTCTCTAGCCTAAGTGCTTCGGATCGCCTGAATTCAGTTAGGTATCTCTCTGCTTCTTTAGTCGACTCTTCTAATTGCTGAGCCAATTCAGCCACTTGGAGTTCCGCAGCTCTGCACTCATTGTCACAGACTTTGTAGTTACTCTGTATTTCCTTCAGCTGATTCAGCATTCTTTGCTGCTGTGTCTCCTTCTTCTCCAAATCAGACATTAACACCTAGAAGAAATCACAATATATTTAAAAGATCATTCCCTGGGGAATACCATCACAAACATCCAGTATCATCAACTGAAATAGAGACAACAGTAAGAGACTCTTTTTCTAATCTTAGTTTCTTTGAGAGACTTACAAGGGCTACTACAGCAGTGGTGGTCCAAAACAAATGAAGAAGAGAGTCTGGAAAAAAAGAGACTGTATCTGATAAAGCATATAGACGTCTTGTCAGCGCTAACGACAGTCCAATAAATAAAGAAGAAACTGAAAATATGGAGGCAAGGCTACCCTCTAAGGAAAATTTGAGTGGAGATTTGACTCTGTGGGAATAAAAAGATCTTTTGATTATAAAATCTAATGAATATAAAAAAGAAATTAAACAGTTTGTTAAAGAGGCAGTTAAAGAGGTGCCTTGGAATCAGAAGTTAAGGACTTGGTGGAGACTACACTAAGGCATGAAAATATTATGGACAAAAGATTTAAGCAATTGGTAAAGCTACAGGATCAATCGAAAAAGAAAAAGATCAGGATTAAGTTCTTCCCCGACATGGACAAAGACAATTTAAAAATCAAAGTGGTTAAATGGTTACAAACCTTTGTTTTGGACTGTGGCCCAATTAAAGAAGAAGCGATTGAAGCAATTTTAAAGGTCGGTCATGAGAGAGGTCAATACCCCAGGGATACGATAATCATCTTTGTATCAGGTTATAAAAAAGATCAAGTAATGGACTAGTTAAAGAAGCATGGTGACTCTGTATTAAAGATAGGAGAAGTAAAAGTACAAGTATATCATGATTTAAGTAATGAGACAATTCAATGGTGAAGAGAGATGAAGCCGATAACTGAAATTTTGTTTAATCATAATATATCAATGAGGTTTCCCTATCTTTTTAAAAGATATTTCATGATGGGAAGGTGGTTTCTGCAGAAGACCCAAAGGGGGCAATGAGACAGCTTGAATTACTAAAAATTATAAAGGTGGGGGACCCAACCTGGGAAAAACTGGTTAAAAAACTGTATGGAGAAGGTTCAGAAGGATCAAAGGGGAGAGAGGAGTATCAAGCAAAGGGGAGAGACCGTTCAAAGGAGAAACAAAGGGAGAAACCTTTAAGTTATGGAAGTGGAGGGGAAATAAGGTAAGAAGAGAAGGACGCAGAAGTGTCTGGTGCAAAGAAAAAGCCAAAAGCCAAAAAATAAAAATAATATACAAATAGAAATAGTCAATAAAGTGGTAACAATTTAGGAATAAGAATAAAATAAGGACCAATAGAATTAAAATAGAGGGAAAATTAAAGAAGACGGGGAATAGCAAATGAAGGAATTTAGAATAGAAGGGATGGGCTCTCCCTCCTCCTCCCCCCACCCCCGGCCCGGTCCTAGTCCCTAAATGGGAGCCTCCAGGCAGTATCTGGCCTGAAGGGAGTGTTGTGGCTGGGTGGGTGGAGGATTGGGGTTTTTTTTGGTGGGGGAGTGTATAATGTGGGTTTCATTTGTTGTTGATGATGATATTTCCTTGTTGCATTTTTGTGCTTTTTTCTTATATGTTTTATTGTCTGCTTTATTGTTTAATATAAAAAAAAAAAGAAACAGCTGTGGCTGTTTGGTGCTGTGGCCATCATAACTGAAGTTATAACAAAACTTTTTAGTTTAGACTATTCCTAAACTGTAGAAGATATACCTCCCTGCTTTGGTACACATGTAATTTTTTAACAAGCATGTAATAAAAGTTATTCTTCAAATACATAAAAAGTGATTTTTAAAAAAAATCTATTTAGCTGGGTTAAATTGCAAAGGAAGACTTGCATTAATTAAACATAACCCCTAAAATTAATGGACTCAAAATCTGATCCCAACAGATGGAAAGGGACAATGATAAATATAATTAGAAATTACAAAACATTAGATTTACCCTTCTATAAATTTTTAAAAAATGTCTCACCTTCATAATCCTATACTAGATTATCTTCCTTTCACAAGTATAATTGCTTTCCATCTGATGACAGTATTAAAAGAAACCAGTTTTAAATAAAAGCATCCTCACCCTTTCTGGGTCATTAAAAATAATTATTTCTCCACAAATCATATGATAAAAGATCTTGTACATACAACTACCATCTCCATGTTGTAGTTAATGAAACAAGATTTGAGGCTAAAGCAAAATAGATAATTTTGTTATATTAATTGAATACATTTATCTTATCAAACAAAAAATGCTGAACTTTATTTTATTAGGAGTTAATATTTTTCATCTAAAATATATCACCAAACTTTTCATTGAGATTATCTGCTTTGAAGCATAAGAGCACATAATTAATTTTCAGTCAGAGTGTGTGAGTATATGTGTGTGTACATGCGGGAGGGAGGGAGGGAGGGAGTGTGTGGATGCATGTACACACAACTCAGAATTTTCTTGGTGTGAGAGAGAAATAAATCTTCCTGCATTTAAAACTGCCAGTCAAAATAGACTGAAAAATATATCTTTATAAGTCTGAATAACTTCATTAAATATGACAAATGAAAGAACTATAACTTTTATGCAACAAAATAATTATAATGCTGGGTTGAAAGGATTTTTGTTGGAGAAACTCTGCTCAGGGGTCACTCGAATAAGGCTTCTTTCATGTCCCCAAGTGGTCAATGCTCCCCAATAAAGGTAAAAAAAAAACTATTGCTATTGTTGTTAAACATCTATTGGATACCAGCGGTGTCTTAAATTTGTATTTCTGTCTCCTCACTCTGCAACATGCTATCTATTGCTGGACAGGAAGAAAACTTTGATTTCCTATCCTTTCTTCCATGCCTGATTCCCAATTCAATATCCGCCCCACTCATGAAGACTTTAGCTTAATGGGGGGGGGGGGAGCAGCAATCTTATACTAACACATCAGAAAAAGCCCTATGTTTGATAACTCAGTGGAGTTAAAGACATAACATTTAATACCATAATATGTGTTATTCAGGATTCTACACAATTGTTTTATTTGCAAAACCAGACAAAGCTATTCACAAAGGAGCTTATGAACAGCCGAGCAGAGACAAAAGTGTGCAGTGAAATGTAGGCTAATAATAATTTCATGTGAGAAATTATTCTGGGTTGAAAGGATTTTTGTTGGAGAAACTCCGCTCAGTGGACGCCCAAATGAGGCTTCTTTTGTGTGCTCGATGGTATCAAAGGCTGCTGAGAGGTCAAGAAGAGCAAGGACGGAGGGATGACCTCAGTCCCGCTCCCACCAGAGATCATCCTACAGCGTGACCAATGCAGTCTCGCTACCATATCCAGGCCTGAATCCTGACTGAAAGGGATCCAGATAATCCACTTCATCCAGACCCCCCTGTAACTGCCGCACCACTGCCTTCTCCAAAACCTTCCCTAAAAGGGGGAGGATACCAGCCGATAGTTGGCCATTATTGTTGGGTTGAGCACTGGCTTCTTAAGGAGGGGGCGCACCAAAGCATGTTTTAATGGTGCAGGAACCCCCCCCCTGCAAAGATGCGTTGAATATTTCTCCAACCCAACTACCTGTCACCGCCTTGGACACCTTGACCAACCAGGCGAGACATGGATTTAGTGGGCAAGCAGTGGCGCAAACAGATACAAGGAGCCTGTTCACTTCCTTAGGGACAACTGGATCAAATCGATCCCAGATAACATGGCAAGACTGCGAACTGGTCAACTCCAGACCCATGGTATCCACACCAGGGTCAAACTTCGAGTGAATCTATTTTAATGCTTCTGCCATTTTCTTTTACTGTCCTGTCTGTTGTATGGTGATGCTAGCATTCATTCTTTTGAGCAAATGTCATACTATGCATTGTTCCATAATTCAACTCAACTTCAAAAAGTAAGACATAGATAACATCTCTTAAAATGTGTATACATTTTTGCACCCTCTGTATATATGTAGTTCTTAGACTGAATCAGGAATTGATTGAAATAGACTTTCACTGAATACATGTGAAACTGACATAGTACCTCAGGGAAGGAGCCTATATTTTAGTGATGCAAAGTCATTCAACTTCTCAATTACTGCCTCTTTCATTTAATTTAAAAACTGAACATTTTCTTATTTTCTCAGAAAGCTTCTTCACATTATGTAAAGCCAACTGTGGGCTTATTTTCAGTTCATTTGGCTTGAAGCCAATGGAAAAGAAAGAGATTGAATCAGAGACAAACACTGATGAGGAGATACTTGGAATTCTTATGAATACAAATAGCCTATGAAGGTTAATGAGGTTCAACATGAGTTTAAGAGAACAAGATGAATGTATTTTGTATGTACGATGCATCCTCCCATTTAAGGTCTTGGAAACTTTGAAATATACCCAGTATTGTACACTGGATAGAGTAACAAACTAGCACTCAGGAGATCTAGGTTGAAATGTCTGCTCAGTCACTGGGGATTAGGAAAACCATGCCTTAATAGTTCACATACCTTGAAAGCCCTATTAGAACATCTGTTGTGTAACCTGCATTATGGACAAGCAGCACTCATTAAGATAGAAAATGGCGAAGCAAAATGACTTGCTTTATTTTATTCCCTGATTTGTTCAATCTGTATGCAGAACATATACTGAAAGATGCAGGAGAGAAAATTGTTGGAGGAAATATCAATAATTTAAGATATACTGATGACACCATCTTACTAGCAGAAAGCAGCAATGACTTCTGATGAAAGTGCAAGAAGTGCCAGAGGATGACTGCAGTTCAACATCAAGATGACAAAAATCGTGGCTACAAAAGAACTACACAACTTAAATAACAACAATAAAGAAATTGAAATAGTGGAAGACTTTGTATTCCTTGGTTCAACCATCAATTGAAATAACAACTGCAGCCAAAAAACTGGAAGACAACTGAGAATCAGAAATGAGCAAATTAGAAAAGGCACTCAAATAAAGATGTGTCATTGAAGGCCAAGATCAAGAACATCCACCCTCTTGTATTCCTAATCAACATATACAGATGTGAAAGCTGGACAGTAAAGAAAGCTGATGGGGAAAATATTGATTCATTTGAAATATGATTGTGTTAGAAATATAGTCACCGAGAGATGAATTTAAGGATACCCAGGACAATCAAGTCTAAATAGTCTTTGGGGGCAAAAATGACAAAACAGAGGCTATCCATGGAGTCATAAAGGGTCAGATTCAACTGTGCAACTAAACAACAATCATCCTAATTGAGCACATCATAAGAAAGTAAGATTCTCTGGAAAAGCTAATAATGCTGGAAAATGTTGAAGACAGCAGGAAAAGAGAAAGACCGAATGTGAGATGAATTGACATACTTTAGGAAAGCCATAGCCTTGAATTTACAATTGCTGAGCAGGGCTGTTGAAGTCAAGACATTTTAGAGATCTCTTTCATTATCATAAGTCTGAGGCGACTTGACAGCACGTAACTTTTAAAAAGTAAAGCTAAATTAATGTTTTTATTTTTAATTTTAAAATACTGTAACTGTTTTTCTTTCCCAACCAAGTGTCACACCGTACAGTTCTCTAAAAGTTCACAAGTACCTCTTTCATAGCATCGGTATGTTTTTATAACCAAAGAATAAATAAAGTACACAACTGTTTTTGTAAAGTTTCTGCAATGACTAGCCACTCATTTTATCTTGTACTCGGTATCCAGATCTGTGCATACAGTGAACTACGCTATATCAAGCTGCTGCACGCAACTCTGTGATAGTGGTGGTGACTTCACTCCTAGCAGATGAATGCAACATGCTATGGCATCGTGTCCCATTTGTTTAAGTCAGAATCCCCCAGTTTAAGCCTACTGGGGTGGGTGGGGGTAAGGGCAAGAGTTAAATATGAGATCTTTGAACGGCAGAAGGTGATAAACCTCTGCCTAACAAATGAATGATAGTTTCAGCATAGCAAATACCCTATTTGCTGGCATATAAGACCCACTTTGCCCCTTAAAATATATTGGAAAAATTGAGTGTGTCTTGCACTGTATATAGTGGCTTATGTTGGGCTATTTTGGAAATAACAGGGTCCGTCTTATACTCTGATGCATCTTATACACCAGCAAATACGGTAATTGGCAAATGTTACTCAGTAGATTTCCCATGTCACTACAGAGCTTTCAGGAAACTTGTTGCACTAGCAGTTACACATTTTAAAAATTGTTCAAGAGTAGGATCCAAAGCAGATTTATTTATTTATTTATTTATTCATTAGTCAAATTTATATTCCACCCTACTCGCACAGGCGACTCAGGGCAGAGCACAACCGGCATGTAAGTAATACACCACTAAAAACACTAAAAGAACAAAATAAAACTTAAAACCAATTAAAAAACAACATCTCATTCCCTAGACTGAAGAAAACCGAATAAAAGGAATGGGGGTAGGAATAGGAGGGTAGATGAATGAAGTTAAATAAACCAACACTACCCCACACTATTCCTGCCAGCCAGGTTTTCAGGCCCTTTCTAAAAGCCAGTAACCCTGTCTGGAGGCGCAACTCCAGAGAAAGGTGGTTCCACAAGGCCGGGGTGAACAGGGAGAAGGCCCTCTTTTTCATGCCAGAGAGTCGAGGCTCTCTGGCAGATGGTATAACTAAGGCACCTCTCCGGTCCATTCTAGTGGGATGGACAGATACCCTTGGGGAGATGTGGTCTCTCAAGTAACCTGGCCCACTACCATATAGGGCTTTAAAGGTAATGACCAGCACCTTGAATTGCACCCGGAGGCAAACTGATAACCAGTGCAGCTCCCGAAGCAATGGGGATGTATGAGAATAACACCCACATCCCAACACCACCCAGGCTGCCGCATTCTGGACCAGCTGCAGCCTCTGGATGGTCATCAAGGGCAGCCCCATGTAGAGCACATTGCAATAATCTAATCTGGAGGTGACCAGGGCATGGGTGATCATAAGCAAGGAGTCCCTGTCCAGGAGTGGGAGCAACTGGCAAATTACACGCAATTGTGCAAAAGCCCTCCTGGCTATGGCTGCCAGCTGCTCACTGACCAGGAGTCGTGAGTCCAGGAGGACCCCCAAATTGCACACTGGGTCTGTTTGAGGCAAACTAGCCCCATACAGAACCAAAGATGGTAACTCCTGTGTTGACCCGGGACCCCCACCCCACAACCACTTAGTCTTGCCAGGGTTCAGCTGTAACCCATTGTCCCCCATCCAGACCCTCACAGCCTCCAAGCAAATGGATAGGACTTTGACTGCATCACCAGGATCCCCACGCGCTGAGATGTACAACTGTGTATCATCTGCATACTGATGGTATTTTACCCAGGGGGAATGGATAATCTCGCCCAGGGGCTTCATGTAGATGTTAAATAGGAGAGGCGAGAGAACCGAGCCCTGAGGCAACCCGTAAGGGAGCGGCCTAGGGTTGGACCTCTCACTCACAAGCAGCTCTGCAGTCAGTTGTACCACCACTTACGCAGACAGTTATGTGAGCAACTGCATAATTGGTTGTTGAATTTCTTTAGCACAAGGTCTTGTATAACCATTTGCACAACTCTGTAATCTAACATAACTGCGTGGAATCTTTACACCACTAGTGTTTTGTTAGATTTAGCCTCAGTTTTCCTTTGCTGTACTTGAGCTGTCTACCTACCACACTTCTGCTATAGTTCTTTGCAAACTGTGAGAGAACATGACAGACTTAATTGTTTGCCTTAGATCCTCTTCAGTACTAGCAGACAGAGAAATCACAGTATGGAGCTAAACTGGATTACCTCTCCTCTCAAATATGTGCAGGCTCCAGCTGCTTCTCACTGTTGCTACCACCTGATCATCTGGCACCCTTCCTAAAATTCAAACCACTCCAAGTGGCTAGTGTATTTTTAAATAAGACCTTAAGAAAAATAATGGCTATTTAAGAGAAACTTGATTACAGCAACAGTCAAGAAACAATGAACACCCAATGAAATGGACTCATAGGTGAAGGCAAAGAGAGGCAGGGAGGAAGGTGAGAACAGCTTGTGCAAGAAAGTACTGGATGCCTCCAAGAGCAAATTCAAGTAAAATGCAAATTCCCATTTCAATAGAGAGTTGAATCAGTGGCGTTGCGTGGGGGGGCGGGGGGGCGGATGCCCCGGGCAGCAGCTTTCAGGGGGAGGCAAAATGTCCCCACCCGTTGGGCCTCCCTCTGCCTGGGCTTAGGAAGCAGGACTTCCCAGGCGGAGGGCGGCCCTTTTGCTGGCGAGCGCCCCGCGTGCGTGGGCGCGTGCTGCTCGCCTCCGCCTGCCCACCCGGCTGGCTGGCCGTCGGGGGCTCTTCGCTGCCTGCCCCTGGCGGGCGCCCAGCGTGCACGCGCACACCGCTCGCCTTCGCCCGCCCACCCAGCCAGCCGTCTGACAGCAAGCTGGGTGTGTGGCTGGGCGGGCAAAGGCGAGTAGCGTGCGCGTGCAGGGCAGGTGGCGAAGAGCCCCCGATGGCCAGCCGGGTGGGCTGGTGGGCGGAGGCGAGCAGTGCGCGCCCACGCACGCGGGGAGCTCGCCCGCAAAAGGGCCGCCCTCCGCCTGGGAAGTCCTGCTTCCTAAGCCCAGGCAGAGGGAGGCCAAACCGGGGGGTACATTTTGCAGTCCCCGTCGGGGGTGGGTGGCGCCGTGGTGGGGAGCCCCTGGGGGCTGGCTGGCTGGGCGGGAGGAGGTGGGCAGCGCGCGCCGCTCGTCAGCAGGGGGGCCGCCTTCTGCCTGGGGGGTGGCGGCAGCAGCGGTGAGCTGGGGGGAGCGAGTTTGTTCTTCGCCCCAGGCGGCTGAAGTGTGCGTGACACCACTGAGTTGAATGAGTCTACTGTCACTATTGGAGTCAGACATCCAGTCCCTATACAAGTCAGCAGCACTACTAGCTTGCTTGATGAGAGGATCTGGACATAGTATGTAATGCCTGAACAGTGTTTATACTCTAGACAAGAATTTTGTCTTGTTTCTTAAATTTACATGTTTCATCCACTGAATATACAGTTGTACCTCGCTTAAAGAGCATAATGCGTTCCACAGGATTGCTCTTTAAGAGAGTTTGCTCTTTAAGCGAAACACCATTGTAAATGACCAATGGTGGGGATGATTATGAACCCCGATTTATTTGTTAAGTGAGTTTTGGTTGGTTTTATTTGTTAAGCGTAGCGAACATTCAGAGAAAATTCTGCTCTTTAAGCGAGTTACTCTTTAAGCGAGGCGCTCTTTATGCGAGGCATGACAGTGAGCTTGGCATGACAGTGAGCTGACGTAAGAAATAGATATATAAGGTGAGATGGACCAAAGGTTTGTCTCTAGTGCGAAACCACCTTATTGGATAGTACCGCTAGGCCATAGTGAGCCTATATTGAGCTAAAGATGAAAAGGTGCAGCTGTGTTAATAAACGACAACTTTTGCTATATTTGTGGCAAATATACCCCACGTGATCAATGCAAGAACCTAACCAAGAGGTTGAGATTTGCTTACAAGTATTAATGTGGATGTGAAATTGGAGGTCTGGATAAAAGCTGGACATCTCATATCTGCTGTCAGATGTATTACATTGGCCTAACACAATGGTTAAATAACAAAAGGAATAAAATGCCTTTTCCTGTGCCTATGGTTTGGTGTGAGCCAAAATACCATCACTAGGACTGCTACTTCTGTATGAGTAAAATTGCCTGGTTTTTGAAATGTTTGAAGTGGTAGCTGTGTTAGTCTGTGCAAGCAGATCTCAGAGTAAATAAAACAGAACTGCAAAAAAAAAAAAGACAAAAAATGTTGTGGCACCTTAAAGACTAGCTCCTGTATTTAACTGTGAGCTTTCATGGACCAAGTCCACTTCATCAGACATTGGAGTGAGGCCTCATGGCACCAATTTTTACACACATCAGGTACACAGGCACACAATAATTGCCAACCTAACAGAATTATAAAATTGTATCTTTTTTCAATTGACAAAATCACCTGTTATTATTCAAAACTGCTGCAAACCCTGGACCCCTATTTCAAATGGTTGGAAAACAAACTTCTCTTGCAAGCTGATGCATTACATCCAAAGGGTGAATGCAACAAATATTGTGGCATTACGCATTTGCCAATGAGTTAGATTTGATGGACCACAACTAACAGGTTTTTATATGCTGCAGTTGTGCCTGGGTCACTCAAACCATTTTCAATAGATACTAACTCATTGGCAAATGTGCAATGCCACAATATTTGCTGCATCCACCCTCAGCTTGCAAGAGAAGTTTGTTTTGCAACCATTTGCAATAGGGTCTCACTCTTGTGTCTGATAAAGTGGACTTGGTCCACGAAACCTCACAATTAAATACAGGAGTTAGTCTTTAAGGTGCCACAATATTTTTTGGGGTTTCAAAGAAGATTAAGTCAAAAATTATCTATCTTGATTGCGAATCTGCTCTGAAGCCAGTGCCACATTAGGCAGAGAATCCTTTGCCAGTCCATCCTACATCTGTTACTGACAGTAACATGTCGGATGAGGAACAGGAGTATGATATCGATGTTAATGAATGTTATGCATCCCAATTTGAAGAGGGTAAACCACATTTTATAAGCCAATCAGATTTAGATGATCTAGTAAGACTTGTCTTTATCAAAATAGAAGTCTGAACTGATAGCCTCCAGATTACAGGATTTGCTACAAAAGTGAATAGCAACTTCATACTTTCGTGATCGTCACATGTCCTAGGCAGAATTGGACTTCAGATTTGGATTCAGCGCACTTGATTTAGTATAAGACACATAGATTAAACTAAGTAACAGACAACATTTATTTATTTTTGTGATGCAGTGTTATGAATACATGTATGCAGAATTAAATAAAGATCATAGTCATCGGACTAGTCTTGAAAAATATGTCCACTCCCTTTTTCTCATCATGTGAGATACAGAGAAAACATTACAATTTGCCAACTGATAAAACCAGAAATTGATAAGAGACAAAAAAAATTGCCTGCTCTGAGAGTAGAGCAAAACTCAGAAAAGGAAGTAAAACTAAGTGACAATTTTGGGAAGGATAATTTTTCTCAAAGATGTAGGGACTCATTATAGAAGCTGTTGCCTGACAGCAGTTTAGTGCAAGCTGCTGTACCTCAAATCCTATTTTCCCATTACACCCACTGTTTTATAACAGGAGATTTGGTCCTGGAAAATTTTCATTCCTTGTGTATTTGCTGTCTGCTGTTTTCTTATTTTGTCAGATAAGATGATCTGATATCTCATCATTGTCCCAAGAACCCTCTGAAGCAAATATGGGGGGGGGGGGGTTCAGGGAGAAAAGGATATCCCCTTTGACTGTCTTTCTGAGTTCCACAGATGGAAGCAGTTTCATTAGAAAAATAACAAGATCAAAGTGAATGTCTCAGATGGTTATCTACCTTTTTTTGGGTGGAGGGATTTAATATAGAAGTATAACTCTATTGATATATATCCTTTCATTATTGACATGCATACCACTACAATTGACAGGCCACTATAACAATAGCAACAGTAATTCTTCCAGCCACAGTAATCCATTTGTTTGTTTGTTTGTTTTTAGCATTTTATACTATCTGATTTTATTATTCTTTTTTATAATCTTGATTAATTGTTTGATTACCATTTGCCATTTGTTGAATTTATCTGGCTTTTATTTTTATTCTACCATTTTGTTTAATGGTTATATCATCGTTGTGTACCTTTTTAACTGTTGTTTACCACCTTGAATAGTGCTTGCAATGTCAGGTGGTTGAAAAAGGCTAAAAATAAATAACTACTTGAGGCAATGAACAGTGTGCAACAAGCTACAACAATAATATAAGTAATTATATAATATAATCATTCAAAGCAACAAAATAAAACCAAGTAAAAACACCAGGTTGAAAACAATTATAAAGAATAATCAACAGAATTATTGATAACTGTAGCATCATGTCACAGACATGTTGATCATTTTCTGATTGGTCATGTCCTCCAAGACTGAATCAGAATGTGAACATTTAAATGATTTAAAAAAACCTTTTCAGACTCCCAAATCACAAGAAACTGTGATTGTATTCATGTTCCATCCAGTCCCTCTTAGAGGTTTCCCAGTAAGATCCATACAATCAACAAGCCATGGCAGCCTATGTGGATGGATAAGATTCATTTCTCAAAATCCTGAGATAATGTAGTTTTATATCCAAAGTTCCAGGTAACAACTGTTAATCAGAAGAATCTCTCATTTCAGGGAGACATCTTACTCTTTTACCAACCACCCATAAGGTGATGTTGCTCCTCTGAAACAAGCTTGATCAAATCCATCTGGGAAAAGCACACAACCATGTCAGATCTGCAGATGGAGAGACTACTATAAAGAATACATCGGATGGGATGCTGTTTTACTACTGTAGTTTTCAAGTTCACAGTCTTTTGTGGCTTAATGTCGCATCAAAAGGAAATAATCCTGTTTCTTTTTTGTCTCCAGCAGCTGCTGGCACCTACCCGGGAGGGTAACAGCAGGAAGCAAAATGCATATTACACAATTTGTTCTTATGAGAAAGACCCTAAAGCCTGTGGATATAGAACTCACAAAAAAAGCTGGCATTCTTAGCCATCATCTATCAAATTTTTAAAAGTCAGATGTAACAGATTACTGGAAACAGTTCAGCATCTCAACAGCAGAAGAAATGTGATCTGCTGCAGTATTAAATTCTGATAAAGCAACATTGCTTTCTTCCCATATATCAGTTTACTTGGCCCTCTTATTATATTCAGAGACAACTATGGTAAAACAGGAAATGTAATCAGTAATTTCACTGCTTAGCACATAATTTCTGTTACCAGTTGTAAAATCTTCAAATCTTTGCAGGAGGGGAAGTATTAATATTTTATTATATTCAATTTGATTCCTTTGATGGGAAGCAAGAGGGCTATGAATATTAGCTTGAAAAAATCAAAGATCGATCTCTCAACCTATTTTACAGTAATGAGTATTCTATACCTGGAAAGGATTCCTAGTTATTCTGCCATCTATTTCACAGAAGTTCTTATTAGAGTTACTGCTGAACTCTGATTTGTTCTTAGCATTGCTCTGCTGGCAGCTTCTAGTACAATCCTGATGACAAAGTTAAAATAAAATTAAATGTTATTTTCAAATGTGCTGCTATGCCAAATTAAAGGCTGATGTTCTAGAGATTGCCCACTTACACTTTTTAAGCTTGATTAAATGGAGTTCTTATCTTCAAAGAGTAATAGTTATGCCAAGGTTATCTTTAAAATTCAAATGTTAAAACAAAATACTTTACAAAATGTCCATGATTTTAGTATTTCAGATTTATAACCTTTCACATAGAAAATATCACAATATCAGTCAATGTGGTATGTCTCATGTTGACTTATATTTAGTTTTGCCAAACTCATCTAAATGAACTTATCAGAATTACTACTTTCAGGAAAAAACATGTAAAGACAAAGAAATTGTTTTTTGGGTGTCAGTGCTTTGGGATTTGTAAAACTGCCTTTCAAAGTAGGTACAACAAAAGGTTTATTCTTTCAAGTACTGCTGGTAGAGGTTATGCATAATTGGACACATGGTGATTAAAAGACAGCTAAGTGATAATGGCAGAAATTCTGCTGCTTGATGTAGCAAGTTGCAACTAGAACAGCTGAATCAATGGAACTTAATAGAGGAGTTAATTCACCAAATTCCCTAGATCCAATGAGCCTACTCCAGTTGTGACATATACTAAGCAACACGATTGAGCCATTCATCTTCAGATGGAGAAAATCTTTTCCATTTTACAGTGTGGTTGGATACAAGTCAGACTGACAATTATGATTCAGAAGCGTATATCCCAGTATGCCACTGGGATATTATGCATCCAAAAGATTCCAAACAAAGTTGAAATCCTGTTCATGTACATTCCACAGCCTAAGGCTAATGTGATTATATCATCAACTGGGACTTTTAAAAACATTAAATACTGCCCCCTTCCCACCCCAACCCATCGGTCCCAGTAATCTATCATCCTCAAGAACCCAATGGATCTGTGTGATGAGAGAAGGAAATCTTCAATTTCCAAAAATAGCTCCAGCCAACAAAGTCACCCTGGCAGTAATTAAAGACCTACTCCTTCTGTCCCATAGCTTCCACAATGTAAGGGATCATTCAGGACTCTTGATTGCCTCAGGACAGGAGAAAGAAATGTTTAACTTTTTTTTTAAAAATGCCTCAGCTGATGAAACCATAGAACTTATATTAACAGGATTTCAGCCTAAGAATCAACCATTTTATATTAAGTGTTCAGTAGAAGAACAATGCCCAAGTGATTAATGGTTTGCTAAATCTGGGCTGTCTCTATAGATAGCAAGAAGAAGAAAAGCTAAATCTATCAGCTATGGCCACATATCTGGTTTTTTTTCCACAGATAGAACCCCCCCCCCCAAGTTGTTGTTGGGGTTTGTTTGTTTCTTTTGCCTTATGGCAATCAGTATTTTGGCTACAAATTAGAAACACTTGCAATATATATATATCAACCTTGTGTTGATACAAAAGCTCAAACTATGACAGACCAATATACTGCCAGGAGGATATCTGAAGGGGGGAGGGGACAGGTTGTACTTGCCAATAACTGTCATTCTCTGAGTATGTTGTTTGTGAATTCACACTTATGGGATTCTTCACCTGCGCAGAGCTGTTATCGGAGCTGTAAAGCTAATTGGACAAAGGAATTGTAATTAGGACCACCCACCATCTCCACCCACCCTCGGCACCAGTTCACACTTCTTTCCTCAGTTGATATTAAAGCTGTACACTGGGAAAGGATAGAGGCATCTCGTCAGTGCTGCTGTCTGAGAGGAGTTTGGGTGGGTAGTGTGAATTCACAAACAACATACTCAGAGAATGACAGTTATTGGTAAGTACAACCTGTCTTTCTCCTTTGTGTTGTTTGTGAATGTACACTAATGGGAGATTAGCAAGCTCACTTACTTGGATGGCGGGCAGCTGATTACGAGATGAGAAGTGAAAAGAAATAGTCTAAGGACAGGTGGTCATCAATTAAGAAGCTTGGAGACCTGCCTCAGGATGGCTCGACCCAGCCTAGTGTCAGATGTGGACCTAGTGTCCATCCTGTAGTGCTTGATAAAGATTGATGGTCTGGACAAAGTAGCGGCCCTGCAGAAATCTTCCATAGGGATCCCCTCCAGGAAAGCGGTGGAAGTTGCCAAACACCTGGTTGAGTGGGTCCTCACATGAGGAGAAGGAGGGGTCAGAGATGCGAACTTGTAGGCCAAATAAATAGTTCCAGAAATCCATTTTGAAAGTCTCTGTGCAGAGAGGTTCCCCTTTAGACTTCCTCCATAGGCTATGAAAAGACGAGTGGATTTTTGAAACTCGGTGGTCCTTCTGGTATAGAAGAGAAGGGCTCTTCTGACATCCAGGGTATGTCATGCTCTTTCCTGTGTGGAGGTAGGCTCAGGAAAAAAGATAGGCAAAGTGATTGCCTGAGCAAGATGGAACTCAAACAGTACTTTTGGTAGAAATGTCAAGTCTGGACTTCACCAACCCTCCCCCTGCACCCACACCAATGACCAGGGAAGAAGCCAGGGCAGGTTGAGGACTCCTCTGTCCCTCCCCCTGACCCCCATCAACATAATGGAATGGAATGTATTGTTTGTAACCGCCCTGAATAGCTACAGCGAGTGAGCAGCAATATAAATTTGAACTAATAAATAATAATAAATAAATAATAATAAAACCATCCTGTCAGAGTAGAAATTCAGAAAGGGCTGTGAGTTATCCCGCTCTTCTGGCAGAGGTGATTGCCACCAGAAAAGCTATCTTCCATTACAGCAGTCTAATGTCAGCCGTTGCCAGTGGTTCAAAAGGTGCTTTCATTAAAGCATTTAGAACAGTTGTAAGGGACCATTGAGGTGGAGGCCTCTTTACAGGAAAAGAAAGCATTCTTTAGTCCCTGTAAGAATCTCTTCACCATCCTATCAAGAAAGCAGATGTTAAGGATGTGTCTTGTAGTGCATGGGCCACCACTGCTGCAAGGTGCACTCTGATAGATGAAAGAGAAAGTCCAGACTCTGCCAGGTGCAACAAATTTTCATGGAATTTAATGATCATTACTATTCCTTTTAATTACTTTTTAATATATTTAGTTACACAGTAGTTATAGTGTGATTTCTATAGGTTGAGAAAGTCTGATTCTCAGAGAAAACCATGGAAAGTGAAAGACATTCCTTTCACATAACACAGACACAACATCATTAAGTTAGGTCATTAGCAGACAGACACCTGCAAGATTCCTGAAACACACGCATTTGCATAACAAGGGAGGCGAACTCAAATAAACTCAGAGTTCACAACATGTCATTAAACACATTCCAAAGGTTGGAGGGCTTCTCACCCATTTCCTACTGAAGGAAATGTGTCACCTGTCACATTTGAACTTTGACAGACACTTTACACTTTCACATCATCAGAACGGGGGGGGGGGGGAGTAAAAAGTCACACAAAGTATTCTGATACCCACCCAGGAGCAGCACGCCTGTGTGGAAAACATGACATCAATGTGACATAATTGCACAGCTTGGAGAAAACTGTTTTGTCCAGTTCCCATTCGTATGTTGATGTTTTAGTTCCCCTTGGATGTGAACTCCAATTGGATATACAGTTTTACCTCGCTTAAAGAGCGTAATGCGTTCCAAAGGATTGCTCTTTAAGGAAGTTTTCTCTTTAAGCGAAACACCATTGTAAGTGGCCCCTTGTGGGGGGGGGATTGCGAACCCCGATTTATTTGTTAAGCGAGTTTTTGTTTGGTTTTATTTGTTAAGCGAAGCAAACTTTCAGAGAAAGTTCTGCTCTTTAAGTGAGTGAATCTTGAAGTGAGGCACTCTTTACGCGAGGTTTGGCTGTACATGCAGTTGGGAGACACCATTCCCAAATCTGCATAGCTAGGTAACGGAGAATGAGTGACTTCGTTCCTCCTTGCCTGTTCAGGTATGCCAAGGCTGTAGTATTGTCTGATGCAACCTGAACTGGTCTCCCAGCAATGGATGACTTGAACATTGCTTTCCAAATCTCAAGCAACTCCAGGAAGTTTATGTGATGGGACTTCTCTTGTGGGCTCCAAAAGCTGTTGATCTGGAGGGTGCCACAGCACATACCCCATCCGAGATTGCTCGCATCCATGGTTAACTGGACTGTCAACATGGGCTGGGGTAGGAAAACTTCCCCGTGGCAACATTCCATTTGTAGACCCACCAGTATAGCTGATCCCATAGTTCCGGGGTCAGAGTGAGTAGTTTTCCTGGGTGGTATTTCAGAGGGTTGAAGTTGCAAAGAAAACAGGACTAAAGAGACCTTATCTTCAATTTGGCATGTGGGATGACTGCCGTAGTCAAGGCCATGAGCCCCAGCAATCTTTGTGCTTTTTTTGCCTTGACCCTTGGTTGGAGGTGGAAAAAGTGCACCATCTTGCTGATGTCTTGCAGCCATTGCGTAGGCTCCTGCAGCCGAAACGGACAACACTCTCAATGAGAGCTGCATAAAGACATAACCACAACCAACATCTCTGTTTGTATGCCTCAGATTCGTACCAGCGACAAAACAACCAATCGTCCTACCCACACCAGGCCTACCAACCTTCTTACCAATACCACTCACTCAACACTGCCAATCTGGTCAACGGGAGATTTCTCCTCTTCGACCATTGGCTGCCTCTCCTTATCCAATGTCGTCGGAGCCTTCAGAGCTCTCTGAGACAGTGGGAGGTGGGATGAAGGCCTCGGGGTCCGAGTCAGACCAGTAAGGCTTGGCTGCCCTCAGATGGGTCCTTTGAATAGGAGGCAATGGAGGAGGAGGTGGAGGTAATGGTGGACAAGTCATTTCTGACTGCTCAGTGTCCAACCTGCGCCATTTGGCAGACATCTCCTTGTCTCTTCTTCGACACTTCAAATCGGTCGTCTGTTCAGTGGATGAGGGTAGGACAGAATGGACCTTGTTTGAAATCTCCTTTGCCAATGCCTGGAATAGTGGAGTCAACATGCTCACCTGGATGGAGGGTTCAGCATGCTGAATTGGAGGCTCCAGTGTTGGTTGTCTCAGAGCCAGCAATCTGGAAGCTCTATGAGGCCGAGGCATCGGGGGAGTTTCCAAATGAGGAGGAAGGCTAGATGTTTTTTCTGGCAACGTAGTTAATGGAGACGGTGGAACCAAGGACTACAATGAAATAGCCATCAGGAAGATAGCTGAAGCTGGATAGTGAGGAGATGAAGGTCTCTACTCTTGGCGTTGGTGGCAAAGAAGAAGAATGCCTGTGTTTCTTTTGCTTCTTCTTTTCCTCCTCCTCCTTCTTCTTTTCAAATGGTTCGGCCATGGTGATTTTCTTGTGGGCCAATGATGAAGAAGCAGAAGCCGATGGTTCGGTAGAAAACTGCACATGGACGGTCAATTGAGGAGCCAATGCAGTCGCCATTAGGTGGACTTGGAGATGATTTTGGTAGTTTTTAGTGCAATCTTGGAGAGGTTTTTTTGCAAAAAAAAAATGCAGGTGTGCACCGGGTGATTCCCACCTAGATAAATGAGACACTTCTTGTGTCCATCTGTGCTCAGGAATTTGGCATTATAGTGCGGGCACCTCTTGAAGGCCACAGACGAGGCCATCCACCGGGGAGATGGATCCTGGAGAAGACGGCGTTGGACAGAAGATCCAGAAATTATCCCAACCAGTTGAAGGAAAAACCTTTATCTTCTCCTGGACAAGGAATGAGGAAGATGAAATGGGCCAAGAAGGCAACATCCCTCCCAGACTGAGAAAAAAGGAATTGTTGTTGTTGTTGTTGTTGTTGTTGTTGTTGTTGTTGTTGTTGTTGTTGTTGTGTCACAAGGGAAATATTCTCTTCCGGACAGCAAATAGATCAAAAGGAAGCAACCCTTCTGCTCCAAGAAAAATCATTTTAAATGGCTTTTGAACAATTCAAACACCATAAAAATTGACAGAGCTCTCTGAAAGGACTCCTGCTGGTACAGCGTAAAACAGAGAACTGAGGAAAGGGGCGTGAAGTGGTGCCGAGCGTGGGTGGGGATGATGGGAGGTCCTAATTACAAAATATTTTTTCCAATTAGTTTTACAGCTCAAATGCTCCACGCAGGCACAGAACCCCATAAGTGTGCACTCACAAACAAGATGGAGAAAGATATTTTCCCTGTATGTTAAAAAAAACATTTCTTTTATATCATCATGAGATTAGTTATCTTATGCATGGTGATGTAGACAACCAGTAGAACAAGGATTTTGGTCTGACTGTCATGCACAGTGGATAGATTCCTGCACTGACAAGGGTTAGGGCCAAATAGTCTTGAGGTTTCATTTAACTTTCTAATTCTATGCTTTTTATAAGCTGCAGAGCCATAGCTAGAGAATCCCAATTCAGACTCTTTGTTAGGACTCACAGATAATAAAATTATAATCAACTAATGCACGTTAAAATAAAATTGATAAAAACAAATTCTAAGTAAAACATTTAGATGTAAAATGTCATCTTCAGTCACTGAAATTTCATGATGAAACACTTCTTTTTGGATTTGCTTTTATCTTATTGAACTTTATACATATTTTGCAGTTGAAAACTAGAGAGGTGCACTCACATCACCAATGCATCTATTCATTCTTGGATTGCCAACCACCTAGTTCTGAATTTAGCTTTCTTTCTCATTCTCTTGCTTTTTGTATGGGAATCATTTCTATCATTTCATCATGCAAACTCTAATCTGCCATATGATGTTTTCTTGTCTTAATAAAGGACTGCCACTTACTTGTCATTTGGAAAGACAGACTTAGTCTAAAAACCACATTTCTGCCACAAAAGGCTATTCAAAAATTAAAAGGATATAATTTTAAAATGCAGTTTACCTCTATTTGTATTCCAAGCTGTGCTTTCTCTTTGTCCCTGCGCTCTATGCATCGCTTTAATTCCTCTATCTCTGACATTACAGCACTGTGATTTAGCTTTTCTTTCAATTCCCAGATCTGTTTCTCCAGCTCTTTTTTCTCCTGATCAGACCTCTGAGTCACTAGAACAAATATATATGGCACAATATGAAATAAAAAATAGTATACCTCATAAAGTGTGTATGCATAAGCAAAGTTTTCCTGGGAGCAACAGATAAACTTAATTGATAGAAAGTAAATGGAACATCTGCATGTGCGCAAGTAGCTTTGCCTATATGTATACAACAACTATTATATACAAATAATAGTTATATGTTGTTTTGTATAATACCACCTGGAAGAAGTTCAAGCATATACTATACCCATATAAATATAAAATGAGGTTCTTGTAGTTTTATACTGCTCATTGGAATGCCACACTGCAGAAGAGGGAAGGGAGTGTGGCCTACAGATGTTGGACTGCAATTTTCATCAGTAAAAAGATCTTGTAATAAGAGATCAAGGGAGCTGTCATTCAACAACACGAGGGCCACAAGTTTCCAATTCTTGCTGTAAGTAAAGGTAAAGGTTTCCCTTGCACAAAAGCCAGTCGTATCTGACTCTAGGGTTAAGAAAAAGAATGCACAAAACTGGCTATAAAGAGCTGTCTTCACTCACAAGCCACATATATCTGCAGTAGGGTGAGGTGGTCTTACTCTTCACATTCATGAACTGGTGGCACAGTGGTTAAACAAAATACTAATTAACTTGTGAATTTCCCAAAGAGTTGCACTAAGCGCTATGGGGCAGTATATAAGTGTAATTGCGACTGCTATTGGTTAAAGCAGTGGTCCCCAAACTTTTTTTTTCATGGGCTGGTCCTGCCCCAACACACAGCTGTGGGGGACAGAGGCAGGCTGATCCCACTGCTGACAGTTTTGACAGCAGCAGCAATGATCATGCTCTGTCCCTGCTGCTCCAAGCAGCCTCTAGCTCGGTCCAATCCCCTCTGCAGCCTTTGTCAAAGCCTATCGCCATTTTGGAGAAATTTTCGGAGCCTCCTCTGTTTCAAAATCCACGGCACTGGAAGGATAAACCTGGCGCGCTGAGGTGACATCATCCCAGGCGTGCCAGGGGGTTCTCCTAGCACCGCAGATTTTGAAACGAAGGAGGCTCAAAAAAAAAAAATTGACAATACAGACATCAGCTTTGACAAAGACTGCAGAAGGGATGGGACAGAGCCAGAAGCTGCTCGGAGCAGCTGGGACAAAGCACAACCACCGCTGCTGCTGCTGATGTCAGGCAGTGGGTGTGGGTGGAGGGGCGGTCTGCAGTGAGCTCAGGTACTCATCGTGGGCCACATTAATGATATGCACAGGCCTAATTGGGCCTGCGGACTGTAGTTTGGGTGCCCTTGGGTTAAAGGAAACATGTTAACTGGAGAAAAAGTTAGAGATGTGAGGAAATACATTAATGCATGGTGGGAGGCAAATTTAGAGAAGAAAAATGATACAGTTCCCTATGTTTCTTAGGATAGAAAAGACAGGAAAAGTACATTGCCATTCAGTTCTTTTTTCTTGGGACACTGCTTTCTTCAGGCACCAGAATAAACAATGAAGATTTATTCAGCATTAACCAGGTTATAATTTCTGTAAAGATAATTTTCTGTTTTATGCTTCTCCTCCCTCCCAAAAAATGTTGTATAGTTTTGCCTTGCTATTCCACAGCAGAGAATATTTTTTAAAATGTCCTTCTCAAATTTTATTGCCTGCTAGAAATGTGACTTTCAGTTGGTCCCAAAAAGGGGGGGGGGGAGGAAAGCACACTTTTAGACTGCAAATAATACTTATTTATAATCCATTTTATTTAGACTGTATTCAAACAATTATATGTGTGTACTTTTTACTACAAATGTATTGAATTTGTAAGAATAATACAACTTTATAAAATGCTTAAATATTCCAGCAAGAGCCAGGCCAAATCTGTTAGTGTTCAGAAAATAAATTACTAGTGTTTCCCCTGTTAGAAGGGGATAGGTTGCCCTTGCTCGAAAGCCAGTCGTATCCAACTCTAGATTTCAGTGATCATCTCCATTTATAACCAAAGAGCCAGCGTTGTCTGTGTGTGCAGATGTTTCTGTGGACATGTTGCATGCATGGCTAGACACCAGAATGCTAGGGGATAGGGGACTGCTAAATCAGCAGTAAAGTTTAAGCATAGAAATTATGCCACTAGACCAGATTACAAACCTGTCTATCCATGCAGTTATACATAGAAAACACTGTGGATGATTTAAGAACAACAGAGTTTATTGAAATGGGGGCAAAATATACAATGTGTTATGTTATCAGACGTGTATGATAGAAACCAGGGTTGGCTTCATCAATCAGGGCTAAGACCTGAATCCAAAGTAGGCATCTACTGATGGAAAGCTTCCAGATGAAAAAATTGGAAGGGACCCACCATGTACCTCAAAAACCCACTCTGTAAGGCAAGGAATGCTTCTACAGCTAGTTCTTAAAGGGCATTAGGGTTGCACTGGGAGGAGATGACAGTTCTATCACCTTGGCACTGCAGTACTAGGGCAACACCACAACTGGTGGTGATTTATGTGGTTGGCAGTTGGATTCCTCACTATTCCAGCTTGACAGGGAATGGACTCAATTATCCACAATGTTCCTTTCAGCTCTGCCTAAGTTCTAAGAAACACTGGGTTTTGGCTCCGTCTGATATTACAAACCATAATTCTCCATCAGGAAGTAGGACATCGGATCCTAGATTGTGTGTCCTTAATATATGGGCCATGGCATGGACCCATGGGGGACCCATGGACCCATGCTGAAGGAGAGACCTGAAGATGTCTGTGAATCCTGTGTAAAATAAATATTTTTCTTCAATTTTCCTCCTGCTCCTTTCAAAAATATTGGGTAGGAAGGACTTAGAAACCAGCCACTCTTCTTTGCAATGTTAATTAACAGGGTTTTTAGTTAAACCAAGAATCTAAGAGATAATTAAATTTTAGAAAGCAATTAAAATATTATGTCATTTTTTGGAATTAAAAATGAATGTATAAGTCTTTTAGAATACCTTCAAATGTCCATAAACCACTTTAAAGATAAAAAGACAAAATAAAAGAAATAAATCAGCACATTTCAATCAGAATATCTTTAAGCCCATGATAGAGTATTTTAAATAGAACCAGAAGAGGGGGGAAAGTCACACATTACATTTTCTGTCGAATATACTGTGGCTTCTTTAATGACTCAGTTTTATTTCATACAACTATTTTTGCCATCTCAAGTTCACATTTTCACCAAAACCTCTATTTGAACCCTTGTGATTTGAGTTATTAGAAGAATCCAATGCACTGGGATCATGAATGACAGATGTTTGGCACATCAAGTTTTTAAAACTGATTTTTGCCAAATACACGAGCATATTGTTTTCTCTCTCACCCACCCCACCCTCTCTGTGATTGCCTTTGGCAAAATACAACCAGTCATTACAGTTACTCTGTCCTTCTAATCATGGCATTGTATGGTATAATAATGAGTTAATGACAGAGTGATGGCAACCTACCTATTTGATTTCTCCTGACATCCTCCTGTTCATTTAAATGATGCTGGTGTATGGAAACCTGAGAAATTTGATGCTGAAGATTCAGACGCTCCTCTTCTGCTCTAAGTAGTTGGGAACGGAGATCCTCAATCTAACACACACACACATATACATAGACAAGTGCCAGCTTTTTAAATTAAGGAAAAAGTAATCTTGCTTATATCTGGCTTGCGCGACAGGTCTGGGGCACCAGCAATACTGTATTCCATGCCTGTCGGTTGATCTAATATTCCCTTCTTGTTCTTAACGCTTTTAACTTTTAACGTGTTCACTTTTTGATTAATTTTAATTGATTTTTACCTTTTCTAATAATTTTAACTTGAACTTTTTATTGTGTTCTCTGATTTTGTTAGCCGCCCTGGGTTGCTGTTGCAAGGAGGGCAGCATATAAATCTAATAAATAAATAAAAAATATATGTTAACAAATTACAGGGATTTCTTATTGAACATTTTTAGACTTGTAGATAACTGAAACTGTGGATAGTGAACCCTCAGATATGGGAGGGGGTGACCTGAACTCTCCTGTACTTGTCAGGCTTCCTGATAAGGACAAGAAGCAACACAACAATTTTTTCATGCAATCAAGGCAATGGTTTGTTGTTGTTCAGTTGCACAGTCAATTCCAACCCTTAGCAACCCCATGGATCACTGTTCGCCAGGCACTTCTGTCCTCCACCATCCTCAACTCGCTCAGCTCTGTGTCCATTGTGTCTACAATACCATCTAGCCATCTCAGTTTTGGCTGCCCCTACTTCTTTTGCCCTCGACCTTTCCAAGTATCAAGGCTTTCTCAAGTGAGTCCTCTCTTCTCATTTGATGTACATTCCTTAAAATGCAATGTTCTAAACTCTGGCAGGCTCAGACTTTTGAACTGTAAATTAGTTTTGCTTCTAACTAAATTATGTTGCTTGATGACAGAAAATAGATTAGCCACTGTAGGGAAATTCATTTTTCGCAAGACCTTGTTTACTTGTACTAAGCAAACAAAACAGTCCCACATTACAAAGGAATTTGTCAAGTCGCTTAACTTCTTTATTTTTTAAACAGGACTTTTCTCTACTCTTGTAAAACAGACCACAATATGCATGTTAGAAAGCCAAGAAAATTATACTATTGCAATATAAATTATTTTAGCACAAAGTAAGCAAGCTTAAATCACAAATACTGCACCTAAAGATGCATGTATAATTAATGTATGAATGTTTATTTTCAAATAAAATAGAAAAAATGTATTAAACAGGATAATCAATGGAAGTGGCAAATGAGCAAACAACCACCAATGAAACTGGAAGAAAGGGAGTAATGTACACTTAGAATCGGTGCAATACCCAGATGGGCAGTACAAATTTGAATAAATAACAGAAGTTTGTGCAGAGCATTTATGTAGCACAAGCCAAACCGACAGTTGTGATGGAAATACCAACCAGTCTGTCATCTCAGCCTAACATCAGGTCCATGTTTAGCTTAGCACCACCCTGAAAGGGGGCAGTTTCCAGAGGCACCATGTGAAGGAATGGACCAGCCCATCAGAGTGCAAATAACTCTATTTTCAAGAACATCAGTTACAGCAGAATCAAATACAAGTACAGACCAACCTCTCAAAACAAACGCTGAGCACTTTATTTATTATTATTTATTTATTAGTTCAAATTTATACAGCTGTGTAAGAAAAGCCCCTGATGATACATATATTAACAGCATTTATATCTTGAGTCAGTATTTCTTCCATCTTTTATTCCACATATTACAGCACTCCCTCCTTGCTAGTGAATGCAGTCTGCAGAATATTAAACTTGGTTCAAATCTCCGTGCAGCTATCAAATTATCTGGGTGATCTTAAACTGACATTTTTCTCGTCCTAATTTTTTTCCAGGTAAAGTGGAATACAAAATGTGAAAGAACAAATTGATTTTTTAAAAAAGCCTTTAGATAAAATGTTTGATTCCACAGTATGATGTCTTAAGAGGAATCATGACAGCTGCATTCCATTTACATGTCTCATGTTTTCTTTGGTATGAGAGCCTCATATTAAAAATTATCCTGTAATCAAGTTTGGTATGCACTACTCTGAACATTTTATGATACAGGTGCCTCTTTTCAACTGTCTGTTGAGTGACTTTATGGCAATTTAAAAAAAAAATTAAAATTGCCTGATAGATTTCTACACAGCAAAACAATTACCTGACAGAGAAGAGCTTCTCGACTATTTTCTGACTGATTCAGTTTCCTCCGGGAGTGCTCCAAATCCTGTTCAAGCTTATTAGGATTAGAAATAGCAACAAAATTCATTTCATTGCTAGTAATGTTGTAAATTACATAGATACAATATTTGATTTATCTTAAAGTACTACAAAAGCTGATTTCATATGCAATGCTATGCTAAGCTCAAAAATGCCTATTATCACAGCAGTACATTAGATGGAATAATCTTTTTGCAGATCCTGGTATGTTCCAGAAAAAAATATATGTATGTAGGGGGGATACGTATATAATTGAGCTGCTGGTATATTTCTTTTTACACTACAAAGAGATATAATAGTATGGTTTTAAAATGTTTTATCTTAACAGCTATAAGTCTCTTGTTTGGGGGAAAACTAAAAAACAACAGTCCTAAAATGATGATTTATGACAAATAAACTCACACGCACACAAACTTTCAAGACAATGTGAAAGAGGACACTACATGTCTGTAAGTGACTATGTAGCGTAGGCTAGACCTTTTTAATGGGTGAGGGTCAACAGTTGTTACACAGACTACCTTCATGTCTGAAGTTCTACTGAAGCATTCAAATTCCTCATAAGCTCAGAATCCAATCATCAAGAAGCATGGGTAAGTTCACTACTTCTGTTAGTCTCATCCCTCTTGTAGAAGAGAGAACATCAACTGGGAAAGGCTGCATCAGTAACAACTGTCCAGATGTCACAGCATGAATAGTTTCTTTTTAAAAGGTTAAAGTTAAATACTTACTTTGTTTTTTTCACTTTCCACTTTGAGGATTTTACTTTTCAAAATAATTTCTGCTTCGTTCGTTTTGGCATCCTGTTGCTTTAGAGCCTTGAAGAAAAGAAAGGAACTTGGGGGTATTGTCCTTGTTTTCTTTTGGCAAAACCATCAAGCCCTTAGTTTACAAATATGTCACCTAGTTGGACATTCAGCTTTACAATTGGGAAGCCCTTTATATCTCATTTTCCATTAACACAGCTGCAGAAAATTACATTATACTGGTCACTGGATGCCAAGGAGATATTTTGAGAGAGAGAGAGAAGGAAAGAGACAGAGATACTATGATTGCATGTTTATGTTAATTGCTAAAAACCTGTTGCTTACCATAATAAATTGCACCTACAGTAAGCTGACTGAATCAGCAAAGATCTAATAAATCAAACTCCTCCACAAGTTACACTTATTCAGTGGGCCTACTCTCTTTGTGACTTTCTATACTGCAAAAAGATTTAGCCAATCGAACTCATGGATAAGTTGACTCGACAAATCTCCACTGATTCAATGATCTTACTCTAATGTGACTTACTAAACAACAGAATTCTAGCCTGTATTTATCTACAGTATGTGCATCTGGTCTGGGGAGTGGATGGTTCAATTTCCCCAGCCAGTTGGATGGTTTTACCCCCAGTATGTCCAAGTTATAATACCTAGCTTTTAATTAAGTTTTTAAGCTTTTTAAAGTTTTTAATTTTTAAAGTGTTTTTAAAATTGTTGGAAATTGCCCTGAGTCCCTTCGGGGAGGAGGGCGATAAACAAATATAAATAAATAAATAAAATTTGAACAATTCTATGTCTATAGAGTATTGCTCAATGCATCAGTATTGAGGTTCACACACACACACACACACACACACACACTAACACACACACACACACACACACACACACACACACACACACACACACACACACACACACACACACACACACACACACACACACACACAGTGTGCAATAGCCTGCCAGTGACACTGTATAAAAGCACAGAAGTTCCTGTATCTGCATAGGTACCTGCATACAGTAGGTGTGTGAAGACTGGCATTTGTGTCTGGTGCGTATCTGGCAACTTTAGTGGTAGAAGCTGAATATAATCTGATTGGTGGTCTGCTTAAGAAAATAAATAACTGAACTCTTTGCCACTACCCAGCAATGAACAGCAGAACAAAGAGTGGAATTCATGCAAAAAATAGCTCAAGGAAACACAATATCTGATGGGATAAGAAACATCAGAACAAAAGGAACAATAATACACTGAACTCAAGCTTAGAAACAAGGCTGGATAAAACCTTTGTTGGATTACTAAAATATTAAAAACAAGTGAGCTTCTGAGTTTATCTCTCCTTCTGATTGTGGGTCAGGAAAGAAACAGAAAAAAACGGAGTGCAAACCTTGGCACTCCAGCTTTTCTTGAACTTCAATTCCCAGAAGCCTTGATCAGCAGGAGTGCTGGCATGGACTTCTGGTAATTGAAGTCTAAGAACAGCTGGAGTGCCAAGTTCACCATCAGTGGCCTAGGTTATAGCTTGTTATGGCTAATTGATGTTAACTGACCAAAAGGCAGGATGTGTCTTGGTTAGTGCCTAGTTATATGTTCAATTGTGAACTGAAATGCATTTTCACCACATTTTCATTTAAGCCATTTCTTCTTCTTCAGTGACTAGGCCAGATGTGAACCTGCCAAAATGAAGGCACCTTTTGGTGAGTTCACTCTGCAGTTCCTTTTGCCTAACCAAGTGTGAGAAAGATTAGTCAGAAACACAAGGTTGCTGTTACCAGGGTACACCCAATTGTGGTTCAAAATACCACAATGTTCAAGGAGGCTTTTTCTGTGTACCCCTAATTAAGCCATAATTAGCCATGATAAACTATACAAACCCCATGTGAATACCAGTAAATCCCAGCCCCAAGGTTTTCACCTAAGCCAGGATTTCCCAAACTATGTTTCGCAGAACAATGGTGGACTTCAGTTCCCAAAAGCCTAAGTCAGTACATTGGCTGATTAGTGCTTTGGAGAATTGACTTAGGCTTATGAGAATTGAAGTCCAAAAACCAAAGATTGGGAAACACTGACTAAGCAATGCCACACAGGCCCAAGTTTCCTTTTGGGTTTTGTTCAAGGACCATGTGGGCTTCTCCTCTTTTTTTTTAATTAACACTTTACAAACATATCAGGCAAGTACATTTACAATTTTTATTGTACTGTTGTTGTATTGACTGTAAGCCGCCCTGAGTCGTTTCAGCGATTGGGCGGCAATATAAATCTAAATAAATAAATAAATAATCATTAGGATTTTTTTTTTTAGGACTCTGCTCAGGGAGTGTTTCTGCAAGTAGAGAGGAACCAGATGTAAACCATTCTCAGCAGCTAGATAACTGTATAACTACATCTGCTACAAAACAGAGGTATGCATAAGATTACTTAGACATCTGTCTTCATGGACAAATATAAAACCAGCATAGGTTTGGCATTTCATTACACAAAATCAGAAAAAGGTACAGTATAGAGAACAATCCTATTGTATATACTTTGTGAAATACATTAAAAGAAAAAAACATTGATTATAAAAAATGAATAGTTTTATCATTATCAAACAGAAATGATTCCCAATAGCATAAGAGACCACATCTCCCCAAGGACATCTGTCTGTCCCACCAGAGCAGTCCATAGGGGCTCCTTAAAGGTGCCATCAGCTAGAGAGGCTGCCTCTCTAGCACTAGAAAAAGGACCTTTTCGGTATCTGCCCCGTGGAACCTCCTGCCAACCGAGCTGCGTCTCCAGACAGAGCTATTACCCTTCCAGAAAGATCTGAAAACCTGGCTGGCAAAGCAGGGATGGGGCATTGGTGATGTGATAGCCACCCCTTGCTGGCTTATACATTGAAGGCCATTCGCACTTTTAGTTATAATTTTAATTAGTGGGGTTGAGAGGGTATTTTTAATAGTTATTAATGATTTTTAAAGTTTTTAAGGTCAGTAATTTTAATGTGGATGATGTTTGATTTCTATGAGCTGCCCAGAGTTGCTTGCCGAGTGGGCGGCAATACAAATGTGAATAAATAAATAGATAAATTATTCTAAAGGATACCTACCATTCCAAATTGTCTCAGTATCTTTTATAGCAGGGATTCTCAACCTGTGGCTCATGGGACAGATGCAACCCATGGCACCATTTCATGTGCCCCCCACTGCCTCCACCACACCCGGAAGTGCCATGTGGTGGAGGATGGGCAAAATGGCTGTCCAACCCCCGAAGCTATCTGAGGGAGCGTGACCCAACCCTCAGCTTAAAAAGGTTGACAACTCCTGTTTTATACAATAATACACAATCAGAACATGTAATAATCTGATACCTTCAAAATTATTGATAGCTTCAACATAGGACAATTTCTCAACACTATTCAGTCAGATGGTGGCAACATTGGCCTTCTCCAGTACTTTGTTGTTAGCTTCTGAATTCCTTATAAATTACTCCAAGCTTTGCAGTCTTTCCTCTCTATTTTCAGACTCATTAACAGGACAAAAAGGATAAATAGGAAAGAGAAAAGGACTGCATTCTTCTTTGCATTCATCTAAATTTGGAACTACTGTTGATGTCCCAACCATTTCTTTGCTTCCACTGTGTAATGTGAGGTTGTGTCACTGACTGAGGAATAGGTTGATAGATGGACGGATAGGTAGGATATTTGCCAGCAGTAGCAAACTCTCTTCTTCAAACATATGTAGGGGACCCTTTTTAAAAAGAAAAATTAGGCTTTCATTCTGGAGAATAGGATACCACAGGGTTTCATCATGGGCCATGTGTTGTTAAACATCTTTAGAAATAATTTACAAGAAGATGAATATGACACAGGAATTGGAGATCACTACAGCAGCTCCCTTCCCATCCATGTTGTTGTATCCTACACAGGCTTGCTTGTTTATTAATTGATTTAAATTTTATTTTATTTATACCCCACCCATCTAGGAGATTTTCCTACTCTGGGCAGCTAACAACAGAAAATTCTCACACTAAAAACAGTCACATATTTTAAAAAATACATATAAATGTGCCAGAAAAAAAAACCTAGTGGTGAGGGAGATAAATAAAACAAAACTCCTAATGCTCAGCCATTGGGAATATACTCCCAAAGGCCTCTTTTAAAAGAAATGATTTTAACTGTTTTTTAAATATGGGCAGGGATGGAACCTGGCACAGCTCAACTGGAAAAGAGTTCTACAAAGTTAGTGCCACCGCTAATAAGGCTCTTCTCCGAGTCATGGCCTTTCTTGCAAATCTCGGGGTGGGCACCTGGAGCTGTGCCATCTGGGAGGAAGGAGTGATGCAGGCTGATGTTCTGAGGGAAAGACTTTCCACCAGGTAGGAAGGTCCCAAACTATTCAGGGCCTTAAAAGTTAGAACTAACACGTTGAACCTGATACGGAAAGGAACAGGTAGCCAAGGCTGGGGAGATATGATCAAATTTTCTCATACCAGTAATCAGCCTAGCTGCTGCATTTTGCACTCGTTGAAGCCTCCATATACAGGAACAAGGGAAGCCCCACATAGAGAGTATTACAGTAATCAACATGTGAGACTACCAGTGAGATAACTAATGTTATGAGAGACCACCTATCCAAGTAGGGACGGAACTGGGCAATTTGGTACAGTTGGAAAAAAGTGGCTTTGCTCGCCACTGCAACTTGCACTTCAAGGGTCAAATGAGAATCTAATATGACTCCTAAATTGCATACCTGGTCCCTAGGGGACAGAGCAATCTCATCCATCCTAGGGGCCAGATCACCTGGTCAGACTGACGGACCCTCCAACATCAGAACCTCCATCTTGTCAGGGTTCAGTCTCAGCTTGTTAGCTTTGGTCCATTCCATTACCATGGCCAGCCAATCATCAAGGCACCGGACAGCATACACTGCAGAAGATGAAAGGAGAGAGTTGGATGTCATCCGCATATCGGTGACACCGTACTCCAAATCTCTGGATGACCCCTACCAGAGGCTTAACATAAATATTGAATAATGATGGGGAAATAATTGATCCCTGAGGAACGTCCCATTGGAGGGTCCATGGAGCTGAGATAAACTCCACAAGCTGGACTCTCTGGGTGCGACCACTAAGGAAAGAGAGAAAACACTGTAAAACAGTGTCTCTAACCCTTATCCCCGCCAGTCATCCCAGTAAGATACCGTGGTGGACGGTATCAAAAGCCGAGAGATCTAGGAGCATCAGGAGAGACGAAGCCCCCATCAGTTTCCCAGAGAAGGTCATCATGCAGTGTGACCAGAGCGGTTTCAAGTGCCGTGGCGAGACCTAAAGTCTGACTGAAATGGATCCAAGCAGTTGGTTTCATACAAGAACACCTGTGGCTGGTCTGTCACTACCCTTTCAATGACCTTGCCTGAGAAAGGAATATTAGCTACAGGTCTATAGTTATCAAAGACAACTGTAGCTAAATTTGATTTATTTTTATTTTTTTCAGGAGAGCGCATATAACAGTCTCTTTAGACCAGAGAGTATAACACCTTCAGTCAGAGAAGTGTTAATGATATTCTTCAGCCACTCCCCCACCTCCTTTACAAATTTCTATAGCCATGATGGGCAAGGATCAAAGCAAGAAGTCATGGGTTGAGATACTGCACTTCCAGTCTCCTCCATCTATCTGTCTGTCTGCCTGTCTGGGCAGCTTACAACAATGATAAATAAAACATCAAAATATAAAAAACATCCCTCAACAGTAAAACCACTACAATTTCTATTTTTAAAAAACTATTAAAATATCCTCCCCACAATCCCCATAAGTTAAAAACTAAACTGAAACCCCAGATGGACATCATATAAGCCAGTTGGCCGCACCCCACACCCACTGTGCCAACCAGGTTTTAAACCTTTTCTAAAAGTCAGTAGCTCTGTCTGGAGATGCAGCTTGGTCAGCAAGAGGTTCCATAGGGCTGGAGCAGATACCAAAAAGGCCCCCCTTCTAGTGCTAGAGAGGCCCACCAATAGGGAGCCCCTCCAGTCTGCTCTGGTGGGATGGGCAGGTATCCTTGAGGTGATGCAGTCTCTTAAGTAACCTGGTCCATTGTCATGTAGGGCTTTAAAGGTGATCACCAGCACCTAGAATTGCACCCGGAGGCACACACCAGCAACCAATGCAGTTCCCACAGCAGGGATGAGGCATGGGCATAACGCCTGCACCCCATCACCACACTGGCAGCCACATTTTGAACCATCTGCAACCTCCAAGTGGTCATAAAGAGCAGCCCCATGTAGAGCGCATTACAATAATCTAGACTGGGGATGACAGAGCATGCGTGACCATAAGCAAGGAGTTCCGATCCAGGAACGGGCGTAATTGGTGGATAAAGTGAGGTTGTGTGAAAGCCCTCCTGGCCAACTGCTCATTTGAGCAGGAGTCATGAGTCCAGGATGACCCCCAAATTACGCACCAGATACTAAACATTGGTCCTGCATTCCCCGAGTACAGCCTGCCCCTCGGTTCCCGTACTATCGCCCCATACCCGTCACCACTCTTGCCAGCTATACACCTGACAACTGCTAGCTCTATCACAAAATCAATATACTATTTATTCATTTCAAAAACATTCTCATGAAGGCACAACATAGTTGAAGAACAAGGTAGCAATAGCCATTAAACTTATATACCACCCCATAGCACTTAGTGCAATCTCTGGGTAGTTCACAAGTTAATTAGCATTTTACCAACCATGGAAGGATGGAAGGCTGAGTCAACGTTAAGCCCTGGTCAGGATTGAACACACAACATTCTGGCTGCAGTACAGCAGTTTAACTACTGCTCCACCAGGGATCCTAGGTAAGCAGGAAGAGCTTAACTGACTGGAATAGTAATCACGTTTGGAGAGTGGACTTGGCAAATTTGAAGGGTGCTGTCATTTCTCAGAAACATGCACTGCTACTAATCAACTAAGTAAGTAGGAGCCCTTGTGGCACAGTAGTTAAACTGATGTACTGCAGCAAAACTGCTGATTTTTTAGTTCAATCCTGACAGGACTCAAACTTGATTCATCCTTCCATTTTTCTGAGGTCAGCAAAATGAGTACCCTACATGCTGGGGGCAGAATGCAAATTACCTTGTGAACAGCCAAGAGAATGCACTAAACACTATGGAGCAGTATATAAGTTAAACTGTTATTGTTGTTGGATGGATACCTATTGAGTTTAGAAGTGAACAGGCTGCAAACTTCTGGACAACTGTTGCCTATCACCTGAAAATTTAATGTTGCCAGAAAATGTAAATAGTTCTTCAGCCCTCATAAAGGACAACTGGTTACAGTTCTAAGCTCAGTAAAGCAATTGTTAAGTCATACCGATATCTAAAAGTGTAATGTGCAGAAGATTTAAAATGTAGCCACACATGAAAAGGAACATCTGGTCTCCCTGAAAAACAGAATTTTTGTCAGCTGTTGCTCATATCCAAGTATACATTTTTTCCTGGGACAAACAGGGAAAATGCCACTGATGTGAATTTGTTTAAGGTGGATCCCAGCTTGTCATGAAGTGACCCACACACTGTGATCATGGTGCCATCTCCTGCAGAATGTATGAAATGAGACATGCAAGATTACTACCAGGACTGCAACAGACTGCCACAGCCTTGAGGATATCAATAATCTGTGCCTTCACAGCCAGTCCATCTGGCATGGCCTCTTCTGCTGACAGGAATCAGAATGATGAAGTGGTTCCTCCTCCACTCATTTTATCATTAGGCATTTTATCCAGTGCCATTTCCTCCACTAAGGGGGCCATCACCTCACCCAAAAGGGCTCATCCACCCTTAGCCATTGGTCCCTTTGGGGAGTGATGTTATTTACCATTACCTAGGACTCAGCAGTAAAAACAATAACCTAATTTATAATATTATATTCACTTATTCCTATTCAAATTTATATTGCACAGTTTCTCAAAGGAGCACAAATGCTCACGTACAATCAATATGCAGAGAACCATACTTCAATCCCTGGCCTTTCAATTCTTCTTTTTTTTAAAGGCTTTGTTACCAGTTTATGAGAAAGATCTCTGCTTCAGAACCTGGAGATTTCCAGCTACTCAAAGTAGCCAGTACTAGCAAGATGGACAAATAATTTGGTCTGGTATAAGAAAGCTACCTTAGTTCTTTATTTACCTACCGCTCATAGGTTCTTACATATTGGCTCCACAGTATCATTTATACTAATGCAGAAAAACATGATGTATTCAGTAACTGTGGAATATTTCCCTCATGGAGAATAGGAATTAGCCATCTTACCATTAAAGCATCTTAACTCACAGTCTTTGGAATCAATATGCCACCTCAGCTTATCAAAGCAGCACTGAAGGATCTTTCAGCCATTAAGTAGCAATAACATACAATAAAAAAAGCAATCTTTTACCCCACTGGTATTTCAAATATGCCATCCCATTTTATTTTGCAGGTGCAGTAAAAATAAATAGTCCATAACTGTAACGGTTCTAAGAAAACTGGTTATATGACTGATGAGCACACACACATTCCTAAAATGAAATTACAGAGGCAAGAAACCACTCACACAAGAGCTCTGCAAGAGAGTAAACAATACTCTTTCTAAACCACAGGCTCAAACCAAAGCTTAGAGTTGTTACTATTTCTGACTACAGCTCCCAGAATTCCCTGCCCAGTAGAGTCACTGAGACCCAGTCTGCTAATTAGCTTGTGAACCGCCCAGAGAGTGCACTAAGCCCTATAAGGCAGAATATAAGTGTGACTGCTTTGCTTTTTCTTTGTTATTTTAAAATGAGCTTGGCATACTCAAAATGAAGCGAGGGACTTTGGCCTCGTGCTTCCTTAACAGCAGCCTTCCACCATCCAAGACAGCAGATTGTCTTTGAAACCAAAGGGATGGGGTACACAGAAAGAGCCTCCTCAAAGAGTGTGGTATTTTTGAACCATAATCAGGTGTACCCTGCTAACGACAACCTTGTGTTGACAGCTAATCTTTTTCACACTGAATCAGGCGAAAGGAACTGCAGAAATGAATTCATCAAAGGTGGCTTGATTTTGGCAGTTTCACATCTGGCCTAGACATGGAAGCAAAGAATTAAATGGATGGTCAAAAGCAGTTTGGGATGTGGAGTTAAAAATCCCTCACAGCATGCTCAAGCTCCTTGGTATGCTAAAGTATCTCTTTTCATTCCAGCCTATATGTATTAGGGAAAACAGCCAATTGTTCATGCTTCAAATTAATTTGTTTCAGGAAATCATCTGGATGAAACTAAGCAGTTTTTTGTAATTAAGTGTAATAAAGAGCATAACACTTTAACTTTTTTTAAAAAAAATTCCAACATTAATGAGATTCCTAACACACACACACACCAAAGAGGTTACTATCTAAATAAATTCTAATATTGCTGCAGTGACAAATCACATTCAGAAAGGAGTTAGAACAATTACCACACATATGTAATAGGGTGTCAGGAGCAATTGTGTTTACTGCTATACTTCTCTAATTAAAAGTGCAAAAATACAAAAGAACAAATATGAAGGTGCATAGCAATTATTTAACAGTAATTGTTAAATAGGATTATTCTCTGAGCAAGTATAAAAAGAATCCATTCCCCTTTTTTTCATATTGGAAAATCCATCAGTTAAACTGCAGTCCCAGATAAAAGGATATTAAAACTAAGGCACAGAAATGCATTTACCATTTTATCTATCCATCCAACCATCCAACCATTAAAAGTCCAAACACTTAAAAAAACAATCACATCAAATACAAATACAAAAAGTAATGGATACAAAATCACTTAGAAAGAGAATGACAATCATCATTCTAAATCATTGACGACAGAGGATGAGGGTTCAGAACAAAAAATTACTCAGAAAGCTTTTTAATTTATTTTTATTTTTATTTTATTTTTTAACAAAGAATGGATCAACCATACTTCTGAAGGGAGGGCATTTCATAAAGAGAACCAACCACAGAGAAGGCCCTGTTCCTTATGGTCGATTTCTTGTCTTCTCTAGGGGTGGTATTTCTCAGACTACACACTGATGAAGCACAAGTTTGACATATGTATACACTTGGAAGAAGATGATCTGAGAAGCAGTGAGATCCCAAACTGTATAGGACTTTATAAGTCAAGACAAATACTTTGTACTTAGCATACTAACAACGGGGAGCCAGCGCAAACTAGCCAGGATATTTCCAAAAAATTCTATTATTTCCAGCATTCTACACTAAAATTCCACCAATGAGCTGAGAGCTTTCATCTTCTCAATGTTATCCTAACTGCAAGGATGGAGTAGAAAGACTAGCCCAAGATCATCTAATGGCATTCATGACTAAACTGGAGCTTCAGCCAGGATGTCCCAGCCTAGCATTCAGTCCACTACACCAAACTGGTTCTTTACACAACATAATCATTGTCTGTGGCCATTTCTGAACTTTTGTACTTGGACGATCAGTATTTTATTGCAAGTGTTTTTATTGTGATTTTATTGTGTATTGTGTACTGTTGTGTCACGTTTGTTGATTGGGGGCATAGAAGTATCATCATCATCATCATCATCATCATCATCGTTCCTAAGAAATGAAAAATACATCTCCCCAAAGATGTCTTTATTTACAATTTTCTAGAATTCTCTGACTGTGCCAGTATATATATATATATATATATATATATATATATATATATATATATATATATATATATATATATATATATATATATATATATATATATATATATATATATATATATATATATATATATATATATATATATATATATATATATATTTTTAAAAAGGAAAATGAGCCCTAAATGCTAGGAAGTCTCAGGATGGAGAAGCAGAAGAAAACCAGCATAACAGATAAAACCACATTGATTTGTATACTTATCTGTTATGCTAACCCAGTGGTGCCCAATATTTTTTTTTCGCAGGCCGGTCCCACCTCCAACACACAGCTGTGGGGGCCGTAGGTGGGCTGCTCCCTCTGCTGACAGTTTTGACGTTGGCAGCGGTGGCGGCAGTGGTGAGTAGCCTCTGGGTCGGTCCCATCCCCTCTGCAGCTTTTGCCAAAGCCAATCACCACATTGGGGAAATCTTTGGAGCTTCCTGTTTCAAAATCCATGGTGCTGGAAGGGTAAATTTGGTGCGCAGTGGTGACATTATCCCGAGCACACCACGCGGCTTTCCTAGTGCCGCAAATTTTGAAACAGAGGGGGATTCAAAGATTTTCCCACGCAGTGATCGGCTTTGGCAAGGCTGCACAAGGGGTGGGACCGAGCAAGAGGCTGCTCGGAGTAGCCAGGACAAAAGCGCAATCACCGCTGCCGCCGCTATCGTTGCTGATGTCAGGCGGTGGGGGCAGTTGGGGGGCGGTCTGCGGTGAATCTGGGTACTCACTGTGGGCCGCATTAATGATATGCAAGGGCCTAATTGGGCCTGCGGGCTGTAGTTTAGGCGCCTCTGTGCTAACCATTCTGTACCTCTGCACCTAATGTGTATTAATTAATGCCATGAAGTCTCACTCTTATGTCTGCTGAAGTGGACATGAGCCACGAAAGCTAACATTAAAATACAGCGGTTAGTCTTTGAAGTGCCGCAACAATTTTTCTCGTTTTGTTTATTATCTCAGACAAACTGAGCCATATCACCACACCCCACTAAATGAATTTGAGATTTCTCCACTGAAGGAAACTAGACCAGGGTCAAATTTAACTCCAGAGAATTTTTAGGGGAGGGAAATAGAAACTCAGAGTGGGGGGATAAAATATATGCAAATTTGTTTACGTATCAAATACAAATTTATTTAATGTTATTTTATTGTTTTAGCAATATAAAGTGCTTCATTTGTACAGGCAAAACAATGAATATATCTGACATACTCTAAACTGTCATTTCTTCTGCTAAACACATGTATTTTGGTATTTTGCCACCCAAGGAGAAGAACGTGAAAACAAAGCCATAAATTGTGCAGAAAATAATACATATTCTTCACATAAAAGCAGTGTTCCTTCTACAGTGAGTGACTCTACCAGAATAGAAAAGAAATCACCAGAAGAAGCAGAAATCCATCAACAAGAGGGCCAATCTCTGCTATGTTTCTATCATTTTGGTGGAGCTAAACCTTGTCTCAAAAGCAATTCCACTCATTCCAAAACATCACAAATATTTACTGCAGTTTTCCCCATATTCACAAAAGTACCAGCTCTTCCTCTAGAAACATGGAAGATTTTACCCATGGGAGAAAACTTGAAAGCCCTACCTAATTTACTTACTACATTTCCACTGATTGAGTAGGTTATAGTATTTAGGACCAAGAATGCAATTCAAGTCTATGCCTTCAAGTGTATCACACAAAAATATAGTGTGAGATGTGTGAAAAAATGACATTTCTCCTTCTGTCCTGCCTAATAAAAAAAGCACTGTCCTAAACAGAAGTAAACATCTATAAAGCTGCTATTGTACTAGAGATAGATGTGTCATGCCTAAAGCTATACAGGGGATATATATTGTAGATATAACGTCAGGTGACCCAAATAATGTCTGAGGTGTAAAAATGGGAACAGAAACCAAGACATACATACTTAGCCCTCGAACCTCTTCAGTCATCCTGAAGATCATCCTGGTCTAACATTTTAAAAATAAGTAAGTCTAAGGGAGAAAGGTTCTATGATGGCTTTCATGAACAAGAACAGCATGTCTTTAAAGGCAGGAATCGGTCAAAGATATATCGGAAGATTAGCTTCTGACTTCCTAACTTATAATGAATTATAAATGAAAGAAGGACAACTAGCCATTAAAAACCAAGGAAACAAGACAACATGTGCTTTGGAAGGACAAAAAAGGGCCATGGGTTTGTTTCCCTCTTCAGTCCTATTTTATGTGATTCTTTTTACAGAACATTAGGGATATTGGTTCCCTTGCCTCTGAAGATGTATGTGAACAACTGCCCCACTACATCTGGTTTCAGTTACTTCTGAAGAAGAGTACTATGGCCTGGGGAAAACCAGTGCATCTTTATACTGCACTAGTCTACACATAATCAGGCATGTCAGTCAGTCCTGTGAACAGTGTTCAATGAGTGTGTTCTTCCGGGGTCTTCTTTATGTCTCTTCTCTTTGTTTTTGTTTGTTGTTGTTGTTGTTGTTTTTAGTTTTAAATTAATTTTTCCACTTATGGGTTAGTGGTTGAAAGCCAGCACAGTAAAACAGCTGAAACATAATGTGGATATTGAACAATCACCAAGAATCTCTCAAAACTTGTCTGACACTTCAGCGCAAAACAGTGAGAAGGCAGTTTTCAGTCCTTCAAACAGGAAAGAGAAAATGCTGTGATAAATACATGAAATATGGATTCTCAGATATAGGAGGTGAGGACTGTCCTACACCTCAGTGTGTGGGGAAGTATTATTTTTTTCTTGAGGTATTTACAAGCAAAACATGCCAACAATACAAACAAGGAATGCAGCTTTTTTCACCACTTCCTGAAACATCAGATTATGACATATTTCTTGTCATTGGCTAACAAAGATAGAAAATGTGCTTGAAGCCTCCTTTCATATTAATTATCATATTGCTAGATGTGGTAAGAATCATATTATAACTGAGAATTTCTCCTTGTGTAAAAGATATTGTTCTATGTATACTTGGAGAAGAGCATGAGAGGAAAGTGATCACTATCCCTCTTTTGAACAATTCAGTACCTCGCAGCATTCAGGATATGTGTCACGATGTTGAGACGACAGTAACAGCTAGAACTGAAAATAGTAAATCTTTGCTATTCAAGCTGATGAAAGCACAGATGTTGCTTATTTGACTGTTTTGCTTGTTATTGTGAGGCATTTGAAAGGCAATGAAGTTGAAGAAAAGCTTTTGCTTTGTTATTCTCTGTCAGAGTGTACAAGAAGTTAGGATGTATTGAATGCTATTGATTATAATTTCAAAGAAAAGAACATTAATTGATCTAATTGTTGCAGGCTAATCACTGATGGGACCTATATCAAGTTTTTACTCTATGTCTAGGTGGATGGGCATTTAGATTTTTGTTGTTCAGTTGCACAGTCGATTCCGACTCTTCACAGCCTCATGGACTACCGCACGTCAGGCACCCCTATCCTCCACCATCCTCCTCAACCCACCCAGCTTTGTGCCCATTGTGTCAACAATGCCATCGTGCCATCTCCTTCTCTGCCACCTCCTTCTTCTTTTGCCCCCGATCTTTCCCAGCATCTTTCTCAAGTGAATCCTCTCTTCTCATTTGATGTCCAAAGTATTTTAACTTCATCTTCAATATTTGACCTTTCAAGGAGCAGTCAAGGTTGATTTCTTTTAAGATGGATCTATTTGTTCTCTTTGCTGTCCAGGGTACTCTCAAAATTCTCCTCCACATCTCAAGACATCAATTCTTTTGTGCTCAGCTTTCCTTATATTCCAGCTTTCAAAACCAGACATTACTACCAGGAATACCATTGCTTTGACTATGCAGACTTTTGTTTGCAAAGTGGTCTCTATTTTTAACTATATTCCCCACATTTCTCATAGCTTGCCTCCCAAGAATCAGTCGCCTTTTTATTTCATGGCTGCAATCGCCATCTGCAGTGATCTTGGATCCTAAGAATGTAAAGTCTGTCACTGCTTCTACTTCTTCCCCATCTATTTTCCAGGGACTGATAGGGCCTGTTGCCATTATCTTGGTTTTCTTTATATGGAGTCTCAAGCCAGCTTTTGCACTTTCTTCTTTCAACCTAATCAGGAGCTTTTTTAAGTCCTCCTCACTTTCTGCCATTAGGGTGGTATCATCTGCATATCTCAAATTGTTGATGTTTCTCCCAGCAATTTTAATTCTAACTTTTGTTTCATCCAGCCCTGCACTGCACATTGTGTGCTCTGTGTATAAGTTAAATAAGCAAGGTGACAAAATGCAGCCTTGTCTTACTCCTTTTTTTAGTTAGTGTTGTGATTTTTTTTTAATAATGAAAAATAAGCAAAGTGTTCCATACACTCTCGTGTTTAGTCATGCCTGCCACGTATCCATGGAAACGTTTGGCTCTTTGGCTATAAACAGAGATGAGCACTGAACCCTAGAGTTGGATATGAAACCAAACACTCCCTCCTCCTGATTTAGAAGGCAAAAAGCCCTCTGGAAGTTGTGCAACTATATTTGAAAATAATTATTTTGATCTTCTTGAGGTTTATGAAGATGAAACAGCAGCAGTTCTGCTTCTCCAGCATACTCTTTCTTGACAACATTTTTAAAACGACCCAAAATGTCAACAGTCAAATTTGGAGGGGGGCACTGATCAAACAATCATAGAATAACTAAGCTGGAAGGAGTCTATGAGACTATCACATCCAAACCCCTGCTTTAATCAGGAATCCAAATCAAAGCAAATCTGACAGATGGATTTCCAACTTTCTCTTGAATACTTCCAGCATTAGAGCACTTGCCATCCCAAGGTAATTGGTTCCATTGCCATACAGCTCTAACAGTTAAGTTTTTCCTGATATTCAGTCTGCATCTGGTTTCCTGTAGTTTCAGCTCGTTATAACATGGCATGCACTCTGGTATGATCAAGAACAGAACCTTTCCTTCCTCTTTATGACTATCTTTCAAGTATTTGAAAAGTGCTATCATATCCAACTTCATCATTATTTGATGAAACTGAAAGGGGCATAAAAACAGGAAGAATGAACATGAGGTGGATTGGTTCAATAAAGCCACAGGCTCTGGTTTGCAAGAAATTCAGCAAGTTCCATCAAAGTTTGCAAAGAAATTTTTAAAGCCTTATTGCTGTTCAACATGGCAAAATGCTGACATCTAGTGGTCACAAAGATTCTCTATTGCTTCTCCAATTATTTTATCTGTCTTAAATATTTGAGAGCATTGAAAAAAATGAGTGTTGAAAAGCAAATTTAATCCCATATAACTCAGTTCTCGAACCAATCACATTTCTCTCTTTTCCCCCTTCCCTGTAGTTTAAAAAACACAAGCCTCGAGTGATCAGCGATCAGCAAGAGAAGGTAAGAAGGGAGGGAAGACTGCAGTAGAGTCGGCTTTCCCCGATCCTACTGCAGTCACAGCGGTGGGGGTGAGGTGGGGTGGGGAGTCCCCAAACTGCTGGGGGCGTGGGGGGGAAGGAGGGAAGTGGCAGGGAGAGGAGCTTTGGCCTCCTTTACTTCTTTATTACGATGCATCGGATAACACTAAAAAGAACCTTCTCCGGTGCAAATCTTCCCCCCAAATTTGTCGTCGTTATGCAGTTTTAGTGTTATCCGGTGCAATCGTTATCCGGGGTATTACTGTATAGAAACATTCATTTACAAAAACAAAAATAAAACCTTTTATCAGATTAATTAGCATTTTAAATTTCTAATTACCAACTTTTCTTCCTTCACAGTATCTGTAGAATATGCAAAAAGGTGATTTCCTTCTAAAACATAACATTTACCTCCAACCCATCCTCCCATTAGCCATCAATCTCTTTGTCTCACTCTCTCACACTCTCTCTCAGACACACACACATCAAGCTATGCTACTGTAGTCTTGTCAGTAGGTGGTAAGATCTTGTAGACATTTTTCTATGAAGCTTTTGCAAGAAAAGAATGCAAACACATTCCACCTTTGAAGACCCTGCTTCATTAGACAATACCAACTCCAGGTTTGGATAGACCTTTGGGTAAGGTGGTGTGAGAAATCCTATCTGTTCTAACTGTTGCCCACTCACTTTGGTCAGTCTCCAGAACCATTTACAGATAGAAAGCAAGGCAAATGAAAACTGTTGTGCCTTCTTTTATCACTGCTTACTGCATGCGAGTAAACAACTACAGCAGCAAGGAGAAGGAAAAGCATGACAAGGAGGCCCAACTGTTAGCAGAGTGCTCTGTTCTGATTTTTGAACATTTGGCAAGATCCACAATACCCAGTTCTGCTGTTTCTTGAACTTCAGATATGGGATCATCAAATGTCCTAGGTTCAGAAGCAACACAGAAATAACAGAGCTCCAGAAATGCCATTCTCCTGACTCTTGTCTTCTCAGCCAATTGTAGTGGACCCCATAAACTGCAGAAAGGCAAGATATACTGGGGTTATCTTACTGTAGGATTGCAAGACTGAATGGTTGGTTGGTTGGTTGAGTGACTTGAGTGAGTGAAAGTGTAAACTATTTAGATTTCATGCACTGAAGGACTTGTTAAAAGAATTAGATGGAAAGTCTCTGATTCAGATCGAGAGCAACCTCAGACCTTTCCGTAGTAAATTATGGCTAGCAACCAATCTCATAGTACAGTACTAGTGTCAGAATCACCAGTGCCTCCTATTTGCATATTATAGTACCAGGACCTTCCCACATCACCAGCATATGTCAAAAGACTCAGGATAGAAAGGCAGGACTGACATAAAGAGGATGTATGGGCAAGGGTTTCTTTCTTATGACATAGGAATGCTCCTGTTACCCCAGCAGGATAAGAAGGAGTGGTGCAGATGTGCACAAAGCCAGGAAAAGAGAACCAGTACATGAGATTACTTGAGATAATCAAAGCACCATGAAATAACCAGTCATCAGAAAAGTTATTTACCATTAGTTATGCTGCCTGGGAACATTCTGGGAAGGCAGTCCCAAAAGGACCTTTGCTTGTTTCTGGAAAGAGCACTATTATGATCTTTGTTTACCACAAGATATAGCAGTGGCTACCAAGGTGAATACCTTTACAAGTGGATTTAATAAATTTGTTTCCTTAGAGTATCTCTGTAATTTCTTAGGTTTGATAATACCATTTTCTAAAGTACATGAAGAGGAACATGCTGCTGTACTCAAACCTTGTTTACAAATTTTCTGGAGCCATTGGACTGACAACTGCCAGAACAGAAAGGTAGACTATCACTTATTTGCTACATCTGTATCCTAATTTTCCTCCAAAAAGTTCAAGGTGTCATAGAATAGTCCCGTTTTAAAAGGTGCTTTTCTATTAGCCTTGTTACCCACTTAATTGAGTTTTAGTACACTTAAAATGGGGAATCTGGATCTGGGGAGAAAGAATAATTCAAAGCAATTGAACCACATAGAATTGCAAAAATGAAAGTGAATATGTGATTTACATCCCTTGCTGTAAGATCATGGGCTGGAATCCCTAAGGAGGAGGGCCAGAGGTGTAATGCAGACACACACGCACAACATTTCCCTTCCCTGGAATGCTGTGCAGCTATTCTGCAAAATGTGAGACTTGTTGAAGGAGAGGGGCCCGCGTGCTTTCCCTGAACCTTTTAATGGTTAATTTCTGCTTTGAAATGCTTGCTGATCTTTTGATGAACTGTATCCTGTATTTTTCAATGCTTTCAATATATTTCTTGAAGAAACTTGGGAGTGGTCATTTGGCCTAATGCTACCTTTTCTACACCTATCCGAGGTCTGGGTTGTCCAGCCAGAGAAGTGCAATCCAGAAGAATGTTGAGGCCTACCCAAGAGGCAGGTCCCTTCTGTTACACAAGGCAGCATACATGGCTCTTCTCCATCTCAAACAATCATAGCATCAAGTATGCAAAGTCAGGCTGACAGAAAATTACTGGAACAAGTATGTTTCTTACCTCAATAGAGCACAACAGAGACCAGAATCCAGATCTCCCAAATCCTACAGTGATGCTCTATGCCAGTGATGGCCAACCTTGGCATTCCAGATGTTCCTGAGCTTCAATTCTCAGAAGCCCTAATCAGCAGATGTGTTGACTTGGGCTACTGGGAACTAAGTCCAAGAACACCAGGCATGTCAAGATTAGCCATCACTGCTCTATGCTCTTTCTTGGGTGAGAGGAGCATTTGATCTAATCTGGTCCAGCTAGCTCTTTTTACTTCAAGTCAAAAAGACAGTAAATATTTGACAGATAACCCTAACTAATCAGACTATCACTGCCACTAATGTGTTCCCATCACTGCTAAATTTAGGGAGAAAGATACCTTAAAACATCCGCTTATAAAATAATTCCCATCAGTTGTAATTCAATTTGTCAATTATTTTTGTAAAAGTGATTAATAAGGGATTAAGCCTTGCGAGCATAAATGTGTACTTTTGTTGATAGTAATACCAAATCATATCAAGTTTAAAATGGTGACAAAAAGTGGGGGCATAAATAGCTTGAAAGATGACATGAGAATTTTCTCTGCATGTTTTAAAACACCTTCATTTCTTTTTCCAGTTTAAATATTTTCAACCTTTTACCGCCACTGAATGCAAATTAAAGATGGAGAACAGAAAAAATGTTTTTAAATCAAAGACACATGAACTTGATCAACTAAGTATTACCTTCACACAATTTAAATATGTTATCTCTTTTTAAAAATTAAACATGGCCCCTAAGGGTAGAGTCGCTGTTTCAGAACAGAAAGTGTCAATCTAAATTAATCCTCCCCGGTTTATACTGCACTGTATAATCTGCAATTGTCATTTTTTTTAAAAAAGCACATAGGTCATCATATGTATTAAAGCAACCAAATATGAAATTAAACTTTCTGTGGGCTCTGTGAGACACCAGAATAAAATCAGTCAGAGATAACTATCCAAATAATCACCCAAGCACTTATATTAAATCTAAACTTACAAGGCATGTATTTTATCACCCTGGCTTCTCAAGTATTAGGCTGGAGCAAATCGGGTACTTCTCCTAGTACGAATGTCATGTGTTCTTCAAAAACAGGGTGAAAAGGTCCTTAATTTTCTTTTCTAAAGTGAACAATGGCTCAGTTTGTCTCCACAGCACAGACTCTTGTATTCTGTCACATACAATTTGCTTCAAGCACAGCTGATTATACAGCACCAGAAAACTGGCTTCCCATTATAATATATTTGGGCTTCAAGAGAGTTGTATTCATAAAGCATTTGTTAACAATGCCGTATGACAGCTTAAATCTTAGGTGTAACTGAAATTGACTTAAAGCCACTTCTTTTTTTTAAAGGGATGTGTGCTCAGAACCAAGAAGCCAAATACTCCCTGCCTCAGGGATGATAACCCTTTTCATATACAGCTATCTGACAGTTCGCTTGATAGCTAACAAAATGCACAGATGAGAGGCAATCATTTTGATAATTAGCTCAGCCTAGAGAGCTAACAAGTAGCAGGGATGCTGCTCTGGATATATGAAAAGACCTTTTTGCATACCTCCTGCAGATGCACAGACATGGGTCCCAGTTGATCTTGCTGTCTTTCAGCCACCTGCCTTTCAGAGTGGATTTCTCGCTCTATCTCCTGAAGTCTCCTCTCTACCCGTTCTGACACCTTTTGGAAAGAAGGGGGGTAGGATCCAAAGAAGAAATTTCTGTTAGAACTTTAAAGAAAAAAGTAGCTCCAATTTTTAAAAACCAGAAGAAAACAGAGTCCTAGTCATAAAATTCTCTACCCAAGAATAAGTAAAGGTAAAGGTCGCCCTTGTTCAAAATCCAGTTGCATCTGACACTAGAGGTGCAGTATTCATCTCCATTTATACCCAAAGAGCTGATGCTGTCTGTGTCTGCAGACATTTCCATGGTCATGTGGCAGGCATGACTTGACACCGGAGTGCACAAAACACTGTTTATCTTCCCACCAAAGCGATACCTATTTATCTACTGCAATTTCTTGCTTTCCAACTGCTAGGTTGGCAAGAGCTGGGACAGAGATGCAAGTTCACTCCATCATACAGCACCCAAGTCTCAAACTGCTGACCTGTTGACCTTCCAGTTGACAAGTTCAGCATCTTAACCACTAAGCCACTGCAGTACCTGAACAGGAAAAACAAAGGAAGAATGAGAAAGAGACATAATTCCTTGAAAGTTGGGCCTGTCTTGAACAATGATAGATTTACACAGTTGCATTGAAAAGGAATTTTTCCATTAGTAGAAGGGCCCTTGGCTTTGTAACAATTCCATCAACAGAGGAGGCTGTTTCCAGTCATTCTTCATTATCCCCTCAAATATCTCCTCCAAAAGGGCTAGTGAACCTTTCAGAACAAGGCTGCAGAAAGAAATCCACAGTCCTTCCATTTCCATCTCTCCTTTATACAGTGGTACCTCTGATAATGTTTGCCTTGGATAATGCTAAAATCGGATAAGGTTGGGGAATTGGAGGCAAACATTTGCATCACATTAAGATAACGTTGTGCAATGCAAATGTTTGCCTCAAATTCCCCGACGTTGATCTCTGTCCCAAAGCCTGCGGGGCTAGAGACCAGCTTGCAGCAGCGTTCCCTCACAAAAGCAAAAGTACATTACTGGCAGAGATCCCAGCCTCAAGAGGACAGAACAGCCCAGTGGGATTGAGGCTGGGATCTCCACCAGTAATGTATCTTTACTTTTGCAAGACAAGCCTTGCAAAAGCAAGGGTACATTACCGGCAGAGATCTAAGCCTCAATCCCACTGGGCTGTTCTGTGTCTGTTGAGGCTGGGATCTCCATACCTTTGCTTTTGCGAGACAAGCCTTGCAAAAGCAAAGGTATATTACCGGCGGAGATCCCAGCCTCAACAAGCACAGAACAGCCCAGTGGGATTGAGGCTGGGACTGCAGGGGTGTTTGGGGAGAGATCAGTGCCTGTGCCGCCGCCCCTACACCCTTTCCTCTTCGGAAAGGGAACAGGACTTTTTTTAATGTTGTGCAATCAATGCATCGCACAACGTTAAAAACCGGATAACGCTAAGACTTGTGGAACCAAGTCTTAGTGTTATCCGAATTACTAGTGTACTTATGAAAGTCCATTCTGGCTTCTAGCAGAGACCTGTCTGAATGGATGGACTCCAATGCTATAACCTACAATTTTAGAATTTATTTGCATCTGCTTCAACCAAGCATCTCTGCAATGACAGGACAATTTTTCTCAACCAAGTGAGCTTCTTTCCCCATTACCAAGCATTCCTTACATGATGCAAAAACAAGGTATTAAGGACAATAGGTTGGAAGAGCAGCTCATTATCAGAGCTCATCAAGAGTGGCATTTGAGTGGAGAGAATGTCTCCTTTTTAAAAAGTGTTAGCACACAGAACTTAACATATGAAGATCTCCAGGTACTGAAAATATGTCCAATAAACCGTAGAAGCCTATTAAGATCAAAATTGGGCTTAGCAGGAAATCCATTAAGCAGAAGGATTTAGTTTCTTGTGAAGTTCTTCATCGTTCTCTGTAGTTTTGAAAACAAAAATGTTTCAAAATAAAAATGTGCAAATATATTGCACATATTTAATCAGTCTGAATTTCAACAATGCTCAATAAAAAGAAAATTATATTTCTGTCACACAATTCAAGATGATATCATATGTAAAGACTCAGATCTCAATATCAGCAAGTTTTTCACATCAAACATCCTTTAAGACTATCCTGGGACAAAATAGTTGATTTGTTACTCTCCCCTTACATTATTGCACATAATATCACAAAGATTTTGTCATCCATTATCATGCTGTCTACTCACTACAGCAAGAGCAGAAGCAAGTTACATCTAGATTCAGTAGAATGGCAGAATGAGTCCTTTGATATGTATACAAATGTTCATCTCCATTGAGAGCTAGTAGTTATGTACATATGAACTACAGAATTTACCATAATGTAAACATTGTGTGTGTGTGTGTTACAAAATTACCACTACATTTTCACTTACCATTAGAAGTTAGGTTATTGTATATTTCCTAAAGATAATTAAAATAAATTGACACAAATTAAAATGAAATCTGAACTAAAGCAAAAAATTTAAAATGATTCAATGGGCCAAGAACTTTACTAATGTGATCAGGAGAGCGATTTGTGACAATGCTTTTTGCTTTATGAAAGAAGAACAGCAGAAAGGCTCGGGAAAATTCACATAAGAATAGGGATTTTTGAGACTCTCCCTCTTATTTACATTCAGACACTACCCTCTAGTGGCAAGTAGGATTTCATTTCATTTCTTTGACATATAAACATTATATGCAATCAACAGACTTTTGCTTTATTAATTCAAATTAAATACAAGTATAACAGGTAATATTCAAAACATGCCATAAATTGTATCCATGATATCATAGTTCAGTGATGGTGAACCTTGGCACTCCATATGTTCTTGAACTTCAATTCCCAGAAGCCCTGACCAGCAGGAATGCTGACCTGGGCTTCTGAATTGAAGTTCAAGAACACCAGGAGTGCCAAGGTCCACCATCACAGTCATAGCTCATTTTGGAGCAATACTTCTCTAGATGAGCTGCAAATAATAAAGGTAATTCTGATTTGAACACAGAATCAGGATCTTGGCAATTGACATTGGTCAGATGATTTTTTTAAGGTAGCATAACCATTTTTCCTACTAACAGACTGTCAGACACAAATATAGTTCAGCATCTGTACTTACTGAAGCCAAACGAGAATACCATCCATCCTTTATCATGAATAATTTGCCAGGCTTTTAAAAAGTCAGTCTGAAATCAGTTTTACCCTCATCTAGCAGGATACAAAATCTTGCAGGTACAGTGATACCTCGCTTAATGAGCAAAATGTGTTCCATGCAGTTGCTCGTTAAGCGAGTTACTCGTTCTGTGAAACACATTTCCTATAGGGGACTCTCTTAGCACCGCAAATTTTGACTTGCAGGAGGCTCTGAAAATTCCCCTGAGGCAGCAATCAGCTTCAGCACAGGTTGCTGAGGAAAAAGGATCGAGTGAGAGGCTGCTCAGAGCTGTCTGGAAGAAGCGCAGTCTCTCCCTCCGCCGCCACCACTGCTGACGTCAGGTGGTGGGGCAGATGGGGGAAGGTGGGGGGGGGTCCTCAATGAAGCCTGGGTGCTCATCGTGGGCTGCATTAATTATATTCAGGGAGCCAATTAGGCTTGCGGGCCAGAGTTTGGGCACCCTTGACCTAAACCATACAGCAACTCATGAGGCAAGGATGTTTACATATTTTCTCTCTCCCCCTTATTTGAGATCAACATTTTGAAAGAGGCTAAAGCACAGGGTATACTTCATTCTGTTACAGCAACTGATGGGAAGTAATGCCCTGCACATTTCAGATACTACAGATCATCAAACTGACCCAATGGAAATTCTCTTTTAACACCCACCAGCAGCATTTGTATTAATGCAATTAATATTTAGACCACACAGAAATAAACAGTGGTCAAAACACACAGTAGATAAATGTATAGTTTATCAATATACAATAAACAATTCATTTTTTAAAATTGGTGTCAGCAAAACATTAAGTACTATCAAAAGAAGGAGATCTCAGAATCCAAGCCAATTTGAACACAGAAACTATGTAAAATTATAGAACTGTAGAGTTGGAAGAGACCTCAAGGAGTCGTAAGTCCAACCCCTTGTCAGTTTAGGAAATAAATGGCTAAAGAGCAACTCTGTTGGTTGGGCATCCAATCTCTGCTTTAAAATCTGTACTGAATGAGATGCCACTATCTTTTGAAGGACTGAATTCCATTGTTGAATGGCTCCCATTATTAGGAATTTCTTCCTAATGCTAAATTGAAACCTCCTGCTTTGCAATTTGAATTCATTATTTCTGGTCCTTTGCTGGTTCTATCTTCCACATGACACTTCTTCAAACACTTAAAGAAGACTATTATACTGCCTTTCAGCTTTGTCTTCTCCAGGCTAAACATGTAAAGTTCCCCTAACATTTCCTCATACATTCTGATTTCCAAACTTCTTACCAGCCTGGACGCCCTCCCCTGGACATGTCCTAGCTTCTCGATAGCCTTCTTAAATTGCCATGCTCCAAATTAGACATAGACATCTAGAGTCAGATTTCCTTTAAGTGTTATTAACAGAAGAAACAAGATGAAGTGCAAGACTTAGAACACAGCTCCAAAACTTCACCTCAATCAAAAGAGGATTCAATGAATCCAGAAACAACAGACCAAAAAGCCTAATTTAAGTGATATGGCCACGGATCGACATGATCATTTTAAAATCATTTATTCTGATGTCATAAAGGCTGAAATGTTCAATCTTTGACTTTTCCACCATTTTAAAAATCCTGGACATTTTTAAATGCCTGGAAGAGTGAATGCCATACTAAAATTCTTCTCATCAATATGCAATCTTTCAAATCCAGGGCATTTTAATATATATTTCACAGGGAAGAGTGCATGGTCATATAGTGCTCCACTCAAAGGGACAGAGCTAAGATACAAGTCTAGTTGTTTGGTCTCCCAGTAGTTTATCCTCTTTTTACTAGGTGCCTCCTAACGGCACTTTGCTAAGGAAAGGGGTCCTCTAGAAACTTACTTCACATGGCTGTAATATATGGTTTTTCTTTCAAAGGAAAAGTCCATTCCACTGAGATCAAGTGGCAGACGGGAGAAGTTGAAAATCTTAAGACTTCCAAGAATATTAGAAGGCAGACCTATCTCCACACTTACAAATTCAATGATGCCTGTTAGTAAAAGGGTATTGTAGCAACTGGACTGTGGTGGCTTAGTGGTTAAGATACTGTACTTGATGACTGGAAAATCAGCAGGTCAGCAGTTCGAGACCCGAGTGCTGCATGACAGAGTGAGCTCCCATCTCAGTCCTAGCTTCTGCCAACCTAGCAATTCGAAAGCAAGACATTGTAAGTAGATAAATATGCACTGCTTTGGTGGGAAGATAAACAGCATTTTGTGCACTCCGGTGTCAAGTCATGCCTGCCACATAACCATGGAAACGTCTGGAAGCACAGACAGCACTGTGCTTCCAGAGATGAGCACTGAACCCTAGAGTTGGATACAAACGGCTTTCAAGCAAGGGCAACCTTTACCTTTATGTAGCAACAAAGGAAGAAACAAAATAAACCTGAGAGAATAAACAAGAAATTGGCTCCTTCCACCATCTCAGCCCTACCTCATTAAGAAAAGCTGACCCTTCAAAGTACTCACAGTTTCCTGTCTTTGGGATTCATTGATCCTATCAGATAAATCTTCCAGCCTCTTTTTTGTTTCTGCATCAGTTCTGAAGAGTTTGAAAAAGCAAGAAACAGAAATAAATAATGATTTCCCACAACAGACTATCTGCTACATTTAGCAAATAATTCTTCAGCATCAATATGAAATTATAGGAACTCCTTGTTAAAAATTATTAAAGAATAAAGTTATCTATCTTTTAGGGGAAAAACTCTTAGAATACCAAATTTGCATTGTAGCGACATCTGTAACTTAGGAAAACAAAAAGCAAGGACATGACCTTACTCAATGTGGCCAGCAGCCATGGCCTAGCAGTGGCTGAGAACATCACCCCCTCCTCTGGGCCCACAACAACGGCCTGAGGAGAAGACTCCATGGCCTAGCAGTGGCTGAGAACATCACCCCCTCCTCTGGGCCCACAACAACAGCCTGAGGAGAAGACTCCATGGTCTAGCAGTGGCTGAGAACATCGCCCCCTCCTCTGGGCCCACAACAATGGCCTGAGGGAGAAGACTCCATGGCCTAGCAGTGGCTGAGAACATTGCCCCCTCCTCTGGGCCCACAATTTTTATTGTACTGTTGTTGTTTTGACTGTAAGCTGCCCCGAGTTGCCTCAGTGAGTGGACGGCAATATAAATATAAATAAATAAATATTCTATCACACAAGAAGCAGGTTTTGTTTTAATTCAATTTGTTGTATAGAAGTTCCACAAACAATAAAGTGCTTCCTCATTTCTAGATCCCCAATAGAAGAACATTTTGGAACCATTTTTAACATGTCCTCATCTGCTGTCCATTCAGGCTATTAGGATGAAATTCTCATTCCCCTGCCACCAAAGCTGAAGAGCTTAATTAATATGCATACTTCCTATGTGGCAATCTTTTCCAATAAGCCTGATTTTTCCATGCTAGACTTCTTGTCTGCACAAAGACCTACAAAAGAGTGGCCAGCACAGTATTGTGTAACCTGCCCAATCAATACAGTTTAATTTTGTAATCTAAAATTCATCTGCAGTGGGTCCTCTTCGAATGTGACTTCAAGCAGTTGGCTGACACCACTCTCCCAGTGAGTATAAATTGTATTCATAAAATAAAATACATATAGGATTTTAACAAATGGAGTTCTCGGTTTGTTCTCTGGTTCTTACAATTCTTACCTTGATAAAGAGAAATTTTTAAAAAAACTCCTGGATGGCAACAAAGAGAAACATTGTCTAATATTTTTTCTCTTTCACTAAAGGCAACAAGGTCCACCAGCCCTATAACTTTTGCATTTCCATTCTATAGCACTATGTACAGTTCTTTCATTGTCATGTTCAAATACCTTTCAAAGCCTTATTATGGGACATTCCCTGAATGGCCGATGTTGGGCTACCCCTGTGCCTTCCACCCTAGTCGTTCCATGAATGATTTAACCAATACAACAATATCCATGGAAGGTGGCCATGCTACCCTCTTCAAGGGCGCTAATAGTACCAGGATCTCCAGTGACAGTGGAAGAGCATAATATGGCAGAAGGGATTTACAGTACTCAAAAGATCTAGAGAGCAGGGAACATTTGAAAAAGGGTGAAGATCAGGGGAAAAGATCAGTGTCCGAAGAATTTGAAATTGTAAAAAGAAGGCAAAGTCTGGCCAGATTATCCTGCTATGGCAACAGAGTAGAACATACTGTCAGTGACTCAACACTGAGTGTCAGGCGGCGGTTAACTAACCTGAGCACCCTGAGGACCAGCAGCTTTGGCTAAGTACACAGGGAAGGGCGATGGGCCCCAAGTGGATTAAATCCCACTTGAATCCATCTGGATGGAGGGCAGCAGCTTCATCAATACTGGCCTGGGGCTGAGGAGGACTTTGAGTGCCAAAAGGGCTCAGGACCAGAAAGTGACTCACAGAACTGGATCAGTTGTATGGGTGTCACACTGCGATGTGTAAGGCAGATGAAAGGCCATGGCATTATATTTGCAAGATAGTCTTCATGGCTGATCGCCATGATGATCACCAATATCCGGAATCAGATATGGCACAAGAAAGAAAAAGAAGCCAGTAAGGGAGAGAGGAAGACTGGTGGCAATGAGTGGAGGGAAAGCAGGAGGATGAAGAGAAAGGGGGAGGGACCTGGCCAGACACACCAGAGCAGCCTGAAAAATAGCCACCAAACAAAGTGCTGGAGGCATCATGCTTTAGCTTGCCAAGAGACACCATCACAACAAGAAAACACCAACAGCCACCTATGGAATATGCCTGTTGACCCCTACCCTTACCTGTTTGCAATGCTGAAGAAAGCAAAGACAATTTAGTCACCTCTGGCATTTGCAGGCCAAGATATTCTTAAGGCAGCATACAGATTTTAATATATAAGAAAACATTGTATGGAAAGCAGCTTCATCACTCGATCTGCAGATCATTTAGTTATTGGAAGAGTTTGGAAAAGTTTTACTTTTTAGGACTACAGTTTCCAACATTCCACATGCAGAATAACTACTGAATAGGAGATTCTAGTAGATATAGTCAAAAAAAGGAACATTTCCTCACTGCTATTAATGCCAAATGAGCAAACACAATCAACTAAAAACATGTTGTCTGAAGTAAAAGGCATACATTCTGAGAGTGCATTGTGTTCCAGAAAATAGTCTTCCTACATAACTGTTCACCCAGTTATAAAGAATTATGACTTAACAGAAAGCACAGTCATGTTTTCTCTTCCTACCGATTTCTTCTTGAGAGCTCTCTGTTGAGGTCATCCTGCAAACGAACTTGTTCACTTGTGACATCCCTGAGTGATTGATGTAAAGAGTGCACCTGCAATATGAGCATATACATATTGAAAGTGCGTATTTTACATGTATTTTTTTCCTTTAGTGATTATATATTCATGTCATTTTTAAAGTTTCAAGGATAAAGTAGGATATCCACATATCAGTGGACCATTTCCTTTAATTCTGAAAGATTTCATAATTAACTTCAGGGATAGAGTCCTGAATGCCATTTAGACACTGAAATTCAGGTATCCACATCCAGATAGATTCAGAAGATTCTGGGCCAACCATAAATGGGTCTATTTTGACTACAATTCAGAACATGTTTCAACATATTTTTTAATATTATCTTCTCTCAAGCTGACTTTTTCTATCTCTTCTTTATATTCGTAAGGTCATCTTCTTTATTCTAAGCCTTATATTATTCTTATGCAAATCTTTTTTCCAATTACTGCTCCAACTTTTAGAATACAGTACAGTAAAACCTCATATAACACTAAAACCTGGTTCCACAAGTCTTCGTGTTATATGATTTTTAGTGTTATCTGATCCTCTATGGGATCCATAGAGATACATTGTAACCACACAGGCTTTCGCGGTTGTTATCTGAAGCATCCCATAGGATCTTAATGTTATCTGATGCAATTCTTCCCCCCAGATTCCTTGATGTTATGCGATTTTAGTGTTATTCGATACTAATGTTATATGAGGTATTACTGTACTTTGATAACTGAGATACAGGCTAATAAATGTCTTCCTGTTCTAAATAACCCTAAGACTCGTTTTAGTAAGCATATACAGTAAAACCCTGGCTTCCGACTGTCCCAGGTTGTGTTTGCTGCGGATTGCGACATGAATTTTTTTAAAAAAAAATTATTCAGTTTATGAGCGATTTTCGGGTTACAATGAGAAATTTGTACTAATTTGAAATCCAAGATGGCCCAGGGAGGTCATAGGAAGGTGGAAATAGAGCTAAAAATGTTCCCAGAGTCTCCCAGAGCTGGCAGGCGCAGCACTGGAGCCCAAAACGTGCACCCGATGATGGCGATTTTTTCATCCCCAAACAGTATGAAAAGGTAGGAGATCACTTCGTCCTTTTTGTGGGGGTGGGGGATGATCATTTCTACTGGGGGGGGGTTGTATTTTTTAAGGATTATTTTTGGTCAGGGTGGCACCTTTTTTTAATTTTCAATGGATCCCTATGGGAAATCACACTCCGGCTTATGACCATTTCAACTTACGATGGAGGCTGTTGGAACGGACCTCCGTCGTAACCCGGGGTTTTACTGTACATAATTATTTTGTCATGTCTGCATTTGACTCCTTCCATTTCTCCACATCTCCTGCCTCATCTTTCTAAATCAGTGTTTCCCAAATGCTGGTTTGTAGACTTCAATTCCCAGAAGCCTAAGTCATTTCCCCAAAGCACTGATCAGCCAATGTACTGACTTAGGTTTCTGGGAATTGGAGTCCACTTGTGGGCTGTGTACCCCCTGTTGGGAACCACTGTTCTAAATGATTTCAATTGTACACCTCAACTGGATGCAGAAAATCCAACCTTCTCATTTCTTTCTAGAACGCTATCTGAAAAGGCAGGCAGTTGTAGACAGCAATATGCATTTCTACATACAATGCAGACTGATGTTAGCCTTACGGAATTTTTAGCTAAAGATATGAAGCCCACATACTATCACCACCCTACACATACCCATTACTTTTAACATACAAAAGTGAAAAAGTAAAAATATAACAATTGCAGGTGGTTAATACAGAAAGAAGCAAGAAGCCTACTGTCTCTTGTTGACTGCTACCTACCTGGGCTGGGTTATCTCCCTGGTCAACAAATCGAACAGCAGATCTGGACCGCCGGCGTCTAGGATTTACAGTTTCACCATAATCCCTGAGAGGAGAAGTTGGCTGGAAATGATGGCCTTCTTCAAGAGAAAAATCATAGAAGAAAAAGCACTTGAGAAATTAACACAAACAACTCATATTTGAAGAACCTGTTACACTTGCATATAATTGACCAAATCCAAAGTTCAGTCGATCTATCAATCTGATCCATTAAGTCATAGGGGCATGGGAGGAAAAAAATATCATATTCTGTTCTCATCCTGAGTAAATCAGACCTATTAGCTGAAATTCTGTTGCTTAGTATAGTAAGTTGCACCTAAACCAGTGGAGATGATGGTATTCCAGTTGAACTATTCAAAGCCCTAAAAGAAGATGCAATTAAAGTGTTGCACTCAATATGCTAGATCATGGAGAAAGCAGAGGAGTACCAGGAAAAAGTCTATTGTTGTTTCATTGACTACACCAAAGCCTTTGACTGTGTGAACCACACTTAAACCATGGCAAGTCCTTAAAGAGATGGGAGTACCAGTCCAGCTCATCTGTCTTCTGAGAAATCTGTATGAGAGCCAAAAAGCAACAGTTAGGACAGAATACGAAACTACTGATTGGTTTAGAATAGGAAAAGGAGTATGGCAGGGTTGCATATTGTCACCCTGCTTATTCAACTTATATACAGAGTACATCATGCATAATGCAGGACTGGATGAAGCACAAGCTGGAGTTAAGATTGCTGGGAGGAACATAAACAACCTGAGATATGCAGATGATACTACCCTAATGGCGGAAAGTGAAGAAAACCGAAAGAGCCTCTTCATTAGGGTGAAAGAGGCAAGTGCAGAAGCTGGTCTGAAACTCAACATCAAAAAACCAAGATTATGGCATCCGGCCCCATCACTCCCTGGCAAATAGAAGGGGAAGAAGTGGAAGCAGCGACAGACTTTACTTTTCTGGGATATAAGATCACTGCAGATAGTGACTGCAGCCATGAAATAAAAAGACACTTACTTCTTGGGAGGCAAGCTATGACAAACCTAGGCAGCATAATAAAAAGTAGAGACAACACCCTGCCAATAAAAGTCCGCCTAGTCAAAACAATTGTATTCCCTGTAGTACTGTATGGCTGTGAGAGTTTGACCATTAGGAAGGCGGAGCGCAGAAGAATAGACACCTTTGAACTGGGTGCTGGAGAGAGTACCCTAGATTGCAAGGAGACCAAATCAGTCAATCCTGAAGGAACTCAATCCTGACTGCTCATTAGAAAGACAAGTGCTGAAGCTGAAGTACTTTGGCTACCAAATGAGAAGAGAGGACTCACTTGAGAATGCCTTGATGCTGGGAAAGATTGGAGGCAAAGGGAGAAGGGGGAAGCAGAGGATGAGGTGAGTAGATGGCATTGTTGATGCAATGTGCGTAGATCTGTGTGGGTTGCGGAGAATGGCAGAGGACAGAGCAGCCTGGCGTGCAGTGGTCCATGGGTCCGTAAAGGGTCAGACTCAACTGTGCGACTGAACAACAACCAATGGAACCTTCAATCTCCATTCAAGTTAGTATTACCTTTACTAATTTTACCTGAAGTACTGTGTGTACTGTATTATTATTGCACTGCCTTACTTCAACCCTTTGTTCCCTCATCTCCCTAAATGAGCTCCTGTGCAACATCATCTGGAAGTTCCACAACCTTGACCTAAGAGATGTTGATCCAGGTCAAGCTAAATAAATTATTCTTTTTCTAGCCATCATTACTTATTTTTCTAAAAACTTGTAGTCCCATGGCTTTTGTGTTCCTGGATACAATGCCATTTATCAGCAGTCAGATTGCAGTTCTTATTCATAACAGGAAAAAAAGATTACTAAGTGGAAAACTACCGAAAGCTACAGATGGGGCCAGTGCTAGATTGTACTCCACCATTATGCTGTTTGTTACTTAGAATTCACTAAAATAGCATTCAAAATAAAACTGAGAGGTGGTTTAACAAAATGGTTGGACATTTCAATTAGCATATGCATAATAATTTCGTCATGTCCACATTTTATCAATTTCTCCAGTTTTTTTCCGTGTTTTAAAATAGCTTAAGATACCACTCCAGAAATGATTTCCCCTCAACTTGAATTAATGAATCAGCACCAATTCCTTTCGGAAGAAACTCTGTCTCATCTGTATTAATGACTAAGAAACTGGTTAAGGCAATGTAAGATTATAACTCACCTTGGCAATGAATTCCCATGTTTGCCTTGAACATTTTCTCTTAATTAGCTTATGCTCCCCTTTGTTCACTATAAATAATACTGAGCTACCTGACATGGTTGCCCATAGGGACTATTTATTGACCGACTGACTGACTGATCGGATAAACACCTTGACTTTGACACAAAGAAAGCCTACAACTAGTTAAAACATTACCTGGGGATTCACCATCCAAGTCACTTGTGTATAAGCTTGAAAGAGATGTACTTCTTATGCCAGAATTCCTCAATAATCGTTGGCTCCTTAATTGGCCTATGGACTGTTCCAAAGTTTCTTTAAGCTGCATTAAAATGACAACTCATTAGGTAAATGACAAGAAAAAATGTGGTAAACAATGTTCTACAATCAAGGCACATTCACCTATTTCAGGGGCTATATTATTATTACTATTATCCAACATCCGGTAATCAAAAAAACTTGCTGGTTTGTTCTGAGATACTGTATCAGAGTAAACAAAACAAAACAAAAAAATCAAAAACATTGTGGCACTTTAAAGACTAACTGCTGTATTTTAATGTTAGCTTTCTTATATCAAGTTCACTTCATCAGACATAGGAATGAGATAATCTGTTACCTCTGTACCTGATGTGTATAAATTGATGCCATTAAGTCACACTCCTATGTATAACAAAGTGGACATTAAACTTGTGCTGATGCAACTCTCTGCATGCTGACACAGAGGGGTCTGCGTGCCCCTTCTGGCACATGTGCCATAGGTTCGCCACCACTGTTCTAAGGAATATAAAACACACTAACTTACCAGTAGGTGTGTAGTTGTCTATTCTTCTCTACACTCCCAGAGGACTGTGCAAGAACCCTATTTTCCAAGGTTCACTTTAGTTCTACCAGTTCCAGAACACAGCCTATTAATTTACAGTGGTACCTCGCTTAAAAAGCATAATGTGTTCCATGGGATTGCTCTTTAAGCGAGTTTGCTCTTTAACCGAAACACCATTGTAAGTGACCAATTGTGACTTCTGGTGGGGGGGATTGCAAATCCCGATTTAGTTGTTAAGTGAGTTTTTTGGTTGGTTTTATAGTCTCTAAGTGAGGTGCTCTTTATGCGATGTTTAACTGTACTTCCAAGTAATTTAGGTTTTTGTGTGGCCAGGGGATAGATCAGGGGTGCCCAAACCTTTTGGGCCATGGGCCGGTCACATGGTTCAGGGGTGCCCAAACTACAGCCCAGAGGCTGGATCCAGCCCCCAACACCAATTCATCTGGCCTGTGCCACCCTCATCGCTCCAAGAAGCGGAAGTAAAATGCCCTGTACAGTCCAATTAGAATACCACTTAGTTGTAAGGGCTCAGACACATGTACTTAAATAAATGTGTAGGGGCTTCCCTCGGCCAAATACACACTGGTAGAGCGCACCTACATACTAATGCCACAAGCTGGTATAACTGGCGGCACCTGCATGTGGGCATTTAACATCTGAGTGATTGACATGCAATGCAACTTGTCTCCCCATATTTTGAAGAGCTATCATTCTGGAAAATTATATCATGTGGCTTCCTTCTCTTTGAATTAAAGCTTTTTTCTCCAGTCAGTTAGACTGCCCAAAAAGAGTGAAAGATGTTCTGCTGGTAACTCCATTAGACTGTTTGTTGTTGTTGTTGTTCAAGTTTTATGGTGAGTTTTATTGTGAGTAACTTTTAATAATTCTTGAGTGTTTTACTGTTGGTTTTATGATGTTAGCCTCTCTGAGTAGGAATGTTTTTTTCCTAGAGGAGCGGGGTATGTATAATAAATAAATAAATATAAATATCTGCACAGGACAGAAAGTTGTAGACAACTACAGCTGGTAGTTACAAATACCATTATCACAGAGAAATAACTTTTTTAGTCATAGAGGAAGAATTAAAGCAAGAAAGACAATAAAAATGAACAGGACTATTCTTCTTCTTTCATGTCTAAGCCAGATGTGAAACTGCAAAAATGAAGGCACCTTTTGGTGAGTTCATTCTGCAATTCTTTTCACCTGATCTAGTGTGAGAAAGATTAGCCAGCAACACAAGGTTGCATTTACCAGGGTACACCCGATTGTGGTTCAAAAACACCAAAATCTTTGAGGAGGCTCTTTCTGTGTACTCCACAGAACAATAAGGCTACTCAAGAAGCACTGCATTCTTCAATATGTGCCTGCATTCAGGTTGGAAGAGAAACCAGCAAGAAGCAAATGATAGTCCTATACAGCCTAGCAGGTCACACTGCATATCCAAACTAAGTCCCCATAACAAGATGCAGTTAAGTTAACTGCAGTGCTAACCACAATAAGAAGGAGAACACATCTATCACATGTTTACAAGTATCAGCTAATAGTTTGGAATTGTCAATAGTTGCTTACATTTTCAATTGCTTCTGCCTGTTCACTGTTGTATTCTCGATACTGGCCAAGCATCTGATCCACGTGCCTCAAGTTCCGATTAGTATCCTTAAGACAGATATTAAGAGAAAAATATAATTAAACCAAAATCCTAACTATAAACACTTTTGTCTTGTACCCTCAACCACATACAGTAAAACACTGGCTAACGATTGGCTCGGATAACGCTAGAATCAGATAACGATGCAAGTTTTTTGGAAAAAACTTGCATCGGATAACGATTCTGGATAGCGATTCTTTAGTGTTATCCAATTCAATCATCTGGGGGGTGGGGGTGGATTGGGTAGAACATCTACCCAACCCACCGACAGGCTTGGCTTTGGCTACAATCCTCCCCCGCGCGGGGGGAGAATTGTTACCCAAGCCGAACCGAGCTGCGGCTAGAGATCGCCAGCAACTCAGTTCGGCTTGGGTGACAATCCCCCCTCTGAAGGGGGGGGGAGGATTGTCGCCAAAGCCAAACCAAGTTGTGGCTGACGATCTGGAGAAGAGGTGCACGCTTCCACACGAGAAGGTGTACGAGCAAGCGCCTGTTCTGCCAAACCTACGGGACCCTTAGCAAGTGCTAAGGGTCCCGTAGGCTCGGCAGAACAGGGGCACGCTCGTGTACCTTCTCGCATGCGAGCGTGCACCTCTTCTGTCAACCCTATGGGACCATTAGCAACCTTGGAGTGAGCGCAGGCAGGCGCTTCCTCCAAGGGTGCGAGACGCCAGAGTTTCGAGCATCCAGCAACCTTGGAGTGAGCACAGGCAGGCGTTTACTCCAAAGGAGCCAGACTCCCGAGTTTCGAGCATCTGGCACCCTTGGGTCCAATCCACCCCCACCCACCCCTGTAGTAATGGATCGCTAGGGGGTGGTGGATTGGTTCGAATCACCCGCCTGTTTTTCCCCGACCCTAGTTTCATCGCTACAGGGACAAATCGCGTGGTTTGTCCCTGACGTCAGGGCTTTTTTTTTAGCATTGTTCGATCCCTGGATCGGACAACACTAAAAACTGGATAACGACATGACTTGTGGAACCAAGTCATAATGTTATCTGAGGTACTAGTGTATTGCACACATTCACACAAAGACATCAGGATGAATGAAGCTCTTTTAAGGGTTAAAGGTAGATAATTAACTTTTGTGAGTATTTTCTGGTATATTAATGCTAATAAATTGAGAAAGACTCAAATAATCTGCTCTATCCTCACAGACATATGGGTAGTTATATGTACACACATATTCCTCAATTACAATGAAAAAGCTCATTTGTTGACCCCAAAATACAAAACAGCACATTAGAGGAACTAAGAGTCTGCAATTTATGTGAAAGTGCCCCATGGGCAAGGAAAACAACAACAAAATCTCAAAAATGCAATTTTTCTAAAAATGACTGATTTTCCCCACTACTTGAAAAGTTACTTTGAGGGATTAAAGCAATATACCACATTCTATCTAAAACATGCTAACTGAAATCCTGTATCATTTTTTTTATATAGGTGGAAAGCAAATAGTGTAACATTAATTCAATTTCAGCTGTCAATTAGAAAGCCACCATTGCAATTCTCGAGCACATGCCAAGCCAGCATATAAACACACGTGCCCTGAGAATTACAGCAGTGACTTTTTAATTTCTGGCTTGAAGCAAGTGCATATTAAGCCATTACCTTCAGCCTGGATAGCTGCACAGCAGGATTTCAGTCTTTGCCTCCAAGGGCAAAACAAAATATTATTAGTATATCATCAAAAGCTATTCCCCAAGTTTTCAAATCTAGGGTCAGAAAAAAAGGCTTCTGATAAACATAATTAAAGTTGGTACAGATATAACACTGAATCATGGTTAACATCCAAACTTAAGAAATCAGCAGTCTGTGTGAAAATCATGCAGTGTTCTAGTCCTCTTAGTCTGATCCACAACCAATTACAAGTTCATACTAAAACAATCAGAATGGGCGCTATGTATAGGATCAGAGATCTATCTTGTTTGTCCACACAATACCAAATCATTTTTTCTTTGGAAAAGCTGACAGCAAGACTTAATGCCTTTGTCCCACAGTTCCAGCAACTAATGTATAGAAGCAGAGCACCAGATAGCCCTAGCTTCTATGAAACTACAGTTGTACCTCACTTAAAGAGCATAATGTGTTCCACAGGATTGCTCTTTAAGCGAAACACCATTGTAAGTGACCAATTGTGACTTCTGGTGGTGGTGGTGATTGTGAACCCTGATTTATTTGTTAAGCGAAGCCAACATTCTGAGAAAATTCTGCTCTTTAAGCGAGGCATTCTTTATGTGAGGTTTGACTGTATTTTAACATGAACATTTTGTAATTTCTGCATTATTTTTACACCAGCATTTTACTGGGCTTTACCATAACTTCATTAATTCCATCACTGTCTTTTTTTAGATGAAGTGATGCTATACATCATATTCTCTTTATTACAACACCAAACACCCATTATTGTACTATACTACCATCCTCATTTTTTTTTATTCCTTACCTAGTAATCTCTGATAATGCCAGTTTCAATGGCTACAGGACAGTGGATGAATGTTTGATGGGAGACTTTAACTATAAACTCCAAAAGGTCTATGTTAGGTAATCACATCCAATTTGTGACGATAGAATTTACAAAGCAGATTTAATTATTTTTGCCTACAGTTCACGACTTGTTTCCCCACCTTCTTTGTCCATTAACCCAATTGGAATAAAACCTGGTCAATATCCATACATGACCCCATGCTTTCTTACAGGCTTCTGATGAAAGACTTTAGAAAAGCTTTTTGGAAAATAAAAGAACTATAATTACCACAGGATTGACACCTGACATCAAAAGCTTTTGGAAAATAAAAAAAAGACAATCACTGTTACATTGATCTTGACATTCAACATTGCAGTACTTTCAAACTGCTTCCATTTATTTATTTATTTATTTATTTATTTATTTATTTATTTGTTCATTCATTCATTTTTTTATTGGCTACAGCATTGAACATTTGATAAACCAACATAGTCTGAGGTGCTATTTTATTGGAAAAAATAATAGGAAGTTTTCATTTAGATATTTTAAATCCCCTAAATTAAAACCTTTAAAATACAGATTTAGCTCATAATATTTGTTCCTGCACTTTTATCTACCTTGGGAGTTTGTGACATTTTGCTCTGACCCTGGCATACCTTAATGCCAAGGATTATGAGCCACGTGGACAAGTAAAAGAGGCTTGGATCTCACTTCGTCCCTTTTTTTGGTTTTTCTGGCAGCTGATCTCAGTCACCACAACATCTGTGATAGCATACCTGAAAACAACCAGCACAAGGCAGTTGTGCCAGTCCAAGGGCTATTGCACAACAGAAGGTGATTCTTCCCATTTCAAACCCACTGCAGCAAGTGCATCTTTGAATCTGAACTGTCTTGTAACCTGGCTGTCCCTCTGGAAATTTTGGATATGACCATAGTAGCCCTTTCTGGTTTGTCTCCAAAATATAGACAGTAATACCTCGGATAACGTTTACCTCGGATAATGCTAAAATCGCATAATGTTAAGTAATCTGGGGAGGAGGATCGAATAACGTTAAGGTCCTATGGGATGGATCGGATAACAACTGCTAAAGCCTGTGCGGTTACAATGTACTGTATCTCTATGGAGCTTTAACGTTATCCGATCCATCCCATAGGATTTTAACATGGATCAGATAACACAAAAAATCAGATAACATGAAGACTTGTGGAACCAAGTCTTAGCGTTATCCGAGGTATTACTGTACTCCGATAGCAATAACATAGCAAGGCACATCAACCCTTTCAGTAAATAAAATAAGGCCCCTTCCTATTTTTGTACAAATGATGTAAAATAAGCTTTGAAAAGCTGGATGCTATATTTTCAACCTGTAAAGTGCTTGCTAAAGTATGGATCTTCTCTGTAACATTTTCAGCAATGTGATTCTGAGTTCTGGTTGCTCTCACAGGACCCCGTCTTCTACCTTTCCGACAGAAGTGGTCAGAATCACTGGATGAATCTGCCATTATATCTTTAAAAAAAGAAAGAGACATAATTATAGAGATGAAATGTTTTACAGCTTATCCATTCCATGATTTTTACAATAGCTTGATACCCTACCAAGAAACAAAATCTTGACAGTAATAAGCAGGTTGGAACCGGCTTGGTTGTCAGTGGTTCCCAGCAAATTTTGCAGAGCAAAGCCAATAAACATCTATCAGGGGAGGGAGGAATCAAAAATCAGCAAATGCACTTATTTCTCTACATGATTTTGGCTTGTAGACTTCAAATGTTTATGGGTTTTTAACTTCTCCAATCTTTAAGAAGACACACAGAATAATAAAATATTGTGCATGTGCAAAAAAAAAAAACCCTCTAACATAGCAAAGCAAAACAATACAGAAGCAGTTCATATACGTTCCCTATGAAAACCCCTATGAATAAAAATACAGTAAAACCCCGTATAATGAAGGGCTCTTATAATGAAAAACTCATATAACGAAAGGAATTTGAAAAAAAATGTTGCCTCATATAGCAAAATTTTCGTTATACAAAGCAACATTTCCCCCAGGGAGGTTTTCAATGCATTCCTATGGAGATTTTCATTATACAAAGCATCCCATAGGAAATTTCGTTATATGGAGCATGGTTTGTACAATGAAAAAAATCGCAGCGCAAAAAGCCTCGCAGAATGAATTATTTTTGTTATATGAGGTACCACTGTATTGTATTCTGACATTCCAATGTGTATGCTACTGCCTCCCTAACCTGCACAATTATTCCTGAATTAACATCCCTCATTCATGGCTCTCAGACTGTCCTTTGAAACAAGAGGAACTATTTTTAAGTGAGGAGATGTCCACTACAAAACCCTCCGGTTGCCAAAATGATACCAAACTGTCTGGCCATGACCCTAACATCATCAGATTCACTGATAGCACACTGCAAGGTAGCTCTTTCTAGTGTTTGGACTGAGAATGAGGCTTCACTCCTTGAATGGGAAAAAGGTGAGAACTCCTAGCTAGTGTTTAAAGTACAGTATTTGGTTAGAGCTTCCAAATCAACTCCTCTTTCCCTTTCCAATGCAGCAAAGGGGGCCCAGTGAAACACTCTTAGTCACTGGTTCCAAAGCTGGCTGAATCAATAGCAAATGGAATACAGTACACAGAAAGAGCCTCTTTGAATATTGTGGTATTTCTGAACCACAATCAGGTATACCCTGGTAATGGCAACCTTATGTTGCCAGCTAATCTATCTCACATTAGATCAGGCAAAAGGAACTGCAGAATGAACTAAACAAAAAGGTGCCTTCATTTTGGCAGTTTCACATCTGGCCTAGACATGGAAGAAAAAGAAATCAACAGCAAATTACACATATATCCCACCCCATAGCACTTAGTAAACTCTATGCCCAGTTTACGGGTAATTAGCACTTTGCCCCCAACATGCCAGGTACTCATTTACCAACCTCAGAAATGGAAGGCTGAGTCAACCTTGTGCTAAGTCAAGATCAAACTCATAATATTTTGGCTGCATCAGTTTAACCACTGTGCCACCAGGGCACCTAACTAAAATCTCAACTAAATCCCAACTAAAACCCATCTACTGCTGAAAATACCAACTAAGAGTGGAAAAGTGAATCACCACCATCTCCAATCACCAATAATACCCTGTATTCCTTTCTCATTCATCTATTGCAGTGGTTCCTAATTAGTGGTACGCGTACCCCCAGCGGTACGCGAGATTGCATCAAGGGGTACGCGCAGCAATCTGTTAACTAAAATATTAAATCCTTACCTTAAAAAACAATAATGCAATAACAATTGCCAAAAAATTATTCAATTTAATTAAACGATCAGTAGGTAAGTCAATCGTATACATCAAGCGCTTTCTTCCGTGGCGGCGGTTTTTCCCACGCCTCCTGCGTCTCGCGTCACCCGATCGCAGCTGCCCGCGTTCTCGCCTATTTGCTCGTCATTGTCAACATGCACATTTGTCACATTAATGAAACATGTGTTCTCTGTCATTAGAATATCTTTTGATGATAATAAATATAAAATACACCTGATTTCATTTTTTATTTAATGTTCCTGCAATAAGGGGTACGCGATATTTAACGTTCCTGCAATAAGGGGTATGCAAGTTTGAGGTCTTTCTTGAAGTGGTATGTAGAAAAAACTAATTGGGAACCACTGATCTATTGAACAGGACAGGTGACACCCTGGAAAGGACATGGGAGCCACACATTCTGGAGAGTGCAGGCCAGTAGACCCATAGACCAAAGGCTTCTCCTATCCCAAGTTAAGATTTTTCTGCTGCTTCATTGATTTTGGTTTTGCTGAATTTCAAACAATTATCCTGGCACACATTCTATCTGCATTACATGCCAAAGATAAAATACTGTGATGTTTCGCATAAGACAATAATCAGCCATAGTAGGTAAAGGTTGTCATGGTGTTCCAGAATGTTGTTGGACTTTAAGGGAAATGTTTCACTAGGCTTTGTGGGGTGTAGGAGGTGGTGGAGGTTACAGAAGCTGAGTCATAGTCTGGGTTCTTTATAAAGGGGTGGAAGGGAAAAGTGTGGTGGTGGGAAGAAGCTGAAGGTAGAAGGTATGTTAGACAGATTTTGTTTCTGCTTGGGAAATGGGCTTAATGTCTGTCTCTAGAGTATTCCTTTCTCTCCCCCCACCCCAATAAATGTGATTCTGTTCTTATAACAGTGTGTGAGTAGTGCCGTAGTCCCTTGGCTGAGGAGGGCTTGAAGCCTTGAAAATCCTCAGAGGGCTGGAGGGTTGTTTGATCCAACCCATACAAAGCCAGGGCAGACTTCCCTAGTCCAAGTGCTCATGACTGGGGCCTTGGCACCCCAAGGCCAACACAGAATGAGCAAGAGGGAGCCTGGGCGGAAGGGTCCTGACAGGTGGCGTATCTCCCTCTGACCAAGGTGGGAGTGGCAGGGGGAGATGCTGACAAAGGTAAAGGTTGCCCTTGCTCAAAAGCCAATCATATCTAACTCCAGGGTTCGGTGCTCATCTCTATTTATAGCCAAAGAGCCAGCGCGGTCTGTATCTGGTAGACACCAGAGTGCACAGAACACCGTTTACCTTCCCACCAAAGTGGTACCTATTTAGGTAAAGGTCACCCTTGCTCGAAAGCCAGCTGTATCTGACTCTAAGGTTCACTGATCATCTCTGTTTACAGTCAAATAGCTAGTGCTGTCTGCATTTGTAGACGTTTCCATGGACGTGTGGCAGACATGCCTCAACACCGGAGTGCACGGAATGCTGTTTACCTTCCCACCAAAGTGGTCCCTATTTATCTACTTGCAATTTCTTGCTTTCGAACTGTTAGGTTGGCAGGAGCTGGGACAAAGACGGAAGCTCACTCCATCATGCAGCACTCAGGTCTCGAACTGCTGACTTGCCGAGCTTCCAGTTGTCAATTTCAGCATCTTAACCACTAAGCCACTGCAGTCCCTTTTAATCATCCATACCCTGCCCTAAATGCTTACCTCACAACTGGACCACACAATAAAGATTTCTAAAGGTGCTAATTTTAAACCAGCATTTCTGAAAATAAACACTCAATTCAAAAGCAAAAGCAAAAGCTAAAAGAAACTGTCAATGGCAGCATCAGAGAGAGAGAGAGAGAAGAGAAAGCAATCAGCTTACATTCGTCCCATACTAGGACTGTTTTCTAGAACATGTATACTGTATTTAGCTCTTAGACAGCATCCTTATTTTATACCCAAATAAGCTGTAAGAGGTAGTTTTACGGCCAACTTCTTTGATATATTATTCCATTACTTCTAAATGTCATCAAAAGATCACAAATAATTTTAGTATGGCCACTGCTGTCTACAGACAAGATTTTTCACATATATTCTGCAAACTGATGAAACCAAGCACAGTAATAGAAACCAAACAAAGTCAATGAAGTGTTCCACATCAGCTGCTCTAAAAATTCACTTGGCAATAAAAAAGCAAAACAAGAAATGTTTTATCTGTCTTCTACTCCTCTTATAACATATTAACCTTACAAAGGAAAAAAAAACCTTTTAAAAGCAGTGCTTACCAAATAAATACATAACACTAAGTCCCTTCAAGGCAGAGGACTAAAGGTGCTCTACAACAGGGGTTTCCAACCTTTTAAAGCCGGGGGCTGGGTCACGCTCTCTTGGTCAGCTTTGAGTGCCAGAGGGCAATTTGCCCTGTCTGCATGATGAGGCTGGCCATTTTGTCACAACAGTTTCAAAGGGGGTGGCCATTTTGTTTCTCACATGCCCTTAGAGGGGTGGGAGGCACATGAAATGGCGCCGTGGGCAGGATCCAGCCCACAGGCCTTAGGTTGGGAACCCCTGCTCTGCAACATGATTTTCAAACTTTGTCCCACTAAGCCACATTAATGTGCTTCCTAAACAGCTGAATAACAGCCATGGATCAGAACCACACATTTTACTTAAACAGGGTTTCTAGTAGGGTCACCTGAACTGAATGAAATGAAAGTAAAGCGTTGAACACACCCACATACAGTATTTAGTAAAAATAAGAATAACAGTAGCAAAACTAAAGTTAGAGAAATTTGTCATCATTACCAGTCTGCTCACTTAAGGATCTCTGGTAAAGCGTCTTAAGAAACTCCATAACTTGCCAGAACAGAGCTTACAGCCTTGATGCCTACAATGCAACTGCAAACAAAATATACAGATACAAGAAATGTTACATTCTATCAGCCTGTTAGTAGACGAGTGATATAGTTACAACAGCTGAACTAGCCACAACTTCTCCAATCAACAGGAAACGGAAGTTGAGTCAAACTAAGATCTTGGTGAGACATTTGCTTCTCCTTTAATAGCTCTGAATTAAAGCAATGAAAAAAGATACTGCAAAATGGAAAATGTGCACAAAAGGGATACCAACATGATCATGGAACAACCCTGAGTGGAATATATACAACAATTTGGGTACTTTTAGCTCAGGAAAAAAACTTGTAAGAAGAAACATAACACAAGTCTTTAAGATTATACAAGGTATGGTGAAACTGATCTTTCATCTATGTTTCATAATGCTAACAGAAACCCACTTTCTATCATCTAATATTAAAACTATAATAATGAGGGATTCAGGACAGAGAAAAGGAACTAATTCTTCCCACACTGCTTAGTTAATCTGTGGAGTTTTTACCAACAGAGGTTGTGATAATCACTAAAATTTAGACAACTGTAAAATGATATTTTACAGGGGCTGCAGTGGCTTAGTGACTAAAATGCTGAACTTGACAACTAGTAGGTTAGTAGGTCAACAGTTCAAGACATGAGTGCTGTGCGACCAAGTGAGCACCTATCATCTGTCCCAGCTCCTGCCAACCTAGCAGTTTGAAATCAAGAAATTGGCAAGTAGATAAATAGGTATCATTTCTGTGAGAAAGGCAACAGTGTACTCTGGCATGTAGTCATGGCTGCCACATGACCATGGAAATGTCTGCAGATACTCTGGCTATGTGAGTAGGGTGGAATAGAAATTTGAATGAATAAATAAATGAATAAACAGAGATGAGCACCGAACCCTAGAATTGGATATGACTGGCTTTCGAGCAAGGGGAACCTAAAATGATATATTGGCCAATACCCTCTCACATAGCTATGCAAATGAGATAATTTTGGGAGATAAAGTGCCCTAAATTAAGAAATCACATTACCAGTCACACATTAAGCCATACAATTCAGCATGTAACTAATAATGCCTGTGATGAGTTCTCAACTTGGGGCAGTTCACCTCCAAAATTTATGTCAATTGCCAGGGTAAATGGATAAGAGGATTTGGGCTAAACATAGCATAACTCAGGGGCCAGACTCCTGTTGGTGTAACTTTGTGCTGGTGTAACCCAAATCAGGCACTGGAAACATCTTATTAACACTAAGGAAAAGCTTTCTGGTCCTGTTTTTAGGCTCCCTTTGAGAAAAAGCCTATGGAAACCTCAAAAGAGAGAGAGAAAGAGAGAGAGAGAGAGTGAATAGTAAAGAAATTACAGCCTGATCTTTGCCAGCAGTTCAATCCCACTGATATAAAATGGTGGCAATTTTTAACCTTTAAAAGCTTCTTGACACACATGTTCAAATGCTCCCAAAAGCTTCCCCAGGATGAAAGGGAACTTTTAGCAACCTCAGAATCTTTTAAAAGGGGGGGGGGGGGAGAGAGAGCTTTTACTTGATATAGGTAAATGTAAAGATCACCCTTGCTTGAAAGCCAGTTGTATCCGACTCTAGGGTTCAATGCTCATCTCTGTTTCACAGCTGAAGAGCCAGTGCTGTCTATTTCTGCAGATGTTTCCATGGCCATGTGGCAGGCATGACTAGACACCGGAGTGCACGGAACACTGTTTATCTTTCCACCAAAGAGGTCCCTATTTATCTACTTGCAATTTCTTGCTTTTGAACTGCTAGGTTGGCAGGATATAGATTAATGCTAATTAATTATTCCTGGCACCCAATCCAGGATATGATGCTGCAAAGGTATACAACAGAATTCTGCCCAGTACGAGTGGTTTTAGGATAGTGAGGCTGAGATAGAATTCTGTTTGCTTACTGTTGCTGCAAGTACAACAGCAAAAGCCACACCTAAACAAGACCATTTTCCTCCAGGTATGATGGAAAGGGCCAAGATAAGGATGAAAGAACTCAGGTCTTGCAAAATTGACAGCTGAGCCAAACTGCTCTTCTGTGCATGTTCTAAATACAACGCAGCAAGAAGTAACTTTACATATATTGTATGTATGTAAACATACAAGCTGCCCAACTGTGTCCTCTGGGGTCAGTGCCCCAAAGCCAATTTCAACTGATATTGTTGCATTTTGAAGGAGGTGCTGATTCAACAGAGTTGTTGACTGAGGTCATAACTTCTGGTTTTAGTTTATGTAACTACAGTAAAGAAAAATCTATTACTGACAATGTCACATGAAACATTTTTTAATGTGGATGCATGGAAGTGTACTTCTTCAGGCAATTTGGCTTACATAAGAGTATCATTTGTTGTTCAGTCGCACAGTCGATTCTGACCCTCTGCAACCCCATGGACCACTGTCCTCCAGGCACTCCTGTCCTCCACCATCCCCCTCAACTCGCCCAGCTCTGTGCCCATTATCTCTACAATACCATCTAGCCATCTCATCTTGGGCCGTCCCCTTCTTCTTTTGCCCTCGACCCTTCCAAGCATCAAGGCTTTCTCAAGTGAATCCTCTCTTCTCATTTGATGTCCAAAGTACTTTAGCTTCATCTTTATTATTTGACCTTCTAAGGAGCAGTCAGGGTTGATTTCTTCTAAGATTGACCTATTTGTTCTCCTCGCTGTCCAGGGGACTCTCAAAACCTTTCTCCAACACCACATCTCAAAGGCGTCTATTTTTCTGCGCTCCGTTTTCCTAATGGTCCAGCTCTCACAACTATACATTGCCACAGGGAATACCATTGCCCTGACTATGCAAATCTTTGTTTGCAATTTAATGTCTCTACTTTTCACTATGCTCCCCAGGTTTCTCATTGCTTGCCTCCCAAGAATCAGTCGCCTTTTTATTTCATGGCTGCAATCACCCTCTGCAGTGAGCTTTGATCCTAGGAAAGTAAAATCTATCACTGCCTCTACTTCTTCCCCATCTATTTTCCATGGACTGATAGGGCCTGTTGCCATGATCTTTGTTTTCTTGATATTGAGTCTCAAGCCAGCTTTTTCACTCTCTTCTTTTAACCTAATCAGGAGCTTCTTTAGGTCCTCCTCACTTTCTGCCATTAGGGTGGTATCATCTGCATATCTCAAATTGTTGATGTTTCTCCCAGCAGTAAAAACATGTTTTTTCTTACTTAGGATTTGGGTTTACACTCTTATAATCTGTTGTTGATATAATACCACCTAGATTGGTGGTTTAGGTATCTGGCTGCAGAGCCAGAGATTGGGAATACGATACACCACTATTTAACCATGGGCAATTTTCATAGTTCCAGGGTGCCCCAAAATAAGGGTACTAGAAAACCAAAGGAAACTTATGAATCAGAATTGACTTGATGGCATACAATTACTAATTACTGCAGTACAGTAATACCTCATATAACATTAGTATCGAATAACACTAAAATCGCATAACATTAAGGAATCTGGGGGGAAGAATTGCATCAGATAACATTAAGATCCTATGGGATGCTTCAGATAACAACCGCTAAAGCCTGTGTGGTTACAATGTATCTCTATGGATCCCATAGAGGATCAGATAACACTAAAAATCATATAACACCAAGACTTGTGGAACCAGATTTTAGTGTTATATGAGGTTTTACTGTAGTACTTTTTAAAAAAAAAAAGACTGCCAGAATGGAAGTACGGTATCAAGATGCCTTCCTTCATCTCTTCCTTGCAGCTTCATCCACAGAGTCGTTGGTTTTTGGCAGATTTAAAGGAAATCTGCTACCCATAATCCAGAGGAGATAGCAGTACTTGGGAGTTTCTCAAGTGCTGCAGAAACTGCTCCTCTGGGATGTTGCCTTGACCAGCTTGAAGTTTCCCAAACCAACACCTACTAGCACAGTAGGAACAAATCCCAAAAGAGTCACACATGCAAACCTACTTATACCTGCCCCAAAACGAAGTCCTATTACATGACACTGAGCACTAGGTAAGCTCCGAAATTCAGCTGCTCAGAGATAAAGGCTGTCCTTTTGTTTCATTTATTCCTTCCTTCCTTCTTTCTTTTTTCCTTCTTTGCCTTCTTTCTTTTTTTCCCTTCTTTCTTGCATTCTTGGCTTCTTGCCTTTCTTCTTGCTTGCTTTCCTTTCTTCTTTCTTTCCTTCTATCCTATTCTTTTTTCCCTTTTCCCTTCCTTTTCTCTCTTTCTTTCTTCTTTCCTTCCTTCTCTCTTTCCTTCCCTCTTTCCTTTCTTCTTTCTTTCCTTCCTTCTTTCTTTTTTCCTTTTCTTTTTTTCCTTTCTTGCATTCTTGCCTTTCTTCTTGCTTGCTTTCCTTTCTTCTTTCTTTCCTTCTATCCTATTCTTTTTTCCCTTTTTGCCTTCTTGCCTTCCTTTTCTCTCTTTCTTTCTTCTTTCCTTCCTTCTCTCTTTCCTTCCCTCTTTCTTTGCCTTCTTTCCTTTCTTCTTTCTTTCCTTCTTTCTTTTTTCCTTCTTTGCCTTCTTTTTCCCTTCTTTCTTGCATTCTTGCCTTCTTTCCTTCCTTCCTTTCTGCTTGCTTTCCTTCCTTATCTATCCTATTCTTTTCCCTTCCCTGCCTTCTTCTCTTTCTTTCTCCCTTTTCTCCTTCCTTCTTTCCTTCCTTTCTTCTTTGCCTTCTTTCTTTCCTTCCATCTTTGTCTTTCTTTCTTTCCTTCCATCCTTTTCTCCTTCTTTATTTCCTTCTTTCTTCCCTCTTTTCTTTATTTATTTCTTAACCTCCAGACACACACACACACATATCTTTATTGCCCTACCTATATAATTGGGTCGCAACTCTTCGCTCCGGGCCTCCTCCACCCGCGCCCCTTCACAGGTCAGGCGCCCTCAGAGCAGCGAAGCATGACTCCCGGGCGCCTCCAGCTCCAACTGCCCGGCACTCGGCCAGATCCCTGCCCGAAACCACCCCGCCGCCGCCGCCGCTATGGCAACTTGAACTAGCCGCCCTGCCGCCGCGAGAGAGCGGCCTCGCAAGGCGCCATCCACCCCTCCAGGCGCTGAGCATCACGGGAAGCGCAGTTCCCGAGGCCCGGACGGGATGGGAGAACTACAGTTCCCAAGGTGCATCGCGCCACCAAAACTATAGAAACGGCCGGAGCTTCATACGCCCCCCCCCCACTCGCGAAGAGCCATTGTAGCCAAGCGAGAACCATGCAGAGCAAGGGCGGGGCCACTTCTTAAAGGCGCAGTTCCTTAATTCCAGTGGAAAGAAACAGCGACGTCTTGTCATAATAATAATTTCGTGTCAGAAATTATTCTGGGTTGAAAGCAGTGGTGGGACGTCAAAAATTTTACTACCCCACCGTGATGTCATCACAGTGTGGGCGGAGCTAACATCATGATATCATGACATTGTGGGCGGAGCCAGAGAAAATAAAAATAATAATAACTGTAGTTCTCCCAACCTGGTATCGGTACCTGTTATTACTTGTTTTATCTGTTTTACTGTTTTAATGTTTTAAATTTTTTATGAATTTATGAATTTTTAAGGTTTTATATATTGTCTGTTTTTAGATTACCTATTACGGTAATTCATTCTGTAAGCCACCCAGAGTCGGGTCTTCCCGAGTGGGGCGGGGTATTAAATGCGAATAATAAATAAATAAATAAATAATAATAATAAAATATAATAAAATAAAAATAAGCACACACACACCCCTCAACCCACCCACCCACCCACAACACAAGGACAGCAAGGAGGACAGCAAGGAGGACAGCAAGGAGGCCGTGCATATGTGCCAAGCACTGCTTGACGTGCATGCGCAGTGGGGGAACCAGTGAAAATGTAAGCCCCGAAGGTGGTTCCCCCCAAAAGCTGCTACCGGTTCTCCGGGACACTGGGGAAAGTTACTACCGGTTCTGGCGAACTGGTGAGAACCTGTTACATCCCATCACTGGTTGAAAGGATTTTTGCTTGAGGAACTCTGTTCAGGGGACTTCCAAAAATGAGTCTCCTTTCATGTCCCCAAGATCTTTTTTCCCACCGAAGTAGTCTCTATTTATCTGTACTTGCAATTTCTTGCTTTCGAACTGTTAGGTTGACAGCAGCTGGGACAGAGACGGAAGCTCATTCCGTCATGCAGTACCCTGGTCTCGAACTGCCTATTTGCTGACCATCCAGATTGCAAGGCGAGCATCTTAACCACTGAAATCAAAGTGGCTCGGCAGTGATGCCCGATTAACCCATTCTGAAACACAGGGAAAGAGACAGCTGGGACGGACTGCCCCCAACCTTTCTTTCCGACAGCAGAAAATTGTATATTCAGTCAGCAGCTATATACTGTATTAGCAATAGCAGTTAATGCACTTATATACCGCCGCATAGCGCTTAGTGTACTCTCTGGGCTGTTCATAAGTTAATTAGCATGCTGGGTACTCATTTCTTTGATATCTGGATTAATGAAACTGCATTTTCCAAAGAAGTGTTAGTGTGACTGTCTCAGCTTGTTGGCAAAAGAAAGGCAGGGATTTGGCAAACTATTGCAGCCCTTTAAAAACTTTTATTTCAGTGTTAAACTTTCCAGAATCAAATTTGGATGGATAGCCAACTGTTACAAAAATACTGACAGTCGACTGGAAAGAGATCAGAGTCTGGCAAGGGAGACACCTATTTCACAACTGTAAGATATTTCAGAAACTGGGATTATTAATATATGAAGTATGCTAATTACAGAGTAAACAAAACAATCTGGGTAATTTATCCACTGAGTGGTTTACAAAATTAAAATGGTAACATATAAAACCCCTTCCCTCAGATGGTCACATGGGAGAAAGATGAAAAATAGCAATAACAATAGCAATTACAGTTATATATTGACCCATAGCGCTTGTGCACTCTCTGGGCAGTTCAGAAGGTAATTAGCATTTTGTCTCTACCACGTTGGCTACTCAGCCTTCCAACCTTCAGAAGTCAGTAAAATAAGTATCCAGCATGTTGTTTGTACAATAAGTACAAACAAGATGTTGTTTGTAAAATATGTACCCAGTATTTCCCACCCAGAAATATCCCAGATGGGTGGTTTATAAATAAATACTTTTTTTTTTGAATGGTACTGTAATTATATAGTGAATCAGGCCGAGACTGCTCTAAGCACAATGGAGTGCTATATAAGTACAGTAATACCTCATATAACATTAGTATCGAATAACACTAAAATCGCATAACATCAAGGAATCTGGGGGGAAGAATTGCATCAGATAACATTAAGATCCTATGGGATGCTTCAGATAACAACCGCGAAAGCCTGTGTGGTTACAATGTATCTCTATGGATCCCATAGAGGATCAGATAACACTAAAAATCATATAACACCAAGACTTGTGGAACCAGGTTTTAGTGTTATATGAGGTTTTACTGTACTGTATCATTGCTTCAATATATAGTTCTATGGTGTATTACCAGAGCTGGCCTCTAGAGGCCACTTTCTACAGTGTAATGTTTACAGTAAAACTTTGTTTTGTTTACTCTCTGATATGCTTGAAACACAGACCAACACGGCTACTATTTCAAAAGTCTTATTCTGTTCAAGCATATCAGAGAGTAAACAAAACAAAAAGACAAACATTGTGGCACCTTAAAGACTAACTGCTGTATTTTAATGTGAGCTTTTGTGGGTTGAGTCCAGTGGCTCTTTGGGTATAAACAGAGATGAGCACTGAATCCTAGAATTGGTAACGACTGGCTTTCGAGCAAGGACAACCTTTACCTAATAACAGAAGATCCCTGATTGGTATTCAAATTTGATGTCAGGTTTTGTCCCTGCAAGTGCTTCAAGGTTTCCCTTGCTCAAAAGCCAGTCATATCCGACTCAAGGGTGCAGTGCTCATCTCCATTTACAGGCAAAGAGCCAGTGCTGCCTATGTTTGCAGATGTATACATGGCCATATGGCAGGCATGACTAGATCACCCACGACGTAGGCTCCGCTCATGATGTAGGCTCTGCCCATGATGTAGGCTTGACCCACAACATAGGTTCCACCCACGCTGTGGTAGCAAAAAAAATTGCTGCCCACCACTGGGCGAGTCACTTACCCCGGGGTGAGCTTCAGTGGCTGCTCTTCCTCCTCCCCATTTCGGACAGCAACAAGGGGAGGATCAGCGTCTGAGAGGCACGCAGCCATGCTGGGGCCCAGCTGCGGCTGTTCTTTCTCCTCCTCCTCCTCCCGGGGGGGGGGGTGCTTCTTCTCCCTCCTCACCCCCCAGACCCAGGGGGGAGGCAGGAGCATTTGCACAGCAGCCTGTCCTTCCTCCTGTGCCCCCCGCTGGGCCCACGGGGGTAGGCAGGAGTGCTCGCATGCAGCTTCCCCTTCCAACCTGGTCACCAGAGAGGAGGAGGAGGAGGAGGCTGCTTGGCTCAGTGCACATGCATTAATTTATCAATTGGCACATGAACACCGAGCGCTGGAGGCGCGCATGTGCAGATGATGAAGTTGGCATTTCCACCACCAAAAAAGGTAACCCACATGGTCACCCCAAAAACTTGCCACTGGTCCGCATGGACGCCCCAAAAAGTTGAAAAAATAATATTTCTGTAAATCAAAGCAAACCCATAGGAAAATGAATATTTACGTAAATCAAAGCATACCCATAGGAAAATGAATATTTATGTAAATGGAAGCATACCCATAGGAAAATGAATATTTACGTAAATCGAAGCAAACCCATAGGAAATTGCATTACATAAATCGGGACAGTTAAGTAAATCAGGACACCGTTTTAGGGGAAAATCTTTATGTAAATTGAATTTTACATACCTCAAGGCATACATAAGTTGGTATTTTATAAGGAACAGAGGCAGACATTTTTTAACTCTCATGTGAAATGACAAAGGCATTTGAAACCTCTCTCCCATTTCTATGACTCAAATTTATGTTAATATATAGTTTGCTGCAATCCTCAGTTTTAGGTATTCACAGAAGGTCTTAGAATGTATCTCCCATGGTTGGGGATGGGGGGGCGGGGGCCGGGGCAGAGACCTGTACTAGATTTTCTTTTTAGATACATGGTGGGTCATAAATTGCATGTACAGTACATAAAATCTTACATTCACAGAAATTTGTCCTGTGTCCAAGTAAGCTTCATTTTACTTGATTATTCTTTGATCTTCCTACTTGCACTTCAAAATCTATTAAGTGATGGCCAAATATTGCTGTTATTTTTGTTCTGCATCATAGGTTTAATCTAACCGCTTCTGGTTTAATATTTATTGCCTGAGAGATATGCAGAAAAAGTTTCCTTTATTTTAGCTGTTATCTGGGAGGAGGCTGGTGTCAAAGACATGGATGGGTATGATGCCATATTACCTAATTTTGTTCATTATTTGTTAATACTTCTCAATATACAGTACTTTATAAAGGGGCAATTCCAGCAAAATAATTGACTTCTTCAATGGGGGAAGATTTTAGCCAACCAGCAATAATCCTATTAAGAGTTATATCCACTTGTTTGACATGTGCTGATTTATTCCACATGGTACTAGCATATTCTACTGTGGTCTAGCACTGGGAAAAAGCTATTCATACTGTTGTGCAGCCCAGTCTGAACCAACCCATTGCCTGAGGCTGACGAGGACTTTGTGTGCCAAAAGGGCTCAGGACCAGAAAGTGACTCATGGAACTGAATCAATGGTACGTGTGTCACACTGCGATGCAGAAGGGAAATGGAAGGCCACTGCGTTATATTGTTGCCAGGGCAATCTTCATGGCTAGTCGCCATGATGATAGCCAGTATTCAGAAATAGATATGGCACTTGAAGAAGAATCCAGAAGCTAACTAGCCTTCCTCCTCACCCCCCCCCAGACCCAGGGGGGAGGCAGGAGCATTTGCACAGCAGCTTGTCCTTCCTCCTGTGCCCCCCCCCCCGCTGGGCAATCAGGGATCTTCTGTTATTAGGTAAAAGGTTGTCCTTGCTCGAAAGCCAGTCGTTACCAATTCTAGGATTCAGTGCTCATCTCTGTTTATAGCCAAAGAAGCTACAGAACCAGAGAACTAAAAGTTTTCAAGTGTTGACTCTCCCATTGTTCTTCATTTAAATCTGCATTTTTTAACCTGTTATGTGAAGCATTTTATTATTTGAGGTTGTGTTTGTTATACAGTACTTGTAACAGTAAACAGTGTACGTCCCTTGGGGAGTTTTATGGACACCAGAATTCCATACAAATACAGTACAGTAATACCTCAGATAACATTAGTATCGAATAACACTAAAATCGCATAACATTAAGCAATGGGGGGGGGAGAGAATTGCATCGGATAACATTAAGATCCTATGGGATGCATCAGATAACAACCGCTAAAGCCTGTGTGGTTACAATGTATCTCTATGGGTCCCATAGGATTTTAACATGCATCGGATAACATTAAAAATTGTATATCACCAAGACTTGTGGAACCACATTTTAGTGTTTTCTGAGGTTTTACTGTACTGTAAAAAGAAAATACTAATTCTCCTCCATCTCTCGTCTTCTTTCGTGAGACTTTTGCTCCTCGCAGTGGCCACAAGATGGCAACGGGAGGCTGGACCTGGAAAGCTGCCTCAGAAAATGCGCGGCGCGGGGGATGATTTTTGACTTGTTGTTAAGGCTTGCATTTTAAGGCAAGGGGGGCTTGGTGGAGCTTTGCCCTGAGAAAGCCTTGACGCCCCGCTGCACTTTGCTCTCCGCCGAGGGCAGAAGCCGGGACGGAGCCCGCAACCTTGCAAAACACGGAGTCTTGGTGAGGGAGGTGCGCGCGGGCGGGCGGGCAGGGTATATCATATGGGCCACTTCTAACTATCTGCAAAACCTTTGCTGAAAAAGTCAGAGCTGGGGAAAAGTTAATTTTTTTTCCCTTAAATAACACACCCCGGAATACACACATACACCTTATTTATCGCTGACGCCCCGAAAGGAACGTTCTTCTAAGCTCTGGAAAGGATGCTCTCCTCAGACGCTTCGTAGGGTGGCTTTTCACTTCTGGTTCGGGGCACGGGGAACTTGCGGTTGAGAAGCGGTCTCGGTGGTGACCGGTCTGAGGTGCCAAGTTTTGATGGGGCGGGAAAATGAACCTAGGAGGAAGAAGGAGCAATGTGTTTATTTTTTTATTTATTTTATCGTGTCAGAAGCACACAAAGGTGCTTTTCGGGTTGAAAGGTTTTTTTTTTTTGGCTAGAGAAACTCCGCTCAAGGGACGCTCGGACGAGGCTCCTTTCATGTCCCCAAGATCTTTTTCCCACCGAAGGGGTCCCTATTTCTCTACTTGCAATTTCTTGCTTTCGAACTGCTAGGTTTGCAGGAGCTAAGACGGAGGCGGGCATTCACTCCGTCATGCAGTACTCGGGTCTCGAACTGCCGACTTGCCAACCTTCCAGCTAACAAAGCGAGCTTGAAGGCGAGCTTCTTAACCACCTGGAACCGATATAAGGGGCAGTGTTTCAGGACAGGTAGTTTTAAGATTTACGGCTTAGAGAAGGCAGCCTGGGCGGGGAGAGAAGTATTGTACAGTACAGTACAGTACAGTACGTGAAAGCCCGCCTTGCCTGAAGAAGAATTTTATCTGACAAAATATATACAGGGCGACCTGTAAGTCTCTATTGAATCATTCTCTAAATTTGCCATTTATTGTATCCAGAGTGTCACTAGTATTCTTGGGCTCATGTACCCACTTACTTGTCACAACATGCTTTTCAAGTGTAAATGGGCTTTATTTGGCCATATTTTTCAGGGTGGAGGGGATTATAATACATATGGATGGGTAGGGACTTACAGGTCACCCTTAGTATAGAGAGAAAAACAATGTGGTCCTTTGTAACTTTTGTGTGTGTGGTGGTATTTATTTACTTGCTTATCTTAGAACACAAATGGTATCTGCTTATAAATCACTCTCCTTCTGGGTCTGATCCTCTGTGCACAAAAATAAGAGTATTTCCCACAGAAGTACAGTATTTATTACTTCTTGAATTGTAAGGTAAAGGTAATTGTCATTAATATTTGTTTGTAAAATATCACAGCTAGTCAACTATTTCTTGTAGATCTATGTTAAACAGACCTGTTATAACTATACAGTATATTACAGGTTTTGTCACCCATACTTGACATCCGTATGATTAGTGGATTTGAACACAAATGAAGAGTTTCAAACTTTAGGCAACAAACTGTTGTTTTTAAGTGTCTTTTCTTTCACACAATTAATTTACCATACTTTCTCCAACAGCTGTAAAAGCCATAACTTTGCTTCCTGTCATTCACAGTGATAGTAAGATTAATAAAATCAATAAAAAAGCTATCTGAATGATATTCTTCTGCAATATCTTCTGAATAGACTTGGATTTTGAACATGTCAACCATAAATAAGAGTACAGTACCTATTCAAGAATTATGTTTTCAGTAGATGGGACTATCATTGTAATTAATTCTACTTGGCTTGTTGGACATTCTTACCATTGCATCGTTAAGTTTTAGAACATTCTCTTGTATGTACACAAAGAAACCTGCATATCTTCTTTTCAGAAATATTCCTAACTTTCAGAACTGTTTAAAAATCTTAAATTCAGCTATTGTATTAGTATTTTAATACAACCTAATTCGACTTTAAACAATACATTTTTATCTAAGTAGCCCCATTTTACTTGATTATTCTTTGATATGCCTACTATTATGTGACTTCCAGTGGGTTCAACCAGAATCTTGACCTGGTGGGAAGTTCTCTTCAGTATTCATCCATGTGGCAGGATGTGTTGTTGTTTTTTCTCTTGTTGTTAAGCCCAGCCTCTTGTGGTTTAAAAACAGCTTTGTTTTGTTTTTTAGGAAGAAACAAGTGGAGGTGTTTTTTCTGAAGAGATACGGGCTCTCCACTTCTCAGGAAAAGAAACTTGATTATCTCTTATCCTCTATTAGTGGGGAAAGTCTACAGAGCAATGAAGTCACTGTTGCAGCTGTAGGTTGAGGAAGATGTGGCGGTTACCAGAGTCCCTTCAGCTACTCCTTCTGCTGAAAATGATACAGAGAAATCAAGGTACAGAAATGTGCCCCTCTTCTCTGTGTGACTGCTCAGACTGGTACCACTACAAAGTCACCTGCATGGAGATAAACCTTATCCCTGAACTTCCTCAAGGCACCCAGATCTTGTGAGTATAAGGGATTCGCTGAGTAGGAGTAGGGGACAGTATGTTTAAGTAATTCAAAATATCTTTGAATGGGGTTAGTTTAACCCGGAAAGGTTGAAGACAGACGGCTTCTTTAGTCCCAAGTCTGAGTTGGACCCAAATAAACAGAAGTTCAAATATGTTTGGTGTGTGCTTGCAATTGGTCATCCTTTTCATTTACCCAAAGCTGTTGCAGAAGTTCCAAAATCTAGATTCAGACCACTGGATGTGGGTGTGTGAAGGGAAGTGGCCTTTTCTCACTTATTCTTCCCCCAGGATTCAATGGTAGGTAAGTAGATACTTTATTGAAGAAGTCTTCAGAACATTTCAAATACAATAAACACAAATAACAAAAACAAAAGGAAACATTCAGGGTCACAAAAGGGTAAAATTATAAAATACTGTTATTATGTATACAGTTTAATTAGTTAATTAATCATAATAAAATATACTTTTGTAATTGCAGTAAAACCCATATAAAACATTGCATAGCTAATTTAAACAGATAATTTAAAAGGGCAGCTGCTTCAACTACAGAAAGAGCAAGTCTGTGTCACCACACTGATTGAATCTTTTAAAAAGATGTCCATTTTGTTCTCTTCCTCCCACTCTCTCATACAATCAAAGAATGGAACTAATTAATATTTTCTAATAGCTAGCTATTCAATAAATAGCAAACAAGGTCATCTACTTCAGCTTACTAAAAACATAAAAAGTCTATATTGCAATGGGATGCTCTGAAATCATCTTTGTTGTATCATCGTAGTTATTTGCACAAAATAAAGAAGAGTGAAGGCTGTATGGAATTATTTTTTCATTGAGAAAGACAAGAATTGTGTTTTAGTCCTTACCAATCCTTTCAAGGAGATCAAATAAATTGATCCTGAAGGAAATCAACCCTGACTGCTCCTTAGAAGGACAAATATTGAAGATGAAGCTCAAGTACTTTGAACACCAAATGAGAAGAGAGGACTCACTCAAGAAGGCCTTGATGCCGGGAAAGAGAAGGGGCGACAGAGAATGAGATGGCTAGATGGCATTGTTGACTCAATGGGTGTAGAGCTGAGCGGGTTATGGAGAATGGTGGAGGCTAGGGGTGCCTGGTGTGCAGTGCTCCATGGGGTCATAAAGGACCAGACTTGATTATGCGACTGAAAAACAACAACAAAATCCCTTTCATAGTTCTTACAGAAGTCAGGTCAGATTTATCAAGCTGTGTTCTGATTTGTAATATTCTTTGATTGATAGCTATGGGACGTATTAACTTCCCATGGAAGCAAAGTGATGCTCAATGTGTTGCAACAAAAGATTTTACCTTATGTGGAGTGAGAAAAGCCTCATATTCAAGCTGGATTTTCAAAAGAAAGTGGCATTCAATATAATACACTATTGCAAATATTCTCTGATTAGAGTGCACCAAAGAATTTCAGAAAATCAGTTGATGCTTTATAAATTACAGTAAAGCCTTTGGCTGTATAAATAATGAGGAACTATGATTTTTTTTCTGAAAGAAATGGGTGTGCTTCAGGACTTGATTGTCCTAAAACCTCTGATGTGAACAGGAAGCTACCATTAGGGCAGAATACAGAGACACAGAATGGATTCCTGTAAGCAAAAGAGTCATTCATTTCTTTACATAGCCTACTATTACCGTAAAACCCCTACTTGTCTGTTCTGTAGGCTTATATGTAAATTGATTTTTTTACTTAACTTGAAGCAAACCTATAGGAAAAATGAATTTTCACGTAACTCGAAGCAAACACATAGGAAAATGATATTTATGTAAATCAAAGCAACCCCATAGGAAAAATGGAATTTTTTAATGTAAATCAAAGCAACCCCATAGGAAAAATGGAATTTTTTTATGTAACTCAAAGCGAACCCATAGAAAATTGTTTTGTGTAAATCAAGACATTTCTGTAAATTGGGACATGGTTTTGGTGCAAAAATCATTATGTAAGTCAAATTTTATGTAACTCGAGGCATATGTAAGTCAGGGTTTTACTGTACTGTCATTTCCAGGGTTTTTTCAAATTTTGCTTTAATTATGTTGGTTTGTAGTTATTTTTCTTGGGCAGAAAATATAAGTCCTTATATCCCCTTTTGTAGGATCCCAGATTTTCTCCATATCCCAATTATTAGTCCTAGCCAAATTGCCTTCAATTTTTTAAACAGATTGAACATATTCTGGTTTATTACTCCCAAGCGGTTATTCTGTTCCTTAGCACCTCTTCCATGTGTGCAGCTTTCAGTTCAGCCATCTTGATGATATCATTCAACATCCTCTCATTAGTGCTACAAATATATTCACCAGGAGAGCTTTTGTTGTCTTCCACCGTTTGTTTGACTTGCAGCAATCCTTGTCATCCTGTGGCAGATATAATCTATCCACATCACCAACTTGCTTGTTCAGTGCTCCAATAGCAATTACACTTATATACTATCCCATAGCGTATAGTGCACTTTTGTGCTGTTCAGAGAGTAATTTGCCCCAACATGCCCCCAACATTTTGCTGAATTCAGAAGTATGGAAGGCTGAGTTAAGCTTGATTCCCATCAAGATTGAACTCATAACATTTTGGATGCAGTACAGCACTGCAGCACGAGGGCTCATAAAGCATCCAACTCGGCCACCATCCTATCTTTAATACAGTGCTAGCACTATATTTTATCACTGGTACGGCTCAGGTATTTGTTGTTTTTATAATATTTCTGACATTCAATCTAGATTTTAGGATTTTTCTTACTCTCCTCACATAATCTGTACCAGTTTCCCTTTTCATTATTGCATGGTGGCTCAGTAGTAAGGAACCTCGCCTTAGCTGGAAGGCCAGCAAGTCAGCAGTTCAAATTCCAGGTACTGCATGATGGATTGAGTGCTCGTTTCTGTCCCAGCACTTGGGTGCCCGTTGAAGGATAGATGTATTTACGTCACCCTGTGAGGCAAAAAGTTTTTTTGGGAATTCAGAAAAATGGCCTTCCCAAAGGAAGTGTATTGGCCCTTATGTTATAGAATATCTATACCAATGACTAGCCCATCAATACTAGAACTAGGCCCTTCACTTATGCAGATGACACAGCAATCATTCCTCAGGGAACAACATTTGAGCAAGTAGAGACTAAGCTGGCATCTGCTCTTGAAGAACTAGCCGCCTATTATTACAACAATCACCTGAAACCTAATCTGTAAAAACACGAATACTGTACCTCTATGTGCATTTCATTTACAAAATAGGGAGGGAAGAAAGAAGCTGAACATAACCTGCAGAGTCCACAAATTGAACCACTCTGACAATCCAAAGTAGCTGAGGTAAAATTGGTCTGTGCTTTAACATATAAACATAATTGTCAGGTTATTAAGCAGAAGGTATGCGCCAGGAACAATCTCTTCTACCTTTGTTCAGTGTTCTCTGCTTCACAGCATGCTGCCCCAGTCTAGAAAAATGCTGCTAGTCAAATTACCATGTCCTTTTATGAAGCAGGCAATATAATTACTTGCTGTTAACAAAATCTTCCAACTCATGGGTGTAGCACTGTAGCACCTCCAGATGTTAGAAGACAAGTAGCTGCAGAAGTTGAGAATAAAAAGCAAGAAACAGACCCAAAGAATCCACTGTTTAGACTTCAACTTATTCATCAAGAAAGAGATTCTTAAAAACAATGGCACCAATTCCATCTACAGCTAAGGCATGTCAAACTGACCATGAAAAATAATATTACTCAGAGGTTATAGATAATGATGAAACCAGCAGCAGGTTACCATCTCCAATATGTGACTTAGGAGACTATCAATAGGCTTAGAATTGGGGTGACATGATACAAAACAAACCTAAAGAGTTTAGGCCACATTGACGATGGTGGACAACATGAATGTGCTGAGAGACAAGACTTTGAACATTTGCTAATTTGTGGCAACTTTCCTGCACAGTGTAATGGCAGGAATTTGTTTTAAGCAAATGATATGGCTATTCAAACTGCTGAATATAGGAAAAGTAGAGTGTGAATATGTAAACATATAGCTTATGTTTACAAACATTTTTAGGTGATTGGTGTTTTTAAAGTTTTATTGCTTCAGACTCGGATAAATAAATCATTCTTGTCAAGCATTTCCTGACAATACTTTTGGTACTCAAAATCAGAAATGTTTCATTTTTCCAAGTATGTGGTAGGCTATCAAACACTTTCTTGTAATCCAAACAACATGCAGAATAGTTTTCCTTCTTTTACAATTCCTCAGTATCATATTATCAACAAGTAATTTGTCCTTTGTTCCATATGAATTTCAACAGTTCCCTTTTTGTTATTCTGGTATAAGATTATGTGTAACTAGATGTTGATGAACTGTCTGCTAATATACCCATGAACAGTTTGAAGATTGTCAGGAGGTAAATTATGGTCTATGTTGTTGTTAGGTCTATACAGCTTCTTAATTTTTGTCTTTCATAATCAAGAAGGTTTCACCACTGCACCTGTCTGCAGCACGGTATGATATTCATTTGCTAATCTAGAGCAGGGGTGACCAAACTTTTTAGGCCATGGGTTAGTCACGTAGTTCAGTAGGCCGATCACATGATTCCTTCTACCAGAAGCAAAAGTAAAATGTGCCTTGCAACATGTTTTGCAACAGAATGAGATAGATTTTCAGTTGCCATTTTCTCTGCTTAAACGGGGGAGCCCAAACTATGGCCCATGGGTCCGATCCGGCCCCTGATGCCAATTCATCTGGCCTGCACCGGCCTCATTGCTCCTGAAAGCAGAAATAAAATGTGCCTGTGCGGGAGCAACAAGGCTGGCATTGGCCGGATGAATTGGTGTCAGGGGCCAGATCTGGCCCACTAGCCACAGTTTGCACATTCCTGATCTAGAGTACAGTGCAGTTAAATTTTTGAGCCAAAACCTGTACATTACATTTTTACTAGGAGCTTTCCAAAAAAAAATTTTCTTGACTTCTTTTTATTGTGTCTGTGGTGATTAGCAACTCTTGTATGTCTGTTGCATTTATATGCCTCTGGACATCACCAATCTAAGTTGCATCTGCATAGTGTCTCTTTTGATTTTCTCATATTTCTTTTTGAAATGTTTGAATTTTTCCTGTTTGGGGGGTGGTGGTGATGGTGGTGGTGGTGGTGATGGTGGTGGTGGTGGTGATGGTGGTGGTGGTGCTTCCTTAATCATGACCATGTTTAGTTGATATTTTTCTGCAACAGTTTTACTATGCGAGTTTTCCCCATAGAAACGCTCGTTATGTGAGTTTTTCTATAGGGAAAAGTCTGACTCGCATATAGCGAAAAATTCATTATGCGAGTCTGACTCGCATAGCGAATTTTTTGCATAGTGAGCAGCCTTGCAGAACGCATTAAATTCGTTATGCGAGGTATGACAGTATTTCCACTTTGGTTGTCTCTTCTTTACTGTGCAATTTGCCAATCTAATACAGTATCCAAGTTTCCTTGTTACTACTAAAGCCATGATATATATCAATTGATTTGTACACAATAGTCATTTTCATAATAAACTGCTGAAGGTCGCAAAATCAATTTTTGGTTACAGTGGAATCAGCGAATTTTTATCTTCAGAGAAGAAACACATGTTTCTGATAAACTGGAATGGTTGGGTCTGCTTACAGGGGTGCCTAAACCTTTCGTGCCATGGGCCAGTCACATGGTTGAACATGCTGGTCACATGGTTCCTACCACCAGAAGTGGAAGTAAAATGCACATGCATGGGCAGGAGCGAAGAGGGCATTGTAGGCTGGATGAAATGGCATCAGGGACCGGATCCGTCCCACAGGCTGTAGTTTGGGCACCCCTGGTGTAAGCATTTCTGGATTTGGTAGTCCTACCAGAATAGCCTTTCACTTCACTGGAGCATGCATTCCCACCATCATGGAAAGGTAGTGGCCTTTGGTGTGGATGGTGATGATTCCTCAATTCTTTCTGTTAATAATAATTGTGTGATATCAAGTCATTGCCACTCCATCCCCCCAAGGAGCAGGCAGGTGACAGTTTCTTTGGTAAAACACTTAGGCCACTTTATTCAAATTAACTATTAGAACGCAACAATAACATGACCTTCAATGCGGCATCATAGGGTGTAAATGGCCAGTTATTTATGGGTACTTCAATGTGGGAGGGGATCCCCCTCCACGCTGAATGATTATGTTAGATAATCATATGATACCAGGCTGCCCAGCTGGTTATCACAAATTTTCATGTGTGAGGATCCATCCGTCAGCCAGTAGACGCTCCCAGCCCGTTTCTCTTTCTGGCCGACGAATGGACCCCCACTCTTGATGATCCAATTCAGAATGATTTAAATCATCATTTACTACACTATGCCACAGTGACCGGTTTACAGTGATATCCTCAAGCTCCTGCACATAATTATGGGGTGGGTAAAAACACAACCACATGTGTCAATTAGTGGTAGTGCAAAAATTCCTACCTGTCCCCGAAGCGACCAAAAATCATACTTAGGCAGCAGGGAGGGAGGGACAATTGTTCCGAACAGTTCCTGAGCTGAAAGAGGTGGGAAGGAGCCACCCTTTTATATGGTGCCTGGCGCCTCCCCACAGCACCAATGACCCATAAGCTGGGTCTCCTGCCTTGTGGGGAGGGAAATCGCGTGCACATGTAAGCCCATGTGCTGTGACCAATTGCTACTGTGGGGTTTTCTAGGGAGAGAATATACAGAAGTAGTTTACCACTGTCTTCTTCTGGGGGTGCCCTGGGACTTTGCAACTTGCCCATGACTATATCAGCTGAATTTTCTCACAGGAAACACCATGGGGAATTTGAACTCCACACCTCTGCTCTGCAGCCAGTCACCTAAAACCCTGAACTAATCAGCCTCGTTTTGACTATTACGGGGCATAATCTTCTGAAAGCCCTAGTGCAGGGGTGCCCAAACTATGACCTGCAGGCTGGATCCAGCCCACAATGCCAATTCATCTGGCCCGTACCGCTCCCGGAAGTGGAAGTAAAACATGCCTGTGCATATGCAGAACACTGCTGTAAATGCACCCATGGCTGTTATAAATGTGTTTATGACAGCTGTGGTTGCATTTACGGTGGTGGTCTGTGCATGTCCGGGTATGTTTTGCTTCCAGTGGGAGGAACCACATGACCAGCCTGCTGAACCACGTGACTGGCCCATAGCCGAAAAGTTTGAGCACCCCTGACCTAGTAGTTGTGCTAATGCTTAACTATAATCAAAGAACAGTTTTGTTTTTCTGTTTTTGTTCAAGACAGCCTTGAAATTAGTTTTCAAATTCTGTTCACAACAGCCTTGAAATTAGTTTTCAAATTCTGTTCACAACAGCCTTGAAATTAGTTTTCAAATTCTGTTCAAGACAACCTTCAAATTAGCAATAGGTAAACATTATGTGAAAATCATTGTATTGTTTTATGTACTAACTGAAGAGGAGATGTTTCCTGAAACTATTGACCTCAGATGCTTTTATGTTTGGAATACAACTTTGTGTTTCCTAAAAAAGCCATTGATAATTTTGTCAAACAAGGCCAGAAACAGAATTATCTTTTGGATTATCTTACTTGGAGTTGTTGTGGGGGTTTTTTGCTTTAAATTTTAAGTTTTGTCATAATGAATGTTTTCTAAAATGTTTTATACCAATGACTATTGAAGCCCTACTTAATGTGTGAGCTCAGACTCCAGATTCTAAAGCTACAATAGAGCTATGGAAGATGCACTTTCCTTTTGAAAATGCCAGCACTAATTAGTTCGTTTTCCAAGTTGTTGCTAATTAATTCAAGAGTAATTAAATAATTTGTCTATGTTATTTAAGTCTAAACATTTCATGTTTTTCTGAGGCATTTTTAATGATGGTGTATTTTTGATGCTGTATAAATTAGAAATTAAGCACTGTATGAAATTATACACCAGATTTATTTTATAAAGCTATTTCTAGATGGGTTTGTTTCAGATTCATGTAATCATCAAATTCTGAGCCAAATTAGGATGCTTCAGTACTGCTTTGGTACTTTCTGAAGGGAACTAGCCAACCCAGGAGAGATAATTTGGAACACTTTCCAAACAACTCCTCCAAATTAACACAGAAACATTATTTACATTAATAGGTCTGTTGCAGGAAGATTGATGGTAGATATGAAAAGGCCATTGTTTGGATTGCCTGCAGTACTTTAGAATTGGCACAGCATAAAGAACAGATCCACATATCAGGTGGCCCACCTGCTATCCAATACCCACCAACCCAGCACATTGCCAGGTAACCACTGGAGTTGGCAACAGCACAAATGCATATGATGGGGACATACCTGTTGTTCCTGTGGGGAACTGTGCTGCCTTCATGAACCAAGCATGCCATCATCCATTCCACACTCGATGCTTCCATTCCCCTTACAGGGGGAGATCACTTGCCTGGGCTAGGGCTGAATGGCTATCTCCTCACCACAGGACTGCTCCTATGTTAGTAGCTCCTTGCTGTTATAAACAAAACAGTGACAGCTATGTGAAGCATACAAGTAACAACTCTCTGCTTATCTCCTATTTAAGCTACAATTATCATGCAATACATGGAGGTAAGGTAGATTCTTCTTCTTTCATGTCCAAATCAAACTTTGGACTGCCAAAAAGAAGCCACATTCCTGGCTTTGTTGTAGGCCTAACTTAAGTCCTCATTGGTACATGTTTCTGGCTGTAACTGACAGATCACATTCTCTCCACATTCACACAGCATGTTGTCATGGAGGTGTGTTAGCAGAGTTGCACATGGCAGTGCACAGCAGTGGTAGTTCTGAGGAATCCTAACAGAGCCTGAGACAGTTCTGGTGAAAAAAGGTTTACTGAGAAGTGCCATTATCTTGGTTTTTTTATGTTAAAGTCTCAAGCCAGCTTTTGCACTCTCTTCTTTCAGCCTAAGTAATAGGTTTTTTAGGTCTTCTTCACTTTCTGCCATTAGGGTAGTATCATCTACATATCTCAGGTTGTTGATGTTTCTTCCAGCAATTTTAATTCCATCTTGTGATTCATCCAACCCTGCATTGTGCATTATGTTATCTCCATAAATAAATAATACAAGGTGACAATATGCAGACTTGTCGTATTCCTTTTCCTATTCTAAACCACTCTGTCATTCCATATCCTGTCCTAACTGTTGCTTCTTGACTCGTGTACAGATTTCTCATGAGATACTCTGGTATTCCCATCTCTTTAATTACTTGCCACATATTATTGTGGTGCACACAGTCAAAGGCCTTGGTGTAGTCAATGAGACAGAAGTAGATGTGTTTCTGGTATTCTTTTGCTTTCTCCAGGGCTGTGCTGGGCACCTTAGGAGGGTGGTGGACAAGAAGTGATAGGGGTGCCTATTAGAGGTGGGGGTGGAGGGAGAAATCTCATACATTTCCAATACTTCTGCCTGCCTCTGGGGGAGGGGGGGACAGCAGTCGCTGGGGCACACCGGGATGAGTCCCTGTATTCCTGTGAGCCAGCACACCACTGACTTTCTCCATGATCCAACGGATGTAGGAAATTTGGTCTCTAGTTCCCCTACCTCTTTGGAACCCAGCCTGCTCTTATGGAAATTTTTGATCCACGTGCTGCTGAAGCCTAGCCTGAATGCAACTACAGTAATACCTCGGATAACGTTTACCTTGGATAACACTAAAATCGCATAACATTAAGTAATCTGGGGAGGAGAATTGGATCGAATAACGTTAAGGTCCTATGGGATGGATCGGATAACAACCGCTAAAGCCTGTGCAGTTACAATGTATCTCTATGGAGTTTTAACGTTATCCGATCCATCCCATAGCATTTTAACATGGATCGGATAACACTAAAAATTGGATAACACCAAGACTTGTGGAACCAAGTCTTAGCGTTATCCGAGGTATTACTGTATTTGATAATTTGAGCATTCTTTAGCATTGCCCTTCTTTGAGATTGGAATGTATACTGATCTTTTCCAATCCTGTGCCAACTGTTGTGTTTTCCAAATCTGCTGTGGCTAAAATGCTGACTGGGAGGCGGAAGGTCAGCAGTTCGAGTACTGCAGGACGGAATGAGCTCCCGTCTTTGTCCCAGCTCCTGCCAACCTAGCAGTTCAAAAGCAAGAAATTGCAAGTAGATAAATAGGGACCACTTTGGTGGGAAGGTAACAGTGCTCCGGTGTCTAGTCATGCCTGCCACATGACCATGAGAACGACTGCAGAAGCAGAGAACACTGGCTCTTCGGCTTTGAAACAGAGATGAGCACTGACCCCTAGCGTCGGATACGACTGGCTTTCGAGCAAGGGGAACCTTTACCTTTATAGACTCCAATACTTAAATTGCATCATCTTTTAGGGCTTTGAATAATTGAACTGGAATACCATCATCTCCACTAGCTTTATTACTGGCAATGCTTTCTTGGGCCCTCTCCAGAATGTCTGGCTCAAGTTCAGTGTTCTCATTGTGGTTGTCAGGGGTGTTGAGGTCCTTCTTATAGAGTTCTTCTCTGTATTCTTGCCATATTTTCTTAATCTCTTCTGCATCTGCTAGATCCTTACAATTTTTGTCTCTTATGATGGCCATTCAGAGAATATAGAAGGTCATTCTCTTGTTTAGTTCTCTCAATGTTCACTGCTGCTTCTCTCCTTATATTAGGTGGAGTGATATATTTTCTCAACTGGTGTAGGCTTGAGGCATCATGTCACTATACGCATTACTTCATTAACAGCAATGTTAACTTGTTTCACGTGTGTGTGCATGCTCCATACTGGAGCAGCATACTCTGCCGCTGAGACACTCAGGACTAAAACTGATGTTACACAGTGTGGATGGTAGAGTTCCCTATTAGGTAGGTAGATGAAGTCACTGTGATAAGTGCCAGGGAGGATAATGCAGCACAATTTAAATTCTAGCTAAGCCCAGCAGTGAGTTCTTCCTCCATGTCCTGCCGAGCTCCATAGCTAGCACCACTTGTCACTTCATTGACTACACCAAGGCCTTTGACTGTGTGCACAAAGGTTCTGGGAAGGTGGCACTTATCATGGCATCCAGTTATCAGAGTCCCAAGTCGCTATGCCTCAAATTATTCCTCCCCCCCTCCCCCAAGTAAGTATATACGGGACACACACACACACAGCTTGTGGACCAAGGCAAAATAATTCAGGATACCTTCTGACTGTACACACCCTTCCAAATTAATACAGAAACATTATTAACATTAACAAGGTTTTTTTCTCCAGAAAGCTTGATAGAAGATATAGAAAGGCCACTATTTCAATTCAATATAGTAGCATAATACTGGTGTAGCATAAGGTGCAGATGCCCATTATCAGGTGACCTTCCTGCCATCTGATATCCACCACTCAAGCATGGAGTTGATAACTGCCAAATGATATGAAGAAACCAGAGGCATAAATCCACTAGAGTGGGGAAAGACCCCTTACTTCCAACTACAGTATGTGGAATTATGGTGACATTCATGAGCTGAATATGCCCTCATCTGTTTCCCACCCAACACTCCCCAAAGTACAGGGAATCACTTGCTGGGGATAAAGCCAAATGCCCATCTCCTTACCACTGAAGGTGGTTGAGCCCCCACTGTCCTGCCAGCCTTCTGACAATCTATTGCTGCTGCAGGCATTCCAACATACTGCCCTAATATCCCACAAAAAGCTTTGCTGACCTATGTCTGAGAGATACACACCATCAGCTCTATAGAGACCAAAGTCCCAATGATGAATCTGTCAATTCTCACCCTGATAAATTATCCATTGTACTACCCTGGTAACATTCTGCTTTGCCAAATGAACGTTCCTGGGATTTACTGCCCCTGCCAGACACAGCTTTCCAGCAATTCTGACAGTATAAACATGGTGTTATATAACTATAGCCAAAGCAGCACTAGATCTTCCTCCATGGATAATGCAAAGTTCAGATTTTTATATGCTATGAAGTTGTTTTTGCACAGTTAGATAAACAATGCATCTGGGTATGTCTAGTACTGCAGGTATACTTTCATTGTGGGTGTCTGAGAATCCACCTGTGTCCAAACCTTTTAACATGTATCTGTTCATCCAGGTCAAGATGGAGGCTCCATTGTATTTTGGATGCATAATGTTCGACCCAGTAAACAATATTGTGTCCGAACAGCATACAGACTGCAATCCTCCTCTAACTAAATGAGAAAGAAGGGGACTCCCCACTGAGTGAGGCGGGATATAATAATAATAATAATAATAATAATAATAATAATAATAATAATAATAATAATAATAATAATAATAATAATAATAATAATAATAATAATAAGATGATGATGATGATGATGATGATGATGATGATGATGATGATGATGATGATGATGTGCTAATTGCAGCCTAAGATAGACCTTGTATGCTGCTGAATGCCACCAACTCAATGCCTTATTCCTGCCCTGTTGGAAACCCAATACTGTTCTCAATTGGAAAGAATGGGTCCCAAACTTCTCAGCCCATAGACCAAGCCTGCATAATGCCAGCCCACGATCTCCTTGATCAATAAGCAAGTTAGTGGTGCCTCAGCTAGATGGACAAATAGCAAGACTGTGGATGGAGAGTGGTGATGTAAAAAGCTACTAATTGCCCTAATGGGGCAAATTGTATGATGCTTTGCCTGTTTCAACATTACATGCTCCGCCTGTTCTTTATGGTTACGTAGTAAATCTGCAAATGCAGATGAGCATGTTGTTCTGACTCATTGTGATATCTCCCATGTGCAGACCCTTCATGGTTATATCATATTTGGAGCCATCATCAACTCACTCATCTGCAAGGTTCCAAAAATGTGACTGAATGCCACAGGGGCAGCAACTTAATCAATTTCCCTCTCCTTATTTATCTTAGCCTCCAATTCCCCAGAGAGATCTTCCACAGATATCAGATTCTTCGCAACAGACTGTACCAAAGGACCTTTAGAAGGAATCTTGAAACCCTCAGAGAAACTGTCCGAAAGATACTATGCAGGACAAGAGCAGCAGTCACCTCAAGGCCTGTTAGTGAAATGGTGAAGGGCTGAATGACCACACCAACCCTTTGCTTGTGACATCTTCAATATCCTAGCAGGAGTGTTGTGAGGAAAAAATTGTGGTGGGGCTAGGCATGTACAATATATTGAATTCTTTGGAAGAAATTTTATTAGAAGTAGCTGTTATAGTCTGTGTAACCATTTACGGGACTGCGGTGGCTCAAGTGGTTAAGACTCTGAACTTGATGACTGGAAGGTCAGCAGATCAGCAGTTCAAGACCTGAGTGCTGCACAATGGAGTGAGCTTCCATTTCTATCCCAGCTCCTGCCAACCTAGCAGTTCGAAAGCAAGAAATTGCAAGTAGATAAATAGGGACCACTTCAGTGGAAAAGTGGACAACATTCCATGTATTCTGATGTCTAGGAATGCCTGCCACATGACCACAGAAATGTCTGCAGATGTAGACAGAGTTGTCTCGGTAAACTGAGATGAGCACTGAACCTTAGCGTCGGATTCAACTGGCATTCGAGCAAGGGCAACCGTTAACTTTACCTAACCATTTACAGAAGAGAAAATCCAACAAAACCCAACAAAAAAATCACACACCCAAATAAGGAAGTAGTCTTTGATACACACTGAAGTATGACAACCTTTAACATACAAACAATGACTTTTCTCCTCCTTTCCTTTCTTCCTTTCGGGGAGGGGGTGCAATATGGATATCTTTGGAAGATGGGCAAGACATTATGAAATCAGTAACAATAGTTCCCAGGGCTCCATTGTGTTTTAGAATGACTAAGAAAAAGAATCAGAGAGGTTGTTGTAAGAAAGTGGGTAGGGTGGGTAGAAAGACATGAATTGTCAACATATACACAAAATTGACTAAGCCTATCGTGACATATAAGCAAATACCGTAGCTGTCTTTATAGCTGTATGATAAATGAACTTGATAGTTGATAGCATTGTGCCAACTATGATAGTAGATTAACAATTACATTTTTTGGAAATCTTAGTGCACAATCAATTTGCATACTGTATTATTTTGTTTTTAAATGGCTGACTTTTAAAATGCTGAACTTATTTTATTTAGTATTTAGTTTCTGAATGTTTATTTTGTTTCTGAATGTCTAGCTGTTAATACTGAACTACTGTAGCTCCAATATATGTTAAAAAGAGATGGAAAGTACAGCACGTAAAACAAAACACTAAAAGAAATCAGGCATTTCATGCTCCTGCTACTCAGAAGTGGAATTTGTTGGGCAGGAACCAAATGGCCACTCAGAGCAAATAGCTTACATAAACAAAAAGCATCTGGACGGTACTGGTTACCCTGAATGCTGTAGTTTTTCCAGCTCCTTAGGGTGAGATTTCCCACCAATGCTGATATAGGAGATTCTTTTGCCAAAAATGATAGCCAAACTTGGAGTGCCACATATACACAGAGCATCTGTACTGTTAATAAGTTGTCATACCTTGGTGGCAAATCATGTGTTTGGTACTGTAGCAATTAATCAGATGTTCCTCGTCAGTATCTGTTAAGCCAGTTCTGCAGATTTTAGAGTTTGGAAATAATATTTTATTTGTAATTCTTTACTTTGTTGCTTACCAGGATGGAATCAGTAATTAGATAATTTAAATTAATTTAACAATCATAGTGTGACATAAATGAGTATTTTATGGGACAATTGTTAATTTCTCCCTGTCCCTAAGAAGCCAGAAGCTAGACAATTTCCCCTTCATTCAAAAAGTTGTAACTAATATGGCAATTCCTCTAGTTGCTAATTGAAAGGATGTGTGTGAAAAGGGGGCTTGATTCATTTCAATCTACAAGTGAAAATAATCAAATCAGTAGTTGGGATTCAAATACTAATGTGGTAGTGAAGGTTAGGGTTAAGAGAATGGTCAGCATAAATATTAGGAGTTTTTGTGTTTCCTGAAGAGAGGATGCCAAAGTTCAACCTAATGACAAGCAAAAATGTCCACTTCTGCCTCTCGGGATCACTGGAGGGAAATAGCTCAGTACACTGCATTGCCAGGATCAGAAAGGCAAAAAATAAAAATAAAATGTTGGGATAATTTTGTTCCACATGGGCTTGGCTTCTTAACTACATACACCTGTGCATAGTGATTGATTGAAACTTTGCAACATCGATTAGAAGTCTAAGTACAGTGTATAATGAGATTTTAGGTGTCACATGGACCGGACAACACAAGCCCTTATTTCCTTCACTGAAATTTAAAAAAAAGTTGCTGAAGTGCAGCACAATAATTCACATATTTATTCAGAAATAATTCCTATTGAATTCTGTAAAACCTAGTCCTACATAATTGGGTATAGGACTGTGGCGTTCATTTCTAGTACAGTAATACCTTGGATAACATTTGCACCACATAATGCTAAAACTGCATAACGTTAAGGATTCTGGGGGGAAATTGCACCGCACAATGTTAAAATCCTTTGGGATGTATCGCATAACATTCGCTGAAGTCTGTGCCGGTAACAATGTATCTCTATGGAGTTTAAAGTTATGCGATTCATCCCATAGGATTTTAATGTTATGTGATACATGTATTGCATAATGTTAAAAATCACTATGCACATGTGCATACATTCTCCAATGTTCACACTCATTTCCTTGGTCATTCTGACTCATTTACCTAAGCCAAAGATTGCCCTTTCTGTCTTTCAGGAAGTGTACGTAGGTGATGTTTATTTGCTGATTCTGAGTTTACATAGACAGTGTGCACTGCATACGTAAGGTGATATCCTCTTCTCTAACATTAGCAGACTACTACAGATTAATAGACAATTGGGAATACTAGTGGGCAGTTCTGTGTTGTTTTAACTTCTGATGACTTTTTAATTTTGACGTTTTTATTGATATTGAGTGTTTAGGTTTTATTTCTGTTTTTATCAGGATGTAAGCCGCTCAAAGTCGGGTCCTCCCGATTGGGGCGGGGTATCAAATTTAATAAATAATAATAATAATAATTGTCAGAATGTGAGTTTCTTGAAGGTAACTAGTGCAGATGGTTGAGTTGCTAAGTCATGGCACTTTAGAGTTTAAACATATTCCCAAGGGTCATCTAGTTCAACCTCCAGCCAGATAAAGTAATCTCTTCTGCTGCAAGACACAGTTATTTTTTTTAATGAGTGCAAAAGAAGAGAGGCTACAGTGGTGCAGAAAAATATTCTCCATATGCTCAGGGGTTAATATGTTGAGCTTGTTGACTAGAGGGTCAGCAGTTCAAGACCTGAGTACTGCACAATGAAGTGAACTCCCATGGTCTATCTCAGCTCCTGCCAACCAAGCTGTTTGAAAGCAAGTACCGCTTCAGTGGGAAAGGTAACAATGTTCCATGCACTACATGACCACAGAAATGTCTGCAGATGCAGACAGCACTGGCTGTTTGGTTGTAAACAGAGATAAGCACCACTCTGGCTCACCACTGGCTTTCGAACAAGGGAGACCTTTACCTTTACTTTATACAAAACATAACTGATAATGAATTCTCCACCACTGATTCACTGACTGATCTTTGTAATTAGCCACTTATTGCTACACCTGCAGTGAATCATTATGCTTTAACTGAGAATATTGTTCTATGCTTGTCTTTAGTGATCCATGGCGTTTGAAGAGTGAGTGTACAATTAACATATCGATTGGGGTAAAAAGAAGTGAAGAACAATGTAGTCTATTAACAAAATTTGGGATTAACAACATTTGGCCTTCTTTAAGGACCAGATTGCATGGTGATTTTACAAAAAAAAAAAAAAATTCCCAGCAACCATACGATGTTCCTGTCATTTCATGGTATTGTTCAGTGAGCTCCCACACCTTTTTATCTATCCCCAGGTTTTTTATTTCAAAGTGGGGGTTAATAGAGGATTCCACTTTGCCCCAGGAGACGTTGCTTAGTGTTATGCTCCTTTCCATATGCAATGGTGTCTCCAGCTAAAAAAATAGAACAGCAAAACAGTAATAGAGTCAAAATACTGCAGACAATTCCTTTAGTAAAAAGGAATGAAAAGCCTCAATGGATGATAAAAGAAAAACTTAAAATTGATTAGGCCATGTGAGAAGAAAAAGGTAAAGATGACAGAAGTAGGGTCAGAATCAGTGGTGAGATTCAAAAAAACTTTTACTACCTACTCTGTGGGAGTGGCCAGGGGGAAAGCCCTGTGTTGCACCCACATTAGGACTACTTTATTTAAAAACTTGGATGGGCAGGGCCAGCTGGAATTTCTGCTACCAGTTCTGGCGAACTGGGACAAACCTGCTGAATCCCACCACTGGTCAGAATCCTGAATTAACAACTTCTCAACAACTATCACATAGAATGGAAATTCCAAATAAGAATCTGGAATGAACTCATTGAGCAGGTCGACCACTATGTCTATTTTGGCCATCTGATTGGGATGAACAATGATCAGAGAGCAGAACTAGCCAGAAGAAATAAAGTGGGATGGGTGACATTCAACTCCATCAAATAATTCTTGCTTAATAAGAAACATGACAAGAAACAAAGTGTCAACCTTTTAAATTCAGTTCTCTATGGGAGTAAAACATGGTTATTAACAAAGGCTGAGGAAGAAGGACTATCAAGGGTCATAAGAGCCATAGAAAGATCCATGCTAAAGGTATCCCTTTGCAACTACTATACATCCCCAACACCCAGATAAGAAAACAAAGTGGAATCCACAAAGCTGTTGTTGAATATCATAAATGGAAATTGTGCTGGGCTGGATAAATTTCTCAAATGACAGACGACAAGCATTAGACAGCAGCAGTCACCAAGTAGTATCCCAGAGGAGAAAAAGACCCCTTGGCAGGCCCTCCAAAAGATGGGAAGACCCAATCATGAAAAGTTTTGGTCAAAACTGGAGAAGAAGAATGCAGCAGCAAAAGGAATGGAAAGCAAGTTACGACCAGCAGGAATGTATCCCTTGATAGTCTGGTCAATTGAGGAATTGAGGAATCACATAGAGACAAAGAGAAGGATTAGAATGACCAGCACAGAGAAATCGAGAAAAACAACAAAAAAGGAAAAACGGTAACAAATGCCAAGTTAATAGAAGAGAAAAATGAGAGAAGAGAAACAAGATATCTTTTCTACGAAAGCCAAGAAATGAAAATGACATTTAAACCCAGATTGTGAATGCTGAAAAACTAGTAAGGAATCATATTATCTGACCAGTATGAAATAGAGGGGAGAAATAATATACAGTTGTACCTCACTTAAAGAGCATAATGCGTTCCAAAGGATTCTCTTTAAGTGAATTTGCTCTTAAAGCGAAACACCATTGTAAGTGACCAATTGTGACTTCTGGCGGGGTGAGGGGCTGAGACTGTGAATCCCAATTTATTTGTTAAGCAAGTTTTTTGTTGGTTTTAGTTGTTAACTGAAGAGACCATTCAGAGAAAATGCTGCTCTTTAAGTGAGTTACTCTAAGCGAGGTGCTCTTTATGCGAGGTTTTACTGTACTAAAAAACAATGCAGAGGAGGTGTAAGGATGGCAGATTCCTTTGAAAAATAATCCTATGATGAGGAACTTGCAATTTTATTTTTTAAAAAATATTCTGTTTCAATAAAGTAGAATAAAAAACAAAATTGGAACATAAAAATAATAACAATCCTTTAAAAATACAATATAAAATACATCAAAATACATATATAAACACAGTATACTCACCAGGAGAAGCAAAGAGATACAGTAGAATCCCGCATAATGAAAAAACTCTTCATTATGTGGATTTTTTTGTTATGCGAAGCTCTATTGGCGTTAACCAGGGTTCCCATTGAGCGGGTATACCACGGCTACCAAAAACCCCTCATAGCAAATGGGGTTGTTGGTTTTCCATTATGTGGGGTATTGCCCTTGCATAACAAACACTTGAAAATAATGAGTTTTTCCAGAACAGATTAATTGGTTTTCAGTGCATTCCTATGGGAAACCATGTTTCAAGTTATGAATGTTGGTTTTAAATGCATTCCTATGGGAAATTCAAGTTACAAATTTTTCATAACATGAAAAATGCCTTGGAACACATTAAATTTGTAACTTGAGGTACCACTGTATATTCCTGTCAATGATGAAATACATATTTGGAATATAAATTGGGTGCTGCAAGAACCTTACTTAAATGATGCACTGAACCCCATATAGTAGAGCCACATGCTCTATTTGTATATCAGTTGGTTCCTGCTGTATAGTCTTGGTAATATCAGACAATAAATAAACAGGGGAAATTGATAAAATGTCTACTTTAACATTTGTAAATGAAATAATAGTGTATTCTCCTTTATAAAACTGACACTGAAATTACAGTGGTACCTCATACAACTATTTTAATCTGTTCCATGGGGCTCATTGTTGTATGAAACAATTGCTATACGATATATGCATCGTATAGCGATTTTCCTTATGAGATGCATCGTACAACAATATTTTTTGCTAAGTGTTTTTTCTCATTGAAAAATTGTTGTACGATTTTTTTCCATAGGGAAAATTGTTATGCGGGATGCCATTTCCCCCAAAACCTAATTGTTTTGTGATTGCGTTGCTATACGGGGCGATTGTCGTATGAGGTTCCACTGTAGCTCCATTTTTCTATCTTGCTTTTGGTTCTTCCTTCCCCAACTAAGGTTGCATAACTGATTGTACAGGTGATTCAAAAGTACACTTGTTATTGGCAGTTCTCCTCTTCCCACAATGAGTGTCTAGCTGGGATCTGCTTGCTTTCCAAATGGTCCATTTTCACTCCATCCTGTGTGTACTGAAATTCCCTGTTAAACCATGTCTGACAAGGTACAAACACAATTTAGACATTGCCCTGATGTCATTACATGCTGATATCTTCTTTGTGTTTAAAATTGCTAGTGGAAAGGCTTCAAAGTTCCCCCCTTACCAATCAGTAAGCGAGTCTTTCAAAAATGTACTGGAAAATATTTTTTTTCTCTTTGTCTGAAACAGATAATCCAGATCTCTCCCTCTCCTAGTTAAACTTCATAAAGTTCAGCTAACTGGAAAATAAACCTGCTCTTGTGTACAAAATCATGGCAGCTGTTTAGAAGATTAGCAGACTATAAATGCTGTACTATTTCTCAGAAGACATATTTTGAAGCCAGTGTGGAACTTCCTGATGATTATACACACATAACTGTGTTGGATTGAGTGCTGTGCAGAAAATTAGTTTTACATGTTTGCCAAATTAAAATACAGTAAAACCTCGAATAACGTTAAAACCTGGTTCCACAAGTCTTGGTGTTATCCGATTTTTAGTGTTATCCGATGCATGTTAAAATCCTATGGGATCCATAGAGATACATTGTAACCACACAGGCTTTAGCGGTTGTTATCCGATGCATCCCATAGGATCTTAATGTTATCCGATGCAATTCTTCCCCCCAGATTGCTTAATGTTATGCGATTTTAGTGTTATTCGATACTAATGTTATCTGAGGTATTACTGTAAGTATATAATGATTGTCATAAACTGCCTAGTATATATAATACCACCCCCTCAATTATTACTATTTGAACAGAAGAGGAAGTACATTGGAAGTTAAGAAGTGCACTAGTTATTGGCCAACTGCAATTTGTGTTGGTCAGTTTTTTCACAAATCTCTAAAATAAAACCTGCAAAATCTGTTTCGTTCAGAGCTCTCAGTAGACAGAACAAGAGAAAAACCAATGAACCAAATCAACTGAGGAAAAAGAGTGATGAACAGTTCTTGACAGTTCTGCTTTATAAAAGTTCAGCAATTTGTTTGTTGACTAAACATCTCTGTATTATAAAATAGTTGGGGTTCCCCTCTCATATTTACAATGTATAATTGCATTGTGTTTCATTGTTCCCCCCAACTGGAGTTTGAACTGGAGCACACAAATATATTAGAGAAAGTTATTTGTCTTCAGACTTTTGTTCTGAAGAAGAGTGGGATAAAGAAATGTGGAATATGAGGTTTTTTTACTGAGGATTTTAGCAATTCCTTAGTATTGCCTTTGTTATAAAATATGCTTCCCTGGAGAGGTATATATTGACTTTACGTTATAGCGCACTTTCATAAAGCTGTAGTTGTATGCACAATTACCAGACAGTAAGTTGCATTTAACAGAGTAAGGTACAGCTCCCCTGGTGGCTTAGTGGTTAAAGCATTAGGCTTGGAGAATGGAAAGACAGGTTTGATTCCCGAGAGCTGCACAATGTGGAACACGAAAGGAACCTCATTCGGGCCTCCCCTGCAAAAATCCTTTCAACCCAGCGTAATCTCTGACACAAAAAACGAACAAACAGAGTAAGATATGAGTTGTTTCTGAATAAACAGGAGTGCATGGCAGGACACAATTAATGCTGTAATCCTATTCATTGTTATTTAAGATTAATTAAAATTCATTAATTAAAATTAATTGTGCCACTCTAATCTGTTAAAACATTTTCAGTAAGTTATCTCTTTCTGTCAAAACTAAACATTTACAAGCAGAACCCCTTCATGAGGATTTCCACACCCTCTTGATTAAATAAAAAAATCATACGGATTAAACACAGAAACAACATGATTCAAAGAACATATTTTACCTCAGATATTTTTGTAACATTTTGCCTGATGAAGACCTAAAGATCTCAAAGTCTCATGCATGTACTGTGCCTTTTTTGTTTCCCTTAATAAAGACAGAGTTCCAACATAGATTCTGAAATTAGCATCATATTTTCTTCATAGCAATTGATCCCAGGCAGTAGGTGGCAGCAGGATCCTGGATCTGAATGCTATGAACAGCAGTATACAGTATACTGTATTTACATGAAATCCTGCACATTTCCTTCAGACAACTCTGTCATTAGGCATGCTGCTATTTCCAAGCATGTGCCCATTTTATCCTTAGCGAAGATCAAAGCTTCTTGCTACAGTACATATATTATTAACACCATATGCATTATTAATCTGTTTTCTATGAAGTCTTAAAGGCATAAATAGTTGTCTTTCTGAATAGACTCTGACCTTTAAACAACTCTTAGTATTATATTGATGCCCACTGTAGCTAGACTTTGCTATTTAATAGCTTGATAGTTCCTATGTTAATAAACCATGGTCACTTCACCTATTCATGCTTGGACCTGAATTTTACCTCAATGTAATAATGTATGGAACATATATTTGCACATATATTTGCATGTAGCTGAAGAAGCTGATTTAATCCACAAAAGTTCTCAATAAAACGAAATTGTTAGTCTTCAATGCTACAATATTCTGTTCTTTTTCCAGAATGTTATTATGTTTCTCTTTGAGGGTAGGAAAGTGAAGAGAATATGGTGAGATCAGGACAGCAATAATTCCTTGATTTAAAAAAATAGCACTAACTTTTAAACTGAACTTCAAAAAGCAAATGAGAGCATATTTTGAAATCAATTTGAGGAAATATATATATATTTAAACAGAAGTGTAAAGCTAATGTTACACATGTTTAGTTTATCCAGTAGGCATTCCTACCAAAGTCAGTGGGTCATTAAAAATGAATGTACATAAGGCAGCCTTACAAGGTAATCTAATGCATGTTTACCTGAAGTATGTCGCACTGAGTTCAATGAGACATAGATCCTGTCTAGCTGGGTAAAATATTAAAGCTGTTGTAAATCACTACATTTCATGGAGAATTTTAGTCTTTAGAAAAGTAGAGGAATTACATACAAATAAACCACCTTGTTGAGTAACACTTAGCCACTGTTCATTTTTCAAGCTTTGTATATAAACCTCCTCTAATTAGGATAATGAGGAAATAAAGTTAGTGGAGAAGAGGAAGTATTTCAAGTGGGTGGGAATATTAGCATGAAATCTTCATGAATGAACTTTTTTGTTCATAAGAAATGTTAGCGCATGACTATCAGATACTTGAAGGAAAGCTCTCAATATACACATTTATGTTAAATGGACAGCACATATCTACCATCCTAACAAATCAGTATATTCTTCTCCTTCTTCCATTTCTATGCCAGATGTGAAACCATAAGACGCACCTGACCATAAGACGCACCCAGTTTTTAGAACAGAAAAACAAAGGAGGGGAGAGAATCTGAACCTTCGGACCATAAGATGCACCCTCATTTTTCCCCCCCCCCCACTTTTGGGGAGAAAAAGTGCATCTTATGGTCCAAAAATACGGTAATTACAATAAATTAAAACGGGTGCCCAACCTAAGGCCTGTGGGCCAGATCGGGCCCATAGTGCAATTTTATGTGCCCCACCCCTCCAAGGGCATTTGAGAAACAAAATGGCTGTCCCTTGAAGCTGTTGGGACAAAGTGGCCACCCTCATCGTGCAGGCAGGGCAAAATGGCTCCCCAGCCTTTGAAGCTGATTGAGAGAGTGTGACACAGCCCCCGGCTTGAAAAGGTTTGGAACCCCTGAACTAAAAGATGAGACAAAGATAAACATAGAAAACAATAAGAAATTAAGACATTTCATTTCATTTATTCATATTTATATTGCCACTCACTTGCCATGGCGACTCAGGGTGGCTTACAGACAATACAATCAATAAAATTATAATAATATAATAATAATACAATCAATCAATGTTGGAGTGGGCTTCAGGGGGAAGGAAAAGCCCCAGCTTTTATTACCAACAGTTTTATTTCTGACAGTTGTTGCAAAGAAGTTGTAGAGATCATTTTTAACTCCAGTAATGTGTTAAAGCGCATTATAGTATAGGATGCTCATACAAAAACTGTCTTCTCCAACACTACTAGTTTCAGCTTTAAAATACTTTATTCTGCACATTTAGTACTGTAATACATGCAAGAAGACACTCCTTGTTATTTCTTAGTCTTGCTTACAGAAATGTCTCTGCCTAAGGGAAGGAGCTATTTATGCTGGATCCTCACAGGGGCAGGTGACGTGATGCCACTAGAGAGGAGGAAGATCCCCTTCCCTGCATACTGGAGACAGGGCTTCAGTCTTGGGTCCACCCTCTGGGCACTTTCCCATGAGTTGCTGAACCTCTCTCTCCCAGCTTTCCCTCTGGAGCTTCTTCCATTGTTCTCTTTTTGCAAAGTAGTCAGGATACAATACCTTCTCTGAGGGATGCCATAGGACCCACTCTGGTGCCCACTATCCTGGCTTGCAATGCTAGCTCTATGTAAAATGAAAATTTTACCTAAAATAAATTTTTATATAGAATGCTACCAGTAATAGTAACAGAATCAGAACTAAAGAAGTGGCAAATTATGATCAATAGTTTTTGTAATGGGAACAAAAAAAACAAGAATTAATAAAAGACTATGGTATCTTTCTCAGAAACAAGGAGGTTTAGGGATTCCCAATTTAAGAAGTTACTAAATGGCAAACCAAATTAAAAGAATCCTTATACTTTTTTTAAAAAAAGAATTTATTTGGAAAAACATAGATATAAGGGGGATATATGAAGAATGGATTTTTAAAACTCAAAGAAGTAAAGTATTAAAACAGGTTCAAAATCCCTTTTGCAGAACCACATTAGAAATCTGGTATAAAAATAAAAAGATTCTTAGTTCAGAAATGCCCCCATTAACAGATATAACAAGTCTAGATAAATTCCCAGAGGATTTAAGGGGAAAAAACTGCTGTGCAAGTACCAAGATGGAAATGAAATATTAAGAGTAAAAGAATGGATGAGAAAGTGTTCTAAAAGGGAAATAATAATACTGTACATGAAATAAAGTTACCTTAGTATAAAAGATTGCAGTTGGAAAAATGGACAAAATATTGGGCAAAACAACACGGAGAGGAAGAAAATTACATCAAAAGGTTTAGTTAGTAAGATTTACAGTATACAGTAAAACCTCACATAAAGAGTGCCTCACATAGAGACTAAATCGCTTAAAGGGCAGAATTTTCTCTGAAAGTTTGTCTCATAGAACAACAAAAAACTCACTTAACTAAATCAGGGTTCATAATCCCCCCCCCCCCGGCCAGAAGTAATGATCAGTCACTTACCATGGCGGTGACAGCGCTTATCCAAGTGTTTTGCAATTAAGGATAAAAGTTAAAGAAGAGGAATGGAATGGTATTTGGAAACAAAAAATAATGAAAAAATATGTTGGTTGGGGTTAAGGAAAATTGCTACAAAACAATTTGGAAGTGGTATTTGACTCCAATATGATTAAGACATTACAATCCCAAGTATGACATGAAATGTTGGAGATGCAAAAAAGAATTGGGAACATATCTACACTTATGGTGGGATTGTACTTTTGTAAAATAAATTTGAGGAAAAGTATGCATAGAACCTGAACACATCCTCTCAAAACGTTTGCAGATATGTCATAGAGTAGCCTTGCTGATGGATTTAGAAAGTTAAAAGAGAGAGAGATGGAAAATAAAGACATAATCTGTATCATGGTAACTGTGATGAGATTAGTTATAGCTAAGAAACAGAAATCTGATAGCAGAATAGAATTAGAAGAATGGTACAGAGAAATGTGGAACATGGCAATAAATGATAAATTAACATTAGAATTAAGAGTCATAAAAGAAATTCTAAAGAAATTCAAATTTTAAGGCAATATGGAGAAAGTTTCTGGACTATGGACTGGTGAAAGGGGGGGAAAACAGGCCAAGAGCAAATATCATTTCACAAAGATGGATAAATTACAAATTAAAGAGATTGTAGAATAAATAAGGTAAAAGCAACACACAGTATTTTTATATCTTTAATAGAGTTTTTTGTTTGTTTTGCTGTTTTATTCTGTTTTATTCTGATGTGTAATTATTGTTAAAGGTAAAGGTCACCCTTGCTTGAAAGCCTGTCGTATCTGACTCTAGGGTTCAGTGTTCATCTCTGTTTGTAGCCAAAGAGCCAGCGCTGTCTGCCTTTGTAGATGTTTCCATGGATATGTGGCAGGCATGCCTAAACACCGGAGTGCACGGAACACTGTTTACCTTACCACCAAAGTGGTACTTATTTATCTACTTACAATTTCTTGCTTTCTAACTGCTAGGTTGGCAGGAGCTGGGACAGAGACAGAAGCTCACTCTGTCATGCAGTACTCGGGTATTGAACTGCTGACCTGCCGCCTTCCAGTCAACATCTTAACCAGTTGAGCCACTGTAGTCCCTAATTATTGTCAGTTATATAATTATTGTTACTACCATCTGTCATTTCTGCTTTGATTTGGATTCCTGCATTAAGCAGGGGGTTGGACTCTATGGCCTCACTGGCTTCTTCCAACTGAATTGTTCTATGGTTCTATGCTTTAAGATTAATTTTTTCACCACACTGTTTCATTTATGAAATAAATATAACATTTTCCTATCAATGTGTTGGTAAATTTAAAACTTTATTATTATATGTTCTGCTTAAATAGTGCTCTTCATTTTCTTCATATATCTTTCAAGGATATATTGAATATTGAGACTCAACATCAAGAAAAACAAGATAATAGCAACAGACCCTATCAGTCTCTGAAAAATAGATGGGGAAGAAGTAGAAGCAGTGACAGATTTTACTTTCTTAGGATTCAAGATCACTGCAGATAGACATTGCAGCCATGAAATAAAAAGGTGACTGATTCTTGGGAGACAAGTTATGAGAAACCTGGGGAACATAGTTAAAAGTAGAGACATCACCTTGCAAACAAAAATTTGCATAGTCAAAGCAATGGTATTCCTGGTGGCAATGTGTGGTTGTGAAAGCTGGACCATTAGGAAAGCTGAGCACAGAAGAATAGATACCTTTGAAATGTGGTGTTGGAGGTGAATTTTGAGAGTCCCCTGAACAGCGAGGAGAAAGGTCAATCTTAGAAGAAATCAACCCTGACTGCTCCTTAGAAGGTCAAATAGTAAAGATGAAGCTAAAGTACTTTGGACATCAAATGAGAAGAAACGATTCACTTGAGATAGCCTTGATGCTGGGAAAGGTGGAGGGCAAAAGAAGAAGGGGGAAGCAGAGAATGAGATGGCTCGATGGTATTGTAGATGCAATGGGCACAGAGCTAGGTGGGTTGAAGAGGATGGTGGAGGACAGAGGTGCCTGGAGGGCAATGGTCCATAGGGTCAGAAAAGGTCGGAATCAACTGTGCAACTGAACAACAAAATGCTAGCAGCTGAACTTGGTGTATAAAAACCATGCCTGTAAGTTTCACTCTTTGTCTGAAGAAGTGGACTTGATCCACGAAAGCTAACAATAAAATAAAGCAGGTAGTCTTTAAAGTGCTACAGTGTTTTTTATTTTATTTTTATTTTATTTATTTTATTTTGTTCTGTTTTCTGATATACCTAAACAAAATGAAGAGGTTAAAAGATGGGCCTCCATATAACAGTTTGTTTGCTCTAAATAGCCACAGTGTTTGAAAATTTGTTACAAGTCTGAATTGCAGTACAGACATTTTCTGACTGCATTTGAGGAACTTCCTACTTCATCCATATCTGTTACCATCAAATCCCTTTTCTATCATCTATTCAATCCCCAGTTCAGTCTGAGGGCAATGAAACAGAAGGGATGAAAACACAGCAGGCTGATACCCAATGGGGTGCCTCTCCTTGATACATCATGCCAGAACTATATGGTTTTCTCAGTCAGGGGGACTTAAGAGACCTACCCTGATAAAAATGTGGAAGACCAACACTGGGAGTGCAGTGGTTAATCTGCTGTCCTGTAACCAAAAGGTTATGAGTTCGATCCTATGGGGACTACTGAAATGTGATTAATTCATAACTGAATTACTTCTATTGCCATGTCCCAATGTTTTGTTGCTTTTCCAATTCTTCATCTTCATCTTCAATTTTGGAATTGCATTGTCAATTATCCATATATTTCTTTGTTGTATTACCGTTATGCTTGGTTTATTATACTCATGCTTTCTGTCAGTATGGATCCAAAAGTCTCACAAGATCTTTATTTGGTCATTTTCTAACATCTTCTGTACCTGATGATCCTACACATTCTTGAATGCTGGCAGATTATATTTTTTACATAGTGTATTAATTTTGCAATCCTATTTTTTAATCTGTAGTATTCTTCACACAGGTGAGGCATGACAATGTTTCATCTTTTTCTTACCAGAGTCAAACATTTGATTTTTGCACTAATTCCTTGAATTTAAGCTTTCATAAACCTCATTTGGAATGCTTATTCTTGTGCAACAAAAAATCAAAACTTTTTTCTTGATTGTCCCGTTTCAGCCATGTCCAATTTACTTGTCATCAAGTTTTCCATAAATATTTCTCAAATGTTGTCCTTGAAATGCTTTATTATTCCAGATGTTTAATCTTGTCTTCAAATTATTTCTTATATTCTGCACTTATTCCTATTATTTACAAAAAAGAATTCATTTTCATCACATTAAATCATTTTTCTTTGCTTCTATTGAAATAATCTTTTAGGCTTCTTCTTTCTTCTTCTGCCTGTTGTATTTGTAGTAATCCAAGGTCTTGAATTATTTTCATTAAGTATAATCTGTGCACAACATTTCTTAGGTTTAGTATGTGATGCACGGCTGTTAGTTTCTGCATTTTTGACCCTATTTTTCTAGTTCACTTTGGCTCCAATCTATTATTCCACCCGGGTAGCTGATTACAGTAAAACCCCAGTTTATGACTGCCTTGGTTTACGTTTGCCATGGTTTATGAGAGGAAAATCCAAAGGAAATGTCGTTCCAGTGTATAACTTTTTTCCACCTTATGACTAGGAATTCTCCAAGGTCCAAAATGGCTGTGGGTGTATTTAAGGCCACCTACAGCCATTTTGGACTCTGTGGGTGGCACAATCGCAGCGGGAGACCTTGCCTTGCATGTTCACAGCGCCTCTTCCGGAGTTGTCGCTAAAGGGTGGGATGTCATTTAAATCCCATGCCATAGCGATGGCCTGGGAAGAAGTGCATGAACACGGAAGGCAAGGTCGTCTGCTGTGATTGCTCTCCCCCCCCCTTTGCCACACTGACCCAGGCACAGAAGGGGGGGGAGAGGCAAGTGGTTCATGTCTCCTGGCTGCGGCACCTTCATTGCGGGAGCCCTGGATGAGCCCTGGCAGCCGGACAAACTGCTCCTCTTCGTTACCCGACACCAACCCTGAGGAAGAAGCGCTGGAACCCAGGAAAGGTAACATACCACATGGGGGTTTTTGTGTGTGGATTTTTTGGGGAGGTCAGAAACATTAATTTTCAATGCATTCCTATGGGGATAAGTGCTTTACTTTACAATTGATCTGGTTTCTGACAAAAGCTGTCGGAACGGACCACAATCGTAAACTGGGGTTTTACTGTACTTGAAATGAACATGTTTTTCTGGTTTGATTTTATTTATTATTATTTTTTCATTTAATTTTGAATTTAAAAACTTTTGCAGTCTTTTAATACATTCCCTTTGCATTAGAGCATTAATTTTTGTATGTAGGATATTTCCTGCTTCTGGAAATTCAAGAAATGTATACCTGTCATCACTTGATAATTATTTTATGATATTATAATATAATAATTTTTGATTTATTCCATTTAGGTTTTGGATCTTGCCATGTTGTTTAATAAGATATGCACATTTATCAAGTCAAGATTTTATCTGAATAACTTTGCCAAATGTTTGGATAGTCATTAAGTAAAAATTAGTTGTAGTAGAAGTAAATATAAAGCTCAGCAAAACCAAACAGTATTGTAAAAATATTGACTGATGTTATATAACAGATAGAAGTATCCATTAGATATTGTAGTATGTATGTTGTGCCTAATATTGTGGATTTTTACAGCTTTGATGATATTTCACAGATTGGAAATACTGTACTATTAAAATTACAAAATAAAATTATTATCACTATCATCATTTGTTTGTTATTCCCTGTCAGAATCCGGCCGTCCCAGTTAAGGGCCCCTCCCTTCCAGTTCCAAGGACCCCTGTCTCTTTACGGGAACTGTCAGCCCTTACCTGCTTGCTGGGAGAACCGGTCTGCTTTAAAAGAACTCTTACTATGCTCAGGCAATGGAGCAAACAAGGGAGATATGGTAGCTAGGCTTGGTGTGTGTGGTGTTCTTTGATGATGAAAGAGACAATCTTCAGAGAAAAACAGTTGATTTATTGATCAGGTTCTTAAAGCATAGTCCATAGAGAAACGTAAATAAAAGGTCAGTAGCATATAGATCAGTCTAGTAACAGTCCACAGGTACATTAGGTAATCATGATGAAAAAGAAAAAGAATAGTCCCCAGGCATAGATGTTAACCCATAGACATCCAAAAACAAACTCCTTCTGCTCTCCTCCAAGATGGAGATTCTAAACCATGTGTCGTGTTTAGGCCAATCAGAGACAGTTAAAAACTTTCCCACAACATAGGATTGTTGACACATGTGTACAGTCAGTGCTCTAACATGTAGTCACAACATCAGGGAACTCAGCAAGCTTAGAGATAAGGAATGGGAACACTGACTTGAACTGAAAAACAAGCTATCTTGTGACATGTAGTCTTGTGAGACAAAGAGGAAAGGATTTTTAGGCCTAGTTAAACTACAACCTCAAGCTTTGAGAAACGTTAGAAAAGATGTTGTTTCATGACATTCCCACTGCTCAGATTCTAATGTTATGCTTGCGGTATGCTTACACTCTCTCTCTCTCTCGCAACCGTTACTACGATATCTGGGTGTCCAGATAGACTCTCTCTCTCTCTCTCTCTCTCTCTCTCTCTCTCTCTCTCTCTCTCTCTCTCTCTCTCAACTGTCACTATGATATCTGGGTGTCCAGATAGACGCCAGGCTACGCTTTAATGAACATTTGCAAATTGTGAGTGCAAGGGCTGGAGCAGTATGCAATGCATTAACAAGGATCATGCCAAATATTGGAGGTCCGTGGCAGACTCGCCGAAGACTCCTCTTGAGTGTTGTTAGTTCCGTGTTGCTGTATGCAGCCCCGATTTGGTCTGAAGCCACAGCAGAGACATCGTACATGTGTCAGATAAATTCGATATACCGTAGGAGTGCCCTCGGGCATTTCGAACGGTATCGTACGATGCTGTGTGTGTGATTGCCGATATGATGCCAATCCATCTGATAGCAGAGGAACGGGCAGAGATTTACTGGCAGAGGCGAGAAAACCAGGAGAAGGAATGACGCACAATTGCTATAAAAGCCAGGAAAGAGAGGATAACACAATGGCAACAGATCTGGGATAAATCAACCAAGGGACAGTGGACTCATCGCCTTATCCCAGACATCAGTGCATGGTCGACAAGACAGCATGGAGAGGTGGATCACTACCTCACACAGTTGTTGACAGGGCATGGCTGCTTCAGAGCCTACCAACACCACTTCAGGCTGGATGATGATGCTTCATGCCCCGTCTGCCAGCCCGTGCAGGAAGATGCAGAGCACGTGTTTTTTCATTGTCCACGCTTTGATACAGAACAGGAAATTGTACAGAGACATTTTCGACAACAGCTGTCTCCAGAAGATATCATCAGTGAGATGTTGAGTAGGGAGACTACCTGGGTTGCGGTGTCCAATTATACAGCCGGGGTCATCCTGGAACTTAGATGCATGGAGAGACTGCAAAGAGGGCAGCTGGAGACATAGAGGAGAAGGAGGGCAAGGAGCCAAATTGGAGGAGGGTTTTTTACAGCCATTTTGCCCCCCATGAAGTAATGCCTGACGGCAGTCCCGTGGTGTTAGAGGGCGTAATGGGAGGTGGTTTTAGTAGGTAAAAATCCCACACACTGTGAAGCCGGAGCAAGGGCTCACAGTGTCTTTTGAAGATTTCCACCTGCCCTTAAAAAAACACACACACACACACACTATATTACAAGACACTGAAACTCTTTATTTACTAAGTAAGTAAAAAAAAAATTCTAAACTACCAGTTAGTTGTGCTCTGGTCTTAGAAACACTACTTTAATAACTTTTATTGGTAGAATTAAATTGTATTTAATTGTCTTGGAAGGATATTAACTGGTAAACATTTGTTCCTACAGAAGATTCATGGAAACGCAGCTGAAAAAAATTCCTAGTGAAGCATTTGCCAGTCTCCCCAACATCTCCAGGATGTAAGTCCCCTGTCTAAAAAAAATACCCTTATAATAAAATAAAGAGAACATAAAAGCAATCTGGCAAATTCAGACTACTAATCTCTTTTAATCTGGAAATTTGTTGAGATATATTTTATCACATAAGAGCAGAAGGGGAAATGAATAAAAGTTGTGTAAAAATACTTCCACAATTAAGTTTCTCATATATTTTTTGAATTGCATATAATGACTGATTTGAGCATGAAATCATAATAATATGGAATGGACATAATACTACACAGTACCACAAAACAAACAAAACAGTGGGTTTGTTGGAATGATACCACAGTTTATCATTGACTGTACAACCTTTTCCTTCAGTAAGGTCATAAAAACGATAGGAAGATTTTGTTCCGGTTTTTAAAACAAATATGTTTATTTTGTTCATTAAAATAGCAGATTGAAAGTCAGAATTTAAAGTTAGCCATAGTTTAATGTTACATCTGAATATGGTTAATATAAAAAAGTAATGAAAGAGAAGTACAGTTGTACCTCACTTAAAGAGCATAATGCGTTCCACAGGATTGCTCTTTAAGCGAGTTTGCTCTTTAGGCAAAACACCATTGTAAGTGACCAATTGTGACTTCTGGTTTTGGGGGGATTGCAAACCTCAATTTATTTGTTAAGCGAATTTTGGTTGGTTTTATTTGTTAAATGAAGCGAACATTCAGAGAAAATTCTGCTCTTTAAGCGAGTTACTCTTTAAACGAGGTGCTCTTTATGAGAGGTTTGACTGTACTAGCAATCAATGAATACAGTTAACTCAGCTGATGTATTGTTAAATGTATGACCTTCTTTCCATTTCATCTTTCTTATACATAGCTATATCAGCATAGATGCAACGTTGCAGGTACTGGAAGCTTATTCTTTCAATAATTTAAGCAAAGTCACCCATATGTAAGTATCAGAAATAAATATTTAAAGAATTTAAGAGCAACAATATATGGAATATTCATGCACATTTTAAAAAACTTGCTTGAATTCTCTATAATTTTCTCACGCCTTTCTACTTCACTCTGGGTGTCTCATGCGACAAAACAATTACCCTGAAAATATGGAAGTTTACTACTGGAACTGTGGATCACCTGTGCACCTGTACTGTTTCTGAGACCTGACAATACGTTATATGCAATCACATCATGATATTGTAGAAATTTGATGTGACTGCATGAAGACTGTGTGATCTTATGGTAGGACAATGGCTGAAATCCTGTTGCACAGCTCCTTATGCACAACAGTGATGCTGTTAATGGCAGTAGCAAATCACAGTTGATCAAAGGCTCCTTTTAGGAATTTCAGGGTACATGCAACTTTGACACATTGTGTACAAGGCATATGCATCCTGATATTGCCTTTAATTTGTTATGATAATAGCAATCTTGCATCCACTAATACTGGGTATCTGTGAGAAAAGGGTTTTGCAGCCTGATGTGACTATCTTTTGCCACTAACATAATTAGTAACATTTACTGGCATTCAAAGGAAGCCCCCATCCCCTTTTGCTCTTTGTTTTCTTGCTTTCATCATTTAGTTGATAGTCCTTCTTTCTATGACCTCTAAAATTGCAACAAACATGGAAGTTTCCCCCACATGATGGAAACTCGTTGTTGTTGTTGTTGTTGTTTGATTTGTATGCCACCCCACTCGGATAGTGACTCTGGGCGGCTTCACCAGTGATGGGATGTCAAAAATTCTAATACCACGCCATGACGTCACGGACGTCATGGGCGTGGCCAATGTCATGACGTCATGACGTCATGGGCGGAGCCAACGTCATGACGTCATGACGTTGTGGGCAAGGCCAAAAATAAAAAATAAATAAATAAACATGCACACAGACCCGTATATAACTTAAAGAAATAAAATAAAGAAATAAATAAAATAAAATTTAAATTAAAGTACAACCACCCACCGAAAACACAAATAAATCACCCACCCACCCTAAATATAAAAGCCTCACTTACCTTCCTTGGCACTGACGAACCTTCATGTGGCCCGGGGCCACCCGGCAAGGCACGCTGCCCCTGACTGCCACGGCCGCCACAGCCGCCTGCAGCCCCTGCCTGGCCACCGAACTCCCACGGGCACGTTGGTGCCTGCCCACGCCGTCCGCCCACGCTGCGCCGTCCTAGGGACTTGGGCCGGACAAACCCCCATGACCTGGGTAAGCGCGGCGGGGCTCGCCACCGCCGCATCATCTTCCGCCGGCCGCCGGCAGCTTCCTCGGGCATGGGGGTTTCTCGGGCCCAAGTCCCTAGGACGGCGCGGGCGGGCGGCGCGGCGCAGGCGGACGGCACGGGCGGCGCGGCGCAGGCGGACGGCACGGGCGGCGCGGCGCAGGCGGACGGCACGGGCGGCGCGGCGCAGGCGGACGGCGCGGGCGGCGCGGCGCAGGCGGACGGCGCGGCCAGGCACCAACGTCCCCGTGGGAGCTCGGTGGCCGGCTAGGGGAGGTGCCCTTCTCTTAGGGCTGCCTCCGCTGCTGCCGGAGCCACTCTAAAAAGAGGCGGCTCCAGCTTCGGAAGATTTTTTTTTTTTTAAATTGGATCCATTTGGCTCCAATTGACTGCGCATGTCCAGAAACTCAATTTGACGCATGCGCAATGCGTCAGATTGAGTTTCTGCGCATGCGCAGTCAATTGGAGCCATTTTATCTCTGATTTTAATTTTTTTTTTCCTTTCGGTCAGGCGTCCAGAACCGGACGCCCCAAAAGTGGACTTCCCCTCACGGAGAACCCTCCGGGATTCATCTTACCGGTTCCAGAGATCCGTCTAGAACCGGTGACATCCCATCACTGGGCTTCACAGTGATCTCAATACATCAATAGTAGAGTACAATAACAATAAGATATAACAGCAGAATAAAACATCATATAAAAATAAAATGGCACGGTACAATATCAATAAACTATCAGTACAATATACATCCTACGGTAATATATAACAAAAAAAAAGAACAATACAATAGAGCAGCCTCCTACAATATTGCTGCATCCTCCTTCTTCCGCCAGGTGGGTGGGGGGCGGGAGTCCGGGACAGCGGGAACAAAGCCTCAGTGTACAGCTATTCCATTTTCCTGGGGCTGAAGCAGCCCAAGGGAAGTGTCCAGTGAAGCGGCCAGGGTGGTTGGAGTTTTTAAAGCTGGCTCCTGACCCGACACACAGCTGTTCTGACTTCCCCAGGGCTGAAGCCTCACCATGCAAGCGTTCAGTTATGAATTACTTGTCTAAAGCATTTGCTAATAGGCCATAAATCCTAAAAGGCTCGTTTATATAAAATAATATATGTTTCTTGGAACATGTGGCGGATATTTATGAAAGAAAACTAGAATTAAATATCTTTGTCTGAATTTCATTTATATTTTGAACAGTGATATTCGAAATGTTAGACATCTAACATACATACATCCTGAAGCCTTTTCAAATCTCCCCCAGCTAAAATACCTGTAAGTACTTCATAGAAAATTTTTGTCCTGCTAAAGTATAGGCTGCCAGAAAAATTACTTGTCTCTTCTTCATTCTTTAATTGCAATGTTTTGTGTTTTTGTTATATGCCATCAATTTACTTCCATCTTATGGTGGTGACATGAATTAATGACCTCTCTAAAATCCTGTCATTAACAACCCTGGTCAGATTTTGGAAATCCAAAATCCTTTACTGCAATGATTCTCAACTTTGAAGTCTCAGATGGTCTTGGATTACAGCTCCCAGAAATCTTGACTAGCAAAACCAACAATGAAGACTTATGACGATTATAGTCCAAGAACATCTTGGTCTAAAAGATTGGGGACCACTACTTTAATATGTCAGTCCATCTTATATTTAGTCTCTTCTCTATTCTTGCTGCTTTTATATAATGGGTTTTATATACTGCCCCATAGCGCTTAGTGAACTCTCTGGGTAGTTCACACAATAATTAGCATTTGCCCCAAACATGCTGGGTACTCATTTCACCTCAGAAGGATGAAAGGATGAGTCAGCCTTGATCCCTGTCAAGATCAATCTCACAACGTTCTGGCTGCAGTACAGCAACTTAGCCACTGTGCTACCAAGGCTCAAAACAGAGATAGTTTTGCGTATTTATAACACATCTATTCTCACACCAAGCAGCATGACCTCTCAGAGCCCATACCATATCCACAAACTGTGGATGTGTCTTCCCTGGAAAACCAGTAAATTAAAAGTATTTTTTTGTAAGCAAGAGTACAACAATGGCAAAATGACATATGAAATGACACTATAACATGGAACACTGATATACAGTACATCATTTTAGACCATTTCACTGTTTAGCTCAACTATTTAGTATATTATCTAGCAATGATTACAGTATGGTTATGAGGCCCCAAAGGCATGATGATTTTAGTGGAACATTGCCCAGCACCAAAATACCTCAGTGTGACACTTGACAAGACACTCTCTTTTAAGCAGCACTGCCTGAATACCAAAGCCAAAGTTAGTACAAGGAACAACATCATCAAGAAACTTGCAAACTACAAATTGGGAGCTCAATCATCCACGCTGCATACATAAGCTTTGGTCCTGAGCGTCTCAGCAGTAGAGTATGCTGCTCTAGTATGGTGCACATCCACACATGCAAAACAAGTTGACATCGCTGTTAATGAAGCCATGCGTATAGTGACAGGATGCTCAAACCTAAACCAGTTGAAAAAAATATACCCTCTTGTTGGTATTGCTCCATCAGGAGAGAAGTAGCAGCGGACGCCGGGAGAACTAAACAAGATAATGATCCTCAACATCCTTTTGAACAGATATGAGCCTCAAATCTGCCGACTCAGATCCAAGAAGAGCTTTATGGGAAGAACAAACACTCTTGAGCAAGGGTTCCCAACCTTTTCAGGCCATGGGTGCACCCATGTTTACGACAGCCCTGGGTACATTTATGGCAGCTTTTTGCACACGAGAGGGTGGGTGCATTTTACTTCTGCTTCTTGGAGTGGCAAGTGCGGTGTGGGCCGGATGAATTGCCATAAGGGGCTGGATCCATCCCATGGGCTGTAGGTTGGGGGCCCCTGCTCTTGAGGGTATGCAAGACCAAAACCAAATTAAAAGAGGGAGGGAGGAGCTCACTGGGCAAGGATATCACAAAAGGGGGATATAGCTGAGGAACTCAACCTCCCCTATGACACTTAGAGAACCCTGAATTGGCTGAGGTTTGGAGACCCTAAATGTAAGACCAACATACTCAAGTGTGGGCTGCTGTCAGACAATAACATGTGGTGTGAATGCAGAGAGACACAGAATCTATCTCATTTACTAGTCTGCAGATTACTGCCAGAAACATGCCCTATGAGGCTTTGAGTTTGGCCAACGACAAAGCTAAGAAAGTGGCTTCATTTTGGCAGTCCAGGGATTGATTGGGACATGAAAGAAGTGGAGCCCTTTAACATTAAAAAAGCATTTTTCTCACATTTCAATTTATAATTAATTTAGGGTGCTTTTTGCCAAGTGAGTATGTTAGAGTAGGGGGTACTCTGGCAATTATTAGTGGTCCCCTTAAAATAAGCGTTAATGCATCGTTAGGAGCAAAAATGAATATAAGACCAGGTCTTATTTTTGAGGAAATATGGTAGGAAAGGGGAGCCTTAGGTTCAAGTCTACCCTCAACCAAAAAATCCATTGGAGGACTTTGTTATCCTTTCTCAGCGTAGACTAAAGTGTTGTTCTGATGATAAAGTAGAAGAGAGAGAAAGGCATGAAAACCACCTTAAATTCACTAGGGGTGAGGGATGGCTCAAGAGAAAACCTCAAAGCGAATTCAGGACAATTCCAGGAATAACTTTCATTTTTGTTGAAGTCTACCTTTTGGACTAATGTGCAAGGGGGCATATGCAGCAGTTAAAATATTAGACTGTAAAGTCACCAGAACAGAAACCCTTATTATAACTGTATTTTATATTCAAATGCATCCTTTTGCATTCTGAAAAGCGCCATGGACAGTGTTGGCACAACATTAACAAAAAAAATTGAAGGATATATTTTAATTGCATGAATGTTATAATATGAATTATTATAACATTATTTTCATAGGTAATGTATTTACAGATAACATTTTTGTGAATATATATTTTGAGAGAGGGAGAAAGATTTAAAGACGAGACATGTTGTGATATCTGTCATTGACTATCAGCAACAATAAAATGGATTATATCAGTGTACACAGCCAAGATATAATTCTCTCCATTTGTACCTGTCTCTTTGTTGTTTATTACAGTGTGATCCTGAACACTGGACTTGGTGTCTTCCCTGCCCTTACCAAAATTGATTCAGCATATATGACCTTTTTGCTGTGAGTATACACTGTCCAAATAAATCAGAATGAACTCTAATCAGTGCTATCATCTCCTGAAGCAGAAACCTGGCCCAGATAATGCAGCAATCTCAGCAGAAAGTAGCAAGAGGCATTTAGAGATAGATTTGTTGGACTCCTATATTGTCCAGTGACATTTTCATTAGTGGGATTAATATGACTAAACAGGTGTAAAATGTTTAATCTAGATTGCTAAAATGGAGCTATAAAGCAGTCTCAGAAAACAGGAAAGTGCTTCTGAAAAAGAAGGCTGACATTCATTCCCAGCTCCTACTTGAGAAAATCTAAAACTATAAAATACAACAGACATCTTTTCAAACAATAGTTGCGTGAAGGTTTAATGTCATGAAGTTGTTCCTCCATTATCACACACACCCTGAACTCACAGTTATATACAAGAGCCTACAAGAAGGGGCATGGCTGTCCCATATGACCTTCTGTGAATATGCAGAGAAAGTGTTCATACATTGCTGATGCATGAATGGAGTTAAAATGACTTTATCCCAAGAACAACAGAGTGTTGTTACATGTTAACTTGTTTTTTTTAATGGCACAAGATGGGGGGAGGGGGCTTCGTCAGACGAACGAAAGGTAATCCTGAAATTACTGATGCATATACATGTGATGGGTATGAGATTGTAACAGCATGGTTATCTCATGGTTATCACTCTCCCACCATTTCAGGCTGAGACATCCTGTCTTTGAGCAGGCCAAAAGCCAGAAATCTTAAGCAGAAAATCACCATTCAGTGGTGAAGTGGAGTTTAGCCTTCAAAAATGTATGCCACCATCCTTTCTTCAGTCTTTACAATTCCAAAGCAGCCTTTGTTGTTGCATTAGTCACCTTTGAAAAATTATACAGAGAAGCATGGCTGTGATTGTCAGTGGCAGCTCTGCACCTCTTGTAACAATACAGTACAGATTTCTTTCAGAGCTAAGTGCTCTAAAAGTATTGTAGGGTCTCTCCTTTGTCGCTCAGTATCTTGAGGCAGACAGGTTATTGTTAATGTTTGTGGTGCTTCATGTCAGTAACACATTGCATGATCTTTATCATCAGCAAAAAAAATACAGGAAATATTTTGCAGGTATCTCTAGTGCAGTGATAGTGAACCTTGGCACTCCAGCTGTTCTTGAACTTTAATTACCAGAAGCCCTGAGAGCCAAGGTTCACCATCACAGCTCTAGTGCAACATTCTGATCTTAAACTTTGATAATACTAAAAGAGAAAACAAAACCTCCTTTGCCACTTATAATTCGTAAGAAAATAAACATTTATGAAAAAATGCCTTTGAAAATGTTTTACAGGAGTTCATTTCGAAAGTGACCAAATATTCTACTCATTACATTGAAAAATAATGTTGCATTATTTAAAATGTACTTTAGTTATACCCTCATTTCACCAAAAGTAGTTTGTCGTTGTTCAGTCACACAGTCATATCTGACCTTTGTGACCTCCTGGACCACAGCACACCAGCATGCCAGGCCAAAAGAAATTAGTTCTTTCCAAAATCTGTATGATGCTAGTAATAGTAATGATAATACTGTAATAATAAATTCAGCCAGTACCTTGTTGTGCCACTCCATCTGGACAATAAGAATGATGTTATCATCAATGGCAGATTGTCACTAATTAAAGACTCCCTTCTTCAATTTTTGTTTTTACACAACTTTGTCTCATTGCATCCGAATTGCACACATCCGATAATTGAAAAAAGAACTCTTTGACTGGCGGCAGTCCAGTACTGATCATATCATCCCTTTTGTACAGGCAATGCAGGGTGACGGGAGACTGGTCAATATTGCTGAAGAATTATGATACTGATAACATTTAATTACATATTATTTTGATACCAAAACTTTTCCACTTTTTTCATAGTGAAATTGCTGATAATCCATATATGAGTTCAGTACCTGCAAATGCATTCCATGGACTGTGCAATGAATCCCTTATACTGTAAGTTGGTGTTCCTTTTTCATTTTGTTTGTTTCATCCATTGTGAAGTAAAGCCTCCATGTCCATAAGACTGTTGCTATAAATAGAAATAATATTAACAAAAATGTTGAAATGACTGTTATGCTTTTCTCAAATACCTATTTATTTCTAAATAGGTGGCTCAGTGGTTAAAAAGCTAGCCTTGTTAGCTGGAAGGCTGGCAAGTCAGCAGTTCGAACTCTGGGTACTGCATGACAGTTTGAGCATCTGTCTCTGTCCCAGCTCCTGCCAACCTAGCAGTTCAAAAGCAAGAAATTACAAGTAGATAAATAGGGACCACTTCAATAGGAAAAGATCTTGGGGACATGAAAGGAGCCTTATTCGGACATCCCCTGAGTGGAGTTTCTCCGGAAAAAATCCTTTCAACCCAAAATAATTTCTAATACACCAAGAATCATATAGAAATGTGGTTTTGTGGATATTTTCTTTTCTATCCACCCCTACAATGTGGGTCTTACATTGTAAGAAATATTTTGATTGAAGAAAACAGAACAGATTTTTAACAAGAAATTATAACAATAACAGACTTCATTAATTTGGCCTTCTCATAGAGCTAAAGTAATAAATAAATAAAGCCAAGAAATATTTGATAACAGACTACTGTCACTTTCCTCCCTTTGTTGTCTCTTCTTTGGATTTACTGTTCGAATAGCTAATTTTAGTAAACTTGCTTGTTCTTTTATACATTTTTAGTGCCTTATGAAATCATGCCAACAAATGTTAAGCCTTTGGTAAATCCTATTAATTCAGTGAGACTACTCTAATTGGGACTACCAACTGGATTCAACTCATACTATTAATGAAGTATAATGTAGATGGAATACACTAGTACCTCGGATAACGATGAGACTTGGTTCCACAAGTCTCATTGTTATCCGGTTTTTAACGTTGTGTGATGCATTGATCGCACAACGTTTTAAAAAGCCCTGTTTCCCTGGAGGCTGCAGCAAGCCAGAATGTCAGGATTTGAATCCTGACGTTTTGGCTTGCTGCAGCCTCCAGGGAGGTGGGGGAACTTTGGAAACAGCTTGGATCGGGTCTTCCAACCTCCCTGGAGCCAGCAGGGGGGTCAGTGAGCCCAAAATGGGTAAAAAAAAAAGTCCAGTTTTTTTAACCATTTTGGGCTCTCTGATTCGAATCCTGACATTTTGGCTTGTTGCAGCCTCCAGGAGGGTGGGGGAACTTCAAAATCAGTGTGATTCAGGTCTCCTGACCTCCCTGGAGCCGATGCGGCTATTTTTGAAGTTCCCCCACCCCCTCCTGGAGGCTGCAACAAGCCAAAACATCAGGATTCAAATCCTGATGTTTTGGCTTGTTACAGCCTCCAGGAGGGTGGGAGAACTTTGGAAACAGCTTGGATCGGGTCCTCCGACCTCCCTGGAGCCGGCAGGGGGGTCAGAGAGCATAAAATGGGTAAAAAATGGACTTTTTAACCCATTTCGGGCTCTCTGACCCCCCTGACTACTCCAGGGAGATCAGAGGACCCGATCTACAGCTGCAGGGTGGCTGGGAAAGCTGACGGGGACTTCCCGTCAGCTTCACTAGCCACCCACCCCTGCCTCCGCAGCTGCGGGGTGGCTTGGAAGCTGAACAGAGAACCCCGTTTAGCTTTCCAGCCACTCTGCTGGTATGAAATGACTGCATCGGATAACGCTAACAGATCGTTATCTGATGCAAAATTTCTTTGGAAATTTTGCATCGTTATCCGATTTTAGCGTTATCCGATACAGTCATTATCCGAGGTATTACTTGTACTGTGGAAGTGTCGTTCTTTTCATTCTGATGGAAAGAAAAGTATTGTATAACCAGAAATTACTCAAAGCTGTCTACAGATGAACCATATTTAATGGATATAACAAGGAAAAGTTAACTATTTTTGTTGGGCTGCAAACGATGAAGCATTTTCTTTCAAACAGAAGTCAGTACCATTGTACATTACATGAAGAAAATGATAACAGGGAAAAGATACGGTGTGTCCAAAATGAAATTCGTTTTTGTATAAAAAATTATCCCATGCAAAGCAAACTATGATTCCATTCTCATGAAGGGTTTGATCAAATAGGCATTTGTTCTTCTGTTTGGTGTACTGTATGGGTGAGTTGATCCACCTCACCACCACCCCAGTAATCAATCACATGATGTAATTGCAGTGGCAGACCAGTCCACTAACAGAAAGCCCCTACTCACATATTTTAAGCCCTTTTAAGGGGTTCTATGTTTTTGATGTGGGCAGTGTGTTATCTTCTTCAAGTGCCGTATCTGTTCCAGATATTGGCTGTCATCATGGCGATAGTCTTCCTGTTCTTAACTCCTTGGAACAGTTCTTCTGAGGACATGCCACACCAGTCTCTCAGGTTCTTCAGCCATGAAGTCTGTCTATGTCTAGGGCCTCTCTTCCTAGGGACCTTTCCTTGGAGAGTGAGTTGAAGTATTCTATATTTTATGTTGTTCCTCAAGATACAGCCAAGGTAATGGAGCTTTCTTTGCTTGATCCATTTGGCTTTATCCATTTGGCACAATACCTCTATGTTAGTCGCATGGTCAACCCATGATATCAATAGCAGCCATCTGTTGATCCACATTTCAAAAGCTTCAATTTTCTTTTTAGATGCTTTAGTCAATATCCAAGCTTCAACTCCATATAGCAACACTGGGAATACATAACATATCTCTATTCAGATCTTTGTAGAGAGAGTTAGATCTCTACTGCATAACAAATGTCACATTTTCATGAAGGTGGATCTTGCTTTTTCTATTTTTATTTTAATCTTTACTTCGGGATCCCAATTTTTATTTAACATACTCCCCAAATAGACAATTTTATCCACTCTTTCGATTTCTTGTGTTTCTGCCATTAGCTTCCCATGAGTTGATGTTTGGCTTATAACCAGATATTTTGTCTTCTTGGTCTTGAAATCCAAACTATAGTCTGTGCATAAAGCTCTTAACTCAATCCAGCATCAACTAAAGATCTGGAAGGTTTATGGCCAACAACATTGTGTCATCACCATGTCGGATGTTATTCAGGTATTCCCCATTAATTTTAATGCCCATGTTTAAATCAGATAGTGCTTCTGAAAAAATACTCTCCAAATATATGTTAAACAGTGTCGGGGATAACAAACAACCTTGTTGCACACCTCTGCAAATTTGAACCTGCTCTGTCAGCTGCTCTTCCACTCTGACTTGAGCTGTCTGATTCCAATAAAGGTTGGTGATGATTATGATATCTCTATCATCTACAGTGAAACCTCAGTTAACATAATTAATGTGTTCTCTGGGACGTTTCTTACAGCAAAAATTACTACACTGTAACCAAATTTCCCATAGGAATGAATTGAAAATCAAAATACTTTAACCGAATATGTGTTTTCCCATAGGAATGCATTGAAAGCCAATTAATCTGTTCCAAAAAAAATCTGTAAAACAAGCCAGTATTTTCTATGGATTTCCTTTTGTTATGCAGTTTTTATGTTAACCAAGCCATATGTTAACCAAGGTTCCACTGTACCTATTTTCTTCAGTGCAATGATTTTCTCATGCTGCCGTCTGTCAAAGGCTTTTGCCTAATTTATAAAACATGCATGCACATCACATCTCATGTCTCTACATCTTTGTATGAGGACCTGATTGTAAACAGTGCCTTTCTGGTATCCATAGGATTCTGGAAGCTAAATTGTGTTTAACCTGTGCATTCTTTGCTCTTGTTATAAATTCTACTATGGATGATTTTCAAGAAGACCTTAAGAGCATGACTCATGAGGCTAACCATCCTGTAGTCCTCACAGGACTTTGCGTTTGGTTTCTTTGGCAGTGTAACAATGGTTAATAGCAGCCAATCGCTTGAAAGGATCCATGTGTTATAAATGGTGTTAATAAGGTCAATCAATTCTTTGATGTTAACTTTGGACAGAAGTTTCAAAATTTCTACTGGGATGTCAACTGGCCTCTTGCTTTCCCATCTTTGGATCTTTGTAAAGTTATTACAACCTCATTCTCCAGTATTTGTGGTCCAGTATTGCCATTTATGACAGGCTATTCACCTATTTCATCACTAAACAGGTATCCTATTTATTTTTCCATACATTGATCTTATCATTTATTTTCCCCACAAGATTCCCATCCTTGTCCTTTAACAATGCATGTGTCTTATGTTGTCTTCTACCAGTAACTTCCCTGATCTTTTTATGTATGTTGAAAAAAGCATGGCTATTTTCAGTATTCCACTATCTCAGCACATGTGTCAGCCATATAAGCTTCCTTTGCAGCTCTTATTTTGCATCTAATCATCCACTTGAGATCATTGGTTGGTTTTATTTTTTAAGCAAAGTGAACATTCAGAGAAAATTCTGCTCTTTAAGCGAGTTACTCTTTAAGCAAGGCACTTTTTATACAAGGTTTGACTGTATCTGGGTAACTTCTGAATAGAATCTAAGTGACATATTATACTATGGGATTTGATGAAGAAATATAAACTATGACATTAAGTCTAAAACATAACAGCAATTAATAATGTTATTCTTGTTTACAGAAAACTCTATAATAATGGTTTTACCAGGATAGAAGCCCATGCATTCAATGGAACAAAGTTAGATTCTGTGTAAGTAAATAACAATATTTAGCATTTGTTTACCACTTTGGGGCATTGAAAGGATCTCACATATATCATATAGCTTTTATGTTTACAATAAACTTTAAAATAGTCAGAATTATTATTACAGTTATAGATAGAGGAAATAAGGCTTAGCAAAAGAATGGATTGCCTAAGGCCATTGATGGAAGAGGTGAAATTTGAACAATTTCCTGAACCATCGCTCAGTCTCTTAGCCACCATGGGATATTAGCTCCTTTTCCAGCTAGCGTAGAGTGCATCTAGCAGTATAGTGAAGTTGCTGAAAAATAAAATTACCTATGATATGTTGTTTTGAGGCAAAGCCTCTTCCCATCTTTTGGGGGGCTGCCAAGGGGTCTTTTTACTTCTCTGGGATAACACTGTGGTAACACAGTGATTGCTGCTGTCCAACACCCGTCTGTCATTCGAGAAATTTGTCCAGCCCAGTTCAAATAGTAATACAGTACAACCCTGGGTTACGACGGAGGTCCATTCCAACAGCTTCCGTTGTAAGCTGAAAAAAAATGTAAGCTGAAACATCCATAGGGATGCTTTGAAAAATTTAAAAATGGTCCTGAATTGATTGTTGTAAATAAAAAAAATACATTAAAATTTGTAAACCGGGACAGCATTTCCATGGGATTTGCCGTTGTAAACCACAGTAGCAGTAGTGATTTCATTTTAAGAACTCAGATAGACCTCCATTACAATTTCATTTATTTTAGTGCAGTAGTGATTTCCATAAAACAATCTGAGAGGAAATGTAAAAAAATTATTGAAATAAATAAAATATTGCAGCAGAGAACACAGATTCCAGACTGCAGTGGCTCAAGTGGCTAAGACACTGACTGGAAGATGGGAGGTCAGCAGTTCAATTCCTGAGTACTGTCCCATATCCTGCCAACCTAGCAGTTTGAAATCAAGAAATTGCATGTAGATTAATAGGGACCACTTCAGTGGGAAGGTAAACAGCATTCCGTGCACTCTGGTGTCTAGTCATGCCTGCCACATGACCACGGAAACATCTGCAGAAGCAGACAGTGCTGGCTCTTCGGTTTTGAAACAGAGATGAGTGGTCTTGAATATATCTCCTGGTGCCAACTGTTTACTAATTAGCAATAAAAGAACACAAGAAGTTGAGGGGACAAACACATTACACACTTGAAATGCATAGGAGATATCTCCATATATACAGGTATTCAAAATTAAATATGTCTTCAGAAAAAGATGAGTTCAAAATTATTTACTGATAAACATAAAATCTATCTGTAAGTCAGGCTCTACCGTATTTTTGGACCATAAGACGCAAGAGTGGTGGGGATGAGGGTGCGTCTTATGGTATGAAAAATATGGTAGATGACTGCAAGCAGAATTCATCTAATGCAGTGATGGTTTTTCTGGCTCCTCCTTTCTTTTGCAATTGCTAGTTGCAGCTGAAAAGCAACCCTTAAGGAGGAGAGGGTCCTGCAAAACATTGTGGTGTATTTTGAGCCATTAGCTGAAGCTGAAAACAGGGATAAAGAAGTGTTTTCAGAAACAGGGAAATCCCAGCTAAATCCCTAAAATTGTTATTGTGGAACAGGCTATCTGCAGTCTGCTTCTGATTTAACAATCTCTTCTTATGTTGCCAGGAAATCTTGGAATGAGAGAAAGAAATCATTTGATGCCTAATTTATAGCTCATTTACTGCAGGGACAGGGAATGTGTGGCTCTTCAGATATTGCTGACTGGCAACTCCCATTTTCTCACACTATTGGACATGCTGACCAGGGCCCAAGTCCAACAACATTGCTAATTCAGCACGTGAAATTTTTGCTTCAATAAAATAGTATGTGCCCTGGTGGCACAGAGGTTAAACTGCTGTACTGTAGCCAAAACTGCTGACATTGTGAGTTCAATCTTGACAAAGTTCAAGGTTGACTCAGCCTTCCGTCCTTCCACAGTCGATAAAATAAGTCCCCAACATATTGGAGGCAAGATGCTAAATACCTTGTGAACCGCCCAGAGAGTGCGCTAAGCGCTATGGACCAGTATATATAAGTGTATTTGCTGTTGCTGTGTGGGAGATGGGGGAGGGTTTCCTGCTCCAGGTAAAGGACAGGAAATCAATTTTCATTTTCAAAAGCTGACCTTCCAAATATTTTTGAATAGAAAGAGCAAACTTTCACAAGACGTAAAAATTTAGCTTAAAAGTGCTTATAATTTTATTATCCGGGGACTGTTGACGAGGAATAAGTTGACAACTGCAATATTTAATCATTTCTGCATCTGAATTGGAGCATGTTGTCCACTGCTATAATGGTAAATGTATGCTCTGCATGGTACTGTGATAATAAATAGATTTTGTGTCAGAAATTACTTTGGGTTGAAATTATTTTTGCTGGAGAAATTCTGCTCAGGGGATGCCTGAATGAAGCCCCTTTTATGTCCCCTAGATTTGTCATGCAGCACTTGGGTATCAAACGCTGACCTTGCAGTGTTCAAGCTCGGCATCTTAACCACCAAACCACCCAGGTGCTGCTGGTACTGTGATGATTTTCTGCTAAAGAAGCTCCCTCCAAAAATGTTTTAGGGCAGTGAAGGGTTGCCAAAAATTTTACGACCACACTGTGGGTGGGGCCAACATTTTGGGCGGAGCCAACCTCATGATGTCTTGAGCGGACCCAACGTCATGATGACATGAGCGGACCCAACATCATGATGTCATGGGCAGCGCCAACGTCATGATGTCATGACATTGTGGGCAGAGCCAAAGAAAAAATAAAAATAAAATAAATAAAAATAAAATAAAGACTCGGTACACATAAAAATAACATAAACACACACTACATAAAATACCCACCAGCTGAAACACAAAGAAAACAAACCCTAGTTTCTTACTTTTGTTGGGGTCAGGCCGTCAGGGACTCGGGGAGCAGCAGGTAGGTGGCGGTGGCGTGGCAGCATGGTGGTCAGGTCCGGTAGCATGCCACATGACCATGTGGCCAGGTCCGGTAGCATAGCCAGGCCCAACACAGCCAGGTGCCACCATGGGAGCAGCGTTGGCGGTTGCCACTGCTCCAAGGACGCTACTGCGTCCTTTCCAGGCAGCCAAAAATGGCTGCTCAGAAGTGCGCATGCATCAAAATACCATTTGACGCATGTGCACTTCTATTTTTCAGTGTACATGCATCAAATGGAGTTTTGACGCACGTGCACTTCTGAGCAGCCATTTTGGGCTGCCCAGAAAAGACATCCGGAGGGCGGCCGGAGAAGTGACCAAACCGGTCCCCTGGGGGTTTACTACCCTCCCCCCCCCCACTGGTGATCCCCCCCAGATTTCTGCTAATGATTCGGCCGAACCAGACTTTTAAAACCTTTTGTAGGAAAAAAAAATAAACACTTCATATATAACATTTCAAACAGTACTGCCAAATCTCATCCAAAAAATCTGATTTTATGTTCACTATAACTTTGTTTTCAAAAAGGAACAGATCCCCCTCCTCCCCGGCTTGTTTTTTTCCATCACCTGTAGAAACAAAGTATAATTTCATTTAACAGAACAGTCAAGACATGGTTACTCTTGTAAATTAAAGCAGACCAGGTTGCTGGCTGTATAACTTTAGCAGGAGAGTTAAACCAAACATTCAAGTAAATTTGTATCTTAGCAAATTGTGCCAAGCAAATAAAGAACAAATAAAATTGACTGTCTATAATTTGAAATATTCTGTTCTTCTCATGTTTCCAGAAGATTTTAATTTTTTAAAATACTGTATATATATAAATTTGGTGTTTTCAGCATCCGCCATAATAAACGAGCAAGAATAGATGATACTGTATCTGTATTAGTCCATTTAAAAATAAAATTAAAAGAATGCCAGATTTTGACCTATACTAGTTTTTTATCAAGCTGTGCTCCAATATATTCTGGATAGTGAAGGAGGAAAAACAGTTTTCCCAAAGTCCTGGCAGACACCTGTCCTAGTAGAATTTGAAATCTACATCCCTGATCTGTGTTTTCAGCCTGCATTATGGATTTTTCTTTTAAGAAATAGACCTAACACAAAAAGAGACTTAACACTTTCAATTTTTTTCTGCACCATTCACAATATATTAGTGCACAGCCTGATGACTAGTAAAGGCCAAAAGCTAGTGTTTTAATTTTAATTTGTAATTTAATTGTACTTCAGAATTTTCCCTAGGATTGTTATTTAAGGCTGACAGGTCTATAATTCCCCAATTCCTTCTTTCTTCCCATTTTGAAGATAGGGACAACATTTAGCCCTCCAGTAATCAGGCATTTCATCTATCCTCCATGATTTCTAGTAAATGGCAGATAGACAGTGGTCCCAAGAGCTTTTCAATCAGTTCCTTCAATATTCTTGGATGCAGTTCAAGGCCCTGGGGATTTGAACTCATTCAAAGTAACCAGATATTCCTTAACTACTGTATTTGTTTATCAATCTCAAGCTGCAATCCTGTCTCCTCCCTTCACATTCGCCCGGAGGGACTTAGACCTTTAGGAAAAGATTGGTTTGAAGTATGGTTGTGAGAGCTGGACCATTAGGAAAGCTGAGCGCAGAAGAATAGATGCCTTTGAGATGTGGTGTTGGAGGAGAGTTTTGAGAGTCCCCTGGACAGCGAGGAGAACAAATAGGTCAAATAGTAAAGATGAAGCTAAAGTACTTTGGACATCAAATGAGAAGAGAGGATTCGCTTGAGAAGGCCTTGATGCTGGGAAGGGCGAAGGGCAAAAGAAGAAGGGGGTGGCCCAAAATGAGATGGCTAGATGGTATTGTAGACACAATGGGCACAAAGCTGAACAAGTTGAGGAGGATGGTGGAGGACAGAAGTGCCTGGCGGACAGTGGTCCATGGGGTCACAAAGGGTCAGAATCGACTGTGCGACTGAACAACAACAAAAGGAATTGAGTACTTCTACCTTTTCTTTGTTGTCTGTTATCATTTTCCCATCCCCATTGTGTCAATGAGCCTTGGTTTCTTTTCTCTGTGTTTTGTTGCCAGTATATAAAGGAAATAGTGGGTTTATAAAGAATTGTATGGTTGAAGTGGAAGGTAGAGAACATGAAATGATGTTAAATGTTTCACATAGCCTTGTTGGTATATCATGTGGACAATTTACCACATCTGACAGTAATATTTTCTTTGCAGGTACCTTCATAAGAACAAATATCTAAGTGTTATTCATGAAGAAGCATTTTCTGGTGTTCAAAGTGGTCCGAGCCTCCTGTGAGTAGAGGTTGGGAAAGACACAATAAACTGTACCATTGTTATTTCATGCATCAACAATCATCTTCTGATACTTGTTCCAGATTTTTAAAACTATGATCTGTTAATAGTTTAAGGATATCCCAAACCTCTAAATTTTTAGGCACAAGCAGAAACCTCACTGCAGAGTGCATATGGTTCATTTCCTGATAAACAAAGTTGGATGCAATAGCGGAAAATTAATGATTCTTACAAAATCTTCTCAAATCAATGTCTACTTAGTAGTGTGCACATTTACATTGTGCATATGAATGAATTTACCTGTCATAGCTCTGAGGCAGAAAACTTTTGCAGTCTTACTGTTTTGCTAGCCTAGATTTCAGGTAAAGTAATTGCAACCTTATCCATGGAGGTGAGGGGGAAATACAGCATACAATAAATACATTTTGGGAGCTGAACAGCATGGAACATGTATAGCAGGGATAGGCAACATACAGCCCTTGGGCCGGATCCTGCCCAGGGTGCCAAATCAATTGGCCCACACCCTTGCTCTAGTTGCCACTGCTGCCAGAATCAGCCAGAGACTCATTTATGGCTGTTGTAAATGCCGTAAATGAGTCTGTGGCCGATGACAGCCGTAAATGAGTTCATGGCAGATGGCAGTGGCAGAGGTGGCTAGACCATCAACTGTCTGAGGGAGCGTGACTTCAAAAGGTTGGCAACCCCTAATGTATAGCCTCTGTATTTGAGGAAAGATAAATTGTTGTGCCTCATGTCTTTCAAAGGCTATAGCTTATATAGGTAAAGGTAAAGGTCACACTTGATCGAAATGCAGTCATATCCAACCCTAGGTTCTGTGCTCATCTCCATTTATAGCCAATGAGCCAATGCTGTTTATTCCTGCAGATGTTTCCATGGTCATGTGGCATGCGTGACTAGACACCGGAATACATGGAACACTGTTTACCTTCCCACCAAAATGGTACCTATTTATCTACTTGCAATTTCTTGCTTTTGAACAGCTAGTTTGGCAGGAACTGGGACAGAGTCAGGAGCTCACTATGTCGTGCAGCACTCAGGTCTCGAACTGTTGATCTGCTGATCTTCCAGTCATCAAGTTCAGCATCTTAACCACTAAGCCAACACAGTCCCTTATTTATTTATTTATTTATTTATTTATTATTTGTACTTACTACCCCGCTCCAATCGGGCAAGCCCGACTCTGAGCGGCTTACAGACTAAAATATCAATATCCTAGACTTGATGTTAAAACTTTAAAAAATTCATAAAAGCATAAAAAATCACACCAGATGAACCGAAGGGTGGCTGTCACTAGATCAGCCACCCTATATGAGACCCCACGACCCTATGTCCCCACACTTGCTCAGCCAGCCATGTTTTTAAACCTTTCCGGAAGGGTAGGAGCTCTGTCTGTAGGCGCAGTTCGATTGGCAGGAGGTTCCAAAGGGCTGGGGCGGACACGGAGAAGGCCCTCCTCCTAGTACTGGAGAGGTGTGCCTCTCTAGCTGATGGAACAACAAGAGAGCCCCTCCGGTCCGCCCTGGTGGGGCGGACAGATGTTCTCAGGGTGACGCGGTCTCTTAGGTATCCTGGCCCACTACCATATAGGACTTTAAAGGTAATAACCAGCACCTTGAATTGCACCCGGAGGCAAACTGGCAACCAATGCAGCTCCCGAAGCAGCGACGTAGCACGAGCATAACGCCCGCGCCCTGTCACTACTCGGGCCGCCGCATTTTGGACCAGCTGGAGTCTCCGAATGGTCACCTTACAGTTTATATACTTTTTGACAATTAAAAATCATATTGTTTTTCCATGTAAGACCAAAGTCCACTAAGTAAGTGGTCTCCTACATGTTTCCTAGGACAAAAGAAGAAATAGGGGAAAGACTCAGAGGGCCATAGCCAGAGGAGGAGCAGGGGGGGCAAAAACCCTCCTGAGCTAACACCCCGCCCCACCCCGGGATGCCAATGGTGTGTGTGTGTGTGTGTGTGTGTGTGTGTGTGTGTGTGTGTGTGTGTGTGTGTGTGTGTGTGTGTGTGTGTGTGTGTGTGTGTGTGTGTGTGTGTGTGTGTGTGTGTGTTTTACATTGTTGCCACTCCTGACAATTTTTTTGCACCCCCCTCCCCCCCAAAAAATCTAGAATCCTGGCTACGGCCCTGAGACTCAGCATTTTAATTAGTTCTTCAAATAAATCAATTTGCTTTTATTGCATGTATTAACTATACAAATTGATACTGGCCATCGTTATTTTTTAAATAAAAAGAAGCTTGAACTTGTAAAGCACAACTAACATATTTTTCTCTCATTCATTCCAATGTACTGGAAAGGGTGGCAATATTCCTTTCTCTCCCTTTCTTTCTTTGGCTGTCGTTCAATGTCTTTGCATCACAGTACACAAATAATTACTTGTAACTGGAAGATGGTATGCTGGACTTTCACCTATAGAAGGGTTCCCCAACCTTTGGGTTTTGGACTTCAATTCCCATAAGCTTAAATCAGTACATTGGCTGATCAGTGCTTTGGGGAATTGATTGAGGCTTCTGGTAATTGAAGTCTAAGAACCAAAGGTTGGGAAACACTGACCTACAGGGATAAGGTTGTGGTTACTGTACCTAAAATCTAGGCTAGCAAAACAACAAGACTGTGAAAGATTTCTGCCTAAGAGTTATGATAGCTAATCCCTGGGAAATGATATTGGGACTGGCAAATTGCTTTATGTTACTGCAGTTATGTGCATTCACTGTCATTCAAAAAGCCAAGGGGTCTGATTTTGATCCACTGAGGGGATCACTAGGTGAGACAGCAGTTCCATACCTAGAAGCAACACACTTTCTAAAGTTGCCCCAAATCTCATTTGCAACTTGGGTTGCTTTTGTTCTGTACCTGGTCAGTTGGGAAATATCATGTGCTACTTTTAGGGGATTTTGAAGCTTATTGATGGGTCCTAACCAAAGAGTGCTTACTAGTGGCTCCTCATCATTCTGGACAGAAATGAGAAATGGTGTATTGCAAGGCTTTTTCCAAGATCTATTGGTGTATAAAATCTTTATAAACAACTTAGTTGACGGTATGAAAAGGATTCACATAAAATATACAGACACCAAACTGGCAGGGTACTAATATTTCAGAAAACAGAATCAAGATTCCGGACTGGAAAACTTTAAAAAAAGAAAGAAACAACTTTTCGACATGGAAAAATATAAAGCTCTGCATTCATGCAGGAAAAATGCATAAAAATAGAATAGGTGGCAGCTGACATGGCATTATTAGATCTGAAAAGGATCTAAGGATCTTGGTAAATGATAAGCTAAATAGGAATCAACATATGCATCAACCAAAGTGTAGCATTCAGATCAAGGCAAGATATAGTACCACTCTGTTCTGTCAGAGTTTATATGGAATATTGTGTCCAGTTCTCGTCATTACAGATTAAAATGGGATATCAACAAACTGGAACATCTCAAGAGGAAGGCAATCAGGAGGGCCAAAAAGTATGAAAACCAAGCCTGTGAAGAAAACGGAAGTGGGTATGCATAGATTTTGGGAGGGGGGGATAGAGACTGAGTGCCAAAATTAACCATCTTTGTTTGAATAGGTACTGCAGTGTCTTAGTGGTTAAGACGTTGAACTTGATGACTGAAAGATTAGTAGTTCAGCAGTTCAAGACCTGAGTACTACACGATGGAGTGAGCGCCTATCTCTGTCCCATCTCCTGCCAACCTAGCAGTTTGAAAGCAAGAAATTGCAAGTAGATAAATAGGTACCACTTAAGAGGGAAAGGTAACAGCATTCCATGCACTCCAGTGTCTAGTCATGCCTGCCACATGTCCACGGAAATGTCTGCAGATGCAGTGATGCACTAGTATATTTATTTAGCGCCAAATAAGAGATGGATATGTAGCATAATACTATAGAGAGTTAGTATTACAAAGTAATTGAATTACAAATGACGTTTAAATCTCACTTCCACCATGAACTCCCTAGAGAACTTTAAACAAGTCACTGACTGCAATCAAATATTGTTTTCTTCATTTTCCCTTGTTCTTTTTGAAACATTCCACTGGTTTGCTAAATCAAAGTTTGCCACAATGCCCAATTTGACAGACTAGTTAAGCAATTCTGCAAAATTGCAAACCTCCCTGGTTGGGAGAACCACAGTTTACTGTTCCAGAAGTTACATTGATTTAAGAGAAATTCAAGTGCAAGAAAGTAGAAGTGAGCACCAATAGCCTCAGTTCCCTATCTGAAATGTAAGGATAAGAATACTGCTCTCCAGTTTCATTGTAATGTTTATGGGAAGATAATTTATCAGAAGAATTTTGTGCACTCAGCATCTAAAGACTGGTACTGGTGGTGTTAATAATAGCAGACATTGATAGTGTGGTTCTATGCCATTCCTGATTCATGAAGCAGTGTAAAGAAAACTGATCTCTTCAATTTTCCTTTATTTTTATCTATACATAATCCGCAGTGATGTATCACGGACAGGTATCACTACCCTTCCAGCAAGAGGACTGGAAAATCTTAAAGAACTGATAGCTCAAAATACATGGACCCTGAAGAAATTCCCCCCAATAAAGACATTTCCATATCTAATTCATGCAGCACTCTCATACCCAAGTCACTGCTGTGCTTTCAAGAACTGGAAAAAAGCCAAGGGGTAAGTGTTAAATTTTAAATTACAATTTAAACATTTTTGACCTGGAGTATCTGAAGAGCCATCTTCTTTCACTCGCACCTATCTTCTGACTGATGTCATCTTATTATGTCCTTCATCAGCTATTTTTACTTTTAGAAGTACAGCAGGTATCTACTAGTGGGATGCTCTTTGATGTAGTGGCAGTTAAATTATTATTATTTTGGCATCAAGACACATCCTTTCTATACTCTCTTCTACACTTAATTAACTCACTAAATTATATGAATCTTAATGTGTAGAATTATTTAATTAAAATGTACATGTGATACTTAAAGAAGGCCTGGATGTTAAATTTGGATTCAGAGCTAAAGTTTTTCATTTTTCAGGAATAACATTCCTATATGTGGGACCTGATGAATAGTTTTTTTATTTCCTCTTTTTCTTTGCTCAAAATTTATCCTATGGAAAATTCTTCCTCTATGTTCCTTTAGAATTCTGGAATCCTTGTTGTGCAACCAAACTAACAATTACAACTTACGCAAGAGACGATCTTCCGATGCCTTCAGAGGTCCCTTTTACCAAGATTATGTGGAAGATTATTCAGATCGGACTGATGCAGTATATGAGGAAAATACAAAACTTAAGGATGTGTATGAAAATCCTCATTATTATGTCTTTTTTGAAGAGCATGACAGTAGAGAATTTGGGTTTGGCCAAGAGCTCAAGAATCCCCAAGAAGAAAGTATCACCACATTTGACAGCCATTATGACTACATAATCTGCACAGGTACTGATGATATTAGTTGCACTCCAGGACCTGATGAATTCAACCCTTGTGAAGATGTAATGGGATATAAGTTCTTAAGGATTGTGGTGTGGTTTGTGAACTTGCTTTCCATTCTGGGCAATAGTTTTGTTCTTTTTATTCTGCTCACTAGCCATTACAAGTTGACTGTCCCACGCTTTCTGATGTGTAACTTAGCCTTTGCTGACTTTTGTATGGGATTATACCTCCTCATGATCGCTTCAGTGGATCTTTACACCCGCTCAGAGTATTACAACCATGCCATTGATTGGCAAACTGGGCCTTTTTGTAGCACAGCTGGGTTTTTCACTGTCTTTGCTAGTGAACTGTCTGTCTTTACCTTGACTGCAATCACTCTGGAACGTTGGTATGCTATTACCTTTGCTATGCGCTTGGACAAGAAAATCCATCTCTGGCACGCTTCTGTTGTCATGCTTGTTGGTTGGCTTGTGTGTTTCCTTCTTGCTCTTTTACCATTGGTTGGGGTCAGCAGTTATGGAAAAGTCAGTATTTGTCTTCCCATGGATACTGAAACACCCTTGGATCAAGCATACATTACAATTGTTTTGTTGCTGAATATCATTGCTTTCATTGTCATTTGTGCCTGTTACATCAAAATCTATATCACTGTGCGGAACCCTCAGTATAAATCGGGGGATAAAGACACCATTATCGCCAAAAGGATGGCTGTGCTGATATTTACTGACTTCCTGTGCATGGCACCAATCTCATTTTATGCTTTATCTGCTGTTATGAACAAACCATTGATAACAGTCAGTAACTCAAAAATCCTGCTTGTCTTGTTTTATCCACTTAACTCTTGTGCTAACCCATTCCTTTATGCTATCTTTACCAAAGCTTTCCAAAGAGATGTTTTTATCTTGCTCAGCAAGTTTGGATTATGTGAACACCAGGCTCAGGTCTACAGGGGCCAAACAGTCTCCCCCAAGAACAGTAGTGGCTCTTACAGTCAGAAGGGCAGCCGGGGAATGGGTCAGAACCTTACAAATCTTCAAAGCAATCCTCATAGCTCTTCTGGAGAATACTACCCAGCAGTCCTTCTGCATACACAAGGAACCATGGAAAATAGTAAACTGACTGTGTTATAGCACTTAGATCCTTAAAGTGTGGTCTGGTTAATAAAAGGCTAGCCAGGAATTCTGTCAATACAATGTCATAACAAGATTTCTTCTAATATGCAAAATAGACTTTTTAGGAAATATATTATTATTGTGAGTCTTTAATCTATGGGAATATCAGAATATTCCTGTTGAATATGACCAACATATGGTTTCCTGAATGCTCAGTCAAGGTTTCTCAAGAACCTGTAGTTATTATTAGTCTAATCCTTTGTCAATTTATCAAAACCAATTTTTAAGCCACCCATATTGGTGATCATCATTAAATGTGGGAAATAATTCCATATATTGTATGAAGACACAGTGCCTGCCTATAGCAGTTTTGGACCAGTATGGCCTGGGTTATATAGGGTCTCTGGAGGTTAAGTAGAGGAGCAATATGCTGTTTGATGTGCTTCACAGATTCCAAACAGCATATTGTTCCTCAAGTGATGCATCAGTCAACTAAACAGTTCCCCTGCTCCTCCGCAGAAGAAACAAGGATTTATCTTACCAGCTCAAGAACAAGTTTTGCCAACAAATTTCATGAAAACAAAAATACAGCACCTAGCCAACAATAGCAATTGCCATCTTTGTAATGAAAAGGATGAAACATTAGATCATCCAGTCAGCAGATGCAGCAAAATTTTACAGACTGATTATTTGCAATGCCATGACAGGGTTGCAAAAACTATGAATTGGAAACCTTTCTAGAAGTTTGGATTTGAATGCAGTAAAAATCATTGGGAACATCAGGTAGAGAAAGTTATAGAAAATGAGTGTCAAGATCCTGTGGGACTTTCAAATTTAAAGAGATAGACATCTGACTTACAACTGTTAATTTTACACCAGTCCTTGACCGTGAATCAAATGGTAGATTTGTACCCAATAATAATAATAATAATAATAATAATAATAATAATAATAATAATAATAATAATAATAATAATAATAATAATAATAATAATAATAATAATAATAACACACTTTTCAAGGTGGTTCACTTATATCTTTGAGCACTATCACCTTTGCTATTTGTGATATCAATGATACCACTGACAACGATTCTAAAATAGAACAAACTGTGGGTATGAATTGGCTAGGAAAGGACTGAAGATTTCACATTTGCTCTATATGGGCAATCTAAAATTGTTTGGAAAGACAAGAGCTGAATTAAATACTTGGCTTGAAAGTACAAAGAAATTAAGTAAAGACATCAGAATGCAATTTGGAATTGACAAGTGCACAGCAATTACTGTTAAGGCAGGCAAAATTGTCAAAGGTGATAGATTTGAGTAGATAATGAAGAATGTATCAAAGCAGAAGAGGAATATAAGTACCTGGGAGTTTTGGAAGCTTCTGCTCTGCTATACAACCAAGTCAAAAGAGCTACTTCTACAAAATATATAAAGCGGGTCAGGAAAATCTTGAGGTCAAAACTGAATAGAGGCAATATCATAAAGGCAATTAATACATTGCCTGTTATACGATGCCTGTTATTCAATATTCAGTTGGAACAATTGACTGGATCCAAATGGAATTAAACAACCTAAACCAGGGATGGCCAACCTTGGTGCTCAAGAAGTTTTTGGACTTCACTTACCAGAAATTCAAATCAGCACTCGTGCTGGTCAGGGCCTCTGGGAATTGAAGACCAAGAACATCTGGATCACTAAGTTTGGCCATTCTTGAGCTAGACCAAAAAAACAAGGAGGCTAATGATTATGCATCATGCCCTGCACCCAAAAAGTGACAATGATTGCTTGTATTTACCAAAAGCTGAGGGTGGTAGAGGATATTAGTGTAAATAAATAAATAAATAAATAAACTCGGCACACATACAGAAAAGTGCAGTGTCTGTGATTTCACTACCTTTCTACTTCTGCAGGATCATGCGTCTGAAGGAGAGCTCTGCAACCCATGGAGATTTACCATACAATTCAGGAATCTTTCTTTCTAGGTCTTGATTCATGTGTTGAGCCCCTACAAATAGCCCTTCCTCTTCAGAATTCTCATCCTCCACATAGAGAGGTGCAATGGAGATTACAATAGAGGAGGCAGGGTTAAAAAGTTCTCTCCTGCCCATGATGAGTTTACTCTCATGTATAACATCTCAGTAAGACTTATACGTTGGAGCACATGAAAGCATGTCATGTTGACTTCTAACACCAGTCCCACATAATATTCACTGTTTGCTTACTCTGGGATGCTCTGAACATTATGCTGCTATCATTATTTATGAAACTGGGGGCTCATGAAAGCGCAGGATATAAAATGGACATGTAGAATGCATAACCCTGCAGATGTTTTTGGGTAGAAGTGTCATTTTCTCTCAACATTGTCCAGTTTGGGTAAGCTTATGGAAGCAGGAGTCCAGTAATGGCCAGAGAGCCATAAAATTTCCTCCCTGAAAGAGAGAAATAATTATTTACAACTAAATCAATAATAAGCTCTAAAGAAAACAATTTTAGTAATATGTGACTAAAAATACTATTGTTACTATTTCATTCATTTTAGTGGGCCTCTTTTAAGCAGGGCTAATGTTAGCTTTAGCTTTTATAGATTACTCTTCTAAAGTATCTATAATAGCATAGATTTAGAATGTAATAGCATGGATTAAGAACATAATAAAAAAAACCATCATCCATTAAATGCAACCATAAAACATTTCCAAAAGCTATAAGAAGGTGGTAAAATGAAAGAACACTTTAGAAAGAAAGCAGTCTATCAGTTTAATTATTTTCAGGTTTTGGCAAAAAGCATGCAATTAAAGTATTGCTGAATCATAGCACAGAGAAGGGATAGTTTCTTGTGTTTCCTTGACAAATTTCTCAAGATGGCACTGCGAAAAGAACCTCTGTTGTGAAGTCTGTATAGAAGCATGAAATCCCTAAAGGAGTCTGGAATTGATGATCTTCCATTTGTATTTAACAGTTAATTATTTGGAACCACTGTAATACAAAAGGGGAAGAGATTATCAGTAGGCCCCTCTTCTAAATATCCCAGCTTGCTCACCAACCACACTATTATTTATCATATTTATTTATTATTTACCATATTTATCTTGTCTTTCTGTGTTGCTGCCCATAAGGATTGGATTTTTAAGGTAATGTTGCAAAGTGATTTTAACAAAAAAAATAATTAAAAATTACTTCCCCTGACCATTCAGAGACATAATAATAATTTTGTGTCAGAAATTATTCTGGGTTGAAAGGATTTTTGTTGGAGAAACTCCGCTCAGGGGATGCCCGAATGAGCCTCCTTTCATGTTCCCAAGATCTTTTCCCACTGAAGTGGTCACTATTTATCTACTTGAAATGCCTTGCTTTCAAACTGGTAGGTTGGCAGGAGCTGGGACAGAGATGGGTGCTCAAACTGTCATGCAGTACTCAGGTCTCAAACTACCAACTTGCTGGCCTTCCAGCTAACAAGGTGAGCTTCTTAACCATTGAACCATTGCAGCCTCTAGCATTACTGTTGGTATGGTAGAACAATTGAGAGACATTTCAGTGTCCAATACTGGGACTTTACACAGAAAGCAGCCTATTGAAAGATTCGGGGCTCAGTTTAACTAGTTCTCAGCAACTACACCTGCTGAGAAGGGTTCTAAAATAAGTTTTCAGGGGGAGGTTGGGGTGCTCCAGCATGCACACTGTGTGGATATCCATAACTAGGAGTGACTTCTAAGAACTCCAATGAGTAGGCTATAAGTCCTACCTGGACATGCTCTAAATCTCCTAACCAGCACCACCTCTCCCTCTACTATCTGTGCCTGTTACAACACTCACAACCACATCAACAACAAACACTTCTCAATGTGCCCCTGACCTAGTTACACTTGCCATTACCCTGGCTCAGAGGAGTAGGACCATTTACTTCCATATCAGTGACCCATCATCTCCTTCACCTGATGTTTCTTTGCTGAACCCCATAGTCAGTAATTCTATGTGTTTAGCATCTTCTCAAGATCTTAATCCCAGGACAGACCAGGTTCTTAGAATGGTCAGATCATTTTGAATCAATGTTCAACCTCCACAAGTTTAAATGACCCAATATTTGGTCATTTGCACCAACCAGCCTCCATACTGATGCTCCTACTACTACTAGCTCTATCATCCCTTATATAATAATTTTGGTCCAGATCCTCCTTTATCCCACCTACATATCAGAAAACAGAGCACTCTCACTGCATAAAAGAGGAAGAAGCTTTGTTCTTCTTTCAACACCATAAGCTTAGTTCAATTATTGTGGAGGCAGCTGAGACCATAAAGGTAAAGGTAAAGCCAGCCGTATCCGACTCTAGGATTCAGTGCTTATCTCTGTTTCAAAGCCGAAGTGCCAGTGCTGTCTGCTTCTGCAGATGTTTCTGTAGTCTTGTGGCAGGCATTACTAGACACTGGAGCACACAGAACGCTGTTTACCTTCCCACCAAAGTGGTTCCTATTTATCTACTTGCAATTTCTTGCTTTTGAACTGCTAGGTTGGCAGGAGCTGGGACAAAAATGGGAGCTCATTCCGTCCTGCAGTATTTGAGTATCGAACTGCTGACCTGCCACATTCCAGTCAGTGTCTTAGCCACTTGAGCCACTACAGTCCCCAGCTGAGACCATAGGAAAGCACAAAACTTTTTGTGCCATCTGTCATCTTTGCCCTCCATCACCACAGACCGGTGGGTTCTAACTGTTATCTAGGAAGAATATACCATCAAATTTGAGACTGTCCCTCCTGTTGAACATTTTGCTCTACCATACCAACATTAATGCTATAGGAAACGATTTCTTCCCTACAGAGCAAGAAGGCAATCAAATGCAGCTCTTGACAGTGTCCCAGTATGGGATTCCCCCCCTAGTATTTCACAGTGCCTAGTCATGACAATGGTTTCAGACTCATCTTAGACCTTTAGAATCTCAAAATGTTAATCCATCCCAGAATGGTAGCCCTCATTTTCATTTTTCTGCTCCTTCATCAAGAGGACTGGTTCACATTCATCTAACTAAAGAATCCAAATTTGCTACCCCCATACTGTTTAACATATATACTAATGATCAACCACTTCTGGAACCCACTAGGAGCTTTCTTTATGCCAACGACCTGGCAATTGCCACACAGTGCACAACCTTTGAGGCTGTTGAGAAAAAACTTACTGAGACTTTGAATTTAATGGCTATACAGTTGTACCTCACTTAAAGAGCATAATGCGTTCCACAGGATTGCTTTTTAAGCGAGTTTGCTCTTTAAACAAAACACCATTGAAAGTGACCAATGGGGGGGCACGATTGTGAACCCCGATTTATTTGTTAAGCAAGTTTTTGGTTAGTTTTATTTGTTAAGCGAAGCGAGAATGCAGAGACAATTCTGCTCTTTAAACGAGTTACTCTTTAAGTGAGGTGCTCTTTATGCGAGGTTTGACTGTATATTATAGGGATAACCAACTGAAGCCAAACTGCCTAAAATCTCAACTCTATGCTTTACATTTGAAAAACCACGAGGCATCAAGAAGCCTGCAGGTGACTTGTAATGGCACCAAGCTCGAACATTGTGTCACCCCCAAATAACTGGGAGTTACCCTCACTTTCAAGACCCACAGCCTTCATACCAAACAGAAGGTTTTTGCCAGGAACAATATTTTGAGGATAATAACAGGCACAGGTTGGGGTGCCCAACCACACACATTAAAAACTTTTGTGTTAGCTTGATGTTACTGTGCAGGACAGTATGCTAGTCCGGTGTGATGCAGATCAAAGCATGCAGGGCAGGTGGATGTGGACCTAAATGAAACAGCAAGACTGGTCACAGGATGCCTAAAACCAACCCCAATACAAAAAGTGCATTACTTAGCTGGCATCTCTCCATCAAAATTCCATCCAGAAAGTGCTGCTCAGAAAGAGTGAGTAAAAACAAGATCCTTGGAAACACACCTGCTATTTGATCACCAACCACCAAAGCAGAGACTGAAATCAAGGCATAGCTTCTTCATAACTTCTGCCCCTCCAAACAACCAGCCCCCACAGACCTCCTCAGAACCATAGAAGGCTAGCAAGGAGCGACCAGATAAATGGGCAGCCACATGACTCTCTACCACCTGGCCAAGAACAACCATGGCCTGTGTGGAAAGCTTTAAATAGACTGCATGCAGGGGTAGGAAGATCAAGGGCTAATGTGAGAAAGCGGGGTTTCTCTGTAGATGACAGCCTGTGTGAATGCGGAGAAGTACAAACTATTTCCCATATGATACAATGCACATGATGCCTCTCAACGTGCACTGAGGAGGACCTTACATTAGCAAAAGGAAATGCTAATGAAGTGGCCCGATAATGGACAGATGTCATCTAGCCCTTTTTAATACTATTTTTTTTTAGATGTGTTAATTTTAGTTTTGTATGTAATTATATGCTGGTAGTGCATCTGACACAAATAAAAAAGAACCATCAGAGCATCTCACCGAGGATTTCACCCTGGGATAAAGTCTAACAATTCAAAATCCTGTTATGGTGATGGTGCCAGAGATTTCCACCAAGTGCCTGACCACTGTGGTGGCATCTCTCAGGACTCAAGGTTTTGTAGTGTTCAACAATTAGTGGCTAGTGGTAGATTCTCAATGGTGTTTGAGGCAGCATACCTGCTTACACTTTTGTTCCTTCAGAAACTGGGCTTACAAGTCAATGAGGGAAAATCTCATCTTGTCCCTACATACAAAATCACTTACATAGGATCTCTCATAGGGTTTTCCTCCCTCTGAACAGAACTAAGTAGTTGGTAAAACTTACCTCCAAGATAATCCAGGATACACGATCCACTGCCTTTGTCATACAAAGATTTCTTGGTCTGATGGCATTGATCATGTCTGTGATTCCATTCACTCACCTATGTACTCACAGCTTGCAGCATCAGTTTATCAGCATTTTCAACCTCATTTGAGATTACATCTCTCTTCATCTTGCTCATAGAGGTCAAGCAACAGCTGACATGATTGTCATCAATTTCCAACACACACACACAAAGAAAGAGAAGCAAATGATACAGATGTTGACCTGGGATCTGTTTCTCTTTCAGAGGTTTTGATATACATCCCCCTTCCCATTTTTGTTAGGCATAATAGGCAGGTAGAACTGGATTGAGAAGATGTACATGGGTATATAGAGCTAGACTGGGGTATGTGTGTGTGCAGTGGCCCTGTAAACAGTTGGGAACTGAATTCATCATCCCTATGAGCTATGCCACCTATGGTTTATGAAAGTGGTAGTCCATTTAAACCTGGACAGCCATATATTACCCATCCATAGAATATATCTGACAGTATTCTGCTTAAAACAGATTTATTTGGGTAGTTGCCTTATAGAGCACATAATGTGTCATATTCCTGCCTCAAGCTCTTTCTCTCTGTGTATTTACAGTATACAATTTGATGTAATTTGGTGGATTTCTAAACAAAGTATAGAAAAGGACACATCTTTTTGGTAGTAAATAATTGGACATGTATTAAATATTTTCTTGTAAATAGTTATTAATACAGTTATATAGGTGTTGCTATTAAAAGGAAAATAATTATTACTGTTGTATGTTCAGGCACATTTTCTGGTTTTGTAATTTTTATTTGTATGTTGGTTGGAAGTACTGCATGCTGAATGGAAGTTGCAAAAACAACCCATCTACTTGATGAACTGTCCATCATACATCTGGCCATGCAACAGACATCTATCTGACCTAGTAAAGCTGTAGCTTCACCCGCAATTTTTGTTCCATGTGCAATAATCTCTATAGCAGTGATGGTGAACCTTTTAGAGAGTGAGTGTGCAAACTGCAACCCAAAACCTATTTGTTTATCACAAAGTGCCAATGCACCAACAGGAAAGGAAGGAAACACTGCTGGGTAGAAGGAGGAAGTGCTCCCATTGGGCTGTTGGACAGAGGGGTGGGGCTAACTCTGTGCTGGGGGAGGGAGGAAGACTCTCATTGGGTTGCTGGGCAAAGGGACGGGGCAAACTCTTTACTGGGGTGACTGCACAGGTGCCCGCAGAGAAGGCTCTGAGTGCCACCTCTAGCACACATGCCATAGGTTCGCCACCACTGCTCTATAGGGTACTGACTTAATGCTTAGCAAAAGTAATTACTATTAAATGAAAAACACAATTCAGTTCTGTTCATTTAGAGACCTTGATGTAAGTATGATTTAAACATAAACTACAATTCTCTCTTTATACCAATGTGGCTTTTTAAACATTCTCTATGTTTTTGTTCACTTCCAAGTGGTAGCATGAAATGTATATAAGCCAAGGGAGCAGAGAGTGTGCCAGTCATACTTGGCAACACAATGTCACAAGGCATGGCAGAATAAATAAAAATTAGCAGGTGTTCTTGTAAGGTTTGTGTAACCCATCACAGTGAATTGACAGAGCTCTGAAGCACATCTCTGTTGTACATACAGGGTACCCCCACTTTACAGATGGCTCTCTTACTGAAAACTAGCTTCAGGAGAAGAAATCCATTAGAAATGATGGACCACTTCAAGGGGGGCAATTGCCATATGGAACTTTTTTGGGGTTGTTCCAATGCTTCTCACAGCATCTCTGCTCCATTTTTGAAATTTTTAATCAGGTTTTGGCACTTTCAGAAGCATTTCCCGCAACCAGGAAGTGCTGAAATCCCCCCATCCCTTCATCACCTGTTCAGTGGGGACTTTCCCTGCAATTTCCAGGGCTGGCCACTAAATGGTGCTGTCAGAAATGTGCTGAATATGCATTGCAAAAAAAACAAAAAAACAAAAAACAGTTCCAGAACTCACTAAAAAGCCAAAAAAAGTATCCCCTCCGCTTAAAACTCTTTCCAAAGTACACTCTTGAATTTTTCACTGTGTTTTTGCCACTTTAGAAAGAGCTTCCTTGGCTCCTTTCAAACCTCCAGAATGGAAATATTGGTTTTCAATGCATTTCTTTGGGAATATGGAAAACGCATTTCTTTGCAATAAGGAAAACGCTGCGGAACGGATTCATTCCATAAAACGGGGGTTCACTGTACATTTAATTCTCATGAAAGAGGGCTAATGCAAGGGAGTTGCCCCGAAGGTTTCTACAGACACACCATCTCTTCAGCCATGTCACAGCCTAGAGGACAGTTGATGTCATATTATTATTATTATTATTATTATTATTATTATTATTATTATTATTATTATTATTATTATTATTATTATTATTATTATTATTATTATTATTATATTTAGACTTATATGCCGCTCTACTTGCCGAAGCAACTCAGCGGCTAACATAACATGGGCATCATATATTACAATATCAAATAAATACAACATAAGCATATACAGTCAGTAAATCTAACATAAAAATGAAAATGCATATAAAAAATAAAAAATCATATGGACAGTGCATAGTAGCCAATAACACAAGGCTTCCTTTTACAACATGCACTATAGAATCATAGACTCACTGAGTTGTAAGGGGTCTTTTAGGCCACTGAGTCCAACCCCTTGCTCAATGCATGAATCCAAATCAAAGCAGAAATGACAGATGGTTGTCCAATTATCTTTTGAATGCTTCTACTGTTGGAGTGCTCACAACCTCTCGAGGCAGTTGGTTCTACTGTCATACTGCTCTAGCTGTTAAGACATTTTTCCTAATATTCAACATGTATCTTGCTTCTTTTCATTTGAGCCCTTTATTATATGTCCTGCACTCTGGAATGACTGAGAACAGATCCTGCCCCTCCTCTTTATGCCGATCTATCATGTATTTGAAGAATGCAATCGCATTCCCTCTCATTTCCTTTTTTCAAGGCTAAACATGCCCAGTTCCTTCAGTTTTCCCTTTTATGGCTTGGTTTCCAGTACTATAATTATCTTTGTTGCACTTCTCTGTACCTGCTCTAATTTGTTTTCATCTTTCTTAAATATATATATGAATAAGGAGAAAAATATTCTAAGTTATTAGCCAAAATAATTTGAAAATGATGAGCCAAATATACAATGTCAAGGATTAAAAATGCAAAAGGCCAATTATTATTCATAATTCAAGACATAGTAATAACGATTAGACTTACACTTATTCAGTATGCTGCCCCATAGTGCTTAGTGCACTCTCTGGACAGTTTTTAAGTTAATTAGCATTCCATTCCCCCCCAACATGCTGAGTACTCATTTTATGAACCTTGATAAGATGGAAGGTTGTGTGAACTTTAATACCCATCAGCAATGGTGGGCAGTAACTGGTCTGCACCACCACCCTGGGAGGGAGTTGGTAACATTGGGTGGCCTTCAAGCAGGGGGTGGCAAAACTGGAGGCCTTTTGGGTGGGGTGGTAGTAAAATTGGGTGGCCAATTATCTAACATTACCACCAGTAAAGTCGGGGGGGGGGGCAATGAAAGTAATGAACACACAGCTTTGGAGCTTTCATAGGTTCCCAATTATATGTGGTGAGAGAACCAGGAGATGTTTTAATATTTGAAATATCACTGCTGCTGCTATCTGGAGTGTTAAGAAATCCCAGCAACAAGATTTTCAGATGACATGTTTACATAATCAGGATTTTTAAAAATTTCATGGGAATTTTTTATCAACTTACATTAAAAATTAAATTAATACTTATGTACAGCCTAGTTGTGACTGTGGTGGCTTAGTGATTAAGACACTGAAGTTGATGACTGGAAGGTCAGCAGGTCAAGACTTCAATACTACATGACAGAGTGAGCTTCCATCTCTGTCCCAGCTCCTGCAAACCTAGCACTTCAAAAGCAAGAAATTGCAAATAAATAGGTACCACTTTAGTGGGAAGGTAAACAGTGTTCCATGCACTCTGGTGTCTAGTCATGCCTGTCACATGTCCACAAAAATTTCTGCAGAAGCAGACAGCACTAGCTCTTTGACTATAAACAGAGATAAGCACTGTACCCTAGAGCTGGATACGACTGGCTTTTGAGCAAGGGCAATCCTTGTATATATGACAATCCTTGCCCTAACTCCCAAGGTAAATAGTATTCAGAGCAGTGGTGGGCTCCAAAAAAATTCTCTACCACACTGTGAGCATGGTATGGTGGGCGTAGCCAGGGGGAAAGCCCTGCGTTGCACCTGAAATAGGACTACAGTAATACCTCATATAACATTAGTATCGAATAACACGAAAATCGCATAACATTAAGGAATCTTGGGGGAAGAATTGCATCGGATAACATTAAGATCCTATGGGATGCTTCAGATAACAACCGCTAAAGCCTGTGTGGTTACAATGTATCTCTATGGATCCCATAGGATTTTAACATGCATCAGATAACACTAAAAATCGTATAACACCAAGACTTGTGGAAGCAGGTTTTAGTGTTATCTGAGGTTTTACTGTACTTTATTTCTAAACTTGGATAGGTGGGTCCAGGCAGAATTTCTGCTACCAGTTCTGGTGAACTGGTGCGAACCTGCTAATGCCCACCACTGATTCAGAGGGGTCTACTAGTCCCTTATTCTTATGGTGCTCTAGAACTGTGCAGCTTGGCCAAAGCTACTCAAGTTGGCTCTTCTCCTGGGAATCACATTGAGGTGTTGAACTTCTGACCTGGTACTCCAACTCACTGAGATATCTAGCTAGATCTAAACAACTTAGGTCCACATTATATTGGTCCAGATCAGTCAAGCTTTATTAAAAGTCACAAGATTTCAGGGTTTAACAAATTATTCATGAAATCTACAAACTCATATGGTACAAATGTTAAAGTAAATTGGAATTAGAGATGGCCCATTTGAATTAATAGAATTTATGGAGGAGTTGATTCACTAAAACTTCACTAATTCAACGGGGCCTGCTTCTTCCTCTGTGTCTAGGCCAGACATGAAACTGCCAAATGAAGGCACCTTTTGGTGAGTTCATTCTGCAGTTTATTTTCATCTGACCTAGTATGAGAAAAATTAGCCAGCAACACAAGATTGCTGTTACCTGGGTATGCCCGATTGTGGTTCAAGAATACCACAATCTTTGAGGAGGCTCTTTCTGTGTACCCCAATGTGCCTGCTTTGGTGCCCCTTTCTATGCTAAGCAATAGGATTTCAGCCAGTATAACATAACAGCTAACTAGTTTTTCAAGCATATCAGAAAACAAAAAGAAAAGGTAATAAAACAAAAATATTGTAGCACCTTAGAGACTAAGGGCAGTGGTCATGGCACCTGGAAATTAGCATCTCCATATAATATACCCTCAGGCAACCACTTCACAAGTTAAAAAAATTCCCTGTGCTGTGATGCAAAGTTTGTCCCGTCAGACACTGATGGCAATACTTTTGAAGGGCCATCATCACCTTCCTGGAACAGCAAGCAGTTAAGTGTTTTCACTCAGTGTGACACAGTAAGATATTTCCCCCCAAAATCACAGAGTGGGGGGAACTCAAAAGCGAAGTATAAATATGAAATCTCTCCAGGACAGCGTTTGCTGTTTGGCTCTTGGCCCTAGACTGAAAAGATGAGGGTGGGAATCCAGCTTTGCTGAAGTGCAGACTGAAGAGAAGAGGTCTGGATAGGAAACAGCCAGACATTCAAGGCCTGTGGGTACTTGACATAGAAAGAACTCCAACTGGATCAATGCCAAGGAGTCAGCTAGAACTGCAATCTGCTTCCAACAATTAGTTAGCCAGCCTGCTGGGAAACCAGAGGTAAAGTTATGCAAAAGAATAAGCCGTCCCCTGTAGCTTGTCATTTGGCCTCGGACATTAATCAGAAGGAATATGCTTGGTTGCAGGACTGATCAAGCTTGTAGCAATGTTCCTTATACTGTACAGTTACTGCTGCTGCTACTACTACTACTACTACTAATAATAACAACAGCAACAGCAACAGCAATTATTATTATTATTATTATTATTATTATTATTATTATTATTATTATTATTATTATTATTATTATTATTATTATTATTATTATTATTATTATTATTATTATTATTATTATTATTATTATTTCATGTCAGAAATTATTCTGGGTTGAAAGGATTTTTACAGAAGAAACTCTCCTCAGGAAATGCCCAAATGAGGCTCCTTTTATGTCCTCAAGAGCAGGGACACTGATGGGCGCTCAATCCATCATGCAGTACCCGGGTCTCGAACTGCTGACTTGCCAGCCTTCCAGCTAACAAGGTGAGCTTCTTAACCACTGAGCCACCACAGCCCCTTATACAGTTACAGTACTGTCACTCCCTCTATAGAAATACCTCCTCAATTGGATCCATAATGTGTGTTCTGTAGTGGGAGGCTCTGTTTACCCAAGGAGCCTTAGCCAAATGCTTGGATATCTACCTCAACACAAACAACACAAGCCGTCCATTTAGTAAGCTTTCTTGACTCTCTAAGAAGAGAGAGCGAACAGAGTTGCTATTGAAAGTAAGGTGCAAGGTATATTCTCTATGTCTAAATAAGGATCCACCCATCTTTCCTTTTTTAAATTATTTAATCAACATAGAAACAAAAAGGAACATGAAAAATGCATTCAAACAAATACAACACCAAAATTGATAAATAAAATAATGATACATCAAACACCAGTAGGGTTCCAACTATGGACCAGAGAACAAAATGATAATGGAGAACAAATGATATAATTTGGAGAAAAACTTGTGTTGGTGTACAGAGTGGTGTGCAGCAGCTAGCAAGAGGTGTGTGCCTGGCAAAGTTGACCACTCGTGTCAAAAATAGGCAGACAGTTCTTGGTATAAAGGTTGGTTTACTCAGGAAGTAAAAAGGTGCACGTATATACAGTGTAACACAAAGCAGAAATGTCCTCTCAGTTGAGCCCACTGAGACAGTTCAGTTGCTTATACAAAGTAATACCTCATATAACATTAGTATCGAATAACACGAAAATCGCATAACATCAAGGAATCTGGGGGGAAGAATTGCATCAGATAACATTAAGATCCTATGGGATGCTTCAGATAACAACCGCGAAAGCCTATGTGGTTACAATGTATCTCTATGGATCCCATAGAGGATCAGATAACACTAAAAATCATATAACACGAAGACTTGTGGAACCAGGTTTTAGTGTTATATGAGGTTTTACTGTATACAAGTCTATACCAGTCTATACAGTCCAGTCCAGTAGGGTAAGTACAAGCTGTAATCACAGACCAAGCAACAGAGTTCTACAGCTTCTGTCGTCCTGGTGGAGGCTTACCCAAAGTAGTCCTTCTCTGCTTGGCAGACACAGATGGCTTGTCAGGCAAAAGCCATCATCAGGATTCAGTCCTCAAAGTGGAACGTGCAGGAACCTTTGTCCAGAGAACGCTTGGTCAAGTCCAGCATTGAAGCTTAAGGAAGTCCAGTATAGGAGCTGGCATCAGTGGAGTGAAGCAACATTGAAGCCAGCTTTGGAAAGCAGCTCAGCCAAGCCCCTGGTGAGCCAAAGATAACAATAACAATATTGTAAACTATCAAATGGAATATATTCTAGTTAAGCAGATGTAGCCAAAATAGTGTTAAGTCAGTGAAAATGTATTTTGGACTTGGTATAAATTTATATCATTGTCATAGTGCTGTAGTTTGCACCAAATCAAGGAGAATTTTTTAAAAAGTAAAAACAGACAAATTTAACAACTAAGAGACCCAGTTCTTGTAAAGAAAGTAAGTTACGAGGAAAACATCAGTTCAAATATAAATGCTAGCTGCTAAAAGGCAGAGTATTTGTAGATGTGACCAATAGCAGTCTCAAAAGAAGAAATGCAAATGAAAAAAGAAATGGGTGGCAGAAAGAATATTAGATCTGATGGAAGAAATATTAAAACAAAGACAATGTCAAATACAGAGAATCTGCAGAAGATCTAAAGTAAAATTAAGAAAATGAGTCAATAGAAAAATAAGAATAGATCCACATTTTCTTCAATGTGCATAAAAAGAGCAAGGATGGACTAGGCATATTGTAAGAATAACAGTGGCCACTATCAAGAGATTAGGAGGGTGAAGATCGTGACTTCTGGGCCCTTCTGGAGAGTTGGTGTCTGGAGTTGTCTGGCTGGAGATGTTTGTTGGTGATTGATATATATTAATCCACGCTACTTATGTTTATAAAAATCCCAAAGTTAATGAAAATATACACATGTCTGAGAAGTCAAAAATATGACCTCTAAATATCATTCTTGGCTGGATAGCTCCAAGGTGTGGGATATCTAGCTGCACAGACACAGGTTGGGAATTCAATTCCCCACTGTGTTTACCAAGAGAAGAGCCTCCCATTTAGTCGTGGGCAAGCTGTACAGTCACCTGGGGTGGGGTGGGAGAGAAGAAGGAAATGGTAAACCTCTGCTATGTATTTTGTACCTGGAAAACTCTGGAAATGATCATGGTAAGTCTGAATTGGCTTAACAGCGTGCAATTATTATTATTAGATATCATTCTTACAGCTATGAGCAAAACTAGATACAAATGTTGCTGACTCATTCTGACCAGTTCATCAGAACCAGTAGCAGAAATTCCGGCTGGCCCCACCCATCCAAGTTTTGAAATAAAGTACAGTAGTTCTAATTTGGGTGCAACCCAGGGCTTTTTCCCCTGGCCACGCCCACAGTGTGGTAGTAAAAACAATTTGAGCCCACCACTGGCTGGCATCTTGCTTGCATTATACCAGCCCTTTTATAGACAAAGGATGTTTCTATACCCTTACCTTTGTTTATACAGTTTTGCTCAAATTGCAGATTCTAACATTAGCACGCTGGTGCAAAATCTCATAGATTGCAACACATGTGAAAGTTTGAAGACGAAACAAAAATATTCTTCCTTATCTTATCCCCCCCCCCCCGCCCGCCCTCACCATTCTAACAGACTCAATGTGTTTTTACATGGAGTCTGCTTCAGTAGTGAACTCCGTGCAGTCTCTTTGCTAGATACAGTACTACAGTAGAGATGTCCATTCAGTTAACTTTGGTCTTCACATGTTGAGGCAAATGCTTTGGACAAGAAAGGAATTCATTAGTTATTCTGCAATGACCTCTACTGGAAATTCAGTATATTGCTACTTGAAATGTTACTTTTCTCTTTTTTCATTTTCATAGTACAGTAGAAATTTTTGAAGTGGTAACTGTGTTAGTCTGTGCAACCATATCAGAGAGTAAACAAAACAAAAAAGAGACAAAAGAACATTGTGGCACCTTAAAGACTAACTCCTGTATTTTAATGTTAGTTTTTGTGGATCAAGCCCACTTCGTGAGACATAGGAGTGAATTTTCATGCTATCAATTTATACATATCAGGTACAGAAGCACACAATGGTTGGTTGGCTTAACACAGGGGTCTGCAAACTTGGCTCTCCAGGTGTTCTTGGACTTCAATTCCCAGAAGCCCAAGTCAGCACTCCTGCTGATCAAGGCTTCTGGGAACTGAAGTCCAAGAACAGCTGGAGAGCCAAGTTTGCTGACCACTGACTTAACAGATAGGTTTGCAAATCACTGTGCTATTTACAACCAGTATTTTGTTTTAAAAAAATCATGTCAGAAGCACACAAAGTGCTTTCTGGGTTGAAAGGATTTTTACTGGAGGAACTCTGCTTAGATGACACTCAAATGTGGCTCGTTTCATGTCCCCAAGATCTTTTTTCCATAACATAAGAATAGTGTGGCTATTTACAACAGTAATAACAAAATATCGCTTATTGGGGTTAGTTTGATTATTGTGAAGTTTGGTTAAGTTGTAAATTGTAGTGGGTGTAAAATCAACATTCTGGCATTACACATCTGCTAATGGGTTAGCTTGTGTGAGAGACCAAGCTGCAGGTCGAATACTTATCCTGACAGAGCATGTTTTAATCATTATAGTTCTTATACCCATTTAATACAAACAAATATCAAACTTTGACCGTTCCTTCCTGTCATGTGAATGTGGGGAAGTACGTTTTCACTGTTGATCAGTTTCGCAATCTTGACAATATGAAGAGGCATAACAAAGCAAGGACAAAGGCTATTAGTAATATAATTCCTGTTCCTGTAAATGCAAACTGTACTTTAGGTTTAAAATATAAACAAACATACATTAAGCTAATAACCTATAAAATGATTTTCCCTTCCTTTATTTAAACAAAAACATATATTCCTTCATTATTTCTTTCTCTTCCTCCTCTAATTGCTCTACTTAAGACATCTGATTTCTTCAGTGAATTCTTGTCTGATTATGAGGAGTTCCCATTTGCCACTTTTTTTTGCTATCAAAAATTTAACTGGATCATTGTGCTCTTTGTAAATAATCACTTTTTACAAAAGGTGTCACCCTTGCTCGAAAGCCAGTCATATCTGACTCTAGGGTTCAGTGCTCATCTGTTTCATAGCCAGAGCCAGCGCTGTCTGCTTCTGCAGATGTTTCTGTGGTCATGTGGCAAGCATGATTAGACACCAGAGGGCACGGAATGCTGTTTACCTTCCCACCGAAGTGGTCCCTATTTATCTACTTCAATTTCTTGCTTTCAAACTGCTAGATTGGCAGGAGCTTGGACAAAGACAGGAGCTCATTCCGTCCTGCAGTATTTGGGAATCGAACTGCTGACCTGCCGCTACCTTTCAGTCATCGTCTTAACCACTTGAGCCACTGAGTATCAATTTTACATGAAAAAGGATGTTACTTAACAGACAACAACAAAGATCAGAACATATGTTATGTATGTACTTTTCATATGGTTGCAAGGATTTGCACACATGCATTTATACCTGATTTTTACTTATGAATAAAAGTTAACTTAATTTATGATACAGGTCAAACATAATAGTGTTGACTGAACATGCATGTAAGCCCTGCTTGAGCAGTTGCTCACTGCACTCCAAGTAGTATCCAAAGTCAGAATCTTATGTTGGCATGAGACAGAAAATCTTGCAGACACCCCTGGCTGTAATAACAAATGCAGTAATTACCAATTATATATTTGCTGCCTTTTCATGTCACCTGGCATCAGCCACCTCATATTGTCTAGCTTATCAGGGTGTTATTTATAAGCAGACAGGAACTTTGTTGCCCAAGCAAGAATAAGTTAGAACACCTTCCTCCAACCACTAGATGTGACTTTCCATTTGACTGCAATTGGCTTAGTGTGTAAATTTTATCCCAATCTTTGACATAAGGTTTGTCATATTTCTGCATACGATTCTCAGATTTTTCCTCTTGTTTTGTGTCAGAAGTACTGTAGTACAATTAGTAAACATATCAGATAAAAGTTGTCCAGTAATAGACAACTTCTAGTAGCTGAAACGGACTTTGGTATGTTGTCTTTCTGTGTCAGTGGAAAAAAAATCTAATTTCCTTACATTCACTTTGGTTTGGCCAAGTCCAGCCTGAAGCCTATTACCATCTTTGCCAGTGTATAAGATGCATCAGAGTATAAGACACACCCAGTTTTTAATACACATTTTTAAAGGAAAAAATGTTTCTCATTTTAACTCCAGGAGCTGGGAAGGGCAGGAAAAGCTCCTTTGGAAACCTCTCGCCCAGCCAATCCCACCGCCATTGACTGTCAGGAGCCAGGGAGGGTGGGATCGGAAAGGGAGAAGGGCTGCATTTGAAGCCGCCCTTCACCCAGCTCCTACCAGTCAGTCAGTGGTGGCCAGTGAACTGCACCAGGGTGGGTGGTGGTGGTTTAGGGCAGCTTTAAAAATAGCCCTTTCCTGTCTCCGGGCGCCAAACTGCACTAGTGCCTCCCCCCCCCGGCGCGGTTTGGTGGCTGGAGACAGAAAAGGGCTTTTTTCTAGACAGATACACACCCACAGGTGCAGTTCAGTGGCTGGAGGCAACTTTTGCCCGGCTCCAGCCACCACCGATCAACATAATTTTAATTACCAGCATAAAGACGCACTCCGTTTTTCTGGTGCATTTTAAGGGGTGGGTGGGTTTGCGTCTTATATGCAAATACGGCGATTTCCAAGTCACCCAAGCCCTCCATGTGACCCTAGTCTAGATGACTTTACTAGGGTTCCATCCATACTTTTTTTTTCTTTCCACATTATAGATCTCTGTTCCCTGAAGATTCAGACATTCTGAAAACATTTTCCATGGTTCTAATCTGGGAGTGAAAGTGAAAGCTGAATATTTTAACTTCTTTTTCTGAATATGCCACTGGATGCAGCCAAGAAGGAAGCATTCTTTTTGCTATATGGTGAGGTACATTTGCACCGAGTGCCTTGCAGTCATTAGCAACATCAGGAGTGATACTCTAATACACACCACCAGAGATGAAATCTGAAACCCACTATCTCTCAGCTGGTTCTGCAGTCTCCATTTCAGAATCTGTTTTTTAAAGTAAGAAACTTAGCCTGCACCTTTCCCAGGTTTGTAAAGGCCATCCTGATAACATGTTGAGTCAAAATAGTTCATGTTTGTGACTTTTTAATGATCTCATAATGGCATCACACACATCCTTACCTCGATCCATGAAACAGATGACTGGCAAACCACCCCAGATGGTGGTTTAAGATAGCTTTTGTTTTAGTATATGATGTCTCCGTCTGTCTTAATGTAAAAATATTAGCACAATATAGTATTTGTATGTAACTGGAGTTTTTTATTCGCTAAAATGGATCAGTTGCATAAAGATTTTCAAATAAAATGAACACAACCAGATTACACATAGAAGTATTTTTAATACATAAAATAGTAAATAAAAGTGGCAAGCTTATTTTAAATAACATCTTTAATTATTATTTTTTGCAAAGGCAAAATATTAAACTTAAAATAGGTCTTAGTACATCAAAATACTAAGTTTTCTAATTGTATTCCAAGCATGGCCTTTGAAACACATCGTGTACATCCCAGGAAAAGTATCCTTGATCGCCAATAGTACAGATTGAATTTTACAAACATAATAAATATATTTACCCCCTTACACATAACAGTATATGTACAACAGCAGTTGACAATAGTAGCTCAGAACAGCAACCAAGGATATTTCCAACACCCCTAAATTGTTTTGGTACCCTAAGCACACATGGGGAAGAGAATGTGTGATTATTCCACATGTGGCTACTTCTTACAATTATTTCTCCACTCAAAGAATTGTTTAGCTTTTGCTAAAACCCAAATCAAAAGAACTGAACAAAACAAACAGAAACAAGTAGTCTCTTCTTAGGCAAGAAAAGGTTCTACAGCCGTGATGGCGAACCTTGGCACTCCAGATGTTCTTAGACTTCAATTCTCAGAAGCCCAAGCCCCCTGTGAATCCACACGGATAGGTTTACTGTGATTCATCTGACCCACGCCACCCTTGTACGGGCATGGCTTACTTCTGCTTCCAGGAGTGACGAGGGCAGTGAGTTGAAGTCCAAAGAACATCTGGAGTGCCAAGGTTTGCCATCACAGTTCTACAGTATTTATCAGTGATCCTGCCACACTTTAAGAATATGGAAATACTAAAGGGATTCTTGTTCTTCTAAAAATAGAATTTAGCTTGCCGATCAAACCATTATCTAAACAGTCTAAAATTATTTTAAAGCAGACTAATACAATCTGTAAAGGGGATCCAAATTGTTTTTGCCAATTTTTTGAAAAATTAAAAACAAAAGAGAATTTTCTCAAGGGCAAGAGCAGGTTCACATTGTGAAAAGGCTATTTTTCTCCTCCTACACTGGAACTACAATTTTATTAACTAATATTTTAACAGGACATTATTGCTGTTCATTGTGGACAGACCAAAAACAAACCCCCAAGTGGTGTTTACATTATTTTAAAAATTCCACTTTTGCAAGTCTGGCTATATTAATTGCTACATGTTCTTTGCTTTTGCTAACAACTGTGTTTCAGTTCCAAATTTAACCCTCTTCAGAAGAGTCAGAACTATATTTGCATGTGTATTTGTGAAATCATGATCCATTTTTAGGGAGAGAACTAAAGACAAAAAGCAGGCTCTGATACAGGGAGCAAGAGAGATGGAAAATAGGATTGCCACTAGATTGCTTGAGGGAGCACCTTACATATTCAGTTTAAATATTCAAATATAAAATTCTGCAATGACAGTATCTAAAGATTTAAAAGACAATGTTTAATGTTGATGTTTCAGATGATTTCACATCCTAAAAACCAGTTAAGATTAGACTCAAAATATTAACCTACAACTGAAGTTCTGTAAGAAATCTACTGTGAAATGAATCCAATAGTCCTAGATATCATTGTTGATGCAAAGCAGGAATATCTGAAGTTTACAAAGGCACAAGACTCCCACCTTTGTGTAATTACTCTTTAAATTTTCCATTTTCTCCACTAAAAGTTAAAAGGTGCTCCACTGTTATCTGTGCAAATCTAAACATAAGCCCTTCTTGCAAACAGTTAATTGCTTCAGAAGTAGAGATACTGTGAAAACTAAGAAAGAACAACAAAATCAAGTGTATATAAAACTAAGGACTAACCATGGGAATTCCTTGCCCACCCAAAAGGAATGATGATTTCAATGGAAACCTAATAAAATGATCTCTTCAGTTACATTGTTAAAACCATGATTAAAATTCAAGTACAATAATAAATGTATGCAAACTATATTCTTACAAGTTGCTACAATAAAATGAAATTAAAAACATGCTTTTTTGATTTTAAAAAAAGGAACACTTGATGAAGCAAGTAAGAGCACAAGTTTGGTATGTGACTGGCTTCCAGAAAAACTTCACACATCTTTTCATTAACACCCTCACTAACCAAAGCATTCCCATATTTGGGTTACAAGCTACCATGCTTAGTTCCATACAGACCTAACCATAAGTCACTTTTAAAGCTGTGGTTTCCTTTAAAATAAATAACAAGGCTAGAGACAAGCAGCTTTCAGTGCCCATTATGTACACAATGCTAAATCATTTGTACAGTATCTGGGTTCCAGTATTGAACAGAAACCTGCAGCCTATTTGAGTTTCACAGTGCAGTATTTCTCAATTCGTGTAAAGTTTCTATTACATTAAACTACAAGACCAGGATATACTGTGAATAGGCCACAAGATTCAGAAGAATGCATGGGGAATTGTTACTTGCTACTGGCTTGACAACTAGATCTCTAAATAGTCACAATGCTGGTATATGAAGTAGTGGTACATTTCTTTAAAATCTAAAGTTTACACAATGGGAAAAGACAACTTAAACACATTTTTCAAGTCCAAGGCCAAACCTGCAGTCAAAGAGGCTGCAGGCTGAGCAAGCAACAAAATGACTAGAAAGTGACACCTCCAACAATGTTTATGCATGAAAATTCATAGGCCTTATGAATGTCACTACACACAAACCCAACCAAGTAGGCCAACTTCAGTAAATATAATGCGCAGAAAAGCCTAAATCAGGGATTCTCAACCTATGGCCCATAGGCCAGACCCGGCCCACTGCCACCGCTCATGGAAGTGGAAGCAGATGTGTTTACATCAGCCATAAATGCGCCCGTGGCTGTTGTAAACACAGAAGTGGGCATGTTTATGATATTCATAAATGTGCCCGCTTCTGTGGGGTGTGGTTCAGCCCGCTCAACTGTCCAGGGGCATTGGGGCATGGTCAGGCCCGTGGCATAAAAAGGTTGGCAAGCCCTGGCCTAAATCTGCATTACTGGGTACTACAGATTTCTGGTAAGAGAAACAGGTGCATACGATTTCAAATGCAACAGAAATACTTGGGAGACAAAGAAAAGAAATAGCACTGATTAAATTGCACTGGCGATTTCAATTCTGCAAAAATATTCAGAGTTTCATTTTCCATAAACACAGAAGTATCAGAACCTGGACAAACGCTATTCTCATAGACCCTATTTCCTAATCCATCCTTCCCTGTCTTCTCTACACTGCTTTTTGGGTTGCATACATAATCCGCATAATGTAAGCATCTATCTTGCAATGCTAACCCATGTGAAAAGGAAGGTTCTTCTCTAATAGGGTTGCATTTTGGCTAATCCTGTTGTGAAAGAATCTAATTCCTGAAAGCCTGACTGCCAGAACCACAAAGAAAAAGAAATTTACTCTCAGCAACAGTGTTTTACTATGTACTGAAATTATTACAACTGAATAATTAGTTGGTACAGTTTTGCTTATTATATGATATATATAGATTTTTAAAAACGTATTAAAAGAAAACTGGAAGCTCTTTTAATGCTGTAGACCTTTTCCCAAAGTGCAAAGGTTACACACAACTTTTGATCTCATCACCAGCAATGCAAATTCATTTGGCAATGGGAAGATACATTAATCAGTGAAATTATTTATAAATGATTGATTCTAGCCAGTAATAATTCAGCACACAGACAACTAGCTTTGTTCATTGTATGGACCTTTTGAAAGTATGTTGCAAGACTGAGACACTAAAATCACACAGCTTCCATCTGTTGGCCCCTTTAAAGCACAACATCCACTTAAATGAAAAGTTCAGTATTATTACATTTAAAATACAAATGAGACATTTTAGTACTGGATCAAAATTTATATAAAAGGCCTAAAATCGTAGATAAAATTATGCATGACCCAGCACAAGAGATTTAAAAAATAGTTTACTTATACAAGGTAATTAGAACCTTGGGCACCTCAGTCCTTTTCCAATCAGAGATCTGTATACAATTTTAGCTAGATTCTCACTATTCTTACTTCCAGAGGGAACGGCTCAGCACAACTTATAAAGAAAGACACACTAAGCTTTTTCATACTTCTGTTACCAAAAAAGAAGAGTTCCTTCAAATCAGTGGAAAGGGAGATTAAGCATTTCATGCTAGTTACCTATAGGTAGAAGTGGTTAATTAAGGTATTAATACAAAGCCAGCTTTCAAGCATAGCTAGCTGCACCAATGCCTCAGCTTTCCCATTTGAAGTAGTGTCAACCACTGCCATGCTATCTTCATCCTAGTAGTCTGGTTCTATTGCTCCTTTCAGGGGTGCAGATACAGATTTCTGATGAAGTGTTTCTATCAAAGTCTCAGTCTTTACTGCTTCTGCTCAGAGTCTGTTTTGTGTATAGGACTTCACCATTCTGCATCTCCAATGGCTTTGGAAAATACATAATCTCTTCCATTAAGATTCATGATTCCATCTTTGAGGTGAAACTTCCACTTGTTCTTACTTCTATGAATCTGTGAAGGGTGAAGACTCAAACTCAGAAAAAAATGTTCCAATCCAAACTTCAACATCTTTATCTGCTGTTTGGAATAGCACACAGATTGAAACATATAGGAAAAGAAAGCCTGATGTGACATTTTCTGTGAATATACCACTAGCATATACATTCCTTAGGCCCAAAACAATAAATGCCTGTTTTATGAATAAGATACCTTTTGAGTAAGCAAGTTGATTTTCAAAGAAGGGAACTAGAGTGAGGCTGCCAGTACCTAAACCTAGAACAAATTATTTCCAAGTATTAACAGATGTTACCTTCTTATCTTAAAATGCTTCTAGCCTTTCCATATTTCATGCCCAGGTTGAACAATAACTGTTCTGAAAAAATAATAGAACAGAACAGAACAGCAAAAAAAAAAAAAAAAAGACAAAAATGTTGTGGCACCTTACTAACTCCTATATTTAAATGTGAACTTTCGTGAACCAGGTCCACTTCATCAGACTTTATCCACTTTATCATGGTCTGATGAAATGGACTTGGTCCACGAAAGCTCACATTTAAATACTGGAGTTAGTCTTTAAGCTACGACACATTTTTGTCTTTTTTTCTGTTCTGTTTCATTTACTCTCAGATAATCATAGTCAACTTGCTGTGCCAAGTTTGCTGGGAAAGGAAAGTATATCGTATTGAACAGAGTGCCCACAGCTATTGAAAAAGCCCTCTTCTGAACTTTACCATGTATTTGATGTGGATGAAATGGAGACAGCCTCTCCTAGACATCTAAATCTATGGATAGGATTGGGCAGCAGAATCTAGAGTAGACATCATTTAGGCCTTTGAAGTATTCTTAGCTGAACAGGTCAAGTCACATGTTCTCAGCATCTAACTCTGGTTAACAGCTGGGCCACATTATTCCAGATTTCTACTAGCCCTCATGGAATGCAATGAAATAAAGCCACTATCTGGCTACAACTGAAATGTCATGGATTAGATGTATAGTAGACATACAGTAATACCTCGGTTAGCGTTTGCATCACATAACGTCGGATAACGTTATGTTAATGTGCGATGCAAATGTTTGCCTCAAATTCCCCGACGTTGATTTCTGCCCCAAAGCCCGCAGTTTGGTTGGGGGAGAGGGCATGCACACCCGTTCTCCCCCCAACCAAACCAGGGACTGCGAGGGTGTTGGGGGAGAAACTGTGCACATGCACAATCTCTCCCCCAACACCCCAGCTGTCCTAGGCAATCGCTGGGACTGCCGGGGTGTTGGGGGAGAGATCGTGTGCGTGCACGGCTTCTCCCCCAACACCCTGGCAGTCCCAGGCAATTGCTTGGGACAGCTGGGGTTTTGGGGGAGAGATCCCCCCGCCTGGCTTGCTAAGGGGCTTAGCTATAGGGGGAGGGGGCTTCTTAAGAGAGGCTGGGTCCCAAGCCTCTCTTAAGAAGCCTCCCTGCCCGGGGCCTGGATTGCTAAGCCCTTTAGCAATCCAGACAGAGGTTTCTAAAAAGAAGGTAGGAAAAAGTTTTCCTACCTTCTTTTCAGAAACAACCCCACCCCCACCCCCCGGCTTGCTAAGCAAACCAGATCGCCCCCCTGTTCCCTTTCCTCTTTGGAAAGGGAACAGGTCTTTTTTTTAACGTTATGCGATCAATGCATTGCACGTTAAAAACCGGATAACATTATGAGTTGTGGAACCAAGTCATAACATTATCCAAGGTACTAGTGTACTACCGTATATACTCGAGTATAAGCTGACCCAAATATAAGCCGGGGTACCTAATTTTGACCTGAAAACCCAGGAAAATTGACTGACCCAAGTATAAGGCAAAGGTGGGAAATGCAGCAGCTGTTTGTTAGTTTCTATAATCAAAATACATGAAAATATGGTAAAATTAATTAAATTGTTGGTGCACCTCAATCCAGCATGGTTCTGGGACCCTCGTGGTCACTGACCCGAGTAAAAGCCAAGTCCCCTTTTTGTGGCTCATTTTTGTGGCTAAAAAACTCAACTTATAGTCGAGCATATACAGTAGCTAAAATCCTTTTAAAGACTGCTAGAAACAGGCTTTATGAATAAAACAAATTAAATAAAAGGACACATTGCTTTTAGATGTATGTTTGTGATATATCAGGCAACATTACAAAAAGAAGTATACCCCTCTGGCTCACCCAAAAAGCCTACTGCCCTCTGTAGTTTTCATCAGTGTTTCCCATAAAATCATTAGTTGTATTCATGCTAGTGTGCATCCACAGAGGAAAGGAAAGCTGCTAGAAGAATGAGTTCCCTTCTCCACTGTGGTAAAATTTGTTCTGAGGACAGGTTTTGGAAGGCTTGTGAAAAAATATGCAGGAAAATTAAGTTCTCAATTGAACATTAGTAAGATTTTTGATTCATTATGATTAACTCCTCAAATGATAAAACTCTAAATAAAAAAAGACTTATATACCAAAAGTTGTAGCTCCAACAACCTATGAAAAATATCTCTTGTTGGCAATACAATTAACTAGAAAGACACATGCATTTCCCTTTTCCTCCTTTTTTTAAAGAACTGGAAGCATGCAGCTTCTTGGAATTGCATTAATCAGGTTATTACCTTGTCATACTGGCACACAACAACATTCTCAGTATCAAACAGCTCCTGTCCTTCTTCATCACTTACATCATCTTCACTATTAAGAGGCTCCTAGAAGAGATTAAATTCTAGTATAATACCATTGTGACTATTTTACAGACAAACCTAGCTGCACATATCATGTAATTGAAAATATTTCAGTTCCTTTCCTCTCTGCCCAACTTGACTTTTCCTCTAATTGAAGATGACATACGGAATGCACAACAGAAGGCTTCCCCCATGCCCGCTCTCTTCTACTCTTCTTTCTGCTCTAGTCAGTAAGCGCTGTAAGTTCATTGGATGTGTTCAGTGCTCACTGGACTGTTTGCAAGAGAAATTCCACATTTTCTGTGCCTATATTCCCCGCTCCCTGTTTATTTTTATTTTATTTTTTTTGCATTGGTGCTCGTACTCTTCTGGCTGAATAAGGATTAGCTTCTAATGCAGGGGTAGCCAACCTAAGGCCCACAGAACCATTTCATGTGGCCTATTGCCACCCTCACCACTACTGGAAGAAGCGGACACATTTACAAAAGCCATAAAATGCACCCACGCATGTGTAAATGCGTCTGGTGTAAACACTGCCATAAATGCATTTTACAGCGGGCAAAACCATGTGACTGGCCCACTCAGCAATCCAGGGGGTGTGGGCCAGCCTGCAGCGTGAAAAGTTTGGGAACCCCTGTCCTAATGGAACTGGCAACTTAGCACATATGACTATTTTCACAAGAGCAACAACAGAATTTCTCCAGGACTTCAACTGTTAGAACTCACACGTTAAGACTATCTGAAGCAGGGACATCAATATTTACCTCCTCAACTTGGCCATCTTCACCTCCATCCTTTTCTTTATCCTCCTCTTCATCATCATCATAATCTTCTTCTTCCTCCTCCTCTTCTTCAGAGGATGTATCTCCCGCTCCATCCACTTGTAGCACTAAAGGTGCTTGTGATTGTGCTGGCTGCTGCTGAGTTTGCTGCTGACCTGCTGCGGAAATCTGTGCTTGAGCTGGTACAGGAGCAGCAACTGTTGTAGGTATTACCTGGGTTTTATTTCCTGTAAATAAGATCTGTTGGGGCTGAATAATCACTCCAGTTTGCTGCGAGATCCCTCCTGGAATGGGAGCTAAAACCTGGCCAAAAATTAAATCAATTTATCAGCTATAATTCCTACTTTTTTTCTATATGAAACATGCCAAGATAATCTATTTCAGCTTTATGAAACTGGCACAATTTATATTTCTTTCAACACTGGAAATGAATGGTTTATAATAAGGTTTGTGAATAATTTACCTGCTTGGTCTTTATCTGAATACAGCCTAAACTTAAAATCAGCAGGATATGATAATAAACTGTAAAGAAAGTTCAACATTATTTTCCTTCTTTTGCTCCGTGTGGTGCAATCAGCACACGGGTGACAGCTACAGTAGATCTATGTAGCCTAGACTCAAGTTGGAAACATGCAGCATTTCTGCTCTCCAAATCTCTTGTGGAAGGCAATATTCTGCAAACTACTATCTCCAGCTAAGTAAAACGGGGGGCGGGGGGGGGGGGAGGAGGAAGGAGACAAGAAAGGAAAATAAAAACCATCTCTTTAATCTCATACCACCTGCAAAACTAACTCTGGAAGTGCAGGAAAGATCTTCCCTTGAAAAGGTGCTAGAAGCTATTACCACCTCAGATGGATTTTCGCTTCTAAAGGTACTTTAACATGAAATCATTGCTTAGATGCTCTTTGCATTTGAAAATGAATTAGAAGCTATAGTGACTGTGAATGGAACTGAGGTTAGGAATGTAATCCTCTCCCATAGCTTAATTTATAGAAACTAATCACAGAAAGGACAATATAGCAGCTCCTTTAGGGTGACCACAAGGATCTTCTTTGCCCTTTCATTGGTTTTAAAAATATGCCCTCAAAAGCAACCACAACCGATAGATGTGATAGGATTCTTCCAAAAATTTACCAAAAAACCATAGATAAAGCAAACCACAATAGTTTGCTTATTTGCTTCTTAAGAGTATTAACTATGGGCAACTTAGTAAATGGTTGTGAGCAGGGGAAAGTGTACTCGCTGCTGACTGAGAATTGTTGATAGGACTAATGGAACGTTTGTGAATACCCGAGGAGAAAAATAGAGACCCCAGGAAACTATGGAGATCCAACTATCACTTAAATTGCTGTCTTAGTGATAAAAAAAGAACTAAGAATGGGCCCAGAAGTGTTCACATTTAAGCAACACTGAATAAAGGCTTTTCTCCACAACAAATTGCCAAAAAGGGGAAAACTTTACCTTGGTCTTGAAACCATTCCCTATATTACAATTTTATTTTGAATTAGACCATATCTGCTGCCAGGACTCAGGCAAAAAAACCTTTAATAAATGATCTTGTAGCGATGAACATAAGCAGATTGCTAATTTACCTGAATCCTAGAGAACTAAGGTCTATTGATGTACACTTTGTGGTTTTAGGCTGCACAAGTGAAACTCTTGTAGCAGGTAGAACAAATACTGTATATCATTTTAATGGTTTGATGTGAGTCTAGATGCTATTCACAGCTCCGAAAGTGCAATGCCAGGATCCAGTGAGCCATAAGGCAAATTTTATTTATTTTACTTGAAATTGTAACCATCTAGAGTCAGAAACAGTCTCTGCTGCTCCTTTTGGAAACTCCCAAGACCGCCAAAGACTAAAAGGGGGAAGATGCCATAATTTATTATTTATTTATTAGTTCAAATTTATATTGCCGCCCACTTGCCATGGCGACTCAGGGCGGCTTACAAATAACACATTACATTACAATACAATATGTTGACAAATTCCCCTGCTATAGAGGTCCGGAAAAAGGAAGTGTTTGGTGGGAATAAGCAGTTTGGTAGCAGAAGCTTTACCCAGATAACTAACTGCTCTTGACAGTATGGAAATAAAAATAAGTGTGCAGAAAAGGTCCTCTGGAATTCCTGGCTTTTCCACACCAAAGAGTTTTAATCCCCTCTTCTAAGAGAGGAAGAAGTCCAATAGCCTCTGGAGAACTTCAGACCTTTCTGGATTTTTTTGAAGTGCCCCTTGTACTTCTAAGGGGAAAGCGACATGATCCAAGGAAGCTTTGACAGACTGAAAAATATCTCCAAATTATACTGACATGGGGCACAAAGAGACTGAGCCCATTAAGTTAATAACAATGGGAATTTTTGAGGAGGGTGCAGATGCTTTTTAAGTGCCTCTCCTGAGCTCAGAGGATGTTTAGGGTCCAGCTAATTAAACAGAGCTCTCATAACATTTTAATCCTAATATTTTAACTACTTTACACAGAAGAGGGAATCTTTCATCTAGAACAGTGTTTCCCAAATGCTGGTTTTTGGACTTCAATTCCCAGAAGCCTAAGTCATTTCCCCAAAGCACTGATCAGCCAGTGTACTGACTTAGGCTTCTGGTAATTGAAGTCCACTAGTGGGCTGTGTACCCCTTGTTGGGAACCACTAGAACAGGGCTTCACAACTTTGGGCTCCCAGATGTCTGTGGAGTTCAATTCCCAGTAGCCCTGATCAGCAGGTGTGCTGACTTGGGCTTTTGGTAATTGAAGTCCAAGAACACCTGGGGGCCAAAGGTTGGGAAACCCTGATCTAGAATGACCTGCCAGAGACTCCAGCCTGTGTGGATTTACCACCTTCTCCTCAGACAACTCCCTCATGCTTATCAGAATGAATGGGAGGTACAGAGGAAGCCATCCTCTCCTCTTGAGAAGAGAAAGGCGTAGTTTGTAGAAGTTTGTAGGGTTGAAACTGAGGGAGCAGGGTCCATTCTGTCAGGCTTATGGGATGTCCCTGGAAACAGGTCCCTCTCTGTAAAAAAGCCAAAGCAATCCATCACTTATTCAAAGTGGGTCAATTAAGGAAAAACAGTGGAAGCTGGGGTAGGGACCTGGGAAAGTGACAAAGCATTTTGTCCTGGATAGCTGAAGCTACCACTGCACAAGTTACTGCTGTGTCTTCTGTGACACTGAAAAGACCTCCTATCTCTCCAACCGCTACTTGCTAATCCAATCTAGGAATTCTGGATAAAGTACTGGACCATCCAGAATTGGAATGGGAAAGTGAGTGAAGTATTCACCACTACCAGTGTGACTTCCTACCCCCTATCCCCGTCTGCTAAGCCAAAGAAGTTTTATGAGCCAGGCCTGGTCTCTCCTGATAAACCCAACTGGCTGTAAGAAACCAATGTTGGAAGACTCCCTTCCCTCTCCTCCCTTCCCTCAATCCCACTGGGGTAAAAAGGGGCCCATTTTAAATGGTCACAAAAAGGAGACAGAGAAACAACTTTCTGAAACAAATACAGGAAACAAAGTGACTTGCAGAGGGAAGGTTTTCCAACTACTGTACTGTGAAGGATTAAATCTCATTTGTTGTTTTCTTCATACCACTTGAAACAAATGGAAAGGACTTCCTGAATAAAATGAAAATATTCCCTTAAAATAATCTTACCTGCTGAATAACAGGAGACTGCACTCCTCCGGGTTGCATCTGTGGTATAACTTGTTGCTGGAGGACCACTTGCTGCTGAGGCTGAATAATATACTGAGCTCCATTGGCAGCTCTAACCACCTGTAGGATTTGGCCTGTAATGAAGTAAGTCTATTTGTGTTTTTCAATCCATGTCTGCAACTACCTAAAAGACATTCCTCTAACACAGGGGTGCCGAAATATGGCCCGGGGATTGAATGCAGCCCCTAATGCCAATTCATCTGGCACGCGAAGCCCTCGTCGCTCGCTTCCAAGAGTGATGAGGGCTTTGCGGGCCAGGATAAATTAGCATCGGGGGCTGTATCCGGCCCCTAGTGACCGGCTCCCTGAACCACATGATCGTCCCATGGCCCAAAAAGTTTGGGCACCCCTGCTCTAACAGTTAAGGTGCATATGATATAAGCTGAAGTTGTTTTAAAATATGGAAAATCAGTTTTGAACTCAACACATGCATTTTGTGCTTTTCTCTCTCTTATGTACATTGACCCACTGCTAATATAAGGATTACAACGCAAAAAAATAGTAACAAAAGAAGGAGGCAGCCAAAAATGAGATAGCTAGATGGTATTGTAGATGCAATGGGCACAGAGCTGGGCAGGTTGAGGATGGTGGAGGACAGGGGTGCCTGGAGGGCAATGGTCCATGGGGTTGCAAAGGGTCGGAATCGACTGTGCAACTGAACAACAAAATCATAATATAAAATTCCCCACAAAGACCAGATTTGAGAATGCAAGAATGCAACTCGGTTTGTTTGAGAATTTGTACTGTGAATGTGTTTAAGTTCCTAATACAACTTCATAGAACAAAGCTCTTGCCCATCTCTAATGCTACTGAATAAAATGTAGTTCAGTCAGGGAAGGATGATGATACAACAGAGTGGTGCACTATCATGGAATTTCACTTTTTCTAAAGAGACACATAAGATGGAGACAGTTTTAGGATTCCACTGGTATACCATCCACCCAGCTGACCAACAATCTCCCTCTCAGAGCTACTCAGAGCTACCCAGAGCAATGGACTACCCTAAGCGTATTGTTCTGGAGGACTTATGCTAGGATTGCTTAGTTAGAAGCAGCTGTCTCAGTTAGTAGCTGGCCCCATTGCCTGTGGCAGAGTATACTCTGGTTCTTGTATATATATTTTTTCCTAATGGAAATGGTGGAGGAGTTACTTATGGCTCCACTGTCATGGACAAATCACCATCTGGTTAGTTTTATACTGGCAGCAGGTGTGAACCTCTGCAAGGGTGTAAACCTATTAAAATGGGTGTCCAGGCACCTGATTGATTGTAAAGGTTTCCTGGATGTACTTGAGGAGCTTCTCACCTCACTTGCTAGTGGGACTGTTGAACCCTAGCTGACTGGTGGAATATGGAAATAGGAATGCCAGTTGACTCTACCACTCCTAGGTGCCCTCTCCTCATCCTGCAGAGATGTGTCAGTTCCCTGATTTAACAGTTTGCTCAGAAGGGATGGAGGCTAGAATATCATTGGAGGACAACCTGAGATTAATCAGATTGTACATTTCCTGATTGGAAACAAAAGGCCGTAAAGAAGGTAATGGGATTTCAGCCAGTGGATCCTTTTCTTGTAGTAGTTCTGGAATTATGGAATGTCTTCCCCTGGAGCTTTTTTGGCTTCTTGTTACATTTGGAACTTAATACCTCTGTTCCACATTATATTATCGAAAGTTGGACTTTTTAGAAAATTTTCATTTTAAAAAGGCCTTACTTATGCATAAATAGAGAAATATGTTCAATAATTTCATTTTAAATTGTAAACAATTAAAGTTTTGACATCTTTCAGCTTTTCCATTCTACAACTTGAAGAAAATATATACTGTAAGTGACAAAGAATCCAAGAAATACCTGAATTTGTGAGAATCTGCTGAACAGGAGTAACACCAGCAGGCAAAGCCAAAGTAGCTGCAGTAGCAGCAGCACTCTGAAATGCGAACAAGTGGTTTAGCACCAAAATCATATAAAACATCACATAAAGTAAAACAGAACAGATATTGTACAGCAGTCTAATACAGTACTTAATTTCTACCAGACTGCTGACTGAGTACTCCCACACAACTGTCTTTACTACCCTGAGCTACTTGTATAGGAAAATGTATTTTAAAAAATCAAGTCATACTAGTAAATATTTCACAAAAACAAGTTTTATAAATTTAATGTCTCCCTCCAAAGCATTCATTAAGAAACAGCAGATTTAATATAAAAAATGAAACATCAACTCATTTGTATCATTCTCTGTACAAGACAGGAGAATTATTTACACCACCACTCATGAAACTGTGCTGCTACAACATTACAGGCAAGTGCAGTACATCAAAACCAGTAAAAAGGTTGCCCTTGCTCAAAAGCCAGTTGTATCTGACTCCTGGGTTATAGGTTGACTTAGCTTCCAAGCTCGGTAAAAATGAGTACCAAGCTTGCTGGGGGGCAAAATACAAAATACTGTGAATCACCCAGAGAGTGCTCTAAGTGCTATGGGGCAGTATATAAGCAAAATTGTTATTGCTATTATTAGTGTTAAAAACTTTCACTAGGAAAAATCATACATTTATAATATAAAACTTATCCTAAGTTAACAGTTTTCTCTTATACAAAGCAAAAAACCTTAATCAACCAATTTTTCCTTATCAGGTCTATATGTGCAAAATTCAAGATATTATAAACCATATAATTTCTTACCATGCCTGATGTATTCATGTGCATCAGTTTGGAATCTGGCACTATAACTTGTTGGGGTGCTGTAACATATTAAAAAAAATTCAGTGCTAGCACTTGGCTCTACAATACTTTCTTGCTCAGATGAGGCTTTTGATTCTCAATCTGTATTTGTAAACACAAATCAAGTACAGTACACTAGTACCCCGGATAACGTTATGACTTGGTTTCACAGGTCATGTCGTTATCTGGGTTTTAGCGTTGTCCGGGGTATACACCGAACAATGCTAAAAAACATCGGGCACGCTAGCGCGCGCGTGTCAAACACAGTTTGGGTAGGACATGGAGATTTTATTCGTATCCTCCCCAAGCCGCGTTTGACAGGTGCGCGCCTGCACGGTGTTTGGAAAGGGTATGGGGGCCCGTACCCTTTCCAAACATCGGGCAGGCTGGCGCACGTGCGTCAAACGCGGTTTGGGGAGGATACAGAGATTTTCTCCGTATCCTCCCCAAGCCGCGTTTGACAGGCGCGCGCCTGCACGGTGTTTGGAAAGGGTATGGGGGGCCCATAACCTTTCCAAACATTGGGCAGGCTGGCGCGCGCACGTCAAATGCGGTTTGGAGAGGATACGGAGATTTTCTCCATATCCCCCAAGCCGCGTTTGACAGGCGCACGCCTGCACGGTGTTTGGAAAGGGTATGGGGGCCCGTACCCTTTCCAAACATCGGGCGGGCGGGCGCATGCGTGTCAGAGGGGGTTTGGGGAGGGTACGGGGAAGATCTCCGTACCCTCCCCAAACCCCGTTTGACACGCTCGCGCCTGCACGGTGTTTGGAAAGGGTACGGGCCCCCATACCCTTTCCAAACACCGTGCCAAACATGCAGGCGCGTGCCTGTCAAACGTGGGCGGGCGGGCCCTGGGGGCGGTTTGGATTGGGTAGATGATCTACCCAATCCAACCCTCCCTCCCGACACTATTGTACTGGATAACGCTAAACATCGCGTTATCCGAGGTAAGATTTTCCCAAAAATCTTGCATCGTTATGCGGTTTTAGCGCTATCTGGTACAATCGTTATCTGGAGTATTACTGCACTGTACAAGCAATTCCAGATACACCTAAAATTCTGGAAGGCAACATGAGTTATCAAGCTTGTTACATTAATTTTTTATTTATTTCTGTGTTTCACAGAAGGCTTAGGATTTTAGTTTACATTTTAATAACCTTTATTTTTATATGAAAAGATAAGGGCCCAAAAGGCCAAACAATGAAAACAAGAACATTTGTAACTATGGTATGCAAAACCCACGCTAGGCACGAATACTACCATTTAATCAATTTTCATGAAAGGCTTCCACATCAAATGCCTAAACTCCATTTTAGAAGGCAGGTTAGCATGTAGTATCTGTCCTATGAAGTGTAACGACCCCAGTTGGTTAGTTAATCTGAGCCCCTGCCCTTAATTTTTAACTGTAACACTTAAGTTTTAATATTTTAATCTTTTTCATTGGTTTTAGTTTTAAATTTCTGATTTAATAATTTTTAAACTGGCTTTGTTATTGATGTTTTTTCTTGTTGTAAAATCGCCCTGGGTCACTTCGGTGAGAAGGGCGATGAATAAGTCTAAATAAATAAATAAATAAATAAATAAATAAATAAATGTTGTATTTCCTTTATTCCATTGACTATACAGGCTGGTTTGCCACACCTTTTTGACTTAACCCTTCTAGAAAGCAAGCTGTGTATTCTCCTTAACTTACCTGTCTCATTTGGACTGATAAGTGTGTTTTTTTTCTTCAAATGTACATACTATCAGCAAGTTTTTGTTGTTCAGTCGTGTACCTCTCTGATTTTTCTGTTACTTGACCAGTGTTACCGAGCAGAAGTTTCTATTAGCTTTTGGGGGCAGCACAGGAGACATGTATAAATGCTTGGGGTTTACTCAACACTATGGATAGCTATCTCCAGGAGAAACTTTGTAGAGTACAGAACCTTCTTCATATGTCTCCTGCTTTAATTCAATAACTAGTTCTATGTGGCTAAATACTACTTGGCCCTAAGAATTTGTTTTCTGATAGATATGCAGTTTCCAAACTCCAGCTCAGTTTGATGCAGGGTGCTGCAAGTCTGTTCTAGAAGCTAGAGGATCTTATGATTTAAAATAACATGAAAGACTGTGTACAAATTCTTAAGTAAATGAAGATTTATTTATTTATTCACACTTGTTCATCGCCCTCCTCCCCGAAGCGACTCAGGGCAATTCACAACATATCATCCACAACAAACAATTTAAAACCATTTTTAAAAGATTAAAAATTAAAAAAGATTAAAAGTTTAAAAAAACTGGGCGTTGTGGCAGAGACACTGGGGGTCAGATCATCCAACCAACTGGGGATATTGTACCATCCATCCCCCAGACCTGACCTGCCAGCCAGGTTTTCACTCCTTTCCTAAAGGACAGCAGCTCCATCTGCATACGTAATTCTATTGGAAGGAAGTTCCACAGGGCCAGGGCAGACACAGAGAAGGCCCTCCATTTAGTGCCAGAGAGGTGCGCCTCTCTGGCCGATGGCACAACCAGAGAGCCTCTCCTGTCCGCAGGGTGGCTCAGTACATGGAATTTGAAGCTACAGTATTAGCTATCTGAAAGGCCACCTCTACCTTTATAATCTAACTTAGGTTTTAAACTAATGACTGGATGCCTTTCTCTCAGTCCTGCCATCCACAATTTATATGCTGAGGACACAACAGATGGCCTTTTCTGTCACAGCTCCCAAGCCACGGAACTTCCTCCATGGAAGATCAGGCTGTTTCCCACCCCTTGCTGTTCTTCCCCAAGCAGAGAGACCAGGGGTTCTCAACCTTTTCAAGCTGCAGTCCAGACCATGATCCCTCAGACAACTGAGCGGGCCGGACTGGTGGTTCCCCGCTGTAAATGCTGCCGTAATATGCCTCTGTGGCTGTTGTAACATGTTTACGATAGCCATGGGTGGGTTTACGGCTGTCATAAACGCGTCTGCTTCCAGCAGCAATGTGGGCCACATGAAATGATGCCATGGGCTGTAGGTTGAGAACCCTTGAGATAGAAGTTTCTCTTCAAGCTCCCTTTTTCTCAGTACTAAGAGAGGGTGATTAAAAATGAAGCTGCTTTGTTTTAATTATTACATTTTTAAAAAATACATTTTACAATTATTTTAACCTGTTTTTATCTACTTGTTTTTACTCTGATTTTTTAGCACTTCAGATTGAATAACATTGTTTGTGGGAAACAAGCAGAGGGAAAATATAAATGCAAATAACAAACTTGGCACAATTGCACCTTCTCTACCTGACCCATTTAAGGTGCCATGCAAAACATCACAAATCAAGATAGGAAGTTGGTCTTTACCTTGCTGTGTTGCGGGAATAAGAACTTGTTGTGGCTGGGACTGCTGAACTGTTGTTTGTTGTTGTGGGTGATGGTGATGATGGGTATGGTGTTGTTGCTGCTGCTGCTGCTGCTGCTGCTGTTGCTGCTGCTGCTGTTGTTGCTGCTGCTGCTGTTGTTGCTGTACTTGCAATAAAAGCTGTTGTTCCTCTGAGTGAAATCCATCTACAGCTTTGGACTGCAACAGCTTGTTTTCCCATAGCTATATTTATTATAAAAATTCTTTCTGAGCATGTTTTTGAACTGATATATAGTAGCTATTCATTCTGCATTATCAATACTGACCCACACCAGACCATCCACCATCTATTCATTTCTGACAAGAAAACATTCCTAGGAAAATGAGGATAGTTTACCTTCTATCAGTCTGGTTCTATTCTGTACTTGGTCCATTTTTCCACATCTACCTACACTTTATAGCAGCCTTATATAGCTTTTGAGAAATTGTGCTTGCCTGGTGCAGGTAGTTATGTTTCACCTCTGTCCCTGCATACAGAAGAAGAGTGGCAAATCTGAGGAAGAGAACCTCCTCTATCTATGGGGACTTTATAGGCAAATCAGGATACTGGAAAAGGTGTGAAACCTGACCTTATGGCCATAATTATCTTCCCAACTTCAGATCCCTACTCTAGAACCAGATAATTTTAACTAATGTTCCTCTGTTTTTCCTTCTTCTGATGGATGTGTACATTACACAACCAGTTTCCACCAGTGTCATCGCCATTGAAAGTTACTTCAAATAATTTCCAATATCTGTCTTGCCATTTCCAAAACATTTCTTTCTATGCATTATCTGGCAAACACTAATTTATCCCAACTACATCTATCTCTGCTTAGACTTATCAGAGTTAGCACAGTGAAACTACTGGGGTGTGTGTTAATTTTCTCTTCCAAGATATCTGTTCCAATGTGACAAACATGGGCACCAGTATCCTACTGAGCTATTGCTGAGCAGAAAGCCCCATCAGCAGTGTAAAGTTGGATCATACCATTTGTGCAAATGGTGCCACTACACAAGCCAAGGCTGATTATCTTCACAGGGAATGAATGAGAAAGGTGATACCTTTATTGGATCACTTCACAAAGGTCACTGCTTGTACAATGGAAATGCTTACCAGTATGTAAGAAATGCAATCCCGCACTACTATATTGACAGACATTTTTCCTTTAGTGAAAGTTCAATAATATGCTGAACCAGTATTGTCACTTTGAAAATAATGACCATTCAAACTATTCCCAACTTCAGCAGTGTACAAATGAACCTTTTTCTTGCAGCTTATCAAGAAAGGTTCCTTCTTGCACTATTATGTATGCATAAGTGAAAATTCATACACAAATTAGAGATGCACAACCATTTCAATAATGAACGTGTATCTAAAAGATCTGAGAACAATTACATTCAAATAAATATACTCAGTACGCTTCATAAAAACAGTAAGAAAAATATGTTGGTAACTACTGCAGTATGTCCATTCTCCACAGAGGAAAGGGGACATCTAGCATGGGTTATATTTCCCATTTATTCTGATAAACAGGATTTTTCAAAACTAATGATACGGGCCATAAACATCCTCTCTAAGAGCAGTGTTTCCCAACCTTTGGCTTTTGGACTTCAATTCCCAGAAGCCTAAATCAATTCCCCAAAGCACTGATCAGCCAATAGGTGTCTGAAAATAGAAGTCCCACTGTGGGGCACAGGCCCCACGTTAGGAACCCTGCTCTAGAGGGAGAAGACAGTTCAAGAAACTTCCAGGCTGGTCTTTAAACTGCAGCATCAGACACATTAGCAGAATTAAAAGATGCATTTTTTAAAAATACAACAGTGATAGCAGAGGAGCAGAGCTACAGAACACTGAAAACAGATAGTCATTTAAGCAATCAAAACCAGGAAACACCTGTCTAGTCCATATATCTGCTAAGGAGTCCCTACTTAATCATCCAGCAACTCTTTAAATAATTATACATGGTTAAGAAGAATATTCTTTCACTGCAGATAGATCACGAGTATGTTATAGTAAATACAGTTATATCTCGCTTAAAGAACATAATGCGTTCCACAGGATTGCTCTTTAAGCGAGTTTGCTCTTTAAGTGAAACACCATTGTAAACAACCAATTATGGGGGGGATTGCAAACCCCAATTTATTTGTTAAGCGAGTTTTTGGTTGGTTTTATTTGTTAAGTGAAGCGAACATTCAGAGAAAATTCTGCTCTTTAAGTGAGTTACTCTTTAAGTGAGGTACTCTTTATGCGAGGTTTGACTGTACTTATACATCCCCATTAGAGAGGCAGGGATTGTCCTCTTTCTATTCAGATAGCACCACTGTGTCAAGGAGAATACAACGTAGATCAGAGACAGAGGAAGACTTTTTATCTTTAGAGATACATAAAGCAGTGAAAGGAGATGATGAAGTTCCTGAGTTGTCTTTTTCCTCCTCAGGACACTAAGGCCCGCATGATTGACATGAAGAATTTAGATTACAAGAGTCACTGGGATGGAAAACTAATGCTAATAATGCACTGTTCTACTATATAGTCATGTTACAAATATGATGCTTCAATGTTACTGATATCAACTACTATCCTGGACACAGAAATTGCACATACTTTCCCCCTCCAAATAGCCACAAACCATTCAACAAGCTTCATTGTATGAGCAGTGATCTGAATAAGATTCTGGCTATGAAGAATACATTTTTAGTATATCTAATTAAAGTTTCTTGAAACTTTAATTATTTGATTACAGCTAATCTATTGTGGCCTTCCAACAGGAAAAGGTTCCCCACCCCTGTTTTAGACCAATCAAGTTAGCCACAAAATGCAAGGAGAGTAATTATATGGATGTTCTAAGGAAGTTCCCCCAACTCAGAACTCTTTAAGATTATGCTCCCATCATTCTAGCCTGGATTTCAGGTTCTGAAAATTAGATGTGCACTGATTTAGACTTATTGATGAACTTGTTGACTGATGGCAGCAATAGCTTTCTACTTATTAATCAGACTTTGCCACTGATTAAAGGCTTCCTTTTGCAATTTTGGGATGTCCACAGTTCATAAGCAATGTGACAAAATTGCATGCACTCAAAGTTGTAAAAGGAAGCCTTTAATTACTGGCAATTTGCTGGCAATTACTCTTCCTACAAGAGCTGCACAACAGAATTTCAGCACTGTGTAAATATTAACAAGAGCACACACTCCTTTATGTGTTAACGGTCACAAATGTAATACTCTGAATGATAAACAAAATAACTTACTGTTTTGAGTTCCACAAGAACTTGTTCATCAACACTTGCATCCAGAAAGACTTCTCGGACATCATTAATGACATCTTCAATCACAGATCTATATAGTTTAGGCTTTGTAAAACATACAAGAATCACTTGTTTTAAAAAAGACTATGCTAGCAATACACCAAAAACATTAAAGTAATTTTAAACTAAAGCCAGACTGAATAATTAAACTATTATTTTCAAAATCAGCAACATATCTATCTCTTTCTTAAGGGTTTATTTTAAAATGTTATAAACATTAAACCATAAATGTATATATTTTCAAGGGTCTTCACATTTGTAGCATGAAAACTAGTTAGAAATTCTGCAGTTCTAGGCCACACCAAGCAACTATTATTTATAACTGGGATGTATTTCTAACTGGAAGTGTCAGAAGTAATAACTATGTCCTTGTTCTTTAGTGTGTAGTAACCTTGACACACAACTTAAACCAGTAATTTGTTCTAATTCAGTCCAGTCCAATTGATGTCACTGAGACTAAAGAAATAAACTAATGAACTTTAAGTAGTAAAATTCAGATTAGGTTAATAACACTAAATCCAACACTATCTTGCCAATCAGCCACCCCAACCCACAAATGTTTAATAACAAATATTTCATTATAGAGTTATCAATTAGTTGAGACATGGGGAAAACCACATCTATTGCATTCCCACCACAAAGTGTAATTAAGAAAAAGGAAAGACATTCAAATTTTCCATCTTGTTATGTACATAGGAATATATACATGCAAATAATATTCATTTCCTAGGCATGGCCATTATCTTTTAATGAATGTTAATTCATTTTACTAGGCAAGCCCACAAACAGCAGCTAAAGACACAGCTACTTAAAACTGGGGAAGGAGAACTGGCATCAGTTTTGTCTCCTATGTAAACGAAATTACTCCTCCACAAGGACAGAAAACCGGGAATAGCTTTTTTTTCCCCCGCGACTGGCTGGCTCAGCTTTCCAAGGGACAAACCCGGCACCTTCCCAGCCTGAGCGCCCGCACAGCGCAGGCACCTCCCAGCCTGGTTTCCGCAGCTCTCTCCCTATTTAAAGGCTGATGTGGTGTTTAAATGGAGAGGCGGTGACGTGGGGCTGGAAAGCACCTTCCCATCCTGGCAGAGTCTATATTAGAGAGCGGCAATGGCTCTATATAAACAGGGCAGCCACAGGGAGGAGGAACACAAGGAGCAGGGAGAGGGGAAAAGCAGGGGGAAGCCATGATGGATCTCAGAGCACAAAATGAGAGCCACCGAGAAGCCAGCAGCGGAGCCGCTTCTGGACTCCCGGTTTGTTTAGCCCTGGTTTGTTTCGGTATATATATATATATATATTCGGGGGACTTGTTTGGGTTTTTTTTCCGGGGGGGAAGGAGGGTTTGCTTGGGTTATTTTTTTCCGAGTGCATTCCGTTCCAATTGCATCTTTTTATTGTTTTAAAATACGGAATGGGAGATTCGTGATGAAACGGAGTCGGGGAAAGGCAGGATTGGGGGTTTTTTTTCCCCTCTCTCGTGTGACTGCTTATTGCAAACCGATGTGAAACAAGAGACCCCGGAAACGGTGTCTACGACGGTAGTAAGCCGAGGAGGGAAGCATAGAAAGGGAAGGCGGGAGTAGGTGGCCCGGGGGGGGGGATGCAATTATTAATAATAACCATATTTCTGGAGAAAGTGGCTTCTGATCCTATAGATATCTTGGAGAGGAAAAAAAAAGAGAATATTTTCTTTTTTTTCCAGCCGGGCTGAGAATCCAAAGTGCTTTCCAGCCATCCGTCACCCCCAAAAATCGGTTCAGTTCCAACGCATGGCGGTTCCAACACAACATGAACAATTTTTTTTTCCTTCTCCCTCTCGAAATGGCGAGATATAATATAGACACCCCCATATATATATATTTTTTCCTTGAAAGGGGCGTCTATACACCCCAAACACACCCCATTCCTCCTCCCAAGAGCGGGAAAACCCATCTTTTAGGCCACCAAAAGGAGGGGGGAAAAATAAAGAAGCGAGTGGCTCGGGCAGGGAAGCAACTCGGAAAGCCCCGGGTTGCCTCCAGACCGCCCCCACGGCCTCTCGGGTCTCTTTCCCCCCCGGAGCAACAGGCTCTCCTCTCTCTCCCCCATCGGTTCCCCACAAGGACGGGCGGGGAAAGGGCCGTTGGGGGAGGGGGTGTTTCCCCTTCTTTCTGTCCCCCAAACGCCACCACAAGTATATCCCCCGTCCCAAGCCGAGCGGCCTTCCCTCCTCCCTCACCACCCCTGGCAGACTCCCTTGTCCTTACCACGGGGTTTGTATTAGACGAGCTCGCCATGTCCCCCGGCCGGGCAGGACACGCATATATTAACAGACACACTACTAGGTCTCTCCCAACGGCGGTTGGTTTGAGGCAACCCCGAGCTGAGGTAAAAAAAAAACGGCCGTTTCTTTCCCTCCCTCCGGTCTCGCCTCAGAGGTTCTCACCCCCCCCACCCCACCACCTCCTTTCGGCCTGCCTTGGAAACTCGACCCCCCCCGTCCAAAGAAGCGGCTCTTTCTTGCCTCCCTTCCCTTTCCCCACCACCCACCCCCTCCCCTCCCTCCCCCTGGCCCAGCCTCACGCGGCGGCCCTTGGGCTGCAGCCGCCAGCCGCCCGGCTCCGCTTGCTTCGCCCTTTTATATAGCGAGTGCCGAGCAGCTGCGCGAGCGGCCAGGGAAAAGGGGGGAGGCCGAGGAAGGGAGGGCAGAGAAAGGCCGCGAGAAGGAGCGGGATTTTCTTTTTTTCCTCCTCCTCCTCCTCCTGAGCCACGCCTCTTTCTCTCCCACCCCAGCTTCCGGTTGCTCACGACGCCCCCTATCCGGCGGGCGCTTTGGACTACGATTCCCAGAATGCCTCCAGGAAGGCAAGAGAGGGGCCTCGGGATTCTGGGAGTTGAAGTTCCAAAGAAACTTCCCTCAACATACTGTACCTACTATGATGAAGTGGACTTGATACTTTTGAAAAAAAGATACAACGTTATTATTTTAGGCTGGCCAATTACTGTGTGTCTGTGTATAAACTGGTGCCATGAGGCCTCACTCTTATTTATTTAGATTTGTATATTCGCCCAATCACCAACGCAACTGCGGGCGGCTCACAATCCAATTGCACATGTCGTTGTTGTTCTGTCGCACAGTCGACTCCGACCCTCTGCAACCCCATGCACATGACCCTGTATAAAAGACCCAACATATCATTAAAAACCTTACATGAAACACATTGTTAAAATTTCCGTAACTGTCTGATGAAGTGGACTTAGTCCATGGAGGCACACAGTTAAATACTGTACAAGAATTAGTCTTTAAAGTGCCACAACATTTTTTGGGATGTTTTTTTTTTTTTTGCTACTTATTTACTCTCAAATAAGCTTGCACAGACTAACAGACGAACTTTTAACTGTAATTTTGTATGTGTTGTAAACCGCCCTGAGTTGGCTCTGTCAAGTAGGGCAGTATAGAAATTGAAATATAATGATAATGATAATGATAATGATAATGATAATAATAATAATAATAATAATAATAATAATAATAATAATAATAATAATAATAATAATAATAACACGGCTACCAGTTCAAACATTTGGTCCACAAACACTCACATTTAAATACAGGAGTTAGTCTTTAAGGTGCCATAACATTTTTTGTCTTTTTTTTTTTTTGGCTGTTTTGTTGACTCTCAGATAGGCTTGCACAGAATAACACGGCTACTTTTATTTATTCGTGTTAGAGGCACCACCATCATATAATAACATACAAAGCTAAAATTAACATATCTAAAACAAAAAGGAATTAAAAGTACTAGATGATATCCACCCAATACCAGGGCACCTCAATAGCATTTCCTCTTGCCAACAAAGAAGCCTCCCCAAAGATTGCTACTTCAGCGATTAGGCATCCCATGGGAAAGGAGATTTATCACCGGCAACGGAGATTTTTCACCAGTTAATCCTTTCAACCCAGAAGCACCAGGGGTAGAAACACAGCTATCACTTTAAATATTACACATTTTCTGTTCCTCAAATAACAACCAGGGATTTTCCATACCCAATGGGGTAAAAGAGGAAGCAAAGAACAAGTAGTTAGTTGTAAAATGTTGTTGCTGCTGCTTCAGTGTCTACAAGGTTACTTTTCTGTTAACCTGGTCAACTCTTGTGTGCCTCTGTACCTGATGTGTATACATTGACACCATGAGGTCTCACTCTTATGTCTGGGGTACACAAAGGAGCCTCTTCAAAGATTGTGGTTTTTGAACCACAATTGGGCATACCGTGGTAACAGCAACCCTGTGTTGCCAGCTAATCTTCCTCACACTAAATCAGGCAAAAGGAACTGCAGAATGAACCCACCAAATGGTAGCTTCATTTTGCCAGTTTTATGTGTGCCCTAGACATGGAAGAAGAAGACTCTTATGTCTGATGAAGTGGACTTGATCCATGAAAGCTCACATTTAAATACAGGGGTTAGTCTTTAAGGTGCCACAACTTTTGTCTTTTTTCTTTTGTTTACTCTCTGCTTACACTGACTAAGATGGTTACCACTTCACAAAACTTCTGTGCCATGTTTTTCAATGTGTAGAAGCAGACAATGTGTAAACGCAGATGATGTGTAAAAAAATTGTTATGTTAATGCCTTTACAGCTGCAGTCTGAACCTTTGCCTTCCCCTTTGCTGCTTTCTCTTCTCCGAGCTTGTGATTTTAAGCATGACGCAGAATAGTGTTGCATCTCATAATCTTGGCATATAGATTCAATTTAAATCACATTAGAGACTAAACTAAACATTTTTTCTTTTGTTTATGCTCTGATATACTTGCACAGACTATCATGGGCACCATTTTTAAAAAATTAAATCAACTTTCAAAAAAATTAAATCATAAATCTCAATCAGTGGATTCTTTTTGAGAGCTCTGCAGTGAATCTTTGGGGCATGTGGGGCTTTCTGGGTTTCTTGAATTTTCAGATTCTTCCAAGGTTTAGACTGCAGCTGCAAAGGCTGAAAGTACAGTATAAATATAACAAATATTTACACTTTGCCTGCTTCAGTACTGAAAAACACTGTACTATGGATTATAGTTAATAACAATCTTCTCTTGCATCTCCCAAGTGCCAGACACGCACTGTGATGGTTCCATGCAGACATTATGGATTGGACACAGAGTGAGACTCTAATAGCTCTTAATGATAGTTGAGCTGAGTTTTGGTTCAAAACATGTAAGAAATGTGATGCAACAGCCTTGGCCCTAAAACAGCTAAGACGTAGCATGGCACCAATGGCATGGCTGTAGAGGAGTGCTATATTTTGTATCTCTATGGGCTATTGTCACTGCTGCACCATAGAGATAGGGTCATAAAAAGACAAGACACCCGAAGATGTGATTTCCGGTTTCAGCATGAATGGCTCTGTAGAGGTGGGAAAATAGTTAAAAAAAATAAAGATTTTCCTGTTCCCAATGTTCCTACCACATTCTGCTTTTTTAAAAAACTGTACTGGTTACCTGTTGTGTTAAATTAGGAATTTGGAACCCAAAAGCATGGAGAAGGCCGAGACCTTGTTTTAAAAATCTCACTAGTTTTTGACTCCCACAGGTCTTTTATCAGCCTGGACAATGTTTCTTTTGCATTCATCTACTAACCATTTGCAACTCAACAGGGCCAAGGTAAAGGGTAAAGGTCACCTTTGCTTGAAAGCCAGTTGTATCCAATTCTAGGGTTCAGTGCTCCTCTCTGTTTATAGCCAAAGAGCCAGCGCTGTCTTCATTTGCAGATGTTTCTGTGGACATGTGGCAGGCATGCCTAGACACCAGAGTGCATTGCACACTGTTTATCTTCACAATGAAGTGGGTACCATTTTATGGCTATTTATCTACTTGCAATTCCTTGCTTTTGAACTGCTAGGTTGGCAGGAGCTGGGATAGAGATGGGAGCTCACTCCATCGTGCAGTACTTGGGTATCGAACTCCAACCTTCTAGTCTTCAAGCTCAGCATCTTAACGACTAAGCCACTGCAACAGGGCCAAACTTCAAAGCTAATTTGAATACCAATCGGGGATCTTCTGTTATTACCAGCTGTAAAAAGCCATGCTGATTTGTAAACTTATCTTATTCTTGCCAACCCTTGTGTGCCTCTGTACTTGATGATATGTATACATTGATGTCATGAAATCTCACTCTTGTGTTATGTTATGTGGACTTGACAAAGTGGGCTTGATCCATGAAAGCTAACATTAAAATACAGCAGTTAGTCTTCAAGTTGCCACATTTTTGTTTACTCTCTGATATTTCTTATTGTAGGAAATGGAATCTTCCTAAAGTGTCCTGGAGCCCTTGGTTTCTAAGTTACTGGATCTACAATTACCAAAATAAACTATTGGGTATCTTATGTGGTGGAGTGCAACTGGTAATTTGTCAGGTTTCAGCAGAAGAGGGTCTGGCCATGGTTGGTAGATCTGACCGATTGTAATAGTAGATCAGTAAGGATATTATTATTTTTTACTTCAGGTTGCTGCACCGTCACCATAAAATATTGCTGCTACTGCTTTCATGTCCAGATCAAATCTTACACTGCCAAAATGAAACCACTTTCTTGGCTTTGTTGTTGGCCAGACTTAAATCCTCATTAGTATATGTTTCTGGTAGTAATTGGCAGACCAGTAAATGAGCCAGATTCTGTATCCCTCTGCATTCACACAGACTATTGATGTCCGTCAGCGACTTGAGCATGTTGGTCTTACATTGAGGCACTCAAACCTTCAACCTATTCACGGTCCTCCAGGTGATGTAGGGGAGGCCATGTTCTTCAGCCATATCCTCTGTTAACATTATTCCTTGTCCAGTAAGCTCCTTTCTCCATGTTCTAATTTGGTTTTGCTCTAGCATACCCTCAAGAATACTCCTTGAAGATTGAGTACATTTTAGAACTACAATCAGGGATTTCTCGGCAGCGGCAACTTTGTTTTGCCAGCTAATCTTTCTCACACTATGTCAAACCAAAGGAACTAAGGACTGAACATCGCTGCTCAATTATGTTGATGGGTTTAATTCACTGTGAGCTCTGGTATAAAAAATGATTTCTGTTTAATTCTCACATTTGCTTTAAGCATATATTTTGTTGGGTGGATCCCAAGACCATTGTCAGACTTATGGCAGCCCTATGAATGACAATCTTCAAAAGGTCTGTTCTCAACTATCCTTATATGAAGCAAAAACCTAGATTTCCAAAGTCCATCTCTATGCTTTGCCCAACTTTTCATTAACTATTCTGTCTTTGAATCTGCAGCACATTGATCATTTGTTAACTAGTCAGACCAGTAAAACATGTCTTGTAAGAAATTCAGTGCTTTCCCTATAACAAAATCAGTAATTGCTAGGCTACATGTTTGTCATTCTAAACAATATAGCAATGTATAAGTAATACTGTAACTGATTTGAAAGTCATGGCTATATTTATTTATTTACTTCAATACCATCTATGAATAAAGTATATTTAGATGTTTTAATCAGTTTGAATCAGAACACAGTCATACTTGAAGGAGACCTAGTGAAATCAATATTCCAAATCCTACTACAGGTACTGGTGTATTATAGAAGGCATGATGTTTGGTGGCAAATTGCCATAGGTTACAAAGGCAGTGCAGACAATATTTGTTGATCAGTGAGTTATGCAGCTCAGGACCAAATGGGTAGTCTATACTGATTTCATAATTTTCAGCAAAATTTGGCAAAAAATTTAAACCATTTACTTCAAGCTGGCAATAGAAATTTAGACAAAGAGGCTTAAGATAATGATTTACTTGCAGTTAACTGATTTCTCAATAGTTTAAATCCAGTCCATTATTGGGAAGATTGAGAGCACTGGCTTATAGCTCCCAATATATAGCTCCTCTCGATGAATACCACAATGGCTCCATTTTGCTTCTGGGGCTACATCTTGTATTCACTTCACAAGTCCTGAAAAACGACCAGTCATTGTTCTGGCACCATCAGTGCATATTCCTATGCATTTCAACCAATCCAATTTGTTTTCTTTTATAAAACCGTTGACCATGTGAAATATGTCCTCCCCGGTAGTATGAATCAGAAGGGCATGACAAAATAGGAACTCTTCATGATGAACCTTTTTGGAATGAACATAACGAACATATGTTAAAAGTTGAGCCAAGTTTGATATGTCTGTGGATTCATCAAGTTGTATGGCAAAGTAATCGCTTTGTAAAATGCGTTGAATTTGGTGGTTTTTCAGATTATCTGACATGTCTGCAATACGATGAGAGACAGTGTTATTTGACATAGGAATAACATCAAGTTCTCGGGCCATACATTTCACTATCTCTTTTGCTGCAGGCAGTATAAGGTTTTCCCCAATTGTATGCAGTTTTGCTTGCTTGGCAATTAAATAACTAACTCGAAAAGAGGCTTGCAGAGTGTTCATATTCGAGTTTAAAGAAAGCGCCTCAATAGATTTTTGTTTTTGTTTGAGGTCTTTTAATTTATGTTGAAAGAAGGATACAGATTCATCTTTCAAATTAGCATGTTTGGTTTCTAAATGGCGATGTAGTAAGGATGGTTTTAACGAATGATTTGACAGTGTTTCTGCACAAAGGACACATTGCGGCAATGGGGAATTAGGATCTCCAGAGCTTGTAAAACCAAACTGAATATAACTATCATCATATTTCCTTTTTTTGAGAGACGATTCCTTGTTATCAAGGTTTCTTTTTTGTGTGTGTCAGAGTACTAGTAGTGGGTGACACATCATTAGCAGGCGACTGTTCAATATTTTCTGATACCTCTTCCTCAACCTTTCGGCGCCTTAGCAGCCACTGTTCCATCTAAAAAACAACTTATTAACTAAGCTTTTGTATTTTTGTAATGTAAGTAATTAAAAAACGTAGAAAACCAGAGCAAAATTATAAAACAGAAACTGCGAACAGGCAAAAAATTGAATTTGTCCTTCTGTATTCAAAGTAGGTACATAGTAGAAAACAAATTAAACATTGTTTTGTATTGAAATTTACAATGAAAATAGTATTAATGTTACTTAAAATCTAGAAAACAGAATCCACGAACATGCTTACAACTGAAGCAGCTTGAATATTATTTTTATTTTCTAAACATCATTACATTGTATTGCAGTTTATAGTGAAAGTGTAAATTTAAACATAGTTTTAAAACATCTTACCATTTACCGAGGTAGGTATATAAGGCTGATCGACGCGACACGGTGCAACGGATATTTATTAATTCACAATTAAAACCACAACGAGCCCAGCGACACGCTCACGCGACATAAACCAAACTGACTGATTGACAATGATGAGCAAATGGGCGGGAACAGAGGCGGCCGCGATTGGGAGGCACGGGAAAAACCGCCGCCGCGGGAGAAAGCGCTTGATTCATACAATTGACTTACCTGCTGATCGTTTAATTAAATTGAATAATTTTTTGGCAATTGTTATTGCATTATTGTTTTTTAAGGATTTAATATTTTAGTTAAGAGATTGCTGCACGTACCCCTTGATGCAATCTCGCATACCCCTGGGGGTACGCGTACCACTAATTGGGAACCACTGCAGTAGAGTATGCCCAAGGATTCAAAGGAGATTTGGAGAGTCAACACTTCTGTAAGTTCCACTGGTTTGATTGGGCGTACTCTAACTGTAACTAAGCTTAGTAAATTGCAATTTTAGTAGGCCCATTTGAATCAATAGAATTTGTAGAAGAGATGACTCACTAAATTTCACATTGATTCAAAGGGCCTACTTTAATGTGATTTACTGCACTAAGCTACAAGATTTTGGCCAATAGCAGAGTCCTGTTTTTAGGACCACAGAAAAACATGATATTAGACATAGCTGCAAACAAGTCCCTGAAAAAGAATATTATCTCAAGTCTTCTTTTTTAAAAAGTTAGTTCCTAGTATGAGTTGTTTTCAGTTAATCTTGACTAAATGCTTCTAAGGCTCTATTTCTGGAGTTTCACAAACTGTACTCATGTTCTGAAGACATTCTTGGTTTCATATTTGCTGAAGTGAACAGAAAGCTAACTGTTGGCGGATTATTTGCTTCCATACCATCTGTGAATAAACTATTCACAAAGTTTTAGTTGTGAATGTAGTATGCATTATTTACCCTAGAAATATACAGCAGCTATGGAAGCTTCTCCATTCTCAATACAAATAACAAGAAGATGAATTAAAATACTGGGTGCTGAGCCATTTGATTTGTCTTACCTGTCCTCTGGTGGTAGTACAGTGAAACCTCATACAACAATCACGCTGTATAGCAACGAAATCGCGTAACAATTAGGTTTTGGGGAGAAATGGCGTCCCACATAACAATTTTCCCTATTGGAAAAATCGTTGTATGTGGTACCACTGTATGTGTCTTCTGAATACAGAAAGTGATGCACCACTTAAATCAGACTGAGGTCTATTTTAACTTAAGAGGTTCTGCCCATGTGACAAAATTAACCATTGCATTTTGGGGCCATTCATGTTAGATGAACCACAAAAAGTTTCTGCCATTATGAACCTCAAAATTTGTATACTTACAAAAAGACTACCTGTTGGGTAAATAAGCTGAAGCACTGAATTCATGAACCACTACATGTGGATCATGCCAGGCTTTAAATAACTCTGATACAACTGCCAGAGATGCAACAAGAAAAAATGCTGAGAACTGATAAGTGTGTGTGTTCTTAGTTCAATTCTCCATGAAGGCATGTAATAAATGTTTTATGGCTCTAAAAATTGCTTATAGACTTTATTTTGTCAGTTGCTATTCGTGTCCGAGTATACATTTTTCCCTGAAGATTTCAGGGAAAATGTCATTGGTCTGAATTTGTTTAAGATGGATCCCAGTTTGCCATGAAGTGACCCGCACACTATGATCATGGAGCCATCTCCTGTGGCACATATGAAATGAAATACAGTATGCAGGATTTGACACTGGGACTGCAATAGACTGCCACAGCCTTGAGGATATTGACAAGATGCACATTCACAGCCCGTCCATCTGGCATGGCCTCTTCCACCTCTATAACTGTTGGGAATCCAAATAGTGAAGTGGTTCCTCTTCCGCTCATTTTGCCGTTGGGCTCAATATAATGGTTTCCCGTGGTATTTCCTCCACTGAGGGGGACCATCACCCCACCTAAAGGGGCTCATCCACCCATAGCCATTGGCCATCTTAGGGAGTCAGGTTATTTACCACCGCCCAACACTCAGTGTTGAGTTACTGGCTGTACAGTCTACTTCATTACTATAGCGAGATCTCTGGCCAGACATCAATGCTTTATTTAGTCTTGTTGGAAAAAGCTTGATTTTTTGACAAAGTTCTGAACATGAGTTCAAAGGGTATTTCAGGTTTACCCACCCCATTAAAGACACTAGAATCAATTGTGTAGAGGTCATTCTCTGTATCTGCTAGGGACACGTTCTATGAATACCTGAAACCATGGATAATGTAAACCCTATACATTTCAGACAGTGGCCTCTAGTAGCCAGCTCTGGAAATGCGCCATAGAAACACATACATTTAGGGGTCAGCAAACTTGGTTTTCCAGATGTTCTTGGATCTTAATTCCCAGAAGCCCTGATCAGCAAGAGTGCTGACTTGGGCTTCTAGTAATCAGTAGCATTCAGATGTATGGTTTCTTTCTAGAGTTTCTAAGTAGAGAGTACCCACAGAAGTGGTTTACAGTCCCTTCTTTTGAGGGAGGTCGGGGACAACACAGGCTGGCTCTTCTTAGGGAATGTACAGTGGGGGATCAAACTCCTGACTGTACACAACTTACACTTAAAGGGAGAAAAAGAAGTTACAGTCAAAAACGCCAAAAGTTCTATTAAAATAACCTTTGGAAATTTGTTACTAAAGAGCTCTCTGTAATACCATCTCAAAGATGCTTGCTCATGCAGATCTAACTGAATTCTTATCTTCACCTTTTGTGTTTTAAGCTCTTTTTTCCTAGCTGTTTAGTTGTACATCACCAAAACCTAAAATAATGCCACAGCAATTTAAATCAATTATTTTTTTGGACCTTCCTGGTTAAGCCTAAGGATGATAGTCATCAAAAGAGTGAGAACTACTGTAAATGTGAATCTGGATTCCAGAAAGAGCTGTTAATGTGTGGCTGTTCTGAGCCAAACACTTTCACCATTTTGCATAAAAGACAGAGCCTTTCTATCCCTCTTGTCAGCCCCAATGTTCATGGACACACACACACACACACGCGTGCGCACACGCGCGTAACGAAAATTGTGGAGGGGCAGTTGCACAAAGTATCTGATCTCTACTGATTCAACAGAGTGGCTGAAGTTCTTGTTTCTCCTTGCTGGTGCAAGCTGATGGATAGCTAGTGCCACATGATAGTTGATGGTCTGGGGAAAGTTGACAGCAGATAACTATGATGCATACTTCCCTGCCTTCCATCTTTATCTCTGTGGCTACCAGGCATCAGAAGATGAATGGATGAACCCTATGGAGCTGGTCCTTTTGTAGAATTGATGGAAGGACTCTGCTGGAAATCTCCCTTTGCTGCAGCTTGATGGAACAATTGCTGCCAGGATGATGCCTGCTTTAATCTGAGTAATAGATAAGCTTTTGCTGGGTTGCCCCAATGAACAGGGATCATTAGGCCCAATTTAGGTTGCCCTTGCTCAAAAGGCTTTCACAGCCTACTCTAGGGTTCAGTGCTCATCTCTGTTTACAGCCAAAGAGCCAGCACTGTCTGTGTTTGCAGACATTTCCATGGACATGTGGCAGCCATGACTAAACACCAAAGTACATGAAACACTATTTACCTTCCCACCAAAGTGGTACCTATTTATCTGCTTGCAATTTCTTGCTTTTGAACTTCTAGGTTGACAGGAGCTGGGTCTGAAATGGGCACTCACCTCATCATGCAGCACTTGGGTCTTGAACTGCTGACCTGCCAACCTTCCAGTCATCAAGTTCAGCATCTTAACCACTAAGCCACCACAGTCACTGGGCCCAATTTAGCTGACCTTTTATATTCCATACTAAGTGCACAGTGCTGTCTTGCAATTAAAGGCTTTCACCTAGCTATTAGCAGAGAGGGGATAGGTGTCAGGAAATTCTCATGCACAAATCAGTGTACAGTATGTAGCATTGGGGGAGGTGGAAGTACTGCATGTCTTGTAATTAGAATGTGGAACCCGGACTCAAGAGATGTGAGTTTAAATCCCCAACTCATCCATGAATCTCACTGGATAACTTTGGGCCAGTTTCACGCTCTCAGCATAACCTTCACAGGGTTGTTGTGAGAATAAAGTAGGGAAGAAGAGCTCCATGCAACCCATTTCATACTTAATGGAGGAAGGGCAGGGTGTACATGTAACAGACAAAGAGTGGAAGGATTGTGCTCATAATAGTTTTCTATTTCTTATGGAGTGTGTGTCTGAGATAGTATTTTATGAATACATAATCTTTTGCTCTTTGCTTCCCTTTAGCAAACTCTTCGGCATTTTTCTGTCTGTGGCATTAGTCTCAACTGTTCTTCATCTGTCACCACACAAATCCCAGGCAGCATGCAAGGTTGCATGTGGAATGTTCTCAACTGCTAGCTGCTAAACACAAATAGCAAGAGATTATCAACTCCCCTGACATTGCAAGTCCTTGGGAAGAGCACCTTTCTTGATTGGTTCTCCTTAATGCTTGTGCAGTTTTTGAAGTGTTTCCCTGGGAGGAGGGCAGGGAGAATGCCAGGCCCTTCATCTCTTCCTTGATGCAAGGTTATTTCTCTCTTTCCTTCCAATGGAGCAGGACAGCATGTTACTCCAAGGAGAGTCAGAACAGAGATTCTTTGATTATAATAAGGGGCTTCACTTTCAGCTCTTCTTTAGTATAGGATAGCTGGGGACCCTTTCTAGGGTGGCCATTTACACATCACCAAAAACATGTCCCACCAAATAAGATGGCAGAGGAGAATAATGAAATGCTACTTGATATGCCCACCTATCAAAATGAGAAATTACTTCTATCATTTAAAAAGTGTTACCACTTCATCTAATTCCACTGGGAGATGGAAAGTGACCTAGGATCTGAATGGCAGTTGAATCTGCTGAGCAAAATATATGCTAGTCTGAATGATACTGGAAAGAAAGTTAGCAGGGAAATAGACTGTCCCAAATGAAACTTGAAGACAACCTTAGGCAGGAAGGTGATGTCTGGATGGAGAACCACCCTGTTGTTAAAGAATTTTAAGAACGGTGTGTCTGCACAGAGTGCCATAAGCTCACTTGCTCTTCTGGCAGATGTGATGAACACCAGAAAAGTGGTTTTCCAAGTCAGAAGGCGAAGGTCAGTTGTGGCCAGCAGCTCAAATGGAGCTTTAGTGAGAGAAGTCAAGACAGTGGGCAAGGACCATTGTGCAGCTAGAGTCTTTATTGGTGGGAAAGCATTACAGAGACCCTTTAGGAATCACTTCATGGCTTGGTCCCTGAATGCTGTGGAGGCCACGGATCCAACTGGAGAGTGCGCTACAATGGCCGCCAAATAGACTCTGGTGGAGGCATGTCCCAAACCGGTATCTGCCAAATGGAGCAAATACTCCATAACATGTTGGGGGTTGTCATGGTTCGGGCTTGCAGTCCTGGAATCGAGGAAGGCATGGAACAGTCTGTATTTTGACTCATAGGACTTCCGCATGGAAGGCCTTCTACTCATGTTCAATATCCTTGATAATCTGGGGTTATCCTTCATGCCGTGAGGTGTAGACTGGGCAGGTCAGAATGGAGGAGCTAGCCGTTCTCCGTTTGGAGCAGCAATGGAGAATCTGGTAGAGTGAGTGACTGTGATGACAGCTGTAGTAGACAAGAATACCACGGCTGTCTTGGCCATGCCAGGGCGATCAGAATCCCTCGAGCTTGATGGTGGAGCTATGGTATATTTTGAAGCATAAATCCTCATCATCCTAATCTCAGGTCTGTTCCCCAGAGAGGCCCCTGAAATTTCAGGCAGATTTGGTGCTCCATCGCTTTATCTGTAAACCGGTTCTAGCAGTTTTCATCTTTGTCAAGACAAAGAGTTTTGTACAATTGATGGATCATAACTATCCATTCAAGAGTCAAGACTAAAAGACTCCAAAATACTTTATGTTACAGTACTGCACAAACCACTGCTTGAAAGAAGCTAGTTTGCAATACTGTATCATTTCCTGTAGTCAGTTAGCAAGGAGTGATAAGTAGTAACTATAAGGTCACTTTTTATATTTATCAACTAATACAGTACAGTACTTGAATTACATAGAAGTAACAAACAGCACTTTGTTACCATCAAAAGTTACTTTTTGTTGGAGGGAAGTAAAATGTTGTTATTTCCTTTTTTGGTGCCGAGGCGAAAAAATATGGAGCTCCCTGACCAATCTAACTCCTTCCCTCGGAAAAGAAAAATGATGAATCTGAACGTTTCTTGGCTAAAAGAAACAAAGCCATTTACTTACAGTACATTATTCTGTTATTTCTTTATAGTGTGTGGAGCTGCATTTTAAGAGAGAAGAAAATGGAGCAACCAGGAAAAGCAGCTAACAAAAGAGTCAACAGGGAGGAAGGGGCAATCTCAAGGACTCCGAGTTGCAGAAAAAACCTATAAATTAAATTAATAACAGTTTCAGGGCATGTCCCTCAGTGTTAAAGGAGAAGCCTAAAATGCTGCATCCCCATTCTTAAAAAAAGGAAAAAAAGAACATTCTACAGAATTTTTAGAGGCAGTTTTGAAAAGTGTTTTCCAGCGACTGTGCCATTTTATCAGACCCAAATGGCATGGAAAGTATTATTTGGTTTTATTTCTTGTATTTTTCTAAATATGGCCAAGTTACAGGTCAGCAGTTTGAGACCCGAGTTCTGCACAATGGAGTGAGCTCCCACCTCTGTCCTAGCTCCTGCCAACCTAGCAGTTGGAAAGCAAGAAATTGCAAGTAGATAAATAAATACCACTTCAGTGGGAAGGTAAGTGTTCTGTTCACTCTGGTGTCTAGTCATGCTTGCCACATGTCCACAGAAACATCTCCAGATGCAGATAGCTCTGGCTCTTTGACTATAAACAGAGATGAGTACCGAACCCTAGAGTTCGATACGACTGGCTTTCAAGCAAGGGAAACCTTAACATTTACCTGTCCATTAAGTAGATGGATTTGGTGCTGTATCACATTGTTTCATTCATTATTTGCTAACACCTCTTGATCTACTTTTGGAAGGGCAATGCCTGCCAAAGACTCTTTTTTTAGTTGGGATAGGTTTCAGCCAGCCAGTAATAATTTTGTATGATTCATTAAGAGCTACATCCACTTGTCTGCGAGGTACTGATTAATACCACATGGTGCTATGTATTCTACTATGGAGTAGTACATCTATAGGACAGTTGGTCTTATTGTTTCTGCTATGACCCCCCTGTCTGAACCAGCCAGTTTCCTAAGTACTGTATGTTATTTCTGGTGGCAATATTTTGTTGGGTGTTTAGACAATTTTTTTTATAGATCAGGATGTGATGCCCAAGTACTTTGGGTTAGGACAGTGTTGCAAAACCTTGCCTTTCCAGCTAACCCTGAACTATTTCTCTGCCTCTGTATTCTTTAAGTGGAAGACACAGACCTGTTTTCCCCAAGAAGGGTTGGAATCAATGAAACTTCAGATAAAGGGACATATATTTAATTAGACCACACTTCTGTGAATATCTCTTTACAGACTTTGCATCCCATACAACCTGAGTGGGTTGCTTGTGGCTAAAGGAAAGGTATTTTAAAATTTATTTTAGTTTTTAATTCTCAGACTATATAAGCCCCATGCTGCCCCATTCTGGCAGTTCTGCCTGACTTACACACACATAACTGTGGCTCAACTGAGATAAAAGGTCCCTGCACAGGAAACTAATTGCCACCAGCAATGCAGGGAAGGAGGAATCCCAATTTGGAATCAAAATTGCTGGAAGAAACATCAACAATTTACGATATGCAGATGATACCACCCTAATGGCAGAAAGTGAGGAGGACCTAAAGAAGCTCCTGTTTAGGTTGAAAGAAGAAAGTGAAAAAGCTGGCTTGAGACTCAATATCAAGAAAACCAAGATAATGGCAACAGGCCCTATCAGTCCCTGGAAAATAGATGGGGAAGAAGTAGAAGTAGTGACAGATTTTACTTTCCTAGGATCAAAGCTCACTGCAGATGGTGATTGCAGCCATAAAATAAAAAGGCGACTGATTCTTGGGACGCAAGCAATGAGAAACCTGGGGAGCATAGTGAAAAGTAGAGACATCACATTGCAAACAAAAATTCGCATAGTCAAAGCAGTGGTATTCCCTGTGGCAATGTATGGTTGTGAGAGCTGGACCATTAGGAAAGCTGAGCGCAGAAGAATAGACGCCTTTGAGATGTGGTGTTGGAGAAGGGTTTTGAGAGTCCCCTGGACAGCGAGGAGAACAAATAGGTCAATCTTAGAAGAAATCAACCCTGACTGCTCCTTAGAAGGTCAAATAATAAAGATGAAGCTAAAGTACTTTGGACATCAAATGAGAAGAGAGGATTCGCTTGAAAAAGCCTTGATGCTTGGAAAGGTCGGGGGCAAAAGAAGGGGATGGCCCAAGATGAGATGGCTAGATGGTATTGTGGAGACAATGGGCACAGAGCTGAGTGAGTTGAGGGGGATGGTTGAGGACAGGAGTGCCTAGCGGACAGTGGTCCATGTGGTTGCAGAGGGTCAGAATCGACTGCGACTGAACAACAACAAATTATTGAATTTAGTCTTTGCTGAGTTTTGTGAACTTTCAGGTTGTCAGATGGCAGCATGTGGAATCAACCAAATCTATACAATTCTCTCCCTCTTATTCTCTCTATTTTATTTTCACAAATCCTACTCTATCAGGTCCATTTCTATTTTAGAAATATTGTATATTGTTTGGATTTTGGACTTTACTTACCAGTCAGTCTCTGCTTGCTTTTCATCAATGGGGTTGCAGTACTGAACTCACACCACAAGGTGTCTGAAGTATTCCTAATTAAGGTAAAGTCTGCCCTTGATTGAAAGCCATTCATATCTGACTCTAGGGTTCAGTGCTAATCTGTTAATAGCCAAAGAGCCAGAGCCGTCTGCATCTGCAGATGTTTCTGTGGACATGTGGCAGGCATGCCTCAACACCGGAGTGCACAGAATGCTGTTTACTTTCCCACCAAAGTAGTCCCTATTTATCTGCTTGCAGTTTCTTGCTTTCAAACTGCTAGGTTGGCAGGAGCTGGGACAAAGATGAGAGTTCACTCCAACACGCAGTAATCAGGAATCGAACTCCGACTTTCCAGTCTTCATGTTCATCATCTTAACCACTTGAGCCACCACAGTCACTTGTTCCTCATGAGTGGCAAATATATCGCATTCTGCTGTTTTTCTAACCTATATTTCATCATGTTAGTTGTAGAAAAAGCTAATAAACTTCAAGTGGGGCAATGACAATTTGAACACTTTGTTCAGCTAGAACGTTGATGACCATTCGGAGGCTTCAGCTTGTCCAGAATGTGGCTGCTTGGGTGGTGATGGGGTGTGGGCAGTATGCACATGGCTCACCGCTGCTCCAGGAGCTTCACTGGTTGCCGGTTTGTCTCCAGGTGCAATTCAAGGTGCTGGTAATTACTTTTAAAGCCCTACATGGTACTGGGCCAGGATACTTAAGAGATCGCCTCACCCCAAGAACATCTGTCCGTCCCACCAGAGTGGACCATAAAAGCTCTCTAGTTGTTCCATCGGCCAGAGAGGCGCCTCTCTCTGGCACCAGAAGGAGGGGCTTCTCTGTGTTCGCTCCGGCCCTATGGAACCTCCTGCTAACAGAGCTATGTCTCCAGACGGAGTTGCTGCCCTTTAGGAAAAATCTAAAACCATGGCTGTTGGGGCAGGTATGGGTTGCACAATGACCCCAGCTTGCTAGCTGGTCTAAGCCCCCCTCTCCCTCAACTTTTTTAATTTGTAGGTTGTAGTACTTTTAAAATTTTAGAGTTTTTAATTTTTAATCCATTCTGGTTTTAAATTTGAGGTTTTGGGGATTGTTTTTATGTCTTTCTTGTTGTTCTTTTTTGTAAACTGCCCCGAGTCACCTCAGTGAGGAGGGTGCGGGATAAATATGAAAAAATAAATGATAATAAAAATAAATAATGTAAAGTTATAATGGAAGCCTTTGTTCCCATTATCTTTGTGTCTCCACCACCACCACCCAACATGAAGCCTATTCAGATCTTGGCTGCCACGTCTTTATGATGGGAGTGACCCACAGTTCTCTTATCTTCACAATCAAACAACGGGAGGTTTGCACCCCCTTTCCTGCTTTTTGTTGCCATGACACTTATATACCACCCCATAGCACTTAGTGCACTTTCTGGGCAGTTCACAAGGCAAGTAGCATTTTGCCCCCATTATGTTGGGTACTCATTTTTCCACCCTTGAAAGGATGGAAGGCTGATCCAACTTTGTGCAGAGTTTTAGCTGCAGTATAGCAGTTTAATCACTTTCCCACCAGGGCTCTTTGTGGATATATGCATATGAGAGAAGATCTGTTCTATATGTGTTGGTTTCTAGTTTTTAAACTGATGTTTGTGAGTCAAGGTTACACTCACCTTTCATGCTGTCTGCGATTTTTGCAACAAACACATATTTTGCTTAGTGTGTTTTTAATCTTCCACCAATCTTTTCTCCCTCTAGATCGATGTTTCCCAACCTTTGGTTTTTGGATTTCAATTCCCAGAAGCCTAAGTCAATTCCCCAAACCCCTCATCAGCCAATGTACTGACTTAGGTTTCTGGGAATTGAAGTTCCACTGTGGGGTGTGGGCCCCACATTGGGAACCACTGCTCTAAAGGCCTCCTCTGAGAATATATTTCAAAATATGTCAGTCTCTTTGCCCTCATGTGGAAAGTGTCCTTTTGGTCACTACTTGACACTGTATTTTAAAGGGTTTTCTTTTTTAAAAAAAAGTAAATGGCAATTCAGAGCAAATTTGGAAGCTGCCTAATACTGAGTCAAACCACAGATACTAGCTCAGTACTGTTTTACTGGTTGGCAGGCATACTCTGGGCCTCTTCCTGCCTCTACAGTCTCAGTCTGTGAGTGCTCTGAAAATGCTGTTTATATTTGAAAGGTCTTGTGTGCTCAGCAGCACGGAAGCATATGGCAGAATTGTAGAAATCTTTTAAGTACACACAAGGAAGAGAGGAGATGAAACCAGAGGGAATGTTTGCCAGGTACATAAGGTGAGACTGATGAGGCAGCTTTCCTTGCAGAAAGACCAAATTACTTCCCATTCTAAAGGGCAGAAAGACAGCTTGGCAAGTAATGCAGTAAAACAAGGCGGCACTCTGCATTAGCGGATTGCACCTGGTTCAGTTATGGTGGGCCAGCATCCAGGATCAGGGGAATGAAGTCATCAAGATTACAAAATACTTAAAAGGAAGAGTGTTAGTTTCAAAACACTGAAGAGTGATGTACAGGATGGGGAAAGCAGCTTCACAGCGTGCGTGCAGGTAGATGAAGACACCTGCTATGCCAACTAGGCTAAACACTTCAGTCTGATCATTTTGTTTTTTTCTGCTCCTGTACAAGCCAAATGAAGAAAGTAAATGAAGGCAGTTGTCTCTGATTTGCAAAGCTGCTTCCCATAAGTGATTTATAATCCAAGTGATCAGATCAAGAGCTCCTAGTATTGGGACAAGACTGGATTCAGGCACTGACAGAAGTGAAAAGCTGTCTTTCAAAACAAACATTACAGCTGAAATTGCTAAGTGAATGAAGTCAGCACACTTAGTTATAATTTCAGCATTTATCTGAGTCTTACAAGAAAATCCCAGATTTTGTTTGGCTTTCAAAACAAAAACCCTTCCTAAGTAGAGGTGATTCAACATGTTTAAGACACCTGCAAAAAATGGCAATATTATGCAACAATTACTACAGCAAGATGAAATGTGGACATGACACATCTGTGCTCACCTTTTAAAACATATATATGGGTTTCTCTCCACTAAATGGAAAATTACTCCTTATAAGTTGTCTTGATACTTTCCCCCCTTCAATTAATAAAATGAATATCTAGAAAGGAGTCACACAATCAGCTGTGAACGTTTCCTAAGAAGACTGGACGATTTATTGCGTATTTAACGATTTTTGAGCAATTCTCTGAAAAATTGTGGCAGGGGACTATTTTAATGAAATAAAACAATTATTTGAGAGAGACTAAAGCCATTACAATGTTTATTCATCACATAATGTTTATTCATCATATAAAAACAACAGTATAATTTGTTTTGTTAATGTTAAAACTATCAAAGCTAAGGTAAACGGTTTTAAACTCTCAAAACATCCCTACACCTACCAGGGGATTGTTACTCTACGGAGTCTAGACACGTGGTTCACCTATAAACACAGTTGTGATAATGAACAAAATGGCATCAGCTCACATTTTCTGGCATCTGCGACAACTTCACACTGGTTACGTCCCGTGTGACACAAAACAAGTTCTTTACCATTGATAGAACAAATTTAGTGGGATTTCAAAAATGAGCCACGGGACTGTTTTACAAGTTAGGGACGAAGTTTGAGTTGTATTTTCAAATATATGAAAATATAAAAAATCATAGGCTTTACTTTAAAAGCATTTAATAAGTATCATTGTTTTACTAGCAATTGTTTAAAAAACTCAAATTAAATAGATTAAGTATATGTTTGCAGTGACATATTTCATTCTGGTATTGGGACACGAAAGGGGACTGTGTTTTAGGGGTTTTGAAAGGCTGTAAAATTTAAATTTATGTTTTATATTATCTGATGCGCTATGGTCCACTTAGTTTATGTGCTATTGTTTAAGTTTGTAATGTACAATAAGAGCCATTGTACTGTATAAATATTTCCTTGGGACATTGCTTTTCCATTTAGTGGAGAGACACCCATATATATGTGTTTGTTGGAGCTCCAGCCTTTTTCATGGTTTAAATTAAAGAAGCGTTAACACTTATGCTTTGAAACTAGTCTTTACCTTCCTTTGATACGTACAAGCATGTGCTCAAACATTGGAAAGATTTGAGAATTGGATCACCATCTCTCAGATCTGCTTTGATTCAGATTCCTGCATTGAGCAGGGGACTGGACTTGATAGGTTTCTTCTAACTTAGTTATTCTATGATTCTATATGAATAGAAAAGTAAAGTCATGGAACAATGAATGTATGATTTCATTCGCATTTATTCAACAGTTTCCCCCATAATTAAATGTAAAATGACATATCTCTGAAAATTTACTGGGGGTGGGGAGAGGTTCACAATAAAATATCTAAAGAATCAGCCAGTGTACAGACTCTCTCAAAGTACAACATCAAAATGTAGAAACCTGTTACAAAATAGGTAAAAAAAACACTTAGTCACAGTAGTGCAAGATATTAACTTTTTCTCGTAATGGAGGCAGCGTAGAGCAAGCAGGAAGCAACACAAGCCCTTATTTATTTGTCATGGCAAGACTTTTAAGGCTGAATCAACAACCACAACAACAACAAAAAGCAGCTTTATTCACAACCGATTGAGGATTCCATTAGTTTCTGCACAGTTCGCAATACCAAGAAACACTTTTGTTTGTAATTAGGACAAAAACTAAATGCAACTTGATAGTAACTCCATGGAATACTGGCCTGCATGGAAACAAATCCCTTGAAGCTATATCCATAGAAAGCATGTGTATAGGCAACACAACTTGTAAGGCTTGGAACAATGAATTAATGGTCACGGGGTGCCGCACTACACAGTTATATCAGTTTGCTACCACATTTGACTGCCAGAAGAACTGGAGATTTGTTGTTTGAGATGGTATTCAGAATTCTTTGAGAGACAACTCAAGTGCTTTAGTTCAAGGAGATGTACTAAAAATCTCTAGCAGTGACTCACCAGACTAAACACCTCAAGAGCCCTTGGAATGGAGCCATTAGAGATAAAGTAGGTCAAACAGATGTACCTCTGAAAAGGTTGATACTCCTTTAGACTCTTTGTCAGGAGCACAGTGTTGCCTTCTATTCATTCATTAACAAGGGCCTATCCATGTTAATGTTTAATAGGTAGCAGCTAACTATCATGTATGCTGTTAAAACCTTAAGGGCCATAGTGCATTATATAAGACAGTGTCTCCTGTAGGTGGTTGCTTGCTTGAGGAATGTAGAACTTGAAGCACTAGTGCAGTGATGGCGAACCTTTTAGAGACTGAGTGCCCAAACTCACCTTCACTACAGACTCAACAGGCTGCCATCCGTGCTGCACCTTCATGCTGTATGTGATCTGCCTGTCTTACCCCAGACAGGGGAGGGAGGAAGCACTCCCATTGGACTGCTGGGCAGAGGGATGGGACCAAATCTGTGCTGGGGGGTCGGAGGAAGCACTCCCATTAGGCTGCTAGGCAAAGGGGCGGGACAAACTCTGTGCTGGGGTGATGGCACACATGCTCACAGAGAGGGCTCTTAGTGCCTCTTCTGGCATACGTGCCATAGGTTCACCACCACTGCATTAGTGTATAAAACGGCCTTCTTCAGAGCACAGTTCTCAAAGTGTTGGCTTCCATTTTTGCAACCCTAATCATTTGGGCTCAATGGTCAGGATCCTGTTGCTATAACATAATACTCACTTAAATCACTCAAGCCTGCTGTCCATTGCATGCTTGGACACGTCAGGGTTGAGCAACTAGTTTTGCATAAAATGTGGAAACTTTGTACTGCCTTTGTACATGCGGTGCTTCACATACAGGAGTTTGAGCCTATAAGACAAAAAGATAACTTTCTCACATCTCCATTCTTTCCATCCAATTACTTTCTCTAAGATCAGCTAAAGAATCTGGCCTGTTAAATACGTTATTAGTCCGCTAAGTCCAACCAATAGCACATTCAGCAAGCATTTTCAAATACTGCTATATCACATTTAAGTCCATGCTTCGCTCAAATCTGAAAAGCTTTAGGAGAGGGCAAACTTTTAAGTGAAGCCATGGCTGGCTGACATGCATTAGGGCAGGGGTTCTCAATCTGCAGGCCAGATCTGGCTCATGGCACCATTTCATGCGGCCCACAACATCACTGGAAGGGGACATGTTTTATGGCAGGGTTTACAGTGGGGGGAAACCACCAGTCTGACCTGCACAGCTGCCTGAGGGGACATGGTCTGGCCCATGACTTTAAAAGGACAACACTGGATTACTGGCTACTTGAAGGTTGGCTCCTAACTTAAAAACTGAGTGCACTGGATATTTTTTGTCCTGATCCAGGTAGAAACCACACACAAACACACTTCCCATCTAGATTAGAAACCCTGTCTTCAAATAGATGCTGCAGAAAGGATACCTCCTTGTAAAATGGCGCTAAAGATAAATGCCCCTTCAGTATTTGTACCTATCAACTGTTCAGAATGGGCAGGCTTTATTTTCAACACTTATATACAGCTCAACTTAGTGTAAAAACACTACTCAGGGCAGTTCAATTATTGATTGATACGGAGGCTTTTTTCTTGCTTTCCCAAAAAAGTTAATAGCTATTGTTAGTGTTTCTTAAGGGAGGACCGCACATACTCATTTGAACCTTGTCTATGAAATGGGAAGTTTGGGAAAGATCTTTTAACTACAGGTCCAATTCGTATGACATTAGCTGTTCTACAATTTAGGCAAGGGTGAAGTGGTGTAATATAAAACTGCTAATATAAAACTCTGTGTGTGTGTGTGTGTGTGTGTGTGTGTGTGTGTGTGTGTGTGTGTGTGTGTGTGTGTGTGAGAGAGAGAGAGTGAGAGTGAGAGTGAGAGAGAGAGAGAGAGAGAGAGAGTGAGTTAAAGATCTCTCCCTCATTGTGCAGTAAACTGTAGTAATGCAACCAAAGTGCTGATGTTGTGAGTTCAGTCCTGACAGGAATCCAGGTTGACTCAGCCTTCAATCCTTCCAAGGTCAGTAAAATGAGCACCCAGCAAGTTGGGTGCAAAAATGCTAATTGCCTTGTGAACTGCCTGCCTAGGGAGTGTTCTAAGCACTATGGGGCAATATATAACTGTAACTGTTATTGCTATCATGAGATTATTTGGGCACTATAAAGGGGGAAGACTCTTAACATTTTGGTTATTGTGGTGATGAACGTAGCTGGACTGAGACACTTTGGCTGCATGAAGCAGAATAGAAAATGGCACCCAAGCCAAGAAACATGGCAGCCAAGTTATTTGGCACATGAAGCATAATTTCACAAATAGGTCTCCTCATCCCTTGCAGTAAAACAATATACTGACAACAAAGTAAACACCCTTTCATGTCATCCAATATCTTCTGCCATAGGATGCTGCATTGCTCTTCTTAATAGCAGGGCCTGCCACTGAAAATGGATTAAATATTTTTACTGGCATGGGGGGGGGGGGCGTGGATTTAAAACCTGTATGATATAAAATGGCAGAGTGCTTCCTGCAGTTCTTGTTATTTATACAGAAGAAGACAATCCTGGATAGAAATCCTGCTAGCAAACTATCAACTACCTCTGTTCTTCAGAATGTCGAAATGGGACTATGTTAGGGCATAGCACAATTCCCAGAATCATTGTTATCATAAAAGAAGATGGCTGCCTTTAGAAGTTGTGGTTAATATATTACATCATTCACCTCAGAAATTTGGCTATGATCAGTGTCAGTTACATTTGCCCTATAAAAACAGCACCTTAGAGAGCCAATTTTCATTGTAGTTACTTGTTGTAGGATGTCTATATGTAAATGTGAAGAAACTCTTCTGCATGTCTATAGTTACTATCTACATCTCCCCCCCCCCCAATCCCCACAACATGCCAATGTACGTGAAGTGCAATATGCAGTTTGGCTCTAATAAATTATCTGAAGCAGGTATTAGTTAGGATAGGATAAATAACAGTAGACAAAGTTCTGCTCTCTCTCTCACATACACACACACTCTGAGATCCATTGAAATATAATAGACTGAATATACTATGCAAAGTAAGTCAATTCATTCCATTTATGTATAGGAAGGTGTTCGGAACCACTAAACATCTTGTTTAGGTATTCAAGCTGTGTCGGTAAGAAACTGGGGTTTTAAATTCTCCAATCTCCCAAAGCCAAGATTATCAGGATGTGAATGTTTGTGTCTATGTGAAGCTTATTATAGATGCAGAAATCAAAGAGTTCTGATAGCAAAGCCATTACACCTGCTACTGCTAGCACATACAAGTGTTACACTGCTGATTTTGTAAAAGAAAATGTAGCGTTGGGGCAAAACATGAAAGCAGCACTCTTGAGTAGCTACATAATTGAACAGTATACTGTATCTCCTTTCCATCATGCCTATTTGCATAAACTGCAATCTGTTAATGAAGCCTTGACTGACTATTAAAACATTGACTGATTAACAAATTGTAACAATCCAAGCAAAAGCTCAAATGAATCCTGTATCTTCCAGGTATTTTCCCAGGCAGAAATGATCAGCTAGCAGTCCATTCCTTTCTAGTGGCAGCGATAAATGTGTCAAGTTTAAAGAATGACCCTGGACCCAGACTCAGACTAACTGGACAAAGGAAATCTGGTGACTAAAATCCAAGGAAGATGTGCAATATTTAAATGCCCTTCTTTGGTAATACCAAAGAAGAAAAGTTAAAACATTTGTCAGTCACCTACTGAAATTCCCAGTGATCTACATGGGCTGAGAGAAAAAAGCTGTTACTGCCTTTACTCATACAATACAAATATAGCAGGAAGCAAAGGGATTCCCTGCTACCTCCAGTCCCCTCATCATTGTTCAGATGGCTTAGAAGAGCACTTCTGAGGACTGAATAATCAGTACTTAGGAAGTGTCAAGTGCAAAGTAGGAACAGATCGTTGACAAGATTGGCTACACCTGTTTTTTTTTAAGCTGCAGCTGTCAAAATACTATTACTCCAATGCAAGAGAACAGTAGGAACAAAGGCAGACTTGAACATATTTTAAGCCTATCTATGTAGTGTGCTTTTATCAAAGCCACCAGGCTGTTGTAAACAAATATCAGATGAGGGTCCTCTATACATAAAGTCACTGAGGACAAGGACACAATACGGTCCCTCCAAAACTTCTGGCTCCTCTAACCACAGGAGTGAGATGCTATGTTTCTGCTTCTACAACTCCTGGTCTTTTTACTCTTCCAACTGCAGGTGGTGGACCTTTCCTTCATTGCACAGCACAGTCTTTGGGGTTACCGGTGATTTCCCCCATCGTATCTGGATTCAAATTCTTTTTCTTCTCTATTTCCACCTGATAAAGAAAGGAAAGTGAGAGAATTGTGCAAGAAAACTGAAACACTAGCTGACTTTTGTTTGCTGGTGTCCTCAGACAACTATACCTTCCTCTGAAGCAAGGGTAAGAATCATGTAGCATGGGAACCACACATAACTCCTAGGGCTGCTTTGTGCCTCTAAAGAAGACACTCAAAATTTTCTTTTTCAAGAAAGCAGGGCTTGTGGAATGCTGGAGGATCCTGTGACTGGAAAATCAGCTACTCGGTCCCCAGATTTTGCCTATCGTTGTTCTAAAGCAGTGTTTCCCAACCTTTGTTTTTTGGAATTCAATTCCCAGAAAAACTGAAACACATTCACCACTTCAGTGAAAACAGTGTCAGAATGACCCAGTGGACTGTCCACTGGCCTGCTCATAATAATCTTCTAGAAGCTGGTCCTTGGAAGAATTATCTTTCTGGAGCACAGTTTCCAGAATTAGCCATCTAGTACAGCCAGGGAATACTCCTTTGATTAGCTCTGTCTGGGCAGCATGAAATCTAGAGTTTTCAAAAGGTATTAAGAGTTTGTCAGGCTGAGGGAAGGGGAGATAGCTGTGCAGCCCTGCCGCCGGCCACAAAAACACTGATGCAGCCACCACTTCCTCCACCGGACTCGCCCTCAACCAGTCGGGCTGAGGGAAGGGGAGACAGCTGTGCAGCCCTGCCGCTGGCCACAAAAACGCCGATGCAGCCCCTGCTTCCACCATTAGTCTCACCCTCAGCCACTCTGGCTGAGGGAAGGGGAGACAGCTGTGCAGCCCCGCCAGCTGGTCATGGAAATGCCACCATCACTACCGGACTCTTCCTTGGACATAGTTGGTGGGGTTGACTTTTTGATGTTTTTCTGTGATTTTTCTGTGAAGTGTTTTTGAATGATGATGATCTGATACTTTGATATTGTAATTGGGATCATTATTTTTTTTCTGACATGTCTTGAAATGTTTTTGTATTATGATAATTGTAATCGTAACTGAAACTGTATATTTTGTATGTTCTTTTGAATGTGATGTTACTGTTGTGTTATTTGTATCATTACCTGTGTTTATACTTGTGTTTATACTTTTGATAGTAAGCTGCCCTGAGTCGGGTCCCCCTGATTGGGCGGGGTAGAAATTGAAAAATTAAATTAAATTAATTTTGTCCCTTTTCTCCTGACCTTGATAGACAAAGTATTGACCAATCTGTTTATCAGTTGCTTAGCCATACCTTGTAACTGTAGTGTGCTGAATAGTTGACCCATTTCCTGACATCTGCCTTGCCTTCCACAGAGATAGATCGAATGGTGGCTTTTGAGGCTGAGGTGGTTGGCATGTCAAACTCCACATCCACGTAGTGGACAAAACTAGAAGGCACTTCCCGGTCTGACCCAAGCTCCAGGTGGCAGAAGAAGCAGTGAGGATGACCTGAAGCTTTTTGGGAGAGAAAACAGTAAAAAAAATGGGGCAGTTAAAACCTCACTAGGAAATCGAACTTCAGAAATGCCCACAGTAGGAAAATCTCCTAGATGAGCAGGGTATAACAACAACAACTTTAAAAAGCAGACCACCACAAAAAAACAAAAACAAAACAACCTCAACAACAACCAAACATCTGAATAATTTTACATTACTATGGACCAGAATGGTGATGTGATAGCATTGTAAAAGAAAAGAAAAGTAACCTTCTGTGGAAAAACATGCATACAATATTAGGTTTCTGTAGATTACAACATAAAAAAATCTAGATGGTAAACACAGAACCCTTGAGAGCCACTTGAAAAGTCATGTAAGGCCTCTTTTACAAATCACACCAGATTTTTTTCACATATTGATAAAACAGTCACACTAGATTGGAAAAGGTACCTAAAAATCTGACCAGCTAACATGATAGCTTACTGATTCCTGTAGCACTTGTGGATAATTTGTCAGAATAAAAGCAACACTGTTCCCACATGCCCAGGTACTCCCTGCCAGCCCATTCAAATATGCTTCCATATCAAGGCGGAATGTCAGAGTCCCCCTGTATTTCTCTTCTACTGTATGTGTGAAGTCTTTCTTTCCCTGGATTTATATAAATGAATACAGTAATACCTCAGATAACGTTTACCTCAGATAACGCTAAAATCACATAACGTTAAGTAATCTGGGGAGGAGAATTGGATTGAATAATGTTAAGGTCCTATGGCATGGATCGGATAACAACCGCTAAAGCCTGTGCAGTTACAATGTATCTCTATGGAGCTTTAACGTTATTCGATCCATCCCATAGGATTTTATCATGCATCAGATAACACAAAATCGGATAACACCAAGACTTGTGGAACCAAGTCTTAGCGTTATCCGAGGTATTACTGTACATGATTTGCTCATGGCTCTACTGTCAGCCCTAATTCCACCCTTTCTGCTCAGCCAAATACAATGAGCACCACTAGGCACCACTGCTCCCTATCTGTTATGGCACAACAACGTATGCCAAGATGAATATACAGACAATCTCCAATACTGTACTGCAAGAAGATGTAGAATATGTGGAATTTGATGAGTCAGCCATCTCAGCCTTCAGATGCATTTACTGCACCTGAAAGGTTTTTATTGTTGTTTTAAAGTCATGTTAGCTGCCCTGGGTCACTTGTGAGGAAGGTGGCGTATAAATATGATTGATTAAATAAAATAAATAAATAAATAAATAAATAAATAAATGTAAGCTTGGCAGGCCCATGTGTACCTATATAAATAGAATAGGTAACTCTTGACAGTGCTGAACGCTGTTTTTCAGATTGGCTAGTGGCTCAGGGGCAATGACCCCAAGGTATGTGGCCAAACTAGAGTAGTTGTTTACTTATTGAATAATGAAATTTCTTATTGGAAGCTATAAATAATTGTGTGCCATCAAGTCAATTCAGACTTCAGATGGTCCTTTCTAAGGGTTTCTAGGTAAAGAATATTCAGAAGTGATTTACCATTCCTTTCCTCTTGGGGTTCCCTGGGATTACACAGCTTGTTCATGGCTACATAGACTGGCTCGTCTCTTGGGAGACACAGTGGGAAATCGAACCCCCAGACTCTGGCTCTTCACTAGACCACTGGGCTATCCTGACAGTTAGGGAATACTAGAAGGATTCCACACAGTGGTGGGCAGCAAAAAAATTCACTACTGCACCATGGGCGGAGCCTACGTCATGGGCAGAGCCTACGTCATGGGCAGAGCCTACGTCATGGGCGATCTAGTCATGTCTGCCATATGGCCATGTATACATCTGCAAACACAGGCAGCACTGGCTCTTTGGCTGTAAATGGAGATGAGCACTGCACCCTAGAGTGGGATATGACTGGATTTTGAGCAAGGGAGACCTTGAACCACTTTCAGGGACAAAACCTGATGGGGCAGGGCAAGGAGTTGGGCGTGGCCACCCAATTTTGCTTCCCTCCCCGCCCGAAGACCACCCAATTTTGCCACCCCCCTGCCCAGAGACCACCCAATTTTGCTACCCCCTGTCCTGGAGTGTGTGTGGACCTGTTGCTGCCCTCCACTGATTCCACATGTGTAAAGATAAATGTAATCCTTCTAACTGTTAGAGATTTTTTTTAATAATCAAGAAATCCTTACCCCAAGATTAAGCACTCATACTTAATTAAGGCATAATAAATTCAAGATTTTTATATTTAATTCATAAAGTACTACACATATTTGCTAAAAATAACATTTTCTTCCTTCAGACAAATTCATTAAACTGAATATGTTCATTAAATAAAGTTGCTCTGCTGATTGATACCTAATTTAATAAGACAGCACCAGCAGATAATAACTCTTTTGTGATTTTCTTATACTAATAATAATAATTTTGTGTCATAAATTATTCAGGGTTGCAAGGATTTTTGCAGAAGAAACTCTGCTCAGCGAATGCCCAAATAAGGCTCCTTTCATGTCCCCAAGACAGAGATGGGACAGAGATGGGCGTTCAATCCATCATGCAGTACCTGGGTCTTGACCTGTTGACTTGCAAGCTTTCCAGCTAACAAGACGAGCCTCCTAGCCCCTGAGCCACCGCAGCCCCTTCTGATACTAATAAAAAACCCTAAGCATTGAAACATGGTAAAGAGAGCAGAGTCTCAAGTCTTCGTCTTCTGTGTCTAGGCCAGATGTGAAACTGACAAAACAAAGGCATCTTTCAGTGAGTTCATTCTGCAGTTCCTTTCCTCTGACCTAGTGTGAGAAAGATTAGCCAGCAACACAAGGTTGCAGTTACCAAGGTACGCCCAATTGTGGTTTGAAAATACCGCAATCTTTAAGGAGGCTCTAAGGGCCAAAAATACAAGACACTCAGAAGTATACAGTAGTTCAACTGAGACAAGATTTCTTAAACTAATTAACATTTAAGGCAAAGACCTAAAAAAATGGGGGTTGGGATATAAGCTGGGAGGCCCTGAGAGCCTGATATTACTGTAGTGTCCAGTTATAGGGTGTGGTGCTCATCTTCATTTACAGCCAAAAAGCCAGTACTGTCTGCATCTGCAGATGCTTCTGTGGTCATGTGGAGGACATGACCAGACACCGGAGTGCACAGATCAGTGTTTATGTTCCCACTGAAGTGACACTTATTTATCCACTTGCAATTTGTTGCTTTCGAGCTGCTAGGTTGGCAGAAGCTGGAACAGAGACGGGAGCTCACTCCGTTGTACAGCACTCGAGTCTCGAACTGCTGACCTGCCAACCTTTCAGTCGTCAAGTTCAGTATCTTAACCACCAAGCCACTGCATTCCAAATAGATTGTTTACTATTTAGCAATTGACTCAGTGGCTCTGCTATAGGTGGACATGATTGGACTGAGAGGTTCTCCTAAATAGGCCTTTTAGTGTTAAATCAGGTTCCTTATCCACAGAATATGAGCAAAACTGTGTGTTCACTTGCAACCCTTCCCATACTCTCCGACTGCTTCTTGCCAGGAAAAATCCCATTAAGGAAGGGAGGTGGGGGAGAGACCAGAACAAACTAACTGGCAGCGATGGGAGCCATTTATCTGGTGCCCAGAAGTTGTGCTGCTTGAGCCGAGTCCTGGCTCAAGCAGAATAACTACTGGAACAAAAGCATTGTCCAAGTATGGGAACAGAAACATTTAAATTGTTTTTTCTAGGAGCACAAAACAAATATTTGGTGCACCCACTGATCCAAATTGGAGGGGTAGAAAAAGCTATTACTCTGTTAGGATCAGGAAGCAGTATCAGAATATGCCATTCACCTCTACTCCTAACTATATTCTGAAATTATGTAGAACCAGTGAATTATATTTGTATGCCAGGACTAATGGGAGGAAGAGGACGGGTGTATGAGGCAGAACTGGCAAGAGCTGGCTACAGTAGTCTATCCCAAAAAAGGCAACCGAAAGTTTTGTGGCACCCCAAAGACTAGCAGTTTTTATTTGCCATGGTATCTTTCAAAAGTGAGCAATGATTAGAGGGATCATGCAGAACTACCGGAGGACTCAAATCCTGCCCTGTATACTCTTTGTATACTGAACCAAAGGTGCTAGAAAATTGTCAACCATATTTTATATAACAAAAGAAACGTGTTTATATAAAGGAGACCTTTGTAGGAGACCTGCTTTATAACTGCACGACTTTTTAGATTATGAAGTTTGATGTGTAACACACATTTTAGAGAAAGGGATATTCTGTTTGACATCATTTGGGTGCCAGATTTCTATAACATTCAGGCCTAACACTGCAATTTAAGTCCTATTCTCACTTATTTCATGTTGCCAATCTGACAGTTAAGCAGAAACATGTTTTGTTAACACTCTTTGTTCTGCTTGCCCGTTGGCTAGTTTAAAAGCACACTCTTGCACAGAAGCACTGAATCATACACAGTTGGAACGAAGGCTCTCCATAGCATGGAAACAAGGCTTTTATTATCTTCCAGCACCAGCGTGTTGCTTGTGAATCAGGGAAATGCAAGAGAAATTGCCAAGCTGTTCTTAGAACATCACAGCACTGCTCTCAGTGGAATCCAACAGTTTTGATCTTACTGCTCTAAACCAGCCTTATGTGGGACCACTTTTGTGACACATAAAAACAGCTGCCCCTCAATCTTAACAAAGGACAGCTGCACAGTTACAACACTCGCCTTGTCTTAGCAAAGGGCAACTGGCACTTTCGTGAATCATCATAAAATCAAGCCTGTGAGATCTAAGCTGGATCAAATTTTATGAGAAGCCAGAAGTTCACATTAATAGTGGGACTGTGGTGGCTCAAGTGGTTAAGATGCTGAACTCACTGACTGGAAAGTTGGAGTTCGATTACCCAGTACTGCATGATGGAGTGAGCTCCCGTCTCTGTCCCAGCTCCTGCCAACCTAGCAGTTCAGAAACAAGAAATTGCAAGTAGATAAATAGGGACCACTTCGGTGGGAAGGTAAGGATTCTTTCAAATACCACATGACCTAAAATAGGCCACTTTTTGACCCTCCCCCTCTGTGACTTTTGACTCATCCCCCCCCCCCATCATGTGGTTTGAAGACAGATCTATGGCCAGCTGGATGCGAAAAGCAATGATAATTTTGGAGTCATGTGACTTCACACCGAATCCCGTCCCCTTTCCATTGACCTCCTCCCCCCTAAAATGGTCACATGGTATTTGAATGACCCCTAAGCAGTGTTCCATGCACTCCAGTGTTGAAGCATGCCTGCCACATGTCCACGGAAAAATCTGCAGACGCAGTCAAGGCTGGCTCTTTGGCTATAAACAGAGATGAGCACTGAACCCTAGAGTCAGATATGACTGGCTGTCGAGCAAGGGCAACCATTACCTTTACCCTAAGGCTACCAGTCCTTTTCATACCGCAAGCTACTGTAGTCCAATTATATACATAAATTAAATGGCATTAAGTTAGGTCTACTTTTCACTATGTTTCACCAAAACTGTGTATGAACTGAGCTACTTCAAATTGTTCACATAATTTAATACTCCCCCAATACCAAGATGAATGCCAAAATAAAACCACCTTTTGGTGAATCCCTTCTGCAGTTCCTTTCACTTGACCCAGTGTGAGAAAGATTAGCTGGCACAACAACATTGCCCAAGCATGCCCAATTGTGGTTCAAAAATACTACAATCTTCGAGGATGCTCTTTCTGTGTACCCCTGTGAAAGCACAGTGACATATAGCAATCTTTAAATGTGCGTGCATGCACGCATACAACTCACTGAATAAATCTACTGTTCCTTTGCTCCTTTCATTTGTCAAATACATTCCCTTTTTAAAAAAGCAACCTACATTGCTTTAGTTCACAAGGGACAGTCTGAGGCTTCTGGCTGAATATCTTTTTAGCCTCTGAGTTAAACATTACCACAACAATCCCCAACAAACCAAAGCATAAGATTCTCTCATTGAAGCAGCAGTACCCACCAGAGTTTTTATCAGGCAGTCGGTTTATCCTCCACACAATGGAATTGAAGGCATGCTCATATTTGGCTGTTCCTAGGGTTACTCTCATTGCTGGCTCAGAACCAGAAATGCTGGTGGATCCAAAGCTAGCACTTTTGTTCACTTTTGCTTTCAAGGATTTTTCCCCAAGAACGCCATCTCGGCGGAAGTTTTTCACCCATTCCTGAGGCACTGGGTAACGCACCACCACATTTTCACAGGGAACCTGAGTTAGGGGGTCTCTGTTGGAGGAGAACCCTTGTGACATCATCAGCCAGGTCTGAAGTTCCACCTCTGCCCCACTGATGCCAGCTGCAACTCTCAAAGTAAAGGGCAATGTCTTCTCAGCAAACACAGTCCTAAACCGCATCAGTTCAAAACGGCAGGCATCCAAGGGGTTAAACTGAATAACACGGGCAGTGGCAAATGCCTCCTCATCCACACAGGAGTGGAAGCGGCAATCACACAGTTTAATCCACTTGGTGGTGGTGGTGGGCATGATGTCCTGCCGCGAGACAACTTCGTTCCCTTTGACCAGGATGTCATTGAGGCCCAGCTTGCATTCAGCCAAGCCAGAAAGGAAAGTGAGAACATGGACACGTGTCAGCACATCATGCTGCAAAATCCTGTTGTCTCCTTTGGCCAAGACACCATAGAACTCATCTTTTACATCCACTGTGATTTCCTCTTCTTGGTAGTTTAATCCCACAGTACTCAGGTCTGTCGAAGAAGCAGGCAATTTCATCATGGCATCCTGGACTGCCCTGATGAAGCTGAGGAAGTCTTCATAACTAGTGGTACCTAGTTTAAGTACCTGTTCCCTCTCTGCTGTGTGAGAAACAGCTGGCTTTGGCTGGTACTTCTTTTTCTCTTTGTAGGTGGTACGATCTATCCTCACACTGTGTATCCTTCCATTCTCATCATAGTTTTGAAGCTTGGGCTCTGAAATCTCATGGTTGATTTCAAGCTTGATTTCCTTGAAAGGCTTCTCCAGTCCTTTCTCATAGAAGAGCCGTAAGTGCCCACTCTCAGTCAATTTGACAAATATAGGCCCCCAGTGTCTAGATGACATTATATTCTTTTTTTCTGGTATCCTCAGCATCATTGGCCAGCCATCTTTTGGCTGTGGTGGCCTCAAACTAGATAAGGTAGTGTCCAACTCAACTGGCACGGTGGGGTCATCATCAGGTAGAGTAGAGATGCTCAAATGATCTGGATCTCCAATCTGGAGCTGCTTTAGTTGCTCTACTGCATCTCTGTGCCGGAGATATTTATTTGCTTCATTGAAACTGATGGTGTCATGCTCCTGATGGAGAATAATGAGAGAATCAATTTGGTTTCTACCAGGGACACCATCAGTAGAGTAGGTTTGAGAACGCCTGTCTCGTTCTTCAAAGAAAGAACTGAACGGATTAATAGGGGAAGGCTGGACATCCCTCAGAGATGCATCAAAGAAAGGATTAGAAGCACTCCAAGGTGGTGTCCCACTAACAGAAGGCAACCTGGTTAAAGAGGAAAGCTCTCGTTTCTGAACTTTAGAGAGGTCACTCAATGTGCTTCTGGGGCGCTCTCTTTTTTTAAAGGATGAAGAGAGAGTAGAAGAGTTTACATCTATGATCTGTGCTGTTGATATTGTTGGTAATGGTGGTGCAGTTATTGTGCCTGTTGGGGTATCTGGTTTCACAGGGGATAAAACTGGTGGAGAAATGGAGCTGACTTCATTGTCGTCAAAAGTTACCCAGCTGGGGAAACGAGCTGTTGTTGGAGTGTCACTGAGGCCATTAATGGATGTACTCTTTGGCTGCCAGCTGGTGGCCTCCATGCCTAGCTCTTCATCTTCCAGAAGAGATGAGGAGTTGTCTAGGGGAAATGATGAGAAAGAAGACATCATTACCACTAAGTTCTATAAAATAAAAATAAATAACATCATTTTTACAAAGTATGTAGTGATGTAAGTGTCATACAAATAGGCAACTGTGTGAGAAAACACACTAGCTGTCCACAAAAACAACTGGTAGGATTCCTGTGGAAATAAGAGAAACTCCTATTAAGGTGTGATATTTTGCATATGTGGAGTATTAAAATAGTTTACAGGGGTTATAAGAAAAGTAGCCTTGAAAATGAAGGTGCATTTAAATTGAAGCTTGAGCAATAGTTTACTAAAGTCACAGCAAAACAATTAACAAGCTCTCTAGCAGGAGCAAGGTCACTGAACTGTAACATTCCTGAAAGTTTTAGGTGCTTTACAAATGATAACAAAACACAAACAAAGGATGCAGATCTTATAACACACGTTCTCTGTGACTACAATATTCTAGTTTTATATGCCAAGCTTTTGGTCTTCCAGGCTATGTGAACATTAGTTAAAACAATAATTGTTGCCATAGTGGTAGTCTGCCAGATTCTGAGTTGTAGGCTGTTACAGGTGGGGAATGAAGTCTCCGTCAGACATTATGTTCCTATGAGGAAGAAATGGGTGGGAGTAGCTAGAGTAGTGTGGGTGCTGCAAGGAATTAAGAGACTAGTCCCTATAGCCAATTCTGGTACAGTAAAACCTCATATAACACTAAAACCTGGTTCCACAAGTCTTCGTGTTATATGATTTTTAGTGTTATCTGATCCTCTATGGGATCCATAGAGATACATTGTAACCACACAGGCTTTCGCGGTTGTTATCTGAAGCATCCCATAGGATCTTAATGTTATCTGATGCAATTCTTCCCCCCAGATTCCTTGATGTTATGCGATTTTAGTGTTATTCGATACTAATGTTATATGAGGTATTACTGTACTGCATTTTGAAAATATTTGTAAAAATACATGCCAAAATGGGTCTTATACCAGCATACATGTAATTGTGTAAATTACAGTATTTTAGTTGTTAATTAGTTTGCTGCTCCCATTCCTGACTACATGTCAATTTTGCACCAGCATAAATCCTCAATCAGATTTTGGCCACAAAAGACAAAACCAAAATAATACTTCATTTGTCACTTAGGAATGATAAAAACAACAACCCTGGAAATTTTCTGTTAAAAAAATGCTTCCAAAAAAACTTCAAACTGCCATTAAAAAGTAACTTTTGAAAAGAACTAGGTATAATCAGCGAAACCTAAGTAACTTACACATTATTTATTTATTTTATCATTTATTTATTCATTACTCGCATTTCTACCACCGCCCCCTCGCCAAGACAACTACAGGTGGCTCACAACAAACAAAAACTCACAAAAACATCAAGATAGTATTAAAATTTAACTACAGTAATACCCTGCATAACAATTGCATCGGATAACAGTAGAATCGGATAATGATGCAAGTATTTTTGGGGAAAACTTGCATCAGATAACGATTCTGGATAACGATCCTTTAGCGTTATCCGATTCAATCGTCTGGGGGTGGGGGTGGATTGGGTAGAACATCTACCCAATCCACCACCACCCCAACTGGAGCAATTTCTGTGAGTGCAGTAGGGTCAGGGGAAATGCGCGCTCACGAGTGCGTTTCCCCCAACCGTACTGCGCTAGCAAGAATTCTTGCCAGCGCAGTAGGGTTGGGGGAAATGTGGACTCATGAGCACGTTTCCCCCGACCATAATGCGCTCACAAAAATTCTTCTGAGCGCAGTAGGGTCTGGGGAAATGCGTGCTCACGAGCGCCTTTCCTCCGGACCCTACTGCACTCGCAAGAATTCTTGCGAGCCCAGTACGGTCAGGGAAAACACGCTCATGAGCGCACATTTCCCCCAACCCTACTGTGCTGGCAAGAATTCTGGCGAGCGCAATAGGGTCGGGAGGAAAGGCGTGCACACGAGCGCATCCGCCCAACCCTACTGCACTCACCGGGGGGGGGGGATTGATTTCAGCCAAGGCGAGCCTTGCCCGGGTGTGAAATCGCCCACCTGGGCAAAGATCGGCTTTGGCAACAACCTTCTCCCCGCACAGGGGAAGAATTGTCGCCAAAGCCGAGCCTGTCGGGGGAAATGCACTCGTGAGCGTGCCTTTCCTCCTGGCCCTACTGTGCTCGCAAGAATTGTTGCGAGCGCAGTAGGGTCAGGGGAAATGCATGCTCACAAGCCCGCTCGGGCAAGGGATCGCAGCAGAGGTGGTGGATTGGGTCCAATCCACCAACCCCGCAGTGAGGGATGACTGCGCAGGGTGGTGGATTGGGTCCAATCCACCAACCCCCGCTGTCAGGGCTTTTTTTTAAAGTGTTGTTTGATGCATGCATTGGACAATGCTAATCGGATAACGTCATAAATCAGATAACATCATGACTTGTGCAACCAAGTCATAACGTTATCCGATGTTCTAGTGTATTACAAATTAGATTTTTTTTAAAAAAATTAAAAATGCCCTCCCATATGGTTTGTCATACCTGAAAAATAACTTCATTATCTTTTAGATGAAAACATTATCTTTATATCAAAAGTAACTCATTACAAATACCTATGTTGCTAATGACTAATTACTTCCAGGCTCCATTGTGTCTATAGATCTTTTCACACAACAGTCTTTTGCCACAGTTGTTAGAACATGGACTAAGCTTCAAGAAGCAACAACAAATGGTGCAACTTGCTTTAGCAAAGCAACAGCCACATTCTGCCTACAAGGACAGTCCTGCTCCTTGCAATAAGTTGAGTAATACATGCCCAGAGATTGAATACCCAGTGTGGTAGAGTGGACAGAGTGACAGACTAGGATTCAGGCGGTATGGGTTCGAATCCCTGTTTGGCATGGAAACTCACCAGGAGTGTGGAACTGGTAAAACCATTCCTTAAGTATCTCATTCACCTTAGAAGGCCTATTAAAATCACTATCCAAGTTGGTTCTTTTTATATCATGTAATAAACAGATAGAGTTGCCATATTTATCTCCCCCCAAACTAGGACAGAAATATTCTTGACAAAAATGGGTGGGTTATCTACAAAACAGTCTTTTTTAAAACACATAATATAATGACAGCTATAAAACACTTTCACATTAAATATATCAATGCGTAAATGAATGTATTTACAACAGTTAATTCTTACTGTAAGATGACCTGTTGTACTTCTGAGAAGTTGTGTCATTGTCAGTTCCAGGAAACACACTGGTCACACTTATCGGGCAGTGGTGTGAGGCGAGAACATTAAGATTTGTCTCCAGGTATACTCCAACTCCAATGTGGCAGGAAATCACTCATTTGATGGTGAGAGTTTGAATTTATTTTAATGGTGTGTTATAATACACAACCAGTAAGTTTTAAAAATCTGGGACTTTAACATGACTTTTATTGAACTGGCCAGGACAATTTTTTTCAACCTTGAATCCGGGACAATCCCAGGACGTATGACAACCACATAAACAGAAACCACAAAACTCTAAATGATTATGGATACAGGATTATGGAGAGGGCAGCCAGTAGAAGATGGCACAAAACCAAACTTTCTGCTTGATAAAAGTACATCACTCTGCTTCAGCCACCACACAAGCAGATCAACAGGAAAAGCTCTAAATTCCCACATGGTTTGCTAAATGGCTTTAATGGTAAAAGAAAATTAGCAAAGCCCTGTGAAAGTAAATTACTTCTTGTTCATTCAGAGGAAGGGAAATGGGTCCTCCTGCAAATCTTGCTCAAATTTTAGTTTCCACCAGTTCCATTTGCTTTCTGGAAAAGCAACCAGATAATTTGCCTATATTTTATTGTAACTCTTCCTCAACATCAGTGAGAAACCTTTGGGGCTCTTAATAGGTTTTGTAGCACAAACCCCATAGTCCCTTACCATATTGAGAAGGGCATATGAGAACTGAAATCCAACAAATCTGGGCAACCAACAGTTCCTTCACTACTTCTTCTTCTGTGACTACGCCAGACATGAAGCTGCCAAAATGAAGGAACCTTTTTTGTGAGTTCATTCTGCAGTTCCTTTCACATGATCTAGTGAGAGAAAGATTAGCCAGCAACACATGTTTGCCATTACCAGGGTACACCCGATTGTGACTCAAAAACAGCACAATCTCCGAGGAGGCTCTTTTGGTGTACCCCAGTTCCTTCACTTAAAAGGATGTTATAGAATGATTCCTCTCTTTTTTGCATTTGTCTTTTCTGTAACTGCCCTGGAATCCCTGGATGAAGAGTGAAATATGTCCTTCCTAGAAAAATACATTTAAACCCATCTCTGTGGCTGAAAGGTCTTGCACTTTATATTTATTACATTTCTATGCCACCCATTTGGGTGGTATCCCACTCTGGGCAGTGTACAAGCAAATATCAAATAACATGACAGAACACACCACAAATCAAAATAGACACTTCATTGGTACTTTATTTTGGACAATGCAGCTACAGCCAAAAAATGGGAAATGGGAGAGAAACAGAGTCCACGTGGTTAATGGCAAACAGTGTAGCTATAATATATGCAAGAAGTAAGCAGGCACCATATGGTAGAGCCCATGTGGTTAATTCCCACACTTATGCCATCAAGACCTCAGGGAGGTGTGGTATTTGCTGGTAGAAGAAGCTATTTGTATTAGTCATGCAATCTGCATGTTACATCTCTGACCACAGATTATGTGGAAGCTGTTTTCCAGATAGCAAGTCTGTTTCCTCATGCTGTACTATGTAAATTAAGGCTCTCACTGTCTGTCATGCTACCACTCCATCTTTTGTTGTTGTTCAGTCGCACAGTCGATTCCGACCCTTTGCGACCCCATGGACCACTGTCCACCAGGCACTTCTGTCCTCCACCATCCTCCTCAACTCACTCGAAACCCACAAAAATGAATTTTGTTAGATCAGTATAATTCCAGAGTATGGCCAGAAGGTGGTGCCATAAAATCAGCCTAAAATAGATGACTTCTTTATACATCATAACTAAAATTCAGTATGCTGAATGATAGGAATACTGTATATTTTTTCCTAGTGAAATTGAGGGCTCTTATTGTAAAGGACATATGGCAAGTTTTTTGTTTTCCTTTCACAAAAGCATACTTTATTAAATGATGCACTCTATATAGCTAATGAAATCTAACAAACTTTCTGGAGAAGTAATAATTCATGGGGATGGCCCACTTTCTTCTTCTTCAGGTGCCGTATCCTTTCCGGATATTGGCTATCATCATGATGATAGTCATCTTATTCTTAACTCCTTGGAACAGTTCTTTCGAGGACATGTCACACCAGTCTCTCAGGTTCTTCAGCCATGAGGTCCGTCTAGATCCAGGGCCTCTCTTCTCAGGGATCTTTCCTTGCAGAGTGAGTTGGGGTATTCTATACTTTATGTTGTTCCTCATGATATGGCCAAGGTATTGGAGCTTTCTTTGCTTAATGATCTTAAAGAGTTCTTGTTCTTTATCAATTCGTTGCAATACTTCTGTGTTAGTCACAAGGCCCATTTGCATAGACCCAACATATGCAAGATCTTAATAAGGCTCTGTAAACAACTGCTTCCCCATTTTGTGAGAAGAGCACATAAGGAAAAAACTTCAGGGAGCCCAAAGAATCATCAAAATAAATGGGAGGTTTATAACATCTATTAATTTCTTTCATTGAAAATGTGTTTTTTGTTATTGTTATTGGTTTTTAATTGGTGGGACATCATTTTTGTTTTGTTGTTACTTATAAATTTACTTGGTTTGTTTATTCTCTGTTTAATTTGTTGTAAAGATTTTTTAATGTGTTATAAGCTGCCCAGAGTTGAAAAATATCCCAGCTGGGCGGGATAGAAATACAGAAAATAAAATAAAGAAATAATATGAGTGTTGACCACATTCCCAACCTGCTCTCCTTTTTCTGAATTCAGGCTGTGCTGTGCCATGGCACCGAGATTGTGTTGGATCTTATACGCCTTGGAAGGCTCACTATGTTGCATCCATCCCCAAAAATTTTCAGTCAGTAAGTTCTTATTTTCCTTCCCTGTCTTCTCAATTTTATTTGAATGACCTGCTGTAACAATCTGGAATTCGTGTTTCTCATTATGTAATCTATTCTGCATTTTATTGCTTCATGATTTTTTGGTTGTGGGAAACAAATTAAGTAACGGCCATAAATAACTTGCTTTTCAATAAATATACAACCAGTAAAATTTGGAAAACTGTTACCATTAATTACAGAGGAGGCACCAGGAATTATCATACAAAAGGGCAGAGATGGGTGGGTGGAGTCTATTTCAACCTTCTAAACCCCTCCCATCTCTAAATTTCATATGTTCTCCAAATAATTCATATTTGTATTTCACACTCAGTGATATTTGATTTCAGTACTGGTGCCCACAGGCAGTACTGATATAGGATAGTACTATAGCTGTGATGGCGAACCTTTGCACTCCAGATGTTCTTGGACTTCAATTCCCAGAAGCCCAAGCACCCTGTGAATCCACACCAATGGGTTTACTGCGATTCATCTGGCCCACGCTGCCCTCGTTGCTCTCGGAAGCAGAAGTAAAACGCGCAAGAGTGCTGACTTGGGCTCCTGGGAATTGAAGTCCAACAATACTTGTAGTGCCAAAGTTCACCATCACTTTCATATAGCATCTAGCAATTTTAAGCTTTTCATTGATGAAAAACAAAAATAGAAAGTATATAAAATCAAGCAGAGAAGGTACTCATAGATTGCTGCTTATGATTTCAACCAGGAAATGAGAAGACTGGGGCATCTATTAACACAAGGAAAGCAAAGAATATTTGCTAATTTTTTCTCACTGATTTATGTTGACTCAAGTCTATGAGAGAGCTCAACAAACTAGAAAACCCTGTAAAATTCTTCCTCCTAAAACTGAAACAAGGCATTTGCTCCCACTATTAAAAGACATAATGTGTACAAATTATATTTGCACAGATTAGCGTCCAATCTCAAAATAGGCAAACTCCCTCCAGCAGCACAGAACAGGATGATTGTTCAGAAAGACACAAACAACTCATTCAGTGTGTGAGTTTTAAATGTCAAAGAAACATACCAGCAGATAACCTAGTTTGCACAAACTGTGCAATTTACATAACTGATCGATTTAAGCGAAAACAGGATTGTTTGCACAAGACAGTGTGTTCGCTGCTGCAAGAACAGTCTGGAGAGCCTGCAAATTTCTCGAGGCCCTTGGTAAAAAGAAAAAAGAAACAGTTCCCACCCTACTACTATTTACAAAGTCTACATGTTCACCCTAACACTATTTATAAAGGAGCGAATTTGGGGCTCCTTTGAGAAATTAGAAAACAACATCTTCCAGTGATCGCATGCCTCTCTTGTATTTCAACATTTGGCTATAAGCTTCACTTACAAGGGCAGCCCTACAAGTAGGGAAGCCATCTCAGGTCACTGAATTCACGTGTTGAGAAACAACAACATATGGTTAATTCTGTAATTTGTAACTATTTTATTTTTATTCCAAGAGATGAGAAGCAGCACTTTTGCACTTTTCTGTTTCATATTTGAAATGAGAATAGCTTTGGACATCACACAACTTGCAATGAGTTGCCACTTGCTGCTCTGCCATAGTTAGCAAAATGACTTGGGTGAGCTCTGTTCTTTATCCTTACTGACAGAAGGTTCATTTCTATGTGGCTATATTTGACATCTGGAAATTAGACACTGACCTTCACATCAACACAAATAAAAGCTTCAATGTATTCACTAGAATAGGGTCCTTTGAGTTCACAGCCAACTTATCAACCATCCTTATTTTGGTTCAAAGGTCAAAATGTCACCCATTTTCTTGCTTCCTACATTATTTTCCCTCCTCTTTAATTACATTAGGCAGTATAAAATGGAGACCACTACTGAATCATGTTTGTGTTTGTCTATAGAAGCATCTCTACCTGTGACCTTGTACTGAACACTGGGAGGAATAAAAGGACATTATTTTCTTGGGAAAGAATGCATTTCCTAGTCACACAAGGACTTCATTTCAGGCATACTTTGTAGCTTATAAGCAAAAGCATTTTCATGAATACTACTGCCAGCAGTTTGTCTGAAAACAGCTTTAGTGTATGGAGGAAGTGAGGAATGTAGGAATGTATGAGGAATGAAACAAATAGAAAACAAATTTCCCACCCTCTTTATCTACACTGTGGTGACCTGAAAACTGATTATTTTAAGTGGTGTCTGAATGACTATGTTTTCACAAAGTAGGAGGGGGGGAAATCCAGCTTTTAGCCATTCATGCAAGATAAAGTTTACATCATCAATGTATCACAGAATTGTAGAGATGGAACAGATTTCAACGGTCACAGAGTCCAAAGCAGGGAACCCACAGTTAAATCACAGAGTCCACCACATTTCAATGTTCTGATTTCTTGGACCACAATGTTCATCAAGAAACCTGAGTTCGAATCCCCATAGCCATGGAAATTCACTGGTGGTTGTGTGACACTGACAAAACCATGCCATAAGTATGCCTCTGGGTGCAATTCAAGGTGCTGGTTATTACCTTTAAAGCCCTATATGGTAGTGGGCCAGGATACCTAAGAGATCGCATCACCCTAAGAACATCTGCCCGTCCCACCAGAGCGGACCGGAGAGGCTCTCTAGTTGTTCCATTGGCCAGAGAGGCGCATCTCTCTGGCACAAGACAGAGGGCCTTTTCGGTGTCTGCCCCGGCCCTATGGAACCTCCTGCCAATGGAGTTACATCTCCAGATGGAGTTGCTGCCCTTTAGGAAAAAATTAAAAACATGGCTGGCAAGGCAGGTTTGGGGTGCGGGAGGGACTATGACCCCAGCCCGCTGGTTGATTTAAGTCCTGCTTGCCCTCAATTAGTTTTTAGATTTTGATTTTAAAGTTTTAAATTGAGGGTTTTTAGGAATGTTTTAAACCGTGTTTTATTGTTTGTTTTTAATGAATTGTGAGCTGCCCTGGGTCACCTTGGTGAGGAGGGTGGTTGATAAGTATGACTAATAAATAAATAAATAAATGCCATAAGTGTCTCATATACCTTGATGTCTCTATTGGGGTGGTGATACCTGTACATCAATTCTGACTTGATGGTGCATAATGTCTGACTCCTACTCAGTGATTAACCTCTTGCATTACAAAAGAAATACTCTTCAAGCACTACAGTGTTGTAGCTACAAATTAATTCCAAAAGCATCAGGGAGAGAATGAAGCTAAAATTACCCATAAAGAATATAGAAAGATTGTCACTGGGCTATATAAAAGGTCCATCTACATAAGCATCCTCATACTGTACTGTGACCAAGTAGATACAACAACAACAACAACAACAACAACAACAACAACAACAACAACAACAACAACAACAACAACAACAACAACAACAACAACAACAACAACAACAACAACAACAACAACAACAACGCGATTTACTGAGGCTTTCACTGAAACATGAGGATCCCTCTCCTCTTGTTGCTCACAACAACTGGGAGTTGAACTAGATGATAGTGACACCTCACTGTTAGAAAGGCAGTTCATTCGCTATTAAAAGGCATCTGGTCATTACTCTATGAACTGGCTGGCTATTCTGTAGCCTGTCTATCAGCATGCTTTATTTTCATGACTGGTCATCACACGTTAAGTATGAGCTCTCATTCTGATTGTTCAGACACAAAGCTCAGCTGAAACAGTAATGTGTTTCCTTCTGATGATTATTATAGTGTTTGAACCTGGACCTCTGAGACAAATTGCCTCTGAACCTGAAGGTGGCAAACAAGCATTGTGATTGATATGCCATTCATATGACTCCCAAAATTTATCTAATCAAATGAACATTTGTAACCATCCATAAACATTAGTCAAGCCAGCAGAAGTAATGAAGCTATAGCCGAGAGGTGGCCAACCTTTTTCCACTGCAGGCCAGACAGAATCATGGGCTGGATCATGCCACCCCAAAAGCAGAAGCATTTATGGCTGACGTAAATGTGCCTACTTCTGCATCTATGCCAGCCAAGGGTGAATTGCACATGCACAGACGCGTTTTATGGATGACCTAAATGGCCTGCTTCCACTTCCAGGCAGTGACGGGCCGGATGGGATGGCATTGAGGACTGGGTCTGGCCCACAGGTCATAGGTTGGGAACCCCTGCTATAGCTTAACAAGAACCAGAAAACCAAAGTCCTCCCGAATGTACTGGATTTCAGCTAATTTTGAAAGCTAGGCAGGGTTGGGCCTTTTGAGTACTTGGATAGGAGGCCACCAGAGAACAGGACGAGTAATCAGTCCTGTTTGAAACCCTGGAGAGCCACTGCCACTTATGCCTCACAATACTGCTTTGGAAAGACTAATGCTCCAATGTTTTATAAGCAGCTGCCTATGTACCAAGGTCCCCCCCCCATCTTAACTTTTATGAAGCACTGAAGTGGCTAAATTAGAATCACTCAATTATGTTTGAAATCATAATCAATGGTCCCAATCAATGGCTTTGTGGATTGAATCAGGAGTTCACCACCCCTCTTTTTTCCTTCCATTTTCTAGTTCCATCTCTATCCATGCTTTCTTCCTCTGATCCCTTCTTTTGCACAAACAATCAGGATTCCTTCCCACCCCTTCTCTCTAGTCACAGGCTGAGTACCTTGAATCTATCTCTCCATAGAGGGCACCTTTTCTTGGGTTGTGTTCTCCCAGTTCTGAATTGTTGTTGTTCAGTCGCACAGTCGATTCTGACCCTTTGCGACCCCATGGACCACTGTCCGCCAGGCACTTCTGTCCTCCACCATCCTCCTCAACTTGCTCAGCTCTGTTCCCATTGTGTCTACAATACCATCTAGCCATCTCATTTTGGGCCGTCCCCTTCTTCTTTTGCCCTCCACCCTTCCCAGCATCAAGGCTTTCTCAAGTGAATCTTCTCTTCTCATTTGATGTCCAAAGTACTTTAGCTTCATCTTTATTATTTGACCTTCTAAGGAGCAGTCAGTGTTGATTACTTCTAAGATTGACCTATTTGTTCTCCTCGCTGTCCTCAGGAATCTCAAAACTCTCCTCCAACACCACAATTCAAAGGCATCTATTCTTCTGTGCTCAGCTTTCCTTATGGTCCAGCTCTCACAACTATACATTGCCACCAGGAATACCAATGTTTTGACTATACAAATTTTTGTTTGCAATGTGATGTCTCTACTTTTCACTATGTTCCCCAGGTTTCTCATTGCTTGCGTCCCAAGAATCAGTCGCCTTTTTATTTCATGGCTGCAATCACCATCTGCAGTGAGCTTTGATCCTAGGAAAGTAAAATCTGTCACTGCTTCTACTTCTTCCCCATCTATTTTCCAGGGACTGATAGGGCCTGTTGCCATGATCTTGGTTTTCTTTATATTGAGTCTCAAAACAGCTTTTGCACTTTCTTCTTTCAACCTAATCAGGAGATTTTTTAAAGTCCTCCTCACTTTCTGCCATTAGGGTAGTATCATCTGCATATCTCAAATTGTTGATGTTTCTCCCAGCAATTTTGATCCCAAATTGTGATTTCTCCATCCCTGCATTGCACATTATGTGCTCTGTGTATAAGTTGAATAAGCAGAGTGACAAAATGCAGCCTTGTCTTACTCCTTTTCCTATTCCAAACCACTCAGTCCTTCCGTATTCTGTCCTCACTGTTGCTTCTTGATTCATGTACAGATTTCTCATGAGGTATATAAGGTGTTCTGGTATTCCCATCTCTTGAATTACTTGCCACATTTTGTTGTGGTCCACACAGTCAAAGGCCTTAGTGTAATCAATGAAACAGAAGTAGACTTGTTTCTGATATTCCTTTGTTTTTCCCATGATCCAACGTATGTTGGCAATGTGGTCTCTAGTCCCCCTGCCTCTTTGGAATCCTGCCTGCGCTTCTGGTAATTCTCTCTCCACGTGCTGCTGCAGTCTATCCTGTATTATCTTGAGCATCACCTTGCTAGCGTGTGGGATGAGCACAATTGTTCGATAATTTGAACATTCTTTGGCATTACCCTTTTTGGGGATTGGAACATATACTGATCTTTTCCAATCCTGTGGGCATTGTTGTGTTTTCCAAATCTGCTGGCATATAGAATGCAGTAATTTGATTCCATCATCTTTTAGGGCTTTGAAAAGTTCAACTTGGATACCATCATCTCCACTGGCTTTGTTGTTTGCAGTGCTTTTTAAGGCCTTTCTGACTTCACTCTCCAGGATGTCTGGCTCAAGTTCAAGTTCTGAATATCACACCCCAATTATCTACATCGCCTAGCCATTACCTACAGAAATGCCCCCTCCCTTTACAACAGGAACCACAACTGCTTGCATAGGGAAATACCTAATCAAGTACAGTATTTCCAACATTTTTGATGGTGTACTTGAGCACCAAGTCAGTGCATAAGGAAAAAGGACAAGACATTAAATGTCTTGTAGCATGTTAAAGAGTATCAGATTTGATGGTACATCAGTTTTCAAGGACTAAAGTCAACTTTATCACAATGACCTCTTGAGATTTAAAATCTTATTTCAACAAGCAAATACAGACACGCTAAAGATATGGGATACCTGCCTCATAGGACTTTGGACCCGTGATTGTTTCTGTGCAGATATAGAGATTAATATGCACCTCTGTCTAGAAACAAGTATTTGGAAGAAATTCACCACCACTCCCTACAAGATCATTTACAAAGCTTTGAGGAAAATTGTGTGAATCAAGGTATACTGTGGGGACCTTAGATTATTATTGTTGTTATTAATTTGGATGGGAGGGCTCAAAACGGACAGGTAGATCACTACAAATTTTGCCTAATTCTGTTGTATTTTTATAAAGGCATATTTAGTGAACTAAATTAATAGTAAACATGTCACATTCTACTTAACATTTTAAAAGTTAGTATCAAGTATATACTCAGTTGAATTAAAAAAGCAAACCTCAGAAAGCAGTAATTGATGAAAATTAAAATTGCCGCATAATTTTAGAATGAATCAAAAATAAAACTGCCAATATCAGATTTCTACAAATCCACTTGGAATACTGTTTACAGCTTAGGTTACTGCACCTAAAGAACCATTATATGGATTTGGAAAAGGGCACCCAACATGACCAAAGAGCTTTTGGCAGTTTCACATCTGGCCTAGACACAAAGAAAAATTCCCTTAATGAGAGATGGTTGCATTTTGAGAGGCTGCTTAGCTTAGGGACTGTGGTGGCTTAGTGGTCAACAACAGTCGTGGGCTGTCAAAATTTTTGCTACCCACCATGGGCGGAGCCAATGTCATGAAATCATGGGCGGAGCCAATGTCATGCTGTTGTGGGCGGAGCCAAAGAAAAAATATTTTTTAAAAAATTAAATAAAAATTAAATAAAAATACACATTAACATTAAAATAATCAACCCACCCCAAACTCAAATCAACCCACCCACCCACCCCTAACACAAACCTGTCACTTGCCTGGCCTGGGGCTGGGGAGCAGTCACTAGGCAGGCAGTCACTAGGCAGGCAGGCAGGAACTGAGGCAGTGTGGTGGCAAACTGCCGCAGCGGTGTAGCAGCCTAGCAAGGAAAGGCCGCCGTTGCCACTTCTCCAAGCGCTGCCTGCAACCTTTCTTTCCGGGCAGCCAAAATGGCGGCCCGGAACTGTGCATGTGTCAAATGGAGTTGTGATGCATGCACAGTGCAGGGCAGCCATTTTGGCTGCCCAGAAAAACACTTCCGGAGGGGGGTCGGAAAGGCAACCGAACCAGTCACCCGGGGGTTTACCACCACTACCCCAGCGATCCCCTCTGGATGGGCGCTACCGGTTTGAGTGAACCGGTCCAAACCGGTAACAGCCCATCACCGGTTAAGATGCTGAACTTGATGACAGGAAGGTTGGCAGGTCAGCAGTTTGAACTTGAGTGCTGCATGACGGAGTGAGCTCCTATCTCTGTCCTAGCTCCTGCCAACCTAGCAGTTCGAAAGCAAGAAATTGCAAGTAGATAAATAGATAACACTTTGGTGGGAAGGTAAGCAGTGTTCCATACATTTCAGTGTCTAAGCATGGCTGTTACATGTTCATGGAAACATCTGCAAATGCAGACAGTGCTGGCTCTTTGGCTATAAACAGAGATACGCACTGAACCCTAGAGCCGAAGATGACTGGATTTTGAGCAAGGACGACCTTTACCTTTACCCTTAGCTTAGAGAAAAGGGAAGGGAACTCATTATGTGGTATAAAGAAAGTTGTGTGAGGCATGGAGGAAGAAATTGACACACTTTTCTTCCTCTCTCATAATAATAGGGCCTACAAAGTTTACCAACTGGAGCTAATCAGTGGCAAAATAAGGACAAATACAAAAATCATTTCCTCACACAACAAATAGTAGAACTATAGACTGATGGCTGTCAATTTGCAATGGCACTGAAAGGGAAGTGCATAAACTAACTGAAGTTAGGACTATTAACAACTAGTGGTTAATGATGGCCAATACATCATTGCCAGTATTGCTTCTGTATAATGGTTGATGGATAACACAAACTGGAGGGGACAGCTGTTTTCACGTGCTGCTGGTGGGCGTCCTATAGGCAACAGGTTGGTCACTATGGAAACAAAATAATGGACTACATAGGCCCTTGGTTTGCTCCAGCATGGCTACTCCCATGTTTTTAAGATGAAGAAAGGTCATTTTGAACTTTTAAGTGAACTAAATGTAAAAAGTCCCCTTCACCCCCTCCCCATGCCTTTGTGTAGGTGCCAGGAAGCAGATAAAAGAACTGAGTTGGTATGCAAAAGACTACATAAGACCAGATCTGGTTTATTGTGAATTTTGTGTACAGTGGTACCTCGAGTTACAAATTTAATGTGTTTCAAGGCATTTTTCATGTTATGAAAAATTTGTAACTTGAATTTCCCATAGGAATGCATTGAAAACCAAAATTTATATCTGAAACATTGTTTCCCATAGGAATGCATTGAAAACAATTAATATGTTCTGGAAAAATTCGTAACTTGAGCCATTATTTTCAATTAATTTTCATTCGTATTGTGAAATTTTTGTAACTCAAACCATTTGTAACTCAAGGTACCACTGTATTCGCTTGTCTCTCTTGGGCCTGATCTATAAAAGCCTTTGTCTGTTTATATCCTTTGTCCCTCTTGCTGGAAGAGTAGCCCACATGCATAGGGCTCTTTCAAATACCACGTGACCTAACATAGGCCACTTTTTGACCCCCTCCTCCCTCTTTGACTTTCCATGACCTTTGACCGAACCCCCCCTCACTTGGTTTGAAGATAGATCTATGGCCAGCTGGATGCGAAAAGCAAATTATAATTTTGGTGTCACATGACTTGACGCCAAACCCCCTCCCCTGTGACTTTCTGTGACTTTTGATCAATCCCCCCCCCAAAAAAAAATGGTCACTTGGTATCTGAACGACCTCTCTCTCTCTCACTACTTTTGGTGCAAGTATTTCTTCTTCTTTTTTAAAACCCTAATAGCCCAAAATAATACTGCTTTGCCATTGTTTGGTAAGACAACCATTAAGAAAACAAGAAAATTTCTATGAGTTTCCACAAGAAGACTCACAACACAATATAACTAGATAAAAATCAAGAGGATAGAAAGGTAGTTATGTAGAACTTTGGAGAAACTAAAGACCTTTTGGTATGAAAAAAGAGCAGCAGAGAAAGTTTTAATTATTTTTCTTTTTGGGAAAAGGCCAACACATCTCAAAGTAAAAGAAAATCTGCTGGCATACAAATGAAAGGAAGGAGAAATAACCCTTATATCTCCTTAATATAATTTACAATGCATCTATAAAGTTTGTCTCATTTATTCTCATTCCTCCACTTAGGAATCCATCCTAATTAAAGATGGGGTTCGTGTTAATTATACTGTAACATAATTACAGAAACTGGAAAAGTGTATATTTATATAAAATATATGTCAATCATGTTATGGATGTTTTGTCTATACAGTAAAACACCGGATAACGATAGGCTCGGATAACGCTAAAATCGCATAACGTTAAGTAATCTGGGGAGGAGAATTGGATCGAATAATGTTAAGGTCCTATGGGATGGATCAGATAACAACCGCTAAAGCTTGTGCAGTTACAATGTATCTCTATGAAGCTTTAACGTTATCCGATCCATCCCATAGGATTTTTAACATGGATCGGATAACACTAAAAATCGGATAACACCAAGACTTGTGGAACCAAGTTTTAGCGTTATCCGATGCTTTGCTGTATTCTGTTCTGGTCTTTGACTGTAGTAAAATTGATAGACATATAAAATATACTGTGTTTTTAGCCAACATGTACACAAGATCCCTTGAAAATACACCATCACTGTTTGAAAAAAGATAATTTTAGAGTATATGCAGAGAATAAGCAAAAATAATCAAAAATGGTTTTGTGAATTCTACTCACTCAATGATGATGGTGCCTCAATTCGGTGGAGCTCTGCAGAGTAAAATAGCTGATGCAAACGCAGTTCTCATTTCTCCCTGCTCTAGGAAGCAGACTCCGCTTTAGCTCAGTGAAAACTATTGTTAAACAGTGTAAATGTGTGCTTTAGTGATTAAGGGCAGGATAGATTCTGCCTCTTCAGAGCACAACCTTTGGAACAAACTCAGAGGGAGGGGTAAAAGTACATTTCCTAATAAGCACAAAGTGAGAAATGACTTCTGACTGTGTTAAATTGAGCTTAATTTCAAATAAATGTGCTTAGTTTTGATTGCAGCCTTAGTCACTTCTGACAGTTTTTACCTTCTCCTCTGCTTCCTTGTTTTTAATACATGTCTGATTAAAAATCTTGAGATGGCAACTACACAAAAGTCTCGGTCTATTTTGCTTGATCATGTGGATGGGGGAGGGCTGAGACAGCCCTCCCCCCAAATCTTCAGGGCAACTGGAGCCCATCCATCCACTCACCCCTTTCCAGGGTTCATGGTATGCCAGAATTTGCATTCTTAAGAAGGGGATTCATTAGTAGTAATCCCACTGATTTGTACAAACTCTAACTTTCCAGGAGCAAAGAAAAAGCTTACAACAGAAAATATCCAATGTGCATTGAAAGGATCAAAACAAAAGCATTTTCAGGCAAATTCCCATTCATCTGGTTATTCTTTCTTACTTTTCTTTGAATCAAAGACAGTAGCATGTTTGCCTTAAAATCTGACAAACAAAAAGAACTGTCAATCTCAAACAAAGATTTTCCCTTCCACCACGCATAGCACATTCAGGCAAAGATCTCTCTTTTTAAACTATGACATTATGGTAGCTAAAATAATAAATGGGGAGATCTGATGCAAGAAATCTGCAGGAGTATTTTTGCAAGCCAGCTGAAACGAGATCAAATATGTTGAGCTTCTGTTCTGGAAAACATGATAAAGAAACCTGTCTTGCCCTGACTCTATCTATTCTGCCGATACACTGAGTGTAGTCCAAAATCAGCAATCACTGCAGTATGTTTTAGCGCAGATCCTGGGAATGGGACTAGTTGCATGGGTGGTGAATGCAGCTCAAAGCTAGGAGTTTTCCCTTATCTAAGAAGACAGGATGTGTGAACAGAATTTATAACATAGACTCCAGAGTTTCACACAAAAGGGCAAGATGGAAAAAGAGTAGTCACTTCTGTTTTCAAAACTAAAGCTTTCATAACATCACCCAGCCCTGTGCTCATTGGCTTTTTCAGACGCTTCCTGCTTCTTGCACTCACAGTATTTCCCAGGGATCAAATGTTACCACTCATTACTACAGATTGTACCTAGCATATCTCAGCTTCACTATACAGTATCTATCTCTTCTCGTTTGCAGAATGTGATAAACAGAATACCCACAGAAATGGGAGGAGAAAGGAAGCCAAATAAAGGTTGGATACAATTTGCAGAAGGATATCATTTTTGGAGCTGGCTGGATAGCTCAGTGAGACAGGCGCTTGGTAGGGAATTCAATTTCCCAGTATGCCTCCAGACAGAAAAGAGAGCCTGTGTAGCTTTGGTCAAACTGCACAATCCCAGATCATTCCAGTAGAAGAAAATGGTAAACTCTGAAAACCCTGAAAAGCGTTGTGATAAACCAGAACTTACATAATGGCATGTAATTATTATTACAATGGATCGTTCTGTTGGATTCAGAACCATGCAACATACTAGGCATCATATCAAAACAATAAAGCTCTTTTATTTGCTTTTTATAGGAGGCTGAGGAGGCTCAGTGGTTAAGAAGCTCGCCTTGTTAGCTGGAAGCCTGGCAAGTTGGCAGTTCAAGACTGGGTACTGCATGCCAGAGTGAGCCCCCATCTCTGTCCCAGCTCTTGGTGACATGAAAAGAGACTCATTTGGGTGTTCCCTGAGCAGAATTTCTTCTGCAAAAATCCTTTCAACCAATAATAATAATAATAATAATAATAATAATAATAATAATAATAATAATAATAATAATAATAATAATAATAATATATTTATTTATTTATTTATTTATTTAGATTTATTATCCCGCCCCAATCAGGCGAACCTGACTCTAGGCGGCTTACAGAAAATTCATAAATTATTATTATTATTATTATTATTATTATTATTATTATTATTATTATTATTATTATTATTATTATTATTATTATTATTATCATCATCATCATCACCATCACCATCACCACCACCACCACCACCACCACCACCACCACCACCATCACCATCTCTGCTTTTTATGCTACTCCATCCCCTTCTTTGAGGTGGAAGGTTAAAAGTGGGGGGGGGGCCACAGAAACTACTGACCAATGAATTGGAAGACTGATGCTTCATTTCAACAACCACTCCATCCCTGCTAAACCACAAAGGAAGGGAAAGCAGCAGCATAAAACATGAGGGGGCAAAAATAGGGATGTACCCCCAAACCACATGACAACCAGGATATGCAGGTGCTGTAGTTTAAATTATAAAATCAAGGTATTCCCAGATTAATACCAAAGCTTCTTCCTAAAGTTCCATAAAGTTAATTAAGCATCTGCCTGGAATGTACAAGGTAACTAAATCGAACAACCTAAAAACTATAGAAGTCAACCAGAGAATTAATAGGGAAATGGTTTCTTCCTCTTTATTAACTTCATCTGCCATTTGTGAGACTGGCCACAGTCTTTCCCATGGGCCTTCAGAACCATAACTGGCTCTGCAGAAGACGGAAAAAGTTGAATATGGCATAGCTCCATGGAAGGCGCAAGGGATTATGAGATACTTTATTTATTTATTTACTTGATTTCTATTGCCGCCCCCTCGCCGAAGCAACTCTGGGTGGCTCACAATCATGATAAAACATCCAAATATCAAAACATCCCCTTAACAGTAAAACCACAACATTTCAAGTTAAAAAAAACATTAAAATACCCTCCCAATAAGCACCATAAAATAAAACTGAAGCTAAAAACCCAGATGACCATCATATAAGCCAAGGGGACCTGCCCCATCGGCAGCACCCCAGATGACCATCATATAAGCCAAGGGGACCTGCCCCATCGGCAGCACCCCACACCACTGTGCCAGCCAGGTTTTTAAACCTTTCCTAAAAGTCAGCAGCTCTGTCTGGAGATACAGCTTGGTTGGCCGAAGGTTCCACAGGGCCGGAGCAGATACTGAAAAGGCCCTCCTTATACATAGCTTTTTCAAAGAAGCATCCTTTATAGCAGTGGTTCCCAACCTTTTTTTGGACTTTAATTCCCAGAAGCCTAAATCAGTATATTGGCTAATCAGTGTTTTGGGGAATTGACTTAGGCTTCTGGGAACTGAAGTCCAAAATCCAAAGGTTGGGGACCACTGCTTTATAGAACCTAATGGGCTGAGACACCCCATCCTATTATCCTTGGAGCTCCTATGTTGTGCCATGTTCGACCATTTTCTTCCTCTTCAGAGATAATGAAGAATTAAAAGGCTCACAGAAGCCCACATGTGATTGACTGCCAAATACTCTGTGGACTTTTGATCTTTTTGGCTGAATTCTGGCTGGGAGGATTTCTGGCAAATTATTTTGTGTTCCATCTAGTTTGTCAACCAATCTATGTTCTGAACCTTTTAAAATTTTGAATACAGATAAGTGCACTAAACACAGATTTTTTTGAAACTCTGCAGTACACAGAGCAACAGCTAACTTTAAGAAACAAAACTTAACTGAGTAAACCGTCAACATCTTGGTCTCCAATCCCTCAATCTGAGTTAACTGGATCTGATCTTTCAAATGATTGAAAGAAAGGTAACATTTTGGGGCTTCACCTTCCACTGGCCATGTTGGTTAGAGGATTCTGGGAGTTGCAGTTTAGAGAAGTAATTATTTTTTTCAAGCTCTGGAAAAAAGGCACTACGAGAAGGCTTTTCCTTCTGTATAGACAGGTTTTTCATTTCCCAGATGTTCCTTCCCTCAACTGCTAGCAAGCTGCTGAGATTATTAGTGATAAACAGAGGGAGCATTTCCCCTCTCATTTCTCATTTCTCAAGTTATTGCCAGACTCCTACTTTCAGGCTGGGTATAACTGGCATAAATAATAAACAGTAATCTCACTATGACAGGCAGAACAGATCAACATATAATTTATGGATCCATCCACTATTCCTAGCAGAAACAATCTACAAAGCTATTACCATGGAAATTTTGGTCAGACGAAGAGATAATTAAGTTTACTCTTAGTTTGCATTGTCCATAAATTAAGAATGGCTGGAAAGAATTCTGTAGATCTTTTTACTCTAATTTGCATCATTGCCAGACAGAACAAAAGTGGTGTGTCATATAGGGCAGATAACTCTGAAAGTAAAAGAGGTATGGCAAAAATTGCCACACAGTTCTGAAATGTAATCCTATAAAGGAATCTGGTATACTGTGTGGACATAATTAGAGTATTTGCCTGATGAATTAAAGCATTGGGGGTAATGTCCTCTGATGGGAACAAACCTGGAACAGAAAAATCCCATACTTATTACTTCCTTTCCCCCATTCCTTTGCCAATACTTCATTCCTCCCTTCTAGTTGCATTCCCCCTCCAAGAAAAATAAATGGCGCTGGACTATATTAATATATGTACTAACACACCCCTATATTTTCGGGAATTTGAACTTCACCAAAAGTTAACAATGCAGCCCTGAAGACCCACTGTGGTTCGTATTTAAGAAAGAGCATATAAATTGTTTTGTTATCTACTTGAGCATGAGCATTATATTAGTCATTGCTCAACCTGGCAATGCTCTAAATGCCTTGGTCTGTAATCCCCATCATAGGCCGATGATGGGAGCTGTAATCTAACACATCTGGAAGGCCCCAGGCTGGAAAGGACTGTTTTGCACAATGTTAACTGTATTACAGACAAAAAGATGCAGCCCTTTCACAAACAAAACAACGTAAAGGTCACCCTTGCTCAAAAGCTAGCTGTATCCAACTCTAGGGTTCAGTGTTCATCTCTGTTTATAGCCAAAGAGCTGGTGCTGTCTGTGTCTGCAGACATTTCCATGGGCATGTGGCAGGCATTACTAGACATTGGGAGTGCACGGAACACTGTTTTCCTTCCAACCAAAGTGGTCCCTATTTATCTACGTGCAATTTCTTGATTTCGAACTGCTAGGTTGGCAGGAGCTGGGAGAGAGACAGGAGCTCACTCTATCATCCAGTACCTGGGAATTGAACTCCAACCTTCCAGTTGTCAAGTTCAGTGCCTTAACCACTTGAGCCACTGCAGCAGGTTCCAATATATCACCACTATTAAACCAACCAACCAGCATTAATCAGGGAGAGCTGTGGCACAGGCAAAACTGTGATTCGACAACTATATCAAGGAAGAAAATGTGTTACTGCTAACCTTCTGAGTACTGCATTCCTTTGTGGGAGGATAATTAATCTATTCATTGACCATCTGATTCTACTTAGAGAAGTAGTAACATGGTGACCAGTAACACGTTTAACCACTGACCTGGATAGAACACCATTTAGAGTAAATTTGCTGACATTACTCCTGAGAAACCTAGAGAAAACTTCTGCAATGTTTACATGTGTTCAACCACATCTAACTTTGTATTCAGCCTTCTTAAATGACTGCGCACCCTCTGTGCTCACCTGCAACCTTGGTCGATTCAACAGCTAATTTGAGTTTGCAGACTACTCTTGCAAGTCAGTTGGAAGTTATCTGAGAATGAGTGATTCAGCTTGAAGACACACGTTCTATCAATTACACTCAGAAGCGTAGCTTACCTTGGCGGGGCCCCGTATAAAAATTGTTTGGGGGCCCTTTATATGTGGGGCGGAGCTAACGTCATGACATCATGACGTCGTGGGGGGAGCCAACGTCATGACGTCATGGGCGGGGCCAAAATAAAAATAAAATAAATAAAAATAAAATAAATAAAATAGAATTAAAATGTAAAAAAAAAAACCCACACACACCTCAACCCACCCACCCACCCACCCACCCGAAACACAAAAACCTCACTTACCTTAATCCTGGGGCCTCTTCTTCCTCCGCCTCTGCTGTCACCGCCGCGCCGCCGCTACTGCCATCGCACGATCGCTCCCTCGACGCGCACGGCGAAGGCAAGGGGCAGCTGTGGAAGGCGAGCGGGCGCAGCGAGGCAGCCCCGAGGCCCTCCCCCCGGTCGCCGCAGGGGCTCCCTGGCAGGCTGCGCCAGCCCGGGCGGCGCTCTCCACCTCGACGCTGGGGTGACAGGTCATGTGGCAGGCATGACAAGCGCACGGAACACTGTTTCTCTACAGTACTTGCAATTTTTTTTGCTTTCGAACTGCTAGGTTGGCAGGAGCTGGGACAAAGACGGGAGCTCATTCTGTCCTGCACTGGTGTAAAAAAAAGTGCTGTTTTTTTTTTAACTCGGCAGCTTAACCTATCAATCCACCTTTTCAGAAGCAGCTGGGCCTTGTGATTATGACTAAACTTGGATTTTTGCTATTTCCCCGAAAGAGACCCAATTAAGGCTCGGAATTCCACTGAAATTAACGCGAAGCTTAGCCGGTCTACACGGCTTCGATGCTCTCCGGGGATGGGGCGAGGGAATGGGAGCCATGAATCGGGCGCACTAGGACCCAGCGGAGGCTTGGTGAACAACTTGCCTCCCCTTTCCCTCCTCTGTTGCGGCTCCGCCTCCTGCCGTGGAAACTTAGCCATGGGTTTGGAAGCGATCCGGTACCGTCGGGGCTCCCTGCGGATCCTCAACCAGCTTCTGCTGCCGCAACAGAGCCTTTATGAGGAGATTATTTTTAATTTTATTTTTTGCCATTGGGGGCCCCCATAGCCCGGGGGCCCCGTATAATTGATACGGCTGATACGGCGGTAGCTACGCCTCTGATTACACTGTACAACAATGATTTTGCTACTGGAAATAACACATGTGATTTACATGATATCGAGCGTGCTGGTTCTAAATCTGAACTCAGAATTTGCCTATCATGTACAGATTTTAAGACATGATATAGTTGTTCAAATGGCTGGTAATTGGGTAATGTATTTATATATGGGAATATTATAACAGTTGCAGCTACCACTATGCCTGCTGCTGCTTCAGCTGAATCACGTCCACTGGTGGCATGCATTTTCCAGAAACGGCCAGGCATGTGTGAACAAGTCAGTGAGCTGATATCAGAATTAGGTACAAGGTGAGATGGACCAAGGGCTTGTCTCTAGTGTGAAACCATCTTATTGGATAGTAGAACTAGGCCATAGTGAATGTTTTGAGATAAAGATGAGTAGGCACAGCTCTGTTAATAAACCGGACAATTTGTGCTACAATTGTGGCAAATATACCCCACGTGATCAACGCAATAACCTAGAGAGGGTGAGATTTGATAACTTAAGATCCTGACCTCCTAGACAGAAACTGACTTCAGATCTGGATTCTGCGCACTTGATTTAGTATAGGACAAATGGATTAGACCAAGTAGCAGACAATTTTATGTGTGTGTGATGCAGAGTTACTGATCACAAGATACTAGGCCTTCCTCTGTCTCCTTTCTTAAGCAGTCCTACATTATTGTTGTTCTTAAGCCTCGTCTTCAGATTCATTCCTCACACAGAGATACACAGCAGGGCTCTAGCTTCAGAACCTTCTTTGGTTTCAGAGATACCCATCATGATTATTGCTCTGCTCTTTAGGAACTGTCTCTAGTCTACATGGATTAAAGGTAAAGGTCGCCCTTGCTTAAAAGCCAGTCGTATCCGACTCTAGTTCAGTACTCATTTATATCTATGGTCAAAGAGTCAGTGCTGTCTGTGTTTGCAGGCATTTCCATGGACATGTGGCAGGCATGCCTCAACACCGAGTGCACAGAACTCTGTTTACCTTCTCACTGAAGTGGTCCCTATTTATCTACTTGCAATTTTGTTGCTTTCAAACTGCTAGGATGGCAGAAGCTGTGACAGAAACAGGAGCTCACTCCATCATGTAGTTCTCGGGTCTTGAACTGCTGACCTATCGACCTTGCAGTCATCAAGTTCAGTGTCTTAACCACTAAGCCACTGCATTGGGGCCATGTTATTCATGAAATTGTCTGCTCCCATGGAAATCTACAGGGCTTATGGAAACACTGATCTTGGTCCCAATCTTAAGCATGAAGGTAACTAAAAAGCATCATCTGGACAGTAGAGATTTCATCAGAAATCTTTTAAAGCTAGTAGTTAAGATATGATTAGTTTGGCTTTGTGTCCTACTCTACACAGAAAGATACTCTGTCTGAAGACATTCTCTGAAAGAGTGTCTACTCCAGACAGAATCCAGCTTCAAGATACAGTAAACATAAAAAAAGTGAAGTCTTGATACTGTACCCAATTAAAGCTGAGCATCTGGACAGCATGCTGAGCAGGTACACAAGTTACTTAAGTTGTAGACTTCCTCACTATGGTGAGATATATTTCTATGGAATTGTTGTAATTGCTTCTAAATTTGTACATGTACATATAAATCAGCATATCCGTTTCAATGCAAACCTGTATCCTCTTTTCCAGTGAGGTATTTCCTTTTGTATGTGTACAGTTCTGACTATGAACGTTACAAAAACCTGAGACACACAAAATGGTCTGAGAAGGCTACCTAATATCACTGGGGTGGGCTGTGATCTAGGGACAACAAGCCCAAAGCAAACTACTCTAGCCATCTGGAAGCAGTACAGGCAAGGTGCAGTACTAAAGTTGCAAACTTTATTTATTCCTCCCTCCATCGTTCAACAACAAGCACACAGTAGCATTCTGCTTGTATACAGGTATGATGACACAGTGTAATCCAGCCTTGGATCAATCTGCCTGAATGTAGTCCGTATTTTTTGTGTCTGGGAAGCTGACACACTTGGGTTGAAAAAAGGCAATTATCTGTACTTACCAAAATATTTTCAGGCTAGAAATTTTGGGCAAAATTCTGTGGGAGGAAAACTGCATAGAACAATTATGAAATGGTTTCTGCTTTAATTTATCTGTGCATCTTAACCAGGTAGACCATCATTTGTTATACCAGGAGATGAGGCAGACTGTGATGTATAGCCTGCTAACAAGGTAGATTTGTTTGGTCCATTGGTCCATGGTTCTAAAGAGAAGCAAATTGTATTTTCACAATGCACTATTCCTAACAACAGAGCCATTCATCTGCTGACCTTCCATTCTGCAGCAGAAAAAGAACTTGCTTCAGTTTGGGACCCATTGTGACAGATGGTGCCACCAATCAGATAAACAAACCTTCATAATAAAGTCTCAGCTGCTACCATAACTACTCAACAATTGCAGGAAATTAACACAAGCCAATACTGAGCTGTTATCTTGGAATTGTCACTTGCATTTTGTTGGTTCCCCTTTATTTGTGTACACACAGAGTTATTCACGTACATGGGACTGCCAAGGGTCACATCACAGAAGCACTCAAAACGGAAATAGCCAAGAGGCCATCATTTCCTCTCTCATAATGTTTTACATTCACCTTCTCCTACAGGCTGCATGGATGCACAGGCTGGAAAAGAAGTTTGCTATAAAGAAAGAAGAGGCACCAAGTCCATAATTTCAATAAAAGCAGACTACCAAGAACCACATGGTCAATATGACATGAGCAATAGAAAACGATGACCAAGTCACAATAATTTTTGATACCAAGATGAGATACTTATTTTGGGATTGTAAGGTAAAAGTGGACAGGAAATCTATACTTCCTTCCACATTTTGCATCATAAACAAATATACAGTGAAACCTTGCATAAAGAGTACATCACTTAGAGAGTAACTCGCTGAAAGAGCAGAGCTAAATCGGGTTTCACAATCCCCTCCCCCCCACACCAGAAGCCGCAATTGGTCACTTACAATGGCATTTCGCTTAAAGAGCAATCCCGTGGAACGCATTATGCGAAACACCACTGTATCTCATTTCTTTTAGGCACCGGGGAGTTGTTGCTTCTTAAATTATATCCTGGCAGTAGATTTCTGGCTCCCTGAATATGATACTAACTGGTATGGTTGTGTTATGCAATTCTGAGTTTTCAAATTACCTCAGATCTAATGCTTAGCAGCAAAATCTTCCTGCATTAACAGTAAAACGCTTAAAAATGAAATGGCCCAAGTGCTGAAATACTACATCAACTCCAGCCTCTACTGGAATAAATCCACAGCATCAATAATATCCAGATGTAGCTGGAGTTCCCATACTATCACAAATGCCACAACATTTCAGATCCACTGACATATTTTAAAACCTAATGTTAGTCCCAGGTAAGAGCCAACCTAGTGTTGCTCAGGCCCTATCCTAAAGACATCTGGATGTCAAGAACAGAAAGCTCAAAAGGGAGACAAACCGGGAGAAGGAGCAAGAAGATGGATGCTTGGATGCAGGCCTGGCTCCCATATAGGGCAAGAAAACATAGCTGTCTGGAAAATGGGAAGCAGAGAACAACTTCATGGTGCTGACACAGCTTTGTTGAGGCTGAAATAATAGATAGATACATAGGGGGGTAAGACCCCAGGAAAGTTGTTATCCCATGAGCCTGGGATGTTCTTTATACAAAGTTATGGTGCCTAGGGTTACGTCAAACCCAGAAAACAATAGAAGACTATTCTCCACAGGTTGTGGTCCCACCATGATGTTCGCCAATGAAAAGCCATCTTGTGGTTAACAACTGAGGAAGGAGGTAGAGGAGCCAATCAGAAAGCAGGAAACTTTGGGGTGTCAATAGAATAAAATGCCACTGCACCCCAAAGAAAGGGGTTGTTATTGTGGTCCGCCTCCTCCTCTTTTCTTACCCCTCAACTCAATCCCTAAAGTTTCCTTTCCTTTCTTTCTCCCTGATCCATCCTCCCTTCTATCCAAATTCTCCTGAGGAACCTCTCCAGGATTCCTCATCTGGGATCTAGGAGGAAGATCCTCCTGCTGAATGTACCCATCCAGACCTACGAGATCAAGCCTTCTCCATCTTTGCATTTGGTTAGGTAGATATAATATTTTAGTTTCTGTGTTAATCATATTATAATTGTCAACTTTGCTGCTAGGTAATTGATAACTTTTAAGCTACAAGGATGGAGGGAGTTTAGGTGGGAGAAGTGTCTGCTCATTTTGTAGGTTTCAATTTTGCATAGCACAGATTTAGTTTGTTTGGGGTTGTATCCATTTAGAGGGCTCTAGTGAATAACAGAACCACAGTCTGCTTTGCTTGGGAAATTCCTGAATATAACAATTGGTTTGATTTCTTTTGAATGTTATCACACTCTTCATGGAATGCTGCTGTTCTGATTTCTACTTGAATGTATTTTCACCCTTTTTGAACTAATAAAATACATTTATAATTTCTCTTTATTCCTTATAACAATTTTAAATGAACTTTTCTATTAATTGTAATGGAAATAGCCTAGTGTCATCTCTGGTTAAACTTTCATTCCCACTGGGGGCAAAAACGACCTCATATTCAATTTATAGCTCAAAACTAACATAGTAAATCAACACTTACCTTCAATTTCACTGATTCGGTGGATTAGCTCTGGTTGGGATTAATAACTAGCAGACATATCCATGAATTTAACTTTCACATGCTACCATTTATGGCCACCAAACCAGATTTCCTGGCCATTAAAGCTTTACATTGGCACAGGCCTCATATAAATTAGAGCAGGGGTTCACGACCCCTAGCACCAAATAATCTGGCCCCTGATTTCACTCTAGCTACCCCAGCCACCAGCAGAATCGGGCACAGACTCATTTACGGCCATAATTGAGTCTGTGGCCATTATAAATGCTTTTTTGATGACCCCAGACACATTTTACAGCAGCATTTGTGGCAGGGGGGAACCACCAATCCGGCCCGCTCAGGTGTCTGAGGGGACGTGGTCCGACCCATGGCTGAAAAACATTGAGAACCCCTGAATTAGAGAAAAATAACAAACCATTAGATGTTTCTGGGGAACCCTTGTCTTTATCTCAGTTTCCTCAAGTAGCCCTGTAGTTACGAAATACATTAGAGGAGGTTCATATACTGTACCTCTATTTTGCATTTAGTGAGTGATAATTACACTGTGGACAATCCAGTCACCTGCAAAGCCGATTCTTCTGAACAAGTCTAACGGGGGTGGGGGGATTTTGAACTTGTTGCTATAGTAGCAGGACAAGGAGGATTCAACAGCAGAATTTACTGCTTGTTCTATAAGCCCATCAATTCTAAATCCCTAACCAGTCTGCAGTGAATATCTTCTCTTAAGGAAGCACCAGTGTATTGCTGTTAACCCTTTCATGAACTGCTGCACAGGAGCACTATGAAGCCAGGCTGGAGAACTTGAGGTTGGGTGGGGGGAAATGAAGAAGCATCCCAAAACAGAAGACCAACTGATCAGATAAACATATAATGTTCTTTGGGGAAAAGGCATACCATGACTTACTGGTGAAATCCTTAATATAACAAGTTGCAGAGTAGGCAACTTGATTTGGCAGGGATGATTTGGCAGGGATGTGATAAATCAACTCAATCTGCAAGTTCCACTTGATTCAAATAGGCCTCTTCTAGTTTGAGTTGGGAATGTGGTGGCTTAGTGGTTAAGACACTGAACTTGACTGGAAAGTTGGCAGATCAGCAATTCAAGACCTGAGTGCTGCACAACAGAGTGAGCTCCTGTCTCTGTCCCAGCTTTTGCCAACCTAGCAATTCAAAAGCAAACCATTCAAAGTAGATAGATAGGTACCACTTCAGTGAGAAGGTAACAGCATTCAACACACTCCGGGGTCTAGTCTTGCCTGTCACATGACCATGGAAATGTCTGCGGACGCAGATAGCGCTGTCTGTTTGGCTGAAAACTGAGATGAGCACTAAACCCTAGAGTTGAATACAAATGGCTTTCGAGCAAGATGACCTTTACCTTTGAGTTACAACAAGAAGCAACTAATTCCTGCATGGGGAGGAACTAGTGCCACACCTCAAGTTGTGCTCTTTAGATTCAAAGAGCCAGTTGTCTAGAAGGGATAAAATCAGGAACAAGTTTACAAGGGAAAGAATTGGAATAGAACTAGTCTTAAACTACATACAGAGACAACAAATAAAGTGGCTTACCCATTTGGGAAGAATGTTTGGGAATTCAATCCCATACAAAACATATGTGGAAAGAAGAGAAAGACAAAAAACATGCATGAGACCCAGGATAAGGTGGAGAGATAAGATCAAAGATATATTACAATAACACCAGAGCAAGAACCTTGTATCTCCCTCAACACCTGAAGGGGTAAGAAAAGATGAAGAGGAGGAGGAGGAGGAGGAGGAAATCCTAGTCTGGCTACTTATCTCAAGCCCTGCACTGTGGATGCAATACCAGTATCGTGGGCACAAGGAAAACTGAACAATGTTCAGTGTGGATGATCTCTTAGAAAGAGGGAAAAGGCGTGTTTAGTCTCCACCCACTGTCTTTCTTCCATCAGTCTCATGGCCTACAGGATCTTGCTAATGACCAGATATCAAAAGACTGCAATATCCTCAGGAATGCTAACAGCTTTTCTGTTCTGACTTGAAGTGCTGGAACTCTTACAGGGAAGCCTTGCCAAAGCTTCCAGACTTTTCAGAATTCTCAAATTATTTAAGAACAAACAGAACAAAAAGGTTGTATTGAATTGGAACATCTTTAATTATTTTCTTTTTAAAAAATGCACATTTCAGTATTTTCAAGGTAGGCTCATGAATCCTTCTTAGGTCAAGCAGTTGCCCTCAACCTATATTCACATGAGCCAACAACTGCTCGGTATGTAAGAACCAGTTTTTTCCTGAAAACACATAATCTTTACAGCAGGGGTTCCCAACCTAGAGCCCAAAGGCCGGATCTGGCCCATGACACAATTTCATCTGCCCCCCCCCCTCCAAGGGCACTCGAGAAACAAAATTGCTACCCCCATCATGTAGGTAGGGCAAAATGACCACCTAGCCCTTGAAGCTAACAGAGAGCGTAACCCGGCCCCTGGCTTGAAAAGGCTGGGAACCTCTGCTTTACAGAAATGTTATGGAAAAATTACCCCACCCCACCCCAAAAAATACATTTCACAAAAAAAAAAATGAATCATAGGGGAGGCCCGATATCTCTTTCTTGGGATACTCTGGAATTTCTGGAGATCCTGCATGGTTTAAGAAAATAATAAATATGTAACCAGGTAACAGCCATCAAAACATCCAACCCTACAAGTTTTGATAGAGCTACGTTGTCACTGCCACATCCTCCATGAAACCTTTCTTTACTAAAGCCAAACAAAAAAATTTCCATTTGTTGTTTATATTTAAGTGATTTGCACTGTACATATCACTACTTATTAACTTCATTTTTTTAAAAAAGAATCCATTAGCGATTTACAGAAAGCCATGAGATAATTACAAGGAATGAACTAACATAAACATAATATTTGAAAACTTGGCAGTTCATTTACATGCCTTATGTGTTAATATTTATCTCTAAAAAAATCAGGTAGTAAAGGCTGTCTTGAAATGAGTTAGAGTATTCATTAGTGTGAGAGGATGAGAAATGAGATTCCAAAATGAGGTCTGACTTAGAAAAGGTATAAACAAAGAGGGGATAAGTATGAGTATTGCTCAAAGCTTTTTTTCCCCTTTTGAAGGAAGTATGAAATGGAAGATATATTAGCAATATATATTAATCTGATTTTTGTCCACACAGTGGAACAGCAGAATTCTGCAAAGCCATGACAGCAATTGCCTTTGTTGTGCAGCTTTTAAGAAGCAAATCCCACAGAATGGGGTGGGGTTGTTGTTTTTTTTGCATCTTTTTACCAAATAGCCTGTCCTGTGTTTGTGATGTGTGTGTATGTGTGTGTGAGCATGTCACCGTCAGAGAAAGAATACATTCTAGTTTTCTACACAGAAGTGTGGAAATTTCAGCAACAAAAAAGCATCGATTCCTTTGTTCTTGTCCTGAAGCTAAAAAGTATGATAGAGATTAAGGAATTGAGAGGAGGGCATCTATATGCTTTACTAAAGCTTGTCTCAACAAGAATGAGATCAGTAATGAAAATTCTCCCCATCTCTATTTAAAATTCCCTTGTTCAGCAATCTAATTGCTGCCTCCAGGGCACCGTCCCAATGGTAGAGAGGCACTGGTCTTAACTATGATGTTGCACTAAGCATTCAAAATTTATATAGGATGTCTCTGAAGCAGCATGTAAATTCAAAAGATGATCCAATTCTCCAGTTCAAAATCTGAGAAAAGGATTACTGGCAGTTCTCATACTGACTAGAGGAGTGGTCTGGGCTTTGCAAGTGAACTGTGGATCCCCGTTTACACTTACTATCTAAGAGACAATAATGAGAAGGATGGGGCGGAAGCTGTGCAGTGATGCTGCCAGTCTATGGATATGGAAATTAAATTCAAAATTGTACCTGTTTTGTTACCCACTCGCTACATTTATTGAGATCTCAGGATGGGGACTATACATTGTGACATCATTTAAAAGTAATATTCCAAACATCCACCCCCAAAGAGGGATGTGAAAATAGGAACTGTCTCAAACCAACAGGTTGATTTGAAGTGTGATTGGGAATACAGTACAGCAATTTGGGAGAGCTGACTGAAGAGGTGTAAGCCAATTGGTGACAGAACCAAAAGGACGACAATGCCTTTAGCTGACATCCTGCAAGAAATGACTTCAAAGAGGGACTTTTGTTGTTGTTGTTCAGTCGCACAGTCGATTCCGACCCTCTGCGACCCCATGGACCACTGTCCGCCAGGCACTTCTGTCCTTCACCATCCTCCTCAACTCGCTCAGCTTTGTGCCCATTGTGTCTACAATACCATCTAGCCATCTCATTTTGGGCCGCCCCCTTCTTCTTTTGCCCTCCACCCTTCCCAGCATCAAGGCTTTCTCAAGCGAATCCTCTCTTCTCATTTGATGTTCAAAGTACTTCAGCTTCATCTTTACTATTTGACCTTCTAGGGAGCAGTCAGGGTTGATTTCTTCTAAGATTGACCTATTTGTTCTCCTCGCTGTCCAGGGGACTCTCAAAACTCTCCTCCAACACCACATCTCAAAGGCATCTATTCTTCTGCGCTCAGCTTTCCTAATGGTCCAGCTTTCACAACCATACATTGCCACAGGGAATACCATTGCTTTGACTATGCGAATTTTTGTTTGGAATGTGATGTCTCTACTTTTCACTATGCTCCCCAGGTTTCTCATTGCTTGCCTCCCAAGAATCAGTCGCCTTTTTATTTCATGGCTGCAATCTCCATCTGCAGTGAGCTTTGATCCTAAGAAAGTAAAATCTGTCACTGCTTCTACTTCTTCCCCATCTATTTTCCAGGGACTGACAGGGCCTGTTGCCATTATCTTGGTTTTCTTGATATTGAGTCTCAAGCCAGCTTTTACACTCTCTTCTTTCAGCCTAATCAGGAGCTTCTTTAGGTCCTCCTCACTTTCTGCCATTAGGGTGGTATCATCTGCATATCTCAAATTGTTAATGTTTCTCCCAGCAATTTTGATCCCAATTTGTGATTCCTCCATCCCTGCATTGTGCATTATGTGCTCTGTGTATAAGTTGAATAAGCAGGGTGACAAAATGCAGCCTTGTCTTACTCCTTTTCCTATTCCAAACCACTCAGTCATTCCATACAAGGAGATTAACACCTCAAGCTTATATTTTGACTTCAAAAGTCAGTTTTTGTCCAGAAACATGCAAATGGAGCAGGAGATTAGGTAAAGGTAAAAAGTATTGCTTCTGTAAAATGGAAGAAAACAAAAGGTTTGTATCTATATAAAGAATTAATTTGTATTCATCACATTTAATGGAGCTAGTACTGGTAAGTTAAATGTTTAATTAGTTAGCATCATCTTACTGGGAAAGAAGGTGGACTCTGTTCACAAGCCAAGCTGCCTCTTAGGAGGAATGCTGCCTCACCAGCTGCCTGTTGGCCATTCTTGAGTGCTTTTCTGAGGAGAACAGTACCCTGTGTGTCCCAGAACTATCCAATCTATCTACCAAGATGTGATTATTAGATAGGCTATCTAGTCAATGTTCATAGTTCTGCCTCTGTAATTTGCTCTATAATTTGGGGAAGTCTTTTTGTAACTGTGTGGAACTTCTTGGCTTTCACATCATTAACCTTTTTATTTCTTCTTTAAAAAAAAACACAGACACAATTGTTTCCAATCAACTTCTAGGACTTTTGGCTCAGAGGGCTTGTGTTATTTAAATGCAGGTCTTGCTTTGATCAACTACTGGCAACACTGGCATTTTCTAGTGAGGAAATATGACACAATGTTTTCCCAAATAGCGCAAGCTCACATCTATTCAGAGAGAAAGAAAGAGAGCCAGTGTGGTACATTGACTGAGGTGTTGGGATTGTTTTCCCAAGCAGCGCAAGCTCACATCTATGAAGAGAGAAAGAGAGCTAGTGTGGTACAGTGATTGAGGTGCTGGGAGTGCTGGACTTGGGAGGTTCAGATTCTAGCTTCACAGAGTTACAAGACTCTCTAGTTGGCATTGGTTAGTTACATTCATTCCTAACCTGCTCTATCTCAAAGGACTGTTGTGAAGATAAAATGGGGAGAAGCACCACCATGAACACTGCCTTAAGCTCATTGGCGGCAAGATAATATAATATGCAAATGAATGAACGTCCTTAACATACCACAGGATTCCCCTTACAGAGTAATTTCAGAGCTATTACATAACCAAACAAAATCTCAGAGTATTTTGGGATAGGTTTGCATAAGTGCATGGCCATAATTTATTGAACAGGTAGCAATTATTACTCTAGCAAAAGAGAATGCAATATGCTGAAGAGAAAATCACAGCTTAATAAAAAGAGAAATGTGCACCTACTCTTTAGTTTTTGCTGCATAAAAATACTTTGAATATTCAGTTTCAAAAAATTAATCAAGTGGTGCCATTTATTGCACTAGATTCTTCCCTGCAGGATTTCTAGAAATGTTTTATACTGTTCCATACTGTTAATGATATTCAGATTGGATCTCTGTTCATTAAAATAAAGAAAGGAAAGGAAAAGGAAAAAAAACCTAGTATTAGATTAATATCCCCTACTGATTTTCACAGCGTTGAGCAAATGATCACTTTCATGATATGGATTCTAAAATCAAGACCATTTACATAAGGTAAAGGTACAGGTTTCCCTTGCTCGAAAGCCAGTCGTATCCGACTCTAGGGGTCAGTGCTCATCTCTGTTTCTAAGCCGAAGAGCCAGCGCTGTCTGCTTCTGTAGACGTTTCCACAAACCCGACCAGAAAACTATCCATTAGCAGGTCCCTGTCTGACTTGGCTGATCTATTCTTGTTCTAATAGAACAGTGATGGCCAACCTTGGCACTCCAGCTGTTCTTGGACTTCAATTCCCAGAAACCCAAGTCAACACACCTGCTGATCGGGGCTTCTGGGAATTGAAGTTCAGGAACATCTGGAGTGCCAAGGGTGGCCATCACTGTAATAGACCATTGTTTTCACCAGTTAGACCAAGTGCACCTTTCAATCTGTTAATATGCTATTTCTGAACTGTAGATGTTGGAATAGATCCCTTTGAACAGAAAAATAATACATGGCCAAGATTGAGAATGCTTGGGAAACCCCTGCTGCCCAATATGCCACGTAGCACGTTTATGTAGCATAGGTAGTGTTTTACACATTTGAATCACAGTTGCAGAGAAAGGTAAACAAAAACATGCGAAAATGGCATTAATTAAAAAATAAAAATGTGAAACAATTAAGAAAAGAAAAGGGACACATGGAGGAGGGAAGACGCCAAAGAGTATTCCGGCACTCTGAAGACTAACATACAGAATATTTCATTTAGTATAAGTTTCTCATTCAGGCAAAAATGGGCGTGTATTTGTGTCACTCTAGCTTGAGCTTTTTTGTTTACTTTGGTGACTGTAAAATCTCCTCCCAATATAGCTAACAGCCCCCACACCCCAAGCCTTCCTTTTCAATTCTGCATGTCTACTTTTTCTAAAAATAAAATTAAATTTTATTCACAATTATTTTTAACAAAAACAAAAAAAATTAAAAAGGTATAACAATAATACAATAGCAGAAGCACATTAGCCAAATGCATATACTGTACATTCTGTGTGTAAATTAAATTGAATAACACAAATAATATCTGTTAACATTCTAAAAGAAGAGAAAAGGAGGAAACATAAAAAGAAAAAAGAAAAAAATTGTTTATGTATACTAAAAAAATCTAATTTATTAAAAAAAAAAAAGGAAAAGAGAGAAAAAGAAAAAATCTAACCACCTTAAAAGAACTTCCAATTCCACATGTCTACTAACAGCTTCAGTATTTTCTCCACAAAGTGGGCAGAAAAGTGAAGACCACTCTCCCCTGAGCTCACTCCACATTGCATGGGCATTCATGAATCAACTTTCAGAAAAGTAGGGTCAGAAAGGAATAGCTTTGTAAGGACATGTGGGTGTGGGTATGTGCTTGCCCAAAGGAGAACACAGACAGCATCATTCTAGTTCCCCAGCTCCAATGTCCGGCTAAAAGTCAACAATCCTCACCCCACCTCAGACTTCTCAGGTTACACATTCAGTTAACATTCGGCAAAACGGGTTGCAAAGACAAGAGCCGGCAAAGGGAAACACGTTTCTCAACTGAGTCTTCTTCCTTCTACCGTCCCACCCACTCTGCCCCCAACATCTGCTTCTGGTTTTGACTCTCCAATGACCTTCCCCCTCCTCTTAAATATATATATATGAAAGCAAGCCAGGCAACCTTGTGGTACTAACTCACCCCAGGAGAAGGTACTGCTGTGTGTCACTGCGTTGAACAAGTTCCTTTACAATGACTAACAAGCTCCCTTTTGCCTCACAGGGGTTTGCTGTGTGGGAGTGGTGTGTGGAGGTATGCATTATGCATGCTTCAGCAGGACCCATAGCTGTTTGCTTGCCTGTCAGCAGGGTTGTTGTGGGCAGGGCACAAGGTTGGGAGGGAGAAAGGAAGGGACAGGGTGGAGAGGAATAGGCAGCAGGTTACATTCAAATTGAACCAGTCACAGCCAGAGAGCGTGAGAAAAAGAGAGAAAGAAAGGGAAAGGAACGTTAGAATGAAATGTGCAGCATAATAAAAACCATCACCACCACCTGCAAATGTTTGAAATATGGCAACCTTTTTTTATCTCTCATTTTAAAAATAGAGTAATAAATTACTGAATAGGGTGGGAGGAGAGGACAAGGAAGTAGTTACTAGTTCTTAAAGACTGCTGAGAAGTTACATTTCCTTGCTCCGTGTTCTAGCTAGAGATCTATGTTAGTCGAAGTGGACTTAATCAACAAAAGCTAGCATTAAAATATAATTGTTTGTCTTTAAGGTGCCATAACATTTTTTGTCTTTTGTCTTGTTTAATCTCTAATATAATATGGTAGCCAAATGTAGTTCTAGAAATGAGCTAAAGTCCACAGATACTTATACCAAATTAAACAAAAAAGTGTTTGAACTCCCACAACAATCTTCCTTGTTTTTGACTGTGCTTTAATGTCATACACAACAGAGTATGATTAGCCCACAGCAGAAGAATGTGCATAAGCTCAGAGACTTTTTCACTGCACTGCTGTGAATAACACAAGTTTCAGACTCCTTTTTAAAAATGGTCTTATCGACTTTATGTTTTGTGGCATTCAGTTGAAACCAACATACAGAGGCCTCGATATATAAAATGGTTTTACTACTTCTGGCAGATAAAGCAGCTTGGTCCCTGCACTTTGGAATGGCTCCTTCAATTAATGAACAACTACAAAAACGAACTTAAGTTTCCTAAATTGTGGAGACAGGCTAGAGTTGTTGCTTTACTGAAACCCTGCAAAGACCCAGATGATCCCAAAAGCTACCGACCAGTGTCATCTAGGAATTTATTGATGAAAAGATCATAAAGGAGCAAGCAGGCTTCAGGCCGGGCAGATCATGTTGTGGTCAAATCCTTAACCTTACGCAACACATTGAAGATGGCTTCGAAATAAAGCAAATTTCATGTGGGTTTCATTGACCTAACTGCAGCACATGATACTGTCAATCACAGGATTCTGCTCCATAAAATAAATAAGCTTACCAAAGATAACAAGCTTACTAGGGTCATTGACAGTTTCCTCCAGAACGGGAGATTCTATATGATGATAAATGGAAAGAAAAGCAGATGCAGGTTACAGAAGAATGGACTGCCCCAAGGAGGTCTATTGTCTCCAACACTGTATAATATATACACTAGTACCCCGAATAACGTTATGACTTGGTTCCACAAGTCCCGTCGTTATCCGGTTTTTAACGTTGTGCGATACATTGATCACACAATGTTAAAAAAAAGCCCTGTTTCCCTGGAGGCTGCAGGAAGCCAGAACGTCGGGATTTGAAGCCTCCAGGGAGGTGGGGGAACTTTGGAAACAGCTTGGATCGGGTCTCCCCAACTCCCTGGACCCGGCGGGGGGGTCAGAGACCCCAAAATTGGTTTTTAAAAAAGTCCATTTTTTTTACCAATTTTGGGGTCTCTGACCCCCCCCCCCCCCGCCGGGTCCAGGGAGGTGTGGAGACCCGCTCCAAGCTGTTTCTGGGCTTCCCCGAAGTCCTCAGCCAGTGCAGCAAGCCAGAATGTCAGGGTTCGAATCCCGACATTCTGGCTTGCTGCAGCCTCAAAGAACTTCTGGATTTTCTTCCTTTTAATGCTAGCGTGGGGGTGAGGGGTGGTTGGAGGGGGGAATACCCACCCACCCCCACGCTAGTATTAAAAGACTTATCTCCCTGGAGCAGGCAGGTGAGTTAGAGGTCCCGAAATGGGTAAAAAACCGAACTTTTTTTTTACCCCTTTCGGGATTTCTGATTCCCCCTGCCTACTCCAGCGAGATCAGAGGAGCTGATCTAAGCTGTTTCCAAAGGTTTCCTGTTTTCACTTCAAAAATAAGCTGTTTCCACTTCAAAAATAGCGCACATCAGCTCTAGGGAGGTCGGGAGACCCGATGCGCGCTATTTTTGAAGTTCCCCTACGCTGCTGCAAGCTACAATGAGTCAAAACGTCAGGATTCAAATCCTTAACACATGAGCTTTCCTTTTTGGCTTGTTACAGTTTCTATCAGGGTGTGGTTTTGTAGCAGAAGGGTGGTTTATCTTATCTGCAGCTTATCTCCCTGGAGCAGGCTGGGAGGTTAGAGATCCCGAAATGGGTAAAAAAAACGGACTTTTTTTTTACTCATTTCGGGCTCCCCTGCCTGCTCTAGGGAGATAAGATAAGCTGCAGATAAGATAAGCCTGATGTTTGACTCATTGTAGCTTGCATTGACTCATTGTAGCTTGCATTGTAGCTGACGTTTGACTCATTGTAGCTTGCAGCAGCGTAGGGGAACTTCAAAAATAGCGCGCATCGGGTCTCCCGACCTCCCTAGAGCTGATGTGCGCTATTTTTGAAGTGGAAACAGCTTATTTTTGAAGTGGAAACAGGAAACCTTTGGAAACAGCTTAGATCAGCTCCTCTGATCTCGCTGGAGTAGGCAGGGGGAATCAGAGATCCCGAAATGGGTAAAAAAAAAAGTCCGTTTTTTTACCCATTTCGGGATCTCTAACTCCCCTGCCTGCTCCAGGGAGAGAAGTCTTTTAATACTAGCGTGGGGGTGGGTGGGTATTTCCCCCCCCAACCACCCCTCACCCCCACGCTAGCATTAAAAGGAAGAAAATCCAGAAGTTCTTTGAGGCTGCAGCAAGCCAGAATGTCGGGATTCGAACCCTGACATTCTGGCTTGCTGCACTGGCTGAGGACGTCGGGGAAGCCCAGAAACAGCTTGGATCGTGTCCCCTGCCTGCTCCAAAGAGATCAGAGGACCCAATCCACAGCTGCAGGGTGGCTGGGGAAGCTGACGGGGACTCCCTGTCGGCTTCCCTAGCCACCCGCCCTTGCCTCCGCAGCTGTGGGATGGCTGGGGAAGCTGACGGGGGAGCCCCCCGTCAGCTTTCCAGCCTCCCCACCCCTGCCTCCGTAGCTGCAGAGTGACTGGGAAGCTGAATGGAGAACCCCATTCAGCTTTCCAGCCACCCTGCTGCTAAGAACGACTGTATCGGATAATGTTAAAAATCGCGTTATTCGATACAAGATTTTTCTGAAAATCTTGTAACGTTATACGGTTTTAGCGTTATATGATACTCACGTTATACGGGGTATTACTGTATACAAATGATCAGCCAGTTTCTGACAGTACAAAACTGTTCATCTATGTGGACAACACAACAATGGCCATTCAAGGATCAAGCTTTGATAAGGTAGCTGGAAAACTTACTGTAGCACTTGAAGAATTAGGACAGTATTACAACATCAACCATTTGAAGCTTAATTCAAGCAAGACTCAAGTATGTGCTTTCCACCTTCAAAACCAAGAAGCAAGGGTTAAGTTGAATGTTATGTGGCAAGGAAATCATTACAGCACTGTTTAACATCAAAATACCTCAGTGTGATGCTTGACAGGACATTCTCTTTCAAGCAGCACTGCTTGAATACCAAAGCCAAAGTTAGTACAAGGAACAACATCATCAGGAAACTCACAAACTATAAATGGGGAACTCAGCCATCCACACTGCACAGATCAGCTTTGGCCCTGAGTGTCTCTGCAGCAGAGTATGCTGCTCCAGTATGGAACACATACACACACGCAAAGTTGACATTGCTGCTAATGAAGCCATGTGGATAGTGACAGGATGCCTTAAACCTACACCAGTTGAGAAAATATACCCTCTTGTTCGTATTGCTCCACTTAAGATCAGGAGAGAAGTAGCAGCAGATGCCGAGAAAACTAAGAAACAGAATGACCCTAGACACCCTCTGAACAGATATGAGCCTCAAGTCTGCTAGCTCAGTTTCAAAAAGAGCTTTATGGCAAGAACAAATATTCTTGAGGGTACAGAAGAGCAAAACCAAATTAGAAGATGGAAGAAGGAGCTCAATGGGCAAGGAACAACATTAAAAGTTGATATAGCTGAAGATCTCAATGCCCCCTACGTCACCTGGAGGACCCTGGATAGGCTGAGGGTTGGAGTCCCTAAATGCAAGACCAACATGGTCAAATGGGGACTGCTGGCAGACAACAACGCACGGTGTGAATGTGGAAAGACACAGAGTCCGGCCTATTTACTGGTTTGCCGATTGCTACCAGAGACCGATGAGGACTTGCGTTTGGGCAATGACAAAGCGAAGAAACTGGCTTCATTTTGGCAGTCAAGGGTTTGATCAGGACAAGAAAGAAGACTAGTTCTGGCTAGATAGCTCAGTGGTTTAGTATCTGACTGCTGAGCCAGAGATTGGGAATTCTATTACTGTATCTTTTACCGTGTCTTAAGAGAAAAAGTTGAACGATTACAGGAGATCCTCAGAAGAAGGGAATGGTAAACCACTTATGAATATTCTCTACCTAGAAAACTCTGAAAAGGTTGCCATAAATCAGAAGACTTGACTGTATGCAATTGTTATTTATTTACCAGTTTCAGACACACACCCCATCCATTAATTTCCATGGCTGAGTGGAAACTCCCGAGTCCTAGTCTGTATCTGTATCCACTGCACCACTATGTTGTTGTTCAGTCGCACAGTCGATTCCGACCCTCTGCGACCCCATGGACCACCGTCCGCCAGGCACTCCTGTCCTCTACCATCCCCCTCAACTCGCTCAGCTCTGTGCCCACTGTCTCCACAATACCATCTAGCCATCTCATCTTGGGCCGTCCCCTTCTTCTTTTGCCCTCCACCCTTCCCAGCATCAAGGCTTTCTCAAGCGAATCCTCTCTTCTCATTTGATGTCCAAAGTACTTCAGCTTCATCTTTACAATTTGACCTTCTAAGGAGCAGTCAGGGTTGATTTCTTCTAAGATTGACCTATTATAAGATTGACCACTATACTACATTGAAATTTGTTTTCTAAGGTATGTGAAATGATTATAAATTCAGTTTAAACCCTCAGGATGAAATATGTCAGTGGGTGGTGACATTATGATAATACTTTATGAGAATGTCATTTGAGGAAAGATAACAATTGCTTTCATCTAAAACAAGGCAGGCAGACAACTAAGCATTTGGAGGAATCTCTTAAAGTAGCTTTCTTTGCCACAATGCCATCAGTAACAATCAGCCCTTTTTCCAGGAGTCAACTCAAATTAAATTCAGGATTTAAAGTCTGTACTAACAAATCTATTAAAAGGGATAAAGGTTTATCCTCCCAGAAGCCTAAGTCAATTCCTCAAAGCACTGATCAGCCAACGTACTGACTTAGTGTTCTGGGAATTGGAGTCCCCCTGTGGGGCGTAGGCCCCACATTGGGAACAACTGAGCGCAATACTTCAATGCATTAATAGTCAATGCACTGCAATTCTCACTGGGATCAGAAAATGCCACCCAACCCATGCAATTTAAGCATTTATTTTTAAAATCCTGGAACAATGCATGTGGGTTGTGTCAACATTAAGGCAAAGCTCTCTAGAGCAAATGGAAGACGGAATTAATGCTAGTCAGCTTCTCTGCAGCAAGTCACCAAACAAGAGGGGGGTGGGGAGGAAGAGACGAGGTAGAAAAGCTAGCTTCATAAACCGTGGTTTATGAGGCCATGCAAACACCAAGGAGCCAGCTTTTGATTGTGGTGAAATAATAGGCAACACATAACTTGATCAGTATACTAACCTTAGCCAGATATGTTAGGACTAGGTGATTAGGTGGAAGGCAGTGAAAAATGCCTGAACCTAATATATTCTGTAGCACCACTTTGTGGACAGAGGGAGTGCAACAGTTTTGAATTTAGAACTTGCCAAGAATGGTCAAATTTGCAAGGGTACAATTTAGGGGAAGCTGTTGCCACATCTTTTTGCTTGCGTTTCAGACCACATCATAGGTTCTGTATACTAAGCACACAGATCTTCTTTCGTGTCCCAATCAAACCTCGGACTGCAAGTAGATAAATAGGGACCACTTCGGTGGGAAGGTAACAGCGTTCCATGCGCTCCGGTGTCTAGTCATGCCTGCTACATGACCATGGAAATGTCTGCAGAAGCAGACAGCGCTGGCTCTTCGGCTTAGAAACAGAGATGAGCACTGACCCCTAGAGTTGGATACGACTGGCTTTCAAGCAACGGAAACCTTTACCTTTACTTATATCAATCTATGTTGACAATGTGCATGTCTTTAATTTTTGAGACACAAAAATACACATGGCAGATATGCACTGGACTGTTCATAGCCCTGTACAGTGCTGAATCCATGTAATCAAAAGAAATAATAATAATAACCAGCAAATGCACATGAAATTGAATAAGATTATAACCAAGAAATTTTATATAATAGCAAATTAAAGATGATCTGATCAGGAAATCTGAAGTGACCACAGTTGATCTATATAACAAAATAATTCACATTCAAACTGGATTTGTTTTATCTTATACCATTTTATGAGCTTTGGTTAGTCATTTTTTTCCTTTCTGTTTTTGCTTGGAGATAGAATTATACAATGCTAGATACTGAGAGATGGTTATCTCTTGAAATCCAAGAAATCTATTTAACATCCTGCCTACTAAAATCTTAAGTGTTATTCCTGCCATAAAACACTATAGAAACTTTGCTCCTTAAGCATTTGGAAGAGTATAGGTAAAGGTCACCCTAGCTCGAAAGCCAGTCATATCCGACTCTACGGTTCAGTGCTCATCTCTGTTTATAGCCAAAGAGCCAGCACTGTCTGCATTTGCAGATATTTCTGTGGGCATGTGGCAGCCATGCCTAGATACTGGAGTACACAGAATGCTGTTTACCTTCCCACTGCTAGGTTGGCAGGAGACTGGAGCAGAAACTCACTCCATCATGTAGAACTTGGGTCCCAAACTGCTGACCTGCCAACTTTCTAGTCATCAAGTCTAGTGTCTTAACCACTAAGTCACCCGAGTCTCATGGAAAGAGTATAGATTGTTTCTAATACAGTAATACCTCATATAACATTAGTATCGAATAACACGAAAATCGAATAACATCAAGGAATCTGGGGGGAAGAATTGCATCAGATAACATTAAGATCCTATGGGATGCTTCAGATAACAACCGCGAAAGCCTGTGTGGTTACAATGTATCTCTATGGATCCCATAGAGGATCAGATAACACTAAAAATCATATAACACGAAGACTTGTGGAACCAGGTTTTAGTGTTATATGAGGTTTTACTGTATGTAGGAGTCTTCTCTGCCATCATTATATAGGAATTGTCTACATACACTGTAACATAAATTTAACAATTTTTTAAAAAAATTAAGGAGAATCATAATCTATTTTGCCTGGGAGAGTCATATGTTCTCCTGGAATTCTGTAGATTTGGAAAGGAGGGTGAATGTGCTGCTCAAATCAGTTGGAGGAAGTTTGAGGTATGTGACAGCTAAACCTCCTCATTAAGAGGAGAGAAAATGTGGAGGCCCTCCTGTAACCCCATACAGTTGTACCTCGCTTAAAGAGCATAATGTGTTCCACAGCATTACTCTTTAAGCGAAACTCCATTGTAAGTGACCAATTGTGACTTCTGGTTTGGGGGGGGGGATTGTGAACCCTGATTTATTTGTTAAGCAAGTTTTTAATTAGTTTTATTTGTTAAGCGAAGTGAACATTCAGAGAAAATTCTGCTCTTTAAACGAGTTACTCTTTAAGCGATGTGCTCTTTATGCGAGGTTTGACTGTATCTGTGGTGCTACCCTACTAATTGCTCTCAGAGCCACAGCAACCCAACAAAAGGTTCTCCGAGTACAAGCATTATGGCTGATTCATTGAGGTCACCGTCTGAAAGAAGGCTGGGGCCAAATAAATCCCCCATCACAGCAACACCAACAGTTTAATGAAGATGTGTTCAGTCAACCTTGTTAACAGAGATTACAAGGCTGAAGGGCTGTTCTGCTGCTCCCCCATCCCCAATATAAACACAATGGAAGCTAATTTCAAAGCAAATTCTTTTTTCCCCCAGCACTACTTAGAATTTATAACCATGTGCCACAGAGTTCATCCATGGGTTAAGAAATCAATTCAAATATGAAAGATAGGGGAAGCTTTGTCTTTTCAGAAATGTCTACACACCTGCAATCCTGTTTGATAACTGGGATCTTTACTAGGGAACATAGTAGACTGCAATGATCTTTCTTTGGGCAACCAATTGCCAAAGAAATGCCTGTCTTAAAGCCAACTGAGCTGTTTTCCAAGCTTACATCAAAGAGAATGGCATGGACATAGCCAAAGTACAGTCAAACCTACATAACGAGCGTTTCACTTAGCGAAAAACTCACATAACGAGCAAGTTTTTCGCTAAGCGGTCTGACTCGCATAACGAATTTTTCACTATGCGAGTCAGACTTTTCCCTATGGAAAAACTCGCATAACGAGCATTTCTATGGGAAAAACTCGCATAACGAATTTTTTTTGCTATGCAAGTTTTCCCCATAGAAATGCTTGTTATGCGAGTTTTTCCATAGGGAAAAGTCCAACTCGCATAGCAAAAAATTCGTTATGCGAGTCAGACTCGCATAGCGATTTTTTTGCATAGTGAGCAACCTCGCATAACGAATTAAATTTGTTATGCGAGGTATGGCTGTATATGAAAGAGAGGGTGGGGTGGGGGGATGAAAGAAAAGGCTCCACCAATGTGGCTATCTCACCCACTATCAGTTTCTACCTACCAAAATTAGTCACTGCTTGTAAAGTAATAATGGTGGCAGTGATTTTTGATAATTAAAAACTTTTTTCTCCCATCCTATAGCTTCCATGCTTGGCCATTAAAGAGTCCACTGTTTCCAAAGGTTTCCTCAGATGAAAGGAATCCCTAAGTCATCAGTGATGTATCTGGAAATTTCTGCATGAAAAGCATGTGTCCTTTCATCGAGCTGTTATTTACAAAGTTCATTTGAGATTGACTGACATTTGAGAAATGTTGACATTCATGACTGTTTTCCTTCCTTTGCCATGGTACATGAAAATATACTGTGCAAGGTAAATTTCCAAATCTGTGTTTAAATAAATGAAATACACTTTGCCTTGACATGAAGGTTTGGAGAAGGGGTGTGTGTGAAAGCTTTATAGAATCAAGTACCCCTGATTGAAATATCCTTTGGCCAAATCCTAGGTACAGTATATGAAACCTAAATGGTCATACTACAAAATACACAAGCACACTAAAAAGGCAGATCTTGATGTATCTCTAGTTATGAAGAAGTGGACTTGATCCACGAAAGCTCACATTAAAAATATAGCAGTTAGTCTTTAAAATGCTGCAGTGTTTTTGTTTTTGCTTCCTGATCTGCATGAAACACAGACTAACATGGGTACCACTCCAAAAAAAAAAATCTCTAGTTAATAGCAGTGCAGTTCTCTGTGGGTTTTGAGCATGGAGCATAGGCTGAGTGAGACAGACCTTTACCATACTGTACAGAGCCTTGGCTCCAAAAGTGGGGCATTTAGATTTTCCCAGCATGGATTGTGACTCCTCCTTTGTTGAAAGATGTCCTCTAGCTGTGCAATATTAGGATCTGGTTGGGGAGGTTTACACAAAAGGACTTGGGAGCTCTAGAGGCTTTGCTTTCACTAGTGTATTTCTCCTTCTCCTCCTCCTCCTCTTTTCCCTCCTGATTTGTTTGTGGAGACTCTGTTGCCTCAAGCAGCGTGATATCAATGCCAGCTATGGGGTTTCCCTGGAGATGGGCAGGGAAACCATTTCAACTCTTAATCTCCTCAGGGGGTGAAATAAGTAGGCATTTGCTTCTGCCAAAATCTGTTGCCTAGTCTTTTTTCCCACCCTTTCCCTTCTGTGAAATTATGTAAAAACAGCTTTGTGTATTTTCACCCTGTAAAGGTGATACCTCGAGCACTGCAATCTCCCACCCACCCCCCCACACACCCACCCAACCTTAATGTTTGTGCTCCAACCTTTAGCTCTGGAAAGACACAACTGCTGAGCTCACAACTTTTTGATAATTGATATTTTGATATTGATAGGAATCTGAACCTTCAAAACTTTGCAAATTTCTACATTAGCGGAGCAGAAACAGTTCAAATGTGGGGGACTGAGCAGTTTCTACAAAACAGACCAGTTTTCTCATCTAGACAGAGGGCCCTTAAGCATATATTCAGCCATGTTCTGTTGCTGGGTTAGGATTCCCCACCATTTATTTTTCCCTATCTCCCTTCTCATTTCTAGCTGATAGGTTTGGTGTTACTGTGTATTGGCGGTGCCCTTAAAGCCTGGACATTTATATTTGCCTATTCCCAACTCAGTGCCAGGATTTGCTAATGAAGTCCTGTTTTAGGGTACACACAATTCGAAGTCCCATGTGTTCCAAAACTGTCAAAGAAAGCCTTTAATCAATTGTGGTTTCCCACTGTAGTTGACATCCTACCCATTGCTCATGCAGAAGTGTATGACAGTTTTCCAGACAGAATTTGTTTAGAACAGGGACACCCAAACTATGGCCTGTGGGCCAGATCCGGCCCCTATGCTAATTCATCTGACCCACACTACTCTCATCACTACCCACAGTTTCCCAACAATGAAAGGGATTACATGGGAATTGTGGGAGCCTCAGTAAAACAGTAGTATGTTTAGTTTTCAAAAAGTTGCCCCTACTGATAAGGAAAAAGCTTAGCAGGTTGTTGCAGGTGTAGATGCTAAGCTTGAAGACTGAAAGATCAGCAGGTCAGGAGTTTGAGAACCAAGTGCTGTGGGATGGAGGGAGTGCTCGTTGTCTGTCATAGCTCCTGCCAACCTAGCAGTTCAAAATCAAGAAATTGCAAGCCACTTCCTATTCTGTCCAGGTCATAGCAACAACAAATGCCTAGCTGATTTCTTAACTTGTGATAGGATAAGCCATTTGTGTTATAATAATGTAGAGAAACAAGATCTGGGTTGTCGTGGGTTTTTTCTTTTTAAAAAAGAGACCTATTAAAACCCATAAGACAAAGTTGTAAAGATGTAAGTAAAAATGCTTATGATTCTACTTCAATTCTCAAGGATTTTTTTAAACCTCTATGATCCATATCTTTCTGATCTCTCCAGTTTCATCACTGAAGGCAGACATGGGTTAAGTTGCCTGCCTTTATACCACTGATGTGCATCTATTAAATTATAGCTTTGCTCCCCAAATCAGCTACAGGACGACATTTCAGGAAATTACAGTAGCAGTATGCTTCTTAATTTCCATCCCCACTTCTAAGCCTCTGCGATAACAATCAGCAGACCTCGAGTCTGGAGCCAGAAGGTGTCTGTGCAGGTGCCTATCTACTCTACATGGTTACCTGGAGCTCCAGTTTCAATACAACTGGTGACTCCAGCAAAAGAAGACACAATCCCATTAGCTAAATACAATGCTGTATTCTCTTAAATGTATGAGCTGCTCAATGAAAAAGCAAGTAGAAATGTTACAGAAATGTCTCACATTGCAGAAGATCCACATAAGCAGGTAATAATCCACTCAATGATTCAGCTATAAACACAGATTTTTTTGCAGAGAGCAAATCAAAATGTAACTTTTGATAAACCCATGAACTTGTTCATCACCTTACCGTTGAAGAAAGTTTAAACATAAAGCAAAAAAATAATAATTTCTTGATTCATTCGTTTTAGTGAAAGATTTATAATGTACAGTATTGTGTTTGCTGCCATGTCAATTCTGTCATATACAGTATAAGAACTTGTTTCAGTTGTTTCTCTCCCCTTTGTTGACTGTGCATTGCAGCAGCAGTGTTCAAGGTCACAGTGTCTGAAGCATGACTAATGTGGCCCAGGAAGTAAATGTGACCTGCCTAGAGATTTTTGTAACCTTCAAAACCAGGTAAGAACTCATTTTTTAAAAAAATCTAGACATTGTTTCAAATGTATTTACAAGCTGGAAGAGCACTTCCAGTTGGGGTTTGGGGCAGCAAAAAGCTGGAACTCGCCTTTTCTGGGCCTGGTGGAGACCCACAGCAGGGCAGGGGGCAAACACTGGGTGTGAAAACCTCATTGAAATTGTGTTGTCTCAATTTCTCCCTGAAACACAGGGGTGCAAAATGCAGATGTTGTTCAATTACCACTCATAGCATTCCTCGCCACTAGATAGGCAAGCTAGGGTTCATAGGAGTTGAGTTTCTACCTGCATCTGGAAGGCCATGCCTATTCCAAAAACAAGTGATCTTGAAATAAACCACTGGGAGGAACTGAGCCCCCTGCTTTGCATCAGAGAGCAGATGGGGTGGGGGTTCACACAGAAAGAGCCTCCTTGAAGTTTGTGGTATGTTTGGCCCACAATTGGGCCAATTGCTAGCTAATCTTTCTCACACTAGGTCAGGTGAAAGGAATTAAGGAATGACATCACCAAAAGGTGGCTTCCATTTTGGCATTTTCATGTCTGGCCTGGACACAGAATAAGATCACAGATGGGCCGTAACACCATGCGCTGCCACACCATGAAAGACATAGACAAAATTCTGAGTGTCAGCATGCTTCGTTTCCACAGAAGGGGTTGGCAAGCTTAATAGTGTCATCAACCTCTACTAGAAAAAAATAGCAAAGCTAAAAGCTTTTGTTGGTGCCCTGATTTTAACCAATGGCGAAGACAGCTGAGACTTTAAAAAATGAGGCCAGCTGACCTATCTTGAATACAGGCTGAACTATATGTCATTCTGAGGCTCCAGGGTGACGCTGTCAAAGCCAATACAATGGTTTCTGAGGCAAATACATTTTCTGTGCACAGCTTTAATCAACACTGGACCAAAATTTGAGCTCTGGTTTGGAATCAGTGACTTCAACCATTAAAGAGAAGAAAATACTGAGGAAGAGCTAGAACCTTCTTCAAGTTCCTGCTTCTGATACCAAGATGTTGCAGCCTTGGAAGGAAAAGGAAAAGACAATAATCCAGTGTTTCCCAATCTTTGGTTTTTGGGCTTCAGTTTCCAGAAGTCTAAATCAATTCCCCAAAAACACTGATCAGCTAATGTACTGACTTAGGCTTCTGGGAATTGAAGTCCAAGAACCAAAGGTTTGACCTTATTAGATCCTCTGAATAACAAGAAACAACCTACCTAAACAGCATCTGTTAGGCTGGGTATTTTCACTGGAGCAACGATCTGTTTGGACATGCTGTCATTTACAGTGAGAAAGGGCCCCATGCCTTAGCATTTTCCTATTCCTTAGCTCTTGCCTTCTTTTGTCTTGCCAGAGAAGAGTTCCTCTCACAATAGCTTCTGGTTTTGTTAATGACTCTGGAATGTCTCTATATCAGGGGTTCCCAACATACAGCCTGCGGGCCAGACTCAGCCTGCAGCACCATTTCATGTGGCCTACTGCCACCCTCGCCACACCTGGAAGTAGAAGCAGGTGCATTTATGACAGCTGTAAAACGTGCCCACACATGTGTAAATATGGTTACATCAGCAGCAAATGCGCCCATCGCTGTCGTAAACACGGAAGTGCACATTTGCTTCCGCTTCCAGAGAGCATGGTCCGGCCCACTCAGCTATCCAGGGGACATGGTTAGGCCCATGGTATAAAAAGGTTGGGAGCCCCTGCTCTAGATTATGAAACTGGTTTAAGGTCACAGTTATATCAATCTATAGCTGGTTTACATGTAGTCACAAACATTTAGTTTCTTACCTCTGCTGGTAACACAGACTGAACACCTCCTTTGTACTTACTATCCCAGCATGCAGCCTGGACCTACTACACGGAGACCATAACATAAATTATATGCAAGTGAGAAGCACCCTATATTTAAGTAGTTTACTGCCGACATGACTGGCCTGCAATAGATTCATCTGGGATTGCAGTCTAGCAGAAACAGGTAGCCACATGTTTATTTTTTTAAAATGTAAAACAGAGTTTGTTTTACAAGAGGCTTGACTGTTGGGGAATATTCAATGGCCATCTAACAGGCAGCCTCAGAGAGCAAAACAAAGTCTGCTCTTGTCATGCTTACAAGGAGGCTGCATAAGAGCCACATTAGAAAAGGACCACTTTCATGAAGGTACAATCAGTGATGGGATGATAAAAAATTTAGTACCCCACCCTGACGTCATCACAGTGGGGGCGGAGCTAACGTCATGACGTCATGGGTGGAGCCAACGTCATGACATCATGACGTTGTAGGCGGGGCCAAAAATAAAATAAATAAAATAAAAATAAAACACACACACACACCCCTCAAACCCCCCCCCACAAAACCGTTAATAAAATAAATAAATAAAATAATAATTAAATAAAAATACACCCAAACACCCACCCACCCCAAACACAAACCCCTCTTACAATGGGGACCGTTGGGGCTGGCCCCGAGCCTTGGTGCCCGGCGGCGCGCCTAGCCGGGCGGCCCAGCGCTCCCGGCTGCAACTCTCCATGGGCGGCCCCGAGCCTTGGTGCCCGGCGGCGCGCCTAGCCGGGCGGCCCTGCGCTCCCGGCTGCAACTCTCCATGGGCGGCCCCGAGCCTTGGCGCCCCGCGGCGCGCCTAGCCGGGCGGCCCAGCGCTCCCGGCCGCAACTCTCCACGGGCGGCCCCTAGCCTTGGCGCTCCGCGGCGCGCCTAGCCGGGCGGCCCCGAGCTGCCCATGGAGAGTTGCGGCCGGGAGCGCTGGGCTGCCCGGCTAGGCACACCGCCGAGCGCCGAGGCTTGGGGCGCCCGTGGAGAGTTGCGGCTGGGAGCGCTGGTCCGCCCGGCTAGGCCCGCCGCCGAGCGCCGAGGCTTGGGGCGCCCGTGGAGAGTTGCGGCCGGGAGCGCTGGGCCGCCGGGCTAGGCACGGCTCCTCCTCCTAAGCCCTCCGCCACTGCCAGAGCCACTTCAAAATGGTCCGGCTCCGGCAAAAACAAGTGCGCATGCGCAGAAACAGAATCTGACGCATGCGCAATTTAAAATTGCAGCACGCATGCGTCAGATTGACTTCTGCGCATGCGCACTGAATTGGAGCCATTTTGGGTCCAATTTAAAAAAAAATTTTTTTTCTTTTTTTCAGGCGTCCGGAACCGGACGCCTTAAAAATAGACTACCCTCTCAGAGAACCCTCCGAAATTGTTCTTACCGGTTCCAGGGAACCGTCTGGAACCGGGGACATCCCATCACTGGGTACAATCCACAAAATATCACATGCCCTAAAGCAGGATGAGGTAGGTAGACATGTTTACTTTTGAACAAAGTATGGCCGCTTAAAGGGGTTCCTAAATGCTTACAGGTCATCGTCTTGTTTTAAACAAAGAAGTGAAAAGGCACCAATGATCTGAGTACTATCAGCAACACTTTGCAATTGCAGTAACCTACCGGACCCTCCTTCTCTCAAAGTGGACAAATCTGAATGTGCAAGTCTGATGCATATTAGACACATACATTAGATATTTAATAGTGGCCATGAACACAATTTAAAATTGGGCAGGCCTAATGTATTCTTGTACACATCATAAATTGACTAATGGGGATCCTGGGCTCCCCTCACTGAACTTGAACTCAGTGACAATATTTTTGGAAGGACAGTTGAAGCAGCCTTTATCTGACCATCTAGGAACAAACAGCTTAAGAGGAACAGCCAGTTTAGGTTTTCCCTGGCTTTCTCTGTTCTTTTTATATGAAATCTGCTTCCAATTAGTTCCCTGTGCTTAAGAATAGTTAGGCCTAAAATTGATCTTGTAAACCTCTCATCATTGCTGATCCATGTTCTTCTGCTGCTTCTTGGGTTGAGCTACCGGTACTCATCCTTTCCCATGCTTTCAAGACGACATTAAGTTACAAAGCAGCAGAACCTATTATTTCTGTGTGAATGCTTCCCTTCCCTTCCCCACAACTCCTTGTGCGGTCCTGCCAGTTCTTAAGGAACAGGCAAGATCACTGCTTGATTATGATGATCAAAACTGGCACCTTTGTGTATGTACAAGTCTGCACGGTTGGCAATACAGATCCTTCCAACAGTAAGAACACATGAGAAATGTTACAACTAATTGCAGTCTGTGCCACCACTAAAACCTCACCAATTTGATCTCTAGCCACTTAAAAAATGCATCAGAAGAAAGCAAACCTTTTAGCCATGTACTTAATTTACTGAAGAGAAGTTAGTTCACTGTGGTGGTCATTCAGGAATAAATCCTAAAAAACGTTCTGAAATTCTTTGCCCTTTGAGTAGTACAAAGATTTATCCAGTGCTCTGAAGGACTGCTGCTAACCATTGCAGGGTCAGAATTGTGCAACCATTTAACTATCATAGGGTCAGAAATATACAATGCCCTTTCATTGTATGTGATCACATTTTCCACTCCATCTCCTGATAGTACAACTCAAGCTATTTTTATACTGACCAAGGATTTAAATAGTGCTGTGTAGCTTGCAGGCATGTGACATTTTGTTCTTCTCAGTCCTTTATCTAGACCCCTCTTTTGGATGCAGAAGGTTGTGAATGTCCTTCAGCATTTTTATAAGGAAGCCCCACCTAACTGTGTCCTGGTGCACACTCAATCACTGAAGCCAGGAGTGCTCAAACTATAGCCTGTGGGCTGGATATGGCCTGCAACACCAATTCATCAAGTCCATGGCACCATCACTGCTCCCGGACATGGGGCGTGTCCATCAATACACATACACATGCAGAACCACTCCAGGAAGTGGTTCTGGATGCACACACACAAACATGCCCGCTTTGGCGGGACGTGGTCAGGCCTGCTCAGCTGTTCTGGGGGTGTGGTCAGGCTCCCAGCACAAAAAGTTTGGGCACTCCTGACCTATGCCCTGCTCTTCGCAAAGATGTTTGATTTTTCATCAAGCATAACAGAGGGTCAAAGGTCAAGGAGATCATGGCAAACAACCAAAAAACACAGAATACAAAGCCAACCCCAAAAAGTACTGTGGAAGCTTTAAGATTAAAAAAGTTTGTTTCTGTATGATCTCTCATGACTTATAAACCATTTTTTCAATGTGCGTGTCTCAAAAAGTGGACTGTAATCCACAAAAGCTCACATTCAAATACACGTATTAATCTTCAAAATGCCAAAATACTTTAGGTTTTGCTTGGTACTGCTGCCGAAATAGTTCATGATGGCTGTCTCTCCAAAATCCAGTAAAAACATGTATTTTTTTACAGGACATTTCAGTGGTTGTTCAAACAACCCTGTTTGTTTCATGTTATCACCTGGTGTGATTCAGGCAGCAAAGCAGAAGCAAAGCCATCTTTGAAGCTTAGTAAACATCATCTCTGTGCCATGAAACATGATCCATTTATTGCACATGTATTTGTTACAGTGGGACAATCCCCCAAACACAGTAATGAGTGTCTAGTATTCTAGCTTATAATTTGATCAAAACAGTGGAAGAGAGTCTGCTTTCATGTGTTTTAGTACTAACTATTTTGTGCTCTCTATTATTGAAATCAAGGACCCAATATTAATTCTAAGTCACCACAGTTCTCACACTAATATGTTAAAATAAACTTCCTTTTTAATGCTGAAATACAGCTGAGTTTAGTCTTTAAACTAAGGGCCTGGGCTTGGTACCAATTGGAAAATATGGATATAGTAATGCCTCGCATAGCGAGCATCTCGCATAGCGAAAAACTCGCTTAACGAGCAGACCTTTCCCCAAAAGGTCTGCTTTGTTGAACTAGCAAAATTTCGCTTAACGAGAAGCTTCGTATTTGCGGGGTGTTTCAGAACGCAACGGGGGACTCCCCTGCCGCATTCCAAAACACCCCGCAGACTAGAGCGTGCTGGCTGGGTGTTTTGGAATGCAGCAGGGAGTCCCCCATCCGCGTCCCAAAATGCCCACCTGACAGGTGGCTCGGCTACAGGGTGTTTTGGAACGCGGACGGGGGCTCCCCACTGCATTCCAAAACACCCTGCAGACGCATGGCGCATCAGCTGGGCATTTGGGAAGGGTGTGGGGCAATTCCCCATACCCTTCCCAACCCCAACCCCCCACTGACTAAACAGGCGCCTGCCCGTTCAACCCGGCAACCAAGCCCCCATCACAAAGAGTGCGATGGGGGCTTGGGTGCCGGGATAAACAGGCGCCCGCCCGTTCAACCCGGCACCCAAGCCCCCATCCCAAAAAGTGTGATGGGGGCTTGGCTGCCGGGATAAACAGGCTCCCGCCCATTCAACCAAGCACCCAAGCACCCATTGCAAAAAGTGCAATGGGGGCTTGGGTGCCGGGATAAACAGGCTCCCACCCATTCAACCAGGCACCCAAGCCCCCATCGCAAAGTGTGCAATGGGGGCTTGGGTGCCGGGATAAACAGGCGTGCACCCACTCAACCCGGCACCCAAGCTCCCATCGCAAAGAGTGCCTTGCACATCAGCAGGGTGTTTGGGAAGGTTGTTGCGATCTTTCCTGTACCCTTCCCAAACGCCCTGCAGACACGCACACATCAGCGGGGGTGGTGGTGGTGGAAGGGTATGGGGAAGATCCCAAAACCCTTCCAAAACACCCCACTGATGCGCGAGGCACAGAGGCTGGGCATTTTGGAAGGGTGTTGGGATCTTTCCCGTACCCTTCCCAAATGCAGAGCAGGCGAAGATAAGTGAAACACATTTCCCTATGGGAAATGTGTTTCGCTTAACAAATAACTCGTATAACGAGCAACTGCATGGAACACATTATGCTCATTATGCGAGGTATGACTGTACCTTTAAAATGAGGTAGATTTTTATTTGGGAATGAAAGGATTGCAAATGTGCTGGAGTAGCAAGGAGTTTGTAGGTGCACTCTTATGTGAACTGTAAAGCATACAATGTCAAAATCAGACATAGGGAAGGGGTTACTGTTTTTGGCTACAACTGTTATATGTTTCCATCTCTGATCAAAATATGTATAACTTCAAGAGTGGAAACATTTAATTCTTTAATAACTGTAGCAAGAAGTGAGAAAACATCAAGTTTTCTGAAAGTTATATCATGGCTAGCCAACCTTGGTGCACCAGGTGTTACTTGACTTCAATTCCCAGGAGCCCAAGTAAGCACACCTGGAGATCAGGGCTTCTGGGAATTGAAGCCCAAGAAGACCTGGGGCACCAAGGTTGGCCACCCCTGAAATTGTAACAGGTTCATCCAAAATTCATCATACATCTAGATAGACATAGAAACATGCCTGGTGAAAACAGAAAATCACAGAAATGGCTCACCAGTCGAGTCTGCTATAGATGCTCCTCCACTGGTCAGATCCTCAGTATTTATGGACTGAAGATCAGTATAGGATGGAGTGATACTTGAGCTGCTGGTGTTCTCTGAAGTAGTTGTCCAACTGCTATCTGAGGTAGGAGGCCATTTCTCAGAAGATCCAAAGGAAGGACAAGCCCAACAAAACTTTCTTGGAGAAGAGGCTTCACAAAGAAAGAAAGAAATGGAAATAGCTGGTACAAAGGGGAAGAGTCAGTGCAAAAACTTTGTGGAACAGAGTGTAATTTCTCAAAATTTTCTTGACAAGCTTCCCTCAGGCAAAATGATGCTTTTTGAACATCCTACAGGACATCAAGTTTTAGCTTGATCCTATAAACGCTCTCCAGTTGTTACACAGGAAAAAAAATGTATCAGTGCAATTTCATGCCAAATGCACATATGACAAAATAAAGACACACAGTTTTAATATAGAAGGCTAACCAAAGACTTAGTTTGCTCAAATAAACAGAGAGGGAGCAACTTCCAGCCAAAGGTCTAATTTCATAGCTCTTTGCAAATGGTCAATTCAAGTCTTCTGAGAGCAGAGAGCTGCCTCTCCCATGGCATCCTGGCTAGGATAGACAGGGAGAAAAAGGTATAAAATGAGTGAAAAAGGAAGAGCTTTCTCCTTTTCAGTTCTGGTCATCACTGACATGATTACACTGGAGAGAATGATGCAATTCACAGAAGCACCATACTCTTGATCTAAACCAGTGGTGCCCAAACTAAGGCCTGGGTGCGTTTTACTTCTGCTTCCAGGAGCGACAAGGGCTTCGCGGGCCGGATGAATTGGCATCAGGGGCCACACCCAGCCCCTGGGCCTTAGTGACTGGCTCCTTGAACCACATGATTGGCCCACAGCCCAAAAAGTTTGGGCACCCCTGATCTAAACCATGTTTTGATTTCTAGACTAACTAAGATATCCTGGTTTGTTCATTTGCTAGAATTAGAAGAACTAGCATCAACTTGCTCAGTTTGTGTTTAATCGGAAACAATGCATTAGTCCAGCAGTTCTCAACCTTTTAAAGCCGGAGGCCGGATCATGCACACTCAGACAGCTTCAAGGGCCAGATGGCTATTTTGCCCTTACTTCACCACATGGCACTACCTGGTGTGGTGGAGGTGGTGGTGGGCCACATCAGATGATGTCGCAGGCTGTATACGGCCCAGAGGCCACAGGTTAAGAATCCCTGCTTTAGTCTAAACAGAAAGCCAAAGTTTTTACTTTGCTCTACTAAAGCATGGAGGAGGAGGAGAGTGGAAGCACAAACGTTTAAAGCTTCCTGTCGCTCATAAGTGACAGTCTAAAACAGAGTTGGGCAATGTTGTTCAGCCCATAGGTTACATACCGCTCAACCATTTGTTTTCAAGGCCTAGAACATCCCTAGTCACTGCTGCCGGGGGGGGGGGGGAGAGGAAGATCAAATGTTGGCTCTTCTCTGAGCCAAGACTCAAGACATTACTCTATCAAAAGGGCGTCTCTTTCAGTTAAACAAAAAAACAAGCGAGAACTTTATTTTGGACTCTACCTCCTTTTTCAGTGGGAGGGAATGCAATCAGTCCAAGAATCTGCTAATATTGCTTACTCCTAATCTAAACCATGGTTTAGAACAGGAGTGGCCAAACTATGGCCCATGAGCTGGATCCAGTTGGTAGAACCAAACCATCCAACCTGTGCCTCCTGCCCCATTCCTGGAAGCGGATGTAAAATGCACCTGTGCATGCACAAAAGGCTGCCATAAATGCACCCGTGGCTGTTGCAAACATGGTTATGACAGCCAGGGTGCATTTATGGCAGCATTTTGCACATACATGGGCACGTTTTACCTCCACTTCCAGTGGGAGGAACCACGTGACCGGCCCTCTGTGCAAAAAGTTTGGGAACCCCTGATTTAGAAGTTATAAACACATCAGCCCTTTCTACACAATTTCATTTCTTACAAAATACAGGGCTTTGGAATGTGCATCCAGAACCAACATGGACATCGCTTGTGTGTGCAGAAGCTCTGATTAAAAATGAGAGAAGGGTGGGCTGGACCTTCTCCCATGATCCTTGTCTCATTTATCTGCACACTTAAAACTCACAAGCCCTGTTCTATTTTTGGACACCACACACAGTTAAGACGGGAGGAACAGGGCTGTGTCAACTCCCTTTGCCAGTTCCGGTATCCTTTACGGCAGAGAGGCTCTCTGTGGGAATTAGAATCCAGATTGCTCTGATTGAAGTCCACCCTCTATGAACAAGAGAGTAATATAAATGATGACAGAAGATGGATGGGCCTCATGAATTTCCTCTCCTCATGGCTTTGTTGACCATTTCCCCAATGCTTGAGGATTCTATGTGATCTGGTTCCTTCCAGTGGGAATTTCTGATACCATGAAGTGGCTTAATAAAGAAGCTACTTCAAGATCTTGGCAAATTAAACACTTCTGCTCTACTGAGGAGAGGGAAAAGAAATGAAATTTTTTTTAGACCATATTAGGTAAAGTTCTCCCTTGCTAGAAACCATGCTGTGTTCAACTCTAGGAAGCAGTGCTCAACTCTGTTTACAGTCAAACAGCCAGCACTGTCTGCGGATGTAGACATTTCCATGGTCATTTGGCAGGCATGACTGGAGTGCACGGAAAGCTGTTATCTTTCCCGCCAAAGAGTTACCTATTTATCTACTCACAATTACTTGACTTTGAACTACTAGGTTGACAGAAGCTGGGTGCTCACTCCATCATGTAGCACTCAGGTCTCATATTGCAGACCTGCTGACCTTCTAGTCATCAAGCTCAGCATCATAACCTCTAAGCTACCACAGCCTTAACTCTATTAGGGTAGCATCAATGTATTGCATCACTTATAAACATGTTAAAAAAATCTTTTTTCACTTGTTTTGAAGAGCCATTCAGGAAACGACCTGCAGTTGAATTTGCCAGATCGTTCCACACTTCTTCTTCTTGTGCCATATCTGATTCCTAATATTGGCAATCATCATGGCGATCAGCCATAAAGACTGTACTGTGAATATAATGCCACGGCCATTCATCTGCCTTCTGCATTGCAGCATGTCACCCATACCACTGATCCAGCTCCACAAGTCATGTTCTGGTCCTGAGCCCTTTTGGCATGCAAAGCTCCTCAGCTCCAGGCCAGTATTGATGAAACTGCTGCCCTCTACCAAGATGGATTCAAGTGGGATTTAATCCACCTGGGGACCATCACTCTTCCCTGTGGACTTCTTCAATGCCGCTAGTCTGCAGGATTGTTGCTGCCTGATGTTCAGCGTTGAGTTGCTGGCAGTATGGTCTACTCTATTCCCACAGCAGGATAAGCTGGCCACACTAGGTCAGGTGAAAGGAACTGCAGAATGAACTCATCAAAAGGTGCCTTCATTTTGGCAGTTTCATGTCTGGCCTAGACACAGAAGAAGAATAAAGTATGAAAATAGTTTCACTGCCTCTGCCCCTCCACAAAGGAGCAGAAGAAATGTTTAATTTGCCAATATCTTAAAGTGGCTCTTTTATTAAGCCATTTCATAACATCAGAAATTCCCACTGAAAGAAGCCTTGAGAGCCAGAAGGCTTGTTTCTGGCTTGCTTCTAGCAATCACACATGCTGGAAATGAACTAAACTGGAGTGACGACGAAGAAGAAGCCTTTAACAAGGAACAAAAAAGTGCAGATATGACCACTCTGGGGGCAGGCTGGTTTGTTCCAGCAAAGATGTTGTCAGATTGCCATCTTTAGGAGTGAAAAAGCCCATCCCTGCAGCAAACAAAACAGTGAGCTAAATGCCCAGTCACTCCTTAACTTCATCAAGAAGTTTCTCTCCAAATCTGTTTTGATTATGCCAGAGCCTTGCTAAGTAATCATAAAAATACTCCTAGTGTGTTCAGTGGAACTCCCAAATGAGTGGGTATTATTATTATTAGTTCAAATTTATATTGCCGCCCACTTGCCGTGGCGACTCAGGGCGGCTTACAAAAAATACATTACAATACAATATGTTGGGGTGGGCTCAGGGGGAGGGGCAGCAAAGTCCTCAACCTGGCCTGGCCTCTTCCTCCCCAGCAGTTGGTGTTGGCACAGGAGGGTATTGGAGAACAACCTCTCTCTAGCTCATGGCAGTAGCTTCAATTTGTTCTGACTGAATTATTATTATTATTATTATTATTATTATTATTATTATTATTATTATTATTATTATTATTATTATTTAGACTTGTATGCCGCTCTACTCAGTAAAGACTGACTCAGAGCGGCTCACAGCATTCACAAATAACAATATTACAGTGCAAACCGAAATATACTAGCATATAACAAAACAATTAAATATAGTAAATACTATACAGATCAATACACCTACAATATTATAGTATAATCAAAATACAATAAATAAATATTATCACAGCACAATCCTCAATATACAATGAACAATTCAACAGTGTACAATATACAATACAGGAAAGAGCAAACAAAAAGTAAACCCTATTAATTCCAAATACGGCTGTAAAGAAGGCCTACAGCCCAGGCTGGAGATGGGGAAAATCTGGTTAAGATCCAAGGCTCAGAACAGCCTAAGATGTTTTGGAGAAGGGCCAGGGGAAGAACTAGGAAATGATTTCCATTAACAATCTCAACATAGGTGGCCTACACTGTATAAAGCTATAGCAAGTCTGGTATACACAATGCTAGATCAAAGACTACAAAACAATCTAACCTGTGCCACCTCCTGAGGCATCAGCATGCATTTCATCACAGACTCTCTGTTTCTGTATGTGTACCTTCCTACCTCGTTGCAAAAGAACTTAGCAAAGGATATCTGAGAGTAAACAAAACAGCAAAAAAAAAAAAAAGACAAAAAATGTTGTGGCACCTTAAAGACTAACTCCTGTATTTAAATGCAATCTTTTGTGGACCAAGTCCACTTCATCAGACTTGGACCGCGAAAGCTTACATTTAAATACAGGAGTTAGTCTTTAAGTGTCACAACATTTTTTGTCTTTTTTCCCCCTGTTCTGTTTTGTTTACTTCCTGCCAGTCTAGAAGTTCAAAAGCAAGAAATTGCAAATAGATAAACAGGAACTACTTCAGTGGGAAAGTAAACAGCATTCCATGCACTCTGGTGTTGAAGCATGCGTGTCACATGTCTACAGAATGTCTGCAGACAGAGACACCGCTGGCTCTTTGGCTATAAACAGAGATGAGCACTGAACTCTAGAGTTGGATACGACTGGCTTTTGACCAAGGGCAAACTTTACCTTTGTTTACTCCCAGATATGCTTTCACAGACTAACAGGGCTACCACTTCAACCATTAGCAAAGGATAACATTCCCACCTGTCTGTGTGCACTCGGGTGAAGTGCTGGCCCATGGTGTATCTTCAAACTGGACCCACGTGTTGAAGGATGAAGATAAATCAGACTTTGGAGACAGCTGGCTTTCAAACGAAGGCACAGGTGCAGGCTCTGTAGCTGCTTTTTCTTTAGCATCTCCCCTGTCAGCTTGGCCAGAAGTCAGAAATTCTCCTTCTAGGTTCTGTAGGCCTTCAGAGGAGGTTTCAGAGGAGGAGAGAAATTTCTCTAGTGGTTCCCCAGGATGTTCTGAAGTGAGGGCTACAATTTTAAAATGAGTCATGCATCATCAGTGTCAGAATTTGACTTTAAAATAAAACAAAAAAACAAACCCCAAGATGATTTTCATCATTTTTTTGCTGTTAAATCTGCCAAGACACCTTTTGACATTTTGTTTCCTTGACTGGAACAGCCTGTTATTAAAAATGGCACTATCTTATTTGCTATGTTGTGTTAGTGATGTTGGTTACTGAAGGCTATTTACACTCATGTGGCTTTATGGGCTTTGCCAATCTCTCAGAATAACATTTCTGTTCGATGGGCAGTACATAAATGTAATCAATCAATCAGTCTTTCAGCACAGATGTTCATCTTGCTCACTCTCATCGGAGATATTTTGTAATGCATAATATAACTTGGTCTGTGCAAAGCTCTTGATGCTCCCTGCATTCCCTCACACACATCAATCACTGACAATGAAAATTGAGTGGGCACTTTAGTGTAATGGCTCATTGCAAGGAACAGATTTATTACATTTTTATACCACCCATCTGGGATATTCCCCACACTGGGTGGTGCACAAACAAATAAACAAAACAACATACTGGAACAAACAACAAAATAAAATAAACAACCAAATAAATACCTGGAAAAATATTTACAAATTCCTGGCATCTGAAGGTAAGCAAGTTTAACTGACTAAAGCAAAGCAATCACATTTATTTATACCGAACACAGCTGTTAGTGCACTCTTAGGGCAGTTCACAACTTAATTAGCATTAACATGCTGGGGATTCATTTTGCCCACCTCAGAAGGATGGAAGACTAAGTCAACCTTGATCCTGGTCAGGACTGAACTCACAACATTTTGGTTGCTGGACAGAAGCTCACACACTGCGCCACCAGGGCTCCAACCAGCTACCGTATTGTCAGAGGTGTAATATTCTTAAAGGCTTCCTTGAAGAAGAAGGTTTTAAGCTGTTTTTTAAAAAAGATATCCAGGGATAGGGCCTGGTGCAGCTGCACCAGTAGTGCATTCCAAAGCAATGGTGCCACCTCTGAGAAAGCTCTATCTTTACTCATAGACTTTCCAGCCATCCTCTGGGACAGCACCTGGGGCTGCGCAGATTGTGATGAGCAGGTGATGTGGGGAGTTGTTCTGAGGGAGAGACACTTGGACAAATAACAAGGCCCAAAACTGTATAGGGCCTTATACAATACACTAGCACGCCTTGCATCTGACACTGTAGGGAACAGGTAGCCAGTGCAAGCCTGCTAAAGCTGGGGAAATATGATCAAATTTCTTTATACCTGTCTCCAGCCTGGCAAGTGCATTCTCGCCCTGTTGCAATCTCCATATCAGACACAAGGGCAGCCCCACATAGACAGCATTACAGTAGACAATCCACAAGATAACCAATGAGTGGGCCAGGGTTCTGAGAGAACATCTGTCCAAGTAGACTGCAACTGTGCAATCTGATGAGCTGGAAAAAGGCAGCTTTAGACACTGGCACTATTTATTGTTCAAAGGAGAGTAATGGGTTCATAATGATCCCCAGGAAGCGCACTTGGTCCCTAGCAGTAAGAGTAGTTCCGCCCAGGGTAGGGACCAGGCCACCTAGTCAGGCAGATGGCCTCTCAAACACCTTGTTTGTCAGGGTTCAGTTTCAACCTGTTAGATTTTGTCCATTCCATTATTGAGTATAGACACTTGTCAAGATGTCGGACCACATCAACTGCAAACATTGCAGAGTTGGGTGTCATCCGCATACTAGAGACACTGAACCCCGAATCTCCTAATGACATGAGACGCACATTGCAATAACATCCATAACTGTGCTCCATAACATACATCCTATAGCTGACAGCAAATATTTTGATCCATATGAAGAAACCAGTTTTAACTGTTTTTATTTCCATCTTGACTGGCCTTTTGTTGAATCTACAAAGTCTTAAATACCCATTCCAGGTAATGCCACACCTGCATATTTTGCATAACAAACATAACTTGGTAACAAGTTATTGCTAAGAAAGTTATTGCTAAGAAAAGTCCTGTTCTTCTTGCACCTCTTTGCTGTGATGGTTGCAACTCAGCTCAGAAGGAATCAGCAGCTGTGGTGCAAATGACATCATCTACCCCTACCAGACCTGGTTCCATGAACATAGTGAAAGTGGGTGTACACACATTATACCATTTGCACACAGAGTTAAGTTCAAGAGGCAACAAAGGGGAATGAGGAATTTGCACAAGATGCTGGGTTTCTCTTGCTCTCTTCCACATTCCTCCCATGTTTCTTACATCAAAAACATCATCCTGTGAGCTTAATGACTGTGTAGAAATGTGCCTAATTCAAAGTCCCAGACTGTTCATATGCTCACACTGATGATCCCCTGCCCATTGGTTCATTCCAATACCACCCACTTCAAGTACTCAGCAGATGAATCAAAGCACTAGAGATGTCCCTCTCTACAACCAGGGCACTGATGTACACTGTCATTTTACTAAAGGTGCATGAGGTACTATATGCTTCAGCAACTTCTCCATGAGAATGAATGGAGCAGGATTTACATTGTGAAAAGCTGCACTCACTGCAATTTCGAGCAGAGTCTGGACTGGCACAAGAGGCTGCAATGCTACCACTGACTAACTTAATTTGAGATACGAGTAACAGACTATTTCACTAGAGACAAAAGATTTATTCACCCTGGGAGATGGCAGGGAGATGAAGCCCATCATCAAAGGACACCCACTCAGGCAGCTGGGAAGTAATGACATTAGCCAGCGAGGTCATGCTTGTTGCTGATGACTATTCATCTTCACATCCCCAACAGCAACAAATAGGTAGGTCACTTTGCTACAAAGTTCTTGCATTCATTTGAACCTAGCAGGGGGAAAAACACAAATATTTAGAGACCCATAATTTGATTGCACAAAACTATTCCATAAAGCAGCCAAAACATATTACTCCAGTCCTCCTCAACTTATCATTCTTCAGATCAGTTCTATCCCTGTGCTTACCTTGCATAGCCCAAACTGGGCTTGATATCTGGGAATTGTACAATAACACGGATGATACCAGCTGGGATTTATGGAAATGATGATCAACACAACCTGATGGTACCTAATTTGGGGAGAGTCCACAGGCCTATGTTATCATCTACCATTCTGAATGACATCATCATCTAAATCTATTTTCATGTTATGTTTTGTGTTGGCCCATGAATAACCTTATGCCATTTACATTTGTTTACCAATGGCCTTCCCTTTAGACTTTATAGGGATGTTGCCTGCAGCTAATGATGTATGAGTGTGCTGTCATTCCCTCTTCCCTTCTCATATCCATCCTTAGTAAGGTGCTTTTAACTAATACATTGCAAGGTGGGTAGATGTTTTCTTGTCTACATTTAGATATCACCTTTTCTACCACTATGATGAGATGGGTAAACTGTGACCTGATCCAGATGCTGGGTTGCAAAGTTAAACAAATTCTCAGTTTCTTCAAGGTTTTAAAGTCTTAAGCAAAAGGAATGCTTGTATCTATTTGTATTATGAGAGTTTCCACTGGAAAAGCTAGAACCTGTAAACTACTGGTTCTTGTAATTGTGGAGACTTCAACAAAGCCATATTAACTAAGATAAATCATTATGGAAAAAATAAACGTTTAAAGCCGAGATGATTACCTGTAACTTTCCATATATTACTAGGAGTTCAGTTTCGATTAAGTCGCAGCCTACATGGTTACAAATCATGAGAAACTATAGCCCAAAAACACCTAGAGCAGTTATGGCAAATCTTGGCACTCTAGGTGTTCTTGAACTTCACTTCCCAGAAGCCCTGATCAGCAGGAGTGCTAACTTGGTCTTCTGGTAATTCACCCCATAATAATAATAATAATAATAATAATAATAATAATAATAATAATAATAATAATAATAATAATAATAATAATAATAATAATAATAATAATAATAATAATGACGACGACGGCGACGGCGACGGCGACGACAACACATCAGTCGAGGAGACATGGGGGAAAGCAGGAGAGATCAGGGCCCCCATCTTCTGTTCTTTCACAGAGGTGAGAGCAGGGGAGATGCAGAAAGATCCCTATACCAAGCTTGATCAGCTGCTGAAGGCAGGTGGAATGTGGTGCTTTGTCAATGCTGCAGCCAATCAATCCAACTCTGCGGCCAATCAATCCAAATTTGGGTTGCAGGCCCCAGCTTCAGCCTGCAACCCAAATGGTGAGGCTCTTGTCTCCCACACCTCCTGGCTTCAGCACTAGAGATATCAACAGGCAAGTCATGGAAGGTACAGCATCACAGAGGCTTGTCACCTCACTTGTCTTTAGAAGCCCTCTCCAAAAGGGCTGTGCCAAAGAGCTGGACTTATATTTCCTGTTCATGTCCCAGGACTTTTGGATTGAAAGGATTAGCCAATGACAATCACTGTTGCCACCGTTGCCCAGGGGATGCCTGGTTGCTGAAATCGCAGTCTTCGGGGAGGCTCCTTTTATGTCCCCCTGTTTTGATGTGGGCTGATATTGGGCCTTTTAATTCCTTTTTGTTTTAGATATGTTCATTTTAGCTTTGTATGTTATTAAGTGGGACTGCAGTGGCTCAAGTGGTTAAGATGCTGAACTCGGTGCCTGGAAGGTCGGAGTTCAATTCTCAGGTAATGCATGACAGAGTGAGCTCCAGTCTCTGTCCCAGCTCCTGCCAACCCAACAGTTCGATTGCAAGAAATTGCAAGTAGATAAATAGGGATTACTTCGATGGGAAGGTAAACAGCCTTCTGTGCACTCTGGTGTTGAAGCATGCCTGCCACATATTCACGGAAATGTCTGCAGACACAGGCAATGCTGGCTCTTTGGATATAAACAGAGATGAGGACTGAACCTTAGAGTTGGATACAAATGGTTTTCAAGCAAGGGCAACCTTTATGTTGTTATATGCTGGTGGTGCCTTGAAATGAATAAAGACTTCCCAGGGCCAGGACTTCTGAGGTTCCTAATGTAGTCAACTGGAGTCACAAGTGAAGGAACTATAGTCAGAGAGTTTATGCTAGAAACTCAACCCTCTGAAGACATGGGAGAAGGCATGGCTGAAGCTCATGTTATTCCTTCAACAAAAGTTGCTATGAGTAATGAAACCAAGCTGGAGCCCATGAAACTATTGCTTGAGGACTCTGCCATGATCAATCCTCCAAGCAAGGAAGTGCTCACATGACCCAGGATTAATTTCAAAATATTCATGTCGTACATAGAAAGGATGTACTCAGAGTTCAAACTGGTGTCCAGACAACAACACCAAGTCAGTGACCACTTCAGCTTCTGCTCTATCTGGCAACAGGTGAAATCCAGTAGTAAGTCACAACCAGAGTAAACCCCGTAAATGAGTGAATTGGCAAATCCACTCCTCCATCAGTTCCACTGATTCAGTGAGTCTACTCTAGCTGTAACTTGCTGCTACTGGATTTCAGGCAAAGTGTCTTGTCATAATAAATTAGGAGATATTTTAAATATGGCATAATTCTTTCTGTAGAGAAGTAAAAACCTGTCAAACAGGAGGACTGTTTACAATAGCCTGTACAGCAATTTAGATATGGTATGGTAACAGACTGAGATAAGGTTGCTGCTCCCCCTCACTGGGCCTTTAACAGCTGTACAGAGGCAAAATTTCAACAGATGCTATTCCCCAAGCCTGAAATGCACCAATGGGAAAACACTCTCCACTGATACCTCATTTAATTCTCTCTACTCATGTAGAAAATCTCCACTGTTGAATACCTATCCTTATGTCTCTTCCTCCTCCTCCTCTACTTCCTTACATCAGACTTTCAGCTGCAAAAATAAAGCCACCTTCTTGGTTTCGTCATTGGCCAAACTTAAATCCTGACCAGTACATGTTTCCGGTAGTAACCGGTAGACCAGCAGATGATATGAATTCTGTACCTCTCCACATTCACACAGCATGATTTTATTCACCAGCAGCCGCCAATTGAACATGATGATCTTACATTTAAGGACACTCAGCCTATTCAGGGTTCTCCAAGTGACATAAGGGAGGTAGAATATCCTCCAGAATGTTTGTTCTTGCCATAAATAATACTTGTCTGTTAATAATACTGGAATGTTACCCTGCCTTTAACATAAACAGTCAGTAACCTGAGATTAAAACATTACTAGCAAGGATTCAGAGATTTCTTGGGCATGAGCCATGGCACTGAAAACAGTTTCTGGGGCTGAGGTACAAGGAACACTTGGCTAAAATGAAGTCCACCTGGCAATGTTTTCACTTCTTCATTTCTATCCAATGATGTTCTTTATCTTTTTACAAACTCCTTTTGTCCTGGCAGCAAAGGATTTGCAAGTTTTATTCACCACTTTGAAGCTTGAATAAAACCAGTGTTACTTCTGAAGATGCTTAAACCATGAAGAAGCAAAGAAGTTTAGTATATCTGGAGCTTGATATTTTCCACTTCTTCTTCTGTGTCTAGGTCAGATGTCAAACTGCCCAAATGAAGCCACCTTTTGGTGAATTCATTCTGTACTTCCGTTCACCTGACCTAGTGTGAGAAAGATTAACCAGCACATGTACTCAGTCTATGAAGATATAAGGCAAAAAATACCATGACTTGGAAAGTTACTTTTTAAAGTAGACAGTTACTATTTTAGTTTCAAGACCCCCAAGGTAACTAATTTGGCAGTTTAGTTATATATATGCTTTGCTTTCACATGGCACAAAAAGAATCAAAAGAGTTCGGAACTAGAATCCTACCAATGTCATTGTTTCTCTATAGCTAACTGAAGTTACCCTCTTCAGCTGTTAAAGCTTCATACTGTTGTAAAATGCTAGTACAATATAAAAAATACAATTCTCTTTCAAATACAAACCAGCTTTAAATAAGCAGGCTAGTTATAGTGACCTCTGATCAAGACATCTGAGGTCATGGTGTGTGTTCTTTTCCATTCTGCCCATGAGACAGGGAGGGATAACTTGACCTCAGTGTTTTGCTGTTTTTTCCCCACCTGACCAATTTAAACCATTCTTTTGGTTTAACTTGAAATAGCTATAACATGAGTAATTTTTGAACTGAGCACTGCTCTATCTCCACCAAGCCTGAGTGAGAAAGTCCTGGAGGAAATATAAGGAGAAGAGAGACACAAAGAAAGAAAATGCATTATCTAGGGTTTGACACATTATCATAGAAGAAAGTTCCTCACCACCTCCTTTCTTCCCACACCCTGGAAAAACTGCAAAGGGAGACAGGAAGATGGGCCCCTGGGGAGGTGCAATCACTCGCCTTTTCCTTTGTATATCCATAAAACATTTACAGTATATATAACCCTAACCCAACCAAAATACTGTACAATCAAAACTGAGAGATTAGGTTTTCATAGTGGTAGTGGTGAGAATTCTGCTATATAATTGAATCAGTTGATTCTTTACCACTGAATTCTTCTGAGTGTGTGAAAATAACTCATTCTCATCAAGCTGCTTGTAACTAATTCATTTTTGCAATCATTAAGGTATGATAAAAAGGGATGATGCTTAGCCTTTTGTAGTACAGTAATACATCGGATAACGTTTACCTCAGATAACGCTAAAATCGCAAAATGTTAAGTAATCTGGGGAGGAGAATTGGATCGAATAACGTTAAAGTCCTATGGGATGGATCAGATAACAACCACTAAAGCCTGTGCGGTTACAATGTATCTCTATAGAGCTTTAACGTTATCCAATCCATCCCATAGGATTTTGACATGGATCGGATAACACTAAAAATTGGATAACACCAAGACTTGTGGAACTCCAAGGTATTACTGTACTGTATAACTAGAACTGCTGGATGTGTATTAAGTGCTGCCAAATCTATTCTAATTTATGGAGACTCTAATATGGTTCCCAAGGCATATAAGAGATTTATGTACTGGTTCTACTTTTGCTACTTTCCAGTGAATTTTTTTTGGTTAAACAGGGATTTGACCCAGAATCTCCTGAATTACAGTGCCACACTCTTTCTATTCTATTAGTTCTTCTCACTGTGATTGTTTCAAAGGTGCAACTCTTTTAAAAAGCCATTTCCCAGACTCTGACTTTTACAACACTTCCACATTAGTTTCAGCCTGAAGTCAGCAACGATTTGACTGATAAATATTACTTGAATTGTTCTAGTCACATTCATTTTAGTAATGCCTACATGAGGGCTAGTTTCTTTATCTGCACAATGAAAAAGGCTCTTTGATTCTGAAATAGTTTAATGGAACAGTACCTAACCACAGAATCGACTCATGTGAGTCAAACCATAATGACCCTGTGCGTCACATGTCCAAGAAAGTGGCACACAGCACTACATCTTGGGGAGAACTCTTCCTCCTCTGCAAAAACTGAGATCTAGCTCAGCCCCAGGGCTTTACACGAAGGGGCAGAACATTTCTCTTATTCTTGTACAAAGATCCTCTGAAGCATGATGGTGGAGAGTTCAAGTGCTGTTGTCCCTAGACTTTGGAAAAATCACATTTTGAATCATAACTCCTAGGTGGCTAGGAAATTCTGGTAACTGGAATCCAAAAACAGTAATATTCTCAAGGCCCTCTGTGCCCCCCCCCCATCAATGAGGTCTGGCATTGGGGGTGTCACATGTTTTGGCAAATTTTCTAAAATCAATATTGGAAATAAAATTGCAGACATAGCATGGGTTTGTTTTCTAAAACAGGTGTCTTTAAAACAAAACAAAATATTTGGGGTTGTATAATATTCATCACCCCTTTGTGTTCAGTACATCAATAAAACAATGGGAAGAGATGCTTGAATAATGCCCCACTATTCCCCAAGAAAATAAATCTAAAGCCTTCTCTGAGACAAGGAGCCCAGCCAGTCCAACAGGTATAATCCTAGAATAAGATCCAAACACAAGAAAGAATATCCACAAGAGATGGTTTGTCTCTTCCAAACAAACATATTAATGAAATCCATTACTTAAACCAAAGACTGAAAGCACAGTCATACCTCACATAATGAATTTAATTCGTTCTGCGAGGCTGCTCACTATGCGAGTTTTTCGCTATGCGAGTCAGACTTTTCCCTATGGAAAAACTCCCATAACGAGTGTTTCAAGGGGGAAAACTCACATAGCAAAAAAAATTCGCTATGCGAGTTTTCCCCATAGAAACGCTCGTTATGCGAGTTTTTCCATAGGGAAAAGTCCAGCTCGCATAGCAAAAAATTCGTTATGCGAGTCGGACCACTTAGCAAAAAACGGGCCATTGAAAATGATTTCCCGTTATGCAGAGGCAGAAACTGAATCATTACTACTTGAGACATTATGGTTAATGAAGAGATTGCATTATTTATATGTGCTAAGTATTTTCCTGTTACATAACTACACATGCAAAGCCTTTTTTTGTAATCACCTACATCTTGCAGTGGGTCAAGTGGCTAAGATGCTGGAAGGTGGGAGGTCAGCAGTTCGATTCCTGAGTATTGCAGGACGGAATGAGCTCCCCTCTTTGTCCCAGCTCCTTCCAACCTAGCAATTCGAAAGCAAGACATTTCAAGTAGATAAATAGGGACCATTTTGGTGGGAAGGTAAACAGGTCTCCGGTGTCCAGTCATGCCTGCCACATGACCATGGAAACATTTGCAGAAGCAGACAGCGCTAGCTCTTCAGCTTTGAAACAAAGTTGAGCAAGGAACCCTAGAGTCAGATACAACTGGCTTTGGAGCAAGGGAAACCTTTACCTTTATCTTGCAAATGTATGGCTGGTTTGCTGAGATTTTTAAAAGGTTGCTTTTCCATGCTGCATGCAGGTGTAAACACACACACATAAAGGTAAAGGTCTCCTTTGATCGAAAGCCAGTCGTGTCCAACTCTAGGAGGCAGTGCTCATCTCTGTTTACAGCCAAACAGCCAGTGTAGCCCTACGCAGACATATACAGGTGAGTATATTTTACTAGAATTGGCACAATTTTATAACAGTTTTCAGAACATAAACCAGGATCAGATCAAAGGTCAGACTAACTTAGTATTTATTCTCCCACACTGGCTAGACTAAAAAGTCTTCCCACATTTAGAAAAGTAAAAGGTCTCCCTTGCTCAAAACCCCCGCCATATCCGACTCTAGGGTGTTTGCCAGAAGCCCACAAGTTGGACTTGAATGGAAATAGCATTCCCTGCCCATGTTCCCCAGCAACTAGCAACATAAACTGCCTCAACTAGTGAAGATATGTTCAATGCTGAAACACGCAGGATTGGAGCAGAGAAGCAGCACACACGCTAGAGCACAAAAGTTTTCTACCCCTAACTCATTCATTATCTTTGGAAGAAAATGTTGCTTTAAGCCTGCTCAGCAAGGTAATATGCTAGGTTGTGATATAAGCTATAATATATAGTATTTACCACAGAAGGAACTCTGTATCCTTGAGTGGAGGCATCAAGTACTGCACATTTGTACCTGTAGATGCAGATACAAAAGATAAAGCCACAAGCTGCCATTAACTTCCAAACAAGCACAAGCTAGTAATTTGCAGCTATAAAGATGCCAGCAGGGGCAAAATGGATATCATGGATTCAAAGTGTGTAGCTGCAGTTATAAGAAAGGCATGGCCTTCCACGCTAATGATTTGGCTGTCTCCTTCTAAACATTAATGTTCTTGGTATTCTCCCAGTGACTCATTCTTTCATTTAATTTTAACTCGGGCAAAACGACTTTCTTTACATATGGCCCTAGTATCTTCCATTTAACGAGCGAGAAAACTGAGCTCCAGCAGTAAACAGGAAAGAGAAAACTCCTCCACCCTCACAACCATCTTTCCTAACTGATGCTACTTTACACACAGAGACACAAGCACAACGATAACCCATGAAGTCTGCATTAGCTGAAAGGAACGCATCACACTGTTTAATCTGTTTGCAGCAGGAGGATAGAACCTTTGACTGAAACATTTAGCTCATTTCTATAAAATGTTAATCTAAAAATTCTCTCTCTGCTAGGTAGGAATCGGAAAACAAGCAAGTGCAACGGCTCTTGTTTATGGCAATCCCGAACGCTCAGATTGCCACATACCTCCACCCAATGTGTAGCAAAATAGCCTTTCTATTCCTTGGCACACTGACACAAATGACCAAGCTAGTGCAGCAGGAAAATTACACGGAAAACTACTAGCAGTTGCAGCCAACAAGCCAGCTTCTGGAGGCGAGGGTGCCTTGGATTTTTCCAACCAACAAAATATTGCCCTTTGGATTGAAGACTGCAACTGAAAATGTATGCATTCCATACAAAAGCCACACGTTAAAAGACAGCTATACAGTATATCCAACTGTTTGGGCTCTACACACTTGACAAGAGTGCAGTTGCTACTTTTTGAGTGTGCTATTCTCTTGCTGAGGCTTTTTCACATTTTAAAGTGATTTCTGTACATTGTCTTGTGCCTAAGCTTCCAAGAATTGATCGGTCCAAGAATGCTGCCATCTGGGGTGGGCTACTAGGCAGAGCTGTGTTGGGAGTCTTGCAGTTGCCTAGCAACAAGAAAGGGGAGGGCAGGCAGATTTCTTTTGGTAGGGAGAGGGAGTTCAGAGGGTAGAGAGGCAACCTGCACATCAATGATAAGGAGAACGTGAATTCCCAAGAAAACGAAGATGGTGCTCTATGAAGAGATACCAAATTAGAAATGATATTTTTTTTTTGGGGGGGGGAGTAATCTGAACAGAATTCAACTGCACCTCACTCAAGTAGGGTAGGCACTGACCACAGGACCAATGTGTAAGTTGTGTTTGCTATCCAGATGCTGATAAACATGGATGAGAAGAACCAGGATTTCTGATCACCTTTCTGCTTTCTCTTTAAATTGGATTGAGAAATTTTCAAATAAAGGTAAAGGTTGCCCTTGTGTAAAAGCCAGTCGTATTTGACTCTAGGGCAGGGATTCTCAACCTGCGGTCCGTGGGCAGGATACAACCCATGGGGCCATTTCATGTGCCCGCCTCCACCACACCAAGAAGTGCCATGTGGTGGAGGATGGGCAAAATGGATATCCGGCCCCCGAAGTTGTGTGAGGAAGTGTGACCAGCCCCCAGATTAAACAGGTTGAGAACTCCTGCTCTAGGGGGTGGTGCTCATCTCCATTTACAGCCAAAGAGCCAGTGCTGTCTGCATTGTGCAGATGTTTCCATGGTCATGTGGCAGTCATGACTAGATGCTGGAGTGCACAGGATGCTGTTACCTTCCCGCTGAAGCAGTACTTATTTATCTACTTGCAGGAGGTTGTGCAGCACTTGGGTCTTGAACTGCTGATGTGCTGACCTTCCAGTCATCTAGTTTAGCATCTTAACAACAAAACCACCGCAATCCTCTTTCAAATAAAGAACACCTTCAAAAAGAGGATTGTACCATGGGAAACCTTAAAATGGAGGATCAGTCTCTGTAAAAAGGAGACATAAGGTCACACTATCTGTTAGGACAAACAGATGGAAATGGTTTAGCTTCACCCACAAGATCCATGGAAATCAGTTAACATCATCCTTACCAGAACGTAGGGATTCCACATTGGGAACCTTTCTCCACTTGAGAAACTCCAGAAGAGAGAACAGTCATTCCAGCTTTGCCAAGAATAATGAGAATTTATTTATTTGTATACCTTGATCTCTGGAAGTGCCATGCAGCACTGAAACTAAAAACTGTTCAGCCCCAAAGAGCTGCCTGTAATGCAACTTCTGTCCTTGTTCCTTGTAACAGAAGCTGACCGAATCAGCAGCTGAATCTTATTTTAATACTGGCAGAAGCACTGTGTCCACCATTCCACCAAGGGTAGTAGGTTAGCTTAGGACATGGAAGGCAAATCACTGCTCTCCAATAGTGCACTGCAGCTCTTTGCTCTGGTCTCCAACATCTGCTGCCTTAGGCAGCCATTTCACTTTACCTAATGATAGGGCCAGGCCCTGGCTTACTTCTTCATACAATACATAATTCACTGCCACAGAATCTCAGGGCCATTCTCTTAAATGGCTATAAAACTGTATTACATAGGCACATGGAAAATAGGGCTATTAACTGCTAATAACTACAGTATACAGCTATCAAAGAACCACCAGCCTGAATAACAGCCGGAACTCTTCAGGGTAACTAGCAATATAGTTTTCATGATCTACAATACTTACAATAGCAAATGGACTTATTTACCGCCCCATAGCGCCGAGTGGAATCTCTGGGCAGTTCACAAGTTAATTAGCATTTTGCCCCCAACATGCTGGGTACTCATTTTACCAACCTTGGAAGGATGAAAGGCTGAGTCAACCTGTTCAGGGTTGAACTCACAACCTTCTGACTCCAATACAGCAGTTTAACCACTGCACCACCAGGTCTCTTACAGGTTTCTGAAAAGGAAATTTTGATTTTTAAAAAATTACTAATTTTGCTTTAATTCCCAGTATCTCTGAGACAGCATATGATTCCAGCCAGATTGTACATTTGGCTCTCAGAAACACACAGTTCGTCTACTCTGCATTCATACAGGTCTTGAATGCCGTATGATATCACAGAAGGTAAGGCCTTATTGCCACAAGTACATGGCAATATATTGCTGGGGGGGGGGGTGGACCTGTAAAATGGGAAGTTAACAGCAGAAAATAACAATTCTGGAAAAACCATAGAAGAAGGTAGGTAAGCGCTTTAGTATTTTCCCTCTGAAACAGCTGTTCCACTTCATTCCATGGACTTTAACAACCAACTCAACTTTACCAATTATGGGCTACTTCCAGCAACTTAATACAAGTTTGACAGGACTACCACAATTACTGCAAAATGAAACCAAACTACCCTACAATGGGATCTCCCTTTTCCTTAGTTTCCTCTGTATTCGGTTTCCTTGAAAAGTGCAGCAAAATAGTTAAAAGTCCACAAAGCAGAGGTTCTAAATAAATGGTTCCCAAAATTTGGGCCTCCAGATGTTTTTGGACTACAACTTCCAGATTCTCTGACCCTTGGCTGTACTGACTAGAATTTTGGGAAATGAAGACCTAGCACATCTGGGCTTTCAAACTTGGGAACTACTCTTAAATTAATAGAAACCTAGAGTACGTTCAAACTACTTTGCACGTAAACGTCCTTGTTACTTTTCTTCAATACCAAGTTTGCATTCCTCTTCCCATGCAGAGTGTGCTCCTATCTATTGTAAAAGGTAACGTGAGAAATGGTCCATGACATTTTGCTGTTACAGACAAAAACAAAATTCCACATACCAGGTTTCTCAGTAACAGAGCGTATAGTACCTGTTTTTGTCCACAAAAGACTCTTTGTGAAACCTTATGATCAAGAGATACACATCCCATTGATGCCTTTGGACAGCTCTACCATTTGGCAGAGTGGAGGGATTGGTTGTTTACATCAATAATACTGCCTTTTTACTGCATGGAAGAGAAAAAAATTATTACAGATTATTTGCCTCAAGTATATTGGTGATCTTCTTTCGTGTCCTGATCAAACTCTGGACTGCCAAAACGAAGCCACTTACTTGGCTTTGTCATTGGCCAAAGCCAAGTCCTCATTGGTGCATGTTTCTGGCAGTAAATGAGCTGGAGACCAGTAAATGAGCTGGATTCTGTATCTCTCCGCATTCACACAGTGTGTTGTTCTCCGCCAGCAGCACCCACGTGAGCATGTTGGGCTTGCATTTAGGGGCTCCAACCCTCAGCCTACTCAGGGTCCTCCAAGGGATGGAAACAATCAAATTTTACTAAACAGCTCTATAGATTTTCTTAGATCAGATTCTCTTAGATTTTCTCTATATCAGTCCTGGCAACAACCATTCTTCATTCTCTCTTGTATGCTGATTTTATTTAGACCACTGCTTCACAATTTGCCTACTAGCTTTCTTTCTGCAGCCCATAACCAAAAGAGAATAAGTCAAAAATTGCTTTTCTAACCTCAAGAGAGATAAATGTGCCTGCAGTCTTGCTGTGTCTGGTTAAGTAATAAGGCAGCAGGTGCACTGAGAAATAGAGGGTAGCAATTTCAACACACTGTTGACCTGAACTGAATCCCCCTTTCACTGTTAGTTTGAGGAGCTGGCATGTTTAAGAAAGAAGACACCCATGAATTGAAGGCAGGAGGAGTGACTACGAGGTCCTTTGGTGGAAATCACACTTTTAAGGAGGTGTTAATAATAATTTCATGTTAGAATTCGGGGCACCCCTGAATGAGGCTCCTTTCATGTCCCCAAGATCTTTTCCCACCAAAGTACAGTCAAACCTCGCATAAAGAGCACATCGCATAAAGAGTAACTTGCTTAAAGAGCAGGATTTTCTCTGAATGTTCGCTTCGCTTAACAAATAAAACCAACCAAAAACTCGCTTAACAAATAAATCGGGGTTCAAAATCCCCCCCACAATTGGTCACTTGCAATGGTGTTTCGCTTAAAGAGCAATCCTGTGGAATGCATTATGCTCTTTAAGCGAGGTACAACTGTATTCCCTATTTATCTAATTGCAATTTCTTGCTTTCGAACTGCTAGGTTGGCAGGAGCTGGGACAGAGACGGTCACTCTGTCATGCAGTATTCGTGTCTCTGCCAACTTTAAACACACCCAGTATGGGAAAGAGCATTTGACAGGTAGCATATTTTGGAGCAAACTCCATTTAACGAAGGCTGCAGTCTTATAAGCACTGAGTTTAGTGGGGTATATTGCTAAATGGACAGGAGGAGAATTGTATCCTGAAGTAGGAAAATCTGTGTGGGAGGGTGGGGGTGGTAGTGGCAAAAATATCTCTTTCACCAGAATATGAGCCTGTTTTTCAAAAATACCACTTCAAAACACACACTTATCCCAGCCACACTTGGTGAACTCTATACAATACTGTATGTATAAAATGAAGTCTCATTCTTATGTCTGAGGAAGTGGACTTGATCTACAAAATGCTATCATTAAAATACAGCAACAAGTCAGTCTTTAAGTTGTCACAACATTTTTTGTTCTGTTTTATTTACTCTCTGAGCTTGCACAGACTAACAGTGCAACCACTTCAAAAAATTCTGCACAAAAGTGCTGCTTTTTCTACTGTCAGGGGGTAGGGTCAGGCAATTGTTGATCTCTTTCCCCACTCACCCTATTTTAACCCCTTTTGACTGAGGAAAACCTTCTTAGTGTGTGTCCCTGTGCCTTCTTAGTGTCTCTATCTCTGTGTGTTTGTGTGAGATGGACCACGACCTCTCTACTCCAACTCCCCATCCTACACTTTTCCCCTGCCCTAGAAGGACGAGCAGGATCAGGTCTTTGTTCAGACCCCTCCATTCTTCCACCCAAGACCTAAACCCGGTCCAGTTCCCCGAGTCCCTTTCACACATTTGTGTAGCACTTGGAACCCAAAGTGAGGTTAACAGCAACTAGCAATTCCACTTCCCATAGGGCTTAGTGCACTCTCTAGGACAGAGGTGTCCAAATTTTTGGGGGTGTGGGCCGGTCACGTGGTTCAGGGGGCTGGTCACTACTGCTCAATGCCAATTCATCTGGTCCATGAAGCTGTCGTCGCTCCCGGAAGCAAAACGTGCCCGTATTATGGGTGCCTTTTACTTCCACTTCCAGGAGCGACAAGGGCTTTGTGGGCCGGATGAATTGGCGATGTGGGCCATATCCAGGCCATAGTTTGGGCACCCCTGCTCTAGGAGGTTCACAAGTTAATCAGCCTTTTTGCTCCACACACACACACACACACACACACACACACACATATGCTGTGTCCTCATTTTACTAACCTCAAAAGGATGGAAGGTTATATCAACCCGGAGCCCCGTGTCAGGATCGAACCCGGGATTAAACCTCTTTCAGCTCATAAGATCATTTCCCTCTTCTCTTCCCTTCCCTTCCACCCACCCCGATCGCCCCTCCTTTGGACAGGCTCCACACACACACAGATAAGGGAAGGTTGCCTTCTACCTGCCGCATGGAGGCTCCAGAAGGGATCTGCAGGAAGGAACGAGTACCGGCGTTCCTCCTTACACGGAGGCGGCTCTGCACCTGCTTCGCTCGGCGAGGAGGGCGAAATCGGCGGGACTCGGAGGAGGAGTTCCCATTACCTGGGAAGAGCCATGAATAATGCTCGCTCGATCTTCCGGTCGGTGCCGTCGGTGGAAGGGAAGCGGGAACGAAACTCCGTTAGCAAAGGAAAGGTAACGCCGTTACAGGAAATTTAAGCAGCAAGCCGCGGAGGCAAAAGAGGCTGAGTGGGCTAAAAGGGAGCCGCTCGTCCGCCGCTTAACGCAGCCGAACTCCTCCAGCCCTTTGGGAAGAAGGAATGGGAGGGAGGGAGGGAGGGAGAGCCTCTCTCTACTGGGCGGAGGACGGAGCCGGAGGAGAGCTTAAGGAAGGTGTGGCTAACACGGGCCATGTGGCTCCTCCCCTGTCCCCGTGAACACCGCAGCCCAGCTATTCTGTGGGAGACTGAAGGGTAGATTCAGACAGCGTTGGTGGTTGGGTGGCTCCTCTGTCAAGTTCTTGTGTAGGGTTGTAGTAGCAGTGGTATTCTGTGCAGACTTAACAGGTGATAAACAAAATAAAACAGAAACAACAGTGCCAAAAATTAAGGGCAAGTAGCACCTTAAAGGTTAACTGCTCTATTTTGATGTTTAAAATAGGCACTCACAACTCATCACCTTTCATATAAGAGATCTTCAAAGGTAGACAAGACTTCAAAGAATAAGAAGTGCCTTTGTTATGTGCTGGTGGTAATCAGGGTGGTTTAGTGGATAGAGTGAAAGATTAGGATTTAGGAATTTTGAAAACCCTATTAATGTTACAGTACTGTATGTCACTTCTGACATAACAGCATATAACAGCAGCAATAATAGCAAGTACATTTATATCCTGCTATACTGTTTGGTGAACAATCTTGGTGGTTCACGAGATAATTATTATTTTGCCCCCAACATTCTGGGTATTCATTTTATTGATCTCGGAACGATAGACGCCTGAGTCAACCTTGATCCCCTTTAGGACTGAACTTGGATCATAAACACAGCAGCAGTACAGCAGTTTAACCACGATGCCATGAGGGTTCAATGTTGCATGCGATATGCTGTCAAGTTGAGTTTAAGTTCTAGTGACCCTAAGGATTTTCAAGGCATGTGAGATATTTAGGGGGTGAATTTACCACCATCCCCCAGTTGATTCCCATGATTAAGTGACGATTTGGACCCAAGTTTCTGTCTGTCACTCTATCCATTGTACCACACTGGCATTTTATGTATACCTAAATACATATGCACTATATAGTGGTATATTGTTTGAATATGTGCAGTGATGGGATATAACAGGTTCGCACCAGCTTGCCAGAACCGGTAGTAACTTTCCCCAGTATCCCGGAAAACCGGTAGCAGCTTTTGGGGGGAACCACCTTTGGGGCTTACCTTTTCACTGGTTCCCCCACTGGTTCCTTGGTGTGCATGCACACCTACAGTGCTTGGCGCGTATGCACGACCTCCTTGCTGTCCTCCCAAGCGGGGAGGAGGAGGAAAAGAAGCTGCTAGCCTGAAGCTCCCTATAGCCTGCTCCCCAGGGTAAGTGACTCACCTTTGGATGTGGTGTGTCTGTGTGTATTTTAATGTGTATTTAATACCTTTACCTATATTGACATACTACCACAGTTCCTAAAAAGGCCTGGCGACCAGCAGGCCTGGTGTCCTGGCTTGGGGTTTTAAAGCAAAATATTGGAGTTACCTCATCAATAAGCTACACCTGTGCTGTTCCAATTGCTGTTCCAATTGGAGAACCCTTAAGGAGGCACAGCTGTTTTACATTTACATTGAGACATATTATCCTAGAGAACTGGTTAGGCAAAGACTTAGTACTGTACTTAACTTCTTTAACTGTTGAAAAGTGCCAAAATGAAGCCATCTTGTGGTGAGTTCATTCTGTAGTTCCTTCCATCTTACCTAGTGTGAGAAAGATTAGCCAGAATAAGCTTTAAGCTCTGGTTGATTTGTGTTTGGGGTGGGTGGGTGGGTGTATTTTAATGTATTTTTATTTTATTTATTTATTTATTTATTTAATTTATTTACGGGTTTCTGTAGTGGGTGTGTGGGTTGAGGGGTGTGTTTGTGTGTTTATTTTTATTTTATTTTTTATTGTTATTTATTTATTTTCTTTGACTCCACCCACGACATCATGACGTTAGCTCCGCCCACACTGTGATGACATCACGGTGGGGTAGTAAAATTTTTGACGTTCCACCACTGTATATGTGTACAGTAAAACTCCTACTTTATGTAAAAAGTCAATTCCATAGGCTTTTATGTAGGAAAAAAATACGTAACTGGAAGCAAACTGATAGGAAAAATGAATTTTTATGTAACTCAAAGCAAACCCATAGGGAAATGATTTTTTATGTAAATCGAAGCAAACACACAGGAAAAATGAATTTTTTATGTATCTCAAAGCAAACCCATAGGAAATTGTGTTATGTAAATCTGGACATTTACATAAATTGGGAGATGGTTTTAGCACAAAACCATTATGTAAGTTGAATTTTACATAACTCAAGGCTTACGTAAGTTGGGGTTTTACTGTATTACGTAAGCACTGCATCTCCCAATTGCTTTGTAAAACGTGTATGAATAATAGACATCTGCTTTAAGGAGGTAACACATAACATACTTTTTATTCTATATGTTAACATTTTGTATTACTATAATGTCATTAACAATCACACTATGTTAATGAATTTGTAATTGTTATTGCAATACAGATGGGTAGTATAATGATGTTTTGATTATAAAATGTATAATTAAATGTACTTGTTGGGAACCAGTGTAGTTTAGCAGATGATTTCTTGGACTGGGATTTGAGAGATCAAGATTCTACTAACTATGGGAACCTTGAACCTGCTGCTCTCTCTCCACCTGATTTATCTCAGAGGATTAAATCCAGACTTACTCAGAGAAGCACAGCCATGTACTTTGCCCTAAGTTTGTGTGAAGAATGGCAGGACATAAATGTGAGTAATGAAAAATTGTTGTCAACTCACATGCTGTATTTCACTTCGAACCACATCACAGAAAACAACTATTCCCTCCCCTCCCCCAAAAAATATGCCATTCGAAAGCAAGAAATTGTAAGTAGATAAATAGATACTGCTTCAGCAGGAAAGGTCACAGTGTTCCATGTACTCTGGTGTCTAATCATGCCTGCCACATGACCATGGAAACGTCTGCAGATGTGTAGACAGTGCTGGCTCTGTAAACAGAAATGAGCACGCACCCCTAAGTCTAATACAACTGACTTTTGAGCAGGGGGGACCTTTGCCTTTAAAAAATATAAGCAGCACTTAACAAGCCAAAGAGTTGAATAGCGAATTAAGGAATATATATACATCTTCCTTGAAACAGCTGGTGTTAAGGTCCTGATTCTCACCATAATAATTTTTTATCTTGTGTAGAATGTGTGCACGAAAGGGAATGGCTATACTGCGATGCTAAGGCAGATGCTTTTCTGGATGGAGGTTTAAATTCCCAACATCTCTAGGTAGAGGTGGGGAAGAATCCAGGCTGAAGCTCTGGTGGGTTATTTTCAGTCCCATAAAGCCTATACAATACCTGTATTAAGTAAGTCTGAGAGTTTGACTCAGTGTAAGGCAATTGTGAATGTTGTTGTTAGGGGAGAACTTGAAAAGAAGAAAGCTGGAGTAGAGGAATTTTTTAAAAAAATAAGTTGCAGTCAATATTGGGAAACGAGAGAACATAATCATAATGTGAGCTAAAGATTTATTTATTTATTTTATTTGTTGCATTTATACCCCATCCATCTGGGATATTCTCCCACTCTGGGTGGCTAAAAAAATCTATACAATAAGAAATTAAACAAAAAGAGTAAACAAACTGAATAAATTATAAATAAAACAAAAATAATGCCTCTTCAATTAAAAATAGCCATCAACAGAGAACACATCTTGGTGATGGAAAGAGTTAACCAAAATATATTGTTCACGCTTTGGCAGTACAGTATATCCTTAAAACCTCTTTATAAAGGAATGATTTTAGTTGTTTTTTAAATATAGGCAGAGATAGAGAGCCTGGTGTAGCTCAACCAGAAGAAAATTCCACAAAGTTGGTGCCGCTATAAAAAAGGCTCTTCTCTGAGTCACAGCCTTTCTTGTTACTCTTGGGGTCAGCACTTGGAGCTAAGCCGTCTGAGTTCCAGCTGCAAATTTAAAAGTGGGTGGAAGAGAGGAGCCATGACAGTGGTACCATATGAGTATTTGAGATGATGCTCTGGCCATAAGCAGCAGCAGTGGAGAATAGGCAGAGCAGTACAAGAAAATTAGCTGTTTTATGAAATGGCTTGGCAGCTGACCAGAGCTGTAAGTATGGTGAGGTGTCTGAAGGCACCAAAAATTTGCTCCTGGAAGGATTCAATTCCACGTATTGTTAGTTTCTACTAGAAAGATGTGGAGCTATTTCAGCCAAGCATGCCTTTATTATTGTGCTTCATGCAAAGACTGTTTCTGAGAAGTTTTAATTTATTTTATTGTAATATTTGGTTTGTTTCACCATGCTTGTCTGCTTAATTTACAGACTTAACAATTTTATCTTTTCTTTGGAAAATGTGGATTTAGTCTGATTTTAATGTTGTTAGGTTTTTGTCAAGTCTTACAGCAACCCTATGAATGAATAACTTCTGAAATGTTCTGTCTTCAACAGCCTTGCTCAGCTCTCGTAAAAACTCAACTCTGTTGCTTCCTATACCAATGATGGTGAACCTTGACACTCCAGGTGTTCATGGACTTCAATTCCCAGAAGCCAAAGTCAACACTCCTGCTGATCAGGACTTCTGGGAATTGAAGTTCAAGAACACCTGGAGTGCCAAGGTTCACCATCACTGTGAAGTCAGTCTATCACACAGTTGCTCTTCCTCTTCTTCTGCTGCCTTTGTCCTTTCCCAGCATTGTTCTATTTTCCAGGGATTCTTGCCTTCTCATGATGTACCCAAAGTAGAATAGCCTCAGTTTCATATTTTCTACTTCCAAATAAAGACCAGGCTTGATTTTATCGAGGATCTACTTGTTGGTCCTCTGGCAAAGCCTTGGCCTCCAATGATACATCATTGTACTTGTTTAAAAAACTGATCTAAGTGCACTTTATGAATACAACAATGTAGGCCTTGCACAGATATCAAAATATTAAATAATTGAAAGCAAAGGATAGGATTTAGACAGGTCTTGCTTAGCAAAGCAACCAGATAGGGCTGGACATTAGGAAAGCTAGAGGGTGTAGCTTACTTAATAATGAAGCCAATGAGGGCTTAGATATTAGTGAAGTCAGATTGGAGATGGCTAAGAAACCAACTGTTTATACCCCACCCTGATAATGTTTTATATGGCAACATTAATTTTCCTTAGGCTGAATCCTAGAAGGGTCTAGGAATGATTTTGAAAAAGAAATAGTCTTTCTAGGAGATATTGGTTTTTTAATGTGAGTTCTTTGGTTAAAGTACTATATGAAGGTCATACCGATGCCGATGCCCTGAATCCACAAACTCATATGAAATAAACACTTTGCCTTTAAATAAAGAAACCATCAATCTTCATACCTCACTGAGACTTTTTTTTGGGGGGGGGGGGCAACCCTAGGTTTCAGTTCTAGAATCAGCACACCTTACTTTTATTACTCTGTTCAGAGTGCAGGTGGTTAAAAGGAATAAATATTAATCATTGTGACTTTTAGCTTAAGTGTTACACTACCAACCAGATTTTAATTCTTTCGTTTCTAGATTAAACTTTTGATTACCAAAATGAAGCCACTTTCTTGGCTCTGTCATTGGCCAAAATTAAGTCTTCATTGCTGCATGTTTTTGGTAGTAATTGGTGGACCAGTAAATGAGCCAGGTGCTGTATCTCCCCACATTCACAGATCATGTTGTTATATGCCAGCAGTCCCCACCTGAGCGTGGATGGTTTTACATTTAGGGACCCTCAACCTGTTCATGGTACTCCAAGAGACATACAGAAGGTTGAATTCCTTAGCTACAACCAACCAGATAAAATACTATCATTCCATACTTAAAACACAGGAAGTATATTAATTTTGTTCTCTTTTGGTCTTGGTCATGTTAACAACTTCTCATCCCCTGTAAGGGTGTGTCATAGCTAGCTCTCACTCTGCTTTAGGGTAGGGCCTGCCTGCTGCCAAATGTGTCATAGAACTTCAGTTCATGCCTTCATCCTAACTTTTAACACCAATTCAGCACAGCATGTTCTTCACTTGAATGTTATAAAAATGAGTAATAGGTTAGGAGTACAGTACTCTGTTGATTCGTACAGGAGCAGAATGTTGGTGAATCCAACTGGCCAGTCCTGTGTTGTTGTTGTATGGAGTGTACATACACAAGAAAGATCTTCAGAACAGTCTACAGTTGACAGAATTTATCAGTAGATACACCAGTGTAGAGAAAGGGTGAAAAAAATGCAGACTCCCAGCTTGTTTTGACATGAATTCTATGAACATCTTATGTTTTGGTTGGGTGGTCTGGCAGCTTCTGCAATGTAATGAAAATCATGTACTTTTGACGAGCTGCCACCACAAAACTAAAGCATCCACGAAAATAATGGTTACATCGACCGAAAGCTTGTCTCAGCGACTTTCAGAAATTTAAATAGCCATTGGCCAAAAATACAAAGTGATGACATCATTGCTTCCGAAAGTTGCCTTGAAAAAAATGCAAACTTCGCTGGGGGAGTTTTGTTTCTGGTGGCCCAGCAACCAAACCACACAACCTATTCAGGTGACCCAAAGTGCATTTGAAAGAGGAAAGAATAACCTTTGTGGTGACACTATTACATTTGAAATTGGACTTCAGGGGAAAAAACTATGAAGCATTTTAAAAAACCACTCAAATGAGGCCACAAAAATGCAATAATAAAAGGGGAAACTGTGTTAGAAACTGAATGTGACAACTTTCTGAGGTGGATACAGTTCGAATACAACATGTGGAGAAGAATGACACCAAAGCAAGAATCAACAACAAAGATATTAAGGAAAAATATGACTCATAAAAATGACATTTTCGAGGGGGGTGTCGGTTGGCAGTGAGCCTGTGACCAAACCGATCAAAGTAATCCAAAGTGTGATTGATAGAGGACATAATATCATTTCTTGTGACACTTATACAATATGGATTGGACTTCAAAAACATTTTCTATGAAGGTTTAAAAAAAACCCACTTTCTTTCTAACCTTCTTTCCTTCAAAAAAGTATCGCTCCACATCAGAATAGATACATTATTGTGAGAATGGATACATTATAGCAAGTTTCTCCTTTGAAATCATAACCACTTTTCCTTTTGGCTTTCCCTCTTATTGAAGAACTGCTTTCAAGGAATCGTGAATGAAAAACTCTTTTACTTTGCGGTTTGACTATTGAAATATTTATTAAAAGTAGATCCTATGCAGTTATTCACCTATGGTCGCTATTCAATAGCGTCGGGGAGAATGGAAAATAAAGGTTAAAAGCATCTTTATTGAAAAATAAAATATAAAAAATAATAAAACAAATGAAATTGGGATTTCTGGTTTTGGGTTAACACAACGTAGTAGTTCAAAACCAAGAAATTGCAAGAAGATAAATAAGGACCATTTTGGTGGGAAGGTAAACAGAGTTCCATGCCTGCCACATGTCCACAGAAACGTCTGCAGAGACAGACAGCACTGGCTCTTTGGCTATAAACAGAGATGAGCATTGAAACCTAGAGTCAGATATGACTGGCTTTTGATCAAGGGTGACCTTTACCTTAGCTCAGAAAACCTTAATTTTATGAACATAATGTTTTTATCTTCCCTCATTTGAAACATCACCCTTAATTAATGAATGAAATAAAAGAAATAAGTGAACGAATGAGCATAATTCAACACATCGAATTCACACACTAAATCCCTGATGGTAGATGTCCTTAGACCCTACCTGCCACTTTTTTTTTCACCTTACACCTGCCCAGCTGGCAAACAGTGTGTTATTTCTCCCAAAAATCTCTAGAGACTTCCATTCATCTTTTTACAAAAGGTACATTTAACATCCAAAATATTTTTCCCCAAAAGCAGAAGTAAACAACAGGTTATTTCAGATTTGTACACAGAAAGAGCCTCCTCAAAGATTGTGGTATTTTTGCACCACAATTGGGCATACCCCTGGCAATGGCAACTTTGTGCCAGCTAATCTTTCTCACTCTAGTCAGGTGAAAGGAACTATGGAATGAATTCACCAAAATGTGGCTTCATTTTGGCAGTTTCATGTCTGGGGTACACACAGAAGAAGATTTGGCCATAGGTTTTTAGTAGCTTGTAGAACCCCAGAAAATTTCTGGTCTGAAAACTGGCTTCCAGACGCATTGAAGCTCAGGTATGGATAATTAAACTTAAAATTAGTTAGAAACTACTGATTAAACAGATCTTGCCTGCATGAGTCAGAATGGTTTATAATCTGCTACTTTCCAGCTAGTGAAATAATTTAAAAAACCTGATTTCAACTTTTTTCATTTATCTGAAGTATGCATTTCCGTTGCTTATTAAATCTTCCTTGTTTGCATTCAGACTATTAGCATTTTCAACCCAGTTTGAGCAGGGGCTACATTAAGCTTTACAAAATTATATGTTTTCTCCATTGCTTATTAGCAAAAAACAATTAAAGTATTATCTCGCTGGCTATTTGATTATGTTCCTTCTGAGAAAAACAAGCAATATTTTGAGACTGATTGCCTGCTAATTCTGAAAAACAACCTTATTGGAAAGTTGCTTCTTGAACGGCACCATCCCTGATCATATTACAATTATAATATAATGTTGTTATACCCTTGTTATTGGAAGGAATGAAATACAATTAGCTCATTTTTTGCAGTGAGTTATTTTCAAGCACTTCAGTTATCAATTTTCAAGTAACCTTCAAAAAGAGAGCAGGTACTTAAGTCTTCTTCTTGAAATTCTTTATGATATTACTGTCGCTCAAAAGCATCCTTGAATAACGGACAAGGAATGTCAACAGGGACTCTTCACCAAAAGGGAGGAAACAGCAGACAGCTGTAGATTGAGATCATATTATGTCATTTTGTTCCTCTTCCTCTCATTTTATTCCACTCCCTTCTGTGCATTTTGCTTCTAGGCTGAAGCACACTTAAATTGCACGCAAGATGAAAAAAGCAAATAAAGTACAGTATGTGGGCACAAACAAACTAAAGTTAAAAACTTTTCAATCCCACCAACTTTTTGGAAAGGATGTGAGCTTTTGCTTAACTTTGCTCTTAAGAAGAAAAACAGCAACAACCAGCAATAGCATGTATTCAGCTTTGGTTTGTATTCTCAGACTTTATTTTAAAGTATTCCAAACATTTACTATAAACAGTCCTTCTCAGTTACCTGTTGTCCTGCCTCTGTGAGTCACATGCCTGCAACTGCTGCCATTCATACTTGATAATCTTCTTCCTTAGAGGACCCTCACATGGGAGTCTTCCAAAACAGTCTACAGCAGTGTTTCCCAACCTTTGGTTTTTGGACTTCAAAGCCTAAGTCAATTCTCCAAAGCACTGATTAGCCAATGTATTGACTTAGGCTTCTGAGAATTGAAGTCCTCCCATTGGGCATGAGCCCCACATTGGGAACCACTGGTCTAGTCTACAGTGTTTCTCAACCTTGAGCCCAGGTGTTCTTGGACTTCAATTACTAGAAGCCCATGTCAGGACACCTGCTGATCAGAGCTTCTGGGAATTGAAATCCAAGAACATCTGTGGGCCAAAGGTTGAGAACCTATGGCTACCCTATTCTAATTCAGAAACACTTCTGAATGATCCCAATTATGGCCAGGGCCTAAATCTGTTTACCATATATACTGGAGAATAAGCCAAGGTACCTAATTTTTACCCGAGAAACCTGGAAAATTGATTGACCCGAGTATAAGCTGAGTCTGCTTTTTTCATCTATTTTTTTGGGCTCAAAAAATCTGCTTATACCTGAATATATACGGTAATCATCTCTTCCACCAGCTGAAGGAGTACTCCTTTTTCCTCAGATCTGTAGCTTTGCAGCAATGATGGGGTGGGAGTGGTGCATTTGTCTCTCACAACAATCACCTACCTGAGGTGACTATCTCACCCAATCTCACTGCAGGACTAGCATCAGCTAGGAACAGAATACTGTACACACCAACAGTGTATGTGAGATATAATTAAAACATAGACCCATATGAGCAGATCTGCCTTACTTTGAAGACATGCAACTACAGGAGCATCGAAAACTGAACAAGAGTGTTCCAATTGGCTTCCAGGAACAACATTGGTCCCCAAAAAAGGCTCCCAAGCTTTCAGGTGGAGCATAACTACACCCAAAGCTGCTTGTAACACCAAATGGGTTACTTTAATATTTTGATTATATTTTGTTGCTTTCTTTGTATTTTGCTCTTAGCTGCCTTGAACGCTTATTTTAGTGACAAGCCAAGATATACACAGATAACACTGTATTCAGTATATTACAACTTAAACTGTTACTTTTCTCCCTTTTTTATTTTCAAAGTTACATCTGTCGGTCCTGAAGCAACCCCTATTGATAGTTCATGATTGTTCAAACCTTCATTTTGCATTCACATTGTTACTGTCCCAGGGTTACAAATCTTATATACTTGATCATTTCATACTTTATTTATTGAAAAATCAAGCTTTGATGCTCCTCCTCAATCATGTGAGTGTGAGATGTTCTTGTTCTGTAGGTTTTTTCTGTTGCCCAATAGCCCAATTTTGCAGATATTGACCGTTTTTTTCTGTTCTCTCTCTCTCTCTTTAGATTACAACTACATGGCAACTCTGCATCACTTTCTTTTCTTGCTCTATTAAAACAAACCAACAAATCAAAACATAGATTATTTGTTCCTTTCCACATTACTCATTTGTTTCTCGCAGGACAATGATCTAAATCAGGGGTTCCCAATCTTTTCAAACCGGGCACCAGGTCACACTCTCTGTCAGCCATTTTGCCATGCCTGCAAAATGGGGAGGCCATTTTGTCCCAATAGCTTTATGGTGGCAGCCATTTTGTTTCTTGAATGCCCTTGGAGGGGTGGGAGCCACATGAAATGGCGCCAGGGGCTGGATCCAACCCATGGGCCTTAGGTTGGGAACCCCTGATCTAAATGCAACAAAGACAACAGAACCGTATGTTCCTCTTCTGAGCTGTCCTTGATGCCACCTGAAAGCCTGGCATTGGAAGGTTTCCCCACCCTCCAGACTATCTAAGAGTGCTTAGATAGCTGCAATTGAAAAAAGGAGCTTACTCTTCTCTTGACTCCCTTGACCAAAGGAGTCCTGTTAGTTAATGGTCTTGGCTGGATCCTGGCCAAAGTACATCAAAGCACGACTCTTGATAATTATTTTATATGGCACAATCACAAAAGGAAAGCAACGTGCAGTTGTTTCAATAATATGTGCTCAGATTTAATGAGGCATGAGAAGTCAAGGGCCGTGCCAGCGGCTTCACAGTAAAGACATATTTAAAGGAAATGAGAGAAAAGGCATTGCATAGACCATCTGGAAAGTGGTGCTTATGCAGGTATCATAGCACAAAGGGGAGAGGTCATGTCTTCTGAGGAGCCAGGAAAGCTTAGACTGGCTAAGTAGTGAAGACAAGAGGGCGTGTTTTACTTCCGCTTCCAGGAGTGATGAGGTCTTGTGGGCCATATGAATTGGGGTCAGGGGCTGGATCTGCCCCCCAGGTGGTAGTTTGGGGTTATGACAAGGGACATGGGCTAGACAAGAAATGAATATAAGAGGTTTGGAGAGAAAATTGTGAAACAAAATGGATGGGTAACTTGGGCAGTATAGGATACCTCTATGTAGGTAGATGTAAGGCACTCGAGGTGATACAAGGGAAGATGAGAGAGGAGATTGCAGGAGTATTTGTGAAGAATGAGGGAACAGACCACTCTTAGTCCTCCACCATTCTGAGGGGACACACAGGAAGGGGTTATCCATTTGAAGGGAAGAACCATAGGACCGGGTGATAGCTTAAGTAGGAAACAAGTGAGTAGTGACTATTCTGCTATATATCATTAATAAGAATAGAGATGTTCCTTGAAAGTATATTTCTAAAGGTTAAGATCATTTTCCTCCTTTACTTTTATTTCAGTAGACTTCAGTCTATGGACGGTCCTCCCATCCACTCTTTTGAATAGGTGTGCACACTTCACTTTATCATTGACTCCTCTTTCCTACTCACTTGTTTCCTACTTAAGCTATCACCAGCTCCTATGGCTCTTAATGCTGTATATTGCACTGTGGTGGCTTAGTGATTAAGATGCTGAGCTTGGAGACTTGAAGGTCAGGGTTTGATACCTGAGAGCTGTACGATGGATCTTGGGGACATGAAAGGAGACTCATTCGGACATCCCCTGAGCGGAGTTTCTCCAGCAAAAATCCTTTCAACCCAGAGTAATTTCTGACATGAAATTGATTTGATTGCTGTATATCTACGGAGGCTGGATTAGTGCCCCCCCTGCTGGTTTGCAGACATTAATACTATTTTCTTTGCTGGTTTTATGAGACAAATTCCAGAACTTTTAATAAGTGTTTGCCATCGAGTCAATTCTGAGTTATAGTCTCTCTTTTCAGAGTTTTCTAGGTAGAGAGTTCTTAGCTTGCCTATGGTCAAAAAATGCTGGCTCTTCTGTGATGCACAGTAGAGAACAGTACTACAGTACTAACCTCTGGTTTTGCAACCAGATATCTAAACCACTGAGCTATTCAAATGTTACAGCTTTCAACATGTCCAGCACACGTGAACACATGTATTTATTTTGGTGAAGATGCAGGCATAGGAAAACCCGTTAGTGTAATTCAGTCATTGATTCGTATTTTCTGCTTGATGATTTCACTAGAGGTTACAGGGAAGCTGATCCTCCTTGGTCCCTGCCCCATATCAGTAGTGAGAGGATAACGCTGATCTATTTTCTGGAACTGTTGCAAATATACAAGAAAACAAACAGTATATCAAGTGCTTTGCTTTGATATAATCTTGTGTACACTTTTGTGAACAGCAGCCTTGTTTAGCAAAACAGGCACATAATCAGGTTGTAGAGTGCTATATATGATTGTATAACAGGAGGCAGCAAGAAAAAACATACCAAAAGAAAAGAAGCGTAAGAAAGCTAAGTGGTTGTCTGATGAGGATCTCAAAATAGCAGAGGACAGAAGGAATGCAAAATGCCAAGGAGAAAGGAAAAAATACAGTCACTTGAATACAGAATTCCAAAGGAAAGCTAGGAGAGATAAGGAAACCTGAACGAACAGTGCAAAGAAATAGAGGAAAACAATATCAGGGGTAGGACTAGAGATCTTTTCAAAAAAATTGGGAAACTCAAGGGAACATTTAAAGCAAAAATGACCAAGATAAAGGACAAAGATGGCAAGGAGTTAGCAGATGCAGAAGAGATTAAGAAAAGATGGAAAGAGTACACAGAGGAACTCTACAAAAAGGACCTCAACACCCCTGATAATCACAATGACGAGAACATGGAACATGAGAGTGAAGTCAGAAAGGCCCTAAAAAACACTGCAAACAACAAAGCCAGTGGAGTTGATGGTATCCAAGTTGAACTTTTCAAAGCCCTACAAGATGATGGAATCAAATTATTGCATTCTATATGTCAGAAGATTTGGAAAACACAACAATGGCCACAGGATTGGAAAAGATCTGTATATGTCCCACTACCCAAAAAGGGTAATGCCAAAGAATGTTCAAATTATCAAACAATTGCGCTCATCCCTCGCGCTAGCAAGGTGATGCTCAAGATAATACAGGATAGACTGCAACAGCATGTGGAGAGAGAATTACCAGAAGTGCAGGTGGGTTTCAGAAGAGGCAGGGGGACTAGAGACCACATCGCCAACATAAGATGGATCATGGAAAAAACAAAGGAATATCAGAAACAAGTCTACTTCTGTTTCATTGATTACACTAAGGCTTTTGACTGTGTCGACCACAACAAAATGTGGCAAGTAATTAAAGAGATGGGAATACGGGAACACCTTATAGGCCTCATGAGAAATCTGTACATGAATCAAGAAGCAACAGTTAGGACAGAAAATGGAATGACGGAGTGGTTTGGAATAGGAAAAGGAGTAAGACAAGGATGCATTTTGTCACCCTGCTTATTCAACTTATACACAGAACACATAATGCGCAATGCAGGGATGGAGGAATCGCAGTTTGGGATCAAAATTGCTGGAAGAAACATCAACAATTTACGATATGCAAATGATACCACCCTAATGGCAGAAAGTGAGGAGGACCTAAAGAAGCTCCTGTTTAGGTTGAAAGAAGAAAGTGAAAAAGCTGGCTTGAGACTCAATATGAAGAAAACCAAGATAATGGCAACAGGCCCTATCAGTCCCTGGAAAATAGATGGGGAAGAAATAGAAGCAGTGACAGATTTTACTTTCTTAGGATCAAAGCTCACTGCAGATGGAGATTGCAGCCATGAAATAAAAAGGTGACTGATTCTTGGGAGGCAAGCAATGAGAAACCTGGGGAACATAGTGAAAAGTAGAGACATCACATTGCAAACAAAAATTTGCATAGTCAAAGCAGTGGTATTCCCGGTGGCAATGTATGGTTGTGAGAGCTGGACCATTAGGAAAGCTGAGCGCAGAAGAATAGACGTCTTTGAGATGTGTTGTTGGAGAAGGGTTTTGAGATTTCCCTGGACAGCGAGGAGAACAAATAGGTCAATCTTAGAAGAAATCAACCCTGACTGCTCATTAGAAGGTCAAATAATAAAGATGAAGCTAAAGTACTTTGGACATCAAATGAGAAGAGAGGATTCACTTGAGAAAGCCTTGATGCTTGGAAGGGTCGAGGCCAAAAGAAGAAGGGGCCGGCCCAAGATGAGATGGCTAGATGGTATTGTGGAGACAATGGACACAGAGCTGAGCAAGTTGAGGGGGATGGTGGAGGACAGGAGTGCCTGGCGGACAGTGGTCCATGGGGTCGCAGAGGGTCGGAATCGACTGTGCGACTGAACAACAAAAAAACATGCCGAATGAAGTATATGTCTGTATCTAGACTAGTCATGTTATTAAACATACTTCATTGTACTTAGTAGTATGAAGCAATCTCATTACTAAAGCCAGTGTTACAAAAAAGCTAAATTCAGGTAGGGTTTTTTGTGGTGAGATGTTGAAAATCTGAACCCAATACTTTCACATGTGTTTAACATTTTAAAAAATCACTTTCTGAAACCTTTTACTTAAGAGTAGCAGATACTGCATTCTATTTTTTGGTACGTATTCATTTTACTGTAGTACTTTTTTGTGCCACTGAATCATGGTGGCCGTCTAGCTTCTAGCTGATAGGAAAGTTGTGATTATAGCATTTAGTTCAATCAGTTTTAAATTCTACTGTTGTACAAGAGTAAACATTCATTTTATTTTAATATTGCTTTTAATTTTTAACAAATTATTCTTATGCCATTTGTGTAAAGGCACAACAGAAATTAACCTAATTTATTACAATTCCAAACACTTGTCATTCTTTCCCTGGAGCACTAGAACAGTGTTTCCCAGTGTGGAGTCCATGCCCCACAGGGGGACTTCAATTCCCAGAAGTCTAAGTCATTACATTGGCTGATCAGTGCTTTGGGGGATTGACTGAGGCTTCTGGGAATTGAAGTCCAAAAACCAATGGTTGGGAATCACTGCACTAGAAGCAAAAAAACCCCTAATTTTGCTTCTTTTCAAGCAGCTAAAACACTGGTAGCTGTTTATCATGATCTTTGTGCCATTATCTTCTTCTAATGTTCAGAAGCTGAACCTGAGTCAACAGTGCAATATGGTTGCAAAAAAGGCCAATGCCTTTCCCTGAGGAGCCTGAAAAGCAGTGTTTCCCAAATGTTGGTTTTTGGACTTCAATTCCCAGAAGCCTAAGTCATTTCCCCAAAGCACTGATCAGCCAATGTACTGACTGAGGCTTCTGGGAATTGAAGTCCACTAGTGGGCTGTGTACCCCTTGTTGGGAACCACTGGAAGGAATTGCCCATGTTTAGCCTCAAGAAAAGGAGCACTTTTCAAATACTTGAAGGATACTCATAAAGAGGAGGGGCAGGATCTGTTTTTGATCATCCCAGTGTGCAGGATATGTAATAACAGACTGAAACCACAGGAAGCCAGATTATAGGCTGATTATCAAGAAAACTGTTAAAGCAATACAGCAACAGAACCAATTCCTCTGGAGGTGGTGAGCAACGATGGAAGCTTTCAAAAGGAAAATTGGACAACCATCTTTCAGACCTGCTTTGATTTGACTTCCTGCTTTGAGCAGGATGTTGCCTCTATGGCCTCATAGTTCTTTTCCAACTCTGTTATTGTATAGTTCAGTGTGCTCATTAGGACAAGTCACCACAGGAAAAAGACAACAATCATGAGAATCAACCATGCTTGAAGTACTACTGGAAGACATTCCCCAAATGTCCATACAGAAATATTGTTGAAATATAATCCAAAAAAGATGATCTATTCCAAAGGCGTTCTTGATTTTCATTGGGATCTATAAATGGATACAGTAGCACATCCTGTTGATTTCCATTTATGGTGAACTTTCCAGGGTTTTCTAGGTGTAATACATTTAGAAGCGGTTTATCACCCCCTCCCTTCTGACGGCTAGGGTCCTGCACCTTGTCTATGGATGTAGAGGTGGCAAGTTATATAACTTCACCACACATGAGACTAGGTGGCTCCTCTGAGGGGATTCAAACTACTAACCAGGCAAGGGATTCAAATCTACCGACTATACCAGTGGTGGCAAACCTATAGCAAAGAGGGCAGTCAGACCCCCTCTCTCTGGGCATGCACGTCATTGCCCCAGCACAGAGTTCACCCCAATGGGAGTGCTTCCTCCCTCCCCCAACACAGAGTTTGTCCTGCTGTATTCTTTGCAATAAATAAGTGGGCTTTAGGTTTATTTATTTAAGTAAACTTTAATGTCATCCTCCTCAAAAAGACTCAAGGCGGATAACACAACTCTCAACACCTAAAACACAATAAAAACATAATATAAAATCAAGATTAATTTTTTTTAAAAAGCTAAAGCAAGACAGAGAGAGGAATGAACCAACAGACTGGGGCAACTGTCTGGCCCATACCCCACACATGCTGCCTGCCAGGTCTTGACCCCCTTCCTAAAGGGCAGCAGCTTTGTCACTCAGTCTCTAAAAGGTTCACCATCACTGGACTATACTATCTCTAGCTCATAAATGGAGTAGAAACAGGAATGTGGGATTACAATCCTCATTAACTCTGACCACAGCTACTCCAAGGTTGCTCCCTGTAGTAGTCCAACAACTCTGGAGGAGCCAAGTCAGACAACTCTGGAGGAGCCAAGTCTGGAGTCTAAGATGCAGGACTTGTGGTACTGTATTTACTTCTTATTTTTTTTTAAAAAGCCCGGGATTATACCATTAGGCAGGAAAAATATGTTAGACATGAAATGTGAACGTACTGTTCAGGGACATGGGTCATGGCTTGGTAGAAACCCTAGAATTTTTCTTTTAGGCTCGAAAGAGACATGCATTCTTTTACAGCCTTACAGGCCAATCACAAAAGTAGCATCTTTATTCAACAAGATATAGTACAAAATGAATCTGTACATCTTTCTATTAACAGAATTTGTTTACAATTATATTACAGTTCTCCAGCTTCTATACTGCATCATCTTAAATACAAAAGAAAATACCCAAATCTTCTTATATGCTTTTAGTGATTTAGGCCAATAAGACCAAAGAACTTTTTTCTTGCTCTCTTCACCTGTTTCTATTCAGTTGCACCTTCCAATTCCTACCTATACCTCAGAAAGAAATATCTGGAAAAATTGTTTCATTGTGTCTTCTTAAGAACATTAAAAACCAGTACACACAAACTTCCATTCTCATTGCCTTGGTTAATTATAGAAGTTCTGCCGGTAATTCAACTTCAATAAGCCACTACTATACTTGCAGTTTGATCCTACATACCAGTATGTTTACTTGGAGTTAGGTTGTGCTGTGTTCAAAGAGATATATGACCAAATAAACATACATAACCCTAAATCTAAGTTTCAATTAAACTAGTTAGCAGTACCAGAAGGACAGGTTTCACTTACCAGTAACTGTCGTTCTCCGAGTATGTTGTTTGGGGATTCACACTGATGGGTTCTGCGCCTGCGCTGAATCCGGAGCGGAGCTGGAAAGCTGATTGGATAAAGAGTTTTGAATGTGGGACCGCCCACCATGCCCAACCCCTTTAGGCGCCATTTCGCGCTCTCCCCTCAGTTTGATATTAAAGCTGCCCGCTAAGCCTAAGGCCATCTCAGGCCGGCAGCCCTGAGGGGAGGCAGGGTTGGGTTGTGTGAATCCCCAAACAACATACTCGGAGAACGACAGTTACTGGTAAGTGAAACCTGTCCTTCTCCTTCGTGTTGTTTGGGGATGCACACTGATGGGTGACTAACAAGCTCACTTACTTGGATGGTGGGCAGCCGGCGTCCTGAGATGTAGGAGAGCGCGATGGCATCATGGATGGGCGGTCATCAGCGAAGAGGATCGGAGACCAGCCGTCAGGATGGACCTGCCCCGTCTGACATCAGGGGCGGACCTTGTATCAACCCGGTAGTGGGTGATGAAGGTGGAGGACCTGGACCAAGTGGCAGCCTTGCAGATATCCTCCATCGGGATGCCCTCTAGGAATGCAGTGGAGGAAGCCAGTGTCCTGGTGGAGTGAGCCCGGACATGAGGCGGAGGTGGCAGGGATGACATCTGATAGGCCAGGTAAATGGTACCTGAGATCCATTTAGATAGTCTCTGGGCAGACAGAGGCTGTCCCTTAGTCTTGCCACCATAAGCCACAAACAGTTGTTTTGCTCTCCTGAAGGACGCAGTCCTCTGGGTGTAAAACAGCAAAGCCCTCCTGACATCCAACGAGTGCCACACTCTCTCTTGTGGAGACGAGGGATTCAGGAAGAATGCTGGAAGCGTGATGGCTTGGGCCAGGTGAAATTCAGTCAGGACCTTGGGCAGGAATGTCAGATCTGGGTGCAATACTGCCCTGTCAGGGTAGAACTTGAGAAAAGGAGGGTCAGACCGAAGGGCTGCCAGCTCCCCTGCCCGTCGGGCAGAAGTGATAGCTACAAGGAAAGCAGTCTTGTAGGAGACAAATTTAATGTCCACCGAAGCCATGGGTTCAAAGGGTGCCTTCGTGAGTGCGGTGAGCACTGTAGTGAGGGACCACTGAGGGGGTGGTATCTTCACTGGAGGATAGGCGTTGCGTAGCCCTTGAAGGAACCTTTTAACAGTTTTGTCTCTGAAGGCGGAGGACAATACTGAAGAAGGTGGGGCCTTGGCGACCACAGCAGCTAGGTGGACCTTTAATGATGAATGTGCGGATCCCAACTCGGCGAGGTGCAGGAGGTAGGACATGACATCCTGCAGGGATGCGGAGTCCACGGTGCGGTCGCTGGATGCTAGGAAGTCAGTGAAGCGACGGTACTTGGCATCGTAGGACTTCCGTGTGGAAGGTTTCCTTGACAGATCAAGGATCCGTGCTATGTTGGGCGGATAAGCCAGGCCGTCAGGTGTAGGCTCGGCAGATCGGAGTGAAGGATCCGACCGTCTTCCATGCGGAGGAGATTCGGATCGGTGGGTAGGCGGAGACGATCGCAAGCCAGGGTTTGGAGTAGTGGGAACCACGGCTGGCGCGGCCAGGACGGGGCAACCAGGATCGTCCAGGCGTTCTCCGCACGGATCCGTATCAGGACCCGTTGGATGAGAGGGATCGGTGGAAACATGTACAGCAGTTCCTGGTGCCACGGCACCATGAAGGCATCGCCCTCCGATCCGTGGCCGATCCCCGCTCGGGAGCAGTAACGGCGGCACTTGGAGTTGGTCTGTGACGCGAAAACGTCTAGGGTCGGTGTGCCCCACCGTCGGCACAGGCGGTCGAACACCGATTCGTCCAGTTCCCACTCGTGCATCGCCGTCCCTTTGCGGCTCAGGGAGTCTGCATCGGAGTTCAGGGTGCCCTGGATGTGGACACCTATGGGGAACACATGTACCTTCAGGCACCACTCCCACATCTGGACGGTCAGGTAGAGGAGGGAGAGAGACTTGGTCCCTCCTTGCCGGTTGAGATAGGCTAGTGTCGTGGTGTTGTCCGAGGCGATCTGCACCACACTGCCCGCGATCGACGGTCTGAAGGACCTCATCGCCTTCCACACCGCTAGCAGCTCGAGGAAGTTGATATGGTGGTCGGCTTCCTCGGGTGTCCATATGCCGTGAATCCGTAGTCCGCGGCAGCACGCACCCCATCCGTGGGTGCTCGCGTCGGTGGTGACTTGGATGGACGGTGCGGGAAGGGTGAAGAGTCTCCCCGCGGTCACATTCTGGTCCATTGTCCACCAGTTTAACTGGTCTCGGAGTTCGGGAGTCGGTGTGAGCCACTTCCCGAGGTTGTCGTGGGTGCCGTTGAAGGAGGAGAGGAACCACGACTGGAGGGAGCGCATCTTGAGTTTGGCGTGCGAGACCACCGCCGTGGTCGACGCCATGAGTCCTAGCAAACGGAGGGCGTCCCTCGCACGGACCCGACGTCTGCCCTGGATCCGTGCCACCACTGTGCGGATGTCGAGCAGACGTTTGGTTGGGGCGTAGGCTCTTAGAGCCAGAGAGTCTAGAACGGCTCCGATGTATTCTATTCGTTGAGTGGGGGTCAACTGGGATTTCTTGAAGTTGACCCGCAGACCGAGGCTCTGCATAAGGGCGAGGCAATGTGCAACGTCGTCCTTGGCTTTTTGTTGGGTCGGGGAGCAGATCAACCAATCGTCTATGTACGGGAACACCTGGACGCCTTGCAGTCGCAGATGAGCAGCCACCGGTGCCATGCACTTCGTGAATACCCTCGGAGCGGTGGAGAGGCCGAAGGGTAGGCATGTGTACTGGTAGATGTTGCCGCCCACCTGGAATCGGAGGAAACGACGATGTTCCCTCCTGATGGACACGTGAAAGTAGGCGTCCTTCAGGTCGATGACGGTGAACCAGTCCCCGTGGTTGATCAGCGGGAGGATGGAGTGAAGGGTTACCATCCGGAACTTCCTCGCGTCGATATGGTTGTTGAGAAGACGGAGGTCCAGGATGGGACGTGCCCCCCCGTCTTTTTTGTCCACAAGGAAGTATCGGGAGAAGAACCCTTCGTGAGACTCCGACGCTGCGACCGGCTCTATGGCGCCCTTCTCTAGGAGAGCTGTTAGTTCCTCCTGGAGCGGTGGGGATGGATCGGTGATGCGGATCCGTCCGACAGTAGGGCATCTCTCGAACTCGATCGCGTAGCCAGAGTCTAAGATGGTTAAAACCCATCGGTCTGTGGTGATGGCAGACCACGCCGATAGGTAGTCGGAAAGGGGGCGGTAGGGTAGAGTCTCGGTCACGGAAGAGTCAAACACGTTGTTTGCCCTTCCGTTCCGTACGCTTGCCAGTCTGAGGCCGTTGCTGGTAGCGTGGACGGTTGGGTTGTTGGCGCTGCCGGTAGGGCTGGTACCGGGAGTAGTCCCCTTGTCTCTGTGGCGGGCGAGGTTGATAGGATGGGCCCGCCTGAGACGTCGACGGCTGGTCCTGATGGTAACGGCCGGACCCACGGTGTGGAGGGCGGAGCTGTTTTATTGTGGCGTAGTCCCCTTTCAGCTCTCCCAAGGAGGTGTCGGTCTCCTTGGCGAAGAGGCCCTCGCCATCGAAGGGGAGCTCCTCCACGAGCCGCTTGACATCGTCCTGCAGGTTAGCCGAACGGAGCCAGGCGTGGCGACGGAGCTGGATGGCGGAGGCCAAGTTTTTTGCCTCCGACTCGGTGACGTGGCGGCCGGTGCGGATTTGCTGGAGGGAGAGGTGGTTGCCCTCCATGCAGAGTTTTTCAAAGTCCGCTTGTCGATCAGGTGGCAGTAGGGACTTGAACGACTCCGCTTGCTCCCAGAGTCGACACTGGTAGCCTCCCATGGCCGTCGCGTAGTTGGACGCACGGAAGGACAAGGAGGCATTGGCGTAGACCCTCCTGCCCAGTGCGTCCAGCTTCTTCCCCTCTTGGGTCGACGGGATGGGAGTGCTGCTGATCGGCGTCCGGTGTTGGGAGCCCTTGACCACTCGGGAGTTCGGTGCCGGGTGAATGTGCAGAAAGTTGGAATCGTCCAGCAGTCTGTACATAGAGTCCACTCTGTTGGATACGGAGTGCGAAGAGACCGGCTTCTTCCACACCTCCTTGGCCGCTTTCGCAATCTTAGGGAGCAGTCCGAGGCGGACGGGGACCAACTCCTTGCGGTCGGCCAAGCCGCAGACGACGTCCTCACAGTCGTCCGGGGGAGCCTCCGCCCGAATCCCAAGTGTGGATCCGAGGCGAGTGATCAGTCCGGTGTAGGTCTTCAAATCCTCCGGCTGGGATCCGTGGACGGCGCCGATGTTGTCGTCCGGGGACTTGTCGACCGCAACCGGCGGTGGCTGATGCTGCTCCTCCTCCTGATCCGACGAGTCGGAGTCTCCTGACCGCGCCGAGACGCTGGGCGGTGGCAGGTAGACCTCGGGGTCCGAGTCCGACCAGTACGGCCTGGCGGATCTCGGATCGCTCCCCGGCAAAGGCAGCTGGTACGGAGGGAGAGAGGCCTCCGACCGCGCCTGTTCCACCCTCTGCCGCTTCGGTGCGGGGCCCTCCTCACGGAGCGGTGGTGCTTCCGTGGCTGGTGGTGAGGGCAGAGGGCGCTCCCACGGTGTCGTCTGCGGGCCGTAGAGCTCGGTGTGCAGTTTCCGCACCATCGCCTCGATGTACGGGGCGATGAGGCTCAACTGGGGCGGCGGTTCGGTAGCCGGACCAGGAACCACGGAAGGACTGCGGAGGGAGGAAGACCTGTGCGGTGGTACAGGTGGAGGAGTCTCCGGCGGCGGTGGAGGGCTGTGGGCCCTCTCCGGCGTGGCGTCCCGGGCCTCGGTCGACATCCTACCCGGCGTAGGTGGAGCTGCGACCGGGGCGGATGCTAGGGAGCGTGGCGGCGAAAGTTGAGCCGGTGCCGGGGTCGGAGGAAGAGAAGACGAAGAGCTACGGCGCTTCTTTTTCTCTTTTTTGTCTTTCTTCTTCTTCTCCTGCTCCTTCTTCCGCCTGAACAGTTCAGAGGCCGAGGGCCTGGAAGAAGAAGCGGAGGTTGAAGGAGCAGACGTGGAAGCGGCCTGCTCTGGAGCTGGGGGAGCCGGTGGTGCCAGTGCGGCCTCCATGAGGTAGGCTTGAAGGCGGTACTGGCGGTTCTTGATGGCGGCCTTCGAGAAGCCGCGACAGACTTCGCAGGTCTGGACCTGGTGACTCTCCCCGAGGCAGCGAAGACAACGCACGTGCCCGTCCGAGCTAGGGAACTTTCTCTTGCAGGACGGACACTGCTTGAACGCTGCCGCTGAGGCCATCCACCGAAGTAGATGGCCGAAGAGAAAAAATTATCCCGGCCGGGAGGCCCCGACACGAGATGTTGGTCTTTTTTTTTTTTTTTTTTTTTTTTAAACGGCGGCTGAGGGCGAGCCCCAGCCACACGAGGACCAAGGGAACAAGTCCCCTAGTCCGAGAAAAATTGTAAAGTAGGAAAAATTGGAAGATTCTGAGACAATCTCAGCAAAGTACTCACAGCTTTTTTTCCAGGCTCCTGCTTGCGCAGCGGAAAAAAGCAAACTGAGGGGAGAGCGCGAAATGGCGCCTAAAGGGGTTGGGCATGGTGGGCGGTCCCACATTCAAAACTCTTTATCCAATCAGCTTTCCAGCTCCGCTCCGGATTCAGCGCAGGCGCAGAACCCATCAGTGTGCATCCCCAAACAACACGAAGGAGAAGGCCTGGAACTAAACTGTGCTAATAATTGTTACACACAATACCAATCACTTAAAAAGCCATGTGAGTTCCCTTTCAAACCACACTGAGTTTCATGCTTGAGTTATTTCAACGGGAAAGAAGATAACCAAATTCAGTTTAATATGATAGCTACCTTTAACTGGAGTGCAATTAACTTAATTTGGTAAAACATGAGGTGGTGGTGAGCTTCTTCAACCCTCTCCTCCCTTTTAAACAAAGCAACCAACATGCTAGCAATTTTTTTTACCCCCCTCCCCTACTTCACTTTGTTTTATCAAGGATTCTTACCACCGCAGTAAATATTTCATGTACACAGCCAGATTATGAGTAACAGATTTTAACAAAAAAGATGCATCTGTGACAGCTACGAAAAAGACTTAACAGAAGTTACCAAAATGTAAAACATCTACAGTTACTTGAAATGGCTTGTTGGTTCCTGCTTTAGTAGTATCAAAGATATGAACAAACTCTTCACACAAAAACTGTCATTTTTCTATGTGCACATCTCAGGGACAAAGGCCTCCATATATATGGAAATGCTACTTATATTTGTGTATGCAAAACTCATCAACACGTTATGCAAATGTTATATGCTATTGTTGAAGTTCCCAATATTTGGTGCAGTAAGAACTTTACAAAGAGAGGTGTAATAAGAAGTGAAATAAGTTTCAGCACTTCCTTAACCAAGTCACTTGTGTGTGTGTGTGTGTGTGTGAGAGAGAGAGAGAGAGAGAAGATGGTATTTTAAATTACACAGCCTCTACTAATGGAATTTTGAAAAACTTAAACAATAATTTCAATTGAACAATTTGATCCACATAAACTTATTAGTTTAATTTAAGGTGAGTTTCCTTTTACTTCTAACAAAGTCTCTCCCTACTCCATATGGTGCTGAAATCGCATCCCATTTCAATGCTTACAAATAAAAATCTTAACATCAAGTGAGAACAAGCAATTTTATACTAATGTATACTATCTTTAGGAAAATTGTAGAAGCTAAATTCAAAATGGAAGAGGATACTAGGCAGATGATCTAGAACATGGGTTAGCAAACCTGGCTCTCCAGATGTTCTTGGACTTCAATTCCCAGAAGCCCTGTACTGACACCTGGAGAGCCAAGTTTGCTGACTCCTGATCTAGAAGACTGGCTCTTCATTTTAAAATCCCTGAGGTAGCATGATGTTTTTTTAAATGTAATCTAGTATTAAGTACATAAAATCCAAATGTGTACTATTTAAAAAATTATAGAACCCAAGAAAACATGCTTATTGCTTATTTTGAATTTGAAAGGAAGTCATTCAAAAGCTGGGTGTACATGTATAATGTGGTTTGCCTATTCCTCAAAGTGTCTTAGTGCAGATGTGGGATGCTACATCAGATGGCAGTTAAACAGAAAACAGACCACTATGTTTTTTTAAATGAATGAAACATATTCCAAGAGTACAAACAGTAATCCTTAAAGATGTCCAAGGCATCAAGTAAATGAGATGGCAGAGGGAAAAGGCTTTGGAAATGTAGGACTGTTTTGAATAACTACTGCATGTAGTTAATATCTGTCATCCAGATAGTGAAGCTTGATCTCAGTGGAAGAAGGACAATTGTGTAACTACATAGATCTTTCCAAAATATCCCAGCACACTATTCTAACAGCCAGTTCCACAAGCAAAACTAAGAAAGCTGAGTTGATGTAGTGAGTGGTCTTGGTCATACAATCAGGCATATGACATTTCACTATATAACTGCACCACCTTATTTCTTTTGCACATGTGGTAATTTGAACAGGATACTGTCCTAAATATCTCTAGATTTCCAGCTATACCAGGTTACACAAATTTAACATGCATGAAAAGAAAGGGATCACTATTTGCCTTTGGAGTCTCAAAATGTTTTCCATAGTTGCAACTTTCACCGCTGAAATTTGCCACAGAACTTTGGCACCTATTGCGATGTCAAAGAAATCTCGGTCTCTTCATATTGCTCTCAACAGCAGTGTATATGGAGAATTTTAGGAGAGTTGTGGTTTTTAAAAAAATAAAAGTTTTGAATACCTTTATTCTAGCTATAAGATCTTCATTCCATTTATGCATTCTGAAGAGCTCTAGACTTCCTACATGGGTGTCCCCCTTCATAATACTGCCAATAAACTTCCAAATATCCATCTGCTAAAAGTCCTTCTCAGATTTTAGAGGAAACAGTCCTGCTTAACAATGCTCTTACCTTTTAGTGCCCTATAGTTTGTCTCCCTTTCTTTTTAGAGGCTCATCCTGTTCCACCTACGAATTAAATACTTACCTACTAAGAAAAGCTGTGGGTGCACAAAATGATTCATTGCATGATTATCAAACACACTAAATGAAGTCTAATGCAGAGCTAAGGGAATTAAAAATCCGCACTGCTTTCAAAACTACTGAATACTTCTGTAACAATGCTCTAGAAAGAAGGCATTTGGATCTTAAGGAGACTAATAAAATCAAATGCACTTTTGTCTTAAGTGTTCATTCAGAAAACCTATCTAAGAAAAGTCATCATTCAAAAAGAACCACTTTCTCCAATTCCCATACAATCTAGGAGCTTTTAGACCTCAACTACTAACACCAAACTTTAGAGATTCTCCCTATCCCTTCAAGATCTTGCATCTCATGTCTAAAGGGCATAAATTATGGGTGCTCTGGCTAAACAATAACTGTTACACGATATTCTACAGTCAAACTGGTATAGTCTAAATGGTGAAGTATTTATTAATACCATTAGAATAGGCCAAAATACTCCAATTGATTGCTCACATTCCAGATGGCATGTACAACAAAAATTATGTGACCATGCCATGTAGATCGGACATGAAATGATCCATTATAATCCCTTCCCATCAGAACAGGTTTGGATAAGTCTGCCTTATTAACATTCAGTCATGATGGACCAAATACCAAACCAGCACTACTTCACAGCAGAGAAAGGGAGACTACCATAAAGGAGCCATGAGACAGGGCTCTTTTTCCAGCCTGCTGTTTGGCTAATCTTAGGAAGACAATGAAGTTGTCTTGTATACTTCAAGTGGGAAAATCTTACTCATCTTATTCAAATAAATTTGAATTCTACACTGTGGAGGATTTTGTTAAATTAGTTTTGTTTTGAAAATCCAACTCATGCTTCTAAATCCAACTAATAGGAATATAATCAATCCAGATGAGGGAGGTGAGTATAGGCCCTGAAGAATAAGCAATAAATTCAACAGGTTTACTGACTGCCCGCATCTATTTCTCATAACCAGGCATATCCAAATTAAAACATCCAAACAAACATTCAAAGGTGCAAGATACTTAACAGGGATTAAATATCAGGAAAGCCAGACAAGGATTCAAGTTTATCACAATAGCAAATATTCTTCCAAGAAGAGCCTTGATTTGTTTGTTTTTTTACTTAGAGGAGAAAACACAAATCTGCTCTTCTTGTATCAAGCTTCCTTATAGTCTCCCTTCTGTACAGGCCAAGTTCCATCTGAAGAGACATTTGAACTACCAAGGAAGAACTAAAAAGGGCACTGAACAATGTGGAAACAGCAGGCATCATTTCTGAAGTGGAACACTTGAATTTAACCAAAAGCTGTCATTCCATTGGCACTGAAATAATGTTGAACTCCATCCTGAAGAAAAGATGCATATCCCCCCCCCCCGGGGGGGGGGGAGAGATAGCTCTAGACAACTTTCAGAATGCATTTTGTTTGTTTTCGCTTTTATCTCTCTTGCAGATGTGGCCGTCTGAACTGGTATCATAAAATCACACAGGAGTCCCAGCTGAAAAGTCCAGCTTATTTCATCAAGGCTCAATATGCTTCTGCTATTGTGGTGGCTGATGTTCTGGGGGAGGCTCCTGAGGAGGCACAGCTGGCCGTGGCCCTGCAGGCCGGGGAATGGCCTGATGCTGCCTCTGCCTGTAAGCGATCACTGTGCCCAAAAGCAAAGCAATGATGGTCATCAGGTAAAGGTCCCACTCGGGTCCCAAGAGCTGGTCCATGTCAAGATGAGTGAACACCTCTTTGATCTAAACAGAAACAGACATTTTGTTTTATTATACCTCTGGGAAAAGTAGTCTGTTCTCAACAGTGTAACTATGACTTTTAAGACGTTGTCCTGGGATTTACATCAGGGGTGCTCAAACTTTTCAGGCTGGTCATGTGGTTCCTCCCATTGGAAGCAGAAGTAAAAAATGCCTGCACCGGCATTCTTCTGGGAGTAGTGAGGGTGGGGTGAAATGGCATCGGGGGCCTGATCCAGCCCATGGACTGTAGTTTGGGCACCCCTGCTTTATATGAACATTTCAACAGCATTTAAAATGTTAAGCCTAGCATATTTGAGAGGTAATCCAACCGTAGCAGACTCACAGCAGAACAACTCAGTTTAATTTGGTGTTCTAGTCTAGCTTATTCATTACACTGTGGTCTGGTACACGTACAACAACCATGGAAAATTCTTTGCATGTATATTCTGACTGCTTCCCAGACAGATATTACATGCAACAAGCATTCCAATTTTAAATCCAAGTTGCTTTTCAAAAACTTTGTTTCTATACAATAGGCACATCAACTTTCCCCTCAAGCCGGATCCTGTAGACCAGGGATTCTCAATCTGTGGCTCCCCTGTCTGAGGGAGCATGACCCAGTCCCCAGCTTTAAAAGGTTGAAAACTCCTGCTGTAGACTGATTTCCTCAAGTGTATTACAATTCAAAACCCAACTAATCTCTGGTAAACAGATATAATGTCAAGCAGTAGCAACACCAACAATCCCTGCTCACTTACCTTTATTTGACATTTCTTCCCTCACTCTCAAACCAGATTCATTATGTTAGATTTATGGAAAACCTCCCTCAAGAGCAGGGGTTGCCAACCTTTTTTAGTCGGGGTCTGGGTCACGCTTCCCCAGACAGCTGAGGGGGCTGGACTGGTAGTTTCCCCCGCTATTTATGACAGCTGTGAGTTTGCAGCCGATTCCGGCGGTGGCTGGAGCAAGGGCTGCATTATTTGGTGCCACAGGCCAGATCCGGCCTGTAGGCCATAGGTTGCCTACTCCTGCTCAAGAGAAACAAATCTTAACATGTTGGGGTGTAAGAAAATGTGAATTTCAGTTTAATGTTCCTGCACATTTTGTGTTACGGCTGTCTGAGACATACTTATTTGTGGTCTTTATAATGGAGAAGTATGCAAAACCATCTAATGAGCTAAAAAACAGTGGCCTAATCCTATCTGAAAATAAATGTTTGGCAGCAAAGAAAGGTCTTCTCTGATAAGAATATTAGTTGCACATTTATAAAAAAGGTAAAGAAAGAAGTATGCACTCTTGTCTTGCACAGATTCAGTCACCCTTGCCAATATAGGTATAGCTTAAGTTGGCCATGATGGTCAAATAATGCCTAAGTATGCTAAATTATACTGACTAGAAAGATTCAGCAATAAGAGAATGTGACAACTGACAAATTGAGGTTGCTCTCTAGATCAGGGGTGCCCAAACTTTTTGGGTCATGGGCCAGTCACTTTGGCCCAGGGGCTGGATCTGGCCCCGGGGCCATAGTTTGGGGACCCCTGCTCTAGATTGATACAGGCCATGTAGAAATATGAACGACTGGGATTACTAAGAACTATGGTCAACAAGGACCAGCACTATTATAGGTCAGGCAATGCCAAGGAGGCAATAACTTTACCATTGTTTTCAATCCTGGAAAGGAGAGAAAAACTAAAAACATTATGACAAAGATGTGAAAGTACACTTTCTAAAAAGGATGAATGAAAATCAAGCACATAATATTAACTTGTTAACTGAAAACCTAATAGTAGCACAAACTAATACTGTTTTCACATGACATTTATACTTCAAGCCACCCAAACTAGTCATGTGAAAGAGAGAGATAAGATACTCCCAAGATCATTCTTTTCTTGTGCATTACTTACATTGGTTTCTTGTACATATTGGAAAGCATAAACGATTCCTAGTTTACAGAGTGCAAGGAAAACAGGAACTTGAGCATCTGGGCTAGCATCAGCTGCCATGTCATAGAAGCGTTTTGCAAGATGAATGTCCTGAAACAGATACACATAAATATTCAAAGGACTATTTGTAAAAGAAGAAAGGAGCTAATATGAACCTGTTGATGTCAACTTTAAATAAAAGCAGGTCATTTTATATTACACCAATTATATCTCACAAGAAGTACTGTATTTAAATCAGGGGATGCAATCTCAGCTAGGCCAGTGGACAAATTCTAGTCTAATCAGTACCTTGAAAAATAAATCCACAACCAACCCAATTATAAGAAAAGCCCCCCCTCCACCAATAATAATAATGGCAGAAGTGGACTTGATCCATGACAGCTCACAGTAAAAACATAGCAGTTAGTCTTTAAAGTGCTGCAGTGTTTTTTTGTTTTTGTTTTCTGATATGCCTGAACCACAGACTAACACAGTTACTATGTCATAAAATATAACAGTTAGTCTTCAAAGTGCTACAGCATTTTTGTTTTGTTTATTCTATGATATTTTTCACAGGTCATGCGTGCAGCCCACAGATGACATTAATGCTCATTCCTGACTTAAATGGCAGAATGCAGAAGATACCTATCGCTTTCTAAGATGAACACCTGTGCTGCTGGAAATTTACAATAATAACCAGTTGTGTCAGAAGTTGTGCTTACCTGCTTGATGCCAAGCCCTTTCTCATGCATGTATCCCAGGTTGAACATAGCCTGGGCACTGTGCTGTTGTTCTGTTGCCAGACGGTAGTGAATAAATGCAGTTTCATAATCAATGTCTGTGCCAAAACCATAGAAATGGTAATCTCCGAGCTTCAGTCTAGCAACGGTGTAACCTATCAGTAAAAGAGCAACCTCTATGAAGATATTATAGACTATATCACATCTGCATTTCCTTTTACTTGTATAGCAGAAATAATTTGAATCTTCAGCACACAGTTTCCCATTATGCCAGCAACAGTTGGTGACAGCAATGCTTCCCCACTGTAAAAAATCCTAGGTAAAGGTCGCCCTAGCTTGCAAAGCCAGCCGTTTCCGACTCTAGGGTTTGGTGCTCATCTACGTTTACAGCCAAAGAGCCAGCGCTGTTTGCGTCTGCAGACGTTTCTGTAGATATGTAGCAAGCATGACTAGACACTGGAGTGCATGGAATGCTGTGGCCCTTTTTATCTACTTGCAATTTCTTGCTTTTGAACTGCTAGGTTGGCAAGAGCTGAGACAGAGACGGGAGCTCACTCTGTCATGCAGCACTCAGGTTTCGAACTGCTCGACCTTCCAGTCATTAAGGTCAGCATCTTGACCACTAAGCCACCACAGTCCTAGGGAGGATCAAAACCTGAAACAGAGTGATAGGCAGTGTTTGATTCACTTTAATTATTTCTGGTACCTGCAGCTAGTTTATGCTGGTGCTAAGAATACCAACAGGATTCTGCCCAATGTCTGAGACCTAAATTGCCACACCAAATATCAAAGAGACACTGAAGCAACAGAAGGCACACACTGTTAAGTGTTCACCATTTCAGTACATATTTCTCAGATCTCTCTGCATTTCACTCTAGCTACCGCAGAAGTTTGGGTTGGGGACAGAGACATTTTAAATGGTATGAAACAAGACATGTATCTATCTGTGAAGGATCATGTTTACTGCTGCCATGATCAGCTTCTGAACCTGAACAGAAGCAATGGAGATCCCTCCTCCTGTCACCAGTCCATTACAAAGCCTCGTGGATGCCACTACCTAGAAACTAGGATAATTTCAGCAAAGACTAACCTTGTGAGGCTGCTCGATTCCAGTGCAGTAAGGCTCTGGGATATGTCTCATTCTCTTCTATTATGCTGGCCTCTTCTGTAATTAGAATAAAATTTGATTTAAAATCAAGATACCAGTTTAGATCATGATGGTTGGGAGTTTGCATATAGACAAGTCAGATAATTACACTAGGCTCCAAGATATCAGACAATTCCACACACAACATAGGTGCCGGATTTATGTTTTTCTTTACAAATGTATTTAGTTTATAAATATCCAACAAAACATACAGCTTGAAAAACTAAACTATAAACACATACATTCAAATAATCAAAAAAGTGTTCTCCTCAATGGGACCATTTTCTACACCTTTAAAAGCCCTCATTCATTTCCAAAAGCCACCCTTTCCCCTTTAACGAAACATATTCTATAAATTCTCCCCAATTATCTTTAAAAGTATTGTTCTTCAATAATCCCCTTTCAACTCGAATATAAAATAATTTATAATTAATAGCACTGTCTCAAAACTTTTTGAACTATTAATTTATTTAAAAATCACAGAATTTTCTAGCTATGATTAATCTTGCTGCTATTAACAAATTTGAAATTACTTGACTAATTAAATTGGATCTTATCATATACACTAATACCCCGGATAACGTTATGACTTGATTCCACAAGTCATGACGTTATCCGGTTTTTAGCGTTGTCTGATACATGCATCGAACAACGCTAAAAAAAAAAAGCCCTGACTTCAGGGACAAACCACTTTAAAGGCAGGCAGGGAAAGAAAGAGACCTCCCTACCTTTAAAGCCACACCCTATGCGACTGCAGTAGGATCGGGGAAAGTGCGCCGATGCTGCTGCAGACTTCCCTTTGCTTATCTTTCCTTCTCCGACTGCCAGATGATAGCTGGAGGCTGTTTTTTTTTTAAACTGCAGGGAAGGGGGGGAAAGCGAAAGGAGTTTCCACACTGTTTTTGCTTGCTTTACTTCCTGAATTGAAAAAAAAGGGAAGGGGGAAAATACAGAGCCGTGATTGGTTCTCTAGATCAGCTGATCTAGAGAACCAATCACGGCTCTGTATTTCCCCCCTCTAGATCAGCTGATCTAGAGAACCAATCACAGCTCTGCATTTTCCCCCTTTCCTTTTTTTCCAATTCAGGAAGTAAAGCAAGCAAAAACAGCAGGGAAACTCCTTTCGCTTTCCCCTCTTCCCTCAGTTTAAAAAAAAAACAGCCTCCAGCTATCAGCTGGCAGTCAGAGAAGGAAAGATAAGTAGAGGGAAGTCTGCAGTAGCGTTGGGGGAAAGGCAGGCGGGCGCTGGGGAGGGGGTTGGATTGGGTAGATGTTCTACCCAATCCAACCCCCTCCCCAGCCACAATTGTACCGGATAACGCTAAAAATCGCGTTATCCGATGCAAGATTTTTCCGAAAATCTTGTAACGTTATGCGGTTTTAGCGGTATCCGGTACAATCGTTATCTGGGGTATTACTGTACTGATAAAAGAGCAATTTTAGGACATACCTCTAAATTTAATCTAATTATTTTATTTATCTTCTTCAAATCTATTTGCTAAGATGTCAATACAAGCTCACAACTTTACCACATGTGAAAATAATTACTGAATTCCTGACATCTTCTCAAATTTAATGCTAAGTATTTCTTATTGAATTGATTTAATTTCACTGGTGTAAAATACCATCTCCAAATCTTATTTTATTCTTACTGATGTAGATTTCAAAATCTGTCTATCCCATATTTTCTTCCAATCCTGATTAGTTATTTTAAAATAGGCAAACAGAATAGATTACTGGTTAAGATTCTTCCTCTCTCAAGAGCTATGTCTTCAGTCAGTACACAATTTGGCTCATTCACTGGTCTGCCAATTACTATCAGAATCATGTACCAATAAGGATTTAAATGTGGCCAACAACAAAGCCAAGAAAGTGGCTCCATTTTGGTAATCCAAAGTTTGATCTGGAAGTGAAAGAACTCAGTATACACGCATGTTCTTTGTGTATACTGACAAGACCTCGAGTTAGTGTTGAAAACCTAAAGCACAACTTATAGTGAATGAATTTTCCAGGAAGGCCCATAAAGGAGAAAATCTCCAAGTTCCAGAGTGGGATGTGAGCAAAGCTACATTCTGGGCATTGTGGGAAATAAAAGTACAATACAGTAAAACCTTGCATAAAGATCATCTCGCTTAGAGACTAACTCGCTTAAAGAGCAGAATTTTCTCTGAATGGTCACCTCGCTTAACAACTAAAACCACTAAAAACCTCACTTAACTAAAATGAGGTTCACAATCCTGCCCACAATTGGTCACTTACAATGGTGTTTCAATTAAAGAGCAAACTCACTTAAAGAGAAATCCCATGGAATGGATTATGCTCTTTAAGGGAGGTAGCACTGTACCTTGCTTCCTGGATCAGAAATGTGTTTAAAGGACCTCCACTCTTATGGTAAAATGAGTACCTAGCATGTTGGGGTCAAAACGCTAATTAACTTGTGCACTCAGTGCTATAGGGTGGTATATAAGTGTGATAGCTTTGCTTTGCTTCATTTCTTCACCTAATCTTACTCCCATGACAATATAAAACAACACTTTTGATTTTCTGCCTCCAGTAACATTATACTCCTTTTATAAATATTACTTATTGTACCCTTCATAATTGTATTTCTTTCTAAACTTTCAATTTGCATAACTATTTTTTCAAATTTCAAAAGTGTCCTACACTGTACATTTTTTCTAATCCATTTTTCTATTTGCTCAAATTGTATAAAATTAAACCAAGATTTAATTTTTTAAAATTTTCTTGTTTTTAAATTGTTCTCTTTTCTCCTAATACTTTTTCTAATTCTCTTTTTAAATTTTCCTTTGTTTTTTCCATGATCCATCTTATGTTGGCGATGTGGTCTCTAGTTCCCCTGCCTCTTCTGAACCCTGCCTGCACTTCTGGTAATTCTCTCTCCACATGCTGCTGCAGTCTACCCTGTATTATCTTGAGCATCACCTTGCTAGCGTGTGGGATGAGCGCAATTGTTCGATAATTTGAACATTCCTTGGCATTTCCCTTTTTGGGGATTGGAACATATACTGATCTTTTCCAATCTTGTGGCCATTTTTGTGTTTTCCAAATCTGTTGGCATATAGAATGTAACAATTTGATTCCATCATCTCCTAGGGCTTTGAAAAATTCAACCTGAATACCATCATCTCCACTGGATTTGTTGTTTGCAGTGTTTTCTAGGGCCTTTCTGACTTCACTCTCTAGGATGTCTGGCTCCTGTTCAATGTTCTCATCATTGTGATTATCAGGGGTGTTGAGGTCCTTTCTGTAGAGTTCCTCTGTGTACTCTTTCCATCTTTTCTTAATCTCTTCTGCATCAGCTAACTCCTTGCCTTCTTTGTCCTTTATCATGGTCATTTTTGCTTTAAACATTCCCTTGATTTCTCCAATTTTCTTGAAAAGATCTCTAGTCCTACTTTTTGTGTTATTTTCTTCTATTTCTTTGCACTGTTCATTCAGGTAGTTTTCCTTATCTCTCCTTGCTTTTCTTTGAAATTCTATATTCAAGTGAGTGTATTTTTCCCTTTCTCCTTTCCCTTTTGCATCCCTTCTTTCCTCTGCTATTTTAAGAGCCTCATCGGACAGCCACTTAGCTTTCTTACGCTTCTTTTCTTTTGGTATGGTTTTCTTTGCTGCCTCCTGCATGATGTCCCGCATCTCTGTCCATAATTCTTCTGGCACTCTGTCTATCTGGTCCAAGCCATTGAATCTGTTCCACACCTCCACTGTGTATTCCTTAGGGATGTTGTCTAGGTCATATCTGTCTGGCCTAGTTGTCTTCCCTATTTTCTTGAGTCTAAGCCTGAATTTTGCGATCAATAAGTTGTGATCTGAACCACAATCTGCTCCTGGTCTTGTTTTTGCTGACTGTATGGATGTTTTCCATCTTTGGCTGCAGAGTATGTTATCAATCTGGTTTCAGTGTTGTCCATCTGGTGATGTCGATGTGTAAAGTCTCCTTTTGTGTTGCTGGAAGAGAGTGTTTGCTATGACCAGTGTATTATCTTGGCAGAATTCTATCAGTCTTTGGCCTGTTTCATTCTGTGTTCCAAGACCAAACTTGCCTGTTATTCCAGTAACTTTTTGCTTTCCTACTTTGGCATTCCAGTCTCCTATGATAATGTGTACATCATTTTTTGGTGATATCATCTGCATATCTCAAATTGTTGATGTTTCTCCCAGCAATTTTGAGCCCAAATTGTGATTTCTCCATCCCTGCATTGCGCATTATGTGCTCTGTGTATAAGCTGAATAAGCAGGGTGACAAAATGCAGCCTTGTCTTATTCCTTTTCCTATTCCAAACCACTCTGTCCTTCCGTATTCTGTCCTAACTGTTGCTTCTTGATTCATGTACAGATTTCTTATGAGGTATATAAGGTGCTCTGGTATTCCCATCTCTTTAATTACTTGCCACATTTTGTTGTGGTCCACACAGTCAAAGGCCTTAGTGTTGTCAATGAAACAGAAGTAGAGTTGTTTCTGACATTTCTTTGTTTTTCCCATGATCCAACGTATGTTGGCAATGTGGTCTCTAGTCCCCCTGCCTCTTCGGAACCCTGCCTGAACTTCTGGTAATTCTCTCTCCACATGCTGCTGCAGTCTATCCTGTATTATCTTGAGCATCGCTTGTAGGGAATCTTACTTCATGTCACCTTTACTACTCTGAGAACACTCAACTCCCCTGAAGATAAAGATGCCTTGGGTATGAAAACACAATGACTTATCATTAAACCATGAAAGGCAGCACCAGGAGTTATGCTTACTTTGATCAAGAATGAAGGCAGCATTGCTCTGAGCGACCTCATAGCCTTGTTCTGCCAATAGAAGATACTGAACAACTGCAGAATTAGTATCACCATCTTTATAGCTATTGTAGGCAGCCATTAGTCTCTCCGACCACCGGCCTCGTTCACAGACGTTCTTAAATAACTGCAGAGAGGGAATAACACAGGACACCACATGCACATCCAGGATATACAGTTGAAAGAAAAGTGCCAAGGCACTCATTGAAAAGATTAGGAAACCATGGTGTACATTTATAACAAGATGTCTGCCACATTTTTTGTATGTCTGTTTTTGTTGCTTTTAAGTTACTTCTAGAACTCTTTTTCAATAGTAAATTCTAGAAGAAAGTTCTTAACTTGGTTTCTTTCATGCCATAGAAAGCCTGAGAGACTTCGTATCATACTCACCAAGCAATTATGTTGCCTTCATTGCAGGCATGAATTTCCTTCAAGTATATTTAACTGAGTGCACTAAAATTAATATCCTTTCATTTACTCAAACCATTTGAAAATCTACATATCATTGAGATTAACAAGGTTTTAAACTGGCTTGAGGAAGCAGACTTGATCCACAATGCTCATATTAAAATACAGCAGTTAGTTCTTAAGATGCGCTTTTCTCTTTGTTTTTACTTTTATCCTGTCCAATTTCTGTACAGACTAAAATGGCTGCTGTTCTGTAGGCTTCAAACTGTACATTTTGAGGAACAATCTTAACACATAGCAGTCAGGACTCCATTCAAGAAAGTCCTATGCTGTGTGAGAAAAATGCTACTTGACACTATCTGCTATTATTTTGTTCAGGATTGTTTACGCGCAACCCTAAAAAAGAAATGGGTTCTTACCTCTACCGCAGTGTGACAGGAACGCATTACTCCAGTGCCAGAGGCATGCATTTGCGCCAAGTTATAGAAGGCAAGAATATGGCCTCCTTGAGAAGCCAGGTTAAAGTATTTATATGCCTGTTTATAGTCTCTCTTGACTCCAATGCCATCTATAAATCAAAAAGCGACAGTAGACAATTAGTTAACCAGTTGGAATGACTGAATCAGTATCACTTGGAGAAATACTTAAAACGACTAACAACAGTCTGCTCATTATTATTATTATTATTATTAGTTCAAATTTATATTGCCGCCCACTCACCGTGGCGACTCAGGGCGGCTTACAGAAAATATATTACATTACATTACAATACAATATGTTGGGGTGGGCACAGGGGGAGGGGCAGCAAGGTCCTCATCCTGCCCTGGCTTCTTCTTCCCCTGGCAGTTGGTATAAGCACAGGGGGACGGGTGGCAAGGTCCTCATCCTGCCCTGGCTTATTCTTCCCCTGGCAGTTGGTATAGGCACAGGGGGAGGGGTGGCAAGGTCCTCATCCTGCCCTGGCTTATTCTTCCCCTGGCAGTTGGTCATGCAAGGAAGGTTCTCTCACTCTCTCCTCCTTATTGTAGTCACCCTGGGATTCAGCTCTGGAGGGTCACCTATTTTCTAAAACAGGTATCGAGCGGAGAACCTGTAAGATGAGCAGGAGTAATTGTCCTTTTCCAAGTTATGCTAATGAAATAGATTCTGTCAGTGGAAGAACTTTACTAGATTCTCTCCTCAACTGAACTGCGTTGAAGTCTAATAGAGTAGACTATTGTGCCAGCAACTCAATTCTGGGTATCAGGCAGTGGTTAACTAACCTGACCACCCTGAGGACTAGCGGCTTGGGTGCCAAAGTCCACATGGAAGGGTGATGGCTTCAAGTGGATTCAATCCCAGTTGAATCCATCTTGATGGAAGGAAGCAGTTTCATCAACACTAGCCTGGGGCCAATGAGGACTTTGTATGCCAAAAGGGCCCAGGACCAGAAAGTGACTCGCAGAACTGCATCAGTGGTACAGGTGTCATGCTGCAATGCGGAAAGCAGATGAAAGGCCACTGCATTATATTCTCAGGACAGTCTTCATGGCTGCCGCCATGAGAATAACCAATATTCGGATTCGGATACAGCAGAAAAAAAAGAAGATTCAAGCCTTACATTCATAAGTACATCAGCTCATTTACACAGAGTGAAATAACAGCACTTCTTCCATGTCTAGGCCCAACATGAAACTGCCAAATGAAAACACCTTTTGTTGAGTTCATTCTGCAGTTCCTTTCACTTGACCTAGTGTGAGAGAGATTAGCCAGCAACAAAAGGTTGCCATTACCATGCCTATGTCTTTTTAATTAATTTTTATTAAAATTTCTAATTAAAAATAGATAAAACAAAAAAAATATACAAAATAAATACAAACAAAATAAATGTTTGATATTCTATTGCATCACTAAGTTACATTATAACATAGCATAAACATTTTAATATATTTTAAGACTCATCAATATTCAATGTAATATATAACTCATAATACACACCCAAGTTAAATATACATTGCCCTGGAGGCTGAGGTATATCACACTAATCTTTCACCATTTCCAAAAACTCATTTGATCTGGTACAGTTGTACCTCGCTTAAAGAGCATAATGTGTTCCACAGGATTGCTCTTTAAACGAGTTTGCTCTTTAAGTGAAACACCATTGTAAGTGATCAATTGTGACTTCTGAAGGGGGTGATTGTGAACCCTGATTTATTTGTTAAGCAAGTTTTTGGTTTGTTTTAGTTGTTAAGCAAAGCAAGCATTCAGAGAAAATTCTGCTCTTTAAGTGAGTCACTCTCTAACCGAGGTGCTCTTTACGCAAGGTTTTACTGTATTAGCATAACACCTTCACTTCTAGTCAATGTAGATTCCACAAAAGGTTACAAAATTTTCCAAAATCTATTTTTTATTAATTATACCTTTTTAAAATTCAATTCCCATGTTAACTTGTCATTCAAAGCAAGTTCCCACATTTCGTTGTACCATTCAATTTTTAAAGTCACATCATTTTCCCAATTTCTTGTGATACATTGTATACCTGTTGTCAATATTATAGATAATAACTCTTTTTTATCCTCATCTATATTCATTTTATCCATGTCTGTCAGCAGAGCGGTTCTCAAACCCAATTTAAGCCTCCTCCCCATTAATTCTTGAAGTTTCTTCCTCAATTTCCCCCCAAAAGTCTTTTACCACAATACAATTCCACCACATATGCTCATAAATTCCCAGTGTATTCTTACAATTTCCAACACATTTTATTTTTATTATTATCCATCTGATGCAGCCTAACTGGGGTCAGGTACCATTTCCACAACATTTTATAATTATGTTCCTTTACTCTAACAGACATGGTTCTCATAATCCTTTTCTTTCATTTATTTTTCCAAAATGTTTCCGTAATTTTAACATTCAAATCTTGTTCCCATGCCTATATGTCTTCGGGTGCAATTCAAGGTGCTGGTTATCACTTTTAAAGCCCCTTCATGGTAGCGGACCAGGATACCTCAGGGACCACATCGTCCCTACAACATCAACCAGTCCCACAAGAGCAAACTGAGAGTGCACCCTCCATATACCATCTGTTGGGGAGGTGTGCCTCTCCAGCATGAGGAAAAGGGCCTTCTCAGTCATAGCCCCCACATTATGGAACCTCCTCCCGGTAGAATTACGCCTCCAGGGCCAGTTGCTACTGTTTAAGAGAGAATTGGAAATGTGGTTAGCGGAACAGGTCTGGGGGCTGGGATTGCCAACAAGCTCTCCTTTTTGGCTTGAACGAGGTTCCCCCTCTTGTAATTGGTTTTATTGAAGGGCTTCTAACTGTTTTAATATTGTTTTTAAGTTTTGCTGAGCAGCCAGTGAGGTGTTCACTGGACTGTGTACACCGCCCAGAGTCTACTGATTGGGATAGTTACAGTGTTTCCCAAATACTGGTTTTTGGACTTCAATTCCCAGAAGCCTAAGTCATTTCCCCAAAGCACTGATCAGCCAATATACTGACTTAGGCTTCTGGGAATTGAAGTCCACTAGTGGGCTGTGTACCCCTTGTTGGGAACCACTGACAGTATATAAATATAAATAAATAAATAAATAGGGTATGTCTGATTGTGGTTCAAAAATACCACAATCTTCGAGGAGGCTCTTTCTGTGATAAAAGTGCATTGAAGACCAGCCTATTCAGTTTTATGGAAAGCTACATTTGATTCTGAAGATTGTGTCTTCTTAATCTGTCATCTGGATAGTAATATATAATCTTGTCTCTCATTTCATACGTTAAAATGACACAGCCACATGTATGCCAACTTCAACTACACATTTTAATACTCTCAGGTGTTTACTAGATTTTCATGTGTACACATGGTGAAGCATAAACTGCATATGCATCAGGGTTGCACAGACTGAATTTCTCCAGTCAGAGAATATCTGTCCTGTATCTCAGCAGACTTATTTTAGTTGATCATTCTTTGATTTTCCTACTTTGCTTCAAAGTCTATTAAGTGACTTCAAATGGTCCAGCCAGAATCTTGTCTTGGTGGGAGATACTCTTCAGCATTTATGCTGTTTTTGCTCTCCATAGATTTAGCCCTAGTCCCTTCTGGACAACTATTCCACTGTGAAAGCAACCTGTTCCAACATATGTATATGGTTATGCTTCAGTTGTGTTGCTCTTGGCTTCCTGTTTTACAAGTTGGAGTTCACCCTTATTCATAGTCTTATACTTGCCTAAGAACATGATGGACAGTTCCTACTAGAATATCAAACAGCGGCTGGTGCAATAGACCATGTGCAAGCAATATAAGTTGTACAGGTTTCTGTCTCAAATGCTTGATGAGTAATCATCTGTTGTTTGGCTTATACTTCATGAAGATCATAGTTACAAGGCAAATGTTTTCTGCTAAGAAGGTGGGGAGGACCCCAAATACTGAACAAGTCTCCCACTGGACATTGATTCCCACAGCTTGCCCCTGGCTATGATACTAGACATCTGGTTGAAACTACTTACTGTAATACATGGAACCTAGCTGAAGCTGTCCATCCACCCATCCTTGTTCTGCTGCTTTCTGGAAATATTTGAGTGCCAGCTCATAATTCTGCAAAAATACATAAGAGGCTGTCAAACAAAATTATTATAATTTAACATCATAATGAAAGGCTCACAGTCACTTTCATGGCCAACCCAAAATAGTTTTGCAACACCATACAAATAGAATATGATATGAGGAATACTCAAGCTTTCTTCTACTAGAATTTCTGAGAACAAGCTCACAATTATTCAGATCCAGTCACAAAATGTTTGTGCAGGAGAGGGGTCATTCACTAACTTGCAGATGGAAGAACAGATATGCCAAGACAACTGTTAATTACCACATAAGCATTTTATATTGATATCTTAAAACCCCTTTGGAAACTAAAATACTAAATTATTTTCCATGGCAGTTTATTTGTGGTAGCAAATTCTCCAGTCCAACTGTCCTGAAATTAAATGTATGAATTGGCTCCAGAGGCATCTTGACTCATACTCATTTCAGTTGGGATTTGCTGGTTTAGTCTCTAAGGCAAGGTTTCCCAACTTGGGCCCCCAGATGTTCTTGGACTTCCAATTCCCAGTAGCCCTGATTAGCAGGTGTGCTGACTTGGGCTTCTGGTAACTGAAGTCCAAGAACACCTGGGAACCCAAGGTTAATAAACCCTGCTCTAAGGCAGTGGTCAGCAAACTTGGCTCTCCAGGTGCTTTTGGACTTCAATTCCCAGAAGCTCAAGTCAGTACACCTGTTGATCAGGGCTTCTGGGAACTGAAGTTCAAGAACATCTGGAGAGGCAAGTTTGCTGACCCCTGCTCTAAGGGAATAGGTTTATTTATTTGTCCCTACCTCTTTTTTTAAGTGTTCCCACCCAAATCCTTCAATTCCTCCATCTTAACTGGTAACATGCATCTTACCATTCTCTGCTGCTCTTAGACTTACTTAAAAATAGTTTACCTCTCTTATCTCCTTCATTGCAGGCAGACTTACCACGGGAACACCTCTTCCATACAGGTAAGCCATTCCTAAACCACTCTGTCCTACTGGATTCCCCTAAAACACAAAGAGGTATCACACAAAAATGTAAGGTTTGACTTACAAGTCATGACAAGCAGTAAAGAAGCTGCAAACATTTTAACAGAATGCAGTAACAGTATAAAATGCAATGTTACTGCTCTATTATTTTTGATAGCTGAAAAATCTCTACAGACAAATGACTTGCTTCTCACATGGTGGCCAATTCTATATTATTAAATGGAAAAGTGCAGGAAAAAAAGTAGTGAATAAGCTAGTTTACCACCCAACATATACTTCTTCATATGCTCTACTTCATATGCTCTACTGACTGTATATAAAATTCTCTCAATTTGGAGTCTTAAAATTTCTTTTCCATAAAACTGTACCATATCAGCAGCTTTCTTGAAGTATTGAAGAGCTGTCTCATTGTTCTGAGGTACAATATCACTTCCTTCTGAATACATCTGGACAAACAAAATGCAACATTGGGTTATTTAAGGGGAAAATATAAGCTGAAAGAGAGAAAGGCAGGGCAAGGTATATTCAAAGAAGAGTTAGCAAAATTTTCTATGTGTAACAAGTCCCTATTTAGCACAATACCTTGTTCACAGAATACACAAACACTTCTTTTAGTGCTGTCATGTTTTTAAAAATCAACTGACTAAAAACTTTAGATACTGAACACATGGAAATATGGGTAAAACAATAATGTTGAAGGGGGAAATGTATTTTACTTCAGATAATGAATATGGGCATCATGGTAGATGTCTTGAGAGCATTTGTATTTTGAGAAGGAGAATGTGGGGGATTAGAAATGAAAATCTTATTAACACATTTCCTAAATGACCCTCTTGCTTTTGAAAACATCTTTCAAGTTACCCATTGTTCATAGAAAACAGGATTAAAATCTAATCAAAGTCTAGCACAATCTAAAGTCTGTTATCTGAAATCCTGTTGTGCAACACATACCTGCAAGAGTGTGGATTTCACAAGCAGGGGTAAACTTTGGTGATTAAAAGCTTCCTACCTCTGCCCAGCAGCTTTTTTGACTCTTGTATAGGTGACGTGGAAAGATTTTTGTTAGGTCTGTGAACTAGTAATGTCAACTGGCTTTTGGTAACTGAAGATTACCTCCTGTCCCAGAGTTGTTGGCTACAACTCAACCACAGTTGTAATTAGGATTTCAGACATTAAGCCATTAGCTACATATGTAGAGTCTGCACCTAATGAGGGAAGCCCACTAGCTGTACTCCTTTGTCATTGCTTTCAAAGAGGGAAGGCTGCTGTATATATGTTCTCTCCCATGCCACACTGACCTATATGGGCAAATTACATGGACTGGTGGAATCCACATGCTTAGCTTGTAAATAAACAGGCCTTTTACTACTCTTGCTGACGAGGGCTTCTGGGAATTGAAGTCTAAGAACAACTAGGGACCAAAGGTTGAGAAAACCTAGTATAGATGTATTAGTAAAAGAGCATCTGTATTTCTGCTTGATGTAATAGAGAACAGCTTCATAGGTAAAGGTCACCCTTGCTCGAGAGCCAGTCATATCCAACTCTAGGGTTCAGTGCCCATCTGTTTAGAGCCCCAAAGAGCCAGTGATGTCAGCATCTGGAGATGTTTCCGTTGACAAGTGGCAGGCATGAGTAAACACTGGAGCACATGGAACACTGTTTACCTTCCCACTGAAGTGGTACCTATTTATCTACTTGCAATTTCTTGCTTTTGAACTGCTAGGTTGGCAGCAGCTAGGACAGAGATGGACACTCATTTCATCATGCAGCACTCAGGTCTTGAACTGCTGACCTGCCGACCTTCCAGTAGTCAAGTTCAGCATCTTAACTACTAAGTCACCACAGTACCTCACAACTTTATAGGACCATCCTATTTCCAAACACTCTCATCCCAGTGCAAGCTTGCCTTACCTTCCCAAGAAATGCCATTGCATGGGAATTACCAGCACCAGCTGCTTGACTGAAGTATTCAAAAGCTCTCTACAAAGGTGAAGATATAGAAAAAATGATCAGTTATCCAAAAAGAGGATTTGCTTGTTATTTCTTTCATGTTTGTAACTAAATCATGAAAAATACACAAGAGCAGAAACACTTCTCTCACTGAACACATGTCCTGGCTTTCTGCCAAGAAAATAATGGGAACATTTATATAAAAACAATAATAAACAAAATAAATTAATTAGCCTACATTCACACTGAGAAACAAACTTTCACTGGGTGAACATTGGTTTTTTCTGACCCTATGAGAATTCAAATGTACTGATGTTAACAACACCTTCATGATAAAGAATTCTACTTTTATACATCTTATACTTCTTGAATTCAATGAGAATTCTAATTTTTTTCTGAATACTGTCAATCTCAGTATCTCAGTTCTTTTTCTCAATTATCATGGTTAGCTAAAAGCTATTCTGAGACTTTTCTGTTGCAATACATTATATTAGTTGGAACAAAAAGGTACTCCGTTGGTATTTCCTGTCTCAAATCTATCCTATGTCTGAAATCTTCAATCTTGGTTATTTGACAATTCTGACAATCAGCTTTGCTTACTTAGCGGTTTATGTTTTCAAATAACTAATGTGCACCAGATTCCAATTTCAGAAAAGCATAATAGCTGAAATGTTTGTTATGCATTAACTGGAACCTGGTTCATTTTATTTTAATTATTCTAACCTCAAGGTTAGGATTAAATTCTTCATGGTCTATTCAAAACTAATCCTAGGATAGATATTGGTGTGCTAAATTCTAGTTTCATCTCCTATACTTTATCTGCACTGGTCTTTCCTTTTCCTGAAAGAAGCAAATGGTGCTACAAAAACAGCAAGCAATGGATACCTGATGATTTTGCTCTACTCCTCTTCCTCCGTGCAGATGCAACTGTCCAAGTCCAACCTGGAAGATTAATTGAAACATATTTTTCTACAAAGCTAACTCAATCCACCTTGTTTCTGGTACTACTCAGAAGAAAGAGAGCGAGAGCGACAGGCAGACATTTGGTTTAGTTTGTGAAGGTAGGAAGCCCGAGTGAATTCTGCACCATGAACTTGTGTTTTAAAAAGCAGAACAATCACACTTATATACCACCCCATAGCACTTAGTGCACTCGCTGGGTGGTTCACAAATTAACATTAACATTTTGCCCCCAACATGCTGGGTACTCATTTTACCAATATCAGAAAAAGGGAAGGCTGAGTCAACCTTGATACCTGGTCAGGACTGAACTTATAACCTTTTGGTTGCAGTACAGAAGTTAAACCCATACGCCACCAGTGCTCCAAAAAACTGGAACAGACTACAGCCAGTTATCTCTGTTCCTCTGCCCGACTGGGCCATTTATGATCATTCACAAAATGTCCTCCCGAGTACTCTTACACCTCAACCAAAACTATCCAGGTACTATTTTGCAATTTTACCCATTACCCTACTTCCCTCGTGTTCATAATGACATATACATTGTAACCTTCTTGACCTTTATTGTTACATACTTTCAAGCTGCTCCTGATTTATGGCAAACTTATAAATTAGTGACCTTTTTGACATCCCTTCTCAGGTTATGCAACTCAAAAGGCTGTGATTTATTTTATTGAGTAAACCCTTCTTCAGTTATTGGTTTTCTTTTCTCCTGATGTTTTCCACTTTCCTGGTGTTACTGTCTTTTCCTGTGAGTCTTCTCATGATATGTCCAAAGTACAACATCCTCAGTTCAGTTATTTTAACTTCTAATATGACAGATCAAACTTAGTTTGATCTAGCACCCATTGATTTGACTTTAGGGCTGTAAAGCTCTCCTCCAACATCACAAATTGATTTCTTTCCTGCCAGCTTCCCAATGGTTAGTGCTACACAACTGCATTATAATTTTCAAAGCAACTTCCACCTACGTTTGGCTCATACCTGTGCTTGAACATCTCCTTTTTCAGCTAGAAACTGGTAATACTGTATCAAATCTTCTTCTAGCATCCCACTCGCCATCCCTGGGTTTTCTACTTCATCTGGTAGACGAATTCTTTGTACTACCGTGCCACCTGTTAGAGAAATGTCACTAGCCACTAAAAACAAAACAAAACACAGTATAAACATTAGCAGTTTACTCATATATAACTGCCAAAAATAAACAGCCTAATGCTTCTGAAAGGAACTACCGGAGCCCATTTAAGTGTTTTGCACAATACACAGCAGCACACTTGCCACTAACTGTATAATAAAAACAAAGCTGCAGTCAATCAGTGTATATTAACTGCTCTATCTGAATCTTACATCATTTTATATTCTAATACTGTAACTTACAAAAACAATTGCATAGCTCGAAGCCTCCACAATGGCCCTGCTTCTGAGACTGGAATGCCACAATAGAAAACTGAGGTGGGGGTGACTAGACTTTGGGAGTCTTCGTAATTACTTAGAAATGTCCAGGTTTTTATAAAAACATGAAAAAATTATTCCACTTCTCTTGAAGAAGTTAATAACACCTCCCACCAATCTGCAGATGAGTTTGTGAGACTGGCAAAATGCCAAGTTATTTTCTCTAATTTATTTGGAGAATTTGACAGGGATAATACAGACTTCTTTTAAAAAATCTATCAAGTTTATATTGCAATTTTACTCCAGATAGATCACAAAGATATGTTAAAATCTCAAAAATAAAAATAATTCAGACATTTAAGACACCATCAACAGCAACCTAACATAAACACTAAAGGCTTGTTTGAATACAATTTCTTGTAAGAAATATTGTATGCATTTAATACTGTTTGTTCATTTGTCACAGCTACCAGATGACTAACTCAGTTTAAGGATGTTCAACAACAATCCTATACCCTCTTCTTAGTGAATTTAGAAAGATCATCCTTAAACACACACACACACACACACACACCATGGTTTGCTACCAGGCGGTAATGAGTAAGTGCAGATTCACAGCTCTGAAGGACTCCTATCCCAGCCCAATACCGGTAGCCCTGGAAAGAGATAATGTGTTATTACAATTTACACTGAGACAAAATATTAAAAATGAAAGATGTGCCATGATTTGGTAATTGTATATTCTTGCTGTTTCGTAAATGAAACTATTCAATGTTAATGCTGAAAAGGCAAAAATATACAATCATATTTAAATTCTTAGGTTCAATTTGTCTTTTAAAGATCAGAAAATGGTTACAGTTCAAACAAAGGCTGTTAATTCAAACTTTGTTTCCCATGAACAAAAGGATATTTCTATTTACAGAAAGCATTTTAATTTGGTGAGGAATCTGGTTGGCAGAAGAGAAGCTGTTTTTCTATCTTCCCTTTCCCTCTGTCATTGTCTCCAGTCCACTGCAATTGTTACCTGATGCATGTTTTCAGAGGTTGAAAAAGGATGCAGAGATAAGAGTCCCTTCAGTTGTCAGGAGGCAAGCCCATCATTTTAAATAGAAGAGAATTTCTTCAAACAATATCACAGAGAAAATGGGCCAGAGACACAGTTGTTGTTGTTGTTGTTGTTTCAATTTCTATACCGCCCTACTCGGTAGGACCGACTCAGAGCGGTTCACAACACATATAAAATTACAAGTTCATAAACAAACTAGACCAGTGATGGCGAACCTTGGCATTCCAGATGTTCTTGGACTTCCAATTCCCAGAAGCCCAAGCCCCCATAAATCCACATGAATGGGTTTACTGCGATTCATTTGGCTCTCGTCATTCCCGGAAGCATGAGCGTGTTTTACTTCCGCTTCCGGGAACGACGAGGGCAGTGCAGGGTGGATGAATCGCAGTAGACCCATTCGTGTGGATTCACAGGGGCTTTGGCTTCTGGGAATTGAAGTCCAAGAACATCTGGAAGTGCCAAGGTTCGCAATCACAGAACTAGGCTGTGCCAAGAGAAGTAAATGTTGCCTGCACCATATGCACAGACTATGTTAATGACTCCTTTAAACTGTCAGCACTAAGTTAGGAACAACTGCACTGTTGTTACATCTGAATCTGAGCTAAGTCTAGGAGGATTTGATTTTTTAAAGTGACAGAAATAAGGATAATCAAGTTTTTTTTTTATTTCATTTGTACCCCACCCTCCTCCGAAGACTCAGGGCGGCTCTACAACTAAAAACAATTAAAACACATGCATAAAAATTAAAATTCAAGTTAAAAACACAGAGGTGGAATATTTAAAAGAGCCAGGAGACTGAGTTGGCCGAGTTGTTCCACAAACCAGAGGTGTAAATGTTTCTATTAAAAAATTACTTTATTTAAAAAGTATAATTCTACATATAATTTCTCAGAAGTAAGCTCCACTGGTGGCATGTACGAGGAATTAAATGAGCACAGTCTAAGAGCCATAAAAATAACACTGATATTTCAAAATAAAATTTCAGTAGCTCTAGGTAATATATTGTTATTTTATGAAAATTATACTTTACCAAAATCATGTGTGCAATAAGATTCCCTCCAAGAGCTCCAAACGTATAATAAACTAGCGCCTACAGCAGAAAAATACAGCTTGTTAATTATACAATTTTCACTGACATGAGATGCAGAAAAACACAGGTGGGCAAATCTGTAAAAAAATTCCTACCTTAGCCTGGCTGGAATCAACACCAAGGCCAGAGGCATAGAGAAATCCAAGAGCCTGAAATGAAAACAGCTAAGTTCACATGTGTAAATTTGAGGACATGTTTAATTACAATCAGGTACTGTGGTGGCTCAAGTGGTTAAGACGCTGAACTCACTGACTGGAAGGTCGGAGTTCGATTCCCAGGTACTGCATGATGGGGTGAGCTCCCGTCTCTGTCCCAGCTGCTGCCAACCTAGCAGTTCAAAGGCAAGAAATTGCAAGTACTGTGGATAAATAGGGACCACTTCAGTGGGACGGTAAACAACGTTCCATGCACTCTGGTGCATGGAAACACCTGCAAATGCAGACAGTGTTGGCTCTTTGGCAATAGAGATGAACACTGAGCCTTAGTGACGGATATGACTGGCTTTCGAGCAAGGGTGACCATTACCTTTACTTAATTACAATCGTAATCTAATAAGGTTGCTGTGTCTCTAAGCAATCTTCTGAAAGGGATAGCTTCCTTTATTTAAAAGCGGACTATGAAATTTAAATGCTGGAAAATCAAGTGGTCAAGCTCATTCAGATAGCTTTGGCAGCTAGAAAAGTTCCATTCAGAAAGTTTTACTCTACAAGACTGACAGAAATGATGAAGACAGGTAGGACTTAAAATTCCCTCTCTTTCCACATTTAGCTTACTGTGTGTTAGAATGCCTGAACAGGACTTGTACACAAGGTCTGTGTACATGTGTACACAGACACAATTAGAAACACATTTTGAATTCAAAATGTGCAGAGATGTTTGGGAATAGTGAGTTGGTACTTCACCTTAGTTATAAAAAACTCATTCCACCACAACCATTTAGGCACAATACAAGATCTGCATGTATAGCAGAAACGTATTATGAGCTTTATTATAGATTTTCACAACAACATAAATCTCCAAAAGCAAAAGGACAAGAAGTTTTGTCCATTTTACCTAAATAGCAGGAAAAGCTAATGATAACTATTCTATAGCTGGACACTGCATGATTAGCCAACTGTACAGTTAAGGAGGATGAAAATGATGTGATTATTTGTTATACTATAAATAGACTTGTTTTTGTAATATTTTAAAATCTGTATGCTACACAAGAGGCAAATAAGCTACACTTGTACAAAAGAAAAAACCCTAAAGTTTGTATAGAGAGCAAAAAAACTATTTTAAACACTCTGTTAATCTTCCATGTTAAGAGATTTAAAATGCAACAAAAAACTCATTTGCACTGAAAAATTAAATTGTATTAAATTGGAAAGTGATAATTTAGATATATACTTCTACAACATTTCAACAAATTTATTCTTCAATTTTTGAAAGGAATGTTAATTGAAGCCAGTTTCATATTCTTCATAAACATTAAGAACATATGATTTTCAAAGGATAATGTAGTGGTATCTGAGACTCTTCAACTTGCTTGGCTAACGCAAGCAATTGCTTCTACTATCCAAGAACTATCCAGCACAATCTGCCAGACACTCAGCATGTGGACAATATCAAAACTAGAAGTCAAGCCTCATGTGCGGGCAGATCATGATGCAAATGGAGGTAAGCCTTAGACTGCAGGCAGCACATGGCCTTATGCCAGCACACTGCACATGCATGAGGGTTGGCCTTCTAATTAAAAAAAATGGTGATGTGCACAGATGGCTGCCAATAAACTGGACCCATAGGCAGGCAACTATGGCTAGAGGTTTTTAGACTACATTGCTCATCAACTTGGCCAATGGGAAGGGATTCCGGTGAATGTAGTCCAAAATGATCTAGATTTGCCCACTCAGATTGAAGTTATACAGTGCAACCACAACAATACAAATTCACATACTATGAGCAAAAAGGAGTACATTGAGATATACATACTGTCTGTCCTTTAGGAGAACCTTCTTCAGTCAGTTTCTCAAAGAGCTCTTTGGCTGAATGAACGTTTTGCTTCAGATAATCCCCAAATAGCATAGCATAAGACACCTTTTCCATCGCCTTTGTGTGATTCATGTCAGCTGCTCTCAGGAGGTACTGATAGGCTCTTAAAGAAAAGGGGGAAATGTATGTATTCACTCAAGTATTATTTTGAGTAAACAAAAAATGTTTTTCCAACAAAAGTAAAATATGTCCTTGATATTATGAAAAATCTTAAGTGTTTAGCTCTACACATTTCAAGCAAAATGGGAAGGAGAAATGTAGACCATAACTTTCTGTGGCTATAGAGCTCCATATTATCTTTGTTTGTAGCTACACAAGCCACAGATTTCTCCATTCAATGCAACAGGGTTTTAGCATGCACAAGAGAACAGTACTGTAGTTACAAATGTCATCCAAAAAAACCCAACAACTCCCAAATGTATGTGTGTATCCCACTCATGCATGTAGGAGGAAAGAACTGGGAGTGCAATTGAACAGTGCAGTGACAGTAAAAACAAAGAGGATTCTGCCTAATGTCCGTCCCTCATATCGGGAAAGTTTGGTAATGATAACCAAATGCCTTAAGTACTGAATTCTGACAAACAATATTTTCCTTGACTATATTTGGGGTTATAGTTATCATTTATGGGACTGTGGTGGTTTAGTGTTTAAGATGCTGAACTTTACGACTGGAAGGTCGGCAGGTCAACAGTTTGAGATCTGAGTACTGCATGATGGAGTGAGCTCCTCTCTGTCCCAGCTCTTGCCAACCTAGCAGTTCAAAAGCAAGAAACTGCAAGTAGATAAATAGGGACCACTTTGGTGGGAAGGTAAACAGCACTCCATGCACTCCAGTGTCTAGTCATGCCTGCCTCATGTTCACAGAAACGTCTGCAAATACAGACAACACTGGCTCTTTGGCTGTAAAAGGAGATGAGCACCGAAACCTAGAGTTGGATATGACTGGCTTTTGAACAAGGGCGACCTTTACTTTATCATTTATTCGATAAACAGCCCCTACATATTAGGACTCTAAATCTGTTGTTTTCAGTTTAGTGGGTGTAATTATTAATACTGCAGGTAATAGCCTTTTATTCCACGAAACGTTGATAGAATATTTGACAGATGGTACCAACTCACTCTTTCTTTTGGGCTTTTTTATTGCTTTCATTAAGGATTTTCATCCCAGTTTGATAAATATCCTCTGCTTCTTGCATCTGCCTTCTCTTATTAGACTGTTCTTCAGCTAATAAAATAAGAAGAAATATAATTAATATTTCAAAGACTAAGACACTGTTTGCTTTGCTCTCAGATCAAGTATTTTTGTTGTTCCAGGATGTCACAAAACCACACATTTCATATTGCTTTATCAAACTGTTGTGCCTTGTATGTCATCATTTGTAACAAACAAAAGTTAAGAAACAAACAAAACAGCCAAAAACGGTGAAAATTATGTGGCTTAGAATTTGGTGGCTAAAACTCAATGTTTGATGCTCTACACACATATATATTTGCTCAACAAAGTAACAATGATTGTCAGTATAATAACTAAGGTGTGAATGCTGGGAAGGTTGAAGCTATCCTCTTTACGGGACTGAATAGATTAAATAGAAAATATAGCATTTTGAGTCTGTTCTGTGAGGGTGGCACTTTTAGAATTTAACAGGGCATCTTTAGCATTGTTTAAGACCAAACTTCTTACCACTTTCAATTCCAAGATGCCCACTTGGTATCTGAATTGCATGCAGTCCAGGGATAGAATGTCTCAGGACACCTTCCATACTTACTTTCACAGAACCCCCACTTCTGATCACTTTTATAATCATAGGTTGTTGCACACCAGAGTCTGCCATCTTCCCTTCCATCTATAGTGCATTCAGAGTATTCCTTCTCCAGAAAAAGAAAGGGGAAGTGGCATGGCTCGCCATCTGCAGTTCCTCCAATAGCTGTCAAAACTTAAAAAGACCAAATAGAATTAAATACAAATAAACAGGTAAAGGTTGCCATTGCTTGAGAGGCAGTTGTATCAGACTCTAGGGTTCAGTGCTCATCTCTGTTTATAGCAAAGAGTCAGAGCTGTCTGTGTCTGCAGAGCTTTCTGTGGACAAGTGGCAGGCATGACTAAACACCAGAGTGCATGAAATGGTCCCTATTTATCTACTTGTAACTTCTTGCTTTTGAACTGCTAGGTTGGCAGGAGCTGGGGCAGAGATGGGAGTTATTCCATTGTGCAGCACTCAGGTCTGAAACTGCTGACCTGCCAGTCATCAAGTGCAGCATCTTAACCACTAAGTCACCACAGTCCCTCTAAAAATAAACAACCCCCAGCAAGACCCAGGATTTAATGTATGTTGAAAACCTGTCTATCATTACTAAAAATTTGCTTTTTCCATACATCTACATGAAAAAGAACCTGTAGAAATAATCCTTTTCCTTCTGAAACTGATATGCAAATTCTACTATACAAAAAAGGATAACATGCAAATCTCCAGAAATTTAAATAATTCACTTAACTGTTATGATCAGCCTGACCACTTGGCAGGTAACAAATCATAACCTTGTCAAAAGATTAATTATGTTCAAAGTTCTTTATATCACATTTAGTTTCTATTGCATAGTGAACCAGTGCACACTTCTGAGCACACATTCATTTGTGCGCGCAAGCACACAGTGCACATATCTGCAATTATTAATATTAATTTGTGATGTCACTTTAATATCCAGAACTGCATAAACATTGTAGGCTAATATTCTCTGATACAGCTACGTTTTCCACCTAGCCTTTGCTGAAATGTGACGATACAGATAATTAATCCCATCTCTACTTTAATTTATCAGGTATTTTTTTCTGGAAAGGATTCAAGTTAGGATTTCCTGAGAAGGAACCAGCCTATTGCTACAATCTGTATTCAGATGCAAGGCTAAAAGTTACATAAAGCCAGTAATTAGTTGATGTCACATTTAGAGAGGCATGAAAATCAAGCTGTACCTGATGTACCTATGGGATCATGTGTATATAAATGAAAAGGACTTCTCTCTTTGGGTATTATAGGTAGATATATTAGGCTTCTTAATGGTTTAGAGGAGGAGGCTCCAAAAATTTCTCCAACATGGTGATTGGCTTTGGAAAAGGATGCAGAGGGGATGGGACCGAGCCAGAGGCTGCTCGGAGCAGCAGGGACAAAGTGTGATCACCACTGCCGCTGACGTCAACACTGAGTTAATTCCTGGGTTGCCAGATAAAAGAATCTGCCAAGAGATATTGTGATCTATTTCGCCAGAAGAACTACTCGGAATGAATTAATACAAGTCTGTTTTAATCAAAAGCTTCAAATATTGGGTCAAGAGGTAATGGTGATGAAAGAAATCCCACCTAAAATGCTGAGGCAGAGAAAGGAATATGTTTTTTTTTAACGGATGAGCTTAAAAAACGTGAATGCCAATATAGATGGGATGTGCCAGCCGGCCTGGTGGTGATGTTTTCTGGAAGAAGATACCACTTGAATACAGTTGTTAAGGCAAAAGAATTTTATGTCAATGTTCTACAAGCAGGTGACTTGGGGAAGGATAGTCATGGAGTACAATCATCCGAGACGGAGGGGGCAACCTCGCCGATGGAGGAACCGAAGGATCAAAGAGTTACACGTCCAGTGGCGAAAAAGAGAGAGCAGCAAGAGCAGCAACCACAGCAGGTTGATCAACAACTCCAGACAAGCCAACAACAAGAGCAGCAAGTGCAACAGATACAGCAGTACTCCCAGATACCCCAATGTACAGAAGCTGTGGGAGGAGCCAGACCTAAGATAAAATTTTTAGGTTTTCAGGAAGTGCTCCAGAAGCTTCAGGGCAAAACTGATGGTAATTAAATTTTTGACGTGGAATGTAAATGGACTCAATACACCTCAGAAGGGATAAAAATGACTGATCAGAAGTATCTGGTTAACTCTAAATTGGGATCTTGCTTTGTGGCTTCAGCGACGGAGAAGAAAAATGGTTTAGCGATTTAAGGATTGCGCAATTGGATTATAAATGATGTATTTTTCTGGGGGACTGGAATGGGGTTATAGATGGACGAAATGACAAACGGGGACTGACAAATACTTCATCAAGTCGTGCTCAACTTCCTTTGTCTTTTTTTGAGTTGGAACTAGTTGACATATGGCGGGTTCAGAATGAGGGAGAAAAAGATTTTACTTTCTTCTCGGACAGACACCAGTCTTTCTCCCAGATTGACTTTATTTTAATTACTAATGATTTGTTTTCTAGGGTAAAGAGAGTAAAGATTTGTCCCAGGATCATATTTGGTGGATGTGTAAGAAGGTTAAAGTATTTTGGATAAAAATATGGTGGATAATGCAGAAAAAGATTTTTAAGAGGCAAATTAAATTTACACCACAGTTATTTCTATTGGGGATTATTTCTGAATCCACAGTTGTGGAAACAAAATTGTTATTGAACTTAATAACTGCAGCGAGGTTACTGATCGCCCAGTATTGGGGAAAGGAATAATTGTGTACAGTGGAGGAATGGGTACTTAAAGTATCAAATCTGGCAGAGATGGCAAAAGTCTCTGCATATTTGAAAGATCAGACAATTGATAAATATTTGTTAGAATGGGATGCTGGATTGATTTTATACAGGATAGATATAAAACAGATAAGATCCAGTTAGCTTATGAGTATTAAGAATATTTGAATGATTTGATTGGTATAATGCTTCTTAGATGTTAATGGGATTTGGTATGGATTATACCTTGTGTCCAGTTCTGGGAAGTCGGGGGGAGGGGTAACGGGAGGAGGGTGGGGGAGGGAGGGGCTGTGGGGGGGAATAGAAAATGTATACTCCTTGTAAAACTCTTTAAATAAAAAAAAACCTGTCAGAAGCGGGAGCAGCCTGCCTCCGGCAGCTGCGTATTGGGGGTGGGACCGGCTCACCAAAAAAAAAAAAAAAAAAAGGTTGGGCACCACTGCAATACAGAGATAAAGATAAAGCTCAAGGCGATACTGGCTGTACAGATCCATGCATATTACATTCCAAAGCCTCTCTTCACTACATCTGGTGGAAATGAGAATTTGACACACACACTTTTGAAATACAGTTAAGCTAGATCAGAGACAGTAAGGATTCACCTGGATTCTGTTCTTCTACTTCTGCTAAGTCCTTATTTAGTGGATCTGACAGTTCTAGAGAATCAAATTCCTTCACAGTTATTTCCTTTTCCTCATCTTGGCTCCTGAAGCTCTGTCCATCTTCAGTATGAGTTTCTGGTTCCTCAGAGTCAATGAAGATCTGACCTGCTACCACCTGGGTTCCTGATGACTGGTCCTTCACCTGTCCATCAGAAGGCAATGTTGTCTACAGAATAAATTGCAGGGGAAAATTAAGCAGATTAAGTTGTTAATCACTTTTCACATGCACAGAACTTTTTAAACACAATAGATAGCAAAATCTGAGAATTCATTTGAGAACAGAACCATGCAGATATACAACTGGAAAGTAAGAAAAGCATTTATATGTGAATGATTTCTTTTTTGAAAGGGTGCCCAAAAGTTATTTTGTTCCTGCCTCTCCAGTAGCTAACCATTCAATTTAAAAAGCAAGGAAGTGTGTTCTTTGCTTACTGTGGCTCATTCCTCTCTATGTTCATCTACTCCATGGGTGCCCAAACTATGGCCTGGGGGCCGGATGCGGCCCCCAATGCCAATTCATCTGGTCCACAAAGCACTCATTGCTCCTGGAAGCAGAAGTAAAATGTGCCCGTATGAGCCATACAGGCGGGTTTTACTTCCGCTTCCAGGAGCAACAAGGACTTCGCGGGCCAGATGAATTGGCATTGGGAGCAGCATTCGGCCCCCAGGCCATAGTGACTGGTTCCCTAAACCACATGACCGGCCCGCAGCCTGAAAAATTGGGCACCCCTGATCTACTCTAACCTACTCTAAGCTGAATTTAAGTTTTTCCACCATGTTGAGGTATCCAAATAATGTTAACTAGAACCCAAGATGAACTATACAAATAAAGACGTTCAGCTCACCATTCAAGTCCTCTCCACCAGGAATTGTGGCATTCCTATAAATGTTAATGGTACTGGTGGCAAAATTTATATAAATAGTGAAGGAAATGAAAAGTTTATTTTTCCTTATTTGTGAAAAGCGGATCACACAAGGACACTATGCTCACCTTTGATTCCAAGGACTCCTCCTGAGCTCCTTCATCTGGAAAATTAAAGGATTTTTTTTTAAAAAAAGAGACTGTTGATAAAAATGAATAATCTATGAGAATTCACAAATTATAATTGATGACTCATTACATGGACAGCAAAAATAAAACAGAGAAACAAAGGGAGCCCTGTTGTCCTTCTACAACACAAATGCACAAGAAATGCTATCATTTTTAGACCACTTTTTAAAAAATTGAACAATCAGAAAGCTTTGATGGGTCAGGTCCACTTCCTCAGGCCATGCATGAATATTTTGTGACTGTGTAGAAAAATTATAAATGAGACTCCCCAAAATTAATGGTAGAGGTCTGTGAGGAATGCTTTTAAAGATAAGTTAAAACGTTGACTGTAAAAGCTGGGGTCAACATTTTGTCACATGATCTTACTTGCTGTTGCCGATATCTCCTGAAATATGAAGTTCAACCTTCTTGTATAGCAGATAACTCAGGAGAGAGCACAATAGGCATCACCAACAACCCAAATATCAAACTCAACCTGTAGATTGCAGTATCCATGATTTCGCACTGCCCTAGCTTACCAATACTGTATTTCAAAATATTACTGAGATTAAGTAAGATCTAGAGCAGGGGTGGCCAAACTTTTTGCACTGCAGGTCTGACCACACTCTTGTAACAGCTGAATGGGCTGGACCACACACCCCAGAAGTGGAAGCAGGCATATTTACAACTGACATAAATGCTCCCACCTCCACATTTACCTCTGCTATGGGCGCGTTTGCGCATTTTACAGCTGATGTAAGTGCGCCCAATTCTACTTGGGTGAGGAAGAGATAGTATGTGAGCCAGTTGAAATGGTGTCGTGGATTGGAGCCGGCCCATGGGCCGTAGATTGGGAACCCCTGATCTAGAGTTTCCAAGAATGCAACATTGTTCATAGGATATATTTACAGGAGGGAAGCTGATTTCACTAATTCTTTCTCTGCCTCACTGAAAAACTGCTTCAGAGGGGACCCTCCAAGGCAGTGTAGGAAAAACTCATGGTAAATTCCTGAGGAATTAGAAAGATTTCCTACAGACATTTTCATGGCCACGTGGCAAGCATGATTAGACACCGGAGCACATGGAATGCTGTTACTTTTCCTGCCAAAGCAGTACCTAGTTATCTACCTGCAATTTCTTGCTTCATACGCTCATTCAGTCACACAGTACTCAGGTCTCAAACTGCTGACCTTCTGGTCCTTAATTTGGATCTTCTCAAATTAGTAAATGACAATACAAGACTGAAATGAACAGCTCAGTCTCTATTACAACCAGTTATTCCTAGATTATTTAATATATGAACAGACTTTGGCTATAGTGTATCCACCGGAGATGCTGAAGGTGAAACCCACTACATCATATCAAGCAATGAATTGCTTTTACTGCATCTTTCACTCTTATTGCATCATGTTAACATCTCTCTGAAATAACAAGCTCTGTACTAGGTTGCAAAAACACACACTACATGAAAAGAACACAATCACTTTCCAAAGTCAAGAATCAGAAGAATAACAGACAGGTAATTTTTATTTAGTTGCTTTTTAGTATTAAGAAAATTTCTCTTTACTCCATTACTATCCTTGGTAAAAACAACACCTGGCTTAAACAGATGAGTTTCCAATTATGAAGAAAAACATATATTAAAGTAAAATCCACTGACAATTACTGATTTTACAGATACTTGAAAAATTATTCTATTTATCTTGAAACAAAAAAAATAAAGGTATGTATTATTAGGTCCCATTAAAAATCAGAAATATTAACGGGTATTTATTTTCATTAATTACTTGTTAAGATGAAGACCCAAGTTTAGTAAAAGATTCAGGATTGCAAAACAGTGAAAAGATAAACATTCCAAGAAGATGCAGTTTTAACATTACTCTTATAACTTTCAAAATGAATTCGAAGAAATTCTCAACCACTGCAATAAGTGGTAGATTTTCTTCTAGAAGTCACCATTTGAGTGATGTCTATGCAAGCAGAACCATCTGGATGACTATGTTAGCAGATATTGGCATGCATGGGGCAAATGTTCTTATTTCTTTCATTTTTGTTTATTTTGGGAATGCCTCTTTCATTTTCACATTTGTCATGTACTGGTCCTTTCTTTTACACATGAAAGCTTATATTTGGCTCATTCATTTTGGAGTCCCCTATTCACATTTTTCTGGCATTCCAATGGCCCTGAAGAACCCTTAAGCTTAAGACTACTCCCAAAGAAAAGAAACAAAACAACAGATAATCAACTGATTCTAAAAGCAGGCAACAGGACATGAGAAAGATCATCAGATTTATATGACCACATTCACAGAGCAAAAATACCTCATTCGTCTATCAACCAATTCAAAAAAACTGTAAAGCACCAAACAAGCAGAAGAAAACAACAGTATGAGTTCAGCAGCATGCAGCCAGCACAACAAATACCCTGGCATGAGTAGGTTGCCTGGCAGCTGCAAAAATTATGCAAAGAAATGGGGGGAACCCACCCAAATTTAAAACTGAAACAAAACAACAATTAAAGGAAAGGGTTTCAGATGAGGCCAGAGACTCCACAGGCCAGCCAAACAGCAAACCTAAGAGGAAAATTAATCTATGTATAATTACCCGTATATTAGTATTGGACATTTTCTGATGAATGGCTAACCTAAAAGTGCTTCTGAACACTAAAATTTAAATTGTCAACATAAAACACGAAATACAGTAGTACTAAACTGGTTGCTATTTTTAAACCAAATGTCTAGTACTGTATGTGTTAACAAGCTTGTGAACATAAGGATAGCAAGTATTAAAATACAAAAAATAGGGCTTTCAGATTCTTAACTCATCTGTAAGGGGCTGCATGCAAAACAAATAGCAACCTTATCTTTTCCATGCAAAGCTAGATATTGTAAAAAAAACAGTACTGGGAAAAGTGCAGTTGGCAAGAGATATGACAAACAAATAGGTAATCATTTGTTTGCATGAGATAAACAGTTAATATACTTTGTCTATCTCATTATGTATGGGAAAGATACTTGCAGAATCAGGTGCATACTACCATACTGTACTAGGGCCAGGATATTTATATACACATGATCCCAACCTTTAACAGAAATAAACATATACATCCTCTTAAAATTGTTACTTTTCTTAATTATAAGCTTTTTAAAAACATAAAGCTAAATATTAATGAAATAATATGAAGCAGTCTCACATCAAGTTAACTCTACCCTACTACTGTAAAAATCAAGTTATAATTATGGAATTGGATAAACCATATTAGCTGAACATTAAAGTCAAAAAGAATGAAACTTTGATGTTGATAACCAAAATTGTTAAAATATTTTCTATATTTCAGTTTAATAATCCAAAAGGAGATTATAGTCAAGAAATGAGAAAACTGATACCTGAAAGTGTGCTTTGAAGAAATCGGGGTGGGGACCTTTAGGCTATGGGCATGTTATTAGAGACTAAGATAATCTATACCAAGGGTTCCTAACCTGCAGGCCAGATCCGGTCCATGGCACCATCTCATATGGCCTGCAACTGTACTCCAGCTGCCACTTCTGCCTCCTCCTCAATCACTGTCTCCTCCACTTGACTTGTTCTGTCCCCAATGGTGCTCCATAGCAGGACAGGTGTTGTTAGGCTACAACGTCTGGCCTGCCATGGATTGCTGTTAGGGACACACCAAGCCAAGCTGAGGAGGCAAGGATTGCGGAGGAAACGGTGGCTGGAGTAAGGCTGTGGACCAGATGAGTTGGTGCCGTACAGCTCCTCCAGTCAGGAAAGCACCATGGGATGGGTTGGCTTGGGGTGGTTGGTGGTGGCCGTGTGGATAGAGTAATGGGTGGCTTGGGGATGGTCCCAAAGCTGCTGGTGGTGGGTGAGGCTCAGGGTGGATCAAAATACAGGAGTTAGTCTTTAAGGTGCCACAACTTTTTTGTCTTTTTGTTTTATTTACTTTCTAATATGCTTGCACAGACTAACATGGCTACCAGTTCAAGAAAATAACATGTTTGATTTGAGATATAGTAATACCCCGATAACGTTATGACTTGGTTCCACAAGTCATGACGTTATCCGATTTTTAGCGTTCTCCGATGCATGCATCGAACAACGCTTAAAAAAAAAAGCCCTGACTTCAGGGACAAACCGCTTTAAAGGCAGGAAGGGAAAGCCACCCCTCATCCACAGCAGTCTCTGCGACTGCAGACCATTGCCTCGGATAATGCTAAGAATCATTATCCAGAATCGTTATCCGATGCAAGTTTTTTTCCAAAAAACTTGCATCGTTATCCAATTCTACCATTATCCTATGCAATCGTTATCCGGGGTATTACTGTACCATGTACTACAAGAAATAAAAAGATTTGAGATCAAATCAACATGCAACTCTCACTTTAGAAGCTAAAGTTTCTAAATTGAGGCTATCAGCCTAGGGACACATCAAGAGACAAAAATTGCTGAAAAAGTCACTAATCTTGGGAAACTGGAAGGCTGATTTCTGTCTCTTGCTTGCTGAAATATATATGAAGTAATGATCAGATGTTCCAAAGAAAGACCAGCACAGAGCCTAAAAATACTATTACTACTGGCCTAATGTAAGATCTGGAAAACTAATATAAAATATTATATAGATTCATCTATATCGGCCCAGAGACTATTAAAAGTAAAGATAGGATAGTCAACATCTCCAAAATGCAGGTCACAGCTAACGGGAGAGAAAGGTGTCTATTTTGGGTGGAAGTACATTTCTTATGTTATACAACTGATCTAAACAGAATGGGAAAAATTGTATCACCCCTTCTGTAGTATAGGTAAAGTAATTCACAAGGAATTCTGAACATGTAACAATTCATGGATAGTAACTGTTGGATACTATCATTACACCCAAGGAAAGCCAAACATATTGTCACTTGAATTATTAAAGGATAATGTACCATTGTGCTTTGGTTCGGAAGTCATACAAGAAGACTGAGATCAAGCTGGAAACACTAGAATTCAACTGAAGTGCATGTGACAGGTAGATTAGCAAACACTCAGGTTTTAGTTTAGCTGTTTTTATGGCCAATAAGTGATTTTTAATTGTATTTTTTTAAAAAAAGTTTTTGTATTTTATTATGATAATGTGGTACCTTGTTACTGTAAATGTAATTATGATATTTCGTATCTTCGTTAGCCGCCCAGAGTCACTCTGTGAGTGGGGCGGCATACAAATCGAACAACAACAATCTCTGAATTATGGTGACTCCACAAATTGAAATGTCCTATCTTTGAAATCATGCTCAGGTTTTGCAAATTACAAGTCCTGGCTTCCTTTACTGAATCAATCTATTCCATTTTTTTCTATTGCTTTCTACTCTTCCTAATACTATCCAAATGAGTTTTACATTCTCATAACCTGTAGATGCGGGGTTTTTGGTAACCGGGGTATACCCGCTCAATGGGAACCCAGGTTAATGAATCCCCCACTCCTTATGCGGGGTATCTCCCATAGGGAACCGCATAACAAAAAACCTGCATAGTGCAGTTTTTTCGTTATGCGGGGTTCTACTGTATTTTTATTCTTTATGGGTTATCTCTAGCTTTTAAAAGTGGCATTACCTGCTGCAATCTATCATATAATGGTTGACAATTTTATCAACTAACCCTTTTGCAATTACTGTACCTGACAGGTCATCATTTTCTAAGGCATCCTTTTTTCCAGCCATGTTGTTGTTTATTCAATGATGCATCCTCTTGGTACAATTTAAACTACAGTACTGTACTGCAGTTTTCATTGGTACCATAAATCCTGAGTGTCATTTGTTATGGCTACCCGATTAGTTCAGCTTTCTTGCTACAACCATCCTAATTCTTTCCTCTTATCTTTCAGCACACATCTACCTCCTAAGAACTGCCAGATGATATGCCCAGCCTCCTTACACTGCAGAGAATTTTTAACTTAAATTACTTCAACCTACTGCCAGAATGCTTATGTAGCCAATACTCTCAAAATTTATAATATCATTTTGAAATTTCATTTCCCATCAAACAAAGGTGTTCTTGCCCTACATTCACTACACATATAAATGTGACTTAAAAATTCTACTCCATCTGTCAAAGAAGATGGATAACATATGAAAGCTTATTTCATAATAAATCAATGTTCTTAATATGACACAATTCTCTTGCAACTATCCAGAATGTAAAAATTCTATGGGGAACCATCTTTATCTATATAAATATCTAAAGGAAAAAATCACTGCCTTTCCCCACTTTACAGGGAAGACGTTTATAGACAGTATAAGTACCTTATTTGTACAGGATCCAGACTGCCCTCTCAATATACACTTTCTGAATGCTTATAAGTTGTAAAGGATCTGTATTGTATATAAGGTTTGCATCTGTGGCAGAGAGAACTCTTGCTATCACAAAATAGTACGATGGCCAGTTGCCTTCTGCTCCTACCTTATAATTCAAAGGTACTAAGCTGATCATGGACAAATGTCTCAGTACACATTACAAATCCAGACATAAAAAGGAGTGACATTAGGAAGAGCGTTTTCTTGAAAACAGTCCCTCACTATGGAATGGTCTCCCTATTGAGATGTGGCAGGCCCCTTCTCTTCAAGGATTCGAATACACTAGTACCCCGAATAACGTTATGACTTGGTTCCACAAGTCCCGTTGTTATCCGGTTTTTAACGTTGTACGATACATTGAACACACAATGTTAAAAAAGCCCTGTTTCCCTGGAGGCTGCAGGAAGCGAGAACGTCGGGATTTGAATCCTGACATTTTGGCTTGCTGCTGCCTCCAGGGAGGTGGGCGAACTTTGGAAACAGCTTGGAGCGGGTTTCCCCACCTCCCTGGACCCGGCGGGGGGGTCAGAGACCCCAAAATTGGTAAAAAAAAAGTCCGTTTTTTTAAAACCAATTTTGGGGTTTCTGACCCCCCCGCCGGGTCCAGGGAGGTGGGCAGACCTGATCCAAGGTGTTTCTAGGCTTCCCCGACGTCCTGAGCCAGTGCAGCAAGCCAGAATGTCAGAGTTCGAATCCCGACATTCTGGCTTGCTGCACTGGCTCAGGACGTCGGGGAAGCCCAGAAACACCTTGGAGCGGGTCCCCACACCTCCCTGGACCCAGCGGGGGGGGGGGGGGTCAGAAACCCCAAAATTGGTAAAAAAAAAACGGACTTTTTTTTACCAATTTTGGGGGCTCTGACCCCCCCGCCGGGTCCAGGGAGGTGTGGGGACCCGCTCCAAGCTGTTTCTAAAGTTCTCCCACCTCCCTGGAGGCTGCAGCAAGGCAAAATGTCAGGATTCGAATCCCGACGTTCTCGCTTCCTGCAGCATAAAAGAGGGTGGGGGAAGTTCAAAATTAGCGCGCATCAGCTCTAGGGAGGTCGGGAGACCCGATGCGCGCTACTTTTGAACTTCCCCCACCCTCTTTTATGCTGCAGGAAGCCAGAATGTCGGGATTCGAATCCTGACATTTTGCCTTGCTGCAGCCTCCAGGGAGGTGGGAGAACTTTGGAAACAGCTTGGATCGGGTCCCCACACCTCCCTGGACCCGGGGGGGGGGGGGTCAGAGCCCCCAAAATTGGTAAAAAAAAGTCCGTTTTTTTTTACCAATTTTGGGGTTTCTGACCCCCCCGCTGGGTCCAGGGAGGTGTGGGGACCCGCTCCAAGGTGTTTCTGGGCTTCCCCGACGTCCTGAGCCAGTGCAGCAAGCCAGAATGTCGGGATTCGAACTCTGACATTCTGGCTTGCTGCACTGGCTCAGGACGTCGGGGAAGCCCAGAAACACCTCGAGAGAGATCAGAGGACCCGATCTACAGCTGCAGGGTGGCTGGGGAAGCTGACGGGGACTCCCTGTCGGCTTCCCTAGCCACCCGCCCATGCCTCCGCAGCTGTGGGGTGGCTGGGTAAGCCGATGGGGGAGCCCCCCGTCAGCTTTCCAGCCTCCCCACCCCTGCCTCCGTAGCTACAGGGTGGCTGGGAAGCTGAACGGAGAACCCCGTTCAGCTTTCCACCCACCCTGCTGCTAAGAACAACTGTATCGGATAACGTTAAAAATCACGTTATTCGATACAAGATTTTTCTGAAAAATCTTGTAACGTTATGCGGTTTTAACGCTATATGATACTCGCGTTATACGGGGTATTACTGTACATACCATCAAACACTTTCCTATTTGGAGAAATCATTTACACACGTTTCCTCTAATTGGGAGACTATATTTAAGTATTTCTTTTGATAACTCAGGTTTTATATTTATTATGTTGCTTATCAGTTAGCTCAGCAGTTGGTATTGGGCTGTTATGACTACAGTATATTTTTACCATACTGTTTTACATTTTTATGTTTATATATTGGTTAACCACCCAGAGTAGCTTATGTACTAAGTCAGATGGTCTTCTTTTTCTTCTTCTTTCATGTCTAGATCAAACTTTCAACTGCCAAGATGAAGTCACTTTCTTGGCTTTGTTGTTGGTGCAAGTTAAACCTTCATCGGTACATGTTTCTGGCAGTAACTGGTAGACCAGCAAATGAGCCCGATTCTGTATCTCTCCAAATTCACACAGAGTGCTGTCGTCTGCCAGCCCCCACTTAAGTATGTTGGTCTTGCATTCAGGGGCTCATTTAATTAAATTAAATGTTAAACTCACCATTGCAGCACAGAAGAGTGGGTTGGACTTAATGGCCTTATAGGCCCCTTCCAACTGCATTGCCGTATGAATTCCCTCATGCAAAACATAGATGGGCCAGAACATTTGCCACATCCTGCCACTTGCTTTTAACTACACCTGCAACAGCTGACATGTGTTAAAAATTCCCAAGACAGCAGGTGGCCTACCCACCCCCTTACACAACCTTACTTTTTTGTTGTTGTTCAGTTGCACAGTCGATTCCGACCTTCTGCGACCCCATGGACCACTGTTCGCCAGGCACTTCTGTCCTCCACCATCCCCCTCAACTCACTCAGCTCTGTGCCCATTCTCTCTACAATGCCATCTAGCCATCTCATCTTGGGGCGTCCCCTTCTTCTTTTGCCCTCAACCTTTCCAAGCATCAAGGCTTTCTCAAGAGAATCCTCTCTTCTCATTTGATGTCCAAAGTACTTTAGCTTCATCTTTATTATTTGACCTTCTAAGGAGCAGTCAGGGTTGATTTCTTCTAAGATTGACCTATTTGTTCTCCTCCCTGTCCAGGGGACTCTCAAAACCCTTCTCCAACACCACATCTCAAAAGCGTCTATGCTTCTGCGCTCAGCTTTCCTAATGGTCCAGCTCTCACAACCATACATTGCCACAGGAAATACCATTGCTTTGACTATGCGAATCTTTGTTTGCAATTTAATGTCTCTACTTTTCACTATGCTCCCCAGGTTTCTCTTCACTTGCCTCCCAAAAATCAGTCACCTTTTTATTTCATGGTTGCAGTCACCATCTGCAGTGAGCTTTATTACACCAACAATAAAATAAAAAAGGAAAGAGATCAAGGTAAACTCTGGAACATAATATCTGTCATTACACCAAGGTGGAAGAGGAGAGTTTTAAAGAATGGAAATGCAAGAAAAACAAGAGAGCTAAAAAGAATGGAAATACTGAACGAGAAACCAAATACTGTACTTACATTGCAATTCTGAGGGGGAAAAATCATTTTCCTGACAGCTCAAGGGGATAGAGAACTGCGGTGGTTCAAGTGGTTAAGGTGCTGACTAGAATGCTGGCAAGTCAGCAGTTCAACACCCGAGTACTGCATGATGAAATGAGTTGTTGTCTCTGTCCTGGTTCCTGCCAACCTAGCAGTTCGGGAGCTTTCTATGCACTCTGGTGTCTAGTTATGCCTGCCACATGGTCCACAGAAACATCTGTGGATGCAGACAGTGCTGGTAGCTGTAAACAGAGAAGAGCACTGGATCCTAGAGTCAGATACAACTGGCTTTCAAGCAAGAGTGACCTTTATTTTACTGACTGCAGTCAAAAGGTTGAGTTCAATCCTGTTTGGAAACAAGGTTGACTCAGCCTTCCATCCTTCTGAGGTGGCTAAATTGAGCACCCAGCATGTTTGGGGCAAAATGCTAATTAACTTATGAACCACCCAGAGTGTGCACTATGGGTTGGTAAAGGCGAAGCTCGCCCTTGCTCAAAAGCCAGTCATACCCGACTGTAGGGTTCAGTGCTCATCTCTGTTTAGAGCCAAAGAGCCAGCACTGTCTGTGTCTGCAGTCGTCTCCATGGACACGTGGCAGGCATGACAAGATACCGGAGTGCACAGAACGCTGTTTACCTTCCCACCAAAGTGGTCCCTATTTATCTACTTGCAATTTCTTGCTTTCCAACTGCGAGGTTGGCAGGAGCTGGGAAGGAGATGGGAGCAGCTCACTCCGTTGTGCAGCACTCGGGTCTCGACCTGCCTACCTTCCAGTCGTCAAGCTCAGCGACTTAACCACTAAGCCACCGCAGTCCCTATGGGGCGGTATATAGTAGTATCATGGCTATTGCCAAGGAGAGTCTTGCGCTTTAGCCATGCCCCGCCATCGTGTGTTTTCACTGGTGCCACCCACCATCTTCCCTCTCCGCCAAGCATCCCGTGGGGGCCTCCTTGACAGCACCCACCCACCCCCTTCCAACCGCCTCCCCATAGGCCCCACGGTTGCTCCCTCCACCCCCTTCACTTCCACTCGGCCCACCCGACGCCCCACGACTGACCCGCGGTTGCCAAGCAGATGCCCATGGCCAGCAACAAGACCGAAGCCGTCGTGGCTAAGGCCCTGACCAGCAGCCACCGCGACGCCGCCCGGCCACCGGGCAGCTCCATGTCGCGACGCCGCTCCCTCCTCAGCACTGAAGCGGAGAAGCAGAGCCCAGCGCGACTCCTTCCTGCCTCCTCTCCCCTCCGCCCCGCCCACTAAGCCGCACGGCAGCCAATCAGTCAGCGGACCCGGCTTCAGGTCCCGCCCAGCCTGCCGGCACGGCCCAATGGGCGCTCTGGGTTTGGAGAAGCGGGGTTCTCATTGGCTCTTATGTTCTCCGACATGGCCGCTCCGGATTGGACGGGGGGAAACCACGGATCCAATGCCGGGAGGGCGCGTCAGTGCTTTGCTCCTCCTGGCCAATCCGATCCCGGAAGAGGGGAAGTAAACAGTGTGATCCTCCGAACTCTTTTTGGTAAGAAGGAAACTCAGGATCGTGACCCCCACCTACTACCCACGTGGGTCAGGTCGGTAGAATGGGCAGGACACGTAATAATGCGCCCGGGAATACCAATCAATGGATCTTCCATTAAAATTGAAAAAAAAATATATTAATCAATACATTAATAACGAATTGTTAATAATGAATAATCAATTATTTAACCATTAATTAATTATTAATTAAATTAATTATTTAACTATTAGTTCATATTTAATTTTATTAATTATTAAACTATAATTCAGAGGTGACTTTTTGGCTATAAAAACAGCTCATTCTTAAATCCAATAAACGTTAAATTTGCAAATATTTTTAAAGTAATACCTCAGATAACATTAGTATCGGATAACACTAAAATCGCATAACATTAAGCAATGGGGGGGGGGAGAATTGCATCAGATAACATTAAGATCCTATGGGATGCATCAGATAACAACCGCTAAAAAAGCCTCTGTGGTTACAATGTATCTCTATGGATCCCATAGGATTTTAACATGGATCGGATAACACTAAAAATCAGATAACACCAAGACTTGTGGAACCAAGTCTTAGCATTATCCGAGCTTTTACTGTATTTATCTTTTCCAGAAAGTCTAGCTTTCTTATGAACAAACAAAGTCAGTCATGTGATCCATACACAAAACAAATGTAGGAGAAGGCAATACCGTTAAAGGTATATAGCTTTATGTTGCGCGTGAAGTAGGACTGTCTCAGTTTGTCTCAGGAGACAGTTCAAGCTTGATTTGCCCTGCCTAGGACTCTTTGTTCATCTTTTTGTCAGTCCAGGGTATCCGCAATGCTCTTCTCAAGCATCCTATTCAGTGGTGGGATGTCAAAAATTTTACTACCCCACCGTGACGTCATCACAGTGTGGGCGGAGCTAACATGACATCATGTTTTTTTTGCATTGCAATTTGTTTTATGATATGTACAGATGATATTAATGTATTTGCTGTTATTCTGCTGCTTTGTAATTATAATTACCTGCCTGGAGGGGAGTGATTGTTTGTAATTATTTCTATGATATACACTGATAATATTGATGCATTTGTTGTTATTTTTCTGTTTTGTTGTATTGTATCATATTGTATTTTCAAATATTTAATTTCAAATTTATTGTGATTATGTAATATATTGTTGATTATAGTATTGAATGTCATATTTTTGAGTTTTGTGAGCCGCCCTGAGTCGGTTTGCACCGAGTAGGGCGGCATATAAATTGAATGAATGAATGAATGAATGATGTTGTGGGCGGGGCCAAATAATAATAATAATAAAATAAAATGAAAATAAGCACACACACACCCCTCAACCCACCCACCCACCCACAACACAAACCCATAAATAAATAAAAAAAATAAAAATTACATTAAAATACACACACACACCCCAAACATAAGCCCCGAAGGTGGTTCCCCCCAAGCTGCTACCGGTTCTCTGGGACACTAGGAAAAGATACTACCAGTTCTGGCGAACTGATGAGAACCTGTTACATTCCATCACTGATCCTATTTCAAACGAATTAACCCACTCACCCCTGGCAGCTTTCTTTACTATCCAGTTTTCATATTCATACATGGTGATCGAGAAAAAAATCTTGCAATTAATAATCTTACCTGCTAGTCAATATTAGTTTACAGTACATGTATATCAAATTTGGTGGCTGGCTCTGAGGTAGCTCGGGATTTCATGGCTTCCATGGCAGCTGTGGGCCTGAGTCAGGTAATCCAGGGCCCAACCAGGAGCAGTGGCCACACCCCGGATCTTTTGTGTCGGAGCGGTGGCAGAGTGATCTGAAACTACAGAATTTAGACATTATCCCTGTGCCATGGTCAGATCACTACCTCATGACTAGACTTTCTACGGGTGAGGCTTCACTGCAGGGAGGTAGGGCCAGTTAAATCAGCCCACCCCTGGCGACTGATGGAGCCAGATGGATTCCAGAGGGAACTGGGGTGTTTTCCTCTTGACCTGCAATGCAATTTGTCTGAGGCACTTGTCAACCTATGGAACGAGAGGGTGACGGCAGCCTTGGACGTGATTTCTCCACTACGGCATCTCCGTGCCCGTGGGCATCGATCATCTTGGTTCACAGAATTGCTGAGGGAGCTCAAACGGGCTAAGAGACGCCGAGAGCACCGCTGGGTGAAGACCCAGAGTGAGTCTGATTGAAAACTTGTTTGCGCGGCTATTAAAGCCTATCTAGTGGTGATGGGGGCGGTGAAATGTCAATATTTCACTGCCTTTATTGCCTCCACGGATAATCGTCCAGTGACCTTGTTCCAGGTGACCAGGTCCCTCCTCAGTAGAGGGGAAGGAGGCGGCCATGGTTGACAGGGGTCTGCTGAGGCCTTTGCTGATTATCTGGTGCAGAAAATCGATCAGATTCGCTTGAAGTTTAATCCTGGCATGGAAAATAGAGAGCTGGGGATGACCGGAGTGCAGTCTGGCCATATTATCTGGGATCAGTTCGATCCAGTTGGCCCTGATGAAGTGGACAGGCTTCTTGGATCTGTTTGTGATACTGTCTGTGAATTAGATCCATGCCCCTCCTGGCTAGTTAAAACATCCAGGGCAATGTCTGGCAGCTGGGTCGAGGCAATTACAAGTTCTTCATTGTAACCTTGAAAAGCAACCTTGAAAATAGCCTTGGTTCATCCCCTCCTGAAAAATCCATCCCTCTACTCCACGAAACTTACCAACTATCGACCAGTATCCAACCTACCCTTTTTGGGTAAGGTTTTGGAGAAGGCAGTGGGGCGGCAGTTACAGTAGATCCTGGATGAAGCCGATTATTTGGACCCTTTTCAGTCAGGATTCAGGCCCGGATATGGTACGAAAACTGCATTAGTCACACTGGTGGATGATCTCGAGAGAGAGTGGAATGGGGGACATCCGACCGTCCTGGCTCTTCTTGACCTCTCAGTGGCTTTCAATACCATTGGCCACGGTATCCTTCTGGAAAGGCTCTGAAGATTGGGGATCCAGGGCACAGTGTAGTCCTGGTTTTCCTCATTTCTGAAGGGCCGGACCCTGTTGGTGTGGCTGGAGAGTGAGAGGTCCAGCCCTAGGTCCACCCCAATATGGGGTGTCTCAAGGCTCAGTGCTCTCTCCTCTCTTATTTAACATTTACATAAAACCGCTAGGTGAGATCATCTATTCCCCTGGGTGAGGGATCATCAATATGCTGATGATACCCAGTTGTATATCTCTGCCCGGGGGACCCTAGCGATGCAGTGGAAGTCCTTTCCAGGTGCCTGGAGGCTGTTAGGGTCTGGATGGGGGACAACGGGTTACAACTGAATCCCGGCAAGACTGAGTGGATGTGGGTCAGGGGCCCTGCGTTATCTCAGGAGCTACCATCTTTGGTTCTGGATGGGGCTTCTCTGCCCCAAACAGACCCAGTGTGCAATCTGGGGGTCCTCCTAGACTCATGTCTACTGTTCGAAGAGCAGGTGGCAGTTGTGGCCAGGAGGGCTTTTGCTCAACTTCGTGTTATTTGCTAGTTACGCCCACTCCTAGATCAGGACTCCTTGCTCATGATCACAATGCTCAGGTCACCTCCAGACTTGATTACTGTAACACGCTCTACATGGGGCTGCCCTTGATGACCATTCGGAGGCTTCAACTGGTCCAGAACGCAGCTGCCCAGGTGGTTATGGGTTGCAGGTGTTATGCTCATGCCTCACCACTACTTCAGGAGTTGCACTGGTTGCTAGTGTGCATCCGGGTGCAATTCAAGGTGCTGGTGATTACCTTTAAAGCCCTACATGGTAGTGGGCCAGGATACCTTAGAGACCGTGTCACATCAAGAACATCTGTCCATCCCACCAAAGTGGACCAGAGAGGTGCCCTTGTGGTGCCATCGGATAGAGAGGTGCATCACTCTAGCACTAGGAGGAGGGCCTTCTCCGTGTCCACTCCGGCCCTTTGGAACCTCCTGTCCAGGGAGTTACATCTCCAGACAGAGTTGCTGCCCTTTAGGAAGGGTGTAAAAACATGGCTGGCAGGGCAGGTATGGGCCCCTGGTCATATGATGACCCCAGCCTGTTGGCTGATCTGTTTCACCCCTAATCTCAGTCTTAACCTTTTAACCTTGGTCTTAACCTGTCGATTTGCAACTCTTTTAAATTATTTTAATTTAAATTTTATGGGTTTTATGGCATAGATGAATTTTAATGTGGGATTATTTTTAGTGTGTTGTTATTGTTGTTAAACCACCCTGAGTCGCTCGTGAATAGGGTGGTATATAAATGCAAATAAATAAATAAATAAAAATAGAATAACAACAAAACCCATAACACCAAATTACATTTGATCTATTAAAAACAGCATTTCTTTCTTTCTTTCTCACTTGTGCAGCAACAGCAAAGGAAGCTCAGTTGTGCTTTATGTGGCACATATGAAATCTGATGCAGTCAACAGAATACAACCTCAACGCACTTTCTCACATTCATAATCCTCTCTCAAATATTTGGAGAAATGTCTTTTTAAAAAAAGTCTGTTCAGCTTGATTGGTCTCAAGAAATGACTTGAATATGTTGTTTATTAAAGAGTTAGTCAAACAGATGTCAAGTGGGGAACTAGAGAAGAAACTAATTACCATAGCTTTATCTGCTTTGAAAATGCCACTCCAGAAAGCAATCATGGAACAATTAACATAGGTATCTCATATAGAGGGCCCATTGCTCTCTGAAAATGGAATTTTCAAAATAATACAATGCCTCAGCTGCAGCTCATGAGTGAATAAGACCAATTGTCTATATTTTTCTGTGTTGCCAGGATTGGCATTTCTATCATGCCAATCCATGATAGAAATTAAGCAGTCAAAAATTAACAATGGAGGTTCCTCTTTTGCAATACAGTGTATCAATCTTCCCCTGCTAGGTGTGAACCTTGTTGAGGTGCAGGGTCTTGAGCAGTCTAACTAAAACTCACCAAAGTATCCTCAGTTGGATCCCTTGGGCAAGGTGAAAGTGAAGCACACACGGCATGGTCTGCCAAGCCAACAGGTTATGTGATATCCAAATGGATTAAAAAACGCATGCAAATGGACTTGTTTTTTCAAATCAATTTGCATATGTGGAATGTCATCGCAGAGACATCTACCAATGCACGACTCCTCGCTAAATAACGACTCCAAGGTATCCAAGGTACAGTATATCAATCTTGCCCAGTGGCTAAAATCCTATTAATAGCCCACTGAATCACTTACTGAATAGTTAGTCCACATTTAATGTAAGTGTGAGTTACTCAATTAGTCTTCTCTAGGTAGGATTAGCAGTTGAACTGAGTCTAGTTACATGACCATTATGATGTTTGGACAAAGTAAAGGAAAGCACTACTAATTTCAAATCAGGGATGCAGGAAGTGTTGGAGGAGATTGAAAGTTTCTTCATTGCCTTTTAAAGAACGAATCATGGGCAATTATGCCCTTTGACCCTTTAAACTTCCTTTTTTTACTCTCTTCTCGGTGATTCCCTTAGGAAGTAGATTGGGACTTTTCCCTGGCAGTTAACAAAAGGAGAAACCACCATTTTCTGAAGAGCTGCCAATACCCAAAAGATGTTGTCTTAGGGGGTCCTTCCTTAGAGAGTCATTTTGGAAGAGATGGCTACATATTCTACCTACGTCTCAATAGGGAGTTGTGGCAACAGCAAGGGAGAACTGACTCATGTCCTCTTGACTGAAGCCAGAAGACTTCTTTCTGTCAAGATGCTCACTTAGGACTTAGGTGGAGAAAATGGTGCTATGGAGCTGTCTACTTCCCCCAATGCTGGTTATGTGGCCTCTAGCCTACCAGACTGTCTAGTCTGAAATATTGTTTCCTTATTTATACATTGCTACAACTAGACATTTTCAGGAGTTGCTGTTCACCTTTTCAGTAAGCCACAAACCCTCCTACCTCTTTGCTGTTAAACAGCAAAAATACCTCTTTGCAGAATTGGATGAAGACGGTCCTTTTTTGTTAGATTCCCCCTTCTTCCATATTCTTAATAATCTTTATAGTCTTTAAAGGGTCCTGGAAGCATAACACTGGCACTCAGATCTGCCAAAAATTCCCAGTCCTACTCTGAGGTCATAGCCAAGAAATGGAATGCTGAATTGTTGATCTAAATTCTAACCCATCATTGTGGCTCTGCAACTTATATTTATGCACTTCTTAATATGTAATTATAGACATTCAGTTACAGTATTTTAAAAGAGAAACAATAAAGGTAAACTTAAATCCTAAGGATTCTCCAGGCCATTTCCAAACTAAATGCTTAGAGAATAGTTGTAAATTGAATTATTAGCCAGCAAGCTGCCAAGCCACACTGATGCCACTCTAGGGTAGTAATTTATTGAATAACTCTAATAGTTCATTAGGCTTGTATAATGGCACATTAAAGAGTTAATGGAACTTTTCAGATTCCTGGGAATAACCTAAAGTGACCTGTGAGGTACCACAAATTTTGTATTCCAGATATCTCAATATTCAGAAAGCAGTACACTAAAAATGGCCTAAAATATTTTTCTTCATGAATAGGAGTACTGTATAAGAATAAGCCAGACATAAGATATTTCCTTTGGGATCACACCAGATAAGAAAAAAAATCCAGTGTTGTGACAAGATCAGACCCTGGAGACTGGAGCTGAAGATTAGACTAGACTAGACTAGACTAGACTAGAAAAGAAAACATACATAGGATCAAAGTTTTGTGGAGAATCATCAGCAGTGCACAATTTGAGTATAACAATTTGGAAAAAAGAGTGTTACTGATCTATCCCCTATATTGCAGTGGAACCGCTCCCTCGGTGGCTTAGTGGTTAAGGCACTAGGCTTGGAGACCGGAAAGATGGGTTCGATTCCCGACAGCTCCATGATGGGGGGCATGAAAGGAGCCTCATTTGGGTGTCCCCTTCAAAAATCCTTTCTATCCAGAGTAATGCCTGACAAGAAAACAAATGTTTGGGGTGGACAACAGTGCCCACCAGATGTTTCTGACAGCAACTTTAATAGTCCCTCAGTATTGGTTATGATAAATGGGGCTCATAGATGTAGGTGAAAAATATTTACAGGTCAACAATTGGTCATCTATGCCACAGACATTGCTCAGCATCCTACTAAACTGCAATGGAACAAAAAGATTGTGTTACTTCCACAGGTATTGTCATTATACACACTGCAATTTTCATGAATGAAGAAAACCCAGTTTTCTCTGGTGCTACAGCAGTGCTTACTTCTTAGGACACACTTTGTGTGGAGATATTCAAGTGACATCTCAGAGTTCCAAGGTGAGCCCCTTTGCCTTTCCAGATGATTTGACCATCGAGGACATGAACCCATTAAGTAGTTCCAGCCCTTTTCTTTCCTTCTCACATTTGTTTTGTCATTGGAGGGAACATGGAACATGCTTAGATAAAGTTGAAAGCCATTTTTTCATTTAACAACAATTCCTACTGAATTGCCTACCACAGGGGTTAAAGGTATATGTTCCATTCATTTAGACTGGAAAAACCATTTCTTGTGATCAGATTGATTAATTAAAAGTACAAATTAGGTTTTTTTCCTTATATACACAGCTTTTACCATGAGTTGCCTTCCATCTTATTAACCCCCAGAGATGGAGCACATTACTACTATCTCCTCTTGTTAATAACTTTCCCCATCTCTAGCAACAGTTCTCAATTATGATTTCATTCAAAAATGAACACATAATTATAAAAATAGGTTAAAAGCATAGTCACATTGGTGTCAAAATATGCTTCTATCAGGAGTCTACTGTTGACTCTTAGTCAAAAGATTAGATAGAGTATAATTAACTTTGATCTTAGAGGTACTATGTCAGGGATATTGCACTCATATAGTGAGTTTTTAGCAAATCTTGGGATTGCTCCAAAGCCACTTCCTTGAAAGCCACAAATTACATTAGATGTTTTGCTTTGTTTAGAAATAAGCTTTGATGCAACATTCACACATACATATATTACACAGGCACACTCTTTGAGAAGGCAGGACTAAGGATCTCTGCTTTAGAACATGATAAGAAGCAACCTTGCTTTGTTCTTTATCTTGCATGCTGTACTATATGCTGCTGGCATTCACACACTGGCCTTTACATTAATCATCATTATCATCATCTTTCTTCCTTGTCTGTACGTCATGCACACTCTGTTTTGTTTATGATATTGGAGAAAAATATATTCATAATGATTAATAGCAACTGTTGGCTTTGTGAGTAAAATGGATGAAGAGATTAACATATGGATTAGTAAGGCAAACCAAATATTGGGACAATTAGCTCCACTCTTACTACAAAAGGTGATATTGCCCAGCACAAAGAAACACCTCATACAAAGCATATTCATTCCCACTTTATGTTGCCAGTGCCAAGCATGGACACTTACAATAAAACATAAACAAATTTGGTCACCACAGAAATGAGATGTCTGAGGAAGGCTGCTGGAGTGACTACAAGGGATAAAATCAAGAATGAGATTATAAGGGAAAGAATTGGAATAGAACCAATCTTAAACTACACACAGATACAACAAATAAAGTGGTTTGCCCATTTGGAGAGAATGTCTTGGAATCCCATGCCACAAGGCTTATGTGGAAAGAAGAGAAGGACAAAAAGCATGAGGCAGACCCAGAGGAAAGTGGAGAGACAAAAATCAAAGAAATTTCACAAGAACACCAAATAATGGCAGCAAAGGCTGATAAAGTGCCAGAGCAAGAACCTTGTATCTCCCTTGACACCTGAAGGAGTAACAGAGGAAGTAAAGAAGAAGTAGTTAGCTTTGTGAATTTGTCCAGTCCCCTTTGAAAATTGGCAGCCACTACTTCATCTTGTGAAAAGAAGGGGAAGAGCATGAAGAAATTGGAAGTGATAGAAGAGAAGAAGATGTGATGAAGCATGGTATAGATTTAAAAAAGACAATAGGAGGTGTCTGGTTATTTATCCAGCCATCTCCCTTGTTCAGGATACTTGTGGTATTGCTCCATTTCAATGGATCCTTTATTTGAATTTCTTCGCGGCCTATGTATCATCAGCTCTAAAGCATATTTTAGTAATCGCAGCACTCCTTTCTAGTCAAACAGCAAGGGGTCAGGACTTCTGATGGGTTACTAACCTATTGTGGGTTTTTAAGTTGCCATGGGATCCCAGAGCACAGCAGAGGTCATGGTAAACCAAAGGCAAAGCATCTTTTGGGGGATTTTTTTCCAGTACAAGAGAGCAGGCAGCACACACTTCTTTCAAGTGCATTTTCAAAGAAGCAAACAAGCCCTCTCATGTTTTCAACTGGCTTCAGAGCCATTACTAAGTGGCATATTTAAACAAGGCTGCTCAGCAGTCTTCAGTATTTGTGGAATGATTACATAGTACAATAGTTAGGCAGGAAATAAATTGGGGCAGGCATAATTGGGCGGAGTCCAGGACTCCAGCTATTGCCTCATTGATTTCCATTGTGTCCAATTAACATTCTTACTGGTTTTGGCATAGAAAGCATTCACAATTGCTTGTGCAAAGATGACTTGCTCATGTATTTCAGAAGTTGTAAAGGCTTCCTTGTTTGGATCACAACTTTATTATTCATTTGTCTATTTGATTTATATTTGTCTTTCTCCCAGGAGAGGGACCCTGTCAGTGTTCGAGGCATGGGAGGCTGGTAGATAACACAAACATGAGGACCCAGGACAACTAGGTAACAGGCCAAACAGTAACCTTATCTCTGTCCAGAATCCAAAATCAAATCAAGCCAGGGAAACAGGATTAGTCTAGATGATGAAAGTGTTGTTCAAGGGTGGCCAACCTTGGTGTCCCAGGTGTTCTTGGACTTCATTTCCCAGAAGCCCTGATCAGCAGGTGTCACCGATGCCTGGATGAGGAGAAATTGCCAGGGACGCTGTATGTGTGTTTGATACTTGATTAATTGTATTGCTACATTGTATTATTTGATTTATTGCTGCATTGTACAGTATTGCTCAAGTGTTTTGATACTTTGTATTGTGTAGTGGAGGGGTCCCCAAACTTTGGTTTTTGTACTTCAATTCCCAGAAGCCTAAGTCAGTACATTGGCTGATCAGTGTTTTGGGGAATTGACTTAGGCTTCTGGGAATTGATGTCCAAACACCAAAGGTTGGGGACCCTGGGTGTAGTGAACTGAGAAACGAACTAGGACTCAGTAGACCTTGGTTCAATTCCCTGGCTCTGCTGTGGAATCTCATGGGAGAGTGGAACTGGTAAATACTTCATTTAGTTTGAAAACTCTATTCATGTCTCTGTAAATCAGTTCTGACTTGACAGCACACGACAACAATAAAGATATAACCTACACGTGTCTCAAATTGCGCACATTACAAGCACCACACAGCCTTCTTTTGTGCAATTTCACTGTAACTTGTAGCTTCAATATTGTTTGTAGCTTGTCATTTCTACCCAATGTCAATCTTTTGGAACCCGTGTGAAGTGACTGTTGGCAATCTTTTATATATGTGCTAAACTAAAGGAGACCCTTAGAATTTCTTAGCTGCCTTAGGGAATTGCCATTCCTGTGCACTTTTAGCTGTCAAAGGACTAAATGCTGAAAGCATATTGAAGCACTAGATGGCACTACAGCATTAATTGTGAACCTCCCCTTTTGCTTACTGTCTTTGTTACAAAGTTTAAAAGTTTTGGCACTCAATGACTGCGATTTCTTAGGAATCCGTGAACAAGCATCATATGTCGTTCCAGCATTTAAATGCAGTAAGGCATTTCCACTTGAAAAGCAAATAAGAATTAAATAAGCAACAGTCCAGAACTGCCAAGTACAGCTCTTTAAATGGATCTGCTGTGGGTTGGAGCTGACCTCTGCCTGGAAGTGCTTAGACTGAGCTTAAGTAAATTAGCCAATGAGTTTTTTAAAAAGCAGAGTGGTTTTTGTTGTTGTTGCAGAAAGTTTTAAAAAAACCCAGTTATGGCAGGGTTGCATAGTTACTTAGTTTAATTTTTGGATATATTATTTCCACTTTGATAAAAGTCTTCTCTGGGGTACTTGGAATGCATAAAACCAAAATGTTTATTTTACTCTGCTTGTATAGGGTCACATTTTAAAAAACTTTTTTTAGTTTTATGTATGTTACATGTACAGTTTCACCATTTGTTTGCTGCCTTGACAGTTCCCTTGTCCCAATTAGAATGCTAATTAAGGAAAGCTGACAGCATTTGAACTCTCCTTCCTAATTCCCATTAGTTTCAGTAGCACAAGCACTATGGATGTAACAAATGACTCAAATGCCTTACCCTTTGGTGAAATAGGATGTCTTAACACATGGAGGGGGAGACAGAACAGCAGGGAAATTTTGTTTATATCTGCTGTGAGCCACAATTTTTCAAAGCAGGTCCATGCTGGTTTCCATGGGTGAAATCATTGTAGTTGTCCAGATGGCTGTAACAAGTTTTTATTCTCATGTAAACCACTAGCACCTTTGATCTGACAAAGCACTAATTGGCAATTTGCACCTCTCTTGCTTAAAGTTATTTTTCAAAAGTAGCTTGGTGCTAATTCCTTTCAGTGCTGATTTTAAAGCTGTTAAAAAAACCTACCGGTAATTGGACACAACAGTTTCTTCTCCCTTTATATTTGACCAGGCACTTACACAGGGCAGAAAGTGGAGAAAAGCAAAATTTATTTATTCTTACAACTGCCTCTTTCAAAGTTTTTAAATGCAATATAAAGGTACTGTATCATGAACTTCCTGTTTTGGTTTATATGATGGATCTGAAGTGATTTCATCAAGAGATCTGAAATTGGCAAAGTTACACTTCTCCCACAGAGAGTCAATTTTTCTTCAAATGATTGTATCTTTTCTTCAGCTTCCATGAAAGTGACATCTGTATCTTGTAGTGAAATGTTCACAGAATTAAAAATTCCACATGCATCAGAAAGATAAGCCAGAGAAATCTCAAAGTTTGGATCTTTGAAATATGAAACAAAAGCAGGTTCCCCCCCTTTTTTTTTGTTCAGTCGCACAGTCGATTCCGACCCTCTGCGACCCCATGGACCACTGTCCGCCAGGCACTCCTGTCCTCCACCATCCCCCTCAACTCGCTCAGCTCTGTGCCCATTATCTCTACAATACCATCTAGCCATCTCATCTTGGGCCGTCCCCTTCTTCTTTTACCCTCTACCCTTCCAAGCATCAAGGCTTTCTCAAGTGAATCCTCTCTTCTCATTTGATGTCCAAAGTACTTTAGCTTCATCTTTATTATTTGACCTTCTAAGGAGCAGTCAGCGTTGATTTCTTCTAAGATTGACCTATTTGTTCTCCTCGCTGTCCAGAGGACTCTCAAAACCCTTCTCCAACACCACATCTCAAAGGCGTCTATTTTTCTGCGCTCCGCTTTTCTAATGGTCCAGCTCTCACAACCATACATTGCCACAGGGAATACCATTGCCCTGACTATGCGAATCTTTATCTGCAATTTAATGTCTCTACTTTTCACTATGCTCCCCAGGTTTCTCATTGCTTGCCTCCCAAGAATCAGTCGCCTTTTTATTTCATGGCTGCAATCACCATCTGCAGTGAGCTTTGATCCTAGGAAAGTAAAATCTGTCACTGCCTCTACTTCTTCCCCATCTATTTTCCATGGACTGATAGGGCCTGTTGCCATGATCTTGGTTTTCTTGATATTGAGTCTCAAGCCAGCCTTTTCACTCTCTTCTTTTAACCTAATCAGGAGCTTCTTTAGGTCCTTCTCACTTTCTGCCATTAGGGTGGTATCATCTGCATATCTCAAATTGTTGATGTTTCTCCCAGCAATTTTGATCCCAAATTGTGATTCCTCCATTCCTGGATTACACATTATGTGTTCTGTGTATAAGTTGAATAAGCAGGGTTCAATTAACTTTCTAAGTTTGAAAACCCTTCCTAAAACATTTCCTCTAGATAACCATTGTATTTCTGTATGAAGCAGTAGTACGCAGGGCGGAATTTACATGAAAAGAGGGCCTAGGCTATTCCACTTTTGTGGCCCTTTCACCTCCCATTTTTAAGTTTGTAAATTACAAGAGAGATAATAAAATACATAATTACTGTGATATACATCAATATATAGGCCCCTCTTGATCTTGAGGTCCTAGGCTGAAGCCTAGTTAGCCTATAGGAAAATCTGGCCCTGGCAGTACGATATGATCTAACTCAACCTCTTCACACCAAAATTTAAACACAACTTGAACAACAACATCTAAAATGACTTCAAATTATGTGGAAGTTTTTAAGATGCTGGAGCATACTGACTAAGGATACAATGGCTTGTAAAAATATTTGGGTTGATTTCTTTAGCTAAAGTGGTGAAACCTGATTCCCCCCCCCCCAAAAAAAAAAAAACATAGTGGGAGAACTGCTAGTACAAATAGATTCTACTAATTCCAATGAATGGTCATTTGAATAAAATGGCTTCTTCAAGGTAATAAATCCATGGTCATGAAGTGTGCTATTTTTACCAAATTGTGCTCGTTTTATTCTAAATGAGGACTCTGACTTGTTAGAATGTTTGGGATGAACATTCTGAAGATGCTCTCTCAATTTTGATGGTTTCAAAATTGCCATTGCTAAATATCTTGGAACAAAGGAAGCACTGTGGCTTTTACACATCTTCATATTGTACATATGAATCTTGGTAACAATGTTTCTTTGGCATGGTCTATCCCAGGGTGGACTATATCTTTAAGCAAGACCCATGGTCAGGGGCCTGGGTTCGGGTGATGGTACCCTAATAAAGACTGTGATGGCTTAGTGGTTAAGACACTGAACTTGATGATTGGAAGGTTGATTGTTCAGCAGTTTGAGACCAGAGTACTGCACAACGGAGTGACCTCCTGTCTCTGTTCTAGCTTCTGCCCACCTAGCAGTTGGAAAGCAAGAAATCGCAGTAGTGTCGTGATAATCCCAAGGGATGTTCACACATTTTAATTTCTATACATTTATTAAGTAGTAAAGTTCATATACTGTAGCATATTCTCTGTAAGGTTGAGAAAGGCTAACTCGATAGAGAAGGCACTCTGAATTCAGTTGCATTCCAGTACACATACCATTTACATTCCACACATCAAGATTTCATCAAGCATCTGGGTTGTTTAGCAGCATTTAAACACCTGTAAGGGAGCCCACGCTTGTGCATTAGCATTTCAACTGAGATGAACCCAAGGTAACAATGGGGCATTCAACACAAAGGAGGGGAGAGGAACTCCACCCAAGCCATAACAGGAAGAACACTTTCATCTGTCATTTCAGACTTTGACATTAACACTTTCAACCATCACCTTAGCTAAAGGTAAAGGTGACATTCTCATAGATGTGGATTATGGGATACCCAACACCTGTGAAAGGGGTTACATCATTAGTTACATCATTGTCTGGGAAAACACTGGGATAAACACCTGTTAGTCAAAACAACCAGATACTTCACAATCTGGAGGGAGGTGTGAGTGATCAAAATAGAATATAAACCCCAAGATTTCAGGTTTCAGGACAGTGATGGGATGCAACAGGTTCGCACCAGTTTGCCAGAACCGGTAGTAACTTTCCCCAGTGTCCTGGAGAACCGGTAGCAGCTTTTGGGGGGAACTACCTTTGGGGCTTATCTTTTCACTGGTTTCCCCACTGCACATGCATGCCAAGCACTTGGTGTGCATGCACGCCTACAGTGCTTGGCGTGTATGCACGGCCTCCTTGCTGTCCTCCCAAGTGGGGAGGAGGAAGAGAAGCTGCTAGCCTGAAGCTCCCTATAGCCTGCTCCCCAGGGTAAGTGACTCACCTTTGGTTGTGGTGTGTCTATGTGTATTTTAATGTGTATTTAATACCTTTAACTATATTGACGTACTACCACAGTTCCTAAAAAGGCCTGGTAGCCTGGCTTGGGGTTTTTAAGCAAAGTCTTGGAGTTACCTCATCAGTAAGCTACACCTGTGCTATTCCAATTGCTGTTCCAATTAGAGAACCCTTACGGAGGTACAGCTGTTTTTCATTTACATTAAAGCATATTATCGTAGAGAACTGGTACAATGACCATATCCATCTTGCAACATGGTGCTGCCCAGGCACTTATACTAACAGGTAAGTGACGGGTTTGTGTTTGAGGTGGGTGGGTGTATTTTAATGTAATTTTTATTGTATTTATTTATTCATTTAATTTATTTATGGGTTTGTGGTGGGTGGGTGGGTGGGTTGAGGGGTGTCTGTGTGTGCTTATTTTTATAATATTTTATTTTTAATTTTTTTCTTTGGCCCCTCTCACGATGTCATGACATCATGATGTTAGTTCCGCCCACACTGTGATGATGTCACGGTGGGGTAGTAAATTTTTTGACAGTCCACCACTGGTTCAGGAGCACCAATTGGAAGTGGGCACCACTGAACCTTAGGAAGAAATCCTATGGGGGCGAGAGCTCAGCGCATCAGCTTCTGAGTCTTTGCTGAAACCATCTGGGACAAAGTACTTAGAATCTGACAGAAGAAATGCCAACTTAGAAGATTTAGTTATTTATTATTTTATTTTGCTTGTTTAAGTTAGGATAGATATATGGGCCCTATCGATGGACATGGTAGTGTATTTAGGGATTCAAAGTAGAGTTAGATTGATTGCTTTGATCTGCATTTTGATATATTTTTGAATGAAAATACTTCTTCAATAAAACGTCTCAAAGACACCTCATCTTTGACACCAAAAGGAGGGAGTATTTTGCGGAGCGGAGAGGAAAGGAACCAAGATAAGGTCAACCTAGTGGCTACATCTTTACACTGGCTCAGCCTTGAGATGCAACATTTCTCAGAGGGACATTTTACTTTGGGAGAGATAAGGTCTCTATGGAGATATGGAGGGAGTCGTTCGTCCTTCTATCATGGGCCTGGGAATATTATCTGCCAGGCCACCCCAGTCTTTGAAGGTAAAATGTATCTTCCAGCGAGGCAGCTTTCCAGGGCTGGGTCCACTCTTACTCCCTGTGTCCACTGCTTCACGACGAGTAGATTAAATAGTTCCACTTTAGTGGGAAGGTAACAGCATTCTGTGCACTCTGATGTCTAGTCGTGCCTGCCACACGTCCATAGAAACATCTGTAGATGCAGACGGCACTGGTGCTTTGGCTATCAATGGAGATGAGCACCAAACCCTAGAGTTGGATATGACTGGCTTTCAAGCAAGGACAATCTTTACCTTTACCTTTCACCCTTAACTTCCTTCCTTCAGGGCACAAATAAATATGCAAATATTAGAACTGTCAAGTTTACAGCCTGGACCATTCAAAAGAAAAAATGTTTTATTGATCAGGTAGGGGTTGCATACAAAGGTGATGAATTTTATTGAATAAAATTTATATCTTATTTTATTGTGATTGTATCATTCTACTTTTAATCTGGTTTTATTCTGTTTTTGTAATCATATTTTATCTAATGTATTTTATCACATATTAACCTGATATGGTCAGGTGACCAATCAGTTAATAAAGGAATGCTACTGCTGATGGTACCCTCAGCTGAGGCAGGAGGATAAACCCAAGAGAAAGAAGGGGGTATCCTTCCTATTGGGAGAAAGAAGAGAGAAAAGAAGATAGGTAAGTCAAATGAAGGAAGTGATAGAAGATGATTGAAAGAGGCGCCTAAATGAAGGAGGAAACAATGAGTCCACCTGTCCTATAGTATATCCTCATTGCTGGAGGCAGGTAAACTGGTTTTAAAAGGGGCTGAAAGAGTCTGTATTGGAGAGTTGTATAAAAGATTAAATAGACTTTTATAAGGAGCTGAGTTATTTAAGTGCACCTGGTTGGTTATTACAGCTTGTTATTGCAGTGCATTCGAGATGTCCCAGACTGTTGCTTCAAGATGGAGGAAGGCAGCCGGGTCACACAGCACATCGCACATATGAATCCTTGTATAATGAAGTATCCTTAAGTGTTGAATTAGGGTTGTCACCTCTCTATTCTCAAAGGCTTCTCCTTTTTAACACATATGGCAAGCAGGGACCGTGTGGGGTACAAATGTACAGTTTTAAAAGTATGAGTTCTAAATCAGTCAGTCGTGGCTCCCAGAAACCAAACAACATTTGAAGGGCTCTCCTGAGCATGACAGAGCTTGCTTTAATCAATTCTTGATTTGTTTCTGCTCACATTTTCAATTAAGCCTTCTGCCTGAATGCATGTTTTGTTTTCTCCAGCAGATACAATGACTGACTTTTCAGTATTACATGAGCAGTGCTCCTTCTTTGTTCAGAGTCAAATTAGCCATGCAGATATTATGATGACATTACAAAATGCAACAAGTATTAGAAGAGCTTCACACGCATTGCTGAAAATGCTGGCCACTGCTTTTCTTTCCTAGCATTGCTGTAAACAAAAACATGGTTATGTGTCCTCTTACTTCTGGTGGCTTAGTAGTTAAGATGCTGAACTTGAAGACTGGAAGGTCAGAGTTTGATACCTGGTAACTGCACGATGGAGTGAGCTCCTGTCTCTGTCCGAGCTCCTGCCAATCTAGCAGGTTGAAAGCAAGAAATTGCAAGTAGATAAATAGGGACCACTTTGGTAGGAAGGTAATCAGCGTTCTGTGCACTCTGGTGTTTAGTCATGCCTGCCACATGTCCATGGAAATGTCTGCAAATGCAGGCAGTGCTGGCTCTTTGGCTATAAACAGAAATTAACACTGAACCTTAGAGTCAGATATGGCTGGCTTTCGAGCAAGGATGACCTTACAGTGGTACCTCGCTCAGTAAAGTTGCATGGAATTCAGCCGCCTGGGGCTGAAGCCAAATTTTCTGCTGTGAAGCAAAAAAGCCCCAAAACCCCTCTCTCCTTCATATTAAAAATACTATAATGAAATTTTCAACAATAATTTGCAGGTTTTTTTGTGATGTTTGAGAAACTTTCTGTCAACGGAGAGCTGATTTTGTCTCCTTCATAGCTGTACCAAGGAGGCACATGGCTAAAAAATTCTAGGCCCATCAAATGAGTCAAAATGTTGAGGGAATTATGTTGGGACTTTGGGACAGCTTTATGTTACCTAAGTAATCATCGCACAACTTGCTTCTCAACTGTCTCTGCAGACCTGGAATTGCAGATATACTGTAGTTTTTCTCTTTAACTGGCCTGGGAATGTATAAGGCTGTCAAAATAACATTCACTCAGTATAGCAGAGTGGAATCATAACTACACAGACAAGGTGGTAATAGACATCTGTTTATTTTTTCTTGCCTATAAATTTTTTTTTTAAAGGAGGAAACTCCCCCCATGTCATGAAACAGCCCTTTTATATCCGGACTGTGCAGCCATGTGTTCTTTAAATGAAAATGGTTTGTCATTGTACAAATGCTGCTTAGATCTGAAAAGCATTTCCTTGTGGACTACAAAGACTGGAGTATGTGCGGAGAGAATACGATTTCAAGCAAAAGCTGAAAATTGCATCCAAAAATGTGGCAGGCTTGAGAAGCTGAAGAAAAAAACCTCTTGGGAAAAGCAATAAATAAATAAATAAATAATTTCTCTAACCTACAGCGGTCTGATAGTGTGCTTTCTTTCTTCTCCATGAAAAAAAAAATATTTCAGTGAGGGCTAAACTCAGCGATGGGATGTAACAGGTTCTCACCAGTTCGCCAGAACCGGTAGTAACTTTTTCCAGTGTCCCGGAGAACCGGTAGCAGCTTTTCGGGGGAACCACCTTCGTGGCTAAGCTTTTCACTGGTTCCCCCACTGCATATGTGCGCCAAGCACTTGGTGTGCATGCATGCCTACAGTGCTTGGTGCATATGCACGGCCTCCTTGCTGTCCTCCCAAGTGGGGAGGAGGAAGAGGTGTGTGTGTGTGTGTGTGTGTGTGTGTGTGTGTGTGTGTGTGTGTGTGTGTGTGTGTGTGTGTGTGTGTGTGTGTGTGCTTATTTTTATTTTATTTTTTATTATTTTTTTCCTTTGGCCCCACTCACAATGTCATGACATCATGACGTTGGCTCCGTCCATGATGTCATGACATTAGCTCCACCCACACTATAATGATGTCACAGTGGGGTAGTAACATTTTTGACATCCCACCACTGGCTAAACTGCATATTATGGTGAAAGCATTATTTCATTTGGAATGACAGATTTCTCCAACACAGATTCCATGAGAAATAGCTGCCCACTTTGGGACAGAGTAAGCAAAATGTGGCATGTAGGTTACATGCACGTGTCCCATCAGTATTCCTGGGCTCGGTAATTGTCCTCCTACTTTTGTTTTACATTTACTCTTTTAAAAAAGTAACAAAAGTCCTTAGGAAGTGTCTTCTGAGCAACACATGTCTTCCTTCCTGGTATAGTTTAAGTTAGCCACCCTATTCAGAAACTGAGCCCACTGTTCTGTAGATGAAGACTCCTCTACCTGGAAAAGTTATTCTCAAAGACAAAATGCTAAATGACTATGCAGCAGCATATGCATATTTATAGATGGGTCTCAATTATCCATGACCGTTGGGAGTTTCTGAGTTCTGGGAGTAATAATGTGGAAAAAGTAACTTTCTCTCTGTGTGTCAGAAATAAGTAGTTACTGAATGCATGTAAACAGTTGTCTCTGATTTAGGATGTAACACTTCTAATTCACACTGAAAAGAACAAAGAAAAAAGCTATGTGATAAAGAGGGAAAAATTCTCGATTCATCAGCATTATCGTGTTTGTCTAAAAATGAGATTAAATTATTATTCTTCACTTTATGGAGCAGTTGCTCACATACACAAAATGAAAGACTGTGACATTTCCAGTTAAAATGGCACAAAGTCATTTTGGCTTGTTTCTAAGTGCCTGTTTGAATTTTACAGTATGGTTGAAATGTTGATGCATTTTATCTCTGTCAAGCACTCTCATAATATCAAAGATCAAGCATGGAAGTTTTGACCCTCAGAATATTTCTGTGGTGAAGATTTTCCCAATTAAATGTTATGTTGTTTTTGAAAGGGCTGGTTTTATTTATGGTACCTCTGTAATGTGTGCAACTCCTCTTTTTCTGGTATTGTCACATCTCTATCTAATTTTCTTTTTTGTATGCCAGAATCCATTTGTTTAGGTTTGTGGAAAGTTGTCTCAGGACATATGGATGGATTTTTATTTGCCGCTTACAATCATTGGCAGCTATTGTACTGGTAGTTGCATGTTGGAGCTGCTGGTGTAAGAGACAGGGCAAGAGAACATGTGTCTGAGGGACAAGAAATTAAAACAATAGAACAGTAGAAGGTTTCATTAGCAACTACGATTGATCACATCTGGCTCATCACATTTAGACCACTAGAATATGCTCTATGTAGGACTAGTCTCAAAGGGAATCAGGAAGTATCCCTTGGCACAGTCATAAAATAGTGCATGGTGTCAGAATAATATTAATTCATAATAGGGGCTGCAGTGGCTCAGTGGTAGCTGGAAGGCTGGTAACTTGGCAGTTCGAGACCTGGGTACTACATGACAGTTTGAGCACCCATCTCTGTTCCAGCTCCTGCCAACCTAGCAGTTCTAAAATAAGAAATTGTGAGACAAATAGGGATCACTTTGGTGAGAAATGTTCTTGGGGACATGAAAGGAGCCTTATTTGGGCATCCTCTGAGCAGAGTCTCTCCAGCAAAAATCCTTTCAACCTAGAATAATTTCTGACACAAAATTATTATAATTCACAATCACATGCTGACTTATGACAATGCTTTCCAGAGATTTCTGAGCACTCAGAAATGGTTTACCATTCCTTTATTTGAGGGAACTCTAGGGCTGTGTTGCTTGCCAAAGGTCAGACAAGTTGACTGTTTTCCTGTAAGATATGGGGAATCAAATTTCTGATCCTTTCACAGCCAAGTGCTCCAATTCTTCAAACTGTATTGATCTTATCAATTTGGTTTTGCTCAAATCCTAGTGTCCCAAATCTTAAACCCAGTAGTGGGCTCCAAAAATTTTTACTACCACACTGTGGCCGTGGTATGGTGGGCGTAGCCATGGGGAAAGCCCTGCATTGCACCAGAATTAGGACTACTTAATTTCAAAACTTGGATGGGCAGGGCCAGCCAGAATTTCTGCTACCAGTTCTGGCAAACTGGTGCGAACCTGCTGACACCCACCACTGCTTAAGCCACACTTAAAATCCAAAATGTCACAGGACCTGCCCCTCTGAAGTTCAGTTAGATGTTAAAGATAATGTGCATTCACCAGTTTTCCTTCCACAACTGGATTTATTTAAAGATAATTCTGTCACAATTATACTTGCAAATTAAGCTTGTATTTGTCTTCCAATGACCAATCTCGAAAGCAAGGATTCTAAATGGAAGTTCTGTGAGGAAAAGCATATATGATTGAGGACCAAAAATCATTCACCACTTGGGGGAGCACTTTCCTAAGATATATGAGAAATGTATACAGAAATGTATACAGTAATAAAACGATTGTACCGGATAGCGCTAAAACCACATAACAATGCAAGATTTTTGGAAAAATCTTGTTTCGGATAACGCGATTTTTAGAGTTATCCAGTACAATCGTGTTGGGGGGAGGGCTGGATTGAGTAGAACATCTACCCAATCCAACCCCCCCAGGGCCTGCCCGCACAATGTTTGGAAAGGGTATGGGTCCCCGTACCCTTTCCAAACACTGTTCAGGCCCGTGCGTGTCAAACGGGGTTTGGGGAAGGTACGGAGATCTTCCCCGTACCCTCCCCAAACCCTCTCTGACACGCGCCCACCAGCCCGCCCGATGTTTGGAAAGGGTACGGGGAAGATCCTCCGTACCCTTTCCAAACACCGTGCAGGCGCGCGCGTGTCAAACGGGGTTTGGGGAGGGTACGGAGAAAATCTCCGTATCCTACCCAAACCCCCTCTGACACGTGCGTGCCCACCCGCCCGATGTTTAGAAAGGGTACGGGCCCCCATACCCTTTCCAAACACTGTGCAGGTGTGCACCTGTCAAACGCAGCTTGGGGAGGATACGGAGAAAATCTCCGTATCCTACCCAAACCGTGTTTGACACGCGCGCGCCAGCCCGCCTGATGTTTGGAAAGGGCACGGGCCCCCATACACTTTCCAAACACTGTGCAGGCGTGCGCCTGTCAAATGTGGCTTGGGGAGGATACGGAGAAAATCTCCGTATCCTACCCAAACCGCGTTTGACACGTGCGCGCCAACCTACTCGATATTTGGAAGGGGTACGGTCCCCCATACCCTTTCCAAACACCGTTCAGGCGTGCCTATCAACCGCGGTTTGGAGAGGATACGGAGATAATCTCCGTATCTTCCCCAAACTGCATTTGACACGCACGCGCTAGCCCATCCGATGTTTGGAAAGGGTACGGGCCCCTATACCCTTTCCAAACACCGTGCAGGTGCGCGCACGTCAAATGGGGTTTGGGGAGGGTACAGGGAAGATCTCCGTACCCTCCCCAAACCCCATTTGACGCGCGTGCGCCCGATGTTTTTTAGCGTTGTTCGGTGTATACCCCGGACAACGCTAAAACCCGGATAACGACATGACTTGTGTAACCAAGTCATAACATTATCCGGGGTAGTAGTGTATTTAAGGATTTGCTTTCATTTTATTTCAGGTGCTTAGAGCCTCCTCAAAGATTGTGGTATTTTTGAACCACAACCAGGCATGCCCTGGTAATGGCAATCCTGTGTTGCTGGCTAATCTTTCTCACACTAGGTCAGGTGAAAGGAAGTGCAGAATGAACTCACCAAAAGGTCCCTTCATTTTGGCAGTTTCACATCTGGCCTAGACACCCCAAATCACTCACAAAATTTCCCCCATACTAGCTGAATACAGTGTATTGGGTTTTGTGCTTAGTTTGTGTGCACAACTTTTCTTCATTGTGGCAATTTTCAAAACTATGGGAGCACACAGCATATCCTAACTACATCCGTGCAGAGTAGACATTATAGTTGTCAAGGACTCAAACATATTTATGTGTATGTGTGGAGCACAGTTTGAAAAACAAAACTGCACAGTCATTTTTCTAGTCAGCAACCAGGTGCATGTAGTGTTTGCTCAAGGCCATTTCTTATTGGATGCAGCGGTTGCAATTTTGATCACCAGTGTGAAAGCCAGGCAGGGACTGCATCAATTCTATGGAATCGTGAATAGCAGGGCAGGACATCTGCAGCATGGAGAGCATGCCTGGATCCAAAACTTATAGGTAAACTTGCTAGGTAGTAGTTTTCTCCTCTCCTTTCAATCTGGTCTTGTCTTCTTTGGTATTGGATAGTTTCTTCTAAGGAATCACTTGATTTATTACAGTGGTGCCCAAACTAAGCCCCTGGGGCTGGGCACGGCCCCCGACACCAATTCATCTGGCCCCCGAAGCCCTCGTCGCTCCTGGAAGCGGAAGTAAAATGTGCCTGTACATTAAAATACAGCCACCCACCCAAACACCCACCCACCCACCTCAAACACAAATCAACCAGAGCTTTTAAACCAGAGCTTAAAGCTTATTCTGGTTTATCTTTCTCACACTAGGTCAGATGGAAGGAACTACAGAATGAATTCACCACAAGATGGCTTCATTTTGGCACTTTTCAACTTTTCAATAGTTAAAGAAGTTAGGTACTAAATCTTTGCCTAATCAGTTCTCTATGATAATATGCCTTAATGTAAATGTAAAACAGCTGTACCTCCTTAATGGTTTTCCAATTGGAACAGCAATTGGAACAGTACAGGTGTAGCTTATTGATGAGGTAACTCCAAGACTTTGCTTAAAAACCCCAAGCCAGGCCGCCAGGCCTGCTGGTCACCAGCCCTTTTTAGGAATTGTGGTAGTACGTCAATATAGGTAAAGGTATTAAATACACATTAAAATACACACAGACACACCACATTCAAAAGGTGAGTCACTTACCCTGGGGAGCAGACTATAGGGAGCTTCAGACTAGCAGCTTCTCATCCTCCTCCCCGCTGGGGAGGACAGCAAGGAGGCTGTGCATACGTGCCAAGCACTGTAGGCATGCATGCACATCAATTGCTTGGGGCTGCATGCACATCAATTGCTTGGGGCGTATGAGCAGTGAAAAGGTAAGCCCTGACGGTGGTTTCCCCCAAAAGCTGCTACCAGTTCTCCAGGATACTGGGAAAAGTTACTACCGGTTCTGGCGAACTGGTGAGAACCTGTTACATCCCATCAATGAATCCTTCCCCTGCCCTTGCTCAAGTTGTCACTGCCACTGCCAGAATTGGCAGCGGACTCATTTACAGCTGTTGTAAACACATTTACGATAGCTGTGGATTCATTTATGACAGCTCTAAATGGTTGGGGGACAACCAGTCTGGCTCCCTCAACTGTTTGAGAGAGTGTGACATGCCTCCCGACTTGAAAAGGTTGAGAACCCCTTGGAATAGAAGGAGCAAGGCCACAGTGGCTTAGTGGTTATCTTTACCTTTACTATAAAAGGAGCAAAGAGATGTGGCTCTCAAGCCAGAACTTTTAGGAGTCTGAGGAAGCACTGCTGAATACATTTGTTTCTCCTGCTTCCTTTTCATTTAGGGAAGGGGCTAAAACAGGGATGCCCGAACTTTTTGGGCTGTGGGCTGACCATATGGTTCATGGAGCTGGTCACTAAGTCCCGGGGGCTGGGTGCGGCCCCCGACGCCAATTCATCTGGCCTGCAAAGCCCTCGTCTCTTCTGGAAGCAGAAGTAAAACATGCCTGTACGGGCGCGTTTTACTTCCACTTCCAGGTGCGATGAGGGCTTCGTGGGCCAGATGAATTGGTGTCAGGGGCCACACCCAGCCCCTGGGCCTTAGTGTAGGCACCACTGGGCTAAAAGCAAGAGTGCTGACTTGGGCTTCTGGTAATTGGAGTTCAAGAACACCTGGAGTGCCAAGGTTAACCATCACTGTCTTAGGTACCAATACAGGAAAGGAATAAGGGATGATCTAGGATAAATAGCCAGGTGGAAAAAGTGTCACTTAGTGCCACAGATTTGAGGACAGCAGGGCTTGGCTGCACTCACATCATCAAGCCCATCAAAGCCTGCAGGGGGTGGATTCAGTGCCTCACTTAAAATTATTTCCTAACAGAGCTTGCTCTTTGACACGGGATTGACATTACCTGCACTTTGCAAATGGAGCCTGTGCTTCCCTCCTAGTGACTAGCTGCAAAACAAAGCCATCCAAATAGCAAAATCACAGCTGAGAAAGCTGCTCTATGACAAGAAAAGGTGTATTTTTGCATGCTTCTGAATACAGAGCTAAGTGTCTATCGCACTTTGGCCTTGAATGATAGCAGTTGTTTTGCACTAAATCAGGTAGTTCTTGGCTAGCTGAATTGTTTTATATAGGCATCTTAAGTTGAGTTGGAACTAGACATGACAATGTCCAGAAAAAGGACACTCACCCACATGCACTGCTGCGTTTTCTATTCCTTACTCTTCACAGCTCTAGTGAAAACGTGGGTCCATCCAGTTCAGCATCAGCTAATCCAGCTAATAGCTGCTCTCCATTAGCCTGGTTCTTGATTCTCTCATCTCAAATATTATAATTTGGTGTACTGTTGATTGGACTCCTCTTTCACAAACATAGGCTTTTCCCTGCAGCATGTCTCCAATTTGGAAGGCAGGTTTCTGCTTGTGGCCATGGTCTTTCATTTTTCTTCTTCTTCTCCCAGTGCCATATCCATTCCAGATATTGTCTATCATCATGGCAATAGTCTTCCTGTTCTAAACTCCTCATAACAGTTCTTCCAAGGACGTGCCACACCAGTCTCTCAGGTTCTTCAGACATTAAGTCCATTTACATCCAGGGCCTCTCTTCACAGGGATCTTTCCTTGCAGAGTGAGTTGGAGTATCCTTTATGCTCTTCCTCATGATATGTGGCCATGGTCAAGAACCAGGCTAATGGAGAGCAGCTATTAGCTGGATTAGCTAGTGCTGAACTGGATGGACCCACGTTTTCACTAGAGCTGTGAAGAGTAAGGATATGGCCAAGGTATTGGAGCTTTCTTTGCTTGATGGTCTTAAACAGTTCTTGTTCTTTATCCATCTGGCTCAACACTTCTACATTAGTCACATGATCAATCCATGATATCTTTAACAACCGTCTGTAGATCCTCATTTCAAAAGTTTTGATTTCTTTCAGATGCTTTAGTCTATGTTCAAACTTCAAGCCAGACATTCAGTCTTTCATCCACAAAAAAATAAGTAAAAGGAGGAAAATTAATTCCACATCTTCCAGATTCAATCCAACTGCCTCCTTCCAGTGCTCCATGCAGGAATAGGTGATTAACTTCGGATGAGGTGACTCTGCTTGTGTGTGCCTCCCTTTAGGCTCACCAAGACTTCCTCCCCGTTATAATTTAATTAAAATTCACTCAGCTGCACAGCTAGTTGAAACATGCAAAATGCACTATGAAAACTTTAGCCTTCAAAAACTCATTTCTGCTGTGTCTTGGGAGAAAAAAAATATTTTCACCACTAGGTGGCAATGTAGCAACATCAGTAGAGTGCTGGTTGCCACACAGCAATAAGAGGTAAGCGATTCATAGCTCTGGTGAAAAATGCATTAATTATGGTAATGACTTATTCACAATAACACAGCCAACTTAAACAAGCTACACAAGAGCATAATTTTCTACCTCACAGACTTGCTCCTGGGAACCCGTCTAATAGCTTCATCCTGTTTAACTTGGACTGAATTATATCCAACCTTTTGACTTTTAGGTTGATTTTGGAGCAATCATGTCTCTGTACAACAAAAAAGAATCTTGACGAAAGAAAAGTGTGTCCTAAAAGTCCCCTAGTTGGGGGAAAATGTCAGTAGATGCAAAGAGACTTCACAATTGACAATGTTATATCCAAAGTACTCCAGAGTATTAGGGGATGAAAAAGATGATCAACAGGATGAGATAGATTTGCAACAGGATGAGATAGATTTGTAACAGGATGAGATAGATTTTAGGCTGTCATTTTCTCTGATTAACCCAGGGGTGCCCAAACTCTGGCCCATGGGCTAGATCGGGCCCCCAGTACCAATTCATCCAGCCTACACGGCCCTCATTGCTCCTGGAAGCAGAAGTAAAATGCATCCATAGCTTGAGGCTTCCCAGAAAGACAATGTCTTCTTCATGGTTCTTTTGTGTATTAGGCAGAGATAAGAACCAATGTCTTGAAGGCCAAAAATGGTCATAAGAATTGGCTTTAAGCTGTAGCAAAATTTATGTTTTTTTTGTGACTAAGAAGTTTATTTTGGCTCCTGGCTCTTGCAATGCGTTTACCAGTCTTGATGCTGTTCATGTTAAAAGATGACAGGATGCCACTTCATTTCCAGTGAAGATGCATGTGTTGGTACTGGAAGGAACAGAAAGAGAGAAATTGATTGCCTTTGGTTTCCTCAACTGTTCTTGACCTATACTGATGTTCCTTCAAGCTAGACTGCTACCTTTAGGATAACTGATGACACTTCCTTCTTCTTCTTACATTCTATCTGAACTTTATCTTGGAGGTATGTTAACTTTGCTTGCAAGAGACAGGAGGCAAACACATTTCCCTACAGCTTCAGGTATAATAATTTCATGTCAGAAATGATTCTGGGTTGAAAAGGATTTTTGCAGGACAACCTCCACTCAGAGGATGTCTGAATAAGGCACCTTTCATGTCCCCAAGATCTTTTTCCCACCAAAGTGGTCCCTGTTTATCTACTTGCAATTTCTTGCTTTCATACTGCTAAGTTGGCAGGAGCCAGGACAGAGACAGGTGTTTATTCCACCATGCAGTACCCAGGTCTCAAACTGCTGACTTGCCAGACTTCCAGCTAAAAAGGCTAGCTTCTTAACCACTGAGCTTACTTAAATTATTTTTCTAACAAAGTCTAGCTTTCTTTCCTAGAATAAAAAGCCTGGGTATAATTTCTTTTCAAGGATGAAATGTGCTTTGTTGACTATTTGGACATGCAGAGACGCTAAATCTCCCAGATAACTAACTGCATCTCCCACCGGTAACAGCTGGTTGGGTCTGTCTGAATTAGGTGTTAATTTAGGCTCCAAGCTTTCTCAAAAGATAATCTCTTAAGAATTTTGGATTTTACAGAATTTACAGTGGCAGGACATGGAGATTAATTCTTGAATGATGACATGTGTATGAAAAAAAATCCAGTTTTGATTTTGAAAGACATGAGGAAGGGAAAGAGAGAGAAAGATGTCCTGTACTGTTGTTATTTTTTTTAAAAAAAAACATTGTACACACATACAAGCTAGCTCCTGTCCCCCCAGTTTCATTGCCCTGAATGCATGCAGTATGCAGATTTGAAGAGCAAACCTTCAGAGCTTCTTGTATCTATGGAAACTGTCTTTATAAGTTGAATCTTTGAGAAAAATCAGAATTCCAGCTTACACGGAGAGCCTCCATAGCAGGCATAGGCCCTTCTCTTCACAGAAGAAGGATGGAAGTGAGGGTGAAAAGGGGTAGTAGTGCCAAAATGCTATTCTCTCTTATGTGCTTTTTCTTCGACGCAGTTAAGTGATGACTGATTGAGTCTGTTGAGACAGCAAGCTGTGAACTAGCTAAAGATAAAGCAATTTGGTATGTAAGGACAGTTTTGCGAGAACTCAAGCAGGGTATCTGACTGTCTGTTCTGCAGAAACATCTAGCCTCACTTTTGTTTGGCCTGTATATGTAAATATGTCTCTCTTGTTTTCTAACCAAAGAAGACTGTGGGGTTGACAGTGGAACTTCTTACTGCTCAGGTAAGTAGGGAGTTTAAAGCACTGTGCAATAGTTTGGTCTCTTGTCTTTGCTTTCTGACCTTTTCCCAAGCTTTCCTTGCCCCAATGATGCTTATCACGTACACCCCTCAAATATACATTGAGGAGATCTAACCTGAGACTGTCAGCAGAGGCAGAAGAGTCAAGTATTATGATAGATCAGCCAAGGGTCAATCTGAAATGCTATTTCCTTAGCCTTAGAGACTATACCTTATTTTTCATTCTTTCTATGCTGCTCCTGCTATGCAGACTCCACTTATTCCTGAACTGAGACATAACATAGGTATTCTATTCTCTTTAGTCTCTCTCTCAAGGGTCATTAACCTAAAAAATCACTTCAAGTCTCTCAACCCTATGGAAGTCTGATTATGTATGAGATTTCAGAACTCTGAAGTCCAAATTTGTGCACCTGTACCACACAGTTGTCTGGGCTGATGGATGCCTTTTCCTACAAAGTTAACAAAGAAAAGCATTTCTTAAGAAGAATTATGTGCTGGAGTGGGAGGAGGAGTAAACGGAAGCAGGGCATTGAATGACCTTGTTAGGATAGCCAGATGCCCCATCACAGACATCGCCCTAAGGACATCTGTCCGTCCCACCAGAGCGGACTGGAGAGACTCTCTAGTTGTACCATCGGCTAGAGAGGCGCACCTCTCTAGCACTAGGAGGAGGGCCTTCTCCATGTCTGCTCTGGCCCTATGGAACCTCCTGCCAAGTGAGTTGCGTCTCCAGATGGAGCTGCTGCTCTTTAGGAAGGGGGTTAAGACCTGGCTTGCAGGGCATGTGTGGGGTATGGGCCAGACGGTTGCCTCAGTTTGTTGGTTCATCTAACCCCTCCCTCTCTCTGTGTGACTTGTTTAATCTCTTTTATTTTTTGTAATTTTAAAATCCTGTTTACTTTTGTTTTTATACCATGTTTTTACTGTGTCTTAAGTGTTTTTAAAGTTTGTTAGCCATCCTGGGTCTTTGTGAGGAGGGTGGCATAAATGTTTGATTAAATAAGTATAATAAACCTCTAGTGCCAGCTTTTCCAATGGGCTATGCCAGTGGTGGCGAACCTATGGTTGCCCTTGACAGAGTTTGCCCTGCCTCTCTGCCCAGCAGTTCAATGGGAGTGCTTCCTCCCTCCCCCAGCACAGAGTTGGCAGGAGCTGGGACAGATGATAGGTGCTCATTCCGTTGCTCAGCACTCAGGTCTTGAACAGCTGACCTACTGACCTTCCAGTCATCTTAACTACTGGATTCAGCATCTTAACTGCTAAGCCACCACAGTCCCACATCATCAATACAAACCCACAAGTATTATCTCTCCATAGCATTGGTAGTATGTGATATCACAACAATAAATAAAACAATGTGAAAAAGAAAACCAGCCCTGGGACCTTGATGCCAGGCTTTGGTGTCATGATGTGTTTGATATGCTTGACTTCCTGCATGTTACCCATGATGCTGTGACAACATGATGCATAGGGAGTGTAGCATTATCATGAAGTATCACAACCCTGTCGCTCCTTTGGTCAGCATCAGCCTAAAAGGAAGTGGGAGTTGATGGCTCTGGTGGCTATAGGTGGGTGGTATTCCTCTAACATGTCCATGTAGAACTGGCAGGCATCACAATAGCAGGTAGTAAGTTTGTTTTTTTCTGGGTCTTTTTCATTCTCACTCCAGTGAATTAAAATATATGCCATTCCTGTGTATAGGTTTTCCTAACCAGAAATGAACATCGTGCACTATAATTTTCTTCACAACAACCTCAACCCTCCTGTTCACTTGGTGCTCAGCCAATTCTTCAGGATCACATGAAGAAAGAGAAGCCTGGAATTTGTAAGAATGCTTTATTAAGTGAGTATTCCAGTGAATGTGAAGAAACTGAAATATCCAATCATAGCACATTTATAAACATATTGAGACTGTTTCTTATTTGCTAAGAGGAACAAGACATTTCAAGTGAATATGAAGTTATTTGAATTTGAATGAAGCTAAGAAAGAGTTACCATTTATTGATACTTAAACAAAGGATTTAGACCTAGAGGGAAAGTGAATTGGTCATTGTCAGCAGCTGATGTGAATAGTTAATTTTTAGAAGAGAAATTAAAAGTTAGGCAAAAGGACATTCTTTCCCTTGGAGTCACAAATTCTGGATCCTTAGAATTCATGAAATGGGGCAATGGGGCTGGAGGGGGGTACCAATTGTAGGCAAGACAGGTTTAATCTGTCCTGCCTGGGTGCTAAGACTATTTAAATGCAGGCCCATAGCCAGGGGATGTCCAGGACGGGTTTGGCCCACCCTGAGTTAGCACTTTGCCCACCCTGACAAAGCACGATTTCCCATAGGAAGGCATTGAAAAGAGGCTTTGTTGCTTACCCTGAAAAAATATTTGCCCACCCACATGTAGAATCCTGGCTATGGCCCTGTTTAGATGTGGAGATTAGCATGTTACAGTTTGGACTGCAATTCCCAAAATATGTTGTAGTCCAGTGTTTCCCAACCTTTGGTTTTCGGACTTCAATTCCCGGAAGCCTAAGTCAATTTGCTAAAGCACCGATCAGCCAATGTACTGGCAGCCTTCTGGGAATTGAAGTTCCCCTTTTAGGAACCACTGCTTTAGTCAGAGTGGCAATTATTAAAGATATGACTTTTTCAAGTTCTGGGAGTGACAACATAAAAATTAAAATCAGTGACTATACAGTGTAGATCTGAGTGTGAGAAATCTCTCTGGGGAATTTTATCTTTTCAGTGCTGACCAATCTTTTTTTCCAGCCAGAGGAGGTTAATTTTCCACCAGTTTGCTAGTGTTACTTTTCTCTACTTTCTGTTCTGTATGATTTTCTTTTGTGTCCACATCTCCAATGCTCAGATAAGGAAACAAAGTCGAATCAACGAAACCTTTGTCGGACATCATAAACAGAAATTGCACTGGGCTGGACATGTTTCTTGAATGACAGGCAGGCGGTGGACAGGAGCAGTCACTGAGTGGTATCCCAGAGGAGTAAAAAGACCCTTTGGCAGGCCCTCCCAAAGATGGGAAGACCCAATTGTGAAAAGGTTTGGTCGAACCTGGAGAAGGAGAACACAGCAGTGAAAGGAATGGAAAGTGAGTTGCAGCCAGCAGGAACTCTTCCCTTGACAGTCTGGTCAATCGAAGGAATTGAAATGATTTCCTTATGTAATGCAAAGAATTCTTGGTGTGCGTCAATTCCCCTCAAACCAAGTGCCTGTTGTCTCCAGACAGTGTTTTTTATTAAATAAAAATAAATGGTTTCCAAAGTTAAGGCTGCAGCTGTTTAGCACTAAGTCACTTTTGAAAAATAGAAAATAAATTAAAAAGAGGAGAAGGGAAAGGGTGTTCCCAGTGGAAATTACCAGTCAACACCTTGTCAGATCACTGAAGCAGCTTTTGCCCTTGTAGCTCCATGCATAAGTAAATTTGTCTGTACAAATTTCCAGTGGGAAATATCCCAGATGGGAGGAATAAAAATTTAATAAATAAAATATAAATAAGCACTGAACAGGATCCCCCACCCCCGAACAGAGCAATTGCTCTCTCTCCTAATAGTTTCCTTTTTCTGTATCTCCTTTAGAAACATTACTAGGATTCAGCAGAGAAGTAACCATGGGAAGGCAGGAGTTGGCAAACCACTTCACTGCTGTTTCTGCCACTGTGACTCTTGCACCACAAGAATTATTTGTATTCATCCAGACAGCTGCAAGAATTTCACTCACAAAAAATGAGCAGGGAACTTGATTTTATTTTTTATAAAGAGCACAGTGTGTGTCCCCCCCCCTCCCTTCGTACCATCTGTTTAGATCCAGGCCTCATGAGATGGGGTAAACAACTCCTCACATGGCTGGGGACAAAAGGCTGAAAGATTGGGATTCTTCTTTTTCTTCCTCCTCCTCCTCTGTGTCTAGGCCAGACATGACACTGCCAAAATGAAGGCACCTTTGGGCGAGTTCATTCTGCAGTTCCTTTTGCCTGACCCTGTGTGAGAAAAATTAGCCAGCAACACAAGGTTGCCATTACCAGGGTATGTCTGATTGTGGTTCAAAAATACCACAATCTTTGAGGAGGATCTTTTTGTGTACCCTGAGACCTGGACTGATATTAGAGAACTATTATAGCATGGATGGGCAAAATGAAGCCCCTCTGGCTATTGTCTGTCTGCCCCTCTATGCTGGGAGTTCCAGTCTGGAGGGGTTGTTCTTTGTTCATATGGTCTTAAAGAAATACTTTCCTGCATGGGTATAGCATAATATATAAAAAAGGGGCAAATTGAATAAATCAGAGGGTCTTCAGCATATCATCTTCCAAAGGATTAGCCACACTGGCCTATTGTGGTAGGTCTGCAGTTTTCTAGCAACTTAAAGATTTCCTTTTGCCAAAATGTATTGCTTAGTTTTAAAGATTATTTTTTAAAACTATATGTGGTGGTATCTGTAATTGCATGTGGGTTGTAAAACCACAGATTTCCTTGTGGTTTCATCAAGATGCACACTGAGGCTAATATTTTCACTGGCTTAGTGTGTATGATCGATGATGATAGACCTCAGTGCCTCTGTTCTCTGCACTGCGTCTAGCAATAAGTGAATAGTTTGCTCCAAAAAAAGTTCTTCAATAGTAGCAACAATAGCAGTAGCGGCCCAAAAAGCTACATTCCTTTTGAATGTGGGCCCAGGCTTGTGAATTTCTGTCAATGGTAGTCTGAGGTTTCAGGTCATACATGAAAGCAGGAAAACTCTGGGTTGCTTGGGGATTTAATGTACATAGTTCACATGGTTCTTTCAGTTACATCAGAAAGTCTGCTTCCAGGAAGCTTTCTGGGGCTGGTCTGTCCAGCAACAATTTGTTTCCAACAAATATATCTCAATGATCCCTAAGCAAACAGAAAAACAGGATACTGGCTGTGCATCTGGAGCCCAATCAATTCATAGTAGGAAATTAACATCTGGAAATATTAACTATTTGGGCAGAAGAGAAGCAGGTGGATGAAGCTGAGAGAAAGTTTCTAATTACACCGGAAAACACAAAAGTCACTCAAGGCTGGGGGTTATAGAGTTCTCTAGGGGTGGTACAATGATGGTACAATGAACCATAAATGTATGGTTTAAGTTGACTGGACAATCATGAGTTTTATTAGGATTGTATAGGGATATTTTTCAGGATGTCAATTTAATTTTTCTTTTTAACTCTTTTGTATAGGAATAAGAAAGTTATGGCAAGCTAAATTCAGAATTAATGAATTCTATTGTGAGACCTATAATATAAATTTTTGAATAGGATGCCAGGTTGATCTATATCAGGGTTCAGCAAACTTGGATCTCTAGGTGTTCTTCGTCTTCAATTCCTAGAAGCCCTGATCAGCAGGAGTACTGACTTGGGCTTCTGGTAATCAAAGTCCAAGAACACATGGAGAGCCAGGTTTGCTGACCCCTGGTCTATATCATAGCTAAATGGAATAACTGCTTCTTCTTCTTTCATGTCTAGGTCAGAATTTAAACTGCCAAAATGACGGCACCTTCTTGGCCTTGTCATTCGCCAAACTTAAGTCATCATTGGTACATGTTTCCAGTAGTGATTGGCACACCAGCAGATGATCTAGATTCCACATTAACACAACAGCCCCCACTTGAGCATGTTGAGGTGGTGGCAGTGGCAGCTGCTGGAGTGAGGGCCAGATGATTTGCTGCCATGGGCTGGATCCGGCCCAAGGGCCATAGGTTGAGGATCCCTGACCTAAAGTAACATCTGCTATTCACCACGGAATTCCCTTCATAGATTCAGGCTGACATGGCTGGGTGAGAAAAATGTAATTCTGTGTGTTTTCTTTTTAAACATGCTTAAAGGTTTAAGACTGAGAGGTTTCATTCTTTTTATACTTTTAAGAAAGACTCCCTCTTCCCTTTATAATTTTATTCCAAGAACCTAGATATTCTAAGAAATGAGAATTTGGCTAGTGCTGTCAACAACACTATATGATCACCCAACCCATTCCCAGGAATTCTCTTCCCATGTCTTGTGTTGGGCTTGTTATTATATGGATAACATTCCCAATATCAAAGTCTAATCTTCTAATTCTGCCACAATCAGGATTAGCTGCTTACTTGCTACCTGCATGCAACCTATGAATACGTGGTAAGCTTAGACATCTGGACTGAACTCAGGTCTGATGCAAGGAAAGCATTCAAAATTAAATTGACCAACAAACACAATCTCTAAGGTACTGAGAAGACAGAAGAGAATGCCAGAAAGCAGGTGTCTAAAATATTGCAGAGATTTGAGTGCAAATAGGGCAGACATGTGAAAGCTCTGGGAAGTAAACACAAGCTAGTAAATTAAGCTACAGAAGAAATAAGACTTTAAATAGGAGAGAGTTCAGTGAAGTGCACTATAAACACCAGGAAATTGACCTGAAAATGCTTGCTTTTGTAGGTTTGGGGGACTTTTTGATCAATGTCTTTGGTTTGAGTAATGGAAAATTGCTTCAAACCATTCAGGAGCAACTGCAGTATTTATTCCTATTGGTCAGCACAGTGCTCTGAACAACTTGCAGCATCAGAGCATTAAGAAAACATGGCACAATCACAATAAAAGATAATTTAGGGGCTCTTTGGGTGTTGACTCCATATTGTTGCATATACCAGGTGATGGAACTTTAGGCTCAGACAATATTCACTTGCAGTAAACAATCTAACTCTGGTTTCATTCCTGTTTTATACTCTTTCTATGACATTAACTCCACATCAAAGACCATAAAAAATACAGCAGTCTGCATCAAGCTGATTTGCTAGTATGGTAGGAAAAGGGGTGCAATGGAAATCCTAAGCACAGACATCCCTATATCCCCTTTCTATAATGGACTGATTATAAATTAGATTGATCATATCTTTGTTGGAACAAGAAGTTTGTGGGACTAACACTACTTTGACTTTGCATTTATACTCAAGGACTTGCAATCGGGATTCAAATGAGCATCTTGGTGAACCTCATCAATACACCTAATATCCTTCACTTCAAAGCAATGCCAGAGTCTGTCCTTGATGCTGGTGATTTTTCATGCTGACATCAGGAGTTGTGCTGCCTTCTCCTCGATCAAAGTAACATTTTGACTTTCAGGTTCTTTCCCCCTTTTTTGCCATAAAACATCCTCCCTGCATTCTGAAAGGGAGGCTATGAACATTAATTTCCATCTTCTCTCCCACCTCTAGTGCATAGAGGAGAATGTTTTTGGATATTTGTTTTAAAATACTTCTGTGATCACACTGTTCAATTAAACATTTTCAACATTTTAAAATTAAAGCCCTGATGAAACCAGATATATCAATGTCAAAGAAACAGAGAGTTAATAAAATTGAAAAAGAAAGCAAAAGCTGAAAATAATTACAGAAATAAAAACCAGGAAGAGTAAAAACGTGTACTTTTACAACTTAAGCAAGGACATTTAACATCACCCAAGCAGGACTGCAAGCTGAGAACACTAAGCAAGACTTATAATGCAACTGGTTTAGTGTATAAACTGTATTTTAACTCAGTTTTTCTGATATGGAGTTTGCCATGTTTCTGTGTGCTTCTGTTTTCAGCTAAAAAGAATCAGATGTTTCAATATAATGCCTTGGGGATCGCGGTGCTGAATGATTGGCAACTCTTTATATGATAAGATTGGGAAAGACATTCTAATCCACAGCACCAAAGATGTAATCTAAAAGCTGCACCTCTGAGCTGAAACTTGGTTCCAGCAAAGGAGCACATTTTGCTATGGTTCTCTGAATGTTTATATTTATTCTGTAGGCCTTCTTCACTATCTCTGTGGTACCCAGTTTGATGAAGAACCGTCAAACACTAGCTTATGTTTGTGATTTAGTTGTGGTTTAATAAAGATATCATCCAGTTTTCAGATTATATACCACACAACATTGCTTTTTGTCACCTCTAATGACTGCGGTGGCTCAAGTAGTTAAGATGGTGTACTTGCTGACTCTAAGGTCGGAGTTCGATTCCCAGGTACTGCATGACTGAGTGAATTCCCGTCTCTGTCCCAGCTCCTGCCAACCTAGCCGTTCAAAAGCAAGAAATTGTAAGTAGATAAATAGGGACCACTTCAGTGGCAAGGTAAACAGCGTTCTGTGCACTCTGGTGTTGAGGCATGCCTGCCACATGTCCATGGAAACGTCTGCAAATGCAGACAGTGCTGGCTCTTTGTTTATAAACAGAGATGAACACTGAACCCAGAGTTGGATATGACTGGCTTTTGAGCAAGGGTGACATTTACCTCTAATGATTAATTATAGAAAATTGAATAGCTTAATCTCCATATCACCCTTTTCATAAACTCTGTAGTTGTGAGTACAGGACCTGAATAAGAGTTTCTCTGGAGGATTACAAAGAATCAGGAGGCTTGGGGAGACAATCAGTTTTTTGATTCCAGTGGAGTCTAGCAATGTGAAAGAAAAGGTAGAACAATGGCTGAAACCATATACACACCTAGCTGATAAGTAATGTTGAACTCACTGTAATTTACTTCTGAGTAGATAAATATAGGACTTATTTAAGTGTTCATTCTAAAACTTGGAACAGCTGAGTTAATGTACAACAGAAGCTGAAAAATAGAAGAGAGCTTTGACCTTGTCCCGTTACTAAATTCAATAGATGCTTAACTCCACTTTACCAAATGCTTCATCATTATAACCCCTCCTTATGTTTCACAAAGCTATCCTACTTTTAAAATCCCTAAAAGTAGAAATGCTATTAAATGCAGATTGTAGCAATGATTTACGTGAACTATGCTCTCTGGAAGGTTTTGAAATAGCTGTCTTCCATTTTTAATGATGATTTTTCTTGTGCCCCCCCCCCCCCAATATTTTAGGATTTCAGAGTCCTTGAGAAGCTGTAGCAAGTCAGTGGATTGCACAATTTTCACTTGCCCTAGTGAATTGAAACTAAGCATGTCCAGAACGTCCCTTGTGGGTAGTCTGGGACTGTCAGTTTTCAGGTTGGCTGAGGAGGGGGGGGGGGAGTTAAGTCACATTCACTGCATTCCCTCCATCCTAATAACACAAGTCTGATGAGCCACTTTATTATATGAGCAAATGAAACACTTCCCCTCTTCTCTGTGGAGGGGCAGGGAAAGTGCAATTATGTCTCTCTCTCCTAGCTGATTGTTATATCATTGCATCAGTTAGGAGAATTTAAGAAACATTTTTGTTTTTCTCTGTAGTGCCAATCCAAACTGTGGCTCTGAGCAGTTTCTTGATCGGAGCCACAAGGAAAAAAGAAGAAGAAGAAAAATCTCCTAACTGGCGCAGCAATATAATGATGAGCTACGAGGGGGAAAATAATTACACTTTCCCTGCCCCTCTGCTGTATTTACACACTTTAAGACACACCTTGGTGAACAAGACCAAAAAGTCTGTCTGTCTAATAGTCATTATACATAGGCTTTGGAAGGTGGCTGGCATTTTCCCATTTTTGCTTTCATCTTCCAGCATTCCTACCACACCTAAACATGGACTTTCCACCTTTCCAGGGATGTTATCCTACAATGATGTATCCTTCTCTTTTTCTATATTCATCCACACCTCCTGCCAGCAAAGGAGAAGGAAGCTGATGAGCAGTGGATAGAACAGGTTTTCCTTCTCTCCATCCGTCTTATTACTGCTAATTCTGACAGAGTGGGTGAGAGCTGTCATCATATGGAAGGAACTGGCTTGATATGGCAACCAAGAGCTCAGCTTGACATGATCTGATTAATTTTTCATCATTTTAGCATTTATAAATCCTCCTCTCACTATGAGTTAGTTTTCCCACAAGGAACTAAGTAAGAATAAATGGTGACATGTCTAGCATTTCCTTGCTTGAAGGCAGGGTCTCTTTGGTCATGGCTATTACTGCTGAAATGACTTTGAACTGCACAGAGTGCTCCAGCTGTTCTTTGTGATATGTGAGCTAAATAATCTGCTAGAAATACACAATTAGAAACAAATAAGACAGGTTACTAGAGCCCCTCCCCCAATGCACACTGGGATTTGAAGATGTTTGAAATGGGCACTCTTGAGGTTGTTTGGAAGCAGAATCAGTGGCATGATGTCTTTCATTTAATGAAGTATTTTTGTTACCATGGGGACATCACAGCTAAATCCCATCGCAGCACTCAGATTTGACAACCGAAGGAAACTGAGAAAGCCAATCTTGGCATCTTTCAGCACTGTGCAAATATGAGCTATTTCTGGAAGTTCTGTAACAAATTATGGATCAAGATAAACAGTACTGAATACATTTCTAAAAGCCGATTCCTACCCAGAGCACTACATGTCATAGAGATATGACAACACCATGATCTTGCAGGCAGAATAGATGTAACACCACACACCCTGCTTGACTCAGTAGACCAGGCTGGGAAGTGAAGATAACAATATATTTCTCAATTTGCAGGCAGGCAGGGGTTCTGCTAAATGGTGGCATTCAAACTTGGATGCTTCTACAGGCCAAAAAGTTCCAGACATTTTAAAGATGAGACTTGTTGAATCTGGTTATTGCTGATGTGTCCAGAATGTCCAGAGATGCAGCCATGCTAACTAGTTGTGGCAAAACCAACAAAAGATCATGTGGCCTCCTAGAAACAAATTGGCTTATTTGCATAGGTGATCATGGCTTAAGCCTATTTCTTTAGATGTTTTGCTAGATTGCATACCAGTTACTCTAAGTCCAAGAGAGGAGATAGCAATAGCAAGCAATAGCAATTACAGTACACTTATATCCTGCACCATATCACTTACTGTACTCTCTGGGTGGTTTATAAGGTAATTAGCATTCTGCTGTCAGCCCACTAGGTCAGTGATGTCGAACCTTTTAGAGACCGAGTGCCCAAACTGCAACCCCAAACCCATCTATTTATCTCAAAGTGCCAACACAGCAACAGGGGAGGGAGGAAACACTCTCACTGGGCTGTTGGGCAGAGGGGCATGGCAAACTGTGTGCTGAGGGGAGGCAGAAAGTGCTCCCATTGGGTTACTGGACAGAAGGGTGGGGTGAACTCTGTGCTGGGAGAGGGAAGAAGTGTTCCCATTGCACTGCTAGGCAGAGGGGTGGGGCAAACTCTGTGCTGGGGTGACTGCATGGGTCCCCACAGAGAGGGCTCTGAGAACCACCGGCATGTGTGCCACAGGTACGCCACCACTGCACTAGGTACTCATTTTACTGACTTCAGAAAGATGGAAGGCTGAGTCTACATTGAGCCTGTCAGGATAAAACTCATATCATCAGCAGTTTGGGCTGTTGACATTTTGGTTGTTCTTAAGGACTGTGATGGCTTAATGGTTAAGATGCTGAGCTTGATGACTAGAAGGTCGGCAGGTCAACAGTTTGACACTTGGGTGCTGCATGATGTCCCAGCTTGTGCCAACCTAGCAGCTTGAAAGCAAGAAATTGCAAGTTGATAAATAGGTATCACTTTGGCGGGAAAGGTAACAGTGTGCTATCTGCTTTGGTCTCTAGTCATGCCTCCCACATGACCATGGAAACATCTGCAGATGCAGACAGCATTGGTTCTTTGGCTGTAAACAGAGATGAGCATTGCCCCTAGAGTCAGACATGACAGGCTTTCGAGTAAGAGAGACCTTTACCTAAGAGATAATAAAGAAGCTGGTTTAAACTGCTGCTGTCAGGCCAGAAACAAATTTCAGAGGCAATCCTTAGTTACTACTGAAAGCACATCAATGTTGTAGAGCATGGGTGCCCAAATTTTTTGGGCAATGTTCAGGGGGCCAGTCACTACTGCCCATGAGCCAGATCCAGCCCCCAATGCCAATTTATCTGGCCCACAAAGCCCTAATTGCTTCCGGAAGCGGAAGTAAAACACGCTTGTATGGGCACATTTTGCTTTCACTTCCGGGAGCAATGAGGGATTCATGGGCCAGATGAATTTGTGTCAGGGGCTGGATCTGGCCTGCGGGCTATAATTTGGGCAGTCCTGTTGTACAGAGATGATTGAGGCAATCCTTCCAGTCTATGAAATCTGACATCAGAGGAATTCTATGCTTTAGCCTTGAAAACCAGTCACCAAATAAAGCAAGCAAATCTGCATAATCCTGGAAATTAGGGAAGGTTGTCATGTAACACTTAACATTAGTTAAGAATATCCTTCTTCCAGACACCAGCTATCTCTAACATGTGCTTCAAGCCTCTGTAAATGCAAAACAGTACTTATCCTCAGCTGTTGGCTAACTGACGGAGAAGCCCCATGAAAAGGGTGAGAGTGGCATAGTAAAGGTAAAGGTTTCCCTTGCTCGAAAGCCAGTCGTATCCGACTCTAGGGGTCAGTGCTCATCTCTGTTTCAAAGCCGAAGAGCCAGCACTGTCTGCTTCTGCAGATGTTTTCGTGGTCATATGGCAGGAATGACTAGACACCGGAGCGCATGGAACGCTGTTACATTCCTACCGAAGTGGTCCTTATTTATCTACTTGCAATTTCTTGCTTTCAAACTGCTAGGTTGGCAGGAGCTGGGACAAAGATGGGAGCTCATTCCGTCCTGCAGTACTCGGGAATCAAACTGCTGACCTTCCGCCTCCCAGTCACCGTCTTAGCCAATTGAGCCACTGCAGCCCTAGAGAGTGGCATACTAATAGAAAAAAGAAAAGAAAAGAAAAGTAAATGCATCACAAAAAAACAAAATAAAAATGGAACAGAGACCAAAACTGGAAAAACCTTGTATAAAATTTGCACATGGCACTTGGCTCCATAGGTGCAGAGCTAAACGTTATAATGATTTGAATAGTAAAAGCAACCTCACCATAATGGAGATTACTATAGCCAGGCAATTCATGTACCTGCTCAATTTGATGCCCAGATATTAATAGGTGCCCAGATATTAGCAGGCAGCTTTCAGCAGAGATGGCTGAAAAATATTCATGTTTAAGGCAAAATAGTGAATGGTATTTCTTCTTATCTAGGTCAAAGGATATGGGTATCTGAGGCAGAAAATATTACAGGTATTTTCCCTTAGATATGAATATATATATATTAGAAATTAAAAATCCTTTTTGCTACCATTTTTAAACAGCCCAATCCTATTGTCTTAGGCAAGTATATCCCTTTGTTTAATGGTAACCTGGTTTTATTTCTAACCAATATCCATTAGACCATAATGAATAACCGATGTGCTGAAAGTTGAAATCATTACAGTTGTACCTCGCATAAAGAGCATAATGCGTTCCACAGGATTACTATTTAAGCGAGTTTGCTCTTTAAGTGAAACACCATTATATATCACCAATTGTGGGGGGGATTGCGAACCCTGATTTATTTGTTAAGCGAGTTTTTTGTTGGTTTTATTTGTTAAGCAAAGCGAACATTCAGAAAAAATGCTGCTCTTTAAGTGAGTTACTCTTTAAGCGAGGCGCTCTTTATGCGAGGTTTGACTGTATATAGAGCTGAATGTGTGTATTCATAGCTCAGAATCATCCGTTCCTGGCTTTCACTTCAAACTTAATCAGCCATGGGAAAATGCCTAGGGCGGGTCACAATTATACCTCCCAGAATTACCCAGGAATACTTATTTGAACTCCAAATTGTAGATACTTGTATGTACAGTTAAAACCCGGATTACAACCGCCTCGGTTTAAGTTTGCTGTGGTTTACAACAGCAAATCTTATGGAAATGCCATCCCGGTTTACAATTTTTTAATGTTTTTTGTTTTGTTTACAATTATCAATTCAGGACTGTTTTTAAATTTTTCAGTGCATCCCTATGGATGTTTCGGTTTACAATTTTTTTGGGTTAAAATGGAGGCTATAGGAACGGACCTCCGTCGTAACCATTTTACTGTACTTAAATCCAGGCCATTTTTCCTCCGGGGAAAAGTGAATCTTCTGCTTTTAGGTTCTTGCAGATTTGAGCCACATATATTATATTATAGCAAAAGCTCATTCAATTAGTGATTTTCAAATACCACACTTAAGGAAAAGGTTACCATTTATTTCAAATTTGAGTTGCTTCCTGGGCTTTGTATATTTTCACTTTGGCAACTTTGACAATAATATATATTATTACTGTCAAAGTTAGCAGCCTTGGCTAAACTTTTACATCCAAAATGCCAAAGGGAAATAAGATACTTGAAGCCTTTTTTTAAAAACATGAGCACTCTCCACAGGGAGGGATAACACCCCCTGTGCACTTCAGGGAAAAAGGAATAGTTTTGAATATGGAAGATGTTGAAGAATACAGAAATTTGAGGGAAAGTTGACTATCCATCTTCCTATCAGGGATCTAGAGATGAATTTTATCATATGGCGCTACTGGTTATATGTAGCAGTTCCAACTTTGGGTCTGCTAGTATCGGCAGGATAAAGCACAACCTTCAGGCAGGAAAAAATGTGGTGTCAAAGAAGGATAGCAAATTTAGTTTATTTTTAGTCTATTTTTTATTGCCAGGGAGGGGTACCTGTGGGATTTGATTGCCTGAGTTGTCAAAATAAGTTGACTGGCTTTGACTACTTTATATTTGGCTTTGAGATCTATCTCAAGCAACAATTTTTTTTAATGGTGAAAAGTTAATTTCACTAAAAAAAAATTTAAAAGACACACACCCCCAGTGTTAAATCTCTAAAACCCCAGACATTCTGCACTTTTAATTTTAGCCAAAAGGCACAGATTTAACACGGGGGGGGGGGGGTTCTTAAAAAAAAATTCACCAATTGCTTGGTGCGCATGCGCAGTGGGGGAACCAGTGAACAGGTAAGCCCCGAAGGTGGTTCCCCCCAAAAGCTGCTACCGGTTCTCCGGGACACTGGGAAAAGTTACTACCGGTTCTGGCGAACTGGTGTGAACCTGTTGCATCCCATCACTGCATAAAGCCCTGCTTGCCCTCAATTAGTTTTTAGATTTTGATTTTAAAGTTTTAAATTGAGGGTTTTTTAGGAATGTTTTTAACAGTGTTTTATTGTTTGCTTGTTTTTTAATGAATTGTGAGCCACCCTGGGTCACCTCGGTGAGGAGGGTGGTTGATAAGTATGAGTAATAAATTTAAAAAAAGGAAAATTGAGTGGCCTCTGGGCAGGGTGGTGGTGAAATTGGATTGCCTTCTGGCAGGGGGAGGTAGCAAAATTGGGTGGCTATGCCCACCTCCCTGGCCTGCCCCATCAGGTTTTGTCCCTGCAAATGGTTCAAGGTCTCCCTTGCTCAAAAGACAGTCATATTTGACTCTAGGGTGCAGTGCTCATCTCCATTTACAACCAAAGAGCCAGTGCTGCCTGTGTTTGTATATGCATACATGACCATATGGCAGGCATGACTAGATCGCCCACAACATAGGCTCTGCCCATGATGTAGGCTCCATTCATGACATAGGCTCTGCCCACAATGTAGGCTCCGCCCATGGTGCTGTATCATTTTTGTTGTTGCCAGTGGTGGGATGTCAAAATTTTTACTACCGCACCGTGATGTCATCACAGTGTGGGCGGAGCTAACATGACATCATGGGCGGGGCCAAATAAAAATAACAATAAAATAAAAATAAGCACACTAACACCCCACACACACACACGTCTGCAGGTGTGCATGCACACCAAGTGCTGGGCGTGCATGAGCAGTGGAGGAACCGGTGAAAAGGTAAGCCCCGAAGGTGGTTTTCCCCAAAAGCTGCTACTGGTTCTCCAGGACACTGGGAAAAGTTACTACCGGTTCTGGCGAACTGGTGAAAACCTGTTACATCCCATCACTGGTTGTTGCCCATCACTGCTTACAGCCACTGTTAAAAAGGTACTCAAACCAAGATTTCTTTTTAAAAAGGAGAAAAGTTTATGAACAATATCAGACTTGCTAACATGTTCAGCCTTTGGCAACCTGGTTTGGTTGTTGTTCAGTCACACAGTCTATTCCAACCCTTTACGACCCTATGGACCATTGTCCACCAGGCATCTCTGTCCTCCACCATCCTCCTCAGGCCACCCAGCTCTGTGCCCACTGCATCCACAATACCATCTAGCCATCTCATTTTTGGCTGCCCTCTTCTTCTTTTGCCCTCCACCTTTCCCAGCATCAAGGCCTTCTCAAGTAAATCCTCTCTTCTCATTTGATGTCCAAAGTACTTTATCTTCATCTTTACTATTTGACCCTCTAGGGAGCAGTCAGAGTTGATTTCTTCTAAGATCGACCTATTTATTCTCCTCGCTGTCCAGGGACTCTCAAAACTCTCTTCCAACACCACATCTCAAAGGCATCTATTCTTCTGTGCTCTGCTTTCCTAATGGTCCAGCTCTCACAACCATACATTGCCACCGGAAATACCATGTCTTTGACTATACAAATTTTTGTTTGCAATGTGATGTCTCTACTTTTCACTATGTTCCCCAGGTTTCTCATAGCTTGCCTCCCAAGAATCAATCACCTTTTTATTTCATGGCTGCAATCACCATCTGCAGTGATCTTGGATCCCTAAACAAGGGTCAGCTTTTCCGAATTCCCCCCTCCCCCGGGGAGGAGGAAATTCGGAAAAGTCGACCCTTGTTTAGGCGCTTTGCGATGGGAGTTTGGGTGCCGGGTTGAACGGGCGATCCATTGCCTTGTCCGGATTCCTGGGTACAGTATTAAAGAGCCTTCTTTCCCTCCGTGGGCGAGGGAATTTCGGCCAAGCCGCCACTTTCCCGGGCTCGCTATAGCAACGAGGATCGCATGTCAAGGCAATGGATCGCCCGTTCAACCCGGCACCCAAACTCCCATCGCAAAGCGCCTAAACAAGGGTCGGCTTTTCCGAATTTCCCCCTCTCCAGGGGAGGGGGGAATTTGGAAAAGCCGACCCTTGTTTAGGTGAGCGAAACGGGGATCACACGTCAAGGCAATGGATTAAAGCAGGGTAGCCACCCCCCGCTTTGATCCATTGCCTTGACGTGCGATCCCCGTTGCTATAGTGAGCCCGGGAAAGTGGCGGCTTGGCCAAAATTCCCTCGCCCGCGCAGGGAAAGAAGGCTCTTTAATACTGTACCCAGGAATCCTGACAAGGCAATGGATCGCCCGTTCAACCCGGCACCCAAACTCCCATCGCAAAGTGCCTAAACAAGGGTCAGCTTTTCCGAATTTCCTGAGGGGGGAATTCGGAAAAGCCGACCCTTGCCCAGGCGCGCAAAACGGGGATTACACGTTAAGGTAAGGGATCAAAGCGGGGGATAGCACCCCCCGCTTTGATCCCTTGCCTTGACGTGCGATCCCCGTTGCTATACCCGTTTGGTAGAAGAGGCTCCGGCTGGCACGCCTTTTCGCGCGCTTGTGAGCGCCTCTTCTCAGGTTTTTTTTTAGCATTGTTCGATGTATACCCCAGACAACGCTAAAAACCAGATAACATCCTGACTTGTGGAACCATGTCATAATGTTATCCGGGGTATTACTGTAATGCAATTTAAAATGTTAGGTTTCGCAGTGTTATTCACAGCATCGCTATGCTACTTTGTGTGGGATACAGTTTTTAAAAACCCAGAGTGTATACACATAAAAGTAGCCTTTTTTGTGTTTCCTGTGATGGATGTGGTCAGAGAACTGTGAAAAGTGTTGACTGTCCTGAGACTCTATCTGTTATGGCTTAAAAGATGCACAGGCCTAAATGTCTCTTTTTTCTCTGCAAACTTGAAGTTAAAATTGCTTTTGCAGGAAACAGTAATGCTACAGATAACCTTAGAGAATTTAACATTTAAATTATAAATAAACCCGGTGTCCCAGCAGTAGTTTGATATATCTCTAGATGCTCATCATTTCAGGTGGCTCTTAATAGCTTGAGGGAAATCTCATCTGTGGTTCTCCCTTCCAGAAGGTAATCATTTTGTACAGCTTGATTTCTGAACATCTCCTTCCATTTGCGTATAAACTAGAATTGTTTGTATCAGTTGACTAAAATTGCACAGGTTCTGTCTCTGTTTTTTTCTTGCTCTATATCAGTAGTTCCCAATCTAATGCCCATGGGCCGGATCTGACCCCCGATGTCATTTTATATTGCCCCCACCCCTCCAAGGGGATTTGAGAAGCAAAATGGCTGTTCCTTTGAAACTGTTGGGACAAAATGGCCACCGCATCATGCAGGAAGGGCAAATTAGCCATCCAGCCCTTGAAGCTGACTGAGAGAGCATGACCTGGCCCCTGGCTTGAAAAGGTTTGGAACCCCTGCTCTATATGGTTCCTGTAACCCAGTTCTTGTGGGAGGAAGAAAGAATTGTCCTTCTCTGATTTGTGTGCTTTATTGGGTGGTCTGTTACTTCAATGCAGCCACATATTTAGCAAAGGGAATATTTATCTTGTATTATTTGGTAAGCACTGAACTCATCATTAGATTAGAACTAATCTGCCTACGGTATCAGTCAGCCCTCCCTTTTTAAAAAATCGTGTCAGAAGCATACAAAGGCACTTTCTGGGTTGAAAGGATTTTTTTCTGGGGGACCTCTGCTCAGGGGTTACCTGAATGAGGCTTCTTTCATGTTCTCAAGATCTTTTCCCCATAGTACCTATTTATCTAATCAGTGGTTGGAAATCATAGACTTGGAATAATGTGATGTTGAATGGTTTGTCTTGGATCCAGACTGAGATCATTCTGTCATTTTTGAGATTGTAGCCTATTACTGCTTTTCTCATTCTTTTATTGACTATAAGGGATATTCCATTTCTTCTAAGGGATTCTTGCCATAGTCCTAGATATAATGATCCCCTGATCACCCATTCACTTTATTTAACTGGTTCCCCTCTTTCCCTCTTTTGTTTGACCACATCTAGCTTACTTTGATTCATAGATCTTACATTCTAGGTTCCTATGCAATATTGTTCTTTACAGCATCAGACTTTCCTTTCACCATCAGACCCATCCACAGCTGAGTAGTCTTTCTGTTTTGGTCCAGCTGCTTCACTCTTTCAGGGGATACTTGTACTTGCTCTCCACTGTTACCCAGTAGTATATAGGACACCTTCTGACCTGAGGGGCTCATCTTCCCTGTTGATATTGTCCATAGGGTTTTCTTGGCAAGGATACTGGAGTGGGTTGCCAGTTACTTCTCCACAGCAAGTTGTAGAGTTCTTTGGAGGGGTGGTATTCCTGTTATTAGCCATTGCTATTTTTTTTCATTTGGGTTTTGAATGAATTTTGCTAATAAAGGTAATTAGAATTTTTCTTACCAAATATCCTCTTTTTAAAAAAATAGAAAATCACCACAAATGCTCTTCGTTTTGATTCATTGTCTGCATCTGCTTATTTTAATGGCTGACCAATCTCCCAGGTTTCCACTTCTAGAGATACTTGTTCTAAACCAAGGGTGACCAAACTTTTCGCGCCGTGGGCCGGTCATGTGGTTCCTCCTGCTATAAACATGTCCATAGCTGTTGTAAATGTGTTTATGATAGCCGTGGGTTCATTTACAGCAGCATTTGTGCATGCACAGGTGCATTTTACTTCCGCTTCCAGTAGCGGCAAGGGTGGCATGGACAGGATGATTTGGCACTGCAGGCCGGGTCTGGCCTACAGGCCGTAGTTTGGCCACCCCATTCTAAACTTTCATGTCATTTAATTATTCTTCTAGTATTATTTATAACCTGAAATCAAAGAGTGAGACTGAGATTTCTAGAGAAACAGATGATAGAGTTGTTACTTAGATACAGTAATGATGTTTTAGGCAAATAATAGCAGGCTTCATGTAATATTTTCATTCAGGAGCCATGAATTCTGTACCAGCTAGGGTTTTTGGCAACAATGACCACATCTTTAGATTATAATCAGTGATGGGCAGCCAAATTTTTTACTACCACACTGTGGGCGGAGCCGACGTCATGGGTGGAGCCAACATCATGACATCATGGGCAGAGCCAACATCATGATGTCATGGGTGGACCTAATGATGTGGGTGGAGCCAAAGTTAAAAAATACCTAAAAATACATTACACATAAAAATACAAATTAAATACACATAAAAACACATTAAAATGCAAATTAAAATACACATTAAATAGACATAAAACCAGATAAATACACATTAAATACAAATTAAATAGACATAAAAAACACACAAAAGCACACACTAAATACATAATCCATCCACCCACCCACCCCAAACCCAAACATGAGTCACTTACCCTGGGGAGCGGAGCAGGCGGCAACAGTGGCGGTGTGGCCCGGCCTGGCCCAGCAACGTGGCCTGGCCCAGCCTGGCAGCATGGCCTGGGTCGTCATCGGCACAGCCCGGCGCAGCCCGGCCTGGCGGTGCACCATGGCCTGGCCTAATGGTGAGTGTCAGGCATTGGTGTCGAGAGGCGTTGGCGTCGAGCAGTGGTGAGTGGTGGTGGCACGGTGGCGTGGTGCGGCAAGGCAACTCAAGCAAAGGCTGTCACTGTCACCTCCTGCACCTCTGAGGAGGCTATTGAGGACCTCCCTAGCTGCCCAACTCGGCAGCCCCAAATGGCTGCTGGTGAGTGCCCATGCATGAAACTACTAGTTGACGCATGCACGCTGAGTACTGGAGGCGCACATGCGTCAGTTGGTAGTTTCATGCATGCGCACTCACCAGCAGCCATTTGGGGCTGCAGCGTGTGGCAGCCGGTGAGGTGACCGAACTGGTCACCTCAAAAAATGGTAAGCACCCTGGGTGGTCTCCCGGGAAGGTTAGTATCTCCCAGGAGACCATCCGGGATTCTTACCACCGGTTCTATAGAACCGGGGCAAACCAGCTTATGCCCACCACTGATTATAATGCTACTTCAACTAGTAGCTTTATAGTTAGTTTGAAAAATAGTCCTCTTTTATTGAAATTCTAGAACATTGCCTGATAAGAAGACTAATATTTACATAGGTTTAAAAATAAAAAAAATTGCAACAAAAATACAGCATTGGAAAACCAAACAGCAACTTTCTGCCCAGTCCCATATCATACAGAAGATGTGCTAAAACCCCTGGACTAGCTTTGGGATGGGGACTGTAAGGGAAAGAGTGATGAAAATGGAAAACTTTCCTACTGTGAATAATATTAAATTTATGTATCTTTCAATCTATTCTAGGCCAATTGAAAATGTGTAAGGCTGCCATTTTGTCTTGGACTGAATTCCTGTTCTGAACCAAGAAATAGGTACACTTTACTATGAAGAGCAAAAGAAAGTTCCAGATCCATTGGGGCAATCAAAGGGAGTTCATGAAACAGGTTATTGTGAGAAACAAACTAGTCCAGGAATTATAAATTCAGATGTTTGCACAGAACCACTATCTATGTTTACAGTTTGCCAGATGTAGCCTTTTTGCCCTTGCAAGTATGAATTAAAGGTTCAAAGAAAGAAAAAGAAAGAAAGAAAGAAAGAAAGAAAGAAAGAAAGAAAGAAAGAAAGAAAGAAAGAAAGAAAGAAAGAAAGAAAGAGTGGCTTTGACAGGCATCAGCCTGGGGTGCAGATAATTTGTCTGAACACTGAGCAGCACAGCACTGCTTAGCATTTCAAAAGAGTAATTTTTAGCTCTATACCTTTGAAATATTCTAAAGCCATCATCACCTGCAATCTTGCATAGACACAGAAGTCCTGGCTTTAAAACAACAACAACCCCAGAAAGCATTTCAAAGGATATTGCAATGATGGATTGTAATACATTGTGTACATGTGTCAGGAGGACTCAGTTGGAACTATGGGGGGTGATATGTCAGCTCTAACGAAAATAAATGTGGTATCTGACTTCCCATATTTCATAATGCCAACAACTGGATGTTGGTTCCCCCTGCTGATGAATGTGGAGTTCAGGATTGGTGGCATCTCATGACTTCACAGTCTGTAGAATATGGTAGGTCTGTCTCTGATGAGGTTGAAGATGACAAATGATCCCCTGGAAATTTCTATAAAAGATGGCACTTCAGGTAAGCAGCCTTTCTGAGAATGTGCACATCCCATGCAACTTCTATACTTTCACTCTTCCTTGACTATCCTAGAACATTTCATCTTTTATTTATATTTTTTCCATGTCATTAGACATCTTCCTGGGACTTAGTAGTTAAGAGGCTGAGCTTGATGAACAGAAGGTCAGCAGGTCAGCACAACAGAGTGAGCCAGATCCTGCCAACCTAGCAGTTTGAAAGCAAGACATTGCAAGTAGATAAATAGGTGCCACTTTGTTGGAAAGGTAAACAGCATTCTGTGTCTAGTCATGCCTGCCACATGTCCATGGAAATGTCTGCAGATGCAGACAGTGCTGGCTCTTTGGTTATTAAGTCAGATACTGTATGCCTGGCTTTCAAGCAAGGGCGATCTAGACATTTTCCCACCTAGTTTTGCACTTCTTTCCTTGTAAAGACAGATCAGCAATAATTTGGAGTGTGATTCCCAAAACAGAAACTCATCTGATGAGCTATTGTCGATTCTTGAGCTAAATTTAGTATTACTGAATGATATTCCAAAGCAAAATTAGAACAGCCAAATACTCCCAAGAAATGCCATATTTCAACAGTTTGTGATGTGAAATAGTAATTCATATCCAGATAAAATTATACTAAAAATGGACTGCAGGCTTAAATCTTCGACCTTAATAAGTTAACACTACACACCATGTTCACACATATTTCGGAGCAAATTTCCCATTTCAACTCAAAGTTACATTTTCAAACACACTATTACAGCCAGTGTTTTAAAGTGCTGACACTGTCAAATACGGACTGATGAAGTTTGAGTTCAAATACTTTTCATCCATGAAATTCATTTTGGAACAGTAACTATCACTCAGCCTAAGGGCTCTTTCAGGCAGAGCATTTGTTCTTTGTAATGTACCTGTATCTGATTTGTAATTGATGGTATAGGTGTTCTCTCCACTATCTATATGACATTACTCTTATCTTGGTTAATATGGTGACATTTTCTGCAACTTTCCATGTTTCTTTGTCCTTTGTGAATGTATAATTTATTTTCAGATTATGTTGTTTGCCTTTGGGCAAACTCCAACACTTCTGATGAAATTCATTTTTGCTGGGACAACCTTCTGGTTGCAATTACCTTTCAACTACCTTTTAATTAGCACTCACGTGCATGTACGTACACCCATACACTCTATAGTTCTCCATGAAGAGCCTTCTTTAAAGGATCATGGGAAATTATAAAGACTTGGTTATGGGAAAGTGTTGTTGTCTGCCTCAATTCGATCCGAGCATACATTTTGTCCCTGCCCCTGGGCGCCAGGAAGCCTTGACTTGGAGGCCAGCTGGTTCTGGGCTCCCTTTGCCCTACGAGGCAAGCAGGAAAAATGCCATTGGCATGAATTTGTTTAAGGTGGACCCCAGCTTGTCAAGAAGTGACCCACACACTATGATCTCAGAGCCATCTCCTATGGTACATATGAAACGCGACAACCTTGAGGATATGGAACTGACAACCTTGAGGATATGGACAAGGTGCACCTTCACAGCCAGTCCATCTGGCATGGCCTCTTCTGCCTCCATGACTGTTGGGAATCAGAGTTTCTCCTCCGCTCATCCCAATAGGATGATTTTCAGTGGCATTTCCTCCACTGAAGGGACCATCACCCCACCTAAAGCAGCTCATCCCTGTGTGTGAGAGAGACAGAAAGAGAGACAGAAAGACAGAAAGACAGAAAGACAGAAAGACAGAAAGAAAGAAAGAAAGAAAGAAAGAAAGAAAGAAAGAAAGAAAAAGCTTATAAAAATACAGTTCTGACAATGTCTTTGTCATTTTGTCTTTTATTCTCTAGTTCTACATCAATATGAATATAATTTATTTTACTTGTGTTTATTATCTTTGCTTATAAAATTAGAAGGATCAATGTTTCATTCAGACAGAGTTTGGAAGTAATGTGTTAAACAAGCAATGACATTATTTGAAGTGTTACTTTTGTGGGTAATGAGAACATAATGGTACAACTTTTTCAAGAAAAAGGAGCAGTGACTAATGACATTGTGGTCACTTTCATGTAACAAGGAACATTTCCTTGCTACTTTCCCCTCTTTCCTTTCTAGTGCAATATGGATTTTTCTTCTCAGAAATTAGGTCATTTTCTCTTACTCTTTCAGATGGATCCCTCCCAAAGCATTAACAAAGTAATGAAAATGTAATCAACAATGCAACAAGTCAAAGATTCTTCTTTACTTCCTCTTTTGCTTCTTTTCGTGTTGCGGGAGATACAAGGTTTTTGCTCTGGCACTTCTAGCGGCCTCCACCGGTGTTATTTGGTGTTCTTGTAGTATTTATTTGATATTACCTCTCCACCTTCCCCTGGGTCTGCCTCATGCTCTTTGTTATTCTCTTTTCACATATGTCTTGTATGATATGGAATTCCAAGACATGCTCTCTGAATGGGCAAACCACTTTATCTGTTGTCTCGGTGGTTAGTGAAAGTATAAGTTACTAAAATGTTGTGTGGCATTCATGAAAATAGCTTAATTGGGGGTTGGGGGGTTGGAATATGTTACATAACAAATTACATTTAAAAAGCAGATGTCCAAAGTGCATCTAGAGACTGATTTTTTTAAAAGCCAGAAAGCAAACAAATAGTATAGAAGATAATCTGTAAATGGAGATGAGCACTGTACCTTAGAGTTGGATATGACTGTTTTTTGAGCTACTTCCACTCCACCAGTGAGTTTCTGTAGCTCAGTGAGGATTTGAACCCAGTTTTCCTGATTCCTAGTCAGGGCTGTAGCCAGAGGGCCCTCCAGGGTGGGTTTGCCCCACTCTGAGTTAGCAGTTTGCCAACCCTGACAAGGCATGGTTTCCCATAGGAATTTACTGAAAAGAGGCTTTGTTGCCCACCCTGAAAAAATATTCACCCACCCACATCTAGAATCCTGGCTATGGCCCTGGTCCTAGTACATTACTCAATTCACTATGTCACATTGGATATCCATAATTACAGCCTAGGCCAGTGGTTTTCAGTATTTGATCCCTCTGATATTTTTGCATTTTAGTTGTCAGGAGTCCCAGCTGCCTTGGTCAATGATTCTAGGAGACAAAGTCTAAAATGTCTGGAAGGTTAATGGTTCAAGACCATTGATTTAGGATGTGGACAATGCAGGTAAAACAGGTAAGGGTTGTTTTAGTTCTGTCATACATGGATTCTGTAAAGACATGAGAATTTCAAGCAATTACTTGGACTGATGGCATTTTTCTTGTTGCTGATGTTTCTCCCATGTATCTCTGGCCTGTGTACTATAAGACCCAGGTGTTCCAAATGCAAATGTTCTGCATTTTGTTCCAGCACTTTCTGAATATATTTTGATGTTTGAGTGTCCATTTAGCTTTTGTACAGTAAAGGTAGCATTCATTATTCACTCTTCTACTGTCAAAACTTTTCAAAAACATTCAAGAATGAACTTAAAAACAGATTTAATGACACAGGGTCATTTTATTGTAGTAATAACAAGTGGGACTTGAAAAAAATGTTGAGATTTATTCACATTTCAAAGATTAATGCTTTTTGTTCAGAACCCAGTAACACGGGATCCCATACAGGCTGGTTGATTTGAGGTATAGCCATCCCCCTGCCCTGGGTTTTATCCGTTACGCTGTTTTAATCTTTTCTTATGAATTCTTTCTTATGAATTCTTGAGGTTTTAAACATTATTATTTTTATTGGATTTGGTCTGTGTTTTTAGCTACGCTGTAAGCCGCCCAGAGTCGGGTTTACCCGATTGGGGCGGGATAGCAAACGTGAATAAATAATAATAATAACCCTTGGCAGCTGCTCATGCAATTTTCCAGCATTATATATAGAGCTCAAACAGGGTTTTCTATTCCACTTTTAAATTATTGGTAATATATTGGTATATTGGAATTATTGGTATATATCCCTGCGTTGTTTTTAACTCTGACTGTTTTAACTTTGATGTTTTAGTGTTGGTTTTATTCTTGTTTTATTCTGGCTGTAAGCCGCCCAGAGTCGGGTTCTCCCGATTGGGGCGGGGTATTAAATTTAATTAAATAAAAAATAAAATAAATAATAAATAAATAAATAAAAAATCCTTCATTTTCCATTCTCTTTCTTTTTTACCTCCTCTTTTACCTCTTTCGGTGTATGGTTATTTCCATTGAATCTCAATATTTTGTGGATTTTGATTATACTGAGTTCTTATTGGGTTTTTTTTTTAAATCAATGGGGCTGTTTTGGCTCCTTCCTACTCATTGGAGTGAATCCTGTATGTTACTGGGTAACATAAAGGTGTAACTTTGCTGAGTATAATGCTGCAGCGACAAGGATTGTGCAATGAATTGAGAAGTTCCCATTATGACCAAATTGTGCAATGCGTTTTTAGAAGTGCTTCATGAACAGCACTTCTGCCTTGGTGCTATTATGGCTACCAATCGCTTAACAGTGAGTTACACAATCGACTGTGCGACTGAACAACAACAAAACAAGCATAGCTACTCAATAGGATGTCACTCATTGTTTGAGTCTGCTATTAGAAATGGGAAGACTTTTGTCCTAATCATTTTTTGTTATGCTCAAAATATGGAGTATAAATAAAAATTGCAGCATAGTTATGAATTCTGGACAATCTTTATACATCAGAGTACTCTCCCTTATAGAGTAGATCAGGTAAATCACATTGTCCTCTGACAGCACTGCAGCCAGACAATAGTGAGGCCCAGGGGTCAGAGCCCAGAGCTCAACGTCTTCAACGGAGTTTGGGTTCAATGTCGCCCGAAGGAGTCCTGGCTCAACGTCCTCAACAGAGCACAGTTTATCTACTCTCTGACCCCAGGAGGAAGGGTCAAGGGTAGCGGCTGGAGGAGGAGGTGCAGTGCCAGGCATCATCAGCTGCTTCGGGACCCAGGCAGCCCTTTATCCTCGTCGGCACAGCCAGGGAATGATCGAAAACGTCTCTGGTCGGGGGTCCTGCCGGCAGTCCTTTTCACTCCCCTGGACAGATGTTGCGAATCTGGGGGAGGCGAAGAAGTCGGCGCGGCCAGGCAGAGGTCGACAGTGTCTCTGGTCGGGGCTCCTGCCGGTGGTCCTTTTCACTCCCCCAGACAGCTGTTGCGAATCCAGGGGAGGCAAAGATGTCGGCGCGGCCAGTCAGAGGTCAACAGCGTCTCTGGTCGGGGCTCCTGCCGGCGGTCCTTTTCACTCCCCTGGACAGGTGTTGTGAATCCAGGGGAGGTGAAGACATCGGTGCGGCCAGGCAGAGGTCGACAGCGTCTCTTCAAGGATAGTCCCATATAGACAGCATTATAATAACTGATTCTATAGATTGTCAGGTGTGAACAAGTATCATCAGGGATTTCTAATCCAGTAATGGGCAATCTGCCTGAGATGGGAAAATCCAGACCTCGGCATAGCAGATATTTGCTTCTCCATAGAAAGAGTTAGGCCCGGAATAATGCCCAGATCCAGATCCTGAACCTGATCCTTCAGGGGAGAGTGATGCCATCAAAACTAGGTTTATTATCTCCCAAACATGCTGCCCTTCAAACAGCAAGATTTCCAGCTTGTCTCGATCATCTACAGCCTGTTAGCCCTCATTTAGTCCATTATCACAACTAGACAGCAACTTAGAAACCTAACAGCCTATGGTTAGGATATTTATTTAATTTTCTCCCCCCCCCCTCTAGTGAGGACCCAAGACAGCTTACAAAAATATTTACATTCTACAATGAATTAAGGATGAACTAATTAGAATGAAAGCTATAATATACAAATCGTACAGATATTATTTAGAAATATAAATACAATTTTGATGGCTCTCCCCATTTAAAGAGTATACATCTAAAGAGGTGTGTTTCCAAATTCCAGCAGAAGGGAAGGAGAGAAAACAAGAGAACATCATTTAAGATCCCCACAACTCCTCAGAGGAAATGCTATAAGTGTGACACAGACAGAGAAAGATAAATAGGATAAATCCATCACTAGAGTGCAGGAATAATGTCACAAGAAAGATCACAGAATAAAGATGGCCTATGCTCAGAAAGGTTAAATAACAGAGGTGATACGCATTGCACTCAGAGCAAATATATTTCATGATTTTTCTGTCTGCGTTAATACTGTTGGGTCTTCTGGGACAATATAGAGATATGGCTTAACTATCGTCCCTTGTGGTCCACAAGATTTCTACAAGTTGGAGCCTTATGAAAAGTTTAGCAGGCTTGACGACATTAGCAAAGTGATGGAAAATCTAATTACTTCTCCCTGTCTGAGTCTCCTCTGGTGGGCCAGAATAACACAAACAGAATTCTGCATTACAAAGAATTAGGAAGCATAAATTATATTAAACTCTAAAGCAGAAGCATTTTTCTGCCTTGCTGTTAATGCTGGGTTGCTGTATGTTTTGCACAGAAGCAATTTCTTTTATGTTGTTTAGAACACTTGGTGGGGAATAACTTCTCTAGTTTAGGAATGGGGGATGCATGGTTCTCCAAACCTAACCAAAGAAACTTTGATTAATGTAGATTGACCAACCCAACCCAACTCAGCCCAATCTAATCCAGTCTAATCGGTCTGCATCAGACATGATCACCCTTAGTTTGAATCACTCCAGTTCCATTTGGAATTTGGCCTAATCAATCAATGTCACAGATCTAGAAACAACCTATATATTTGTTGAATTTTTGGAATAGTAACTGTGTCTGTGTTTCAAGCATATCAGAAAGTAAACAAAACAAAACAAATATTGTGGCACCTTAAAGACTATCTGCTGTATTTCAGTGAGGCTGTGTACCCCAGGAGTGGTCTTGGCTGGAATGGTGCAGTCTTGCTTCTTCTCCTGACTAATTGCTTGAGATACCCCTATCCTGGCCATTTGTGCTGGCGGTGTCTTCATTCGTTATGCGAGTTTTCCCCATAGAAATGCTCTTTATGCAAGTTTTTCCATAGGGAAAATTCCGACTCGCATAGAGAAAAATTCGTTATGCGAGTCAGACTGCTTAGCGAAAAACGTGCTCGTTGTGCGAGTTTTTTTGCTAAGCGAAACACTCGTTATGCGAGGTTTGACAGTACTTGGAATCCAAAAACTGCTCTTGCTTCTTCTGGGAAATTGCCATAGTTTTCATTTCCCCCCTCCCTCCCTCTGCCTCTTCATAAAGGTAAAGGTCACCCTTGCTTGAAAGCCAGTTGTATCCAGTGGTGAGCATCAGCAGGTTTGCACCAGTTCACCAGAACCAGTAGCAGAAATTCTGGCTGGCCCCACCCATCCAAGTTTTGAAATAAAATAGTCCTAATTTGTGTGCAACACAGGGCTTTCCTCCTGGCCACGCCCATCATACCACCCCCACAGCATGGTAGTAAATTATTTTGGAGCCCATCACTGGTCATATCCAACTTTAGGGTTCAGTGCTCATCTCTGTTTATAGCCAAAAAGCCAGCACTGTTTGCATTTGCATACGTTTCCATGGACACGTGGCAGGCAAGACTAAACACGGAATGCTGTTTCATCTGCCTCAAGGTTGTCTTTTATATCCCCTATTCTCTAGGATCACCCACTGTTGAGCTTAGAGCAAGCAGTCTTATAATGGTCTGTGTTTATTTTGCATACTAACCTGGATATAGGAAGGGCTAAAGGTAAAGGTTTCCCTTGCTCAAAAGCCAGTTGTATCCAACTCTAGGGTTCAGTGTTGATCTCTGTTTCAAAGCCAAAGAGCCAGTGCTGTCAGCTTCTGCAGATGATGCCATGGTCATGTGGCAGGCATGTGGAAGGGCAAGCCTTTAACAAATACAGTCATTACCTGTTTTGAATCTAAACATCTAATTGGTTTGCTAAATGTTTCTTCCTTCCAAAAGTACATGCTTTTCATTCTGTATATATGTTGAGCTGTGTGCGTATGGCGTGTAGTTCAGTCTATTTCTGACTTAAAATGTGTTAGTTTCAGAAAGTTAGTAACTCAGTACTCTCATGTAACCGTCCTTTGCTTGAGAGATTTTTCTTCCTGCTTTTTCCAAACAAGATGAAGTAAATTACTATATCAGTGGTGGTGGACCTATGGCATATGTGCAAGACATGGCACTCAGAGCCCTCTCTGTTGGCATGTGCTCCATTGCCCCAGCACAGAGTTCTCCCCACCCTTCTGCCCAGCAGCTCAAAGGGAGCACTTCCTCCATCCCCTGTTGCCGTGGTTTTTGGGTTGTAGTTTGGGCACTCAGTCTCTGAAAGATCCGCCTTCACTGTACTATATTACTTACTTTTTGCCATCTGCCTGGCAACATTATTTCAACACAAGACTTGTAAGTAAGTACAGTAATACCTCGGATAACGCTAAGACTTGGTTCCACAAGTCTTGGTGTTATCCTATTTTTAGTGTTATCCGATCCATGTTAAAATTCTATGGGATGGATCGGATAATGTTAAAGCTCCATAGAGATACATTGTAACCACACAGGCGTTAGCGGTTGTTATCTGATCCATCCCATAGGACCTTAACGTTATTCGATCCAATTCTCCTCCCCAGATTAATTAACGTTATGCGATTTTAGCGTTATCCAAGGTATTACTGTACTATATTTCTTTTCCATCCTTCTGTTACAGCTGTGCCTGAATATTTGTACAATAGTTGAATTAAGAAAAATAAATAAATGAGGAATTCAGGAAGGTTTGCATTTCAAAGTATTCAGCCGTAATTCTTAGCTACACCTAGCTGCACCATCCTGCAAAGATTGTCCAACACCCACTGCTCTCTAATGGTTCCCCTGGTGCTTCCTCCTCTGATGTTTCCAAAGTTTGTTGACCTGGTTCTTCTTACGAGGCTGTTGGTTGACGTCTTTACCCAAAAGGTCCATTGTGAAATTGAACTTCTTGAATTCCAGTGCTCCAGGGCTAGGTAGCAATGTTCGCTGAGCCCAACCTCACTCTATGGGTTCAAATTCTGAATTAAAAGAACAGTCACTTTATTCTTGGGTAGTCTGGCCAATTATGCAAATTGTGATATTTTGCACAAAAGTGGCATTTGGTGGGGTGAGAGATCATTCTAGTCAATGTGAGAACTATTTTGAAAGTTCAAAGAAATTCCTCTCTCTCCACATTACAAGAGGGAAGAACAGAAACAAGAGAAGATATACATTCCTCATTGTGATGCCATTACTCCATTCTTTATCACATTTATAATTATTTTTCTTACATATAAGGGTCCACAGTGGCTTAGTGGTTAAGACACTGAGCTTGACAACTGGAAGGCTGACAGACCAACAGTTTGAGACCTGAGTGCTGCAGGACAGAGTGAGCTCCTGTTGTCTATCCCAGCTCCTTATAACCTAGCAGTTCAAAACCAAAAAATTGCAAGTAGACAAATAGGTACCACTTGGCCAGGAAAGGTAACAGTGTTTCATGCACTCCAGCATCTAGTCATGCCTGCCACATGACCATGGAAATGTGTGCAGATGAAGACCATGCTGGCTCTTTGGCTGTAAATGGAGATGGGCACTGCCCCCTAGAATCAGATACAACTGGTCTTTGAATGAGGGAGACCTTTAATTTTCTTTTACCTTTAGGTCCTTTTTCTACTATACACAGTACTCCAGGTCTTGTACAATCTTTGTAAAACAAGAAAAACAAGTAAACCAAAATTAACCCCAAAATAATTAAAATCATAAATAAACCAACTCCAGCATAAAAACCTGTAAAATCAATTAAATACACAGCTATAAAAATGCAGTAGATTTAATATTATACACCAGTTTAAAAAGCTCTCTTCTCACACGCTTCTTAAAAAGCAGTGAGAGTGGAAACTGATCATTCCACAATCTGGCAGCTATAGAGGAGAAAGCCTTTATCTGTGCTTCTGTTAGACGGGCTTTTGCAATAGTTCCTGTTGTTAAAGAAAACCTTCTCTGAACATCTTAACACCTGGAGAAGTTCATAATGAGACACTGGCACCTCAGGTTGCCTGGGCTCATGCCGTTAAGGGCTTTAAGTTGAAACCAACATGATGAATTCAACTTGGTAAGCAATTAGTATCATGGCCAAGAATTTCATCAGCACATATACTTCCAATTTGCAGCTGAGATGGTGATCAAAGCAAACCCTCATTCCACAGGAATCAAGAAAAACCATACTATAAAAAAGAAGTCTATTGGGGAATGTTTTGACTGATCCCCATAATCTATATCTTTATCCTGAAAGGCTACTCCAAGACATTTTGCTGCCTGAGAGAAAATAAAAGATCTTCCACTCTATTCTATCTACAATGGCAAGTGACAATTGAATCTCCAGGGTACATAGAAAGAGCCTTCTCAAAGATGGTGGTATTCTTGAACCACAATCAGGCGTATCCTGATAACAACAACTTTGTGTTGCCCGCTAGTCTTTCTCACACTAAATCAGGTGAATGGAACTGCAGAATGAACTCATCAAAGGCTGCCTTCATTTTAACAGTTCCACATCTGGCCTAGACACAGAAGAAAAATTGAATCTTCCACAACAGAGAAGCAATACAGCTAGCAAGTGTTATATGTCACATGGGTGTTGTGAGCCACATTTTGCAGCCGAGTGTAAACTTATAACATGTCCTGATCTTCCCACAGTCCCTTATCCCCATACATATCCTCAGACATGATCTAGAGTTTGTTCTCATTTCCCCCCTCATAATAATCAGAATGACAGGGCCAAGTTTTGATAGATTACTCAGTATCTTTTCCAAGTAGTTTTGATAGATCACTCAGTATCTTTCCAATGGGACTCTTACCATGGGAGGAAGGACTAGGCAGACAGATGGCTTGTGTGCTTTCCTCTTTTGCTGTTTCAGATATAATAACAATTGCATGTCATCAATTCTGACTTATAGCAAACCTTTCCAGGGTTTTCTAGGTAGAGAGTACTCAGAAATGGCTAATCATCCACCTTTTCTGGGGGCATTCTGAGACTGTGCAGCTTGTCCATGATTGAACTGGTTGCCTCTTCTTCCTGAAGCCACATTAGGGGATTTGAAGTCCCAACATCTGCTTCCACAGCCAGATACCTACCCCCCCGAGTTATCCAGTATAATATTAATCTTAGGCTTCCTTCCTTCTCTCTTTGGTGTTATTTTCTTCCTCCCTCCCCAAAATGGCTGCCAGCAGACCGCATGTATAGAAACTACCACTAGCAGTTTCGTCAAACAGCCTAATGAATTTCTTCTGTAGTTATATTTATGAGCAGCAGATCTTGGGCTGCCGTCTTAATGCCAGTTCCCAAAAGAGTGGTCATCAATGTCCTTGAATCAAGGTGAAGAGTTCAGTGCAAGTAATTTGTCACCTTAAATTTCAGGGGTGGCAGAAAGAGGTCATCAGGCAGTCCAGGTAGTAAATTGTTCCACAAGTCCAGACAAGGCAAAGATGGGCACACACAAGAGTTTGTCAGTGAGTTGTGTCCCACAAAGAACATATACACGGTAGCTCTCCTGGGGGCATCTAGCTGTTATCCATCAGTTATCAAGCGACCTTAAGATGCTGAAGTTGCTTTTGCTCAAAGCTTCTAATCTGTCACCTTTCCCTTCAGTAAATGGCCCTCTCATCTGTCAGGCACTCCTCATTGTCCAATGCTTCACTGGCAGAACGGGCCTTAGTCACTCTCCCTGACGCTTCTTTAAGGGAGCTGTCAGCTGGACCACTAAATTCCTCTCATTCCTTGCCCATTCTACCTGGCAGATATCCTCTTCCCCTTCTGAGAATAACTGATCAAGTTGAGTAATGGTGGGTGCTATTGTTACTGATACCAGCCAGTAAATACCAGGAATTTTTGCATTAATATCACTTCTCCTGAATGGTCACTTAACATATTTTAACATGTATACGTATACGTATAAATACACACATAGTCCTTTAATTGTGCAAAGAATAAAAGAAAAATGGACTTGGAAGAGGTTATAAAACCAGTGAGTCTAATCCTTTTCTCAAGGCAAGAATCCAAATCAAAGCAGATCTGACAGATGGATGTCTAGTTTTCTCATGAATGCCTCCAGCATTAGAGCACTCGCCAGCTCCCAAGATTGACTGGCTGATTGATTGATCGATTATTTATTTATTGCCTTACTGCTCTAACAAAGTTTTCCCTCATATTATGAAGAGGTCTGGCTTCCTGCCATTTGATCCTCATATTATGTGTCCTGTACTCTGAAAGTGATAATTAAAAAAAAAGAGTAAATACAAGATTTTAAAATGATAATTTAAAAATTCCATATTTTAAATCTGTACACTGGGAACATTAAATGTGAATTATATGAAACCAAACTATAGATATCTTACACTTCCCCTCAAATAATTTTAAATAAAACTTAATCATTTATGGGCCGCAGTGTTGGAAAATCATTGCTATCCTTCCTCAGGTTTTATTTTTGTCTGGTTCCAGTGTTACCTCTGACTGCAAATATGCACAATTATCTAAATCTGTTGTAGCAACAAAATGTAATGTATGAAGGCAAATATCCATGGGCCCATCCTTTCTCCCAAGACACAGAAGAGAGCTTTCATGAATCCAAGGATATTTTCCATTTGGGAAAAATGTTACTTAAAGAAAATAGTCTACATTTAAAACTATCCATTTCAAGCTTCCCACCTTCCCACGGGTACACAGAAAGAGACTCCATGAAGATTGCGAACACAGTTGGGCATACCCTGGGTGGCAACTGTATCAGCTAATCTTTCTAACACCAGATCAGACCAAAGGAACTGAAGAATGAATCCGCTAGAAAGGTCTTTGTCAAGACCAACCATAACAATTATTTCAATAAATATTGAGGGAATTTCTAAGAATAAGAGTGTCTTCCTTGCAGACATGTGCAGGAAATACAAATGTGACAATGCTTCTTCTCCAGGAAACATATTGGGGACGGGAAGATACAGACCCAAAGTGTCTGGAATGGAACTAGTGACTGAGAGACCGTATGACCCTGCATGGGAGTGCAATCTTTGTTAGACCTGGCCTCAGCATAATATCAGCTGCATAGATGGAAACAAACAACACTGAAATTCTCACCATCCAAACTCCACAATTCTCTGTTACCTCTGTCTATAAGCTGCCAGAAGTAAATTTTAGTTTTAATAAACAGGACAGTTTTACTTACTTACCTTCATAATCATGTGACTGGCAGGTGCTCAGAAACTTATTTTCTCTGTTTTAAATCTGATGTCTGCAGAACAGTTCTATAAGGATATGATCTACGAATGAACAAAGAAATGAGAACATACTCATTTTGGGTACATTTCCCACTGAGATATTAGTCACAAGGAAGGCATTGCCCTGTTATTTTTTCTATGTCTGGGGAACTGAGCCCCCCCCCCCCCCAGGTTGCTTTTGGTAGAAGTGCTGACTGTATGCTGAATCCAGGCTAAAATCTGCTAATTAGTACAAAGTGCCAAGATGGCTCCCAGGTTAACAGCTTTTACTGTTTGCAGTACTGAGAATAAAACTGGAAGCATATTTGACACAACTCCAGCATGAAAAATTCAAAGCCTACTTCCATTGCTCAGTGGTAGGAACAGCTCTCTTGAATAAACGGGTTGTTTGTCATGAAATATTTATAGCATAAAGTGACCCATGTATTTCTTTACAGAAAAAGTTTTCACTAAATTTCCGATTAAGAAACAAAAGGGATTGGGGACATTGGCATTTGTTAAGGAACTGTCAGTGTGAGAGATTTAGATTTTTCAGACACTATTCTTTTTTTTTAATGGTTCCTATATTTTATGATGGTCTCCAATGACTCATCCTTGGACTTGATGATCTTTTCTAACTCTTTCTTTGCTGCCTTTCTGAGTCTCAGTATTTTTCTGATTTCTAAGCTGCCATTTCCATTTGAGTTGATATTACAGTTAGGTTTCGGCCTGACCCTTGCCTTGTTCTCTCCTGTTCCTTTCAGAGCTTCCTTTAACAGGCCTGCTCTATTGAACCCCAGACTCTGAGTAGAGATCATCTAAAAGCCGTCCTGCAAAAGACTTGCAGCAACCTGGGGCTTACCTGAATTGTACATAGCCCAGACAGTATTTTGGAGAGTAATTTTTAAATGTATGTGATGTAGCATATGGTTGTGGCTTAACTCTCGTTTTACCCCCTCTTCCAATAAACAGATGTTTTGATGAAGCAAAATTGTTTATTGTTCTTGAAGCATATTGTAGAAAAAACAGTTTATTTGTTGGTTCAGGATACAAGAAATCCAGCAAAACAATAACTAATCAAAAAGTACAGGTAGGGAAATCCACACACAGACCTTCCCCCAGAAACAAAAGGAAAACCTGACTAATCTAAGTAATCATGATTAGCTTAGAGCATGGGTGCCCAAACTTTTTGGGCCATGGGTCGACCATGTGGTTCAGGGAGCTGGTCACTAAGGCCCGGGGGCCGGGTGTGGCCCCCAATGCCAATTCATCTGGCCTGTGAAGCCCTCATTGCTCCCGGAAGCGGAAGTAAAACGCGCCCGTACAGGCACGTTTTACTTCCGCTTCCAGTAGTGACGAGGGCTTCACGGGCCGGATGAAATGGCATTGGGGGCCACACCCGGCACCCGGGCCTTAGTTTGGGCATCACTGGCTTAGAGTAAGGACTCAGGTGTTAGAGTCCCACTCTCCCTTCTGTGGTGTAACACTCAGAAACCCCAAACTCGAATTAATTCCCAAACCCATGTGTCTATACTCTATAGGAAAGAACATGAGCTTGGCTCTCCTAATTAGCATACAGCCAATTAGAGCCCAGGGATTATATAACATACCCTGGTTCCCATAACAAAGTATGGTGTTCCCAGGCTCTGGATGTTGATGCAAGCAGACATTCCAGGCCTGAAGAATAAGACAAAACATAGGCCTGAAGCTTTGAGAAGCTTCTACTAAGCGCACCTGCTTGATAAGCGAAACAGACAGAAAATGAGGCCTTTGCACAGAGCAAAGCTACATTCTAAGACAGTCTAAGAACCATTGAAACTCCATATTGAATAACCTGTGACTCTCCATCACAGTTGATGACTGAAGCAAAGTATACAATTTCCCTCCACTATTTCAATTTCTTCATTGTTAACATTAAAGTTGCATGGTTCTTTTGTAGTCTTCTTGATGTTCAAAAGCAGTCTTGACAGGATTTTTTTTAACAGAATATTGAGAGGAAAAAAACTTGACTCATTTGAAATATAGTGCTGCAGGATTGCTGTGTGATTCCCTGGAATGATAGAAAGATGAAAAAGTGGGTCCTGGAACAAATCAAGCCTAAACTATTTTTTGGAGGCAAATGAGGCTGTCCTACATTGAGCACATTGTAACAAGAGAAGATTCTCTGGATGAGGCAATAATTCTGGGAAAGGTTGAAGGCAGCTGAAAAAGAGGAAGACCAAATTTGAGATGGACTGACTTACTAAAACAGTGGTGCCCAAATGACAGCCCGCAGGCCATATCTTCCCTCTGATGCCAATTCATCATGCCCATGCTGCCCTCGGAAGCGGAAGTAAAATGCGCTCATATGGGTGCGTTTTTCTTCTGCTTCCAGGAGTGATGAGGGTGGCATGAGTCAGATGAATTGACGTCCGGGGCTGCATCTGGCTCACGGGCCATAGTTTGGGCACCCCTGGTTTAAGCAGAGGAAATGGCAGCTTAAAATCTATCCCATTCTGTTGCAAAACAGATCGCAAGGTATGCTTTACTTCCACTTCCGGTGGGAGGACCTACATGACTGGCCCACTGGACCACGTGACTGGTCCGCAGCCCAAAATGTTTGGGCACCCCTGTATAAAGGAATCCACAGGGTTGATTTTGCAAGAGATGAGGAGAGCTGTTGAGGACAGAACATTTTGGAGATCCCTCATTCATAAGGCCTCCATAGATAAGAGATGACTTGATGACATCCCACAGAAAACTTAATCAATGGAAATTTTGCCTTGTTTAGTTTTCTGCCCTATATTACTGATATGTGCAGAACTTTCCCTTGTGAATTTATTGGGGATGTAATCTCTCCTTGCCTGGACCACTACCTGTATTTATCAGTATCTGTGAAGATCTTTTTCTTAGGACATAAAAAAGAGGCACGAGGAAGCATTTCTACCAGAGAAAAGTCCCTCAAAATCTAACAGGTATTGATGGCTTGTTGATAAATAGTGTGACATCATTAATAATGATGATGATTATAATAATAAGCAGCAATATCACAGCTATTGTGTTGCAGGGTACCTTACTGTTATAATACTGAGACCCTTCAGAATATTTACAAGTAGTTTTTCAATTTAAACACCTCAGCTTCACCTTTTTCTCTGAAATTACTTCATATTTCTTTTCATTTCCATTAATGAAACCTCTTTTCCTTCTGAGTTTTCTAATTTCATCTTCAATGTGAGATTTTTGCAAAGGTGAAAAGTGCAATCTATTTACACCTCTGTGTTTTCTCACACTTTCCTCACCTGATTCTGAAACAAAAATACTTCATGTGAGTTGCAGTATTGGTGCAATAAATGTAGTGCTGAAGGACATAACAGAACCTAGCACATGAAAATGCAAACTTCGTACAGGGAGACTGCTACATGAACTAAACCATTCTGGAGAACAGAAGAGCAAAATATTTGCGGAGCAGGAATTGGGCAGTTTCCACATGACTGATATCCAGGTACTGTCGAGCAGTTCTGAACATTAATAAGACTGAGGTTTTCAGAGCTATGTGGCATCCAATCACAGGCTCTCCAAGGAGATACATTTGCTTTTCAGTGACAAATTGGCACATATAGACTTTTGGAATTGGATTTTTAAAATAAATAAGTAAGGACAGCAAGATTTCAATTTAAGTGGTAGCCTCTAACGACATTTGACTGTGCACAGTTCCATATCCAACCCACCCCAACCAACCATACAATTAACCAACCAACTTCAAACGTGTTGATATGATGTTGAAATGATCAAGATAAAGACTATTTCAGATGTATCAATGTATTGTTACCAATTACCTTTTGTTATGATTTTTTATTGTGTCAGAAACACACAAAGGTGCTTTCTGGGTTAAAAGGATTTTTGCTGGAGGAACTCCACTCAGGGATTAGTCCAAATGAGGCTCCTTTCATGTCCCCAAGATCTTTTCTCATATCGTACTTTGTGGTCCTTAGGAAACTGTGGGGAAAAATGTGATCAATTTTCCAATCAATAGTTTAACTGTCCCCTCCCTTCCAACATACAATATGTCTTGTGAAGTTAATAGTTGTCTTTTGATGGCACAGAAATACTGTGGCAAAGAAAGGGAAGATGTTCATGCCATTGATTTGTGGATGCCAACTTCAGTGCATGGATATGTTATGTGGAAAAATCTTTGTCTCAGTGCTGAGGTTAGTGAGATGAGGTTGTAAGTTCAGAATAGATGTACCATCCACACAGGGTCGTAGCCAGGGGGTGACCAGGGTGGGCTTTGCCCACCCTGCATTAGCAGTTTGCCCATCCTAAAACTTCCAGTTGCTTAGATATATGTCATATATACTGTGTATGACATTGTTGCCCATCCTGAAAAAATATTCGCCCACCCACATCTAGAATCCTGGCTATGGCCCTGCATCCACTCGCATGCTGAAATGTGCAGAGGCTTCCACAGGATAGAGAAACTGGCAATGTATAATGTGGTGGCACACACAATGGCATTAAAAAGATTGTCTCAGTTAAATATGTGAAGGCCCAGAAAAAAAACAAGAAAAAAATTAAGAAAATAACCAACCCCCCTTTCCCCCCTGAAGACTTTTTTGTCTCCCCCCCCTGAAAAATTGGGGGGGGGGAATGAAAAAAGGAAGAAAATTGATTATGAAATGTTTTATTTTACACAATGAGTAAAATATTTAATACAGTGTATTCATATATTCTCCAAGTCATTTCTAAAAATTATGTACAGTATAGCTCAGAAAATGAATCTGTTTAAATTTCATGCCTATTCATTGAATTTTAGTCCCTTCCACTTTCCCCATCCCAATTCTTTTTATTGGAATGGGTTCTTTATATCTATTTGAAATTGTGGAGAGAAAACATAAATCATTTTCTTTGTTACTAAGGTTGATGGTTCCTTCTGGTTTTTTTAAATGTTTGTTTTGCCTGTTCCACATAAACTAGTTCAGGAGATTATTGCTCCATTTGTTACAATTACAAATAATTTAAAAAAGGAAATTCTGTTTGTAATGATTGTTTAAATACACTGTACTTTTAATACTGTATACCAATTGTGAGGATTTTATGCCAAATCAAATTGTATATAGCCATATCTTATGTTCCTGAATGTGTCTGGCTGGACATTCTGGTACGGTAATGGAGTAGACCATACAGCTAGCGACTCAACGCTGAATGTTGGGTGGTGGTAAATAACCTGACTCCCTAAAGGGGCCAGTGGATACGGGTGGATGAGCCCCTTTAGGCAGGGCGATGGTTCCCTCAGTGGAGGAAATGCCACTGGAAACCATCATATTGGGCCCAATGGCAAAATGAGCGGAGGAGGAACTTTGACTCCCAACAGTCATGGAGGCGGAAGAGGCCATGCCAGATGGACTGGGTGTGAAAGTGCGCCTTGTTAATATTCTCAAGGCTGCAGCAGTCCATTGCAGTCCTGGTGTTAAATCCTGCATGTCTCATTTCATATGTGCCTCAGGAGATAACTCTGTGATCAGAGTGTGTAGGTCACTTCATGGTAAGCTGGGATCCAATTTAAACAAATTCATGCCAATGGCATTTTCCCTGAAAATAATTTTCAGGGGAAAAAAAAATGTATACTCAGTTATGAGTAGCATCCACCACTGCCAGTGTTCCTGAAGTGACAGAGTGGCTTCCAATCTGTTAAAAAAGTTGCTATTACATTTTTCAATTTTACTGAAAATTTCCATTTTTCTGGAGACAAATACATTTCCCACCAGTAAAACCAGAACAAAAACACTTCACTGGATTGAATTCTGCATATGCAGACTCATATGCAGGTCATGTGTCACTGTTGCTGTTATGTACTCTCAAATCACTTGCTACTCATGGTGATGCTATGAACTGCATCATTACACTGGGTTTAGTCATTACACTGGGCTTATTGTGTGTGAACAGTGTTCCAGATAAACATCAAGCTGCCAGCATCGAGTCAATATTTACAGAGACGATCTCCCCCCCAAAAAAAGAAGTCACGAGGAAACTGAATAGCTTTGCTTCTCTTCAAGAAATATAGTTTCACAATGATTGCTATAGCAAGAAGAAGTGGACTAAGGTAGTGATGATTATCCTCATAGCATTTTTTTGTCATTAACAGTATATTTCTCTATGTCTATTTTTATAATACAGTAATACCTCGGATAACGACTGCATCGGATAACGCTAAGATTGGATAACGATGCAAAATTTCTAAAGAAATTTTGCTTTGTATAACGATCTGTCAGCGTTATCCGAGGCAGTCATTCATAGCAGCTGGGTGGCTGGAAAGCTGAACGGGGTTCTCCGTTCAGCTTCCCTGCCGCCCTGCAGCTGCGGAGGCAGGAGTGGGGTGGCTGGAAAGCTGATGGGGGGCTCCCCTGTCAGCTTCCTCAGCCACCCTGCAGCTGTGGATCAGATCCCCCGACCTGAGGTACTAGTGTACTTTTAAAATACTAGTGAAGCTGAAGATTGAAAATTGTGGCACATGAGGTAAAAACCAGTAGAAATCATTTTGAGTAGCATTCACTGGTGGTTGGTAGGGGTAGATAAACTTCAATGGACAATAAGTATCTTAAACGAATGATGGGGTTTCTCTTATATTGTTTTTAACCCTGAGGTGATGCCACTCAATTTAGTTCCATTGCCTTTTATAGCCTAGTGAGCTATATCACCTAAAATTTATTTCTAGGAGTAGTTCTCAAGTTACTATAATTCTTTTTATTACTGTTCATTATTAGCCAAGGAACCAGTGTGTTACACCTATGTTTTGTAGCAAAAAGGAAGAACAAGCAGGTTTTTTTATCGGAACACCCCTCAGATGCATAACAAAAATAGAGAAGCATAATGAAAATAACGAAATTAAATTTAAAATACAATTTATAACACAAACCCAACTTCCCCCACCCAAGTGAGGTATTAACATTTCTTTAATGGCTTCTTTAGTGACCTGATTGGTGATGGAAATATAAATTATATAAAGAACAGTTAAACCATGAGGTCGCAAAGGGTCGGAATCGACTGTGCGACTGAACACAAACAAAAACAAAACCCTGTTGTGTGAATTCAAATGTTTTGCACAGGCATTGCAAAAAATATGCTTAGAACCAGAGCTTGAATAACAAAGACAGACGTGTGAACTTTCACAATACAAATGCAGGAAAAAGGCAATACCTTTATTGGATCACTAAATAATTCAAACAGTACACAGGTTTTTGTGATTCAAGATTACCTTTTCATGCATGGGCCTATTTCTTGTGGATAGGACAGGAAAATTATTAATGAGAGTCCCAAAAGTTCATGGCAAGGTTTGTTGGAACAAACCAGCAGGTTAGCTTCTCTTCTTCTTTAATACTGTACCTCTTTTTCCCCTTCAGGTGTCAGGGGAGATACAAGGTTCCTGTTCTGGCACTTCTAGGGGGTCTCCACTGGCATTATTTGGTCTTCTTGTAGTATTTCTTCAATGTTATCTCTCCGCCTTCCTCTGGATCTGCCTTGTGGTCTTTGTCCTTATGGTCTTTTCACTTATACCTTGTATGGTATGGAATTCCAAGACATTCTCTCCAAATGTGCAAACCACTTTATATGGTTATTGTATACCTCAACTCACCCTTGGTATTTTTTGAGGAAGCAGATTTGAGAAATTTTAGTGTTTCCCTGCTTTGGCACAACAACAGCTCAGTCTATGTGTTTATTTGTTTTTTTATTGGCTTTATGCCTCACTTTTCTACTAAAGATAATGCTAAGGGCAGATGCAGATAATATTCATTCATATAATGAATAAAGATGATAGTGATTATCACAGTGTGTTAGCCAACTGTTTCATTGAAGTACCTTTCATAATGGAATGAATGCATTTGCATGGTGGTGCTGGGGGAGACAAAATTGGAATTAAAGCAGACAAAAATTTGCTTCAGATTCATGTAAGTGGAAGAGGCCTTTTGCTGCTTGCTACAATACTTAAAAACAGCAACCAAATAATCATTTAAAAAGCTCTCTGGTGACTATTGGGAGAATGGCTCCAGCAGAAGGGAAAAAGGAACTTTATTGTGTTTAGGTTATGTAACATCAAAAAACATTTGTCCCTCAACTTTAAAAAAAAGGTAATTAAACAAATGGAAACACAGCTGCAAGGATATTTAAAAGGATATGAGCAATGTTTGTCCCACAAAGTGGGAGCAGTAGTGCTGTGTATTTTCTTTGTAAAAGCTGAATTTATCTCCTGGGAGTTTACACTGGAGTTTGTATAATTATTTATGAGAAATAAGAGAGAGATAAATTAGCACATTTGGGCAGCTGAAAACAGCAGCAAAAAAACCCTTCAAGTTATATTTTACATCTGGCCCATTTTAAGTTAACTCTTTGAATGCAGAGAGAATCAGTTAAGAAAGGCAAAGGGAAAAATTACTGGTTGGAATAGCTTTACTCTCCCACTAGATGAGACTTGTTGGGACACGGTAGCTTGAGCAATCTAACTAGGCAGTGTTGCCCATCTCTTGTCAATGATATTAGGCCAGGAGTAAAACTCAGCGAAGCATCTTCTGTCGGATCCCTTGGGCAAGGAGAAAGCAGAGAGCACATGTCATGGTCTGCCTAGCCAGTGGGTGACGTGATATCCAAATAGCTAAAAAAAAGTTGCAGGTAGAGTCTAAGGACACTACCATCAGGGATTTAGTGCATGGATTTGATATGTTGAATTATGCTCATTAGTTCATTTATTTATTTTATTTCATTCATTAGTTAAGAGTGATGTTTCAAATGGGGGAAAAAAAGACATTATGTTCATAAAATTAAGGTTTTCATAAATTGTTCATAAAATCTAAGGTTTTCTGAGCTAAGGTAAAGGTCACCCTTGATCGAAAGCCAGTCATATCTGATTCTAGGTTTCAGTGCTCATCTCTGTTTATAGTCAAAGAGCCAGTGCTATCTGTGTCTGCAGACATTTCTGTGGACATGTGGCAGGCATGGAACACTGTTTACCTTCCCACCAAAGTGGTCCCTATTTATCTTCTTGCAATTTTTGCTATTGAACTGCTAAGTTGTGTTAACCCAAAACCAGAAATCCCAATTTCATTTGTGTTTATTATTTTTATATTTTATTTTTCAATAAATATGCTTTCAACTTTTATTTTCCATTCTCCCCGACTCTACCCACTATGCACATGTGTCCATAAGTAGCCTACTGTCCACACAATAATTCACCACAGGTGAATAACTGCAAAAGATCTATTTTTAATAAATATTTCAATAGTCAAACTGCAAAGAAAAAGAGTTTTTCCTTCACAATTCCTTGAAAGCACTTCTTGAATAAGAGGGAAAGCCAAAAAGGAAAGAGGTTATGACTTCAAAGGAGAAACTTGCTACAGTGTATCCATTCTCACACCAATTTATCTATTCTGGTGTGGAGAGATACTTTTTTGAAGGAAATACACTAGTACCCCGGATAACGTTGAGACTTGGTTCCACAAGTGTTGTCGTTATCTGGTTTTTAACGTTGTGCGATGCATTGATCACACAACGTTAAAAAAAGCCCTGTTTCCCTGGAGGCTGCAGCAAGCCAGAACGTCGGGATTTGAACCCTGACGTTTTGGCTTGCTGCACTGGCTGAGGACGTCGGAGAAGCCCAGAAACAGCTTGGATCAGGTCTCCCCACCTCCCTGGACCCGGCGGGGTGGGGGTGGGGTCAGAGACCCCAAAATTGGTAAAAAAATATGGACTTTTAAAAACCAATTTTGGGGTCTCTGACCCCCCCGCCGGGTCCAGGGAGGTGGGGAGACCCGATCCAAGCTGTTTCTGGGTTTCCCCGACGTCCTCAGCCAGTGCAGCAAACCAGATTGTTGGGATTCGAACCCTGACGTTTTGGCTTGCTGCACTGGCTGAGGACGTCGGGGAAGTCCAGTAACAGCTGTAGATCGGGTCCCCTGCCTGCTCCAGAGAGATCAGAGGACCCGATCTACAGCTGCAGGGTGGCTGGGGAAGCTGACGGGGACTCCCTGTCAGCTTCCCTAGCCACCCGCCCTTGCCTCCGCAGCTGTGGGGTGGCTGGGGAAGCCGACGGGGGAGCACTTTGGATCACTTCGATTGGTTGATCAGTTTTTTTTGCTGGATCACCACCAAACACCCCTCCCCACATGGAATTGTCATTTTAACAAGTCACATTTTTCCTCAATATCTTTTTTGTGGATTCCTGCTTCGGTGTCATCTTTCTCCACATGTTGTATGTGAACTGTATCCACCTCGGGAAGTTGTCATATTCAGTTTCTAAATTGGCTTTCCCTCCTTTTATTGGGTTTTTGCGACCTCTTTTGAGTGGATTTTTGTAAAACGCTTTATAGATTATTTTTCCGAAGTCCGATTCCAAATCTTAAAGTGTCCCCGCAAAGGTTAATCTTTCCTCTTTCAAATGAAATTTGGATCATCTGAATTGGTTGGGTAGATTTTTTGCTGGCCCCCCAACAACTGACCCTCCAGCAAAACTGTAACTTTTCTGATGGTACTTCCGAAAGTGATGACGTCATCACTTTGCATTTTTGGCCTTTTGGGTTCTACCCATTCTTAATATTGCCGAGACAATCTTTCAAATGACATAACACTTATTTTTGTGGGTGCCTTAGTATTGGTGTTGAAGCTTCTCAAAAGTACATGATTTTCGTTACATTGCAAAAGCTGCCAGACCACCCAGCCAAAACATAAAACGTTCATAGAATTCACGTCAAAAAAAAACCTGCATGAAAATGGACTTGATCTTTGCATGTCCAGAATGTCATCGTGGAGATTTCTACTAATGCGTGGATTCCTTGCTGAATAACGACTCCAAGGTAATAGCTATACTGTGAATATTGCAGAATACTATATATTTATTGATCCACCTTCCTGTTATTATCTTGGTGTAGATTGATGTAAATCCTGGCTGTGGTTTACTATAAGTTTAGCTGTCACTGTGGGCATTTGGCGTACTACTACTACTACTACTACTACTACTACTACTACTACCACCACCACCACCACCACCACCACCACCACCACCACTACTACTACTACTACTACATTCCACTTATACCCCGTCCATCTGGGGATTCATTCCCACTCTGGGTGGTTACCAACAATATATTAAAAACATCTTAAAATTCACACAATCATAAAATGATACCTTAAAAACCACACCATAAAAAAAAAAATCTGGGCCTACATTAACAATCTGTGTGGGGGAGGGGATGACAATGACAAGAAGCCTCAGACTTGGCTGATGACTACCCCTTTTCAAATGCCTCCCTAAACAGAAGACATTTTAGCTGCTTTTTAAATGTCAGTAAGCAAGTAGTTTGACACAGTCTCACCTGGAGCGAATTCCGTAGGGTTGGCGCTGCCACTGAAAAGGTTTATTTTTCCTGAGTCATGAACTTTCTTGCCAGTTTCGGCATTGGCACCCAAAGCTGACCCATCTAGGAGGATTGTGTGATGCAGGATGTTCTAAGAAGTAGACACTCTGCCAAGTAGGAAGGTCCCAAACTGTTTAGGGCATTAAAAGTCAGAACTAACACCTTGATACAGAATGTCACAAGCAACCAGTGAAACCCTGCCAGCATTGGTGAGATATGTTCAAATTTCCTCACCCCAGTGATTAGCCTGGCTGCTGCATTTTGTACCCATTGAAGTTTCCATACGAAGGTGAGGGAAGCCCCATGTAGAGAGCATTGCTGTAATCTATGCGAGGGATTACCAGGAAGATAATCAGTGTCGTAAGGATGGCTTGTCCAAGTTAGGATGTAACTGTCTTATTTGATATAGATGGAAAAAAGCAGATTTGCAAACTGTCAGAATTTGTGCTTCGAGGGTCAGATGGTGATCAAAAATGACCCCCAAGTTGCGTACCTGATTACTGGGTGACAATACCATCCCAGCTATCATTGGGTTATGGAATCCCAGTCGGACAGACAGGCTCTCCAACACCAGTATCTCCGTCTTACCCGGGCTAAGTTGCAGCTTGTTAGTTCTGGTCCATGCCAACACTGACAGCGATCCACTTCCACTGCTGATGATGTAAAGGAGAGCTAGAGTTGCATGTCAGCCGCATATTGATGACAACACTCTCCAAATCTCCAGACGATCTCTCCCAGCAGTTTTATATATATGTTAAATAGCATAGGGGAGATAATCGACACTTGTGGATGCTTGGAATGTTCACGGGGCCAACAAACTCTCCCCCAGCTGAACCCTCTGGAGACGATTGCCAAGGAAGGAGTGGAACCATGCAACACAGTGCTCTGAACCCCCAACTCAGACAGTTACTCCAGAAAGATACCATGATCGATGGTATTGAAAGCTGCTGAGAGGTCCAGAAGTACCAGGACAGATTCCCCCCGCCCCGCCTCCCTGAGCAGATCATCCAACAGTGCCACCAATACAGTTTCAGTGCTGTGACGAAGCCTGAAACCCGACTGGAATGGGTCCAGGCAGTTGGTTTCATCCAAGAGCTCCTGCAGTTGGTCCGCCACTACCCTCTTAATCACCTTACCCCCCCCCCAAAAAAAAGGGTATTTGCCATGAGTCTGTAGTTGTCCAAGACACCTGTGACTAAGTTTTTTTTTTCAGGAGAAGGCATATAATTGTCTCATTAAGTTTTGTGGACATCACGCCCTCCACCAAGGAGGCATTAATGATGTCTAACTCTGTGTACAACAGAAAATGATTACAGTAGAGGCTTAATTTGTGACACTTTGTTGCTAAGCTTGGTGCCAAATGTGTTAAGCTGACATAAAAACAGCAAAGGGTTTATTTATTTATTTATTTGTTCAATTTATATAGCCGCCCAACTCAAAACGACTTTGGGTGGCTCACAAAGTTAAAATCAAGCATCATAGTCTAAACTTAAAACCCATAAAAATCCAATTGAAAGTGCTGCAAAAATTACCCCAACAGCTAAAAGAGCGAGGGAGTGATATTGCTATATCAGCCAGCAGGTGGGAGTCACCACATCACCGGTGCCCCACAACTGCTTTCCCAGCCAGGCATTTGTTTTCTGACTATCTTTACACTTTTAGAACCTCAGACATCTCAGATGTTTTAGAGTGCAGTAACCGTTTTAAGATCAAACACACCAAATGAGATACAAATGAAATGGAAGGTGGTGTGTGATGGCAGCCAGCCACCAAGTTCTTTGGTGTGCATCACCTTTTCTTGATACTGGCAGGCAGCATGCCCTCAGCAGCTATTTCTTTGGGTCAAGGCTCTGAGGCGATCTTCTTGGAACTGAGAAACTATGGTGGAAGTGGTCCGGATACAGTAATTGCTTTTCCCTTATGGTTGCCACCTTGCTCTCTGGTCATGGGAGTGAATGCTACATCTGTCAGGCTTTGGTTCCTATCTGAAATGGCTTGTCCCTGCTGTAACCATTGTTATCAATCGCTTTCCCCCGTTCTCCAAAATAAGTTGCTTTCTTGAGTTTATCTTCTTTGTCCTGGGCAGCAGGAGGAGTCATATTGCCTTCATGGACTCTCTGAGCATGGCGTGAGTACTTGGAGAGCAATATATTCACTTAGGCCAGTGGTGGCGAACCTATGGCATACGTGCCAGACATGGCACTCCCAGCCTTCTCTGTTGGCACACGTGCCATCACCCTAGCACAGAGTTTGCCCCATCCCTCTGTCTTGTAGCCCAATGGGAGCACTTCCTCCCTTCCCCAGCACAGAGTTTACTAGCCCTCTTGCCCAGCAGCCCAATGGGAGCATTTCCTCCCTTCCTTCTACACAGAGTTCACCCCGCCCCTCTGTCCAGCAATCCAATGGGAGTGCTTCCTCCCTCACCCCAGCACAGAGTTTGCCCTGCCCCTTTGTTTGGGCACTCGGTCTCTAAAAGGTTCGCCATCACTGCAGGTGTTAGACCAGTTAACTGGAGGCATAACCCTCTAGATCAGTGTTTCCCAAATGCTGGTTTTTGGACTTCAATTCCCAGAAACCTAAGTCATTTCCCCAAAGCACTGATCAGCCAATGTACTGACTTAGGCTTCTGGGAATTGAAGTCCAATAGTGGACTGTGTACCCCTTGTTGGGAACCACTGCTCTAGATAGATAACTCAGAATAGGAGTTGTTGGGTAAACTTCTGAGTACCTGAGTTTAACATAGCAATGTTATTTATTTTTGGAATTCACAACAATATTTATATAATACCTTACCTTGGCTACCTTGGAGTCATTATTCAACAAGGAGTCCGCACATTGGCAGACCTCTCCACAATGACATTCTGCACATGCAAATGGATTTGAGAAATCAAGTTTTTTTATTCATCAGAATATAACTAAATTATTCAAATCTATATAGTAACTTTGATTATTTTATTGTTTTAGTTGGGTTACCTATTGGGAAAAAGGTGGCATATAAATATTGTAATCAAACAAGCAAGCAAGCAAACAAACAAACAAACAGAAAAAAGAGGAACGTTGGTGGTAAAGGTGTTGTTTAATTATCTTGCTTATGCATACAGAGCCAAGGATTGTGGAAACATTTATTTTCCCTTTAATAGACAGTAATAGATTGGAAAGGTCAACAGGGAGAAAACATAATCTCATTAAATACATATCATACAGTGTATTTGTGGCCTTTTTCAGAGCTGGTTTTAATTGGAGGTTGTTATAATGCATGGAATGATATCAGGGTGAAGGTTCTGCTGTGTAAAACTTGTGGAAATCGTAAAACCTAATGATGCTAAATATAAACTCAAGAAGAGATTGGGGGAAGAAAGTCCCAATCCGCCAGCAACTTTATTATATGTTAAACTAACTGGATGAACAGATAGTTTAACAGAAGTGAAACGAGCAATACTAATACTGGTGACAGGAATCAAATCAGAGCTTGCAGATGAATAAAATGCCATAAAATGAATAGCAATTAAAAAAACTATTTTATTAGAATTTATATTTATGACTTTATAGTTGAAATTATTTGCTTGAAGTAGCAAAACAGCATTAGAGGTGTTGCTAAAATGATATCCCAATGATTTTTAGAGCCATTTTCCACCACAAAATGTAGGAGTTCCAAGTGTAACTCCAAACTAGAGTAGATCCACTAGAATATTTGATTCTATGAGTTGGGGGCAAAAATGGATTTTGTTTATGTTGCTTATTGTGTTGTCTCTCCCAAATTTCATGACCAAGAATCTTGAGATCTTCCTACACATAGGAATCAAATACAATATGTGATTGTTCCAACTATATTCCTTTTGATAACATTATAACACATCACTTTAATCACTTTCACCGTCTGCAATGGCTCAAGTGGTTAAGATGCTGACTGGGAGGCAGAAGGTTAGCAGTTCAAAACCCAAGTACTGCATGATGGAATGAGTGCCCATATCTGTCCCAGCTCCTGTTAACCTAGCAGTTCAAAAGCAAGAAATTGCAAGTAGATCAACACAGTGGTGGGCATCAGCAGGTTTGCACCAGTTTGCCAGAACCAGTAGCAGGAATTCTGGCTGGCCATGTCCACCCAAGTTTTGAAATAAAGTAGTCCTAATTCGGGTGCAACACAGGGCTTCCCCCCTGGCCACGCCTATCATACCATGCCCACAGTGTGGCAGTATTTTATTTTGGAGCCCACTAAATTTACTATTTCTGAGTGATATTCCAAAGCAAAATTAGAATAGTCAAATACTCCAAGAAATGCCATATTTCAAGGGTAATGTCCATGGAAACGTCTGCAAAACGCAGATAGCGCTGGTTCTCAGGAATCAAACCCATGTTTCCTGCTATAAACAGAGATAAGTACTGAACCCTAGAGTTGGATATGACTGGCTTTCGAGGAAGTGTGACCTTTACCTTTACCTTTCTGGCTTAATTGTTGATGTACTTGGTAATTTTCTTTATTGCAACACAGTCAGTTACCACTTATATCTTAAAATAATAAGCTGCAGATGTAGGCAAACTGCCACCTCTGAAGTAGATGGCCTTTAAGACGGACAAAAATCACAGGCTGTTAAAGTTTCAAAGTTTCTGGATATTGGGTATCCTGGCTGGAGGATTCTGGGAGTTGTAGTATGAAAGAGTAACATTTCCAAACACTGTACAGTATCTCTTTTTGTGAAGTAATACATGAAGAAGACATACCGGTAGTAGAGCCCATAAAATCTATTTGCACCGAGAGGAAAAAGGCAAATCTTTTTACTCTAATATTTCTACTCTAATATTTCTCACAAAATCTCTTCTGTTGTACTTTCTGCTCTATATGTTTTATCTTCATCCAGGAAATGCAGTGTCATTTACTTATTTCATATCATTATTCAGACTTTCCAATCCTGCAAGCTCTCATTCAGGATAGATTGCTATTAACACTTGACTTTAATTAGTAGTGGTAATAGCTGAGTAAAAGTAAATAAATTGCCCATTTCATTCTTCTGTGGAAAAAAAATAGAATTCATTAATAGTCTTTCCAAAACCAATTAATTTGAAATAGGTATATTTCAGATTTAAAGTTGGATGAAATACTGGTATTTTATTTCAATAGAGAAATAATTGCACAAACTAGTAATTCAGCATTCTTTATCTTTAAATATATGCTTAGTCAGTACATGAAGAGCACCCTCTTCCCATGAAGAGTACTGAACCATCTCTAATGAATATAAGGAAACTGTCCAGCTATTAAGAACAGATACAGTCCATGTCCCAATTATTGATGTTGTTGAAGTCTGTAATTACTTAGTTTGCAGTACAAATTTGTGCCGTTCTTAATGCTTGCCTGTATTACAAACTGAGCACCATTTTCCTGCCAAATTCCTCTTAATTCCACTTTGGAATATAAAATACAAGCACAGTATAGGATACTGGACAAGCATGACTTGTTTTTAGAAGACCAAGTGCTAAAGTAGCTGAACAGTACACAAAAGTTCCTTTGATGTTAAATTTCATTATTCCGTCACAGAAGTTTTGTTCAAATACTAGTCTTTTATGTATCCACTACCAACACTAAATTTTGTGTAGTTCATCTGTAGATGTAATTTTTGTCTCCTTGATCATCAGTGACAGTCTTGCTTTAGCACTTTATTCTTTCACTCTACTTAAAAATTTATTTCAATTTATTGCTGCTTTCTGTCAGTTAGATGGTGTCATCTGCATATCTTAAATTACTGACGTTTCTTCCTCCAATTTTCACATCTCTTTTATCTGAATCTAGTCTGGCTTTCCATCTAATATATTCTGCATGCAGATTGAACAGATAAGGGCATAAAAGAGCCCTGGCGACACAGTGGTTAAACTGCTGTAATTGACTACAGCCAAAACATTGTGAGTTTGATCTTGACAGGGACTACGGGTGACTCATCCTCCCAGCCTTCTGAAGTCGGTAAAATGAGTACACAACATGTTAGGAGCAAAGTGCTAATTACCTGTAAACTGCCCCAAGAGTGCAGTAAGTCCTGTGGGGTGGTATATAAGTGTAATCGCTATTGCTATAAAATGGCCTCTTGCTTGATACCAGGGGTGTGCTGGGCACCATGGAAGGGCGCTGGAGAGGGCAAGGGGCAGCGACCAAGGGATGGGGGAGAAGGCTGCCCTCGGGAACTGCTTGGTCACCACCCCTCACTTGCTCTGCCCAGCGTACGGCAGTTTAGAATAAACCATTGCTCCAAGCTGAAGGAGAGAGCTTGGAGCAATAGCTTAATCTAAAGTGCAGCGTGCCAGGCAGTTAAATAATAATAAAAGTATTATTTGTGCCCTAGGGCACCAGAGGTGAGGGCGCACTGGGATGAATCCCCCTGTCCTGGAGGCCCAGCCCATACCTGCCTGATACCGTTGTCTATAACAGTGTTTTCAAACCTTTGGTTTTGGGACTTCAATTCTCAGAAGCCTAAGTCAATTCCTGAAAGCACTGATCAGCCAATGTACTGACTTAGGTTTCTAGGAATTGAAGTCCCCTGGTGGGGAAACACTGGGCTATAGGAAACCAGTCTATTGCTCCATATTATGTCCTAATGTGACCAATTTAACATGACACAACCTGTAATTTGTCCCCAATGCCCTGTGGGCATTAGAATGGAATAGGCCAAAAAAAAAAAAAAAAAAAGACTTCTAATATTGCCAGTCAGGATATACAGAGCCAAAAATTCTTATGTTGCCCCAGGTGGTGACCCAAGAGCACTCTGGACCACAGGGTAGGCTCTCGGGCCATCTGAGTCTCAGCAGCCAAGAGGCAGGCTTTGGGGCGGGGAGGGCATTCATTAAAAGCTGCCTGATAACCCTACTGCAGAGCCACATGCCAGAATGCTATAGGTGTTCTAAACCCTCCAGCCAGAGTTGGGGAAGCTTCCTCTTCCTTCAAGCTGCATGGCAATGTATTTCAGAAAAGTCCATAGTTTCTCATGATCCACACAGCCAAAGTATTTGTTGTAGTCTATAAAGTGGAGGCTGATCTTCTTCAAAAACCCTTTAGTGTGCCCCAGTATCTAAAAGACATTTGTAGTATGTCTGATGCCTCTTACTTTTCAGAATCCAGCTTGAACACCAGGTAAAATATATGGAGTGTGAATCAGGTGCACATCCAGAGGGCATCATAACAATGCAGCTTGAACATCAAGCATTTTTTGCCCCAACTTACGAATCACATTGCTTGCATGGGAAATTAAAGTAGTATGATCCCATATTTGCTAAAATCTTTTCTTATCACCTCTAATTTGTCTTTGGTGGGGTGATTCAATCCATAAATGGAAACTACTCTACCTCCACTTCCCTATTTCATATTTAAAGTGGTGTCATGAAAGTAAGTGGGAACCTGAGATCAGAAAAGAAATGTTCACTATGAATAAAGTTCTCTACATGGCCTGAAAAATCCAGTATCACCTAAATGTGATTCAGACCCACCTTCAACAAGTGAAAGTCAAATTTCCTTCATGCAGGATTCTTTTCATGAAAGAAGTACAAGTGGCTTTGAATTATTTGTTCCTTTATAACCAACATTTTTTTCTTAATAAGAAAACCATCAGGTCCATATTTACATACACAGAGACCTGTTTCTTACGAACAGCAGTCAAACTTTACAAAAACCCACCAGATTGGATATTATCCAGTAGGATAAACTGGCACTGCTTGATAATCCTCTTTAAGCTTTTAATTAAAGTCAGAAAATGAGCTCTGTTATCTTCCAGTGCTGTACTGTTTCTGATTTCCCATTGGGAGTGGGATGGAGATGGTGGAATCCTATTTACTTAGTATTTCAAAGGACAATTAGCCTTTTTTGTCTCTCAGTTTCTTCCACAACTCCCAATCCCAGGGGTGGCCAAACTACAGCCTGTGACACCATTTCATGTGGTCTGCTTCTGCCCTCGCCCTTGCCACTACCAGGAGTGGAAGTAAAATGCGCCCATTCATGGATAAACACTGCCGTAAATGCATCATGTGTCTGTGTTCCTTATGGGACAAGGTGATTATGGGAACTGTCACAATGAACACCTCCATTTCCAAATTTAATACTACACTGTTGGCTACTACTAACTTCATGGCTAAGAGAGAGGAAGAGAAAAATTTACAACAGCTGCGGATGTGTTTTATGGCAGCATTTACAGTGGGAGGAACCATGGGACCGGCCCACGGCATGAAAAGTTTGGGAACCCCTGATTTAGGCTAAAAGTCCCTCCCCAAACATTTGTGCACTTTGAGCTCCAGCCTCAAACCATCCACTCTCTTTATTAACCAGTCATTCCTGCTGTGAAGAATTTGGACACATTTTCCAAACAAAGTAATTCAGACCTACTCTGACTTGGAAGCAGTGTTTCATAAAAGATCCTATAAAGGTATTTTTGGTTCCTGCTTGTCCAGTTATAATTAATGTATTTCAGCTGGTGCCATCTGTAGATGTGGATGGGTTTCTTGGAGAGCTAACTGTCTATAGGCTGGACCTTTGCTCTTCCTATTTTATAAAAGCAGCTGGAAGGTGAACGGCTGAGTGTTTAATGGGAGTAGTGACTGTCTCCTTGCAGCAAAGCTTAAAGGAAGCAGCAAGAAGACCACTGTTGAGAAAAAAAACTTGAATCATCTTGTTTTTGTTGTTCAATTGCATAGTAGAGTCTGACCCTTTGCAACCCAATGGACCATCGCATGCCAGGCACCCCTAACCTCCACCATCCTCCTCAACCCACCCAGCTTTGTGCCCATTGTGTCAACAATACCATCTAGCCATCAGATTCTCTGCCGCCCCCTTCTTCTTTTGCTCTCCACCTTTCCTAGCATCAATGCTTTCTCATGTGAATCATCTCTTTTTATTTGATGCCCAAAGTATACATTACTACCATACATTACTACCAGGAATAACATTACTTTAACTATGTGGACTTTTGTTTGCAAGGTGATATCTCTACTTTTAATTATGTTACGAACGAGCGAGTGAGCGAGCAAGCAAGTGAGCAAACGAACAAACAAACAAATGAACAAACGAACAAACAGATATGTGCCCATTGTTTTTGCCCTTTCTATTGCACTCTGATAACCCTACTCTTCTGCCTCATCATCTCTCAGGTAAAAGAAATCAAATTTTGATCAGTTCAGAGAATCAAGTCATCCACCACCTTTGTGTGTGTGTGAAAGTTTGTTGTGGAGTGCAGTCTCCCATATTATTCATCACACCAGGAATGAACTGGACAATAACAATAATAATAGGAGTCCCTAGTTCTCTGAATATTTTACCAAAGAAACTGGAGTTGTCTAGTATTCCTTGACCAGTTTCTAAAGACCAACTATTTCTTGTTTTTTTTTTTTTTTTGGCTATTAAGATTAAGCCTTCTGCATTTAGTTTCTCTCCATTGTCTTGGTCCATAGCAGGTTAGGTAATATTTTACACACATTGCAAGTTCTGTAATCCCTTGCCACTAGTTGTGTTCACATGAGCTAATAAGGTTACATCTGAATGGTCACACGTGACCATCTTAATTTATGCAAGTGCCAAGGGGCTAGCACAGTTGGGCGCCTATCCAAAACCATACTTCACCAGGTAGGTCCACTGATAGCCCTGGTATCCATTAGGCCTGAACGCACCTCCTCTCTGATGTCTGTCAGTCAAATTAGTTAATATGTTTAGCACATTGTTAAAAGAAGTATTCCCCAAATGGAAAAGGATTCCTATTATACCATGTGATTTTCCTAAATTATGTATTTTGTAATTAGTGATCTTATTTTGTGATTGTCATTACAAGTCAAATATGGCCTTAATTTGAAAGCCTGATGGCTGAGATATGTATTTCTGAGGAAATCTCACTGTGGGAGGAAAATGAGACAATTTTGTGTGTGTGTGTGTTGGGGGGTGGTGGCATTTAAGCATTCTACATAATGTACAATTTGATTCTCCTACCTCCTTCATCTGATGCACATTTGGAACAACAGTTTGTCAATCAGAAAGACACAAATAAAAATCTTCTTTACTCCTGTGTTACCTTCCTCCTCTTGGCAGCTATGAGGATTAGAGCTCCAGGGAAAGCAAAAGGATAGCAGAGATAGTAGTTTGACAACAGTGAGGAAAAAGTGGGTCCAGTGATGACATCTTACCTGTGACCCTCTCTCCCAAAACACCCTGGAGCCAAAACTGTTTTATGGCTTTAAAAACGTATTCATAACATGTTTATTTGCAGTCTGTTACCAGGCACAAGAAGAGTGCTATCATTTCTTCCAGAAGGAATGGAGTCAACACAGATGCCACATAGTTCCAACTCTGCATACTAACAAACGTTTATATATCTTTTCTAACAAAGAACTTGAAATAACCAAAATTACCAAAGCACAAAAAGCCCACCAAGGTGTGTGATTCCCAGCTGTACAGAAAAATCTCACATTTCAACACAAAAGTGCTATTTATTTTTAGTTCTTCAGTCTTTCTAAAGCTCATTATAGAGTTTTCTTGTTATCCCTGTCAGTCAAATGTCTCTCTGGTGTTTATTCACAATCCTCTCAGGGTGAGTTTCATGAAACGTGGCAAGATGAAAAGACTCTAGTCTCACTTACTCCTGCTCCCATCTCAGTTACCACCATCCTTATTGTGGTTGCTACAATCCCCCCCCCCCCCGGTGAGTACAAAATATAGCAAGAAGTCAGATAACTAAAATGTTGAACCCCACATAACTGCTATGGATGAGCTGACCCAGACTGGTGGATGCTATTGTTGCTGTTTATTTCATTATACCCCATGTTTAGCCCAACGTGGACCTTTGAAGTCAGTTTACACTACACATAAGCATAACATTTATTCATTTATTTATGGGATTTATCTGTTTATGCGATTTATGGGATATTGAAAGAGCATTTTTTGCTACATAACCTTCTTTTAATAAATTTATTATTGTGGTTTCTTCAACAGACATGGAAGATAGACTCTGATTTAATTGCTGATGCATAGTGTCATGGAAAGTATGTATTCAGATTATTAGAAGAAATTGCATGCCCATTTTTACATATTGGCTGGAATCTCTTATCCTGCATCACTTGCTACAGGTAATTGTAGCTTATAGATAAGGTGTCAGGGCACATCTCAGTTGTGCAATTGTCAATTATCTACATCAGGTTATGCTAGCCCAAGGGTTCTCAACCTATGGTCTGGGGGGCAGATGTAGCCCACAACACCATTTCATGTGCCCCCCCTGCCTCCGCCACACCTGGAAGTGCCATGTGTGGCAGGCAGGGCAAAATGGCCATTTGGCCCCTGAAGATGTTTGAGGGAGTTTGACCTGTCCCTTGGCTTGAAAAGGTTGAAAACTCCTGTGGCTAGATGGTATTGTAGATGCAGTAGGCACAAAGCTGGGTGGGTTGAGGAGGATGGTGGAAGACAGAGGTGCCTGCAGGCAGTGGTCCATGGGGTCACGAAGGGTCAGAATTGACTGTGCGACTGAACAACAACAAAGCCTCATGCAAATGTCAATAGGATTCTAACATTTAATATATAAATAGATATTTAAGTAGTAATATGCTGTTTATGCACTGAAAAAAATCTATTTAGTGGGGAAAAAAGAGACGAGTCAGAGAGTCTCTGCCTCAGCCCTCCATTTTTAAAAATATACTGAACTTAGGGTCCTCATCAATATTCACAAGAATGAATTCTGGTTTGAATCTGGCAAATCTACCTGGATGAACTGGGGTCATAACAGCTTAAGAATTCTCACCAAGCAAAACAGAAGGTGTTAGAGAAGTTGGTTCTAAGCAATCACAAAGATTTTTTTTAAGGGCTCCTAGCACAAATAATCAAGATATATTGTGCAGCTATTCTCCATTCTTATTCTTAACGGATCTTGTTTTGATTACAGTTCCTCCCCCTGAAAGCAGAAGAAAAATTGAAGACACCATCACTCATATTCCCTCTGTAAAATTCCTTGAATGCATCAGTGTGATTGCACAGTATCCCTCTTCCCACAAAAGGCATGTGAATTTTTCATAGCCAGAGTATGGACTGGCATCTTAGGCCTTTTAGAGATATGATACACCTGGGAATGATTGTAATTATATGTGAAATATTTTAAGAAATGCAATAGCATGAACACAAATTAGAAACAGACCACAGCATTGCTGGGGATTGGGTGGGCATTGCACACATATAACAGGTGGCCATGTTGGGTGATCCTAAGATGGTCGCCAGTCCTGAATAGTTCTGTCTATGTACAGCTTTTTGCTGCACAAGATCAGAATGTTTGACTATCAGGTACATGGGACACTATGCCTGTTGCTGTGAAACACCGTGCATCAAAGTTTCCAAATCACCTTCTTTTTTGGAAACTAAAATGAAGAGGAACAAAAGCTGCAATCCAGTGAGTTCTTATATAAATGGGGTTGAATTGAGCTTAGCAACAAAATGGACACATTTCTCCCATCATCCCTTTCATTCTAGGGCAGCATGTAATTCCTTTAGTGTCATTTCCATCTTCTTTCCTTCATTACCCAGATGGCCTAATGGGTATTGTACCTCTTCAAGTAATCTTCTGTAGGGAAAAAAGGAAGGAAAAAACCCTACTCAGATCAGAGACGTTCCTTTTGATTTCCTTTTAGGCTTGTCAATGTTCTGCAGGGGTAGGTCATTGCATTTGAGACCAAACACAAGAAAGCAGAACATACAATTTTTTCTTTCATTTTAGTAGTCTCTGTTGTAGAGATTAGACCTCCATTACAATGGGTCCCCCCCACCTTTGGGTCCTTTGTAATATCATTTATGCTACTATATTTGCTTGTTATCACTGCATTATGGCTTCTGCTCTCTCTACTTACTGGATTCCCTCATGCTGTGTGCCTGGTTTGAGATTGTTCATCTTTGCCCTCTTGTAACATATTCTTCCAGATACCTTGTCTCTATGAAGTCTTTTTTTCACATTGCCCTTGTCAAAATAAAGGGGTGAAATTTTAAAGATATGCATACAAATTCAACGTTTGTTATATTTCAGAGAGAGAGATATGAATTTCCCAAACTCTTTAAAGTGCACCCTTATAGTGGTTTTCAGAATTTGAAAGTGAGAAATCTAGGATTGAAGTACAGATGCACAAGTCTTCAAGTGGTTTTGGAATTTTGCTTGGTGGTAGGAATATTATGATTAGTTTCTAAGGTTCACTAAGATTTAATGCTGTGGAAAATACTTCTTGGCTACCTAATATTTTTTGAATATGGAGGATGGAAATCACATACAACATAATTTTGGATGCTTTTGATTTAACCAAGCCAGGACCAAAAGCATGTGAACTACAAACTTTACAATGATGGCAGCATGTGTGTATTAAAAAAACAGCAAAAGGTTTAAAGAAAAGAATATACTTTATTGTCATCGAGGGAGGTGATGAATATGAATGGGAGCAACAAAAACAGTTGAAATATTGACAGTGTTGGTTTTTACCGTGTTATGTTTATGGCTCTTTATACCAGTAGAGTGCAGCAGTCTCCTTCTTTTGTGTCCTGATCAAACTCTGGACTGCCAAAATGAAGCCACTTTCTTCACTTTATCATTGACCAAACTTAAGTCCTCATCGGTGCATGTTTCTGGCAGTAATCAGCAGACCAATAAATGAGTTGTATTCTGTATCTCTCCATATTCACACTGCATGATGTTGTCTGCCACCTGCCCCCACTTGAGCATGTTGGTCTTGCATTTAGGGACTCCAGCACTTAGCCTTTTCAGGATCCTCCAAGAAGCACCTTACGGAAGGTTGAGTTTCCTCAGGTATATCTTCCTTTAATGTTGTTCTTTGTCCATTAAGCTCATTCCTGCATCTAATTTGGTTTTGCTCTTGTGTACCCTCAAGAGGGCATATTTTCTCAACTGGTGTAGGTTTGAGGCATACTGTCACTACCCGCATGGCTTGATTAACAGCAATGTTAACTTGTTTTGCGTGTGAGGATGCGGTCCATACTGGAGCAGCATACTCTGCTGCAGAGACACTCAGGGCCAAAGCTGATACTGTATATGCAGTGTGGATGGTTGAGTTCCCCATTTATAGTTTGTGAGTTCCCTGATTATGATGTTCCTTGTAATAACTTTGGCTTTGGTACTTAAGCAATCTTGCTTAAAAGAGAGTGTCCTGTCAAGCATTACATTGAGGTATTTTGGTGCTGAACAATGCTGGAATCAGTTCCATTGCCAAGTAACACCCAACTCAACTCTTGTCTCTCTTTGTCCAATCGTTTGCATCTTTGTGGTGCAGGCTGTCTGTTTGCATGCCCTTATTGATTGTGTCCTGACATCTCTGTTTCAGTCACCCATGTAGCCACCAGCCATTGACTTTCAGGTTGTAAGCAGTTTTAGCAATGGTGGAAGGTGCTGCTTGAATGACATGTCCATACAAGCAAAGTTGGCTTTCTTTCATCTTCTCTGTGATTGGTGACATGCCAAGTTGTTGTTCAGATGGCATCATTTGTGACATAATCAAGTAGGGAGATATCCAACATCCAGCAGAGCATATGCATTTCCATGGCAATTGTTCCATGGTATTTGATCATTGCTGCTGCCTAGCATTCAAATCCATAAAGTGCAACAGGGAAGGTAATCATCTTGTAGATCTTAAATTTGAGACAGATTGGCATTTGTGTGTTGCAAAGCACACTGGTGAGCTCATGCCAATGCAGTCAGGCTGTGTTCACATTTGCTTGCACATCGGCACTAATGCCACCATCACTTTGGAGGTGGGAGCCAAGATAACAGAAGATATCCACCTTCTTTAGGTTTTGTCCATTTATTTGATCTATGGGTGGTAGCAGTCTCTAAGTACTCAGTTTTCTTGAAATTCAGGCCAAGTCCAAAATGATTCAGGTAGTCATTCCATGCCTGAACTTGCTATTGCATTTCTTTTCTAGTGGTAGTAACAACCATGACATCATCAGCATAGAGTGATGCGTAAAGGGTTCTTTCAGCTTCAGGTCTTGTGTGATGGTATCGATGACTAATATAAACAGAAGCAGTGAGAGTGCAGAGTCCTGGTGCACTCCAGCTATCACTGGGAACCTGTTTGAGAGGCCAGATAAGCACTGCATGTAGCTGCTGCTGTTCTTATATAACATTTTGACCCAGTCGATAAGTATTTCAATGGTTGTGGAGGGCATGCTTTCTTATCTATCTAGAAAACTACTACCAGTAAAAAAAAAAAAGACACCATTTATGAGTAGTGATGGAGAAAATGCTTCCCTGGAATTATTTACAGGAACTTCAGATAGCTGATTTTTGAGCTTGTAAGGCTCACTGCTTGGAGATATCTGAATTTTCCCCTCTTTTAGGAGGAGAAAAAACAATCAAGAAGTGACTTCAGAGGAAGGAGGAGGAAGTAAAAAAAGACTAAAAGTGCTAATCAAGATGCAGCTCTAGAAAATACAAAAGATTATTTAGTCATAATCAAATTATCTGCAATATAGATCTGTTCATTACTGCCTCAATGCTGATTCAGAATTACACTTCTTTGGAATGTCTATCAAAAGTAAAATGAAAACCAAATCAAAAGTATGTGACAATTTGAAGCTAACATATTTGTTTCAATGTGAACTATAACAAATTGCAACCTACCTCCTCAGGGAGATGTACAATATTAGGTAGGGCACAGGTTTATGTGAACAGCTTATATGGCTGTGGTGATGATGAAATGAAATGGAATGGAATACAAATAATGGCAGATGTGTTGTTAACACCAGTAATGAACTATAATAATTTCGTGTCAGAAATTATTCTGGGTTGAAAGGATTTTTGCTGGAGGAACTCTGCTCAGGGGATGTCCGAATGAGGCTCCTTTCATGTCCCCAAGATCTTTTCCCACTGAAGTAGTCCCTATTTATCTACTTGCAATTTCTTGCTTTCGATCTGGTAGGTTGGCAGGAGCTGGGACAGAGACAGGCACTCAATCTGTCATGCAGTACCCGGGTCTCAAACTGCCAACTTGCCTTCCTTCCAGCTAACAAGGTGAGCTTCTTAACCACTGAGTCACCGCAACCCCACAGTAATGAACGTATAAAGTGTCAATGACATAATTAACATAGAAAATGAAGCTTCAGAGTGTTGGCAGCAGGTAAAAGAATAAATTTGTTCATTGGTGAGTAGATTATGCTTTTTATGTTGTCTTTGATGTGTAAATGCAATGCATTTGATTGTGCTGAGGCCAGTGTTATGTTAAGAAAATACATTTAGGGCTACATGCTGTTAGATGATGTAGTTGAACAATGACAATGGAGCAATTATTAAGGTTTGACATGTTTGCAAGCCCCTCCCCAAATGCTTCCCAGCCGAAAGTAATTGCTCAGACCTAAAGTTTTAGGTAAAGGAGAAAAAGGTATTTACTCGCTATATGCTCAGAAATATTAACCATTTGGTTTCAGGTTTGTTAGAAGAGGATGAAAATGTAGCTTATTTGTAAGGGGGGAAAACTGAAGATTTTCCTCCATTACAGCCATGTGGCTGGAAAAATACAGAGAGTCAAAATGGCTGCATCATCCTCAAGAATGAATGGCCAACTACTCACAACAAACAAAGGGATTAGAGTAAGGCAATCAAAATTCAGGAGGGAAGGCAGGAGCTCTTTCTTACTCTTTAGTAAATAAAACATGCAAACAAAGTCCTTGTAACAGAAGCTCCTTCCTCCCAAGGATTATGTGTTAACACCTTGTATGCTGAATTGCTATATATAAGGCAATAGAAAAAGCTAATTTGTGATGAAACCTAAAGATTAATACAGTGTTGAGATTTGTGCATATGACTCACTTGCACACCATGCCTGAAAAAAGCTCACAGTGAAATAAATCTGTTAGTCTTATGGGTGATACAATATTTTAAGTTTATGTTCTGGTTTTGCTGTACATTCTGAAACAGACTAGCATGGCTGTGTCTCTGAACATATCATCTGAAAGCACCATTCATTTGTGTGAACTAGTGAGAGTATTTTGTGATGAGGTACCACATGAAATATTATATGCATTGTGTTTCCCTTCCCACTTTCCTAGAATCTGCAGTGCTGGCATTTCCCCACCTGAACTTTACATCAATAGTTACTTTTATGGTGGCAGTAAATTGGGATAGAGAAGTGCTCTGGTGGGTTAGTGCTGTTCTTTGTGTTGGGGTTGAATATGGCACAGATCTGTGGACCTAATAACCTGAGAATGGGCAGCATTAAGGGTCTGCAAAGCCGAATCATAGTTGCTATCAGTATATCCTTCTAAACTGCTTGACTACTACAGGATTCTATAAGCTTCTTTTATCCTGAACTCATAAAACTATTCTTGTGATATTTGATGCAAACACAAAGCAGAAATGTCTTAACAATATATTTCTAGAGCAGTATCTACATTTTAGATTATGAGAACCCCCACCCTTTTAAAAAGAATTAGCATAGGTTAAGTAACTATGGTTTTATCCCTTTTATTCCTGCCCCATATTGTGCTTGTGTGGAAGTCTTAACTTTGCTATTAAAATTTACTCACTTAGCTACTTAGTGTCAGCTGGGAGAGAATTATGACCAAATATTAACATAAGTGTCTGGATGACCTTTGCTTTCTCTCTCTCTCTCCTGCTTTCTTAACTTTTTGACAAAATTCATGCCATTGCTCTTTCCAAAGAAGTAGTGTGTGCTCTGCAGATCATCTTTGCCACGTACTGCTCTCTATGTATATAAGTACGCAAATGTTGTTTTCTGCTGATGATAATGAAATGCAGTGAAGCGAGCAGAGGTTATGGGTTTGGTGCTAATGGAAGCAGCCACATATGTCTTATGATTAAAGTAAAATGGTATCTAAAGCTTCCCTACTTTTTCCTCCCAATCCTAAATGTGTCAGATTCCTTACTAGAAAGAATTAGATTTTTTAAATAGATGGGCTGTAATTAAATATTCCAAGTCCCAGGAGGGACATTTGGAGTTTCTTGAGCCCCTATCATTAATTTGCATACTATATTTCCTAAAGCTAAATGGGGGGGGGGGAATTAAAATTTCATTTTCTGCCTATATGTCTTTCTTTTATAAAAGTCTTTATGTCCTTGACTAATTCTAATGAGATATAGTTCACATGCTTGTACTTCAGCTTAATAACAACCTGTCAAAGAAGGACATCTTCTTTTGCCATATCTGAATCTAAATATTGATGGTCATCGTGGTGATCAGCCATGAACACTGTCCTGAGAATATAATGCAGTGACCTTTCATCTGCCCCCCACATCGCAGCATGACACCCATATCACTGATCCAGTTCCATGAGCCACTTTATGTTCCTGAGCCCTTTGGCATGCAAAGTCCTCTTCAGCCCCAGGCCAGTATTGATGAAGCTGTTGCCACTTGGGGACCATCACCCTTCCCTGTGGACTTTGGCACACAAGGCCATTAGTCCTCAGGGTTGTCAGGTTATTTAACCGCAGTCTGACAGTTGGCATTGAGTCACTGGCAGTATGGTCTACTCTGTTACCATAGCAGGATAACGAGACCAGACTGTAAAGAAAACCTATTGAAATGTAAAATTCCTGCCTGCCTGCAGTCATGCCCCATCCTTCATAGGATGTCAGGGACCATTCATGGTAGATTAGCTGGTCAGACAACAACCATTTAGGTCTTAGTGATCACACATCCTCTTTTAGAGAGGACAGTCCTCCACTTGAAAGAGATGGCAGCTACCCTCTTTTTGATGGCACCCTCCCTTTAAAGGAGTCTCTAGTCAAAGTCTGATTTAAAGATAAACATCCATGAGGAAGAAGAGCTCAAAGAGACCCATATATAGTTATTAGCACCTGGAAAGGAGATTTTTTTCAGGCACACAGATCGCCTGTTCACAGTTATTTCTGCTTGAGTGACATAAAGCAAAGGTCAAGGTTGCCTTTGCTTGAAAGCCAGTCATATCCAACTCTAGGGTTCAGAGCTCATCTCTGTTTATAGCCAAGGAGCCAGTGCTATCTGCGTTTGCAGATGTTTCTGTGGACATGCGGCAGGCATGTCAGTAGTAAGGCTGTGTACGGAATGTTGTTTTACCTTCCCACTGAAGTGGTCCCTATTTATCTACTTGTAATTTCTTGTTTTTGAACATACATTTATAATAAACTAAAATCCCTTTCAAATTTTTCATCTGTATGAATAAATTAGTATATATCTTTTAAGGGAAATCAATGTACATTTTACTTTGCTGTGGAGCACACAGAGTATGGCGTATGTGATTATCCTAAGAATATTAGATGAAATGTAAGTTTCTTCATGCTTACAGCTATATTTTATTGTATTTAGAGATGCTTCAAATCTTATAAGTCAGAGCATGAGGACCAAGTAGGCCAGAAGGCAGACAACAAAGGAAGCAACTGAGGCACCTTTTGGGTTGCAGCATGACCAAGAGGTCCATGTTATTATAGGCTAGCAAACTATCTGTTCTAGGTTTGAAATTAAATGTTTTGAATACATCAAACTAAAATGTTTTATAAATCCATATTTTAAATGTTCTTTTTAAAAGAGCTTAAAAAATTCTGTTGTTTCCCATCAGCAATGCTTAATATCAGCTTGATTAGGGCAGTAGCTTTTTTTTACCTCAGCAGGTCCATCTAATCCTTTGTCCTTCCCCCACTTGCTGGTATTTGACTCTGAATATTGTGAAAATATGTCTGGATTCAAGAAAGTAAATTAAAAAATCCAATGTCTACAAGCAAAATTAAAGTGGGAGGATTTGATTTCTACCACCATTCAAATAATTTCTGCTCTCTTTCCTACTAATAACAGACCCATGTCTACAATACTATGTCACTGCAGTGTCCTGCAAACTGCCCTGTTAGTCTTTGCCTGGCCTTCATATGCAGACTATAAATCATGTGAGTCCATGCAGCGATTGCTCCCTGCTGCACTTGGAAGAAACTTGCCAGACACATCTTCCTTGTGAGTTATGCTTGAATCATGATTTGAACCTTGAGATCTCTCCATTGTGTTATGTGTGTTTAACTAATGAAATTGGCTTCATGGGAGCTTAGTTTAATAGGCTTGGATTACAAATGAGGCTTCAGTTCCCATTAGCAAGCATTCCAAATTGGCCCTTTTCACTGTAAATGGACGCACTAGTATGGCCTCTCAGTAGTAAGGCTGTTTTGTGCCTCAGAGCTTGCATGGGTTATGTGACCAATTCATGTGAGCTTGTGTTTTGCCCTGTCAAAGAATTTTATGTACTATTTTAAAACCAACTGATGCTTCTTTTTAATCATTGAGGCAGAGTGGCTGTAAAGAAGCAAGGGCAAAGTTGGTTTTATTCAGCTATAGTCCTAAACATTCTTAGGATGTGATCCAATGGCAAGAAAAGATCATGTTCGATTGCTTTAAGATATTTTGCTGCTTTATATGGAAAACATGATGCTATTCTTTTCTCATTTCATGCAGAAAATCCAGCTGTGCTTTCATCAATATTGACAGTGGGGCAGTGTCCTCTACCATGTCTGGACATTATCAAGTTTGCCTAGGAGAGGTGCAGACCTGGCTTCACACCATGTACCTCTCTCCTACAGGATCCAATATCTTGCTATTTCCCAGCATCTGATGTAGGACCTAAACTTAGTTAGTGCAGGAAAATTCCAATCTAATAAATGAAATTTACCCCTGTCAGAAGGAACTAGCATTTTAGATATTTTTTCCATGCTTTTGAGAATGGAAAATGAAATGAACAAAAGTGATTCCCTACCAAATGAGTCAAAATATTTCCCTACCCACATAAAAAAGTGTTTAATCCCCTCGCTACTTTAAAAGATACATCTTATTTTATTTTTAAGGAGGCCTTTGGTATTGATTTAAAGATTATTATTTTCACCAGGTACCAGAGAGAGAACAATAAATGATTGCCTATTCTAGCAAGTTCAGTTTGTGAAATTCTCAAGGGCATACAACTAAAGCATTATTGGAGACACAATGATGGATTTCTTGCAAAGCCGATGGGGAGGACGGGGTCGGTGTGATTGTCTCAACACCTGCCAAATTCTTTTCCCAGGATAAGGGCTATTTTGACTCCCACAGCTCCAAACTCCAGCCCTGTGACTCGTGTGTCACTCTTGGTCAACCTTTCCTCCCCCCCGGTCCCGATCTCCAAATTTTGAGCCATGGAAGATTTAAATTTGGTAGCATATAAAAATAAACGTGGTAGCTCATTGGCGAGTTGGCAAGCAAAGCCCAAACTTCTTGGAAATAAGACCTAGGATGATCTTAGGCTTTTATTTGAATAAAAAGTAAAGCATAGTCCATAAGGCAAAACACTGCTCCAAAAAGCAAAGCATAGCATTAGCTAATAGTAATATCTGATTCAGCAGATATAAAATAAATAGTCTCATTTCAGGGTCTTACTTCTAACTAAGAAGTACATCAGTTGCTCCCTCTCTAGCAAACTAATAGCCTAATACTGTACAGTACTCTAAATACTTAGTCCCTAGAAAATAACAAAGTGTGATTATTCTCTAAGTTCAGCTAGGCAAACTATCCAAAATTCTTCAAAGTCTGAAGAAGTAAAAAAAAAAAAAGACGAAGTATCGAGGCTGGAATTTCATTTAAGTGCAGTCTCTGGAATTCAGGCTACTTCCAAAGACTCAGATTTCTTTATCTTCTGAAGGGGCGGCCCCCCAAGGCGCATCTCACTTTAGAAGTCCATACTTGGTCCCTTTTGGAATGTGTTCCTTCTTCAAAGGCTGACGTGAAGTCCCCTCTCCAACTGGAAAGTGTCTACTGAGCTCTGCTTTTCCATGGGAAATTGATGTCTTTGTGATCAGATTGTTATCAGGGATTGCCCATGCCCCAATGCCAAGGTTACTTCAAAGTTACCTGAAGGTCATTTGAAGGTTGCCCTCCCCCCCCCTTGGGTGCTTGAACCCTAGGGTCAAAGTGTGTGAACCTGAGAATGTGCTTATGGGTAAATCCTTCTCTTACTAATTAAACTTGGCACAAAGCCCTGCTGTTAAGTAATTCAAAGCAATAACAAGGTGAAATGGTTTTGTTTCTCCACAACGTGACTCACCAGACTAAGTGAATCCCTCAGGCACATTTGTGTACCTAATCAAATGGTAAAAACATTCAGATTTCTTTACAGGATTAGCTCAACAACTCACAAACTGATCTAATTTTTTTAGTGAAGGGACAATCCTCTTTCACAAACTGCATTCTGCAGTGGCTCAGAAGTATCCAAGAGGTACAAGGTCTTGTGGCAGGTTCTTATTTTCTAACAGCAAGACAAGTTAAGTTGAGTTGCTGCTAGGCATTCCTTTAAGGCTGAAGATCCCGAATATTCCATGCTAGACCTTTGTGCCATGTCCCAACATCATTTGCAAAGCAAAGAAGGCAAGCAAGGTCAGTCTACAGTTTATTCTATTCTGTTTTTAGAATGTCCTTCAAAATAATTTTATTCTATTCTGTACTGTTTGGATTACAGTAAAACCCCAATTTACGCAAAAAATAATAATCTGTTCCATAGCTTTTTGCATAAATTGGAGTTTTACATAAATCATGGCATTCCCATAGGGATGCATTGAAAGAAAAGAAATGGAATGTAAACGGAGTGATCTCCCTACCTTTTGCATGCTGCTGCCTTTGCTGCTTCCTCCTGAGTGGTTTATCTGCCCATTGGGGGAGCAGAAACTGCTGTCACCACCAGCACTGCTGAATCCCTGCCATTTATACCAGAACTGGGAGAGTGCCCCCTGCTTATCCGCTTGGTTCCATTCTTCTTCCAAGACTTCTCCGGGGCATGGTTTGGCTGGGGATGCTCTTTGGAGGGAAACTGCTCCATTTCACCCTTAGTCTGAGGCTAAGGATGGAGCTGCTTCCCTCTGAAGAGCGTCCTCAGCCAAACTGGCCCCAGAGAAGTCTTGGATGAAGGGCAGAAAGGAGCGGCTTCCCTCTGAAGAGTGTCCCCAGCCAAACCAGCCCCAGAAAAGCCTCGGATGAAGGGCAGAGTCTCAGTAGAAGTAGCAGGGGCTCTGAAAAATGTGGTGGTGAGGGGAGATGGCATAGGGTGCAATTTATAATTCTAAAATGGCACTGGGCTGCAGTTTTAGAGTTTAAAATGGTGTCAGCGCCATTTTAGAATTACAAGACACAGGGAAACCTCTTATGTAAATCAATTTTTTTTGCATAAATTGGGATGCAATTTCCGCAAAAAAACAACAACCCTTAAGTCAATTTTTACATAAATAGAGGTATACGTAAATTGGGTTTTTGCTGTATTCTGATTTGTTGTAAAAAGCATAATGATGTGTAGACAGTAGGGATAGAAGTTTTCATTGGCTTTGCCCTCACGTGTGAAGATGAGGAACTGCAGAATTATTCTCTTTGTTCTATAGAATGGAGCACTTTCTGGAGGTCATGATAAGGGATAAAGACTGAATTTTCTTCTGCATAAATTAAGCAAAATTACAGAAATAAGACTTTACCTCAAGCAGCACTCGGATGTAAATAACACAAATTGTACAAAAAGACAATGACTGTTGCCCTTTTGCATGGGCTTTTGAGGATTACAAGAATATTAGGATTGGCTTGCTTCTTTCTTAAGCAATCAGAGGGTCATTTGATACTTTTATCTGTGTGTGCTTTCCTTTCAATAGGATCAGGAAATTAATTTTGCACACACAAGTTGCACAAATTCAGAGGACCTCAGTAAAGAAAAGTATTGATATTCTTTGTGATTCTTTTGCTTTGGAGGCAAGGAATGCCAGTCTTGAAAATCCCATGACATGCTGTCACTTTGAGTTAAGACAGTCTGAATTGATGAGAACAAATGATTTCATGCATATTCTTTACTTTTCTAGCTGAAAGAACTATGGTCATGGATCCCACTATAATAAATTGGATGGCATTAGTCAGAGTGAGAGTTTTCAGCATGCTTCCAAGCTTTCACTCCCACTATGTTTGATATACCAGACTAGATATATGTGTTAAGGTTTCCAGCTATCTACACAACAAATGAAAATGTTGCTTTCCTAAGCTGCTACATAGACCAAGAAATGCTATCTAGTCAGGGTTGAGAAAACTTTCCACATCCACAGTCCTGTGAACCCGAGCATCTGCCACCTCCATGGCAATGGTAATGTGGTGGTGGTGTATGCACACTTTATTTTCCTTTCCTGGTTTTGCTGTACTGTCTGCAAGAGTCTGTGGCCATTTCAGAGGAAAGAGATCTTGAATTTTCTCTGGATCCAAACCTATTTGTGACAGAGCCATGAAACACCCCGTTTTGAGCTCGGTGTTCTTGGAGAATACTTGTACCCACAGTGCTCCTGTAATTATAACAGAAGGTTTTTGGAATATAAATACCAATTGCTGATAGGCTCCCTCTGCTGCTGGTCAGGTGGTACTCCTGGCACACAGCTGGACCTCAGGTGAATTTAATATATTTTTCTTATAGGATACAGTATAATATAATCACATGAATTTGGGTGAATGGATGTTGGGATCATAGCCACGCAATGAAAATACAATAGAGGTGTCTGGGAGAAGCTTTCTGAACATACATTATACAAAGGTGGAATATGTTAGTCATGAGAAAGGAAAAGTACAGTGCAATGTGGCTCCAAAAACCATTGAAAGCTATCTAGATTACTATGTCCAGTTCTGGACACCTCACTTTAAGAAAGGATGCCAACAAACTGAAGCAAATTCAGAAAAGGGTAACAAAGGATAATCAGGGGATTTAAAATCAAGCACTATAAAGAAAGACAGAAGGAACTGGGCGTGTTTAGCCTTGAAAAAAGGAAAATGAGAGGGGATATGAAAGTAATCTTAAAATAATTGAAAGGTAATGATAAATGTGTCATGAGATGACATCTCTTTCCTTACGTTCCCAAAGCATGGAGGGGACCTAGTTCCACTAGGCCTCAAAAATAATTTCCCTTCTTTGTCTCACAAGACTGTGTGTCACGAGGCAGCTTGTTTTCAGTTCAGTGTTCCTATTTCTTATCTGTAGTTAGCCTTATTGTGGCTACCACAGAGACACTGTCTCCACATGTTCCCATGTTTTGAGACACTTTCTGTTTCAATAAGAGCGTACTCTGATTGGTTAGGAGGTACCTCACCTGACTGCAGAATCTCCATCTTGGGGAGAGCAGAGTGAGTTCGCTTTTGGATGTCTATGGGTTAACATCTTTGCCTGAGGGTCTATTCCTTTTTGCTTCTTCAAAATGATTACCTAGAGTGATTGGCCTTTCTGGACTGGTCTTTATGCTATAGGACTATGTTTTGTTTTGGACTGTCTCTGGACTGACTCTTATGCTTTAAGAACCTGATCAATAAACCTACGTTTGCTTCAACAACGTCTTTTCATTGAACTAAAGGGTAAGAGAAGCAATGCATTCACACACAAGCCTCTGAATACACTACCTATTAAACTTTCTTGCAGAAGAGAAGCAGCTAAGTGCTGTTTAGCTGCATTGCCGGCCAGCTCGCCCTCTGGGGGCTTTGGTTAAGGAGGGCCAGAGCAGAGGGGCCAGCTGGTTCTGTGACAAAATGTTTATTTATTTATTTTTCAATATGTATCGCCACCCCACTCCGAAGACTCTGGGCAGCTCACAAAACAAAGACCAGTCAACAATGGAAAGATTACAAAATTACAAGATTAAAAGATTTAAAAGCCAACAGGCCAGGGTTACCTCATAGGAAGGAAAGGATCTCTTCTTGATCATCCCAGGATACAGGACACATAATAATGAACTCAAGACAGTCGGCTTGTTGACTCATCTGACACCTCCCTCTCTCAATCTATGAATTTTTAATCTTTTAATTTTGCTTAGTTTTAATCTCTTTTAATATTAATTTTAGACAGGATTTTATATTGTGTTTTATGTCTCTTTTTGATGCTTCATTAGCCGCCCTGGGTCTCTTTGAGGAGGGTGGCATATAAGTCTGATTAAATAAATAAATAAATAAATAAATAAATAAATAAATAAATAAGTACAAGCAAGCCAGGTTGAATATTAGGAAAAACATCTTAACTGTTAGAGTAGCATAACAATGGAACCAATTAATTTGGAAGGTGATGTGCACTCCAATGCTGGAGTCAGTCAAGATAAAATTGAATAACTATTTGTGAAATTTTCCTTGATTTGGATACCTGGCTTCATAAGCTCTTTCCAACTCACTTATTCTACAATTCTAGAGATTGTTATAGCTGATTATTCAAGCTAGCAAAAAGGTTAGAAGAAATTGATGGATGAAAAATTTTAGAGAGTGGTTTGGATGCAGATCACTCCACTGACTATATTCTGCATTTTTATGCCCATCTGATCCTTGAAATTATAGAAATATTTGTCTGCTATGCACAGACATAGATTCTCCCATGCTACATGACATATTGGGCAGCATAAGTCTGCTACCAAAATAATTTCCATGCAGCTTCCCTGGTGTATTGAAACAGCTAGAGATTCATCTTTAAAGCCTGTGAGAATAAACTGTCCTGTTGATGGAAATTTTTTTTTTATATATTAAAGGAATAAACGTCTTCATCAAAGATTCATCTATTTTTCTAGCAATTCTCACTCTTGATCCTTTGATCCTTTGCTATGAGACTGTTTTGATCATCTTTTTAATGTCACAAGTAACAACAAACTACCTAAAACATGCAAGAACAAAACAAATGTTAAAGCAATTTTTAACAAAGTAGATGTGACTTTCCTCCCTTGTGCATTTTTAATATTTGTACAGCATACATTGCTGCTGAAGTTTATGTCCAGTTACATAGGCAGTACAGAAAATATATACAGACATTTAGTTCTGCTGTTATCTTTTTAAAAGCTACAGAACACAGGACATTAATTGCTACATAGCATAGTGTATTGAATCCACTGAGCTTGTCATTCGTAATTTCTTGTTGTCACAAACTGCTTCCAACAGTCTCCTTGGATAATTCTAGATGAAAATGAGTTTTCTGGAAAAACAAAAACTTCTCTCTGAACCCATTGATTCTTCACATTTTCTACTTTCCAGAGAAAAACACTTTCCGTACTTATGTGTTAGCTCTTATAGTCTTTTTTCCGCTTCTTCCTCTTCTTAACAGTGGCCATAATAATACCACATTATGATGTTGAAGCTCTGAAAGTAGTCTAATCTATAATTCAGCTGTTAGTAGAGCTGCAGCAGTCTATGTTTCAGCACCACAGAGCTTGGACAGCACTAGGTCACAGTAGTTTCATAGGGATGTGAAGGCCAAAAAACAACAGAAAAATTCAGAAAAAATAGGAGTTTTCCCCATCTCCCCCCCCGCCTTTTTTCTGTGCAAATTTTTTTTAAAAAAATAAAAATAAAAAGGGAAGAAAATAAATCATGAAATGTTTTATTCTGGTACAAATAAAGCATTTAAGACAAGATATTCATATGCTCCAAATCATTTTTAAAAACTATGTACAGTATAGTTTTTAAAAATGAGTCAGATTAAATTTCATAACTATTCATTGAATCTTAGTCTCTTTGACACACCTCAATTCTTTTAATGGAAATGGATGCTTGATGTCTATTTAATACTGTGGAGAAGAAATATAAACATTTTTTATATTACTAATGTTGATTGCTTCTTCTGTTTTTCAAAATTGTTTTTGTTTGCTCCAAATAAACTAGCAGAACCAAAGGGGTTCTGCCCATACAGTTCAGGAGACTATTGTTTCATTTTTTTTACTAGTACAAATAAAAAAAAGTAAATTCCATTTGTAATAATTGTTTGAAAACAGTGTAGAGTATTATTAATATACCAATTTTGATAATTTTATGCCAAATTAAATTGTATATAGTCATGTTGTATGTTCTTAAAGTAAAAGAGTGATTTTCATTGAGTAAAAAAGTGTTAATGTTGCATTTTTCACTGTTTTCTGAAAAAAATATCATCCCCTCCTGCAGAAAAAAACAACAGAAAAAAACCTGTTCTTTTCCCATGTTTTCAAAGTTTCTGGAAATTTTACATCTCTAGAATGTTCCTATTTTTATTCTGCCTGCCTCCTTTGATGGATGCTGTCTGTACTCCTGTTCAAATGAACAGATTCAAACAAGAAGATTGTATGATTTTAGGGTTGCACATCTGAATATGCCCCATTCATGTTCACATCTGACATATCAGTGGAATCTATGTTGCCAGGGAAACTGCATCCAGACTAACCTTCTCCAACATGTTCTTCAAGCTTTATGTGTACTGGAGATTTGAACAAGTATGCATTTTCAGGGCAATTCATATCCTATGCCACAGGGACTCATTAATTTTTTTTACTCCAGTCTGGTTAACAATATCAAGTATATTGCATTAGTTATATCTAGTGCATAGGATATTATTTCATGGTGTGGAACAAAAGCAGAACTAGAAGGTACCTTATGATCATCAAGTCCAGCCTCTGTCAAGGAGGCACAGCAGGGAATTGAGATCAAAATCACTGAACTATCCTGAAGTTCATGTCACATGATGATAAACTGAGAATTTTAGAGACCTCATTATTTATTTGCTTTAGTCAACTTGTTAGTTAATTTGTAAATTGTCATGAGGGCAATCAAACATAAAACACAAACAGCTATATCTAAAAGACACCCTATGTTGAATCTTTAAAAAGCACAAACATATCTCATTTCATCTACTTTTTTCCATAATGTATTTTTAAAAACCCATAAACTTAAAATGACAACACAAATATGCAGAGCTCAGAAAGCCTGTGGAAATATCTCTGCCTAGTGCTGAATGAACAGGCAAGCAGATGCCAAACAGTCCTTTTGGAAGTGGAAGTGTCACAGCTGAGACTATTGCTGAGAGGGACATTTCATGAGCCAAGTATGGCATGAAGAGGCATTTGGAGCAAGGACCATGCTGATAATCTCTGGTTGCAGATATGAATATCTGGGAAGTGAATCTGGCTCATTTACTGGTCTGCCAATTACTGCCAAAAACATGCACCAATGAGGACTTAAGTTTGGCCAATGACAAAGCCAAGAAAGTGGCTTCATTTTGGCAGCCCAAGGTTTGATTGGGACACAAAAGAAGAAGTAAATATAGCTCATCATGGCCCAAAGCCATGGACTGAGCACTTTGAATAGGGTTCACAAATAAACTGACAGCCAGTGTAGATAGTGTAGACTAGATTAAAAGATCATAACACCTAAAACTAGCCAATATTTTTGCCCCACATTATCTATTAGTAGACTGACTATCTTCAATGGGAGCCTTCAATAAAATGCATTACAACAATCTAGGTAGAATACAAGACAAGGAACCCTGAACTCAGGCTGCCTTTGTCCAGGCAGGACTGTATCTAGTGAATGTCTAGACCAGGGATTCTCAACCTGTGGCCCATGGGTTGGACGCAACCCTCAGCACCATCTCATGTGATCCCACACCAACTCCACCACACCAGGAAGTGCCATGTGGTGGAGGAAGGGTGAAATGACCATCTGGCACCTGAAGCTGTCTGAGGGAGCATGACCCATCCCCCGGCTTTAAATGGTTGAGAATTCCTGGTCTAGACTAGTAAAAGGCACTACCAGACACAAAGGACATTTTGTTCCATAATATATTGGAAAGATAAGCAACTATATATTTTGTATTTGATTACAATTGAGGTGGTAGTACATCTGGCAAAAACTAAACAACATTCACAGGGCCAGAAAACCACACACTTGTAGTACCTCCATTTTCTCTCGGTTGGCTTTCAGTTCAACAGCCCTCATCATGTTGATTACAATGGATAAAAATTAATGAAATATCTCCACTTCCACACTTGGCTCTTATATTAAGGAGGGGGGAGAGGGAGAGAAACAAGAATGGTATGTCAATAACATACTAATGCTTTGGACCCTAAATCTCAAAGTTGTATAGTTTTTAATGTAGTAGATGTTCATGTGGAGAATAAATGGAGCCCTCTAGTCTAATTATACAAAAACTTGTATCCCGAGATGTCTTTGAACTAACATTTTCAGAAGTCTTCACTGAGTTGGTCAAAATTTCTTGGCTGTACTCGCAGGATTTTTGGGGGCTGTAGTCCAAGAACATCTGGTGACCCAAGGTTGTGTACCACTGTTCTAGTCTCCCAAAGCAGAAATGCTATGCTATTAAGCAGGAACACCTCAACATCTAGATATCATCATCTATGTAGGAATGGAAAAGCTAAAAGGCTTGCCATCTTTAACCAACTCAAACAGCTCTTCATGAGGACACTATAGTTGTAAATTTAAAATCTTTAAAGGCCCAGAAGAATCAATAGTGATGTTCCCTCTCAGTATTTCTGCTGCCATTACAGAGCAATTATGGCTGTTTCTCCTTCAAAAATAGGCCTACATTCCTGCCAAAATGGATATTGGAAAACCAGTTTCATTGAAGAGTGCCTGGATCTGATTGGTTGTCTTAAATTCAAGTCCCTGGCTTTCTAAATAAAGTTTAATAAGGATACACTTAGAATGTACTTCTGTAGAAGTATTTTATAAGAACAATCAGGTTGTTACATTTTTAGGATACAAAATAACATTCTAATCCCATTATCTTCAACAGAATTTGGATTTTTATTCCATCTGGTGATACTTTTGTTATAGATTAGTTCACACCCATATCACTTATGTAATGTAAGAAAACTGGTTGCTTGTGTATCTTGCCAGTTGGTTGAAATTTTGCACAGGCAGCATTGCTCCGGGCGACTTGTTAGTTCCTAATTGTATTAATTCCATATGCTGCTATGTATTAATATCACTCTTATTCCCTTTAGTCTTTTGCTGTTCTTTTTTAAACTTTGATTTATTGGCAAGCTCTTTATGCAACATACATTAAACTGAACACAGGTTAATTGTTGGAAGTTCCAAGGGAGTTTTATGAAGGGATCAGACCTTTTATTGCTGTGTGTAATGAGCTTCCAATGGTTCACTGAGTAGACCTCCATCCACTGTGAATCACAGGATTTAAGCCTCCATTTTGAGTTGACTGTGAACTGCTGGTTCTTAATTCAGCCAGCTAATCAAGGACAAAGAATAACAATGTTCTTGTCTAAAATAGGGAGCAGCAAAGGCAGAAGCATGTATATCTTGTGTAAAGGAATTTCAATATCAGCCATTTTATCACAAATTATCTCCCCAAGATTAAGCATAAGAAGGAAAGAATCAATGCATATATTTTCAGGTTACTGAGTCTAATCAAGCATTATCTCAGTTTTGGTAAAATAATTGAGACCTGCAGTGTGAAACAGTTTAGGATTCTAGTCATTCCCTTTCTCTGGATTTGCTGTGGATTAACAAGGAAGGTGATGCTGTGCCTAGAGAAGTCCTCCAGTCAGAATGAACCTGAGGAACTACATACTCCAAAGCCTCTCCCTCCCTCAGGAGCAAAGGTGGTTGAAAGCTTGAGTCCAGTTCCCAGACCCAAGGCAGCCTCATGAGGGGGCACTTTCTTCCCAAAACTTGGGGACCAAACTTTGCTTGCCACCTAAACATTTGAAGCTTTGCTTTGGGTGGGCCTATAGCAACACAACTAGAAAGCTATATCCAGAGAGTTCTGCATGCAACTGGGAGAAAATTGTCTAACAGCCTCTTCAAGGTTCCTGAATCTCTTGCTCTCACTAGCCTGGACCTTGTTTGACCAATTGGACTGCTTCTTGGACCATGATTTTGGATTATCTTGCCAGGTATCTATTCTACTGAACTTTATAGTTCCTGCTTTACTCTTTCCTTGGTCTGGGGCTTTACTGGCCAGCATTTTCACTTGAATCGACTAGTATGGAACAGGACAGGAGGAAGAATAGGGAATCAGACCCACAAAGAGATTAAATTTTTTATACCCCCTTGTTTCCTTTTTCCTGGGAAAATATAACATTAAAAAACAAAACAAAATGGCCTATTGTGGGCTTGGATTAGAACAGGGGTGCCCAAAATTTTTGTGCTGGGGACCTGATGACACCCCTGGAACATCTGAGTGGCCCTGACCATGCCCCTGGAAGTGGGTTTGTTTGGCATGCACATCCAGAACCACTTCCAGGAGTGGCACTGGCGCACTTGCACATGTGCAACTGTGTCTGCATCACTCCCAGAAGTGGTTCTGGATGCCCCCATGCATGCACAAATGTGTCCATGTCACTCCAGGAAGTAGTGTGGGTGGATTTGCACATGTGCGGGGGCCTCCCCATCCACTTCTGGGAGTGGCACGGATGTGTTTGCGCATGGGTGGGGGCTTCCGGAACTACTCCTGGGAATGGTGCTGGATACATTGGTAGGTGTATCCCCTGTCCACTTTCTGGAGCAGTGAGGAAGCAGATCTGACATGTTGTTGTGCAATTTTCCCTAGACTACCCCTAGCACTGGAGCCCTCATCATCCCCTAAGCTAATTGGCTCCGTTGTCATACTACTTTTAGTTTTCTTTTATTTCTGAGTTTTTTGTCTAGCCATATTGGCATTTTTGTTGCCCTTCCCATTTTTTCTTGGAATTGTTTGTAAGATAAAGGTTACCCTTGCTCGAAAGCCAGTCATATCTGACTCTAGGGTTCAGTGCTCATCTCTGTTTCTAGTCAAAGAGCCAGTGCTGTCTGTGTTTGCACATATTTCTGTGGACATGTCTAGACACCAGAGTGCATGGAACGCTGTTTACATCCCCACCAAAGTGGTACCTATTTATCTAATTGCAATTTCTTGCTTTTGAACTGCTAGGTTAACAGGAGCTGGGACAGAGACAGGAACTCATTCCATTGTGCAGTGCTCGGCTATCCAGTTTTCAAGCTCAGCATCTTAACCACTAAGCCACTGCAGTCCTCAGAATTGTTTGTAGCTGCCTTTAAAAAAAGAAAGAAAAGAAATTCCCACCGATCTTGGATTCCTTTTCCTGTTAGTCCTGCCATAGGAGTTTAGCTATCATAGTTCTGATTTCATTAAAATTGACTTACCTAAAATCCAGTGTATGTGAAGCTACACTCTGTTTTTGTTTCCTTTGAAGTCAAGAATTCAAGTAGAACATGGTCACTTCCCCCAGAATTCCTCTTCCTGACACTTCTTCCACCAAGTCATCTCTATCAGTTAGAATCAAATCAAGGATAGCTACTCCTCTAGTTTCTTCCTCTGTTTTTTTGTAGGAGAAAATGTCCAGGTACACAAACTGGGAATTTCTTTGAAGGTCCATGTATGGTAAAATTTGTTTCCCAATAGCATCAGGATAAATGATTCTCCATTACTCCCATGTCCTGTATCTTTGACATTATTTCAATGTGGTTTTCAAATTTTCATCCACATCTTCTCCTTGATTGGATGGTCTCTAGTAGACTCCAACAACTATGTTCCTTTTGTTTTCCCCAATTATATTAATCCATATATTTTTGATGAGAAAAATGAAGCTAATTCTCTTGTTTTCTATGTAGGGATGTATGTTTTTGTCATACACTGCAACTCCACCTCCCTTTCCATTTTTTCTGTTCTTTTTGAACAATTTATATTCTTTAATTGCTAGTGTATTTCACTTGTCGGAGATTTTCCATTCTGAACTAATAACCCACAGGTCTCTGAAAACTTCTTAAAACTAAGGAAAAAGGGCAATGAGATCATAATTAAAAATGCTAATGAAAAACATACATGAATTCATTTAAATAAATATTCAGATTTATTTATCTTATACTGGGGATTTAAAATACCCTGTTGTCAATCAGCAATATTACTATTTTTTCCATCTTGCAATCTTAGTTCTTTTCAATAAACTAGACCAGGGATTCTCAACCTTTAGCCCATGAGTCAGATGCAGCCCATGGCACCATTTCATGTGGCCCACCATAAATTATAGGTAGCATTACATTGATCTCTTACTTCAAGTTGAAATCGGAGCACTCACAACCAATTCTTACTGATCTTGGAAGGCATGGGGCCAACCTCCATATTTTATCCCAGCTGGAACTGTTGTCCTATCAATATGCTAATTCAAGGCAGCTGAGTTAACAGCATGACCTACCTGCAGTTTCTTTTAACTCAAACACTTTTGAATCCGTTTGCCTAATTGGGACCCAGGGGAGTCTATTATACTTTAATAATACATTTGACAAAAGGTACCTGGTATTTCTTTTGAAGTTCTTAATTATGTGATGCATTGCAAATGAGTTTAGTCATGGCCACAGCAGATCCTTGCACAGCTTTTGTTTTTATACCTGTTAAACAAATAGATTCTAATAGTATTTTGGGGAATTGATACAGAATTGTGACTCCAGATGGGCAATTCATTTGAGTCAGTGGCATTACATAACCATTTAACTGCTATCTTTGAGGCTTAACTAGAGTATGGTCTTCTGCACAGAAGAGCTTGTTCAGCTGGTGGTTTGTAGCATCTGTGCTGCCTTGTTAGATGATCACCTGCTTTGAAAAGTAGAACCATTAGCTGCATAAAAGGGCAGCAGTTCTCCACCTTGGTCTCTGAAGATTTTAGACATCAGCTCCCAGAATCCCTTGCAATTGACTGTACTGTTTGGGAGCTTCTGGAAGTGGATGTCTGAAATATTTAGAGGGCAAAAGGTAGAGAACCACACCTGGAGGAGATTAGCTGTATGACCTAGCAGCAGTGTATTAGAAAAGCATCTTGCTATGGTTTGAGAGGCCACTGAATGTCATACCCTTGCATAAAGAGCGCCTCGCTTAAAGAGTAACTCACTTAAAGAGCAGAATTTTCTCAGAATGTTCGTTTCACTTAACAAATAAAACCAACCAAAAACTCGCTTAACAAATAAATCTGAGTTCCCAATCTCTCCCACCAGAAGTCACAATTGGTCACTTACAATGGTGTTTTGTTTAAAGAGCAAACTCGCTTAAAGAGCAATCCTGTGGAACACATTATGCTCTGTAAGTGAGGTACAACTGTACTTCCTGACTGGAAAAGATTCACCTGAGCATGTTATGTTTTTCCCAAATTGTCTTCAGCTCTATATTTATTTACATTAGTACCCCGGATAACGTTATGACTTGGTTCCACAAGTCCCGTCGTTATCCGGTTTTTAACGTTGTGCACACAATGTTAAAAAAAGCCCTGTTTCCCTGGAGGCTGCAGCAAGCCAGAACGTCGGGATTTGAATCCTGACATTTTGGCTTGCTGCAGCCTCCAGGGTGGTGGGGGAACTTTGGAAACAGCTTGGATCGGGTCTCCCCACCTCCCTGGACCCGGTGTGTGTGGGGGTCAGAGACCCCAAAATTGGTAAAAAAAACCAGACTTTTTTTTTTTTACCAATTTTGGGGTCTCTGACCCCCCTGCTGAGTCCAGGGAGGTGGGGAGACCCGATCCAAGCTGTTTCTGGGCTTCCCCAACGTCCTCAGCCAGCGCAGCAAGCCAGAATGTCGGGATTCGAACTCTGACATTCTGGCTTGCTGCACTGGCTGAGGACGTCGGGGAAGCCCAGAAACAGCTTGGATTGGGTCTCCACACCTCCCTGGACCCGGCCGGGGGGGGGGGGTCAGAGACCCCAAAATTGGTAAAAAAAAAGTCTGTTTTTTTTACCAATTTTGGGGTCTCTGACCCCCCCCCCCCGGGTCCAGGGAGGTGGGGAGACCCGATCCAAGCTGTTTCCAAAGTTCCACCACCTCCCTGGAGGCTGCAGCAAGCCAAAATGTCAGGATTCAAATCCCGACATTCTGGCTTGCTGCAGCCTCAAAGAGGGTGGGGGAACTTCAAAAGTAGCACGCATCAGCTCTAGGGAGGTCGGGAGACCCGATGCGCGCTAATTTTGAAGTTCCCTCACCCTCTTTGAGGCTGCAACAAGCCAGAATGTCGGGATTCGAACCCTGACATTCTGGCTTGCTGCACTGGCTGAGGATGTCGGGGAAGCCCAGAAACAGCTTGGATCGGGTCTCCACACCTCCCTGGACCCAGCAGGGGGGTCAGAGACTCCAATTTTTTTTTTACCAATTTTGGGGTCTCTGCCCCCCCCCCCCCGGGTCTAGGGAGGTGGGGAGACCTGATCCAAGCTGTTTCTGGGCTTCCCCGACGTCCTCAGCCAGTGCAGCAAGCCAGAATGTCAGGGTTCGAACCCTGACATTCTGCCTTGCTGCACTGGCTGAGGACGTCGGGGAAGCCCAGAAACAGCTTGGATCGGGTCCCCTGCCTGCTCCAGAGAGATCAGAGGACCCGATCTACAGCTGCAGGGTGGCTGGGGAAGCTGACGGGGACTCCCTGTCGGCTTCCCTAGCCACCCGCCCTTGCCTCCGCAGCTGTGGGGTGGCTGGGGAAGCCAACGGGGGAGCCCCCCATCAGCTTTCCAGCCTCCCCACCCCTGCTTCCGTAGCTGCAGGGTGGCTGGGAAGCTGAACGGAGAACCCCGTTCAGCTTTCTAGCCACCCTGCTGCTAAGAATGACTGTATCGGATAACGTTAAAAATCGCGTTATTCGATACAAGATTTTCCGAAAATCTTGTAATGTTATGCAGTTTTCATGCTATACGGTACTCACATTATCTGGGGTATTACTGTATTTACTTATATATTTATTTCCTTCCCTCCTTTCTTCCTTTATTGCAAGATCTCAGGACAAGTGAGATCTTGCAATCTCAGGACAAGTGAGATCCCTGCATATCATTAATGCGGCCCACAGTGAGTACCTGGGCTCACTGTGGACCGCCCCTCCATCCACCCCCACTGCCTGATGTCAGCAGTGGTGGCTGCGACAGCGGCAGCAGTGGTGATCATGCTTTGTCATGGCTGCTCCGAGGAGCCTCTTGCTTAGTCCCATCCCCTTTGCAGCCTTTGCCAAAGCCAATCGCCATGTTAGGAAAATATTTGGAGCCTCCTCTGTTTCAAAATCCACAGCTCTAAGAGAGTCCCATGGCATGCCCGGGATGATGTCATCGCAGTGCACCAGGTTAACCCTTCCAGTGCAGCAGATTTTGAAAGAGAGGAGGCTCCGAAGATTTTCCTAACATGGCGATCAGCTTTGGCAAAGGCTGCAGAGGAGATGGGACCGAGCAAGGGGCTGCTCAGAGCAGCCAGGACAAAGTGTTATTGCTGCTGCTGCCACCACTGCTGCTGACGTCAAAACCGTCAACAGTGGGAGCAGCCTGCCTCCAGCCCCTGCAGCTGTGTGTAGGACTGGCCCACAAAAAAAAAAAAAAAAAGATTGGACACCACTGACCTAAAAGATTTAAGAAATAAGAATGCCTTGACTTGGAACTGAAATGTTGCTAATGTTGATAACCAGTCAAACGTCCAAGGGAAGGGCATTTCCCAGTTGGTTTGTGATGGCAGAAAAATCCCTTTCCCATGTCTCCATGTAACAAAATGTTCTCAATGATGGGACACAAAGGAAGGCCTCCCCAGCAGATTTTAGTGACTGGCCAAAAGCACTCTTTTACAATGAAAAATGTATCTGTATTTTCCCTCTCTCCCCTAGGCTCACTTTTCTATTGCTCAAATGAGCATGCAAAGGAGGGAAGGACTGAGACGTTTCCCCCCTCTCTTCTTTTAGCTGGCTAACAGCTATACTGTTTGTACCAGAGGATGAAGGAGTGGAGAAAGACTTCCCTCTAGTCCTCTGCTGTTGTCAGGGCAATAGGTTAGGTAAAATGGAAGGCAGTGAAACAGGTACATAGACAGGAGGGGCCTCTTAGGAGTTCTTGCTTCAAAGGATAAAATCCATTGGCATGAAAAGGCCAGTTTAGCCATAACACCTGCTCCATCTTAAAAAATGTGTATTTTAAAACTGGGAAAGCCCCCTTGCACCCCTTAGTGGTGAACATTTTAAAATACAGAAGGTGTCAAAAACAACAACTGCATACACATTTTAAGAAAGGAAAAAACTGTATTAAAATTATAATACTCAATATATACTGATAATAAAAGATGAATCAAGATGAGTCACATTTGACTTCTGCAATTACAAGAAGTGTTCAAAGTGGTTACCATCAGCATCCAGACACTTCTGATTATGATGAACTACTGTTCATGCAACATTGACCAAAGTGTCCCGGATCATCCCTTGTGCACATCACACACAGTATCATGTGTCTCAAACGTACCATGAATACATGATAGGTGAATTGTTAGGTGTTAGGTGTGTTCAATTCAACAATGAATTGTTAGGTATCTTGGAGGTTCCATTGCATACTCATATCTCCATTGTCATTGAACTTTCACAATGTTCTCAAATGTCAAATACCACTCCAAAATGCTCTTGCACTTCTAGAATGGCAACTGTGCTTCTGCCATATTCTTTGACTGTCCTGCCTGTCATGTGAGAATGTTAGCATTCATTCTTTTGAGTGATTGTCATACTAAACAACTGCTACTGGATGATATTTGGGTTGAGCAGATCAAACATTTTGGACCAATAATGAAAAAATGGTTACTTAGCCTGTACAACAATTGCTTGAATGTAGTTCAGATACCAAAGAGATGGAAGAAGGCTTGGATGAAAGTTATATTTAAACCAGGCAAGCCACTAAAGACCAAAAAAGCTACAGGCCCATATCTGTTCTTAGCCACCTATACAAGATATATGAATGTTTAATTCTGAGTGATTGTCTGCAATAGTAGAACCCCAGCTTATACCACAGCAAGCTGGTTTCAGACTAGGGAAAGATTGTACAGCACAAATTCCTAACTTAAGTTAACTTAATACAGTGTATAGAAGATAGTTTTGAACTGAAGGAAATCACAGGGGTAGTGTTTATAGATCTTACTGCAACTTATGATACAGTCAACCATGTAGCACTGCTGAAGAAAGTCTCTCATATCACAAAGGACTTTAAATTTATGAAAATCATAGGCTGTTTACTGGAAAATTGCAGATTTTTTGTTGCTTTCTAAGGACAACACAGCCATTGGAGAAATCAAAGAAATGGTCTCATGCTGGGCAGTCCGCTAGCCCCCACACTGTTTAAAAGATATATTAATGATCAACCACTGCCAGAAGCCACTAGGAGCTTTCTCTATGCTGATGACCTTGCAATCGATGCACGGTGCACTACCTTCACTCTTCAGTTGAGAAAAAACTGACTGAGGATTTGATCTTAATGACTATATATTATAGGAATAACCAACTGAAGCAAAACTGTCTAAAAACTCAATTCTGTGCTTTTCATCTGAAAAACCGCGAGGCATCAAGAAGGTTGCAGGTGAACTGGAATGGCAACAGGCTCAAACACTGCGACATCCCTAAATACCTGGGAGTTACCCTGCATCAAACTCTCACTTTCAGGACCCACTGCCTAAATACCAAACATAAGATTTTTGCCAGGAACAATATTCTGAGGAAAATAACAGGCACAAGATGGGGTGCCCAACCACATACATTAAGAACCTCTACGCTAGCTTTATGTTACTCTGCAGGAGAGTATGCTAGTCCAGTGTGGTGCAGATCAACAAATGCAAAGCAGGTGGATGTGGCCCTAAATGAAATAGCAAGATTGGTCACAGAATGCCTAAAACCAACCTCAATACAAAAAGTGCATTACTTAGCTGGCATTCCTCCACCAACATTTCACTGAGAAAGTGCTGCTCAGAAAGAGTGGGTCAAAACAAGATCCTTGGAAACACGCCTGCTATTTGATCACCAACCACTGAAATCAAGTCACAATTTTCTCATAATTTCTTCTCCCCCAAACAACCAGCCCCCACAGATGGCCCTAGCACTTTGGAAGGCAAGCAAAGAGCTACCAGATAACTGGGCAGAACCACATGATTCTCTACCACCTGGCCATGAACAACCATGTCAGATATACACAAGAATAGGGCTAAACGGTGCAAATGCAAATGTTGAAAAAACAGTTTGAGGCAAGAAGAGTTGCTAAATATCTTTTATTTTATTAAAATATTTATTTTGAAAAGAAGGTTATTCTTAACCCTGAATTTAATCCATTTTTGCACACATTATGATATATAGAAGATTTATTGATGATTTTTTTCATTTTTGATATACATTGCATCATGCAAGACTTTATAACATGGTTCAATAATCAAGATCCTAATTTAAAATTGTCTTCCAACATGGATCTCAAATCTCTACCATCTTTAGATATCAATGTTTATATCTCTGAACAAGGAATTTTGGGCATGAAACTCTACCATAAACTCACAGATAGAAATGTCTATCTCCAGTTTGGGTCATTCCATCCACATTATTTTAAAAAAATAATATTCCATATAGTCTCTTATCAAGGGCAAAAAGGAACTCCTCTACTGAAGGAGACTTTCTAGAATTAGCTAACAATATCAGGGAGGCATTACATCAAAGGGGTTATCCCCATCACATCATCTATGGTTCCTTTGATAAGATTAAAAAAAAACACCTAGAAATGTACTTCTGACACACACACACAAAAGAAAACCAGCAAATTCAGAATCAATTGGTCTCTGGAGTTCTCTCTGTTGGCCAATGACATCAAAATGATTATACATAAATACTGGCATATCTTTGGTGACATACCAGGATGTAATGATAAACCAGTAATAGGTTTTAGAAGGGCCAGATCCCTGGGCAATATAGTAACACATACTGAGTACATGGCTAGACAGGGATCAACACAGAATATCGTATGTGGTCATTATAAATGCCACAACTGTTTTGTATGTAAATTTGCCCGGGAAATGAAAGTTGTATCTTTTTCAGAAGTTGATTTCCACCTAAACTTAAGAATTTTTCAAACTGTAATAGCATTAATTACATTTATTATGGACTTGTCCTTGTGGTAAGAAATATGTTGGAAAATCTTCTAGATACATTAAGATAAGAATTGGAGAACATCGTTCCAGAATTAGAAACCAGGTATTATAAGCACCTATAGTCATGCATTATGTCAAGGAGGGTCACAAAGATGAGCACTTCAAGTTTGTAGTTCTAGAAGTTGTGCAACCTAAACCTTCTGAAAAAAATCAATATTGAAAAAATGCTGTTGCCTAGAGAAGCCTTTTATATACACCATCTGAGGACCATGGTCCTATTAGGCTTGAATAATGAGTTGGATCTTTCTTGTTTTTTATAATCATCTGCATAGTTACATTTCTGAGCATATTGTCACTTTAAACTATCAAGCCATTTCTGCCTCCTTTACCTTTAAAAGATAGTTGTTTCTTATGAGCAAATCACTTGACATGTAATATATATTACAACATTGTACCATATGTTTTAACATCTTTAAGCTCATTATGGAAGGATGTTCTCCCCCCTGAAGCTTATAGACGCGTTAAGATTTCTTGGTATGTTCCAGAATTGTAACTTTTAGGTCTTGGATAGAGTGTCCAGTTAGATTGAAGTGGTTTGAGACAGGTTTCTCTGTGTTGCCATTCCGGATGTCTTTTGGCTGTCTTTAAATTGCTCCAGTGTTTTTTATTTTGTTTTGTTTATTTTGTTTTGTTTTCTGATATGCTTGGTATGTATTATGTTTAGACATTTTTATCTTGGTTTAAGGCTCACAGCTAAATTTGAAAATGTTCTTTTATTACAATTTTGTCAGTGCGTATGACTTTAATTTCATTTTGTCAACAGACAAATATTTAAGATCAAATCCTGATGAAGATATTTTTGAAAAACCGGCATTACTGGAGCAGTTTTAATATATAACCTCATCACTCCTCCACATTCTTCTTACAGTAAAAGATATTTAGTAACTATTCCTGCCTCAAACAGTTTTTTTTTCATCATTTGTATGAACAACCATGGCCTGTGTGGAAAGCTTTAAATGCACTGTGTGCCAGGGTAGGCAGATCAAGGGCTAATCTGAGAAAATGGGGTTTTCCTAGAAATGATGGCCTCTTTGAATGTGGAGAAGAGCAAACAATCGCCTATATGATACAATGCATTCAATGCGATGTCCTTGAACATGCACTGAGGAGGATCTTATGCTGGCAAGAGGACACGCTGTTGATGTGGCACGATATTAGGTGGGTGTCATCTAGGCCTTTTAATTCCTTTTTGTTTTAGATATGTTAATTTTAGCTTTGTATGTTATTTTTATTTATTTAGAGTTATTATCCCGCTCCAATCAGGCGAACCTGACTCTAGGTGGCTTACAGAAAAGGGGAAAGACTATACACAATAAATGCAAAACAATTAAACAATCCCCCTACAAATTCAGAAATTAAAACCTTAAGGTTCAAAATCACTTAAAAAAATAATTAAAAAATTAATCTATAAATTTACAAAAATCTAAAAGAGTTAAAAGGTTAAAAGGTTTAAAAAGGTTTAAAAAGGTTTAGAAAATTCAAAAGAACGAGAGAGGGGTGGCTGTCCCATCAGATCAGCCACCCAACATGGGACCCCATATTACTGGAGCCCCACACCTGCCCTGCCAGCCAGGTTTTTAGGCCCTTCCGAAAGGGCAGGAGCTCTGTCTGTAGACGTAACTCAGTTGGCAGGAGGTTCCAAAGGGCCGGGGCGGATACGGAGAAGGCCCTCCTTCTGGTGCTAGAGAGATGCGCCTCTCTAGCTGATGGAATGATAAGAGAACCTCTCCGATCTGCCCATGTTATTATATGTTGGTGGTGCCTCTGACACAAATAAAGAACTTCAAAATGCAAGGCATAAATAACATCTCTTAAATGTGTATATCTTTTTGGGACCTATCTGTATATGTTATTCTGGATAAGGTATGGTGTGTGTGTGTGATGTGTTAGTGCCCCCTAAAAGCATGGCAAAATTGCTTTCTAGAGGTAACAAGAATACCCAATGTTTCTTTCAAAATATAAAGGCACACATGGTAAATTTCTTGAGGTCACTTGTCTTTCCAACAGACAATTAAGGAGAGAAAGCCCCACAGCAGATGTCAAGCCATGTGACTTATCTGCTGGAAAACAGCAATTCAAGTACAGTATCTCTGTGTGAATAGCTGTGCATTAATTCATGCCCACCTTTCTAGACACTGTGGGCCCATTTAAACTATGGTATAAATCTCTTACAAACTGGCAGTTCAAACAGGGGATTAACAAGCCCTCCAGTACCCTTCAATTACTTCACATCTTGGAAATGTGGTTCCAGACTCTTTCTTTTGGGATTATTCCTCCTTCTTCTCTTTAGCAAAACTCAACTTCAGACAAGCTATAAATTTTAACACTCTATCTAATTTATCTGCTCAAATGCACTCAGATCATCTGTTACGCCCATTACCTACTGCAATTTCGCTATTCACTTGTGAGAACCAGTAACCTTGCTGGCCTTCTACTTTTGGCAAAATGGGGTTTTCATGGTAATTTTTGGTATTAACTTTACTTATTGTTTCATTTCCTCTCAAAAGCACAGTAATAATCATGAAAGTGATTCCTGTAATGACACATTCATAGCCGACTTACTGGCTTTATCTTTTCTTCTTGCCTCAGGGCATAACTGCTGATTAAAAACAAGATTTTACTTCACTTATGTTCTGTTGAGTCAATGGAAGTTTTAAAACCCACCAGTCTTATCATTTACCAGTACCTTGCTTTGGGCACATCATTAAGGAATTGTCTGTGGTATTATAGTTGGTAACACAGATAATCACTACCACATGCATTTTTGAATACAAACTTTAAGCCACCTGTTCTTTAATATTAGTAGTTTCAATCAAGAATGCCAGAAGAAAAGGCTTAGACAGAATTTATTTTGGATTTGTTTCTTATATCAAGAGCTAGGAAAGTGGGAATAAAACATCCCAAAATGTACAGAAGTATCTCTGTGTGATGTTTGCAGCCATTTTCTTGAAGTCTGCACTTTCTTTATGAAAGGCCTATGGATGAACCAAATCAAGTAGATCTTTCTAAGATTTGTTTCTAAAAAGTACACATATTGTCCTGCCCACTGGATGCTTCAAATAAATATACTGTACTTCCTATAACATGGCTGAGAAAACAGATATGATCGACAAAAGCTCACATTCATAATGTAACAATGTTTTTTCTTTTCTTTTTGTTTCTTGTGTATTTTGCTAATAATAAATAATATAATGTGGTTTACCTTAATGCACCTATGGATGACATCTGAAGTATAGGAAGTATAAAGGTCTTCTGATTTCTTTTGTGTCTAGATCAAATTTTGGACTGTCAAAATCGATGTTTTGAACAACAGTTCTTATCTTCTTCCTGGACTACTGACATATTGCCTGGATCTGGTAGAAGTTATGAGCCCTGGTGGTGCAGTGGTTAAACTGCTACACTGCAGCCAAAACTTTGTGAGTTGGATCCTGATGGGATGCAAGGTTGACTCAGCCTTCTATCTTTCTGAGGTGAGAAAAATGAGTACCCAGCTTGTTGGGGGCAAAATACTAATTAACTTGTAAACGTCCCAGAGAGTGCACTAAGCACTATGGGGCAGTATATGTGTTATTGCTATTCCTGATATAATTTAAACCATTGTGAAGCCACTATGCTGGGTTGGATGAAGGTTGTATGAGTCTATTTTTATCTAGTGAATAGGAATTTGAATCTAAATTTCCCCAGTCCAAGTCCTGCATTTTGTCACAGACCTCTATAATAGGATGTTCTCATAATTCCCATAAAGCATGACCATGCTGGTAGAGTACAGTAAAACCCCAACTTACATATGCCTCGAGTTACATAAAATTTGACTTACATAATGATTTTTGAACTAAAACAGGGGTGCCCAAACTTTTTGGGCCGTGAGCCGATCATGTGGTTCAGGGAGCCAGTCACTAAGGCCTGGGGGCTGCGTGCAGCCCCCGATGCCAATTCATCTGGCCCACAAAGCCCTCATCTCTCCTGGAAGCAGAAGTAAAACACGCCCGTATGGGCGCGTTTTACTTCCGCTTCCAGGAGCGACGAGGGCTTTGTGGGCCAGATGAATTGGTGTTGGGAGCCGCACCTGGCCCCCAGGCCTTAGTTTGGGCACCACTGCACTAAAACCATGTCCCGATTTACATGAATGTCCCGATTTACATAACACAATTCCCTATGGGTTTGCTTTGAGTTACATAAAAAAATTCATTTTTCCTATGGGGTTACTTCAATTTACATAAATATCATTTTTCTATGGGTTTACTTCAAGTTATCTAAAAATTATTTTTTCTTATGGGTTTGCTTTGAGTTAAGTAAAAAACTGATTTACATAAAAGCCTATGGAACAGACTTTTTACGTAAGTAGGGGTTTTTACTGTATGATAGATTTTGTCATCTGAAACAACTGGAAGGGAAAAGGTTAGAAAAGGTTCCTCTATCCACTATACCAGGGGTTCCCAACCTAAGCCCTATGGTCCAGAACTGGCCCATGGTGCCATTTCATGTGCCCCCATTCCTTCAAGGGCATTCAGGAAACAAAGTGACCACCCCTTTGAAGCTGTTGGGACAAAATGGCCACCCCCATTGTGGAGGCAGGGCAAAACGGCCATTCAGCCCTCAAACTTGACTGAGAGAGCTTGACCCCGCCCCCAGCTTGAAAATGTTGGGAACCCCTGCACTATATCATACCTTTAATAACACTAAACACATCTTACAATATGTGTCTCTTTGGTTGAAATCCAGAAACAACTTGTGATTAGAGTAGGTCCATTGAGTCAATGTAATTTACCAAATCAGTGGGTTTATTCAGTTGCAACTTACTACTGGATTTCCACTTTTATCAGGAGATATAGCATTATACTGTAAATTTGGAAACTCTACGAACACCGATGTTAAAGGTTTCCAGAACATACTTTGGATTGGATAATATATTAACCGTGGACAAAAACTGAAAAGCATATATGTGATTGATTGGGAGGAGTAAATGTTAACAAGAAAGTCTGTAAAAGCTACACTCAACATCCTGTTGAGATAAATGTCTTATGGGGAACCAACTATTCTATCTCTCACAAAGAAATATCACATACATCTATGGCACTTAAATGCTGAGATCATGAAAGTTAGCAGATCAGTCTTGATCAGGTCAAAAATTTAAGATACTTTACTACTTTAGGACATTTAATCCCAAGTAAAGTTTCATGGACTTCATATAATGACCAATCAATCCAACACAACTATTTCTAGAAGCTCAGAGGATGAATGGATTCCTCCAAAATGGGACTATCACTGAGATTTACTGGGAAGACTGCTTGATGAACCCAAAAGACTGTAGTTCCACAAGAAATATGGAACCTGTTGTGTATCTTGCTAACAACTTATCTTTTAATTCACCCACTAATCATTTCATCCTCACTCCTTTTCTCTCTTTCTCTTGGAATAGTTGGCTGTGCTCAATAGCACATCTGGAATAGAGACTAGCCATACATGTAACTAGCAAAACACCCTCCCCTTCCTTTTTGTATTTTTGCATCTTGAATTGGAGCCCTGGGTCTCAAATAGTGGCGTGTTTTAGCTGATGATCAAATTTTCTAAACTGTTCTTTGCATTAAAGAAACATTCATACTTATTTCAAGCTGTATATCTCAGCCCGTGGAGATCCAATTGATGCAGTAGAAGTCCTATCCAGGTGCGTGGAGACTGTCAAGGTCTGGATGGGGGACAACGGGCTACAACTGAATCCCGGCAAGACTGAGTGGCTATGGGTAAGGGGTCCTGCGCTATCTTGGGAGTTGCCATCTTTGGTTCTGGATGGGGCAGTTTTGCCCCAAACAGACCCGGTGCGTAATCTGGGGGTCCTCTTGGACTCGCGATTACTGCTCAAAGAGCAGGTGGCAGTCGTGGCCAGGAGGGCTTTTGCACAACTTCATGTAATACGCCAGTTACGCCCGCTCCTAGATTGGGATTCCTTGCTAATGATCACACATGCTTTGGTCACCTCCAGACTTGATTACTGTAATGCGCTCTACATGGGGCTGCCCTTGGTGACCATTCGGAGGCTGTAGATGGTCCAGAATGCAGCTGCTCGGATAGTGATGGGGTGCGGGCGTTATGCTCGTGCCTCACCACTACTTCGGAAGCTGCACTGGTTGCCAGTATGTCTCCGGGTGCAATTCAAGGTGCCCTACATGGTAGTGGGCCAGGATATTTAAGAGACCGCATCACCCCAAGAACATCTGTCTGTCCCACCAGGGCAGATCGGAGAGGCTCTCTTATCATTCCATCAGCTAGAGAGGTGCATCTCTCTAGCACCAGAAGGAGGACCTTCTCCGTGTCTGCCCCAGCCCTTTGGAAACTCCTGCCAACTGAGTTACATCTACAGACAGAGCTCCTGCCCTTTCGGAAGGGCCTAAAAACCTGGCTGGCAGGGCAGGTGTGGGGCTCCAGTAATATGGGGTCCCATGCTGGGCAGTTGATCTGATGGGACAGCCACCCTTCTCTCACTCTTTTAAACTTTTTAAACCTTTTAACCTTTTTAATCCTTTTTAGTATTTTGTAAATTTATAGTTTACTTTTTTTTAATTAATTTTGAACCTTAAGGTTTTAATTTCTGAATTTGTAGGGGTATAGTGGGATTGTTTAGTTTGTTTTGCACTCATGTATAATCTTTTTCTTTTTTGTAAGCCGTCTAGAGTCAGGTTCACCTGATTGGGGCAGGATAATAAATCTAAATAAATAAATAAATAAGTATGGCATTTGCACTTTAGGGCTCAGGAAAGGAAAACACTGTCTATCAGCACTGCTTTCCGCAAAAGCAAACTTCTGCTTTCATAGCCCAGGAGAGTCCATTTAGTGAAGGAGTACTGGAGAAGAAAAAAAGATTCTACCACTGTAATCCTCATAATTTTATTACTTGTAAAAGTGATACCTCTTGCGCTAATAGGGCTAAACATAGGCATCTGTTATCTATTTTATGATGTCTGAAAATGTACCAAATTACAAACTTATCTGATTCTTCTTCCATGTCTAGGCCAGATGTGAAACTATCAAAATGAAGCCACCTTTTGGTGAGTACATTCTGCAATTCCTTTTGCCTGACCTAGTGTGAGAAAGATTAGATAGCAACACAAGGTTGCTGTTACAAGGGTATGCCCAGTTGTGTTTCAAAAATAATACAGTCTTCAAGGAGGTTCTTCCTGTGTACTCTGATAAAGACTGCCATAGTGACCCCTATGTGGAATAGTGCTGAAAATTGACACATTCAATTCTTCTTCTTCTGGAACAAGTATGTCATATTTTTGTCATTTTTTTCTTTTGGTGAAAACTAGTGGTGTGCTTTATTCCAATTTGTTGAGGAACAGTGCCTTTGGCTAGTCTGGTAAAATTCCATGCAGCAGTTTAATGGTTACTACATCTATACTCAAATAAATCCCTACAGCAAAAATTCAGAGAAAATTACAGTGTGCAGTCTCAGTTTGTATTCTGGAGCTAGAATATTCTTAGTATTCTATAGCCTCCCACTAACTTAACATTGGAAATGAAAGAATTACTGTAATTTTTCTTTCTTGTTTGTTAAATTGAATGGCATTTTCATTATTTTCCTGCTTAATATGAGGTAAGTGTGCCTCCCCCCATGGGTATAGTAGGATTATGATTTGTTTGGTTTTTGTTATTTTTATTTAGATTTTTAAAAAAGAAAGTAAACTTTTAAATTTATTGGCAGAATTAAGAAATCAAGCAGCTTTTATCTTTGAATGCTAGATGTTGTTTGTTTTACCTTATCTCTGTTCAATTTTTATGACTTTATTATTTTCTATGCACTGTTTGAGGTTTCCCCACAATTTCAAAATTTACCCATTAATTGAGAATGAATGAGCTTTTGCTTCAAAAAAGTGTAGATAGCTATAAATTGGTGGCCAATCGCACCATGAGGCTCATTTTTCTTACAGAACAATTGTTCTAAATACAGAGGGTGCCAAAAATGTATACACATTTTAAGAGATGTCTATTATTATTATTATTATTATTATTATTATTATTATTATTATTATTATTATTATTATTATTATTATTATTATTATTATTATTATTATTATTATTATTATTATTATTATTATTATTATACCACCATACTCAGTGGGACCGACTCAGGGCGGTTCACAACATATACAAAGTTACAAAGTTCACAACATATACAAGTTCATAAAACAACATATAAATATCAAATAATCAGTATCAGACCACAAATCATCAAAATATCAAAATATCACATCACAGCAAAAAGTATCACATTACAGTAAAAAAGTAGCACATTACAGTAAAAAAGTAGCACATTACAATAAAAAGATTCAATAAACATCAACATCAATAATAACATCAATAATAAAAAGTATCCATATCTCTGTCAAGTCTGCAAAAAGAAACTAACAAAACAATGTACCAGTAATTGCTAAGTGTTACAACAAATGACAAGCCTCTTCGCCCAAGCCTCAGATGTCTCTTAAAACTCCAGCTGCCGCCGGTGGTGCGAAAAGTCCTGCCTCAAAGTGTCTCTTAAATCCCCAACTGGGGCAGAGCTCTGGGGACAGGTGGAAAGGGTCCTGGGGCAAAAACGCTGAGGCGCTGTCTCTGCCCCGCCGCAGATGTTCCTCATGGCGGCGGCGGTGCAAAAAGTCCTGCCTCAAAGCGTCTCTTAAATCCAGAAGAGTAGCGTGCCTTGGCGGGGCTCCGTATAAAAATTTGTTTGGGGGCCCTTAGGAAGGGTAAAGATTTGTTTTGCTTACGCACGTTGGGGGCCCCCGTGGCCCGGGGCCCCCGTATAATTGATACGGCAGATACGGCGGTAGCTACGCCTCTGCTTAAATCCCCAACCAAGGCAGAGCTCCAGGGACAGGTGGAAAGGGTCCCGGGGTGAAAACGCTGAGGCGCTCTCTCCGCCCCCACAGCAGATGTTCCTCATGGCGGCAGCGGTGTGAAAAGTCCTGCCTCAAAGTGTCTCTTAAATCCCCAGCCGGGGCGGAGCCCCGGGGACTGGTGGAAAGGGTCCCGGGGCAAAAATGCTGTGGTGCTCTCTCTGCCCTGCCGCAGATGTTCCTCTATGCCTTACTTTTCAAATTAAAATACAGTAGCAATGTGTAATATGATGTTTGCACGTAAGAATTAATGCTAGCATCACCATGCGACAGGTAGAACAGTAAAAGAAAATGGTAGAAGCATGGTTCTCATTTGAGGAACACAAGAAGAGGTGTGGTTGGGTTCCCCTTGCCTTCTCCTGACTGATCACCCCTCAATTTCTACCTATGGGGAACCTTAATGGTTGTAGTGTACCATAGAAAACTGGCTACACTGGCAGTACTTCAGGAAGGAATTGAAATGGCATGCACAGTGATATAAATGGATACTTTGGTCAATGTTGCTCAAACAGTAATTTGTCATAATTAGAGGTGTCTAGATGCTGATGGTAACCACTTTCAACACCTCTAGTACAGCAATGCACCGGATAACGATTGCATCGGATAACGCTAGAATCGGATAACGATGCAAGTTTTTTGAAAAAACTTGCATCGGATAACGATTCTGGATAACGATCTATAGCGTTATGCGATTCAACCCCCCACCCGGAGGAGCTCATTTCGGACAAGCCGATCCTTGCACAGACACGCGATTGCGTACCTAGGCAAGGATCAGCTTGTCCAAAATCCCCCCCCCCGGAGGTCATTTCGGACAAGCCAATTCTTGCACACACGTGCGTTCGTGCGCCTAGGCAAGGATTGGCTTGTCCGAAATTCCCCCCCAGGGTGAGGTCATTTCGGACAAGCCGATCCTTGCACGGGTGTGCGATTGCGCTCCTAGCCAAGGATTGGCTTGTCTGAAATCCCCCCCCCAGGGGGAGGTCATTTCAGACAAGCTGATCCTTGCCTAGGTGCGTGATCACGCGCCCGTGCAAGGATCAGCTTGTCAGAAATTCCCCCACCCGGGGGAGCTCATTTCGGACAAGCCAATCCTTGCACAGACACGTGATCGCGCGCCTAGGCAAGGATCAGCTTGTCCGAACCCCCCCCCCCCCGGGAGGTAATTTCAGACAAGCTGATCCTTGCCTCGGCATGCGGTTTGTCCCTGACATCAGGGCTTTTTTTTTAGCGTTGTTCGATGCATGCATCAGACAACGCTAAAAATTGGATAACGTCATAACTTGTGGAACCAAGTCATAACATTATCTGATGTTCTAGTGTAATTGCAAAAGTCAAACATGACTTTTGTCATATTGAATATTACAATTGAATACAGTTTTTCCTTTCTTAAAATGTGTATAGATTTTTGGCACCCTTTGTAGTGGTTGAATTATTTATTTATTTATTTGTTTGTTTGTTCAGATTTATATTGCCGCCCACTCGCCGATGCGACTCAGGGCGGCTTACAGTCAAAACAGCAACAGTACAGTAAAAATCATAAAATACAACTTCACAAAACAACCAAAGCAGAACACAGACTAACTCTCCTCTGGCCGTAGTTGTGGGCCCAGAGGAGGGGGCAATGTTCTCAGCTGCCTGCCAGGCCATGGAGTCTTCTCCCTCAGGCCGTTGTTGTGGGCCCAGAGGAGGGGCGGAGGTCCTCAGCCACCTGTCAAGCCATGAAATCTTCTCCCTCAGGCAGTTTTTCCTTATACAGTACTGTATCTCTGTTTCTGTAATAGCCAGAGGTGGACAGTGGATGAGAAAACTGCAAATGTTGGGTAGTCATTCAGTCAACCAATCGACAATTTTGAGCCTGGAGAATCAGAGACTGATTCATTGCAGATGCACTGAAGCCCAAAGCTCCGGTGTATCACTGCTGTATTGACTTCATCTCCTTTCCCCCTTCATTTAGAGACTTGTCTTTAAATTATGCAGAAACACAGTTTGATTTGGGGGAATACTTTTGTTAGATCACCAAGAAGGTGCAAATAAAACAAGTCTTTGTGTTCTCCAGAACATTTTTGCCATGCCAAGATGCTAGAAAACATGAAGTTCCAAAAATTCTGCCAGATGGTCCATCAAGAGACAAAAAGGCAAAATTGACCTTTGAGTCCACATGAGACATGAGAGCTTCATTATGTCATTCCTCCTGGTCTGCAGACAAAAAAACCCCGAAACCCTTCTTTTCCCTTTTAGGTACATTCATTTTCTTGCCGGAGGAAAAACATAAAGCAAATTGTCAGCTTTTACATCAGCAAAATAAGAGAGTGCATTTTGGTATCCCACTAAGTTAAAGAGTCAATTATAGCCAATCTGATATCTATACCTGGGGTTTGGAATAGAAAGAATTTACCTTGAGATTCTGACTGATGAAAAAGCCCCTTCTCAGGGCTGCAGAATCTCCTTCATGTAAAAACATTTTTGTTCCATGAAGCCTTTCCCTCCTTAACTTGCCAATTATTGAGATGTATGATGGACTGATCCCTAATTGTTTGGTAGATTATTGTGTACTATAATATGGGGAAATTGATTGTGTGCTTGTTTTAGCTCTTTTAATACTTTTGCTGATACCTGGGAGACATGTTTTATTGATCTAGTAGTGTATATGATGTTTTAATATGATTGTTTTAGAAAAACAAAATTAAAAGATGGAGAAAGGAGCTCACTGGGCAAGGAACATCATTAAAGAAGGATATAGCTGAGGAACTCAACCTCCCCTATGTCACTTGGCTAAGGGTCAGAGACCCTGAATGTAAGACCAACATGCTCAAGTGTGGGCTATTGGCGGACAGCAACACAGTGTGAATGTGGAGAGACACAGAATCCAGCTCATTTACTGGTCTGCTGATTACTGCCGGAATGATACACTGATGAGGACTTAAGTTTGGCCAATGACAAAGCCAAGAAAGTAGCTTCATTTTGGCAGTCCAGGGTTTGATCAGGACACGAAAGAAGAAGAATATGATTATTTGTGTTACTTACTGTTCTCAAGTCACCCAGAGTGATATATTACCTGATGGGCAGGGTACAAATGTGATAAATAAAATATAATTTCCAAAGATTAATGAAAATTGTGTTAGGAAGTGGTGGAAGCCAATCTTTTGGCTGCTGAGAGGAAAAGTCTGCCCATCGTCAAGGTTCCTCCAAGTCAGAGCCTACAACTTTCTTGGCTCTTCCTGGAGATGATGGGGATGGAGCATAGACTTCTAGGTTCTTTTAAATCCATGGGGGCTCTACATGTGATGATAAAACCTAATATAGTCCATATACTTCCTGTTTTCAAAACTTAATAAAACCCATTGTATGAATCAGAAAATCTTTATTTGTTTTTTATAATGTAGGCGCATACCTAAAGTTTTGTTTTACACAGTTTTGAAGATCAAATCAGGTAGGTCACATCCCCCATTCTCCATACTCTGAATAAACCAATTTCTGGCATTTGTCATGACTCTTTCCAGCATAGCAGGAAACAATCACTGAACAACCGCTCAAAAAGTAGGCCGCAATGGCAAACGCATGCTCCACACTATTCCAACTATTCCATGATGGTGACTAAACTGTGTCGGGACAAAACTTTATAGTCCCGCCTCTCAAATGAGACCACTAGCGCTCCGCTACGACATCAACCGACTGAATTGCATGCATTTTAAAAAAGGAGGTTATGCTGCCGCACCCTGTATATAGAGAGACTACTTTTCTTAAGGTGGGAGGGCTTGCATGCTTTTTCTGCACTAGGGTTAAAATTAACCATTTTATTGAATCTTGAATAGGCCAGAAAAGTAGATGGTGGAACAAAAATAAAAGGAACCAAACATAAAAGAAGAGGCCAGGAGAGCATGTTGTTGCCCTGTTCACCACCAGCATTCAGACCCTCACAGCTCCCATTCGAGTATGGACTTTGACTTAGTTCCCCATTAATGGCTTATAGAGTTTAACTTGATGTGGTAAATCCAGACTGAAATTCTCACTTAAAGTTTGTAGTTTTTACAATGCCACTATCTCAGCCTAACTTATCTTGCAAGATCCCTTGAAAGAGGAAAAAAAGGTTACAAAACTCACGTTGTTGGTTCAAAATGTTTCCACATGTGTATATTTTAAAATTGCATTAAATATTTATACTGTTCTGTCAGCAGTAAGCAGGAGAAAAACGAAGATAAATAAAATATACTTTAAGCACGGGCATCAAGTTTCCATTTGTTTGCGGGGTACTCAGACAAGATGGCATGCTGGGAAATAAAATACTGCATCATCTATCATCATTTACTCAAGCTGATGCAGGAAATTGTGTTTACTGTTTTTGCAGCCAGGCAACAGGCCTTATTCTACACCCAACCATCCACTAAGTAATATAACTAACCTCCTCAGAGACTTTATGCTCATCACCATGCAAACATCATACAATTCCAGCAAAAAAACAACAATACCCCACAGAGTTTTTTTCTTCAGATGTTATGTGTGATAATGTTGACAAAGGCCTAATTTTATACACTATGGTGTGGTCTGTCTAAGTAGATGTAGCCAAGTTTCACAGTAATTTTCTTCCTCCTCCTCTTCAAATGCAGTATGCATTGCGAATATTGGTTATTTGAACATCTTCTTATTCTTAATTCTTCAGAACAGTTCTTCCAAGGACATCCCACACCAAGTTATCAGGTTCTTCAGCCACAAGGTCCTTCAACATCCAGGGCCTCTCTTCCTAAGGCAACTTTATGTTGTTCCTCATGATATGTCCAAGGTATTGGGCCTTTCTTTGTTTAATGGTCTTAAACCATTCTTGTTCTTTTACACTTCTACATTAGTCACATGGTAAATCCATGATATCCTTAGCAACCATTAGAAGAGCACTGAGATCCATCACCATTTTATACCAGTTTATTGTGCAGGTTTGATAAACTCTTGAAAGGCGGCTCAAAAGTTTACATTTATATTGATTTCATTTATTCTACATTTCCTACCACAATAATGGATTCGACTTTATTTAACCATTTGGCCCTTTTATTCTGGTCATTTCCTTTGGCATCAGTTTCACGGAATACTCTCAAGGGATAATAATGATGAAATGACCGTCTAAAAGGTACAATTGTTTCTCAGGCAATAAAATAAAGTTTATTGATTCAAACGTTGATTGTTCTTTTTTTTGGTCTCAAAATCAGTAAAAAAAAAGCTATATCACCACTTCATAGTGTTACATATGTAGCTTCTTCTCAATGTAGATGCTTTATTTGTTAGCTACTGATGACTAATGAAATCTGCTGCAGGGGTTTGTTTATTTTAGTTTTAAGATATTAACCCTGACTGCTCCTTAGAAGGTCAAATAGTAAAGGTAAAGCTAAAGTACTTTGGACATCAAATGAGAAGAGAGGATTCACTTGACAAAGCCTTGATGCTGGGAAAGGTGGAGGGTAAAAGAAGAAAGAGACAGCCAAAAATGAGATGGCTAGATGTATTGTAGATGCAATGGGCACAGAGCTGGGTGGGCTGAGGAAGACAATGGAGGACAGAGGTGCCTGGCGGGTAATGGTCCACGGGGTTGCATTGAACAACAACAAAAATTCTTGGGAGAAGTTAAAAAAGATATCAACTAGATGTCAAGGGCTTTAGAACCAGCTCATATTTATTTATAATTACCTTTGGTGACAGTAAAGGTAAAGGATTCACTTGCTCGAAAGCCAGTTGTATCCGACTCTAGGGTTCAATGCTAATCTCGGTTTCAAAGCCGAAGAGCCAGCGCTGTCTGTTTCTGCAGGCGTTTCTGTGGTCATATGGCAGGCATGACTAGACACTGGAGTGCACAGAACACTGTTTACCTTCCCACCGAACTGGTCCCCATTTATTTACTTACAATTTCTTGCTTTTGAACTGCTAGGCTGGCAGGAGCTGGGACAAAGATGGGAGCTCATTCTGTCCTGAAGTACTTGGGAATCGAAATGCTGACCCGCCACCTTCCAGTCAGCATCTTAGCCACTTGAGCCACTGCAGTGACAGTAGCATAATGCAAAAGATCTAATGGCAAACTTTTCTGACTCCACAGCACTGGAGGAGATGATGTCTGAGGCAAACATATTGCCAAACTGAGTAGAAAATGTGCCATACTGAAAAGATGAGAAATTAGGGGTAAAATGCAGACCAGAAACAAAATACATGCCAGAATTCACATAAATACCAGCCCCTTTCAGCCTCCCCCTCCTCCTTCTATCTCCTCTCTAAACAGTTCTTTCTACAGTTGAGGAGCTAGAGAGTGGTGGCTCTTCACATGATCCTGAACTTTAGGTTTCTGTACTCCTACCTCCCATGGAGAGTCGTCATGCATTCAAGAGTTCCTCCATTTCATACTTGTTCATGTTTACCTGAGGAGAGGGAGATAGTAGGGGGTACATTTCACCCTCTTCATGTGTTCAGTTAAATCACCACAAAGACAAGAAATCCACTTATTCTCTATCATGCCTGGGAGAAGTCAATATTCAGGTGGGTGGACAAAGGCAGCACAGAATCTGAAGTTATTCATCTCATCAGATGGGGTCATGGCCACTGTTTCCTGGAAAGTTTTGTATATTTTGAAAGATCAGATCTTTTCATTTATTGTTTTTAAAAAAATACTACTGAGACAGACATTTCTATTATCTCTAAAAGTATAATTGTATGTGTCTTGCACTTTGATTTGCTCATATGGTTTCCATTTACTGTATCTCCAATCTGTATACTATATGTTTAAGCTCTTTAAGAGGGCATTATAGCATATATATGTTTTTAAATGCAATTTATGGAATATATGGATATTTGGAGCTAAGCATTCATGTAAAACCTCTTCAGAAAACAGAAATAATAATCTAATTATGCTCAATTATGCTAATTTAACATGTCTTCCCCACATTTAGACAAATATTATTTTTATTGTTTTAAAGCAGAAGCTAGGAGGAGGGGTATGACTTCTAAAAGAAGAAAGTCATGGAAACAAAGTAGACAAACATTCCACATAAATTGGTTATTGTACTGTATATGTAAACTAAGGGAATATAATGACTGCCCTTTTGGCTGTGACAACAACAACAAAAAAACATTTAATCAAGGAAGATGGAGAAATAGCCTCAAAGACATACTACAACAACATCAAATAAGTGTTGGAACAAGAACTTTGTATTTCCCTCAACACCCAATGTGGTGGTGATGGTGGAGGAGGAGGAGAAAGAAAAAGAAAAAGAAGAAGAGGAAGAAGAGGAAGAAGAACTTTTAATCATAGTTGGCTTGTGGTCATGGTAGGGGTTGTAAAGTATATTCAAGAGTGGGCAAGGTGTTTCCAGGATAGCATGCATTGTTATACAGTAATTCAGTATTCAAAAGGTTAACACATAATCCTTGGGAGGAGAGACTTTCTGTTACTGGGACTAACTTGCCTGCAATTTTTGTTTGCTAACAAATCAGAAAAGGTCCCTGCCTTCCTGCCTGGAATTTGATTGCCTGACTCTAATCCAGGGGTTCTCAATTTATGGCCTGCCCATGGCACCATTTCATGTGGCCCTTGTTGCCACCAGAAGCGGAAGTGAATGCGTTTACGATAGCCATAAATGCACTCACAGCTGTCGTAAACACATTTACGACAGCTGCAGATGGCTTTTACAGCAGTGTTTATGGTGGGGGAATCACCAGTCTGGTCCACTCAGCTGTCTGAGGGGGCATGGTCCAGCCTGTGGCTTGAAAAGGTTGAGAACTGCTGCTCTAATCCCTTGTTTCATCTTTTGTTGGTAGCAGTTAACTCAGTGGCATAGCGTGGGTTTCAGCAGCCTGGGGTGGAGGCCAAATTTGCCACCCCCTGGGCCCATGACGCCAGCAGTGTCAAATTTTGCTATCCCCCCAAAATGCCACCTGAGCGCCCCTTCCCCCGCTAAACCATTGTTTTTGGGAGTGAAGGAGGGATCAGGGTGCCCCAAAAACAAAATCCTCACTTTTTAGGAGGTTGGTCTCCACTGTGTCCCGCACCTGCTTCCAATACACCCCAGGGGGCTTGTAGGTGGCAAAAAGCCCCTGAAAACCCAATTAAGCTGGCCTCATGGTGGACGAAGTTGCTTGCTGTGGGTGCCACCTCCTCAAAGCTCCCTCACCCAGGCAACGCTCTCACCAGGTCCATTGCTCAATACGGTCCCTCCAAAAACAAGTGCTGCCAACCAAAGGAGCTCAATGCGAGATAGGAATATTTCAGGTGCTGCGAAATGCACATGAGGACATCATCCCAAGGATAAAAGGCAATGCGAGAATAAAAATCTGATTTTTTAAAAAATAGTTTTTGCACGCTTGGGTGTCCGCTGCACACGTTGTTGTGTAACTCAGGAGAGGTACACGGAAGTGTTTGTGTGGGAATTGGGAGGGAAAGAGTATGGCTTTTTACAAACAGAAATAACAAGATCCCTGACTGGTATTCAGATTTGCTGTGGAGTTTGCCCTGTTGAGTTGCAAATGGTTAGTAAGTAAAGGTAAAGGTCTCCCTTGCCCAAAAGCAAGTTATATCTGACTCTAGGGGTCAGTGTTCATCTCCATTTACAACAAAAGAGCCAGGGCTGTCTGTGTTTGCAAACATTTCCATGGTCATGTGGCAGGCATGACTAGACTCGAACTGCTACCTGCTCAATTTCCAGGCATTAAGCTCAGCGCCTTAACCACTAAGCCACTGCAGTCCTCAAATGGTTAGTTATATAAAGGCAAAGGTTGCCCTTGCTCCAAAGCCTATTGTATTCAACTCTAGGATTCAGTGCTCATCTCTGTTTCAAAGCCGAAGAGCCAGCGCTGTCTGATTCTGCAGATGTTTCTGAGGTCATGTGGCAGGCATGACTAGACACCGGAATGCACGGAATGCCACATGATTACGAAAACATCTGCAGATGCAGACAGTGTTGGCTCTTTGGTTATACACGGAGATGAACAACGAACCCTAGAGTCGGATACGACTGGCTTTTGAGCAAGGGTGACCTTTACCTAATCCTTCTCTAAAATTGAAACCCTAACTCTATTTTCTTCTCTGATTGAACATGCTGAATAGTGAAATGAATGTAAATTATTTGTGCTTGTTTTTAACATGAAAATGCCTGAACAGGCTGAAATACTGTATATTGTTGGGGCAGAAAGGCTGGCTATGGGTGCACTGCTTTGGTTAACATTGGTGCCTGATAGTGGTGACTCCTTTTAGGAGCAAGATGTCACTTCTACTCCCAGTCCATCATCATCATCACCAACAAGTAATTGGCAGCACTTAATTCAGGATAAATGCACACAAAAATATTTTACAGGATGTGAGACACAACTAGTAATCTTCCATTGGACTGCACTAATGAGTTTAGAGAACACTTTTTATGAATTCTGCAGTGTTTCACTGATAATTTGGTTAAATCTGTTAGAAATCATTTTAATCAAGCAAAACCTAGACTGTTACCAAGAGTGAAACACCTACAAGAGCACACCTCTGGACATTTTTAGAAACATATTATACAGTATTCCATATAGGCTGTAGAGTAAATTCATTACTGCATGCTGTTTGTTAAGTCACCACCAGGTGACTCCAGCCAGTCATGCACTCAATCAGCAGAGGAGAAGCCGGGAGGGAGAGGCAATGAGCTTGACTGATGCAGGGCTTCCTGTGTGTTGGGACATTTTGCAGCCCCGCCCCCCGCCTATGCTACTGAGCTAACTGTATGTTCTTGAGGGTGATGCAGCCATTTTGGAACTCCCTCTGTATTTTCTTAGCCATATGGTCTTAATAGAAGAAAACACTTCAGTTTTTCCTTTTCCTTATCTAAATCTGCATCCTCTTCTAATAAACCTGAAATCAACCTTAAAAAAATTTGTCTGTGTAATTATTTTTGACTGGGAATCATGCTGAATTTGAGGATAACTTTGGAGGAAATTTGCAAACAATTCAAACCTTAATAATTGCCCTATTTTCATTGTGGAACTGCACATCTCAACAATGAGGATTTAAATGAATGGGCAAATTTAAATTTGGAGGACACAGTCAACTTCTAGTTTTAACATAGCATGAATACAAGAGATGTCTACCTTTCGGATATATGGAAGCATAAATAGGAAGAAAATGTAGTAAAATAAGGGGCAAAGGGAGAGTGCCTTCAGACCTTAGTGATAAAAGAAGAGACAGTAACTTGAAATGGACTAATAATGAGCCCAGAATAGTATGTAAGGAACCTTGGCTGCCTGACATTTTCAAGCAATCATGGTTTGTAGATAATAGATGGCTGCAACTAACTTCTAGCTCATACATGATCAATACAGAATTGACTCCATTCCACTCCTGACTCATGTACAGTCAATATTGAGCTTTGAAATTTACTTTTCACTTAAATGTTATTGTTATCAACAATGTCAGAGACACTCAAAAAACCATTAGCAAGTATTATAATTGCAGGTTTTAGTGTCATTTAAAAGTAACTTCGATAGCTGTTTTTGAATTACAGGGCCAATGACATGTTGATACAATGCATACACAGTGAGGATGCAGTCCCTAAAATATGAAAATAACAAAAAATAACAAAAGGACTAAATCTATCTCTCATTATGCTACCATGAATTAATTACAAATACTGTAAATTCTCTGTAATTAATTACATCATGCTGCCATTATAATGTAACTTACTTGCGCAGAAGCACAAGTAAAACTGCCATTAATGTTGTGTGTGGTGCCATTGGGTCCAGTGACCACACACAACATTAAAGACAGTTTTACTTGTGCTTCTGCCAATGTGATTTATGCCATCTCTTGCCAAAAATGGCTGTCTGTGCTTTATGTAGGACAAACAGGACAATCTTTACACAAAATAATTAATGGACACAAATCAGAAATCCATAATGACAACACAGACAAACCTGTCTCAAACCACTTCCGTCTAACTAGGCAAGCTATCTAAGACCTGAAAGTTACAATTCTGGAAAAGAGAAATTACAAAACTAGGATTGAAAGGGAGACAGCAGAAATCAAATGCATCCATCTGTTAGACACCCATCACAGGGGACTAAATATTAGCAAAGGGTTTCTGGGACATTATCAAATTTGATACACAGATTGCTATATGCTGCTAGATATTTCATATATTATATTACAAACTTCCTGCCAATTCTCTTTAGCAAAACAGGAAGTAATCAGGTACAGTGTTTTTCTTTGTTTTCTGACATGCAGGTCAAAGGTTGATCGGAGACCAGCTTTCTCAGCACCTTTGAGATTGAAAGGGAGACATTTAGAGCTCATCTGAATAATCTATTGTTGCTGATGGCTGTGGGAAGCTGTATTGTTGTGCTTGCTTGTCTGTCATTTTGCTTGACCACACCCTTCTCCCTTTGACCCCTGAATTTGGTGTATAAAAACCATGCCTGTAAGTTTCATTCCTTGTCTGAAGAAGTGGACATTCTGCACATGGATTTTTACCTATTTGAATATCACCTCACCGTCTGACTAGGCGGACCATGACATAATTATCTTTTAAATATTAGATTTTTATTCTCATACTGTATCACTGTTTTCTCTCAGTCTGGTATTATCTAATAAGGATAAATATTCTAAGCCATGTCATCCTCATTCTTTATTGGCTACCCTGGAGTTATTACAATGTCGCTGAGCTTCCCTGTGGAGAACTGAAGTGGCTGAAACAGCCCTGCGTGGTATGAACCACTTACTGTGATTGAAAAGTAACTCAAAAGCTTCTGTATAATCTTTCCATTGCTGCCTGTTTTCCTTTAAATTCATTTCAATTATTTGATTCAGGCCTTTTAAGAAAATGAAATGCTGAATCCGGTTCAAAGGGATTCATCATACATTGAAAGAACTTGTAAACAGTGAATTAAAGCTGGATAAATGGTCTTTCCCTCAGCACTCCAGGTTAGATAAATAAGCTCAGAGACCATTCCTTTGTCTCTCAGAAAATACCAGGAAGATATTTATAGTTTGGCAACTTCCTCATTATCTTTGCTGTCCCTGCAATATTAAATAATTTAATCCAATATTGTGCTCAGAGGTTGGGAGGATATCTTTTTAATGGCCATGCTAGATGGAAGATTCTAAGAACTGTGGTCACACTTCCTCAGACAGCTTCAGGGGCTGGATGGCCATTTTGCCCTTCCTCTACCACATGGCGCTTCCTGGTGTGGTGGAGGTGGTGGTGGTGAGCACATGAAATGGTGTTGTGGGCCGCAACCGGCCCATGGGCTGGCAGGTTGAGAATTCCTGTCCTAGCTAGTAGAGCAAAACTGAACATGGATTGAGATATTTGAAATTAAATTCTTGATCCAAGCTAAACAACAGGGCTTCTTAGTTACATATTTCCACTGCATTTTATACAAATCCTCTGAGGAAGGGTACTGTATATGTGAAATCAGTTAGTCTTTTGTGGATGTCCTACTTCAGTTGATAAATATATTGTTCTCATTTGGTTTCAAAGAGAGATCTGAATTCTTAATTCTTCATGCAACTCCCGCTCTGTGGCTCAGAAAATAACTCCGGATGTACAAGTTCTGACAGCCAGTTTTGTTTTATCACTATTGTTTTTTGTTATATAAGTATATACAGAATACTCACTTGTGGGGAAAAAGACAATTGCTCTGTGCTTGAGTGAGGAGAAGTTAACTAATGACAATAAAGGAACCAACTTCTGGGATTTTTTCTTGCTTGGTGCCGCTATGTGAATGGTACTATTGTTTGTGTGAATGTAGATCATCTTGACTTCTGCCATTGGTGTTGTCAATATTCAAGCTGCCTTTTGTTATGTAAAGCTTGACATCTTTTCCCCTGTTGGCCATGAGAGTACAGTACTGTGTTGTGCAGCAATATCAGGCCATTTCTTGGAGTTTTAAATTGCCAGGGCAAGCAATGAAGTACTTTTTGTGTTCTACTAGTGTGTAACAGCAGATGGCAGCAAAGGCTAACTTTTCAGAATAACCCAAATACTCTACCAGGACCTGGACATTCTAAAAAAATACCGCAATCATGGTATGTGTTTTGCACTTACTTATGTCTTTCCAGATTGCATTTTAATTCTTTTTCCAGATAGTTTGTATTTATTTCTACAATTGTCTTCAAACACTTTAAGTACAGCTTTTCTAGAGTTCCCATAATTCTCTCGCACACCGGGACAGAAGTATACTTGACAAAAATGGACAGGTTATCTACAAAATGGCCTTTTTAATTACCAACATAATATAATGATAATGACAGCTATAAAATACTTTCACATTAAATATGTCAATACATAAATGAATTTATTTACAAGTTAATTCATACTGTAAGATGATCTTTTGTACTTCTGAGATGTTGCATCGTGGTCAACTTTTAAAGTCCTCAGTTCCAGGAAACACACTGGTCACACTTATTGGGCAACGGTGTGAGGCGAGGACATTAAGATTTGTCACCAGTTATACTCCAACGTGGCAGGAAATCATGTGTTTGATGGCAAGAATTCGAATATATTTTAATGGTGTGTTATAATACACAATCAGTAAGTTTTAAAAATACGTGACTTTAACATGATTTTTATTGAACTGGCCGGTACAGTTTTTCTGGCCTTGAATCCGGGACAGTCCTGGTTTTCCAGGACGTATGGCAACCCTAAGCATTTCACACAATTACCTAGGCATTGAAATGGCACCCTCACAATTCTTCATGCTCAAAAAAGGACAGGAACAACAGAGTACAATGATGATCTATTGCTTACTCTCATCCCAATTAATTTGCTGTTCATTGAGAGCAGAAATAGAAATGGAGAGTACAGTAATACCTCAGATAACATTAGTATCGAATAACACTAAAATCGCATAACATTAAGCAATCTGGGGGGAAGAATTGCATTGGATAACATTAAGATCCTATGGGATAACAACCGCTAAAGCCTGTGTGGTTACAATGTATCTCTATGGATCCCATAGGATTTTAACATGCATCGTATAACACTAAAAATCGTATAACACCAAGACTTGTGGAACCAGGTTTTAGTGTTATCTGAGGTTTTACTGTACTTAGAAAATGTTTAGGCAATAATTCCCAGAATCTCACAGCCAGCATTAACACTGAACCATACTGGCTTTAGGGTTCTGGGAACTTTCATTCAGGAGAGAACCACAACTCTTTCCCTCTGGCTCCATTTACAGTTCCTGAATATATGTGCATAAAATAGTTCTCAAATAAAGTATTTTCTTGATAGCGGCTTCTAAGAAGGAATGGTCTACTCATATGGCCTTCCTGAACCCAAGTGGTGATTGTTTTCCATGAAGTTTTCTCTTTCCTGATATCCGATAAGAATAAGCAACTGCTTATTCTCATATCTTTTCAGTGCAATGTAATCACTCATGCCCTTTTTGTGTCTTTGTTTATATAAATGTTATGATCCATGTGTACTAGTTCTTTAGCTATGGCAGCCTTTTGGCAAAGAAAGGTGTGCATTGCTTCCTTCTGCAGTCTAACTTTTCTCTCTATGTTAAACCAAGGATTCTTAACCTGCAGCCTGTGGGCCAGATGCAGCCCGCTGCACCATTTCATGTGCCCCCTACCTCCACCACACCCAGAAGTGCTGTGTTGTGGAGGAAGGACAAAATGGCAGTCCAGCCCCTGAAACTGTCTGAGGGAGAATGACTCAGCCCCAAGCTTAAAAAGGTTGAGAATTCATGTGTTAAACCAAAACCCTGTCACTCACAGCCAGTCAGATCTGCATGGTATGGCACAATGATAGCTCTAGGAGAAAACCTCTGAAGGCTTGATGAAGACTAGTAGGTTGATGAAGACTAGTAGGTGGACTAGAAAGATGAGGGAGTCTTCAGCTAGCTTGCTTCTTTTGGAGGAAATGGAAGCCATAGTTGATAAAACATTAATAATTTACTAGGCAGTAATTCCAGTGTATTATGTATGGTATCAGCTTCACCAATATTGTTATGCTTCTAATGAAGTAGAGTGGAGTCCATAAAAGCTTGCACCTAAAAATATGTTAGTCTTTGAGATGCCCCAATCTTTTTTGTCGTCTTTGCTACAATGGTCTAGCATGGTGAGCTTGATGTTGCTGTTTCAGGACATTTGTGCCATCATAATTCTTCTTTAAGGAGTTTGTTGTTTTAAGGCACCATCCAACTATCGTCTGTTCTTAGGTAATACCAAGATAAACAGAATGGCTAAAGAAATGTGGAAAGATCTGAGGTTGTTTGGGGATTTGAATCTAAGCTTATGTTCAAAGTCAGAACTCTACTGCACTATATGATGTCTCACTGCAGATGGACAGAGCTGTATTTCTAAAGAGCTCATGACTGGTATAGAGCTGCATTTCATGCAATCAAACCTTATGTTTACCTCACAAAAGGAAGTCCAATGTTTAACTCACAAAATGAGGTCTTTCTCCATATGTGCATAGATGTTTAGTCCAAACCCAGAAGCATCTATGTCTACAAGTCAGCATTACAAGGTAAATACAAGAATTCTAAGCCAAAAGTTTTCACTTTGTATCGTGCACCATCAGACCATTTGGAAAACAAACAACTTTGGAGTTGTTTACACACCATGGCTATCCCCTCCCCAATTATTTTTTTTGCTAAAGTCATGCTAAACATGGTAACTCACATTCTGGCTCAAAATTTTATGGCAAAGTAGCATCACCAGGATCAAATAGCTAGATAAATAAAGTAAACAGTGAAAACCATTGTGTTTCAGGGAGCAGCACTGGGAAAGATATGTAAGGGAAGGTAATTCTTGAGCAATTCCTGGGTGGGCAGTTCATACAGGCATTGAATCTGTAAGTTCTAAATGCACTGGCATGCAGGATTGCACATGAATTATGTGATCTGAAGCAAATGCATGGACATCAGTATATTCCATCCGTGTCCTATCATCTGATCTGTTCTTTTGCAGCGAATACATCACATGCCCAGTACAGAGTGTCTCATAAATATTCTGTCACATCTTCTATGCACAGCGGGTGGTATTTCACTCACTTTTTCATTTTGAAAGTTTATATACTGGCTTGTATCAGTTACATCTTGAGGCAGTCTGCCATCACACCAAAACATGATGAACAGTGTAATAACCAATACAGTTTAAGACAAACCACGTCTCCAAATATCTTGGATGAACAAACATGTACTATGGTGTAATATTATGTTCCCTTGAAGGTTGGCTAAGTGATGGCAAATACAGTCTGGCATGGAGCCCTCGTGGCACTGTGCCCAAGTGGCAGTACTGTGCCCAAACTGCTCATGTTGTGAGTTCAGTTCTGATGGGGATCCAGGATGATTCATCCTCCCATCCTTCTGAGTTCAATAAAATGAGTACCCTGTGTATTGGGGACAAAATGCTAATTATGTTTTGGACTGCCAAGAGAGTTCTCTAAGTCCCAGGGAGCAGTATGTTAGTGTAATTACTATTACTATTGTTAAAGGATCTGGAAGACCTCCATTTCTGCCATGAGAGAGGAAACAGACAATATGGGGACATTTCTATACCTGTTTTTCATCAACTGCTTTCAGGGATCTTTACATAACAATTTGGAACTTTTAAATTACTTCTGTACCAAGTGATGGAAATAACAAAATAAACACTCTTTGACCATTTACCAAATGTGAGCTGGCATTTCTCTTAATGAGACAGCAATTGCTCTGTGAGTCTCCACTCACACTCAGTCCTTGAATCCATAGGATTGCTCATTTAACATGCCAGCTAAAGAGTTTTAAAGAAGATGCCAGTTGAACCTCTTTAGAGGATTATGAAAGCAGAAGCATCAACTCCCAAGTTACAGTCAAGTTCATTTATGACATGGGACAATGCAGAGGTGTGTGTGTATGAGTGTGTGGATGTGCACATCCATGTGTGTGTAAGCTTGAAATATGTCCTCTGATCTCACCATGTGAAAGTCTTTTCTTAGTTGGTCTTGAGTCAAATTAATTTGTGGTTGACTGACCAGCTGGCTTACAAATAATGCCTTAACATTTTTTGCTCAGTGGAGTTGTAATGGACACACTGAAGGAAGTCTGGCACACCTAGCTATATGGATAACTATAGAAAGAGTGACATTCCGGTTCAAAGTCTCCTACTTAGATGCAATCCGGAGACTGATGGAAAAGTATTTTTCAACATTAAAGAATCTGTCAAAGACTTTGTACCACAAACTATGCTGTTGAATTGTGCTTCAGTTCCTTAGTCACAGTGACCTTCATTATTAACTGCTTGCCTGATCTGTCCTCATTACTGGGACTTAGAAGCAACAAAATCCATTAATAACTAATTGAAGAAAAAATGCTTAAGAAGAAAAAAGTGTGAGGCCAGTTTAAACTCAAAGAACAGAAGGAATGAGATGAAAAGGTGGCAAGGCACACATGATATCTGGAAATACACTACTAAAATAGCTGAGCTTTAACAATCCCTAGTTAGGTGATTTCTTGGAACTCAAATCCCTGTGTAAGGCAAATAATCCAGAATGTGCAGTTTATTATCAGTGTAATAAATAAGATGCTGAAATATGCAACAGAGTGGGTTTCAAGTCTGGCTAAAAGGCAGTCAAGCAGGCCTCGGATGCCATTTTACTTTCCATTCGTGTAGTAAAAAAAATGTAAAGGTCAACACTGTGATGGCTTATTGAGATGGGACTTCTTAAGGCTGCTGATTCAGTGCTTTCTTATGTTGTACAGAAGTATGAGGAGCAGTAGCTTGGCTGTGGAGAAGACAGAATCACATTACACAAAATGTTCGCTCTTACCTGGTCTATATCTGTTCTACTTAAGTGTGACCCAAAATGTCAAATTTTGACTAATATTCCAGGGTACATAGAGAGAGTGGAAAGCATTGTGGGAACACTTCGGTGTCCCTTGGGCAATGATATGAAGCCACCTAATCCAACCTACCCAGAAGCATCACACTGTAAACATGCCGATGAGCAAAATGATCCAATGACAGAGGTCATCTCTTCATCCAAAGAATGCTGTTAACAGAAATGTAACATTTTTTGTGTACGAGAAACTGGGATATGTCTAGCTGCTGATAGAAACATTGTCCCAGAAACAATACAGAAGTGCCAATTTTGTAAGACTAGGTATAATATTTTTTTCAATGGACTATACGGATGAGGACAACATAGAAATTGTGACAGGTGAATTGCTTGTGTGTAACATTGATTCATAAACCTTCTAATATATCATTCTGTTTGAAGAAGCTATCTAATATGAAAAACCAAAACACTCGCTTTCTAGTTGAAGATTTCAACAGCCATAGCAACATTTGGGGCTATGAACAAGCTGACAAAATTGGCTAAATTAAGTTTTCCTTCAGATTGCTCCTCGAAGAGACATGTATGATCAGTGCTTCATTCCAAGCCTCCATTCCAAGAGAGTGTTGGACCAACAGCATCCTAAGTCTCTCTCCAGAAACACACACTGCTTACTTAAATTTTATTTCACACTTCATAGGAAATTCTTGTGCTGAAAAAATCTGGGAGAAATTTGGTCTTGATTCTTGCAGAAGCTTGGAGACTTTTGAAAATACCGAATAACAATCAAAACAAAAAGACATTATTTGCAAAATATAACCCCAAATTGAATACCATACCAACTGTTCCTGGCAATGAACACCAAGCATTGAACAATATAAAATAAAATGCCAAAGAGATATCCAGAGTGAATCTAATGAATTTTTTTTTTGCCTTCATATTGGAAAAGCTAGACAAGGGTGGCCAACTTTGACACTCCTGCTGTTCTTAGATCAGGACTGCTGGGAATTGAAGTCCATGAACAACAGTACCACCATGGTTGGCTACCCCTGAGCTAGAGGAAGCCATAAGACTTTGTAGGCATGGCGAAGTGGTGGGATTCAATGATATCTGGGTCAAGCAAATTCAACAATTTGGTCTGTGAGAATGGATTTTGCCAAGGTCAGATTGGACGCAAGTCAGAAACAGTGCCCACTATGCAAAAACACAATGTAGATGAATACATCTCTTCTGATAAAAACAACAAGTCTTATAAATGGATATGGCAAAAACCTGAGTTGAATTTGAATTTCTGTATGATGTTGTCCGTATTGTACATGTAGAAACTGGCAATGAAACATTTGTTACAAAAATAAACACACTTAGGTAATATTTCAGTAACATTAAATTATAGCAAACCATGCATATGTTTGAAAAATTCACACATTTGGAAAAGACACATAAATACACCTTGATCAAAGCAATAAGTAATAGAGACATCCATACATTCATAAAATAGGCACATTTTGGGAAAAGGATGTACAAAACTATGTGTGGATTACCATAAAATAAATAAATAAATAAATAAATAAATAAATAAATAAATAAATCAAGCAACCAAGAAAAAAATGGGACAGAAGAAGAATGCCAACACGAAATTGAGAAAGTCAGTGAGAATGAAGGATTTGTAAATCTCTATTTGTAAGTATTGTAATAAAGCATTTGGCAAGTAATTTTTGTTCAAACAGAATTGCCCTGAAGACTGACTTCCATATCTACTGGGCAACATACTACAAAATGATTTAAGATAATGCCTTTCAGTCTCTTGCTGTTGAGTTCTGTGCTCTGTAGTTTTTTTTCCTTCTCAAGGAATAAGTGTATTACTGTATTTAAATATTCATTGTGTCATCTGAGTCCCTTCTTCCTCTACTGTGCAGATATACAGGAATTATTGAATTATCATAGTTCAGAAAGTATATTGCCCAGCTGGGAAGAAAAGAATAGATCAATTCAAAGTTATTTACTAGCTACGAGGAGTTCAGCTGGTCTTTTCCATCTCTAAGCCAGAACAGATGGCTGGCCTTAATTTATTGTGTACAAATTGTGCAGTGAAAAAGCAGAATTTTTAAAAGCAAATAACCAATGCATTTTGGTTTATTACAGTTGGTACAACAGGGTATTATTTTCAAAACAAGCTGGCCCATCTATTATTTCTTTCTGCAGTTTAATGTTATAGTCTTTCTGGGCACTCACACATTCTTCTTGTCCTTTCCAGTCTCTTCCTTCTTTATACTACAGAGGCTAGAATCCAAGTTTCCTTCTGCCAATTTCTAGCTGGCAGTGATGCAAGCTGGAGAGTGACCTGGTGCTTCAAATAGTGTTTCCACTTGCTCAATGGCTTCTGTAAGTGATGCCTGGAGAGAAAGCATGCAAAAGATATACATTATTTTTTTAAAAAGATTATTATTTTAGAAGCAAGGTTACAATTGTGTCCTTATTTAGGTAATGGTAAAGGTAAAGGTAAAGGCTGCCCTTACTCAAAATCCAGTCATATCTCACTCTACGGTTCAGTGCTCATCTCTATTTACAGACAAAGAGCCAGCACCATTGCAATTCCTATGTCCTTATTTACCTGAAAGTAATTCCCATTGAACTCATGGGATCACACTGTTGCTTTTGACAGCATTATGTATATGTGAAACTACTTCACAATATTCCATAGATTTATTGTAATAATAATTACAGCAACCCTGTAATGTATATTGGGGTGGGCAGATCCGACCTGAGGGGTCCATCTTTTTTTTTAAAAAAAACTGGAACGTTCAAATACTTTATTTATTTATTTATTTATCAAATTTATTCATTGCCCTTCTCACAAAGTGACGCAGGGCGATTTACAACAAAAAGCATCAATGACAGTTAAAACCAATCTAAAAAGTTATTAATCAAGAGTTTAAAACTAGCTAAAACAAATTAAAAGATTAAAGATTAAAAGTTTATACTAAATTACAGCTAAGGACAACCACAGAAAGATGAGAAATACATACACTTAGAATTAAAGTATCCTGAGCCCAGGGATTTCTATTGGACGACAAGTTTCTTTCCCTACTGCATAAAAAAAAATTAGAAATGAGATATAGCAGAGTTACGGCAACCATATGTGAAAGTGACATGGGCCAGCTTGTGCAAACAGTTGTGCAACAGATTGTAGGGTAGGAGTTTGATATTTTCACTAACCAAGCAAGAAGGTATACCAGACCCACTTTGAGCAAAGAGAAGCTTTGTATACACAAGGAGGTGAAACCTGTTTATGTAATGATGAGTAGGACAGCCTGCTTTACAACCCTGGTTGACCTCTCCACTTCACTGATGCCAAACAGGATTCCTTAAGAATGTTGCTCCATGCAAACCTGCTGCCCAAACAGATCATTTTTTATAATCAATGGTATCAAGTCAATCTTTTTTTTAGTCCTGTCTAAGGAGCCAGACTGCAGTGGCTTCATGGTTAAGATGCTGAACTTCACGACCAGAAGGTTGGCAGGTGAGCAATTTGAGTGCTGCACGACAGAGTTAGCTTCTGTCTCTGTTCCAGCTCCTACCAACCTAGCAGTTCGAAAGGAAGAAATGGAAAGTAGATAAATGGGTACCACTTGTCAGCCTGACCAGTCGCCTTGCTCTGCTTTGGGTCTCCCTGCGTTCCTTACGTGGGACTTCTATCTTTCAAAAAGCTCCCCAGAACTTCCCCGAAGATTCTCTAGCAAGAGAACTGGGCTGCGTTTCCAGCTTAAAAAAAAACCTTCTAGCTGCTCTTCCTGGACCCATTCAAAACCATGAATGCCAGGGGGAAAAGAAAAAGACTTAGGGAGATACTTGGTAGTGAATTCGGTGTGTGTGTGTATGCAATATCACCTCTTACCCAATGAAAAGACGTGAAGAAAAACATTGTTTATTGTTTCATTAGCATAGTCCATAAAAAGCGTAGATTAGTTTCAGCATCATGAGAATCAGTCCAGCAATAAAAGTATAGTCCTAAGTAATTATTTTGAACAAAACCCAATATTCCCAGAGCATCCTGCTCCTTTGGTAATCCAAACAGAACTCCTTCCCCTTACTCAAAATGGAGTTCTCTCACCAGCGTGATTTACTTTTCCCCAATCAGAGTTCTTCCTTGCTCTTTTAGGAGAACTTTCCCATAACAACATTTTGTTTATACACCTGCTGGCATCACAGCTTTGCTTAGACATAACATAGCTTCTACTAGCTAAGAGATAGAGAATGGAATTTTACTGTACTGCAAACAACCAGTCTATTAAACACACAGAGAAGAAATGATTTTTGGAGGCCTAGGAAAACTAAAGTTCCTCCATTTTTGGACACGTTAAGGAAATAGGGTTTTTTCCCATGACACCACTTTGTTGGGAAGGTAAACAGCATTCCGTGCACTCTGGTGTCTAGTCATGCCTGCCACATGTCCACAGAAATGTCTGCACACAGAGACAGTGCTGGCTCTTTGGTTATAAACAGAGATGAGCACTGAACCATAGAGTCAGATACAATTGGCTTTCAAGCAAGGGTGACCTTTACGTTTACCTAAGGATCCAGAATCTGGAAAATGAACAGGAATGAATAGAGTGATATACTGCACACTTTGAGACATGCTTAGTTATGGATGATTTTAATATACCATTCTTTTCATTCTTTTCAAAAGATACTTCTTAAGTTGTGATTATGGCCATCCTCACACATAATCACAAAGATCTATTTGATTTTTTTGGATTGTAGAAAATGACACAGCTTTCCAACAGAAAGGGTGGATGGAGTAATATTGATAGGCCAGAATTGCCTAAAGTGTTGAACATCATTCTTGGAAATGTGCCAGAGGTCAGCAAAATATCTGTTGACCTTTTATCTGGAGTTCATGTGATACCTGAAATAGTGTCAAGGAGAAAAGGAAAGCTGAGAAACAGCTGGAACAGAAAGAGAACAATATTTTTAGATAACTCCTGAAGTAGATTGCTTGGCAAACAGGGACAAGTCTCTGAGAGGGATAATCAAGCATGAGTGTTTGTTAACTAAAATCTGAGACAGATGTGAATTCAAGAGTCTGATAAGGATTTAATTTATAATCATTGAACCTTGAGGGATCTCTATCCCACATACAGAAGCCACCTCCTATTTATTCTGGGAGAGTCAAAATACATTATTTATTTATGAATACCTATACTCCTCATAGATCTGAGAATTTATAAACTGTGTACAGCAACAGTAAAACATATGCTGGAATAAATACACATATTTAACACATCTATGAATTGGATCATAAGTTGTTCTGCACTGGGAAGTCCAGGAAAAGAAAAAAGATAATTTTAAAAATATATGTCTAGTGATAAAAACTGTAGGAGCAAATTCAAGGGAAGAGTGTTCCATACATTAGGTGCTACCATGCTAGATATTCTGTTCAGAATGATTGCAAAGTGGACCGTAGCAGTTTGCGGCACCATCAGAAGAGTCAGTCCAGATGATCTCCAGAACTGGATTAGTCTCTAAGTGAGAAGGTTGTTTTTCAAAAGTCCCAAGTAGTTTAGGATCAATGCAGAAGCCTGGGAAACAAATTGTAGCACTGCTCAATCAGAGTTGTTTTTTTATGCCAAACTACTTGTTGTGTTGTTGATTTCATGTTTGGAAAACATGTTGTCTCTAGCCGTATTAAGCCGTTACCTATCTGGTTCTCTCCAGCATGGTTACAGAGAAGTGGAAAATGTGATGTGGCAGCAGAGGAAATAAGACACCCAATCTTCCATGGTTCTTGTTTATGGGGAGGGTATATAACATGAGGAACAACCTTTTCTTTGCACTTGCATTATACCAGAAAGTGATAAGTGGGAGTGGATCTAGGTGTTTCTTTCTAAGCATACTGAAGAAAACTAGCTAAATAATGATTGAATGCTGTTTTTATAGGTCACGAACAGGTGACTTGGTACTTTCCAGGCATCTTAGCCTGCATAGTCAATGGCCATGACTCAGGGGAGTTGAAGCCTAAAACATCTAAAAGGTCCCAGTGCTCATCTCTGGTGTGAGTTACACTGAAGTCCATGTATACAACATCTCTGTCTGCAGCCTCTGGGATCACATTTTAGTCAAAATTAATCAGATTTTATTTCAGTGGCAAAACCAAATAATTCCTTAACTCAAAGGCATGAAAAATGCTCATGTTTAAAATCCCTGCATAATTCTTATACTCCAAACATGAATTCATGGTAATTAATTAGACAGTGAATAATGTAGCTACAGAATAGAACTGTGGCTGTCTAAAGACTTAATAACATTAACTAAAACTATGAATTTCCAAGAGTGCAGAGCAAAATGGAGACTGAGTTTACCATTCACCTGCTATTTTGGTGAGTTTTAACATGCCGTGTAACATTGCTAGCTAGCTCTTCTGTAATTAAGATAATAATCTTGGTGAATTAGTGCATCAGCATGAATGAAATTTTTATGAAGTATAATTGCTTTAGGAAAAAAAGAGCTTTCAGGTGCAGTAGGGATCCAATTATTCTTGTCTGGGTAAATGTCACTAAGGTTTAGTTCTATTGTTTTCTCTTCTGTTAGCGTCATGACACTTTTCTTCTTTTTTAAAAGCATTTCCAGAAACAAGGTCTGCCATTTGAAGAGACCTCTACTGTTAAAATGTCCTTAGTTTATTTGGTGCCTCTGGTGCTCCTAGATCATCACTTTGAAATAAAATTCATGATGATAAACTCATAACCTCATGGTTGGGGGGAAAAGGATAGAGCTCATAGCACACTGGTATTAACTTTGAAGTCTTTAGGTTTGATATATAACATATGATCAAAGTTATGCAAATAGATTCAGGGTTTTTGATGCAAAGCAGCCTACCTAGAGCAGGATGAGGATTGCTTGATAATTTTGACCAATGGGATCTTCAAAACTATAAGAGTTTCTTGTAGTTCCAAAGAGTTTCAACCTAGGCTGTTGCTATCTGGCTTGCAACTGTCAGTTCCAAAAAGGCTTTTTGTCTGTCAAATTTGGGGCTGAAGTTTGAAAAATTACTTGAGGTAGGTCAAGCTGAGATAGAATGGCCTTGGCCAATAAGTTACAAGTCTCAATGTGGACTAAAACAAGGTGATGCACTCACAACATGGGTCTCTCATCTTGTCCAATGTGGTAACCACCACATGATGCTAGCGCTTGATCAGAGGTTAGAACATTAGTTCCTGAGATTTTACCCTTGCTTGGTGTTCTCTATGAATAGTACTATTCTCTACATCAGGAGTTCTCAACCCATGCTCCCTCAGACAGCTTTGGGGACCAGACAGCCATTTTGCCCTTCCTCCACCACACGGCACTTCCGGGTGTGATGGAGTGGTGGTGGCCCACATGAAATGGTGCTGTGGGCCACATCCGGACCATGGGCCGCAGGTTGAGAATTTCTGCTCTACATGAATGTAGACCACCTTGACACTACCTTTGGTATTGTCAACATTCAGGCTGACCTTTACTATGTAAAGCTTGACATCTTTTTTCTTACTGGCAATGTGGGTATTATATTTTGTGGCAATATTAGGCCTAGCATTTTGAATTGTGCACAATTTGCCACATACATAAACCAGAAAGTTTTTAAAGAATTCTTCTTCTTCTTCAGGTGTTGTATCTGTTCTGGATATTGGCTATCATCATGGTGATAGTCTTCCTGTTCTTAACTCCTTGTAACAATTCTTCCGAGGACATGTCACATCAGTCTCTCAGATTCTTCAGCTATGAAGTCTGTCTTTGTCCAGGGCCTCCTTGCAAAGTGAGTTGGAGTATTCTGTACTTTATGTTGTTCGTCATGATATGGCTAAGATATTTTAAAGAATGAATTTAACATATTTTTGATGAATATGGTAACAATTGTGATATTAATTCAACACGGAGAGAGATTTATGGTGAATCAGAAAGAACTGCTATAATGGTACAGGAAAATTATTGACAATATCTTGCCTCTATCTAAAGTTATTCTTTTTGTCATGACTTAAAGTTTGAACAAATAAAACCCTATAAATCTCTATTCTCTTTTGTGTAGTTTCTTGCCCAGGATACATGTTTTATAGTTCAGTTTTATGGAACCTGGCATTTTGCACGGGATCAGGGAGGGAGATGAAAGCTGAAGTGTTTAGACTGCCAGAATCTAATCCCAAATGCACCAGCCAACAGTGTGGCACTTAGACCAGATGAAATGAATCAAAACAGCTTCCTTTCTCTCCTGCCAGCTTAAAAGACCATGTATTTGGAAGGTCTTCTCTTAACAGCCCCGCTGGTTGGAGGATTCTAAATGTTGTAGTCAAAAAACGAAACTTCCTCCTGATCTGTATATTCAGAATTGTGGAAAAACACTGTGGTCTCATAGTAAGCTACATATATAAATGTATGATTGTACAATAGAAGAAATGTAACTCCATAGCTTTCCTTCATGCAATAGTTAGACTGCAGAGTAAAGACATTTTGTCATTGTAAAATTAGGATTGCTACCTCTTTTTACTTGATAATCTGTTCATTAATAGCTACACGATATGACTGATGGCCAAATGCAATATTCATGATGGAAGTATCAAGAGCTATTCCATTTAGTCAGTGCACACAAGGGATAAATTTATTTCTTTTTTTAAAAAACCCAACAACAACCAAGCATTTTCCAAAATTTATTTTTTTCACATGATTTAGGTGTCTTTGTGACAGATTGGCTAAGATGCTGAAGCCAAAAATCTCCTCATGATCTAAGTTTGATCCTGACACTATTAAGATTGGACATTCTTCCATTGAATGGACAGCTTTCCATTTTTCTAAGGTTGATAAAATAAGTGCAATTTGGGAGCAAAATGCTAATTATTTTGTGAACTACTCAAAGAATGTTCTAAGCACTATGAGGTGATATATTAGTGTAATTGCTATTGCTAGGATTGTCTACGGCAAATTCAGAAGAAGGCTTTTCCCATAGCATAATTCAGAAAATTAACTTGCTGATTCAATTGATTTCTGTATATCTTTAGTCTCTGCCTACTAAGTACCAACAGGTGACTATGTAAACCAGTGGTTCTCAACCTATGGCCCTTGAGTCAGATCCGGCCCATGGCACCAAATAATCTGGCCCCACCCTTGCTCCAGCTTCTGCCACCAGAATCAGCTGTGAAATCATTTATGGCTGTCATAAATGCATTTATGACAGCCACAAATGCATTTCTGGCCTTCGTGAACCTGTTTACAACATTCATAAATGAGTCGGCGGCCTTCATAAATGTATTTACGGCAGCCATAAATGAGTCTGCATCCTTCGTAAATGGATTTACAACAGCTGTAAATGAGTCTGTGGTTGTTGTAAATTTGTTTATGACAGCTGCAGACTCATTTATGGCAAACATAAATGGCAGGGGGACAACCAGTCTGGCCCCCTCAACTGTTTGAGGGAGTGTGGCCTGGTCTCAACTTGAAAAGGTTGAGAATCCCTGATGTAAACTTTCCCCAGTGAAGAGTGTCATTGTTCAGCCCTCATAAAAGTAGGTGGGTGGTTTTTTTTGCTGTCTTGAACCTACAGTAACCCGGCTATACAAAGAAACTGGTACTTGTACTGCACTCATTAGAGCAGGGGTCCCCAACCACCAGGCTGTGGAACAGTACCGGGTCTTGGGCTTCCCCAACCAGGCCATGGGAGTGGGTGGTGCTGGGAGCCCCAATGGCAGTCTTTTGCCATCAGTGTGCTCTGCCAGTTCTGCCTGGCAAATGGAGTGTGAGCATGAGTTTCAAGCACAAAAGATAAGCAAGTGGCTGTCCTTGTTTTTGAGCTACAGTGGGGCTCTACACTGCCCATATTCAAGCTGTGGCTGGCAGACAGAAGAGATTAAAAATCCCACAACTCCCACTTACAGATCCGTAGAAAATTTGTTTAGCTTGAAACCAGTCCGTGGTCCAAAAATGGTTGGGACTTCTGCACTAGAGGACAAGTCTGCACATGTGAACCAGTCTGGCAGCTTTTTTCAGCATGAAGATACACATTGATTACATCATGGGTTCCCAACCTTTTCAAGCCAGGAACCAGGTCATCCTCTCTCAGTCAGCTTCGAGGATCAGATGACCATTTTGCCCTGCCTGCTCGAGGTTTTTTTTTAGCCATTTTGTCCCAACAGCTTCAAATGGGTGGCCATTTTGTTTCTTGAATGCCCTTGGAGGGGCGGCCCCCCACATGAAATGGTGCCATGGGCTGGTCCAGCCTGGGGGCCTTAGGTTGGGAACCCCTGGATTACACATTCAACAAAAACTGCAGCATGCTGCCAGAAAATATTAGGCAGGGATATTGCAAGAGTGCTTCAGAATGTTTTGAATACCTTTTATCCTTAAAATACTTCTGCTGTTTTGAGCTGCAACAGCTCATAGAATTTTAATTTTTCTGTAAGTACAGTTGGGTTCCTCCTTTCATTTCCCCCCAAATTCTCATTCCTGGGTTAAGCATACATTTGCTTGTTTAAAAATAAATTGAATTCAAGATATTCATAAGTACCTTTATGACATTCTTTTTCTTTTCATTATAACTATGGCCATGATGTGATGTGTATTTTGCATTCAGGTCTTAAAAGCATATGCATGGGTCACATGGGGGGGGGGGGAGAAGCAGGCTGTATCAAAGCAACAAACACTTTAACATTGCCTTTGCAATCTATAGGCCAGGGATGCCCACACTTTTTGGGATGCAGGCTAGTCACGTGGTTCCTTCCACCAGAAGTGAAAGTAAAATGCACCCGTGCATACACAAAATGCTGCTGTAAATACAAGTGCATTTACACCAGTGTTGCGTGCATGTGTGAGTGCATTTTACTTCTGCTTCCAGGAGTGGCGTTGGTGGTGCAGGCTGGAAGATTTGGTGCTGTGGACCAGATCCAGCCCACAGGCCATAGTTTGTCACCCCCACCCCACGTGCTCAAGAGCCTGCTGAAGACTGTGTTCCAGACCAAGAGCAGATAGACTTATGAGCATACAACTTTTGTGTATGGTCACTCTACACATGTTGTGGGGGTGAGGACAAAGTGCCATTCCCAAGCTCTCTGTCATCTTCCTGGAGCCCGTATTGTTCTCTCACAACCTTCTCCTTGATCAAAAAAGGAAGTGTCTACTCCTGGAAGAGACAGCAGTGGTGACGTCATTTTAAGACAAAATGCATGGGTCCTTGTGCTTTGTTTTGCCCCCTACTGACCTCCAAACCAAAACCAAAACTGAAGACCAACTTTTTGTTTCATATTTCCAGGTCTAGTACTACCCACAGTGGTTCTTCAAGTAGAAAATATCAACAGGACCAAAGTGGTATAACAGCTTTCATACAATGTTAATCAAAGTATCTTGTTAAGACACTTTCACTGGCTTCTTGTCCATTTCCATGTGCAATTCATTGTGTTAGTTCTGACCTATACCTTCCTATACCTTCGCCACAGTCGTACCAGGACTGGATGCCAGGTATGTTGGGGGGGATGTGTATGGGCAGCGGGACGGTGTTTTGTATTTTTACATTATTGAATCAATTATTGTATGGCTTTTGTATTGGGTATGAACTGTATTGTGAATATATTGTTTACTGTCCATTTGTACTGAATATTGTTACGGACTGTATTTTGATTATATTATGTTCATATTTATTTTATTGCGCTGTATTTTGGGATGCTGTGATTTTGTACTGTTGATCTGTTATATTGTATTGTATTCGATTTTATGTTGTAAGCCGCCCTGAGTTGGTTTTCGCCAAGTAGGGCGGCATATAAATCGAAATAATAAATAAATAAATAAACAACTTAGGGTACAGGCCATCTGAAGGTCCATATCTCCCTTATGAACCTTTTAAGATCTTCTGATAAGCCTTTCTCCAAGTCGTACTACCACACAGGCTTGCCTGGTGAGGATAGGAGAGAGATCCCTTTGGGTAGCTATTTCCAGGCTGACACCTTCACTGGGGAAGCCAAGCTGACCCCTTCATAGGGTTCCTACCAGTAAGCAGGGTTTTTTGGGGGGTTTATGCAGGCTTTTTGCAATTGAGTAATGTGGGGGGTGGCCATGGTGGCTTAATGGTTAAGATGTTGAACTTGATGATCAGAAGGTCAGCCAGTCAGCAATTTGAGACCTAAGTGCTGTGTGACGAACTGAGCGCCTGTCATCTGTCCTAGCTCCTCCCAATCTAGCAGTTTGAAAGCAATAAATTGCAAGTAGATAAATAGGTACCACTTTGGTGGAAAAGGTAACAGCATTCTGTGCCTTCCAGCATCCAGTCATGCCTGTCACATGACCATGGAATTGTCTGCAGACTCAGGTAGAGAAGGCTCTTTGGTTGTAAATGGAGATGAGCAATGCTCCCTAGAGTCAGACATGACTAATTTTTGAGCAAGGGAGATATTTACCTTTACTAATGGGGTGGGGGGTGGGGGTTGATGCACTTTTAAATGTAGACAATATTTTAAATTCACTGGTTTTATACACTGGTTTGTTTTAAGGATAACGTGTTTAATCACTTTTTTATATGGTCATTTATTATATTTTTAAAAACGGCATTTGTGTTCAGCTGTTTTGTGGGCTGCCTTAAAAGAGGTGAAGGAATGGATGAAAATTCATCTCTAGGCCCACAAAAGTTGCTCGCCCTTGTTCCAAGAACTAGCAAGAGGAGCCTTCTGTTGTACATGTTTTTACTGTACCTCTTTTTAAGATCCAATAACTGACTATTGCTCATCAAGAGTCCCTTTCCTTTAACCTATCCAACATATTTTACACAAAGAGGAGAATTTGGCTTCATTCCCTACAAAACTGCCAGTTTTCAGCTGTCCTCTAGTTGTGGAACCATATGATTCATGTCAGATCAATAATCTCATATCCTCAAGGCATCTAATTCCCATGTAATGGATTACACACTGTATATTGCTGGAGTGTGAATTTCATTACTCTTATTAAGATATCATTTCTGGGCTACCTCCAATCAATTTCATTTTTACAGGGGATAGTGTAGAAGTTCCAATGACTTTGCTAGCTGAGTGTCATAATATTTCCTTGTTATCTTACAGCGCTGAAGATGTATATTCAGGGTGTAAAATGTTTTCTTCTGATATGACTTGACAATCTCCAGCAACACTAATGTGTTTGTTAATTTCCAAAAAACTGATAGAGTTTTACTCTGATTAAGCATTTGAACTGGATTAATCTGAAAGAGCCTGCATAGCTCATTACCATGCATGTTGTAATTAAATCAGGTATATTATCAAATGCTAAGAAATTAAAAACCTGACCCATGTCTTATCTGAAAACTTACATTTGATTTGTCACTGTGAATATTAAGTAGGATCATCTTTTCATAGGGTTTCAACATAAGAAGTATTTAGAAATAGATAGCTGCTTTGTACTAACAAAATCTGGCTTGCATGTTATTTCAGTTATTACTGTTGACCAGTAGAACCCCTCTTGGGAATTTCTCCATCATCTATCACTATTGCAACTATCCATTATCTTCTGCTAATGCAGCCTTTAATCTTGTAGAGGCTGAATTCACCTCATTCTGATATGTCAGTTTTGACCCTTCTGCCTTGGAACCTCATTAGGAGTCCAGACTCCAGTTGGCATTGCTTTCAGTTCCCTTGACACATGAAACACTCCTCATCATGTTAAAGTGTGCATTTAAGAAGAGGTGAAGTAATAGAGTAGACAGTTGAGTTGCAGTTCAGCATTAAGAAGACACAAATAATAACTATGGACTATTTAAAAGATTTTTGGTAGCTTGGTTCAATGATCAGTCCAGAGGGACACCATAGCCAAGAGATCAGAGGAAGACTAACATGAAGAAGGGCCAGAATGAAGGAACTAGAAAAGATCATTAAGGGTAAAGAAGTGTCACTAGAAAGCAAGGCTAAGATCTCCAATACTATGGTATTCCCCATTATTACGTGCAGATGTGGAGACTGGACAGTGGAGGAAACTGAAAGGGGAAAAAATGAAATTGCTTTAAATATGCTGTTTGAGGACAGCCTCATGGTTATCACTGGAAGGGGGTCACTAATAAGGGTGTTAGAGCAAATTAAGCCTGAACTCTCTGTAGAATAATAAAAAAGACTCAACTGAGACTATCATACTTCGGATATGTCATGAGAAGACTCACTAGGAAAGATAAGGTTGGTGAAAGATGAAGGCAACAGGGATAGAGGAATTTGAGATGGATTGACCAAATAAAGTAACCCATGGCTTTGAATTTGCAAGGTGTGAATATGAACCAAAAAACTAATAATATATGGGAGATTGGATTTTTCCTGCAGTCTGGCCTGTGTGTGGGGAAAATGGTTTCTGGTCAGAATTTTACCCAGCAATAGAAGCTGTCACACAACAGAATACTGTATTATCTATGGAATGACCTCTGAAGTTTGGAAAGTAAGGAAGAAAAGCAATGTTACATTTTGGACTACAGGTGCAAGAGTAACTTGTCTGGCAGGGCCACTTGCCCTTTGATTTGGAAAAAAGCAAACTTCAAATTCTGAGAAATGGGCTATAAACAATTTGCAATGGGCTAAAAACAATTGTTCCATCCAGTAAAAACCTGTTTGAGGAATGAGTCCATAGCCTACAGCGTTTCAAGTTCTTTCTGCACAGCCCTCCGGCCTGCTTGTTTACTGCTATCAACCTCAAGGCATTTCCCCTCAGACCCACACTGTTCTTCCTGCCTCAAGCAGCACAATCTACTGCTGTTTTCCCTCTCCCTTTATTACAAAAAACACAACAACAACATTATTTCTCCTGGTCTCCGTGGTGCATATGTCCACCATGGCTGGCAGCACATTTTCACTTGGGTAAAAGCCTTTCTAGTGCCTCCCACTATCATTAGTAGGCAATGATAATTTTATGTGGTGACAGAACTCTGAATGCAGTGATGGGATGACCCCGGTTCCATCCAGTTCCCCGGAACCGGTAGGAACAATCTCGGAGGGTTCTCCGAGAGTGTAGCCCATTTTTAACGCGTCCGGTTCCGGATGCCTCACCGAAATATTTTTTTTAAAAAAATTGGAGCCAAAATGGCACAGAATGCATTGCACATGTGTCAGATTGAGTTTCTGAGCATGCGCACTAAATTGGAGCCATTTTGGCTCCAATTTTTTTTAAAAAAATTCTTCTGGAGACAGAGCTGCACCTTTTCAGAGCGGCTCTGGCAGCGGTGGCGGCGGTGGCGCCAGCGCCAGCCCTCAGAGGAGGGCACCTCCCCTGGGGCTGCCGAGTTCCCACGGGCATGTTGAGGCCTGCCCAGGCTGTCTACCACTGCCGAGCCCTCCCAGGGACTTGGGGCCAACAAGCCCCCATGGCCTGGGGACGCCAGGCGGGGTGTGCCACCTCCTCTCCGGCTCCGGCGGCAATGGCAGTGGCAACAGTGGTGGCGGCAGCAGTGACGGGAATGGCAGCAACAGCAACAGCAACGGTGGTGGCAGCAACGATGGCGACGGCTGCAACAGCAGCCGGGGCAGGCGGCACCAGCCCTCAGAGGAGGGCACCTCCCCCAGGGCCACTGCACCCCCACAGGCAAGTTGAGGCCTGCCCTGCCCGGGCCGTCCACCTCCGCCGAGCCCTCCCAGGGGTAAGTGAGGGGTTTGTGTTTGGGGAGGGTGGGTGGGTGTATTTTTATTTTTATTTTATTTTTATTTTATTTCTTTATTTATTTTATTTCTTTAATTTATTTTCGAGTTTGTGTTGTGGGTGGGTGGGTGGGTTGGTTGAGGTGTGTGTGTGTATTTATTTATTTTATTTTATTATGTTTTTATTTTAAGGCCCCGCCCACAACATCATGACGTCATGACGTCAGCTCCGCCCATGACGTCATGACATCATGACATTGGCCATGCCCATGACGTCCGTGACGTCATGGTGTGGTAGTAAAAAAATTGTAATCCCATCACTGTCTGAATGTCTGAGTTGAACTCCTCTTTTAAGCTTTCCACAATGCCTTGAAGTGGTGCTAGTCCAAAGTGAATTGTGGGAAATGTATGTGGTGCATAGAATCAACAAGCCTCTGTTGCATGGTATGTCCTCACTCCAACCGCAAGACAAAAGACAATCACATAGGGCAAATATTAGTGATAGACCATTTTGCGTTCATGGGGCCTTCTTGGGTGCCCATGTATAGTTGATACAGATGCTGTTAGTACAGTGTTTCCAAACCTTTGGTACCTGGATCTCAATTCCACAAAGTACTGATCACCCAAGTATTGACTAGGCTTCTGGGAATTGAAGTCCAAGAACCAAAGGTTGGGAAACACCATGTTAGTATCTCAATTTTTAATTTTGTTGTTGTTGTTCAGTTGCACAGTTGATTCCGAACCTTTGTGACCCCATGAACCACTGTTCGCCAGGCACTTCTGTCCTCCACCATTCTCATCAACTCGCTCAACTTTGTGCCTGTTGTGTCTACAATACCATCTAGCCATCTCATTTTTGGCCGCTCCCTTCTTCTTTTGCCCTCCACCCTTCCCAGCATCAAGGCTTTCTCAAGCGAATCCTCTCTTCTCATTTGATGTCCAAAGTACTTTAGCTTCATCTTTACTATTTGACCTTCTAAGGAGCAGTTAGTGTTGATTTCTTCTAATATTAGCCTATTTGTTCTCCTCGCTGTCCAGGGGACTCTTAAAACTCTCCTCCAACAACACATCTCAAAGGTATCTATTCTTCTGCACTCAGCTTTTCTAATGGTCCAGATCTCACAACCATACATTGCCACCAGGAATACCATTGCTTTGACTATACGAATTTTTGTTTACAATGTGATGTCTCTACTTGTCACTATGTTCCCTAGGTTTCTCATTGCTTGCCTCCCAAGAATCAATTTTAAATGCACACCTACATATTGCACAGAAGAACTGGAGAGCACAGTGATTGTTGTGAGGGCTACAACAATCATAACTTCAAACTCAAAAGTATAGTCTTCAAAACCCAAGAGATACTACACTATTTAGACCACATCTTAAGCATCCCATCCACTTCTGGGGATCACACTTTAAGAAAGATCCAAACAAACTAGAGCATGTATAGAGAAGGACATCAAATAAGATCAGAGGATTGGAAACCAAGCTATATAGAGAAAGACCGAAGGAACTGGGCATGTTTAGCAGTCTTCAAATATTTGAAAGTTAATCATTAAGAGGAAGGATCTGTTCTCCGTGATCCCAGAGTATCTATCATATCTGCTTTGATTAGGATCCCTGCATTTGGCCAGGAGTTGGATTCGATTGCCTAAAAGGCCCCTTCCAACACAGTTATTCTATGATTCTATGATTAAATTACATTTTGGAACAAGATATTTTCTTTAGTAGAAAAATGGAACAGAGATTTAATGTGCACAAATCATGTCTTTTGTATTTCTGTGTTGGAACCCTTCTGCTGAACTTTCAAACAAAAGCTGCCAGAATGAAATATTGCTTGCAATGCTTTCAAAAGATGATCAGCCTTGACCTTTGGCAAGCCTCCAAGAGAAGCAGACTGCTCCAGGCAGCCACCTAGAACGTCTTTCTCTATGCCCTTGCTATCTTGTCTTGGTATAGGGAAAGGATAGTTATGACAGTTTCCTGTTATGTTGAAGGGCTCATAAGTGGACTTTAGGAAGGACAATTAGGTAAATTCATGAACCAGGTATTTAGACCTTTGCTTCAGAAGGGTAAGCAGAATTGGAAAGGGTGTTCTTTCAACTCCCAAAATCTTGAAATCTCCTCTCCCCTAACATTTGGACAGAAAAAACATGGGACAATCTTTTAAGAACGTTACAGAGAAAGCCTGGGATGTGATCAAAATAGTAACGAGCAAATTTCCCTTTTATGTATATATGAACCTTATGTTGCTATTAATTTTGATTGCTGGAGGGTGAATGTGAAATGAACTGCAAAAATATTTGCAGCTGAATGGACACGTGCTTATGTGCCTGCTTTTGCCCCCTTCATGGTTATAAAAAAGATAAACATTTTAAGCTACATTTGTAGCTGTTCTTAGTTTTGGAATGCATTTGGCTTGAATTTATTGCACTTTGTTTTATATTCGTTTATATTCCATCCTTTTCAAACCAGGGGCCGGGTCACACTCTTTCAGTCAGCTTTGAGGGCTGGATGGCCACATCGTCTTGCATGATGGGGATAACCATTTTGTTTCTCAAATGCCCTTGGAGGGGTGGGGGGCCACATGAAATGATGTTGGGGGCCAGATCTGGTCCACTAGCCTTAGGTTGGGAACCTCTGCTCTAGCTAGTAGGCTAGCTCCATAGGATGTAGCACCTGGCTACAGTATTGGGGGTTGGGAATCTGATTTAACACAATGCCTCCTGGAAGGGTGGCTTAGTGCTTAGAAGCCTGAGTGTTGCATGACAGAGTGAGTGCCTAGCAGTTCAAAAGCAAGAAATTGCAAATAGATAAATAGGGACCACTTTGGTGGGAAGGTAAACAGCATTTTGTGTCTAGTCATGACTGCAACATGTCCACAGAAATATCTGCAGATGCAGACAGCGCTGGCTCTTTGGATGTAGACAGAGATGAGCACCAAACCCTATAGCCAGATATGACTGGCTTTTGAGCAAGGGTGACCTCCTGGAAGAAGAGCCAGCCTACAAAGCCCTGGGAAAGCTATACTCTCTCAGAACACCTCAGAAGAAAGGAATGGAAAATCACTTAGGAGTACTCGATATGTAAAAAAATCCTAGAAAAGATCAAAGATCAGCATAGGTCAGACTTGACTTGATACCATATGATTACATATATTACTCTAAAATATTTGGAAATAGGTTCACAAGTTGAGCATATGGCATTCTCAAGATGATTTCTCATTTTTGCCGAAAACTGAAAATTTCATTTTATCATCTAAAGAAAAAGATCTTGATATCCCCACTGAACTTGCATAACCTACCTGGTTTAAAATGGATCTTTTCCTCTACCTCCTCGTTTTGTACATAACTGGGAAAAGAAGCATGACTGGAGAGGAAAAGAGCTTTTACTTTGTCATGCACACGTGTGCGAGATCAAATCCCCCGCCGCAACAAGGACTGCCCTTCTCTCATCTTGTAACATTGGAAAGTCCTGACCATTTTATAGAATTAATAGACTGAAAATACATTCATCTTTCTGTACCACTTTAGGCTGTTGCTTAGCTAATGGATCATATAATGTGATGAAATTGCCACCCAGAGGCTGGGATACAGGAAAGTTCCCAAAGGGGTAATTATATGGCCTGGTTTTTTTATTACTGGAAGTGTATCATTACCTAGACTTTATCTGAAATTAGCTAAAAGCACCACCAGTGTAAATTAGTGCCAATATTATTTGTATTTATACAGAAAATTGCTCAAATTGTTTACAATCCATTTGGAGTGGGGACTGCACTGTATGTTTGAGTATGAAACTCTGACTTCACTGCTAGAAAGTACTCGTACAAGTAAAGAACAAGATGGTTAACTGCTGAGCAGGAGGGTAAAGTAAATGCTACACTGTTAAGTTGGAAAGCCATGTAAGAGTCTCTCAAGGCAAACGTGCAAATGACACGAAGACTGGAACTAAGAGGAATGCTTCCTTTGCCTGTAACATTTGTATCGAGAAGCTCTTCACCAGGTATCACATCTGTATGGTAACCTCTACTTACCTAAATTTCCTATTTCCACACCTATGTAAAGAGCAGGAAGACTATTGCCAACATCCAGAAATAATATTGCACACAAAGGAGAAAAGAATGTAAAGAATAAATGCCTCGTCCTTGTATGCAATAGATCACCATAAACAGGTCCGTAGCCAGGATTCTAGATTTTTTTTGGGGGGGTGGGGGCATTCAGGAGGGACAAAAATTTACAGGAGGGGCAACAATGTCACACTCACATGTATAACATTGGCAACACAGGGTTGGGGGGGTGCTGTTAGCTCAGGAGGGTTTTTGCCCCCCTGGCTACAGCCCTGACCTCAGGGCCATAGGCAGAGGGGCCCCAGGCGAGGGGCGAAAACCCTCCTGAGCTAACAGCCCCCCCCCCAACCCACCCTGGGATGCCAATGTTATATATGTGTTTGTGACATTGCTGTCCTCCTGAATTTTTTTTGCCCCTTCTGAAAATCCCCCATCCATCTAGAATCCTGGCTATGGCCCTGCCTGACCTTAAACTTGGGGTAAATCCAATAGGTGAATTAATGGGATCTACTGTATATGAATGTTGACATAATGGCTGCAATCTTGTTGCTTAAGTATGGGAAAAGGAAAGCTTTTAGCAGCAAACTATTGTAAGATGATACATTGTTATAGGCATTACCCATTGCACTCAGAGTTGTTTGACTCATTGTGCAAGAGACAATACCTATATGCAGAGAATTCACAATTTGCTCTAAAGAAATGCTTTTGTGCAACTGAGCAACAAGATTTTAGCCAACAAGCCCTATTCATTCATTCAGTGGGACAAAGCTTGTTGAAAATAATCATTTGACTTAGGCGCTTGACTTTCAAAGCAATGGTAAATCTAAATAAACTAAAATTGATGCATTTGCACCATTTTTATAAAATAAACTGTTCCTCCCTAGGCTGGTCAACTGAACCTGGCATATCACACCAAGAAGCATAATGGCAAATTATATTCCCCAATCATTCCTGCCACTTGTTATTTGTGTGATGCTTTCTTTAATTAATTAACAATCCAATTACATATAAAGATTTCAAAGTGATCAAAAGTAAACAACCTAAAAAAGCACATAAAATTAATATACAGTACTGTATCTTGCATATACAGGTAAAATACAACATAGACTGAGCTACACCAAGTCTTCCAAAATTAGTAAAGTCCTCAACATTGGCCTAAAGATAAGAATAGTCATGGGCAAGGGTGTTTCATAACTGTAGGTGCACCTGTGCTAAATATCCTTGTGCAGACAGCTGTAGAGTGGAGCTCAGAATTCTACATTTCCAGATCTTTCTTTATATGTGTCAGAAGCACCACAAGCATACAATAGCATACAAAGCTAAAATTAACATATGTAAAACAAACAGGAATTAGATGACATCCACCCAATATCTGGCCACATCAACAGTATTTCCTCTTGCCAACGTAAGGTCCTCCTCAGTGCACGCTGAGGAGTATCTCCAGATGACCTGAATTGGCCTATAAGTGAAAAGGCAGTCTTTCAGGTTAACAGGTCTCCAGTTGACTAAGATTTTATATGCTAACAACAAAACCTTGAATGTGGCCCAAAGAGTTTCCTATCTGTTTAGGGAAGTAGCACAATGATCTCTTTCTCTGTATCCCTTACCTTCCTGTTGGATTTCTATTTATGTGTGCCCTACAAGCCCTGCCTGAAGAACCCTGGTGGTGCAGTGGTTAAACTGCTGTATTGCAGCCAGAACGTTGTGAGTTAAATCCTGACCAGAGATCAAGGTTGACTCAGCCTTCCAGCCTTCTGAAGTCAGTAAAAGGAGTACCCAGTATGTTGGGGACAGAAGGCTAATTAACTTGTGAACTACCCAGAGAGTGCACTAATTGCTATGGGGTGGTATAAAAGTGTATTTGCTATTGCTAACTGCTGCCTCCCAGGGTGCTGTGGGTGTTAAAATCCCCCAAGAAAAATCCATGGGCTCTGAATCACCTTCTTTGTTGAAACATTCCTTCCCCACCACAGCCCTTTCCCCACACAATGTCAGAAGGCTGAATTATAGTCACTAGATGCTTGGGTGCCTTCATCCAGTTTGGAGTCCCAGTTAACCTAAATAGAATTCCCCCAAGGTCAAGTTCTAGGACAGGGGTGTCCAAACTACAGCCCATGGGCTGGATCCAGCCCCCAACACCAATTCATCTGGCCCACAAAGCCCTCATCACTCCCAAAAGCTGAAGTAAAATGTTCAGCTGTTCTAGGAAGTAGTTGGGGATCAAGCTTCACACTGGGGTGAATGCCTTGGACAGATGGGTAGAAGAAGTCAGGCTTATTTGCTTCTCTCTTCCCTGTCTCTCCCCAGCTACCTCTGTTGTCATTTGCTTTTCCAGTGCCATGATGGTGGAGAGCGGGTGCGGGTATCAGCATAAGTGAGGCTGGAATTCTCACCCTTGGCCAGGTGCCATAGGAGGGTGGCTGGATGAGAAGAGGAATGCCAACATTTCTTCTTCCTTGGCCTCTGCCATCACACAGAAGACAGGGTCCAAGCCTTCTCTTGTGTCATCCCACATGTCCCTTTCTTCTGCAGCAAGTGACAATGATAAACACCTTGGACCTTTCATTTCTTTCCCTCTTATCCCGGTGAGTCAGTCCTCCTGGTGCTGCTCTCCATCAGGCAGCTTCATCCTGTTCATTGTGTCAGCTCACTAGAGCTGGCTTGGGCTCCCCTCCGCCTCCCCCAGCTTGTGGGCTGGACCTAGATGGCCCATCAGATGCATACATGGATGCTCATCCACATGCTCACATTTCATTCAATTTTTAAAAAGTTGTTAGGGAATGGACTTATTTTTCTATCTAATCTATCATATACAGCGAAACCTCAAATTATGAACACCTCTACTTATGAAAAACTCAAGATACAAAAGGAAATCCCGGGAAAATAATGCTTTGAAATACAATTTTTTTCAAGATATGAATTTTATTTGGTCTTCCGATGCATCCTGTGGTGGTGGGAAGGTGTTTGGAGCATTTTTGCTCTATTTTTGGAATTTTTCATTGTGTTTTGGCACCTGCAGAAGCTCTCAATGAAACCAGGAAGTGCCAAAATTCTCCCCAAACATCTGATAGCCAGGAAGTAGACTTGCAATTACCAGAGCTGGCCACTAGATATGCCGAATATGCATTGAAATGCATTGAAAACCATCTGAAGCTCAAAAATAGTGAAGGGCATCTTTTGTTTATTCAGAACGCTTTCTAAAGTGCACTTTGGAATTTTTCACCATGTTTTTGCCACTTTGGAAGGAGTTTTTTTTGCCTTTTTTTGAGCTCTGGAAGTCATTATTTGATTTCAAAGCATTCCTATGGGAAATCGCATTTCAAGATACAAATTTTTCAAGATATGAAAAATCTTGAGGAACGAATTAATTTTATATCTTGAGGTTCTACTATACAGCGAAAGTGAGATGCAAATGTTATTCTTTCAAAGAAAGAAAGAAAGAAAGAAAGAAAGACTGGCTCATGCATAATGCCACAATGTTTGTCTTGCATCCATCTACTAATCATTTGCAATTCAAAAGGGTGAAACTTCACAACTAATCTGAAGAACAGGTATTGCCAGTTTGTAAAAAAACACATTGACTTCTATACTTATCTGTTATGCTAACCATTCTGCACCTCTGTACTTGATGTGTATAAATTGATGCCATGGATTCTCATTCATATGACTGACCAAGTAGACTTGATCCATGAAAGCTAACATTAAAATACTGTACAGCACTTAGTCTTTAAAATGCCATAACTTTTTGTCTTTTTGTTTTACTTACTCTCTGATATGCTTGAAACACAGACTAACAGAACTACTATTTCAAAAATTGGCCCATATTTTAATGTTCTCTATATGGAGCTGCCCTTGTCCCTGATAAGGAGGGACAAGATGTCCAGAATGCAGCAAGGTTGATTTCAGAAATGAAAAAAAAAATACAATCATATCACTACAACCTTGGCTTGGTTACACTAGCTCCCAGTTGTACACTGTGTTGGCACAAGGTATTAACATTAATGTACAGAGCTCTCAAATGTCTGGGACCTTGCTACCTGATGGAGTGTCTCTTCCAGAAAGCCTATCATCAGGTCCACTCAAAACATGCAGCTCCAGATACCAACATCGAGCTAGGAAGACCACAACTAGGAAAAAAGCCTTCTTGGTGGTGGCACACATCCTATGGAAGAGCTTGTCAGAGGAGCTGCAACAAGCTCCCTTCTTGAATTGAAAATGAACCTATTTAGGAGACATTTAACTGGGTAATCAATCTTAGTTGGACCCAACATTTTCATTTATTTTTATAGTCATAATCGCAGGATATGTTATTATTGCTGTGTTTTTTTCTTGTTTCCCCCCATTCTTAATTGGTTAATTGTTGTGGATTGTTTTAATGTTATACACTACCTAGGTGTGGAGCCTGGGTTTTCCAGAAGGCAGTATAAACATGTATTGAATACAAATAGACAAACAAAAAACTATATCAAGCAAACAAACATACTTTAGCCAATCTAGCTTTGGTTTAATAATGTTATTAAAATGCATTGCCATTAGCAAAGGGGATTTATGATTGATTGATTGATATCCCACCTTTTCACTGAAAGATAAAGTTCATGGCAGCTTACAAACGTTTTAAAAGAATAAAAACAGATGAAACCACTTTTAGCTAAACTTTAATAAAATCATATAAATTTGTCTAGCAGAATGTGATGGAAATTGAGCAAAGTATATTCAAATCTATTACAACTGTAAAGAATAAAGGCCGAGAACAGTACAGTAAGGCAGATTTCTGTGGCAGGAAGTTTATAACAGCATAATTCTATTATCCCCTAGAAGCCCTCCCTTCCTTTGCCTTGAATGTCATGTCATCTTTCAGGATAAGAAAACACAAACATAGAAGGCTGTGATGCCATATTTGACTGTTTTTTCATGACAGGATTTTGTTAGAAGAGTCAAGATGGATTATAGTGAGTCCCTTATTATAGTAAATAGTCCTATTATAGAGAATCCAGGCCAGGCCAGAGAGTGGGAGCAGGCACATTTTATCAGTCTCACAGGACAAATCCTTTTGTTTCAGTCAGACTAATAATGTCCAAATCTGCATCTTCCCATGTGTATGAAAAAAATTGTCCTTTTTTTTGACATTTTTGGAGGTGTGGGGGTGTTGAGGTTGATTCATTCTATCTTTTCTAGTCACAAGTAATAAACTGCCGTTCTGATGATGTCTTCTTGGTCATTTGGAAGCAGCTGACATAGGCGTTACCTAGATAAGCTTAATGAGGGTCCTGGCTTTTGCATCTAATTCCCTCTAAAATGTAAACCCCTCAGCCCTGTGTGTCTTGTCCATCAGCATGCTGATTTAAACGTTGCTTTCCTCTGCTAGCTTTCTCCAGTCAGTTCTTGTCAGGGAATATGAACGGTTGAACGTGAGAGAGCTGCTGGTTAACATGCTATGGAGATCGACAAATCAATCAGCCCCCCACTCAGGCATCTTAATCAACAGCATGTGGCTCGCTGCTGCTAAGAGCTTGCAGGCTGCTGATGGCATCTTCTTTGGAGACACTATTGATTGCTCTTCACCGTCTTCTGAGGAGAGCTTCCAGCTGTGCAGACAGCAGCAGTGACAGGGCCGGGACAAAGGTGGCCTTTCGAAGCTCTCTGGGATTTGAATTGACAGTTTAATTTCCCTGAGGGTGGGCAAGCTGTCAGTCTGCTACATGCAGGCTTGTAGTTGGGAAGGAATGGAGATGGTTCTTTGAAAGCTTTATCGATTATCCTCGTAAGGTTTGCATGTAGCCATAAAGAGGGTTGGTTGGGTGTCAGTACCACTAAAGGAGAAGACAGAGGCATACCCAAAGTCTGGTAACAGTGAAGGAGGCAAAGTTCCAGAATGCCTGTATTGCAGGCGAGAGTGGGTCTGAGGCAAGTCCTCACTTGTCCCATTCCTCACACATGCGGAGGCAGAATCATAAAATTACAGTACTCTTTTTGCCATGTGTGAGGAGGAAGACATCAGCACTGTCACTTTGGTGGGGTGGGCCATCTCACCTGCCCTCTGAGCTTGGGACATTTGACTGCGGCAATGCACTCTGGGTTGCAGGAATCTGGGAATAGAGAATTCAAGGCTTGGGAGCCTGGGACTCAAACAGAGATCCCTGGGGAGGGTGGGAAAAACAGATCAAGGGGAATGCCCCTGGAGGAACAGGGAGCTAAGGGATATAAAAGAGGTTTTGGTGGTGGGAAAGGGAGACCTGATAGAGAAGGAGAAGAAAAAGATGGAGAAGCAAGGTAGACAGGGGACCTCCTGCCTGACATCGTACAGGAAAAGCTTGAGTGAGAGTGGGGAGATATTCTTAAAGAGGTGCCATACAGAGGTACCCTCCCAGAAGAACCACAACCTCAAGGTTCCACTTTTATAATAACAAACAAACAAACAAGCAAACACACACACACGTACATACACACACACAGTGCAGGGACATCATACATGCAACAAATAACTTCAATATACTGTAGGAGTGCCCTATGGGTTGCTCAGACATTTCGAACAGTCTTGACAATGCCTTGTGTGTCATTGCTGATATGATGCCAATCCATCTGATGGGAGAGGAATGGGCGGAGATTTACTGGTGGAGACAAGAAAATCAGGTGATGGAACGACGCACAATTGCTACAGAAGTCAGGATACAGAGGATAGCACGATGGCAACAGATCTGGGAACTACACAAACCAAAGGACGTTGGACTCATCGCCTTATCCTGGACATCAGTGCATGGTCAACAAGACAGCATGGAGAGGTGGATTATTACCTCACACAGATGTTGACAGGGCATGGCATCAGAGTTTACCAACACCGCTTTAGTCTGGATGATGATGATCCGTACCCCATCTGCCAGCCTGTGCAGCAAGATGTGGAGAATGTGTTTTTTCACTGGCCACGCTTTGATGCAGAATGGGAAATTTTACAGAGGCATCTTTGACGACAGCTGTCTCCAGAAGACATCATCGGCAAGATGTTGAGCAGGGAGACTACCTGGGTCGCAATGTCCAATTATGCGGTCGGGGTTATCTTGGAACTTAGATATGTGGAGAGACTGCGAAGAGGGGAGCCAGAGGCATAGAGGAGGAGGGCAAGTAGCCAAATTGGAGGAGGGTTTGTACCCCATCTGCCAGCCTGTGCAGCAAGATGTGGAGAATGTGTTTTTTCACTGGCCACGCTTTGATGCAGAATGGGAAATTTTACAGAGGCATCTTTGACGACAGCTGTCTCCAGAAGACATCATCGGCAAGATGTTGAGCAGGGAGACTACCTGGGTCGCAATGTCCAATTATGCGGTCGGGGTTATCTTGGAACTTAGATATGTGGAGAGACTGCGAAGAGGGGAGCCAGAGGCATAGAGGAGGAGGGCAAGTAGCCAAATTGGAGGAGGGTTTTTAACAGCCAGTTGCCCCCACGAAATAATGCCTTACGGAGGTTCTGTGGGATGGCGGGGCGTAATTGGAGGTGGTTTTAGTGGGTAAAAATCTAACAAATCTGAACAGGAAAAGGCCAGCAAATATATATATTTAAATAAATTATATATATATATATATGTTTAAAAATTTTTTTCTTTTAAAAAGTTATTTGGGATATCTAAGCCTTCTTTTTAGCTTTGAAGAGCTTTCTAGCCTTAGTACCTCCATGTGGCCACTTCAACATTTAATTTAATTTTAATTTCAAACTTTTACGCTGCCCTCCTCAAAAAGACCCAGGACGGCTAACACAACTCTCAACACCTAAAACACAATAAAAACATAATATAAAATCAAGATTAAAAGGTTAATTTTTAAAAAAAAGCTAAAACAAGACAAACAGAGAGAGGGGGATCAAATGAGCCAACAGACTAGGGCAACTGTCTGGCCCATACACCACACATGCTCTGCCAGCCAGGTCTTGACCCCCTTCCTAAAGAGCAGCAGTTCCATCTGGAAATGCAGCTCACTTGACAAGAGATTCCATAGGGCCAGAGCAGACATCCTTCCATTAGTCATTAGATGTTGTTTAAATACTATTTTTTTTAGCAATTTGTTGTTCAGTCGCACAGTTGAGTGCACAGTTTTCTGAGGCCTAATTAGGAGTAGTTGTTCTGGCTGCAGGTGATGGATGTTTTGCTCAACAAATTTGCAAGGTACCTGAGTCAGAGAAGACTGACAAGAGGGAGTTGTGGTGGCAGGACAAACAATTCTTGAGAAAATCCAGAAACCTCTTTCTACTTACTTACCCGACAAGAAGACCTACCACATCATTCTGCACGTGTCAATTTAATAAGACCTATTTGCTGCTAATTATGGTTTAAATGATTGTGACCCAATTGCAATATCATGGTTTCCCCACCTTCTTAAAAAGATGGTTTTTTTTTAAATGTGCAAAAGCTTACAAATATGAAGTAATGAAAGGAAAGTGAAAAGGAAAAGAGAGAGTCTTATAAACAAACAGTATACAGTCAGCTTCTGGTCTGCAAGTCCACATGGATCAAATAATTAGAGGGTTCAAAGACATATCCTATGCCACAGAAATAGCAGTAATTATCTAACATTAGCTTCATGCACAGGCCCAAGATTGCTCCCAATTACAGTGCAATCACCACACAATCTTTAATTTAAAGTGATATTTTAAGTGAGAAAAATAAAGTGTTTCATTTAATCAATGTATTCTGAACTGGGACAGAGCAATATTTGCTTCACAAAACAATTGTACACCTAGTTGTTCTGAATGTGCAAATGGTTCTCTTTCCAGTTTCTAATTAAGCATCCCGAATAATTCCTGGGTAAGGTTATACAAATGATGGCATTTTGGTGGCTGCTCCCAGGTTTTGGAACTTCATAACAAGGGAAGATGAGCTTGCTTGCCTTTGTTGCCCTTTGATCCACAGGTAAAGCCATTTTTATGCAAAGAGACTTTGGACCTCAAATCTGATGTGCTGTAGAATTATTAATTTTTAATCTGACAGGTGCTGGTATTTCATTTTGTTGATCTATTTTAAGTTTTTTAACACCTAAACAAAATGTAATGCTAAGGGACTGAAAATCTATAGAGCAATTCAGCTGGAATGTATTGTTACACAAGAAACTACACAAATCGTTGTGTAAGTCAGTTGTGCACTAGTTTTTTTTTTGCTAGCAGTGTCATTGTTAGACATAGCCTTATTCTTCTTGTTGTGCCATATCCAATTCTGAATACTGGCAATCAACATGGTGTTCAGCCATGAAGACTGTCCTGTGAATATAATGCAGTGGCCTTTCATCTGCCTTCTGCATCGCAGCATGGCATCTGTACCAGTGATCCAGTTCTGTGAGTCACATTTTGGTCCTGAGCCCTTTTACCACTCAAAGTCCTCCTCAGCCCCAGGCCAGTATTGATGAAGCCACTGCCCTCCATCAAGATGGATTCAAGTGGGATTTAATCCACTTGGGGACCATCACCCTTCACTGTGGACTTTGCCAAGGCCGCTAGTCCTCAGGGTTGTCAGGTTAGTTAACTGCCACCTGATGCTTGGTGTTGAGTTGCTGGCAGTTTTCTATTACCATAGCAGGATAACCTGGCCAGACTTGCTTTGTCTTAGAATAGGCCTTCATTTAGGGTTGCATGCACACCTGCAGTGCTTGGCACGTATGCATGACCTCCTTGCTGTCCTCCCAAGCGGGGAGGAGGAAGAGGAGCTGCTAGCCTGAAGCTCCCTATAGCCTGCTCTCCAGGGTAAGTGACTCACCTTTGGATGTGGTGGGTCTGTGTGCAGTGGTTAAACTGCTGTCCTGCAACCAAAAGGGGAGGATTCTAGACCTCTGCTTTTTGGGAGATGTGTAGTTGAGTGACACAGTATTTGGTGATGCTGATTTAAGGAACCTAAATGTAAATTAGGACTCCTTCAAATGACAAACAGTACCTGCTAAACAGAAATCTGTATTTCTGTATATCTGGTTATCTTATGCTAATTTCATCAGCGGTTACGAGCACCTTTGCAAATCAAGATTTAATTTGAATTTGTAAAATTAGTAGTGATTGGCCTAAATCTTATCTGAAGCCCTTAACCCTAGTCCTAGTATCATGGCATCTAGGTTGAAGTTATAATCTAACAATATTTTTTTTCTTGAGACTATTCCACTCCGTATTGGGAGAGTAATGATGGAGGAGACAGGAATAACAAATGCCCTAACTTTTGTGTTGGGGTTAGCCCTTTTTATTGATGCCTGAACTGACTTTAGCTATAGCTATACAACAGGAAAAGCATGCTATCTGCAAGCCTTTTTTATTTCAGTTCCCACATAATTATGCCAAAAGTAGTTGATGATATATCAACTGACAGCAATTCCAAAACAATGGAGGCAATTACAGATTACTGGTGCATAAAGATAAATGTATAAAAGTCTCAAATGACACAATACAGAATGAAGTGAGAAAAACAAATCTAGTCCAGCATCTTGAAGTTAAGCACAAAACAGAACAAAGCCTAAAACAAAAATAGGAATATAAGTGGAGTTTACTAATATCTGCATCCATAAAGTGTGTATTAACTGAAGTCTCCCAGTGATAAATTATGCGGTTCTTGAACTTAGGTAGGCAGGCAATGAAAAAATGTGAGAGAGGGACATCATATTTGAACACAGCACCATTGTTTTGCAGTTCACATAGCCAATCCAAGTTCCACATTAGACAGGCAAAAAAAAAAAAAACCCAACAGAAGAAAATGAAATTTATTTATTATTTGTTTATTTGTTTCATTTGTATGCTACTCTTCTCCCAGTGAAGGAGGGTGTACGTAGAAAGCACCTCCTTGAAGATTGTGGATACTTTTTACATTTTCAAACCACAATTGGATGTACCCTGGACAATGGCAGCCCTATTTTGCTGGCTAATCTTTCTCACACCAGATCCTGGACATGAAAGAAAAAGAAGTAAAAGGAGAATAAAATGTATATAAATTAATTAATTAATACATTCTAAATGGATTCTGAGCTCAGAAGCAAAAGTGAAGAGATCCAAAGCGCTACATTCTGCTCCTGGAATGATCTGGTAAAATAATTAAACTCACCTTGCAGGAAGGACATTTTACCATGGTTCCTGTCACAATTTATCACTGGTTGTACTGGGTCAAGCTTTCCACTCTGCAGAGGAGAAGGGAGAAGAATGTCAGGGATCCTGATGTATAGGAAGTTCCTGATCTGGAAAAACCCTTAGTCCAGTGATGGGATGCAACAGGTTCGCACCAGTTCAACAGAACCAGTAGTAACTTTTCTCAGTGTCCCGGAGAACCGGTAGCAGCTTTTGGGGGAAACCACCTTCGGGGCTTACCTTTTCACTGGTTCCCCCACTGCACATGCACGCCAAGCATTTGGTGTGCATGCACACCTGCAGTGCTTGGCACGTATGCACAACCTCCTTGCTGCCCTCCCAAGCGGGGAGGAGGAAGAGAAGCTGCTAGTCTGAAGCTCCCTATAGCCTGCTCCCCAGGGTAAGTGACTCACCTTTGGATGTGGTGTATCTGTGTGCATTTTAATGTGTATTTAATACCTTTACCTATATTGACGTACTACCACAGGTCCTAAAAAGGCCTGGTGGCCGGCAGGCCTGGCAGCCTGGCTTGGGGTTTTTAAGCAAAGTCTTGGAGTTACCTCATCAATAAGCTACACCTGTGCTGTTCCAATTGTAGAACCCTTAAGGAGGTACAGCTGTTTTACATTTACATTAAGGCATATTATCCTAGAGAACTGGTACAATGACCATATCCATCTTGCAACATGGTGCTGCCCAGGTACTTATACTAACAGGTAAGTGACGGGTTTGTGTTTGGGGTGGGTGGGTTGATTTGTGTTTGGGGTGGGTGGTTGTTTGGGTGGGTGGGTGTATTTTAATGTAATATTTATTTATTTAATTTATTTACGGGTTTGTGTTGTGGGTGGGTGGGTGGGTGAAGGGATGTGCTTATTTTTATTTTATTTTTATATTTTTTCCTTGGCCCCACCTATGACATCATGATGTCATGACATTAGCTCCTCCCACACTGTGATGACATCGTGGTGGAGTAGTAAAATTTTTGACAACCCACCACTGCCTTAATCCCTTTTCTAACTCAGTTGGCGAGGTAATGTTGCTAGTTCTCCTGAGAACCTCATATGTAGCTGCAACTGGTATTACTTGGTCTCTCTCTCTCTTTTACTCTCTGTCATTCACCATCACCATCAATTAACCTCCTCCTTCTTCAGATGCCATATCCATCATGGATATTGGCTATCTTCATGGCGAAATTCTTCCTGTTCTTAACTCCTTGGAACACTTCTTCCAAGGACATGCCACACCAGTCTCTCAGGTTCTTCATCCATGAGGTCCATCTATGTTAAGAACTTCTCTTCCCAAGTATCTTCCCTTGCATAGCAAGTTGGAGTATTCTACATTTCATGTCATTCCTCGTGATATGCCCAAGGTATTGGAGCTTTCTTTGCTTAATGGTCTTAAACAGTTCTTGTACTTTACCCAATCAATTAAACTAGTGTGGGGAAAAAAACCTCAGTTTCAGTGCTCAGAGGAACTGTTTTCTTACATATTACTTTATATCAGTAGTGTTAAACCTATGGCCTTCAAATATTCTACTGCTGTTCCCTTAATCATTGCTGTCTGAGATTGATGGGAAGTGGAGTCTAGCAATACCTGGAGGATCATGTCTTCCCTAATCTTGTTGTTTATATGCCAGAGCTATAAAACTATTTCTAGGGTGACAAGAGCCATGGCATCGATTAAGCTCAATGTTACCGTTAAAGCATGCAAGAAAATAGTCAGCTGTGCAGGACAGATTGCTTCAAAGAGACTGTAAGAATTAAATTCTTGTCTGTTGGTCCTGTAGAGCAAGCAATGCCCTTCTGAAACAAGGTGTTCATTTTGCTTCAATGTGACCTTGCATTTCCTCTCATTATCTCCCACTTATTAACCCTGATCTAATTGTTATTGATAGCTCCATTACTCTACCTGGGGACAGCAAGGATGCTCTTTCTGACCTTGCCCCAGGTGATCAAAAGCTCATTTCATGTTTTTGATACTTCTGTGAAGGGAGGGAAAAAAGGAAAAGGGGATCTATTGAGTATGGAGGAGAAAATGGCAGTGATGTAATACTTTCAAGTCCAGATTTTTAAAAGAAAGTTCTCCCTACATTTTGAACTGCACTTGCAAAAATAAAATAAAAATCACTAGCTACATGTTCACTCTTGCAATTTCTGTTAGTAACATTTTCCTGAACAAAACCAAAGTGCTTTTGCAAGAAAATATGTCCCCTCTTCCTGAGATCCTTGCCCTTCTTGGTTATTGAAATCAAACAAAGATGTAGTGGTAGAATGGTCTGTACAGGTCATTAATTCCTCACTGAAAGAGGGTAATGTACAGTCATGGCTAAAATAGAAACTTATATGGGCCATTCCACCCAAATTAAATGTAGCGACTGAGGATTTAAACTTCAGACCGGTCACAAACATAATCTTTATGGGCAAGTTGATTGAAAGGATGCTGGATGAAACCAATTGCCTAGATCCATTCTAGTCAGGGTTCAGGCCACTTCATGACATGAAGACTCCACTGGTCATGCTGCATGATGACTTTATATAGGAAGTGGACTGGGGGAGCGCGACCTCCTGGTGCTCCTGGAGCTCTTGGTGGTTTTTGAATTGTTGGCCATGGTCTTCTTTTTGGATAGGCTGTCAGGGTTAAGAATTGGAGGCCTAGCATTGCAGAGGTTCCAGTCCAGTTAATTCTCTTCTATTAGAACCTCTATCCTAATTTGAGCCATTCAGTTATCATAATCACATGCTGTCAAGTCAATTTCAACTTGCATCAACTTTTCCAATGTTTTCTAAGTATAAAGTACTCAGAAATAGTTCACTGCACTCTCCTTCTAGTGGTGTTCTAAAATCATGCAGCTTGCCAAAAGCTACACAGGAGACAGGAGGCAGTGCTCTGTCAGCCACACATGTTCTGGGTGATCTTCACTAGACTCTTTCAATGGAGGTATGGTGGAGTTTTGAATTCCCGGTCTTTAGTCCTAGGACCAGCCACTCTAACCCACTGTTCTAAGCTTTTATGTAACATCTAGATCAGGGGTGCCCATACTATGGCCCATGGGATGTCATCATCTGGCCTGTGGGCCAGATTGCTGCCACTACTGGAAGTGCCCTGTCACCACCAGAAGTGCCAAAATTGTGCTAAAATCACACCAAAATGCAGTGAAAACACACCAAAAGTTTAAAAAAAATGGCATAAAAATGTTCCGACCTCTCTCCCTCCTCCATCGGAAGTGGTAGGGGTGCCAAAAAGCCCAAAAACACACACTGAATTCATGTGCCAGAGTCGGCACGTGGAACCACATAACTGAGCCACTCAGCTGTTTGAAGGGGCGTGGTCAAGTCACTGGCAGGAAAAGTTTGGGCACCCCTGATCTAGATAGAATTATTCTTCACCTTTTCTGCTTCTCTTTCCATTCCAAGCTTTGCATTTTTTTCTGAAATTGTTTCCTCCCACAATTAAGAAACCATAGAAAGCAATAGTAAAGGTAAACGTTTCCCTTGCTCGAAAGCCAGTCGTATCCGACTCTAGGGGTCAGTGCTCATCTCTGTTTCTAAGCCGAAGAGCCAGCGCTGTCTGCTTCTGCAGACGTTTCCATGGTCATGTGGCAGGCATGACTAGACACCGGAGCTCACGGAACGCTGTTACCTTCCCACCGAAGTGGTCCCTATTTATCTACTTGCAATTTCTTGCTTTTTAACTGTTAGGCTGGCAGGAAATTTATAAACCATATTTGGAAAATTTGCACCTTCTAATCCTTTAAATGACCTCTTCTTCCTGGCATTAATGCCACCACACAAAATAAAACCGACCTATGACCTCCTTTGGTGGACATGGAATCGAACAACGCTATGCATCGAACAACGCTAAAAAAAAAAAAACCTGATTTCAGGGACAAACCGCTTCAAAGGCAGGCAGGGAAAGAACCCCACTCACAGCGGTTAAATTTAAACTATAGGAAGAGAGAGGCTTGTGTTTTTTTCTTCCCCTTCCTGTATTTAAAACACAACCCTCTCTCTTCCTGTAGTTTAAATACAGGGAGGAAAAAAGAACTGCTTCCGTCTTTCTCTCCCTCCCTTTCCCTCCCTGTATTTAAACTACAGGGAGGGGGGAAAGAGAGAGATGTGATTGGTTCTCTAGAGAACCAATCACGTCTCTCTCTTTCCCCCTTCCCTGTAGTTTGAATACAGGGAGGGAAAGAGACAAGGAAGCTTTGCGACTGCAGTAGGGTCGGGGAAAGGCGAGTGCTTTTCCCCGACCCTACTGCAGTGGCAGAGACCGTTGCGGGTGGGGGGTGGATTGGGTAGTTCTACCCAAACCATCCCACACCCGCAAACCATTGTATCGGACAACGCTAAAAGGATCGTTATCCGATACAAGTTTTTTCCAAAAAACTTGCATCGTTATCCAATTCTAGCGTTATCTGATGCAATTGTTATCTGGGGTATTACTGTATACTGCAATTCCTTAAGATTTCATCTGGTGTATTGAAACTTGGCAACCTTAATAATAACAGCACAGAAAGTAACAACAACATGTTTCAGCTCACTTGGGTGCCATTGAATGGAAACAACATGTAACAATCAAAGCCAGTTTTGTGATATACAGTGGAACCTCACTTAACAAATGGCTCGGTTAACACAAAAATTGCATAACCAAAGGAAATCCATAGAAAATAATGGCTCAGTTACCCCCCCCCCCCGAATGGATTAATTGATTTTCAATGCATTCCTATGGGAAATTGCATTCAAAACATTCCTATGGGAAACTCACTTTACAAATTTTTCGTAGTACAAAAGGTCCCAGAGAATGTATTAATTTTGTTAAGTGAGGTTCCACTGTATGGTGAAATACATTTTAAAAAGATTTGGGTATTTGGGGGGGGGGGAATCTATGCTATTATCTGACATTAAGCAACCTAATTTAGCATGAATCAAATCCTAGGGTAAGCAAGAAAAGCCTGAATTGATAAATCAATCTGTGTTAGTTTCTGCCCCATACAATGTCTAATTTCTTATATTTGTTCTAAATTTGAAAAAAATTGGAGAACATTGGTGACGTCTTGTTAAAATATATTTTTATAATTTTGCATGGTTCACTGCAGACCAGAACCTAGAGTTTGCAAGACCCATCCAACAGTTTGACTCAAACTACAATTCTGAAACAGTATGAGCAACAATTCCTAACTTTTATGACCATGTTTTAATTTGCATCCTAGCATTCAAATCAATGTTCTAAAGTTGAGACCCATGTAGGCTGGGGTGGCCTTTGGTCCATACAGTGTGGGAGGCCACCACAAAGTTTTGAAGGAAGTTGTTCTTCTCTGCTTTGGTCATGGGCCAATTATACAGCTAGAAGTAGCTAAATGGGCACCCATTTAGATCTGTAGATGTTGAAGATACATAAAGTGGGTGGGACAGGGAGAAGAAGCTTCTTAGAAGCGTTAAGGTTTCCTTTGCTTGAAAGCCAATAGTATCTAACTCTAGGATTCAGTGCTCATTTCTGTTTCAAAGCCAAAGAGCCAGCGCTGTCTGCTTCTGCAGATGTTTCTGTGGTCATGTGGCAGGCATGACTAGACATTGGAGAGCATGGGATGCTGTTACCTTCCCACCGAAGTGATCTCTATTTATCTCTACCAGTACTTGCAATTTCTTGCTTTCAAACTGCTAGGTTGGCAGGAGAGGTGGCAAACTATCGAGAAGGATTTCTGAGCTTTCTTAGATAAGCTGTTATGGACACACAAAACATCATCTTGCCTGTTCTCTAGCTAGGTCCCTCTTTTCTCTTGAGTTCCAAAGAACATTCAGTTACTACTTTAACATAAACTTCCCTGGCCTAGTTGCTCTGATATTTTCCCTGACAATGGAAGGAAATCCATCTGTACCACTGTGCCACTGTAAGATAGAGTAAAATTCATAGTGATCTCTTAAGCTTAGTGCCTATGTATAAAAATGTATGAAACTGGGATGAGAATCATTTACATAAGACACTGCAAGTGGTTGTCCCTTTAGTTAGCAGTTGCCTCTCTGATTATTTCCTTGGGGGAGGAGGAGGAAGTTATGAACTTTGAAGTGGAGTATTAATTATTCATCTTGCCATTGCGAGGGATACGGCAACCTTATTCCCTGGGGCCATTCCCGAATTCATTATCTTCCTGCTCAGGTTTGTAATGAAAATAATGCTGCATTTTAATCCTGTCGCCTTCTCAGTTCTTCCTCCAACCCTTCATCCTTCTCAGTAATCTCTGGAGGTCATGGCAAGTGCTTAATTCTTCACTTTCCTTGCCCCTCACAGAATGAAAAATGTGCATTCAATTGTGTCGCTTGCCCATTAGAAATACTGTAAGTGCATCTCGGCACTCTGGGATGCTTTTGCTTCAGTTTAGAGTGCAATTAAAACTTGCAAAAAACATTTGCAGATGTGCATTTGGTTCTCCATATTTGTCAATCTGGGCACAAAGTTGCTTGATTTACCAGGCTTGCTTAGATCCTGTTCACTGAGGCCAGAAATGGACATGATATGTAGGGTGCTTTTAGAGGTGAAAACTTGTCAGTGTTGGAGATATGACAGAAGTTTGTTATGAGGCAGGACAGCTTTTAATCCCCAGTCAAACTAACACAACTTGGGCTAGCTTCAGTCCTATACCTCAACAAAGTTGGGACAGAAAATGATCCAGTCCCACATCAGAACTATAGGTTTCCTGATGTAGCAGAAATTGATTAACGGGGCTGTGTAATGAATTGCCGCCGACGGTGCCGCCGCCACATCCTCCTCCTCTTCCTCCATATCTAGTCAGATTTTAAAGTGCCAAAGTAAAGCCACCTTATTGGCTATGTTGTTAGCCAAATTTAAATCCTTGTTGGTACGTGTAACAGGCAGAACAACAAATGATCTGGATTCTGTATCTCATTCACACAGCATGTCGTTATCTGCCAGCAGAGCCTACTTGAGCAGTTGGTCTAACCAACGTTTAGGGATTTTGACCCTCAGTGTATTCAGGGTCCTCCAAGTGACACAGGGGAGGTAGAGTACCTCACCAATATCCTTCTTTAATGTTATTCCTTGTTCAATGAGCTCTTTCCTCCAACAAAACAACCAAAACCAAATGGGAAAGGACAGAAGGGGTTTATTACTGTTTGGCTTTGCAAAGTTTTTTTGGGGTTTTGCAAGTAAATGATGTACACCTGTGTTTTGCAATGAGCTAACATGAATTAGAACCCCCCCCCACTGCTTTTGAATAAACGAGATTTAGCATGACAAGCTATTTTGCTGTGCATCATTCTTTCCCCCTCCTTTTTCTCCTGCTTGAACTAATAAATAATAATAATAATAATAATACTCTCTTGGATTTCTGCAGTGCTATTCTGCTTCAGGCTCTGAGATGAAGTTTTCACACATGCCCTAGTGGCTGTTGCTATCTCTACATCTCTGTCACAGCCTTGCTTTCACTGCAGGGCAGCCAAATCTTGCCATTTCATACTTGGATGCATCTCCAGGATGAGCTTAGACTTATTCTTCATCCCTGGCATTGACTGTGCTGCCATCATGGCAACAGGTTGCTAAAATGATACAAAAGCCACAATCAATCCTGGACAGATAGTTCAGAACCCCAGAGCGAGATTCTGTCCTCATGATCTTTGGCTTATTCTGGCCTCATGATCTTCGGCTTTCCAATTTGGTGCCTTGCTGACCTTCCAGATAAGAAGGCGAGCTTCTCAATCACTGAGCCTCCGCAGTCCCAACATACTGCTACTATGAATGATTCCAAACCCCTCCCCCATTGTCTTAGCAAGTGTTGGCCTAAAGGAAAGAAATATACAACATGCCATGCAGCAAAAACAAGGGTGGGAAGGCTCTAGCAGCTGTAGGCAAGGTTTTTCCTGTTTACTCCCTTAACATGTTCATAAAGGAATGACATACAATTCCCTCTCCAGCCAAGTATGCTTGCAGAGAGTTGACATGAGGACAACAAACAGCAAATTGTATGACCAAGGCCAGTGTCCTCTTCAATATTTATTCACATGGAGCTGCAACTGCAGAAGCTGCCATATGGCTGATATATACCGTATGTGCCTGTTCATCAGATTGCCACAGCAGCTTCTGTAGTTACAGCTTTGTTTGTATGTAAAGCTGAGCAGGATACTGGCTTAAAGAGAGAAGAGGGAAAATGGGGAACTGTTGGGGAAACAGTATGTCTAGTGTGGAAGGGCATGGGATAGACTGTAGTAGGAAAGCAATTAGCAAGAAATAGTAGTAGGAACCTCAATGGAAAGCAATTAATACCTACTTTTTCTTAGTACTTATTGACCGAATTGCAACAACATCGGCCCTACATATCCCCCATCAGTTTCAGTGTGTGTTCAGACATTACCATGGCATTATGAGGTTGTGAATGGAATTAGGTGCAGCTATATTTTCTGAGGTATGCAAGCCATATAAATTTTTAAAAATTGAGGGTGATTAGCAGAAGGATGTTGTTGGTATAAGTGGGTAGCAGAGTTAACGGGCTGTAGTCTGGCACGCACCTGCTGAGGTTTGGCCCCTTGTGTAAACAGACAGACAAACAGGTAGCCAGGCAGTTTGGTCCAGAACAAACTTAAAGGCCGGTTTACTTGGAAGCAAGATGCAGAGGTATTTACAGTGCAACAAGCAAAGGTCTCTCAGTTACATTCACTGGTTCAGTTCACAGGCACTATATATAGTTCACACAGTTCAGTTCAGTAGCTGTGGGCAAGAAACAGTCATAGAGTTCCACAACTTCAGTTTTCTCAGTTGGTGACTTACCCAAGTCCTTTCAGTGAAGATAGCCTGCCAGGTAGAGCCAAAAACCCAGTCTCCAAGTCAGTAGGTGCAGAAGCCTTTCTGCATACCTGGCAGCAGAGAGTTTGGTCAGTTCAGGCATTAAAGCACACAAAACAACATCTGGACACCATAGGCTGGTAGCTGTAGAGTCGAACAGTGATGAAGCAGTCCCTCGAACACAGCTCCGGACATCAGCCTTGGAGCAGCTCTTCATATGGTGTCAAAACCACTCCTGAAGGCAACAGCTCATAGAGACAACAGCTCAAAGGAGCTCTCTGTAGCTCCTGACTATATACACAGGCTGATAGCATACAGCAAGGCAGAGTCAGGATACCTGTGTGTTCCTTTAGCCCGGCCTTAAAGAAACATAGCCATAATACACCTTGCAATCCACCAGAGTGTCGGGCAGGCACTTACACATCCTAACAGACGTTTTGGTATAGTAGAAATCCTTGAAGGTATAAGAAATGTAGTGAATTGAGTGGTGGACTAGTATTCAGGATGCCTTAGTTCAGATCCCTGTTCAGCCATGAAAACTGGCTAGCGGAGAGGTAGCACTGGTAAAATCATTCCTTAAATATCTCACTTACCTTGAAAACCCCATAAGGATTGCTATAAGTTGATTCTCACTTGATGCCTCATAGCTAACTAGAAAGGCACGTTTTAAGGCTGTTGTAAGCATGTCCACTTCCACTTCCAGTAGTGGCGAAGGCAGAGGCGCACCACATGAAATGGTACTGTGAGCTGGGGCTGGTCCACGGGCCATAGGTTGGCCACCCCTATCTTAGAGCTTTCTAATTTGGTGCCTTCCAGGCTTTTTGGACTACAACTCCTACTTTAGTCTGCATGTCAAAGGGTCATGGATTTTGGGAGTTATAGTCCAGAAAGTCTGGACAGTATCAGGTTGGAGGTCACCAAAAAACTTTCAAGAAATGGGTTAATCTAGATTTCAAAAGTCATACAGTTAATGTATGCCATAATATTCAATGCAAGGTTCTGAGGATGCTTATGGAGGATATAATAAAATAGGCTATGTAAGGTGAGAAGGTAGTTTCTTAATTCATCAAGGATTTAGGTGACTCTAGTACCACAAGCACAACCAAGTAAACAGGGGTGATGGAGTTTGGGGGATTATCTACTAAGAAGTATTAACTTAATTGCTTTGTTGAGTTTGCAGTTATGTGTAACATTCAACTTGCTTTGAAGGGCATGTCTCTCTCTCTCTCTCTCTCTCTCTCTCTCTCTGTGTGTGTGTGTGTGTGTGTGTGTGTGTGTGTGTGTGTGTGTGTGTACCAAAACTATGATGCTACTCAACATATTGATCCATTTTGATGGCTACACTTCGGTTTCTCATCACATTAGAAGTGACCATGGAAATTGGCTATTTGTGTCCCTGTTGACTTTCATTTCACAATGAGGTGATGAGTTGACATTATCAACTTTTGGATGTGTCATAGTCAAAGTATCTTCTATTTTTTAATTTATCTCTGTATCTCTGTTTGGCACATTCGAGGTAATGCATAAAGAAAATTTCCATATTTGTCAAAAGTTGTCAACAGGGAAGAATCTCAATTACCATCCTACAGTGTCAGCTCCCTTTATAGCCAGAATATTGCACACAGCACATTTGTATAAGATCTATTTTAATTACTTTTATTTAGTCACATTTAACCTCTATCATTGTGTCAGGTGCAAGACAGCCAACAAAGTTAAGAGCCAACCTGTTTATTTTTAAAGGCCAATGGCAGAGAGAAAGAAGGATGTGAGGTCAGCCAGCAAGTATCCATCAATTCTGATAGCACCACTGTCAGAGACGTCCCACCACCACAGACATCAGCTATTATATCCCTGTCTCTATCATACTGGCTTGCATATAATAAGCTGATTAGATATGCCTACAGCTTGCAAGTGAATTATTCATAAATTGTGAATAGAGGCTGGCATTCTATTCTTGCCAGCAGAATTTTGAATGGGGTTCACGAGTGATTTCATTTTCTCCTCATCCAAAGAATGGCTGTTATAACCCACCCTCCTCCCAATTATGGACTGATTGCTAAGTAGCAATTGATATTCCCTGGAGGATGGAAATTCTTTTTTGTTTCTGCAGCTTCATATTCCTCTGCTAGATATAAGAATGTAAGGATGTTAAAAATATAAGAAGAGCCCTGGTGGATCAAACCAAAGGTCTAATGAATTCAGTATCTGTTTCCCACAGAAGTCACACTTTCTTTCATCAGCCATAGATGATAGAGACATATTGCATCTTCTACTGGTGGTCCTGTCTGCAACATGACCATGGAAACGTCTGCAGAATTAGACAGTGCTGACTCTTCGGCTTTGAAACAGAGATGAGCACTGAACCCTAGAGTCGGATATGACTGGTTTTCGAGCAAGGGAAACTTTTACCCAATATTTCCGTCATGACAGAGGAGACTTGTGGCTCTAATGCCAGTGGAGCAGTAAATCAAGTTCAAGATTTAGTCCAAGGAATTATCCAAAGCATAGAATCTATTTTGGGGATTGGCCATCACTAGATTCTGTGGAAATAAATTCTATAGTTTAATTAGATGTACTTCTTTTCTAAGATGTAGCAGTGTCAATCTGTATCTGAATGGTGTAAGCTGCCCAGAGTGGAAGTCCATCACAGATGGGTGGCGTATAAGTCCAATAAATGAATGAATGAATGAATGAATGAATGAATGAAAGTTGGCAAAAGTAAAGGGACAAAAAACACACACCAAAGTGAATAGATGCCTTTGGGGTGGGGGGTGGGAATGCTTCTTGCTCTCACTCGTCTATCTTCTGCTTAGAAAGGCAAACAAAATGAACATGTAACTGACCTACCAATCTCAGGGAATAGAACAGTCACACAGGCTGTCTCTGTTTTCTTAATAATATGATCAGGAAGTTGCCAACTGAATACAAGTGAGGTGTTTAACAAAAACCAATGAAGGCTTCAACACATGTGCACTTAAACAAGCACACACGCTCAATACAGAGCTATATTGCTGAACCAAAATGCCATGTACATTTCCTAACTTGTTTAGGGAACATCTGGAAACTGCTGGGAGAGGGAATTAGAGTTATGAAGAAGGTTCAACCTGTATGAAATCACGAGTGTCTTGTTTGCTTTCTTTAAAATCTAAATGGAATTGGGGGGAACATGGAATGTTTTAATAAACTTTGAAATATGAGAGACATGATTAAGAAAGCCTGCATGTAACAACCAGGTGGAATTCTCATACCAAGTAAGATGCTACTTGACAAAAGCCATCTAGTGCTAAATGTTGTTAAATAAAATATGTTTTTTTAAAAAATCATAATGATGGCCTATGACTGGATTTGGTCCTATCCAGATAGAATAATTTGGAGGGGTACACATAGAGAGCCTCCTAGAAGATTGTGGTATTTTTGAACCACAATTGGGCATACCCTGGTAATGGCAACCTTGTGCTGCCAGGTAATCTTTCTCACACCAGGTCAGCCGAAAGGAAGTGCAGAATGAACCCACTATACATTGACTTCATTTTGGCAGTTTCATTTCTTGTCTAGACATGGAAGCAGCAGCAGGAGGAGGAGGAGGAGCAGAGGCGTAGCTACCGCCGTATCAGCCGTATCAATTATACGGGGCCCCCGGGTTACGGGGGCCCCCAACGGCAAAAAATAAAATAAAAAATAAAAAAGAGCAAAAATTTACTGCGCATGCGCAGAAACTCAATCTGATGCATTGTGCATGCGTCAGATTGAGTTTCTGCGCATGCGCACTTTATTGGAGCCATTTTTGGCTCCAATTTAAAAAAAAAAAGCCGGAGTCGGAGTCGGAGAGTCGTAGTCGGAGCCGCAGCTTTTAAGCGCGGCTCCGATGGCGGCCGTCAGAGGGCCGAGGTGCAGCGTGCGGAGCCGTAGCTGAGCTGGTGAAGGCAAGGGGCGGTTCGGCTGTGGAAGGCGAGGCGAGCGGGCGCAGCGAGGCAGCCCCGACTCCGAGGCCCTCCCCCCGGTCGCCGCGGGGACTCCCTGGCTGCGCCAGCCCGGGCGGCGCTCTCCACCTCGACGCTGGGGTGGGAGTCCACCAGCTGCAGGACCAGCTCGCAGGCGCGCCCCGTCCCGCGGCAGGCGGCAGGCCAGCTCCAGCCAGGCGCAGCCACCTGGAGCGCGCCTGGAGCTGACCTGTCACCTGCTGCCTGCGGGACGGGGCACGCGAGCTGGTCCTGCAGCGCTGGACTCCCACCCCAGCGTCGAGGTGGAGAGCGCCGCCCGGGCTGGCGCAGCCAGGGAGCTCCCGCGCCGCGGCGACCAGGGGGAGGGCCTCGGGGCTGCCTCACTGCGCCCGCTCGCCTTCAAGCGTGAGCTGGTCCTGCAGCTGGACTCCCACCCCAGCGTCGAGGTGGAGAGCGCCGCCCAGGCTGGTGCAGCCTGCCAGGGAGCCCCCGTGGTGACCAGGGGGAGGGCCTCGGGGCTGCCTCACTGCGCCCGCTCGCCTTCCACAGCTGCCCCTTGCCTTCGCTGTGCGCGGCGAGGGAGCGATCGTGCGATGGCAGCAGCGGCGGCGCGGCGGCAGTGACAGCAGAGGCGGAGGAAGAAGAGGCCCCAGGATTAAGGTAAGTGAGGTTTTTGTGTTTTGGGTGGGTGGGTGGGTGGGTTGTTTTTTTTTTTTACATTTTAATTCTATTTTATTTATTTTATTTTTATTTATTTTATTTTTATTTTGGCCCCGCCCATGATGTCATGACGTCGGCTCCCCCCACGACGTCATGATGTCATGATGTTAGCTCCGCCCCGCATATAAAGGGCCCCCAAACAATTTTTATACGGGGCCCCGCCAAGGTAAGCTACGCTTCTGAGGAGGAGGAGGGAAGGAAGAGAAGAAGGAGGTAGACATGTACCAGATATGATGCATGTACCAAATGGTGCCTCTGAGGTATCTAGAATTGTGCTGTATCAGTTAGGGATTTTTTTTTAAAAAAAGTTTGAAAAGTCAAAAATAGAGAAAGTTGTTTTTTCATTTTCCTTTTCAATGCCAAGAAAAAGTCACCTCAGGAAACACCATCCACAGCTCTAGTTTGGTGTGAACTAACCATCTGCACTGGCTACAGAATAGTATAATTAGGTATCTAAATCATACACACAACCCCCTGGTAGCCCTAGAACTGTGTGAAAAAAGGGACAGCACTAACAAAGTGCAAGGTGGATCTCTCTACGTCAAAATAAACAAGGATGCCATATATTGATTTGAACAAACAGCACCAATAGTAATCCAAGTATCAAGCTACTGCCCTGTCATTTTTGGTGTCACAGGTTTTATCCTGAAATTCTGAGGCAGCATGGAAAATGTTGCTTTACTTTTTATGAGAAATCACTAGAGACGTACAGTACCACTGTAATGATTTATTTACAAGTAAAAGTAATGGTCTCATTTGCTCGAATGCCAGTCATATCCGACTCTAGGGTTTGATGCTCATTTCCATTTACAGTCAAAGAGCAAGTGCTATTTGCATTTGCAGATGTTTCCATGGACATGTGGCAGGCATGACTAGACACGGAATGCTGTAAACTTCCCACTGAAGTGGTACCTGTTTATCTACTTGCAATTTCTTGTATTTGAACTGCTAGTTTGGCAGTAGCTGGGACAAAGATAGGAGCTCAATCTGTAATGCAGCACTTGGATCTTGAACTGTTGACCTGCCAACCTTCCAGTCATCAAGTTCAGCATCTTAACTACCAAGCCACCACAGTCCAATCTGAATGGAGGCACATGGAGTCATGTACAGTGGTCACAACTTTTTGAATGGCTGCACCTCCACCTCCAGTTTAATAAAAGATTCAAAATTCCCTCATTGGCTCTTTTCAGTGAATGTCTAAGAGTAAAACAATCCTATAAAACTTTCTTCTGCAGTTCCTTTCAAAGGTACCACACATATAAACATCACTCAAAGGTTCCACTGTAAGTAAGTCAAGCTATAAGTAGGGCTCTTAAAAGGAAACAATGATCAAATAAGATCCTGCAAAGCAAATATTGCTAGAGGAGAAAAAGCATTAGGAAATATATGTTATTGGAAAAATAAAGTCACACACAAATACACATACAACATTTAGTCATAAGACATAATCTCAAAAACAATAGATACATCAAATGCCTTAGAATACTAGCTTATTCAAAATGGAAGTAATATGTCTATTTGTATATTTCCTACCTATATCAAAGTTTTCACTCTAAACTAAGTAAAATATCTCTAATGAAGCACATTTTGTACTTTGTTCAGTGATTAAATTGCAGGAAGTAAATTAGGCAGATCCTGACAAGTTAATCAAGTCTACAAAGGAATATTAGAATTATCTGTGCTTATTTGGTTTGAAAATAAAGTGTTCATTGGAATGAAAGAACAAACCAAAGTGATTCCAATTAAATATATTAACCATTTCATATCTTCAGTCTAAACAGAAAGAATAAATAGTTTGATATAATTAATGTGTTTTCTCTGATTGTATTCCTGCTTTTGAAAATCCAGTTAGTCCAAATAAAGCAGTCAATTATACTGTATTGCTAGCAGAGTCTGGATGACATGACATTGTGCCCCCCCCCTTTGTAAAATCCATTGCAATCTTCTCCATAGTCAGATTCAAAGTCCTAGTTTTAAAGTGAGGGTGGGAATATTCTGAAGATTGGGAAGGCTTTTTTCAAATCCAGGAAGTACACCAGTCCCTTTGTGAGATATCAGAAGTTTCTAGAAGATCATTTGCAGTTTGGACAAATTCAGTTTGGCTTTCAGGAAGAAAGAACTGTAGGCTTAAAAATATGAGGGTAAATAGTGGGCAATCACTACATCTGGAGGAGGGATTAAAGGGAATTTTTGTACACATCTGGAGGAGCTTTAGAAGCCGCAACAACTTCCTGAGGACTTTACATAACTCCAGAAGCTGCATGGATCTTACTTTTCCTTTGCCTCAATCTCATCCTTAATGTCTTTTAATTTGTAGGGGGTGGGGTAATTTTTGGTAGCAGTTTTAACGGTTTTTTAAATTGGTTTTAAAATGTGATATTGGTTTTATTTTCTACAAGCTGCCCAGAGTCTTTGGTGTTGGGCGGCAATAATAATAATAATAATAATAATAATAATAATAATAATAATAATAATAATAATAATAATAATAATAATAATAATAATAATAATAATAATAATAATAATAATAATAATAATAGCAGTAGCAGTGATCCTTCTTTTCCTTTGGTCTCCCCAATGTTTTGGACTTCAATTCTAGAACACCTGATCAATGGTTGTACTTGGCTAAGGCTTGTGAAAGCTGAAGCCTAAGAAAACCTAAGGAACCAAAGGTTGAGCTCTACTAGGCTCAAAAATTTCCCCTGCTTGCCTGCTCTACAACAGAGGATCTCACAGTGGATTATAGAGTTATTTAAAATGATTTTAAAGCAATCTGTTTAAGACAATTCAAAATTAAACAGTTTAAAACACATTAAAACATTAAAAAGTTAAATATGTATGTTATCTGATTGTATGGTTTATGGAGCACCAGAAACAAATCAGGTTCATTGTAAACAACTCTCTATCTACCAATGTGGTAGGTTTTTAAAAAAAACCAAGGATCTCTCTATTGGTCTCCTTGTTTTTGAGATGAATGTACTTAAGAAAATCTACAGACCAGTCCAAGATACATCTAATAGGGAATGAAGAAAAAAGCAATAATATAGGGTTGGGACAACTCTATGAGGAGCCTAACATTGTAGGAGTAATTAAAAGTACTTAAATTGGCAGGTCATATCATGAAAATGAAAGAGGATCAGTGGCCAAAGATAGTGATGGATACTTCAATTGGGCAAGAGACCAGTGAGAAGAGTTGGATAGATGGGGTAAGAGAGGATCTACTGCATCTTGGAGTCTGAGAGAACTGGAAGCAGGCTGAGGGGTGTGTGTGCTTATTTTTATTTTATTATTTTATTATTATTTATTTTTCTTTGGCCCCACCCACAACATCATGACATCATGACATTAGCTCTGCCCACACTGTGATGACATCACGGTGGGGTAGTAAAATTTTTAACAACCCACCATTGGCCTTACAGTATTTGTGTTTTCATGTGGCACTCTGAGCCTGATTGCATGGTGATGATGATGATGAAGATGCTGCTGCTGCTGCTGCTGAAGATGGAGATGTATGTAACCTAACTTCTTAGTAGGTGCTTTTTAAGGTACACTTGTACCTCGCTTAAAGAGCATAATGCATTCCACAGGATTGCTCTTTAAGCGAGTTTGCTCTTTAAGCGAAACACCATTGTAAGTGACCAATTGTGACTTCTGGTGGGGGGTGGGGATTGTGAATCCCGATTTATTTGTTAAGCAAGTTTTTGGTTGGTTTTATTTGTTAAGTGAAGCGAACATTCAGAGAAAATTCTGCTCTTTAAGCAAGTTACTCTTTAAGTGAGGTGCTCTTTATGCTAGGTTTGACTGTACTCCTGCCAGGGTTGTGCTGGGCACCTTGGAGGGTGGTGGACAGGAAGCGATGGGGTGCCTATTGGGGGGTGGGGGCGGAGAAATCCCATACATTCCCATTACCTCTGCCTGCCTCTGGGGGGCGGCAGTCACTGGGGTGCACTGGGATGAGTCCTTGTATCCTTGTGGGCCAACACACCACTGACTCCTGCAAAACAAATTGAGGTCAGAGTTGTAATTAGTAATTTTAGTATCCTGGACAAGTGTTTCATTCCACCATGAAAAAGAGAGAAGAGGATGTGGAGTCTTCTCAAAAGAAAGAAAGATCAGATTGGCATCTACGATCTGATCTTTGTGGTACCAGGTGAAGACTTTTGTATCTTCCCAGGCCTTGAGACTTTTAATGTTTCTTCTTAAATTCTCTTAGTGATCTACCGGCCTTGTGACATTTTTAAAGTTTAAGATTTGTGAAATTTGAGATGCTGCTGAATTTTATTATATGTTCTGTAATTTCTGCTGCTGGTTTTTATGATACATTTAGATTTTATGTTGTTTTATATTTTACGTATCAGTTTTTTTTTACTGTAAGTCACCCAAGAACATTTTTAGTAGGTGCTATTAAAATGCAATTAAACTGACAAATCAATGGAAGTAATAATAATAAGAACATTAAAAATAATCAGAGAAAAATCATTAACAAAATCTCAAAATCTTCTATTTATGCTGCTATTCATGCTGATTATGTTTTGCTTCATTCTAATAATTGGCTATGTCCTCTTGGAGAAACCACAGAAGCTGAGAATTAATAATGCTAGAGATGACCCAAAATTTGGAATCTGGTTGTTCACTTGGTGATATACTTGTATTTTTTATATTGTATTGCATTACTGAGACTATGCCATGTATATGTAACTGGAATTGTATTTTTTGTAATTTTGTAACCTTGTTTTGTGGTGTGGTTTTGTTTTATTGCACTGCTGTATTGTATTGTTATATTTATTGTATTATACTGTACTACCTTTGATTATGCTATATATTATATTACTTTGAATGTGTTATATGTATGGTTTCTGTAAACTGCCCTGAGTCGGTTTTACCGAGTAGGGCGGTATACAAATTGAAATAATAATAATAATAATAATAATAATAATAATAATAATAATAATAATAATAATAATAATAATAATAATAATAATAAAGTTACGTTAAAAAAATCAGTCTATTTTGGGAACTATTTTGGGACAGATGGGCAATAAACTATATTTTCCTGACCACTCTCCAAAAGTTCTAAGGCTGCATCATGGAGAGGCAGGAGGAAAACAAGACACATAGTTTTTTCATCTGGCTTTCTAAAAGGTATCTTCCCTATTCAGAACACACAACAAAATCCATTGTATTCAGCCAAGCCTTCAGGTACAATCGCATCTGCTCAGACCCACAGGACAGGGATGCCAAGCTCAAGGACCTACAAAATGCATTTCTCAAACTACAATACCCATCTAAAATGATTAAAGAACAAATCAAAAAGGCTAGATGAATACCCAGCAGTGACCTACAAGACAGACCGAGAAAAGAAAGCAATTGAATACCGCTGGTTGTCATTTTCAGCCTTCAACTTAAACCCCTCACCTGCATAATGAGGGATCTCCAACTCATCTTAGATAAGAATACTTCTCTTTCCAAAGCCCTTGGTGACAGACCCCTACTTGCTTATAGACAACCATCCAATCTCAAACAACTATTGACACACGACAGACTACACAAACATAAAACAGAGATGGGGAAAAGATCCTGCTGCAAAACCAGATGTCAACTTTGCTCCCACATTCACTCTGGAAACACTATTACTGGACCCAATGGCACTACACACAACATTAAAGGCAGTTTTACTTGTTCTTCTGCCAATGTGATTTATGACATCTCTTGCCAAAAATGTGCTTCTGCACTTTATGTAGGACAAACAGGGCAATCTTTGTGCAAAAGAATTAATGGACACAAATCAGACATCCAGAATGGCAACACAGAAAAACCTGTCTCAACCTGTTTCAATCTACCTGGATACTATCCAAGACCTGAAAGTTGCAATTCTGGAAAAGAGAAATTACAAGACTAGAATCGAGAGACAGCAGAAATCAAATACATCCATCTGCTGGACACCCATCACAGAGGAACTGCTAGCCAAGGATTTCTGAGACATTATCAAATTTGGTACAAGGATTGCTATATACTGCTATATATTTTATATACTATATTTTGGTGTATTGTACCTCCTTCACTAACTTTCCTGCAATATTCTCTTTTACAACATGAGCACAACAGGCTGTGCTCACACAAGTAAGAGGTTAAGTGCATCAGCATATGCTCTGCTTGGCAACTTCACACTTTTAAGATTGAAAAGGGGAAATTTAAAACTAATCTGAATAACAAACCATGGATCATTTGTTACTGCTAGCTGTAGGAAGCTGTATTGACATGCATGCTTATCTATCATTCTACTTGATTACTCTTTACTTCTTTACCTTGTAACCTCTTTACCTCAGTATCTGGTTTATATAAATCATACTGGGAAATATTACTTCTTTGTCTGAAGAAGTGGACTTGATCCATGAAAGCTCACAGTAAAAATATAGCAGTTAGTCTTTAAAGTCCTGCAATGTTTTTATTTTATTTTGTTTTCTGATATTCCCTATTACTGAGGAAAATGAATGTAACAAATTACCTGTTTACCTAGAGGAAGGGAGATAGTTTATGGACCCAGTTCCAAGTTGTAGGAGGAAATGATGTGTCAGACATATTTTTCCTTTGTGTCTGAAACACTGGAGATGTCTCTGAAAAGGGAGGATACTTCCCTTTCTCTCTGTATTGTAATTAATAGAATCCTCAACTTCAGTGGCAACTGATCCACCAGGTCACATAGGGTGCTCTCCTCTTCAGTAATCCTACACCTGTCTGTCATCATACAGATTCCAGATGTGTGGATGCTTGCCTATCTCTCCATTCATTTGTTTGTGTGAAAATGTCTATGTGTATGAAAGCTCAGCTTTGCTTTCCACCCCACCAACCTCAAAGGAAAGAAACAAGTGCCAAAACAGGACTGTAGTTGAACACAAGAATTGTGAATACAGAAGTTCAATGTTGACAATGAAGAAATTGAAATTGTTAAAGATTTTGTATAGCTTGGTTCAATCATCAGTTCATGAATGGAAATTGTAGCTGAGAAATCAGAAACAGACTGAACATTGGAGTGGCAACAGTGAAGGAATTAGATCATCAAGTGCAAAGGTATATCAGAGAATAAACAAAACAAAACAAAAAATGCTGTAGCACTTTTGTTTTTTTAATTCTCTGATATGCCTGAAACACAAACTAACATGGTTACTATTAAAAAAATCAACTATGAAGTTTAAAGGTGTGTCACTGCAGACCAAGACCATCCACACTATTATACTCTTGATTACTATGTGCAACTTGAAGGCCGGACAGTGAAGAAAGCTGACAGGCAGAAACTTGAATCATTTGAAATATTCTGCTGCAGGGGAGCTTTGCAGACACTCTGGACTGCTAGAAACACAAGCAAGTGTTTTATAGAGTAAATAAAGCCTGAAGTATCTCTGGAGATAAAAATACATTCTTAGTTTTGGGATTCTCATGAGAAGAGAAGATTCTCTGGAAAAGACAGTAAGATTTCAAAAAGCTAGAGGAAGCAGAAGAAGAGGAAGACCAAATGGGTGATGAATTAACTACATCAAGGAAATTATAGGCTTGAGTTTATAAGAGTTTAACAGGTCTTTTGAAAACAAGAGATTTTGGAAATCACTCATTCACAGGGTTGTCATAATTTAGAGTTTGCTTGACTGCACATAACAATAACACAATAGTATCAGCTATGCCTGTTAAGGTGGAAGGGGATGGGAAGATGCGACTGTTTAAGAAGTATACCACACTGTGGGCATGGTATGGTGGGCATGGCCAGGGAGAAAGACCTGCATTGCACCCAAATTAGGACTACTTTACTTCAAAACTTGTAAGGGTGGGGCCAGCCAGAATTTCTGCTACCGGTTCTGGTGAACTGGTGCAAACCTGCTGATGCCCACCACTGAGTGCAAACCTTTGTTCCATTTAAGAACTGAACTAGACAATAAAATGTGTGTTATTCATTTACATCCACTGACTAAAACCCTATTTCAGAATGTAAGCAAATTCAACAGGCATATCCTAACTTTCCCCCCCCCCAAAAAAAATCCCATATGCAAAATTGCTACTTATCCCAGGAAAGATTTAAAATACTATCAAACATTTTAATTAAACATCTAGTTGGGCCCAAAGTGAAAGGGGTGAAGGCTGGGAAATCAGGAGAGTGGGTTTGAAAAAGGTATGCAGTAAAACCCCAACTTACATATGCCTCAAGGTACATAGGATTTGACTTACATAATTATTTTTGCACTAAAACCATGTCCTGATTTACATAAATGTCCTGAGTTACATAAAAAATTAGTTTTTCCTATGGGGTTGCTTCAGTTTACATAAATATCATTTTCCTATGGGTTTGCTTTGAGTTAAGTAAAACACCGATTTACATAAAAGCCTATGGAACAGACTTTTTACGTAAGTAGGGGTTTTACTGTATTACTTTTCTTCCTTCTCTCTGGCCATCAAACTCATTGAGCCTTTGGCTAAGACTCTCAAAAATAATGGTGTCTGCCATTCAGATTCCATGTGTGAGTGTGATGCTTTTGATTCACAACAAGATGTTAGCTTGTTGAATTAAGACAAGGAATGTTCAGGGCCCCTAAACAAATATGGATATCTGAAACCCTTCTCCGCTTGTCCTCTAGCTTGATGAGCTCATTACATGAAAATATGTTAACACTTGATTCATGTTGGCGAGATACTAGGGCAGGGTACATGCTGTCATCTCAACAGGCAATCAACAGAAATCTAGGTCTGGCATGACCCATCACTCCTAAATAGCAAATTCCTGTAGTTACATGTGTTCTGAAAAACTGTTTGATGAACATTAAAGAGAACCTTTCGAACCCCAGACTTATTATTTTCATCTATCACCCCCTTAATTCTACAGCTCCGTCAGCAGACAGCTGGTGGTATTTCCAGTCATTGTTTCTTACCGGCCACCTAACAGCTACAGATTCCATTTCCATGCACTAGTTTTGCAAGGAAGATGGCTAAATCCTATTATGTGCCTCTCTTTTTATCTTTTCTTTATGTAGGCATATATTCTCTGGCTGACCTCCCTCCCACAACCCAACTTTTCTCTCTTTCTTTGCAACATGTAGTTATCAGAGTTCTCCATGCTTCTCTTTCATCTCTACACAGAGTTCTGACATATTTTTCCTTTTAAAGTCTAAATGGTCTATGTTGGTTTTTCAAGAATCAGTTTTCCTTGTGTATCTAATAACCCTAAATACAAATTATGATGTGAGAAACAACTCCTCATTTTACATGACTGGGTCAGCTACTCTGAAGTCTTAAAAAGAAAAAAGACATTCACCAACTGCTATTATCTTCCATCCCTTGCATATAAAATTAAGGAACAGACTTTTGATTTTATGTGTATGGGTTTCTCACCCTCTTTTCACTTGTCCTTCTCTTTGCCTATAGGGCTAAAATGAGCAGATGCTAATGCAAGGAACAGGTGGACTGTCTTTCATGTCTATGGAAGATATCTTACCCATATGACCTCCACACTCGACAATGAGCTGGCAATGAGCCTGATCTTGGAACAAGTAACTGCTTCTATTCTGTTCTAAACATAAAGTTAGAGTAGAAAGAAGTGCCTGAAGTTGTACAAACTTGCTACTAGAATTCAGGCTAAATCCAATGTTGGCCAATAAAAGTTCTCTAAGACTTCTTTTACTCCTAACATGTCCCATTCAGTTCTGTAGGCCTATTCTGGTAATGACTATTACTAGATTTTACCTTTTGAGTGTGAAATGAAAAGTGGGATCATGAGGTAGAAATTAGAATGCTTTGAGGATATTATCAAGGTGCGCCTTCACAGCCAGTCCATTTGGCATGGCCTTGTCCTCCTCAATGACCATTGGGAATCAGAATAGTAAAGTGGTTCCTCCTCTGCTCATTTTGCTGTTGGGAGCACTATGATGGTTTTCAGTGACATTTCTTCCACTGAAGAGACTATCACCCCACCCAAAGGGGCCCATCAGCTCATGGTCATTGGCCCCTTTGGGGAGTCACGTTATTTACTGCCATTCAACACTCAGCATTGAATTGCTGGCTCTACTCCATTATTGTAGTGGGATGTCCAGCCAGACAAGTTATCAACAACTACCTATACACCATCAAATGTTCAATATAATGCAGTATCAAAATACAAATATAAAACAAGTATCTAAGCATACAGAATATTTGGTGACATGGAAACTAGCAGAGGACAGTTCTTGATTACATCACCTCTCCTCTTGAATGTTCATGAGAACTTAATTTAACTCTCAGGTTAAAAAGACAGGCAGCTAACGTAAAAAGTCTTCCCTATGACTTCTTTTCAAGATCAAACACAAATCATTGCCTCCTACACGGCAGCCTGCATGGTTCCAGATGGCCTCAAGCTATAAATTATTTTTATGGTTGCTGGCACTCTTGAAAATACCTTGACAGGATAAAACAATGAGTAAACTAAACTCATGGATATTAGAGGGAATCATTTATGTAGTGTTAAAGCAAGTCTTTGCCTGTGAGTGAAAACCATGATTGTGCATAATCTCTGTATGTTTTTTCTGAGATAGCGAAACACAGAATGCCAAATTGGGAGTGGCTAATATCACTAAAGGGACATGGTGGCTTAGTGGTTAAGCTGCGAAGCTTGATGACTGGAGCCCCCTGTATTATGCAATGGAGTGAGCACCTATTACTGTCTCTGTCCCAGCTCCTCCCAGCCTAGCAGTTTGAAAACAAGAAATTGCAAGTACATAAATAGGTACTGCTTCGACAGTGCCTGTCACATGACCATGTACTGTATTTTTTCAGCGTATAAGATGACTCCCCCCCCCCGAAAAACATGCCTCCAAGTGGGGGGGGGGGTCGTCTTAAACGCCTGGTGCACTTCAGTTGGGATAGACATAGCTGCCCATTTGGGAGGAAGGCACTTACTAATGCATGGAATCACCGTGATTCGGAAGCAGCAGCCTTGAACCTGATGCGGGTTTTGAAATTCCATAAATTATGACAAGTTGAAGGTACAGCTGTTGCTTCTTGTTCTTACCTCTTTTCTCGGATGTTCTTCCTGGTTGTTCTCTCTTCGACCAGAAACTCAAAAAACTAAAGGTTAGAATCCGCTTCCCTTTTTTGAGCCATGAAAATTACTTTCAGCGCATTTTTCTGTCCCTCGCTATTTACCAGGGTGGCTTGCTTTCTCCCTTTTCTAACTTCCCAAATACCGAACACACTCACATACCTGTACCCTTAATCCCTATCTACGTCAACAAGATTAGTCCCCACTGCAAGGCTTCCCAAAGGCATGCTGGGACATGCAGTTTTCTCGCCCCTGCTTTTTTCCCTTCTGGGAAACTGAAAGTCTTGGGAAGAGGCTTCCCAGGGCTTGGTCGCGACTGAAGCAGAGAAAGGTTCGGGCCGGCCGGGGCAATGTATCTTCCAACTTGGAATGTCCCATTTTATCCACATTTGCTTTCTTGTTGAACGACCTTTATTATGTGCTTTATCTCTTACCGTAAATTAACATGTTTAAATCAAATCTGATGTTCTTTTACATTTTATTTGGTGTGTGGAAGGTGTGTGGAAGAGGGGGTAGTCTTATATGGTGAGTATATAACAAACTCTATATTTTGAGTGGAAATGTTGGGGGGTCATCTTATACGCCCAGTCATCTTATATGGTGGCAAATATGGTAAATGGGTGCAGAGGCAGACAGTGTTGGCTCTTTAGCTGTAAATGGAAATGAGCACACACACCCCTAAGAGTCTCCCAGGGAGTAAGCTCCTTTTCATTTCATGGCTGCAGTTCACCATCTGCAGTGATCTTGGATCCCAAGAAAGTAAAGTTTGTCACTGCAGAGAAGTTAGGGGTGGGTATATAGGGTAGTTGAAGGCACAGCAAAAGGACTGGTGAACAGAAGGGTAGCAAAAGGGCAGTCCTATGCGATCATAAAATAAATATGGAATAAAATAAATAAATTGGAGTGGAGATTGGGCACAGTTTTCAGCTAGTGTAGATCTTGGCATTGTTTGCTATGTCATGAGTTCTTTCTTCTGGAGAGTGTAGGAGTTGAAAGATCTAGAAGCATGGCAATGCCCATGTCAAGAAAGATAGAGATTAAATTAGGCTGGCATATTGAGTAAAAACAGTCAAATCCAAACCAAATTATCAGTGTTACTTAGTGGCTGGAGGAAGATGGAGTCCTCAGCATAATGCTATTCTTTTTGAGTGACTGGAAAAAAATGGCACTTACCTCAGAGCAGGAGTCTAAAGTATGTCCTGCAGGGGGAAAAGGCATTGTTACCAGTGATGGGATGACAAAAATTCTACTACCACGCCATGACATCATGGACGTCATGGGCGTGGCCAATGTCATGACGTCATGACCGAAGCCGACGTCATGACGTTGTGGGCGGGGCCAAAAATAAAAATAAAAAAATAATAAAAATAAACATACACACACACACCCCTCCCTCTCAGCCCACCCACCCAGACACAAATAAATAAATAAATAAATAAAATAAAAACAACCACCCACCCAAAACACAAATAAATTACCCCTCGCTTACCTTTCTTGGGACCCGGCACCCCGACTGCGTCCACAACCGCCGCCGCCGCCACCGGAGCTGCCTGCACCCCTGTGGCCTCCTCCTCGGGAGGCCACCTTTTTAGCCCGGCTCCGGCCATGGCCAGGGGCGGCGGGCAGCAGTGGCTCCAGCCGCGGCTGCCGAGCCTCCCTGGGCCGTCCCAATGCCGCACCGCCGCCGGGCTAAAAAGGGACCGGCCCAAGGAGGAGGCCACAGGAATGCAGTCAACGGCAGCTCCGGCAGCGGCGGATGGCGGTTGCAGGCACCCAGCCCACAGGCCGGTGCCCGGCGGAGGAGGAGGCGTCAGCGGTGTGCCGCGCCGGGCGTCCCCAGGGCATGGGGCTTGTCGGCAGCGGACGGCCCAGGCAGCCCTCAACGTGCCGCGGGGGAGGTGCCCTTCTCAGAGGGCTGGTGCCGCCTCCGCCGCCGCAGTCCTGAAAGCTCTAAACAATTTTTTAAAAAAATTGGAGCTAAAATGGCTCCAATTGACTGCGCATGTGCAGAAACTCAATCTGACGCATGCGCAATGTGTCAGATTGAGTTTCTGCACATGCGCAGTCAATTGGAGCCATTTTAGCTCCGATTTAAAAAAAAAATTTCTTTCGGTGAGGCGTCCAGAACCGGACGCCCCAAAAGTGGACTCCCCTCATGGAGAACCCTCTGGAATTGGTCCTACCGGTTCCAGGCAACCGTCTGGAACCGGGGACATCCCATCACTGATTGTTACTCTCTCTCCAGAGAACTGTGGTGGCTTAGTGGTTAAGACATTGAACTTGATGACTGGAAGGTTTGCAGGTTAGCAGCTCGAGACCCAAGTGCTGCACAACAGCACAGTGAGCTTCCATCTTTGTCCCAGGTCCCGTCAACCTAGCAGTTCAAAAGCAAGAAATTGCAAATAGATAAATAGGTACCACTTCAGTGGGAAAGTAAACAGCATTCTGTGCACTAGTCATGCCTGCCACATGTCCTTGGAAATGTCTGCAGACACAGACAGCACTGGCTCTTTGGCTATAAATGGAAATGAGCACCAAACCCTAGAGTCGGATATGACTGGCTTTCAAGCAAGGGGGACCTTTACCTTACTATCTTCCTGCCATTTTTGATCTTCATTGTGTTTTTCTACCAGCCACAAAGTTACATTTCCATCATTTTCTTCCCCTTGCTTTTCATTTGTAAAACCTCAAAGCTACACTTTTTTATCACAAAAAATCTCTTTATTTCTCTCATGCTTTGCCATGTGGTTCAAGTTTGGTATTTAATTTGTTCTAAAATGTAGGTGGTTTTTGAAATGCCACAAAAATACTTTGAAGTTTTGCACACCAAAACAGGGGGAAAATTGAAATATACGTGAGAGTGGTAAAAAAATTGATTACAGCTTTTTTAAAAAGTAGAAAATATTTTAATTATAAGCCCATTGTAAAACATAGATAACTAAGTACATTTGTTATATGTCATCGAATTTTTCTGTCTTACAGCAAATGGCGTTCATTTATTATCCTGTTACAAATTAAAGACTGTGGCTTCTTTTCTTGAATCAAACCTAGTCTTGTTCAATCTTTCGCTTTTGCTGCTGCCTTCTAGTCTTTTCTTGTGAATAGTGTCTTCTCATGATATGTCCAACATATGTCAATCACTTATGTCATTTTAGCTTCCAGTGAGAGCTCTGGATTAATTTGTCCCAGCATCTAATTATTTGTCTTTCTGGCATTCCACTGTTTACATAAAAACACCACCTCCAGCACCACCTTACAACATTTTCTATCTGCTTTCTGCATAATTCTTGGCAATATCATAGCATATGAACTCAGTATCAGCATCAACCATTACTTTAAGGATCTTTCCCAGTTCTTTTCACAGCTGGCCTTTCAAGTTTCACACTTCTTCTGATTTCTTGGTTGCAGTCTCCATTTGGATTGTTGATTGAATTGGGGTATTGTTGTTGTTAAGTCACACAGTTGAGTCCAGCTCATTGCAACACTATGGACCACCGCACACCAGGCTCCTCTGTCATCTGAATTGGGGTATAGAAATCCTTAACAATTTCAGTCTTTTCATTGTCAACATCAAAGTTATGGAATTCATATGTGTCATTAGTTTTGTCCTCTTTATGTTCAACTGTAATCATCTGTTTGCTCTTTTCCCTTAATTTTCTAAAATATATACCACTTTTCTGCTGTCCTATTCAGAAGAGTAAGGCAGCTATGTGCCCTGTTTCTGGCTTCTGATAGGCTTAGAAGTAGAGGAACAAAGAACACTGGCTTCTACTGGGTCATACTATTGGTCTATATAGCTCCAAGTGTTCTTGAACTTCAGTTCCCAGAAGTACTGATCAGAAAGAGTGCTGACTTGAGCTTCTGGTAATTGAAGTCCAAGAACACCTGAAGTGCCAAGGTTGGCCATCATGGATATAGCCCAATATCATCAACCCTCATTAGACTTGGTTCTCCAGGGTTTCAAGTGAAAATAATTCCTAGCTGTAGGTAGAGATCCCTCATATTCCATTGTAACCTGCTTAGTATCTTCAGACACTAATTTGGCCCTTGAATCAATATAATGCTCAGTTAGAGGGTATTTCGGTCTCATTTAGCGCAGCTTTTCTTTCATTCTCATCTGATCCCTGAAAAAGTTATACTTCCTTTTCTTATATTGCTTAAGATCCATCTATGCTTCCTTTAAGGATAGGTAATCGTTTATTAGCAATTTCCAAATCCAAATCTGCCATCACTTGTTAATAATACATTTTATTCTTGACACAGATTGAAATGAATAAATATCAACTCAGTGAAGTGCTCCTTGAGTACAGCAACTATTTACATTTGGGAGTTCTAGGTATTTTTGAATGTGACCTTGTTAATTAAGATCCTCTTGGGCTGACAGCTTCAAACTGTTTTGAGAATGATAACAAAGCACTGGCATTAAGCAGGTTTTAATTTTTATCCATTTCTCATTTAGTCAGGGAGTAAATACCAGCACCTGGACACTGTTGCTGCACAATCCAGGAAAGCTTAATTTAATGAGATTTGAGGCAATCAGCTTCAACAGATCAGTCTGCACCATAAATGTCATACTAGTTTTCCAAACTGGTGGTCTGCAGTTGTGTGAAACTATAACCTCTATCATCTCCAGATGCATAGTTATTCTGGTGGGAAATAAAGAGAGTTGGAATCCTTCAGTACTAGAAGAGAACTCTAAAGATTGACCAGAGCTATTTTAGTTTTGCTCAAGAACCTGGTCATGACTAGCTAGAGTTTACTTTGCTCCTCATAGACAGCAGACAAGGGATGGGATTTTTGAATTTCTTGGATGACAAACCCCACAATTATTTATTCTGGGAATTCAACCTGAGAGACAGACACCTGAATGTGGATTATCCAGGAAAAAGGTCTCAATTGCTGGAAGGTTTTGAGGTTGAAGTAACCTAACATCCTGTTGCTTCTCCAGTGCTAGCTGGAAGCTTTATTTCTGAACCTTCTGTGTTCCTCTGTTATCTTTCTAAGGAAGGGGTTTCCAACCTAAGGGCTGTAGGCAAAATCAAAAGGCATTCAAGAAACAAAATGGCCACCCATCTGAAACTATTCAGACAAAATGGCCACCCCCATCATGCAGGCAGGGTAAAAATGGTCATCCATCCCTTGAAGCTGACTAAGAAAGCATGACCATGGCTTGAAAAGGTTGGGAACCCCTATTCTAAGGCCTCCACAGGAATTATTACAGTTACAATTTTAAAGACTAACTCTATAGATGCCATTTCTTAGAAATAATTAAACAGTTACTTTTAGTTACACCCAAAAACACCTGAATACTAGACATGATTGATATGTGGTACAAAATACACTGTCTTCCAGCCAGTATCACGCAGGAGCAGAATCCTAATCATAGTACTTGTTAAACACGACAGCTGGGGTACACAGAAAGAGCCTCCTCAGAGATTGTGGTATTTCTGCACTACAGTCAGACAACAGCAACCTTTTGCTGGCTAATCTTTCTCACACTAGGTCAGGTAAAAGGAACTACAGAATGAACTCACCAAAATATGGCTTCATGTTGGCAGTTTAACATATGGCCTGGACAAGGAAGAAGAAGAACAGGATAGCTATTTCTTCTTAACTTTATTTATTTATTAAACTTATATCCCACCCCTCTAGGGAAAAAATCCTATTCAGGACGACTAACAGCATAAAACTTGACTAATGCCTTTGCTTCCATTTGTTTGTATAATGCTGTTGCCTAGTTTATTATTTTTTGCCAGCAATCAAAAACAAGAACACAAATTTAATTGATGGTTTTAATTATTCCCCAAATACTTAGAAATGAGGCCTGGAAAACATTCCATAAGTGGAATTTTAATTTAGATAGTAATTTACATGTTAATGGCCAGGTAGAGATGAGCAGATTTTACAACTTGCTCTGTATTGCTTTCTATCACAGATACGATTCATTTTCCATAGGAAATTATTTTAGTACAAAATGTTAAGACACTAAGTGGATAATAACATACATTTATTTTTATTTTTTTTAAAAAAATAAAATCTGCTTGTCAATTATATTATACAGTCTTCTGTGTTGCATGGATGATTAGAAGAAGAGAAAAGGAAGGAGGAAAACAGGTGTGAGAAAAAGGAGAGGTGGTTAGCAAAATTAAAAGAGAAAAAAGGGGAAAGTCAAAATACTGTGGCACATTAAAGACATATTTATTTCAGTGTGAGTTTTTGTGGCTCAAAATCCATGTGTGTATACAAGAGATGGTGATTGAAATTATATTTGCACAGCTATGCCAAATAACCCTGATGGTGTTATCAGCTGTGGCAATTTTTCTGAAGCAACACAAATTCCATTTCTTCCCCCAGAAAGATCTTGAGACTCCTCTCAACACTCTAGGTAAAAGAGGATGTAAAGAAAAAGATGTGGAAGTCTAGGGAATGCTGTATTTATGCCATTTTGATATTTAACCTTTTCTTAATTTTTCTTAGCTGTGATTAATATTTATTTTTTAACTTCTAGTTTTGTACTATATTTAACTTATCACTGTGTTGTTTTAATTTTTGTGAGCCCTTTTTTGATCCCCCTTAGAGACTGAGTCCCCAAATTGCCATCCGTGCCATACCCTCACACAACATGTGAGCTACCCGCCTTACCTCAGAAAGGGGAGGGAGGAAGCACTCCCATTGGGCTACTGGGCATGAGGAGGGCAAGAGTTCATAGAAATTAAAAGGTTCACATGATGTCATCTTCATCTGGCAAAAAGATAATTCAGTTAAGTCCTTGTTTTGCTTTTAGCAGGAAGATTGTTATCTAATGCTAAGTGGTCAGTAGTTGTTACATGTCTGGTCTTAAGAGTAGCCATTTGTCAATATTTTATGAGTACAGTATGGGTGTCTATAAGCTGAAGACTTTCATTCATGTTATTCAAGTTATATATATAACTTGGTTATATATATATATATATATATGCATTTGGTTCTGAACTGCTAAACATTTTATATATATATATATATATATATATATATATATATATATATATATATATATATATATATATATAATGTTTAGCAGTTCAGAACCAAATGCACGCAACAGTTAGAAACAACTTAGATATTCACTTTCTGCTGTTGCTGCTCTACATTATATTTATTATTAGTTCCAAAGTACAGTATAGGTAAATGGAACCAGAATATATTCTAACTAATTCTTTGTATTACTCATTGATAGTCAATCCCATAATTAGATTAAGCTACATTTTAGGAAAGCATCTGGAACAGTTATAAGTTAATCATAAGCAAGTTAATCAGGTTAAAAATATGGTCATGAACTTGGGGAAAAGTTCAGTTTTTATAATTGAGGTGTGTGTGTTTATTTGTATTTTTTATTTTATTTTTATTTTTTTCTTTGGCTCCACCCACAACATTGTGATGTCATGACGTTGACTCTGCCCATGGCGTCATGATGTCATGACATTGGCCCCACCCATGACATCCATGACATCACTGTGGGATAGTAAATTTTTTTACATCCCACCACTGGGCAGTGGCATATTTGCCCATTGAGAGGGCTGTGAGTGCTCCCTCTGGCATGTGTGCCATAGGTTTGCCTCCACTCTCCTAGGAGGAGAAACACAATATCTAAGTAATATAAATAAAATAATTGTAAATTGGATTTCAGGCATTGAATCAATTACTTAATGGTAAGTCAACATTTACCTAAGCCCATAGATTCAGTGGGTTTGTTTCAGTTGTGATTAGACGTGTGATTAGATGTGATTAGTTGTGTGTATTAGATTTTGATCTTTATTGATTTTATTTTCATTGTCCTTTCCTTTAAATTAACACATAGTTATGTGAGATAATACTGTAGGGCCTCTCGCATGATATACTTTAGGTTGGAGATTTTGATTATTCCTTTATGAAATATTATATAAAAGCAACAACAGCACACAAAAATATGAGGGAATAGCTCAAGCTCTCAATGCTTCTCCCCCTTAACCAACACTTTGTGCAGTAAAATCACTTTTAGAAATGTTCAACGTAGAAAAAGACATGCTTACTTACATATGCCATCTATAGTTATAGTCAATGGAAAAAAACCTGGGAAATGGAGACTCCAACATGTGGAGAAACTCCCTTTCATGCTGTTTGGTTGGAGGTCAGAGAAGATGAGAGAGACAAACCAATAAAAGCAAGTAAACAAAAAATAGGAAGAGGAGGTGAGGGCTTGAGGTGTTTGTCTCAAATGATAGAGAGAGGAAAAAGAAATGTACCAGTAGGTTAGTGGTAAAGCACAATCATGTTAGTTTATACATCCTATAAAGAGCCCTCATTGTGCAGTGGTTAAACTGCTGCACTGCAGCCAAAACTGCTGATTTTGTGAATTCAATCCTGAGGCTCAAGGTTGATTCAGCTTTGATTATCTTGTGAACCACCCAGAGAGTGCAATAAGTACTATAGGGTGATATATAAGTGTGATTGCTATTGCTAAATCCTCCTCCCACTAATACCCAGTATTAGTGCATGCAAGCTTGCTACTATTCCAACCGTTTAGGAGCTTCAGGTTTTAATGTAATCTTGTCATTCCTTCAAGTGTATACATGCCAATATTTTATATCATTCATGAGTCAAGTCTCTTTTTTACATTTATATTGTCATACTTTAGTAGATCTACCTGAAACTTTAGAAGGTAAGCACTGTTAGCATGATAGATCCTAAGAGTACATATTAGTTGTAAATGTGTATATTTCATCTCAAAAAATAGCTGATGTGATCACATATCTTCCTTTATTTTGATGTATTTTCAAACAGCAGGTTTTTCTCCAAAGGTGCAAATGTACTTCTATATTTGCTTGATTCCTGGTTTTTCATTTTTATGCTGGATTAGATTATTTATAGGTTTCTAACATGAACCAACATGATGCATTGCCAAGCCTTCATAAATAATGCAAGCTACTACTACATGGAATGATAAAAGCTGGTGATTTATTTCATGAAACCTTTACACAAACCTCATAAAAATCACATAGCAGAACTGACAAACATCATGGGTATTGGTCATAATGATACACAGCTCTAGCATGGCACCAGATAGCGTTGGCAGTGCAACAAGAAATAAATTTGCACGTAGACAAGGAAACCTAGCCAGTTTGCATGCTTGCTTGCCTAGAGTAATGAAAAAGAGCACGATGCTGCAGTTGGTGAGGTACATCTGAAAAGCCTGGCACAGATGCCATTTTGGGACTGTGGTGACTTAGTGGTTAAGACACTGAGCTTGAAGACTGGAAGGTCTGCAGGTCAGCAGTTCAAGACCTGAGTGCTGCTCCCATCTCTGTCCCAGCTCCTGCCAACCTAGCAGTTTGAAAGCAAGAATTTGAAAGTAGATAAATAGGGAACACTTCGGTGGGAAGGTAAACAGCATTCCATGTTTAGTCATGCCTGCTACATGTCCACAGAAATATCTGCAGACACAGATAGCACTGACTCTTTGGCTGTAAACAGAGATAAGCACTGAACCCTAGAGTTGGATACGACTAGCTTTCGAGCAAGGGCGACCTTTACCTTTGACCACTTCAAAGTTCTAAAACTATATTTGCAGACATTCAAAGCAATCTTTGGGACAAAGCGGGAAAACCTTGTCCAAAATTACCCATTGCTGGTTGAGTATGTGCACTGCCTTGAGGGACTAGAAACCCATGAGTACGATCGAGTATTTTAGGAGTGCTCTTAATGGAAGGCTTCACACTGCTCCTGTTTCTTTATTTCCTCTTGTATCCCTGCAGGTGTTGAGAGAGATACAAGATTCTTGCTCTGGCACTTCTAGAGGACTCCACCAGCATTATTTGGGCTTCTTGTAATAAAACCTTACTAAGACAGGCAATTCTTCTCTCACAAACAGACTCAAAGAGAAAGAGTTGATGTTTTCCATGAAATAAAACCTGAGTTAGAAAGAACAGTGACACCAGCTTCTGCGGGTACTACTTCAAACTGGGCAGGTATGTTAGTTTCTGTTTGCTACATTATCATAACTGCATTGTTATGGGCAGCATTGAATTCCCATGAAGGGAGACCATATGTATATATACTGTATCTGCCAGCATATAAGATGTACCAGAGTATAAAACGCATAATAATAATAATAATAATAATAATAATAATAATAATAATAATAATAATAATAATAATAATAATAATAATAATAATAATAATAATAATAATAATAATAATAATAATCCCATTATTACCAAAATAGCCCACCATAGGGCACTATATACAGTACAAGACACACTCCAATTTTCCAGTGTATTTTAAGTGGTAGAAAGTGGATCTTATACACCAGCAAATACAGTATATAGTTTACAAATAAACCAGGAATCACAGCTTCCTAGCCACTGAGCATACAATCAGTCCTAGATCTCAAAAATCAGCCAGCAGAAGGGAGTTCTGCCAGCAGACAGTCATTCCTCCTAGCAGAGAAGAGGCCTTCAGTCTATTGCCAATCCATTCATTATAGCTGGTACATCTTTCAGGGTGCACTGTAAATCTATTGCTTCTGTCACAGATGTAAAAGATGACAATCCATGCTTAATTTATCCTCAACAGAAGTAATTTTCTGAACTATTGATTTAAGTTTGATTTAGTATTTTATAGCATATTTGTGAGAAGAACTGTTAGTATAAGTGCCTGGGCAGCACTGCCCCATTATGTTGCAAGCTGGATATGGCCATTTTAGCTTTAAGGTTTGTTTCAAAAATGGCCAAGTGCTCTGAGTGAGCCCTACTCAGCTAGCCTCTGAGCATATGTAAGAGGCACATCCAGTGATGGGATGACAAAAGTTTTGCTACCACACTGTGATGTCACGGACGTCGTGGGTGTGGCAAACGTCATGATGTCATGGGCGGAGCTGACATCATGACATCATGAGGTTGTGGGCGGGGCCATTTTTTTAAATTAAAATAAATAAAATTAAAATAAACACCCACCCACCCACACCTCAACCCGCCCACCCAACCAAACAACCACAACACAAAACTGTAAATAAATAAAATAAATAAAGAAATAAAATAACAATTAAATAAAAATACACCCACCCACCCAAACACCCACCCACCCCAAACACAAATAAGCCTGCCCGCCCACCCACCCCAAACACAAACCCCTCATTTACCCTTGGAAGCAGCAGAGGTGGCGGTGCGGCAGCAAACTGCCGCTGTGGCAAACCGCCGCTGTGGCAAACTGCTGCTGCAGCAAACCACCACTGCGGTGCAACGTCCTGGCAGGGGTGGGGTGGGGCCAGGCACAGAAAGGCCACCGCTGCTTCTTCAGGCACTCCCTGCACCCTTCCTTTCCCGGCAGCCAAAATGGCTGCCAGCAACTCCCATACCTCTGCTGCTGCTGATCAACTGCTGGAGCGATCTCACTGCTCACGCCACCACCACTGGGAACATCACTGACAGTGCTGCTGATCAGCTGACCACCACCAGCAGCTTTTGAGCGGATGGCAATCAGCCAATCAGTAGCCACACTATGGAGTGTGTGTAAACTAAACAGTTTCCCTGATTGCTCTGATTGTCAGATGTCAAAGGAAGAAATCCTTTACTCTGCTGCTATCATAGACAATAGTTGCAAAGTAAACCGTTCCCGGCTGCTCTCCTCTCTTTTATCCTGATCCTGAGGTATACAGAAGGAGCCTCCTTGAAGACTGTGGTATTTTTGAACCATCATCAGGCATACCCTGGTAATGGCAACTTTGTGTTGCCAGCTAATTTTTCTCACATTAGGTCAGGCTAAAGGAACTGCAGAATGAACTCACCAAAAGATTCTTTCATTTTGGCAGGTTCACATCTGCCCTAGACATGGAAGAATACGATTCTACTCCTATCGTTGATAAAAGCAGGGAATGGGGTAGAAGAGAGCATTACAAAATAACAAAAGCCCTTTACAGTGGTTAAAAAAGCAGCGTTTTGTGGTGAGTTGGTCTGATCCAGTGTCCAACAGGGGATGATACTGAGGAAAATAGTGGGTCACCTGGCCACACAAATGCCAGAAGGTTTGAGTTTCGAGGAGGTTGGAGCTAAAGATAACTGTGTAGGCAGTCTGTGTAGTGTTTTTGTCAGACCCTTATGAAAGAGTATGTTAACTGGTTTTGGACCTTTGCAAAGCTAGTGCAAACTGCCAATTTCTAAGTCATCCTGTACCAGGACAAGAGTTTGTAAAGGTTTCATACATTCGTATTCTCTGGGGAAATCAGTCTATCTGGGAAGCTGGGTACCATTTCTTTCTCTGTATTATTTTTCAAGAACTTACTGTATTAGCTGGGATTTCAGCAGGATTCGTTTTAATTATCTCTAGAGGTAATGATTAGGCAAAGGTTAATGACTTGCCTTATAACAGGAAAAATGATAATTTAGTTGATTTTTTTCCTATAGCAAGGTTCTTTTTTGCATATGGGACTCTTAACAGAAAAACAATGACTGAGAAATTAAATGTGGGGATGGGTGATTACATTCCATTTATATTTAGGGCAAAGGAAGTACTGAATTGGGAAAAATTGTTTTATCAATCCATTGTAAAAATAGACAGATTTTAACAATAAAATCTTTCAACTGGTTGTCTGGCTACACTGGCAGACTAAATTAGAATTGCGGCTGTCTTTGTATTATGTTTGAAATTGCAATCAGGGGCTGCGGATTGATTTGGGAGCTTACCTTTCATTCTGGATACAGTATAAGCCCAATTCCAGTCCACAGTCCAGTCTACAGTATAAGCCCAATTCCAGTCCAATTCCAGTCCTCTGTACCACTTCTGTTGATATCTTTAATGTTCACTGGGAAGCCACTTTCTCAATGAAAGCTACAGAGTGCTTTTCTACTATCTTGGGGGCCATTTTTGTTGAATGTTAATAATTATCTGTTCATACCATGCTGTGCAAAGGAGTGAGCTCCTGTCTCTGTCCCAGCTCCTGCCAACCTAGCAGTTCAAAAGCAAGAAATTGCACGTAGATAAACAAGTACTGCATCAGCTTGGAAGATAATGACATTTCCTAGGCAACAGCATCTTGACATGCTTGCCACATGAGCAAGGAAACATTTGCAGATGGTACTGGCTGTTTGGCTGTAAATGGAGATGAGCACTGCCCTCTAGAGTAGGACACGACTGGTTTTCGTGCAAGGGAGACCTTTGCCTTTACCTAAGTTAATTCTGAGTTGGCAGCACACAACAGCTGTATTAAAGATTCTGTGTAGCCATCTGATGCTGCTTTCCCCTGCTGCTTGGACTATTTATGTTGGTAGTCCATCTATTCCTGGTGCTTTGTGTTTAGGTGATTGTTTAACCACTCTTGCTACTTTTTCAATTAATATGTCCAGTTCTAGTGCTGCTGTTTTGTAGTCTTGTGTTGTTTTGTTGTGGCACTCTCCAATGGGTTTGAATAATTCTTTAAAGTGTTCTCTCACCTTTCTATAACTTCTGGGGATCTATTAGTGGTTGTGAGAACTGTACCATTAGGAAAGCTGAGTGCAGAAGAATAGATACCTTTGAGATGTGGTGTTGGAGGAGAATTTTGAGAATCCCCTGGACAGCGAGGAGAACAAATAGGTCAATCTTAGAAGAAATCAACCCTGACTGCTCCTTAGAAGGGCACAGTGATGGGATGTAACAGGTTCTCACCAGTTCGCCAGAACTGGTAGTACCTTTTCCCAGTGTCCTGGAGAACCGGTAGCAGCTTTTGGGGGGAACCACCTTCGGGGCTTACCTTTTCACTGGTTCCCCCATTGTGCATGCGCGCCAAGCACTTGGTGTCCATGCATGCCTACAGTGCTTGGTGCATATGCACGGCCTCCTTGCTGTCCTCCTTGCTGTCCTTGTGTTGTGGGTGGGTGAGTGGGTGGGTTGAGGTGTGTGTGTGTGTGTGTGCTTATTTTTATTTTATTATTATTTTTTCTTTGGCTCCGTTCATGGTGTCATGATGTCATGATGTCATCTCCGCCCACACTGTGATGATGTCATGGTGGGGTAGTAAAATTTTTGACATCCCACCACTGGAAGGACAAATACTAAGATGAAGCTAAAGTACTTTGGACATAAAATGAGAAGAGAGGATTCACTTGAGAAAGCCTTGATGCTTGGAAAGGTGAACGGCAAAATAAGAAGGGGGCAGCCAAAAATGAGATGGCTAGATGGTATTGTAGAGACAATGGGCACAGAGCTGAGCCAGTTGAGGAGGATGGTGGAGGACAGAAGTACCTGGTGGACAGTGGTCCATGGGGTCACAAAGGGTTGGAATTGACTGTGTGACTGAACAACAAAAAATTAGTGGTCTTCCATTCTTGTTATTAACTATTTTGGTGGGGTTATAATTATCCTCTTTTCTACATACTTTTAATTACCTTGAAAAATGTTCATGTGGCTGTTCTCTATTATCTGCTAACAATTTTCTAAAGTATTTCCAGGATTCTTGTTTTGCATTTTTGATTATCCCGTTGGTATCTCTATGTTTCACTCTATAGTTTATACAGATTTCTTTCCACCTCGATTTTATCCAACATTTATATAATTCTTTTTTCAGCATTACTGCTTCTTTGACCTCTTCACACCACCATGCAGTATGTTTGGGTCCCATAACAACTTTTTCCAGTTCTTCTGCAGCACTGAGCAGGGTAGTTTTGTAACCCTTCCATTCATCCTCTACTTTCTTCACCTTTGGCAGCAGTTGGTTAAATGCTGCCTCCACCTTTTGTTGCAACTCTTTTGCTATTTCTCTTTGTTTGAATTTTGCTTACTTAATTCATTCATGAGTTTTGTTTGGTTCTCGTCTTTTAATATCGGGTTTATAATTTCTTGCTGTTAACTCCACAACTTTATGATTGGTGTTGCATGGTCCATTGGGAATTGCTTTGGCATTGAGTATTCTGAATCTTCTCTTTACTTTTGTTAATATATTAATAAGATCTAACAATGCAGGTCTAAAAACCATTCCCCTCCCCCCCAAAAAGGGGGGTATCATTCAAATCAACAGTATCCAGAAGAATCTGTTGTTGCAGGCAACTTTGGAGAAGTCTATCTTTAGTTTTCTATTCAGTTTTTTTAAAATGAGTTCTTAGCATTTTGCCACTCCCCTGCTGCCAATAAATTTGCTTTTCTCAGCTTCTTCACTCCAAGCATGTAAAATGAAGAGATCAATTTCCAATTTCCTTGCCAGGGCTTTTCCAGTTGTCAGGATACATTTCTGATGCTCTGCTCTGCCCCCTGTTGACAGATGTCTCATGGACAGCACATTAGCCTCCTTTTTAATGTTGCCGTCAAATCCATTTTGGGTCAGATATACAAAGTGATGGGTTCTTCTGAACTTTTCTCCTATGGGACGGTTTTACTGGGCAGCCTGTAGAAACGTAATACTCAGCAACCTGAAGGATAGATTTGTTGAGATTTCATTTTATTAAAAAGGTATCAACTCAGTTTGTTAAAACCTAAGTAGCCAAATGAACCTGAATGTGTTTTTAATTTTATTTCATGCACCAGGATGAAAACAGTTGTAGCAAGTGGGTTGTTGGCTAGCCTCTGAACTCAACTTTTGGGAATTTCAACTATTGAGTGTTATGTCTAAGTTTAGGAAGCATGAAATTTTTATTTATTCTGAATGGGTCTACCTATGGACAACCACAACATTGTATTTTTGCTTCACCATATCAGACAAAACCAACATTAGACATTTATTGTCCAAACATTTGGGATTGGCTAGAAATAAAAGATTCTTACTTCTCAATAAAATCTCTCAAAACATGAAGCACTGTACTTTATGTTAGAGATACCACTAAACATTTTCATCTTGTATGCTGATGATGGGTTTGGGTTCCTGTCCAGATTGAAACCTACCCAAAATCCACAGGAGGCTTTGAAAGAGCTATTTTAGAAACCTTTCATACTGTAACATTTTCTGTACTGTTATTATAATCCAATAAACCTGTCCTCTCAACATCCAATGAAGTAAAAGAAGAAGAAGAATCCTCTTCCTCCATTTTATATTCAGCAAAATATCTATTTTTAATTCTTAGGTATTCCTCTATTATTACAGAATAATTGAATTTGGAATGGGCCAAAGATGCCATTGAGTCCAACCCCCTCATCTTTATTATTCCCTTCTCTTTTTTTTGCAAACAATAACAGGACCTAGTGGGTATGGTAGCATCTTATGGATGATTTAATCATTTATTACAGTTGTAACCAACTTCAACTCGTTTCTTTGGGAGAATGCAGGGAGAATTCTTCTTGAATTCATTATGAATGAGCCTGAAATAAAGTAAAATTGCTCCTTCATTTTTTCATCCCAGTTCTATGGGCAGCGTGTGCTGTTGTCTCTAACAGGAGAGAGGCTAGGTAACATTTGGGGGGGGGGAGTAGAAAGAAACTCCTCAAGACTCCTACTCATTGCCAATATATTTAAAAACTCAGCTTACATTTCAACCCATCAACCTCACACTTCATTGATTTCTTCAACAGAATAAGTCAAGATTTTATATGTGTTGCAGTGCACCCATCATCTCAGTCACCCCCACTTCCTAGTTCCCAATAAATCATGGAATCCTAGCTCTCCATATAATATATTAATGGTCTTGAGCATGTCACTTCGTCCATGATGCCTTTCAGTAATAATCAAATATAAATTAGCTTGTGTCAGGAGTCATTGTTTAATGACCCAAGACTTCCATCTGCCCAAGCCTGCAGTAAGAAGAAAGCATGGGGTTTAAATGTGATTTTGCCAATAGCTTATTAACAAAAGCTAAGAAGACAGGTACAGTCAAACCTCGCATAAAGAGTGCCTCACTTAAAGAGTAACCTACTTAAAGAGCAGCATTTTATCTGAATGTTCGTTTGCTTAACAAATAAATTTATGTTTGCAATCCCCCCACCAGAAGTCACAATTGGTCACTTACAATGGTGTTTCACTTAAAAAGCAAACTCGGTTAAAGAGCAATCCTGTGGAATGCATTATACTCTTTAAGCGAGGTACAACTGTATTGTTAAGGCTATATTACAATAGAACTCACTTTTATCTAAGGCAGGGGTGCCCAAACTATGGCCCATGGGCCAGATCTGGCCCCTGACACCAATTCATCCTGCCCTGAAGCCCTTGTCGCTCCTGGAAGCGGAAGTAAAACATGCCTGTATGGTTCCTTGGAGCTATGGACATGTTTTACTTCTGCTTCCGGGAGTGATGAGGGCTTCATGCAGTGGTGGACATCAGCAGGTTCGCACCAGTTCACCAGAACTGGTAGCATAATTTCTGGCTGACCCCACCCCCTGGCCAGCGCCCACCATACCACGACCACAGTGTGGTAGTAAAAGTTTTTGGAGCCCACCACTGGCTTCATGGGCAGGATGAATTGGTGTCAGGGGCTGGATCCAGCCCATGGGCCAAAGTGACTGGGTCCCTGAACCATGTGACTGGCCTGTGGCCCAAAAGGTTTGGGCACCCCTGATCTAAGGGGTCTCACCTGTATTTTAGACCTGCAATGGCAGAAATGTTGCACATGCTGTGTAGCATTTTGTTCTGATAAATAAATGCTACTGCATGATATCCCTGCTCCGAATGTTAACATAAAGAATATGGATGTTCATGATTTTCAATGTTTTTAAGTGTTTTCAGTTTTGCCATTGGAATTCTAAGGTGCAAAGCTGACTCATCAATATGGTTGTGAGCTGGCTGAGCTGATGTTAAGCCAGTTGAGGCTTTGCTGAATACAGCCTTCTTTGACTTTAAGGATGTTGGATATTTAGGACCACCTTTACCCTGGACTAATTGTGTCCCAGCATAATAGCTGTAAACTCGCTGGATAGCTCAGTGGTTTGTGTAATTGGCTGTGGAACCAGAGGTTGGTAGTTTGATTCTCCATGGTGCCTCCCAAGAAAAGAGCCAGCTTCAAGAGTCAAGGGCAAAGTGCACAGTCCAAGGGTGCCCACAGAAGATGTAAATGGCAAACCACTGCTGTGTATTCTCTCCTTAGAAAAGCATAAAAAGGGTTGCCATAAGTCAGAATTGATTTGACAGCATGCAAAAATTATTAGAGCAGTTCGAGTTTATGAAGGTTTAGGTCAAGCACAATCCAACCCCTTTCTTTCTACACTTTAATTTTTTTTTTGCCAGCTGATCTTAGAGACACAACTGGCTTAACATCAGCTCAGTTGGCTTCAAGCCATGTTGATGAGTCAAGCCTAGGATCAGCTCAGTGCAGGAGCAGTTATTATCATATAAAAGGAGATGAATCCATTTCACTCACAAAACAAGGAAAACAATATTACACCAAGATTCCACCAAGAATATCAGGAGTCACAAACAGACTACAAATACGATTCTTGAGTTACAGACATTTATTAGATATCTGTTTCTAATGTCATGGTATTTGTAACGAGTCCAATGTAGAGATAGAACAAGTTATAAGACATTATTGTCTGCACCCACTAGGAAACAGTGGCTTACACTGGATGAACATAAAGGCCATCTGTGGGATCTTTTAGGAAAAACAAATGGGAAATCTTAGCAAGAAGAACGCCATCAGCCAAGCACAAGTCACTCTGTTTTGCTTCCCTTGAGCAAGGCAGACTCTTCCCAGGAATTAGATTGATAAGGGAGTACTGCAGGAACTAAAAATAATTAGCCCCAAAGCTGTAATTCAGTGCCTACTAATAATCAGAATGCAGAATATGTCATGCTTGAGTACATTTTATGTTTATATTAGGACTCTCCAGTTCTCTGATGCAATGATAAAAACAACACACATCAGCTGCTCTCCTGGCAATTTCTGCATCCTCCCCCAGATGTCCTTGAAACGCTGTATAATAAGTTCTGTGATTGTAGGTTATTTCCATTAATAACACACCATGTAGCATTATATATAGCGGAGCTGCTGTAATCAGTACAAATCCCCCTATTCAATAATCTGTTCAGCTTTGTGGTTTTTATTTGTCCATTGATAATGCTTGATCCCTAGCTACCAAGAACTTGAAGCCCCAATGTTTACAATTTGCAGCCCCCTCCTTACTGATAGATGCTTTGTCAGTTATTTCGCCCATGGGGAATTATTAGTTGGTTTGCCTTTCTGCTTTCAAATTACTCTTTTGCATAAATAGGGGGAAATAATGTCTGAGGTGACAGAAGACAATGGGGAAAAATATAGAAACCAAAACCAAACAAAATCATTTCCACATTAGTAACCAGACAGTTTTCAAAACGCCAGAGACTGAGACACATCTTTTCCTCTTCAAGCATTGCAGGGCCATATTTGAAACTAGTATGGCATGTGAGCGAGCGATCCTATTACTCCCGAGTAGAACCTTGGCCTACAAGTAAGTGGGAATGCACCTGAATTGATGTCCTGCGGCTAAACTATCCAGTATTTCAGCTAGCCTTCTCACATGTCCTGACCATAATCCCAGCTGTTAGTAAGATAGTGGATGGTAAAATAACCAACTCCAGTCATCTTCATGTTTTTTAAAAGTATATTGTAGCAAAAGTAGGTTACATAAACAAAGTTTCAGAATGCAAAATAATTCTAAACAAATTGAAACATCTTTAGTTCAGAAAGCACATTAAAAACAATTAATACTGACTAAACTTTGAAGACCTAAATGACCCCACCCTTTCGTTTTGAAAACCACATGATTGTGGAGTTCTCAGCACCCCCCCCCGACTTACACAATGTGGAGCACTGGACCAAGAGAGCATCCTGCACCCTCAATTTGGTTTTTATTTCCTCCAACAAGTTCTACCCTCTGGCCATTCCCCTAAAGGATTTCAGCCAATGACTATACAGTAAAAGTAAAGGTTTCTCTTGCTCGAAAGCCAGTCATATCCGACTCTAGGGTTCAGTGCTCATCTCTGTTTCAAAGCCGAAGAGCCAGCACTGTCTGCTTCTGCAGACATTTCCGTGGTCATGTGGCAGGCATGACTAGACACTGGAGTGCACGGAACACTGTTACCTTCCCACTGTATTACATGTCTATCAAATTCTAAGTTCCAATTCTTCGAAAACACGAGGGTTAGAATGTTTAATCTAGCAAGCAGTTCCTGCAGAAAGATAACCCATAATGCAACACTGCCACCTTCCTCCTGGTGAAGAGCACACAGAAATCTCCATTACAGAATTTAAAAAAGCTCACAGGCCCCATTTCTATCTCTTGACCTGGCATAGTGGTTTCATTCCTGGACTAAGATGTGAGAGATCAGAGTTTAAATCCCCATCTTTGGTATGAATGTTCACTAGATGACCCAGTTTGCCTCCCCCCAACATGCTGGGTACTCATTTTATTGATGTCGGAAGGGTAAGTCAACCTTGATCCCTGTCAGAATCTAACTAACCACGGTTTAACCACTGCACCACCAGGGCTTCTCATTATAAACTTACAGGAAAAGGTATTGCAGGCATTCAGTACAATCTCTGACTTCAAGCATCTCAGAAGTCTTTTCAGACAGGCTGCCTTTATCAAAGTTTGGTTGGTATTTTGGTTGATACTATATTTGGAACCAAGATTTGACAACTTTGCTAACAGGTCCTGAATTGTGACATTCTGGAATGTGAGATGTGAGACAATGTGCTAATTTACGGCACACAAATGTTGATCTATATTTATTTCCAGCAGAACATATATTTAGAAGCTCTTGTTTCAAAGTGTCGTCATTGGGCCATGGCATCCAACCCAAAGGGTAGCACATGACTGGATTGGTACAATATCTTGAAAGCTTTGTTCACTTCATGTAAAACAAAAACATCTGTGTGCCTGTTAAAATGGAGATAACGTGGAAGAGATGGAGAAAGTTACATTTTGTTTTTGAACCAGAACTCTCAAATAGGTTGCCCAATGATCCTGTTCACTGAGATTTTGAGGAGCTGTATTCCAAAACTATTAACTTTCCCCATCTCTTATAGATGCCTAATATGAGATGGAACATAATATGAGATGAAATTTGGGTAGAAAGGCATAGCATTTTTTTCTATACCTGATATTTACTACAGATCACTTGTCCACTCTTATGATCAGAAATCGATAAGCTTTGGAATAGAGATTGTGGGGAAATCACCCTGAGAGGGTCACTTACTTGTGTATCTAAAAAAAAACCCCAACAAATGTATCCCATCTGCCTCTCCTATACTAACCACTAAAACAAACATAAGCTGAGATGGAAAATCTCAATTTTTTTAAGGCTTGGAATACTTCCTGCAAAAGAAAAACGCACATGACAAAATGTGAACATTAGAAAAATGGCAAAGGTAACTGTGGTTCACTCTAAAATACATACAAAAATGCTTTAGTCAGTGGAAGTATGCAAGTGTGCATCAATGAATGCAACTATGTGATAAATCCTACATCATGGTCTTCATGGAGAGAAGAAACATCTTTGCCTGCTGGAAGAATGACAAGAAGGAGAGAACAACCTGGGATGCTGTTCCTATGAAATTATATATTCTGTTTAGCTAGTACCAGTCTGTAATCTGTTGGAAACATTTTGAATCCACTGAAGTTTCTCAACAGCCTTCAAAGGCAGCTCTCCAATTCATTTTACATATTTGTTTGCCTGTTCTTGTTAGGATTTTGATTTTTTTAAAAAAATCTTGTCAGAAGCACACAAAGGTGCTTTCTGGGTTGAAAGGATTTTTGCTGGAGGAACTCTGCTCAGGAGACTCCAGAATGAGGTTCCTTTCATGTTCCAAGATCTTCACTTACCAAAGTGTTCCCTATTTATCTACTTGCAATTTTTGGCTTTTGACTGCTAGGTTCGCAGGAGCTGGGACAGAGACAGGTGCTCATTCCATCATGCAGTACTCAGATCTTGAACTGTCAACTTGCTGACCTTCCAGGCTAACAAAGTGAGCTTCTTAACCACTGAACCACTGCTATCCCTTTTAGGATTTTGATAAGATTCCATCTCGGGGGCTCAAAATGGTTTTACTGTATTCCGTAGATTTATTTCTTCCAATTGCTTTGGGAGCAGCATTCACTTTGCTTTCTAAATTGCAGGTTCTTCATCACAAGATTTTCCTTGAAAATAATCTTTCATCTTTGCGTCTCATATGTATTGTTCTATATATTTTTCTGTCTCATCGTCACTCAGACAGATACTATGTTCCCCTGTTAATCTTTCAGCATGCCTAATCTTGGTTTAAACTTTGTTTGTTTCTTTGGAGCTACGGACTAGACATCTTGATTTTTCATCTTCTGTTGTTCATCCCTATTTGTTTGCACTGATTATTGCCCACAGTAATGTCCCAGACTTTGAAAAGTTTAATTTGGGATTTTGTCCCAATTCCTGTCGCCCATTACTTTTGTTTATCATAGGTCAGTAAAGGTCAACCTTGCTCAAAAGCCAGTCATATCCAACTCTAGGGTTCAGTGTTCATATCTGTTTATCACCAAAAAGACAGCACTATCAGTGTCTGCAATTGTTTCCATGGACATGTGGCAGACATGACTAAACGCTAGAGTCAGTGATGGGATGTAACAGGTTCTCACCAGTTCTCCAGAACCGGTAGTAACTTTCCTGAGCGTCCCAGAGAACCGGTAGCAGCTTTTTGGGGGTACCACCTTCGGGGCTTACCTTTTTACTGGTTCCCCCACTGCGCATGCATGCCAAGCACTTAGTGTACATGCATGCCTACAGTGCTTGGTGCGTATGCACAGCCTCCTTGCTGTCCTCCTTGCTGTCCTCGTGTTGTGGGTGGGTTGGTGGGTTGAGAGGTGTATGTGTGTGTGTGTGTGTGTGTGTGTGTGCGTGCGTGCGTGCTTATTTTTATTTTATTTTATTATTATTTATTATTATTATTATTAATTCTTTGGCTCCGCCCACAATGTCATGATGTTGGCTCCACCCACACTGTGATGACATTGTGGTGGGGTAGTAAAATTTTTGACATCCCACCACTGGCTAGAGTGAATGGAACGCTGTTTACCTTCCCACTGAAGTGGTACCTATTTATCTACTTTCCATTTCTTGCTTTCAAAGTGCTAGGTTGACAGGAGTTGGGACAGAGACTGGAGCTCACTCTGTCACAGTATATAAGTGTAATTGCTGTTATTGAGATGCTGTTTGCTAAAAAGAAACTATTCTGGTTTAACAAACTTATAAGCCAGTGAAATATTTTCTTATGCATATTTGTGCTACATGTAATATAAGTATTAAGTCACTGAGTATAAATCTCAGGCTATATATGTATGTTTGCTGTTGTTCAGTTGCATGGTTGACTTCAACCTTTTGTGACCCATGGACAATATTAGACCAGGTTCCTCTGTAATTCTCTAGAGCAGGGGTGCCCAAACTACAGCCTGGGAGCCAGATCTGGTCCCAACACCAATTCATCTGGCCCACAAAGCCCTTGTCACTCCCAGAAGCAGAAGTAAAATGTGCCTGTACAGGCACATTTTACTTCCACTTCTGGGAGCGACGAGGGTTTTGTAGGCTGAATGAATTGGTGTTGGGGCCAAATCTTCTCAATTGGTGGCCAAAGTATTTGAACTTCAGCTTCAGTATCTGTCCTTCCAAGGAGCAGTCAGGTTGATTTTCTTTAGGGTTGACTGATTTGATCTCTTTGCAGTTCATTAAATAACTAGTTAACAGGCTGTCGAACTGGATAGCTGGGTAGATGGAGAGACCTGTCTGTGGAGTCAGAGGCTGGGTGCTTGATTCCCCACTGTGGCTCTAGGGTAGGGATTCTCAACCTGCAGCCTATAGTCTGGATGTGGCCCACAGTACCTTTTCATGTGGCCCCCCACTGCCTCCACCACACCAGGAAGTGTCATGTGGTGGAGGATGGGCAAAGTCTAGTCCTAGGCCCCTGCAATATGGGGTGCCTCAGGGCTCGGTACTCTCTCCTCTCCTATTTAACATCTACATGAAGCCACTGGGTGAGATCATCCGTTCCCACGGGGTAAGGTATCATCAATACACAGATGATACCCAGTTGTACATCTCGGCCCGTGGGGATCCAGGCGGTGCAGTGGAAGTCCTCTCCAGGTGCCTGGAAGCTGTTAAAGTCTGGATGGGGGAAAACGGGCTACAGCTGAATCCTGGCAAGACTGAGTGGCTATGAATAAGGGGTTCTGTGCTATCACGGGAGCTGCCAGTTTGGTTCTGGATGGGGCAGCCTTGCCCCAAATGGACCTGGTGCGTAATCTGGGGTCCTCCTGGACTCACGACTACTGTTCGAAGAGCAGGTGGCAGCCGTGGCCAGGAGGGCTTTTGCACAACTTCGTGTAATACGCCAGTTACGCCCACTCCTAGACCGGGATGCCTTGCTCATGGTCACACATGCTTTGGTCACCTCCAGACTTGACTACTGTAATGCGCTCTACATGGGGCTGCCCCTGGTGACCATCCGGAGACTCCAGCTGGTCCAAAATGCGGCGGCCCGGGTAGTGATGGGGTGCGGGCGTTATGCTAGTGCCTCACCACTGCTTCGGGAGCTGCATTGGTTGCCAGTATGTCTCTGGGTGCAATTCAAGGTGCTGGTCATTACCTTTAAAGCCCTTATACTTAAGAGACCACGTCACCCAAGAACAACTGTCCGTCCCACCAGGGCGGATCGGAGAGGCTCCCTTGTTGTTCCATCAGCTAGAGAGGCGCACCTCTCTTGCACCAGGAGGAGGGTCTTCTCCGTGTCTGCCCCAGCCCTTTGGAACCTTCTACCAATTGAGCTGTGCCTACAGACAGAGCTCCTGAACTTTCAGAAGGCTGGCAGGGCAAGCGTGGGGACCCAGGAATGTGGGATCTCATGTAGGGTGGCTGATCTGAGGGACAGCCACCCTTTCGGTTCTATCATCTTGCAATGTTTCAATTCTTATATGATTTTTTAAGTTTTAAGTATTAAGTTTTAAGAAGAATTAGTATTATCATAGGCTTAACCTATGATTTTAACCTGTAAGCCCTGAGTCGGGTTTACCTGATTGGGGCGGGATAGTAAATATGAGCAAATAAATAAATAAATAAATAAATAAATAATAAATATGGCCATCTGGCCCCCGAAGCTGTCTGAGGGAGCATGACCCAGCCCCTCGCTTAAAAAGGTTAAGAACTCCTTCTCTAGGGAAACCAGCTGCCTTGGGTAGCCATGGAAATGCTACACTGTGTCAGAGTGCCCCACAAAAAAAGAAATAACAAACAACCCTGAGTACTTTGTACTAGAAAACCCTGGAAAGGGCCGCCTTAAGTCAAAATCAACCTGATGGTGTCTAGAAATGTGCATTTCTTTTCATAATGGTGTAGGTTTAAACAACCAAACTAAAAACTCTTCTGTGTTTAATGTAAAAAAGATGAAGAAATGTCTTGAAGGGAAGCCCAGATAAGATAACAGCTTATCTCTTTGAGGGAGAAGACATGACAGCTGTGATGTGCTGATGACTAGAAAAGCAGATAGTTACACGGAAGACTGATTTCTTGTTGAGAAATATACATTTGGATGAGACATAGCCTCTCAAGAAACACCTCTAGGTTTACATAACTTCAATCCCACCCAAACCTCAACCTACCTCTCACCTACCACCATGTAGCTGACAATCTGGAAGTCAGGAGCTTAGTAATACACAAATATAGCACTGAGAACATTTTCTTATTTCACCAAGTTTACTTTTTTTCTTTGAAATGGAGTAAAAGGGTTGTTCATGATGTTCTTGAACACAGAAAGATACTGCTGAATATTTCAGAAGAGCTTTTTTCTACATTTGCTCATAGGATTCTCTGAGGCCGCTGAGATATGTTGATTGTGTGTGTCGCACGTGCATGTGCGTGTGTGTCTGTACAGGGGGAAAAAGAGACACAGAGAAAAAAACTGACATAGCTGTAGTATAAAAGAGACTTGAGATTATTTAATGTTCCATATTTTGTACTAAGTTCTGGGTTCTAATGCTGACTGAACTCATCATGTAAGGATGCTGGCATTTTTAAACAATTAAATCTGCAGCTTCAGAATGATGTGTGTTGTAAGAAATCATCCCCAAAGACTAGAGATGGGAAAAATTACATTTTTGGTCTATATCTCTCAGAATCCTATAGGCAGCATGGACAATGGACAAATTGTTCTGAATGGTGTGATCCAAAATTACATTTCTGCCAAAAACTGCTTGTCCTTTTTTCATTTTGAGAGCACAAAAGCTTTTTCTCCTGTGTCCTTCTCCATTCTGTGGTCCAACCTTGCACATGAAATTGATGCATGGATGAAAGCCACCTTCTCCTAGGACCCCATCTCAGAAGAAAAGCCTAAATTGAGCCATTAGCGATAGAACCAGAATGTACAAAAGCAACCACTTTTTAATTACTGTATAGACTCTTGTATAATTCAGTTTTTTAGCCCCCAAAATGAGGTCCAAAAATGGAACTTAACTTATACTCATGTCAATATAAACACTCAAAAACATACCCACACAAATGTCTTAATTAATTAATTTTACTGTATTTTTGTGTACAGTTGTAGCTCGCTTAAAGAGCCGTAAGCCGCCTAGAGTCAGGTTCGCCTGAGAAAGGTGGGGTATAAATTTGAAAAAAAAATTAAAATAAAATAAAAATAATATAATAATAATAATGCATTCCACAAGATTGCTCTTTAAGCGAGTTTGGTCTTTAAGCGAAACACCATTGTAAACAACCAATTGTGTGTGTGTGTGTGTGTGCGTGGGGTTGTGAACCCTGATTTATTTGTTAAACGAGTTTTTGATTGGTTTTATTTGTTAAGCGAAGCGAACATTCAGAGAAAATTCTGCTCTTTAAGCGAGTTACTCTTTAAGCGAGGCGCTCTTTATGCGAGGTTTGACTGTATTTTAATTACTGAAACTTACTAGTAGCTGCTGCATTTTCCATCCCTGACATACTTGGGTCACTCTATTTTCCTAGTTTTAGAGGTCCAAATTAGGTACCTTGAGTTATATTCTTATAGTCAAGAATATACAGTAGCCAATTTGTACTGTACCAACCGGTAGTCGTGACATTGAGACAGACCAGCTTCAGCCAGCAGCCAGCATTTTGCTGAGTAGATCAAGTTCAGAGTCACAAAAATAGAAAAGGAACATTTTTGGATTTCCCCTTTTCCTAGTTAAATTAATAAAGCATATCTATCTATATATCCTGGCATAGCTAGCTAACATTAAGATTACATCTATCTACTCTTTACTCACAAGGAAGCATAAGCACACTGCCTTTTCCTCCTGATAAACACATGTGACACATTAGAACAATGGTGCTTCTCCTTCTACATTCCAATGTAACAAACCTCAACTTTTCTCCTTGTCCATCCTTATCGTGACTCTTCTTCAATAAAATTTCAGCATACATTGTCCATCATTCCTACTTTCGTTCCCACAGTATGAGATTGTTGTGAATTGTTATGAATTCTAAGAGGACAGAAGAAGCACTTGGGTTGAAGGACACATTCCCAGACTTTCTTCTCTCTCTCTCTCTCTCTCTCTCTCTCTCTCTCTCTCACACACACACACACACACACACACAAAGAGGGGGCAAAGAACCAGTAACCATCTTAACTCACTAAAAGCAAAGGCTCCAGCTTGATTCACTATAGTTACTAAAAGTTTTTTTAGTTTCTTGAGCCAGATGTTCCTAAATAAATGTGGCTATTTATTAGAAGCGTTCCATCATCAAACCCATTCAGTGCTTTATATGATCTTCTCATAATAGCTTTCTGATGTTTGTAGATGCAGACAGATGTTACAGAGAAATTTATTTCCCTTTCGTCGCAGGCAAAGGAATATTGTGCAAGTTTCCTTAGAGGTCTGTCTCAGGCAATCCTCACATTGTGGCTGTATCTATTTCGTCTGTGACCTCCAGTTCTGTCCTCAAGACTTCACCAGTATGAAATCAACCACCATTTGTATACCATATCACTGTGGTTTCTACTGCACAAATGACACTATTTTTACAGACACCTGAATACTGAAAATGAAAATGAAAACTTGTGGGTACAATTTCAAGATTTCTCTCCATTGACACCTTGAGATATACAAATGCTCTCTTCATAGCATGAAATAGGAGGCCACACAGGTAACTGCCCATGGAAAGTGTTATTAAATTGGAATACTGTGACTCTTTGTTTGGTAAAGTCATTATCAATTGCATCAACAGCCACTTCCAGATGAAGAAATTGCCCAGTATGGTAGGATCCTAGTTAGATTTAGCCATTCTGTTAATATCACACCCACACCTCTGCATGTTTATTGCAATTGCATAGGGACCTCTTTGATTTTGTGATCTAGTTCTGCTCACAGCTCTTGTGCTCCTTCAACGAACCTCCATTTTCCATTCATCAGAAGGACTTTTCTATACATGCAGAGATGAGTCTAAAGCTTCTAAAGTCATAGAAGGACTCCCAATGCCTCATGTATACTATACACCTATAGTGGATTGATATCTTTTAACCACTGTAATTCCATACTACAGAATCCTGCATTGGATACAAACCCATGTGTATGGATCTCTTTCCAGTACAGTCCTTGCATGCATGGCCTGTAATTAAAAATACTTGACAAGATGAGATTTTACCTGTAGGTCTAATGAAGTGGTCTTGATCCACAAAAGCTCACATGTAAATACAGGAGTAGTCTTTAAGGTTCCACAATTCTTTTGCCTTTGTTTTGTTTTATTTACTCTCTGATATGCTTGCACAGACTAACATGGCTAACACTTTTTTTTAAAAGACAAAATATGGCATCCTTGGGAAAAGATATACAGACATCTTGCAAGGAGATTAAAGCAGTCATTTCAGAAAACAAAAACAAAAAATAAAAATAAAATAAAAACTGCAGGACTTTAAAGACTAACTATTTTTACTGTAAGCTTTTGTGGATCAAGTCCACTTCTTCAGACAAAGGAGTAAAATTTCATTATCAAAATTGATACACATTATCATATTTGATACATAGATTGCTATATGCTGCTGTAAGGCAAGGAGTGAGTCCCCCCTCCCACTGTGAGAAAGTTTCCCTCTTTCCCCCTGTGTTTATGAGACTCAGGTTCTAGGAAAGTGGGAGCGATCACGATAATGGAGAGATGGGTCTGTATGGTCCTGTAGGAGATATTCCAAAGGAGGAGGTCGGTCATCGGGAATGAGAAAGAGGGGCAGGGATGCTCCGGGATGAGTGACTCCACTAATTAACCCCCCAAAGGCCTGGTGAGTGGGTAACATCTGGTGGGGAGGTGGAGAATGGGATTTGGAGTGGTGTGATTGTATAAAACTGCTTATACTGCTTTTGTGAGCTGAGCTGTGCTGATCCTAAGCTTGCTATTTTTCCTTTCCTATGCTAGGGTTATGCGCACGCCACTCAGCCTGGTTGGTGCATGAAGGAGAAATAGGGCATAAGCCCTGGCGGACTTCTAGTTAGGTTTATTGTATTTGCACTCTTTGCCTATGTGGAACCTTTGCCTTTTCAATAAACATCCAGACTGAAGACGGAGTTGGCTGTCTATAAGGGAACAAGAGGCTGAGAAGGAGGGCCATCGCCCTGGCAACGCTACCAAAGGAATTCCCCAGTCTTATAGCTGCCATATATTTTATATATTATATTTTGCTGTATTATACCACCTTCACTAACTTTCCTGTAATATTCTCTTTTACAACATGAGCACAACAGAATGTGCTAACACAAGCAAGAGGTTAAACTCATTATCATATGCTCTGCTTGGCAACTTCACACTTTTAAGATTGAAAAAGGGACATTTAAAATTAATGTAAATAATAAACCATGGATCATTTGTTACTGTTAGATGTAAGAAGCTATATTGAAATGCATTCTTATCTGTCATTCTTCTTGTTTATTCTTTAAGTTTACCTCTCTTCCTTATAACCTCTTTGCCTCTGCATCTGGTGTATATAAACTATACCTGGAAATTTTACTCCTTTGTCTGAAGAAGTGGACTTGATCCATGAAAGCTCACAGTAAAAGTATAGCAGTTAGTCTTTAACTGCAGTTTTAATTTTTTTTGTTTTTATTTTCTGATATGCCTGAACCACAGACTAACATAGCTACTATTTTAAAAAAGCAGTCATTAAAATGTTCCTCTTGGTAAACATAATGTTGTTGTTCAATTCTAGTTGTGATGTAAGCAAATTTCAAACTATGGAACAATATTTCTGGCTAAAAGTTGCTGTGGTTATTTTCTTTATACAGACTAAGTACAAGCCACTTCAGAGACTCAGGTAAAAGGAACAATATTTTATGTCACTTTCATTGCCATTTGGGAATTGATTTATAGAATTTAAATTGTTTGAAAACCAGAAATTTGCATTTGCTTACTCTCACTGTAGCTGTATTAATTATGATCACCATCTTATTCTGATCCCCATTAGGAAGGAGTTCCCCACTAATGCCCACTGCCTCTTAAATGCAGCTGTTCAGATGGTGTGGAATTAGTTCAGATGAAGCATCAGAATGAGGTGGAAATGATGGACAGCTCTGCATGTTTTGGTCATGGCAGAAATCTCAAAAGGCCTCTTCCTAGCATTCCCAACATGCCAGAAGATACAAAGCAGCACCTAAAATTGAGATATTTCCACCCACCTCAAAGATCAAGGACAGTATCCTGTTGATGATCTCTGCATGCACAACTAACATTGTGCACGCAACTGAAGTGTTTGGTGAATTGTCTCTTTGTACAATTGATTACCCGATCAGTTGCACAACACACACCGCGGGAAATGGAACAATCACTGGTGTGATATTAGTAGCACATGTAAAATTCTCAAACATGTTATTGATGCCATTGTTGTAATTATTTTTTTCTGTGTTGCCTTCCAGCACTCCATAATAATGTAGGAAGTCATTAGAATTTGTTTCATTCAGTTCCCTTAATTGATTGGAGCTAAATCTCTCTAATCCCAGTAAATATTTGCTCATGGATTTTGATTCAGAGGATAGCTATGTTGCCACTTTACTCCAAAATTTCTGTCAGATTTAGCATGGATGAAATCACATTAAAAACTAGAGACTACATGACATAAAGCTAAGTGACACTTCCTTGCCTGCCACTTTTAGGTAAAGGTAAAAGTTGTCCTTGCTTGAAAGCTAGTCATATCCTACTCTAGGGTTCAGTGTTTATCTCTGTTTATAGCCAAAGAGCTAGTGCTGTCTGCGTCTGCAGACATTTCTATGGACGTGTGGCAGACATGTCTAAACACCGGAGTGCATGGAATGCTGTTTACCTTCCCACCAAAGTGGTCCCTATTTATCTACTAGCAATTTCTTGCTTTTGAATTGCTAGGTTGGCAGGAGCTGGGACAGAGATGGGAGCTCACTCCGTCATGTAGTACCCAGGCATTGAACTCCGACCTTCCAGTCAGTGAGTTCAACGTCTTAACCACTTGAGCCACCACAGTCTGAATTCCACTTTCTTGAACAAAATGAGTTCATTTAATTTCGTGCCTGCCACATGACCACAGAAACGTCTGCAGAAGCAGACAGTGCTGGCTCTTTGGCTTTGAAACAGAGATGAGCACTGAACCCTAGAGTCAGATATGACTGGCTTTCGAGCAAGGAAAACCTTTACCTTCACTTAAAATGTAGATAAGCTACATTTACTGCTGTTTAACTTCATCTTTTCTGGTAAAATGAGTCTCCACTATATAGCTCTACTCTCTAAGGGACACTTGTTTCTTTGACTTGGGTTGGATGTTTCCCAATCTATTAATAACTTCAGAATTTCCACTTAAGTAGCTGGATAGCTCAGTGAATAGCCACTGAATTTAGTATCAAGCCTATCACCTATGTATGTGTAACACTTTTTGCTTCTATCTACCTACCATAAATGAGTGTTATAGAAACAAACTTCATTTCTTTCTACATATACAGTGGAACCTTGGTTAACATAATTAATGCATTCTCCGGGATGTTTCTTACAGTGAAAATTACTTAACTGAATTTCCCATAGGAATGCATTGAAAACCAAAATACATTAACCGAAACACAGTTTCCCATAGGAATGCATTGAAAACGAATTAATCAATTCTGAAAAAAGTTATGTATACTGAGCCACTATTTTCTATGGATTTCCTTTTGTTATGCAATGTTATGTTAACTGAGCTGTTTGTTAACTGAGGTTCCACAGTTCTTATATAATAATCAGCAACAAAAGTGACATAACAAAACTGGATGCTACAACTGAATTATTTTTATCAACACCACAGCAGGAGTGGTTTGAGGGATTTAAAAGGAATTCAGTCTGTCTTTGAGACCAAATGAGAACAATGTCCAGGCTATATTTAACAACCAAGGCAGAACACAACATAGAGCAACTGGCTCCACACATATGCAAATGCATAGGATAACCCTTTCAGTGTCCTTGCTGCAGAAACATATTGAAATTTGTATGAACACCTATAACTGTAACCTCAAACCATCTAATCTATTACTTAAGAAATGGGGTTTCAAAAATTGTGTATTCTTTTTTTCTGAAGGGCAGCACAACAGCCCAACCTACAGGGAAGCCTCCAGCTATGGTCATCGTTCCTTTGTCTTCATGTCAGAGATTACTCTGGGTTGAAGGATTTTTGCAGGGGATGTCTGAATGAGGCTCCTCTCATGTCCCCCATCATGCAGCTCTCTGGAATCGAACCAATCTTTCCGGTCTCCAAACCTAGTGCCTTAACCACTAAGCCACTGAAAGACCAGGGAATGAGATAAGATAGTCTGGCTTTTACATGTATAAAAATCACAACATAGCTTATGCAAAACAATGAGATAAAACCGTTAAAAATATACATTGTTTAAAATTTAGTTTACCCTCCCTCAACAACCACATTATAAGAATTCTTAAAAAGAACTGATGCTGAAGGTCCGAGTAGTGCTCATATGAGCCACCCTATGGTGGCCATCGTCCCAGCCACCCCCCACACTTGCTGCACCAGCCAGGTCTTAAGGTGTTTTCTAAAGGGTAGAAGCTCCACTTGGAGACACAACTCCATCAGCAGGAGGTTTCATAGAAAAAGCTCTCCTTCCTGTGCTAGAGAGGTGAACCTCTCTAGTAGATGGAACTATCAGGGAGCCCCTTTGCTCTAGTGGGATGGGCAGATGTCCTTGGGGTGACAGTCTCTTAAGTACCCTGGTCCACTACCATGTAGGGCTTTAAAGGCCATCACCAGCATCTTGAATTGCATCTTCCTTAGATGACTATCTTAGATTACCATCTAAGAGTGCCTGTGTTTGACCACTAGCTCAACTGGAAAAATAATAATGAACATCCAACTATAGAGGTTGGCAAGTTTATTATTCATGCCATTTTACACTCAAAATGATAAGGATTTTCCTAAAGCATAGACCATAACCTCTGTGTAATTCTGTCTGGAAAGGCATCATGCTGACCCTGCAGAAGCTGGCAAAAGCCCAACCTCCTCACCAAGAAAGATTGTGAATATTTTGACTCTCGGGAACAGATAAGAAATAAGAGTAAACAAGACAGTTCTCCCCTCCTAAAACCTTGACCCAAAGAGGCCAAGAAATGTATTGTACATTTAAATGAAATTCATTCTGCTGTTATATTAGTTCCGCTTGAGGATTTTATATTCAGGGGAGAGAGTCGGAAGGCAAACAATTTCCACAATAGTTTTCATACTGACCGTGGTAGAGAGGGAAAAGAGGGAATGGATAAAGTTTAACTCATGTATGGGAAGGAATGCTTTGAGATTGTCAGTTTCAGCTGAACCAGAATCTTCCAGTTAGAATTAGAATGCTAAAACAGGTTCTCACGGGGCTCAGTTTCAAGAAGGCCATGTAGTTGGTTCAAACAGTCAATAAAATAGGCGGCAGATGAAATTAGATTCATACCACCATCCTTATTTCAGACTTCCAGATATCCATCTGGATGTGTGAACAATATAATGTAAGGGATATCAGAAATGGGGGCAGCTCCGGTTGCAACTTACAACCCAATATCCATGAAGACAATACTGAGGCTAAATTGTAAACCATGCTTCATTTCCCATGACAATTTATGTCATTGTAGTTATATACAATTGTTGCTTGATCTTGTCAGGTTTTTCTAGAGAAAATTTGCATCAACTGGAATTGATGTCAGCAGGGCTGTAACCAGGGTGTGGCCAGGGTGGCTGCCCTGAATTAGCAGTTTGCCCACCCTGGCAAAGAGCAGTTTCCCATAGGAATGCATTGAAAAGAGGCTTTGTTGCCCATCCTTAAAAAATATTTGCCCACCCACATCTAGAATCCTGGCTATGGCCCTGGATGTAAGGGGTTTCTTTCACAGAGATGCCTGAAACAGACAGACTGACAGACAGAAAGACAGACAAAAAAGCTATATCTTGGCACATGGGTAGTTAATCTGACTGTTATAGATTGAGGGTCTCTCTTTGGTCTGTTTAACCAAGCTTATTGCTGAGGACTCATTGTCTAATTCTGTGTGTCAGCCAAAAACCCCTTTTTTAAAAATTATAAGATTCAGATTATATTTGCTTAAACATCAAAATTGAATATTTTTTGTTTCCCATTTCTAATAAGTAAATAATGGGCTTCCCAGCTAAAGTAGCTTTCCATTTGTTTTCTTTTCTTTTATTAAAATTCCTCTGTCCTGGCCAGTCTCTCACAATCAGAAATGGCACTTCCATTTTGCTCCCAGATGTTCCTGTTGCCTCTGCCTTCCAGCCCAATTTTGTGTCAAGCTTAACCCTGAAGCATCCTTTACATCTCTTCCTGAAGTCTTGTAATGATGCTTGCTTGAAGGTTGACCTTAGGTTTACTGTATAGCAGGGGTTCTCAACCTATGGCCCACAGTGCGTTTCATATGCCCCCTGGCTCTGACACACCTGAAAGTGCCATGTGTAGTTCCTATTTGATGTACAGGCCACCCCCATCATGCAGGCAGGGCAAAATGACCCCTGAAGCTGTCTGAGGGAGTGTGACTCGGCCTTCGGCTTGAAAAGGTTGAGAACCCATGCTGTCTAGCTATCTATTCTCTCTTCATAGCTTCCAACAGGTTTCTCTTAGGCTTAGGTAAAGCTTTGTTCATTGTCAACCTCTGTGTTTTCTGTATTGCCAACCAATATTAGTGCCTGTTTGCTTCTATCCTTTCTCAAAATCTTGACAGCACTATTGACCATTCATGTTCTTTACAAAATTTCTATTGCCAATCACATGTATCAGTTTCCACCAACCAGTCCAAAATCAGTTTCTCCGTTTTGACACATTTGACTTCACCTTTGAATTTTCCCTTCTATAGCAACCATCACCAAGGGAACTACTATCATGTCCAAAACAGAGCACCAAAACAAGGCTTCTGGGCTCTTCAGTTACATTTAGAGATTTATCAAATACAACAAAATATTTTTTAGTATTTGAAGACAGTGGCCATAATCTATTACATATGTACATAAATTTCACCAGCAAATTGTCACAAGTTAAAAAGGAAGCATAGGAAGTACAGGCACTCACTAATATGTAAGAGGCCAAATGACTAATGTGTGATAAGAAATATCTAGAAAGCAATAGCAATTACACTTATGTACTACCCCATAGCGTTTAGTGTATCTCTGTATAGTTCATAAGTTAATTAGCATTTTGCACCCAGCATGCTGGGTATTCATTTTACTGACCTCAGAAGGCTGGAAGGCTGAGTCAAACCTGAGCACCATCAGGATAAAACTCACAATGTTTTGGCTGCAATACAGCAGTTTAACCACTGTGCCACCAAGGCTCCATCTAGATAAACTTGTTAACTTCTGACAATTTGCCCTTGAAATTTATGCCGGTAGAGTCAGGCTGGCAGTAACAAATAATAAGATTTTGCCCAAATAAAAATTTCCCTAACATTTCTGACTTCAATAATAAAGGAAACATAACAGTATGGCTGGTACTCCAAAACATGAAATATTTTCTAAGACATGCAAATTTGTCGCACACTTTGTTGTTCAAAAAAGAGTGGTGCTGCCTTTATTGTCTGTTATTCCTAAAGGCTGACCTAGGTTCATTACTCATTTTGAGTTCCTCAGACAACATCTGTGCATTTAGCTTAGATTTCCTCTCACCGCATCTGATATGAGTAGCCAAATTCCCAGAGCCATGGGAAAGAGCAGTATATTTTTATAGCCAGCTGATTAGATTTTTCTAACGGCACTGAAACTTCACGAGAAAAGGATTGTTTATGTTTATAGCACCCTGTTATTTTTTCTAGGGCTGTACTGAATGAAAGGCAATGCCTTGGCATCAGTGGCGTAGCATGGGTTTCAGCTGCCCGGGGTGGAGGCCAAATTTCCCGCCCCCTCAGAGGAAGAGCACCTCTATAACGCCTTTCCTGCACGCATCCAAGGACAAGAAAGGTACAGGTGGCAGCAGCAGTGGGGGGGGGGAATGGTGGTGGTGGGGTACACTTAGGAGCGCTGCCCTTCCAGCGGACCTTCGGGGTCTTGAAGTCCCCTGCACAGAGGCAGACAGGCCAACCCCCAGGCCGGCCATTTTGGTTTGCGGAGGGTGGGGTCTCCAGGCCCCCACCTCCAGGGGCAAGCCACCAAGGTGGGGAGCTGGCAAAATGAGATGGCTAGATGGTATTGTAGACGCAATGGGCACAGAACTGAGTTAGTTGAGGAAGATGGTGGAGGACAGAAGTGCCTGGCAAACAGTGGTCCATGGGGTCGCAAAGGGTCTGAATCGATTGTGCGACTGAACAACAACAAAGACAGAAAACAAAAACAGCTGCTGCTTCTGGCTTTCACCCTTGCACCCCAAGGTCAAGTTCTCCTGCAATGCCTCACCACCGTTCTTTTGCCCTCCACCTTTCCCAGCATCAAGGCCTTTTCAAGTGGAACATCTCCTCTCATTTGATGTCCAAAGTACTTTAGCTTCATCTTTACTATTTGACCTTTGAAGGAGCAGTCAGGGTTGATTTGTTCTAAGATTGACCTATTTGTTCTCCTCACTGTCCTGGGTACTCTCAAAACTCTCCTCCAACACCACATCTCAAAGGTGTCTATTCTTCTGGGCTCAGTAGACTTGTTCCTGATATTCCTTTGTTTTCTCCATGATCCAACATAAGTTGGCAATGTGGTCTCTAGTCCCCCTGCCTCTTTGGAACCCAGCCTGTGCTTCTGGTAATTCTCTCTCCACATGCTGCTGAAGTCGATCCTGTATTATCTTGAGCATCACCTTGCTAGCACATGAGATGAGTGCAATTGTTCGATAATTTGAACATTCTTTGGCATTACCCTTTTTAGGGATTGTCTAGGTTTTAGCAAATGAGGCAGAGAGAGAGAGAGAGAGAGAGAAATCCCTGAAGTTTTATGTTGGATCCTTTCCTCCTCCTCCTTCAACAGCCTGTGACCAGCTAAGGGAAAGCTGGGGACCAAGTCACAGGTAAGGAAGGAGGAGGAAAAGATCAAACGTAGAACTTCTGGGTAAAATAAGTTATTATTTGAGAGCCCGGCAGAAGGGAACTCATTAGGGGCAGGGGAGGGGTGGGTGGTGGAGGAAATCAGTTTCTTTTTTGCAGAAATTACTCTGCATTGAGGAAGATCTACGACTGGTGGAACCTTTGCAATGTGTCAATGGGGAGGGGGTAGAATGGGTTTCTTAGACTGTGCTCCCCCTTCTTCTCCTCCTCATGCTCCCCGGAGCCTGTACTGTGCACATACCTAGGTGCCAGGTTGGAACTCTGGACATGTTCTTACCCACCCACCAAGTAGCAGAGGCTTTGGGCAGCAAAGGGACCCAGCGGTGACTCTCTTCTTGGCCCTTGGGAAGCCCTGGCTCAGTCCTAGCCTAAGCCTACTCCTCAGGGCTTCATACATTATGCTGGCCACCCATCTCACGCCCTGCCTCTTCCTCTCACCCGCACCTCCCCCCTCCCCCAATTTATGGCTTCGGCTGATAATTGCCAAGATCAAACTAAAGAGTGAGAGGAGGAATATGAGGCAGCCATTAATTGCAAACCCACCCACCCCAACCCGGGATAGGAAGTGGGGGGGGGGGGAGAGGCCTTAAGATATAATTAGCCATTAATTGAGAGCTTGGTTGGAGGAGTCTAATTGGAGGCAGGAGATTCCTCCCTCCATAGAAAATAGGAGTTGTAGGTGGATGGATGGAGGAGTTGCAAAACTTACTCTGCCTTGAGGACAGTTGAGGCAGAATCTTGGTAATAGCAAGAGACAATCTGAGCAGCCAGGCAGGGGGGGGGGGGAGGAATCCCTCAGCAGAAATTTCCCTTTTGCCTCTTGGAGGAAGGAACCACCAGCAGCACAGCTCCTCCCCTTGCTCCCCCCTTCTCTGCTGCCGGGAGGAGGGGAGGGGAGGGGGAAGAAGAGAGATTGCGCTTGTTCAAAGGGATTCACAAAAGGCTGTACTCGAGCCTCTCTCTCTCATACACCTGCACGCGCACACACTCACGCGTGCCTGTGCCCTCCTTCTCTTCTGCCTTTCCCAGGGATGCCGCCCCCTTGAAAGTGCCGCTGGGGCTGGGGTGGGGGCTGCCACCCCTAGCGATGCCACTGCTTGGCATATTGGTTTGAATTATCTTACATAGGAAATATCAGAAAAATTCTTCAGACTTATTAACTTGCCAGGACTAAAATGATGCAGTGAACAACATGACAAACTAGGGCTCAGGACAACTGGATTCAAATCCCTGCTTGGCCATGGCTCTGGTAAGACCACACCATAACTGTCTTGTATACCTTGAAACCCCAATTAAGGTCTCTGTGAATTGGATGTCATGGAACATAGAATATTTGCTTACAGGTGTTCATCTTGCAGTCTCTGCATATCTTATTTACAGCTTTATTTCCCCCCCCCCCCAAAAAAAAAATATTTCTCTCTCTTGCTGTACAGTACAAAAAATAATCTCAGTCAACAGCCATTGATTTGATGGAGCTCAAACCAACGAGCACTAATTCCACCAAGATTGTATACTGGAAGTGTCTGAATTTACAGAGAAGACATTTAAGCATATAGTACTGAGGTTTCCAAAAGACAGTTATCATTTTAAGAAATAAGATGAAGCCCAAATTTTTGAATTTTATTTGGAGCTCTTTATTTGAGCCATGTTTAATGTATATTTAATTGCCACACCAATTTCTGATGCCAGCTAGCATTCTCTCAAAAGGCTGAGTGGTCAGAGAAGATGTTGGTAGTGTGAGTGGCATTGGCCACCAGCAACAGCCTGTGATGATTATTGGTGGTGGTGATGATGATGAGTTTCCTCTGTGCCAGTTCCATGACTCTAAAGTTCAGTGTTCTTTGATGATTTCGGCAAAAAAATCTCAAAAAGTCAAAAGATCCTCAAGGAAATTAAAAAAACTGTTCAAATGGAGGACCAACATGAAATAGATTGAAAGAATCCACAGGCTTGAGATTAAGAGAACTCATAGGCTGAGAACATTTGGGAAATCATTCATTCCTAGGGTCTCCATAAGTTGGAAACAGCTTGTTGGCATATAACAAACAACAAGCTGTGTTTGTTTTCATATACTTGAATGCATCTTGGCTTTTCATTATGCTCATAAACATAAAAAAACTCAGTAAAACCAAAGCAATCTATCATGGTGTTTGCAAAACAAGGTGCCAGCCCACGGGAAATATAGGCCTTTGTCAGTCCTTCTGTGCTTTAGCATTCAAAATGCAAAACAGAGGGCTGAGAAGAGTAGCTGCTGCTCCATCCTAAAAAAAGATCAGGTTAGCTGCTTTGTGTCTCAGTAGTTCGAGAAAGGCAAGATGAATAAATAGAAAAATAAAACAAGTGTTTGTTTTTAAAAAAACTTTCAAGGAAGCACTGGAATTCTGTGTCACTAGGTCAGTTCAGAAAAAAATCAATTAACAAAAAGGTGGAAGATTTCTCCCTTTTCTTTTATTCGTGTCAGATGCACCACCAGCATATAATGACATACAAAGCTAAAATTAACACATCTAAAAACAAAATAGAATTAAAAAGGGCTAGATGACATCTGCCCAATATCGGACCACATCAACAACAATTCATCTTGCCAACAAAAGATCGTCCTTAGTGCATGTTGAGGGGCATAATGTGCATTGTATCATATGGGAGATAGTTTGTACTTCTTCACATTCACACAGGCTGTCATCTACAGGGAAACCCGACTTTGTCAGATTAGTCCTTGATCTCAGTCTCAGTCTTTCTGATTCCTGTAGAGTTTATTTGATGTTTGGACTGTTACAACAAGTTCACCTGCAGAAAAAAGATTTCACCTTATTTGAAAACAAATATGGATCACAGTGGATCTAAGCATATTTTCCCAGTTGTGTAGTTACACTGTATGTTGTTACTACAGTGTACAGCTCAACATTCCTATGACTGTGCCATAAATTAAATTGTCCTTCCTCCATGTCCCTCTTCTTCCTTTATTCTTTCCAATGCATGTTTGTTGTTCATTAAACCCTTTCCCCTTTTTCTCCTTGTGACCATGCAGCAACGCATATACTGTATTGGAAAATGTTTGCCTCTGCTTAGAACAGCTAATTTTTCAATTTACATACATAAACATAATAAATAACCTGCCAAAACTAATTAGTTCCCTTCAAACCTTAAACATATTACTCCTCCCTTCCCCACTCAACTCTGTCTTGGTTTAATTATTTTTGCATCAGTTGTCATTATAGAAGATGGTTTGGACTAAAGGGGGATAATCGGAAGTGTCTTGCTGATTTAATTTGATTAATTAAGATTGCTGCTTTTGTCTAGATGTCTCCATGCAGAAGCAGAGGAGTGGCTCTTGTTTCCATTTTGGTGACTTCTGAGCAGTGCAGAGGTGATTGGGGTCTATTATCAACCAAGCAACAAAGGCAATAAAAAAAACCTGAAGGATATTGAAAAAGTTTCCAATTTGTGTTTTTAATTATTATTTTTTGAACCAGGTGGTAAGTTTGATGTTTTTATAATAACCATTCTTCAGAGGAATTAATTAGTGATAAATGTTACTGTGGTTTATTTTGTTTATTTTCTTCAGACATGAAAAGGATCTCTCTGATGTCTAAAATATTTACATGCAAAAAAATTGGTTTCAGCATTGATTCACATGGCTGACATTACATATGTAAAGTCCTCAGCCCTTTCCATGCTCCCTCTTATTTGGGTAAAAAGGGGTATTGCAATTTTGGGAGCCCCTGGGTGTGATGATCATCTTTTAAGGAAGTTACAGCATTATTTAATACCCACAAATATCCATTTCGCCCCCCCCCCCGCAAAAGGTTATTAGAGCTGTCTTGTTTGAGCTGCTTGTCACTCAGTAGAATGAACTGGAGCCTGTGGCTTCATGGTTAAGATGCTGAGCTGGAGACTGGAAGGTTGGGTTTCGATACCTGAGAGCTGCACTTAGGGGCATGAAAGGATTCTCATTCAGGCATCCCCTGAGTGGACTTTCTCCAGCAAAAATCCTTTCAACGTAGAATAATCTCTGACACAAAATTATTATTATCAGACAAGAAACAAAAATTAAAAAAGAGAGAGAGACAAAAACTTAGTGGCACCCTAAATACTAATTGCAGTCTGAGGAAGGGGAATTCATCCACAAAAGGTCACATTAAAAATATAGCAGTTAGTCTTTAAAGTGCCATAACATTGTTGTATTTTTTTGTACTTTTTTGTTTTGCTTCTTGTGTGAGATGTCTACAGAGACTAGGATGGGTATCCTTCTAAAAATTACAATCAAGGAGAAGCACGGCGTGTTGTATATTGATGCTATAGTATGGGGTGTGGGAGGAACTATGACCCTAGCCTGCTGGTTGATTTAAGCCCTGCTTGCCCTCAATTAGTTTTTAGATTTTGATTTTAAAGTTTTAAATTGAGGGGTTTTTTTTAGGAATGCTTTTAAGAGGTGAGGAGGGTGGTTGATAGTATGAATAATAAATAAATAAATAAATAAATATTGATGCTAGATGTTCACCATACAGGAGGACAACATCTCCTGAGGGCAGTCTCTCAATGTTCAGAATGGACACCAAGGATGGAGCCAAGAGTGCCACCTGGGAGGGAGTCCCTGTGTGCTGGCCCATCGCAAAAGGGGTGTAGCACCTGCTGAATTCACCCAGAAGGTCAAGGTGATGAGAATGCACATGGAATTCACCAGTGGTGGGTTGTCAAAATTTTTACTACCCCACTGTGACATCATCACAGTGTGGGTGGAGCTGACGTCATGATGTTGTGGGTGGGGCCAAATAAAATAAAATAAATAATAATAATAAAAAAAAATTAACTTAAAATTAAAATAAGCACACATACACACACACCTCAACCCACCCACCCACCCACAACACAAAACCATAAAATAAATAAATAAATAAATGAAATGAAATAAAATAAAAATTACATTAAAATACACCCACCCACCCCAAACACAAATCAATGAAAAGGTAAGCCCCGAAGGTGGTTCCCTCCAAAGCTTCTACTGGTTCTCCAGGACACTGGGAAAAGTTACTACCGGTTCTGGTGAACTGGTGCGAACCTGTTGCATCCCATCACTGGGCTTCACTGAGGGAGCTGTGCAGAGAAATGGGTTCTGACCATTAGGATTTAACAAGGTGTTTGGTTTGGGCCAGCCTGTAAGCTAAATCTAGTGCTGGGCTGATGGGTTAAATGTGGAGAAATCGCTGACTAGCTGGGAACAAGGTGAACCATTGGCCCATTGTTTTATTGCCATATTTAGTGGGGCAACAATTTGATCCTTATGAAAAACAAACAATGAATTTCAAGAGCCATTCAAAGCCTGTGGAAGATGAAACAATGGTGGCTAAGACCTATGGCAGTTTGGTCTGGATCACTCCTATTGGGTTGTTAACAGGAAGTTGAGAACTGACAACATAGATGATGGGTTTATGGAGCCAGCTCTAGAGTTTTTAAAAAAGGTGCTCCTTCATGTTTTGGAACATGGAGAAGAAAGAGCCCCAAAAAGGACTCCCTAAGTAAGAAGGTTGGCTGATTTAAAGCAGAAGTCAATTCCTCAGCAAAAGCCAGGTGCTAAACATAGCAGAGATAATGAGGAGAATATCTGCCTCTGCCATAGCTTACATACTAGAAGAAGAAAGGTTGTTATAGATGTTTAAGAACTCTGCTTGTTTCCCTACTTCACCCCATAATTTTTTTAATCCTTGACATTGCCTCTTTAAGTCAGGTGGGAGAGGAAAATTACAAAAGAATCAGACTTTCAAATTAAACCCATATTTACCTGTTTTCAAGATAGGTTTGAAAAACCAGGCACTATGACAGACAGATATATTCCATTGCTTCATAGTCCCCCCCCCCTCTAAAAATTGGCTACGTATATTTTCTAATTTGGCTCTTATAGTGCAGCATGACTTTAGCATCAATGATCACACTGCTATTCCTGACGAAAGAATGATATGGAGCGCTTATGGTGGGATGTGGAAATACCAAGAGATGATATTATGATTACTGTATACTGAAATCCTGCTGGTAGTTAGAGACTTGGTGGGCTCATGTTCCACACTCTTTCACTGCTCATTTCATTTTCCTGGTACGATTGCAAAGCAATTGTTACAGGAAAATTGCACCAATTGAGAGCAGAATAATATCCTCTAAAATTATATTGCTACAATTTGAAATTGGAATATTCCATATAATGATGGGCCATTGAGTGAAATGTAGTATGCTTTTGGGTGTTTTCAATGCAGGACTGAAACTTAAGGAACTGTCTGAATCAACTTTATATCTTGGTTCCTTTTTTTAACATGCAATTTCATTTTGATATAAATTTAGTAATACAGACAGAAGAAAGAAGCATGCATACAGTAATGCAAGATCACTAGTCAAGGTAACAGCCATGAGTACAGTAAAACAACTTGAGACATTCACTATTTACTGTCCCACATCAGCTCCTCAGTCCAGAATTCCCCAGTTTCCTTTTTCTCCCTTCAGGTCAGTTCTTCTTGCTTACTTCTTCTTCTTCTTCAGGTGCCATATCCATTCCGGATATTGACTATCTTCATGGCGATAGTCTTCCTGTTTTTAACTCCTTGGAGCAGTTTTTCTGAGGACATGCCACACCAGGCTCTCAGGTTCTTCAGCCATGAAGTCCATCTATCACCAGGCCTCTATTCCCATGGATCTTTCCTTGCAGAGCGAGTTGGAGTATTCTATATTTTATGTTGTTCCTCATGATATTGCTTCCTGTCTCCTGAAAATATTTCTCTCATTTTTTGTTACATTTTCTAATCTTACCTGAATTTTCTTCTTGTCTTTATTACAAGACTTTGTGGGTGTTTTGGTCTTAGAAGACAATTTAGTACACCCTAGACAGTGCTGGCTCTTCGACTATGAAACAGATGAGCACTGAACCCTAGAGTCGGATATGACTGGCTTTCGAGCAAGGGTGACCTTTACTTCTAATGTATATATGAATTTCATGTGCTAATTTGAAGGAAAAAACACACCTTACCTAAATTATGGTCAGTTGGAGAAAAAGCCCAGCTGATAGGCTTCATCCTTGTCCCTTAGATGGGTCTGACTTTCTCTTTGAAAAGGAAACTTCACAGCAACTGTTGGGGCAGCTTCCAATTTAAAAAGGAATCTAGACCAACCCAGGGGACAAAGGCTGCTAAATGGGCCTTCTTCTTAGCTAAGCACAATTTAGGTGCCTGTCATGTCTAGATCTTGCAGGGGAGACTCATAGAAAAGAGAATGAAGGGATTTATAGTCCAAAAAAGCTGAGATGCACATTTCCATTGGTTAATGTTACTGTCTTTTCTATCTCATGTATGTATCCATCCTAAAAGGGTTTGTTTAGGTATACCTTTCTTTTCCACTCAGACATGGTATACCGATAATCAGCTGTGATTCCATCAATCCATTCCCCCCAAATTAGAACAATATTAGGACATGTATATTGAATCATATATGGTGTCTTAGGCTATACATGAGTTGAGAAAGTGCAGTATCTGTAGTTATGTTGTAAGATTGTGGATCTGTTCCTGTGTGAAGAGGGATGTTATTGCTATATGAACATAAAAGCCTTGGGTTATTTTATGGCTTCTGGAGACCCAGACGACAGTCGATTGCCTGTAATCATAGCAATCAACTTAGATGTGAAAGCTCCTTGTTATGCATAGCGGAAAGGTGGTAGCTGTTGCTGGTGTCAGCAGAAGCAAGTTGACGGAAACTAGAAGTGCTTGAAGGTCAATGGAAAATGGAATTGTAGACCAGAGTGCCAGATGAGATAAAGCCACAAACAAGACAAGTACATCAGGCCTGAAATAAATTATAGCTCTGCTTATTAAACCTGTATAATTGTGGCTGCTTGGCATCCCAACACTGCTGATTTCTATTCATGCCTATCGTGTTAGTGTTGTCTTTTAAACTATTTTATTTGAAATTCTTTTAATCATTCTATGTTTCAAAATCATTTTGTATGACTCTGTAAGCCACCCTGAGTTCTTGTGATATAGGGCAGGCTATAAGTCAGGGTGCCCAAACTTTTTGGGCTGTGGGTTGGTCATGTGGTTCAGTGGGCCAGTCATGTGGCTCCTCCCACTGGAAGCAGAAGTAAAACATGCCTTGCAATCTGTTTTGCAATAGGATGAGATAGATTTTAAGCTGCCATTTTCTCTGCTTAAAATAAGTGCTTAAAATAAAATTAAATAGCTGTTAAGTGTCTGAGTTGCTAGGTTGCCATTGAAGACTGGAGATAGTCTTTTCATCATGCATGACAAAGAAGAAGAGTGAAAGGTAGAAGATTCATTGGCCATCATATGGTTAAAGTGTGGGACAGAGACTCAGCTGCTTTCACCAAAATATTCTTCTTCCAACAAACATGGTATAATTCAAAGCAGAGTGCTCCAAAAAGTAAGAGCCCAGTTTTGAAATTATCAAACATACTCACTACAAGGGATTCAGTGGTGGGATTCAGCTGGTTCTCACTGGTTTGGTAGAACTGATACCTAATATTTTGTTGATTTCAGTGAACCAATATTTAAAATGGCACATAATCAGGGTTCTCTCTGAGGTGGGTTGCATGGGCAGCTGTGTAATGTGGAAATCACAAATTTACATTCCTTACTCTTGTTTAATGTTTATGTGTGCAATAGCATATTTTAAGACAATAGGAAGGTAGGACACAATGAACCAATAGAAATATAGATTTCAAGGGTTATTTTATCACTCATTTCGGAAGCCATGGAAGAATTTTCTTCCATGGAATCCTTATGTGTGCATGTGGTAATTACGAGGTTTTTATCACAACGTTCCTGTGATAAACACGTTTCTCATATACATTAGTATTTCATATTTAATCTGCATAGCCTATGCCATTAATTAATATTAATTTATTAATATTGTTTTTTATTCTTAAAATGGTCACGAGGTCAGCGAACCAGTTGTTAAATTATTTGAAGCAGCAAACCTGTTGTTAAATTAAAGCAAGTTACCCGGGTCTTCCACTTGCTTTCTGTAAAAACAGCAACAGCAGCAGTAGCAGCAGCAGCCTCCTGCTCTCACAAATTGAGACCTATGTTAACTAAATACTTAATATTTCTGGCATACATGGCAGAAAATTGTACAAATGCCCCTTCTGCCCTGAATAGTGAAAATAAAACACTAGCAACTCCTGTAAGCATAAATTTGCTCCACCTCCCCCCCCCCAAATATCTAGACTATTATTTCAATTCATATTCCTCTCTGCCCGTTCATGCTTTCCACTTTTCCTTTTCTCTCCTGACTCTTTTCTGGAGTCCTCACCTCATTCACGCAATTACATACATTCCCCCATCAATGCAAGAAACATACAGTTTCAACCCCACACCACTAGCTGCCACTAGCTGGGGAAGAGAAGTCCAGCCAAAGCACATGCAATGCAGTACGTTATTTCTCCAGTGGGAGCCTAAAGCAATCTTGTTTTGCTTTACTTTCACAATTTTTGGAGGTTTCTGTCTGAAAGGGTAACCTCCATCCTTAATTTAGCATGTGGTTTTGTGTGAAATGTTGCTGGTCAGTGTATCCAAGGCCAGCCTCTGTTGCTTACTGTAAAATGGGGCAAACAGCTGAACATAGCAACATAAAGCGAAATGGAAGGCCACATATCCCACAGAGTAAGGTCCCCTCTCTTTTGTCAAATATAACCCCTCTGTCATACTATAAAACTATTCATAATTCCACAGGGCTTGTCAGACATCCAAGGTTGGACCTCTTCAACTGCTAGAGAATTATAGCAACTCTAATATTTTCACTACGTTTCACAAGAGGTCTGATGTGTTTGAAACTTGACAGCTGTCAGGGTCTTATTGCACCTAAGCAGGCCAGACCATTAATAACACCAGCATCATTATATCACTTTTTGTCTCTAGGCTCATATTGTCTTCTGTATTTTTTTAAATTGCTCTACTCCAGAACACCCAGAAAATAAACAAAGATGGAACAAATGAATCCAATGAAAAAAAATCTATTAAAACATACCTATACATTATTTTTTTAGACATGTACAACAGTGATCTTACTTATGTGGACCTTGATTTAATGTCCATGCTTTTCATTTAGATTTAAGGCGCTATAACGATACTCTGTCCAGTCTCTGACTACCCATGACAGAATATGCATCAAGCCAATTACTTCCAGTCATTTCATTGCGACCATCCATTGATGAAAGCTGCTCAGACTTTGCAAGTTATTTATGATATATCTAAAGAGGTATGACTGAAAGATAAGTCCTTGTAAACAGTACCAACCAACCCCTGTTGTAGTGGAGTAAGCCTCCACTTACTGAGATTTGAATTGTTTTCAACCATCAATTAGTAAGCTGTTTAACTAATTGTCTGAATTGTTTTGTCTTTCTTGTTTGTCAACTTTTAAAGTTTGCTTTAAATATTGCTGGATTTATATATTCACTTCTTTGAGTTTCATGCCAGGGCAATGGAAGGGATATATGCTTGGAAAATAACATAGACAAGCAAAAATCAACATACAAACAAGTAACGTAATGAAAAAAGTCTGGAACAGGAGATTCTGCCATTGGAATTCACTGAGAAAACTTGTTTGTGTTTTTGGGGGGATTGAACAAAAGTAATTGGATTTCACTCTCTGCTACAAAAACAATAAACTACATCTTCCCTGTGTTCTTTCTTTTTTCTATGTTTTTTCCCTAGCAGCAAAGAAAAAGCCTTTCTACCAACAACTGACGAAGGGGCATGCCCTGTATAAATATTTTCAAATAGCAGTCCATGAAAATGAGCTGCTTTGAAACTGACTTGAGCATTGCTGCAAATTGTGAAGCTCAAATAACACAATGGCAATCCACAAAGCGTAGCCGCCACGCAGTTTAGTTTGTTTCAGCCAAGCTTGAAATGACTGAAAGCAGTGCTTACTGGATTGCACCCAGAACAGTCAGAATGGTTTTAGAATGCACAGGTAAAGCCAGCTCTAAGTGTTATGTCACTTTGAACACAATAAACTCCAATTCGTCTGAGTCCCCTTGATAGGGCTACAGTTGAAAAAGCCATGCATGTTATATCCTGTTTGCTCTACAGATACATACTGTAAATGTGCTTTAGATGCTTGTTTTGAATGCTCATCTGTTGAATACTATTTCTCTACCTTTCCTGGGACTGGATATAAATGAGGCTGTGCTTTTCTAGAAAGAAAAATAAGAGGATTGGAAAAGAAACCATAATATGTGAAAGAAAGAGTGGGTGAAAGGGAATTTGCTTAAAACAGAAGTGTAAATGTTATAATTTTGGGGTAGGTTGCTCTTGCTCAAAAGCCAGTTGTATCCAACTTTAGGGTTCGGTGGTCATTTCTGTTATAGACAAAGAGCATTTGCAGACTTTTCTGTGGATATGTGGCCAGAATGACTAGACACTGGAGTGCATGGAACGCTGTTTACCTTCCCACTGAAGTGGTAACTATTTATCTACTTGCAATTTCTTGCTTTCGAAATGCTAGGTTGGCAGGAGCTGGGATAGAGTTGGGAGCTCACTCTGTCATACAGCACCTGGGTCTTGAACTGCAGACCTGCTGACCTTCCAGTCGTCAAGTTAATGCTTTGTTTTTTATTGTACAGTATTCATCTGCATAGGGAAGAAGCAATTTGTCCTACTAAATAAACTTTATGGGTGAGAAAGAGGCTGAGCATCAAACAACCACAACCAAATGCTATACGCTATTCATACCATCACATTGTGTTAACGTAATCTTGCTTGTAGCAACAGCAATGTTTGTGGTCTATGTTGTTCCAGAAATTAATTACATCAGTATACCTACCTGCCAGCCAGTTCCCATTTCCATTCTCCTTTGAATGCAAATAAAACCTGAGATAGAGTCAGGTGACCCATTGTCCGTAACCTCTTTTCCCCACATGAAAGTGCATGTTCTAAAAAAAATTAAATTTGGATATATGACATAGAAATCTCAGGTTCAGAATTCTGTTTAAAGCTTGTACACAACATATTTGTTCATTTCCCTTTGTTTACAGAGCCCAAGAACTTGAAAAAATATGACTATATCAAGGCTGCAGGCAGATTTTATCTCTTCTTTTTCCTTTATAAAAGGGGTACCCATACTACAGCCCAGGGGTCAGATCCGGCCCCTGGGCCATAGTGACCAGGCCCCTGGGCCATAGTGACCAGCCCCCTGAACCACATGACCGGCCTGCAGCCTGAAAAGTTTGGGCACCCCAGCTTTATAGTCCATTGGCTATTTTTGCAACTTTTTCTTTCCTGAAATCTGCGTGGTTTTCTATTAACACATGCTGTACCTAGTCCTTATAGCTTTGAAGAGGATGTTTTTAAGAAAAATCTTAAAACTGTTCTCTTTAAAGAGGCTTTTAAGAACATTCTCCCTGTAGCCAATGAATGTGTAATTGGACTATTTCAACCTTGATGACATCCATTGTTATTTTCTTTATATTCCTGATTTTAATTATTGTACACTGCCCAGTGTACAATAATTTGTACACTGTTTCTTCTTTTTATATGATGTCAAGTCATCTCTAAATTATGGCTACAATGTCCTGTCCTCAGAAATCCTGTTGATCTAAGATTCGAAATGTATTATTGGTTTGAAAAGAAAGCTGTCTTTGCTCCAATAAGGCTGAAACCCTTGCAGTGCATTGTGCCACTATTGTATAGGCTTCTTCCTCTCAAAGTGCTGTCTTGCCATTTTTTATTTTTTGCTTTTCTGTAGAGCCCTTTCCACAGCATGCCAAACATTAGTATGAAGAACTATGCATTTAACTACCACAGGGAAATCAGGAAGAAGCATCGGCAGTTTAAAAGTTTCAAACTTCTTTTTTGCCATGCCAAGAGAGACTGTTAGGACTGGCACAATGTGGCTTGCTAACCCCTTCTGAAATGTGGAAACTAAAGAGGTTCCGTTCTTTTGAAGACAGTGGTGTTTTGTATACATTGAGCACCCTGCTGGGAAACGAGAGAGAGAGAATTCAGAGGATAGATTTTGAGTGGTGGATTGCACAGTCCCTTCCCTTTCTGCCACTTCTCTCCCTGATGATTCTCAGTGGACTCAGAAGGGATATATGCATTTGTTGTGTCTGTGTCTTCAGTCAGCCCATCTAAAATCAATTCTTATACTGAGAGAAGGAGAGGGATGTATCTGGGTTAATTTAAATTTAATTTGCTTTGAAACATAGTAAAGGTAAAGTTCTCCCTTGCTCGAAAGCCAGTCATGTCTGACTCTACGGGGCAGTGCTCATCTCCGTCCTCTACATACGCTTCCATGGTCACATGGCAGACATAGAATGCTGTTACCTTTCTTCCAAAGTGGGACTTATTTATCTACTTACAATTTCTTGCTTTCAAACTGCTTGGTTTGCAGGAGATGGGACAGATGATGGGCACTCACTCATCGCACAGTACTCGGGTCTCGGACTGCTGTCCTGCTGACCATGCAGTCATCAAGCTCAGCATCTTAACCACTAAGCCACTGCAGTCCTGCTTTGAAATATAACATCTAGAAGAAAGCACCCTATTTATGAGATTTCCCTGATTAGAAAAGGCCATGAAATATAAATATAAATATAAATAAGAACTTCTTTACAGATTCCATCTTATCATTACATTTCCAGTTTATAGAATAAGCTTAGGACTGGAGAGCTGGAAGGACCCCTCCGAAGAAGGCACAGCAGGGAATCGAACTCCTAACCTCTGGCTCCACAATCAAATACCTAAGCCACTGAACCATCTGGCATGAACTACAAATTTCTTTTGTCTTCATCAAAACAAACCACCTTTGTTCTTGCACCTCGAGCTCAGATTCTGATGACAGGTATGTGTTCAGTTTTCCTTTGCTGTGCACAGTTACTTTGCTTTGTCAGGACAAATCTCTCTCAGTCTTTGGTATTTTTCCTTTTCATTTACTGGGTAATAGCATCGACGTCCACTCCCTTTCACTCCCCCCTTTCTTCTCTTCTCCCTTTTGCTCTGCACTCTGATCTTTGAAGAGGATTTTTCAAGGTGTGTTATCTTTGTGGACTTCAAATACCCAGTGTTCCTTGGGAAGATCTGAGTGGCTTCATCCCTTTTTACTTATCACTCTCCCCACCCTTTGTGCTTTTCATTTCTTTCTCTACTCTAGTTAACAATATCTTCCCTCCCAGATCTTTTGTTCCTCTGTTAATCCCATTCTATTACCTGGCTCATAGTCTTATTTAACTCTTCAGATGTTCCACACTGTACATTTCATTTTTAAAAAAACACCCATGAAACATAGTTATTGCTTTTCTAAGAGCTGCAGTCTGAGAGCACATTTCTCTGAATAGACACATATGTAGGATAGTGCTGTAGATTACCCTTCAATTTTCACCATACTTTACATTGTGTTCAAGAGCCTGAAATGGAAAGTGGAACTCTTTACAAATCTAACACATGTTATTAAGCTTATATCTTTCCCATTTTTAAAATGGTAGCCATGTTGGTCTGTGTTTCAAGCATATCAGAGTGTAAACAAAGTAAAAATACAAAAAATGTTGTGCTGTATTTTAATGTTAGCTCTTGTGGACCAAGTCCACTTTGTCAGACAGAAGAGCCTGAGGAAGTAGACTTTGGATTAGTTGTGGAATGTCAACCTTTTGAATTGCAAATGGTTAGTAAATGGGTGCAAGGCAGACATCCACAGCCTCAGTCTACCTCTCAGAACAAAGGAAGAACTTGGTTTTGGCTTGGGCTACTCACACAATAGATGCTAGCCTGAAGTGCAAACTCATTAGCAAATGTCTAATGCCGCAATGTCTGTCTTGTATTAATTTACTAACCATTTGCAATTCAAAAGGGCAAAGCTCCACAACTAATCCTAATAACAGGTGTTACTAGTTTGTAAAAAAAAACAAACCACTTTTATTTATTTATTTATTTACTTACTCACATTTGCTATCCTGCCCCAATTGGGCATACCCGACTCTGGGCAGCTTACAAAATAAAATACTGTACGACCATAAGTTAAACCAATGGAGTACTAATAATTAAAAACTTTAAAAACTTTAAAAGTTCATAAAAATAGGAAATAAAACAGCCCCACAGGATAAAACCGAATAAAGGATAAAGCCTCCATGACCACCTCAAGGAACATCACAGAACTCTCTCTGCCTGCTGGAGAGGGGGAATGAGGGCCAGCTGTGTGGACCAGCTAGCTCAGCCAGAAAGACCTTGCTGCTACTGCTATTGCTGCCTCCATGACCACCTCAAGGAACATCACAGAACTCTCTTTGCCTGCTGGAGAGGGGGAATGAGGGCCAGCTGTGTGGACCAGCTAGCTCAGCCAGAAAGACCTTGCTGCTACTGCTATTGCTGCCTCCATGACCACCTCAAGGAACATCACAGAACTCTCTCTGCCTGCTGGAGAGGGGGAATGAGGGCCAGCTGTGTGGACCAGCTAGCTCAGCCAGAAAGACCTTGCTGCTACTGCTATTGCTGCCTCCATGACCACCTCAAGGAACATCACAGAACTCTCTCTGCCTGCTGGAGAGGGGGAATGAGGGCCAACTGTGTGGACCAGCTAGCTTAGCCATAAAGACCTTGCTGTCTCTCTTGACTGTGTTGTATTTTTACACTGTATTTTATTGTATTGTTTTTTTCTTTTATGTAAAATTTATTGTGTTATCTGTGCTGCTTCTGTTGTTATATTTTTATATTATGCTGTATTTATATTTGAGATTGTGATACTGTATATGTTTGTGTTATGTGAGCCCCTCTGAGTCGCCTCAGTGAGGTGAGTAGAGGGGCATATAAATCTAATTTAATAATAATAATAATTAACAGAAAGGGAGGCTGTCCCTTAAATTAGCCACCCTGTGTGGGATCCCACATTCCTTGGTCCCCACACTTGTCCCGCCAGCCAGGTTTTAAGGCCCTCAGGAAGGGTAGGAGCTCTGTCTGTAGGCGCAGTTAAGTTGGGAGGAGGTTCCAAAGGGCCGGGGCGAATACAGAGAAGTCCCTCTTCCTAGTGCTAGTGAGATGAGCCTCTCTAGCCGATGGAATGACAAGAGAACCCCTCCGATCCGCCCTGGTGGGATGGACAGATGTTCGTAGGGTGACGCGGTCTCTAAGGTATCCTGGCCCACTACCATATAGGGCTTTAAAGGTAATGACCAGCACCTTGAATTGCACCCGGAGACGTACTGGCAACCAGTGCAGCTCCCGGAGCAGTGGTGAGGCATGAGCATAACGCCCGAACCCCATCCCTGTCCGGGCCACCACATTTTGGACCAGGTGTAGTCTCCGAATGGTCACCAAGGGCAGCCCCATGTAGAGCGCATTACAGTAATCAAGTCTGGAGGTGACCAAAGCATGTGTTACCATGAGCAAGGCGTCCTGGTCTAGGAGTGGGCGTAACTGGCGTATTACACGAAGTTGTGCAAAAGCCCTCCTGGCCACGGCTGCCACCTGTTCTTCGAACAGTAGTCGTGAGTCCAGGAGGACTCCCAGATTACGCACCGGGTCTGTTTGGGGCAGAACTGCCCCATCCAGAACCAAAGCTGGCAATTCCCGTAATAACACAGGGCCCCTTACCCATAGCCACTCAGTCTTGCCGGGATTCAGCTGTAGCCCGTTGTCCCCCATCCAGACCTTAACAGCCCCCAGGCACCTGGAAAGGACTTCCACTGCACCGCTTGGGTCCCCACGGGCCGAGATGTATAACTGGGTATCATCTGCATATTGATGATACCTCACCCCGTGGTAACGGATGATCTCACCCAGTGGCTTCATGTAGATGTTAAATAGGAGAGGAGAAAGTACCGAGCCCTGAGGCACCCAATATTGTAGGGGCCTAGGGCTGGATTTCTCACTCTCCAGCCACACCGACTGGGTCCTGCCCCTTAGAAATGAGGAGAACCAGGCCAGCACCGTGCCCTGGATCCCCAGTCCTTGGAGCCTTCCCAGAATGATACCATGATCGACGGTATCGAAGGCCGCTGAGAGATCGAGAAGAGCCAGGACAGACGGATGACCTCTATCCCGCTCCCTCCAGAGATCATCCACCAATGCGATTAGTGCAGTTTCTGTCCCATATCCGGGCCTGAATCCTGACTGAAAAGGGTCCAGATAATCCACTTCATCCAGGACTTCCTGTAGCTGCTGCGTCACTATCTTCTCCAAAACCTTACCCAAAAAGGGTAGATTAGATTTGCATACTTATCTGTTATAGTAATCACTCTGTACCCCTGTACCTGATGTGTATAAACTGATGCCATGAAGCCTCACTCTTCTCTTTGTTGAAATGGACTTGATCCAGAAAAGCTAACATTAAAATAAAGCAGTTAGTCTTTAAAGTGCCAAAATGTTTTAATTCTTTTTGTTTTGTTTACTCTCTGATATATTTCCCATGTATTTGATCACACCTCTGGTTTCCCATTTATAAAGGGTTTACAAGCAACCTGCAAATCCTCCTTTTGTATTTAGGAAGTTAACATTATACTACATCAGACTGTCTGTGCCATTCAGTATTGTATACACTGACTGGTAACATTGTCTTAGGCAAATCTTTCAACTATCATCTCCAACTTGATTTCACTGGGGAAGCCTTGACCTGATTTCAAACCATGTGCTCAACTACTACCCTGTGCTTCCTCTCCATATGTAGCTACAGCTACAGCTTTTCTGTACAGTAGTTCTATTCTACAGCTTTGCTAAAATATGAAAAGGTATGCCTGGAGAGGACAAATTGGCCAGGTTCTTATTAAGCAATGTGGTCCTTGTTGTACATTATTCCGTGTCAAGGACCCATATAATCAGTTCCTCCACTGGAGTTGGGGACCTTCAAAAGTTACAGTGGTGCTGTGGAATATCCCATTAAAAACAACTTCCACAGTGACTTGGTAACATCAATGAAAAAGGTACAACTTGGTTTGGGGAGGCAGACTGGTCTGGATGAAGGTGTAACTATGCCACTATTTTGTCTGACTTATCAAAGAGTTGGCTGGGATATTTTGGCTGGTGCTTTTTCCAGGGAACTGGTTTTGCATTTCTTCCCATGCAGGAAAGGAGAAGAATGGCATAAAATAAAAATGTAAAGAACTCATTCTTGCTGATTAAGATGTCGCAGTGTGATGAGACAGCCCAGTGATGAATATTAAAGTTTATGAAATGTCTTGCTTCTAGAGTGAGACAAAGAGCTATTCCCTGCCCCCCCATCAAGGTATCTGTAATTTGTGTAAAGTATTAGTACTGTTCTTTCTCTTTGACAATTCAACCACACATTTATTTTTTAGGAAAGATGTCAATCAATCAACCATCTAGTGCAGTGGTGACCAAACTTTTTTTCCTGTGGGCCAGTCCCACCCGTGACACACAGCTGCGGGGGCCGGAGGTGGGCTTCCCCCACTGCTGACAGTTTTGACATCATCCCGAGCACGCCAGGGGGCTCTCTTAGCCCTGTGAAGTTTGACTTGCAGGAGGGTCCGAAAATTCGCCCGAGGCAGCACAGGTTGCTGAAGGGAAAGAAGTGAGTGAGAGGCTGCTCAGAGCAGCCTGGATGAAGCACAGTCGCTGCCTCTGCTGCCACCACTGCTGACATCAGGTGGTGGGGGTGGGGGTGCCGGTCAGCAATGAAGCCTGGGTGCTCACTGCGGGCCACATTAATTATATGCAGGGGCCCAATTGGGCCCATGGGCCGGAGTTTGGGCACCCCTGACTAGTGCTTCAAGCTGTTGTAAATCTAGTCTTCACCAGCCTATAAAGTTTGCACCATTGTGCATTTTTTGAGCAAAACCAAGTTGATTTTGCTTTAAATTTCTCACTTGCCTTTTTGGACAGGAGAGAATGTTCTAACTTGTCAACTGAGAATTTACAATCCTAGCACAAAGCAAACTCAGACATGGCTAGCACTTTAAGATCTGACTCAGTCCATGTTTGGGAGCCAGCCAAACCAGATCCTGAAGTGCCAGCTGGCTGCTCTTGATTTCTCCTTGTCTTCCTGTTGTGAGGAAGGTGAGGAATGAATGACACTAGCCACAGACAACCAATGTATTGTGAACTGACTGAGCCTTGATCTTGTTTCTATGCAAAAATGTAAAGGGAACATAAAGCTGGTTCAATCGGGCATCCCCTGAATGGAGTTTCTCCAGCAAAAATCCTTTCAACCCAGAATAATTTCTGACACAAAATTTTTATTATTATTGACACTGGCATCTCCAGCTGCATTCTGTCTCCCTCCTACCCTGGGCATCTTCTGGGGGTTGGAGAATGGACAGTAGGGAAGGGATTAGCCAGCCATGGAAATTTTGTAATGAACTTTAAAGACTAACTGCTATATTTTTATTGTTAGCTTTCGTGGATCAAGTCCACTTCTTCAGACAAAGAATTAAACTTACAGGCATGGTTTTTATACACCAAATTCAGGGTATAAAAACCATGCCTGTAAATTTCATTCTTTGTCTGAAGAAGTGGACTTGATCCATGAAAGCTAACAATAAAAATATAGCAGTTAGTCTTTAAAGTGCTACAGTGTTTTTATTTTATTTTTATTTTATTTTATTTATTTTGTTTTGTTTTCTGATATGCCTGAACCACAGACTAACATGTCTACTATTCCAAAAAAATTGTAGACTGATGTTTCTCTTCCACTTCACTCAAGAATCAATTAGATGGCTCCTTCTTCTTATATCTTCTATTTTAAACATCTAATCTCCCACCCTAGTTAGTGTGGGACTGACAGCATATTCTCTAGGTATATTCAGGAAGAAAACATTCAGTTTTTATTCATAGACTCATATAATAATGGAATGGAAAAGCCAGCTAGTCCAAGCCCCTGCTCAATGAAGGAATTCAAACCATAGTATATCTGACAGATGGTGGTCTATATTCTCTTAAGTGCCTGCAGTGTTTGGGCATTCATACCTTTTGAGGAAATTGATGCAATTGTACTGTTCTAATAGTTAGAAAGTTTTTGATATCTAACCAAAATATGGCTTACTTTAACCCATTATTACAAGTCTTACAGTCCAGGGTTATTAAGAACAGACTGTGCATTTCCACTTTAAGATATTCTTTCAAATATTTGCAGAGTGCTATCTTGTTTTCTCAAGGCTAAACATGCCCTGTTATTGCTCCTCCTGAAGTATGTTGAGAAGTGCTTGCCAATAACAAATGAAATAAAGTGATTCAGCACAAAACCCATCCACTTCATAGATACAGACCCACAAGCCGAGAGCTAAAATCAAAGAAAACATGAGGAACTGTTTTCTGTGCACCTCTTAAATTTTTAGTTATTTAACTAGAAAATACTAGGCAACATCTATGGGGAGCAAATACACATTGATGAATGGATGATTACTGAAGAGTGGTGTATGATACATGCAATAAATCTTCATGGTTCTCACCTCCACATCTTGAATTTAGTATGCCATGTTTTGTGTCAGGCCAATGTGGTGAGCAGTACAGTATCTAGCTTCACTATCAGCATTTGTCCCTGGGGAAATCATATTGTAAGAGGCTAATGTCTGATTTCACATCAGCCTGATCTACCTCAGAAGATTGGTCTAAGGGTAAAATGTAAAAGATCAAAACTATGCTGAGAGCCTTGTAGGAACTGCAATATATAACTGTAAAAAGAGAGAGATGGTTTTGGAGCTGCTCTCTATTGATCTTTTCCCGTTTCTTAATTCCCTTCTGTTATGTGAAAGAGCAGAGAGCAGGGATGGACTGGCTCATCGGATTATATTGATACATACCTCATCATCTTGCAGCAGCCATCCCATTGACAACCTAAGACAATATTGCAAATTGTAGACCAATTGGCTTTGAAATATTTGGCCCTCAAAGACAAGTTTTTAACTTTTGATCCTACAGCAATCATCAGTTAAAAGATGATGTTGCTTGTTTGGCTTTCTGTCTTATTATTGCGGACAATTCAGTCATGTCATCTTCACATGGAATCAAACCAGAGCTCTAGTAGGCAGTATCTCCAGGCTGCAGTAGCCACATGGATTGTAGCAAACCATGAGGCAAGATAATTTTAATGACCATTTTACCAATGTCCATATTTCTTTTGCTTTTGATACATTGAAAATCATTCTTGGCCTTTGACTCTTCATAACATGGATTCAAACACTAAACTGATTTTTCTGGTTGTTTTGAAATGACCCTCTTTTAAAAATGGTTGTCGCAGACTAAATGGCATATTCCCCACCGTGACAAATAAACACATATTTCCTTGGACACTTAATTCAAACTAATAATTTATGAGAGTACAAATATAACTGTCTTGACAAACTCTCTGCTTGGTCAAAATAGAAAGCAAGACTAAAGTTTGCCCGTCATGTTCCAGAATAAAGTATGTTTCACTTCCCCTACAACAAATCACATAGCTCTGGGTTTTTCTCATAGGCAACCTTGCTTTATTACCATCTATAGCTGTCTGCTGAGCCAACTTTTCAGTTTGCTACAATGACCCAGTGGTATATTACTGTAAATTCCCCAAGCTTATTCACTCTGTCTTCAGAAGACAGGAGGGGGCTTTATTTATTTTTTATTATTGCAATAAATTCTCCTTGTGTGAGGATGAAGTCCTTTGATAGTAGCATTGTACGACAGAATACAGATTCATAAACTGAGGATAACAAAATGGACACAATAGGGGAAACTAACTAGTAGGAAACACAGTGATGTGTTTGCTTGAGTGAATATTAGTACATAGGCAGAAATGGAGCATCCTTATATATAAAAGAGTCTCGTTCATTCCTGGCAAAGCATGACTGGAACACAGGGCTGTATAATAGATGGAGGTATGAGCTACTTTACTTCTTTCTTAATGTAGCGCAACAGTCATGGGTTGAAAGGATTTTTGCTGGAGAAACTCTGCTCAGGGGATGCCCGAATGAGTCTCCTTTCATGTCCCCAAGTGCAGCCCTTGTGTATTGAAACCTGACTTTCCTGTCTCCAAGCTCAGTGTCTTAACCACTAAGCCACGGGGGAGCTGCTACATCTGGTTTTTAAAAGCATCAAATGAGCAACTGACACTGTAGAATGAAAACATAGAAAGAATTGTTGAAGACCAACAGTATACTACAAAATCTTAGGTACCTCTTTACTCTTTCTGTTTCTCCCCCATGTGGAGTTTTGTAACACTGAAGAAAAAACATCTTGCATGCCACAGAATCATAGAAGGGAATCCAAATCAAAGCAGATCTGGCAAATGATTGTCCAGTTTTCTCTTGAATGCCTCCAGTACTGGAGTGCTCAACATTTCCTCAAGTAATTGGTTCCATTGTCATACAGTTAAGACATTTTCCCTGATATTCAACCTATATCTGATTTCCTGTAGTTTGACCCTATTATTATGTGTCCTGCATTCTGGGATGATTGTGAAGAAATCCTGCCCCCATCTCTTTATGATCATCTTTCAGGTATTTGAAAAGTGTGAGCATATATCCCCCCATTCTCCTTTTCTCAAGGTTAAAACATATCCAGTTCCTTCAGTCTTTTCTCATTGGTAGGATTGTCATACGTCCTGGAAAACTGGGATTGTCCACATTCAAGGTCCAAAAAATTGTCCTGGTCAATTCAGTAAAATTCATGTTAAAGTCCCGGATTTTTAAAACTGAATGACTGTGTATTATAACACACCATTAAAATAATGCTGTGCCACCTTAAAGACTCACTTATAGCAGTTAGTCTTTAGCCCACCCATCCACCAACCCGATTGCTCTGCCAAGGCTCCCAGGAGAGCCAGGAGGCAGCGCCCGCTTCAGCTGGTGCCATCCCTGGCCCTTCCAATAGTCCAATAAGGAGGCCATTCCCATCCCATTCACAGGGGAAGGTGCGTTGAGCAGGGTGGCTGCGGGACCAGGTTCCCCCTCACGGGGCTGCACACTTTTAGGGTGGGAGCATCTTCCTCCCCCATGCATGCACTGCCCCTGCCTCATCCATCATCCTTTCCTCTCCATTCCCTCTGGCAGCTTCAGAGTTGCCAAAATTGGAGAGTCGATGCTTTTGATTCTGAAGTACATTCTTCTCTCTTTGACAGGTGTGGGAAGAAATGGGGTGGAAGAGAGCTTTTCCCTGTCTTTACTCATAAGGAGACCTGCTGCGGAACACCCCCATTTTTTTGTCAAGTACACTTCTGTCCCGTTTTTTTTGGTAGAGAATTATGGCAACTCTACTCATAGGGGTTGGTTTCCAGCTCCCTTTTCATGCTTGTTGCCCTGAATTTGCTCCAGTTTGTTGACATCCTTTTTTAAGTGTAGTATACAGAACTGAACATAGTACTCTAGTTGTGGTCTACCTAGCACTGAATAATACTCTGTAGATAATGGCCTTATTTAATGTTCTTTTGAAATTATTTGTTCCTACAGTGTTGTTTACTGCTTTGGATAAAATTATATGATCCATACAAGAGATCAAGGAATAGAAAACAGAGCAATGAAATTACCATATATTTATCTATAGCACAAGTGAAGAAAAATGGATGGACATTTTGATGGGTCTCAAAGTGAACTAGTCCAAATTAATCATAAGGTAGTTCTACAAGCCGATTGCAGTAAAGAACTTTTTAGAAGAATCTCAGAGGCACAGGCTTCATATATAACACTGCACATTCCTTTCTCTTTTTAATATGTTTGGTAACTTGAAGGAATTTTTTCTGACTTTCGACTGTTGTCTTCCTAAGCAAACTTACAATTAAAACAACAACAGTATACTTCAGAATAAAATAAATTTTAAAAACTTTAAATATAAACCATTTTAAAACAAATCTATTTAAATTACATATGATTTCAAATATGCAGCAGCTAGAAATACCACAAAACCTTTCAATTAAAGGTAGAGAGGTCAAATGAGTTTTTATTGTTCACTTAAAAGCAACCAAGATGGGTTTAGAAAAAGAATCATTGAATTGTAGAGCTGGAAGATACCCAAGGATAATTAAATTCAGTTATCTAACAAAACAGAAAATCCACATCAATGACAGTTATCCATACAACTTTTATATAAAAAAACTCAAATGATGGATAGTCCACCACCTACTGAGGTAGTCCTTTCCAGTCTTTCGACAGCTATTACTGTCTGGAATTTTCTCCTAATATTTTCTTGCCAGTTGTATCTATTAGATCACATCTTATCATCCAGAATAACAGAAAACAAGCCTACTCTATTTACTCATGACAATCCATAAAATATTTGATAGCTATCTTCAGAGATTTTAAGGGCTGTTTCATGTAATATTTCCTAAAATGGAATCTCACATTGAGCATCTCATCAAATAGGGCCTAGCACTGATAAGGTTATGCTTCTGGTAGTTTAGAAAGTTACTTTTAAAAAGTATCATATACTTGAGTATAAGTTGAGTTTTTTTAGCACCCCAAATGAGGTCCAAAAAGGGGACTTGACTTATACTCAGGTCAACGACCCTGAGAGTCCCAAAACCATGCTGGATTGAGACGTACTGACTGACAACAAGATGGGGGAACTGGGTGCGTTTCAAACCACCATGGAGAAAATCCTTTATTTCAACAACACGGGAACAACAAAATGGAGAATGCGATCACATTGCAAAGCACTATGGAGAAAGAGGTCTTTCTCCATAGTGCTCTGCAATGCGATCACATCCCCCTTCCAAACCAGTGTGGAGAAAAATCCTTTATTTCAACAAGATGGGGGATCAACAAAATGGAGAATGTGATCGCATTGCAAAGTGCTACGGAGAAAGAAGGGGTCTTTCTCCATAGCGCTCTGCAATGCAATCGCGTCCCCCTTCTAAACTGATGCGGAGAAAGGATTTTTACCCTCAGTGGTTTGGAATTGGTATTCAAAATATGCTAGCTTTGTGGTTTGGAAGAAACAAAACTTAAAGTCTGATAGATATGTGATACTGTATGGTCAGTGGCTGGATTTCTTTAGGGGAGTGGAAAGAGGGTGGGACATGTGTGAGGAGATAAAACCCAGAGGGAGGAGCAGAACTTGCTCTTGATCCTGTGCTTCGTGCTGAAGGTGAGCTGTGAACTTAGACAACATGTAGGGTTTAAGCTAGAAAAAGGGCCTCTGTGCTTCCACAATTAGAGAAGCTTTCTTTGTTTTGATGTGCTTTCTGAACTTTTGAAAAGCTTTATTCTGTAACCTGTTTTGATTACAACGTACTTTTAAAATACCGGAAGATGACTGGACTACCTTATGTATAGCAAGCTAAAATCCTGAGTTGCTTACCTAGGAGAGCAGCAGCTCAGAAGCAGAAATCCCATCAACTTGTGAGCCAAGGTCCTACTCGTGAGTAACTGCATTTCTGATAGGGGAAAGCCACCCTTGCTTGCAGTGAGAGCTTAAGGATAGGCTAGAGCAATGTTTCCTGCCTCAGTACAATTGGCCTGCCCACCCAGTTCCCCTGTAGCATCACCACTGGTTGGGTGGAGCAAATTCAAACATACAGTAAAAAATAATGCACTAACACTACTATAAACACTCAAAAACATACCCACATAAATGTCTAAATTAATTAATTTTACCATATTTTCATGTATTTTAATTACTGAAATTCACTAGCAGCTGCTGCATTTTCCACCCCTGACTTATACTCAGGTCAATTTAATTTCCTAGTTTTAGAGGTTCTTATTAGGTACACTGAATTATATTTGGGATGACTTATAGTCGAGTATATACAGTAAAATGCAGCCATTCTCATTTTAAAAAGTAACTCAAAATCTTGCTTTTAATTTCTTTTAAAATTGACTTAAAAAAATTTCAACTCAGAACTACAAGGCAGTTAGCTAACCTGACAACTCTGAGGACTAATGAGCTTGGATGGCAAATTTGGATTTTTAAATGAAGAAGTTATCTCTGTATGTCTCCTATTCTTTACATTGCTAATAAACACTATAAAAGTTTAGCCTTTACTTACAGATCATATAAGGATGTGAAGCAATCTTTTCAAATTACTAGTTTTTGACAACCTTTTAAGAATTCCTCAGTCTTCACATAATTGATCTCCTCCAAAGTGAGAACAACCTAACAGGCTCAGATGGATTTCCACACTGAGAAAAAAAGACACAATAACTCCATAAAATGGTTTTAAGAGTTGATGTAACAAAGCAGTACCTATTTTAGATCACCTAAATGCTATCGATGGACAAAATGTCCTTGCAAATGTGAAAACCTTTGTCCTGATGGAATGTATCTTATTTCATAGGTGAGGTGAAAATGGTTGCAGTTTCTACTGAGTATTTACTTCTTTAAGACCTGAGCATGGAGTGAAACTGTTATTTTAAAAGAATTATTCCTGTGTGTGCATGCCATGGAACAGCTCACAATAATTTCATCTCCATATAATGTGATAAAACCAGCAAGCCATGCCTCTACCCTCAAGGTTTCTTTTTTGTCAGTAGTTTAAAAATATTATTAACGTTAACTTTGCAGTCTTTAATTTTGTTCCTTTAAAAAATCCTCACTTATTCCCTTTTCTGTATTTCATGCCCCACATGATCAGGAACACCTGAAAAATATTCTGCTTCATGTTGCACTTTTTTGTGTGGGTATGTGATCTCTCCATATACTCTGTGGGGTATTTCTAATATTGTGTAATGAGAAGATTAAGAGAGAGAAACATGCCCAACCCTTCCTTTTGACTAACGATATATTAGGCATTATCATGAGCCCATAAATTTCCATACACTTTTAAAAACTGATGTGACCCAATTAGAGGGAGAATTGCATTTCATTAAAATGTATATACTGCCTTTCATTCAAATAAAGCAATCTTTCCCTCTTTGACTTTTATGTCCTACTGAGGGTCTTCTTTCAAGAAAAGTGGCAAGCTAATGCATTGTGAATTTAGACTCAGATCTTTCCTTTTCTGTCCCATCAATACACTCCCCTCAGTCTCATTCTAGTGAGCCAGTTGTGTCACTTTCAAGTATGAAGAATAACCTCTCTAGTTTCTATAGATGCTATTGTTATGATCTTTTATGAGAGAAGAGTAAAAATGTGCACAGGTGTATGTGTATTCGTGTGGCTACCCCAGAGCTTCAGAACTTCCATAATATCCACCCGTGTATTATGAGATGGTGCAATGCCTCCTAGGGTCTCCTACATTGTTCATAAACCTAAAGCAAGGGTGCCCAAACTATGGCCTGGGGGCCAGATGCGGCCTCGATACCAATGCATGTGGACCACGAAGCCCTCTTTGCTCCTGGAAGCAGAAGTAAAACGTGCCCGTATGGGCGCATTTTACTTCTGCTTTCAGTAGCAAAGAGGGCTTCGCAGGCTGGATGAATTGATGTTGGGGGCTGCATCCGGCCCCCGGGCCTTAGTCACCGGCTCCCTGAACCACATGATTGGTCCGCAACCTCAAAAGTTTGGGCACCCCTGATCTAAAGGGTATAGATGCCTCTTTAAAAACATTTTAAAGTCCTTTTGTGTGACATTTACTTCATGAAAGTTGGTGAATAATTTGGGGTCTGCACTTCCTAATAGTTATAATTCTGTTCTTCTGGATGTGCTTTAGCTGGTGCTGGTTCCTACCAGCCCATTTTTCATGTTCTCTGAAGTAGCAGAAATGGAAGGATAATCTCTCTAGTGGCGGATTACAATCTGAACCCCCATCCTAACCTTGGACAGAGCTCAGAAAAGTTACTTTTTAGACTACAACTTCTAGAGTTGATTCTCTCTGGTAGCCCAGCTGGCTGGAGAATTCTGGGCTGTAGAAAAAACAAAGCCAAGCCACTTCTGAATACTGACCTTGGAACTCATGTTCTATCATTACACTTTGTCCACTTTGAGCTCAATGAAATCTTTGGCAAGAAAAACAGCAGCAGCAACGATAAAACAAAACACCAATGTAGCTTCTTCTTATTTATTGCCTATGATCCAACAGATGGAGCTAAAGTTTCTACCATTGGGCTCGTGGCCCTGAGCTGAACTGAGAGGTGTTTTAGCTGTCAATAGACAAAAATCTAGGATGCATAAATGTGAGGACACATTTCATATACAGTAATCTCTAGTTTGACCTTTAGTATAAAGTGTAGGTGAAGTTGATGAACACATGGCCTATTGGCTACGTTTGGCTCCGAGAGCCTCCTGGGAGTCTGCTGGATCATTTTTAAATGTGGGTGGCTAGTTACACCACATAAAGCAGCAGGAGGTTGTTTTGCACTATTTCCATCCCTTCCAGAGAGAGGGACAAAAATTATTTTTTGGAGTATATAGAGCAGGGGTTCTCAACCTACAGCATGTGGGCCAGACCTGGTCTTCGACACAATTTCATGAGGCCCATGTTGCTACCACTGGAAGTGGAAGCAGATGTGTTTACAACAGCCATGGATGTATTTTACAGCAGCATTTATGGTGGGGGGAACCACAAGTCTGGCCCGCTCAGCTGTCTGAGGGGTTGTGGTCAGTGTTGGGTTGTCAAAAATTTTACTACCCCACTGTGACGTCATTACAGTGTGGGCAAAACTAAGGTCATGATGTCATGCCGTTGTGGGTGGGACCAAATAAAAAAAATAAAAAATAAGCACACACACACCTCAACCAACCCACCCATGACACAAACCTGTAAACAAATTAAATAAATTAAATAAAAATAAATACATAAATACAATAAAAATTTCATTAAAATACACCCACCCAAACACCCACCCAAACACCCACCCACCCCAAACACATCAATTCACCCACCCCAAACACAAACCCGTCACTTACCTGTTAGTATAAGTGCCTGGGCAGTACCATGTTGGAAGATAGATATGGTCATCATACCAGTTCTCTAGGATAATATGCTTTAATGTAAATGTAAAACAGCTGCACCTCCTTAAGGGTTCTCCAATTGGAACAACAATTGGAACAGCACAGGTGTAGCTTATTGATGAGGTAACTCCCAAGACTTTGCTTAAAAACCCCAAGCCAGGCTGCCAGGCCTGCCAGCCGCAAAGGCCTTTTTAGGAACTGTGGTAGTACGTCAATATAGGTATTAAATACACATTAAAATACACACAGACACACCACATCCAAAGGTGAGTCACTTACTCTGGGGAGCAGGCTATAGGGAGCTTCAGGCTAGCAGCTTCTCTTCCTCCTCCCCGCTTGGGAGGACAGCAAGGAGGCCGTGCATCCGCACCAAGCACTGTGGACATGCATGCACACCAAATGCTTGGTGTGCATGCACAGTGGGGTAACCAGTGAAAACGTAAGTCCTGAAGGTGGTCCCCCCCCCAGCTGCTACTGGTTTTCTGGGACACTGGGGAAAGTTACTACCGGTTCTGGCGAACTGGTGCAAACATGTTACATCCCATCACTGGTTGTGGCCCACCCCACAACTTGAAAAGGTTGAGAACCCCTGTTATAGAGGTTCAGGGGCTCCCAGAAGCTGGGGCTTTTCAAATGTGGGCTTCAAAGTCTTGGGCACAGGGCAGAGCCTTTCTGTTTGGAAACAGCCCCTCTAGTGTATATGAATGTCAGTTTGAGAATAGCAACAAGGCGTCCCAAGCAGAAAGGTCCCAGTCACACTGACAGAAAAGAAAAATGAGCTAGTGGTTTACTTACTAGTACAATTATCTTCTGGCTCACTCATGGCCTTTTCTCTTTGAATAATTGTTAGTTTTCAAATATAACAGCCTGTTATGAAAACTCAGGAATATGGATGACAGCATGGAAACTTCATTAGTTTGTTTTCACCAAAATTCTATTTATTTATTATTCTTTTTTTTCAAATTTATATCGCTGCCCAACTCCGAAGATTTTGCTTTATGATGTCTTCTTTTTAAAATTTATTGAGTTAACTGTGTCTCAACTGAGCTAAGTGGCAAATTTCATTAATGGGATTTAATAAAAAAGGCCTTGGGATGGCTTGCCACACTTGTTATAATACATATAACTCATAAGAAGAATATCAGCCATGCAAGTATTGTTCTGTGATTGTAGCAAGGTTGTAAATGGGATTTTATCCTCTCTTTTTCTAGTTAATGGTAGCATGACTGGGAATCAGCACATAAAAGAGATTTAATGAGTCTTTAGAAAAGTGTTAAAATATAATATACAACTCATAAATTTCAGTTACAATCTAGAATTTCCCCATGTTGGGTAGAATATTATTGACTCTGGATTATTGCTTACAATATCATTGATTCCAGCAGCCATGTTGAATAGGATATTAGCAGGCTAGTTCAGTGCACCAGATATGCTGGCAGCTATAATATTAGTGAAACATAGTTGAACCACCATGTAATGACTGATACATGCATTTCTGCTCATGCTTTCTTCTAATGTGTGCATCTCTGTATGTTTTTGTTTGAAATTCTGAATGATAAAAAAAATTGTGTCAGAAATAACTAAGCTTTGATTTGTCTGCCAGTACAGAACTGTGAAAGTAAAAGACTTTGTAGAATGAAGTTGTGTGGGTTGTTGGGGATTTCCCCCCACCAGCTGGAATTCCAGAGTATTGCAATATAATACACAATTTATACATTTTAGTTACAACTACACACTACAAATTACCGTTTGGGAGTAACTAGCTAAGTTCTCAGAGTCAAAATTAATGTATATACACTGAGACTTAGTTTGGGCGTTGCTGTGCATTTAATTGCAGTGGGTCAAGTTCTGTGTGGATTGTATAGATCAGAGCCAAGCAAATCTAGCTCTTCAGATGTTCTAGAACTTCAATTCCCAGAACTCCTGATCAGCAGGTGTACTGACTTTGGCTTCTGGTAATTTAAATCCAAAAACACCTGGAGAGCCAAGTTTGCTCATCTCTGGTATAAACATATGACTCTGTGGGATTATGATGTCCCATGATGTTCCAGTGCATGGAACTTAAATAGCCAAGTGTATTGTGTTCAGGATGAGTAACCATAGTGTGCTTTGTCCCTCATTTGAGTAAGATTGTTATTCACTTAAGTAACAATCTAAGATTGCAATGCGATGTAGATAGGTCTTGTTCAAGTGTGTCATCCAAAGCCCCATGAGATATGTGGGCTCAAATCTTGTACCTCTCAAGGTTTTGTGCCCAAATGGCTATAGTCTCAGTTTCAAAATTGATGCATTTGCATCTTTACCAAAATGTGTTCCTTTGAAAACAAATTAATACAGGTGGGAGAAATTGGTACCAAGAAAGCAAAGTATGGGAAGACGAGCTCTTTATGTTGACAATCACAGTGAAAAACCACTACTGCGGCTCCTTTCTAATCATAATTTTATCATAGGGGTTGGATTTTTTTTGTAACTGAGTCTTATTTTAAATGTCCCACTAGTTACTATGACAAAGAACCTGGGCTGTACCATGATAGAATTCACATCCTCATCTTTTTCTGTAAAATAATTTGTATATTTTAAGATTTTGGGTTATATTTATACTATAAACAAGGGCAGAACAGGTTTCAGGCATTGGTAATTTCAAGAACTGATTATTGTAATAAATCATCATCATCATCATCACCTTAGAACTGTGAAGCTGGAAGGGACTCTATGGATCATTCAGTCCAGCCCCATGAAGGCAGGACATTGGGAAACTGAACTTCCAACTTTGGCTCTGCAGACAAGTATCTAAGCCACTGAGCCATCCACTATTTTCTCTAGTTAAGAAGCTGGTGGTTCTTACTGTTACAGACCAGTCCCATGGCCAGGAATACCATATAGGAAATGCAAATGCTCACTTAACTATTGTCAATTTGCCACTGAAATGTGCACCATTGGATTTAATTATTCATTTGGTTCAAGCCCATTTCAAATAGCTACAGCTGTATCTTATTCTGCTTTTCCCTGTCAATTCAGCTAAGATTTTTTTCTAAATGGAAAGAGTTTATATGCCACTTGTTATTTTCTCAGTGTTATCCATGACTCAGGAAAGGTCTTCTGTATTGTAGTTTTCCTTCCTTCCTTCCCTCCTTCGAACACTATATTGAAAAAAATCATAACAGATCAAGCTCATATTCATTGTCACATTCCTAGTTTACTAATTAGGGAAATAAAGAAAGGTTTGTATTAAAAGTCTTAAACTTCATCCATTACCTATGATGAATGTAACTTGTTTCAGAAACTGTATATGCTGTTAAGCCTTTCCAAGCATTTCGTCAACAGTGGATTAATAATGTATTCAATGAAATGAGTTATTTGTTTTTGTTAGGAGATTAAAAGGAATCACTCAGAAAATCTTGCAGGTTTATTACTATAATAATTTACACAAAGTAATAACAAATATGGGTACTACATTATTACCTAGATCAGTCATTAATGGTCACAATTGCTATTTAAAGTTCCTAAATCAGTTACAGAGAGCCAGCTCAGATTATCATTTTATTTAATAATGCTAATAAACATAAGAAGTGCCTGATCATAAGCAACATTGATCATAAGCAGAAGGAAAAGAGGTTATAATTAAAGAAGATACTTGGATACTAATAAGCCCCCTTTCATGAAGGTTTTCCTCAACAAAATCATGCTACCTTAATTTGCCTTTGAAGCAGACAACCCCTTTCTTCACCTAAAAAGTGTCAAAAGATTTTAGATTATTGCATATTTCCCAGTGGGAATCAGATGGTGTCCTCTGATTATTTATTATTAAGACTTTTATCTTAAAGCAGGGCACAGATGTGAATGCTATTTACAATGGAGAAAATAAAGGCCTGCATTTAGAGACACTAGGAGAAAAAGAGCTATAATTGCTCCCATTTCCTGGATGTATCCGGTATGCAAAAAAGTGGAACCTGTAGCATTAAATTTGAAAATTAATCAGTTTAAGTGTTAGGATATGGGAAATTACTTTGCTTCTATTTACCTCTGGAAAGGCAGCTATGAAAGAAGTAGGAGGAAAACTTAAGGGTAAGGAAGTGTCTCTGGAAACTAAGGTCATGGTCATTTGTGCTGTGGTCTTTCTAATTACCATGTGTGGATGGGAAAGCCAGACAATAAAGAAAGATGGAAAGAATTTAAGTGAATTTATTTGAAGTGTCCTGTTGAGGGAAACCTTTATACTGTACATACCATGGACTGCCTGAAAGACAAATAAGTAGGCCCTACAGTGGCTTAGTAGTTAAGACCCTGACCTTGATGACTGGAAATGTTGGCAGGTCAATAGTTTGAGACCAGAGTGCTCTGTGATGGAGTGAGTGCCTGTCATCTGTCCCAGTTCCTCCCAACCTAGCAGTTGGAAAGCAAGATATTGTAAGTAGATAAATAGGTGCCACTTCAGCAGGAATGATACAGCGTTCCATGCACTCTGGCATCTAGTCATGCCTGGCCATGCACTCTGGCATCTAGTCATGCCTGGCACATGATCACAGAAATGTCTCCAGATGCAGACAGCACTGGCTCCCTGGCTGTAAATGGGAATGAGCACCACACCCTACAGTTGGATATGCCTGATTTTTGAGCAAGGGGGACCTTTACCTTTAAATTGATTCAAACCCAAAACCTTTCTTGAAGTAAAAATAACAAAACTATTATACTGTGAGCGCATCATGAAAAGACAATAATGTCAGTGTAAGGTTATAGGAAAAGGAGAAGTCACCATAAGTCACTTAATTGACATAACAAATAACAAAAATTCTTAAATTACACTCTTTCTGGATAGTGCACAGCAATCTCTGCTTCTGAAGGCATTTAGATCTGGTATTTAAATGCTCCCTGCAAAATATTATAACATGCACACCCTGCAGTGTGTGAGTGAAGAAGCTAATGGTTATTCTAACTCTTTTTTGTTTGTTTGTTTGTTCTTATGCTTATTTGAAGAAACACTGTAACAGCAATAACCTTGGAACAGCACATTTCCTAGGGAATTGGCTTAATGATTGTTTAGTTCTGCCTTAAGCCATCATGTTTCCATTTGGTCATTAATCCTCAGCTGGTGCCAAAGGGCTTTGACTGTTACTGTGTTTAATTCATGGAGGTTATACAGGCTGTTTCCCATGAAGATCTGCTAATGTAATCTTAACAACAGGGGCTCAGTTAATGTCATTCTTTCTGAAAAAGTTGTACCTCATATGCAAGTCTCTGCAAAGGGGAGTGGGGAAATATCTGACAGTGCCAAGGGGTTTTCTTTATTCTTCCAAACATTAAAATAAAGTTGGTGAAATTTCTTTGGAGAAACTACACTTTCATAGCTGACCTTGCATGGGTGACATTTTGTATGCTTTTGTGCACAGTATAGATCAGGGGTTACCAAACTTTTCAGGCCACGGCCCGGTCACATGGTTGAGTGGGCCAGTCACATGGCTTCTCCCACTGGAAGCAGAAGTAAAATGCGGCCACACATGTGCAAAAAGCGGCCACACATGTGCAAAATGAGGCTGTAAATGCACCCATGGCTGTTGTGAACGTATTTACGGCAGCCTCAGGTGCTTTATGGCAGCATTTTGTGCGTGTGTGGCCGCATTTTACTTCTGATTCCAGGAGTAGTGTGGGTCAGATTATTAGGTGTCCCAGGCTGGATCCAGCCCCCAGGCCATAGTTTGGGTACCCCTGGTATAGATGATATGTCAATTAGCTGAGCAGGTCTGTCAACTCACTAATAATAATAATAATAATAATAATAATAATAATAATAATAATAATAATAATAATAATAATAATAATAATAATTTCATGTCAGAAATTATTCTGGGTTGAAAGGATTTTTGCAGAAGAAACTTTACTCAGGGAATGCCCAAATGAGGCTCCTTGAAATCACTGTAGTCATCTATTGCATGCTGAGTCAAATGGTTCAGTATGCAATAGATAAATGCCTATGGAGGGTTCTCAATTTAGCATCAATTTCCTGCTGAAAGTTACCCTTTTTGCATAACTTTGCAGCAGGATTTCTTCCAATGTAACATTTTCAGGTATACATTTAAAGCATATCTGATGTGCATCTAAAATGTTTATATCTGAATAGAGTACCAGACTGGAACACAAAGAAGTTGTTGTTGTTGTTGTTGTTGTTGTTGTTGTTGTTGTTGTTGTTGTTGTTGTTGTTGTTGTTGTTGTTGTTGTTGTTGTTCAGTCGCACAGTTGAGTCTGACCCTTTGTGACACCATGGACCATCGTATGTCAGGCTCATCTATCTTCCACCTCAGCCCACTCAAATCTACACCCATTGCATCGACAATACCATCTATCCACCTCATCTCCTGGCATCTCCTTCTCCTTTTTCCTTCTATCTTTCCCAGCATCAATTCCTTCTCTAGTGAGTCCTCTCTTCTCATTTGGTGGCCAAAATACTTTAGGTTCATCTTCAGTATTTGTTCTTCTAATGAGCAGTCAGGGTTGATTTCCTTCAAGATTGACTGATTTGTTCTCATCGCAGTCCAGGGGACTCTCAAGAGTCTCCTCCAGCACCACAATTCAAAAGAGTCTATTCTTCTGTGCTCAGCCAGTTCTTTAAATTTGCAGGAAGAATTATAACAAGCCAATGGACAAGCCATAAACAAGTGGGATAAAAATAATAATAGCTCAGTACAAATGTATCTTAACCAGTGACCTAAAAACTGATAGTAAAAGGGTCATAGTTCTACAGATATTTTTGCTCTGCTGGAAAAGGCAGTCAAGAAGTCGTTATCAGAGTGACTGTGATCTTAAGTGGATATAAATAATGCAACAGCAGAAAATGTGAGAGATGTGTACTGACCTACCAAGTTGGTCTGTGTCTGAATAAAGACAATCAAATGGGTGCCTATCCTGCCCTTTGTCATTTTGGAAACATTTTGACCTGATTTGTGTCTAGGCACATGACAGCATTTATGGGTTTTTGGATCTCTAGGATAAAACATTCCTTCAAAATTGGGAAATGCAAGCAGTGAGACTAGGTTCTAGCAAATGATGTAATGACACCAGGATTCAAAGATTTCAGGGACCATGAACTGCAGACATTTCTACCCACCATTGGCTGTTGTGCATTCCACCCAAACAACAGCAACACACAGCAGCCACCACTGCCAGGACTCGTGTGATACTTGACAGGACACACTCTTAAGCAGCACTGCTTGAATACCAAATCCAAAATTAATACAAGAAACAACATCATCAGGAAACTCACAAACTACAAATGGGGAACACAACCATCCATGCTACATACATCAGCTTTGGCCCTGAGTGTATCCACAGCAGAGTATGCTGCTCCAGTATAGAGCGCATCCACACATGCAAAACAAGTTGACATCACTATTAATGAAACCATGCCTATAGTAACAGGATGCCTGAAACCTTCACCAGTTAAGAAAATAAACCCTCTTGTTGGTAGCAATCCACCTAAGATCAGGAGAGAAGTAGCAGCAGATGCCAAGAGAACTAAGCAAGAGAATTACCTTTGACATCCTCTGAACGGATATGAGCCTCAAGTCTACCGGCTCAGATCCAAGAGGAGCTTTATGGCAAGAATAAACATTCTTGCAGATACACAAGATCAAAACCAAATTAGAAGTTGGAGGAAGGAGCTCATTGCCATGAAACATTACTAAAGGAGGATATAGCTGAGGAATTCAACCCCCCCCCATGTCATTTGGAGGACCCTGAATTGGCTGAGAGTTAGAATCCTTAAATGTAAGACCAACATGCTCAAGTGGGAGCTGCTGGTGGACAACAGCAGGCAGTGTGAATGTGGAGAGATACAGAATCAACTTCATTTACTAGTCTGCTGATTACTGCCAGAAACATGCACCGATGGAGACTTAGGTTTGGCCAACGGCAAAGCCAATAAAGTGGCTTTATTTTGACAGTCCAGGGTTTGATCAGAACATGAAAGAAGAGTTGCCAGGACTGAAATGGGATTAGAACTATAGGCCACCTTTCTGTCTGTCCCTTTCCACTTGGCAGAGTGAGGCAGTCCTCTCTGGTAATCAATCCTTAGTGTCTTGAATTGACAACATTATTAACTCACTATGTATATAATGGTCTGGGGGGAGGAGAAGCAGGGATTGTGTGATTTTTGTTGCATCAATTGCCAAAAAAAACTTAACTGGTCTTGACTGTGTTCTCTATTTTGTTTGTGTAGAGGGATATCATTTCATCTTCCACCCCAAGCTGTTTTGACCTTGTCCTATGCTGTGTGAGAGAGATGTTAAATCAAGAGAGGAAAATTCTAAATCAATGGAAAGTTGTCCATAATTATTCAAACAACCCTGCCTGAGAAATGGAAAGTGAGCTTTGGACAGCCACCCTCTTTGTCTCTCAAAATATGTCTTTCGGAAAAACTACCTGTTGAGCAATAAAAGAACTACTGAGGGTAACAAAAATGAATATGCATTTTAAGAGTTTTTTGTTGTTGTTGTTCAGTTGCACAGTCGATTCCGACCCTCTGCGACTCCATGGACCGCTGTCCGCCAGGCACTCCTGTCCTCCATAACTTACCTTTCAAAACTGAATTAAATTATGGTAGCAATGTGTAGTATGACTTTTGCTTAAAAGAATGAATGCTAGCATTCCCATGCAGCTGGCAGGACAGTCAAAGAAAATGGAGGAAGCACGGTTGTCGTTTTAGGAGTGCAAGACAATTTGTAACGGTATTTGAAATTTGAGAACATTGTGGAAGTACAATGACAATGGAGGTGTGAGTATGCAACAGAACTTCTAATACACCTAACAATTACGCATATTCATTATAGGCTTGAGATGCATGGTATTGTGTGTGATTTGCACAAGATCAATGGCAACTTTGGTCAATGTTGCTCAAACAGTAGTTTGCCATAATTAGAAGTGTCAGGATGGTAACCATTTTGAGTACCTCTTGTAATTGCAGAAACTTGTATTCATCTTTTATTATTGGTATAAATTGAGTATTACAATTTTAATACAGTTTTCCTTTCTTAAAATGTGTACAGTTGTACCTCGCTTAAAGAGCATAATGCGTTCCACAGGATTGCTCTTTAAGCGAGTTTGCTCTTTAAGCGAAACACCATTGTAAATTACCAATTGTGGGGGGATTGCGAACCCCGATTTATTTGTTAAGCGAGTTTTTGGTTGGTTTTATTTGTTAAGCGAAGCGAACATTCAGAGAAAATTCTGCTCTTTAAGCGAGTTACTCTTTAAGCGAAACGCTCTTTATGCGAGGTTTGACTGTATACATTTTGGCACCCTCTGTATATTACATATTTAGTTGTCATTGAATAGTTTCAGCAATGTGTGTGTGTGATGTTGTAACTAATTAATGGCTTCTTCATTGCACAGCATGTTCAAAGCACTTATTTTTTATGTCTTGTAATAATTTGATGGCTCCTTTGAAGCTTCATGGATGATTTATCATTATTCCCAGGTAAGTTTAATTGCATGCCTATTCCATCACAATCAATTTGTAATACAATTTTGCTCTAGTTTGTTTGCCTTGAGGCTTTTTGTGATTTCACCATTATTTTCTAATTTTTTCAATAAGTATGAATTCTGTAGGACTGAGGTAGCTTTTATGGCATTCACTAAACTAGCTGGGAATTGTTGTACTTGAGAATTAAAATGTAAACAAAAAACAATTTAGATTGTCCTCCTTAGTATAAATGAAAGTAGGACTGTTAATTTCTAGCCAACATTGGGATTACTATGCTCTCGAAAAGTTAGGTATTTTAGATTGTGTAAAGAGATCCTGAGTTTCTTTACATCAGAGGTGGGGAACATGCAGCCCAGAGGCTTCATTCAGTCCTTTGAGTCCTTTAATTAATTATAGCCTGCTTTTCTCCCAGTGAGAGACTCATGGTAGCATAAAACAGTTAAAATCTACACATGGTTTTATGTTTTTTTTTGGGGGGGGGAGGGGGTCTGGATAGCTTAGTGGTTTAGGGATATAACTGCAGAGGCAGGGGTTGGTAGTTCAATTCCCACTGTGCTATTAGCACTCCTGTTTAATTTTAAGTCGATGGGTTGAGTTAGTTTATTTGTGTTTTGGATATTTTCTTTTGCAATAATGGAAGGTAAGAAAGGCTATCTCTCTCCATCAGTGCCTTTGTTTTTTAAAAGAAATGTCCATGAAAAAGAAGTCAACCTAGAAGATGACACCAAAGGTGTAACATAACAGATTATGCATAACCCTGAACAAAAACGGAAACCTACAGAATGGAGTTGCCAGAACCTAGGTGACTCTGAGAAAACGGGGCTTATGCATTGGCAGTGCTGTTTGTGAAAAGTCAAGCCAGCTTCACGTCTACATAAGTGTACTCTTTGTCTTTCAACATGTGCCATGGAAGACTTGATAACAGCTGCCCCAAATGTTTGTGGCATTGGCCATTACTGGGGGAAATAATCTCATTATCTATTTATTGGACTACAGAGAAAGAAAAAAGTTTTCAAAGAACTAGCCATGTTAGTCTCTGTGAGCATACTAGACAAAGAAAAAACAACAACAACCCTGAAAATAAAAACAACAGCATAAAAAAGGACAGAAAGATTGTGGTGTCTTTAAGACTGCTATGTTTTAATGTGAGCTTTTATGGATTAAGTCCACTTCCTCAGATATAAGACTGAGTCTTCATGGCTATCATATTTATATATGGTCCATGACTAGGTGAGGATACAGCTATTGGACAAAGTGACAATGGTTTGTTAGTAAAAGAATAGATTGATCGAGCTATTAATAATTACAGTTATTCTACAAGGTACAGTAATACCCCTGATAACGTTTGTACCGGATAGCGCTAGAATCGGATAACGATGCAAGATTTTTGGAAAAACCTTGCATCGGATAACAATTGTTTTAGCATTATCCGGTACAATCGTGTGTGTGGGGTGGGGTTGGGGGTGGTGGATTGGGTAGAACATCTACCCAATCCAACCCCACCCCCCACAGCGATGGATCCCTGCTACTGAACTAAGGTCGGGCGAAAGGCAGGTGAGTGCCTGCCTTTCCCCCCCAACCCTAGTTCAGTTGCAGCGATTGCTGGACGAAGCCTTGTTGTGCATAAGAAAAGCTGCACTCCATTTCGATAGGGAGGGAAAGTCACCTGAGGCGGCAGCCCAAAGCAAAAGAAACATCCCGGGAGAAGTTGGGGAAGGAAGGGTGTAACTCACCGACACCAAAAACTCCAGCGTGCCCACATAGTCCCGCTTTGTCTTCAGCAGCTCATTCAAAACGCAAACTGAGGCGAAGCTGCTTCTCCAAGTCTTTCCCGCTCTCGCCTTTCCCTTCCCCTCTGCTTTCCTCTGTCATGGTCCCCCCTCCCACCCACTTCAAGAAGCGCCTTTTAAAACCTTTTCTTCAGCTTTCCCCCGCGTTTTATGAGGTGACTGGGAAGAGTGAAAGCCCGGGGCATTGAGGGAAATACCGCAGGGAATCCTCGGCTATGGTTCAGAAAAGGCAGCCCCAAGCGAGCCCGCTCCATCCCATGGCGAGCATCTGCCGCCCTCCTATCCTCCTTTTTGCCGGGCTCTCCCTCCCGGCTCCCACTGAGGGAGAAGTGCAAAGAGGCGCAGCTTTAACCTTCTTGCCTTCCCTCCCCCACCCCCTGAAATGTCCTCCTTCCCCCAGCAAGGAAGAGGGAGCCAAGCTGGAGGAAGTGAGTGGCCACCGGCTCTGGGCTCTCTTTCGGTGACTGAGAGATTTGTAGGCTTCAAGTGGTGGCGGCGGAAGCAGCAGTAGCAGCCCTTGGACATGAATCAAAAGCTTTTGTGTCCCTGGGACTCCGACCCCTTCCCTTCCCTCGCCCAGCGCCAAATCTCAGGAAAAAGCAAAGGAAGCGCACAACCTTGGGTAGCTTACCCGAAATTCTCACCCCCTGCGCGGGGGAGGGAGTTTCGGGCAAGCTACCTCTTTCCCGGGCATGCTATCGAAATGGGGATCGCACATCAAGGTAAAGGATCAAAGTGGGGGGTGGCACCCCCCACTTTGATCCCTTGCCTTGACGTGCGACCCCCGTTTCGATAGCATGCCCGGGAATGAGGTAGCTTACCCGAAATCCTCACCCCCGGACAACGCTAAAAACCGGATAATGACATGACTTGTGGAACCAGGTCATAGCGTTATCCAGGGTATTACTGTAACAGTAATATTGTTGACACAGGTGGCAAACTAGAGAAATTAATGTAGGGTTTCACACTTGGCAATGACTTTGAATCCCCTTTGAAGTGGGTCTTCAGCATCTACATAGACCTAATCTTCGCTGTTTCTTTGGCCAATCTAGCCCTTTGCAGTTCCCCTCAGCCTAGAATAGTCACTTTCAAGGCACTCAAAGAATGTCCAGTCACTCTGGAATGTTCTGAAAGAGGGTTTTGTGTGTTACCTTTCCTGATATCAGGTTTATCCTCATTAGTGCAGATATTGTCCTGTTTATTGTACATTGAATGCAGAAGGGCATCACTGCCAAACAAAGGCACATTAGCAGAACAAAACAACATGCCTCTGATGTTGTGTGTGACGTTGTTGGAGTTTGCACTTATGTTGCTGGAATATATGTGGGGACAGAGCTTGCATCTGCGTTTATAGCAGGGTTTAGTTCTCATCTCTATATCACTATATATCTATATTTTTGTGTAGCTTGTTGCATGTCAATAGTTGTTGGAGACTGGGGAGTTTCCTGTAAACAAGTACAGGCCATGCACCAAGTAGGATGAACGGATTGTAGATAATTTATTATGCATGTGAATGGTCTCATTTGTGGGCTGAAGGTGACAACTGATAGATTATAGTGAAGGCATAGACTTCACACAGACATAAATTTGCTTTCACTGTTAGTCAGGTAGAACTCAACTCTCGCTCACAGTTTCTTGTGATGTATTTTCTGATAGCCTGTTTCAGATGGCAACATCTGTTGGCCTCTATTCCAGTTGTTTTGCACCTTCATTTTTTCATACCCATAGATAGACCATAAAAGACTGCAGTTCTGATTGCCCAAGGTCATCTTTTCTCTAGCTACTGGGGCAGATGGCTCATTAATTGGTGACAAGTTCCTGCATGTTGCACACCTGGAAACCATTAGCTATAAAAGTTTCCATATTCATGAGTTTTCAGCTTGGAACCCTGGTGCCTGTTTGCTACCATTCACTGGTTTGTCCCACCCTACCTTTTCTGTATAACACTGAGGCCACTTGTTTTCCTTTTCATAATGCAGTAAGAAATGCAAGTAAAACTCTCAACAGAAGAGTCTGAGCAAGACCGTTTTCTTTTTCACCAGTCATGATGAGTTCAGTTTTGTTGGGTCCATTGCCTGATTGTCACAACTAAACATTTCCTGGGAGATGAAATGGAAGGAACTCAGCAGAGGCTGTACAATGTCAGTTTGAGTTTCTCTGGAAAAATTATCTCTGCTCCAGAAGATACATTTAATAAATGAAACTCTATGCTCTGTTTTTTCTTTCTTGGGGAGGGGGTGACATTGGAGAGAACTAGTAGTAATCTTTTGAACTCACTTGTGTTGTTTGTGGCAGATGCATTATGGCCTGTTAATAATTTATTGCAGAGAAGTACTGACCATCACTAAAGATGATGTATTGCGTATATTATGGGAAATGTTTAGTGCTGGTCAACTACCTCCAGGTCACATTATGGAACTTCTCACTCTGCTGCTATAAGAAAGGAGGAAATTGGTTTCATCCCAGAGGAATGTGATGAGCAGGAGAACAGGTAAGACTGATTATCTTAAGCACATGCCAAATGCTAATCTCTGAGAAATACTCCATTGACTATTTCTTTTAAGCCCCCATAGGTAGTAACTCACTAAAATTGTTTTTATACAGTAATCATCACCAGCACCTAGTTGGGTAGCTCAATGGTTTAGATATCTGACTGAGGAGCCAGAGCTTGGGAACTTGATTCCCCATGGTGCTTCCTGGGAGAAGTAGAGCCAACCTCATGGGCAAGTGGCACAGTCTTGGGGCAGCTGCAGAAAAAGGGAAAGATAAATCATTGCTATGTGTTCTCTTCCTAGAAAATGACAGAAAGGATTGCCATGCCAGAATTGACTGGATGGCCTGTAATTATTATTGTTGACAGTCCATTGCAGTCCCAGTGTTAAATCCTGAGTGTCTCATTTTATATATGTCGCAGGAGATCATAGTGTGTGGGTCACTTCATGGCAAGCTGGAATCTACTTTAAACAAATTCATGCTGGTGGCATTTTCCCTGATTGCCTCGGAGGTCATCGGTGGCCCAGAACCAGCTGCCCTCCAAGACCAGGCCTCCCAGTGCCCTGGGGCAGAAAAAAACCCCATATGCTCAGATCAAGCTGTGGCCACCACCACTAAGTCATACATTGCTTCCTCTGCTGCTTCTCTGCTCCAGGTGATGTATTTATTTATTTATTGAATTTCTATACCACCCATTTGGGATATTTTCCCCACTCTGGGTGGTTTACAATAGTTAAAACCAGAAATATACAGACAAAATCAATTCTTGGTATCCAAGGGTGGCAAGGTCTAATTATACACCTATACATTGGCTATGAGGTTTGCTTCTCAAACCTACTTAGTCTAGATGAGAAGTGTGTAGGCTGGGGCTGACAAGCTTAATGTGTCCCCCAAGAGCATTTTACACCACTCAGAGATGGAAATAATAATAATAAGGCCAAATGGAGTATTTCTTTCTTTCTTTTGACATGCCTTTCCATTGCACTGGCAGATTTTGCAGTCGCTCTTGCCCAGCTTCACCCAATCATACTCACAAACCATCATTTCTTTTTTATTGTTGCTTACTGAATTTTGATTCTGTAATTATTTATATTATAGTATCTTTGCTTTATTTCTTAGGATGTCTTGATGTTTTGTAATTGCAATTGCTATTGTAGATATATGTGATTTGTAACTTATCTGTAATTATTATTATGCTATGGAATATGGTATGTAATTGTAACTGTTTCTTCTGTAAGCCGCCCAGAGTCGCTCTGCGAGTGGGGTGGCATATAAGTCGAAAATACAAATACAAATCATTTCAGCATTTCCTCAAATTCAAAACTATAGAGATGCTGCAGTAGAGGCCATGTGGACCCTTTGAAGTTAAAATAAAATGAACAGAATGAATTAAAATTAAAATAAAATAAAAAGATAAAAATGAAGGAAATTGGCAAGAGTTTGGGGTTGTGCTTTACGATAAGGAGCCATTTAAATTTTCTTAATTTTGGACTGGTTGAGGCAATCTGTTCTATTCTATTGCACTCCACTCAGATCTTCTTCCGTTTTCCTCCAGCAATTCATTAGTGCCCCACCCAAGACATGGTAATGGATTTATAAAACACTTATATTAGATCCATTGATTCTTGATTCTATGTTCTCCTCTTCTTCTTTACTTCTGCTTTTACCCTTTTTGGTGTCGAGGGACATACAAGGTTCTTGGTCTGACACTTCTAGCAGCCTCCACCAGCATTATATGGTGTTCTTGTAATGTTTCTTCCACATTATCTCTCCACCTTCCTCTGGGTCTACCTCATAGTTTTTGTCCTTCTCCTCTTTTCATGTATGCTTTCCATGGTATGGGATTCCAAGACATTCTCTCCAGTTGGGCAAACCACTTTATTTGTTGTCTCTGTAATATTGATTCTATTAAATTCTTTTCCTTATCACATAATTCCTGATTTTATCCCTTCTAGTCAATCCAGCAGCCATCCTCAGACAACTTTTATTTATGTTTTGTTGTAAGTGTCTATGTTTGGCACTGGTGACATAAGGTGGGAATCAATATCACTATTAGGCGTTTCTTTGTGCTAGTTAGTACTGACTTCTATTTAAGAGTATCCCAATATTTGGTTTGCCTTACTCCACTGTATGTTAATTTCTTCATCCATTTTGCCATTTCCAGTTAATGTCATTCCTAGATATTTGAACTCCACCATTGTTTTATACCTGTTCCCTCTATTACAATATTTAAAGTATTCTTTTTCCTTTCAATTGCCATTACCTCAGTCTTCTCTTCCCATCCAGCAATTCAGGATTTTAATTCTGGGTTGCATGGGTGGCCATTTTTAAGCAAAAAGAGAAAAGCGCTAATAAGATGGGATGGGAAAAGTCTAAGAAGGATTATTTTTAAAATGTTGAATGGAAAAGGGTGGAATGCTAGGTGGAAAAACAACCACAAACAGATTCTTCATGTTTGTTGACATGTTTATACAAAGGATCAGATACTCCTTTTGAGTAGCTGGAAATGTCACTTCTGTTTTCTCCCATCACCACCTCAAGAGACATCTTATGATTCACTTGACTAGGATCACAGTATATATTCTCTCTGTGAACAGAAAGATGTATAGTAATTGTGCACAAATTATTTCAGCATCTTACACGGTGAAGTTCTTCAAACATTGTTCCCCAAGTGCTATATTACTTTCTAGAATTTCTTTTTATTATCACAAATTTAGCTGATCATAAAATGCAGATGCCCCAGTGCCCATTACAACTAAAATATCTAGTTTTGTTGCTACCATTGTGTTTATCACTTCTGGGAAACAGCAGAAATGAAGCAAATGTGTGAACAAAAAGATAAATCACTTCACTGTGTTATATTTAATCCTCAATGACCTATTTATTTATTTTTCTTAAATATTGGATCAGGTCTCTCCAAAGTCAAGACATTTTATAGCTAAGAAGAGATTAAAATTTTAGCAGGACAAATGATCAGATCTCAGAGGAAGATATTTCATAAATTATTTAATGTTGCTGCATTATCCTGCATGCCATAATATATGTTTTCCTCATGCATCCTGCATAAGCTTAGAAAATAAGTGAACCTTTGGGAGTCAGTGGATTTCTTGGTCAGTGACCAATGAAACAATCTGGAGAAAGATAAGAATGTCTTATGGCAAGGAGCTGGGACTTATTTAAACATACTTGGTGTTCTGTGCTATCAAGTTGCCTCCAATTTATGGCAATCCTGTGAATGAGAGATCTCCAAAATGCCCTGTGCTCAACAACCTTGCTCAGCTCTTGTAAACTCAAGTTTATGGATTCCTTTAGGGAGTCAATCCATCTAATTTTTGGTCTTCCTATTTTCCTGCTCCCTTCAACCATTCTCACATTTATAGTCGTATACAGAGAATCTTGCTATCTCATGATATGCACAAAGTAGGATAGCCCCAATTTCATCATTTTTACTGCCAGAAGAAAATAGTCTGCCCACATTATCCTGCTATGGTAATAGAGTAGACTATACTGCCAGTGACTCAATGCCGAGTGTCAAGAGGCGGTTAATTAACCTGACCACCCTGAGGACTAACAGGCTTGGTTGCTGAAGTCTACAGGAAAGGGTGATGGTCCCCAAGTGGATTAAATTCCAATTGATGGAGGGCAGCAACTTCATCAATACTGGTCTGGAGCTGATGAGGACTTTGCATGCCAAAAGGGCTCAGGACCAGAAAGTGACTTGCAGAACTGTATCAGTGGTATGGGTGTCATGCTGTGATGCAGAAAGCAAATGAAAGGCCACGGCACTATATTCTCAGGACAGTCTTCATGGCTGATCACCATGAGGATCACCAATATTCAGATTCGGATATGGCAGAAGAAGAAGGAGAAAATAGTTCAGGTTTGATTTGCTTTAGGACCCACATGTTCATTTTTCTGGCAGTTCATTCTATCTGCAAACCTCTCCTCCAACACCATATTTCAAACAAATCAATCCCCCCCTCCTATTGTCTTTCTCTACTGTTGAGCTTTCAGAACTATAGATGGTGATGGGGAATACAAGAGTGAGGATGATTTTGGTCTTGGTCTCCAGTGACATATCCTTACACATGATGATCTTTTATAATTCCTTCATTGCTGCCTTTCAAAGTCTTAATCTTCTTCTGATTTCTTTGCTGCAGTCTCCATTTGTATTGATGATTAAACCAAAGTATATAAAATTGTTCACCTCTTCAATTTCTTTATTTTCAACATTAAAGTTTTGTCATTCTTCTGTAGTCATAATTTTTGTCTTCTTAATGATGAACTGTGGTCCTGCTTCAACATTTCCTTCTTTCACTTTCACTAAACATTTAATCAAGACATTGTAGCTTTCTGCCAGTAAGATGCTGCCATCCACACATCTTAATTACTGATGTTTCTTCCAGCAGTTTTCACTCCATCATCTGAATCTATTTCACCATTCTGTATGATATATTCTGCATACAGCTTGAACACATAAGGAGATCAAATGCACCCCTTTATCCATTTTCAAAGTAGAACACTTTTGTAGTTGTCTGACTGAAACTGTCGCATTCCAATCTACTTTTATTTACTTACATCAAACAGTGCAATAATTATATGTTCCACTTTTTTGTTTTACGCTTTCTAGTTTACCTTGACTCATACCTCTCATGTTCCCTTTTCCAATTGTATATGATGTGTATGTTTGGACTTTCCTTTCACTCCTGCACACACCAGTCACTAGATGTCTTTTTTTGGATTTAATCCAGTTGTGTCATTTTTGACAAAGTATTTGTACTTGTCCTTTGTTCTTCCCCAGCAACTGATTGAGTGCTTTCCATCCGGGAGTCTCAAACTTCTAGCAGTAACTCATGTTTCATTTCATCATAGGGTTTTCATAGTGAGAGAAATTCAGCAGGAATTATGGTTACCACCTTCCACACGGTACTAAGAAAAGTTAGTTGAGTGTCACTGTGGCTACGTCCTCTACCAATGCCACTTCAGCTACCACTGCTACAAATAGCTACCTTGAGGAGGGTGGAAACATACTAATCTGATCGTTGTTGTTGTCATCATTGCCTTCTTCTTCATCTTCTTCGCCCCAATCAAACCCTGCTAAAATGAAGCCACTTTCTTGGCTTTGGCAATGGCCAAACTTAAGCCCTGATTGGTGCGTGTTTCTGGCAGTAATTGGCAGACCAAAGCAAAGCAATCATACTTATATACTGCCCCATTGTGCTTAGTGCACTCTCTGGACAGTTCACAAATTAGTTAGCATTTTGCCCACAACATCCTGGGTACTCATTTTACCAACCTTGGAAGGATGGAAGGCTGAGCTCTGATCAGGATTGAACTCATAAACTTTTGGTTGCAATGCAGCAGCTTAACCACTGCACCACCAATGTTCCCGTAAGTGAGCCAGATTCTGTATCTCTCTGCAGTAACACCACATGCTGTTGTCCACGAGCAGCCCCCACTTGAGCATGTTGGTCTTGCATTTAGGGACTCCAACACTCAGCCTATTTAGGGTCCTCCAAGTGTGACATAGCTGGGGTACACAGAAGAATCCTCCTTAAAGATTGCAAATACAATCGAGCATACCCTGGGTGCCAAGCTTGCTGGCTAATCTTTCTAACACCAGATCAAACCAAAGGATTAGTCTGGTATTTCAGCTGTAACCATTCCACCTTAGGTGACCCTTCTAGGTGTCCATTCTCTAATGGAGTCTGGCTTCCTGACAGCATTGCTCTCAGCTTCACTGATACACTCAAACCCCTTTACCATGTTAGCATGTGGATTCAGAAAGGGGATTTAAATATAGTGCTCTACCATATTTAGAAGGAGGTAGAAACAATTCTCTGAACTTGATTGTTATGGCTCTGCATCTAATTTAACAAATCTTAAACTGGCTTGGGGTGGTTCAATCTAATACAGATCAGGTTTGAATCAGATTGGAACAATTGGTTCTGGATTGGTTCTGGATCAGTCCAAATCACTTTGGTCAATTTGCAGTCTTGGCGGTATGCAAAAGTCAGATGAGTGTTTATTTTAAATTGCAAATCCTCACCTTTTAAGGAAAACTTTAAAGTGGTGAGAGGAAGCAGGAGAGCTGGACTTTGCTCTATAATAATTCTAGTTTCTAAAATAATTCAAAAAATCTCTTTAGCTCTCTGCAATATCAAAGCTTGAATGCATTGGGAGGGAGAAAAAGGGTTGTCTTTCTTTTTAAAAACTTTTCTTTATTATAGGAAAGTTTTTGAAAGGACTTTGTTGAACCATATAATAATTCTGTGCTTCCTATAGCTTTTACTTCTTTCATCCTACATGCATTCGAACATCAAACACCCATTTCCTAATCCTTTCCCTTCTCATCTTAATCATCTTTACTTTTTCATATTTCTGGTTTATTTATGTTTGTTGGTCTTATTCTTGTTTTGATGCTATTGCCTTTTGACAGTTATACTTCCCTTATTTTTTGAATTCCCTGGTCTTTTTTTAGGATATAAGTTTGATTTCTAAATGTTGAAAAGACTGAATTGATAGGAAATGTAAGAGAATATGTGTTAAAACAAATATTAAAAAAGGTGTAACAGAAAACCATTGGACTGATCTGTCTTAAATTTGGCAGGATTAATCCTCATGAAGGAAGTTGCTACATCTTGGGATTTCATGCATGTATGTGAAAAAAGAAAGACTGTTATTTGTAGCACAAAATCTTTTAAATCTATTTAATTTATTATCCTTTACTATCTTTGGGGGCTGTGGTGGTTTAGAGGTTAAGACGCTGAACTTGATGACTTGAAGGTTAGCAGGTCAGCAGTTTGAGACCCAAATACTACATGGTGGAGTGAGTTCCCATCAATGTCCCAGCTCCTGCCAATGAAGCAGTTCAAAAGCAAGAAATTGCAAGTAGAGAAATAGGTACCACTTTGGTGGGAAGGTAACAGCATTTCATGCACTCTAGGTGTCTAGGCACACCTGCCAAATACCCACAGAAACATCTGCAGACTCAGAGAGCGCTGGCTCTTTGGCTGTAAATAGAGATGAGTACCAAACCCTAGAGTTGGATATGACTGGCTTTCGAGCAAGGGCATCCTCTACCTTTACCTATCTTTTGGGGCTCCCTTCACTTCACTAACAAGAGGGCTGTCTTGCTAATAGCTTGGTTTATTAAATCCCCTATATCCATTGTAAGTGTAAGGAGAGAAGGGTGTTCATGGGTCTCTCACTTATTCTTTCTCCTTTGTTTCTGCCTCTTACACCTCCTGGGACCATTTGTGGGACAGACCTTCAGTTTCTTTCCTTGGTCAGTCTGTTCTCTAGTTCTTCTCTCAGCTAGGTTCTGATTTTCTCCAGGGCCACTGATCACCCTCCTGTGATGCTATTTCTGATGATAGTGGCCTTGACCCAGCCCCTTAGCTTGATGTTTACAGCAAGAACAAGAGGTGCTTGATACAGTGAGTGCTGAGTTATTAAAATTCTGGGTTTAAATCCCCTTCTGTTCAACCATGTTTGTCCTGAATTAGGATTGCCACTAGGTTTTTCTTCCCGGCCCCCTGAAATAATTTTTGTTATTAACACTTATATGGCCATCGGTTATTACCCGGTCTTCTTTGTGTTGGAAATTGGATTTGACCAGCGTAGATGCATGAACATTTAATTTAATTTTTTTTAAGGATTAACCAAAATTCTGCAGTCACCTGTAAAGGAGACAGATTCTTCCATCCTTACTTAATCCACACTTGAGATTTAATTTAATTTTCCACACGGCCTAAATGTTTGTTTAGAGGCATGAAAAGAAAATGAAAAAGTGAAATGATTCAGCCAAGGGCTGTGCTGAGAATGGAGAACAACGGCCCGGGAGAGAAGCTGCCTCAGCGTTCAGCCCTGGGACTCTTTCCACCTGCTACCGGGGGCTCCGTTTGGGCTGGGGGCTTAAAAGCCACAACGGAGGCAGGACTCTTTGCCCTCCCAAGAACACCTGGGCGGCCCGGGAGAGAAGCTGCCTCAGCGTTCAGCCCCGGGACTCCTCCCACCTGTTACCGGGGGCTCCGTTTGGGCTGGGGGCTTAAAAGCCACAACGGAGGCAGGACTTTTTGCCCTCCCAAGAACACCTGGGCGGCCCGGGAGAGAAGTTGCCTCAGCGTTCAGCCCCGGGACTCTTCCCACCTGTTACCGGGGGCTCTGCCTGGGCTGCCCTCGCTGCTGCTGCCACCAACAGAGCCTCTTGGAGCCAGCTGGCTTGCTGATGAGGAGCAGGAACACCTGGGCGGCAGGGCGGGAGCTTTAAAACTTGGACAGTTTTGTTGCCCTCGCCGCCACCGCCAACAAGGCTCCTGGAGCCATCCCAAACAGATAGATATTGTTAAATTGATTACTTTGTAATTTTTGCATTGATTAGTGATTGTATTGTGATTATATTGTTTATTGTCTATTCTGTACTGGGTAGTATTTATGGATGGTATTCTGATTATATTGTGTCTATATTTATTTTATTGTACTATATTTTATACTGTGATATTGTATTATTGAACTGTTACATTGTACAGTATTTTATTGTATGTTGTGAGCCGCCCTGAGTTGGTTTTCACCAAGTAGGGCGGCATATAAATCGAAATGAATGAATGAATGAAATGAACAAGGACTTTTTTAAGTCAACCATCAGCAGTAGACTCTCCTAGGGTGTCAACAGTTCAAAAAGATGGGAAGTATTTCCCTTGGTATCTACTCTGACATATGCCTTCTTGAATTCAATGGGACATCTTCTTGAATGAATGTGGCAGACTCAGTTTTTAAAGGAACGTGTACTGAATCATCATAAATTCCATAGATCAAGGGAAATATTCCAACAAAAGACCCAAAATGCTATTTCCATATCTGTCTGGATAGGGCAGGGTGGTATTTAATCTAAATAAATATTTTCATGTGCAAAGAAAGCATGCATAGAAGAATAATTGCTATTCAAAGTATTTTATTTCTTAATCTTTTTCAAATAACCCCAAGATAGCCATCGGATATCTGGAATTCGACGAGAATTATTATACTTTCAATTATTAGTTTCTTGTCTTCTTACACGGCTTTTTACAACAGCTGGATAAAAATAAAGAGAAAAGATAATGCTGTTTATCTTTTAAAAACAAAATCCATAGCCTCCAGAGTGCTAAGGCAATTAACTGCAAAGAAAAGAAAGCTGGGGTAAATCAAATTAATATATACATCAATGAGTGAACAATGCAAAAATACGATAAAGTAACAAAATCATGTAATTTTAAGTTTGAACAAGAGCGATTTACAATCTATGCCATATATATGTTGTACTTTACCTAATTTTTTGAATAATTTTTTTGTTTTGGGAACTGGAAAACAGAAGTCCTCCTCTGTGAAAATCATTTGGCTTTTCTGACCTTACCTAGAGAATTCTTGAGGAGAAACACACCACTCAGGATTTATTTGTGCTCCTTTCAAGAAAAATAAATGAATGAAGAGAAAGAGATTAACCTCTGTACCTTTATATCCACCTACTTATTAGTCCTCTCTCTTAGCTATCTAATACAAACCTCAATCCCAGCCTGGCAATGCTCTTCTGACTCTGTCCTGCTTTCTCTTTTATTCACTCAGGAATCTGCTGTCGCATCTGGAACATCACATGAAATAGAGAAAGCTTGAAAAAAATATTTTGGAGGGCTATAGCTGTCAAACCTCCCCCAGCCTGCATGTTAAAGAAAAAGTATCCCACACCCCCAAAATTATTGTTAGTTCTTGGGTTACTGCTCCAGACGTCATCAGGTACCAAACATCCTGGGCAATGCCAACTGGAACCTTCCCTGTCTTGGATTAAAATCTGAGTAAGAGAAAGCTTATGGGTCTCCCATGCTTTCCTTTTGTTTGAAAGGAACATTATAAACTCCAGGTGATGGACATTTCCACCACAGAGAATAAATGCCATTGACATCTCATAGGAATACCAGAAGATCATCAGTTCAAGACCCAAGTGCTGTACAACAGAGTGACCACTTGTCTTTGGTGGACAAGGCAACACGCTCCATGCACTATGGCGAATCTTGGCACTCCAGATGTTCTTGGACTTCAATTCTCAGAAGCCCAAGCCCCCATGAATCCACATGAATGGGTTTACTGTGATTCATCCGGCCTGCGCCGCCCTTGTTGCTCCTGAAAGTGGAAGTAAGGGCACATTTTAATTCTACTTCCAGGCGTGGGCCTGCTGAATAATAGCAAACCCATTTGTGGGATTCATGGAAGCTTGGGCTTCTGGGAATTGAAGTCCAAGAACATATGGAGTGCCAAGGCTTGCACTTTCACGTGACCATGGAAATGTCTGCAGATACAAACAGCACTGGCTCTTTGGCTGTAAATGGAGATGACCACACCCCCCTTTAGAGTCAGACATAACTGGCTTTTGAGCAGGGGAGACCTTTACCTTTATCTAGTGAGGGTGGATCACCTATATATGTACAATACGGTGCTGGATGAAGAAGATGTACCTAATGGAATATATGAGGGAGGGGGTGCACCTGCATGATCTTTCCCTTCTCCATATATTTATTGTACACACAGTGGAAGTACAGTAATACCGCGCATAACAAATTTAATTGGTTCTGCGAGGCTGCGCCCTGTGGGGAAACTTACATAACGAGCTTTTTTAGAGGAAAAACTTGCATAGCAACTTTTTTTTTTTGTTATGTGAGTTTCCCCCATAGAAACGCTCGTTATGTGAGTTTTCTATAGGGAAAGTCCGACTCGCATAGCGAATTTTTTTCCCTTTTGTGAGTTTCCCCCCATAGAAACACTCGCTATGTGATGGTTTCCATAGGGCAAGTCTGACTCGCATAGCAAAAAAATTCATTATGCAAGTCAGATTGCGTTTTGAAAAACCTGCTCGTTAGGCGAGTTTTTCGCATAGCAAAATGCTCTTTAAGCGAGATTTGACTGTATTGAAAAGGTATGGAAAGCTCTTGTTCCTTCATGATTGTCTGCTTGAAATCTTAACAGGGCATCATGAGTGCCCAGGATCCTTTGGGAAGGCATAAAGTAGCTGGCACTCTGGATAGCAAATAATGTGTGGATAACGTTGTGTGTCATATCTCATCAGCCCTAGCCAGCATTGTCGGCTGTGAGGATTTCTGGGAATTGCAGCCAGTGATGGGATGTCAAACTTTTTCCTACCACACTGTGATGTCATGGACGTCGTGGGTGTGGCCAACGTCATGACATCATGATGTCATGGGTGGACCCGATGTCATGACGTCATGATGTTGTGGGCAGGGGAAAAAATAAATAAATTAAAAAAACTTTAAATAAATTAAAATACACACACACACACCTCATCCCACCCACCCACCCAAACAACCACAACATAAACCCGTAAATAAATTAAATAAATAAAAGAAAGAAAGAAAATAAAAATACACCCACCCACCCCAAACAAATACACCCACCCACCCCAAACACAAATAAACCCACCCTCCCACCGCAAACACAAACCACTCACCCTGCTTGGAAGCAGCAGAGGCAGTGGGGCGGCGGGGTGACAGGGTGGCGGCAAACCAGCATGGCAGCAAACCGCCACAATGGTGCGGCGTCCTGGTGGGGTAGCAGGGCCAGGCATAGAAAGGTCACTGCTGCCGCCACTTCTTTAGGCACTCTCTGTGCCCTTCCTTTCCCAACAACCAAAATGGCTGCCGGGAACTGCGCAGTAAAAAATTAGAATTGTGCATGCGTCAAATGAAGGTTTGACGCAAGCGCAGTACCTGGCAGCCATTTTGGCTCCAAATTTAATCCCCCCCCCCCGGGTGAGGTGTCTGAACCAGACGCGTAAAAAAAAATCCCGGGTGGTTGCTACCAGTTTGGCAAACCACCCGCGAAAGTTGCTACCGGTTTGGGTGAACCGGTGCACACCGGGAACATCCCATCACTGATTGTAACCTAGTAACAGTTGGAAGAGTTGCACTTTCCCCTCTGTGGTACATTTTAAAGTTACATGTGTGTTTGGTATCTCAGAGCTGATACATTTCAAATAGAGCAGGCCTGCATTTACCTATAAAGCTTAAGTCTGGGAGTCATCAACAGATCAGGAGCAAACTGCATTGAGATACTACATCATTCATATGGCTCTAAAATGAAACCTCTGGTTTCCATACCATTTCTATTTTCAAACTTCTAAAATTAGTCAGTCCCTCAATCATAGACTGTTGACGTTAAGGTTAACCAAGCACAGGAAAAAATGTAATGGCTAAAGGCAGACAAGTGCATAGAGATATAAGTGACATTGGTCAACTGGCCCAAAAAAAGATTGCAACTATATCTTCATAACATTGTATATTAGGTAGTGTCTGTAGGATTCATTTATAGCCTTAATTAAGATTGTATCCCTTTTTATATACTTGTGTTATAGATCATAGACTTGTATTAGGTTTTTATACTGGATGCTAGATTACATTACTGTGTATACTGCTGGAGCTGGGCCTCTTGAAAGAATGCAGGTGTCCTTGAAATGCCTAGCTCTGACTGGCTTTAGAAGATAAGAAGGGGCCTCTCCAGTTGTTATAAGAACACTATATAGTTGTGTTTTTCTACCCATACCTTCTCCCTCCACCTTACCCCTCCTTTTTTCTCCTGGCTGATGAATACGTATACTCTCTTTGTGTGTGTGACTGTATAAGATATATGCCAAGCAGTCTGCAGAAAGCTAGCTAGCACAGCTGATGAGAGCCGATACTTCGTAGGCTTCTTCAGACGTGAAGAAGCTAATAAAGGCTTTTGCATCGGATCCAAGCATTGCAGACTCAATTCATTCAGCGCAGATTGTTGGAGCAGGTTTCTTGAACAAGTTGGCGCCCCGTGTGAGGCAACGCAACGTTCACGACACTGTGAGGCTTGAGGCAAAGCTCACAGCTGTGTGAGGCGACACAGCTTGCAACCAACGGATGTCAGTGCTCCACCAACGGACGCCTATGCTCCGCCGTCTTCACTTGCCGTGACCGGAAAGGTCTAGAGTGCTCATCTCATCCTTCAAGGGTCGCCCAATCCTTCTTGAAGGGTCCCAAACTGTGAGTGAAGATTGTCAAGTTAATTAGACACATTAGGACACACCATGGGTAATTCTTTGTCTTCTCCACAATTGAAATATTGCCGCAATCTCTTATTTCTGCTAAGCAAAAACGGCCATAAGGCAACGCAGACAGAGGTCGAAGATTTAGTTAGAACCATCAATGAATCTGCCCTTGGTTCCCTGAACACGGGTCTCTTGATTTGAAAACCTGGGATAAAATCAGGACTGCTTTCCAAGACCATCCTAGGATCACCATTCCGGTGCAACACACATGGGGTAAGGTCCGAGTATGTCTGCAAAGTCTCACCCTGAGGAACATCCTCCTAGACCAAATGCTGCCAGAAGACTTGCCACAAATTCTTCTGCCCCTGCCCACTGCGGAAGTTCTGGTTGCCTTGCCCACCGCAACTCCACCTTACAACGACAGGGAAGCCCGGAGTGAGAGGCGGAAGACCCCAGATCCCCCGGGGCAGCAGGTTAAAAGACTGTATCCAGACCTTACCACCTCACCCCAGGTTGAGCCTGCTGGCTCACAGCCCCCTCAGCTTGGAGGGCAGCCTGAGCAACGTTCAGCCTTTTAATCTGCTCTAGCTCAAGTCATGCTGGAAAGTTCTGGTGCTCATGCTATGGCATCTCCTGTCATCCAGCGCACTCTGGTGGTGGCTGGAGCGGCTGCGATCCCTGAGCAATGGGTTCCACAAGCAAAGGAACTTAAAAATGCTGTTACTGAGTCCGGAATGTATGCACCTGTTACTAGGGCAGTGATGGAAGGCCTGCTCACTTTTAAGATGATTCCAGAGGACTGGCGTATGCTAATCAAGGACTTGCTCCCCCTGGCAGAGGCAAATGCGTGCCGTGATCTCACTGCTGCATACCAGAGGACCAATCCTTCAGTGCCCAGGGAGGTGCTCATGGGTGAGGGCTACTGGCCCATGGGCTAATCGTAGCACCAGAAAAGGTACAACGGATGCTGCCCTACCAGTACCTGGGGCATAAACTTTCTGCTACTGCTTCAATCCAGGCATGCGAGCCATCAAGACCCCTGAAGCCTTCACTTTGATGCAATTGCAACAGCTAATTGGCACAGCATAGCCATCATGGACATCTTTCACACACACCACGCAAAAACATTTATTCCCTTCCAGAGACAGTGTCTGATCTTTTGTGCAGTTTACAGGGTTTGACATTGACTATGTTTGCTTCCTTTTTCCCAGGAACAGGTTACAGCCTTATATCAGCTTACAGACGACTTACACTGCTCAAACAGACACATTTTCTTCATCCTTGTCTCCTATACCTTTGCATAATGCTTTGACTTTATTCACAGATGGGTCCCTGGATCGTGGGGTCCTAACATGGCAGGACTCTAGAGGTGAATGGCAAGTACTTTTTTGTAATCCTTGTCTTTCATATCTTTGCTGAAACTCCTTTCAATCTAATTGTGGATATGCATATCGCTTGCTTTTTACTCTTTCTGAGGCCTACCTGTCCCCTTCTATGGATTCTGCCTTATTTACGCTGTTTCAGCAGCTGCAGATTGCGCTAGTGTCATGGCATACCCTCCAAACTCCCTGGATACCTGGTGGAAGGGAATGCAGAGCCGATGCTATGCTGAAAGCACCTACTGAGACCTTTCCTTTATTTGATGATTGCATAAACAATTTTCCATTCCAATGTCTCAGGCTCGAGATATCGTTTCCAGCTGCCCTTCCTGAACAAAGTCTCCTATATTTCTGCCCTTCGACGCTGTCAACCCCCAAGGGACAGAACCATTTGCTCAGTACCTGCTTTCTTCCTGTAAATGTGTCAGAATTGTTCACAAGAGACGCAACCTCTCTTGCAGAATTTAAAGTTAGGAAAGTAGACATGTAGGGATTCATTTATAGCCTTAATTAAGATTGCATCCCTTTTTATATACTTGTGTTATAGTTCATAGACTTGTATTAGGTTTTTATACTGGATTACATTACTTTGTATACTTCTGGAGCTGGGCCTCTTGAAAGAATGCAGGTGTCCTTGAAATGCCTAGCTCTGGCTGGCTTTAGAAGATAAGAAGGGGCCTCTCCAGTTGTTATAAGAACACTATATAGTTGTGCTTTTCTACCCATACCTTCTCCCTCCACCTTCCCCCTCCTTTTTTCTCCTGGCTGATGAATATGTATACTCTCTTTGTGTGTGTGACTGTATAAGATACATGCCAAGCAGTCTGCAGAAAGCTAGCTAGCACAACAGATGAGAGCCGATACTTCGTAGGCTTCTTCAGACGTGAAGAAGCTAATAAGGCTTTTGCATCGGATCCAAGCATTGCAGACTCAATTCATTCAGCGCAGATTGTTGGAGCTGGTTTCTTCAACAGGTGTCTACTTCTGTGCATAGAGTTGACTATACAAATGTATAAGTAATTTTCTCAGCTGTCTCTACAAACAAGGCAAACCAGTTGACATATATGTGTATGTTCATATTTGCTATACACAAGACTCTTGAAAAATACTAAACACAGTAAGATACATTAAGATATAGGTTTAAAGGTTTCCCTTGCTTGAAAGCTAGTCATATCCGACTCTAGGGTTCAGTGCTCATCTCTATTTCAAAGATGAAGAGCCAGCACTGTCTACTTCTGCAGACATTTCTGTGGTCATGTGGAAGGCATGACTAGACATCAGAGCACACAGAATGCTGTTTAGCTTCCCACCGAAGTGGTCCCTATTTATCTACTTGCAATTTCTTGCTTTTGAACTGCTAGGTTAGCAGAAGCTGGGACAAAGACGGGAGCTCATTCCATCCTGCAATACTCAGGAATCGAACTGCTGTCCTTCCACCTTCCAGTCAGCGTCTTAGCCACTTGAGCTACTGCAATCCACTATAGGTTACTATATACAGTACAAGATGCATTCCATTTTTCCAGTGTATTTTATGGGGGGGGGGGTCTTATATGCCAGCAAATATGGTATGTTTTTATTCCTCCAATGGCATACATTTACAAACATGTAAATCTAAAAAAAAGAGAGAATTTGCAGACAGCTGAGGACATTAACTGGAAAAAAGGAAGAAAGATCTACTGTAAGTGTTTTCCTCAGAACATTTATGTATATAAGCTTTGGAACGTATCTTTGCTGAATAGTACTGTTGTGAGCAACAAATATTTTTAATTAGTCTTCATATTGCATAATAATACCTCATGATACATTAGCAAGCTATTTGGAATTGACTTATGCGTAGAACATTTTATAGAACAGTGTTGGTGTGATGATATGTTTAATCCGGTATAAAGCCACAACTCTCTCTACTTTAGACCTTATTGGGAGACACCACTGGCAAAAAATGTTTTGAATTTTTATGTGCTTTTGCTGCTTTATCTTTGTTGTTGATGAATAGAGATTTGCACATTGCATCACCAATATATCATTTTAATTAGGGAAAGAAATTATTTCTAGCAACTCAGTTTTGGATTACTTTAAATAAATCCAGCCAGCCTTAATACCCATATATAACATTGGTTATAATTTTATTCACAACAATTTTATTTATAGGGAGGAACAGAATGCCTGCTTGGATGTGTGGAAAGTTCAGTATTGTTTGTAAATATCTAAAGTTTAAGAATGTTGGGGATGATTTATGCTCCTGCCATGTAAGGACTCATGTTGTAGTGAAGCCAGTTGTTAATTAAGAAATTACTGTTCTTCCTTACTTAGTAAAGATTAAGCCTGACATAAAATTTCCTGTATCCCTGTGTGAAGTTTTGATTTTTCTTCTCTTTCTCATATATATTTTTTCATGTCAGAAGCACACAAAGGTGTTTTCTTGGTTAAAAAGGATTTTTCCTGGAGGAACTCTCCTCAGGGGACACCCGAATGATGCTCCTTTCATTTCCCCAGGATCTTTTCCCACCAAAGTGGTCCCTATTTTTCTACTTGCAATTTCTTGCTTTTGATCTGCTAGGTTGGCAGGAGCTGGGACAGAGAAGGACACTCATGCCATCATGCAGCTCTTGGGTCTTGAACTTCCTACTTGCCAACCTTTCAGCTAACAAAGTGAGCTTCTTAACCATTGAAGCCACCACAGTCCCTAGATTCATATATTTAAAACTGCTGAAATTTTGGATTTCTAGTAAAATTCCCTTTAGCTGCACTGAAGAAATGCAAAGAGGAAAATACAGTAGTTACAAAGTCTCCCAGAACTCACCCCTTCTTGTTAAGTGGCATTCAAAGATTCAATAACAATACATTTGTAGGGGGGAGAAAAAATGTTCCTTTACTTAAAGTTATTTAGATTTTATAGATGTGTGCATGCTGCTTTCTTTACTAAACATATATTAGCAATCAATCAGATGAATGTAGTGATGGGATATTACCGGTTCAGACCGGTTCACCCGAACTGGTAGCACCGCATCAGGAGGGGTCGCTGGGGGGTGGTAAACCCCCAGGCAACCGGTTCAGTCGCTTCTCGGGCCCCCTCTAGAAATGTATTTCCGGGCAGCCAAAATGGTTGCCCGGACCTGCGCATGCGTCAAATCTCTGTTTGACGTATGCACAGTTCTATTTTTTAGTGAGCATGCATCAAATAGAGCTTTGATGCATGAGCACTAAAAAAAGAACTGCACATGCGTCAAACGGAGGTTTGACGCATGCACAGCCATTTTTATTTTAATTTTATTTATGTTATTTTATTTATGATGTCATGACGTCGGCTACGCCCATGATGTCCATGATGTCATGGTAGGGTAGCGGAAATTTTGACAACCCACTACTGGATAAACGTCAACAAAACAATTGACACCAAAAGGCAAAGCTGGGAAGAACATAGATCAAAGAGAGGTGGGGCTCTCTTTGAGTTCAGAGGTGGGAAGGAATGATTGTTTACTTTTGTGTTGGATAGCTAGAGAGTTTCCTCAGTTCAGAAGAGTCCCTCCTAGTCACTTTAACTACAGGCAGCATGTCAGGTTGCTAAACTGGTCATGGCACATTCTTTTACTGCCTGCTGATTTGAAAGCAAACAAGACAATGGATGGAGAGAAAGAAAGTGCAATTAGATAAAAAGAGAGGTAGAGAAATACAGATACAGATCACCTTAGGGCAGTGGTGGGCTCAAATTTGTTTTACTACCACACTGCGGGCATGATATGGTGGGCATGGCTAGGTGAAAGCCCTGTGTTGCACCCAAATTAAGACTACTTTATTTCAAAAATTGGATAGGCAGGGCCAGCCAGAATTTCTGCTACTGGTTCTGGCGAACTGGTGTGAACCTCCTGATGCCCACCACTGCCTTAGGGCTGTGTAATGGATTTGGATGAAGCCTGACATCTGTGCCACATCAAGTCCTTTAAGATGATTCCTATGGTTTCATAGTAAAGTTGGCTTCTTTCCAAAGAATAGCTGGACCCTCAGTGAAGATTTGTAAATTGGGAGAAGAGGCACAATTTTCTGTGAAAACCAGTGGTGGGCATGGGCCTGTTTCACTTTCACACCACTTTGCTAGAACCGGTAGTAACAATTCCGGGTGGTCTCCCGTGGGGGGGGGGGTTTAGTAACTTTCCCAGGAGACCACCCGGGGTTGTTACTTTTTTTTTGAGCTGGCCGGTTTGGCCTCCTCTCCGACCCCCCAACAGTGCAGCCCAAAATGGCTGCTTGGTCGGTGCGCATGCATGCTAAGATACCAATTGATGCATGTGTGCATGTATCAATTGATATCTTAAAACAAATGCACACTGACCATGCAGCCATTTTGGGCTGCTCTGTCGGGTGGCTGTTGAGGCCCTCAGCAACCTCCTTGGAGGTACGGCAGCAGCTGAGGCCCTCACGCTGCGCCACTGTGCCACATCACCAGGCTGCGTCGCCGCACTGTGCACCACGCCGTGCCGCACCACCGCTGCACCGCCATGCTGGGCCAGGCCACCACACTGGGCCACTGGGCCGGGCCGCCACACCATGCCATGCCACCACACTGGGCTGTTGTGCTGCTGCGCCACCGCACCATGCCAGCACCATGTCAGGCCACTGCGCTGCCACACTGCCACTGGGCCATGCCACTGCACCACCAGGCTGTGCCATGCCACCAGACCAGTCTGTCATGCCACACCGCTATAGATAAATAGGTAGTACTTTAGGGGAAAGGTAAATAGTGTGCTGCATCTAGTCATGCCCGCCATATTTCCATGGAAACGACTTCAGACACAGACAGTGCTGGCTCTTTGCTTTTAAATGGAGATGAGCACCAAATCCTATAGTTGGATATGACTGGCTTTAGAGCAGGGGTGCCCAAATTATGGTCCGTGGGCCATATCTGGTCCCTTATGCTAATTCATCAGGCCCACACCACCCTCATTGCTCCCGGAAGCAGAAGTAAAACATGGGTGTGTTTTACATCCACTTCCGGGAGCAACGAGGGTGGCATGGGCTAGATAAATTGGGATCTGGCCCATGGGCCATAGTTTGGGAACCCCTGGTTTAAACAGAGAAAATGGCAGCTTAAAATCTTATCTCATCCTCTTGCAAAACAGATTGCAAGGCACATTTTACTTCCGCTTCTGCCAGGAGGAACCACGTGACTGGCCCGCAGAACTACATGACCAGCTTGCTAAACCATGTGACTGGCGCTCGGCCTGAAAAGTTTGGGCACCCCTGCTTTAGAGCAAGGGCAACCTTAACTTATGAACATAGTACACATGTTTGGTTTGGTTGCCAGTTTGATGCAATGGATGAGATTCTGATTCAGTCCAAAGCAATTCAGACCCAGCCTGATTCCTACAGTTCTTGAATCTGGATTGCAATTCAGATACCTAAACTTTTTTGCCTTTTGGATGTTTTGTTAAACACATTACTATGAGTGTTGGTAGGTGAGGAAAAAACAATCACTGTGCCAAATTGCAGAGAAGGAGAGATGATGGTATTAATGCTAGCCAGTTCTAAAATTCACTATCCTTCAAAGAGTGTTTGGGAGATTCTTGTCCTAGATTGAAAAGTAGAATCATCATTCAGCAAAGCCCAGCTCCTTTCCTTTTCAACCTCATCTCCCAGTACAGTATTGGTATTTTCTTAATAAGGACATGAAGAAAGACTATTTGCTCTCTCTTTTACCTTTTCCTGCTTTACAGTATTTAAAAATAAAATCCAAATCCTGGAATGGTCTGATGCAGGTGCAATGATTTCCTCTGGAACTAAATTGGGCTGCCATGCTTTATGTGGAGAGCCTCTCCTAGAGCCTTCCAAATCAGCCTCCTTCCTTTGATATTCAGAATTAAAACAAACCTAGAGTATTCATCCTCTCATTGCTTTTAAGGATTGCCAGCAATCTATTCTACCTTCCTCTAGAATCTCCAAAGAAGTAAGATTGGTAGCCAAAGAATGTATCTTTCTCAATTAGGATTAAAAGGAATGTGTGGTGGCTTAGTGGTTAAGATGCTGAACTTGGTGACTGGAAGGTTAGCAGTTCTAGAGTAGATAAATAGGTACCACTTGGGTGGAAAGGTAAACAGCTTTCCATGCACTCTGGTGTTTAGTCATGCCTGCCACATGTCCACAGAAGCGTCTGCAGATGGAGACAGCACTGGCTCTTTGGCTATAAACAGGGATGAGCACTGAACCCTAGAGCCAGATATGAATGGCTTTCAAGCAAGTGTGACCTTTACCTTTACCTTTACCTTGCATAGTCGCAGATCTAGCAGAAACCTAAGAGTTGGGATTGTTCAGATTAAGGAGCAGCTTGTAATATGTCAAAAGGAGTAGCCTTAATAAGATTTTTTTTTTAAAAAAAGAATAAGATTGGTACACTTTTTTGTAATAATCACATGAAATGTAAGTCTTTGGGCCTAAGTCCTTTTAAATTCTGGGTGTTTTATTTATATAACCAATGGCAGAATGTTTTCTCACATGATGCACATGATTATATCACACATCATGATTATTCCCACCGCCCCCAGCCCCTTGTTTCTGTTTTGAAGGAAGACAGGCTCCACATGGAACTGGTTGTGTGTGTGTGTGTTTGTTTGTTTTTGGTATGAAGGTTTTCAACAGTTCCATCTGTGCAATGTGTATTTCAACTCTGAAGTATGTGAGAATGGTTAGGCGAGTAACCTTCACACAAGTGGTGATAAAGTGCTTCACTTATATATTTCAAAACAGTGCCTGAGTATCAGAAGCTGTGGTTTCTTTTAATATAGCAGGAATCTGGCATTAGTTATGTAATGTAATGTATTGCATTGACTCTGCTAAACGTGTGCCCTTTGGGCTTTATGGAGTCTGTCAAGAGGAACTTTTTCATGTTGAAGGCAGCACTAATGCAATGTGATGACTTTGCCCTTCATTGTACATTAACACCTAAAAGATGAAGTGCAATGCCATATCTTTTAGGAGGGCTCAATATGCTCACTGCTTGAGCCAAAGATTGTATAGCACTGGGAGCTGTGAAAGGCAGTTTTGACTCAGCGTGGCCTCTGCTGCTCTAGTGGTAGGCCTCTGCTGTAGGTGGCACTAATGCATGTCAGATTGAAGTCAAGTGTGTTGGTTTTTAAGACAATTAGAAAATGCTTGGATGTGGCTGCATTGACTTGAAGGGTGGCAGCTTCATTGCTTGGGGAAAGCAGTTTTTTATCTCACTCAAACATTGCTCATACTCTCTGCTGGACCTCTAGTAAAAGTAAAAGTTTCCCTTCCTCAAAAGCCAGTTGTGTCTGACTCTTGGTGTGTGTGCTCATCCCTGTTTACAGCAAAAGAACCAGGACTGTCCACATTTGCAGACATTTCCGAGATCATGTGGCAGGCATGATTAGACACCAGAGTCCATGGAACACTGTTACCTTCCCACCATAGCAGTACCTATTTATCTACTTGCAATTTTTTGCTTTCAAACTGCTAGGTTGGCAGGAGCTGGGACAGAGATAGGAGCTCACTCCATTGTGCAGCACTGGGGCCTTGAACTGTTGACGTTCCGACCTTCCAGTTGTCAAGTTCAGCATCTTAACCACTAAGCCACCACAAATTCCTTTTACTCCTAATTGAGAGAGATACATGCTTTGGCAGCCAGTCTTGTTTATTTGGGGTTTCTGTTATCACAATTGGATAAACTGGGAAGGGTTGGATAGGGCAGATGGGAGCAAACTGCACTTGGTGAGAGTTATAGTCTGATAACATCTGGAATATCACATGTTCTCTACAGCTGCTGTACTTTCTGGAAGGTACAGATAACTAGACAAGGAGAGATAGTTTAAAGAAGCAAACAAGGAAGATCAGCTGTGTAGTCCATATTCAAATTGTAAAGAATGCAAAAAGTTCAAGAGGCAGGTGATACCTTTACTGGATCACTAAGAAAAATATTTAAGACCACTTCTTTAGACATGTATTAAAATGTATATGACTGTTGGTCTGCCAGGCACTCTTCTTAAGAACGGCAAAATATTTCATGGAGTTAGGATGCCACTCCCACAGGAAGCTGGGCATTTGCTCCCAGTCCATGTGGCCCTTTATGAAGCGTAGCTTCCTTCTGTGGCCAGACAAAGGAATAAAAAGAATACTAAAGAATATTAAAGAAGCAAGCATTTACATCGGTAGGAGAGAGAGAGAGAGAGAGAGAGAGAGAGAGAGAGAGAGAGAGAGAGAGAGAGAGAGAGAGAGATGTCTTAAGAATGGCAGGAGAAGTTAATAATTTAATATATGCTTGCAAGTGTATTACTTTGCTTAGCACAACATTCCCAAAAAGTACAGTTTTTAAAGCACCAACCTATCACTGCGTATTTTAGGAGCTGATTTCTTCCACAGTGTTAATAGTATATTTTGTGCCATTTGAATATAGGTATCAATTATTCCCTGCTGTGCTACTACTGATTTTGTGCTCTAACCTGGATTTCTGAGACTCAGCACGTGATGGGTTTCACTGTGGGGATTCACTTGAGAGAAGAGATAATGAGAGAGGGCTTGGACTTTCATTTATTACAGGTAGATATCATCTCCTACTGCTACACAACAGGCCAAGTGTTTATTGTTAGCACAGGAGACATTGATTTTCCCTGTTTATTCGCTGTTATGATGTTATCCTAGATGATGGGAGCTATTTTCTCTGATGAGTGGATATGTATGAGAGTGGCAGTGGCTCAGTGCTCTGCCTTCCCTCTTTGCCCCAAATGGACTTCAGTAAAAGAAATATTTGCCCCAAGTTCTCAATGAGATGCTTGCAGTTGGTCATAAATCCTAAAGAATATAAGCCACACATTTGTCCTTGAAGAAGTTTTATCAGAATCAAGTGCTATCATCCTATCTTGTCTCACTGTTCAAGGTATCCTTGACTGCTACTTCTTATTCTATAAAAAGGTCATACATGTGGATTTGGGGGATAAACTTGGATGCAACTTTTAAATTGTTTATACAGGAATATAGCCCACTGTTTGGGGTGGGGCAGGGTGGTCAAATCATGTACACACATCAGTTGGGCCAATTCACCCCAACCTGTTCCTGACCCACCAAATTTGGAGACCCATCATGGGACTTAACTAAATTGTCTCACTTTATTTTATCCTATCCCCAGCATATGTACACAGGATAAAATAGATTCCAAACAGTAACACTGAAAAGCAACTAGAAAATTTGAGGAGAAACATGGACCCTGGAAAGAGTTGCTATATTTTGTTTGTTTCTTTCTTTCTTTCCTTTTCTATTATTGTTTAGAAGGAAAGTGTAAAAATTATTCACTTTCTTACGTATTTTTATATGTGTGAGAAAAATGTGTAAAGAATGCACGCATTAGAGAAGTATCTACCTGTTGTGGCTTGGGATCCCGGGAGTGAGGAGGAGGGGGACCCTTGGCTGGTACCTCAGCCTGCTACCAGTCCAGATTCAGATCCAAAGAGCGAGGAGGACCCGTTGATCCCACAGCTTGCTGCCAAACCAGATCTGGACTCTGAGCATGAGGAGATGGACTTGACACCAGCCCCACAGCCTGCTGCCAGTTTGGAGCCAACTCCTCATGGCCAAGCCAGTCAAGTTGATTGGGGCTTGACAGGAGAACTGACAGGAGCACCAGGTGTCAGCACTCTGGAGCCCCCAGTGGAACCCAGAATGTCTGAAAGGTGCAGCGCTCAATTAAGAAATGATCTACAGCTGAAATGAAGAAGGGCTAGGACACACCTTCAGAGAAGGCCATTAGCTGTGAGCCCCAAGCCTCCTTAAAATAAGTGACATGCTGGGAAGCTCTTGTTGGATAAATTCATCTTGGAACCCGACAATGCATCACTCGAATCTCTGCCCTTGGAAACCTGAACGTTTGCCTGTGCTACCAATGACGTCCCTGGCTCATCCTTGTGTCTACTGTCTGTCTGCTATCAAACGGCTTCTGAACTTGGCTACTCATGACCATCATTTTGTTTACCCTTCTGGACTTACAAGTAAGACTTTCTCTTACCTTGTGTGCAGCAGCTGCTGGCCGACCTGCTTGGCTGAGTGTCTGGGCCATAACACAACGTGCATTTCTCCATGAAGGGAATGAAAAGAAAATTGTTTCTTTACCACTGCAGAACCTGAATGAACCAAGAATACTAATGGGATACTGAGCACTGTAATGAAAATGTATGAGACAGAGATTGGTGAGACCAATGCACTGGTCAACCCTACTCCTGAATAAGAATAAGAAACTCCCTGGTGGACCTAGGGCTGAGAGAATGGCTGGGAAGATGGACTGCTGTGTGTGTGTGTGTAGCCCTAGAGGAATGTGAGTATATAAAGGACATCCTGCAGGTGATGGTGAGGAGGGGGAAGACAGAAAGTAGAGATGGAGGTACAGGTGAAGGTGGCAGATTTTCCTTCAGAAGTGTGGTGGAAAGAATAAGCTAAGCTTGAGTGGAGTGACCGCATGGAAGCACCTGAGGTTTGCTACCAGGCATAGCTAGAACTCCCAGAAGAACCCCTTCTGCCCAAAGAATGGGTTTACAGTAGAACCTCATATAATGAACGCCTCCTATAGTGACTAAATAACATAACAAATAGGTTTGTAAAGAAAATGATGCTCCGTATAACAATTTTTCCTGCAGAATAAAATCATATAACAACTTTTCAAAGGGAAAAACTGCTTAGCAAAAAAATCCATTGTACAATTTTTTTCCATAGGAAAAATCATACAATGACAAAATCGCGTAGCAACCAGACCCGTGGAATGAATTAAAATCATTACACGGGGTTTTAATGTATCTACAAAGAAGATCTCTGGATGGGCATTGAAGTTCAGAAGCAGTTTTTGAAAGTAGAGACTCAAGAGCATCATGAAGCCATTCAAGAAGCCTTACTGGGGAGGGGGGGCAGGGATGTCCCACTGGGAGTTACTTAAATAGCAGTGGGCCCCTGAAAGAGACAGAAGTGGAGAAGGCAGGACAGTGGCAATGATGACAGAAGCAATGGCTGTGAGAGAGCTGCCCTAACAAGACAACTTTGTGTTGTTTACACTGTCCCCTTGGGACTCAGACAAAATAAAAATACCTGGAGGGAGAAAAGGGTTCCAGTGTGGAAAACAGAGTTGGATGGACTCTGGACTACACATTAACGGAATGTTCCACCATCTGGATGTAGATAAACTTAAGACAATCAAGATTCAATATAGATGAAATGGGATTACCAAGGGCAATGATGGCCCCACAAAAAAAGAAACTATAGAGTTTTTACACTTGTAAGATGAACACAGTGCTGGTCTTTTTCAGGCTTTATTTTCTGCCTCAGCATGCAATGGTCAGGGATGGGAGAAGAAATAGAGCCGGCTCACTTATTTTTAATTGCTTCCCACTATTTAAATTCTAAACAGGGCTGTAATAATTCAATTGAATGTCCAAAATATACAGAGATACATTGAAAAGTATTGTAGTAAACAGTTTCCCTGGACATTCTTGAATTGTTTCTGGGCATACATCACAGAGAGTTAAATGATCTTTTTAAATTCTACTATTACATTTCGAGATTCCATTTGTTGTCCACTTTGTATTTTCCACTTCCTTTATTCCTTCTAGATATTTTCTCTCCCTCACCATATTTTTCAGGGAAACCAATGTGTTCTTTCAAAAAAGTTTTCTTTGGCAAACTCTGTCAGTATCAATTCAATAATTTCTTTGCACAGAAAAATCCCACAAGAGGAAGCTAAGAATCAAATTCTACAATTACAGGTATTTACAATTTGAGAGGAATCAGTCTCCTTGGGAAACACATCAGGTAAAATGGTGTGATGACTTTAGCCCTGCTGGGTATATGTGGGAAATGTGCTGGACAGAACTTTCTTGGGCTGAGTATGAACAGGAAGGATAATTTTTTTTTGTCAAATAAGAAGAAATGGAGTGGTTAAAAACAGTAAAATGTTTCATTTCCCCTCTAGTAGTAGTAGAAGAAATGTGGCTGTTGAGACAATGACTGTTTGTTAAGGTGGTAATAGTAGAAATGTATCATGAAAACTGACTGACTACTTTTTATATGCAGAACTGCTGTTAATTCCCTTAAGTGTAAGAATCCTTTGTTAGAGATAAAGAAGCTTTGTTTCAATTACACACCCTTTCAACAATACTTCTAGCCTTGGTCCAGGTCAAACTACACACGATTGTATCTTGATCTCATTAAAATTATCACATTCATTGACTGTGACATCCTGTTTTACAGTAGTTAAGATCTTTCCTGGAGGGAAGAACTCAGAAGGTGGTGGTGGTGAACTCTGGTTGAGTACCCTGGGCTGTAATATCCCTCAGGGCTCTGTTTTGTCCACTACGCTATTAACATCTAAATTTTTGAAGCGATACAGTAGATGTATTAGTCTTTACAGCACCAGATTGCCTGGCAAGGGGATTTCTGAGCAGGGGAATTGTCTCTTGAGTGTCCTCCCTTCACCCATCTCCTCTGACCTATTTTTTTAACCTATGTTTTATATACAAGGGGGGAAAAGTAAAAAGTTGTGAATATATCAAATATAGTCAGAAAAATGTATTTGAGCAACATGTTAACAATTATAATTGTTTAAAAGCCAAAAATCATTTAAAGCAGGGGTGGCCAAACTTTTTTGCACTGGGGCCTGTCACGTGGCTGAGCGGGCTAATCCCGTGGTTTCTCCTGCTGTAAAACACATCAGTGGCTGTTGTAAACACATTTACAACAGCCGTGGGTGCATTTATGGCTATGTTTTGCACATGCGCAGCCATGTTTTATTTCCACTTCCAGGAGTGGCATGGGCGGCGTGTGCCGGATAATTTGCTGTTGTGGGCCGTAGTTTGGCTACCCCTGATTTAAAGAAACACATTGGCTGACATTTAAAATGATAGAATAGAATTTTGACATTCATTTCTCTTAACTGGAATAGTTCAGAGCCATCCTCATCAACTGTCTGTAGTGTCTTCTTTCTCTCCTCAATCTCTCTGATTAATTGATCTGTATTTAAATCCAGTCTCATTTAACTTATTTGTGTTTTTCATCCATTGAGTATCCATTTTAATTAAACATTCCTAGTTTTCATCTATTACTTTGGCCTCTTCAGCCTGTTGACAAGTTGCTGGTGCTAATAACACCAAGTGCATTTTAAATGAAGTTAAATAAGCACATCATGATTCGATAGGTATACCAGTTAAGAAAAATATCTATATAATTGCTTAGAACCAAATCAATCTTTGTAATGTGTAAATATCCATCCTGTTGGCCCTTGGCACAGTGGTTAAACTGCACCGTTGTAGCCAAAACTCTGCTTACAATCTGAGTTCAATCCCAAAATAATCAAGATTTATTGAGCCTTTCATCTCTCTGAGGTTGATAAAACAAGTAGTCTGGTTGTTGGTGGCAAAGTTCTGATTACCTGTGCACTGCCCAGAGAATTCTGTAAACACTATGGGGTTATGTATAAGTGTAATTGCTATCACTATGTTAAGTATTAATTAAATCATTTAAAATAATGCATTTGTTTGTTTGTTTGTTTATACCCTGCCCATATGGTGCAAGCACCACTCAGGGCAGTTTACAGTTATATGAAACATTTAATACAAAAATGATAAATTACAACAATAAAAATGGTACCATAAAAATAATACACACAGCAAAAGCACAATAATTATCAGCCTAAAAAGCGACATAAGAAAAACAAACTTCACCTATCAGTGTGAGACAGTAACAACCTCACAAAAACCTTCATACCAAAATACTAATATGCCACACTATGACAGCAATAAAAGACTGCAACAGCAGGATTTAATGGGAGTCCAGGACAATCACTTTGCAAACCAAATGATCTTATTGGTCATGAAAAGCCTGCTGAAATAGGTATGTCTTTAGAGACTTATGAAAGGTTAACAGTGAAGGAGTCATTTTATTCCCACTGGCAGATCATTCTAGAGGGTGGGGGCTATGACAGGAAGTGTTTTCTTCACTTCTTCAGGTGTGACTGCATGGGGTTTACATGTCTGAATGCTTTGGGTATGATTCCCTCAGATAGCCCTGAATGGCCCCAAACCATTCAGGGCTTTATAGGTCAACATCAACACCTTGGATCTGGACGAGAGTGCCACAGGCAACCAATGCAGACTAACCAGAGCTGGCATGATATGGTCAAAGTGACCAATACCCACAACCAGTCTAGCCACTGCATTTTGTACCTGCTGAAATCTCTGTACCAGCCTCAAGGGTAACCCCAGGTGGAATGCATTATAATAGTCAATTTTTGGATATTACCAGTGCATAGGTCAATACTATCAGAGATTTTCTATCCAGGAAAAAGCAGAGCTGAGCTATGTACCATACTTGGAAAAATGTGGACTTGATCACTGATGTCACCTGATTTTTCAGAGTAAATGTCTAGCCAAGTTGTATGCCCAGATTAAGGATGCTCTCCTTCAAAAGGAGAACAATACCAAACAAAATGGAATCATCTCTACCTGTGATCTGTTACCCCCTACCAGCCTCACCTCCATCTTCTCTAGGTTCAGCCCCATCCACATCCTAACTGCCTCCAGGTACTTCACCAGGCTTCAGTTGGCATCCACTGCTGAGGTGGAAAGGGAGACATAGTGCTGTGTATCATCAGCATACTGATGAAAGCAAACTCAAGATCTCTTGATGACATCTCACACTGGCCTTGTATAGCTGTTAAACAGCATTGGGAAGATTGACAAACCCAAGGTACCCCATATTGTTGCAATTAGGGATCATACAACTCCTCTCCAAGCTGTACTCTATGCACATGCTCCTCCAGGAAAAACTGGAGCCATGCTAAAGCATAGCCCTCAATACCTATCCCATCAAACATGTCCAGAAGGATACTGTGGGTGACAGTATCAAAGGCTGCTGAGAGACCCATGAGAACCAAAATGGCAGATTTACCCCTGTTGGACTTCTTCAGATGGCCAAACATCAGGGTGACCAACACCATTTCAGTGCTATGGTGTGGCCTGAACCCAGACTGCCATGGATCAAGGCATTCAGTATGCTCCAGAAATGTGTGCAGTTGGTTTGCCACCACTCTTTCTATCAACTTACCCATAAATGGGATGTTAGCAACCCAATGATAGTTGCTCAAATTGTCAGATTTTTTTCAGAATAGGCAGATGTTTGTCTTCCTCAATTGTGCTGGCACAAGTCTCTCACAAAAAGAAGAGTTAATGATCTCCCGTCACCTTCCTGACACCCCATCACTGGCTGCTTTTACAATCCACATTGGGCATGGTTCAGGGCAAGTTGTGGTTGCCTTACAATCAGCAAGTGTGGGACTGAGATGTCATAGGCCAAAGCTGCTCCAATACATATGGTACAGATGGTGCACTGGACATCTCCTTATGATCTACTGTGTCATGGGAGGACCCTATGGATAATAATAATTTCATGTCAGAAATTATTCTGGGTTGAAAGGATTTTTGCAAAAGAAACTCCTCTCAGGTAACACCCAAATGAGGCTTCTTTCCTGTCCCCAAGAGCTGGGACAGAGACAGGCGCTCAATCTGTCATGCAGTACCCAGGTTTCGAATTGCTGACTTGCCAGCCTTCCAGCTAACAAGGCAAGTTTCTTAACCACTGAGCCACCGCAGCCCCTTACCCTATGGATGACATCCATCTTGGCCTTAAAATGCACTGCCAACCTATTACAGTTGGCAAATATCATCTCTAAACCCCTCCATCTGCATTCCCCCATGGAGCTCCAAAGCTATCTTAAATAATTCTCACTGCTGATTACCAGCACTCTGAATCCAGTGAATATTGTAGTTGGCTACAGAAACTGATTGAGAATGGAACTGGTAAAACCACTCCTTAAATACCCCACTTACCTTAAAAGCCCCATTAGGGCTGCTATAGGTTGATTCTGACTTAACAACACATAACAACAAGAACTTCTTTTCTAAACTTGGCTGACTGTAGAAGTTTAAAATAAAATGCTCTGTGCATTGATTTGTCACTATATCTTCAGGCTCTTTCTTGCTTTTAAAATGTATTAGGCATGTATTAGATCATTCTCACTTGACAAGGATATAAGATATAAGGCAACTTGATTACTGTATCTCTTTTGCCTTCTTTTTGGTTTGGTGATATTTATTGAGGCTTAATGGCCTGATATATAATATCTGTTGGTGTTATTCATTTGGTCTGCTGTATTGCTTAGTTCGTGTCTGCTAGTTTCTCCCTCTCCTTCAACTCCTTTGAAAGAAGGTGTATGGGGAAAATACACTGCTACCACTTCATGTGAAACTGAATGCAAATGTAGCTGAAGACATATCAATGCCTAGCTTAGTCAACTGTGGAGAGCAGTAAGAAGCACAGAGATACCCTCGAGGCTTGTTCAGAGCAAAGAGCTGAGAGAAAAGTCAGTCAAATTCTTGGTTTCATTATGTTCCACAAACTGCTTGCCATAGATGAAATGCCTGGTGGAATTCAGTTCTCTGTGTGCATGAATAGCAGAACTTGACAGTTCTGTTATATGTGATGGAAACTAGCTCTGTCAGTGTGCATATATAGGGGAGGGTTTTTTTGAACTCCAATACAACAGTTTGTTCATGTGAGCAGAGGTGAACAGACTGGCACGTGAAAAAGACAGGACATATAAATCCACTGAGTTGTCTTCATGACTTGCCTTTAAAAAGGTGTGTGTGTGTGTGTGTGTGTGTGTATGTGTGTGTACATGCTCATGATAATTTTTATGCTTGGTACTCCCATTTTTTTTGCTTTAAAACTACCATTCCTGTTTTCAGTTTACAGAAGTGTCAGTGTCCAGATGGGAAAATGTTGAAACTGGAAATATAGAGTACCTGCAATTTTTCCTTGTTCTTGGTGTTGGGGGAAAAAAGAGGCTCAAATAATTGTTGATACTTGTGAGTTTTTACACTTATATGCTGGGTTGTGACCACTGAACAACCGCTCAAAAAGTAGGCCTCAATGGCAAATGCACGCTCCACACTATTCCAATGCATGATGGTGATTGAACTGTGTTGGGACAAAACTGTATAGTCCCGCCTCTTGAACGAGACCACTAGCGCTCTGCTATGACATCAACTGACTGAATTGCATGCATTTAAAAAAAGGAAGTTATGTTGCCGCATGCTGTAGTTGGGAGCTGTGTCATTGTTCTAACAGAGTATGGAAATGTAAGTGATATACAAGAAAATGATATAGAGACTTGCTCGCCTCTTTGCCAAAAATTGAGAACATACAAAACAGAACAAATTTCTCTCAGATGGACAGTTTGCCTTACCATCATGAGATAACATTGCATTTCTATTTACATTCTAATAATTATTTATAAAGGTGTATCTGTGTATAAGAATTGGCACGTGCTGATGGAAATCTATTCCCTTCCTTGATTAAATGTATCCTCTTTTATGGTGACAGGAAAAATTCTGTATCAGCAACCTCAGATGGCAGAAAGTGAAGACGATCTAAAGAGCATCTTGATGAGGGTGAAAAAGGAGAGTGCAAAAGTTGGCTTGAAACTCAACATTAAAATAAAACCAAGATCATGGCATTCGGCCCCATCACTCCTCAGCAAAAAGAAGGGGAAGAAATAGAAGCAGTGACAGACTTTACCTTCTTGGGATCTAAGATCACTGAAGACGATGACTGCAGCCATGAAGTAAAAAGACACTTACTCCTTGGGAGGCAAGCTGTGGCAAACCTATGCAGCATAATAAAAAGCAGAGATAGCACCCTGCCATCCAAAGCCTGCATTGTTAAAGTGATGCCCTTTCCAGTAGTAATGTATGTCTCTGAGAGCTGGACTATAACAGTGATGGGATGTAAGAGGTTTGCACCAGTTCGCCAGAACCGGTAGTAACGTTTCCCAGTGTCCCGGAGAACTGGTAGCAGCTTTTGGGGAGAACCACCTTTGGGACTTACCTTTTCACTGGTTTCCCCACTGCGCATGCGCACCAAGCACTTGGTGTGCATGCATGGCTACAGTGCTTGGCGCATATGCACGGCCTCCTTGCTGTCCTCCTAAGTGGGGAGGAGGAAGAGAATTTGCTATCCTGAAGCTCCCTATAGCCTGTTCCCCAGGGTAAGTGACTCACCTTTGGATGTGGTGTGTCTGTGTGTATTTTAATGTGTATTTAATACCTTTACCTATATTGACGTACTACCACAGTTCCTAAAAAGCCCTTTGCGGCCGGCAGGCCTGGCAGCCTGGCTTGGGGTTTTTAAGCAAAGTCTTGGAGTTACCTCATCAATATGCTACACCTGTGCTGTTCCAATTGCTGTTCCAATTGGAGAACCCTTAAGGAGGTACAGCTATTTTACATTTACATTAAGGCATATTATCCTAGAGAACTGGTTAGGCAAAGACTTAGTACTGTACCTAACTTCTTTAACTGTTGAAAAGTTGAAAAGTGCCAAAATGAAGCCATTTTGTGGTGAGTTCATTCTGTAGTTCCTTCCATCTGACCTAGCATGAGAAAGATTAGCCAGAATGAGCTTGAAGCTCTGGTTTAAAAGCTCTGGTTGATTTGTGTTTGGGGTGGGTGGGTGGGTTGAGGTGTGTGTGTATTTTAATGTATTTTTTATTTTATTTATATATTTTATTTTATTTATTGATGGGTTTGTGTTGCGAGTGGGTGGGTGGGTTGAGGTGTGTGTGTGCATGCGCTTATTTTTATATTATATTTTATTATTTTTATTTTTATCTTTGGCCCCGCCCACAACATCATGATGTCATGATGTTGGCTCCGCCCACGATGTCATGACATCAGCTCCACCCACACTGTGATGATGTCATGGTGGGTAGTAAAATTTTTGACATCCCACCACTGGATGGATACCTTGCACATTTTCTCCTTGGACCATTTTTAGAGTCACAATCATCCACCACCACCACCACCACCACCTCCACACACAACAGCAAATGAAGCAGCAAGACACAATAATTGGGTTTAATATTTTTATCCCCCAGATCCATAATCACCATTTTAAGTGTACTAAAACTCACTTAAGTGAGTACAAAACTAACAGAAAAAGCACCTTTAAAAAGGGGGCCTATTCTGTTACAGGGGCCTAAGGTAGGGCATATAGCCGGTACCATAGCAGTTGGACCATACCTGCCCCTCTCTAACCCACATTGGGTGAGTCCCAACCCCTGGACAATGTTGCACTTATTCAGGCCAGCACAGTGGGGGAGGCCTCCATATGACCATTTCTAACCTGGTTCTCATGAGCCAAACAGATTTAAGACAGATCAGATAAGATGAAAAGACCAGTCTTGCTTATCTTGAAAGAGAATGGTTGGTCTCATCCCTTTTTTTAAATTTGGAAGGAATCATGGCAGCAGTGGCTGAAGAACTGTTCTTTTAAAAAGGGCTTCTCACAAAGGTAAAACAGTGACTGCTATAAATTGCATTAGAGAGGTTTACCAGCACTGAACATTCCAAAGTACTGATACATTGTTGCAGATTCTATGAGCTCAGAAGATTCTGTATCTTGCTCTTCACACAGAGAGAAGTACCACTCACACAGGAAAAATAAGCAAGGGAAATCCCAGAAGCTGACTTTTTCTCATCAGTTAACAATCCTCACCCAAAAACAAATCAATTTTTTCAACATGTTTGAACGTTAGTAACACAAGAGGATATCTTGTCAACATCGTAGCTGCTGCTACTGGCATTATCAACGTTTAGACTGTCCTTTGGTATGTGAAGCCTAGTATCGTATTTTTCCTGCTGGTAGTGCAGACACAATATTGTGAAGTAATATTGGCCCATTTCTTGGTGGCATTTTACATTGTGGATACAAACACAATATTCCATATTCATAAGCCAGAGGATGCTGAATGATTGAATTGTTTATTCTCTCCAAACTAGATGGCATATTTTTAAAATGACATTTGTCCCTTATCTATTGAAGAATCAGTATCATATTTTTGGCATTGTTCATATTATGAAACATAAAATTTCCACAAGGAAGCATTGATAAATAATATCTGGGCAACGCTTGATCATCATTATCAGTAATAACTCATTAGCTAAAAGCTATTAAAAGATGTGCAGAACAATGTTCAAACAAGTTGTTTTTATTATTACATTTCATTTCTGCTAATGTTTTATGGGCTAAATAATATTCTTGGTATACAAGAATCTGTCTCTTTACTAACACTCAGTAACATTTCAAATTAGCTCAATGAAAGACTGGAATCTCCAGTGGTGAAAGAGGTAAGGAGAAATTAAACACATAAATCCTCATAATAATATGACATTGTTGTTAACTTATGAGAAGTAGAATATGTGCTAAGAGACTCATTGGGTCTGATTTTTCTATTCTGTGTTATGTGCCTTTGTTTTTATTTTATGAGGAGAAATAAGGTAGATTAAAATAACTTGTATTGATTATTTGAGTTAATTTTTATTTGATTTAATCTCAGCATCTACTGTTGAGATTCTCTGTTCAAAATGATTATCCACATTAGGGGCAACCAAAGCAAGGAGTAGAGAACCATCATTGTGACTCATGAGTCTTGTTGCATAAACTCTGGGAGGCTCAGAGAAAGCTAGAGTGGGCAAAATCTTACTGGCTACCAGTGAGCATTCCATATCTTCAGAAGTAGAAAAGAGCCTGGAGGAACTCTTTATGGGTAGGGCTGCAATATAGTATAGTACAGTACTTCTCCAAATCTGGTCATTCAACTTGAATGTTATGCAGCTTAATCAGTCTCCTTTACAAAATTACACATTGCACAAATTAACAGAGATTTATCTTATTCTGTGAGTGAAGCACTCTGATTATGTTTCAGTTTTCACCTCATTTACATGGGAATCTCTGTTCTGAAACAAACCATATGCCACCAATGTACCCAGCTACGTAAGAGATACCACAGACTTTCTAAGAAAACTTCAAAACACACATGACCTCCCGGATAACACCATCTTAGCTACAATGAACGTGGAATCTCTGTACACCAACATTCCACACAAAGATGGATTACAAGCCATAAGGAACATCATTCAAAACAAAAATGAAGCCCACACAGTCACCTCTCTGTGCAACTTTGTACTTACACACAATTACTTCACCTTCAACAATGAAACCTACCTCCAGATCAACGGAACTGCCATGGGTACTCGCATGGCTCCACAGTATGCTAACATATTCATGGCTGATCTAGAACAACGTTTTCTTAACTGCTGTACCTATAAACCACTTGTCTATTTGAGATACATTGATGACATATTCTTGATCTGGACACATGGAGAAGAAACCATGGAGAAATTCCACCAAGACTTCAATAATTTTCAACCAAATATCAAACTAAGTTTGGACCAGTCTACACAATAAGTAAATTTCCTGAACACCACTGTGAAATTACAAAATGGATATCTTAGTACCACACTATATCGCAAACCCACAGACAGATGTACCTACCTTCATGCCTCCAGCTTCCACCCAGAACACACAACAAAATCCATTGTCTTCAGCCAAGCCCTTAGGTACAATCGCATCTGCTCAGACCCACACAATAGAGATGCCAAGCTCACAGACTTACAAAATGCATTTCTCAAACTACAATACCCATCCAATATGGTTAAAGAACAAATCAACCAGGCTAGATGAATACCCAGGAGTTATCTACTACAAGACAGGCCCAGAAGGGAAAGCAATCGCACACCACTGGTTTTCACCTTCAGCCCTCAACTTAAACCTCTCACACACATAATGAGGGATCTCCAACCCATCTTAGACAAGAGTGCTTCACTTTCCAAAGCCCTTGGTGACAGACCCCTACTCGCTTATAGACAACCCCCCAATCTCAAACAACTATTGACACACAACAGACTACACAGAAGTGGAGCAGATATGGGAACTAGACCCTGCTGCAAATCCAGATGTCAACTATGCCCCCACATTTGCTCTGGAAACAGTATTACTGGACCCAATGGAACCACACACAACATTAAAGGCAGTTTTACTTGTGCTTCTGCCAATGTGATTTATGCCATCTCTTGCCAGAAATGTCCATCCGTGCTTTATGTAGGACAAACAGGACAATCTTTACACAAAAGGATTAATGGACACAAATCAGATATCCGGAATGGCAACACGGAGAAACCCGTCTCAAACCACTTCAATCTAACTGGACACTCTATCCAAGACCTGAAAGTTGCAATTCTGGAACAGAGAAATTACAAAACTAGGATTGAAAAGGAGACAGCAGAAATCAAATACATCCATCTGTTAGATACCCATCACAGGGGGCTAAATATTAGTGAAGGGTTTCTGGGGCATTATCAAATTTGATACACAGATTGCTATATGATTTTATATTACAACTTTCCTGCCAATTCTCTTTAGTAAAACAGAAAGAAACCAGGTACAGGCGTTTGTCCCCCCTCCCCCCCCTTTTGACATGCAGGTCACAAGTTGATCAGATACCATAGTGGGTTTACTCAGCAACCTTGAGATTGAAAGGGAGTCATTTAGAATTTATCTGAATAATCTATTGTTGCTAATGGCTGGGTGAAACTGCATTCTTGTGCTTGCTTGTCTGTCATCTTGCTTGACACCAACCCTTCTCCCATTGAGCCCCTGAATTTGGTATATAAAGAACATGCCTGTAAGTTTCATTCTTTGTCTGATGAAGTGGACTTGATCCACGAAAGCTAACAATAAAAATATAGCAGTTAGTCTTTAAAGTGGTACTGTGTTTTTTATTTTATTTTATTTTGTTTTCTGAGATGTTCTGAAACAGTACAGTGTAATGCTTTAAGGGCTGGAGGACCAGCAAAGAGGGAACCAAAGGTGGGCCAATCAGTATTTTTGAGTCAAATCTACCTTACTGTGCAGTTTTCTGAATAAAATTCAGAAAAGGAACAATATAATGCAGCCTTGACAGATAGACTCAAAAGCTACCAAGAGAAATAGGGGAATCACTGGTGCCAATATATCATCTCATAATATGATCAACTGTTGTAGTACTAAACCAAGCCTAAACCCTGACAGAGATGGATCTAGAAAAAACCCAGTCTAGATCTATTCTGCTATCTAACATAAAAATTATTTTACCTGGTCTTTGCCATCTTCTTTTATTTATTTATTTAATTATTTATTTAATTCAGATTTATATTCTTTCCCTCTTCATTGGCACTTATAAAGGGGGGCTCTTTCTGGCTCAGAAATAAACAGGTCAGTAAACATCTGCATTTCAAGGAAGAAGTGTTTAGCATTGCTAAGGCAGGGAGCTTTTCATAATTATGGTTTATTAGGCAGTCAATGTGGAAAGATAGATAACAATGTTGTGGCTAATGATTTTGTAAGCAAGTAGGCCACTTGGTCACATGCTGTGGGCTCTGCCAAGAGATGTTAAGACATATTCATTGTGACCATTAAAGGGCCATGTGTACAAGGTAACACACTGAGAAAAAAGAACCTGCAGATCTCATGCTTTGAGTAAAATTAAGGACAGCTACTGTTATAGAAATGATGAGCATAGAGTGAGAATAGAGAACATTTCTTCCAGTCCATGTGTGCCTAGAAAAAAATATTTTTATTGACTTCAGCAAACAGAATTGTCTAGCCAACATGGACAACAGCCATGTCAGTATGTGGATTTTGACGTCTGCTCCTTGTTCCTTCTCCTAAAGACCCCCTGCCCTGTTCCAGTGGATTGTTGATTTGCCTGGCCTGGATCAGTGCTCCAGGAATTCTGTCCTCACCTTGCTCCAGTCCCTCAATGTTACCTACCGTGTCTGTTCTCCCAGTCAACTGACATCTGGCTCATTCTATGCTTTCATTATCTGAACCAATCCTGCATCTCTGGCTTCACTTGGACTTGGACTCTGGACTTGAGATCCAGTTACTATTTGGCCTGTTACCTGGTTGCCATGGGTCCTGGCATTTGTGTCACCTGACAGCAACCTATGATCCAGACCCTGACAATGAGTTATCAGGATCTGAGATCTGAAGTACAGTATCTCTAAGAGAAAGTAGTAACAGTGGTAAGGCAAAGGTTGCACTTGTTCAAAAGCCAGTCATATCCAACTCTAAGGTTCATTGCTCATCTTTTTTTATAGCCAAAGAGCCAGTTCTGTCTACGTTTGCAGACATTTTCCGTGGACATGTGGCAGGCATGCCTCAACACCTGAGTGCACAGAATGCTGTTTACCTTCCCACTGAAGTGGTCCCTATTTATCTACAGTATTTGTAATTCCTTGCTTTTGAACGGCTAGGTTGGCAAGAGCTGGGACAGAGACAGGAGCTCACTCCATTGTGCAGTACTCAGGAATCAAACTCTGACCTTCCAGTCATCAAATTCAGCATCTTAATCACTTGAGCCACCACAGTCTCAGTACACTGCAGTCTCAGTGGTACTAGCAATGAAATGAGCATTGGGAACAATCCTAAAAGGGTTGAAAAAACATCTGAATGTAATTGGCATTGATAAGATCATGATAGAGCTGTTGCCAAGAATAGCACTAGTAGGTACGTTATCAGGCAATATTTCATTGACTCTTAGGTTCAGGGCAAGGACCTGAGTGGTGGGGTTCCAAAACTCATGTCTGAACATCTGGTGGACCATGTATACCTTTTAATAATGATGATGACAAAAATTTAGATTTGAATGCCTTAAAAAGTATTGGGAATATCAGGTAGATAAAGTTTTAGAAAATGGGAAAGTCAAGATCCTGTGGGGCTTTAAAATTGAAACAGATAGACTTCTGATTCACAACACACCTGATAAAACAATTGCAGGAAATTTTGGATTTATTGGACTTGAATATCCTAACTTTACTAAAAACTGCCTATATAATTAGAAGTTACCTTAACAGTTTTAAGGTCCTTGGTTAGGTCTTGAACTGTTAATTTTACACCAAACTCTGACTGTGAAGCTAATGGTAGATTTTTATAATAAATAACATGCCATCAATTCTGACTTGTGGTAAACCTTTCTAGGGTTTTCTAGGTAGAGAATAAACAGGAGTGGTTTAGCATTCTCTTCTTCTGGGGGCAATCTGGGATGGTGCAGCTTGGTTATGACTACACAGGCTTCTCCTCCTCCTGGGATACACTGTGGGGAATCAAACTTCCAATCACACAGCTATCCAGTCAGCATAAACCTACTGAAAGTAATCCAAATATGTTTTATGCTGAGAAACCTAAGGCAATCATTCTAATTTCTAACCCTTTCCCAGAAATCATAAATGCTTTCTTGGCTTTGAAAACAATTATCTGAAAGCCTGATGGGGTGCCTGGTGTGCAGTAGTCCATGGGGTCACAAAGAGTCTGACTAGACTATGTGACTGAACAACAGCAACAAAACAATCTGAGAGCATGTTACAGATTAAGCAAATGAAGCAGATCAGATAATATTTATGTTCAACAATATCCAATAGGGTGTCTGGTTAGACAGTAATTCTTGGTGTGAGAATAAACTGGTTTATGACTGTGGGGGGCTTTGCCTGAATGGATGGGGTTACTTCCTTTTTATTATGTGTTTTAATTATGCATTTTTAATAATCTTTAAAGCCTTCTAATCATTGTAATTGTATTTATTTTTATAGGGTTTTGCCATTGCTAATCACAATTCTGCATTTGTTAGCAGAAAAGCATGGTGCAAATTAGTAAAGCAATAAACAATTAACAAATATATTGCAGAAGCCTGTCTTGTTTGTACAGCCGGTAAGGCCAATGTACCACCTATTACATTGGCTGAAATTCTGTTGCCTAGTGTAGCAAGCGACAACTAGAGATGGCCCATTGAATTGGCAATTTGGTGAGTCAATGTTTCCATAAACTCCATTGATTCAATGGGCTTACTCTAGTCTAGTTACTAAGTGGCAGGATTTCAGCCAAAAAAGCAGAAAGCTAAGAATGTCCAACAGGATACCTTTTTCCTTGCGTTTCTTTCCTCCACTATCCTATTTCCAAAGTCAAGTGGATTTCTTACTATCCAGCAGTGTCTTGACATCATAGCAAATAATATAGAACAATAGACTAAAGTTATTTTAGCCCCCATCACTACTAAAATTGTTAACTGAAACAGAATAGCAAATTACACCCATCACCTACACAAATTAAAGGTCTGTTATCTAAAGTGAGCCAAATTCTTTGGACACATGAGGTATATAGTCTCACAATTACAGCTCTCCATTCCTCACAGGGGGAAGAAGTATAATAACCGAGTAAATAACTAATAATTCACTGACTTTTTGAATAACACCATCACCAAAAAGTCTTGTGTCAGCTTTTGTATGTATTTTAGGCATCAACTTTCATGGGTTACAATCCATTTTCTCCCCAAGAAATTGATTTTGATTCCCAAATGCTTGTACTAAAATTAATCGGTCAGCCTGAAAGGTGCCATAAAACTCTTCATTTTCATCCTTCTACAATACTGAAACAAGTAATATGGGCGTGTTTGAAAATTGCCCTTTTGTGGCACTCAAATTCTGTTTCCATGGGCAAGTGCTCCAGGCTGCCTAATGGTAGGGCTGGCCCTAAGTATAATGCATCCATGACTAGTAGGATGAAATTCTGCTACAGCATATTCTGACATATATCTTGGCTTATTCCAACATACATTATAGTCTTATACAAAAGCATTCACCTCCTAAAATTTGGCTGTGAGGTATGCAGGCTTCCACACGCTTCCCAGGTAACAGATTTGTATCCCGTTCCAATCTACAAAAGGCATCATTGTACTTATGTACCTTTAGCCTCTCTTCCACCATCATGTATTAATAACTCTCCTGTTTAAACAGCAGACACATAATCAAAAGAGATCATCTGCTATAAGGCAGGTGGGGTGTGGGTGGGGGGTAGGTAGCCAGGAGGGAGTCTGAAGGGGGCATGCCCTCCACCATCCATCAACAGCTGCAGTCTCAGCACAGGAGACAGTCTCCTAATAGAAGCCAGCTAATTTCTTTGGAAATATCTCATTAGTCCCACCCTTCACAGGCTGCCTCTCTATTAAAATGTGATAAATGAATTCTGCCATTGCCAATTCCAGTCTGTCCCCTTAATGAAATGAAGATACGTCATGCTGGCAAGCACTCAGGATAGAGATAATTATTCATGGGCCAGTGCAAGTATTTCAATCACTGAACCCATAAGTGCTTCACAGATGATACTGATAAGCTTTCTTTCTTCCTCCACTCCACCCCCCCCCATACTCAATAAAGAAGGATCTTTGAGCTCCATAATAAAAATGTCTCTCACACTTATTTTTGGAATTTCTTGTCCACACCCCTTCTTTTATTAGAAAATGTTAGTAACAAATTGGTTCTGATGGAAGTATGTGCTTGGTGCCAAAATGTATTTTTGGAGAATACACCACCCTGGCTGCTCTACCTGCCCAACTTTCTCATCCACTCACCAACACTTTAAAAAGGGTCAACTTTGTCCTCTTTTCCTTCCTTTACATAAAGTACATGACAGCAATGTCATCATTTCACTAGCAGCATGTCAAATATCTATGTCTGCAAAACCAAGGATGGCCACTTGTTCTTGTTCAGTTAGACAAGTATTCAAACTTCAGTTTCCATATCTGTCCTTCCATATCTGTCCACCACAGTGCAAAGGTGTCTATTCTGCACTTAGCCTTCCTTATAGTGACTCCTTTGGTTCCGCAGTCAAATTAGCAATCTCTCCCTCTTTTTCAGATTAACCAAGGTTAATCTGAATGATATTTGTGGCCTGAAAGTGCTGGCATTTTATACCCATGCAGTCTCTCAGTGATTGGAAACTATTTTTTAAAGTGGTCTAAACTATGTGGAGATCTTCCATGTGTGGCAGAGGTTCTCCTTTTCAGACCATACTTTCCCATGTTCAAAGGGCAATGGTGACAGGACTGGAGTTGGCCTGATTCCTTCCCTCATGTGAGTGTTATCCTGAACATTTGAACAGGGCTTATCCTCCCCACACACACCCTGACACACTCATGCATGTCTTCTTTGCCATAAGACCTGGCCTACATGCATGAAATGTGTAGCACTGGTATTCTTTAAAACAACTGTAGTTAATGGGTGTTTACATTAATTGCTTAACATCAACCTCCATGGAAGTTCACATTTGGCTAAATGAGACAATCACTTTCTTAAAGTTTCCTGATTCTCTTGGAAAGGAAATCACAGACTGTCTCTTCCTCCATTTGCCATGACCCTAATTGCTTTATTGACTTGAGTGATTCCACAGTGAATGCCTTTTAATTTCCTTTAATCACAGTGAAGCCTTTTTACTTAACAATAGAAAATAATTAATTTCCTTTAAGGGGTGGAATTAGAAGATTGCATCCTTGCTTATATGCTGTCTGAAACAAAATGCTCATTTAAAAATAAACATCAACACAGACACGCACACACGCTCACACATGCTCACACATGTGCGCGCACACACACACACATGGAGTACACATATGCAATATCTTAAAAAATTAAGTATGAAAACTAGTAATTTGGAGACCCTAAGATGGAAATAACTTTACCTCGACTTTTAAAGATTCTTTGTTTTGGAGTGGTGTTTCGTCTAGGTAGTATTTAGCTTATCAAGTTGGATGCTGCATTCTTTCTCTTGTTTTGCTTTCAGGTAGCTTTAAAATAGTTTAAGTTTGTATTTAATAACTTAGTATTTGTTCTTTTTATAGGCTCATTTTATGAACTGCTTTCCTTGGGAGCCAGGTGGTACATTAAATAGATAAATATTCATAATCCAATTTTCATGTAAAAAAATTCTATGGACTAATCCAGATCAGTGCATTTTCACTGGCAACCTTTCTCATCTTCCTTGGTACAGGGACACCTTGTGCCACTCCTTCTTAGATTTTGCTCTGAGTAGTCACTGTGGGAAGTCTGACCATGCTCTAAGGCCCTTCTTAGGTGAGCCTTCTGGTAAATTAGGGTTCTATCTTAAATAGTGTTGGTTCAGTCAACTATTACTTGAGGAAACGAAAGGAAGAGAGGATGGTGTGCATGCCTGATAGTGGAACTTAGCCAAAGTTGGTAAAGGTAAAGGTTGCCCTTTCTCGAAAGCCAGTCATATCCAACTCTAGGGTTCAGTGCGCATCACTGTTTATAGCCAAAGAGACAGCACTGTTTGCGTATGCAGATGTTTACATGGACATGTGGCAGGCATGCCTCAACACTGGAGTGCACAAAACACTGTTTACCTTCCCACCAAAGTTGTTCCTGTTTACCTACTTGCAATTTCTTGCTTTCGAACTGGTAGATTGGGAGGAGCTGGGACAGAGACGGGAGCTTGCCCCCTCATGCAGTACTGACCTTCCAATCAGTGAGTTCAGTGTCTTAACCACTTCAGCCACCACAGCCAAAGTTGACCAGTGATTAAAGCCTAGCCATGGTAAAGAGTGCTGGTAAGCCACCCAGAGTGATGCTTGCACCAATTGGGTTGGGGGTAGAAAAGGAAGGAAGGAAGAAAGGAAGGAAGAGTGTGAGGTTAAGTACTGTCCTCCTATATAGATGTTCTGTTAAGTATCTGTTCTGAAAAGAAAAAGACATCAAAACAGTGTTGATTTCTCTGAGTACTGTTATGCTTTTTACATCATTCCCCACCTTTAGCCTTTATTTAAACAAGTCCCCTGATGGGAGCCATCTGTTCAACAATCTAAGGGGGTGTTGTCATTCATTCATATCAACATCAGTGCCTATCAAAGTTTTCCAAAACCAGATTCTTCAAGCATCCCTAAAACTCTTGTTTCTAATTTATGGTGATCCATAAAGTACTCAGTAGCAGTTTATCAGTCTCTCCTTCTTTCCTGAGGCTTCCCTGAAGCTGCACAGGATGGCTCTTCTGCCAGGAGGTACACAGCATAATCTAACTCTCATCGCCTTCATGGCTAGGTTCTCCAAAACACTGAACTGTCTAGCCAGCTTAGACAAAGATTGACTATTCTCTGGATATGCTTTCCTATCTGACTTGGCCTTAAGGAGTATAAAGCAACCATCCATGAGATGGCATTTATTATATGCAAGCTCTTAAGCACTTCAGGCTTACCACTGATATGACCATCCACACTTTCCTTCCAGAAATCTTGGAGCAAAGTCCCAAAGGTAGATTAAAGAACTGCATGAAGGTGCCTTATTCAGGCATCCTCAGAGTAATCTCTGACACAAAACTATTATTATTCTCCATAAAATCTATAATATTTATAAAATTTATATAAAACTATGATTGTATAGATAAAAAGATCACAATTGCCTTCAAAATCAAGAATGTACAACTCCATGGACCTAATATAAGCAAAAAGAATTTCAGATATCTCCTACAAGAACATTGTCCTATTATATGCTTTCAATAAGATGAAGTGAAATAATACTTAAAGGCTGGGAAGTGGTTAAATGAAAGCTGTGTTTTTCAGCCTGTATGTTGTGGTATGGACCTAAATTATGCTTTGTAGCCTAAGGGACTTCTTACTGTAGTTCAGTCCCTGGCAGACCTACACCAAATTGAGCTTCACTTTATCTACTTGGTAGGGACTATCAAAATTAGTAAGAATTACATCCAGCTCCAGCCAGCTCACTTTGACCCTGGCCTGTATCTTTGCACTCACTCAGTACTGGTAGGCATCCTTAGAGACCCTTCACAAATTGGAGATGTGACCCCTAAGCTGAAAACAAAATCTGCTAGCTGCTTTAAATTATATATTTGTATGCTTTACAGGAGTGATGGATGAGCTCTGTGAGCTTAAGTGGGTTTAGTCTGGAATAGCAGAGAGAGAAGAGGTCAAGGTATGGAGAATTTGAAAAATTTTCCATCTTCTTTCATTTTGCTTGCTTCTCCAACAGCAACCAACAGTGGATAGAAAGGTTGAAGTTTTGGAAACAGTAGGTGGATAAATGTGTAGAAGTTAGCCTTCCACAACAGAGAATGATTTGAATTCTTCTCCATCTCCAATTGAATTTGAACTGAAGCAGAATGTAAGGGTTCAATTTATATTCAAGTGGAGCATTGCAAGCTCTTGAGCTTCATATTTCTGACCAGCAAACCTGAGTCTCAGCAAAATCTCTGCTTTGCAGGCACTATTTGTAATATTGTTTCTGAATGTTGTTAATGTGGAGCAAAACGAGGAACAGAATATAATCAGTAGACCAATTAAAACACAGATGAACTTCAGCTTCACATGTAAAGATGCCCTCTGAGTTTTGCATAACACACATTTCCTTATGCCGCTTCTGGCAACTCCCTCTGAAAACTGCTCCTGGCGAACAGTATAATTCTCTTGTTGAACTGTAAACAAGTCTTTCTTTTTTTCATAGAGGAATATGCCTGTTGAAGCCTTGTTATTTAAAAAGTTCTGCTCCTGCTCCATTCTCTGGTGCATTTGGTACACCACAGGCACTGCAACTTCCATATCAACATGTTTCTCAAAAAATTTCCTCCCCAAAAACAAACTCTGGCTCTTTGGGAAAGAATATGGAAAGTTCATTTTAGGATTACAAACCCCAGAACCCCTAGATAGCATACCCAGGGGTTTAGGGAGATGTATTTCCAAAAAACTTACTTTTCCAAGCTCTACTTTGAAGAAAGGAGTTTGTAAAGTGTTGTACCAGTGAACATGTTTAATCACATATTGGTCAGAATCCTTTCACTTATACCTTCCAACATAACACAATCTCAGTTATATATTGCTGTTAGCCAAGAAGTTTACATAGGCATATGGCATGACAATAGTTCCATGACTTGGAGTGTGCCAGCAAATGCCTACACTGATTTATTACCTTGCAATAATTTGCACCCATAGACCTATGCCAGAATAATGTTTCAATTGGATTCTACCAGTATAGTGAAATTAAGGAAGAATGCCAATGTGCTATAGTGGTCTAGTACTAAGAGCTCTGGGTTCAGAACACTGAACAAGTAGCTTACAACTAGAACACAATTTGTAGCCATCTGATCCACCCCCCTCTCAATCATAAAACTGTGGGATTAGCTTTGCAGATAGGTGCAGCTAGCATGTAACCAATGATTAAGGCTGAATGTTTTGAAATGCAAGCCTTCCTCAATTCCCCTTTTGTTTCTTATTAGTTCCTAAAGTACAAATGCTCAGGTGCAGTTTTAGCAGAAGGAAAAACATATTTGCTTATAAGGCTTGTGTTCAAATAAAGTTGTCAAGTAGATGGCAAAATACAATATAGCAGTTTACATCTTGTTTGCAAAAAACAAAAAATAAACAAACAGGAAGAATAAATCAAGCGAATTATGGTTGCAAGAAAGTAATATTTTGAACTAACATGTTGAATCAAAAAGCAACTGAATCAGTCAGACAGACATATTAAACTAAACTAACAGCAGCAGTATCACCCCCACACAGAGCCTGCATATATAAATAGTTACTTTTGGAGGGAAGAAGAATTTAGCTTGCTGACTGGCAGTTTAGATTCAAAACATCTAATCACTGGATTATATAGTACATTTTACTTTATACCATCTGTTTCAGATTCTAAAAAGTTTATTTCTATACTGACTTTCAGTAAAATGTCCTGGAATACTTTGCATTTAGGATGGTTATGAGCAGTGGTGGACTTCAAAACATTTTACTACCATACTGTGGGCGTGGTATGGTGGGCGTGGCCATGGGGAAAGCCCCATGTTGCACCTGAATTAGGACTACTTTATTTCAAAACTTGGATGGGCGGGGCCAGCCAGAATTTCTGCTACCAGTTCTGGTGAACTGGTGTGAATCTGCTAATGCCCACCACTGGTTATGAGGTGTTATGGAGAGGTACATATATGAGTATATATATGAGTGAGAAAAATATACTAAATGTGCTTGAATACTCTAATACTACTTTTTAAAGCTGGCTCTTTTCCCCACACTGCTAATGAATTTTAAGCTATTTTATGCCTCATTAGAAATGTGCAGTAATCTTCAAGCTTTTCTTAAATCAGATTTCCAAGAGTCTGAAATATCTGCTTTAATTAATATTCACAATTATTTCTGATTCATATGGCTGTCACCATAATTTTAGGGTCTATTACAGAACTGGAATCAAAGTGTCAAAGTGCATTCTATTCAAGTGCTAGCTGTAAAGATATGGAAATATCTTTCAGTTTCAAAACTCCATATATGTTCATCAACCAGTGCTAGACTTTCTTGTAATTTAAGTTAGTGTTTGAAATATCTTCCATCACCTACATACATTTCATGAAGTACAAATTTAGGTATTTTTTCTAATTGGAAGATTTCAATTTTGTGCAATTTTTGATACCAAAATAAGGATGCAGGGCCTTTTTAAACAGTCATGTTGATGGAAATAAAATTTAACATTCAAACAACAGAGGAAGATGGGATGGAGTGAAGGAATCAGGGCAAAACAGACAAAATGTGTGATTATACCAAGGTTAAAGTGCAAAATAAAATAAGAATTCCATCCCCACTGAAGGCCACCTTCATCAGCTTAGGATGGTACACCAGGCCACTGCAAAGCCTCGTGGATGTACAAAAACTGTCACAGTTTTTCAGTTTGTTGTTTTATCCTGTGGAATGGTTTTTATTTATTTATTTATTTATTTATTTATTTATTTATTTATTTATGGATTTCTATACCACCCTACTTGGTGCAACCAACGCAGGGTGGTGTACAGACAAATAGACTACAATCAGCCCATAGAACACAATAATAGGGCAGCAATGTTGTAACAGAACACCACATAACAAAATAGTAACAATATGGAAGTGTAATCAAATAGCATTATAACTGCACAATCCACAATACAAAGCAGAGATACAATCCCAAAATACAGTCCAATATAAAATATAAAAAATATAACAATACAATCTTCCTCCGGGCGAGATGGCAGGGGCCCGGAGGGAGGGTGGGAGCGTCCTCACACCGCCGCGGCCAAGAGTCTTTTATTGGCCTCCGGGCCGAAGTGACGGGGCTCAGTAGGTGGGCGGGAGCTTCACCTCACCGCTAGTGATGGGATGACAAAAATTCTACTACCACGCCATAACATCACGGATGTCATGGGCGTGGCCAATGTCATGACGTCATGACGTCATGCCCAAAGCCGACGTCATGACGTCATGACGTTGTGGGCGGGGCAAAAAATAAAAATAAATAAATAAATAAAAATAAACATACACCCCCTCCCTCTCAGCCCACCCACGCAGACACAAATAAATAAAGAAATAAATAAAATAAAAACAACCACCCATCCAAAACACAAATAAATTACCCACCCACCCCAAATAAAAACCCCTCGCTTACCTTTCTTGGGACCCGGCACCCCGACTGCGGCCACAGGAGCCACTGGCTGCAGCCACTGTCCACAGCCGCCGCCGCCGCTGCCTGCACCCCTGTGGCGTCCTCCTCGGGCCGGTACCTTTTTAGCCCGGCTCCGGCCACGGCCAGGGGCGGCGGGCAGCAGCGGACGGCCCAGGCAGCCCTCAACGTGCCGCGGGGGAGGTGTCCTCCTCAGAGGGCTGGTGCCGCTGCCGCCGCCCTGAAAGCTATAGAACAATTTTTTTAAAATCGGAGCTAAAATGGCTCCAATTGACTGCGCATACACAGAAACTCAATCTGACACATGCGCAATGCGTCAGATTGAGTTTCTGCGCATGCACAATCAATTGGAGCCATTTTAGCTCCGATTTTAAAAAAAAATTTCTTTCGGTGAGGCGTCCAGAACCGGACGCCTCAAAAGTTGTCTACCTTCCCGGAGAACCCTCCGGGATTGGTCCTACCGGTTCCAGGGAACCGTCTGGAACCGGGGACATCCCACCACTGCTCACCGCCCACAGGTGACAGCATTCTTCTCCTCCTCCAGGCGAGATGGCAGGGGCCGGGAGGGAGGGTGGGAGCATCCTCACACTGCCGTGGCCAAGAGTCTTTTATCAGCCTCTGGGCTGAAGTGATGGGGCTCAGTAGGCGGGCGGGAGCTTTGCCTCACCACCCACAGGTGCTGGCATTCTTCTTCTCCTCTGGGCGAGATGGCAGGGGCCCTGCACTTTGTACTGTGATCTCTAGAAACTGAGCAAGATATAATTATTTTAATTAATATATAGTTCCCTGATTGTCTGGGAGCTGCATCAGAGTTCCCAATACCTATCTTAAATGAAAATGTAACAAAATCATTAACCTACCTTTGCTGGACCTGCAAAGGCCCATCTATTCCAATATTCATACATTTGCCACTTTTCTTCCCATAGAGGATTCATGATGACCCACAACAATTAAAAATAAATGCTGTAAAAAAACTATGATCTGAGGGTGGTAGATGTTGTTCCTACCACCTTACCATTGTCAGATCATGTGTTGTCTGAAGTACAAAATTATGACAGCAGCTCTACCCACGAGGGTCCACCTGTGAAGATTGTTGGACTCAATTGCTTTCCAAACAGCCTTCAGTAGGTTTCCAGCTGATTTGGCTGGTGCTCCTGATGATGTTCAGGTTGCCAGGTGGTATGTGGAGATAACCCAGGTGGCTGACATGATCACACTCAAATGCCATCTCTGCTGCAGACCTTGGCTGCCCCTGTGGTTCACAGAGGAAATACGAGTGATGAAGCAGCAAATGAGAAGGCTAGAGAGCAGGTGGAGACAAGTTCCCTGAAATCCATAACACTTGACCCCCAAGCAGTGGTGGGATGTCAAAAATTTTACTACCCCACCGTGACATCATCACAGTGTGGGCGGAGCTAATGTCGTGACATCATGATGTTGTGGGCGGGGGCAAAGAATTTTTTTCAAAAAAATAAAATAAAATAAAATAAAAATAAGCACACACACCCCTCAACCCTCCCACCCACCCACCCACAACACAAACCGTAAATAAAATAAATAAATAAATAAATAAAAAATTACATTAAAATACACCCACCCACACAAACACCCACCCCAAACACAAATCAAGTCACCCACCCACCTACCCCAAACAAAAAACCGTCACTTACCTGTTAGTATAAGTGCCTGGGCAGCACCATGTTGCAAGATGGATATGGTCATCGTACCAGTTATCTAGGATAATATGCCTTAATGTAAATGTAAAACAGCTGTACCTCCTTAAGGGTTCTCCAATTGGAACAGCAATTGGAACAGCACAGGTGTAGCTTATTGATGAGGTAACTCCAAGACTTTGCTTAAAAACCTCAAGCCAGGCTGCCAGGCCTGCCAGCTGCCAGGTCTTTTTAGGAACGGTGGTAGTACGTCAATATAGGTAAAGGTATTAAATACACATTAAAATACACACAGACACACCACATCCAAAGGTGAGTCACTTACCCTGGGGAGCAGGCTATAGGGAGCTTCAGGAGGACAGCAAGGAGGCCGTGCATACATGCCAAGCACTGTAGGCATGCATGCACACCAAGTGCTTGGCGCGCATGCGCAGTGGGGGAACCAGTTAAAAGGTAAGTCCCAAAGGTGGTGCCCCCAAAAGCTGCTACCAGTTCTCCGGGACACTGGGAAAAGTTACTACTGGTTCTGGCGAACTGGTGAGAACCTGTTACATCCCATCGCTGCCCCCAAGCTTAGGCAGGTGACCAGGTTTTTAACTTGGTGTTAGCATGAGTCCAGTGTTGGAGGCAAAATACTCCAAGTTAAGAAATCACAATAGGCATTATCAGTTGCACACTGAGTCATACAACTTAAATGTAACTCAGATATCTGTGGTGATTTCTTGACAAAAGGTATGCCATTTATGTTATACCAGAGTAACCGGGTAAGAGGATTTAGGCTAGTACATGTATTAAAAACATGCTGTTTTTGTAATGTTACAACTGGGGACTCTGTTAGCCGCCCTGAGTTGGTTTTTACTGAGTAGGGCGGCATATAAATTGAAATATAATAATAATAATAATAATAATAATAATAATAATAATAATAATAATAATAATAATAATAATAATAATAATAATAATAATAATAATAATAATAATAATAAAATCCCATTACTCATGAGTATTTCCTTAGTCTACACGTAGGTGGGACCACACCTGAATCCAGGATTTTAAGCTTGCCTTCTCATATGTCCTGATCTAAATCTAGGCTGTAAATAAGGTAGCGCATAGGAAATTAAACCACTCCAGTCATCTTTTTGTCTTTTAAAAGTATATATATTGTAGCAAAAACAGGTTACAGATTAATTAAACAAATGAAACAATCTTAGTTTAGAAAGCACATTAAAACAATGGAAGCATATTTTATGGGGGAAGCCCTGGCCCCCCCTCTTAGCTTAAAAGCCCCTACATGACTTACACAGTGTTGAGTACCAGACCAATAGAAAGTCCTGCCCATTCCCTCCGGTTTTTATCTCCTCAAACAAGTTCCACCCTCTTGTCATTCCTGTAAAGGAATCCAGCCAATGACTATACAGTGTCTCATGTCTATCAAACTTTAGGTTTTGTTTCTCCAAGAACATGAGGTTTTGAGATGTTTAGTCTGGCAAGCAGCTGCTGCTCAGTGATACCCATGATGCACCATAACTCCTCCCCATCAGTACACACTTACACTAAAATCCCCATTACTGACTCAAAAAACACACATGCCCCATTCTAACCATGGGAGTCTGTTGCAACCATCAGAATGATTCTCTAACTTTGTGATGTAATATCACCTTTCCCATCTGTTAGTATATAGACCTACTTACAGTAAGCCTGAAAATAGTGCATCTCTTGTGTAAGGGACAACTTTGTACATGTGGGCAAGGAGAAAGTCCCATTTTATTTATGGGATAAGCAATGAATTTTAATCAGCAGCCATGTCTGATTGCTCAGCATAGTTACTTTCCATTTATTATCCAGTTAGTATTGATATATAAACCAAAACAATTAACTGTGTTGTTGGTAGAGGAAGGCACTGAAAACCTAGGTGGCAGAGTGCTTTGACAACCTTGGTTTCTGACCCTGCCAAGGAAGGATTGCTGAAGAGATTCAGAGCCATTGCAAACTGTACATTTTCTGTGCTTGTAGCTATTAATTACTTGAATCAGAGGGATATTCATTAAAAGAGGACAACCCATTCTGGGGCATGCGCTGAAAACCTGCTTCCTCTGAATTGAACACTAATAAGAGAAGTCAGGACCACAGCCAAAGGCAAATTTCACATTGACAGAAGCCCAGAAACAAACCCTCTTGGCAATTAAAGATAATTAATTATTATAGACTATGCATCTATAAGCTGTTAAGAGTAAGGGAGCATGCTCTGCTTTCTTTTTTTAATCAGGATCATGCTACTGAAATACAATTCCAGATTGTTTTGGAGGATTTGGAATGCTTTATTGTTTTCTTATGATAGCTACAGATATGATAACACTGCTGTAATCCTGACTAATTCTGTTTGCTGTCACTGGGTTAGATAAGAGCAGTAAGATTCCAAGTTCTAATGAGAAACAACCAGAAAAGTCTTACTGGGTAACTGCCACATCCACCTGTTGCAAACACCTTGCTTAGGGAAAAGACATGACAGATGAGACCTTCTCTCACTGGACTCTCTCCCATCCTCCATGTTATCTGATACAGTCAAACCTTACATAAAGAGTGCCTCATTTAAAGAGTAACTCATTTAAAGAGCAGAATTTTCTCTGAATGTTCGCCTCGCTTAACAAAAAACCAACCAAAAACTTGCTTAACAAATAAATCAGGGTTCACATTCCCCCCCCCCAAGTCACAATTGGTCACTTATAATGGTGTTTCACTTAAAGAGCAAACTTGCTTAAAGAGCAATCCTGTGGAATGCATTATGCTCTTTAAGCGAGGTACAACTGTATGTTTGTATGAGCTTATGTGTCTGAGTTGAAAGACTAGCATTTGTATATGCACATGTGAATGGTCTGAGTGGTATCAATATTTCATAAGGTTTGTATGTGTTAATAGTAGTTATGTATAGATGGTGTATGCAAGAGTGTGAAGAGTATACATGGAGAAACATGTGGTAATTTAATTTAATTTAATTTTTAGATTTCTATGCCACCTCATTCGTGAAAGCGACTCTAGGCGGCTTACAAAATATACAGCAATACAATATATGCAACAATTATACAATACACATCCAAAGAACAGAAAAGAAAAAGAAACAGCACTTAACAACAATAATGATACAATATCCAATATATAATAATACAGTATGCACAAAAATTACACAATATACATCCTACAAAAATGGCCCATAACAGAAACAATAATCAATACACAATACAAAAATTATGCAATAATCACAAAAATCACAACATATCAAACACCACAGTACAATAAAATATAACAATACAATAAAAGGTAACAGTGGAATAAAAAGTAAAAGACCAACACATACATTGACAAATGTGACAAAGGGACCATCATCTGAATCAGCAACCAGCCCTCCCAGGTGTTCCTCACTCCTCAGGCCGGGTGGGTAAGGGGCCAGTGTCTGGCAGCAAGCAGTTTTTAAACAGACTCTGGCCCTCCCCAGCTGTTCCTCTTCCTTTTGTAGCAAAATATTACAGTACAGGATCAGGTAAATATGGTCATCCAGATGTCTGGCATCCACAATTCTCATGTGGTAACCTGGATACTTTGGTCTCTGGTATGAACCACTATTATCAGGAGCTGTCCAGGAGACTTCCCATATGTTTCTAGGTTTTCACAGTGCAGAGGGGGCTTCACATCACCATGGGCAAAAGCATCCAGAGACGACCAGCCACTGATGAAAATAGTAATCAGGTTGGAATATATGGGAGCAGGTTCTCTTTTAAATCAAAGAACATCTATTCATACAACACGATCCTTCCCAGTGTAGTTCAGTCTATCATGCATTTACTTTTTTACACATAACATAGACATTGTTTATTGGTTTGATATATTGTTTTAAATTATATGTTTGTTTTACATAGCTTTGAAATATTTATATGCAAGTAATTTGTGAACACTCATACAGTAAAACCCTGGATAACGTTATGACTTGAAGTCAGAAAGGCACTAAAAAACACTGCAAACAACAAAGCCAGTGGAGTTGATGGTATCCAAGTTGAACTTTTCAAAGCCCTGCAAGATGATGGAATCAAATTATTGCATTCTATATGTCAGCAGATTTGGAAAACACAACAATGGCCACAGGATTGGAAAAGATCTGTATATGTTCCACTCCCCAAAAAGGGTAACACCAAAGAATGTTCAAATTATCGAACAATTGCGCTCATCCCTCACGCTAGCAAGGTGATGCTCAAGATAATACAGGATAGACTGCAACAGTATGTGGAGAGAGAATTACCAGAAGTGCAGGCGGGTTTCAGAAGAGGCAGGGGGACTAGAGACCACATCGCCAACATAAGATGGATCATGGAAAAAACAAAGGAATATCAGAAACAAGTCTACTTCTGTTTCATTGATTACACTAAGGCTTTTGACTGTGTTGACCACAACAAAATGTGGCAAGTAATTAAAGAGATGGGAATTCCGGAACACCTTATAGGTCTCATGAGAAATCTGTACATGAATCAAGAGGCAACAGTTAGGACAGAAAATGGAATGACGGAATGGTTTGGAATAGGAAAAGGAGTAAGACAAGGCTGCATTTTGTCACCCTGCTTATTCAACTTATGCACAGAACACATAATGCGCAATGCAGGAATGGAGGAATCACAATTTGGGATCAAAATTGCTGGAAGAAACATCAACAATTTGAGATATGCAGATGATACCACCCTCATGGCAGAAAGTGAGGAGGACCTAAAGAAGCTCCTGATTAGGTTGAAAGAAGAAAGTGAAAAAGCTGGCTTAAGACTCAATATCAAGAAAACCAAGATCATGGCAACAGGCCCTATCAGTCCCTGGAAAATAGATGGGGAAGAAGTAGAAGCAGTGACAGATTTTACTTTCCTAGGATCAAAGCTCACTGCAGATGGTGATTGAAGCCATGAAATAAAAAGGCGACTGATCCTTGGGAGGCAAGCGATGAGAAACCAGGGGAGCATAGTGAAAAGTAGAGACATCACATTGCAAACAAAGATTCGCATAATCAAAGCAATGGTATTCCCTGTGGCAATGTATGGTTGTGAGAGCTGGACCATTAGGAAAGCTGAGCGCAGAAAATAGACGCCTTTGAGATGTGGTGTTGGAGAAGGGTTTTGAGAGTCCCCTGGACAGCGAGGAGAACAAATAGGTCGATCTTGGAAGAAATCAACCCTGACTGCTCCTTAGAAGGTCAAATAGTAAAGATGAAGCTAACGTACTTTGGACATCAAATGAGAAGAGAGAATTCACTTGAGAAAGCCTTGATGCTTGGAAGGGTTGAGGTCAAAAGAAGAAGGGGACGGCCCAAGATGAGATGGCTAGATGGTATTGTAGAGACAATGGGCACAGAGCTGGGCGAGTTGAGGGGGATGGTGGAGGATAGGAGTGCCTGGAGGACAGTGGTCCATGGGGTCGCAGAGGGTCGGAATCGACTGTGTGACTGAACAACAAAAGCATTGTCCAATGCATGCATTGAGCAACGCTTAAAAAAAAAACCTGACTTCAGCGACAAACCGCTTTAAAGGCAGGGAGGGAAAGAAAGAGATGCGATCGGGTCTCTTTCTTTCCCTCCCTGTATTTAAACTACAGGCAGGGAGAGAAGAGAGAGAGAGAGTCAATCACACGTCTCTCTTCTCTCCCTGCCTGTAGTTTAAATACAGGGAGGGAAAGAAAGAGACACGATCGGGTCTCTTTCTTTTCCTCCCTACCTTTAAAGCTAGAAGGCAAGGAGGAAAAGAGTGAAACACAACTGCATCTCTTTTTTCCCCTCCCTGTATTTAAACTACAGGCAGGGAGAGAAGAGAGAGAGAGCCAATCACGTCTCTCTCTTCTCTCCCTGCCTGTAGGTTAAATACGCAGTCTCTGTGACTACAGTAGGGTCGGGGCAAAAGTGTGCGCCTTTCCCCAACCCTACTGCAGTCGCAGAGACTGCTGCGGGTGGGGGGTGGATTGGGTATAAGTTCTACCCAAACCTCCCCACACCCGCAGACCATTGCCTCAGATAACGCTATAGAATTGTTATCCAGAATCGTTATCCGATGCAAGTTTTTTCCAAAAAACTTGCATCGTTATCCGATTCTAGTGTTATCTGATGCAATCATATTACTGTATATCCATTCTTCTGTCCATCCTGGGTCGTAACAGAGGAAGTTCATAGGATGTTAGGTGCCCACTCCTGTCTCCAAACCATCAGAGTTCTCTCCAGAGAACCAGGGTAAACATTTATGAACAAAAGGACAGAAAGCATGGAAATGTGGAATTGCCGAAAATTGGGGGAGTTGAAAGTCTCTGAGGTAGCATCGTTGATTCAATAGGAATGGATTGGAAATGAAAAACTTATTCTATACTTATGTTTTGTGGCCCGAGGAGGATGGAATTCTTTTAATTGGTGGGATTTTTTCTCTCTGTTTCATGTCAGTTTTAAAGCTTTGATTGAATTGGTAGAAGCAAAATCTAATTGTTGATTGGAAATGCTGTCAGCCCAGATGTTTTCACCATTGCTGCTCTTGCTGTGTGAAGGATTTAAAAAATGGAATCATTTTTAAAAACTGTATTTATAAATAAGCATGTGGAAATAACATTTTTTTTAGTAATATCTACTTAGCAGTGTATAAAGTATGTGTTTATTATTCCAATTATATTGGAGACACACATCTAAGAAAACATCAGTGGGGTTCTTAATGGATGTACTTTCAAGACACACCGAGTGCTTGATCTTTTTGTATAATACAAATGTAGAGAAAGGACGAATAAATTTCAGGAGTTACATGGGATGTAAAGGCATATAGCACAGGCACAGATGTTGCTAATGAGAAACTCTTTCTTGGTTATTGATTTTTCTCCCTTTAGAAAAGGAATTGCCTTTTCATTAAAAAAAATGTACACCAGCCTTTGATTGCCTTTATTTATTGTATTTATTTTGCTGCGAAAGGTGTACCACATAAATTTTAATGGTTCTACCAATAAGAAATTTAGAAGGACATAATGGAAGAATTATTAATGGAATAAGTAGAATGACTATTCAAGTGCAAAGAAGCATATGTGAATTCCACTAATTGGGAATTTAATGAACTCTTGCTCAAGACAGGCTGTCCCTCTTTGAAAGGCACCCTTTCAAAGGTTGGAGGAAGGATGTTGCAACTGGTATTTCTGAGAGAAAGGAATCATAAACCCAAATACATGTTTCTTTCTCCTGTTTCATTATCACAACAAGCCTGTCATATTAGCTAAATTGGGATGTTCTCAATAGACACAAGGCCTCTCACGTTATGTTATATGAGGACATCTGCTGGACACTCCATGATAACACATGGTGGGCTTTCCCCTCTCTTCCTGCTTATTAGGTCCAGAAGTTGGGGTAGCTGGCTCTAGAGAACAATTAAGATAATGTCTGTAGTAAAGGTGTCTTTGCACTGCCAACAAATACCAGCCAGCCACATCTATATCTTCTAGGAGCTCTTCAGGACTATACATTCTGTTCAAGGCTACATAGGTTGGCTATTTCTCCTAGGAGGCATCAAGGGCAATCATTTCTTGACCAGATAACCAACCCACTGAGACAGCCAGCAAGCCACGTCTTACATAGACCAAGCTAAATGGATGAACATACCCAATCTCATACATGTGCTCTTTCAAAAGCAAATTGTGAACTATTTGGTCTATGATCTACTGTCTTATTATTTGGAATAGTACCTGTGTTAGTCTATATTTCAGGCATATCAGAGAATAAACAAACAATAACCAACAATGCTGTAGCACTTTAAAGACTAACTGCTATATTTTTAATGTGAGATTTTGTGGATCAAGTTCACTTCATCAGACACAGGAGTGAGACTTCAAGGCATTGGAGTGAGGCTTCAATACCTTGCAGTTTTTCTCCTATGTCTGATGAAGTGGTCTTGATCCATGAAAGCTCACATTAAAAATATAGCAGTTAGTCATTAAAGTGCTGCAGCATTTGTTTTATTTTGTTTATTCTCTGATATGTATTATTATTGTCTATCAAAGAACAAAGACAAAGCAGCCTTGTGGCAGTTCATTCACCAGATACATCCTGTTCACATGATTGTAAACTAAATATGTCTTTGCATCTTCAGACATTTGTTCTGCTGGCAAAATCTGAAATCTTCACAAGCCTTCTTGCTTGTGGATCTTTCTTCAGAACATTAATTGTCTCAAATCATTGTAGGAGCATCTGTTTCACGTTTTGACAAGTATACTTGTTTTTCCTCCTTCTCCTTCCACACCTTTCCCCTCTCCCTTCCTATTCCTCTGCTAAAGATAATGAATAAATTACAGGGGGATGACAAATGTGTTGATAATCAAGATGAAACACAAATGAACTGGAAGTGGTGTTTTATCTAAAGCTGCAAATTGCTTCCCTTTTTGTGCACAAGAAAAACAAAATCTGGAGCCTAAAATTGTTACCAGAGAGAGGAATTAGCATACCAGTTCAAATAGGAAATCTTCAATGTTGTTCTCTTTTTTTCCAGCCAGGAAGATGGTTGTGTTCATTTAGTTAACTCACAGTATTAAGAGCACAGAGCTGCCTTTATTCTTTCAGTTCATTTTGCATTATTTAACAGAGAATATTTTTAAAAATGCATTCTACTGTGTCTTTGTTCTCATATCTTGATCATATCTCATCATGTTAATTCTTCAAGCTCTATCATCTAAAGCTGGAGTTCTCAACCTTTTTAAGTCAAGGGCCAAGTCACGTTCCCTCAGACAGCTTTGGGGGCTGAAAAGCCAATTTGCCCTTCCTCCAGCACATGGTACTTCCTGGTGTGGTGGAGGCAGTGGAGGCTACATGAAATGGTGCTGTGGGCCACATCAGGACCATGGGCTGTTGTTTGGGCACCCCTCATCTGAAGTTCTCCCGTGTTCTTAAAGTCAATGAGACTAAAACAATGCTCATATTGTGATTTCCTGACCAGAGTTTGCAATATTTATTTTAAAAGTAGCTCATTCTGTTTTTTTGGGTTTTTTTTGTTACTTTGGGCCAACAAGAGATTGTTACATTTACTGTTGTTTTATCTTTACAGTGAGGGATTCTTATCCCTCATTACTAATACATTAGCATCCTTCCTTTTTGGGATACTTGGAAATGCTCACTGGTTTCTCCAAATGGTTCATTTTGTTTATTGCAGAAAATTGTACAATCCCCAAACTTCCCTTGGCACTTTCTTCCCAGATGCATTGAAGTACAGCCCCCTTGATCCAAACAAATGTAATGGGATTTGTAGACCAGTACATCAAGAGCCATGCCAAGTGTACAAACTACATTGTCACAGAATTCCATCCACCATGTTGTACTTTCTGGAGAACATTCAACAGGATAAACATCAAGAAAAATGACATCTGTGTTTCATCAGGTGGGAGTTTGAATGTAAGGATTACAAAGAGTCTTCTTCAATGAATCTTCAACAGCACTTAAACCTACTAATTCGAGAGCATAGCTTTCCTCCATGGGGACTATAACTAGGTGAATATGGGTTGATAAAAGACTGAAGGTACGAGTTGATAAACAGTTGTTTCATTGTTTGTAATGCAGTTCTCAGTGTTAATTTTCAGGGGTTTTTTTTGCCATTGACCTCATAACATTAAGTTAAATCACAAGTAGACTCAATCTTTTCCCCATGCTATATAGCAGGGGTGCCCAAACTACATCCTGGGGCCCGGATCTGTCTTCCGATGCTGATTCATCCAGCCCACGAAGCCCTTGTCACTCCTGGAAGTGGAAGTAAAATGTGTGCATTTTACTTCCACTTCCAGGAGCGACAAGGGCTTTGTGGGCCAGATGAATCAGGATCAGGGGTCGGATCCAGCCCCCGGGCCATAGTGACCAGCTTCCTGAACCATGTGACTGGTCTGCAGCCTGAAAGGTTTGGGCACCCCTGCTATATAGCATATTCTATTCAGCAGGCAGAGTTTAGTCTGATTCTAGGCAGTGGAATCCCCACCCACTTGGGTCAATGGAGAGGAAAAGGTCAGGTGAGCAACTGAGCAGCGGTATGCTGAGCTTGAGAGGGCTGCCATCTGTTCCCCACAAGGGAAACCAAGGGGCCTCTACCCAGTGGATTTGTGCCCTTTGGGGTGGCATCCTCTTGATGGTTTGGTTAGATGGTAGACCCAGTGTTGTGCTTGAACAACAAGATCACATGATAGATGGCACAACCGATCTATGGATCTGTTCCCCTTATATTACACCAGCAATCCAGGCAGTGGTCTTTTAATATTCACTGACAATTTCTTACAACTTCTTCTAGGACATGGCCAATGCGTTCTTCATATTTACTTGGTAGCTTTTTCCAAACACAAGAAAGAGAGATTTATGTATAACCTAAAGAGATGAGACACATATTGAATATGGGATTGTGTGTTTGATGCAGGGAGAGATGTTGAGTCTTGCAGTCCAGCACACCTACTACCATAGTATAGACTTTAATGCATTTTGTTGCCTCCCAGAACTTCCAACCCAGTATCTAAGCCTGGGATCTGCTTTCTTGCTGCTCTGCATCATTTCAACAACCCTAGTGGTGATGAACCTATGGCATGCATACCAGAAGGGTCACTCAGATCCCTCTCTGTCGGCATGCAGCACACATTTCACCCCACCCCTCTGCCTAGCAGCTCAATGGGAGTGCTTCTTCCCTCCCCCAGTGCAGAGTTCACCCCGCCCCTCTGCCCAGCAGTCCAATGAGAGTGCTTCCTCCCTTCTCCAGCACAGAGTTCACCAAACCCCTCTGCCCAGCAGCCCAAATGAAGCACCTCTTCCTTCCCCAGCACAGAGTTTGCCCCACCCTTCTGCCCAGCAGCCCAATGAGAGCACTTCCTCCTTCCTCCCAGCACAGATTTCACTCTGCCCCTTTGTTTGGGAACTCAGATTCTAAAACGTTCACCAACACTGCCTTAAACTATGATTCTGGCTGGTGTGTGTGTGTGTGCATGTGTGTGCGCGTGTCCATGTGTGTGTGTGTGTGTGTGTGTGTGTGTGTGTGTGTGTGTGTGTGTGTGTGTGTGTGAGAGAGAGAGAGAGAGAGAGATTTTTAAACAACAAATCCTAGTTGGTTGAAACTTTTTGGACAGCTTTGGAATGGAGAAAGATAAAGAGTAAGAAAGGAGCATGATTCTTTGCTTTAAAATCTGGAATACATTGACAAATTGACACAACCATCATGCAGGAGGATTTTAAGAACCCTAATACAGATGACACAACATCTAATAAATCACTAAATCACTTCATAAATTGAACAAATAAAAAGGCTAGTAGGGAAGGTGGTAGAGGACAGAGGAAGGCATGGCTTTCTATGGATATAAATATACAATGGAACCTTGTATAATGAATGCATTATACAAATAACAATAATAATCATACAATGAAGAGAATTTGAAAAAAGCATGTTGCATCATACAATGAAAATCTCTATGGGATGCATTGTACAATGAATATTTTTCTTTGTATGATTTTCCCCATAAAGATTTTTGTTGTACGATTTTCCCATAGAGATTTTTGTTGTACGATTATCCCCATAGGGATTATTGTTGTACGGTGTATGCATTGTACAATGAAAAAAAATCATAGAATGAAGTGTCTTGTGGAACCAGTTATTTTCATTATACGAGGTTCCACTGTATTTACTTTGACTGTCTGCTGTGCAAGGTATATTTCCAGGATATTTAAATGTTTTCTGTATGAATGGCAACAATTATTTCAACCTGTACAAAGTGATGGTATAGAAGATTTTGTATCCACCTGGGATATCCTTCAATATAGTTATTGCCTGGAAGGAAAAAATAGTGCGGACAATTTAGCCAGAGAAGAGCAGCTAAACAGCTTGATCCTAAAGCTCTGCTGTGAAACACAAAACCTTGAAAAGCAAGAATACAATATTTCCTAATTTAAGGCTTCAAGCCTGTTGTCAAGGAAATGCTGATTATAGGATTTATTTTTCTTTCTTTCTTTAATTAAAGCTAATCATAGTACCTGAAAGAACAGATACACTATCCCTTCTACTCTTTTATTGTTCCTTTAATGCAAGCTTTAATCTATTCCAAATTAGCTGGGCAGTTCTAATCCTCTTTGTTCAAAAGATCACTTCTCAAAGGAATGGATTAACAGACATTTAGAGAAGCTAGGGAGTATGGATCATCCTTCTTCCTAGGGCGCTCTTTAGCAACTGGAATGGAGAAACCTTGTTTAGTGGACCTGCTTTTCTGCTTTCTTTGCAGGTACTGCGGTACCTGTAAGGAAAGTCCATGCTTTATGGTGAATTTTAATTATTCCCCCATATTAACAGAGGATGAGGGAGAAAAATCAACAACATAGAAAAGAGAATATAGAAGTTCAGTCTCCGCTTTTGCCTGCTCCTTTGGTCTCATTTTACACACACACTAGCACTGGAAGTTGCCATTACCAAATGGAGGTCTATAAATTTTCATTCTATCCTAGATGTAAGCAGATGCTTGGGTACCTAGGGACAGCAGGAGGTGAATAATTTAAAATAGTATCATGGTTTTTTTAAAAAAATTTTTTAATAAAGAATGGCTGTCTCATGTGAATTAATGTGTGCATGTGTTTTGCTGCCTCGGTGTGCATGGGAGGAGCCTGTACTCTATAAGAGCATGTCTCCTCCCCACCTTACCCTCTCTCTTCTGCTTTATAACTTGGCAAAAGCACACATGTTCGAGTTTTCTTGTGTGACACACCTGGAATGAATATCCATGAAGAGAGAGCCTTGAACAATGGTGCCCAAGCATCACAATTCTTTTGCTCTGGGCATGGGCATGGAGAAGAAAACTTCTCCACACTCCATGCAGGATTCACCGGTGCTCATGGGCTTGGCCACCCCAGACCCGACCAATTTGGTGGCCAGGATAATGGCCCTCGAGAGGGCTGCCGCTCTAGGTCCAGCACCACTTCCACCAACCCCAGTGATGAGACATCGAGGAACCCCAGAAGACGATGCCATGGCCTGGAAAGAGAATGCCCAGGCCCTTCAGAAGTGTGTGGAAACCCTGGAGGCAGCAGTGGAGTCTTGCGAAATGACCATGACTGTGGGGGTGCCATCGACAGCATCCGTACAGGACACAGAAGTTACAAAAATTGCCCAGCCATCTGCTGCTTCCATGCCAACTGAGCCTGATAGCACTGTGGCAGTGATGTCATCTACCCCTGGAATACCTGGGTTAAGATCAGGTCAGTATGTGTGATCTGGGAGTGTGCCTGGGTGTTGGACCCCGGTGCCTCATTCTTTTTCTACTACACAGCTGCCTTTATGGCCTTGGCCTTTGTCTAGCCCCGTGCAGGCTACAAACTCCCGAGGTAGTCAGTCATCTGCTATGGTCCTGTGGACAACTCCTTATCCACCCCCGGGGTTTATTCCCCTGCTCCTCTATGATGTTTGGTGGTGGATGCCCAAGTTGTGTCCTTGTCCTTGTCTATCCATGCCACGGTGCCTGCGTCTGCATTGCCTTTTGGTGACCAGTCCCTACTGTTAGGTGACCATCTTTTCCAGGAGACGAGGGATAAAATGATGCGAGGTGACTATGTTGATATATTTTCCCTGCTTAACAGGGATTCGGACAAGTCAGAGAAAGATGTGGATGACAAGGATAAGGAGTCTTCCAGGAGAAAGACGTCTCTTCGGACCTGGGCTAATTGGCTGCCTGCTTATTTGTTCTATGCAGGGGTGGAAGTCTGTGCCAGGCAACAGCTCACATTACCGTTAATTCAATACCTAGATATTATCAAGCTTATGTAGATTTTCCAGGACAGGTATTGGTTCTTTATGGTGAGAATTTCCACATGCGCATAGCAATTTGACCGACCATGTGTTGGGATGAGCCACACACTCCACTATGGCTACAATTTATGACCTCTTTTTGCTGAGTGTCTGGTGACTGTTACAACTGTGGACACCTAGTGCAGCGCCCCTTGCTGGTGCCTCCCACCTGCTAGTTGGCAGGCCAGGCAGTTCATTCCTGGTTGGTTTGTTGGGAGTTTGCTGGTCAGGGGTGTTGTTCCAAGAAGGTGTGCAAATACCAACATGAGTGCACTACGTGTGTAGGCAGCCACCTGGCCGCTGCCTGCACTAAAAACAGCCCCCAGAGGCATAAGAGACATGATTCCTGCGTTGCAAAAAGAGCTAATCCTGAGCTGCCACAGCCTGCAAAAGACACCCAGCCAAATCAAGTTTGATACATTAGTTTCCTGGCTTGCAGGTTACCCTGCTGAGGAGGCACACTATTTGCAGGAAGGTTTCAAGTTTGGTTTCCAGATCCCCGCTTTGGGGGCCTGTTTTCTGCAATTGGTGCCTAACTTCCATTCAGTAATCGGATTGGAGCCAGTGGTAAGGCAGAACCTTGATAGGGAGCTGGTTGCAGGTCGGGTGGCTTGTCCATTCAACCGACCACCCTACCAAAATTTGAAAGTCTCCCTTCTAGGTTTGGTTCCCAAGAAGGGTTCTGGGGAATTTCGTTTGATTCACCATTTATCATACCTGGTGGGTGGGTCGGTAAATGATTCAATACCGCATGAGTTGTGTACAGTCAAGTATTCCTTTGATCAGGTGGTCCAAATGGTCCAATCGTGCAGCAAGGTCCAATCGTGCGGCCCTTATGGCAAATGTGATATTAAATCTGCTTTCTACTTATTACCTGTTCACCTAAAGGACTTTGAGCTCCTTGGCTTTGCCTTTGAGGGCCAATATTTTGTAGACAAGGCTATGCCTTTTTTGGCTTGAAAAGTTAAAAAGATTAAAACAACGAGAAACAAGAAGGGTGGCTGTCCGATCAGATCAGCCACCCAACATGGGATCCCACATTCCTGGATCCCCAAACTTGCCCTGCCAGCCAGGTTTTTAGGCCCTTCCGGAAGGACAGGAGATCTGTCTGTAAGCGTAGTTCTGTTGGCAGGGGGTTCCAAAGGGCCAGGGTGGACACAGAGAAGGCCCTCCTCCTAGTGCAAGAGAGATGCACCTCTCTAGCCGATGGTATGATAAGAGAGCCTCTCTGATCCGCCCTGGTGGGATGGACCGATGTTCTTGGGGTGACGCGGTCTCTTAAGTATCCTGGCCCACTACCATATAGGGCTTTAAAGGTAATAACCAGCACCTTGAATTGCACCTGGAGACATACTGGCAACCAGTGCAGCTGCCAAAGCAGAGGTGAGGCACAAGCATAGAGCCCGCACCCCATCACCACCCGAGCCGCCGCATTCTGGACCAGCTGCAGTCTCCGAATAGTCATCAAGGGAATCCCCTTAGCAGATGACAAAATGGAGGGACTGGCCACTTCCCTCATTTTCTTATGGGTCCTGCTAGTCACTTCAAGACAGTAGTCTTGTCTCCCCCATGACAAGTTATCACAGTTATGAGACAAACTGAGTAACATGTTGTTGTGATGTAAATTGATGCTGAAAAGGCTGCAAGCTTTGCATGTTCACTTAAACTTTAGTCACACTTTTGCCTGCCTCCTGTGCAACGCCATGAGGGGCTGACCCAGCCATTTCACTGAGCCAGGTTCACCCAAGCTTTGAGGGAGGACATCCAGCTATGGTTGGAGTTTTTGGTTCATTACAATGATGCCTCTTTTTGGCATTCCAAAATTAAGGTGGAGGCACAAATGGCAGTGTTTACCAATGCCTCAGGCAGTTGCAGTTTTGGATTGTACCACTGAGACCATTGGTGCTATGGCACATGGCCTGTTCATTGGAGAGAATCAGGCATCGTGAAAGACCTAACATTTTTGGAATTATTCCCGGTGGTTGGGGCTGTTTTCTTTTGAGGTGAGATCTGGACCAGTTCTGCAATGAAATTTTGGGTGAACAATTTGGCTGTGGTTCATATTGTCAATACTATGACATCCCGATCCCTGAGGGTCATGTGTTTGGTCCACAAGTTAGTTTTAAAATGCCTAGAGTACAAAATATTGTCCAAAACCCAACACATCACCTGCATCGATAACCAAATTGCTGATGCATTATCCTGGTGGCAGATGCAATGGTTTTGTACCCTCACCCCAGATGCTGCAATAGACTCAGATGTAATGCCACTGGAGATATGGAACCTTGGCAACTTGAGGTAGACTGAGCTATAGGTGCAGCCATAGCACCTAGAACCCATCGCAGCTATGCCAATACTATTTCAGAATCCTGTGGATTCCGTCACACCCAGCTGTTGCAGCCAGACTGGCCCACACTTGTGAAGCATAATTTTCAGTTTATGGTTCACTTGTATCACTTGGAGATATTCCCCTGGACCATCCGCTCAAAATTGTTTGCTCTAAAAATTTTCACCAAAGCAATGGGAGGTGCTGATGCAGTTGCTGATTTGAGGATTGGTAAGACCTTGGAGGGGTGGTCTAGAGAGCGGGGTAGGTCTTACGACCACTGCTTACCAATGTCCCCTAAATTGCTCACAGATATGTTAGCCATCTAAGTTGCTACCTGCATGACCCAATTTGAGGTAGTCCTATTCAATGCTGCGGCAATGGTGGCATTTTTGGAGCCCTTCATTTGGCTGAATTTTTGACCCATCAATGAGGCCGACCAAATTTTGCAGATGGCCAATGTGAGACTTGGTGACTAGGAGCTGGAGTTGATGATCTGCCAGTCAAAAACTGATCAACTGGGCAATGGTGTCCAAGTGATTTTGCTTCACATTGGCCCTGCTTCCATTTGCCCTTGTGTCACCTTAGAGGCTATCTCAGATTACGAGGAAATGATGCTGACCCTTTATTCGGACATTTGGCCCATAGCCCATTGACCCGATACCAGTTCTGGGCAGTAACCAAGAGAGTGTTGAGTTGTTATGGAGTCAAAATGTGGCTTTTTGGCATGCATTCTTTTCAGATCAGGGCCACATCTACCATGGCAGAGGCTGGTTATTCCTGTGAGGACATTCAAAGGGTGGGCCGGTGGAAGTCCGAGGCTTACCGAACATATATTAGACCTATGAAATATTGAACAAAGGACTACTGCTTTTTCCCTTGCTTTCTAGGTTGTGTTTCTCATCACCCACGGCAGAAGTCACAGCTGCATTTTCTGTGCCGAATATCATGTTACCCATTCCACATGGGGCAAGGGCCTTGGTCTGCATGGCAGAGGACATGTGGATTGGCATGGGAAGCAGGGCATGCGCTGGCGAGAGCTGGTGCCATTCGTGAACTTGGCAAGGAAAGGCATGCCTACGGATATTATGGTTATCCATTTGGGTGGCAATGATTTGTGCCTCAAGAAGGGCATTGAACTGAGCACGGTTGTAAAAAGGGTCCTGTTCCTCGTGAAGTGTTAGTGGCCTGACATCCGCTTGGTGTGGTCAGAGATCTTGCCATGTTTTACCTGGCACTGCATTGGAGACCTGCGCAAAATTGACATGGCGCATAGTAGCATGAACAAAGCCGTGGCTAAGTTTATGGCTGAAGGATTTTGCACAGTTATTGAACATCCTGAAATCAAAACTGAATTTCCTGGCCTATACCAGCAGGACAGAGTACATTTATCAGAGGAAGGTTTACAAAAATTCATCAATGACCTGTGATGGGGCATCAAGGTCGAATTAGTGGCTTGAGGTGGGAGTGTCTGACCATAAACGAGCATCCTTGGTGGCAGTAGTGGGGTAAATTGTAATCAAAACTATGTTAATTGAGCATATATAATGGGAGTTCCTGGCCATAACAGAAGGACAGAGGAGCTAGAGGTGTCTACTATTGCGGGAAGGAACCCTCAATTACAAGGGAGGAGGCTTGTCAACCTGAAGAAAATTGTGATCTAAGAGGTATGGAGTGAGACATCATCACTCCATACAAGGTCATAATCAATAATCCAGATAGGGTAGATATATCCATAAGTTAATACCATTTGCCCACTAGGATGCCCCATTGCAGGTCATGTTAATACTGTATTGTTATGTTTATCAATAAAGTGGCTCATGTTTTGACCAACAGATGGCTGTTGCCTGTTTCCTGGGGTGAATTGGGAGGCAAAACTAATAACATAGTCTTACACACGTTAATGTGATGTGGTTCCATTGTGGTCAGTGAGAGAAACTGCCAGTAAATTATTGAAAAGGCTATAGATTAAGTCTAATTATGTATGTCAAAATGTGGACTCTTCATATTTAGAACATTTTTCTACCCCATCTCTGTACAATTTTTTCTTATATAGACTGCTTTTTAAATCTATGCTTCAATTTCCTACCAATCTAAAAATACAGAGAACCGAGCCACAGTTATTTCTTATTTGTTTAGTTTAGAATTTTAATGAGATAGAATGCCATAAGTTCCTGCATTTTTAAAATTGCACAAATGATTCTTATTAATCCAATTCACAGTCCTGAGATAACATTGGTAAGAGGTGGGGGTGCTAAATAATATTTAATTTAATGCTCAATCTCTTGGGGAATTTGGTTTTTGCATGTAAGTCTGAAAAGAGGGGATCACTTACCATGTAGTTCCTGTTTGGAATGTCCAGTCCAACACATAAATACAATGCATGGTGAAACACTGTCAGAATGTGTGTTGCACATCCATGTAGATACAAATGTGCTCATATGCACACATATTATATGTATATCTACACATGCATCATATGATGTGAATAGGGGGAGTATGTGGATTTTACAAGTTAGAGTGCCTACTCAGAAAACAAAACAAAATAAAATAAAATAAAATAAAAAACACAGTAGCACTTTAAAGACTAACTGCTATATTTTTATTGTTAGCTTTCGTGGATCAAGTCCACTTCATCAGACAAAGAATGAAACTTACAGGCATGTTCTTTATATACCAAATTCAGGGGCTCGACGGGAGAAGGGGTGTGGTCAAGCAAGATGACAGACAAGCAAGCACAAGAGTGCAGTTTCACCCAGCCATTAGCAACAATAGATTATTCAGATAAACTCTAAATGACTCCCTTTTAATCTCAAGGTTGCTGAGTAAGCCCACTACGGTATCTGATCAACTTGTGACATGCATGTCGGGGGAAAAAACAAACACCTGTTGTTGGAGTCCAGCTCCGTCGGGTAGTGCAGGAAGAAGGGGAGACTGCGCAGTCTGATGTCTGAGGCTTTACATCAATCTAGTCCTGACCCTGAGGACAGAACTGCGACTGACTGACTGACTGCCCCTTAGCCAGTCACCTTTTATTGATAACCCAATTGTCATATCACATGATGCAGTACGTAAGCAAAAAGTACATTGGCAAGCACCCGATCATCTTACATCATGATTTCCCTATATGGTTTAGCCGTTCTGCCTTTCGTTCCTTTACGCAAGCGATAGATTGACATATGCTAGTTATAGAATAACAGGAAATGCGCAGTTAATAACCTTTTGGTACAGTCATATAACAGGGTTCATATGAGTATGCATGGAACTTTCCGTTATCTTGTATGCGTAACTTATTATCTCAGCGAAGCTGGACTTTACCTGTCCCCTGTCATAGCACATCTACTGAGGCATCTAAAGTCCGGCAGAGGACAAAGCTATTCATTAACTAATATATGGCAGGGAGTGAAGTTCAGGTAATGTTTGCTATGCTTGGCGTAGCTAAGTGTATACATAATCAGCAATTGTAAGATCCCATGCTTCTAGGGGATCTCCACATCTCAACTCTTTTTATTTAATACTTTGAGTGAGATCGCGCCACCTGTATACAGTCCCTTGCTTTAGGTACACCTCGTCTTCAAAGTCAGAGTCCACAGCAAGTGGTATAGTCTCGTACTCTGGCTCAACAAGTGGCATAGACTGGTACTCTGACTCCTCTGCAAGTGAAGGAGGCTGGTACTGTAGCTGATAAATCTGCCGTCTGGTCAGTCCTTCAGACTGACGGGGCAGGCAATGGCCTGGCCTGCAGATAGCCATGAGGCTGGGGGCACATTGGAGGAGACAGCAGATCAAAATGCATAAGACAAGAAATGCAACTGCACTTATACACATAGTTCTAAGCCAACCTAAGTCTGGAAACCAGGACCACAATGCCTTCCACCAAGAGGGAAGGGGATCCTGTTGAATGTGTTTAACTATATCCTGCAATGCATCCAGCTGGTTTTGAATCTTGTTGGAATTGTCCGTCAAATTAAAACAACACATATTGCGCACACTTTCACAACCCTGATGGTGCAGTAGAAGCAAATAATCGATTGCCGCACGGTTGTCAAGAACCGCGTGTCGTAGTTCAATCTGTTCCCGGTTAAGCAAGCTAATAGCTTTTGATGTGTGATTAATAGCCTTTACAAAAGCACAGGCAAGTTTCCCCATTTGTTTGCTATTCCCCACTGCCAGCCCCGGGACCCCGAAAAGACTGACCCCAAGCGCCACTGCTTCCGCAACAGACTGGAGGCTAACGTCACTGTCACAATCTGCTGGGAGCATTAGATTCGGGATGTCCCGTCGCTTACGGGAGGGGCCGGGATTAGCCACAGACGACTCAAGAACAGAGCGTTTGGGCAACACTGCAGTCAGGCGGCTAAGGCAGCAGGTGACGTCGGACAGATTAGCGGGAATATAATTAAAGGTTCGGTCGCCGCACGACCAAAACCATCCAATCGGCAAGAGAATGTGAGCCTTGTTGTAAGACACCATTTCGGTCCCATTGGCTGAACACTGGAAATCGTCTGAGTTGATTCTGGAGCATCTGGGCTGGTTACAATTAACAATTCTAGCACATTTTGTGGTATTACCGGCCGCTGTGAGTGGAGTGTATAATGAGACCGCGTCTACCGGGAGCTTTTGGACTGCTCGACCCCATTTGGAGCTAGAACGATAGGGTGTGGCTGAGTTAAACCCAAAAAGAGGTGGCCCCTCCCCGGGAGATTGAGCATCGGGAGTATAACATACAGGAAGCAAACATGTACTGAGCAAATGATAAGAATGTATACTGTCCTTTAAGCAGAAGTCTGTTTGGTTGATGGCTTTGGCGAGACGATACCAGATGTTGTAGTCAAGGCGTTGAGACAGGTTATCTGCAAAAAGAGTCTCATCGGAAAAGTTCTCTGTAGTATTAACAGCGGCCTTGAGGTGCACGCTTGCCATTAGTCGTCGTCCGAGGGCGCTGGAAAGGTTTATGCAGAGTGCCCTGATCGGCCCGGACCTCGAGTTGCCAGGGGATTTAAGCCGTACGATGAGTTCTTCACGAGAGCACCCAGTACTCTGGTTGCGGTACTCGACCTTCCCGATGTTGGACCAGCGGATACGCGTGATCACCGGTATATGCCGAGGGCATTGGCAGAGATGATTAAGGTACCACACGGCCTGGGGTTGACTCTCAATCATGCTCAGGCAAAGGCAGCCGAAGAACAGCATCATCATCCACGGTCTTCCCTGCCGACCCAGCTCGGTATGGACGGACACAGCGCGCCGGAACCCAGATGACGCCATCGTCGCAGGCAACAGCTGCGTAGCCACGCCCCCAAGAGAGAAGAGGAACCGGTCCCTTCCAAGCCAGATCAGGTAGTTGTCTATAGGTGACCAGTGGCCGAGCCAGATGCTCTTCTCTCCTGAAATGCAAGTCAACAGGAGGGTGCGCCCTATTGTGAGGAATAAACAGAAAGTTAAGAGAGAATAACACTTTAGCTACAACCATGGGGACTTCCGCTGCAGGAACCCTGGAGTCGGCAAGCTGTTTGGTAAGAAGCGTTTTAAAAGTCAGATGAGCTCTTTCAACGATGGCCTGTCCTGTTGAATTGTACGGTATGCCTTGTTTATGCTTAACATTCCACTGTTTACAAAAATCTTTGAATGAGCTTGAGCAATAGGCTGGGCCATTGTCCGTTTTTATGGCCTGCGGCCTTCCCATGACCGCAAATGTCCGGATGCAGTGCTGGATAACATGTTTGGCTGTTTCCCCCCGCATTGGCGTAGCCCAGATAAACCCTGAGAAGGTGTCCACACAAACGTGTAGTTTGGGGAGGGGGGAAAGCAGGGGTACTTGCGTGACATCCATTTGCCACAGCTGGTTGGCTTCCGTCCCTCGAGGGTTGATGGCGTCGAAGGGGAAATGTATTGGGGACCTCGTGCAGGAGGGACAGCTGGAAATAATATCCCGAGCCTGAGACATAGGAATAGAAAATTGTTTATGTAGATTTTTCGCGGATTGGTGAAAGGCCTGATGACTGGCCACAGGGTCATCAAATAATGGAAAGAACTCCTTATTTGTCTTTAGTGCAGCATCTGCCCTGGCATTCCCTTCCACTAGGTAGCCAGGGAGATTAGAATGTGAGCGAAGGTGGGCAACAAAAAACCTGGCGCGGCGAGACACCAATGCTGTCTGGAGCTGCTGGAACAGTGTAAATAAGGCTGAGTCCAAGGAGGGGGACAGATAGGCATCAGAGAGGGTAAAAAGCAGGCGATATACATACTGCGTATCCACTATTAAATTGAATGGTGTTTCCGGGAAGGTATGGAAGGCAAGTATGACTGCAGCCAATTCCGACCTTTGTGCAGAGGTTTGGTCATCCGTAAAAAGAACCTTCCATTCACCCCCTACCTCCTGCCAGGTCAGAACACCGCGCTCTGGAGACCCATCTGTGAATAAAGTGAGAGCGTTATGCAAGGGTATGGTGGACAAAGCTGTGGAGAGAGTATAAGAGATTTGCTTCATTAGAGTAATCCTCTTGTCTTTCGGTGGGTTGTGGCGGATGGGGCCCTGGAAGTCCGCCATGGCGACCTGAAAGGCTTCCGAATGTTGATACAGGGCCACAACCTGCTCTTGAGAGAAAGGAAGGCAAAGATAGTCAATGTCAAACCCTGTAAGTTGTACTGCCCTACCCCTGCATTTCAAAAGTAAGTCTGATACTGCCTCTGGGAATGAGTAAATATTTTTGTGAGGGGTATGCGACAGGTGAAGCCACTCTACAATGGCGATACGCTGTTTGTCCTGTGGAACAAAGAGGATAGCCGTTGGGACCTTTGGGGTGGCTAAAATGGCACAGGCTAGACTGTGTACTCCTGGAGGCATCCGGTCGACGGAGACTTGACGTAAGCGGTCGTTGATAAGGCTTATAGTTGCTTTCATCTCCGGAGTGCAGGGGATGACATCCGCGGGTGCCGTACAACCCACCAAGGCTGAAAACAAAGGTGACAGATCTGCAGTACTAAGTGCCAAAAAAGGTCTAGCCCAGTTAATGTTTCCTAGAAGTTGTTGTAACTGCACCAGGGTGAATTTTTCTGGGGTTTTCAGGACTGGCATGACCGGAATAGACGCCGTAGTTGACAATTTATGTCCCAGGTATTTGTATGGTGGCATACATTGAACCTTTTCCGGGGCAATTATGAGCCCATATGTTTGTAAGATGGTGGCCAGGGCCGTAAGGTGGTCATTGGACAGTTGTTTATCATGCAGAAGGATATCATCCATATAGTGATACGCAGTGATTGAGGGGTATTTTTCCCGAAAGGGCTGGAGTGCCTGGTCCACAAACACCTGGCAAAGCGTGGGGGAGTTGGCCATTCCTTGAGGGAGGACTTTCCAAGCGAAACGCCGCGTGGGGCGATTGTTATTGTACACTGGTAGGGTAAAGGCGAACTTTTCCCGGTCCTGCGGGGCCAAGGGTATGGTGTAAAAGCAATCCTTTAAGTCTATGACCATCACCTGATGATCTCGGGGTATCATGTTGGCGTTAGGGAGACCACATTGCAAGGGACCCATAGGGTAAATCTGTTCATTGACCTTTCGCAGGTCATGCAATAGTCTCCACTTGCCAGACTTCCTTTTGATGACAAATATAGGAGAGTTCCATGGGCTGGTAGTAGGTTCTATATGCCCTGCTTCCAATTGCTCCTGAACTAGGGCCTCCGCTGCGCGGAGCTTTTCTTTCACCAGCGGCCACTGATCCACCCAAACTGGAGGACCCTCCCTCCATTTGAGAGGGAGAGCGTACAGTGGCGCTGCCGGAGAGGCCCTTACTAAAAATTTGTCTGTATGGTGCAGCCTGCCTGAGACAGGATATCCCTCCCCCACAGAGTTATCGGGAGGTTGAGAACAAGCGGATGAGTGGAAACCACAGTCCCGGAAGCTGACTCAAAGATGATAGGGTGCACACTTTGTCGGGCTGGCTCATATCCTCCCACCCCCAGCACATCATGGGTTGCTCTGGTGGGCCATTGTGGGGGCCAGACTTTGGCCGCGATTACCGTCACGTCCGCACCAGTGTCCACCATTCCCGTGATGGGGCGCCCGCCCATCTGTAATGTCATCTGGGGGCGGTCGGGCGAGACCCTGATGACGGCCATAGCAAGATAGTCCGGCAGGTCATAATCAAGGGGAATGCATTTGTCTGGTATTAGGAAGAGACGTGCCACCTCTTGGCCTTTCAGCAGCTTGGTCGGTGCAGCGACATCAGCTAGCAAAACCAGAGGCTCGCCGGGGTCCAGTTCTAATGGGTAAATGCCGGCCATAATGTGAATTGTTGATGGCAAAAGATCCTGTCGCGGCAGTACAAGACCCATCATGAAGGGAGGGAAAGGGCCTTGGCAGGACGTCTCTATGGGCATTGTGGACCAGGGGACTTTGTAGTCTACGTCCTCCGCTGTGAAAAGCGGTGAGCCGGTAGGTGGATCGCCCTGCCCTATTGTTTGTCCCGGGCCTGGGCGCGGCCCGGAAACCAGTTTCCCGACTGTTGCTTGTCTTCACCCCCGTTATCCCGACCCGCCGCCGCCGAACGACACTGGTTGGCCCAATGGTACCCTTTGTGGCATAGGGGACATTTCTTGGAGGGGCGGGATTCTTGCTTTGGGGTAGAACGGCACTGGGCTTTAAAATGTCCCTCCTTTCCGCAACCAAAGCACTTTTTTCCTTGAGCCGGATTATTGTGGACCTGCACAGCTGCAGCCAGCAATTGAGCCTTATGGCTGTGGGTGCCTACATTTTGACAAACTCTTAACATGTCGGCTAGATTTGTTTCTGGTCGGGTGTAAATGGCGGTGAGGGCACTTTTGCAGTCCTCGTTGGCGTTTTCGAACGCCAATTGCTTGAGCAACATCTCTCTGGCAGCGGCATTTTCTATTTGTCGGGTTAGTGCCACAATTAGGCGATTTACAAACTCAGTGTACTGCTCTTTCGCCCCCTGACGAATTGCCGCAAACCCAGCTATGGAGGCACTGCCTCGCGCCGGCACCCTGGACCAAGCTTGTACTACTATATCTGCCAGTGTGGTGAGTTGATCATCTGTGAGAGTAATTTGCCGAGTTGTTGCAGCAAACTGGCCCTCGCCCATCAGCATCTCCACTGTCGTCCCAGGGTGGTTCCTTTGATGTAGTAAGGCTAATTCTCGCCACTCCTGGAGGCAGATAAGGGCTTCAGCCGGGGGCAAGAGAGCCCTGATAAGCTGCCGCCAATCCTGGGGTAGAAGTCTATGTACTCTAATTGCTTCTAACATGGCTCGAGTGAACGGTGCCTCCGGCCCGTATTGAGCAACACTGATCTTTAGTTCCTTTAGGATTTTGAAAGCTAAGGACACATATTCATCAGGAGTGCCGGGATCATCTTCAGTGGCGGGCCTACCACGGACAACTGGGAAGGCCATGGTGCCGGTTCCCGGGCCCTCTAACATAACCTCAGCCAGAACCGAGGAGAACGCCGAATGGCTACGCTCCTTCTCCGGTTTGGTGTTCTGTTGCACGAGGCTAAGCGGCTGTTTGACCGTCTTTAAATCAGGGTACAAGGAGTTACAGTCCGGGGGGTCTGGCGGTTCTCTGGGAGTCGCCCCGTCGTCCTCCGTATATGGCGGTGGCGCAGTAGCGACCACCGTCGTAGCAGCTGGAGGGAGAACCTGTGGCAGTCCAGGGATGGAGGTCTGAGCCAACAGGATGTTCTTCGGGGTGAGACTCTGGAGACACACACGGACTTTACACCAAGTGTGTTGCACTGGGACGGGCACCCTGGGATGGTCCTGGAAGGTTGTCCCTATCTTATCCCATGCTTTTAGGTCCAAAGATCCGTGCTCCGGAAACCAGCAACAAAGATCATTAATAGTCCGGACCAAGTCTTCGACCTCTGCTTGAGTGGCCTTGTGGCCGTTTTTGGTAAGCAAAAAGAGGAGGTCGTTGCAGAACTTTAGTTGCGGAGCAGAGAGGGAATTCCCCATGTCTGCATGTAGTGTGTCCTAAGTGTTCTGACTTGACAGTCAACTCACCCGGGATTCCGTGTATGGAATGCGGAAGGAGCGCTCTTGACCGTTCAGGTCGGTGGGCGAGAGAAGCTGTCGTCAGGGAGCGATCACCGCTGTCGTCTGGGAGCGTTTGCCGCTGACTGGAGGGCCTTATTCGAGTCCCTGTTCCGGGCGCCACTTGTTGGAGTCCAGCTCCGTCGGGTAGTGCAGGAAGAAGGGGAGACTGCGCAGTCTGATGTCTGAGGCTTTACATCAATCTAGTCCTGACCCTGAGGACAGAACTGCGACTGACTGACTGACTGCCCCTTAGCCAGTCACCTTTTATTGATAACCCAATTGTCATATCACATGATGCAGTACGTAAGCAAAAAGTACATTGGCAAGCACCCGATCATCTTACATCATGATTTCCCTATATGGTTTAGCCGTTCTGCCTTTCGTTCCTTTACGCAAGCGATAGATTGACATATGCTAGTTATAGAATAACAGGAAATGCGCAGTTAATAACCTTTTGGTACAGTCATATAACAGGGTTCATATGAGTATGCATGGAACTTTCCGTTATCTTGTATGCGTAACTTATTATCTCAGCGAAGCTGGACTTTACCTGTCCCCTGTCATAGCACATCTACTGAGGCATCTAAAGTCCGGCAGAGGACAAAGCTATTCATTAACTAATATATGGCAGGGAGTGAAGTTCAGGTAATGTTTGCTATGCTTGGCGTAGCTAAGTGTATACATAATCAGCAATTGTAAGATCCCATGCTTCTAGGGGATCTCCACACCTGTACCTGGTTTCTTTCTGTTTTACTAAAGAGAATTGGCAGGAAAGTTGTAATATAAAATCATATAGCAATCTGTGTATCAAATTTGATAATGTCCCAGAAACCTTTCACTAATATTTAGCCCCCTGTGATGGGTATCTAACAGATGGATGTATTTGATTTCTGCTGTCTCCCTTTCAATCCTAGTTTTGTAATTTCTCTGTTCCAGAATTGCAACTTTCAGGTCTTGGATAGAGTGTCCAGTTAGATTGAAGTGCCTACTGTATTTGCCGGCATATAAAATGGATTGAAGTATAAAACACACCCAGTTGTTACCAAAATAGCCCAGTATAGGCCACTATATACAGTACAAGATGCATTCCATTTTCCAGTGTATTTTAAGGGGGGAAATGTGGGTCCTATACGCCAGCAAATAGAGTAGATTTTGCCAGAATGGATACTTATCAACACCACAATGTGCTTGTATAATCCTTGGCTGGAAACAAAATGAGCTTAGGTAGACTTGATACTTGGCCAACTTCCCCACACATGATACTTTTCAGATGTTTTTCCAGTACAGTTCCCATTAGCCACGACCATTATGACAAATTGTTGAAAATTATGTAGTATTCCAAAATATCTGGATGACTCCAATTTAGGGACTGCTGTACTAGAACCTTATATGTTCCAACAAATAGAAAGTAGCTAGGAGAGCCTTTCAAAACTCTCTGTGTGTCCTAAAGCAGTTAGCATCTACTACTTTCCATGAGAAAGAGAATCCTCTTCCATGCTTCACATCAAAACAGCTCAGTGCAGAAGGATATTGGGTCTTCTTCCAGATCTTTTGCTTTTCTCATGAAGTTTATTTATTTATTTATTCAGATTTATATTGCCGCCCACTCACTGAGGCGACTCAGGGCGGCTTACAGTCAAAACAGCAACAGTACAATAAGAAGGAAAGGTTGTCGGGCAACAAAACTTGCATATCTCCTGAATCTCTTGGCTATGACAGGAGAACTTCCCTCCCCCAATTAGCTAGTGCTAATCATCAGCTGGTTAGTTTACTGTCATGCTCTGCTCTTATTATTATTATTATTATTATTATTATTATTATTATTATTATTATTATTATTATTATTATTATTATTATTATTATTATTATTATTATTATTATTATTATTATTATTATTATTATTATTATTATTATTATTATTATTATTATTATTATTATTTAGATTTATATGCCGCCCTACTTGGAAAAAACCAACTCAGGGCGGCTTACAACATAAAATCAAATACAATACAATATAACAGATCAACAGTACAAAATCACAGCATCCCAAAATACAGCGCAACAAAATAAATATAAACATAATATAATCAAAATACAGTCCGTAACAATAATCAGAACAAATGGACAGTAAACAATATATTCACAATACGGTTCATACCCAATATGAAAAATTTACAGTTTGAGCAGGAGAAAAGCAAAGACAGAATGATTCTAACTTGCTTTGAGCTATCTTCTCATAAGAGAGACAGATAATTTGTCATCCTTGCCACCCTGCACTTTTACCTGAAGGAAATGTAGACTTAGTAAGTCACTGACAGATTGTAAAATCCAAGACATTATTCGTTTGTTTGGCAAGCTGTCTTGCTGTGGCCAGTGACATGTATATATACCTGTGCCACATGGCAAATCAATAAACAAGGGACAATTAAGGCAATATTAGTCTCAGCATTGATTCTCCAAACTTTTAATTGCTGGCTTTTTGAGCTAGATTAAGTCCTCTTAAACATAAAAGACCTTATTTCTGAGTAAGGATGCATAGGATCCAATGAAGTGGTCTTTGGTCTGTCTAGCTTAGTATTGTCAACTCTTGATTGGTAACAGGGTTCCAAGGTTCCAGGCAGAATCCTTTCCTAGGCAAACTTGAGATTCTTGGCTTTCCTGATAGCCTCCCTTCCAAATATGAACCAGGTTCTTTCTCACAACTGAAAATCAACATACCACCTCCACTGGTTGCTTGCTATGTTCTGTCTTAGCTCTTCCCATACCATCTTTCCTTACCAATGCTAGGGCCCATGCTATATCCTCACTGAAAAGAGAAAAATGATTTAATTGTATACCACTTTTTAATAAAAGTAGCAACTTTGCATTTTCTTTTGTTGACTCACAATGCAAGCGCCTTGTGCTGAAATAACATGCATAGTGTATCTGTTGTGGCCTGGACACCATCGGGGTGCCCAGCTGGCAGCTGCTGCACTGAAGGTAAGAGAGAGTGTGTTACAGCAGGTTTTCAGGGTCTAAGCAGGGTCATCATCAGGAGTCCAAGGTCAAAGCTGGTCAATAGCAACTGTAGGTTTTAAGGGGTTTTCTGGAAGCATCATCAAGGTCACATGCAGGGGTTCAGGGTTCTAAGCATTTTAGTCCAGGTCTCTTGGTGTCAGGGTCCAAGTAGGGAAAGATTGGTCTGACAAAGAGCTTGCCAGCATGCCCTAGCTTTAAGTCAGACCCCACAGGTTAGGGCCAGTTCAAGAGGAGTGTCCTGGCACTCCTCCTCAGCTACAAGGCCTGTCTTAACGAGGCCCTACATCGCCCAGAGGTGCTGACTTGCTCTTTGTCATCCCGATTGCTGGGACCTGGCCTAGCTCTCAAGCTCTAATACTCTGGCCTGGCTTGGCCCTGAGGGACTGGCTCCAGAGTGACAGCTGATTGCAGGGCTGGTACCAGATTCATGTCCTCCGGCTCAGCATCCTGATCTGGGCCAGCCGTGGCCTGAGGGACTGGCAGCAAGTCCTCCTCAGGCTCAGACTCCAGATTGGAGCCAGCAGCAGGCAACTGGGTGGGCTGACTCTCCTCCTCCTCACACCCATGACTCCAGGTCACAACAGTAGCAGACATTAAAAAAAGATGAATACGGAATTATAACACACATTTTGTAAAGCCTATCGATGCCCTGAGGCTTAGGAAGGAGCCATTCTTTATGCCATATTTTCCTATCCTCTTGCTTGAACAAGAATTAGCTGAAAAGTATACAGTACAATGTTTCACTATGGAGTTGCCTCTTTCTTCCCTGTCTCCAGTAAGCCATTGTATGTGCTCCTGTAGAATGAGCTTTTTGGGGATGATTTGCCTGCTAAAATTTATGCTCTAAATCAGAGGTTCCCAACCTTTTCAAGCTAGGGGCCGGGTCATACTCTCTCAGTCAGCTTCGAGGGCCAGATGGCCATTTGCCCTGCCTGTGTGATGGGTGCAGCCATTTTTGGCTCAACAGCTTCATAGGGGTGGCCATTTGTTTCTTGAATGCCATTGGTTGGTGTGGGGGAGGGGTCACATGAAAAGGGCTGCAGGCCTTAGGTTGAGAATCCCTGCTCTAAATGGACACTCCTCAGTCTTGCCACTTCATTGCCTGCTATCCCACTTAGTTCTAACTATAAATTCATTATAGAAGTTTGTACATGCCAATCTTGCCATGGCTTTTCTGAAAAAAATTCTCCCAAACCCATTGCTGGAACAATTCTCCCTGCTATTTGCATAATCTTCACATAGACAATTGAAAGAACTCGCTAACAGCTAAAAGGTGATGGTGAAGAGACAGATTTCAAATGTGCCTTGTGTTTCTGGGCTTCAGTTTTACATACTAATTACTTCCACTCTCACTGAGCAGAGTTTTAGGAGGCCACTGAAGCAAGAAATCCTTTGACAAAGATCTTTAAACAGTGTGATGTTAAGAATTAATTATACCTCATAACCAATGAGGAGATGGTTGTCGGCTGCAGAATGTTAAGTGCTAAATACCTGCTGTCATCACTGGAATTCCACATAGAGGAGAGGTGAGCTTTACAAAGGACCCTGTCATTAAAAGGAATATTCTCATAGCCAAGACTCACTGGGTGCTAAGTGTATTGAAAACCATAATTAATCTTCATACTTCTCAGGGGTTTTATTGGATACATGCAAAATCAAATTTTATAGAATTCATTGTATGTATTGCAAATGACAATTTGATTGAAAAATCAGGGAATGTAGTTTCATCTGTGAGTTTGCCTCAAATGGCAGTTGAACTCAGAAGCTGGAGATGTAGTTCACACCTTATTAAATAATAAAAATTAATATTAACTATTTTAAATTTCTCTCTCTCTCTCTCTGTTGAACAGACAAGTCCATGCACCTGTAAACTATCTTTTTCCAACCTTGAGATCTAGACCATTCCTCCTCTTAGTCACAAGCCAATATCTGTCTCTTTGTCCTGAAAATATACACCTTGCCCAAGATGTATGCCCTGATTGTGTAACTCGTGGTTGAGCCCAGTAGGTGGAGAAACCCTAAGAGGGGACTATGGGCCAGGATTTGAGTTAGAATCAGCATAGAGCTGGAGAGCTCTTACCGCTTTGGTTCAGGTAAAATGATTTCAATAAGTTTGTGCAAGACCAGCACTGGAAGGGTGAATCACCATTGTGAAGTTGTCTATTTGCATCTGCATTTTATTTTAGATTTCTAGAGACTATATATGAGGAGTTGATTCCTATATATTGTAAATGTTCCTACTTCCGTTGATAAATAGATCTTGCCCATTGTTCTCATTTACTTTCAAAGAGGCATTTGAAGCCTTCTTGAAGAATTCAAGAAGCTGCTGCTCTGGTGCTGGTGAACAGAACTTGGAGTATAGAAGCTGTAGCATCCAGTTTTATTATATCATTATTTTTTGTTTGTTATATAAATATATACGAATGCAAAAATATTTTGTGAAGTTTGTATTTGTAATACTTATGATAGATAGATAGATAGATAGATAGATAGATAGATAGATAGATAGATAGATAGATAGATAGATAGATAGATAGATAGATAGATAGATAGATAGATAGATAGATAGATAGATAGATACCTGTTTCCCTGAAAATAGGACCTCCTCCTATAGTAGGGCACCCCCCTATTTTTCCCCACCTCGGAAATATAACCCCCCCCCCCCAAAAAAAAAAAAATAAGGCACTCACCAAAATCTTGTCCTGGTGATCTGTTGTATCAGCAATAAATGTGTACTGTATTCTACTTCGTCATGGAAAAATAAGACATCCCCTGGAAATAAGACCTTGTGCATATTTTGGAGTTTTTAAAAATATAAGACAGTGTTTTATTTTCGGGGAAACACAATAGATAGATAGATAGATAGATAGATAGATAGATAGATAGATAGATAGATAGATAGATAGATAGATAGATAGATAGATAGATAGATAGATAGATAGATAGATAGCTTTGTACCAATGTACATCAGTAATGTGCATATTTTTCTATACCTTGGATATCTTGGAGTCATCACTCAGTGAGGAGTCCATGCATCTGCAGACATCTCTGCAATGACAATTCATACATGCAAGCGGACCTGAGAAATCAAGTGTATCTGCATGCGGTTTTTAAGCCATTTTGATATCATACCACCCACTGGTTAGGTGGACCATGACGTGTGCCCTCCGCTTTCACCTTGCCTAAGGGATCGGACAGAGAACGCTCTGGTGAGTTCCTATCCTCTTGCTTGGACAAGAATTAGCTGTGAAACTGAAAAGTATAGAATGAATGAGTACAATGCATCACTATGGAGTTGCCTCCATAGTGACTTGTTGTCAAACATCATTGACAAGAGATGGGCAACACTGTCTAGGTAGACTTCTCAAGCCCCCATGCTATGTACATCAATACTGTGCATATTTTTCTACAGGCTTTGAAAAATATGCATAGCTTCAGAAATGCCCATATCTATCTGCCAGGTAACTGAGACAGAAAGTGAAATAAAAATGTGAAGAATACTAGCTAAACCAGGGGTGCCCAAACTATGGCCCAGGGGCCAGATCTGGCTTCCAGCACCAATTCATCCGGCCTACTATGCCCTCATTGCTACTGAAAGCAGAAGTAAAGTGTGCCCATCTGGGAGCAACGAGGGTGTCATGGGGTGAATGAATTGCCATCAGGGGCCAGATCTGGCCCCTTGGTGCATAGTGACCGGGCCCCTGAACCACATGACCGGCCTACAGCCCAAAAAGTTTGGGCACCTCTGAGCTAAATTTTGCTCAATGAACACCTTTATTTCTGTGGAATATGTACAACATTAAGGTCAGTGATGGCCACAACAGGTTCACACCAGTTTGCCAGAACTGGTAGTAACTTTTCCCAGTGTCCCGGAGAACCAGTAGTGGCTTTTGGGGGAAACCACTCAGTGATGGGCAGCAACAGGTTTGCACCAGTTTGCCAGAACTGGTAGTAACTTTTCCCAGTGTCCTGGGGAACTGGTAGCGACTTTTGGGGGGAAACACCTTGGGAGCTTACCTTTTCGCTGGTTCCCCCACTGCGCATGTGCACCAAGCACTTGGTGTGCATGCATGCCTACAGCACTTGGCATGCATGCACGGCCTCCTTGCTGTCCTCCCAAGCAGGGAGGAGGAAGAGAAGCTGCTAGCCTGAAGCTTCCTATAGCCTGATCCCCAGGGTAAGTGACTCACCTTTGGGTGTGGGGTGGGTGGGTATATTTTAATGTGTATTTATTTTTAATGTGTATTTTTATGTGTTTTATGTGTACTTAATGTGTATTTTTATGTGCTTTTATGTCTATTTAATGTGTATTTATTTTTAATGTGTATTTCTATGTGTATTTTATGTGTTTTATGTGCATTTTTATGTCTATTTAATTTGTATATTTATGTGTACTTATTTTATGGTTTTTTTAATGTTGGCTCCACCCACATCATTGGCTCCGTCCATGACATCATGATGTTGGTTCTGCCCATGACATCATGATGTTGGCTCCGCCCATGATGTTGGCTCCACCCACAGTGTGGTAGTAAAATTTTTGACTGCCCACCACTGATTAAGGTGGGAGCCCATGATTAAAACATGATTAATGCACATTTAGAAAAGTGTCAAATCATGGGTCTCAATCTGTCTTTCTCTTTTCCAGGTGCCTTCCCCCATACTTCTCTTACTTACTGCTCTTTAGTTATAGTAACTTCTTTCTGTAGAAATTATTCTGTATCACTGAGATGCAATAAAAAGCACAGGAGAGTTTTTTTTCTCTCCACGACATAGGGGCTTCCTTCAGAACAACCAGGCCATATATGTGAAAGGTGTTTTCTCGTATTTTCCCCAAACTTCCTTTCTCTTGTTTGCCTGCCGGGTGTTTCCCTTCAGCCTCTGTTCTCTGTTTTCTCTATCCCACCTCCGTTGTCGTTGTCTTGGTGTAAGACTTTGTGAGATAAACATGTTAGTTAACCATTCTGGTTATACTTTTGTAAAAGTGAATTTTGCATGTTGGAGAGGGCATTAGCTAATATTTGAATAAGTGTAAAAACAGGGAGTCATTAAATGGCCTCTTTTAGTAAAGCTTCCCTTGAATTCCAGTGTGAGAATTTCAGTAAAATACTCTGGGCCCTGTTTATGGGGTTAACAGGAATTTTTAGAGTCCCAAGGAAATAATAATTCAGGTTTGCTTACAATGAGAAAGTTGATTGAGTAGCTTGAAACACTCAAGTTTACTGAGTAAGTCAGACTGGACAACAGTGTGACCTGCAGGTAGTCTAAACTAATCAAACTGGTTTTATACATTTTTGCTGCTTACATATATAGGCAGTTCTTGGACAATATACTGTTGCTATGTCAAACAAACACTATCCACAACAGCAATGCCCCCTGTCCTGTGTTCCCATCATGATAAGCCAAAGTATGAATTGTGAATAGGAAAAAGCACAAGTAAGCTTGTTAATGAGGTTTTAATAAGCACATTGGCCCACCTTCTCTGTCAAAAACCTATCAGGGCAACCTGACTATCCTTTGATACATCTTCAGAGCAGCTCTGCACAGTCAAAGAAAAATGGAGGATAACAGATCATAATGAAGGGTACCAAGTCCATCATACACTGCTTAATATATACACCAACATCTTGTTGTAGGAATTAAAGCTCCAGTGAGTGTAAATAACTCCTCTGTTTGCAATGCAATAAGCATGCTAAAAGTAGCATGTGGCAATCTAGAAATGGTAATTAAAGCAGTGAAGGATATTTTAATGTGTAGTAATTGCCTGTGAGGGACAGAGCAGACAGCCAGATCTACATAGCATGGGCGGAACTGACTGATTACGACTAGATGCTGTCATCATCCTCCAAACATACTCTCCACCATCTCAGTGGAAGAGGAATCTCCAGTCTCAAGTTTCTTTGAATGAAGAAAGTTCAGTATGGCCCTTAGAAGCTACAGCCTGCTGTCACCATTATTTATTTATTATTATTTATTAATTCAAATTTATATTGATTATATTATATTATATAAAATTATATTAAATTTATATTATACCATGCTCCTTAACAAGCCATGTTGAACCAAAAATTCTGTCTTAACTGAATTTAGATAAATGCTTTCAATTTGAATTCCTATTCTTTGTTGAGAAATATCAAAATATTACTCTTATCTTTTTAAATTATTGGCAAAAATCCTATTATATTTTTATACTAGCATAATGCAATCCATATAAATCTCAGCAGCAAATCACCTGTAGTTAAGAACTCTGACCAAAGCATAATAGAGTTGCACTATTTCTGGACATATCTGAATCACAACCTGATGTATATATGTGTGGCATTAGAACCCTCCATAAGGAACATCTCTTGGACGCTGGTGTGAAACTGTAGTCTTGGATTGCCTGGATAAAACAAGTTCATCCAATGATTTTTAATCTTTGTTTTCATTTATGTGTTGATGAAATAGAGCTTGAGGAATAAATTACTTTTTGGAATTGGAGCTGACTCATTGTTTTCTTGGGATTCTCAGAAGATATTGTGCCACCATAATTCTTCTGAAGAAATTCCCCCCCACCACCACAAATGTTCAGGTTTATCCTATTATAACAGAGGTTCAGTTAAGTTTTATCCTCTATTTCACTAAGTTTAAGATATATTCTGATTACTCACATTCATGATTAATTGTGAGCACACAAATTTTTTGTGTTGTGGCTATTTAGGTTTTTGAACTATGCATGTTTTTTATTTGTATCTATATATGTAATCTCCCAATATATGCTATCCTTTGCTTGATAAATAGATATTGAAAAAGAATCTCATCTGGACATTGTACCAGAAGCATGGGACTTAAAAAAAATCACAACAAAGGAACATTATTGAACTCAAAGGATACAGAATATTTCCTTGAGGCACATTGCAGTTTAAAAACATTTATAGCTGTGGAACATAGGCTTCTGAGATTTCTCCTTAGGACTACTTACGTAAGAGCTATGTTCAGAGCCTCCTTCAAGGATTATGATAGGACCGGTCTCAAAAAGTAACTTTTATTCGGGTTATAACAGGATGATTTCAAGTTGTTTTATCTGTAATAGACCCCAGTTTGATAGAAAGACAAACAAATTCAATAGGCAGGTAGATAGGGATCTCAATGTCTTGAGGGTTTTCTGCCCCCCTTTTTTATTTTCACTATTTATATGCAGTGCATAATGAGCACACTGGGAAAACAGATCACAAAGTCACAGCATCAACAACTTACCTGTACAGCAGTGGTTCTCAACATGGCACTCACACCCTACCAGTGGATTTTAATTCCCAGAAGCCTAAGTCAGTACATTGGCTGGTCAAGGCTTTGGCTTTTGTGAATTGAGGTCCAAAAAACCAAAGGTTGGGAAACACCGCTTTAAAGGGTTCAAGCAAAACAGCAGATTTCATTATACAACTCCTTCAGTTTAATGGAGCTTACATAAAAATATCTGCTTTCAGTGCTTACTAAATCATACGATGACAACAGAATTCTGTGTATAGCGACTAAGACAAATAAGCCCCAAAATCTCATTTTGCTACTGACACAAGTCCTTGGGAATCAACATTATAAAGAATATGGAATAGATTATTTGCAAAGACATCATACCTCTGCCACACATCTTGCTATCATTTTACTGCACAGTAAAATATTATGTGCAAATGAGATCTCTAGTCTGCTAATCATAAGCAGAATGAATTTTCAGCAAGATGTAATGTCCAGTGTTCTCTTGCTGATTTCTGACCCTGCAACAGGAGTGATGTCTCTAGCAGTGACAAACTGCTGCTAATTAAAAAGTTATTTTTTTCAGAGTAAAGGTGTGCAGAACTTCACATCATCATGCATGAGTTATCTGTACCTTGAAGCAGAAAAAGGAAATACTGGATAAGTGGCAATATACCATTCCTGGTACAGGTGGAGTTGGCCAACAAGAATACTCCAACTTGTTCTGCAAGGGAAGATCCTTAGGAAGAGAGGCCCTGGATGTAGACAGACCTCAGGGCTGAAGAACCTGAGAGACTGGTGTGGAATATCCTTAGAAGAACTATTCTGAGGAGTTAAAAACAGGAAGACTTTCAACATGATTATAGCCAATGTTCAGCATGGATACAGCAGCAGCAGCAGCAGCAGCAGCAGCAGCAGCAGCAGCAGCAGCAGCAGCAGCAGCAGAAGAAGAAGAAGAAGAAGAAGAAGAAGAAGAAGAAGAAGAAGAAGAAGAAGAAGAAGAAGAAGAAGAAGAAGAAGAAGAAGAAGAAGAAGAAGAAGAAGAAGAAGAAGAAGAAGAAGAAGAAGAAGAAGAAGAAGAAGAAGAAGAAGAAGAAGAAGAAGAAGAAGAAGAAGAAATAATTTGAATCCTTCACTGGTGGAACAGGACATTCACACCTAAAATCACCTAACTACATGAAAATCCACACAACACATTTACAAAAAATATGAATGGGAACCACTGGTTTTATAGCTAACTTAGCTGAAATAGAGAAATAACACTCAGTAATTGACATCGAGTGATCTGGAACATTGGGATGCTCTTCCTATGCATCCACTTGGAAACATGCGAATGTTTGTCATAAACATGGGTAGAACTGCCAAAGATGGGGGTGGGGATTCATTAGCTGTACAATTCTGAAGGAAAATAGCCTTTTCCCACCTCCTGAGACTGACAGTGGAATGAAACCCAACTCTTGCCTTTGAGGTCTGTACATTTATGAGGTTTGTGGGAGGATGGATGCACGCAAAACGATGGCCACCATAAGTAGGCCCATTGAATCACTGGTTCTAGCTAACCTTTGTTTCACTACTGAGCAGTTAATTGATGTCAGTGTTATCAGGGCAACCTCAGAGTCGTTACTACATCTTCTTCTGTTGATGCCTCTTTTCTTCTTTTTCATCTGTCTCTCATCTGTCTGATTGGGTCTATTCCTGGCTTTCCTTTTTCTTTGACCACAGATTGTTAATAAATTCTGCTTACTTGCATGAGATTCTGCTTATCCAACAAAGGCTTCCAGAGTTGGTGATCCAACTATCACAGTACTCACAACTTAGTTGTCATTTTTTCTTCCCACCAGGTGATGTGTTAGAAATTCCATTATAGTAACATGAGGCTCCACCCTTTACTCTTTGTAGTTTGTTACATTTTTATTGTACAGTATTTATATTTGCTTTTCAGCTTATAGTAAATTATGAGAAGTGAAAACAAAGATTAGGCATTTTTGCCTGGCATTTGTTTTCTTCCAAATGACCTTGCATAGGAGAACAGCCAAATAGCTGTCTTCTCTAGACAACTATCTAGGCTGCAGTTTGAAAGCTGCTTTCGTTTTTAAGGGATTTTCTCCTTTACTGAACACTCTGTACATGCTCCAGAGGAACACTGACAAATCCCATATTCTGTTCCTACAGGGTAGTCTATTCCAGTTAATCAAAAAGCATTGATTGTCCTGGAAGGACAACAAGAAATTTCTACATATACTTGCACCTTTCCCTCATGAGCTTTAATTGTGCTCATTGGATCCAAGGATGGGCAGCATTAGAAATACAATGCTTCCATCACTAGAGGTAAGATATATATGGTAATATATATTATATTGATATAATTTTATTTTATTCCTGCCTCCCATCTTTCTCCAGTAAAAAGACCCAGGATGGCAAGTAGGCTTTGGTCCTTGCCATCTTGTCTAATTTCCTTTTAAAGCTGTATTAGCAGGCATTGAACATTTTAAGAATGGGTCTTATCATTAGAACTGTTTAGTAGGTTATTAAATCCTGCATTTTGTATGTTTCTATGAGAACAAATGTCATCACAAAGTTAAATTAAGGTGTTTCATTTGAAAGCTTGCATCTTTTAAAAAGACCTGTTTATCTCCAACAAGTTATCATTTTTCCAGGTGAACTTTCCCCATTCCATTGTAAGTCTGATCTACTTTGTTGTTCAGTCACATAGTCGATTCTGACCAGCTTCTGATCTATAGAATACACAATAATTACACATGTGTTAAGAACCCTACATGTTAGAAAAACAGGAACCTTCTCAAAGTCAGGCAAATATCTGTGACAGTACTGGGATTGGAATTTGGTTAGCCACCATCCTAACCCAAAGCTAATTCTTTCTTGCCTTGAGGAGTGCTAAAATGCAGAGAAGGTTCCTAGGAATGGCAAAAATGATACTAGAGAGATAAAGAGACTTTTCAGAGTTTGAATTGCAAAATACCACTCAAAGGAGACAGCTCTGCCTACGAATTGATGACTAGCTGGGAGACTTCATTGCTGTAAGCTTTGCCTCAAGCCATTAACCTCTTCCAGTCATTATTTCCCATAGGAAAGGTCTTCTGACAGCATTGATAGAACACATTTGGGCTCCATACCCTCCTCTCTTGCAGTAAAATTTCATAAGGAATGTCTTTGCCTTGGTAATAATAAGAGTGTCTTCAATTGCCTGCTTCAAGACAGGAGGCTCATAGGGAGATATGTTAGAGCTTATCTCACACTTGAAAAAAACACTACTGTATTTACATTTGTTAAAAAGAAATATAAAAGTGTACTATTACAAACTACATGAGCTTCAAGGGATATCCTGTTCACAGTTAAATTGGTTTATTTTAGGAGAATTTAGAATAACAAGGGATGAGCACAAGAATACAAAAGCTAGCAATTTGGACCACAATGTTATAAAAACATGTAGAACTTACTTCCCAGAGCTGTTTTGACTCATTGTCTCTTGCAGAATTTGTATTCTTCTTAAGAACATCAAGCCTGAGATATCTTTTACTCGTGAAATTAAATAGTGTAATACACAAAAATAACATTGAGAATCATCTCACCTATAATCTGTGTAATACAGATTGCCAACTACTTCTGATATTGTGAAACAAGGGGAGTGTAAGAGCTTTACAAAAGAGTGATCTGGGGAGATAAAAACAAATTTCTCCTCCTGTCATACTAGGAGTTCAGGCTTATACCAAGTTGATTAGAAGGAAATTCAGGTTGGTGAAAAGAAGCTATGGGCCAATGGAGTGAAATCAAATATTGAACTTCATATGTGGCAAAATAACTTTGGCACCCTGAATTCTCCACAGTATTTGGAGTTGAGAAAATGAAGGGAGGCAGAACTGTTTTGGGTGGGGAGAGAAAAGGATTCTCTAGTAAGCTGTCACTTGAGACTAGTGGAATATAGAAGCAAAGGGATACTTTGGGAGAATATGTGCCAGTAATTCCGCCACACTATTAAAGTAAAATTAACTAATGGCTGCAATCCTGTTGCACAATTCTTCCCATAAAGTGGGAAAGATGTAACTGGTAGCAGCATATTGTTGCTGACAGAAAGCCTCCTTTTGTCATTGCTAGGTACACACAGCTCAAACACAAAGGCCAAAATTCAGTTACATGCTTATAGAGAAGATTTAACTTTTGTGGCCAATCACAATAAGTTAAGGAATCTCAGTAGACCTGATTTGTCTTACTTGGTATGCAATAGAGAATGTCTATGGGTAGTGCTGGGTTGTCAAAGTTTTTACTACCCCACCGTGGCATCATCAGACTGTGGGCAGAGCTAACATTATGATGTCATGATGTCATGGATGGGGCCAAAGGAAAAAAAAAAAGAAATAATAAAATAAAATAAAAATAAGCACACACACACACCCCTACCTCAACCCACCCACCCACCCACAACACAAACCCATAAATTAAATTAATTAAATAAATACAATAACAATTACATTAAAATACACCCACCCACCCCAAACACAAATCAACCCACCGACCCCAAACACAAACTCATCACTTACCTGTTAGTATAAGTGCCTGGGCAGCACCATGTTGCAAGATGGATATGGTCATCGTACCAGTTCTCTAGGATAATATGCTTTAATGTAAATTTAAAACAGCTGTACCTCCTTAAGGGTTCTCCAGTTGGAACAGCAATTGGAACAGCACAGGTGTAGCTTATTGATGAGGTAACCCCAAGACTTTGCTTAAAAATCCCAAGCCAGGCTGCTAGGCCTGCCGGCCACCAGGCCTTTTTAGGAACTGTGGTAGTACGTCAATATAGTAAATGTATTAAATACACATTAAAATGCACACAGGCACACCACATCCAAAGGTGAGTCACTTACCCTGGGAGCTTCAAGCTTGTAGCTTCTCTTCCTCCTCCCTGCTTGGGAGGACAGTAAGGAGGCCGTGCATATGCGCCAAGTGCTGTAGGCATGCATGCACACCAAGTGCTTGGTGCGCATGTGCAGTGGGGGAACCAGTGAAAAGGTAAGCCCCAAAGGTGGTTCCCCCCAAAATCTGCTACTGGTTCTCCAGGACACTGGGAAAAATTACTACCAGTTCTGGCAAACTGGTGCAAACCTGTTGCATCCCATCACTGTCTATGGGGATTTGTCAGCCTATTGCAATTTGCTGCTGAAAGTTATGCTTTTTGCGTCATTGCACAGCAGGATTTTGACCATTGCACTTCAGCTGGGTATACCCCCAAGTCACAAAAGGAAGCTGATGACATAATTCTCACCGTTCATGTAGACCATGGCCAAGAGGATTTTGGCAAATATTAAAGCTAGATGAGATTGATTTTTCTGGACCAGGCCAGCAAGTCCAGTGGCCATGTTGACTGAGAATTGTGGGAGCTGCAATAAAAAGCTGAATATTTCCATGGTCAAAATAAAACTAAAGTAACCCACAGTACAGGATCTGATTTCACAACATTACATGCATGGGAAAACTGAGGAGATGTACTAAATATTGTCCAATGTAGCTCTGAAATTGTCTGAAATTTCAAGAATTTTTAAATTACTATAGAATAATTTTCTGAGAAATGTTAGCCAAGATCAAGCAGATAAGCAGATATAAATGATTAACAAATGTGCAATTGTAATCCTGTTAACTGCGGTGGTGAATTGTCACTAATTTAAAAAACTGCCAGTTGTGCTCCTACTCATATGTCTATCACCAGACAGTTGCCCCAGTCTGTTGGCTCATTTGATCCCCCTCTCTCTGTTTGTTTTGTTTTAGCTTTTTAAAATTTTTAATCTTTTAATCTTGATTGTATATTATGTTTTTATTGTGTTTTAGGTGTTAAGAGATGTGTTATCCGCTCTGGGTCTTTTTGAGGAGGGCAGCATAAAAGTTTGCTTAAATAAATAAATACATGAATAAATAATCACTTGACCAGGCACACAACCAAGGACATGACTAGCACTTTGTTAATTAGCATCTATTTGCTGCTGTGATTTGTGTGAGTTCATTTATGCATCTGTATATCACCAAATGGTTTCCAACTTCAATATACTCTGTTTAGTATGGCCAGATATGGAAAACTAAAATACAGTGGCTATTGATTTTACATTGATTTTATGAACTTCCGAACACCTCCAGATCATTGTTTTTATTTATTTATTTATATTTTTATACCGCCCTTCTCGTCGGGGCAACCCAGGGCGGTTTACAACATCATAAAAGCATAATAAAACCCAACCCAAACCCATTGTTAAAAACTTCAAAATTACAATTATAAAATTTAAAAAGTTTTTAAAATTTATAAAAATCCACAGGTCCCAATAATAATTTAAAAAGTTAAAAAGTTAAAAACAAAAGATTAAAAAGATTAAAAGACTAGGGTGGAGAGGGAGTGCAAACAAGCCAGCGAGCTGGGATCATGGTACCGCCAGGATCCCATACCTGTCCCGCCAGCCATGTTTTTAAGTTCTTCCTAAAAGACAGCAAGTCCATCTGAAGACGTAGCTCAGTTGATAGGAGGTTCCATAGGGCTGGAGCGGACACAGAGAAGGCCCTCCCTCTAGTGCCAGAGAGATGTGCCTCTCTGGCTGATGGAACAACTAGAGAGCCTCTCCGGTCCACTCTGGTGGAACGGACAGATGTTCTTGGGGTGATGCGGTCTCTTAAGTATCCTGGCCCACTACCATATAGGGCTTTAAAGGTGATAACCAGCACCTTGAATTGCACCCGGAGGCAAACTGGCAACCAGTGCAGCTCCTGAAGCAGAGGCGAGGCATGTGCATACCACCCACACCCCATCACCACCCAGGCAGTCGCATTCTGGACCAGTTGAAGCATCCGGATGGTCATCAAGGGCAGCCCCATGTAGAGCGCATTACAATAATCTAGTCTGGAGGTGACCAGAGTGTGTGTGATCATGAGCAAGGAGTCCTGATCTAGGAGCGGGCGTAACTGGTGTATTACATGAAGTTGTGCAAAAGCCCTCCTGGCCATGACTCCCACCTGCTCTTTGAGCAGTAGTCGTGAGTCCAAGAGGACCCCCAGATTACGCACCAGGTCTGCTTGGGGCAAAACTGCCCCATCCAGAACCAAAGATGGTAGCTCCCGCAATGGCTTAGGACCCCCAACCCACAGCCACTCAGTCTTGCCAGGGTTCAGCTGAAGCCCATTGTCCCCCATCCAGACCCTGACCACCTCCAGGCACCTGGAAAGGACTTCCATTGCATCGCTTGGATCACCATGGGACGAGATGTATAGCTGGGTATCATCAGCATATTGATGATACTTCACCCCGTGGGAACAGATGATCTCACCCAGCGGTTTCATGTAGATGTTAAATAGGAGAGGCGAAAGTACCGAGCCCTGAGGCACCCGGTATTGGAGCAGCCTAGGGTCGGACACAGTCCCCTGGATCCCCAATCCTTGGAGCCTTTCCAGAAGGATACCGTGATCGACGGTATCGAAAGCCACTGAGAGGTCAAGAAGAGCCAGAACAGACGGATGCCCTCTGTCCCGCTCTCGCCAGAGATCATCCACCAGCACGACCAATGCAGTTTCGGTGCCATATCCAGGCCTGAATCCTGACTGAAAAGAGTGCAGATAATCCACTTCATCCAAGACTCCCTGTAGCTGCCGTGCCACTGCCTTCTCCAAAACCTTGCCCAAAAAGGGCAGGTTGGACACCAGTCGATAGTTTGCAAGCACCGTGGGGTTGAGCAATGTTTTTTTCAGGAGGGGGCATACCAAAGCATGTTTTAAGGTAGCTGGAAATACCCCTTCCCGCAATGAAGAATTTATGATTGCATCGACCCAACCGCCTGTTACCGCCTTCGATGTTTTGACTAGCCAGGTGGGACATGGGTCCAGTGCACAAGCAGTAACACGAACAGATCCAAGGAGCTTGTCCACTTCATCAGGGACAACTGGATCAAACCAATCCCAGATAACATGGCTAGACTGCAGACTTCAGCCGCCCGGGGCAAAGAACAAACTCACTGCCCCCTAGGCTCACCACTGCCGCCACTGCCACCGCCCCCCCCAGGACCCAGTTAACCCCTCGTTGTCTGTGCCAAGGTCCCCGGGCTGAACCCAGGGCAGGCAGTACCCCCGACAGCCAGCTGGATGGGCAGGCAGGGGCGAGCAGGCGAGGCAAGTCCGGGTCCTGTGGAGCTATACCTCCAGCATCAGGGATGCGGCCAGGACAAGGTGCACAACGGGGCGCAGCGGTGAGGGGAGGAGGTGGAGGAGGACGTGGAGGCAATCAGAGTGGCGCTCCTGCTGCCGCCGCCATTCCTGCCTTGCTGCTGTGCCCAGGATGGCCCTCAATGTAGCGTCCCCCAAGCCGGGTCTGCCTGCCTGCCTGCCTGCCTGCGTTCCCAGGCTAGGCTCGGGCAAAGCCGCCTCCCCCCCAATTGCCTGGCTCACTGCAGTGGCTTCCACAAAGTCCTGGTTGGCGCCCGTCAGGAGGAGGCGGCCGCGGAGGCAGAGCAAAGGTGACCATGGCCGGCGGGAGGCAAAGAGGGGGCAGCCCGGCTGCCGGCGCAGCAAAAGGGCCGCCTTCTGCCTGGGAAGTCTGGGTCCCTAAGCCCAGGCAGAGGGAGGCCAGGGAGAGCCCCTGACGGCTAGCTGGGTGTGTGGGCGGATGTAGGTGAGCAGCGCATGTGTGTGCGTGGGGGTGCTCATCAGGGGTAGGTGGCGGAGGAGGCAGAGTAAGGGCAGCCACGGCCGGCGGGAGGCAAAGAGGGAGCGGCCTGGCCGCCGGTGCAGCAAAAGGGCCGCCTTTTGCCTGGGAAGTCCTGCTCCCTAAGCCCAGGCAGAGGGAGGCCAAAGCGGTGGGGACATTTTGCCACCCCCTTAAAAGCGCTGCTCAGGGCATCCGCCCTCCTGCCCCCCATGCTACTCCACTGTGCTAGGGTTAAACTTAGAGCGAATCTGAGCAATTTTCTCCATCAGATAATCAGCAAAATCCTCAGCAGATCCCTGCCAGCCAGGGCCTGATCCCCCTCTACCGGGGAGGGATCTGGTAACCCGGAACAGGGTCGCTGGGCGATTATCCACAGAGGCAATGAGGGTGGTGAAAGAAGGATGTTGGCTGAAGAAACCTTATCCAGGCAGGAGGAAAAGGGGAAAAATCCTGAAACAGGCATGACCTTTAGACTCAAATACTGCCTACTCCCCCACTGTTGTTTCCCCACTCGATTATTTTTTGCTTTCTTAGCTCTTCACTGAATAATGTTTTAACATATCATAATAAATGTGCCATAAAAATGATGCATGTTAACAGAGCTGTCATAGCATGAGACAAGGAAAATGATATCACATAGTAAATGACAGCAGTGTGATCTCTGGTTTCTCTTTATATGTCTGAACTGGATCTGATGTGATGACATAATGAGATGACAATCTTATTTAGTACTCAAATAAGTAAAGGCTAAGTTTCTGGTCCAAATTAATAGATGGAGTTTCTACTAAACATAATTATGCAACATAAAGTCTAGCTATAGGAAAGTCTAGCTACAGGAAAGTTCATTTAAGGAGAAAGACATAGACTGTCGGAAAGAGGGGCACTATGTAGTGCATAGAATGACAAAGAATCGTATAACTCTGGAAAATAGATGGGTAGGATTAGGGATGGAAAGACTAGATGGGTATGATTAGGGATGGAGCCCTGGTGACGCAGTGTGTAATCTGCTGCCCTGCAATGACAAGGTTGGAAGTTTGATTCTGACCAGGGCTCAAGGTTGACTCAGCCTTCTATCCTTCCGAGGTCAGTAAAATGAGTACCCAGTATGTTGGAGGCAAAATGCCATTTAACTTGTAAACCATCCAAAGAGTGCACTGAGTGCTCTGGGGTGGTATATAAGTGTGATTGCTTTGCTTTATTTGCGAAATGTTCATAGATTTATAGTGTAATATAGGACACCAGGATCCATTTCTTACTTTCAGGCAAGAGTGAGATAAGAAATCTCAATAACTTGTGCAAACTGTCTATATGGAACTAGTTTTTCCTTCCCTTTCAGAACTGAAGCACAAATACAAATGGAGATAATAAACACAAAACAATGGCTAATTATTAGAAAAGACTAGTGGTTCTGTACCTTGGAGCCCCAGGTAGCACCCAGAAATTTTAGCCAGCACTGCCAATGGTGAAGGCTTCTGGGAGCTGTAGTCCAAGAACATCTGGAATCTCAAGGTTGGGAACCACTTTGTACCCCCTTCAGTATAAATTAATAGCCATTATCATTTTGTGCAAGTTTCAAATTCAAATTTATTTATAGTCCATGACTAGCATAAGAACACAAAAGCATAAACACCACATCCTAATCTAGACTGGACAAAAGTATTAAAAGAAAACTATACTACTAAAAACCTACTGAGAATTGGCATACAACAGTAGGTCTCCTATCTAAAAAAAAAAATCAATATTACTAAAATCCCTTAATAATTACTAAAACCTAATGTCGTGAAGATAAAATGCTAATATTTACAAGGAAAGAAGAGGGATAGCCTCATTACAAGGATATAATATGCTCTCTGCTGGAGTTGTAATTTACTAAAACTCAGTAAATTATAGCCAAACCATTAATGACAAGGGTGAAGAGGGAACTTAATAAAATAGTATAGATCAACTGCTCAGTGTGGGAAAAATCTCAATAAACTATAAAGCCACCCTAGACTTCCTAGCCAGCAGCCGAAGTATCCTGCGAGCCTTCATACAAAAACCTGTCACTTTGTGTGTGATGGCAATACTACTGTCCTGGAGTAGGAAGGAAACTTTTTGGGTAGGTATCCCTATAGATATCTGGTATCCCTATAGAATGAGCAAAAAAGGAGAACATGCTCAATTGATTCAACATCACCACCACCACATGCACATAATCGTTCTGAATAGGGAATCCCATTATATCTGCCCTCAAGGACAGCTGAAGGCATGCATGTGCAGTGGGCCTGAGTGAATGCCTGCATATAATTAGGGAGATCTAATTGCTGCAAATAGGCTGTGGGAGCAACCTGGTACCTGACGGAATTGTTGCAATAAAAACCATGAGACGGCCATATCTTCTTGTCATTCCGTACCACTTATTCTCTGTTTCAGCAACTCCCTGGCTTGTTGTGCTTCCATTGCAAGCAAGGTAGATTGACACAAGCCCAGTGTTGCTAATTTATTAAGTATATTCCATTCCCAGGAAGAGTGGAATGAGTCTTGAAAGAGAAACACTAAGGTGCCCAGGTACATTATGCATATCAGAAAACAAAACAAAATAAATAAAATAAAAAACACTGCAGCACTTTAAAGGCTAACTGCTTTATTTTTATTGTTAGCTTTCATGGATCAAGTCCACTTCTTCAGATCTATAACAGATCTTGAATAGGATGGCCCTCGATTTTCCAATTGTGAAGTTTGGGTTTCCTGCCAAAGACCAAGATCTTTGTTTTGGCGTAATTAATAATTGGATGATTTTCCTTACAATAGGCGACCAGTGCTCCGAGTGCCCATCTAAGGCCCACCGGTGATCTTACCAAAATGAGGGTATTGTCGCCATAAAACAATGAATTAATATGCCTCTCTGCTAACTTTGGAAGATGGAAGTTTGGATCTGCCAAATGATTGACCAAGTCATTGATATAGAAATTAAACAGTAGTGGGGCCAATATACATCCCTGATGCATACCTTTCTGGGTGGAAACTGCAGAGGACAAATGACCCCAAGGGGAGCAGCACACCTTCAAAGATGAGTTCTCATGCAGCACAGAGCTCAAGGCCAAGAGGCGGCGATCAATGGAGATGGCTTTTAGTTTCTCTCATGGTATGGTCTGTGAAATAGAATTAAAAGCAATTCTTTAGTCTATAAAGGCAGCATAGAGTGAATCGGATACTTCTCACAAAGGTGTTGTAGTATTTTATTTATTTATTTAACTAAATTTATATTCCGCCCTACTCACACAGGTGACTCAGGGCAGATTACAAACAATATACAATACATAGTTTGAAACTCTAAAAAACAAATTAAAAACTATTTAAAACAACATTTCATTCCTTTAAGTAAAGGAGTAAGAGGAGTAAAAGGGTAAGTGTACGATGTTAAATAAGATGTTAAATAAGCCAGCGGGGAGGGGGTCAATAAGCCATCATTACCCCACACCATTCCCACCAGCCAAGTTTTCACACCCTTCCTGAAAGCCAGTAGCTCCATCTGGAGGTGCAACTCTGAAGGCCGGCGGTTCAACAAAGTCAGAGTGAACAAGGAGAAGGCCCTCTTTCTAGTGCCAGAGAGTCAAGCCTCTCTGGCAGATGACACAACTAAGGCACCGCTCCGATCTGCTCTGGTGAGACAGACAGATACCCTTGGGGAGATGCAGTCTCTCAAGTATCCAGTATCCATGGACAATTAGACAATTGCCCATGACCCATCTTCCTGTCTTGAAGCCAGCCTGTTCCTCAGCCAAAACAGCTTCCTGATCAAGCCAATCTTTTATCTTCCAGTAAAGGTGTTTGGTGTAGAGTTTGCTGACCACACTAAAGAAACTTATAGGTCTTTGCCCTTTCTTAAAAATGGGGACAATAACTACCAGCCCCTAGGGTACATACCCTGTCCTATCCGTAATAGTAAATAGGGAAGCTAGAACAGGTGTCCACCAACCAGCATTATTTTTAATTAACTCTTGGGAAATACAATCAATACCTGCTGCCTTACCAGCTTAAATTAGGCAATCAGATTCTTGGTTTAAGTTGCATTATATCTGCATTGAAGTGTTCCTCGTGTAAAAGGATCATTTTGTTCAAATTTGCCTGCTTTGCACAAAGTGCAACACAATAGCATATCAAGAAGTGAAAAAATAATTTTTAGTTCTTCAGCTATTATAGTGAAACCTCTGGATATGGTAAATTATCTGTGTCAGAGAAAAGAAACTTTCTTATAGCACATCAATGCTTGTCCAGCACACATTTAACACAACATATCAAGGATATCAAGAAGTTCATGGGGGGTAGCCTTTATTGACCTCTTGGCCATCTATACTCTTCCTCATCAAGCACCACTGTAAAAATTCTATAATCTAACCAAAGATTATAAAATAATGGGAGTAATACCAACCCTTTTATAAAATCATGGGTTTTTTTTTATTTTGAAGGACAATGGAGCCAATGAAGGAATAAAAAGCATGGTTTATTCCAGAGCTCCTGTGTTGTTTAATGTGCACCAACAAACAAATACTTCCTCAAAGTACTAAAAAAATTATATACAGTATGCTGATGATCTCTCACTTGCTGCTCAGTCAGACAGCTTTCAGATGGTAAAATATCTTCTAACAGATGTATTCAAAGACCTTGGTACATATTATGATAGAAACCCAATGGTGCTAAGACTCACATATGTGTCTTTCATTTGAGAAACAAGCAGGCATCTAGGAAACTTGAGTTTAGCTGAAAGGGCATCGAACTGGGCATTTTGTTCCCAAGTATTTAGGCATTACTTTGGATTATATGCTGATCTATAAGAAACGTTGCCAAAATGAAAAGCAAAAGTTCTCTGAAAAAAACAACAGTAACTTTTGAAAGCTATCAGGAACCAACTGGGTCTTACAACTACAAACACTAAGAACTACAGATTTGGCCCCATGCCGTTCTGCAGGTGAATATGCTAGCTCAGTGTGATATAGTTCAATCCATGTAAAACATTTCAACATACCTCTTAATGAAAACTGTGCAATCATTACTGGATGCTTGAAGCCAAACTTGAATGATAAAGTCAATCACCTAGCAGTGATATATTGAAACATCCAAAGCATCTTTATCAGATACACATCCACACCTGCATCAAATGCTGCCAACATGCACCTCCAAGATTAAAATCAAGGGACTTTTTTTACAGAAAGTTTTTTTATGACTCCTGAAGAAACAAAAGAGAATGCTAGGGCTGATATATGAAAAGAAAGAACTACCCATCTCTTAATGGAAGTCTAGCCTCCAGAGAGATGGAGCACAAACTTTCTTTTATTAGTTTTTGCGATGGGTGGGTTTATATTGTGGGATTGTATAATTGGTATGTTTTATTTGTTGTCAGCCACCCTGAGTCATTCGTGAGGACAGCGGCATAGAAGTATGATGATAAATAAAATAAATAAAAATAGAGTTGACAGAACAAAAATGAACTAAGAAACAGTTCTTTCCAGGTGCAGAGAAGAACAGACAACATCTCTCCCATGTCAGTGTATTTAATGCCCCTGAATAAAAGACTTGATGCTAACTATCTCAATTATTCTTGAAGTTGCCCATCATCGGGTGAAAATTATCTGCTATATTTATTGATTGTACTATAATGCTTATGAAATGGAGAAAGAAAGAAATGCTTGTCTTCCTCATTATGCACTGTCTAATAGCAATTTGTGCCATTTCACTGATGTTGCTATAAGTAAATAATAGGATTCTAGTCTGTATTTGTGATATTCAGCAAGGTTTTGCATGAAGTACAACTCTGAAGAATTTTTTTTGAAGGAAACTGATTTTGCCTCAGGAACAAATATAATTAATTTGTAGGATATGGACTTTGGCCAGATTTAATTGACATCTCTTACCTGCAGTAGTGAAGACGAAGAAAGATGACCTAGTTCTGTGATAGCAAACCTTGGCACTCCAACTATTTTTGAACTTCAATTCCCAGAAGCCCAAGTCCCCGTGATTCCACATGAATGGGTTTACTGTGCATATGTGTAAACCCATTCATGTTGATTCACAGGGACTTGGGCTTCTGGGAATTGAAGTCCAAGAACAGCTGGAGTGCCAAGGTTCGCCATCATTGACCTAGTTGGTTTGCTTCACTGGCCATGCATGTAACAATAAGGAGACACAGCAACTTTTTGTTACTAGTTCTTGCAAGTAATAGTTGTAGCAACAGTACCAATGATGTCATGTCTGTTTCTGCTGGAGTCTTTGAGATTTGCCCATTATTTACTCCTAGTTGGATGCACTATTTCATAACTATAATATCGTATAACACTGTATGGTACCAGATACCCATAATCAAATTCTATGACTGTTATCAATACCTGGCACCATGGGGAACTGTTTATTATTTATTTGTCTATTTATACAGTGCTGTTCAGGACAGAACTATTTAGGGCATGCTGGCTAATTTAGAGCAAGTCTTGTCTAAGGTATTTTTCCCCCTGTATTAAAAATTGCTATATGATTGCTGGTGTGTAATTGCACAGCTACTCAAGAAGGGGAAATTAGATATTTTTAAAGGGTGATGACCATCTGCATCTTCTGTATAAATTAGTGTCCTTCATGTAGATTATTAAATTCATTACCAAACAAACAACATCACCAATATCTTTGCAATCTGCCATGTTCTCTATTTTTCTTGTAAATTCACCTCACTAAATTCACTTGCCACCTTATAGATAATAATAGAAAAATGTTTAGCATATGCTTTGTGTAAGAGGAGAGCAGAGGTGAAGATAACTGCAGACAGTGATAATTTCACTGAACATTACAGATAAACTATAGAATTACTGACTTAAATTAGTCCTCTTATGACTTGCACCAGAACTTGGCAATGTGACTTTCTGCATTACAGTTCCCAGACTCCCTCAGTCAGCATGGCCTTTGGTTTCTGGGAACTATAGTTCAAAAAGGGGCAATTCCAGCCTCTGGAGCACATTAGATTTGCTATACCACAACCAAGTTTTATTTTCTTCCTATTCCAAAGAGGTGTTTACTTGGCAGCCATCTTGCCAAAATAAAACCAGGATGGCAAAGGATAAAGACACAATACTGAGAAACATAGTTTAATGTTCCTTTAACCACACTCACCTGAGTATGTTACACCACTCGTGCAACAAAAGGAAAAGCAGTTGTATCAGCCATAAGCTTTATTCCCACTATCTTTTGTAGGACATATCTGCAGTTGGCAGATCTTTCTACTTGTTTTAGCTGTCCATGAGATGAACAATCCTGATAGTAAAAGGATTCCAGATTGCATTGAGAACTCCCTGCACACATTGGAAATGTTCTCCAGTGCTGATATTTTATCACAATAGAGTGGATCAGGTAAACTGGTTCTTCCCCATTCTTATGCAATTGAATCATTGGATGTAGAAGACAAATGAACAGAATTCTTATTGAACAATATTATCTTTGGGCTGATAGGGGATGAAGAAACATATGTTCAATTCACAATCTTACTTTCCATATTCACTACTGAAGCATTTGTATCAGTACAGTCAGACACCCTGCAAAAATAGGGTTTATAGTTGTAAATATCAGGAATTATAAATGATGGTGTACTCTGTAGTGGATACATTACATTGTATATTATCACCCTGTAAATTTTAATTTATAATGCAGAGTACATCAGGCATAATGCAAGGCTGGATGAATCACAAATCGCAATTAAGCTAGCCAAGAAAAATATCAGCAACCTGAGATATGCAGATGACACCTGAATGGCAGAAAGTGAAGAAGATCTAAAGAGCCTCTTGGTGCAGTATAAGAGGAGAGTTTAAAAGTTGGTTTGGAACTCAACATAATGAAAACTAAGATCATGGCATCTGCCCCATCATTCCCTAACAAACTGAAGGGGGAAATGGAGGCAGTGACAGACTTTAGTTTCTTGGGATCCAAGATCACCACAGGCACTTACTCCTTGGGAGGCAAGCTATGGCAAACCTAGGCAGCATAATAAAAAGCATCCTGCTGACAAAATATGACATTGTTAAAGTGATGGGCTTCCCAGTAATATATGGCTGTGAGAGCAGGATCATAAGAAAGGCTGAGCACAGAAGAACAGATGCTTTCAAACTGTGGTGCTGGAGAAGACTTTTGAGAATCCACTGGACTGCAAGGAGATCAAATCAGTTAATCTTAAAGGAAATCAACCCTGACTGCTCATTGGAAGGACAGATACTGAACCTGAAGCTCAAATATTTTGGTCACCAAATGAGAAGGGAGGAATCACTGGAGATGGCTCTGATGCTAGGAAAGATCAAAAGGAAAAGTGGACTCTGGAAGATGTAGATGACAGAGGAGTGTGGGCCATGAAGGGTCAGATTCAACTGTGCGACTGAACAACAAGTGGATACATTACCTACCTTTCCACACTTCGTTCTCACAAAGGGAGAAGAGATGAGATTCCTGTTTACTTTTAGAATCTTCTTTAGGTGCCGTATCCATTCCAGATATTGGCTATCATCATGGTGATAGTCTTCCTGTTCTTAACTCCTCAGAACAGTTCTTCCGAGATCATATCACACCAGTCTCACAGGTTCTTCAGCTATGAAATCCATTTATGTCCAGGGCCTCTCTTCCCAGGGAGAGAATCTACACATAAGCAAGAAACTTGGGAAATCTACCCAGGAACAACATCCAACCTGGTATTGTATCTGTGGAAAACAGCAGTGCAAGGCCCTAACATCTCAGTATTTTCATCACACTGACATTTATAATGCCTAAAACAGGCTGATATGAGACCAAAGACCTGTGTACTCCAACATCTAGAAATGTGAATTTGTTATTGCTGCTTTTGAACTGTAAGCCCTAGAATTCTCCAGAATTCACTTGTTGTGCAGTGGTTAAGCTGCAACAGAATTGCAGCCAAAAAAAATTCTCACAACCTGAGTTTAGCCCAACAGGTTCATGGTGGACTTAGCCTTCCACCCTTCTGAGGTCAGTAAAATGTGTACATCTAGTGTGTTGGCCGCAAAATGCTAATTACTTTGTGAATTGCCAAGGGAGTGCTCTAAGTGCTATGGGGTGGTCTAGTAGTATAATTGCTATTGATAATTGGTGCTCACAAAAGCAAATTTGAAATCTGCAGGTTTTGCTCCCCCACCCTTGAGATAGGCTTGCAAGTTGTTTACCTTCACCATCAGCTTCTCTGACCTTTGCTCCTTGTTACTGATTTGAAAAGAAAGGTAGAAAGTTTCCATAGTGTTTTCTAAGAATTGTAGTTTTTCAGGAGGCACCCTCCATTTAGAAAACTTAAATGGTTTTCTGAGTGAGTTGGATAATGGGTGGAAATGGGAATTAGCAGCAGTAGGTTTTCACATGTAAACTGCTTGTTACTGAAGATGTAAGCCATCATATTGCCCTCAAAGGTTTTCAGTCTTTCTCTATTCATGTCAGATGCACCGCCAGCATGTAATAACTTACAAAGCTAAAATTACCACATCTAAAAACATAATAGAATTTAAAAAGGCTAGATGACATCTGCTCAATATCAGGCCAAATCAACAGCATTTTCTCTTGCCAACATAAGGTGCTCCTCAGTCCGCAGTGAGGGGCATTGTGCACATTTCATCATATTGGAGGTTAGTTTGTACTTCTTCACATTCACACAGGCTGTCATCTACAGGGAAGCCCCACTTTTTTAGATTAGCCCTTGATCTTCCTACCCCTGCATGCAGTCTATTTAAAGCTTTCCAAACAGGCCATGGTTGTTGTCATGAAACCAGCCGGCCCCCTCTGCCTTGGGCCTCCTACACCAACGCCCTCAGAGGGCGAGCTGGCTGGCAATGCAGCTAAACAGCCCTTAGCTGCTTCTCTTCCACAAGGAGGTTATAACAGGTAGCATATTCAGAGGCTTGTGTGTGAATGCATTGCTGCTCTTAACCTTTCATCCAAAGAAGAGACGTTGTGGAAGCAAACGAAGGTTTATTGATCAGATATATTGATCAGGTTCATAAAGCATAGGTCAGTAGCATAAGACAGTCCAGAAAACAAAAAAATAGTCCTAGGTAACCATTTTGAAGAAGCCAAAAAGGCATAGCCCCCAGGCAAAGATGTTAGCCCATAGACATCCAAAAACGAACTCCCTCTCCTCTCTCCAAAATGGAGATTCTCCAGTCAGGTGGGGTACCTTTAACCAATCAGAGAACAGAGAAAACTTTCTCATAACAAAGGATTATTGACACACGTGTACAGTGAGTGCTATAACATGTAGTCAAAACAGCTAGCCTAGAGATAAGAACACAGGGAACACTGAATTGAAAACAATCTATCTCGTGACATGTAGTCTTGTGAGACAGAGAGAAGAAAGGATTTTTGAGGCCTAGTTAAACTACAACCTCTCCAAGCTTTGAGAACATTAGGAAAAAGATGTCGTTTCATGACAGTTGTTCTTGGCCAGGCAGTAGAGAGTCATGTGGTTCTGCCCAGTTATCTGGTAGCTCCTTGTTTGCCTTCTGTGAAGTGCTGTCACTCAGAAGAATATTCTACAACTAAGCAAAACAGTGAATTAATAACAAAAAATAAACAAATAGGAGAAATGTTGTGTTTGAAAAAAGATGACCATGGAACCTTATGTCAAAGGTCCTTGAAAGGATAAAATTGTCTTTTTGCTAATCTTTATAATCCTGGGGACATAATTTTAATTTAAGAAAATTCTTCTGAGTGCTTTGCTATACAATTCTCTGTCAGAAACTTGCTTCTGCAAGGAATTTAGATCTCTTTCCAGCATCTCTTTTTTTCCTTCTTTTTGTAACATACAGATGTAGCCATTAGGGTAATGCACTTCTTCAAATGAGCAAATGGAATTAAAAATACTTGTGATATATTTTGCCTTTTTATTTCCAGGTACAAGAACTTCTGAGCTAAATATTGCATCGGGCAGTATCCCAACACCTTTTAGGAATTCAATAACATTTATATTCCCTTTTTTGGGGTTTGACAATGGCCTAATTCCATATATTTGACAATTTGACAATGGTCTAATTCCATATGGCTTGTTAACAAATGCTCCAGTAAATAATCTCACCTGTTCTGTAAGGGGGATAACTGGCACATCCCGTGAAAATCTTTCTCAAGTGTGATTTATCTACTACAATCTTTTCAACTGATTATTATGCTATAATTGGCAATTTGTAAAACTGCATGGTAGCCTAAAATGCAGCAGTTGGGTTAGATTGTCTTCTTCATAAGCCTTGAAGGGTTCATCTGTATTCATCTTAGAAGTATAGAAAAGTTACCTTTTTTGGGTGGGGGGGGGACTGTGTGTTTATGTTCCATCAAGTTGAAACTGAATTATAGCAATCCTAATAAGGCTTTCAAGGCAATTGAGATATTTAAGAAGGTGTTTTACTGTGCATGCCCTCAGTGAGTTTTCATGGCTAAACAGGTTACCGACTTGCATATGCATGTTGCAGGTGGGTGGCATGTATAATCCCTTATAAATCCTCATGCATTCTGTGCCAGGACTCTTAATAAATAGGACTAAATTAACAAGAATTCAGGAGGGGTGGAAGATACAAAAAACCAACAATAAAAGAACAAACATGAGGTGAGAATGGCTATGTCACGTGTATTAACATGTGCATGCATTTTGCCACCCATGCACCCCAAAGCAGCAACGACCCAGAGGGAGGAGCCTATGCTCTATAAGAGTGTTCTCTTTCTCGCCTCACCCTCTCTCTTCTTCTTCATAATCTGGCAAAAGCCCAAACAGGAAATTTTTTCATCATCACTGATTGGCCTTTGTGATGATGTTTTTTGCCCTCTCCATACTTACGAGGGGGAACTAGAGGTAAACAATGTAAACCCAATGGGGTGGTAGTGGGATAAATGGTAATCAAAACTATGTTAATTGACCATATGTAATGGGGGTTCCTCACCATCACAGAAGGACAGAGGTGCTGGAGGTGTCTACTGTTGTGGGTAGGAACCCTCAGTTACAGGGAATGGGTTTGTTTGCCTGAAGGAAATTGTGATCTAAGAGATATGAAGTGAGACGTCATCTGTCAGGAAATGGACCTATTTCCTAATGTCTCCCAAGGCTTGAAATTGCCAATTTTCAGATAAGCCTCAGAAAAAATCCTTTGTCTTCTCTGAGCCTCAAGGCTGTGTTACAGACAGCCTGTTTTTCGGTATTTCTTATCTTTTGTAAGTTAGCAGAGCCATGTTATGGCTAGCCCCAGTGCATTCTGTGTGCACGTGTATAAACAATGTACTGTTGTTTTGAGAAAGTTCTCTTTGTTACCTGATTGGCTAAGCTGTCCCACCTGACTGCAAATTCTCCATTTTGGAGAGAAGAAAGAGTTCCTCTCTGATTCTTCATGGATTAAGACCTGTTTTTGATTAGAGAGCTTTTGTTTCTGGTTCTCAATGGGCTAGCAATCTTTAGCCTAGGAGCTATGCATTTTTGCTCCTTAAAAATGGTTACCTAGATTTGCCTGTGGACTTTATTGGACTGACCTGTGCTACTGACTTTTATGCTTTATGAACCTGATCAATAAATCTTCATCATTTTTTCTGAACAACGTGTCTTCATTGGACTAAAAAGGGTAAGAGCTGCATTGAATTCCACACACAACATCTGAACGCTACCAAATTAAAAACCCCTTAAGAGCTGATAAGCAGCTGAGAGTTGTCTCTCTGTTCTAATTAGCCGTCCAACCCGCCTCGGTTGTTTTGATTTTGGTTTCCAGGGGTTTTACAGAAGTGTGGGGGCCAGCTGGATCGTGACATCATCACTCCATACAAGGTCATAATCAATACTCTGGATATGGGTAGATACACCCATAAGCCAACACCACTTATCCACTAGGATGCCCCATTGCAATTCATGTTACTATTGTATTGTTATGTTATTAATAAAGCGGCCCGTGGTTTGACCAACAGATGGTTGTCGTTGGCTTCATGGGGTGGATTGGGTGGGAATCTCCCGCATAAACGTTTCACATAATCTCTTGAACCCTGTTAGTGTGGACAGTTATTAGATTGCACTAGAAAACTAAATTTTTAATCATAGAGACTTTTAGTACTCTTACTATTTTTGGTCAGTTTTTGGGTTAAGTTGTTTCTTGGCATGCCATAGCTTTCCGTTTTAATATTTTTGTGCTGGGAAATTGTCAATTATTCCATAAAGGCAGGATTTTAAAAAATTCAGTTGTGTTTGGATTCAAATACAGCTTTGTTTGTCAAATTACACATCAGCATAAACATCATGGCATGCATCTCGACAGAGCAGTTGGTGTGTCTTTTGTATTTCCTTTCAAACAAGTTTTATCCTGAATATTAAAACGAATCATTCCCAACAATTTAGCAACCATCTGCCTTCTTTTAGATTAAAAAGGTGGAGGAGGGGGATGCCAAAGTTAGACCATTAAAAAGATTGAATTTGAAATCAGATGCTTCCACACCTGTTCGACAACCTGTTTGTTTCTCTAGTGTTTATTTGTTGAATACCATTGTCTTAAAGCTGGCACTACAAGATGCCACAAGGCCAACTTTGTGTTATATAAAATATGCACTGTTTACAATCCTTAGGGCACCTGCTTACTTAGAGGTGTTTCACTGAAAGAAATGGCATCTATGTCTGAATAAAAGGGATCGAACCATTAGGATTAGATGATTAGCTGAATGATTCTATCAGTGGTGGAATATTTTGGAGAATGAAGACCCCACTCTCATTCTATGTTACCCAGTGGCTTTCCTGTGGTGAAAAGGATTCCATTGGTATCTTGGAACATTTATGGATGGTTTTTAGTGGTAGTGGTAGTGGTAGTGGTAGTGGTAGTGGTAGTGGTAGTGGTAGTGGTAGTGGTAGTGGTAGTGGTAGTGGTAGTGGTAGTGGTAGTGGTGGTGTTTTTAGATAGAAAGTACCCAGAAGTGGTTTATCATTCTCCCTGTAGCCTCTCTGTGGATTGCAGTTAGACTGAAGAGGTAAAAAAAGAAGTCTGGACAAGGCAGCCGATCATTTCATTGCCTCTTCCAGGTAGGTAATTTCTTGCTTGCTTTGTCTATACGAAGCAAGAAGAGCTTTGTGAGAATGAGGAGCTGCAGAATTTGTTTTCCTTTCCCCAAAAGTCAGTATGTTTTTTGTGTCTTTTCAGAAACAGAAGGCAATGAATGAGTTTCTGTCAAAACTCAACAATATAAATAAAAGGCGACGAGCTATGAGAAACCTGGGGAACATAGTGAAAAGTAGAGACATCACATTGCAAACAAAAATTCATCTAGTCAAAGCAATGGTATTCCTGGTGGCAATGTATGGTTGTGAGAGCTGGACCATTAGGAAAGCTGAGCGCAGAAGAATAGATGCCTTTGAGACGTGGTGTTGGAGGAGAGTTTTGAGAGTCCCCTGGACAGCGAGGAGAACAAATAGGTCAATTTTAGAAGAAATCAACCCTGACTGCTCCTTAGAAGGTCAAATAGTAAAGATGAAGCTAAAGTACATTGGACACCAAATGAGAAGAGAGGATTCACGTGAGAAAGCCTTGATACTTGGAAAGGTCGAGGGCAAAAGAATAAGGGGGCGGCCAAAAATGAGATGGCTAGATGGTATTGTAGATGGAATGGGAACAATGCTGGGTGGGCTGAGGAAGATGGTGGAGGGCAGAGGTCCCTGGTAGGCAATGGTCCATAGGGTCGCAAAGGGTCAGATTTGACTGTGCAACTGAACAAAAACAAAATGCAAGTTGTGTATAACTGTAATGGTTGTTGTTTTGTTGTATTTATTTATTTATTTATTTACTCCAATTTTTATACCGCCCTACTCGGTTGGGCCGACTCAAGGCGGTTCACAAGCACAGAGTAAACAGCAAGTTTATAAACACAACATGTAAATATAAAAAGAGAGAAAAAATCAGTATCAACACCATAAAACAACTCAACATCGTTACATCATAAAAAATTCAATAGGTATCAATTTCAAACAACAGTCAAAAATTACAAAATTCATCAAATTTACACAACGATTTGAACATTATCAAAAAGTCCAGCCGCTGCTGCGGCTTTTAAGCATAGCCTCCGGAACAGGTGGAGGGAGTCCCGGCTAGGTGCGGCGGGAGCCTCTTCCCCTGGCCGCAGGTGTGTTCCGTGGCGGTGGGGCGCGAAATGCTCTGCCGGGGAAATCCAGCCGCTGCTGCGTCTTTTAAGCATAGCCTCCGGAACAGGTGGAGGGAGTCCCGGCTGGGCGCGGCGGTAGCCTCTTCCCCCAGCCACAGGTGTGTTCTGTGGCGGCGGGGCGCGAAATGCTCTGCCGGGGAAGTCCAACCGCCTCTGCGGCTTTTAAGCATAGCCTCCAGAACAGGTGGAGGGCGTTCCGGCTGGGCGCAGCGGTAGCCTCTTCCCCCAGCCACAGGTGTGTTCCGTGGCGGCGGGGCGCAAAATGCTCTGCCAGGGAAGTCCAGCCGCTGCTGCGGCTTTTAAGCATAGCCTCCGGACTTTTAGAGATTAGATCAGGGATTCTCAACCTATGGCCCATGGACTGGATGAGGCCCACGGCACCATTTCATGTGGCCCCCCCACCTCCATCAGACCAGGAAGTGGCATGTGGTGGAGGAAGGGCAAAATGGCCATCCAGCCCCCGAAGCTGCCTGAGGGAGTGTGACCCAGCCCACGGTTTAAAAAAGTTGAGAACTCCTAGAATAGATGCACAGGAGGGAATGTTTTAGGGTTTCCTTTCAAACAAGCATGTTTGTTGTGTGTCTACTTTGCTTCTCCCAAGGAAAGGACACTGGTTTTGTACAGGGAAAGTTGGTGCAAATTATGGAGACCACAATCTTCTTCTTTCATGTCCCGAACAAACTCTGGACTGCCAAAATGAAGCCACTTTCTTCACTTTGTTGTTGCCCAAACACACGTCCTCATCAGTGCATGTCTCTGGTCGCAAAAAAGACTCTGTGGACTGCTTTTTGCCTAGAGGTGAGGACTCATGCAGGACCTGAAAGTTTCTTGTAGAAGTGTCTTGTTGAGTTACAGTGTCTTGGCAGTGTTTTGTTGGGCCCTCATCAATAAGGTTGAAGAATGTAATGAGTGTCCTTTACATTTCTTGTTTCTTCCAATTCAGTTGTCCTGGCAGGTCAACCCCATAAGCTTTGGCAGAGCCACAACTTTTTTCAAGGTACAGTGGTACCTCGCTTAAAGGTACCATTGTAAATGACCAATTGTGTGTATGTGTGTGGGGGCGGCGGCGGCGGCGGGCGGCGGGGGGATTGCAAACCCTGATTTATTTGTTAAGCGAGCTTTTGGTTGGTTTTATTTGTTAAGTGAAGCGAACATTCAGAGAGAATTCTGCTTTTTAAGCAAATTACTCTTTAAACAAAACACTCTTTATGCAAGGTTTGACTGTATTTCAAAATAGCAGCAGAACTACAAGTGGAAGGGCAATACAGTAATACCCCGAACAAAATGATGACATGGTTCCACAAGTCATGACGTTGTTCAGTTTTTTGCATTGTTCGATACATTGATCAAACAACGCTAAAAAAAAACCTGAGAAGAGGCGCTCGCACGTGCACGAAAAGGCGCGCCAGCGGGAGCCTCTTCTACCAAACGGGTATAGCATCAAGGCAAGAGATCAAAGTGGGGGGGGGGGCACCTCACTTTGATCCCTTACCTTGACGTGCGATCCCCATTTCGCGCACCTGGGCAAGTGTCGGCATTTCCGATTCCCCCCTCCCCCGGGGGAGGGGGGAATTCGGAAAACCCTCGCCTTGCCCAGGCGCTGTGCCATGGGACTTGGGGTGCCCAAACTCCCATGGCAAGGCGCCTGTTGGCATTTCCGATCCCCCCTCCCCCGGAGGAGGGGAGAATTCGGAAAACCCTCGCCTCGCCCAGGCGCGCGAAACGGAGATCCCACGTTAAGGTAAGGAATCAAAGTGGGGGGTGGCACCCCCAATTTTATACCTAGCCTTGATGCACGCAATGCCTGTTTAGGCACTTTGGGAGACTTTTTGTGCCTTGCGGTGGAGGGGTGTGTGTGGAGTTCGAAATCCCCCATGTCGGCTTCTCGCACGGGTGCGTGCACGTGTGAGACGGGGGCTGCAGAGGCTACGGAGCTCTTTCCCTTAGCCTCTGCAGCCCCCATCTGACAGATGCGCCCGCGCCCGTGGGAGATGCCAACACGGGGGCTTTTAAAAAGCCGACCCATGTTTAGGCGAGCGAAACGGGGATCCCACGTTAAGGTAAGGAATCAAAGTGGGGGGTGGCACCCCCGCTTTGATACCTTGCCTTGACGCGCGCGATGCCTTGCCTTGACGCGCGCGATGCCTGTTTAGGCGCTTTGGGAGATTTTTTGCTGCTTGCGGTGGAGGGGGGGCGGAGTTCAAAATCCCCCATGTCGGCTTCTCGCACGGGCACGTGCACATGTGAGACGGGGGCTGCAGAGGCTACTGAGCTCTCCCCAGTAGCCTCTGCAGCCCCCATCTGACAGGCGCGTCCGCGCCCGTGGAAGATGCCAACACGGGGGCTTTTTAAAAAGCTGACCCATGTTTAGGAGAGCGAAATGGGGATCCCACGTTAAGGTAAGGAATCAAAGTGGGGGGTGGCACCCCCGCTTTGATACCTTGCCTTGACGCACACGATGCCCGTTTAGGCGCGTTGGGAGACTTTTTGCTGCCTTGCGGTGGAGGGGGGGCGGAGTTGGAAATCCCCCATGTCGGCTTCTCGCACGGGCACAGGCACGTGTGAGACGGGGGCTGCAGTGGGAGATGCCAACACGGGGGCTTTTTAAAAAGCCGACCCATGTTTAGGCGAGCGAAACGGGGATCCCACATCAAGGCAATTGCCTTGACGTGCGATCCGCGTTGCTTTAGCGTGCCCGGGAAAGAGGCGGCTTGGTCGAAATCCTCACCCCAGCGCAGGGGGAGGGAAGTTCGGCCAAGCTGCCTCTTTTCCAAGCTGGGGAGACGATGTTCTCCTCTCCCGAAGTTTCGAAAGGGTAAGGATCCCCGTCCCCTTTCCAAACATCATGGGGGCAGGCGCTGGGGGGGTGGATTGGGTAGATGTTCTACCCAATCCACCCCCCCATGCATACGCTTGTTCCAAATAACGTGAAAATCGCATTATTCGATACAAGACTTTTCCGAAAATCTTGTCACGTTGCGCGGTTTTCACTCTGTATGATACTCGCGTTATTCGGGGTACTAGTGTACTGCTACTAATTCTCGCACTATGAACTTTAGAGACAGAATGTGGGCCTTACATTAGATCCTGCAGTGCTTAGAGAAGCAAAACGTGATAGTGACTTTGATAGACTGTTTTTCAAGTGACATATTAATTACAGCATTTGTGAAAAACATCTCAGCAACATTGCCAACACCTCTGATTTGTTCCTAAACACCATTCAATATTAGAGCCTGCCCATTTGACATCTGGTGTAGCAATCCCCTGAGATTTTGACTTGAAAACACTTCCTCAGTTCTCAAATTAAAATACATTTTGACTTCATGTATCACATTCAGTCAGAAAATGAAGAATAAATAAAGAGTTGAAAATTATACATTTCAGACTGCCAGAGTACAGGACTGAAATTTTTAATTAGTCCAGAAAAAATGGGAATAGTATAGAAATTATTGCATCTGAAATTCATTTGAAAATAAGTCTTAAGTCTAAAGGGGGAGGAATGATACTAAGCTTATGGAAAAGTAATATTTTTCGGGGTTTCCCCTATATTATGAAATTTCAGGTTGTTGTATTTATGGCTGAACTGTATACTATACGGTTAGTTAGTTATGTGTTGTCAGGTTGGAACTAATTTATAGTGACTGTACTAGGGCTTTCAAGGAAAGTAAAAAATAATAATTAAGGAGTAGTTTTACCAGTTCCATATCTTCAGTGAATTTCCATGCTTGAGCAAGGATTCAAATCCAGATTCTATAAGTCTTAGTTCATCACTCTGTCCACTACACTATGTTGGGTTGTCTACATACAGGTCACACACACATCCTATATCTGTAGGTCAGTGTTTCCCAAATGCTGGTGTTTGGACTTCAATTCCCAGAAGCTTAAGTCAATTCCCCAAAGCACTGATCAGTCAATATACTGGCTTAGGCTTCTGGGAACTGAAGTCCAAACACCAGCATTTGGGAAACACTGCTGTAGGTGATACATTCCAATATCTTCCATGGATACCTGAAACCCTGGAAAGCAGCAAACCCTATATTACAGTCCATGTAGCTGAGACATACAAATGATGGGGGGGGGGCAGTGCTCTCTGTAGAGCTTTCACCTCCTCACAGGATTCATGGAAAATGCAATCTGTTCCTTTCAAAATCACACTGTAAGTGGCTCTAGTGGCCAGCTCTCTTAGTGTGCCTTGGAAATATATAATGTATTTCAGGGATTCTTCATGAATCTCTCTTTCAAGAAGAGAAAAGACACTTCCAATGGTGACGAGGGCAGAGAAACTGAGCAGGAATGGTTAGCTGAAGGTGACACTAGTGGAGAATCTTTCACAGACAGCACCAATGACACTCAAGTTAACTTTTGTTATTACTGCACAAAAGGGGGCAATGACAAAATTCAACTTGGATCTTTTGATATTTTTTGAAAGGGTTGTTGTTGTTGTTCAGTCACACAGTCAATTCTGACCCTTTGCGACGCCATGGACCATTGCCCTCCAGGCACTTTCTGTCCTCCACCATTCTCCTCAACCCGCCCAGCTCTGTGCCCATTGTGTCTAGCTATCTCATTTTTGGCTGCCCCCTTTTTCTTTTGCCCTCCACCTCTGGAATATTTAAATTGGAAAGAAAGAAAGAAAGAAAGAAAGAAAGAAAGAAAGAAAGAAAGAAAGAAAGAAAGAAAGAAAGAAAGAAAGAAAGAAAGAAGCTACTGTTTTACAGACTGCAGACGTTATTTTCCAGCAAAGCTTTTGGTTTGTTAATTTCCCCACCTTAGTTTTATGTCATAAAATTTTAATGTCCACCATCTCCTTTTTTGTGTTTATGTTATTTCACAGTGTGTTTGGCCAGTTAAATTATTCCCCAGATCTAATCACAATAAATACAACATAGAGTCTTGTAAGTGAAAGAGAGGAGAGAGAGAAAAATTGGGAGAATTTTGTTAACACAGCTGCATTAATTTAATTAGCTCACATTTCAGAAGAATGCAAACAAACAGCTTCGCTGTCCTTGGGCCATGTGATTCTTTGGATGTTTCATCAATAGACCTCTAACTGTATCTTACATGTGGGAAGAAGTGGTACTTTTGTTTATACTTTTGTTTCTTCATGATGGGGAAGTCAGGGGAGGTGTCCATATGGCCCATCACCACACAATCCTACCCACCTGGTTGTGAGTCAGATTTTTGAATTGCCCACAGAGTTCTGAAGTGGAGCTTGCAAGTTGAATGCCTGAATAGGGTTTCTTCCCCAATATGAACTCAGACCCACTCCTCACATTATGAACAAAGATTCATTTATCTGTCTGCAATGAAGCCAAATATACATTGGGGCCGAAAAAGATACAGATACAAATTCCTATGGTTTTCATTATTTCCTTCCCTCCACAATCATTGTATGCACAGAGTTAAATCAACCTGCAGAGTTAACAAAATCTGTGGGCATTTGCTGTAAGAAACCTATGTTTATGATTAGTAGGAGAACAAATCAAATCAAAGCAAGCACACTTATATATCACCCCACATTGCTTAGTGCGCTCTCTGGGTAGTTCACAAGTTAATTAGCATTTTAGTCCCAATATGCTGGGTATTCAATTTACCAACTTCAGAAGGATGGAAGGGTGAGTCAACCTTGATCGCTGGTCAGGCTCAAACTCAGCAGTTTTACCACTGCACCACCAGGGCTCCTAACGAGCTAAACAAAATCTCAGGAGTACTAAGAACAAGAGCATAGGAACAAAGTAGATGCTGGCATTCATTCAGAAGATGTGTGTAGCATCAAAAGGCAACATTTCAGATCAGTAGTTTTCCTTCTTCTGCTACAGAAAGATATTTAGAATATTTTCTTTCTTCCCCCGCCCCAAATTGGTTTTCATCACCTAAACAGTGATCAGTAGATACTTTCATATACAACATGTGAAGATTCTCCACTGATGTCTCATTTCACACATGGAAATAAATGGCAGCACATGGAGAAAGTTGGTTTGTTTGTTATTCTGGAGAAATGGGGAGGAACTTGGTCTTTGTCAGCTGCTACTCATATTTTATATTTCTTACATTTCTTTATCTAAGTATATATTTTTCCTGGAAATCATTTTAATGACAAACTGGACAAATGCCTTTGGTGTGAATTTGTTTAAGGTGGATCCCAGCTTGCCATGAAGTGACCCACACACTATGATCACGGAGCCCTCTCCTGTGGCATGTATGAAATGAGACATGCAGGATTTAACACTGGGACTGCAATGGACTTCCCACAGCCTTGAGAATATTGGCAAGGCGTGCCTTCACGGCCAGCCCATCTGGCATGGCCTCTTCCACCTCCGTGACCATTGGGAATCAGAATAGTGAAGAGGTTCATCCTCTGCTCATTTTGCCGTTGGGCCCAATACGATGGTTTCCAGTTGCATTTCCTCCACTGAGGGGGCTATCACCCCACCAAAAAGGGCTCATCCACCATTAGCCATTGGCCCCTTTAGGGAGTCAGGTTATTTACTACCACCCAACACTCGGTGTTAATTCTCTGGCTGTACAGTCTACTTCATTACCGTAGTGGGATGTCCGGCCAGACATTGGAACTTGGTAGACATGATGTAAATCTGCATAAATGAGATGCTATTAAGATTTTTCTAAAGAGAGCATTTACCATTTGTAATAAGGACAAGATGTTTAAGTTATCCGAGAGAGAAATAGACTTGCAAGTTAAGTATTCCACTCTCAACTGGACAGTTTTTTTTAAAATATCCTGAATATCCTGCTCAGTATTGATGAGGATGGACCTCTAGCAACAAAACTGATCTGGCAAAATGCTAACTATGTGTGGTTGTGATTGATCATGTAATCTGCTAGTACTAATAGTCACAGAACCACACATGCCAACCACCAGATCAGCAACTTCCTTTCTTGCTATTTGAATACTTTTTTGTCTCAGTAATTAGCCTAAATACTGTTTCTTTACTACATGTGCGGAATGCAAATATGGTAGCTAAATATCCCATTGTTTCAAGCTGACTGTTGTTGTTTCAAGCTGACTGTTTATTATTATTATTATTATTATTATTATTATTATTATTATTATTATTATTATTATTATTATTATTATTATTATTATTATTATTATTATTATTATTATTATTATTATTATTATTATTATTATTATTTCACATTTCTTTCCCGCCCTACTCAGGAAAACCCGACTTTAGGTGGCTTACAAATCATAAAAATAAAACACAATGGATACAATATAAACAGCAAATCAATGATATACAATAGCCAAAATACACCATGAACAAAAAGTAACAGCATAACATCATACAATATACAAAATACAATTGGAAACAGCATATAACAACATGAATAAATATAAAATTAATGGTCAATGTAGTTAATAAATCTTACATAAAAATACAATAGAATAAAAAAAATTATAGTCAAACTGGCATGAAAATTATACAATACAGTCAATTAAAATACCAAATTCAAACAGTCTCTCCACCCCAGCCACAAATCAGACCAGGGGCAGCTGTGACAAAAATTCCACTGCCCAGCCCTAGCAGGGGCATGTCCTGTGCGCCAGTGGAGATGGACCCAGCGCCGGTTGCCGTGGCGTCCTCCCAGCACCATCCCCAGGTGTTTCTTTGGCAGCGGGGGGGGGGGGAAGCAAGGTCCTACTGCCATGGCAGCTTTTAAAGCCCCAGCAGGGGTGAGTCCCGTGCGCCGGTTGCCGTGGCGTCATCCCAGCACCATCCCCAGGTGTTTCTTTGGCAGTGGGGGGGGGGAAGCAAGGTCCTACTGCCATGGCAGCTTTTAAAGCCCCAGCAGGGGTGAGTCCCGTGCGCCGGTTGCCGTGGCGTCCTCCCAGCGCCATCCCCAGGTGTTTCTTTGTTAATTGCCAGCTGGAAATGACCGAATGTTGCCAAGCTTGCCTTATGCTTTGTGTAACAAAACAACAAGATTTCAGCCAGTATGATACACTGACACAAAAATGGCTTCTGCTATTTTTCAGTGATTTATGATACTGAAAAACAAAGGTAATATATTTTTGCTGTTAGTAAATTGCTCCCATTTGGCAGGATGGGGTGCTGGAATTCCCTGTGGACTCAGGGAATACAAGCAGTGAGCATTTAATATTGTTTTGTTATGCTTAATTTATTGCTAGCCCTCAATAAACTGGAATTCTCATGATAGTTAAAAACTGGTGTACATTTCATTCAGTGTGCTTTTTAAAAAAGGTGTATGGTTGACAAGGACCAAGAAGACTTCCTTCACATCATGAATTTTTCAGGTACCAACAAAACTAGAATACAGTAATACATTGGATAACATTAAGACTTGGTTCCACAAGTCTTAACGTTATCCGATTTTTATCCTTATCCAATGCATGCATCAGATAACATTAAAATCCTATGCAGATGCATCAGATAACATTAATTCCATAGAGATAAACAACACAGACTTCAAGGGAAAGTCAAGGAAGCATACTGGAACCTTTGTCTAAAGGGTAAATACATTACAAAAGCTGGCCAGACCAGCCTGACTAGTTTAGTGGAACAAAAGCAGACATGGGGTGTGGGGGAGAGACTCTTTCAACTAAGAGGGATAGAAGCCCCAAATGGATAACAACATTTACCATCATGCAGAGTTGCCATATGGAGCCATGTGCACAGGAATCAGTTTCAAAAGCTAACAGCAAGCGTGCCCAAACTTTTCAGGCTGTGGGCCAGTCAAGTGGTTCATGGGTATCCAAACTACAGCCTGTGTACCAGATCTGGCTCTGACTTCAATTCATCTGGCCCGTTCCATCTCCCTGGAGGCTGCAGCAAGCCAAAATGTCACGATTCAAATCCCGACGTTCTGACTTGCTGGAGCCTCCAGGGAAACAGGCAGAGGCGTAGCTACTGCCGTATCAGCTGTATCAATTATACGGGGGCCCCGGGCTACGGGGGCCCCCAACGGCAAAAAATAAAATTAAAAATAAAAAAGAGTAAAAATTTACTGCGCATGTGCAGAAACTCAATCTGATGTATTGCGCATGCGTCAGATTGAGTTTCTGCGCATGCGCACTTAATTGGTGCCATTTTTGGCTCCAATTTTAAAAAAAAAGCCAGAGTCGGAGCCGCAGCTTTTAAGCGCGGCTCTGATGGCGGCCATCAGAGGGCCGAGATGCAGCGCGCGAAGCCGTAGCTGAGCTGGCGAAGGCAAGGGGCAGCTCGGCTGTGGAAGGCGAGGCGAGCGGGCGCAGCGAGGCAGCCCCGACTCCGAGCCCGAGGCCCTCCCCCCGGTTGCCGCGGGGGCTCCCTGCCTGGCTGCGCCAGCCCGGGCGGCGCTCTCCACCTCGATGCTGGGGTGGGAGTCCAGCGCGCCTGGAGCTGACCTGTCACCTGCCGCGTGCGGGATGGGGCGCGCGAGCTGGTCCTGCAGCTGGACTCCCACCCCAGCGTCGAGGTGGAGAGCGCCGCCCGGGCTGGCGCAGCCTGCCAGGGAGCCCCCGCAGCGACCGGGGGGAGGGCCTCGGGGCTGCCTCGCTGCGCCCGCTCCCCTTCCACAACTGCCCCTTGCCTTCGCCGTGCGCGGCGAGGGAGTGATCGTGAGATGGCAGCAGCGGCGGCGCGGCGGTGACAGCAGAGGCGGAGGAAGAAGAGGCCCCAGGAATAAGGTAAGTGAGGTTTTTGTGTTTCGGGTGGGTGGGTGGGTGGGTTGAGGTGTGTGTGTGTGTGTGTGTTTTTTACATTTTAATTCTATTTTATTTATTTTATTTTTATTTATTTTATTTTTATTTTGGCCCCGCCCATGACGTCATGACGTTGGCTCCCCCCACGACATCATGATGTCATGACGTTAGCTCCGCCCCACATATAAAGGGCCCCCAAACAATTTTTATACGGGGCCCCGCCAAGGTAAGCTACGCTTCTGGAAACAGGGCTTTTTTAATGTTGTGCGATCAATGCATCACACAACGTTAAAAACCGGATAATGACGAGACTTGTGGAACCAAGTCTCATCGTTATCCGAGGTACAGCATTCCTGAAAACATTTTGGATTGGTTAAATGGCAATTGAAACAATAGCTTTAAAATGCAGCCAAATGTTAATTCTACTCATTCATTTTTGCAAATGTGTTAACTTTTCTGCATTCCCCCTTCCATCCACACCTTTTGGTATTTAGAAACAGTTAGCAAAGATTGCTCTCATTTAACTTTAACTATATAAAAATACACAACAAAATGTGGTATCTGCCAGCCTGGTAGCTCAATTTTGCCCTTTCCTGGATTCTGGCAAACTATGGTGTTGTTGCCATTTGAAATACAGTATATTATAATGGGTTGCCACTTACGTTTCATTGGTGGTTCTTAATTTCATTTGAAATATTTTTAACCTAAGCATAGACCATCTTTCACATCTCTGTCTTGAAAATGTGAGCACAACATGAAATAAAGCTGGGAGAGGCCCACATTGTTTGGCGATTATTTGAGGCATCAGATTAAATTACTTCTCAGGTAGCTAATTGGCTTTCTCTCCATAAACATGCATTTGATCATTTCAGCCAGTTCTTCTTTTTTCATGTTGCCATTCATTGAGGAAGCCTTTCTGTTCAACTTTTGGCTTTTTAATCATAAAGATGTGAGTTTTCAGAATCCTTTTGTTCCTTGTTTTACACCTTTGAAACTGACCAAGTGCCAGTTATCTTAAACGTGCCTGTCATCACCATGACAGCAAAAGCCATCGGCATTATTAGATCACAAACTGGCCAGCCCCAGTCAATTGCTTAATATTTTCCTCAATTTCTCTTTTATAGACTCCCTCAATCATTTCAGAATTGTTTTTCCTTTCTTTTCTTTTTCTCAATGAGTAGATGGCCCTATGACATATCTGCCAGGATTTGGAAAAACAGCCCTGTCAAGAAATAAATCATAACAATGGGTTTATAACATATGAACCTTAATGTATTCACATGTTCTTATTAAGCTTCACTTAATACCCCAACCACCAACATTGCAAGGCACAAAAATAGTTTGCCAAACTTATTTATGGCCCCACCCCACCTCTCCCCCTTCCCTGACCCACTTCTAGGCAAAAACTTCAATAAGAAGGGCAAGTGTTGTGCTTGTGAGCTCATTGGGAACCAATAAGGTTTGTTCAGAGCCCCATGGTGTGGATGTGGAACCCTTTGCTGAGATACGTGGCTATTTGACTTGCCTGGGGAGAAGGGAGGATGCTTTGGGATTTTACAGGACCAGACAAGATGTGGAGAACTGGGGAACAAGATATAAAGTCTACAAGTACCCAGCAGTCCAAGGGGAAGCCTGCCTCACTTCTGAAAACCAAAAAGGCAGAAAGGCAGCTAAAGCCTAGTAGGTGTTTGTATTCTCAAGGAAGCCATGGTCCTGTGGGTATTACCAAGTTCCCTATAATGCTGGCTATCCAGTTCACAAAGGGGATAGCTCCTGAAGCAGTAAGGGAAAAAGGTCTTTTCTGCAAAGCCTCAGGGGAGTGAAGCCACAGTCAATACAGACAGGAGTGCAGAGTGCACCCAGTGGTGGTCTAAGCTGGAATGTGATTGTGGCTGTGGCACAAAACCAGGTTTTCAGAAGTACAGTATAGTCATATAGCAATTAAACTTATATACCACCCCATAGCACTCAGTGCACTCTCTGGGTGGCTCACAAGTAATTAGCATTTTGCCCTCAACGTGCTGGGTACTCAGTTTACTGACCTCAAAAGGATGGAAGGCTGAGTCAACTATGAGTCCTTGTTAGGATTGAACTGACAATCTTTCGGCTGCAGTACAGCAGTTTAACCACTGTGCCACCAGGACTCCTAATGTCTGAGACCATGGCTGTTTCAGACACCAGGCAGTCATTGGGAGGAACTCTGAAATCTGCAGAGGCTGTTAATGGCTCTGTGCTTTTGAAATCAGCCATCCAGAGTGAAGATAAATTGGAATATGGAAGCCCTGACTTCTCTATGCCTATACATCAAATATTCTCAGAGGAACGACTAAAGGAGAAAGAAGAACCTTTAGATGAAACCTTTGAAACTAATGAGGACGATGGGAGGTACTTGGTAAGAAGTGTATTTCTGAAGGTGTAGTAGTGGCTATGGGGATGGGTCTATGTGAGGGAGTGGGAAGGGGAGGGGAATATGGGGGTAGGGGCCATAAATCATTTTGAAAGGAGTTATATTATCCTACTACTCACAAAGTCTTTTAGAATGAAAATGCTGACTTTTAAAAGAATGGACTCCTCCATGTAATAGAAGCACAAGGTCAAAAAGCAAAATGGGAAGGCAAAAAATTTGAATTCTCTCAGAAAGGAGCTATGTCTGAAATAAAGAAGGGTTATATGATCACAGCAAAGAGGAAGAGATAGATAAGCTTTGCCATTTGATATGCCCAAGTGAAAATAGCTGAATTTATTGCTGAGGTTGAAGTGCTAATATTAAACTATACTTTCCCCTTCTTTCCCTCTTTTTTATTCAGCATTTTTCTTAATGGAAATTACTCTGTTTATTAAGGCTGGAATCCTGAAATCCTTCGGCTCCTTTATAAACATTGCAAACCAATTGCAAAGTGGTTCCACTGAGGAAGCATCCCTTGTTGCTGAATGGATATGGCAGAATAATTGCTTAACATTTTGAACAAACAAGCCAAGCCGGGTTAGAGGAGAGAAAATATATGGTAGCTGCAAAAATGAATCCAAAATAAGAGATCACACAATCCTACTGAGAAGAGTGACACCATTGGATATATGCCAGTTATTAAGGCTTGTCATTGGGTCCAATGGCTCATCCTCACCAGCTTCTTTTAACCCAGTGATGGTGAACCTTGGCACTCTAGGTGTTCTTGGGCCCAAGTCAGCACTCCTGCTGATCAGGGTTTCTGGGAATTGAAGTTCAAGAACAGCTGGAGTTCCAAGGTTTTCCATCAATGTTCTAACCCATGCCACTTACTCTATTGCCATTGCAAACATAGAATTGGCCAATAAAATAATAACCTAAATGGATAAAAACCCATATTCATTGTTATTTCTTTTTATCAAAAAGTAAAAATTGGGAGGGTCAAGAGGAACAGGAAGAAATCTGCAGTCTGGCATCCCCTGACATACCAGGCCTGGAGTTCCCTATTCATAGGCTCATGTTAAGATGGAAGTAGCAGGGGCACTAGCTGAAGCAGAAACAGAAATGAGAGAAGCAGAAGGTGGTGGAGGAGATTTGAGGAGGAGTTAGAAAAGATCAAGGAAGGGTTTGAAAGGCTTGAAGGAAGGAATGCAAGGAAAGCAGAAGGAGGAGAGAAGAATGGTAGATAAGGAACCCATTAAAAAGCACAGAAGACAGAAACCTGCCATTGCGGTGGGCTTGGTAATTAAACAAGACTCCTGATCCAGAGAGTAGGTTTGTCTAAATGTTCCCCAAGTGATTGCAGACCAACAAGCCTGAGAGAAAGTGGACCAATGGGGAAGAACATGAATGTCAGGAGTGATGAAAGTGGAGTGAGAGAAGGTTTCAGCCCTACCAGCATATTTTTTACTAAATATACAGAGTACCAACTTGGAATCTTCCACATGCAAAATAAATGATCTAGCACTATGTCCCATAATAATGAACTCACAAGGAAACCTCCGGTAGGCTGATCTCTTTTAAAATTGAGCTCTTTTTTGTTGGGAAAAATGCTTTTGCCTCCTGGCATTGATGTTAATAGTAATAGAGTACAGAAGAGATCCTTGATAGAAAAAGCTAATTTTTCAACCTAACTGGGTCAGAAGATCATTAACTAATCTAATTTCCAAAGGGTTTCTCAATGTTAAAAATCTCTCCCCCCTCCCCCCCCGATGTGACTTTGTACTACTGTTAGGATCATACATTCTACTTGGTGATATTATGATGAATAGTTGTCTTTGTATACGATGTAAACTTCTCAATTGCAATTGAAGTAGAACTCGAAGGGTTATTGCCAAGTAAGTGAAGCAAAGTAATAAAGAACTGCTAAGGATAAAAATTAGTTCAAACAGAGTTCAACATCCATCAGACATGCATTCTGTTGTTCCAAATCTCAACACTTCAAGGAAAATTGGTGGTAGTGGGAATAAAATAATATATTGAATTTCTTTTCACTTCTCTGCAATCAAAGAAATGTAACCTACAACAGGAAGGTTAATTTTTACTGCTGGAACTGGGAAGGACAAAGAGTGAACACTTGTTTGAACTAATACTAATAATATGTTGTGTTCACACAGAGTGCAGACAGACCAATTTTGCTCTCACCGTCTAACTCAGTTCTACACAAATTGACAGTATTGGAAGTTTTTCTAAAACACAGAGAAGTAAACTAAATACTTTCACCACTCGAGTCCCTCAGCCTCATTTTATGTGGATCTCAGTCTGATGTCAAAAAACCCTCAGTTAGCTTTTATTTATGATTTCTGGCAAAAGGTGTCTACTTCTCTCCTAGTGGCCTACTAACCAGGAAGAATGGTGAGGAGGAAAGGAGATACAGAGAAATAGGTGTCAGAAAGAAAATATCTCCTGATTGTAAGCCTCAGAGATAGTACCTGTTTTCTTGTTGACAGTTCTAAGTAATTCTGAAAGTTGTTGTTAATGAACACTATCAATAATGAAAAATGATTATTCACTTCCAGATACTGTCACTTTTCAAGCAAATATTGTAATTTGCGGCTAAAATTGTAGAACAGAAGCACATATGGAGGTATTAAAAGACTATCCAGAAAATTAGTTCCAGAAAACACCAGCAGTGGCTTTTGTATGTCCTTTCACAGTAAGAGATGGAATTTTAATCTCTTGATCTGAAATATCCAAATGACCTTGGATTTCTCATTTTAGATTAAAGCAGTAAAAGTCCAATTTCCCCACAGCAGTGTTACTTCATTCATTCTTTGCAACACCAAAGTACTCCTGCTTTAAATGAGTTTGGTGAATATCAAGGAAATTTACAAAAAAAAAAAAAAAAAGCAAAGCCAATGCCATAAAAATAAGCACACTTAATGAAGTACGATCACCATATTCACTAAGGTCTAATGAAGTGGAAGATTAGTTGCAGCAACCAAATTTCTCTTGTGACTTTTATGAGCTAACATTTCCTTTCCCTCCAGGCAAAAATGAAAAGGGCCACAATTTATCAAGTATTCAGCAGCCAGAATGTTAGAATAGGAGGGTAAAATATAGTTGGAGACATGATGGATGGCAGAGATGTTGAATGACACCCTTTACTTGTGGACCTGCTTTCCAATAAATGTGTTTGTTATATTACACCCTCACAGCTACAAATTTGTTTGTAATTGATATAATGGGACTTATTTCTAAGCAAACTAGCTTACAATTGTGTTGCCACCTTAATGTGCCAGATGGTGTTGTAGCCTTAATGTACCTAATTCTCTTATATGTGAAGGTTAGCATTCAATGTAATGGGAATTGATATACTGATTTACACCAAATTTGCCTGTGTCCTACATCTTTATTTTGGGAATGGGTGGAGGGAGGTGTCATCACAAGCACAGGGAGTCAAAGAAGAACTAAGCACTCAAAAGCCTATGCTTAGCCAGTTGATTCTACCAGTTTGCTTTAACAACATTCAATGTTGTATAATATATTTCCATCCCCTCTATGGGACAATGTGGAAATTTTGATAGATACCACCAACACCAAAATTCCCACTCATTTCTACATTTTGCTGCCTTTTAAAAAGTTGTTAAATAAGTTTCAAAATCATATGGAATGATACATTTGGATGTACAGTAATACCTTGGATAACATCTACCTCGGATAACGCTAAAATCGCTTAATGTTAAGTAATGGGGGGGGAATTGCTTTGAATAATGTTAAGATCCTATGGGATGCATCGGAAAACAACCGCTAAAGCCTGTGCAGTTACAATGTATCTCTATGGAGCTTTAACGTTATCTGATGCATCTCATAGGATTTTAACATTATTTATTTATTTATTTATTTATTTATTCAATTTATATGCTGCCCTACTTAGTGCAACCGACTCAGGGCGGCTCACAAAACTCAAAAATATGACATGCATTGGATAACACTAAAAATCGGATAACACCAAGACTTGTGGAACCAAGTTTTAGCATTATCCAAGGTTTTACTGTACTTGTATAGCTAGTTACACAAACAGTCTAATACAACTTAGTATAAAATTACATGTTACCTGTTATTTCTTTCTTTATTCATGTCAGATGCACCACCATACAAAACTGAAAGCTCCAGATGTTACATGTCATGATTGCCAAAGAGTGATTTGCTGTGTTGTCTGACTTCAGTTCTCCAGAGAATTGATAAACCATGTTGCCTTTTAAGTTACACCTCACAGGCACTGACTGAAAACCCAGGCAAGACTTCTTGAATCTTGAGTCTGTGTTTGGGGACCTTTATGTGACATATATGCATGAATATTTAGAATTTTAGGAGAGTATGTAATACTGCACACTAGAAACAAACCCAGTTTTAGCGCATCACTTTATTCAACCTGTAGTGAGCGGACACTTCAGCTTTTACTTTAATATTCCTGAGATTGATCTTAACTAACTAAAAAGTAAGTTGAAATGTTATCCCATAAGCTGTTCTTGAGATTTCTTACATTATTCCTTTCAGGTGCATTTTACAAAATTAGCAACCTAATCAGGAGGCTCAATGACCTTCATTGGTTTTATGGTTGTGAAGTAACCAGATTTATATCCAAGGGATGCCTTGTTTTTCTCTGGAAATAGCTTTTAATGATTTCTGGGAGGGGAGAAATCTCTAATGTTTCATTTGAATGGTGATATTTTTGGATAGTAGAGAGAAGAACTGAAATATACTGAGATATATTGGATGGGGACGAAAAGACTTTTCCTGTAAATTTGCTTGCTAATGGTTCTGCTTTGTTCTTCCTGTAAAATCATGTGATAAATATTAGAGATTGGACATGGAATGCAATAAACAAGATTTCAACCAAGAAATCAACCACTTCATGATCCCTTCTAAAAGTACAATGAAATTTAATAGCACAGAAGAATTACACAGATAATCTTTATGATGTAAATCAGATGATTGGTTTGGAAGCTATTTTCTAGCCCCCACCCTGTCTTTGTTCCTATGTCTGAAGTCACATAACCTTTAGTCTGAGCTTCAGTTGAATGTTAATCTATCCTGGGCCAACTTGGAATTCCTATTTGCCTTTCTAAAATGAGATCACTGTCAAGTGGTATAAATCCACCAGTATAATCCTGAATTGAGTCTTGGTTCATTTTTTTTAAAAAAAGGAATGTTTCAAATTTTACTGATATATTTGGACCTGAATGGATATACTTTGATATTTTAAACAATCAAATGTACAACAACATTTAAAAGTTAAGAAGCTCCAAAATGAAATATGTTATGCTGTCTGTTGAATTTAGTCAGTGCAAATAACAGATAAATTTGTTTTAATTCATTTTTAAGAGTTTATCAAAATTTGAACATCGCTCCCTCCTCTGGGCCCACAACAATGGCCCGAGGAAGAAGATGCCAAGGCCTAGCAGTGGCTGAGAACATCGCCCCCTCCTCTAGGCCCACAACAACAGCCCGAGGAAGAAGATGCGAAGGCCTAGCAGTGGCTGGGGACCTTGCCTACTCCTCTGGGCCCACAACAATGGCCTGACAGGAGTTAGTTTGTGTTCTGGTTTGGTTGTTTTATGTGGTTGCATTTTATAATTTTTATTGTATTATTGTTGTTTTGACTGTAAGTCGCCCTGAGTCACCTCAGCGAGTGGGCGGCAATATAAATCTAAATAAATAAATAAATAAATAATTCATATCAGTATATAGTGACAAAAAACCCTAGCATAAACATAAATACAGCGTCTAGAGAAAAGGAAGTAATAGTACCACTTTGTCCTGCTTCAGTCATACTTCGCCTAACGTATCTGTCCAGTTCTGAGGGTATTGTATGCTGGCACATATGTAGAAGAGGGCCATGGCAAAAATTAGTGAAAAGTCTGGAAACATTTGGAAAGGTCATGAGGAATATTTGATGGATTAAAGTACAGTTGTACCTCACCTAAAGAGCATAATGCATTCCACAGGATTGCTCTTTAAGCGAGTTTGCTCTTTAAGTGAAACACCATTGTAAATGACCAATTGTGGGGGTATTGCGAACCCTGATTTATTTGTTAAGCGAGTTTTGGGTTGGTTTTATTTGTTAAGCGAAGCGAACATTCAGAGAAAATTCTGCTCTTTAAGTGAGTTGCTCTTTAAGTGAGATGCTCTTTATGCGAGGTTTGACTGTATTTTCACCCTGGAAAGGAGAATTATGAGATGTGATGTGATGTGATAACCACCTCTAAATATTAGTGGGGCTGTCACAATGAAGCTGAGGGAAGCTTGGTTTCTGTCACCCCAGAGTTTAGGACTTCATATAATGGATACAATAAGCAATACAGGAGATTTTGGCAAAACATTCAGAACTTCCTACTGTCAAGAACCTTGCAGCAGCAAAAGCTGTTTGATAGTGACATAAACTACCTCAGAAAGCAGAGGGGTCATTGTTGGGTTTGCACTTGATTAAAAGTTGGGAGTTGTGCATTGTCTGAAACACTGCAAACTATCTAACAGAAAATGTCACTAGCAATCTGGGTTAGAGTTTTGCCTTTTAGAACTTAATAATAAGAGTAATATCATTTTGCATGTCTATGAAGCCTTTCATCAAAATGCACTTGACTTTGAAAGTGGCAGCATTTCAAAACTAAAACATTAGCATCACAATATCCTGGGTGGCAGGCAAGAGTTATCTCCTATTTCACAAATGAGAAAATTAAGGCTAAGTGACTTGCTTTCATAACTCTCAGCCCCTGAACCTGCCACAGTTTGACACCAACAGTCAAAATGGAAGACAAATCACTGAGGAAGGGCAACACCTGAATACTGCTTTGTGTCAAGGTATAATTGACAGATTAGAATGTTATATTTCTCAAAATGAAAACCTGTTTCAAAGCAGTATTTTTCTTTTGTTCTTAGAACTAAATAAGTACATAATTTACTGTCTTTATGCTGCAATAATACCTTTGAGTAGATTCACTTTAGCTCTCATCCACCCAGCTAAAAATACCCCCCCCCAAATAAAATAAATCTAATTTGAATAAATTGTTGTTGTTGTTGTTTGGTTTATATGCCGTCCCAATTGCTTATAGCAACTCTGGGTGGATCACAACAAAACAATACATCACAGTTACAATATCAAATAACAAAATATCAAAACCAAAAACATTTCAAGGAATCCCCAATCAAAATTACAAAATGAGTGGGAGTCACAAGGAAACAATATATCACAGCTACAAATATCATATAACAAAATATCAGATAACGAAACAATTACAAAATACTGTATACATCATAAAAACATTTCAAAAATACATAAACAGAGCATCAACACAACAATACCCTGGCCTCTCCACCCCATGGTGAAGTCCTGCTGCGTGCAGCTGCAGCGTCCCTCCAAGCCCTGGTCCCAGGGTGGGGGCCATGACGCCAGAGCAGGTGGAGGTGTTGGCATCCAGTGGTGCAATGGCCTTCCCGCCCTGTCTGCATGGGAGTCCCAAGGAGGGCAGTGGAGCAAAGAGTCCGGTGATGGTAATGAAAGCAGCAGCGAGGTAGCATCTTTATGGATGGCCGGTGCCACTCAGCTGTTCTCACTTCCCCCAGCCAGCTGGCCGGCCAAGAGAAGAGTCCGGTGGTGTTCTCCCTTTGCTCCCCGGTCGGTCCAACCCAGGGAGCGCCCGATCTCTCAAGTAGTTTTGGTGGTGGGTGGCAGCATCCCTGGTGTGGCTTTAAGCATGGCCAGGAGGCGCAGGTATTCCCCCTTCGCTCCCCGGTCAGTCCTACCCATGGAGCACCTAACCTCGCAAGCAGCTTTGGCGGTAGGCGGCAGCATCCCCAGCATGGCTTTAAGCGTGGCCAGGGGCTGCAGATGTTCTCCCTTTGCGTCCGGTTATGAAGTATTGTATAATTCTACTGTAATTGCATTCATTTTAGTAGTAGGTTAGAGTCAGGATCCTGGGGAGGGTTAGGGCTATTTATACCAGTTGTCCACAGAGGGTGCAAAATATATATACACATTTTAAAAGACATTATCTATGATTTACTTTTTGAAGTTGAATTGAATTATGGTAGCAATGTGTAGTATGACATTCTTTCCAAAGAATTAATGCTAGCATCACAAAGTGACAAGATATTTGGAGTCTATCCGTTCTGTTCTTTAGCATTATGTTTCAGTGAGGAGTTAACCTTTTATCCCCATGGTCAAAAATTCAAATTAGAATAGACACATTGGATGATTGACTGAATCAATGGGATACAGTGAGTCAACTGCTCGCTAAGTTCCTTTGATTTAAGTGTGCCTATCCTAACTGTAACTTACTAAGATAAAGTAAGTCACATTTACAGTAGGCCCATTTGAATCAATGGAACATATGGAGTAGTTGACTCACTGAATCTTAATTAATTACATGGGACTATTCTAATATAATGTATTATATTGAGCCACTGAATTTTAGCCAACATATTACATTGGCCAAATCAAGAAGGTATCCCAATGGCTAACAGTAATTGATTTACTGAACAACTTTAGTTCTAGCTTGTCTTTGTCTGTAAACATTTCCATAAAGTACATGGCCTTTGACTAAAAAATGGGGACAATTTGAAACCTTATGAGTACCAATTTGTGATTTGTTGTAATAATTTTCTAGCAGAAAAAAACCTTGTTTGATTTCAAATAAAGTTGTATAATTGGAGGGGAAACACACATTCTTTTCAGTTGCTGAATAAATTAGAATAGGAAATTAGTTTATTTAATTTAAGAAGAAAAGATCATGCAATGGTAAGAAAAGGCAATCGTAGAAATGTCCGAAGAAAACCAAGAGAAATTCTTACAGCCTGACAGAAAAATTCCAAAGTCTGTGTAATTAACAGATATCATTAGTTTGCAGAGTCTACAAAGCAAGATCATTCGTTTTTATTTTCATTATTCTATACTATTGGTTGCAGAATCAATGAAACAGTGATTTATTTTGGCTGCAACTTGGACATTTGATTAGAAAAGAGACATCAATAACTTTCTTATTCCTGCACTGGTCATATTTAATTGATATAAACTTTAAATTCAGCCAGATAAGGAATTTTTTAAAGAAACCAAAAAAAATATTAATGAGGCAAGACAACTTAACAAGGGAGGAAATACCCACCCCACCCTGCAAGGGCAGCTGTGGATCGCTGTCCTAGTGGGGTGGGGTGGGTATTCTCCCCCACCCAACCCTGGGCTAGCTTTAAAAGCAAGAATGTCCAAAGGAAAAGATGCATGAATCTTTTAAAGCTAGCCCTGGGTGGGAGGGGAATATCCACCCACCCCGCATGGATAGCGATCCATAGCTGCCCTTGCGGGGTGGGTATTCCCACCCCTACCCCATCCAGGGCTAGCTTCAGAAATTGTGCCTGGATTGGATCTAACAACCTCCCTGGAGATGGCAGGGAGGTCAGAAAGCCTGAAATGGCTAAAAAAATAGACTTTTTAAAAACAATTTTGGCCTCTCTGACCTCCCTGCTGGCTCCAGGGAGGTCAGGGGACCCGATCCAAGCTGTTTCTGGACTTCCCCCATCTCCCTGGAGGCTGCAGCAAGCCAAAACATCAGGAATCAAATTCTGACGTTCTGTCTTGCTGCAGCCTCCAGGGAAATAGGGCTTTTTTTAACGTTGTGTGATCAATGCATCGCACAATGTTAAAAACCGGATAACGATGAGACTTGTGGAACTAAGTCTCATCGTTATCCGAGGTACTAGTGTATTCTAAAAATGAATATGAAGATAGATTACAAGAGCATTAGCATAATACTCAGCAATCCATTAACAATTGTACCTTAATGATGCAGCATCTCAAAATGCATTAAAATTTCAGTGAGACCAAGACCTCAACTGCGAATCACCATCAGAGGCCAGGTGGACGTGAGTGGCCCATCTTGCCCCCTCCTACACTCCACCCAAAAATCTGAGGCCACAGAAGAAAAAGGCAGAGACAAAGCCTCAACTGTCCAGTCGCCATCGCAGATACCCAGGCGGAGTTGCTGCAAGTGGACGGGCAGCAGAGGACACTAATGAAGGCCTCCAGGCCTAACCAGAAGCCAGAGCCAGGAGGAGGGAAGGAGTCATCACAATGAATGTTCTCACCAAAGACTCATGGCTGCATGCATTTGATAAGTAATTGAATTACCGTAGTTGATTTGATATAGCAAACTTTCCTTTTCATACCAAAGTTTTCCTTTTCATACCAAGGTTGATGACTAACAAGATACTTTTAACTTTTGACTACATTTATTACTTCTTGTTTCAAATATCCATCATTAATCAACTTAATTTTAGTCTGTTACTTTGTGTTAAATTGTGATAATATGTATGATAGTAAATACTGGCATAGAAACTGGCAAACCACATCAGTAAGTTTGCCAAGAGAACTCTATGGGCTAGAACAAAAGGCAAAACAAAGGTGTTAAATTATTATTATTATTATTATTATTATTATTATTATTATTATTATTATTATTATTATTATTATTATTATTATTATTATTATTATTATTATTATTATTATTATTATTATTAATTTGATTTATATGCCGCCCTACTTGCTGAAACCAACTCAGGGCGGCTCACAACATACAAAATAGATGAAACAGGATGCTTATGCCACCAGGTCAGAAATGGGAGTATGGATGGGGCAGTGGGAGGAGAAATATGGTGTTTTAAGGAACAATACTGTATAGCGACATGGAATGTGAGCTCTATGAATCAAGGAAAGTCTGAAGTGGTAAAAAAGGAAATGGAAAGAATAAGCATTGACATCTTGGGAATCAGTGAGTTAAAATGGACAGGGATGGGCAAATTCAGCTCTGGAAACCATCATATCTACTACTGTGGACAAGAAAATCTCAGAAGAAATGGAGCAGCCATAATTGTCAATAAAAGAGTGAGAAAAACAGTAATTGGATATAATCCTAAAAATGACAGAATGATCTCAGTCAGAATCCAAGGCAAACCTTTCAATATCGGTGTAATCCGAATATATGCACTAACTACTGGTGCAGATGAAGCCATAGTTAATCAGTTCTATGAGGGCCTACAACACCTCATAGAACAGACACCAAGAAATGATGTCCACATTATCATAGGAGATTGGAATGCCAAAGTAGGAAATCAAAAAGTAAATGGAATAATAGGCAAGTTTGGTCTTGGAACACAGAATGAAGCAGGCCAAAGGCTAATAGAGTTCTGCCAAGACAATGCACTGGTCATAGCAAACACTCTTTTCCAGCAGTACAAGAGGAGACTTTATACATGGACATCACCAGATGGCCAACATCAAAACCAGATTGATTACATACTCTGCAGCCAAAGATGGAGAACCTCCATACAGTCAGCAAAAACAAGACCTGGAGCAGACTGTGGCTCAAATAATAATCTACTGATTGAAAACTTCAGGTATTGATTAAAGAATATAGGGAAAACAATTAGGCCAGACAGGTATGATTGATTTGATCTGATTTGATTTATTCGATTTATATGCCGCCCTACTTGGTGAAACCAACTCAGGGCGGCTCACAACATACAATCAAATACAATACAACAGTTCAATACAATACAGTTCAATACAATATCATAAAATACAGTACCACAAAATAAATATAAACACAGTGTAATCAATGTACAATTCATAAACAATACTCAGTACAGAATAGACAATACTATATAATCACATAACAACATAATGCAATACAGTCAAATATAACTAACACTACAATACAGTCAAATGGGTCTAGAACAAAAAATAAAACAACAGAGTATCAAAATATCAAGGTTTCAGCTCCAAATTACAATTACAAAAGATATCACAACAGCATAATATCAGCACAATGTAACATAATATAATACATTCTTACTACCAAGCGGATGCCACACAGCTTTGCTCCATTCTCTGGAGGCCGGGGTATCTGGCCGAGAGAAGAGTCCAGTGATGACGAAGGCGGGAGCGGACCAGAGTTCTTATGGCAGCCGCCCCACCAACAGCTGAGCTCCATTCTCTCGAGGCCAGAGCCGGCCAAGAGAAGAGTCCGGCGTTCCTGCTCCTTGTCAGCGAGGCTGGGCCAGCTTGTGGGCGTCTGTTGGCAGCAGCGGCGAGGGCAATGACTGCCCAGATTTTAAAGTTCCCGCCACGCCACACAGGTGTTCCTGCTCCTTGTCAGCAAGGCTGGGCCGGCTTGGGGGTGCCGAGAGAAGAGTCCAACGCTCCTGGCCAAGGGTCTCCTCTCACCCTGCCAAGCTGAAGTCCAAAGCGGTGGGGATAAGTCCTGCCGTGACCACCTCTTTTAAATACTATTATCATAACAGATTTACTTGTGATTTTAAATTCATGTTGTAGGCCGCCCAGAGTTGGGTTTATCCAATTGGGGTGGGGTAATAAATGTGAGTTAATAATAATAATAATAATAATAATAATAATAATAATAATAATAATAATAATAATAATAATAATAATAATAATAATAATAATAATAATAATAATAATAATAATAATAATAATCTTAAGACCATCATGGAAGTGGGTCCCAGGAGCATCAGCAAAAGAAAGTCTCGGCGTGCTGACAGCAGCGAAGTTCTTTGGAAGGCAGCCACCCAGGTGGTGCAGGTGGTCCTCGTTCTCCCCGCCCAACGGCCTGGGAGAGCGTCCGGAGAGAGTCTTGGTGTGCCGACAGTGGTGAAGTTCTTTGGAAGGCAGCCACCTAGATGGCGCAGGCAGTCCTCATTCTCCCCGCCCAACGGCCAGGGAGAGCATCCGGAGAGAGTCTCGGCGTGCCGACAGCAGCGAAGTTCTTTTGAAGGCAGCCACCTGGGTGGCACAGGTGGTCCTTGTTCTTCCTGCCCAATGGCCGGGAAGAGTGTCTGGAGAGAGTCTCGGCGTGCCGACAGCAGCAAAGTTCTTTTAAAGGCAGCTGCCCAGGTGGTGCAGGTGATCCTCGTTCTCCCCGCCCAATGGCCAGGGAGAGCATCCGGAGAGAGTCTCGGCGTGCCAACAGCGGCGAAGTTCTTTTGAAGGCAGCTGCCCGGGTGGCGCAGGTGGTCCTCGTTCTCCCCGCCCAATGGCCGGGGAGAGCATCTGGAGAGAGTATGACCTAGACAACATCCCTAAAGAATACACAGTGGAGGTGTGGAACATATTTAATGGCCTAGAATTGATTGACATAGTGCCAGAAGAATTATGGACAGAGGCGTGGGACATCTTACAAGAGGCAGCAAGGAAAACTGTACCAAAAGAAAAGAAGCATAAGAAATCAAAGTGGTTGTCTGATGAGGCTCTTAAAATAGCAGTGGAAAGAAGGAATGCAAAAGGCAAAGCATAAAGGAAAAAATTCAACCAATTGAATACAGAATTTCAAGGAAAAGCAAGGAGAGATAAGGAAACCTACCTAAATGAACAACACAAAGAAATAGAGGAAAACAACATAGGTAGGGTAGGACTAAAGATGAAGCTAAAATACTTTGGACACCAAATGAGATGAGACGATTCACTTGAGAAAGCCTTGATGCTGGGAAAGGTGGAGGGCAAAAGAAGAAGGGGGTGGCCAAAATGAGATGGCTAGATGGTATTGTAGATGCAATGGGCGGGCTGAGGAAGATGGTGGAGGGCAGAGGTCCCTGGTGGGCAATGGTCCATAGGGTTGCAAAGGGTTGGAATTGACTGTGCAACTGAACAACAAAAACCCATCTCAAATATATTTTCTGTAGAATAGACATTCCTATCAGGCTTTAAATCAGGATTTCTCAACCTTTTTAAGCTGAGAGCTGCGTCACGCTCCCTCAAACAGCTTCGGGGGCTGGATGACCATGTTGCCCTTCCTTCACCATATGACACTTCCAGGTGTGGTGGACGCAGTGGGGGGCCACACGAAATGGTGTCATGGGCCGCATTTGGCCCACAGGCTGCAGGTTGAGAATCCCTGCTTTAAATTGTTAGAGGAAATGATTTGTTTTACCTCTTCCTCCTCCAATGAGTTTTTGAGGAATTTGGATGGGGGAAAGTGCCATAGAGATGATCCTGAGCCAGAGAAGACCTAAAACATTTCCAAAAGTATAGGTGGGAAAGATAAGGAGTTATGATGACTGAAAAAAAGTTTAGAACTTTTTTGTTCTCTACTTTCCTGGCACCAACATTACATAAAATGCAACAGGACAGGAGCTGATAAGTGGTGTTGTGCATGTAGTGACAGAAGCAAAAGGTAGTAAAGATGTCATGTTCATCAAGCTGGCATTCAGTATTGTAACATCCCAAGTTCCTGTAGTCCAAAAGAACACTTTCCACACTATCGCTATTGGGAGCAGGAACAAATAAAAGCTACTACTTGTTGTTGATATTGTTGTTTTTTAACAACTTCACATGCTGCCTGGTAATAGGGCAATGGGAGGGATTTTTCTGGTTTGATCTGGTTGTCTTTCTATCCAATATTAACCAGTAGTCCTTCTTGCCTCTGAATTCAAAGACCACCTCTCCCTACACTGTGTTCTTTCCCTTTCTTTTGTCATTTGGTGTCAGTTGTTTTGTTGCTTTTTCTTTCCTCCATGTCTAGGCCAGATGTGAAACTGCCAAAATGAAGCCACCTTTTGGTGAGTTCATTCTGCAGTTCTCCTCTCCTGACTAAGTGTGAGAAAAATTAGCTGGCAACACAAGGTTGCTGTTACCACAGTATGCCAGATTGTGATTCAAAAATACCACAATCTTCATGGAAGCTCTTTCTGTGTACCCCATTTTGTTGCGAATGATCTGTTTGTTTGGTTGTGAGCCTGCAGGCAGTAAAGCAGCATGTACAAATAATTCCAAAGAACTGTATTAAATAATAAATGTTTTATTCTTTCTCCTGCAAATGTCTCAGAGTATTGAGACTTTGAGTGCCAGTTAGGGGAAAAGGGGTAGACATTTGGAAATTTGTAGTTATTCTTCTCTGTGGGTCTCTGTACTTCTACCTTGTACCTAAAGGGATTTTTACTAGAAATTCAAAACTCTGCAATGCTGAACATTGTGTCAGCCTCGTAATATGTTACTTTAATGTTTCTCCTCTGAAATACTGAGATTTGATTAAAGGAACAGCTAGTAGTAACTTAACTGTACCTCTCCCTTCTCTTATTCCTACCATGTGGGGAATTTGACATGAAATTATCAGTTTGGGGAGTTACATAATATGCGTCTCTGTGTATTAGCAGATTTATGTATCTTATGAACTATTCAGATGCAGATTCGATGGGACAGCTCCGAGAATCAAAACATAACCAACATGGGGAATAGTTTTATTTGTTTAAACTAAGAGCCAAATCACCAATCAAAAACATCACAGAATCCCATAAAGAGTAGTTAAGAGGGCAAATATTAGCATATTTATTAAGAAGTGATTCTTCTCTTCCTGCCTCAGACTCAAGGAAGGCTTGTTCTGGCACTGACTATAATGTGCCTGTTTCCTGTACCTCTGATACATTTTTATGTTTGAAGCCAGGAAGATTCATAGCATTTTTGTATGAGAATTTTTCTATGAAAAGTAAGATTCTGAAAGCGACAAACAGCAGAGCAGGGACTTTGTCAGCTAAACTATTATCTTCATGATATATTTTCTGCTGTGAGTGTTCATTGTGTGAGGCACCATTGTTCTCTAATAAAAGATATTTTCCCCCTTAAGTGTCCACAGCTGTCATATGAAGCTTATTTTTCCCCTTGAAGACTATTGAATGCATTTTGTAGACCAATCAAGTAATGGTGAGAAATTGCCCCCGCATTATTCACTCAGGCAGCTGGAGATGCAGCTGTTAAAGTTCCTCTTTAGAAAGGAAAATAAATTAAACTGGGAGGAGTAAAAATAACAAACCAAGAGGGAAAAGAAAAGAAAAACCAGAAGACCTTGTATAAGCTACAGAAGCAACTATATTTCAAGAATGTTAAGGAGGGTGTTTCACAGAGAGAAAGCATTTGCGAGCTTTCCTTTGATCCTTTTTCATACCCTTTCTTCAGACATTTTGTAGCCTGAGAGAGGATGGGGAGAGGAGATCATTTTCTGTGGTACAGTATCAAAGTATATTTGCTTGACAAGGTCCATCACCCACAGAAGCAGAAAGTGCTCAGAAAGGTGGTAATTTTTGCAAATGAGTTAGCAGTGCAACAACTTGAAGAATCACATCCCTTTCCTCCACGAAATACAAAATACACAAACAAGGAAGCTGAGATGCTTTCTAAAGCAATTTTGTTACCTGAAAACATTTTTTCCAGGTGTAGTACTTGAAAGCAAGCAGTATGCCTGTCTCTGTGTGCATGTGTTTTTGTGTTGTGGGGTGAGTTACATGGAAGAAAGACAGACATGTACACCAATAAGAGCATGCACAGCTTTGAATGTCCAATAGCAATAGGCTAAAATGGCCAAGGACCAGCTGAGACAACATTAGGCCAATTTAACTATTCTGGGAAAGATCGAAGGCAAAAGGAGAAGGGGGCAGCAGAGGATGAGATGCCTAGATGGCATCGTTGACACAGTGAGTGTAGATCTGGGTGGACTATGAAGGATGGCACTTGACAAAGGAGCCTGGCATGCTGTGGTCCACAGTGCCAGATCAGCCATGTAGCAGGAGTAGCAAATGCTTTGGGCCCCATGTCTCTTGGGCCTCCAGCTCCCATGCTTGGTTAGAATGAAAATCCAAATTTAAATATTCCGTGCATTTGTGTGGATATTCAAAAAATATTCACTCGGAGAGACTCACCGATGCCTCATTGGAGTGATCAATGCACGCCAAAGAGTAACAATGAGGATGCAGACTGAGCTGTCTTTGTCTGCACATGCATCTTATGTGCTACTCTGCAGTAACATGAATTTGTGTTAAGTGGCAGAGTCGATCAACGTGTGAGCTGTGTTTTGTTTTATAGGCTTAATCCAGTGCTGATCTTCAAGTGCATTTGTATGTGATTTACTTAGAGAAATTGATTTGACTAGTGTTATCTTGAAAAAAGTTTGTTTTTACTAGTGGTGTTTTATTTTATATGCGTCCTAAATCCTGAACCTAAGCAAGGGCCTCTTGACATGATTTGCTACAGGCCTTGTGCTGGCTTAATCTGGCACTGGTGGTCCATGAGGTCGAAAAGGGTCGGATTTAACTGTGTGACTGAACAACAACTGTGCTGATTCCAAACACCTCCAAGCCAAGGAAAGCTGGAAGTTACATACAATGACATTTTCCTCTCTCATGCCTAACTTTATGCTAGAATTGTGGCTCTTCTTGGGCTAGAATTTGTAGAATTTGTGTTTAGTGAAATCTAGCTCTTCCCACACTTCACATTATTTCCATTCATTTCTTACGTTCTATGTGAACACTTAAAAAGAACATATTGATTTTTAAGACCCTAGGATAAACTACCGTATTGAAAAACTGGTCAAGCCAAGCTAATTATATTTTTCTTTTTTATATCCTCATAAGCCTGATAGTAGAAGAGAAAGCTGTGAATGCAGAAAGGCTTTTTGATAAAATTCCTTGATATTATTGCAGCCAAGATGATAAAATACAGTCTAGATTATGCTATTGTTGAGTGAACAGTTTTTTCTAAAGACCACTCATCAAGGTTTCCTTATTATCCTTAAAAGAGGTGTCCTAAGCCCATGTTGTTCAAAGTCTCTATAAATAACTTGGATGTGGGCATAGAAGTAATACACATCAGATTAGCAAATGGCACAAACCTAGGAAAGGAAACTTCAGAAAACAGCTCATGCTCTGGCTCGTTCCCTCATTTAGCCAAATGTCAAGTGGACATTGGTGTTGCATGGAGCCCCTGCCCCATAGCTCCATCCTGTGTGGTGAGTATCTGACTGCACAGCAAAGGTTGGGAGTTTGATTTCCCATTTTCCCTCTCAAAAGTGTCATCCTGTGTGGATTTGGGAAAGTTGGGCACTCCCAGGATGCCCCAAAAGAAGGGAAGATTAAACCTCTTTTGAGTACAGTAATACCTCGGATAACACTAAGACTTGGTTTCACAAGTCTTGCTGTTATCCGATTTTTAGTGTTATCCGATGCATGTTAAAATCCTATGGGATGGATCGAATAACGTTAAAGCTCCATAGAGATACATTGTAACCGCACAGGCTTTAGCAGTTGTTATCCGATCCATCCCATAGGACCTTAACATTATTTGATTCAATTTTCCTCTCCAGATTACTTAACGTTATACTATTTTAGCGTTATCCGAGGTAAACGTTATCAGAGGTATTACACTCTGTGCCTAGAGAGCCCTGAAAATGTTCACCATAAGTCAGAATTGACTTGATGACACTCAATTATTTAATTATTTAAAATATGACCATTTGTAATTCTACATTTGTTTTGGATATCAAAACCTCAGATTCACAGATTGCCATTAAAAGCCTTGTGGTTAGAGGACAGATACAGTAGTGTGATTCTGTGCTGCAATCTTTTCCAAGCATGCTAAGAACTCCAAAAGTTGTCATTGTGGAAATCTCTGTAGACTCCATTCTGAAGTGACAGGATTTAAGTATGATGGGATCAATGTGTAGGAGTGGGGGTGAACTGCGAAGCATGTAATGCTATCTTCGGAGAAATAATGTTTACAGAAAACATTGAGGAGCAGTCAGCACAGACATACATAAAACAGTGCCAAGTCAGTTTCATAGTAATACCTAGTATTTATTTATATAACACTCCAAAGGGTTTCATATACATCAAGATAGGTCAACAAAATTATGCAGCTAGGTTGGCAGTGAGGGATAGTGATTTGTCTGAAACTATTTAATGAGTTGAATACTTCTTTGAACTTGTGATTTTTCAATTCCCTCTTCAACTGTGACACCCATTATAAGTTCTCCACTTCACTAAGTTTTCAATAAGCAACTTACTGAACACTTCTGTGACCTGCTGTTCCTTAAAGAAGTTCAGTACACTATACTTGGTCTCTCCACTGTTGTTGTCAAAGATTTATACACCCTGGGTAAATCACATGAACAATGAGTATGCAAGACACCAACAATATAAAATCCTTAGAGAGAAGCAACAATTTTGTTTCAGTTTATGTCAAACACAATTTTACCCAGAATGCACATGGTTTCTCAGTATCTAGTATGGAAACAACTTGAAATCTTTTAAAATAATGTTAGCAGTAACAGGATTAATAGATTTATTAATACAGGGTCAGGGTTTTGAATGCTTAACTTTTTAAATTAGGATCCCTGCCTCTTCTCCTTCCTCTGAGATGCTACTCACAACTAGATGGAAGGGAGATTGGACATGGTTTTCTCCATGTTAACCACTATCTGGTTAACGCAAATAGGTGAAGAATTTTACTTTCTTTTTGTTTTTGAAGAATTTATCAGGGCTTGCAAATTTCTTAATGTTTGGGGTGAAAATTATATCACTTTTCCAAAACTGGCTGGAAGTTTAGTAGTTTAGATATCTGGCTGCAGAGCGAGAAGTTGGGTGTTCAATTCTCCCCTGTGGCTCTTGGGAAAAGAGCCAGCCTGTGTAACCTTGGTCAAGCTGTACAGTCACAGGGTACTTCCAGAACAAGGAAATCGTAAATCTGTGATCTACCTAGAAACCCCTGGATAGGGTTGTCATAAATCAGAATTGATTTAAGGGTATGCTATTTATTTATTTTTCAGAAATTACGCATGGCACAAAACAAACTGACAAATTATCTCATCCCAGTTCCACAAATATTGGGAAGGACAAAGATTTGGTATATTGACAGAACTGGGAAATGTTATTCACATTATTCCTACTGAAGATTTGATCTTCCTAATGCAAGAAGGCAGCATTCTTTCAACTGAATCTTTTTATCCCAAAAGTCAAATTTCTGAACTGGGTCTAAATCTTCCCTGGTTGTATGAAATGGTGGGATTCAATTTTTTTTACTACCTACTCTGTGGGTTTGGTATGGTGGGCATGGCCAGGGGGAAAGCCCTGTGTTCCACCCAAATTAGAACTACTTTATTTCAAAACTTGGATGGGTGGGGGCAGCCAGAATTTCTGCTACCAGTTCTGGGAAACTGGGGCAAACCTGCTGAATTCCACCACTGGTTGTATGCCTAATTTTCTGTCCCTCTAAATGTAATATTCATAATAGATTTCTGCCAATATGTTTGGCTTTTCCATTAAAGAGGTCTAGGATTGAAATTCCCAAATCACCTCCATTAAAGAAAGGTCTTTGTTATAGACTAACCTTAGAATTTAGTAGTCATGGCCACTCACGTGCACAAATCTGGATATAAATTTGGTCTTCCCCTAGTTTTAAAGTGGCAATAAAAATACATTTGGGGGAATTGAGAGGAAATGTTTATGAAGTAAGTTTCATGTTTATAAATGGGTTTCCTAGCATACTGATGTTGAACGATATTGCTGGAAAACAGCTGTGTACCACAGTAAAGGAAGTGAGGTTATAATAGCAAGAAGATGATTTGGGATTTTATGGTGGCTTTTTCGTACCTTGGTGACATGCTCCTATAATATATTGGCATAAATGTGACAGGATATTGGTCAGGAAGAAAGGGAAGTATTATAAAGGCATCTTGATATTCATAGTTCACCATCATATTTGAATGCAGTTTGAGAGGCTATTTTATTAGTCATGTTAATGCTTTCTTAAAAGATGCCCTATAAATGTTTTAAAATAAATAGGTAAACTGGTACATCATCATCATCATCATCATCATCATCATCATCATCATCATCATCATCATCATCATCATCATCATCATCATCATAATGTGGAGAAGGGTTATTTCTGCAAGTAAATGGTTCCACTCAAGCAGTATCCCTGAATGGGATCCAAAGGTTGGAGGCAAATCAGAATGCAAAGTACTATAAATCATGATGTGACTATAAAAAATACAAAATAGAAGGCTTCTAAAAGCTGATGGAGAACAGGTGGCTATATCTGTAGTGCTCATATTGCCTCACAAGTCAAGAATTTACAAAGCTTCGGATGCAGCATGCAATGACCTTGCATGCTTTCTCCTCATTTTCCTTACACAGTGCAGTTACCTACTTGATTTCTGCTATGGCGAAACAATAGTTGGCCATTTGCACCACCTTGCCAGTTATATGCTGCTATATATGTTGTATGTTATATGTTGTTATATTATACCACCTTTACAGAAACTGTTTCAGTAGAATTCTAATCCATAGCCTCAAGCTACCTCTCAGAACAAAGGAAGAACTTGGTGCTTGGCTGGGGCCACTCACAGAATAGATGCTAGGCCTGATGGGTAAACATTAGCAAATGTGTGATGCTAACCATTTGCAATTCAACAGGGCAAAATTTCAAAATTAATTTGAATAACAGGTCTTACCAGTTGTAAAAAACTACATTAACTTGTATATTTATCTGTTGTGTTAACCATTCTGTACCTCTGTACCTCCTTATAAATTGATGCCATGAAGTCTTACTCTTATGTCTGATGAAGTGGACTTCATCCACAAACGCTAACATTACATTTGTTGTTGTTCAGTCACACAGTCAAGTCTGTCCCTTTGCAACCTCAGGTCTTTAAAGTGCCACAATGTTTTTTGTCTTTTGCTTTGTTTACTCTCTGATATGCTTGCCAGTGAAGGTTTCACTTTGCTTTCATTATCACAATGAGTAATTTTCTTCACTTTATGGTTTACAGGTTTCCTGTAGTGGAAAAGTACAAACAATTGCTTGCTGTTTTGAATAGAGTAACACAGGAGTTTTCAGCCTTGGCTCCCCAGGTGTTCTTGGACTTATTATTATATTGTATTGTTGATTGTATCCTACCTGTTTGTACACCGCCCTGAGTTGGTTGCACCAAGTAGGACAGTATAGAAATCTAATAAATAAATAAATAAATAAATTATCAGAAGCCCAAGTTAGCTCGCTTGCTATCCAGGGCTTCTGAGAATTGAAGTCCCAGAACATGTGAGGGTCCAAGGCTGAGAACATGAGGGAAATTTTTTTGATTGCTGGCCCCAGAGGCATAGCGTGGGGGCCCCGATGGGGCTGGTCCACCCTGGGTGGTACTTTGTGGGGGTGGCAATCCCCCCGACTTCCTGGTGGCTGGGGCAGGAAGTGCGCTGTGGGGACGGGCGCCGGGACCCTCTACCACTGGCAGCGCCCTGCCCCTCGGCTAGAGAGTGCAGGCCTGATGGTGCAGTGGGGACCAGGAGGTACCCCCCTCCTCTGCCTCTGTCCCCCTCCTCCCCAGGAGCCCCCTCCTCACTGCCAGCTGGTTGCGCCAGGTGGTGCTGTGCCAGAGCCGGCCTCGGGTTGAGACCCAGGGGCTGGTGTGGTGTGGTGTGGTCCCAGTGGGGAGGCCACCGTCGGGGTCCCAGGTGCACAGCTGCCCCACTTCCGAGCCTGGCGGTAGCAACTCATTCGCCTTCAGTATCAGCGGTGTCCAGGAAGGCGGGAAACAAGACTGGCAGTCGCTGCAACCCAGCACCTGTGGCTGGAGCAGGGCTGGCCAGGCCTTGTGGGGGGTTTTGTCCTCGGCCTGGCTGGTGCTATTCAGGCCACTGGTGCTGGGCCATGGCAACTGCCGGCCTTGCTTCCTGCCTTCCGGGAAGCTGCTGCTGCTGAAGGAGAACAAGCTGCTGCCACTGGGCTTGGAGGTGGGGCAGCCGCATGCCTGGGGCACCAACAGTGGGCTCCCCGCTGGGCCTGCACTGCCCCACCCCACCCCAGCCCCTCACCACAAGCTGGTCATGAGGAAGAGGATGAAGGCGGAGGAGGAAGAAAAAGTGCCACCTGGTCCCCACTGAAAGTAGGATTTTTGTTCCTAGGTGTCCCCCCCCCCCCCGGTGGGGAACCTGGGGGCGGGGGCGGTGAGTTTGGCTTCAGTATTGCTTTTATTTACTATTTTAAACAACCTTTAAAAAAATTTTAAAATATTGTAATAATTGTTTTTAGCCTTCATATTGTCTATTTAATAATGTAAGCCACCTTGCATCCTTTTATAAGGGAAAGGCAGGGTAAAGATATGTTTTTAAAAGAGTAGAAATGTGTGAATCCAAGAACTGAGAAAAACTTAAGTTGGCATTAAACATGAATAGAACAGTTTTACATTCTAGCAACCTTGACAGAAAAATTCCCCCAGTATTATCAAAACAATCTTGAAGGAAAGCATAGAAAAATGAAAGTTAATATGTAAATGATAGCATCACCATACGTGTCAAATCTTACAGCAATAAAAGGAAAATAGGGTTGAGTTATTAAAAAAAAGAAGTACCAGATTACTCCTTGTGGAAAATGTGATGTCTGCTAAAGTAACTCAATTATTTGAAGCTATTACCAATCTCCAAAGGAGAGTAATGAAATAGATTGACAAGAAAATATTAAGTTGGATTTAAACTTTCCAAAAATATGCCTAGTTTCTAATATTCTAATTCAATATTACCCTTCTCTCTGAAGGCAAATGTAATATATATTTTCCATCTATTGCAAGTTTCATGAGTTTGCCAAAAGCTGAGAATTAATGCAACTATCCTACTATTTCCTCACATAATTGGCATTGTGTTTGGCTCCCTTCTGAACAATAGCAGTTTAGTCAGTCTTTTCAAGGTCAGGTTCCTTGTGAGAAGAGTGAGTTGGAGACTTTAAAGCACAGGTGTTATATGAACATGTGGCAGTGGTAGGATTGTAAATGTCCAGCTTCTTACTCTTTCATCATATGATCTGGAAGGCCCCCTTAATACACAAATGTATGAACTCATTTTTCTGGGGTTCCTGGTCACGCCAAAAAGACATTTCTGCCTGTACCTCTTCATAAGTAGGATATAAATGATATGTGTCAGTCAGTCTTTATGGACTGAATCTGCATTGGTAGTCAAGTCAATGCACATCTTCTTACCTGTATGGATGGAGGGGGAGGACACTCTTTTCTTCCTGCAATGAGATTTCTCTGTGAGAGTCTTCCTTTGCCCCTTGAGGAATCTGGCATAGTTTCTTGGGTATTTCATTGCCATTTCTGTCTGGAAGAAACAGCAAGCAGTTTGTGCAGAATTATTGCAGTCCTATGCTACAAAGACATAATTCAACAAAATTCTCTGGAAAGCACATTGAGCTGCACAGACCTTGGTAGTTCACAGCATAAAATAACAGGGGAGGCTTGTTTTTGCAGGAAACTGGCAGATCTTACTAGGAGAAATCTTGGAAAACAGGATAATGACACTTGGAAAATCACTGAGAACAAAAAATGTTTGAATGTTCACCACATTGTTCTACTCATGTATACCAGGAATGGGAAATTCTGGTGGTTTCTGAGATCAATTTTCCTCCTCATTACCAATTATAGACTCCACAACTACCCTAATTGGGGAAAGTGGTAAAACAAAACTGGAAGTGATCCCAAAACTCAGTTCTGGGGAATCTTTTTGGAATGATGGTAGACCGAGTTTTGCAAAGTTGGTTGAGTTTGGTGTTTGAGACCTGCAGGGGGGAGAACATGCACTTCTAGCAGCAGAAGCATTTCTTTTGGGGAGGGAAGCTTGGGGTGTAAACAAAAAAGCCTTGTGGCACTGCATGATGGCTCTGTGCTACAATTTGCCCAGTCCTGCATTCTGGATTAGGCTAAAGTATCTTTGCAACATTGCAACTGTATTACAAGGAGAACAAGAGCACATATAATTGATACAGGAGTCAAGCTCGAATATGTTGAGAAAGCTCCAAATCACCTTCAAAGTACAGTATATAATGTTCTAATCAGTTATTATTAAAAATGTGAAGAGCACATACCATGAAGGGCAATGTCTTAAGTCTCCCCTTTCAGCAGGAAACACAACTGTCTGAAAAGGGAAGCACTATCCATATTTGCTCTTGGGGCGAGTCTGGTTCTTGTAGAGGCTTGTGTAGATCAGTTTCTTCTTCAGTCATTGATCTTAAACTGCAATCCTGTCTCCTCCACTTGCATTTCACATTTGCCTGGACAGTCACAGACTGTCCTTTGGGGAAAGACCAAGCTAAAGTATGAATTTAGCACTTCTGCCTTTTCTTTGTTCTCTATTATAATTTCCATCCCCATTGATTCTTTTCTCTTCCTTTTTCTACATAGGTACCTGAAGAATATGTGTTGTTGTTGTTGTTGCTGCTGCTGCTGCTGTTGTTGTCATCATCGTCATTGTTGCTCTCGTCGTCGTCTCTTGCTAACCTCAGCTCATTCTCAGTTTTTGTCTTCCTAACACCATCCCTGCAATTCTTTTCTATCTGTCCATACTCTTCTTTTATGGCCTGGCCTTCTTTCTCCCCCCCCCCCAGGTTACAATTTTTATTGTTTTTGACATTTTTGAACCAAATTACAATAGGTGCTCTCAACCGCCCTCGATGAAACCTTTTCCCCACCCAAAAAGTTAACTTAACAACAACAACAAAGCTTAACAACAACAACAACAACAAAAACCAACGACAACAAAACAACTTCCACAACAGTGAGAACAAAATTTCAGACTTATGTCCCCCTACCTTCTAGAATTTTTTGAAGGTTACCTCCTATGTGGAGTGGAGGAGGTCTGGACTTCACAATGACGGCTTTCCCTCTATACCAAGTTGGTATAAAATGAAGGGGGAAAGTTGGGACGCAAAATAAGGTCAGCGATAGTATTATGAAAAACACTTTAGTCCTTAATTACAGTGAGCAAAAACAGAGTGGAGCAGGAACTAAATTCTTCTTTATATCCTTATTTGTTACTTAGGGCTTTGTCCCCCTGAACTTATCAATTCTTCTTTTAGTTTATTCCATTCCTCTGATCCCTCCTTTATCAAAACACTTGATTTCAGGATATCTAAAACATCAATTTGTTTGCTAATAACTGAAATTTTCCCTAGATAGAAAAACTTATCCAGTTATACTTTACTCCTTTGCATAACAGAAAACCAGTTAAGGGTTTTAATTTTTTTTCTCCAAGTCCTTTTTCCTGGCCTTCTTTCTACTTCCTATAAATGCTTTCAAAAAAAAATCATGTCCTCTCTGAGCTTACTGTAAAGCTTTTTAAAAAATTATATGTGCCTACACCAACTGCCAGGGGAGGGAGAAGCCAGGGCAGGTTGAGGACCTTGCCACACACACCCCGTGCCCACACCAACTGCCAGGGGAGGAAGAAGACAGGGCAGGTTGAGGACCTTGCCGCCCCTCCCCCTGTGCCCACACCAACTGCTGGGGAGGAACAGGCCAGGGCAGGTTGAGGACTTTGCCATCCCTCCCCCTGAGCCCACACCAACGTATTGTATTGTAATGTAATGTATTGTTTGTAAGCCGCCCTGAGTTGCCACAGCAAGTGGGCGGCAATATAAATTTGAAGTAATAATAATAATAATAATAATAATAATAATAATAATAATAATAATAATAATAATAATAATAATAATAATAATAATAATAATAATAATAATAATAATAATAATAATAATATGTACAGTAGTTATCTTTTCAGAACTCCCTCCTTAAGAAACTCCTATCCACTTCATATCCTGTAAGGACAGCTAGCATCACCATTGTTCTTAGTTTATTGAAATTGGTTAATGTTAAAATCTGCTTTCATTTCCTTTTTAATAAAGAACTCAAGTAGAAAATGGGTACTTTCCCTTATTGTTCTTATTGCTACCACTTCTTCCACCAAGTCATCTCTGTTAGTTATAATCAAGTCAAGGATAGCTACTCCTCTAGTTTCTTCCTTCACTTGAGTAAATATAACTCAATCTGTTTCTTTTATTGTACATAAGCCTTGGTCCATCTTTACCTCTGACTTTATGTGTCCCCTTTCAATTCAGTTTAAAGCCCTGCTGATGAAGTTCTCTATGCTGTGTCCAAATGCATTTTTTCAGGTCCTTGTAAGGTGCAGCCCATCTCTTGCCAGCAGTCCATCTTCCAGGAAGCATGGCCCATGGTACTAAAATCCAAATCTGTCATGTCAGCACCACCTTTGTAGCCAGTAATTTGCAGAGTATTTTCCTTTGCCTTTCTATTCTTCTTCTGATCTTTTGTAGGTATGGATGAGAATACTATCTGGACCCCAGAGTCCTTGAGTTTCCTTCTCAGAACTTCCAAGTATCTGACCTTTTTCTGAAGCCGATTGGTCTTTTGGTCTTCCATCTTTTTTGTGGTTGGAATTGTTTGTAGTTATGCTTTTAGAATTTCCTTTTTCAGAAAGTTCTACCTATCTTAGATTCCTTTTCCTGTTAGAATCTCCTGTAATGGTACTTAACCTATCATTGTTCTGAGTTTATTAAAACTGGTTTACTTAAAGTCCACCAAGTGTTTTTTTCCCTTTGAAATCCAGAATTAGAGTAGAACATGGTCACTTTCACACAGAGTTCTTGTTACCGCCACTTCTTCTTTGAGGTAATCTCTATTGGTTTACCATTTTCTTGTTCTGTTCAATTCTGATGAAAGTTAGCCTAAGTCTCACTGCTGTTGCCAGTGCAATGTCTTCAACCAGTGTCACTTTCTGCCATTAGCAGCCTTCCAGAATTGTCTCTGTTCCCATCACCATTGGAACAAGCTGAAGAGGCTGGAAGCATCTCAGGCTCTTATGTCAGCTTTCACTATTCCACCTTGGGTGACCCTGCTAAAAGTTTAGACTCATGAAAAGTTGCAAACTAATTGTGAAGAAATGGCTTTGATGAAAGATGGAAACAATCTTAAGAACAATAATGCCTTATTGCTTTCTCAACATTACACAGAAAGCACAATACATTCAGGATTTGTTTGCTTTTGGCCAATTGTTTGGGTTGCAAAATGGTTATGAGAAAAGGAAGAAAATGAAGATCATGAAAAGCCAGCCTAAATTATAGACAGGAGGATATTCTAAAGGCAGGTCCTTTTTTCTCAGTTTATATAACATCTCTTCCCCCCCCCCCCACACACACTTTTTACTAAAATGTCAACAATAGGCCAACAAAGACCATTTCCTCTTTTTCTTAGGATAATTGTAACTACTACCATTATTTCCTGAATCCATTTTCTCTCTACACATTTAGAATTCTAAAATATGTCTCCCATGCATTTTTATCAAAATGTACAGGATTCAAAGAAATGCAGTGAATCATACTTCAATCAGGAACATACAACAAATTCACATTTCTAATGTTTACAAAACTGGATATATATATTTTTAAAATGTCAGGAGGAAGGAGGAACTCATGGACCATTTTAACGAATTTTAACTCCTTTAGAAGGAGGAAGGATGGAGAAAGAGAGAAAAGTTATCTGTATTTTTATTTGCAGAACACTGTGAACTGGAAAACGCATTAAGATCACTGACTGTGACGGGATGAAAACCACAGCTTCCTCTGACAAATTGTCTCATCCAACATAGTCTAGGGTATTAAATCTGAGATTGCTCTGACCTTTCAAAGTATAACATAACAGATGCTTATTATATCCTGAAATATACAGTCAAACTGGTGTCAAGGCAGGTCATCTAGCTCTTGAGCAGGTATGACAGATGTGTCAGTCACAGAAATTGCAAAGACGGCTATTTCTAATTCTCATTAGATGATGGCTAAGACTGAAGAAAAGTTTTCTGCATTCCTTTCAAGCTCTAAATATTAAACCAGAAGAGGCGAGGCTAAAGCTATGGAGATTAAAAATAACACATCTTGCTGAATGGAGGAGTGCCAAAGAATGTCTCCTACTGGGATAAGATTCTGGCCTGATGATCTGGAAGTCGCTTAGAATTTGAAGTAAAGTAGGAAGATCAAAGAATTAATCAAGCAAAATGTGGCTACTTGTATACAGGAAAATTTTCTGTGAATGTGGAGACATTTGATAAATGTAGTGTTAATGTGCATGCATTTTATGTACAAAAGAAAATCTAAGAAGCTGCTGAGAAATCTCTATTGAAGTAACCCACTTCTGGTTAAAAAAATAGTCTAATTATTTTAATATTTTAATTTGTTTTACATTTTGCCAATATTTATTTATTAGATTTCTATACCACCCATCTGGGATATTTTCTCACTCTGGATGTTTCTATATTTCATATAGTCTCTAATTCTAAACTGTGTGATATGAAGAAAGAAAAAAAAATACTTGGAAGTGACTTGACAACACATCACAGAACAAGCATGGTGTACTCCTAAAAGCAACAGTGCCACAATACAACTCTTTCTGCCCTTTATGGGTTATGATCAGCAAGCTTGTGGTGGACCTGATCCATGTTGGTGTGCATGCACGGCTACAGTGCTTGGTGCATATGCATGGCCTCCTTGCTGTCCTCCCAAGTGGGGAGGAGTAAGAGAAGCTGCTAGCCTGAAGCTCCCTTTAGCCTGCTCCCCAGGGTAAGTGACTCGCCTTTGGATGTGGTGTGTCTGTGTGTATTTTAATGTGTATTTAATACCTTTACCTATATTGACGTACTACCACAGTTCCTAAAAAAAGCCTGGTGGCCTGGCTTGGGGTTTTTAAGCAAAGTCTTGGAGTTAACTCATCAATAAGCTACACCTGTGCTGTTCCAATTGCTGTTCCAATTGGAGAACCCTTAAGGAGGTATAGCTGTTTTACATTTACATTAAGGCATATTATCCTAGAGAACTGGTTAGGCAAAGACTTAGTACCTAACTTCTTTAACTGTTGAAAAGTTGAAAAGTGCCAAAATGAAGCCATCTTGTGGTGAGTTCATTCTGTAGTTCCTTCCATCTGACCTAGTGTGAGAAAGATTAGCCAGAATAAGCTCTGGTTTAAAAACTCTGGTTGATTTGTGTTTGGGGTGGGTGGGTGTATATTAATGTATTTTTATTTATTTATTTAATATTATTTATTTATTTATGGGTTTGTGTTGTGGGTGGGTTGAGAGATTTGTGTGTGTGTGCTTGTTCAGGTTCCAGTATGTTCCCACTTGACCTGTTGCCCAGCCTTCTGGGCTCCAATGGCAGGATTTAATTTCCAAAAATTGTATGCTGGGAAGGTTCACGTATTCACTCTCCTGTCTGCCTCAAGAAAAAGCAGCATCAGCCAACCATTGATCATCTTGGCTATATTAAAAGAAAGAAAGACAAAAGCAGAAAATTCTGAAATTGTTCAATCTAAAATCATCATAGAATCACGGGCAAAATTCTGTTGTATAAATTATATCGGCATAAGAGAAATTATGTCACCCATAGCAACATTTTGTTCCTAATTAGTGCCTGGCTCTGATTCCTCATTGCTTAAATGTAATCTCATTGTTCATGAATCTGGTGGCTTTACATGTGACCTGTATTCAAAGTGGGGACTCTTTATTTAGTATCAATCCAACTCATGTAAGAATTCAAAGGACAGAATCCTTTTTTTATTCTTGCACAATTTTCCTTACAGTTGAGTAATGTACGTGAGACGATTTTGGCCATGGGGTCACATGCCACATTTGTCTGATCTAGCCCCATGCCAAAGCAGGAAACCCTTGGCATCCAATGGGATAAATGAAGAAGCAAAGAAGAAGTAACCCCTTGCCAACACATGAAAATGCAGGTGTGGCCATAAAGCACCTTGTTAAAAACATCTGAAGAAGAATCCACTTCTTTCTGAGACAATCTGCTCTACCATGAAACAGCTTGTGCCATTACAAAATTCCTTTTTGAATTCAGCTGAAATCCTTTTTCTTGCAACAACAAATGAACATGTTAGCTAAACCCAAATGGCATTGGCAGCTGGGGCATAGAAGTTTAAACTGGAGGGGGAAGGCCACCATTTTATTGGATACAGATGCCAATAATTCTGGGACAAGCATGGAGGAAAAATCCAGCAGCAGCCATCTGGCCTGCTGGCTGATGGAACTCAAAGTGACAGCAGGCTGGGGTTAAACACAGGGGTGAAGGCCACAGAGTAACCCAACCCGGCCACTAGTGTGGTCAACTGCCCAGAGGCTGGGTGCATGCATGGTCTCTCTGTCCCCAACTCCCTTAAAGAGGAGGCAGCTTGACCCCTCCTCTATCCACCTGGATCCATCCTCATGCCCTTAGTAAAGCTTGTCAGAGAGCATTGCTTTATTATGTGACCATAATACACTCCAGTCAAAATTTCAGGTTGCTGTGTGAATTATATCTCTAAACCATTACAAGACTTTATATACCTCTCAGACAAAATGGAGTGGAAGTATTTCCCCTCCAGTCTGCCTTGAAGCCTAACCCTGCCTCTTGATTGGTGGGGAACAGAAGCAGAAGAAAATACATGTACAAGCTATGGGGGATTTCTAGGAAGAAGATTCCCAGACCCAAAATGGTGCCTGTCATGTTGTCAGCCTCTACTGCTGTTGGTGTCCAGGTATGCCTGGGACAGCAGTTATTCTGTCATCTGTGCTTATAGTGCTTCAAATAATACCACTCTTTGTTTATATAATGTCCATCCCCAATTCCTTCAGTGTTTTGTTGCCTTTGTCTTTTTCCATAGATTGTGTAGCCATGGAAATCAGTTTACTGACAGCACAGAAGACAGATTCAATATGCTGAAAGCAGAAAGTGGCAGGGGTCAGCAAATTTGGCTCTCCAGGTGTTGTTGGATTTCAATTACCAGAAGCCCAAGTCAGTGCACCTGCTGATCAGGGCTCCTATGGATTGAAGTACAATAACATCTGGAGGGTCAAGTTTGCTGACCCTTGGACCAGGCTGCTGCATTTTGTTGCTTCCTCGAAGAGTTCAAGAACAATTCCACATAAAGGTTGTCAGTGATAGGCAAATGTGAGCCTCCAAATGTTTTGGTTTGCAACTCCCAGGAGCCCCAGCCACCAGAGCCAGGGGTGAAAGGTAATTCCAGACCATAAATATCTGGAGGGCCACAGTTGCTTCCTCGAAGAGTTCAAGAACAATTCCACATAAAGGTTGTCAGTGATAGGCAAATGTGAGCCTCCAAATGTTTTGGTTTGCAACTCCCAGGAGCCCCAGCTACCAGAGCCAGGGGTGAAAGGTAATTCCAGACCATAAATATCTGGAGGGCCACAGTTGTGAACCTTTGTTCTAGATTTACTTGAAGGTTTTCAAGATCTGAATGATGAAGGCAAGTTCTTTCTTCTGGGGAAAAAAAGCCAGCTGAACTGATTAAAGGCACTTCAGAGAAACAATTACAACTGAGTCCAGAAGTATCCTCATGCTGTAAATTTCAGATCTTAAAATCAATCCCCTCTAATCTGACTTGTGAATGTGAACTCCAGAGACAAAAGAAACACTCTTCATCTGCACAATTGTTAAAACCTACACAAATAAAAACTGTGTGGGAATTCATCTGTAACATGTGTTAAATGAAGATAGTTTAAGAGGAAAAACAAAGCTGAATTTAGGCAACATAAACTGAGCCATAACAGTTAGCATTATGCCACATTTAACACAGAAAATTAAAAAATTAAGGTGAACTGTGATTAGTTTGTTCACTCATTTCATGCATAAAATGAACTGATTTTGATTACATTACCAAGTAGTTGTTCCTTCCTTCCTTGCAAGGGCTTGGAAATCATCTAGACAGAAATATGCTCTGAAAGTTGATTAGTGGGTATAGTAAGCTCTAGCATTTTTCCTACCCCATGAGTACATATGCATGTTGTAGTTAATTCTGCCAAACACAAATTTTGCTTCCTGGCTTTGTCAAGTGATAGAAGACTAATGCATGTAGAGCTGGAGAGAAAGAAACGTGACTTCCTTGTGCACAAGTTTATTAGCATTGTCACTCACATACTGTAATTAATCCCAAATGAATCCCTCTCAGAAATGGTTCTCAGTCGGATCACAGTTCTTAAATACCATCATTGCTTATCATAATTAAACTTTTATTAGCTAAATTTCAATCCTGTTGGCAGCATTTCCCAGGAGAAAACTTTATTTCCTAGCCAAAGGCTTTTGGGAAATGCATCGTGAATGATGCTATTTTAAACATACACATATATGGAATAGCAATTCTTTGTGAGTTGGCTGCTCATGTGTGGATTCTAAGAGCACTCATGCTTTAATAAACCCAAGGGAAACTGAAGCTTCTTTCAGGGTTGTAAACTTCTCATTGGAAATGGAAATGTGTAGCTGAGCAGTTAACTAAGCCCCTAGTGGTTGATATGTCACCTCTGTGAAACTGATCTGAAAAATATCCCCCCCCCCCCCGCCCAAGAACAAATTGAACTAAATTATGAATAAGACGGAATGGAAGATTTGAATTAACTAGCAATACTGGCAGATGACACCAATATTTGTGTAGTCTCTTTTGTTTGTTTTCTTAAAATGCAGGGGCTGTTAGAGAAAACACACTGAGCATTTGTATCCCCAGAAGACTACTGCTTACTTCACAGCTTTTCCCACACCACTTCCCCTGGTTTACAGAGTCTGTTATATTCCTGGAAGCTGCCCGAAAGTTCCCTCTTACCAATAAACAAGGTGCACAGAGAGTATATGCCTTTAAAGCAGTGGTTCCCAACCTTTTTACCCACCTAAGCATCTCTAAAAAATTATTTATTTATTTAATCAGACTTATATGCCACCCTCCTCAAAGAGACCCAGGGCGGCTAACAAAACTTCAAAAAGAGACATAAAAACACAATATAAAATCCTGTCTAAAATTAATATTAAAAGAGATTAAAACTAAGCAAAGTTAAAAGATTAAAAATTCATACATTGAGAGAGGGAGGGGTCAGATGAGCCAACAAGCTGACACAACTGTCTGACCCAAACCCCATACCTGTCCTGCCAGCCAGGTCTACTCTTAACCCCCTTCCTAAAGGGTGGCAACTCCGACTGGAGATGTAGCTCAATTGGCAGGAGGTTCCATAGGGCCAGGGTGGACACAGAGAAGGCCCTCCTCCTAGTGCCAGAGAGGTGTGCCTCTCTAGCCAATGGTACAACCAGAGAGCCCACTACCATATAGGGCTTTAAAGGTAATAGCCAGCACCTTGAATTGCACCCGGAGGCATACTGGCAACCAGTGCAGCTCCCTGAGCAATGGTGAGGCATGAGCATAACGCCCACACCCCATCACAACCTGAGAAGCCACATTCTGTACCAGTTGCAGCCTCTGAAAAGTCACCAAGGGTAGCCCCATGTAGAGCGTATTACAATAATCAAGTCTGGAGGTGAGCAAAGCGTGTGTGATCATGAGCAAGGAGTCCCGGTCTAGGAGTGGGCATAACTGGCGTATAACATGAAGTTGTGTGAAATCCTGATCCTCCCCCCCCATGACATATAATAAGTCTAAAAGGCAATTGACTGTTAATAATTCATTCTTGAATTGCCCTCACCCCTTAAAATCAAATTGCTCCCCTATAGGATGCATGTTAGGAACCATGGCTTTAAAGGGGGGTGGCTCACTTGGGTGCAGCCCAGTGATGGGCATCAGCAGGTTCACACCAGTTTGTGAGAACCAGTAGCAGAAATTCTGGCTGGCCCTGCTCATTCAAGTTTTGAAATAAAGTAGTCCTAATTTAGGTGCAAAGCAAGACTTTCTCCCTGGCCATGCCCACTATACTACGCCCACAGTATGGTAGTAATTTTTTTTTGAGTCCACCACTGGTGCAGCCGTGCTGGTTTCTCATGGTATTCACACCTCTTTCTACTTCCAGCAGCTTCCCCTTCATGTTTTGTGGGCAGTCTTTAGAAAAAGCAAACATAGCAATTGGTATAAGTAGTATTTGTGAAAAATTCAGTTGCTGTCATACTGTTATTTCGGACTGCCATTATCTTCTGACCTCTGGCCATCCAGCTGAGACAAAGGGTCATCCAAAACATCTGGAGGAGAGTAGTTCTTCTTCTAATAATAATTGTTTGCCATTAAACAGTAGCGTAGTGTGGATTTCAGTCTCCTGGGGCATAAACCAAATTAGCCACCCCCTGGTGGATAGTGCAGTCCAAGAACTACCAACCACCCAAAAAGTGCCACCCGAAAAGTGCCATTAAGTCAGTTCTCATATGCAGGAAAAGAAGACGAAATGTGATACAAGTTGAACATGTGGGAAGTAAGTAAGTAACGAACTTGCTGTCTGATTATACTGCAGCTTGGATATAACTCATCAAGAATCCCATTTCAATTGCTAGTCCCAGTTAGAGTACAATCAATGAAATTTACATAGGTGTTATCTTACTAGTCATTAACCAATCCAATGCTTCTCTTCTGGGTATGCCTTTGGACTGTGAAGCTTGCTTAAGGTGGTACAAGTTGTTTCTTCTTGGAAGCACAGTGAGGAACTGAACTCCCAATCTGTGGCTCCACAGCTAGATAGCCAATTCATAGAGCTATGGGCAGCTATAGTAGTTCATGTACCCCTGCTTTATTTAGAGTTAGTGAATGTCTTTGCCTGTATTACAAATCCATCAATTTCACCTCTCTACTGCAATTCTCCCCACCTTCTTCTCTTCTTTATTGGAACAACTTTTCTCCCATGCTGGTCTTTCCCCATCCAACTCTGGTCTCAATCATTCAAGTACTTACCTCCAAGTATGCAAAAATAAAATTCCCTATTTAGAAGTACAGTTGTACCTCGCTTAAAGAGCATAATGCGTTCCACAGGATTGCTCTTTAAACAAGTTTGCTCTTTAAGCGAAACACCATTGTAAATGACCAATTGTGGGGGGGATTGTGAACCCTGATTTATTTGTTAAGCGAGTTTTTGTTTGGTTTTATTTGTTAAGCGAAGCGAACATTCAGAGAAAATTCTGCTCTTTAAGCGAGTTACTCTTTAAGCGAAACGCTCTTTATGCGAGGTTTGACTGTATAGAGATATTGCTCTCACAATTACATCTAAATATTGCACCTAAAACTACACCCTAGAATCCTATTTGTACCCCCAACAAGAGGGGAACCATTCATTTAATAGGATTTACATAAGCTATGAGTCCATAAATCATACAATTTGTCTATGCTAGCTGATTCTAGCAATGGGATTCTGGTTTTAATACTGTACTTGAACCTTACACTGTTAGTGAGATTTTTGTCATAGTGTTAGCATCACTCAAAGAACATTCTGGAAATATGAATTAGAATATATATTTTGTGATGAAATAAAAGATTGATTGTTGATATAAACCTCATAGATAACGGATGAATTACAGAGGGAAGAGGAAAAGAGTTTGTCATTTTCTGACAAACTATAAAGAAGAAACAAACAACAACAACAAACCCTAAGATAGTTTACTATGGAAAACTAATTATCGATGAGCTCTCTTAGGACTCAGGGGAAGTTGTTTTCAGAATATAAGCTACCTAATTATCTAAGCTGGGAAATAATTACCGTAGTACCTGTGCCAAATTTTGTTTTTAAGCTCTTGCCATTTTAGAGATATTTGAAGACAAACAAACTTTCAGAAAGTTGCCACTGGCCATATTTCTTTATATCTTTACTTTTTTTTTTTTTGGCCCATTTAAAACACTGCCATGTCACTTGTATATTACTTGTGCCAAGTCTTAGCTGTGCTACTATATGGCAGAATAGTGTATGCCAAGCCTGCATGTGATTTTTTTTCCTGATAATAAACAAAAATACTTTAAACGTCCTCAGGCTGTTTTGACAGTTTTTATCAGTTTGAGTTCACTTTAATGGGGAAAGATAATATAGGCGGCAGGCATATTATAGAACTGCTGTAATTGTGTCCTTGTTATTTTCAATAAATTGACATAAATGTGAATTAAGACCTTGACACTATGCTTTTATTTATTTATTTATTTATTTATTTATTTATTTTAGACTCACCGACCAAATAACATTTTGTTCCCTTTTTCATAGGAATACTTCAATATAAAAGAGAGAGTGCACGCACGCATGCACGCACGCAAATCCGTGCAAATGCACGAGCACGCACACACACACACACACACAGAGGAGGCCAGAGAGAAGGCAAGGCAGTAGAAATAAATGAATCTAATTCTTTTGTTATTAAATTTTTATCATTGGTAAGAGTAATACAAATATTAAGGAGCTAATAAAATGGAATTGAAGATAATTTTCAAAGTCACATTCTCACAGCTGTTGATAAATTGTTATGGAAAACAAACACCAGGAGGTGAAAGAAAGTTGTGGAGGCAGCTTCCTTAAGTAGGATGATCTTATCGGGAAATGTGAAGCATTTGGAGTTAATTAAAATCATTAATAATGTAATTAATGGTATTTTGAATCTGTCTATCAACAGACATTAATTATCTTGTAGCCCTTGCAACAACATAATGAGAGCATCTTTCTTACCAATTAGTGAGATACTATATGTGTTGTTTGGAATATGAATGCAAGACAAGGTAAGATGAATTAGAAAATGAAATGTTTGCCCAACAAAAATAAAATCTTGGAAAACAATTAGCTGATTAAGGATAGAACAGGATTTTGGCTTTATATCCAAGGCCAGAATTTCACTTCTATCACAGTATTTGTAGGTAGTAAACTCCAAAGATGTTCAGTATGCAACCCCCTGAATTTAAAATTAGGAATAATTACTCCATCCTTTAGATTTTGTCACATCATCAAACGTACATCATCATCTGTGATTTTGATCTTTCATTACAAATAAAAAAGATTGGTGGTAACCTGAATTTACAGATTGATTCAGACCTGGGACACAAATCAAGTAAAATAGGATCTAGGTCATCACAAAGCAAATTAGGATCCATCTCAAACTACCAAACTGGCCTCCAAGCTGGCTCAGGGTACCAGCCTACACACTGTCCTAATTAAGAATATTTTGTGGTGTTCAGGCACAAACAGGAATTTGACAAAAGATGAATCTAGATTCTTCAAAATAAATAAAAATCAGAACTGAGGAAGATCAAAAAGAGGAGACCCAGGTCTTTAAAAACCTTGGAATGTTTGATTATATTTTTCATATGTGTTTGTTTTGTTTAAATAGTAGTCATGCATGTTCAGGATCAGACCAGACTTGTTTTGCTGCTGAAAAATATTTCTAGACACCTTATACTCACAGCCATCTATACGATTCTGCAGTCTGAGGCATACATCCTCATACACAGCACTCCTCATCTCTGGCAGCAAAAATACAATACAGGTCCCACTCACATTTGCATGCTCAGAATCCCTAGTTTCAGTTATCCATAGGTTTAAAAATATTCAATATAAAATCCTGAAAGACACAATGTATATGTATTTGTGTGGTAGATTACCAGTGCTAGCCACTAGAACAGGAATTCTCAATCTGCAGCCCACACACCATTTCATGTGCCCCCACCACCACCACCTCCACCACACCAGGAAGTGCCATGTGGTGGAGGAAGGGCAAAATGGCTGTCCGGCCCCTCAAGCTGTCTGGGCGAGTTCACTGTTACATGAGATTTCAGGTATCCATGGTAGCAATGGTGGGCATCAGCAGGTTCACACCAGTTCGCCAGAACCGGTAGCAGAAATTCTGGCTGGCCCTGCCTATCCAAGTTTTGAAATAAAGGAGTCCTAATTCAGGTGCAACGCAGGGCTTTTCCTCTGGCCATGACCACCATACCACGCCCACAGTGTGGTAGTAATTTTTTTTTGAGCCCACCGCTGCATGGTAGGCTTCCTAACCTATCCTCTATGGATAAAGGAGGGTGGTATGTAAAAAGAAACTGCATAGTTAACAATTTTTTGCCTTTTTATAACATCCAAAATCTGCTGACTTGGCGGGGGGAGTCAAACAACCATGCCACATAGTTCACATATTTGTTATAATATTAGAGACTAAATCAGGAACCCAACTTATTGCCCATGTGCCAGCCCCTGAACGTGGCACCATTTCATGTGGCCTGCTGCCACCGCCCCCCATAAAGTGGAAGTGGGCATATTTATGACAGACGTAAAATGCACCCATTCATGTGTAAGCACTGTTACATCAGCAGTAAATGTACTCACGGCTGTCATAAAATACAGAAGTGGGTGCATTTACTCCTGCTTCGGGGGGGGGGCGTGGTCTGGCTCACTCAGCTGTCCTGGGGACATGTTCAGGCCCATGGCATAAAAAGGTTGGACTAAACAAAACAAAACAAAAAGACAAAAATGTTGTGGAACTTTAAAGACTAATTGCCTGTAATATCTGTTTTGCCCCTGTATGACTGGAGGTACAACTGTGCAATGATGATAATTTCAAACCTAAGCTGTCTGAGTTTTATAGCAAACGAATTATGCAAAGAAATTAAGTTGGAGACAGTTGAAAAGAACAGGAGAGTGACATGTAGATCCTAATCATTCATTCATTCATTTTCAGATTACATATACTGTATATTTACTTCATATAATCAATGCTAATTAGCTATTTTTAGTCTGATATTATTTACACTGTGATAATATGCATGATAATACTTTGTTTTAAACTGTGATAACATGTATGATGAGAGGATACTGGCGTAGAAACCGGCAAACCAACGTCAGGAATTTTGCCAAGAGAACCCTATGGACCAAAACAAAAGGCAAAACAAATGGGGCAATTTAGATGTAATAGGATGCTTAGCACATCAGATCAGAAGAAGGGCAGGGACAGGAACGGGGAAGGAGAAATACAGTGCTGCAAGGAACAATACTGTATAGGGACATGGAATGTAAGATCTATGAATCAAGGAAAACTGGAAGTGGTAAAAAAGGAAATGGAAAGAATAAGCATTGACATCTTGGGAATCAGCGAGTTAAAATGGACAGGGAGGGGGGAATTCAGCTCTGGAAACCATCATATCTACTACTGTAGACAAGAAAACCTCAGAAAAAATGGAGTAGCCATAATTGTCAATAAAAGGGTGAGAAAAACAGTAACGGGATATAATATCAAAAATGATAGAATGATGTCAGTCAGAATACAAGGCAAGCCATTCAATATCACTGTAATCCAAATATACCCGCCAACCACTAGTGCAGATGAAGCCACAATTGACCAGTTCTATGAAGACTTAGAACACCTCATAGAACAGACACCAAGAAATGATGTCCACATTATCATAGGAGACTGGAATGCCAAAGTAGGAAATCAAAAAGTAAATGGAATAACAGGCAAGTTTGGTCTTGGAACACAGAATGATGCAGGCCAAAGACTGATAGAGTTCTGCCAAGATAACGCACTGGTCATAGCAAACACTCTCTTCCAGCAACACAAGAGGAGACTTTACACATGGACATCACCAGATGGCCAACATCGAAACCAGATTGATTACATACTCTGCAGTCAATGATGGAGAACTTCCATACAGTCAGCAAAAACAAGACCAGGAGCAGATTGTGGCTCAGATCACAACCCACTGATTACAAAATTCAGGCGTAGACTAAAGAAAATAGGAAAAACAATTAGGCCAGACAGATATGACCTAGACAACATTCCTTGGAAATACACAGTGGAGGTGTGGAACAGATTTAATGGCTTGGATCAGATAGACAGAGTGCCAGAAGAATTATGGACAGAGATGTGGGACATCATGCAGGAGGCAGCAAGGAAAACCATACCAAAAGAAAAGAAGCGTAAGAAAGCAAAGTGGTTGTCCGATGAGGCTCTTAAAAAAGCAGAGGACAGAAGGAATGCAAAATGCCAAGGAGAAAGGAAAAAAATACAGTCACTTGAATACAGAATTTCAAAGAAAAGCAAGGAGAGATAAGGAAACCTACCTGAACGAACAGTGCAAAGAAATAGAGGAAAACAATATCAGGGGTAGGACTTGAGAACTTTTCAAAAAAATTGGGGAACTCAAGGGAACATTTAAAGCAAAAATGACCATGATAAAAGACAAAGATGGCAAGGAGTTAGCAGATGCAGAAGAGATTAAGAAAAGATGGAAAGAGTACACAGAGGAACTCTACAAAAAGGACCTCAACACCCCTGATAATTGCAATGATAAGAACATTGAACATGAGCCAGACATTCTAGAGAGTGAAGTCAGAAAGGCCCTAAAAAACACTGCAAACAACAATGTCAGCGGAGTTGATGGTATCCAAGTTGAACTTTTCAAAGCCCTGCAAGATGATGGAATCAAATTATTGCATTCTATATGCCAGCAGATTTGGAAAACACAACAATGGCCACAGGATTGGAAAAGATCTGTATACGTTCCACTCCCCAAAAAGGGTAATGCCAAAGAATGTTCAAATTATCGAACAATTGGGCTCATCCCTCACGCTAGCAAAATGATGCTCAAGATAATACAGGATAGACTGCAACAGCATGTGGAGAGAGAATTACCAGAAGTGCAGGCGGGTTTCAGAAGAGGCAGGGAGACTAGAGACCACATCGCCAACATAAGATGGATCATGGAAAAAACAAAGGAATATCAGAAACAAGTCTACTTCCGTTTCATTTATTACACTAAGGCTTTTGACTGTGTCGACCACAACAAAATGTGGCAAGTAATTAAAGAGATGGGAATACCGGAACACCTTATAGGCCACATGAGAAATCTGTACATGAATCAAGAGGCAACAATTAGGACAGAAAATGGAATGACAGAGTGGTTTGGAATAGGAAAAGGAGTAAGACAAGGCTGCATTTTGTCACCCTGCTTATTCAACTTATACACAGAACACATAATGCGCAATGCAGGAATGGAGGAATCACAATTTGGGATCAAAATTGCTGGAAGAAACATCAACAATTTGAGATATGCAGATGATACCACCCTCATGGCAGAAAGTGAGGAGGACCTAAAGAAGCTCCTGATTAGGTTGAAAGAAGAAAGTGCAAAAGCTGGCTTCAGACTCAATATCAAGAAAACCAAGATAATGGCAACAGGCCCTCTCAGTCCCTGGAAAATACATGGGGAAGAAGTAGAAGCAGTGACAGATTTTGCTTTCTTGGGATCAAAGCTCACTGCAGATGGTGATTGCAGCCATGAAATAAAAAAGTGACTGATTCTTGGGAGGCAAGCAATGAGAAACCTGGGGAGCTTAGTGAAAAGTAGAGACATCACATTGCAAACAAAAATTCACATAGTCAAAGCAATGGTATTCCCTGTGGCAATGTATGATTGTGAGAGCTGGACCATTAGGAAAGCTGAGCACAGAAGAATAGACGCCTTTGAGATGTGGTGTTGGAGGAGAGTTTTAAGAGTCCACTGGACAGCGAGGAGAACAAATAGGTCAATCTTAGAACAAATCAACCCTGATTGCTCCTTAGAAGGTCAAATAATAAAGATGAAGCTAAAGTACTTTGGACATCAAATGAGAAGAGAGGATTCACTTGAGAAAGCCTTGATGCTTGGAAGGGTCGAGGGCAAAAGAAGAAGGGGACGGCCCAAGATGAGATGGCTAGATGGTGTTGTAGAGACAATGGGCATAGAGCTGAGCGAGTTGAGGGGGATGGTGGAGGACAGGAGTGCCTGGCGGACAGTGGTCCATGGGGTCGCAGAGGGTCGGAATCGACTGTGCGACTGAACAACAACAACAAAATATTTACTATTTAGTTCATTGTGTAAACCCATTGAATCAATTGCTGAATAAATCATGCTAATATAGATCCCATTGAATCAATGTATCTTCTCTAGATTAAATTATCAATAAGATATAGTTTTAAACAATATCTTCTTTTTAAATGTTTTTTTAAAAATAAAGATCTTTTTTAAAATAATATTTATCTTTCACTACAAATCTCTGTAAGGGTCAAAAAATCAGTGTGTTTTCTTTAAGTAACAATAGCCATTACACTTTTATTCTGGCTCATAGTGCTTAAAGCACTGCCTGGGAAGTTTACTCCTGAGCCTATCAGGGATTGAGTCAACCGTGCGCCCATTTGGATTGAACTCAGTACTGCAGCTTAACCACTGCACCACGAGGGCTCTGTTTAAGTACATTTCTCATGCAAATTATGGTTTGCTTGCCACCATATTTTTATCTGGTTCAAGTGTCTTCTTTACTTACTCTTTTACGCTTTCAGGTGTCAAGGAAGATACAAAGTTCTTGTTCTAGCAGTTTTAGCAGCCTCCGCTGGCATTATTTGGTGTTCTTGTAATATGTCTTTGATGTTATTTCTCCACCTTCCTCTCCAACTGCCTCATGCAAGCAAATTAATATAAGCAAATTATGGTTTCCATACCGCCATATTTTTATCTGGTTCAAGTGTAATACTAACAAATGCTTTTAGTATCCTTACACTTGAACCAGATAGACAACAGATTGCTAGCATATCAGAGAGTAAACAAAACAAAAAGGAAAAAAACTGTTATGTTATATGTTGTTATATTATACCACTTTCACACAATCTACTTCAGTAGAATTCTGTTGCACAGCATGAGGCTACTGCACAGAATAAAGGAAGAACTCACGTCATTGTCAATATAAGCTAGGCCTGAAGAGTAAACTCGTGCAATGTATGGTTGTGAGAGCTGGACCATTAGGAAAGCTGAGTGCAGAAGAATAGATGCCTTTGAGATGTGGTGTTAGAGGAGAGTTTTGAGATTACCCTGGACAGCGAAGAGAACAAATAGGTCAATCTTAGAAGAAATCAACCCAGACTGCTCCTTAGAAGGTCAAATAGTAAAGATGAAGCTAAAGTACTTTGGACATCAAATGAGAAGAGAAGATTCACTTGAGAAGGCCTTGATGCTTGGAAAGGTCGAGGGCAAAAGAAGAAGGAGGAGGCCAAAAATGAGATGGCTAGATGGTATTGTAGACACAATGGGCAAAGAGCTGAGCAAGTTGAGGAGGATGGTGGAGGACAGAAGTGCCTGGCGAACAGTGGTCCATTGGGTCGCAAATGGTCGGAATTGACTATGCACCTGAACAACAACAAATGCCACACTGTTTGTCTTGGATCAATCTACTAACAATTTGCAATACGACAGGGTGAAGCATTACAACTAATCTGAATAACAACCAAATTTCTTCTGCTATTACCAGTTGTAAAAAACCCATATTGTTATGCTAATTAACCATTCAGTACCTCTGTACCTGATGTGTATAAATTGATGCCATGAAGTCTCAATCTTATGTCTGAAAACTGAGATAATGGCAACGGGCCCTATCAGCCCCTGGAAAATAGATGGAGAAGAAGTAGAAACAATGACAGATTTTACTTTCCTAGGATCAAAGATCATTGCAGATGGTGATTGCAGCCATGAAATAAAAAGTTGACTGATTCTTGGGAGACAAGTTATGAGAGACCTGGGGAACATAGTTGAAAGAAGAGACATCACTTTGCAAACAAAAATTCAATAGTCAAAGCAATGGTATTCCCGGAGGCAATGTATGGTTGTGAGAGCTGGACCATAAGGAAAGCTGAGTGCAGAAGAATAGAAGCCTTTGAGATGTGGTATTGCAGGAGAGTTTTGAGAGTACCCTGGACAGCAAGGAGAACAAATAGGTTGATCTTAGAAGAAATCAACCTTGGCTGCTCCTTAGAAGGTCTAATAGTAAAGATGAAGCTGAAGTACTTTGGACATCAAATGAGAAGAGAGGATTCACTTGAGAAAGCCTTGATGCTGGGAATAGTGAGGGTGGGGCAAAAAAGAACAACAACAGGTGGCCAAAAATGAGATGGCTAGATGTTATTGTAGATGCAATGGGGACAGAGCTGGGAGGGTTGAGGAAGATAGTGGAGGACAGGGGTGCCTAGAGGGCAATGATCCATAGGGTCACAATGGGTTGGAATCGACTGTGTGACTGAACAGCAACCATTATGCAAAGGTATTGAGGAATTCTGTATTTTGCTGCAGGCTTTGTCCCTATTCCCCTAGCTACCTTCCCCATCCATCTTATTAAAACAATGGTAACAAAGTGACAAACAGAAGGACACCCCAAGAGTTTCATCCATAACACACAAAAACCATATATATCATTCAGTTGTTCTCTAGCTTCCTTGACTTAAGTGTTCCTTTTGCACCTTGGGATGTCTTTAAGATCCCATTGGAAGCAATTAGATAAGAAATATCAGCATGTATTTATTTAGTAGACACAGTTTTCATTGTTCCCCCATGTGTGATCTTGAAGAACTCAGCTGAGGTTTGGAACAATGGATTTCCTCTACAATTGGAGAAAGGGAACATAAACATTCCCATGGCAGGCATATTTATGGCTCAGCTGGTGGTAGGTGGTCAATAAACATAATGAGGTAAGGGACTGCTTTCATCTTTGGAAGAGGAATTTAATTTTTTTAAGCAACTATTACATGGAGAGTTCCCATTCCCCCAAAGATGAGGCTGACACATTTTGCTTATACTGTAATCTTTTTTTCTATATTGTCAACCATTGCTCCCAAAGATACCAACAGGCATTCATTAGTACAGATTGCTCAATTGGTGATGAGAGCACATTTTAAGATTTGTAGGGTCTTCTCTGAAAAACCAGAAGATGTTTTTAAAACTGATTGTTTCATACAGGGTGCTATAGCTTTTGAATTATGATTAACCTTGCATTTCCTTTGTAGTATGCAAGCTCGCTTACTGTATAGCATTTAGGGAGCAAAAAAAGTAAAAAAATTTGCCTCCTCAAGCATAGCTGTTGGTGGACTTGTTAAAATCTAGTTTGGATGGATTCAGAATGGAATCCTTGATCATTTGCTGTCACTGGAGAACCAGATAAACTCGATAGCTTAGAGTGTGTATGGCCAGCTTGAATTGAACTAACAACTATGACCATATTCAGATAGGGCTCAGCAGTGGTCCACTGCCCTGTTCAGCAGTTCATGCACTGGTGACTTCTTATTTAGATTCCTTGAGTACCCTCTACAGTCTGACCAAGTTATCCTGCTATGGTAATAGAGTAGACCGTATTGCCAGTGACTCAATGCTGAGTGTCAGGTGGTAGTTAACTAACCAGACAACCCTGAGGATTAACAGACTTTGGTTCTGAAGTCCACAGGGAAGGCAGAATGGAAGTTAGAAGCTTCATCAATACTGGCTTGGGGCTGATGAGGACTTTGCATGCCAAAAGCGTGAAGAAGAAGCAGAAGAAGCAAAAGAAGAGTATCATCTGTGTCAGATTGCACTTGAAGATGATGCAAATACTGTACTGCAGAATTCATATGACAATGGTTCTAAACAAATTACATTGACTTATGGTCTGAATTATGTAAAATATATTTTGGGTCTAAAATGACGTTTTTGACAATGACTTTCAAAAGCTAAATGACTTTCAAAAGTTCTAAATGACCTCAGATTTAGATATTTGAGGGAGCAATTTCCTCATAGATGTCTGGCCAATTGATAACATGTTCAAATGAAGCTAGCATTTCCACATCCCATCACTATAAACAATACACTATTCTTGGGGTGTAGGACTCTTATTGAAGAATGCCTTCCACTCAAAAACTTTTCTGTCTTGAGGTTGTTTTTATTTCCTTGTCAGACCAAAACCTGGCTGTACAATTAAACATTAATCATGGTTAGGTTAGCCACTGTGGTGGCTTAGTGGTTAAAATGCTGAACTTGATGACTGGAAGATTGGCAGCTTAGCAGTTCAAGACTGCACAACTGAGTGAGCTCCTTTCTCTGTCTCAGCTCCAGTTTGAAAGGAAGAAATTGCAAATAGATAAATAGGTGCCACTTTGGTGGGAAGATAACAGCATTCCGTGCACTCTGTTGTCTAGTCATGGCCACAGAAACATCTGCAGACACAGACAGCACTGGTTCTTTGGCTATAAATGGAGATGAGCACTGAACCGTAGAGTCAGATAGAACATGCTTTCAAGCATGGGCAACCTTTACCTAAGATCATGGTTTGTTTTCTAATCTTTTAGTTTGCTGGTTTGTGTTCTCTTCATGTCACTCAGTTGATTTAAATCATTATAAAATTGTTTAAATAATTGTAAATTATTTGATTTGGTTTAGATTATTTTAATTATTTTAATGCTATCTTCTTCATTGTACTCCCCTGAGATCTGTTAGTGCAGGGTAGGTAATAAAATAAATTAGCAAGCTAACTCCAAAAGAACTAGTGGTAGCAGATAATATTCTTGTTCTTGGTGATAAAAAAAACCTCCTGGTACTTCAGCCCGATGAACCCTGAGTCCACTCTACCACTGCCCAGTATAAAGTCCTAAGGAAGTGAGCTTCCTTTGCGGAATCAAAAGGGTGCATTTTCTATTTTGTTTTAGCATTCATAGCAAATAGGAAGAGTTTTGACTTTCATCACTAGCCCTTTTAAATTCAGAATCAATGAGGTGTCATGTGGCTCTGGTGTATTGCCTAGCTGGCTCTTGCAAATAGGGTAGTCTGAAAATGAATTACAGATCTTTGTCCCTTTGCAAGCTGTGGTTTTGTGTATCCCAGTCAAAATCATGAAAAATACATTTGAATGTTTTATTTGCCCAAGTACTACACTGTGGAATACTGGAAGAACTTGCTTTGAATGAATAATGGGTTGAAAGCAATCTGTTATAATATTTTCTTGTATTAAACTTCTTCATACTGATCCAAATAATTCCACCATTCTGTGCCTGTATTCTATAGGGCTTACTCATGAATAGACTCAAGCATGTTATTTATGACCAGAGCTTGAGAAAGGTATTTGTTTTTTAAACTTAACTTTTCAGTACTGTATTCCCCTTGCGGTGTTAATCTTGACTATTGAGTTCTGGGTGTTATAAACCAAAACAGTAACTTTTCCAAAATTTGTCCCTATCTGCTAAATTGTAAGACTATTGTAAACCTCTTTCCAAGCTTTTGATTGTTGTTTGATATTGTTGCTTAGTGAATTTTGATGCTGTAATGATTTATATTACAGTATCTTTGATTATTTCTTAGGATGTTTTAATCTAATGTTTTGTAATTGCAATGGTTATTGGAGATATATTTACTGTATATGCGATATTTGTAATTTACTATGTGATATCTGTAATTGCTATGTAATTGTAACTGTTTCTTCTGTAAGCCGCCCAGAGTCTCTCTGCGAGTGGGGTGGCATATAAGTCAAAAATACAATACAATACAATACAATCCACGAAAGCTAACAATAAAAATATAGCAGTTAGTCTTTAAAGTGCTACAGTGTTTTTTTTTTAAAATTTTGTTTTCTGATATTCCTCCTTTCTGTATCTTTGGTGCTTTGCCTTGGGTAACATCAGTGGATTGTTTTAAGTTTATAAATTTGTTTTGCTCATTAATTTATTTTTATTTTTTATTTTAGTATCTTTTGGGGAGATTTGTTTTATTATTTATCTTCTTTTATATTTGTTAACCACCTAGATGACTGATGAGTGAGTGAGTGAATGATGTCTATGGAGGAATAGACCTGAACCAAAGGCAGTGGAGGACATCAGCAGGTTCACACCAGTTCACCAGAACTGATAGTGGAAATTCTGGCTGGCTCTGCTCATTCAAGTTTTGAAATAAAGTAGTCCTAATTTGGGTGCAATACAGGGCTTTCCCCCTGGCCATGCCCACCATACCATGCCCACAGTGTGGTAGTAAACTTTTTTTGGAGCCCACCACTGACCAAAGGAGAAACCAGTTTTATGAAGTCTGCAGTTAGACATTAATTTATAGTAAGTAAATATTGCCTTCTTCTGTTGACAGCTCTAGAAAGCTGAAGGTCATTTGTGCAGATCACAGTACAGAGCAGCGAGCAAATTGTGGAAAGTGGACTAATCACTGGGGCTTACGTAGCTGGCTGTGAGTTCACTGGCAACATGAAGATGCCCACAGGGTCATGATCTGAGCTGACAAAGCAATTGGGCCATTAGGGGAAACAAGATTCTGCTTTATGTAAACTACATAAGCAAAAAAAAAAGAAAAGAAAAGAAAAAAGACACATTAAGTTCACCAGGAATTCCAGGAAGTATTATTTAACCAAGTAACTTTCTCACTTTCCACAATCACTTCAGAAAGTAGAACTGCTGCTCATCTTCTTTGCACAATTACACATAGGAATATTTCAGATGATCGGAAAGACATGTTGATTTTGCAGGAGTTGTTCTTTATTTATTGGCATTAGAGCACTACCTGGGTTAAAATTATGGACATATATAAAATGCTGTATAAATAAAATTCAAACAAATTAAACTATAAAAATGATTGGATTTTTTAAAAACTAGAAACAGACTACTTCAAAAATATGAACTTGGCCAGTTATTAGATCTAGTTTTGTACATGTAGTAGGTTTTGTGTGCATACACAACAATCCATTTATCATATTACTCCACCTTCACAGAAAATTTTTCCTATATCCAAGTAGCCTGTTTTCTTGATTATTCATTGATCTTCTTACATTGCTTCAAAGTCTATTAAGTGACTTCCACACAGTTCAGTCAGAATCCTGTCCTGCCTGGAGACACTCTTCAGCATTCATCCTTTCAGCAAAGGGTGTGGTTGTTTTGCCCTCCATAGATTTTGCCCTCTATAGATTAAAGCACACACTTCTATACTGCCCTTATTGCACACTCTGGTTGGTTAACAAGTTAATGAGCATTTTGCCTCCAACATGCTGGGTACTGATCTGACTGACCTTGGAAGGATGGAAGTCTGAGCCAACCTTGAGCCATGGTCAGGATTAAACTCACAACCTTTTGGTTGCAGTACAGCAGTTTAACCACTGCGCCATCACGGCTCCTATATAATAGAGCAGGGGTAGGCAACCTATGGCCCATGGACTGGATCCAGCCCATTGGTACCAAATCATCTGGCCTGCCACTCTCACTCCTGCCAGCGGAAGCACTGGAAGCAGAGGAAACAGCTGTAAACGCATCCATGACTGTTGTAAACACGTTTACAACAGCCATAAATGCAGACACAGCTGTCGTAAACACACTTCTACACATTTATGGCTGTCGTAAATGCATTTATGGCTCCATAATTTATGACAGCCGTAAGTGCTGCCACAGCTGTCGTAAATGTGTTAACAACAGTCACAGATACTTTTTACGGCAGCATTTACAGCAGACCACCATTCCAGTCCCCTCAGCTGTCTGAGGGAGCATGACCCGGTCCCCAACTTAAAAATACTGGCAAACTCTATAATAGAGGGTCATATATGGACTCTTGAAGGCTACACTTGACCAACCTCTACTGCAGATATTTTTAAATTTTGTCCTTAAGGTATTTTTTAAAATACAGAAAATATTTCATTTCAGTTCCCCATTCTTTTCTTATAGAAGAGATTCTAGAAACTGGCTAGAAATATCGCAATGAAGTCTCCACCCACCCACATCACTCTACACCACTAAGCAGTAGTTCAGTACAAGGGCTGTGCTTCAGATTTGTAATTTATTTGGAAAACACTGTGAAGTGGGGGCGTTTTTCTGTTTCCAACAGAAAAGAAGCAAACAACGTGAAGAGAAGGGAGCAAGCCAAAGGGGTGCTGCAATTGAATTGAGGGTCTCCAAAATGTTGAACATTGTTTTGGTGCTTCAGAAGTTAAGAATGCTGAACAGTTCACATCATAATATCTCACAGAGAAAATGAAAACAGAAGGAGATTGACAACCTCAGTGCCAACAAGACCAAACTACTTAGAGGGGAGAATTTTGTTGTTCAGTTGCACAGTCGATTCTGACCCTCTGCAATCCCATGGACCCCTGTACACCTGGCACGTCTGTCCTCCATCATCCTCCTCAACTCGCTCAGCTCTGTGCCCATTCTGTCTACAATACCATCTAGCCATCTCATTTTTGGCCACCCCCTTCTTCTTTTGCCCTCCACCCTTCCCAGCATCAAGGCTTTCTCAAGCGAATCCTCTCTTCTCATTTGATGTCCAAAGAACTTTAGCTTCATCTTTACTATTTGACCTTCTAAGGAGCAGTCAGGGTTGATTTCTTCTAAGATTGACCTATTTGTTCTCCTCTCTGTCCAGGGGACTGTCAAAGCTCTCCTCCATCACCACATCTCAAAGGCATCTATTCTTCTGCGCTCTGCTTTCCTTATGGTCCAGCTCTCACAGCCATACATTGCCACAGGGAATACCTTTGCTTTGACTATACGAATTTTTGTTTGCAATGTGATGACTCTACTTTTCACTATGTTCCCCAGATTTCTCATCGCTTGTCTCCCAAGAATCAGTCACCTTTTTATTACATGGCTGCAATCACCATCTGCAGTGAGCTTGGATCCTAAGAAAGTAAAATTTGTCACTGCTTCTACTTCTTCTCCATCTATTTTCCAGGGACTGATAGGGTCTGTTGCCATTATCTTGGTTTTCTTTATATTTATATTCTTTATATTCTGGGAGAATCACTTTCAAGATAAATCAATCCAGTTTTTAATATATTTTATATTTCTAGCTCTTTTGATTTCAGAAATATTTGAAGGACAAACAGACAATCTTTCAAAAGCATATGAGAAAAGATGGCTAGCATTCTGTTGTCTAAACAAGGAACAGAAAGGAAATCACAAAAGTATCCCCTCCTGCTCCAGCAGGCTTCTTTTTGTTTGCCTGTTTTTGTTCTGGTTGCAAGATTGTTCATACAGCTGATCACACAATAGAGAGCCAGGCAGGATCTAGGCCATATGTTTTTTTTTCTACTCCATGTTTAGACAACAGACTACCAGCCAAAATACTTCATGTATCAAAATTATACTTATATATACTTCATAACAGGAAGCTAGTTTCATGTCAAGAAAAGAGGTGTAGGCTGTATAATGATACATATAGTTTTGCTCTGGCTTCTTTCAGAAATTCCCTGCTGAAGTGTGAACACTTAGAAGAGACAAAAGACACTGGTGTATAAGAAGGAAATGGGATATTCAACTGCTCTCTGTAGAATATCAAGGAGGCTTTGTTTCAGGTCTCTATAATGATCCAAAAATTCTACTGTAAACAGTAGTTGTCTAAGAAGAGGTAATAATCATGAGAAATGCATTCCCAAGCCTCTGAAATTCTATGTACACATCTGGTACTTATGATCTAGTGATCATAAAGGGAAGGAAGTTATTATTGAGAGTGTGTGGGGAAGAAATTTGACTGTGTTAAATGGATTTTTCAATCAGCTCAGGTTATGGCTATGTAGGCCTGAGGAAGTGGTTTACTTTAGTGCACTAGGGAACACAGAGTAAGCCAAAACCAAAGAATTAGAAAGAGCAAAGGGAAGATGGAATCATGTTTGTGGTCAGTTGATATAATGGAAAGGTTAGCTGTGAAAGGTTTGCATTTGCGAACATGTGAATTTGTGGGTAGCCCTATTTGGAAGCATCAGCCTTGATGAAATGCAGGTCAACTGAGGGGATAGGAAGAAAGAGTTGAGATTTTATGTGAGCATGTAATTATGTACAGTGGGAATGCTATGCAAAGTTTTTCCCAGTGACAAGTTATAGCAGTATGTATAACTTGATCTTGACATGAACAAGCGTCTCCCTTGTCATTTGGATTGGCTGCTGGCTTTGAATGGATGTGTGTTCTGTGCAAATTCCCATTGGATACATTCACTGCGTGAGGCTGTAATGATGACATTTTCAGATGTTGCTGTCCAAGCCTAGGATGTAGAACAAAAAGGGAATGACTCCAGTCCAGAACACAGAAGGCAATGATTAATGTTCCCTTGGAATCATCATTCAATTATATGTATTTGTTGTACATGGTGTGGTTTGTGCCGGGGGGGGGGGGGATCAACTGCAAGAGAGGGCTTTTAAACATCATCCTATTTTTGTTATACCCCCATCACTTTGTTAAGATGTTTTCCTCTATTATCTTTGAACAAATTCCGGTTATGAAAAGCTATGTTTTCAAAGCCAACCACTTCCCCCAGCAGAATGTCCTTCATGCAATCAGTTATTTGACTGGTTGGCCATCCAGTATAGAAATTAGTGCATAACCAGCTGCATGAAGGTCAGCCTGCCACAAGGTCAACCCTTTCTTTGGTTGTCCTTGTACTAAACTTTGCCCAACAGGATATTATCTTTTATAATTGCCTGGTCACTTAAGAGGATTTTCTATTATGCAAATTTTATGGCTGGGAAACTGAGAATGAAAATAAAGAATTGAATTGGAATATGGGAGGATGTGCATGGATATGGAATATGGGAGGATGTGCACGGATATGGATATGGAATATGGGAGGATGTGCACAGATAATTCAGATAATTCTTGTTCACAGGTGTACATATCTAGTCCATCTACATCAGGGGTGCTCAACCTTTTCAAGCTGAGGGCCGGGTCACGCTCACTCAGACAGCTTCAGGACATTAAAGGAGTCACCAGTGCATCTATGTGCAAAGATGAGATTACACATACAATGCCTGCTGAGATAAAAAGGCAATGTTAGGTCACAATCTTTGGAAACACAAAGCTAATTACAGCCAGAAATTTGGCTTTTGCCTTAGGAAAACATGATTCTCTAGGGTGGTATACACCATAGAGTTGCTGCATGTACAAAAAAGGAAATATTATCTCTATAAAAGGTCTTACCACTTCTGTTTCTACGCTGCATGACATAGAAAATAGCTGTTAAAAGCACACTTTGCATTACTGAGAGTCAGGAAAAATGCAGACTATGCAGCTCTCAGGGAAAACAATCTTTCTCTTATATATACAGAAACCTGCTGTTTAATATTGGTCTTTCTCAAACATATGTTTAGTTCTGAGTTACGAGATAATAAGAAAATCCCAAAGGAATATCTTCTTTTCTCAAGGAAGCTTTGAGTAGTTCTCCAACAGCTGGGCCTCTTGGAATATATTGCACAATTTTCTCTGGCAACTCCCATTATTCCCTTAAAATGCCGAAGAACAAGGATAGATCTGGCACAGCACAAGATAATGCAGAATAGTAGCTAGGCTCACACTTGGGGCTTCTGGCTAAATTTGTAGCAGCAGCTGCTTCTGCTCTAGTAAGAAGCAACTCAAAATAACCAAAATTGCAAGCAAAGAAACACCACTATTATTGGTGAGACTCACCTTTGAGGAACTGTTGGAAAATTTATCTTCCTGTTTAGAAGAATCTTATACAGCCACCCATCAATGAAGGAAAGGCTGGAACAATCACCCTTCACCCACCTCCTCATCCTCTGGTGCTTCCGCTAGCTCACCAAAGTTATATGGATTAGGTCTTCCTTCTTCTTCTGCCATATTCAAATATTGGTGATCATCATGATGATCATCATGAGGACAACCTATGAAGACTGTCCTGAGAGTATAATGAACTGGCCTTTCATCTGCCTTCCACATTGCAGCGTGACCCCTGTACCACTGATCCAGTTCCATGAATCACTTTCTGGTCCTGAGCTCTATTGGCACACAAAGTCCTCCTCAGTCCCAGGCCAGTATTGATCAACCTGCTGCCCTCCATCAAGATGGATTCAAGTGGGATTTAATGAACTTAGGGACCATCACCCCTCCCTGTGGACTTCACCACTCAAGGTCATTAGTTCTCAGGGTGGTCAGGCTAGTTAACTACTGACCTGACACTCAACATTGAGAGACTGGCAGTATGGTCTACCCTCTTACCATAGAAGGATAACCTGACCAGACTAGTAGGTCTTTCTGCAATCTGGCAGTTGTGACAAGGGGTAGGAGGATGCCATTCAGTTGAATTATTGTATCCTCCCATCCTCAGTGGTTCATGAGTAAGGAATGGGCAAAAGATGGCAATTCTGAGCTTGACCCAAATCCTGCTGAGATTTTAAGAGGCTTCCTGTAAAATGTGTGTGAGAGTGCACATTCATATCAATTTCTACTAAACAGGCAAAAATTAAGTAGGAGGAGTGGATACCTTCATTGGCTAATGCATCACCTCCTACAAAGTCAGCACTTATCCTTCTTTCCAGTGGTGCAAGACATGTAAAATTGACAAAATGGGTCCTTCTCAGTTCCATTCTCAGTAAACCAAACTTCTTTCATTTCATGGCACTATTTGATGTTCACAATACAACATGTTATCATAAACTAATTTATTTCCAAGGATACGGAGCATTTGGCTGGGTTTCAACTGCTATACACTAAAGGGTTAGTGTACATAATTATTTTGAACAGGAGCCTATTTTTCAACAGCCGTCTCATGTAGGAAAATCAATATAACATTTTCAAGAATATGGTAAAATATTGATTTCTCTGTGTTGGAGTGTATAAAGAAGCAGCATCACAGCAGGAGAATGAATGGGAAAAAGTCACCTTGTGAGGATATTTCTCTGTTCAAAAGAATCATATCTACCATGCTATAAGTGATTTTTAAAAACCTTCATAGGACTGATTGCTGTCTTCCCTTTCCTTTAGATTGTACTGATATGAAAATAACAAGAAAACTGTAAGATGGGATATGTAATGTCACAAATCTTGCACTAGAGCAGCTGCATAATTTCCAGAAATTATGTCATAATCACTGTCTCCCGGCATTCTATCAATGCTTTCCACTGTCCACATTGCAGGTTTCCAATGTTTTGAAATAGTCAGCCATTAGTAAATGGAGAGAACACTCAAGCAGAATAGAATGCTCTGGACTGCACCCCTGAAAATCCAAATTTTCTGCCCTTTTACATATGGATGGGAAGGACTCCGAAAGTGCTTCTCTGCCCAAGGGGACTTTCTGCACAAGCCATGACCTCAATTTTCCAGGGCTGCCAACTCACATAGGTGTTTCCCTTCTACCTTGTCACTTTCCACATGTAGGAAGGTAAGGGGTGAGAACCTGATGCAGGATAGGTCAGGGATGTTCCCCATATATGCGAGTATTCAACATTCTTTCTAACACTTTAATAGGGGGCTCATGGCTCATTTTCTCAGACTGATAAAAGTACAGCTAAGGAATTACAGCAACATCTTACATCCATGAACCAAGAATGCAAGAGAAATAATATGAGAATCAATAAAGAGAAGAATGAGATAATGGCAATTGGAAGGAAACAGCATGCTTCAAAGACTGAAATAGAAGTGGCAAAGTTCAAATACCTTCGGAACAGAGAGATTAACATATAGCGCAGGAAGGCAAACCAAATTTTGGGACAGTTAGCCCTGCTTTACAACACAAGGTAATTCCAACCAGCACAAAGAAATACTTCATACAAAACATATTCATTCCCACCTTATGTTTCCAGTGCCAAACATGGACCCTTACAAAAATATAAACGAAAGTTGGTGGACATGGAAATAATATATCTGAGGAAGGCAGCTGGAGTGACTAGAAGGGATAGAATCAGGAATGACGTTATAAGGGAACACATTGGAACAGAACCAATCTTGCACCACATACAGAGACAAAAAATAAGGTGGTTTGCCCATTTGGAGAGAATGTCTTGGAATTCCATACCATACAAGGCTTATGTGAAAAGAGGAGAAGAAGAAATAACATGCGGCAGATGGAGAGGAAGGTGGAGAGATAACATTAAAGACACATTACAAGAACACCAACTAACAACAGTGGAGTCTGCTACAAGTGCCAGAGCAAGAACCTTTTATCTCCCTTGATACCAGAAGGGGTAAAAGAGGAAGTAACGAAGAAGATTTTATCAGACTGCAACCAAACTTGTAATGAGGTGGATGAAGGAGAAAAAATGAGAGAAAGAGTGACAGGGAAAGCACAGAAAAAGGTTGCACATCCATAGATATCTCCACATCCCTTATGCATGTTCTTCTTTTTCCTATTGGCAACTGTTATCTTTTAATACACAACATTTGCTCACACTATAAATTCTCATGGACTAGCAGCCCTTAGAGGCTCTGAAGATAAGAACCATGTCCATATCCTCCATTCCCTGCCTCCTGTTGCTTTCTGGTGTTTTGTTCACAATATTGGAATGTAAGCATTTTTCCCTGTTTGTGTGAATATTTTATAATGTCCTCCTGTCTCTAGATAGATTGAATGTAGGATAAAAAGGTGGCTTTCAACTGTAAAAAAAGTGGCAGGTAGAGTCTAAGGACACTACTGTCAGGGATTTAGTATGTGAATTTGATGTGTTGAATTATGCTCATTAATTCATTTATTTCTTTTATTTCATTCATTAGTTTAGGGTGATGTTTCAAATGGGGAAAAATAAAGGCATTATGTTCATAAAATTAAGGTTTTCATAACATATTCATAAAATCTAAGATTTTCTGAACTGAGGTAAAGGTCATCCTTGATCGAAAGCCAGTCATATCTGACTCTAGGTGTCAATGCGCATCTCTGTTTATAGTCAAAGAGCCAGTGCTGTCTGTGTCTGCAGAAATTTTCATGAACATGTGGCAGGAATGGAATGCTGTTTTCCTTCCCACCAAAGTGGTCCCTAATTATCTTCGTGCAATTTCTTGTTTTTGAACTGCTACATTGTTTTAACCCGAAACCAGAAATCCCAATTTCATTTGTGTTTATTATTTTTTATATTTTATTTTTCAATAAAGATGCTTTTAACCTTTATTTTCCATTATCCCCAACTCTACCCACCATGCACACATGTCCATAAGCAGCCCACTGTACAAACAACAATTCACTACAAGTAAATAACTGCAAAGGATCTATTTTTAATAAATATTTCAATAAAACTGCAAAGAAAGAGTTTTTTTCCTTCACGATTCCTTGAAAGCAGTTCTTCAATAAGAGGGAAAGCCAAAAAGGAAACTGGTTATGACTTCAAAGGAGAAACTTCCTACAGTGTATACATTCTCACACCAATGTATCTATTCTGTTGTGGAGAGATTCTTTTTTTGACGGAAAGAAGGTTAGAAAGAAAGTGTTGTTTTTTTTAAAATTTAAACCTTCATAGAAAATGTTTCTGAAGTCCGATACAAATTGTGTAAGTATCAAAAGAAAGGTTATTCTGTCCTCTTTCAAGTGCACTTTAGATCACTTTGATCGGTGGATCATTTTTTTTGTGATCCACCAAATATCCCCCTGGAAATGTATTTCAACAGTCTTTTTTGTGGATTTCTGCTTTGGTGTCATTTTTCTCCACATGTTGTATGTCATTTGTATTGACATCGGGAAGTTATCACATTCAGTTTTTAAATTGGTTTTTCCTCCTTTTTTTTTTTGGGGGGGGGTGTTGTGTGACCTCTTTTTAGTGGTTTTTTTGTAAAATGCTTCCTAGATTATGTTTTTGAAGTCCAATTCCAAATCTTAAAGTGTCCCCACAAAGGATAATCTTTCCTCTTACAAACACACTTTGGATCATCTGAATTGGTTGGGTAATTTTTTTGCTGGAACCCCAACAACCAACCAACCCCCCCCCAAAAAAAAAACACCTGTCACTTTTCTGATGCTACTTCCGAAAGCGATGATGTCATCACCTTACATTTTTGGCTTTTGGTTTCTACCAATTCTTAAAGTTGCTGAGACAATGTTTCAAATGACATAAGCCTTAGCTTTGGTGTTACAGCTTGGCAAAAGTACATGATTTTCGTTACACTGCAAAAGCTGTTGGACCACCCAACTGAAACGTAAGACGTTCATAAAATTCACGTCAAAACTAAGCTAAACAAGACTGCACAAAGCTAGAATAAACTAAAATATAATGGAAGAAGGTATCAGAAATCCCTTGTGGTTGTGTAAAACTAAGTAACTGATTAATGAGTTTAATTTTCTATTTCAGAATTAAAATGCACAGAGGAGCAACTGAGGCTCCTTTCATATCCCCATGCAGCCCTCGGGTATCGAAACCTGATTATTGTCAAGAAGGGACTAATATAGGATGGGGTACCCACAGAGGCTGGGAATTTACCCTTTTGGACTATAGCTACCAGAATTCTTTTGCAGCTGAGGTATTTTTGGTTTTGTAGACCTGAAAAGTGTGACACCATCTCAATTATTTTTCAGCACAATTTTGTGATTATTTATTTATTTAGCTATTTGTTGCATTTTTAAGAGTGGGAAGGCTCCTCTCTCTCACTCTTTCACTCTCTCCTTTGACATGTTGCTATTTTGGTACTACTTTACTCTTTCAAATTGAAAATACAGTGCTTTACAATAAAGTACATTTGCAAATGTTTATTTTATAAGAAAATGTACTAATGCTCAGCTATGCCGATACAGAAGAGATTAAGAAAAGATGGAAAGAATACACTGAGGAACTCTACAAAAAGGACCTTGATAATCACAGTGATTAGAACACTGAACCTGAGCCAGACATCCTAGAGAGTGAAGTCAGAAAGGCCCTAAAAAACACTGCAAACAAAGCCAGTGGAGATGATGGTATACAAGTTGAACTTTTCAAAGCCCTAAAAGATGATGGAATCAAATTATTACGTTCTATATGGCAGCACATTTGGAAAACACAACAATGGCCACAGGACTGGAAAGGATTCACTTGAGAAAGCCTTGATGCTTGGAAAGGTGGAGGGCAAAAGAAGAAGGGGCAGCCAAAAATGAGATAGCTAGATGGTATTGTAGACACAATGGACACAGAGCGGAGCGAGTTAAGGAGGATGGTGGAGGACAGACGTGCCTGGCGGACAGTGGTCCATGGGGTTGCAAAGGGTTGGAATCGACTGTGCGACTGAACAACAACAATACAAATGCATTTAAATACAAGGATGGATGGTACAAAATGTACAAATGAATGCTGGAAAAGAACATAAGAGATTTGATGATGGAACTCAGGAACATTGACACATCCTTTGATAAATGCACCACATACCCATTAGAAAATTAGCCTATATATTTTAATGTAATTATTGTATATTTTCTCACTTCCCAGCCTCATTGCAAATGTTTGGAGTAAACATAGACATTTCTGCTTGATACATTTTCATTTTCTCAAGAATATATAGAAAAACATGCAGAACCATGCAGTCTGCCGAGTATAAATGAACGTACTTTCAATTCAATAAGTTTATCACTGTAGCAATACTCATTGAAAAATGTACCAGCTATAGAGTTTTGGAATATGCACAAGTCTATTCTGTTCACAAAAATGTTTGCAGGCAGGAAGAATCCTCCTTGATTGCTTTATCTCAGTATAACAAGAAACCTGTCCAGATTGGTATTAAATCCACTGGGGGAGGGGCCGTGGGGAAGCTGATCCATTTCTTTTGCCTAACATCTAGGTGTCTTGGACACCATAGAAGACTAACTCTCCCCCCACCATGTGACCTTTTGAGCCCCAGTCAGGACTTCTACCTTTCTGATGTGCTTTTCTCTATGCTGTTCCCAGTCCCTGTGGACACTAGAGGTGTGATATATAGAACACATGCAGGTGTCAAAGGTTGCTTCCATCTGGTAAAAAAAATTTCACTTCTGCTGCCCATTCACAGATTGGGGAAGGATTTTGTATTTCTAATACGCTGAAGCAGCTAATACAATCAGAAATACAAAACCTCCCCTGGTTTGCTATCCAGTCATACCCTCACTTTAATTTTTTTTTCTTTTAAGAGTCATTATTGCCATCTTACTCTAACAGAAATATCAGCTTTTTAGAACAAGATCAGCTGTTTATTTGATTTTATTGGAATATGAACATGGTGTCAGAATGTGTTCATGATCATTTGAATTACTTTATGTAGTTCCTTTTGTTATTTTCAATTTTGACCTCAACTGTTTAATTCACCACCCCACCTTTTTCTATTTGACACAGTCACATTGCTTGCACTAGTTCTCTACCTGACCTAATATTTTCAAAATTTGACTTATCATCACACTTTCATTCCTGGATTCTAATGAATTGTTCTGTCGGCTTCCCCAAATGTTATGGCTCCTGGAATGATATATTTTCTGCACCTGGCTCCCAGCAGCAATTTGCTTTCAGGATTTATTTTGTCTCCCTCTGAAACCCACTGACTGTTGCCCACTCAATGAACTTTTGCTTATATTATTCAGTTTATGGATGTTCTGACATAGTCTGGTTTCAACACGTTGATGCAGGCCAGCTAGCTAAGATGCAGCTTATCTGAGCTGAAGTGTCACTGAAAAGCATGGGATTTCTTTCTAATATTTGTTCAACAAGGATGAAATGGTGTCTCGGAACCAAGCAAGCTTAAATACAATGTGAAAATTCTTTGCAGGGTGCCTATTGGGGACACTGTGTCAGTTTAAATAGTGAACTGATGGTGAAAAGTGGTTGATGAGCTGGTCACACTGTGTCGCAGACAAACTCAATGTTGAAAAGCACACCAGGCTAAGAGAGGTATATCAGCACTGAAAAGTCCAGTTAGTTTTCTTTCCCCTCGTGAATGTCAGAGTTCATAAAGTACACTGTAAGAGTAAGAGGATAGGAGGTAATTTGATTTATGGCATTTTAGGAGCCTGGAGGAGGGATACAATTCTTCACTTGCCTCATCCTCACAAAATTGTCCTCCTTGGTCAATAATACATTTGTGTGGCACTCTTGATGGTTGAACAAGAATGAGAACTTTTTTTTTTTTTTTTGCATTCCCCACTTCCATCCTGACCAAGTGAGCTGTGCTACCATTTGAGAATGGATGGGTATATACCACTATTTTGAATCAAACATTTTCCAGTTCAAACATTGCTCACCATGGCATGGAGAAGTGCAGCAATTGCCCGAGGCTTCAGACACTAACTTGAAACCTGGAAATCTTAGATCACATGGCATACATACTTGGCAGTTTATTTTCAGTTTCCTTACCTTAACCGTTTTATGGAGAGGGTGGGGAAGACTCTTTAGATAGCAGTGAGTAATATTTCAGTCACTTTGAACTGTGGTGATTTAGTTCTGCTTTGCTTGGGAGCTCTCCTACTCATTATTCTGATTAGGGCCTTGTATGAGGACTACTTTAATTGTGCAGGAAGACACAAATTGTTTAGTTTGGGGCAGGGGCATGTGCATTCCCAGATAACATACATGCTGTGCAAAATATGAAGTTATGTGTTATGCCCATGGATATAAAGTGTGGAAAGAAAGCTGAATAGTCTAGGACCCATTTCTCTTTCCCCACCTCTTTGTAGACTCCATTGCTACTCTCTGCACTTTATTTCACCAATGGTGCAAATCACTATGTTTAATACCATTTCAGCTTCCTAGCAATAAGCTAAGCTGATGAAACCTCTTGGGCAGTGGTGGGCATCAGCACGTTCACACCAGTTTGCCAGAACCGGTAGAAGAAAATCTGGCTGGCCCCGCCCATCCAAGTTTTGAAATAAAGTACAGTAATAATTTGGATAATGTTTGCATCAGATAACACTGAAACTGCATAACATTAAGCAATGGGGGGGGGGGATTGCATTGAATAACATTCACCTGTGCTGGTTACAATGTATCTCTATGGAGTTTTAATGTTAGCTGATGCATCCTATAGGATTTTAACATGCATCAGATAACACTAAAAATCAGATAACACTAAGACTTGTGGAACCAAGTTTTAGCGTTATTCGAGGTTCTACTGTAGTCCTAATTCTGGTGTGTTAGGACATTTTTCATTTTGGGGGTATTGTACAAGATTGCTGCCCAGTGGAATAGTACAACTTTAAGGCCCTCCATGTATTCTGAACACAGGTGTACATAATAGAGCCTCAAACTGATTGCCAGGCTGTGCATACCTTGTCCATGTGCTCATGTAACAGCCCAGCTGTGGCTGATTAGAGAATCTGCCCAGCAACACCAGGGTATAACTGTGGCCCTCTGGGAAGGGTCTATGGAGGAGGTTTTTCATTCTGGAGGAGGTTGTCATTCTGAGAAGGTTGTCATATTGGGGAGGCTGTCTTACTGAAGACTAGGACTGAGCTACTGAGAGAGGGTCTACAGACAGAGACTACTGAACGAGGGTCTGCTGTTGTTGAGAGCTTCTTCAACTGAGAAGAAAGAACTACTCAAGAATACCAGGACTCTTTGCATGCTCCTGGGATTGGAGCCAACTGAGGAATCCAAGCTGTCTACCTACTGTGGGGCTTGGAGAGAGAGAGACTGTTGTATATAGTCCTGTGTATGCCTGTCTTTCCCTCACTGTAAGTAAAGCACACCTTTCCACTGAAGGCATATGTGTGTGTGTTATTGCACTAAGGCTTTCGCTGCGTAAGAGCTTAAAAGTGCTACTCTACTATCGAGCCACACATATTGCTAGGGGAATCCCTGACATGGTGCAATGCAGGGCTTTCCCCCTGGCCACATCCACCATACCATCCCCACAGTGTGGTAGTAAATTTTTTGGAGCCCACCGCTGTCCTTGGGCCATTTGATTCCACTCAGTGGTTGGGGAAATCTTAGGAAGAGGCTGTGATTTTAAATTCAAGGTTTTCTTTTTAAGCGAGAGTGAAAGAGGACAGATCCTGCTATTGCTCAGAAAATAATACATGTCCTTATCATGTTAGTTAAAGAAATAGAATTTCAACATGTTATTTCAAGATGAATACTGGCAGTAGGAACCCACAGAGTGATATTATGTGTTAATACTATGGATTAGTACTCCCCACCCTGGTAAGAGCCTTTTTGGGGTGCAGTGACTTGAGCGGTCTAACTAGGCAGTGTTGACCATCTCTTGTCAATGATGTTAGGCCAGGACTAAAAGTCACCAAAGTGTCCTCTGCTGGATCCCTTGGGCAAGGTGAAAGCAGAGGGCATATGTCATGGTCTGCCTAGCCAGTAGGTTATGTGATATCTAAATAGCTTAAAAATGCACACAAGTAGACTTGATTTCTCAAGTCCATTTTCATGTGCAGAATGTCATTGTGGAGACATCTAGTAGTGTGTGGACTCCTCACTGAAAAACAACTCCAATGTATCCAAGGTATTAGTACCTGAATTTAAATTTTACGACCTTAAAGATTGTATATTCAGAGCTATTTTCCTTGCAGTGTGGATCTTTTGCTCTGTCCAATAAAGATATCTGGGACTTAAGCCTTTCCCTGGAATTAAGGTTGAAGTGGTGCTGATGCCTTCGTCAGGTGAAGATGTCCTTATTAATGTGATGACAGGTGTGTGCATGTATCACATTTTGCTTCTATTCATTTCATATGTGCGGATGGCAATGCAGCTGAGAAAGATGTCCAGTATCACAAGAAATAGAGAGCTGAGTATGTCAACAATATTTCATCATTTGTATGTAACCAGCCACAAAGGACTTTCAAAGCATATTAATAATCAGGGGAAATGCTGAGGCTTTAGATTTGTTGACAGAGATGCAGTTTGTTCTAGCCAATATCAAGGGTGTACAAGTCTCCAGCAATCATGGTGGATTTTAATTATGTATAGGCAGAAACCAATGTCCTTTAACTTTGATGTCAGCTTGTTTAGAAACAAGCTCATTTCAGCTCACAATGGAATAAATAAATGTTTGAAAATCAGAGCAGAGTATAGCTTGGTTGTTTGTAGATGATGACAACTAAGGCTGACCATATCATTTTATATAATCTCAGGTGTCTGCCTAGGTCAGCAGTTTGCAGATGGTAGCTTTTTTTTTTGTTTCTGCAACTCAGAAGAGAAGAACTTTCCATGTTAGAATCACCTTGGTGCATCTCTTGACTTGATCAGGAGCAAGCCATTACAATGAATTGCAATGGAAAGCTTAGAATAGGATGGACAGAAGGTACGTTGAGACCTAAAGGCATTTTTCTGAGTGATGTTTAGTAGGATTTTGCAAAGATGTTTAACTACTTATTTAAAAAATGGTAACTACCCACAGTGGCGTCACGCAGACTTCAGCCGCCTGGGTCGAAGAACAAACTCGCCCCCCCCGCTCGCCGTCCCCCCAAGGACCCAGGCAAAAGGTGGCCCTTATGCTGCGGCGGCGGCCAGGCTGCCCCCTCTTTGCCTCCCGCCGGCCGTGGCTGCCCTTGCTCTGCCTCCTCTGCCACCTACCCCTGACGAGCGCCGTGCACATGCTGCTCACCTCTGCCCACCCACCCAGCTAGCCGTCAGGGTGAGCCCCTGATGGCTAGCTGGGTGGGTGGGTGCGCGGGCAGAGGTGAGCAGTGTGTGCGTGCACGCGGGGCGCTCGTCATGGGTAGGTGGCGGAGAGCCCCTGATGGCTAGCTGGGTGGGTGGGTGGGTGGAGGTGAGCAGCACGCGCGCGCGTGGAGCGCTCGTCATGGGTAGGTGGCGGAGGAGGCAGAGCAAGGGCAGCCACAGCTGGCGGGAGGCAAAGAGGGGGCAGCCTGGCCGCCGGCGCAGCAAAAGGGTCGCCTTCTGCCTGGGAAGTCCTGCTTCCTAAGCCCAGGCAGAGGGAGGCCAAAGCGGTGGGGACATTTTGCCACCCCCTGAAAGCTGCTGCCCGGGGCATCCGCCGCTGCCGCCCCCGCCGCCGCCGCCGCCGCCGCCCCCGCTATGCCACTGACTACCCATTATAAATTATACTTCTGGAAGGTACCTCATCTTAAAGTTGAATGGAAGAGGGAGGTTGCATGGCCAGCCAGATGATTACAAAGCCCTTTCTGCTTCACTGCCATCTTCCTTAAACTGAAGGAGTATCTCATGTCATGATCATTTTTTGCAAGATTAAATATTATATTTCTTCACTTCTTTTAAAAATATTCCAATAATTTATTGTTCTTAGCCTTTAATACTGTTTTTTAAAATAATAATAATATTGTAAACTGCCTTGGGTCCCTTTTTGGAGAACAGCAGGATATAAATATTATTTTAAAATATAGAAGTATGAAAACAAAATTTCAGGCCACCAAATCTCTTCAGATCATGCATATTACACAATTTATTTATTTATTTATTGCTAAAACTTACATAGCCACCCTGCTTACTGGAGCGGCTCCCAGCAGCTCACAATGTTAATATCCCAACACTCAGCAAATTACAAACTCTTAAAATGTTAAAAATTACAGAAATAATTAGAGCTTAAAACCATTAAAACCTGTTGCTAAAAAATACCCCCCACCTAATTAAAAATTCAGATTAAAACCTAAAAGTACAAGCAGCCATCATTGTATGAGCCATCAAAGGGAGCCCCTTCCGTATCACCTGTGCTCCCACCTGCTTCGCCAGCCATGTTTTTAGGTCTTTTCTGAAGGGCAGCAGTTCTGTCTGGAGCAGATACCGAAAAGGCCCTCCTTCTTGTGCCAGATTTCCCTCCCCCTGTTGGCTCTAGATAAATGTCAGCCATAACAGATACTGCACCAGACTGATTACTTCTCATCCTAAATTAGACTGTTGAATTTAAGATTATTTAAGGTAACCTGTAACCATAAATTTTACTTATTTACTTAGAAGGACTTGGAGATCTATTAAGTTCTCCATTCCAAAGCAAATTTCTGGAGCCCATTTTTTTTATTGCATGGAACTGGCTCTGGTTTGCAGATCTTGGGGTTCAATTGAAAAACAATGTCGATCAAGTGACCTTTGAATCTGTCAGTTCCTAGCCTAGAAAATGGATCTCTTGCTAAGATTTTTTTTGGAAGTATTACTGAGAGCTTCTGAGAAAGAAATATTAGAAAGATATAATGGAGTGGAGAGAATATTCATATTGTTGACCCGCTGCATGATTACCATTAAAAGTAAATACAGAAACAAGAACTAGGACCATTAAGCCTAATGTATTATTAATGTTAAAGAGTGAGTACATGTTAAATATTTTAACAGGCTATGAATGTTTAGGTTGTAGGATATTTTGCGAATTGAGACTTACATGGTTTTGGTCGTGCAGTGGTTAAACTGCTGGAATCAAGGTTTACTTAGCCTTCCATCCTTCCGAGGTTTGTAAAATGAATACCCAGCATGTTGCTGGTGGGTGGGTGGAAATGCTAATTAACTTGTGAACCGTCCAGAGAGTGCACCAAGCACTGTTGGGTGGTATATACCATTTCTGCTGGTCAGAAGAGTAGCGTGCCTTGGCGGGGCCCCGTATAAAAATCTTTTGGGGGCCCTTAGGAAGGGTAAAGATTTGTTTTGTTTACACACGTTGGGGGCCCCTGTGACCCGGGGGCCCCATATAACTGATACGGCAGATACGGCAGTAGCTACGCCTCTGCTGCTGGTGTATAAGACCCACTTTCCCCCCTTTTAAATTACACTGGAAAAATGGAGTGTGTCTTGTAGCCTATAGTGGGCTATTTTGGTAATAACTGGGTTTGTCTTATATTCTGAATGCATCTTATATGCTGGCAAATACGGTAAGTCTAATTGCTATTACTATTATTTTCAGGTAAAAGCCCTTTTTTATATTTCACATCTGTAATATACTCTTCCTGTCTCAGTTCCATGTTCATGGTTCAGTCTTTTTTTTAAAGATAAAATGTAGCCCTTCTTTTGTTTTTTAAAATGTGTATCTGTTCTTTGCACATTATCTTTTGAATTCACTGACTTCCCATTGACTTCCACCATTGATTAAAGCAAAGGTAAGCAAGCTTTGTTTGTCTGGAAAGCAATTCCAGATAATTATTTTTGGGTGGGGAAAAGTATTCCATGGTCCAGCAGAAAGAAGGTGGGGTAAAAAAAAAAGTACCAGCACATTTCCTCTTAAAGATCTATCTGGTGGAAGTTAAGCCTTTTTTAAGAAATGTTGATCTTTTAGATGGAGAGTAGAGAAATTGCATAAGAACTGGAAAACTATAAGTTATAGTATCATAGGACTATCTTGAGACTCTAGGAAGGCTGGGTTTGTCCTTTCAATATATTTTACCTGGTGTTTTGCATATAAATGAAATAGGCATGGTTTTCTACACACAAGCTTCTGGGACATGCCTGTAGAAATCTGTCTTCTCCTCGACTCTGGAGTCTAAACTGCATCCATTTCATTGACCATCTGGGAATGGAGAGAATCCTAAATGCAAATCTGATTGAATTCACATTTCTGCTCCTGCCTATGTATGCAGAGAGGCTGCTAATGTTGTGTTGTAGGTCTAAACCATCCCAGTGGAAACCTGAAAATTAAAGTACAAAATCCAGAACTATTTATGAACTATGGCTAGCCTCAATGCTCACTGTTTCTGTCACCTGTTACTTTGGAAAGAGTGCAATTTGATTTTTTTTTTTTTGTTCTTGCTAAACTGGGGATATGTTTGGTCAGAATCACATTTTTGTTGGGTTTTCTTTAATAAATCATGTGTATGTTCAGAATAAAGAGCATGCTTTTGCTCACATGGAGCCATTTGAGGGAAAGTCATAGTTCCTTTTATTTGTATGTAAATCTCCATCATGAACATTTGCAAGCTATCAACCAGAGTTAAACCATGCCTCCAGACTGGATCCATTCAAACCTTTGACTGTAGTCTCCCAGGCAATAAACAATGCATTTGAAAAGATCTGAATGGGGTTGCCATTGAGTATACCTTTTGCACCTAGAGGCTGTCACACCCTTCAGCTACAGTAAGCCGTGCGGAAAATACAGAAAAAGTACTCTAACTAAAGTATGCTTATATGTGTGGGCATGAAATGCATGTCTCACTCTTAAAAAAACAAACTTGCTTAGCAGTATTTAACTCCCTCTCAGCCTTTCAGTCTGTCCTAGCCAATATTCTGTCAGTGTTATATTCGGCTCTCTCATGTCACTCCTTAATTGCCCTCAAGGTCTATTTGATTCTGTTTTCTTTCGTTTTTCTTGAGATGAGCCATGCATCATTGTAAGTTTGCAAAATAGGGGAATGGTGTTTGCTCAGGCATAGCACCCATCTCTCAACTTCCAAAATGGCTCTCAAAAGTTCTTCCGCAAAGCTGAGAAACTGGGAGATATTATGTAGATTTGTCCCTTCCTTAGCTTCAAAAGTTAATATGGATTACATCTAATTAAATGATGAAGCTTTCTAAAAAATGTCATCTGTCAAAACTTTGCTACATGTTAATTAAGCTGAGGTGTGGACAGGTGGTGGAAGGATAGGATGACCATATCATTAATGAGATACCTGGAATGTGCAGCTTGTTCTCCTGAATTTGCTACAGGTCAATGGCCTCTATTTTTAACTGTGCAAATTTATATCTGTGAAGAAGCTTTGGTTAAGTGTGCAGTTTAATGAAGGAAAGAGTGATAACACAAAAGAAGAAGAAAGAGAGGGAGATACAGAGGGTGCCAAAATGCATGCACAATTTAAGAAAATAATACTATTAAAATTGTAATGCTCAATGTATACCGATAACAAAGGATGAATACAAGCCATGTTTGACTTCTGCAATTACAAAAGGTGCTCAAAATAGTTACCATCAGTGTCCAGACACTTCTGATTATGGCAGACCTATGCTTCAGCAACATTGACCAAAGTATCCAGGATCTATCCTTGTGTACATCACACACAGTACCATGCATCTCAAGTTTACCATGGATGTATGCAATTGTTAATGTGTTGGAGGTTGTGCTGCATACTCACACTTCCATTGTCTTTGTACATTTACAATGTTCTCAAATTTCAAATACTACCTCAAAATGGTCTTGCACTCTTTGAATGGTAACCTTGCTTCTACTCTTTTCTTTGACTGTCCTGCCTGTCACATGGTGATGTTAGTATTCTTTTGAATGAATGTCAGACTATACATCAGTGTCCAGACACTTCTGATTAAAGCAAATTACTGTTTCAGCAACATTGTATATCTGTGCATGCTGTTTTAATTCCTTCCCAAAGTACTGTTAGTAAAGCAAGTTTTCTACAGTCCACAACGTTATTTAAGGTATGTAGCTTCTAACCCCATAGGTAGAAGTCAAGGGGTATTTGGTTAGGAGAATGTGGGGAGAACTCAATGACACCTCTTCAAAATGGTCTTGTGCTACTTGAATGACAACATGATTCCACCATTTTCTTTGACTGTTCTGCCTGTTGCATGGTGACACTAGCATTCATTCTTTTGAGCGAATGTCATACTATACGTTGCTACCATAATTCAATTTAACTTTGAAAAGTAAGGCATAGATAACATCTCTTAAAATGTGTATCCATTTTTGACACCCTCTGTATATGGGACATATTTTAAAATATGTTTTCTGGAATGTTTGAGATGATAGTGAAATGAATGCACATAGCCCTTGCATAATGGCAGTCTTATGTATATAAATGTGAATTTGTTTGATTGCTCAGTTTCAGAAATAAAAGCAAATCCATCTCCTGAACTTTACAAGATGACAGCTACTGATTAAGTTGTGACGGAAGGCTTTCATGTGAATGGATGCTTCATTCTGATCTTCAACGACTGATCTCTACTATGTGCTTGGGCAATATAAGTATGTTTCTCCTCTCTGCATTCTTTTTATTATGCCAAGCGATTTATGAACTACTTTCAGCTGCAGAAATGTATAGCAGACAAGTTAATTCCAGATACTTAGCGTAACTAATCTCTCCTATAGGAACAGGGAGCTATTAGGGACAGTTTACAGATACTGTAAAGTACAGTACTTGGTATTTGTACAAATCAAGCAAGGGCAAACAAGCCCATCTATCTTTTCTCATTTAATTATCACCTGGTTGTATAATTCTTCTGGCGAGCATAAAATGTATATGCACAGGTATGGATGTATAATTTCCAAAATGTGCAGTACTCATTTTTCCAGGCAAAGGTATTCTATAGAAAATATATAGCCCAGGATCCTGTTCAGTTTCCATCCTATACATATACTTGCATTGGAATGCATCCTTGTGCAAATGACGATGTAAATTCAACACAGCACTCCCTATTTCCCCTGATCAATTAGGGAGTTCAAAAGATTGTTGAAGATAGGGCAATCTGGAGATCTATCATTGGTAGGGTTGCTGTAGGTTGGAGATGGCATGATTGGAAGTAACAACATTCACAAAAAGCACAAGGTGCCTTGTGTGTTGCTAGAGCAACTGGAGAGATATCAGGCCTGCGTGCCAACAAGCTAGCTAGCAAAACAATAAAACATTTGCTCAACCTTACACAAACAGTTTTGCTGAACTTCTCATGAGAGCACCTCACTCCTCTCTGCACCTAACTTTCAGATATGGTGGCCTACAAAAAGCCCTCTAAAAATCTTTTTTGTTTCTTGGATGTTAGATTTAACTCTTGTTCCCATGGCACAGGTGTCCTTCGGCAGAGTTGAGTGAGCTCCTGTTGTCTGTCCCAGCTCCTGCCAAACTAGCAGTTCGAAAGCAAGAAATAGCAAGTAGATAAATAGGTACCGCTTTGGTGGAAAAGGTAACAGTGTTCCACATGCTGTCATGTCTAGTCATGCCTGCCACATTATCATGGAAATGTCTGTAGATGCAGGCAATGCTGGTTCAGTGATGGGATGTAACAGGTTCCCACCAGTTCTCCAGAACCGGTAGTAACTTTTCCCAGCGTCTCAGAGAACCGGTAGCAGCTTTTTTGGGGAAACCACCTTTGGGGCTTACCTTTTCACTGGTTCCCCCACTGCGCATGTGCGCCAACACCTGTGCTATTCCAATTGCTGTTCCAATTGGAGAACCCTTAAGGAGGTACAGCTGTTTTACATTTACATTAAGCCATATTATCCTAGAGAACTGGTTAGGCAAAGACTTAGTACCTAACTTCTTTAACTGTTGAAAAGGTGAAAAGTGCCAAAATGAAGCCATCTTGTGGTAAGTTCATTCTGTAGTTCCTTCCATCTGACTTAGTGTGAGAAGGATTAGCCAGAATAAGCTTTAAGCTCTGGTTTAAAAGCTCCGGTTGATTTGTGTTTGGGATTGGTGCATTTTCATGTATTTTTATTTTATTTATTTATTTAATTAATTTATGAGTTTTTGTTGTGGGTGGGTGGGTTGAGGTGTGTGTGCGCTTAAATTTATTTCATTTTTTAATTATTTTTATTATTTATTTATTTTTCTTTGGCTCTGCCCATAATGTCATGACATCATGACGTTAGCTCCGCCCACACTGTGATGACATCATGGAGGGGTAGTAAACATTTTGACATCCCACCACTGTGCTGGTTGTAAAAGGAGATGAACACTGCCCCCTAGAGTCAGAGGTGACTGGCTTTTGAGCAAGGGACACCTTTACCTTGAGGAACAGTCTGTCAGTTTCACTTTCTCCCACATACACATTTTACAAAGTTTAATAAGCTCTGATCAAAACTGAATGGAACTGTAAAACTTACCTGTACCTATTTCATGAGTTCAATGGTTGAACTGCTCATGCAACTATGGAAGAAGACAGAAAGTGGGTAGAAATAGGTGGACAGGTGCTAACAAATTATGCTTCTTCAGAACACTGTATCTCAGCTGGGCTGCTCTGCTTTGCCATCTGTTTGCATTATCTTGTATCTGAGTAAATGACAGCACAAATAATATGAAAATAGCTTCTGCCTAGTGCTTTCCCACTCTGGCCAGACAGATGTTACATTCGAATGATCTTCTTACCTTAGCTAGAGAGTTATTTAAGCCTGAGACTGCCATATGGGTGTAGTGTTATGAAGAATTAAGTACTTTTGCTTGTTTGAGACTTTTGGGTGGCTGAAGAAGAAAAATCTGAATGATGCCTGTTTGTTTCATTATAATATAAAGAACGACAATTTATTGGCTTTACATCTGTTCTTGGGAGGTTGACCATGAGATAGGAAAGAAGCAGGCACACATGAAGACGCGCACACGTGCATGCACGCATGCACGCGCACACACACACACATACCAGTTTTCATATCAGAGAGTATACAAAACAAAAAGACAAAAAAAATGGGGCACTTTAAGGACTAACGCCTGTATTTTAATATTAGCTTTTGCTGATCAAATCTACTTCGTCAGACATAACAGTAAGACTTCATGGCATCAATTTATACACATCAGCTACAGACAGTGGTGGGCAGCCAAAAATTTTACTACCACACTGTGGGCTGGGCCGACATCATGGGCGGAGCCAACGTCATGACGTAATGACTTGACTGGAGCCAGTGTCATGATGTCATGGGAGGAGCCAATGTCATGATGTCATGACATTGTGGGCGGAGCCAAAGTAAAAAATAAAATAAAATAAAAATAAAATAAAGAATCAGTATACATAAAAGTAAAATAAAAACACACTACATAAAATACCCCCCACCTGGAACACAAAGAAAACAAACCCTAGTTCCTTACCTTTGCTGGGGTTGAGGACTCAGGGAGCAGCAGGTAGGTGGCAGCGGCATGGCCTAGCCTGGCCTGGTCTAGCCAGGCCCGGCGTTGCCACCGTGGGAGCAGGGTTGGCAGTGAAAGAAAGGCTGCCACTACTGTCGCTGTTCCAAGGACGTCACTGCGCCCTTTCCAGGCAGCTGAAAATGGCTGCTCAGAAGTGCGCGTGCGTCAAAATACCATTTGATGCATACACACTTCTATTTTCAGTGTGCATGCGTCAAATGCTGTTTTGATGCATGCGCACTTCCGAGCAGCCATTTTCGGCTGCCCAGAAAAGAAATTCAGAGGGCGACTGGAGAGGCGACCGAACAGGTCACCCGGGGGTTTACTACCCCCCTGGCGAACCCCTCCGGATTTCCGCTACCGGTTCAGCCAAACCAGTCTGATCAGGTAGCAGCCCACCACTGGTTACAGAGGTATAGAATGGTTGGTTAGCATAACAGATAAGTATACAAATCAATATGACCTTTTACAACTGGTAAAAGCAGATGATCTCTGGTTGTTATTCAGATTAGTTGTGAAGTTTCATTCTGTTGAATTGCAAATAGTTAGTAGACAGAAGGAAGACAAACATTGTGGCACATTTTTGCTTATGAGTTTACCCTTCCCATACGAATGCATTGAATGAAATTTCCCATAGGAATGCATTGAATACCAAAATACATTAACCAAAATGCCGTTTCCCATAGGAATGCATTGAAAACCATTAATCCGGTCTGAAAAAAATCCGTAAACTAAGCCATTATTTTCTATGGATTTCCTTTTGTTATGCAATTTTTATGTTAACCGAGCTATTTGTTAACCAAGATTCCATTGTATATAATGTATTATGTAGTATAATATACATAATAATGTAAAATAATGTAATATGCCCATTTACCTGTTTTAACAATCTCATTTCTTAATTATATATTTAATCCAGTATGGTGTCAGAACTGAATTGGATGGGGAAGACAAGTTTTCCCCTCAATGAGATTTCTTTCTATTGACTTACGGCAACAAACTTGTAATTGCTCTTTTTCAACCTATACAACTCCTTGTTCTTCCCATCTTTCTTTTTTCTTTCGCTCACACCCCTTTTGCAGTATTGTACTATCTACTCTACAATACTACTTCAAAGCCCAAGGGTCATTCCGCCCAAATGGACTGTGTTAGATTATGGAGGCTGATCCATGATCTTTGCCAAGGAAACCTGGAGAGTATGTTTAAAGCAGGGTTGCCCTCTTGCTTTCTGGCTTCGTACTTGTTTTAAACCTCACCAGAAAAATGGATTGCTATGTTCTCTTAAATGTTCTGTGGTAAGATTTGATGAAAAGCTTATGTAAAATTTAGAGAAGAAGTAAGATTATAGCAGAAGATCTTTGGAGGGTCTTTATATATTTGTTAATTTATATATCACTAAAATGCTTCAACAATAGAATCCTTGAGATTAAATATAATGAAAATTAGAAAGGAAAAAAAATTGGCTGGATTATTCAGTGTGTTGAGTGCTTGTCTGAGAACAGTCAGATTGTGTTTTCTTGGGCAAACTGAATAGTCCAGAATGCCATCAGAAGAAGAAAATGTTAATCCACTTCAGAATACTTTATACCTAGATAACCACAGAAAGGCTAACTAAAGTTGGAACTGGACTGATGATGTGATTTATTATTATTATTATTATTATTATTATTATTATTATTATTATTATTATTATTATTATTATTATTATTATTATTATTATTATTATTATTATTATTATTATTAGTAGTAGTAGTAGTAGTAGTAGTAGTACTACAACAACAACAACAACAACAACAACAACAACAACAACAACAACAACAACAACAACAACAACAACAACAACAACAACAACATTACTGGATCTTATTCCAAGGAAATCTTGAAGGAAAAGATGTGACCTAGAGACAAAAATAAAAAAGGCACCATCTTCACTTGACATTATTTCCTACTCTACAACACCTGCATTTGCTGTGGAAGCTATACTAGAGAACATAAGAGAATTTACTCCTCATTGAGAATGCATGGTGTGGAGTCATCAGAGAATGACTATTCATGGTGATGAAGAAGAAGGGATTGACCAGGCATTGGAAGATTGGTGAGTGAGTTTGTTAGGACATTTTTCATTTGGGGGTATTGTACAAAGATTGCTGCCCAGTGGAATAATACAACTTTAAGGCCCTCCATGTGTTCTGAACACAGGTGTACATAATAGAGCCTCAAACTGATGGCCAGGCTGTGCATGCCTTGTCCACGTGCTCATGTACCAGCCCAGCTGTGGCTGATTAGAGAATCTGCCCAGCAACACTAGGGTATAACTGTGGCCCTCTGGGAAGGGTCTATGGAGGAGGTTATTATTCGGAGGAGGCTATCACTGTGAGGAGGTTGTTATTCTGAAGGAGTCTGTCATACTGAGAAGGACTGAGACACTGAAGGAGGTGATGCTGTTGAGAGCTTTTCTTCAACTGAGAAGAAAGAACTGCTAAAGGATCACCAGGACTCTTTTGAGTGCTCCTGGAGTTGGAGCCAACAGAGGAATCCAAGCTGTCTACCTACTGTGGGGCTTGGAGTGAGAGAGACTGTTGTACATAGTCCTGTGTATGTCTGTCTTCCCCTCACTGTAAGTAAAGCGCACCTTTCCACTGAAGGCATATGTGTGTGTGTGTTATTGCACTAAGGCTTTCGCTGCGTAAGAGCTTAAAAGTGTTACTCTGCTATCCAGCCACACATATCACTAGGGGAATCCCTGATAGAGTTTTTGTAGACCTAGGAATGTAATGGTGGAAATGGGGAGGGACAATTGTAGAAGAGTTTGATGAATGCCTAACTTCAGCATGGTGGCAGGCAGTCATTGTGGTGTGTAAAGATGAGAACACAAAGTAAAGATGAAGAGTGTTATCCAACGCAGCCTTTTTAAACCACAGGTCCTCAGGTGTCAACTCACATTTTACCTCCCTATCAACCATGAAAGAACACCAATCGGTGGACCTTTTTTTAACACCACTTATGATGCAGGGGTTCTTCCAAGTGATTGGTTGCTATCAACCTTTGTTACATTGCCAAATAAACCAAACACACAGTCCTGTGAGGAGTACAGAACAATTAGTCTCATGAGTCATGTTCCTAAGGTCTTCTTCAAAATCATTGTTGTTCAGTTGTATAGTCGATTCCGACCCTCTGCGACCCCATGGACCACTGCATACCAGGCACCCCTATCCTCCATCATCATCCTCAGCCTGCCCAGCTTTGTATCCATTCCATCAACAATGCCATCTAGCCATCTCATTCCCTGTCACCCTCAACCTTTCCCAGCATCAAGGTTTTCTCAAGCAAGTCCTCTCTACTCATTTGATCTCCAAAGTACTTTAACTTCTTCAATATTTGACCTTCCAAGGAGCAGTCAGGGTCGATTTCTTTTAAGATTGACCTATTTGTTCTCTTTGCTGTCCAGGGTACTCTCAAAATTCTCCTCCAGCACTACATTTCAAAGGTGTCCATTGCTCTGCGCTTAGTTTTCCTTATGGTCCAGCTTTCACAACCATAAATTACTACAGGAAATACCATTGCTTTGACTATGCACCTTTTGTTTGAAAGGTGATGCCTCTATTTTTAACTATGTTCCCCAGGTTACTCATAGCTTGCCTCCCAAGAATTAATCGCCTTTTTATTTCATGGCTGCAGTCACCATCTGCAGTGATCTTGGATCCTAAGAATGTAAAGTCTGTCACTGCTTCTACTTCTTCTACATCTATTTTCCAGGGTCTGATAGGGCCTGTTGCCATTATCTTGGTTTTCTTAATGTTGAGTCTCAAGCCAGCTTTTTACACTCTCTTCTTTTAACCTAAGGAAGAGGTTCTTCAGGTCTTCTTCACTTTCGCCATTAGGGTAGTATCATCTGCATATCTCAAATTATTGATGTTTCTCCCAGCAATTTTAATTCCAACTTTTGATTCTTCCACCCTATGGGTACTAGAGAGACACTGTTTACATTGCAGGTCCTCATACAAAGTTGTAGAGACATCAGATGTGATATGCAGGCATGTTTTATAGATTATGCAAATGCCTTTGACAGATGCCATCATGAGAAGATGATTACAGCACTGAAGAAAATAGGGGCAGATGATAAAGATATCAGAATCTTCACCAACCTTTATTGTAATCAGACAGCTCAAGTCAGAGTTGAAGAGCAGCTGATGGATCAGGTTCAAATTCGCAGAGGTGTGCAACAAGGCTGTGTGTTGTGCCCGACATTGTTTAATATATATTCTGAGTGTATTTTTTTCAGAAACTTTATCAGATTTAAACATTAAACATTTAAGTTAATGGGGAATACCTGAATAACATCTGATATGCTGATGACACAGTGTTGTTAGCTGCAAACCTTGCAGATCTTCAGTTGATGCTGGAGCGAGTTAGAGCTTTAAGTTCAGAATATGATTTGGATCTTAACATCAAAAAGATGAAATATTTGGTTATAAACTCAAGGCAAGCGAATGTCAAAAACATAAGAAATCAAAAGAGTGGATAAAATTGTCTATTTGGGAAGTATGTTAAAGTGAAAATTGGGATCCCAAGGTGGAGATTAAACTATGAATAGAAAAAGCAAGATCCACCTTAATAAATTGCGACACTTTTTACGCAGTAGAGATCAAACTGTTACTACAAAGATCTGAATAGTGAGGTGTTACATATTCCCAGTGTTGCTATATGGAGTTGAATCTTGGACATTGACTAAAGCATCTGAAAAGAGAATTGAAGCTTTTGAAATGTGGATCTACAGATGGCTGCTGAGGATATCATGGGTTGGTCATGTGACTAATGTAGAAATATTGCACCAGATGGATAAAGAAAAAGAACTCTTTAAGACCATTAAGCAAAGAAAGCTTGGCCATATCATGAGGAATGACCTAAAATATAGAATACTCCAACTCGCTCTTCAAGGGAAGATCCCTGGGAAGAGAGGCCCTGGAGGTAGAAGGACTTCATGGCTGAAGAACCTGAGAGACTGGTGTGGCATTTCCTCAGAAGAACTGTTCTAAGGAGTTAAGAATAGGAAGACTATCACCTTGATGATAGCCAATATCTGGAATTGATATGGCAGCAGCGGCAGTGGCGGCAGCGGTGGCAGCAGAGGCGTAGCTACCGCCGTATCTGCCGTATCAATTATACGGGGCCCCCGGGTCACGGGGGCCCCCAACGTGCGTAAACAAAACAAATCTTTACCCTTCTTAAGGGCCCCCAAAAGATTTTTATACGGGGCCCCGCCAAGGCACGCTACTCTTCTGGGTGGCAGTGGTGGCAGCGGTGGCAGCGGTGGTGGTGGTGGTGACAGCAGCGGTGGCGGCGGCGGCGGCAGAAGAAGAAGAAGAAAAGAAGAGATGAGGTTTGTGATTGAAAGGAACTGTACATAAAAATATCTGGGAGCCCAAGTTTGGAAAGGCTGGTCTCACCCATGAACCCTTACAACCAAAAAGTGCTTACATGTTTGTTAAATCTGTCCTAAGCCTGGCTTTTCAGTGTAACAACTAACTAACTAATTCATCTCACTCCCATGTCTGACAAAGTGGACTTGATCCATGAAAGCTCACATTAAAATATAACATATGCAGAAGTAGAAGGTGATACCTTTTCTGGATCACTAAATAAAAAAAATCATTTAAAGCTTTTGTGACCCAAGGTCACTTCTTCAGGCAAACTTCATGGCATGTTCAATTCAATTCAATTCAAATTTATTTTTATACCCCGCCTTGCTCAGGCGAACCTGACTCAAGGCGGCTTCCAAAGAACATAAACAACAGTAAACAAATGACATAGTAAAACAACCACATAGTGTAAAACAACACGGAGGGGCGCGGCGGCGGCGGCGGCGTTCCCGCGCTCAGCGGCCGGCGTCCTTCAAGCCCCTCGGCAGGGGCTCCTTTTCACCTCCCAGCCGGTGACGGTGGCTGGGAGGGGCGCAGTGGCGGCGGCAGCGTTCCCGCGCTCGGCGGCCGGCGTCCTTCAAGCCCCTCGGCAGGGGCTCCTTTTCACCTCCCAGCCGGTGACGGTGGCTGGGAGGGGCGCAGCGGCGGCGGCGGCGTTCCCGCGCTCAGCGGCCGGCGTCCTTCAAGCCCCTCGGCAGGGGCTCCTTTTCTTCAAGCCAGGTTGTTTTCTTCAGGCATACATTCAAATGTTCATGGTATGCTGGTCTGACAGGCTCTGTTCTTAAAAGCAGCAGTTGATTTGATGTTCCACCCCCAATTTTTCAAGCACAGGAAACCAGGCCTCTGCTTTTGGTCTCTCCAAATGGCTCTATTGAGGCTGTGCCATGAAATTTGCCTGAAGAAGTGACCTTGGGTCATGAAAGTTTGCAATGATTTTTTTATTTAGTGATCCAGAAAAGGTATCACCTTCTACTTCTGCATATGTTTTATACATGGATCACACAGCTGACTTTGTTTATAAAATATAACAGTTAGTCTTTAAAGTGCTACAGTATTTTTGTTTCGTTTATTCTCTGATATGCCTAAAACACAGAATAAAATGGCTAGTATTCTAAAAAATGGACTAATTATGGTTTTACAGCAAGCAAATCCCCCCCCCCCCCATTCCATTGTTAAATTTGGCATCCAGGATTAAAGAGATTAGCTTCCCAGTGCTGTGTATTAGATCTTTACTGTGTGGCTCATTTGTAAAATTTCTTTCTTAAAGGATAGACTCCAGATGTTGTTTAATTGGACAATTGTAAAACTGTATGCCATTCTCAAATGACACTGTTTCTCTTTAGCCTGCCAACCTAGTAGCATACCTACATACACTTTGTTACTATCACAATCCTTCTGCAATTGTAAGACTGTATAAAATATGGAAACGTTTCAAAATGAAATTAATATTCACCCTCATAAATCACTCACATACTATTGCAGAATAATTTTATCCTTTTGTTGATGGTTAAAGACTACCTCTTTAAGCAGATTCTTAATAACTAAGAATGAGTCCTTGGATGCTGGGTTTTCATTTTTCCAGCTGTGTTTTAAAGTTTTAATATGGTTTTTAATTATTATTGCCTGATTAATTGATTTTTTTAATTATTGTATGTTTAATTGGTTTTTAACCTTGCAATTTTATTGTGACATATTTCAATGTTGTGAGACATTTTGGGTTACCCTCGTGGGGAGAAAAACGGCCTACAAATGTGTTATGGCCCCAGACAATGGCTGAATTGCCCAGCCAGCAGCTGTTGCACTAAAAGGTAAGAGAGAGTCTACAGTCAGTTTACAAGGTTGAAGCAAGGTCATCATTAGGAGTTCAGGGTAAAAAGCCGGTCAAAAGTAAATGAAGATTCAGGGGTTTTCCAGAGGTGTTGTCAAGGTCACATGCAGGGGTTCAGGTTCCAAAGGTCCAGGTCCAGGTCTGGCAGTGTCATGGTCCAAGTAGGGAAATCAGTCTGACAAGAGCTTTACCGGCACACCCTAGCTTTAAGGCAACTCAGACCCCACAACGATATGCCAGTTCAAGAGGTGTGTCTGGGCACTCCTTTGCCTGAGCTGCAAGATCTGTCTTAACAAGGCTCTACACCTCTCAGACGTGCTGGCTTGCCGAGTGCTGGCACCTAGCCTAGCTGTCAAGCTCCAATTGCCTTGCCAGCCCTGTCCCTGAGGGACCGGCTCCGAGCTAACAGTGGCTGTAAAGTTGGTGCCAGATCCATGTCCTCCTGCTCGGCATTCTGATCTGGCAACTTCACATCTGAGTTGGCAGCAGGCAACTGGGCTGGCCAACTATCCTCCTCCTCTTCGCACCCAGGACAACAAAATGAAACAAACAATTGAACAAATTCTGCTTTAGAAAACATCTTGGATTTTAGTGGGAATTCTAAATTTGTTTTTTTTCTTAGAGAATTCTATGTTAAATTTAATCTTAAAATTAAATGAAATCCATTTAAAATTTAATACATTTGGGAGCAGAATAAATTTAAAAGGTCTATGTATCCAGATTATGAAGTGAGAGCAGCTTTATTATCTGTTATGGCTCAATTCTATAGAATCTTGACATCTGTAGTTTTACAAGTGTCTTTGACATCTCTATTGTAGTTCAGAGGAGTGCATTAAAGCTCTCTTGTAGAGATGTCTAAGTCCCTTTGGCTAATCTTTCTCACACTAGGTCAGGTGAAAGTAACTACAGAATGAACCCACCATAGAGTGCCATCATTTTGGCAGTTGTACATCTGGCCTAGACACAGAATAATAATAATAGGATTTCTTATTCCTTTTCTGCATTTCAGTGTTCTCATTTGCAACTAGAATTGTGATATCATCCAGCATGGAAAGGTCCTGTATCTAAATTATGATGGAAGACCACATGACTTGAAATTCATGGCCTTTCAGTCTGCTTTATTCATTTGGCACACTGGATCGTGGCAGAGGAAAAAGGTGGCTTTCCTTGGCAGTGTCTAATAATGATGGAAGGCTTTTTGTTGGGCTCTTTCATTAATAAGCATGAGGCATTGGAGGAAGATAAGGCTAATCATATGCACCAAAGTATTCTGTTGACAGCTGGTGATTTTGAATTAACAGCTCCTACCTGGTGGGGGGAACAGGTGAATTAAGAAAGGATTTTCTCTGACAAAGTTCTAGGCTTCAGTGGTTCCTTGACTTTTGCACTATCAAGCTTCTTTACATGGGTACCTAGGGCCACAGCTGTGGGTGGCAGTGGTTAGACCTGGCCTTCAGTCTTCCTCATCCATAAAACCTGGTGGGTAGCTTTGGTCACAGTCATGCTTTCTCAGCTAGCTAGATAGCTAGATAATGAAAACAGAGATTCCATTCTGACACAAAAACCTTTTCTACCTTTGTGCAACTATCTATAGGTATCTGTTATCTCTGGCCATAGGAAAAAGGCTAGGAAGTTGTAATATGTGTTGGTAACATGTGAAACAAAATGCAATAACAAAGGCATTTTTATCATCTCTTTGTTCCTGAGCAAAAGAACTTTGTACCTCTGGCAGTTATAGTTCATCTTCTGGCGTAGTGGATAAACCATAGGTTTAAATTAATAATGCCCCCTGCATTCTTTGCAGATTTGCAGATATTTTCAGATATAAGCAATAATAATAATAATAATAATAATAATAATAATAATAATAATAATAATAATAATAATAATAATAATAATAATAATAATAATAATAATAAAACTGAAATGTAAAAAAGTGTGTGGAGAAACAGGAGATATTATGTCTTTCATCATGCCAGAGATCAGGATCACACTAGGAAATTGACTGTCTGTCCTGAAAAGGGTAAAAAAGTCTTTGAACAATGGTAGAAATCACCGTACTGCATTTCTTCATGAAGTGATGATGTTATGTACAGTATTAGGAAAGCCCATGATGCTGGAGAAGGCCCCCATGGAGGAAGTACCACCAGATGGAGAGCCCCACTCAGCCACTGTGGAATGGGGTGAAGGCAGGACCTTTAAAAAAGCCTCTCTCTTTCAGAGAGTAAACAAAATAAAACAAAAAGACAAACAAAGTCATGGCACTTTAAAGCCTAACTGCTGTATTTTAATGTTAGCTTTCATGGATCAAGTCCACTTCGTCAGACATAAGAGTGAGACTTCATGGCATCAATTTATACACACAAGGTACAGATGTACAGAATGATTAGCATAACAGAGAAGTATACAAATCAAGGTTGGTTGGGTTTTTTTTTTACAATTGTAAACACCTGTTATTCGGATTAGTTGTGGAGCTTCGCCCTTTTGAATTGCAAATGATTAGTAAATGGATGCAAGCCAGACATTGTGGCATTACAGTACATGATTTTGTCACCCAAGGATGTTTTTGGTTTTAAATTGACTCTCCATATTTCTCCCAATGAATGTAAAAGGAACTACACAAGCTGCGGGATTGGCATAGTTTCTTGGGGGCATATTAAAAGAACTAGATCACTTTCCAATTCTGCAGACTCTAGTCTTCAGTGGTGAAGAAGTACACTGCTTTGGTTCATGCAAATGTGACTGGTAGATGAATATAAGCATAGTCTCAGTCACAGTCAAAGACATAGAGACATGGACATAGACAAGTGTGTATCCACATGGGCATGTACAGAGACATAATATTTAGCACAGGAGCATATATACTTAATGCTTACATGTATATGTATCGTATGCACATATTTCTATCACAGCTCTAATTTCTGCTACTTCTTCCCAGTCCCTGAGGTCTTGTTTTCTGTCTGTTCCATTTACAGTGAAACCCTGATGAGCAATACAAATGAATAGTGAAACAATAAAACTATATGAACATAAAGCTGATTAGATTTTTCCCCTCTAGGAGAGATTAATGAGAATTATTTAAATGAATTGTCTTTTTGATATAGTCACCCCTCTCTTGGCTAATATGATTAATCCAAATGTCACACTCTGCCAAAAAATGAAAAAAACAGAGAGGGGAAAACCTGCTCTAGAAATAATGGCCCACAAATGAGTTCTTGTTATTTTTAAAGAATCAGCTGTTTACCTTGTGAATTTTCACTTGCCACCACCATTTTCCCCTGAGAAATTATAGGGTCGATAAAGAGGAATGGATATCCCCAAAAATGAGCTATCTTTCCCCCTGACATTCTCTTAATGATTCACATCACAATAATCAGGCATAGAAATGAAGCCCATGGTTGTCATCCAGTGTCAAATTACAACATTCTGCGATGCAAGTTACGAGGGTGGAAAAACAAAAAAACAATAGGCTATTGCAAACAAAGTTTTTGATCCTTCAGGGAGCACTCCTTTTGAACATGTGCTAACTATATTACAGTAATGCCTCGGATAACGCTAAGACTTGGTTCCACAAGTCTTGGTGTTATCCGATTTTCAGTGTTATCCGATGCATGTTAAAATCCTATGGGATGGAGCGGATAACGTTAAAGCTCCATAGAGATACATTGTAACCGCACAGGCTTTAGCGGTTGTTATCCGATGCATCCCATAGGACCTTAACGTTATTCGATCCAATTCTCCTCCCCAGATTACTTAACATTATGTGATTTTAGCGTTATCCGAGGTAAATGTTATCCGAGGTATTACTGTATCTAGGTTGAACTACAGAGAAAATATTTATGCATAGTGCATGGTAATTCAGGAATCCATAGATTGAATGATGCCTAACACTAATTATTGCCAGGATATTTATTAATTAATCAGAAAACCAGTGTGTGAATTCTTCTTCTTAATTAAATAAGTAAATAAACATTCACACACTCTGGTTTTCTGGTCCATATCTGAGGGTCTTCTGAGCAAGATTTCCTTCAGGAGTCTACCTTAACATAGGGAAATACTAAGTGCACTACCTTTCTGATCTTAGATGTTATTAGGATATTAGCACAGTGAATTCTTTGCCCAATCTTGTTTTGGATTACAAAAGAGATACTACATTGCTTGCCTTTTTAGCTGGAAGGTTGGCAAATTGGCAGTTCAAGACCTGAGTACTGCATAACAGAATGAATGCCTGTCTCTGTCTCAGCTCCTGCCAACCTAGCAGTTTGAAAGCAAGACATTGCAAGTAGATAAATATTGGGGACATGAAATAAGCCTCATTTGGGCATCCTCTGGGCAGAGATCCTCCCTCAAAAAAACTTTCATCTCAGAAAACACCTTTGTGTGCTTCTGACATGGAAAGTCTCCAATGAATAATATTCACAACCCTGTCATGGCATTGCAAATAATCAGTCTGTGAAATTTTGCTGCATCTGTTGATCAGATGATCTACTGTTTTTATATATACAGTATATTGTTGTTGTAGATTTAAATTTTATAATTTATTATTGTTGATTATTATATTGCTTAAGATCTGTCCTTGTTTATGTTTACAGTTAGTTTTGTATCAGTTGTGTTTTTGTATTTTTATAGTTATTTGTTTCCAGGGCTCCTCTTAACAAGACTTTTAATACAGAATGGGGGGTAATAACTGCTCCGACCAGCCAGGTGAAAGGTGACCTGCTCAGTCAACCCCCAATCAACCTTCAGTCAACCCTCTCTTTAATGCCAAGTTGGTAAAAAACAAATCCCAACTGACCTGTTGGTACATGAACAGCCCATCTGGCATGTATAATGGAAATCTGGGTGAAAGAAGTGGGTGAAGTAGTCTTGTCCTAAATTTGCCCACCTAGTCTTCCATGCAGTACCAAGGCAGAGTCAAGTGAAGGGGATTGGGGTTACTGTCATCCATAAAAACAACATCAACCATAGCAAGTTCTCCATGACCTACAGGCCAGAATGGGAGGCCCTCCATGTGTTGGTGCAAGCCGGAGAAAGATGGGGAATGGAGATTATAATCGAGCTCCCCATGTCCTGGCCTCCTCCCTCCCAGGTCCATCTGACTATCTCCTTGTAGGTGTTGTCATCCTCCAACTCAGTGGTGTGGGGTGACTTCAACATTCACACAAAGGGGGTGCTCATTGGTACAGTCTCTGAATTTATGGATACTATGATATGCATGGGCCTTTTCCTTTGTGTCACTGGTCCTACATAAGTGGTGGGCCATATCTTGGACTTGAGCTTCTGGAGTTCACAAAGATGTTCTGAAGGTGGTGGGTATTGCCTCCTCTACCTTATCATGGTCAGATCACCACTTTTCTGTGGGTGAAAAAAAGAAAAGGAAAGAAATCACCTGTTTTATAATCAGGGTCAATTGTAACACATTTAATGCTGTAATCCAGGAGTTCGCAACCTTTTAAAGCCAGGGCCCAGGTCACACTCCCTCAGACAGCTTTGGAGGTCAGATGGCCATTTTGTCCTTCCTCAACCACATGGCACTTCCTGGTGTCATGGAGGCGCTGCCCCCCCCCCCCCAATGAAATGGTGCTGTGGGCCTCATTCGGCCCACAGGCCACAGGTTGAGAATCCTGCCATAGTCAGTTGCTTAGACAAATAGGAAAGAAAAAGAAAAAGTGATAATCCTTCTCATCACTTATCAGGATGATATAGATTAAACCAAACCCAACCGAACAGGGAAAAGTAAGAAATAAAGTAAAATGAACATTCCTGAAAATTTCTCCAAATGTTGGTCCCCCCCCCCCCCCTTTGTCCTAAGATATCCGTTTTCCTGACATCTTGAATTAATTAGACTCACTGAAGCCTGTGAAAGATAAACTGATTTTGTGTAGGGAAGAAAATGTTTGATTGGATAAAACAGTGAAGGTTGCTACATCATCCTCTCTGCTGTTTGTTTAGGCAATGAGAAACATTTTCTTTTCTGGCAAGACATTATAAAACACTAAGCATGGGGGTATGCAAAGGCTAAGCAGTCCTGAAAGCCTTTAACCTCCCAGGAATGAAGCAAGCATCCATTATGCCTCTGGCAAGCTGTAATGAGCTGTTCATGTCCTCATGCCTCTGGGTGTTCTTAATACTATTAAAATGTACTTGGCTGCAAATGAAAGCACAAGTGCAAAAAGAAGCAAACTTTATGGGAAAACAATTAAAAAGAAAGGAGCCCTCAAGAGCACAGATAAAAGCAAACAGCAGTAGATTGGAAAAGATGTTCATCTCAATTATTTGCAATGAAAAACTGGCCCAATTTATAAGACAGGCTTATTGTGGGTCAGCTATTTAGTTTTGCATTTCCTTTATAAAAATTTGTGTTTTAAGGAACAAATGAGTAGGCACATCATCCTTACAGATCATAGTATATTCTCTAATATTTCATGGAGGATTTTCTTTAAATTAATTGCCCAGAGTTTTCACTGTGTAATGGAGAAAGGTAAATGAACAAAGTTACAGGTGTTTATTTGACGTATTTATTGCTCTTCATGCAAAAACTTTGGTAAGAAAACTTTTAAAGTACTTTCAAAAGGACATTTCTATACTTCTCACTATACTTCTGTTTATAGTCCAATGTTATGGCGCCCAAGCTACCAAGCACATAGAACAGAAATTCCCAACCTTTTCAAGATGGTGGTTGACTCACACTCTCTCAGTCAGTTTCAAGGGCCAGATGGCCATTTCATCCTGCCTGCAAGATGGGGTGGCCATTTTGTCCCAATAGCTTCAAAAGGATGGCCATTTTGTTTCTTGAATGTCCTTGGAGGAGGTGGTGGCCACATGAATTGGTGCTGTGGGCCATATCTGGCCCATGGATCTTAGGTTGAGAACCCCTGACATAGAACAACTCCAGGGTGACCTACATTTTATTTTTAAAATTAAGATATCTGGAAATTGAGGTATCCAGTGAAATCTACGGTACACAAAAACACATTTAGAGCTGAAAGAGACATTAGTCTAAACACATGTCTAATGTTGTCTTCTACAACTGTAGAGCCCAAGACAAATTGGCATCCCGGTTGCTTCCATCAAGATACAGTGACAATGACATTTTGCTTTTTTAAAAAAACCTATCTGCTTTTATTCAACATGGAACTATGTACAAATTCTTTGAGGGACAGTTTTTTTACTCTAACCTTTATTCTCATTTGTCAATTCTACCCACTTTCCATCACTGGGGCATCCTTCTTGGACTGTCTTTCTACCACCCTCTTGTACGTGTCATCAGGCCTTCCCACTTACTAAGTCTTGACTCCTTTTCCCCTTTGCCAGTCCTCTATGAAAAGGTTGCCTACCACTACTTGTACTTCAGCACCAGCCCATGCTTTATCCACCTACACCCCCTCAGTCTCCTCAGTGCCTCCTTTTAGACATCCACTTTCCTGATCAATTCTCTCACCTCCCTCTATGTCAGGGGTTCTCAACCTAAGGCCCACAGGCTGGATTCGGCCCCTGCACCATTTCATGTGGGGCCCCACCCCTTCAAGGGTATTTGAGAAACACAATGACCACCCATTTGGAGCTGTTGGGACAAAATAACCAGCCCCATCATGCAGGTAAGGCAAAATGGCTGTTGCGCCCTCAAAACTGACTGAGAGAGCGTGACCCAGCCCCCAGCTTGAAAAGGTTGGAAACCCATGCTCTATATCTTCCTCTCCAGTTCCTGTCACCTGGAAGGTTCTTCCACTTGGCCTTCTCAGCCAGCATCTCCTCGTATCTGTGGGAGAGCTTATGAAGGGAAAACTTTCCCAGACCTGATAGCTGGGGGTGGCAGCTTGCCATTTGAGTCAGAGGCTACCTGACCTTCTGTCTCCCACTATGATACCTTCCTGTCATCTCTACACCACCCTTAGCTCTTCTGGAGTTCTGGAGTGTCATATTATTTTCTAGAAAATTGGGGGAAAACAATAAAACAGTGCTAGACCACAGCTATCATTAATGGCCTCACTTTAAAAAAAATAGCCATGGCATCAATAATGCTCCTGTTTACCAGCAAGAAGTCTTGATGTAGACTGTTTCAAATGCCAGCACTCTTTTAAATACCACTAACGTTGTGAGCTGCTCATTTAAACACATATTAGTGAGGCAATCCTTCAATCATAAACTTGCTACTACGACATAAAGGAGATGATTACTGACATTTTGTGACCTTTGCAGAATTACCCAAGGGAAGGAATATAATGAATATCCCAGGCACAGAGTGACCCTCCTGACTCTTGAAATAAAGAAACAGAAAGCCAAGACAAAATAAAAGCGATTTTTCCTTTGCTTTTAAGGTGCAGATGAATGGGTAAAAATATTTGATTTATGCTTAGGCTTTTCTTAAGGGCCTGCAGTCATCATTAGCTGCTGCCTCACATGTGATATGAGTGGGACTATTTGTTTTGCAAGTAAATAGGAAGGAAGGAATTTGCTATTTAGTTGTATGAGAGTTTGGAAATAACTCATTACAAGTCCCAATTATAGTTTACTCCTCTCATCAATGAAATTTACATGTGTGTTGATTTACCAATAAGTAACTGATTCAACCATTCTGCTCCAGCTTGGATTATTTAGACTCAGGCTGATTATAATTAATCAGCAATGTAGCTAATAATAATATGCAGCAAAAACCATCTGATCAGCAGATGCAGCAAAATTTCACAGACTGATTATTTGCAACTTTATAACAGGGTTGCAAAAATTATTCATTGTAAACTTTGCCAGAAATTCAGATTTGAATGCAGTAAAAATCATTGGCAAAATCAAGTAGAGAAAGTTTTAGAAAATGAGAGAGTCAAGATCCTATGGGACTATAAATTCAAACAGATAGACATTTGCCTCACAACACAACTGGTATAATTGTTGTGAGAAAGAAGAATGTCTGGTTTATTGACATTGCTATACCAGGAGATGCACAGATTGAAGACAAACAACTGGAGAAAATAACAAAATATCGTTTGCAAATTGAAGTTGAGCGTCTACAGAGGAAGAAATCTGTTGTTGTACCCATAGTGATCAGAACCCTTGGAGCAATACCTAAAGGGCTCCCTAGATGTTTGGAAATTTTGGACATCCTAACTCTCCTAAAAACTAGCCTACTAGGAACTGCATATATACTCAGATGTTACCTTAATAGTTCGTAGTTCCTTGGTTCTGGCTTGAACTGTTAATTTTATTCTAGTCCTCAACTGTGAATCAAATGGTAGATTTGTATCCAATAATAATAATATGCAATTATGCAATTCTAATTTATGCCAACACTTTTCAGAGTTTTCTAGATAGCGAGTACTTAGAAGTGGTTTACCATTATCTTCTTTTGGTGTGCCATTGGACTGCACAGCTTGCCCAGCGCCACATAGGCTGATTCTTACCCCTGGAGGCACAGTGGGGAATCAAATTCCCAAACTCCACCTGATGTCTAAACTATTGCACTATCCAGACAGCTCCTTCCCACTCACCCTCAGACACCATCATTGCTGGAGGGAAGAGGACCGGGATCAGCTGTGGCCCTTTGGGCAATAGAGGAGGCTCCCGCCAACCTAACTCCGGGCTCCACCCCCCTGGAAAAGGATGAAAGACTGCCACAGCCTAGGATTAGGAGGGTGCTTTGTATTGTTTTAATTGTGTACTGCTTTTGAGCTTGTATTACTATGTAAATTGTATCATTTTATAGATGTATATTATGTGAAAACATGTTATAAGCCGCCCAGTCACACTTTGCAAGTGGGGCAGCATATAAGTCAATAATAATAATAATAATAATAATAATAATAATAATAATAATAATAATAATAATAATAATAATAATAATAATAATAATAATAATAATAATAATAATAATAGGTTTTCCTACCTTCTTTTTAGAACCCCTCCCCCCTTCCTGGCTTGGTCAGGGTCTTAGCTAGCCAGGTCAGGGTGGGGGGGTGGGGTTCTTCTTAAGAGAGGCTGGGATAAGGGTCCCAAGTCTCTCTTAGGAAGACACACACACACCCCGGATCGCTAAGCCCTTTAGCAAGCCAGATGGAGGTTTTTTTAAAAAACCTTTTCCTACCTTCTTTTCAGACTCCCCCCCCCCCCCGGCTTGCTAAGCAAAGCAGATCGGCCCCCTGTTCCCTTTCCTCTTTGGAAAGGGAACAGGGATTTTTTTTAACATTGTGCAATCAATGCATTCCACAACGTTAAAAACTGGATAACTAACTGGTAACTATGAGAACAGAACACAGCCCTAGATTAATTCAGACTCTTTTTTGCTTCCTATATTCTCGTAAATTTGTATGATGCAGGATGTAGAAGGTAGGAATGCTTTCAAAAAGTAGAGAATTTGGATTCCACAAGGCTATCCATTGTGAAGAGGCAGCATTATTGAACTGATTCAATTTCTAGAGTTGGGAGACAGGCAATAAGGGAGCAAAATTTGTGGATGGCAGAAGTTGATTCAAGAAAGTAAACATTCAAGATGATTGTTAAAGCTTTAAATCAGAAAAGAGGTCTTGCAATTCAAGTCATAACTTCAGTAAAATCATCAACTCTGTGTGGCAGTTGCTGGTAAACAAATCAGCAAAACTTGGGGGGAAAAATTTTTTTTGCCATCGTTGCTCCTAAAAACCTTTAGTCAGTAATCAAATTGGCTAAGGAATTCTGGGATTTAGTCTTCAAAAAGTATTTTGACCAAGCCCTGTAAATGTGGGTGGGGTGGGATTATCATGTTCTACAGGAAGCCACTGGTTGTCTAGTGTTAGAAGGATTATATGGCTTCCTCATCTGATCAATTTTTCTCATATGCTTATGACTTTTCTATTTTATTGGACTTACTTCCTTTTTGCAGTCTTCTTTCGCTTTCCCTAAAGTTTTCTTAAATTTCAAGCAGCTGCAGCAATTTCTGGCTGCTGAAGCATTTGCTTTGTATGGCTGCCTACTATAATGTTTATTAATACATCACATTTCTCATCCTATTTCCTGTTAGAAGATTGGCAAAGCACATGCTTTCTCAATAACTCCCTTCTAGAAAAATGCTCGGTTAAATCAACTAGCAAGTCCTTATGAATAGTGAGCCCGTTGTCTTTGAGCAACTTTATGCATGCAAAAAAGGCTTCACCATAAATGCTGTACATCAGAAGAAACCGAGTGGCAGGCTACAACTAGAGTAGGGATGATAAATTAACTAAACTTCTGAGGGAACTTCATTTACCAAATCTGCACTGATAAGCCTTTTTGGTAGCAATTTATTATTGGATTTCAGTCATTGTGTGTGGAAGTTTGCCTTAAAAAAATTAAACACAAGGGAAAAAAGAAGGCAAGTGAAGATAAATGGCAACTCAGACATTTATATTTGAATTTTGATTGTTTTATCCATATAAATTGGCCAAAATCATGGATTATAAATTATGCCTTTCACAAGGTGTGGGAGGTTTTTGGTATTAAAATTGATTCTGCTTCTGTTTCCTGGCTCATGTGACTCATGCATCATCAGTCTCCTTGTGTGTTATTAGCAGCATGAGCTCCAGGATCCAAGCAGGAGGTCTTTAATAACCAATAACTGCCTGCAGTGACACCATCACCCTTAGGTTGCCCTTGCTCAAAAGCCAGTCATTCAGTGCTCATCTCTGTTTACAGACAAAGATCCCACACTGTCTGAAGTTGCAGACGTTTCCATGGACATGTGACAGGCATGACTAGACACCGGAGTGCATTGAATAATTTAGAGAACAACATTTTGACCACCAAGTAGTAAGGAAATGAACCTAGGGAAAGACAATCTGGTGATGAAGAACCATTTCTAGTAAGAAAAGAAAAAAATCTAAGAAGATTTGAGATAAAAATATGGATGTGTGGATTTTTTTAAAAATGGCGGTTTAGTGGAGATTTTTCAACCATCTTTCTATAGACATGCAATAAAACATGGTTGTTTTAGATCCACAATGCCTCAGGATGACTTTTCTCTGGTACAGGAAAGAAAAGGTGTAGGAGAATGTGAGGATTCACTCACAATAAAAATCACTCTCTAGCATCAGCTTGTGTGTGCCTTTCTGATTCATCCTTAATCTGAGGATTCATGATTGTTTTTTTAAAACACCCTTTAATAACAAAGTAAAATATAGTTGTTTTATAATTTTGGGGAGGTTAACATAATTTGGTTAAAAAGGCTGGAAGGGTTGCTCAGATGTTGCTCAAAAACATTTAAAGAATTAGGACAGTATTGCAACATCAACATAATCCAAGCAAGACTCAAGTGTGTGCTTTCCACCTTCAAAACTGAGATACATGGGTTGAGTTGGATGTTACTGGCAATTATCCACACTGTATATATTAGTTTTGGTCCTCAGCGACTCCACAGCAGAGTATGCTGCTCCAGTATGGAGCACATTCACACATGCAAAGCAAGCTGACATTGCTGGTAATGAAACCATGAGGATAGTGACAGAATACCTCAAACCTACACCAGTTGAGAAAATATACCCTCTTGTTATTGCTCCACCTAAAATTGTCCACCTGGACAAGGAACAACACTAAAGGAGGATACAGCTATGTCATTGGAGGATTCTGAATAGGCTGATGGTTGGAGTGCCTAAATGTAAGCAACATTCTCACATGGGGTTTGCTGGCGGATAACAACATGCTGTGTGAATGTGGAGAGATACAGAATCCGGCTCATTTACTGTCTGCTGATTACTGCCAGAAACGAGCACCAATGAGGACGTAGGTTTGGCCAATGGAAAAGCCAAGAAAGTAGTTTCATTTTGGGAGTCCAGGGTTGGAGTGGTAAACAAAAGAAGAAAACTAGGCCCAGTGATAACTAACCCCCACTGCTTTCTTCTGTTGAATTTATACCGTATATATAAGTTATAACGGTACCATTCACTAGCAACCTGTTGTTATGATTGTGTTTAATGGCAGCCATCCCACCCTGCAGAAGTCTCTTTACCCATGAATTCTGTTTCACAAAAAGACTTGACCAGTCAAGCCACCACTAAATCACTTTCAGACTAAGCATTTAAAATTCATATTGTCATTTCAATTACATCGAACTGACAAGGTGTACATTATCTTGTTTTCAAGAATGAGATGCATTTTTGCTCAAGAAAATTAATCCAAATACAACGTAGTCAACCATTCAAGAGGAGTAGCTGTCATTTTTATTAATGTAGCCTTTTTAATTTTGACTTCCGTTTCATCATTTGCTGAAATTTCTAGGCTGCATTTAACTCTGGCTGAATAATGAAGTCTGGAAGACTTACTTCAGGCTTTCAGCTTGACTTCCAATGAAGGGAGTGATGTAGGCAGGCACAAACAAATCAGTTATAATTTTTCTCCTTCAGCTGCATACTGACAATGAATAATATAACTCACTTTTCAACTCCCATTTTGTTAATGGAATCTTGTTCTTGATTTATTTGACTGGCTTTTCTTTTTTCTTCCTGTGACTCAAGTTTAGAAGGCAACAGATGTTGAAGTCAGGAATTGGTGGAAGTCGCTGTGAGGCTCCAAGAGCTATATGATGCACATGCTACAGTTGATATTCAGTGTCAGTTCACACCAGCAGTAAATGATGGATTCATCTCTCAGATAGACCATTTTTCTGGTCCCACCAGAGCAGTCTTAAGTCAGTGCTGCATAATCATGCATCTTATGTCCTACCTGTATATCAGTCTGGTGTGAGCAAGACACAGCTGATGTGCAGCCCTCAAAATTATTTCAGCAAGCTGCACAGAAGTTTCTCATTCCTGAATATTGCTGCTGTTGGGTAAAATCCATTGAGGAGAGAAAGGGATTGGTGTATCATTTTTAGGCGTGCCTCAAATAATCTCCAAGAGACCCCCCTCTCCTTTGAAATGAGGGTATATCTACTTACCCTGTATACGCAGTCATGATGGCTGTAACAAATTCCAGATATTTAGCCCGTAAACTAGATACACTGGGAGTCCATGCTTTGTTTCAAGTAGAATTTCAGCAATTTAATAATTTCTGCCATGGCTACCATATTCAACATAATAGCAGGGTATTTTCAGTAGGAATAAGTTATAACACCTAAGCACTTCCAGATAGTCTCTAGGGAAGCAGCTCTGGTGGCCTGTCTCAGCAGGTCAGCCCGATCCTATGACTGTAAGAGTTCTCTCATAGTAATAAAATGTGACTTAGATGGCACAATAACCAATCAATGTGTGTATGGCAAGAACATCATGATGACTTAACAGAAAACATCTTCCCTCACAATGTATGAGTGGAACACCATAAGTAGCCTAAGTACTGCCTCCCTTGTGTCCCAGCTTTTGTGTCGACTGCAACTCATATCAGATAATCCCAGCTTTTGTATATGTGTATATATAATACAGTAAAACCTCTCATAAAAGCACCTCGCTTAGAGAGGAACTCACTTAAAGAGCAGAATTTTCTCTGAATGGTTCCTTTGCTTAACAAGTAAAACCAACCAAAAACTCTCTTAACAAGTAAATCGGGGTTCACAATCCCCCCACCAGACATCACAATTGGTCACTTACAATAGTGTTTCACTTAAAGAGCAAACTTGCTTAAAGACCAATCCTGTGGAATGCATTATGCTCTTTAAGCGAGGTACAACTGTATAAGGTGTAAGGAGTACACTAAGGAAGAGTTCAATCAGAAATGTATGTAATGGGCTGGGTTATACACAGAAACATATTGTCTTGGGAGAGCAAAAAAATTGCAAGTTGTGTAAAGAAGAAAAATATAAATATTTATGTTCAGAGGAAATATGGATAAAACATGCATGTGAGTTTTCTTTAAAAACAAAACTGTTCAATTTATGAACTGATTTAAAGGTCAGCTGAGCCAAACTTGCAGTTGGGAAACTGAGAAATAGAGCTAATTCAAAATCCAGTTATTCTTAATCTAAATCAGTGGTTGAAATCATGTTGCATAAGATTTGTAAATCCAAATTGTAGTAGTGATAGAGACAATTCCAGTAGGGCAAAAGCAACAGTTTCAGCAGGCATGTTGCACAACATTCCTGACATGAACTGGCCAACCGATTGCACAGCCACAATGTAAACCACATGATTTGGAAGTACCCAATTAATTGTGCAGTAGTGATCGGGAACTGCCCATCTGCAATGTAAACCATATGACCAATTGCACAAGGCTGCCTGCCTGGGCACATATCTTCACAGAGGTAACTTTACATTATGCCAGCGGAAAGGAGGGAAACGGGCAGTGGAAGCAGCCCATTCCCCAGACCTCTTCTGGTAAAGAGACCCAGCCCAATTAATGTGGAGGCTCTAGAGCGCTGGTTACGGTTTTACCCGTGCAGGGAGGATGCTATGATAACGTTCTTCCTCACTTGCTTTGGACCCTCTCAGCGTTCAATCCAAGGCAGATTATTCAACAAAAATCCCCTCTAGAACTCTCCCAAGCTCACGCAAGAAAAAATATGTTCACCATTACAATGGGCGCCTCTCTGTCTAGCTCTTTCCCACCCTGGGCCCCAAAGTGTGAAAACAACCAAATGGCTCTTATGCTAGCATAAGAAGCCACAATCCTACTATAGACTAGAAATGTGAAGAACTTGGGGACTCATTTTATCACAGATGCAAAGTTACTGTTGCCGGGTTTCAAGTTCAGTTTTAGGATTCCAGTTAGGAGCTCTCTATGAGATTCAGCGACAAAAAATCTTTCATCAGTTAAGGGCAAGGAAGAAATGGTCCAAGAAAAGTTAAACAAGGAGCTTCAGTTGGGTAGGATAGTTGGCCCTTTCTCTGATTCCCCACTACCGCATCTGCACATGTCGCCTTTGGGTTGTGTCCCGAAAAAGTCAGGGACAGAGTGCAGGTTGATTCATCATTTATTGTACCCCAAAGGGGGCTCGGTGAATGGCACGATCCCGGAGGAGCTTTGCTCTGTTAAATATACCTCCATAGATTCAGCAGTGGAAATGGTACAGATATGTGGATCGGGGTCGTACTTGGCCAAGTGTGACATCAAGATGGCTTTCAGGCTTTTGCCCATTCATCCAGATGATTTCTATCTACTAGGTTTCAAGTTCCTAGGGGGATTTTACATTGACAGGGCACTCCCTATAGGCTGTTCTATTTCATGTTCACTTTTTGAGAAGTTCAGCACGTTTATTCAATGGGTGTATGTTCAAAAGGTGGGTAATGGGGATATAATCCATTATTTGGATGAATTTTTGGTTTGTGCCAGTCAAGGTAAGGTGGAGTGTGGGAAGAGATTACATATTTTTCAGGACACATGTGCAGAGCTAGGGTTACCTCTGGCTCATGACAAGACGGAAGGCCCAGCATTTTGTCTTACTTTTCTAGGGATTGAGATTGATGCTAAGGAGCAGGTATCCAGGCCACCTTTGAAGAAATTGTTCTGATAAAATAATTGCTGGCTGAAAAGAACACCACATTGAAGGAGATGCAAGTTCTTATTGGACATTTAAATTTTGCTTGCAGGGTGGTGGCACCAGGAAGGGTTTTCTTGCATAGGCTCTGCGATGCCACCATAGGGCTCAATAAGCCCATGCATAGGAGAATGGTTACTGCAAAGATGAAGGAAGACCTGGGGGTGTGGATTAAGTTTTTGGAGGGTTTCAATGGGATCTCTTTTTGGAGATCCAAGTTATTGTTAAAAGCAGACTTGCAAGTTCACACAGATGCTGCAGGAGCATGGGGTTTTGGGATTTTCTGCAATGGTAAGTAGTGCAACGGGACTTGGCCTAAGGAATGGGGGGATTTAGGGATCATCAGAGACCTTACGTTTTTGGAGCTTTTTCCAGTGGTGGGGGAGCTTTGGATTTGGGCAGAGGACTCGAGTGACAAGACCGCGGTCTTTTGGTGCAACAAACAAGCGGTGGTGCAAGTGCTCAATACTATGATCTCGAAGTCCAAGCAGGTTATGAATTTGCTTAGGGGTTTTGTCAGTAGATGACTTGCAGGTAACATCCTCTTTGTGGCCAAGCATGTCCTGGGGGTGGACAACTCTATAGCGGATGCTTTGTCTCGGCAGCAGATGGACTGCTTCAGGAAGTGGGAACCTAAAGCGCAGAGGGACCCGGTGTGGTTGCCAGAAGAGGTGTGGTCTCTTGGGCTGATCAAGTAGCAGATGCCATACGTAATTCCATTGCACATAGCACCAGGAAGAGCTATGCAGAGGCATGTCAAGAGTTTTGAGCTTTCAGGAGGGTGGTAAGATTGGAGGAGGTGTGGCCAGACCCTGTGGAACACCTACTCCAGTTTTGCATGCATCTGCATAACAAGGGGTTGTTACCTCGTACCATTCAGGTAAAGCTGGCAGCTATTGCTTTCATGTCCAAATGTAGGGGTTTCACCGATCTTTCCTCTGATTTCAGGATCAAAAAGGTTTTAGAAGGTTGGTCCAGAATGCAAGGTGTTTCCGGTGACTTGGGGACCCTGTTTCCCCCTGCTGTGTTGTTAAGGCTGGCCAGGGCCTGGAGGGTGGTTTGTAAAAATGAATTCAAAACTTCTCTTTTCAGGGCTTTGGCTTTCTTTGGGGCTTTGAGGATTAGTGAGTTAGTAGTTTTTTCCAAAAAGAATCCAGGTACCAAGGCTCTTGATTTCGGAGACGTGGTGGTGGTGGACAATAAGTGGTACGTATTTGTTCACTTTTCCAAAATGGATCAGTTGGGGGAAGGTAAGTGCTTGAGCGTGGGTACGTGTGCACTAAAAGACATTTGCCCAGTTAAGGCGGTGGTAGATTACATGGTGTTGAGAGGTGAAGGGCATGATAAGTTTCTGGTGCATAGGGATAAGGAACCTCTAACACGCTTTCAATTCACAACTTTATTTGCCAGGGCTTTACAGGTGGCAGAGATCTTGGGTTGAAAGTTTTCCTCTTATTCCTTTAGGATTGGGGCAGCTTTCACATTGTCGGCATTAGGCTACAAGGAGGTGGCCATAAAAAAGGCGGGAAGGTAGACTTCCAGGAAGTTCAAGGCATACATTCGGGAGCTACCCAAATTAGAGTAAAAGGGAATATGGGGCCCAGGGTAATGAGTTTTCTGTAGCCCACCTCTGGTCAAAAGGAGTCTAATTATTTAAACTTTGTAATTTGTTTTGATTTTTATCTACATGTCATATATCAGTGCTGGCAAACCTTGGCACTCCAGGTGTTCTTGGATTTATCAGATGCCCAAATCAGCACTCCTGCTGATCAGGGCTTCTGGGAATTGACGTTCAAGAACATCCCGAGTGTCAAGGTTTGCCATCACCAGTGATGGGATTACCCCGGTTCCATCCGGTTCCCCGGAACCGGTAGGAACAATCTCGGAGGGTTCTCCGAGAGGGTAGCCCATTTTTAAGAAAGAAAAATATTTTTTTTAATTGGAGCCAAAATGGCTCCAATTTAGTGAGCATGCGCAGAAACTCAATCTGATTGAGTTTCTGTGCATGCGCACTAAATTGGAGCCATTTTGGCTCCAATTTTTTTAAAAAATCTTTCGGAGCTGGAGCCGCCCCTTTTTAGAGCGGCTCCGGCAGCAGCGGTGGCAGCCCTCAGAGGAGGGCACCTCCCCTGGGGCTGCCGAGCTCCCACAGGCACGTTGGTGCCTGCCCAGGCCGTCCGCCGCCGCCGTGCCCTCCCAGGGGCTTGGGGCTGACAAGCCCCCATGCCCTGGGTAAGCCCAGTGGGGTGCACCGCCGCCGCATCCTCCTCCGCCAGGCGCCTGCAGCTTCCTCAGGGCGGTGCCTTTTCGGCCCGGCTCCAGCTGCGGCCAGGGGCTGGAGCCACCGCCAGAGCCACCGCTGCCCATAGCCCCTGGCTGCCCGTGGCCATCACTGGCCATCACTGTCACATATGTTCATAATTTTAAATTGTGCAGCTCTCTGGTATAATCAAGAAGAAAGAACTCAATAATTTAAAGAGAACAATTCTGTATAAAGCTCATTGGAAAGTCTGAAGAGAGAGAGAGTTTGTGTGTGTGTTGTTTTTAAATGAGAAATAGCATCCGTTTATGCATTCCCTGTTAGTAGGCTACTTAAAACAAAATAAAAACGGTTGAATTTGCAGCATAGATGGTCATGGTGCTGCTGTTTTTCTCGACTGTTATTTGACAGACTGAGGAATTTCAGCTGAATCTGCAAAGTCACATTTATTTCCCCCTTCAATTTTGTTTTAATGAGAAAAAAAATGAAAGAGTATTTCTTTAGATTGCTAGAAAATCCTTAGTTGTGTCCTGCTGGCTCATTTTCAACATTTCATATATTATATGCACATCCCTGTTTAGTTCATTATTTCTTCTCGACATGTAAACAAGAATTTGGCTGTGATCCATTTACACTAATGATCAAATATCAAGGAAAATGGCCTTCCTTACATCCATTTTCAATAATCCCTTTCAGCAAGTCCAGTGCAGGTGACAAGGAAATAAATAACCTCCTTGGCTTGCCTCCCCATAGAATACAAAGTGAGAAAGTTAGGAATTGAAGGTTTGTGTTGGGAGAATGACTCAATGATCCTTTAATTTCTGAAACATTCTGTGAGGAAGGGTGTCCATACAGAGCAGGGGTTCCCAACCTTTTTACACCAGGAGCCAGTTCATGCTCTCTCAGCCAGCTTTGAGGGCTGAATGGCCATTTTGTCCTGCCTGCATGATGGGGATGGCCATTTTGTCCCAACAGTTTCAAATGGGTAGCCATTTTATTTCTCCAAGGCACTTGGAGGGGGCACATGAAATGGCACTGTGGGCCAGATTCGGCCCACAGGCCTTAGGTTGGGAACCCCTGATATAGAGTAATACCTTGGATAATGATTGCATCAGATAATGCTAAAATTGGATAATGATGCAATTTTTTAAATAAAAAAAATTGCATTGAATAACGATTTGTTAGCATTATCCGAGGTATTAGTTTGTAGCAGTGGGGTGGCTCGGAAGAACGGGGGACTCCCCTGTCTGCATCCCCAGCCACCCTGCAGCTGTGTGCATCGCACAAGGTTAAAAACATGATAACAATGTGACTTGTGGAACCAAGTCTCATCGTTATCCAACGTACTAGTGTATTTGTGTTTGTCCAGTCCATTTACATCTCTTTTGTAGTTTTTTAGCAATGGGATATCCATTGCCAGCTTGCTGGGCCTGTGGTTTGACCATGTCTGATGCACAAAGCCAGAATGAGTTTCTCTACCAATCCAAATTCACTGTTAGATGAACTTAGAACAAGACATAAATAAAGCATGTCATTTGGCTCAGAGTGTCCAGCTTCGAATGGTTTACTTTTAAATGTTTACATTGCATTTCTGTCCAGTTTCCTTAATTTGCACCTCTGAACTCCACAGTGGCTTGCCCATTTGGACACAATGTCTTGGCATTCCATACCTTGCAAGGAATATGTGGAGAGATGAGAAGGACAAACAGAATGAGGCAGACCCAGAGGAAGGTGGAGAGAACGTAAAAGAACATCGAATAACCACTAGAAGTGCCAGAACAAGAACCTTGCATCTCCCTTGACACCTGGTGGGGTAAAAGAGGAAGCAACAAGAAAAAAAGAAGAAGGTGTGTGTGTGTGTGTGTGTGTGTGTGTGTGTGTGTGTGTGTGTGTGTGTGTGTGTGTGTGTGTGTGTGTGTGTGCTGACTGAAAAAATCTTAGTAGCAACATATTACACACACATATATCTGTACATAGATGTATATATGTCTATGCATATATATTTACCAGCATGTAATTGTGGTTGATGAACGGCTTCCATGACCTCCCTCCTCCTCCCCTCCTTGAAAGTAAGGGTTTAGCCTGCACTGTCATGGCTTCTATTACAGCTATTTAGTATGCTGCAATCCTGTTTCTCAGGGCTTTATCCAGACAATCTGCATGGCTTTGGTTAGAATGGGTTGGAACTGCTATCCCTTTCCCCATTGATCTGGATTTGCTCATTCCAAACATCTATACCAGTTTCCTTCAATATAAGCCAGAATGATTTTTCACACCATAACGCCTCTGGCCCCTACTTCTTCTAACCTCTCTCTCTCCTTCACTCTCATGCCTACCCATTCTACGCACTGTCTTCACCCTTTATCTCTTCCCTTCCCTTGTTGCTGCCTGATTTAGTAGTGGAAATAACTATTTTGTGAGTGTGCTGGTTTCTTCCTAATATGGATAAAAGTCTACAGGGTTTGAAAGACAGCTTAGGACCATTAACTGTTTTTGTGCAATAGTGAGTCATATTAATCCTACCAAGCACAAAGGAAAGTGTGAGAAGCAGCTGTGTTGAGGAGGAGACCCTCAATACATTCCCACCCCCAATTTAGAGAGGCAGCCATACTTTGAGCTTCAGAGAACACTCCCACAACTGACATCACAACTGAGGCAGGGAGAGTATGAATTGTCCATGACCCACAAGAAATATATTTATATTTCCTTAAAACAAAGGACTAGACAGGAATAACAAACCTGGCAGGACCCAAGCTGCACAAAACTGCAGCAAGAACAACAAATGAATGCACAAACAAAAAAACAGCAGTTCCCAAGTGAGAGTAATAATTTTGATACACAAGGGAAATAGAGATAATTTATTTAAGACTCCAGTATCATCACGTGGATATGTTAACTTAATCTAATTCAATGGAGCCACTTCATTACCAGAAACAAAAACAATATGTAGGTAGGCTCTCAGTCTTGCCACCTTGTGGCTTCTACTTGTGCCTTTCACTACAGCAGCAAAGGACAATTATGGGGTAAAAACTGGAACTTGGCTGATCCTGGAATACATTTCCTGAGAAAAAATGTAAGTGGAACATCAACATCTTACAGGAGGCCTTCTCTACCAGAAGGAATGAGGACTGCGGTGGTTCAAGTGGTTAAGAGTACAGTCAAACCTCGTATAAAGAGTACCTCGCTTAAAGAGCAGAGTTTTCTCTGAAAGTTTGCTTCACTGTACAAATAAAACCAATGAAAAACTCATTTAACAAATAAATTGGGGTTTGCAATCCCCCCACCAGAAGTCACAATTAGTCACTTACAATGGTGTTTCGCTTAAAGAGCAAACTTGATTAAAGAGCAATCCTGTGGAACACATTATGCTCTTTAATCAAGGTACAACTGTACTGCATGACGCTGTGAGATCCCATCTCTGACCCAACTCCTGCCAACCTAGCAGTTTGAAAGCAAGTAATTGCAAGTAGAGGCATGTCTGCCACATGTTCATGGAAACATCTGCAGTTGCAGACAGAGCTAGTTCTTTGGCTATAAGCAGAGATGAGCACTTAACTCTAGAGTCGGATGAAAGTGGCTTTTCAGCACTACCAGAAAGAATACCTGTATGGCTTTTACAGTATAACAAAGATCTAGTGCCTCTGCCTGGTTTCCACTTTTCCATTCCCTCAACTATCTTTCCAAGGAGCAAACATTGCCATACATGTGAATAAATTGTCATGAATCTTAATATTCTGCCATAACCTGTCTGAAAATCCATAACAAGAATGATCTGAAGGTAGAAGTAGTATTTATTGTTATTATTGTTGCTATTAGTATTAACTGATTTTGGAATACCAGTCCATGGAATGTGATTCCCTCTGGAAAAGGAACACAATAAAGTGAAATAATTATATATTATATTTTCTCATTGGATGAAACAGAGCTATCTACATGTGCTAACTTTCATTTTCTCATCCTCTTTGGAAGATGACTGATGTTTCAGTGTTTCTGTGCACATAGACTGTGCATCAGATGTATTTATGAGAGATAGATGAAACCATCAGCCCCCCCCCCCCGGCCTTCTGCATTTACTTTTTAAAATCTCAAGGGGTTTATGTCATTTTTATGAAGGGATTGGCAAATTTTGGAAAGTCCTTATGAAAAATGACCCAAGTGGAATTGTAAACCATCTGTGCAATCACAGTCAAAATTCAATAGGTACAGTCTTTCCTAATTAATTTCAAATAATGTTGGTTCTGACTGCCATGTAGCTGTTAAAGGAGAAGATCTCACAGTGTGGGAAGTGGTGGGGAAAGACAAAAAGTGAGATAAAAAGGAAAACCAGAGAGAAAATATATAAGGTATGCAAAATGCTGTTTTTAGGTTGTTGCATGTGTAAAATATGGTTAGCTTTCTTCACATGGAAATTCAAGTACATTTTAATGTAATTTTCCTAGTACCTGTTTTTATTTGCATATTTTATCTAAGGTACTCACAGTTTTCACTGTTGATTTAAGCAGGCTGGTGTGTAGTTTTTCAAATGCACACAAACCAAATTTTTTTGCATTTGATAAAATATGCATTGTCTTCTGGGAACTGTATTCTTTGGGAATGTTTCATTAGCCTTTTAAGTATATTTCAACTCAAGACGAAGTTTGAGAGATGTGAAATTCAATGAACTAACAGCTTCAGAAACATGATTGAACAGAGAGAAATTTGAAAAACTGAGTCTTTTCAAGGAAAAGTACTCAAAAATACATGTCTGAACACAAACATCTCCGTTCTGTTTTCTCCTATATTTAATTTGTTTGCATCTCATGTTGCTTGGGTCAAATTTAGGAAGAAATCGATCATTTCTGGAAATACCTTACATTATAAAAATCAAACCAAAATGCCAAACTTTTTTTCTTTCACATTTTTCTTTCATTTTAAAAAAGACTATAGTCTTTGCAGTATATGTCTAATAAATTACTGTAGAGCCTTGCTTAATTAAATCTTTCCTTCACTTGAATGGAAACAGTGTAATTTTTAACATGATTGTTAAGATCAGTTTTCTAATGGTCCTTTCCTCTGTTCCTTCTTTTGGGAGCAGACTGAAAGTTAATGTCACAAAGTACAACCAAAAGTGGTAGCTGCAAGTGTATAGAACAAGCTGTCTGGTTAATGCATAGCTCCAGGAAATGAGCAAAATCATTTCAGTTACACTCTTCATTGGAACAGTAATAATCCATGAGTCCATTTTCCCTAAAAGCCTTGGAAGCAGAACAAAATGTCCTGTCAAAATGCATCAGCATAGTGGGACTAGTAAGAGAGAGAGAAGGAGTAGATGATCAACTAAAATTACTCAGATTGTATACTTACATTGCACACTTCCTATCTCTTTTGGTTTGCTCCATATGTAACACTTTTTTTTCTTGAAAGCATGGTTGTTTCAAAATGAGCAGGAAAGAGAAGGTGGAAGGTGGAGTGACCACTCTAGAGAACATGGAGGTGGAGCGTATCATACAAGGTCAGGAAAGAAAGATATGAAAGTCACACTTACTGTCCCAAATAGCAACTCCCAGCTGCTTTACCCCATTAAAGACAGGGAGGAATTTGAACATTTGATGTCTTATATGCTTCTGCTATGTGAAACAACATGGTCAATTGCAAAAATCTCAGGACACAAGGATAAGATGACAAAGAAGAAGAGGTTGCAACCAGACCTGGAATAAAAAGATGAGTTAAAGATAAAATTGTTGCTTGCTCTCCATTCCCTAAGAATGAGTAATCTACAAAATGTCTTGCACTCAACATTCCTACTCAGCTGTTGTAAAATCCAGGGGTGTGCAGGGCACAATGGGAGGGCGGTGGACAGGGAGTGATGGGGTGGCTATCTGGGGTGGGGGGAATCCCATACATTGCGGTGTGCTGTGCGGACCAAGCGAAGGGCGGCAGCCAAGGGGACAGGGGAGAAGGCTACCCTCGGGAACCATTAGAAAGGCAGCAGGGATACCCTCGGAGTCACCCCTCCACTGTCCACTGTCCACCACCCATCCACTCACCTACCCTGTACCCTTTACCTCCAGGGGTCGCTTTTCCATCACTCCTCCAGCTTGGCGGCAGGCTCAGACCAGAAGCAGAAGAAGGACTCTCACCTTTTCCCGGAAGGGGGGGGGGCTTCATGACTTCCTCCTGAACTGGCACGAAGAAGTGAGGGAGCGAAGGGGAAAGCTGTAGAGCCCCCTGAGTCAATGCAGTAGAAAAAGAGCTCTTCATGCCCTGGTACTCCCGGGTCAGATTCTGAGGACAAAGGCAGGGGGTGAGCCTTGAGGAGAGCCCCTTCTGTGACTGCTGGGACAAAGCCTCTCAGACTCCCGCCCCCTACCTTCATCCTTAGAAGAATCTGACCCAGCACTGCTGCTGCTGTCACCGCTGTCACCACTACTTGTCAGGGGTGGGACTGGTTGTTCCAACCAACCATGGCAGAGGTGGGGCTGGTTGCTGCACAGCAATACCCATCCCATGGAAAGAGTGCCCCGCCATCTGGAAGGTTCCAGCTTGGGGTGGGCTGTGGCAGATATATTGCACCTGGGTGAATAATGTCACCCAATGCAATAATTCTTTCTGCCTCTGGGGTGTGGTGGGATGTATTCCGGTATCCTGGTGGGTCAGCATATGCCTGCCTCAATCCATCTCATATTTGATCTTTCTCTTTTCCACCTGCCTTCAAACTTTTCCAGCATTATCATCTTTTCCAGAGAATCTTGTCTTCTCCTAATGTGCCACGAATATGACAACTTCAATCACATCATTTTTCCTTCCAAAGATTGATTTGCTTGATTTGCTTGATTTGCTCTATGTCCCACTTGATAAAATGCCTTGTGATTCCTGGTATATATACATAAGCCCGTCCATTCAAATGGAGGACTTCCACCAATTTACTCCAAGAAACCCATATCTAACCATGGTGTGGGTGTTGAATTAAGTTGGAAGTCCCCTTTCCCTCCTTATATTTGATTTTAGCAGCTATGTAGAGTAAGTTACAACACAATTTTCTCTTTATTGGGAAGACGTCTCCCTGTCATGGACGGGGGGGAGGGGGGGAGATCCGTAAACTGAGCCACTATTTTCTATGGATTTCCTTTTGTTATGTGATTTTTATGTTAACCAAGCCATTTGTTAACCAAGATCCCACTGTATTCAAGTGGCTGTGTTTAGCCACTTTCTTAAGTCACATGGAACCCCCAAATTCACTTGCAGCCATTTAAAAAATATATAGCCTATACCTTTTGAATATCCAAGCCTTATTCATCAGTCAATCTAACAAAGCTGGACATGTGCTATGCCGATAATGTGCATACATGTATCAACATTTCAGTGATTCAATGGGTTTACTCTATTTGTTAGGCCTTTCCAATTAAGCTGGTAAAAGCAAATCTTAGATTGTTACGCAACTCTTGTGGCTCTTTCTTTTAATGGAAAATAGATTTTTCTTTTTCTTTTTTTACATTCAAAATTCATTAAATTCAAAGTTCATAATGTTCTGGTACCTGTGAATTCTGCTTGTCAATACTATTTAATTTGCTAAACATCCTGATACTATTCTGAAAAGCCTCCAGCATTAGAAATACAGTGGAACCTCATATAATGAAAAAAAAAAGTTCTATGAGGCTGTTTGCTATGCAATTTTTTCATCATATAATTTTTTCATATAATGAAAATTCCTATGAAAAAACTCATATAACAAAAATGTCTATGGGAAAATTCAGACAACAAACATTTTTTCGTTGTGCAAGTTTTTCCATAGAAATTTTCATTATACAAGTTTTCCCATAGGGTGCATTATTTTTGCATGGCAAAAAAAATTCAATCTCTTTTTGTTATTCGAGTTTTTCACTAAATGAGGCATTCATTATACAAAGTTCCACTGTACTTGCAAAATATTTGTGGATTCCCTTGAATTAACAGAAATAATTAGAGATTTTCTTTTGTAAGGCCACAGTATAGTCTTCCAGGAATTTTTAGAGGCCTCTTGACTTTTCCTCCAATCATTTATCAGACCGTCAAATTATGGTTTTAATTTCTTGACTGATAAGCCCTATGTGATGAGAAGCTATGGATGACTTTTTATATTCAAATTCATCTCTTCATTCTCCATTGAAGCAAACCATAAAGATGCCTACAGCACAGTTCAACTACAGGGTTATTGAATGATAGAAATAGTAAATGGTGATTTTTTTTTTGTCAGTTGCCTCAGAACTATTTCAATTTTTTCTGAGCATTTGAAAGGAATTTTCAACACTGGCTCTTTCCAAGAAGTTTTCAAGAAATCCTAAAAATCCAGTACTTGAGAAAACTTTTTGCAGTTTCTGTCTTGGAAAACTTAAGGGGGGAGAAGGAGTATGGATTAAAAATGTACAATTAATCAATAAAATAAATAATAGGCAATACAACTCCTTCCATCTTTACTTCATGGAAGACTAGGTGAGACTGAATAGATCGGAGAAGAATGAAGGGGGCATGGGTCTTCCCAACTTTTGTATTTACATCTCTTTGAAACTTACCTGAAGTGATGGTTATGTATTTGAATTAATGGATTTCAACAGAAATGAGATGAAAAATGTTGCGTTCTTTATTCATTTTGCTGCGGATTGATACTTTGCTACATTTATTTAGTTACAACAATGTATGATTGGGAAGTGTTTTAAAGAATGCTTAGTCTCCTGTAGTCAACTGTCAATGAGATGGATGAAATTAAATGTCAGAACAGGCATATCAGCACATTAATAGCAAAGACTATAACCAGTGTAATTTAAAACTGTATTGAGGAGGGCCTGTTATTTAGGACTCTGCATTACTGTCACAGTAGCTGACATTATTCAAACAAACCTTTGTTTCAATCCATCAGTCTCTCCTTTGCTGTCAAAGATGCAAATTAAAGTTTGCATTGTAAATGCATAACAGGAAAATAAAGGTCTGCAGTAAGGATGGTTAAATGATATGGAATAATACCCTGCTAAACATAGTGGTGAAAAACTGATCCATGCTCAGTTTATTATGGGTCATTTGTCACATGACTACTTAGCTTTTGGCAGTATCTCTGAAAAATAGGTCTAGAATCAAGTGATAAAAGTACTTCTTCCCAAGCACTCCAAGACAGTCTATCACTAAAAGGAGGACTTGCCAGGAGCCACCGAAGGCTGCAGTGAATATAATGGATATGCCACTTTGTTTTCCAGTAGAATAAGAAAAAGATCACCACAAGTATGGTCATCATCTTCCCCAATAAGTGCTATCTAGCAGAGAAAGTTGATGTTCAATATATTAACTAAAGGTAAAGCTCTCCCTTGCTCAAAAGCCAGCCAAGTCTGACTCTAGGGAGTGGTCCTCATCTCCAGTTACAACCAAAGAGCTAGTGCTGTCTGCATCTGTAGATGTTTCTGTGGTACTTTTACTTTTCCCACCAAAACAGGACCTATTTAACTACTTGCAATATCTTGCTTTCGAACTGCTAGGGTGGTAGCATCTGGGACAAACAACAGGTGCTCACTCTGTTGCACAGTACTTAGGTCTCAAACTGCTGACCTGCTGGCCTTCCAGTTGCCAATCTAAGCTTCTCAACCAATAAGCCACCATGACCCTTATATATTAACTAGAGGTGTACAAATGGTGTACAAATGGTGTCAGACCAAGTTATCCTGCTATGGTATAAAGTAGACCATATTGCCAGTGGCTCAACACCAAGTGTTAGATGGCAGTTAACTAATCTGACAACCAGTGGTGGGCTCCAAAAAATTTTTTACTACCACACTGTGGGTGTGGTATGGTGGGTGTGGCCAGGGGGAAAGCCCTGCATTGCACCCGAATTAGGACTACCTTATTTCAAAACTTGGATGGGTGGGGACAGCCAGAATTTCTGCTACCGGTTCTGTTGAACTGGTGTGAACCTGCTGATGCCCACCACTGCTGACAACCCTAAGGACTAACAGCCTTGGGTGCCAAAAGCCACAGGGAAGGGTGGTGGTTCCCAAGTGGATTTAATCCAACTTGAATCCATCTTGATGGAGGGCAGCAGCTTCATCAATACTGGCCTGGGACTGATGAGGATTTTGCATGCCAAAAGGGCTCAGGATCAGAAAGTGACTTCCCAGGATAATTGCCTTTTCCAGAGAATCTTGACTTCTCATGATGTGCCCAAAATAGGACATTTTTTGCTTCCAGAATTAATTCAGGCTTCATTTGCTGTTTGCATTTTTGACAGTCCAGGATACCCACAGGTCTCTCATCCAGCATCACATTTCCTTTCAGCATTTTTTACTGACCAGCTTTTGCATCCATACATAGTGATTGGGAACATGTGAGTGTGAATAATCTTGGTTTTTGTCTTCTGTGACACATAATTACACTTGATGATTTTCTCATTCCTCCATCGTTCCCTTTCCAAGTCTCAAACTTTTTCTGACTTCTTAGCTGTGGTTCCCATTTGTGTTGCTGATTGAACCAAGATACTGTATGCAAAATCTTTCACTGTCTCAATTTCTTCTTTGTCAGCTACAAAGTTGAGTAGTTCTTCTGTAGTGATAATTTTTGTTTTTGCTGTCAGCTGCATTCATTCACTTTCATTTTCATTAAAAGTTGTTTCAAGTCATTGCTGATTTCTTCCAGAAAGACAGTGTATCTGTATATCTTAAATTATTGGTATTTTTTCCTCTACTTTTCACTCCTTTATCTGAACCTACTTTGTCTTTCTGTATATTCATACAGTATGTTTTCTGCATACAGACTGCACAGAAAAGGGGATAAAATGTACTGTTGTCTGATGCCTGATTTGTAGCAAACTATTGTATCTCTCTATGTTGATTCCTTACAGTAGTTTCTTGTCCACAGGTGCCCAAACCTTTGGGGCCATGGGCTGGTCACGTGGTTGAGCAGGCTGGTCATATGGTTCCTCCCAGTGGAAGTGGAACTAAAACACCCCTGCAGACAGCCACAGGTGCATTTGCTGCAGCATTTTTTGTGTATGCATGGGTGCATTTTACTTCTGCTTTTGGGAACAGCGAGGGTGGTGTGGGCTGGATTATTAGGTGCCATGGGCTGGATCTGGCCCACGGGCCTTAGTTTGGACACCTCTGATATAGGTTACGCATCAAGACAATCAAGGGCCCCCCATTCTTCCAGAAACACCAGTCTTTTCCCATGATCTTCAGAGTCAAAGGGTTTGCTATAGGCTTTCTTTTCTTTCTTTATTCATGTCACATGCACCACCAGCATGTAATCACAAACAAAGCTAAAATTAACATATCTAAACACAAAATAGAATTAAAAAGAGCTAGATGACATCTGCCCAATATTGGGTCACTTCAACAACATTTCATCTTGCAAACCTAAGGTCCTCCTCAGTGCACATTGAGTGGCATCATGTGCATTGTATCATATGGGAAATAGTTTGTACTTCTCCGTATTTACAGAGGCTGTCATCTACAGGGAAACCCCACTTTCTCAAATTAGCCCTTGATCTTCCTACCCCTGCACACAGTCTATTTAAAGCTTTCCACACAGGCCATTGTGGTTCTGCCCATTTATCTGGTAACCCCCTTGCTCGCCTTCCATAGTTCTGAGGAGGTCTGTGGGGGCTGGTTGTTCAGAGGGGCAGAAGTAGTGTGGAAGCCTTGATTTCAGCCTCAGGTTTGGTGGTTGGTGATCAAATGGCAGGTGTGTTTCTGATGATCTTGCTTTGACCCACTCTTTCTCAGCAGCACTTTCTCAACATAATTTTGATGGAGGGATGCTAGCTAAGTAATGCACTTTTTGTATTGGGGGTTGTTTTTAGGCATCCTGTGACCAATCTCGCTGTTTCATTTAGGGCCACATCCACTAGCCCTGCATGCTTTGATCTGTACCAAACTGGACTAGCATACTCTCCTGCAGAGTAGCATAAAGCTAGTGCACAAGTTCTTAATGTGTGTGGTTGGGCACCCCAACTTGTGCCTGTTATTTTCCTTAGAATATTGTTCCTAGCAAAAACTTTTTCTTTGGCATTAAGGCAGTGGGTCTTGAAAATGAGAGTTCGATCCAGGGTAACTCCCAGGTATTTTGGGGTGACACACAATGTTCATGCCTGGTGCCATTCCAGGTCACCTGCAAGCTTCTTGATGCCTTATGGTTTTTCAAATGAAAAGCACAGAGTTAATTTTTAGGCAGTTTGGTTTCAGTTGGTTATCCTTATAATATATAGCCATTAAATTCAAAGCCTCAATCAGTTTTTCTCAACAGACTCAAAAGTTGCACACAGTGTGGAAATTGCCAGGTTGTTGGTGTAAGGAAAGCTCCTAGTGGCTTTCCAGCAGTGGTTGATCATTAGTATATATGTTGAACAGTGTGGGGGATAGCACACTGCCCTGTGGGAGACCATTTCTTTGAATTCTCCATTTGCTGCGTTGTCCTTGGAATTCGACAAAAAATCTATGGTTTCCCAATAAACAGCCTATGATTTTTGTGAATTTAAAATCCTTTGTGATGTGGGATACTTCCTTCAGCAAGGCTGCATGGTTGATGTGTCAAAAGCTGCAGGGAGATCTATAAACACTATGTCTGTGATTTCCTTCAGTTCAAAACCATCTTCTATGTTCTGTGTTAAGGTAAGAATTTGTGTTGTACAATCTTTGCCATGTCTGAAACCAGCTTGCTGTGGTATAAGCCAGGGTTCTACAACTGTTATAGGCTATAAAACATAGTTTGATCTTCTGAATTTATTTGTTGTGCTTTGGGTCCAATGGATATGTGCATTGTGATCTTGGATACATCTTTAGAATTTTTTTTATGTTTTAAAACATGTATATAAACAAATTGTGTTTAATTTTAATCAATGTTTAATTGATTAAGATTATGTATTTGTATGGCATTTTAAATTTATTACTGTTAGAGTATGATTTTTGTTGTAAACTAATTTATTTATTTATTTTGACTTTAATTGGTCACCTATAGGAAAAAAGGTGGCATATAAACATAGCAATCAATCTATGACTGTTCAGGTAGGTGAATGGGAAATAAATTGAGCCTGGCAAGGTCAGTCACTAGATCTTTATTTCTCTCCCCCTGAAAGAAAAGCAAATTTGAAGATGGTAAAATAGATGAAGAGATTAACTTACACTGTAGTAAGGCAAACCAAATATTAGGAGAGTTAGCTCTGCTCTTACAACATAAGCCAATATCAAATAGCACAAAGAAACACCTCATACAAAGGATATTCACTCCCACCTTATGTTAAAAGTGCCAAACATGGACACTTATAACAAAACAAACAAAAGTTGGTCACCATGGAAATGAGATGCCTGAGGAAGGCTGCTGGAGTTCCTAGAAGGCATAAAATTAGGAATGAAATTGTAAGAGAAAGGATTAGAATAAAACCAATTTTAAAGTATATACGAGACAACAAATAATGTGGTTTGCTCACTTTGAGAGAATGTCTTGGAATTCCATATCATACAAGGCATATGTGGAAAGAGGAGAAAGACAAAGCATGAGGCAGTCTTAGAGAAAGACAAGGTGATAACATGAAAGACAATACAAGATACCACTGGTGCACTATGCTAGAAGTACAAGAACAAGACCCTTGTGTCTCCCTTGGAACATAGAGCATACTGACATAGGTTTGAACTTGCCTGCACATATGATAAAGTGTGGACAAAGCATGACTCTGGAAACTGAAATGTTGTGTCCTTGGGCATGACAGTTTAGTTGTAACTCAGTACAGTAATGAAATCTTAAAAAAATACAAAACTGAAAATTTTGAAGATTTGGAACTGGGTTGAGGAAGAGATTGAAAATTAGTGTGTCTTCTTTCCCTGCACCTAATCTGTGTCTATGGGATTAGCACAATGTGTTCTCTAAAACAATAAACATATTTAATGCATAAACTCTTTCTAGAACCAGCGGTGTAGCTAACAAAATGTTGTCTTTTAGTACCTGTTGACTAGCAAGGGTGTTTAATGGATCTTAAATCTGTCTCATCACCATTCCAAGACACACAAAAGAAGACCATCCTAGACAAGTCAAAGTCACTGATGAGCATAAATAAAGCATAGAGTTGATGCACTGATGATTCATGCTGGAATGTGAAGTGGATCAGCCAACAAGTCTTTGTCAAAAAGATAAGTCAGTAAATGGAATTTATTGCTGTTATTCCTGGTGATTCCTCAGTTTATCTTAACAATGCTTCACTTCCAAAAAACAAATGGTCTTATTCCAGTTTTAAAGCATTTTAGAGGAAGATGTACTACTTGTTTCTCAAAGTGACTGAATAAACTTGATTTGCTGAAAGATGAAGCATCAAATCTTGTAGCAAGTAACTTGAGCGAGTGACTGAAAGATAGCCAAGTAGAACCATCTGCCTTTCTCTCCTTGTCTTTTAAAGTGACCATTATTAAATTCTCCTTCTTTCCTTCCTTCCCTTTTCTCCCTTTAGTCCTTTGTTTTCTTGGCAGAATAGCTGTATCTCTCTACAATTTCTGACAGGACAACCACAGGCCTGAAAGCTAGGTCTAGGAGCTTTTGTAAACTGTTTCTCAGTTGATTTCCAGAAGTTACCAGTTCTCAGAGTATTTAATAATTTGAGTAGTCTCAAACTCAATACAAGACATGTACACTGGCCCCATTATCCAGTCTGTGGCTGAATAAGAGCCCACAGTTTGGTGTCGGGTTCACCACATTCCCTTTGGGAGACACTCAACCTAATTATTGTCCAGCCTTCGGTGGTATTTGTATGTTTCTGGATCTTTAGGAAAAATCTGTTCCTTTGAAGTCTACTTACTACTTGACATACTGACTTATTCACCTCGAGGCCAGATCATAGCAAATGGGTGCTAAATTGCAGATTTTTTAAAGACCTCAAAGCTCAAACAGGACAAGAAGAATGTACGGTACTCTCCAAAGATGGACACTCTTTTATTCCCCATTTTTTTCTCCAGCTACTGGGAGAAGGCTCCAATCTTACCATTGTATATTCCTAAGGAAAGCACATTCCTAAGGACAGTGCAAAGGTCACAGTCTTCTTTGATTCTTTCTCAAAGGAATCAAAGACCAGCATAGTACAACAAAAATAGCAGAAGTTGAAGTATATCAACAGACAGAAGTTAAAATGAGGGTACTTCAAATAAATTTGAAAAAAGGAGCATTTCTGCTCAAAGTTAAGGAGTAGTAAAATTAGTATTTAAGATTGTCGTTGTCGACTACAACTCATATCCGAGAATGCATTTTTTTTCCTGAAACAGGAAAAATGCCATGGGCATGAATTTGTTTAAGGTGGATCCCAGCTTGCCATGAAGTGACCCACACACTATGACCACAAAGCCATCTCCTGTAGCACATATGAAATGAGACATGCAGGATTTAACATGGGGACTGCAATGGACTGCCTCAGCCTTGAGGATATTATCAAGGTGTGCCTTCACAGCCAGTCCATCTGGCATGGCCTCTTTCACCTCCATGACCAGTGGGAATCAGAGTTCCTCCTCCACTCATTTTGCCGTTGGGCCCACTATGATGGTTTCCAGTGGCATTTCCTCCACTGAGGAGCCCATCACCCCACCTAAAGGGGCTCATCTGCCCATAATCATTGGCCCCTTTATGGAGTCAGGTTAGTTAACCGCCACCTGACACTCGATGTTGAGTCACTGGTTGTACAGTCTACTCCATTACTGTAGCGGGATGTCGGCCAGACATGTATTTAAGATTAATAGTGTTACAATTATTATTAAGCCTATAATGTAGCATTAGTGGTTTGTTTAGCTGAATGACCTGCCAGGATTGTTCTACTGATGCTGCGGCACAGAACCTGGCAGTGTTGTGGGTGAAAGTGGGCCTTTCATCAGATAGCAGTCAGTGGGTGTATGTGCTGTTTGGCTGGCCAGGATACTTGTGGAGCAGTGGAGATATCAATTTATTCTGGATCGCCCTCACGCTCACCACCACCAGTGGAAGTTGTGCCATGTGTAGTTCCTTTTTAATGTAAACAGCATATCTGAAATCTGAGTGCCATATTCCATGGGCAAGGGCATATTTTTATGTTATTTCTAAGTGTTGGTTTGTATATTACTGGTATAACCAACAAACTAGAAGGCAATCCGTCATTGTGCTCTTTGCTAAGGTTGTGGCAGCTGTCAGAGCTTTTTTTATCCAAGTCAGGAACGCTTGTTCTGTTGAATGTCAGTGTGTGATTCATTTGGTCATTCTTCCACTAATAATGCAAACCATTAGAAAGAGTAAATGTTATTTCTGAGCAATTTGTGTGACCATATTATTATTAGGCATTGCTTAGTGGGTGGACAAAGATATTTTTTTATGTTTCTGAGGTCCCTTGCATTCTGTTCAAGCAATAATGATGATGGGAATTGTTACAGGTGAGATGTTTTGTCATCTCTTCAGGCCACATCCCATTTCCCTGTTGATGATAACAGAGTGGCAGCCTTTCAGGTTTATAATAATTGGCACAATATCCTTTCCAAATACTGCAAATGCTTAAATGTTCAGGTGCTCCATGTGTGATAGAGTATGATATCATGGCCTTACAAGTCCATTCAGTTTTTAGAGTTCTATTAGATGTGTGACATACTTAAGAGGTTTTCTCACATGACAATAGAAGAGCAATCCTATTTGGACAGAGGAGCAGCATAAGTAGTAAGACAACCCTGTTTTAATTTTCTGCACCATTCATGATGGCAAGGGTTTGTTTATTGGTTCACTCCTCTCTCTATCAGTGAGATACAACAAGATAAATCCATAGTTTTTCTTATCTTCATTCCAGGACTGTGTTCAGGAATAGGGAGTACCTGTATCTGGACCCAAAACACTCCCTGGTCCATATGTATCACATCACTAGAATAGCTCCTAAATCAATGGGACTTAGTAAAGGTCACCCATGATCGAAAGCCAGTTGTATCTGACTCTAGGGTTCAGTGCTCATTTCTGTTTCATAGCCAAAGAACCAGTGCTGTCTGCATCTGAAGACATTTCCATTGACATGTGCCTAGGCACTGGAGTGCACAGAATGCTCTTTATCTTTCCACTGAAGTGGTCCCTATTTATCTACTTGCATTTTCTTGCTTTCATACTGCTAGGTTGGCAGGAGCTGGGACAGAGACAGGAGCTTATTCTCTCGTGTAGTACCTGGGTATCGAACTGCTGACCTGCTGCCTTAAAGCCAGCATCCTAACCACTTGAGCCACTGTATGGGATTTACATATGTGTTTATTTAGCAAGCCCCATTCATTTAGGGGGCCTCTTCTCATTGTGACCAACAATGGGATAATTTCTGTCAGTTTCCTACATTTAGAATACTCTTTGTCCCAGCCACAGGGAGGAAAAATGCTGTTTTCCAGTAAATATAATGATGAAAAACAAACAAATAGCATACTAGTCTGTAGATTCTAATCTAAACCTTATTCTCAATGCACTGATATTTTCATGTTTTCACAAAGTACCTCAGAACTGAGTCAGAACATGTCCAGAGTTTCTCAGACAGTCTGGGATTGCCAGTTTTCAGGTAGCTTAAAGATAGGGAAGAACTAAATGACATTTAACCTGCTCCCTTCCTTCAAACAAACAATGCAAACAAACTTTATCCATACAGTGAAGTGGCTGATGAGCCACTTCGCCATATGGGCAAATTAAATGCTTTCCCTGCACCTCTGCAGAAGCACAGGGGAAGTGTAATCCCCCCTCCCAGATTGCTGTTGTGCTACATCACTTAGGAGGGTTAAAAATTCTTCATTTTTCTTTGTAGCATTGATTTAAACCAGGGGTTCCCAACCTACAGCCCATAGGCTGAGCTGGGCCACCAACGCCATCCCATCCAGCCCATTGCCACCTCTGCCACACCAGGAAGTACAAATGGGCACACTTACACCAGCCATAAAACACAACCATGTATGCACAAATGTGCCTGCAGTACATTTACAACAAGTGTGAATGCACCTGCTTCGGTGGGGGGGAGGTCCAGCCCACTCAGCTGCCCAGGGGCATGGTCAGGCCCACAGCGTAAAAAGGTTGGCCATCCCTGATTTAAACCATAGCTTCTTTATTACTGCTACATGGAAAAACAAAGAAAAACTATTTTATCATCCTAACCAATTCAGCACTCTGCTGGGCAGCAAGGATGGGGAAAAATAATGTTTAACTGCAATATCTGATATGGTGAAGCGGCTTGTTAAAAGTCTCTTGAGCATACTGGATGTTTATCACAGAAGCAGTTTTTGATGGCTGCTGTCACTCTTAGCATCCAATATAGCATGGCTAGCAGGGTGACTCAGTGAATTAGGGATCTGACTCTAGAGCCCAAGACTAGATGTTCAATTCCCCACTGTGCCTCTTGGAATAAGAGCCAACTTGTGTGTCCTGGGACAAGCTGCCCAGTCCCAGGATGCCCCAAGAAAGAACACAGTGGCAAGCCACTTCTGAGTACTCTATACATAGAAAAGAGTCAAGTCAGAATTGACTTAATGGTACATGATGATTTTTAATGACCAACTATTGCCAGTGAAGCTTTTCCTTGCTCTCATAATTCCCATTGTTTTTCTTTCATTTTTAAAAAAATTAGCAGGAAAGCAAATAAATCCTCCTTTACTAGCCCAAAGGCAGCAATTAACAATCCAGGCAGTATAATAGTGCTGAAATCTAGAGAAAGCCAAGCAACAGTGTAATTTCCATGCTGTCCTTAGTTGCAAAATTGTCATCTTTCCTCACCCAGTCTGCACTTGAGGTGCAGAGGAAACGAGGAGCCATCTTCCTTATCCCAAGGACATGGGAAGCGTATCCTATCAAATTGACTATCAATAATTAAGGCCTTTGATGCTTGGAATCATTTAGATAATAAGATTGCTTTGAAGTAAATAAATAACAAATTAGAATTTGTGGCAGTCACAGGTGTTTGGCAAGGCCAGCTCATAATCAAAAGGGAAACGAATGCATTTTAACTCTAATTAGAAAAAGAAATGAAGTTTATATGCAAATTGTAGTACACTTTAGTAAGAGATAACCAGTCAGAAGACTACCCCCCCCCCTCAGTAATTTAAACTTTCATTCAAGGAGAGAATTTGCAAAGTATCCATTTTCAATGCAATATGAGTACAGCTGGTTGTACTGTGTTAGTTATCCTGGGAGAGAGATTCAAATGTCGCTGGTACCATGCCAAGCTTGTTATGGCCCAGAAAGGACAACGTGCACATTTTAAAACTCATCTCTCTTCTTTTTCTCCCAGGCAGGGAGCAGAAAGGCATCTCTGAAGGTTACAGATAATTCTCCCTGCCATAAATTGCAGCGAAGAGCTAAGTGTGAAATAAAAACACAAGGATGGGAGGGGGTGAGGAGGGTAAATAAAGAAGTCCAGTTTGGGAGCATAAATGATTTGGAAACAGAGTGCCAGATGTGTTGTCCTATCTGAGTATAAGATCAATGGGAGTGTATATTACTCTCTAACTGATTTGACTGCTACCTGTCAACCTACTGTTGGGAGAGAGGAGGTAACACAAATCAACTTCTTGCAGAAGAGAGTAGGGGATTTTATTTACTACACTGTTTTCCTCTGCTGTAGTTCCAAGTTTCTACCTTTCTTTAGTTTTACCTCTCCAGACCTAATCAGGGATCAAAAAAGAGATGCCTAGTTGTCTTCCATATGTGGAGACTGAGATTATGTATGTGTAGAAGCTTTCTGTCCCAGCTCCTGCCAGCTTAGCAGTTTTAAAGCAAGAAATTGCAAGTAGATAAATAGGTACCACTTCAGTGGGAAAGGTAACAGCATTCCATGTGCTCTACTGTCTAGCCATGCCTGTCACACGACCATGGAAAAATCTACAGACATAAATACCACTGGCTCTTGGGCTGTAAATGGAGATGAACACTGCCTCCTAGAGTCAGACAGGACTGGCTTTTGAGCAAGGGAGACCTTTACCTTTAGCAGCTTTTTACATATGTACATTCATCACCCTTTAAAAATTGGGCTTCCTAATCACATGGGGAATCTCATGCGGCACTCTCTATAGGAGCACACTCTTCTCCTCTTCACATGCTCAGACTACTTCTTTTCTGAGCACCTTTACAGGTTTTCTTTTCTTCTATCCATGGCAGGCAGATTCTATGTCGGTGATAGCAAACCTTGGCACTCCAGGTGTTCTTTCCTCTTTGGAAAGGGAACTGGGATTTTAACATTGTGCGATAAATGTATCGCATAATGTTAAAAACCAGAGAACGCCGAGAATTGTGGAACCAAGTTTTAGTGTTATCCGGGATATTACTGTATATTATTTTTCTTTCAGGCTTGGCCAATGTTCTGCTTCTTATTCTGTCTTCCACTATTTAAGGTACACAGTGAAGTATAAAGGTTTCTTCCCTACGAGGTACAAAATGCCCAAAATCCAAAATGTACATGCCAGTCATGTGCATGTAACCATATAACATTTTATCTCTATACTCATGCACAATGTAGTGATGTTTGCCCGTACTGCACTATTGCATTTCACTGTGTAGGTCTCCATGTGAAGTGACAGGTCACAGTTATTCTCCACTTGAGCATTGAGTTTACTTATCCAGCCACCAAGACTAAAATATTAATAGTTACAATGGCTGATGGACTAGAGTTTTCCAGGAGTGCAGATAGCTAGAAATGATACCTGTACATATTTTATGGCTATCATCCTTTTGTAGAAAAGTGTAGAGTCAAGGTGCAATCATATAAGCTAACTACTCTGAACACACACTGTCACACTTCCCCCGGTATGCCTCTCCTTGCATTGTTGTGAGAGTGGTCATGTAACCAGTCGCACAACCAAAGCAACTTGTCACACCTAGGAAGATTTTGTATGATTGCCATTTTGCTGTGCACTCCTGCAATAGGATACTGGCTTCTAGATTTAATAGCAAATAGATTTACTAGATTACCCAAGAATCCACAGCCCCCCCCCCCCAACAGACTGCTTCAAATGGAAAATGTTTTATAATGTGGTTTTTTTTTTTTTTTGTTATTAGATATTTTGATACTATATTTTAAAGCAGTTAACCTTATTGTTGAGGCCAATGTTAATTTTCCTGCTATGAAAGACAGTGAAGTATAGTGGACAATGATGACAACAACAGTGACAGCAACGCCGCCGCCAACAATGCCGCCGCTATCGCCAACAACAACAACAACAATAATGAAGAGAGTGTAAGATAGGAGTTCTCAACCTTTTTAAGCCAGGGCTGGGTCACGCTCCCTCAGACAGCTTCGGAGGCCAGACGGCCATCTTGCCCTTCCTCCACCACATGGTACTTCCTAGTGTGGTGGAGGTGGTGGTGGGCCACATGAAATGGTGCTGTGGGCCGTATCCATCCCACAGGTGACAGGTTGAGAATCCCTGGTGTAAGACAAGTGATCCAGGAGACCCAAGTTCAAATCCATACTTGACCATGGAAATTCATTGGGAAGTGGCAATGGTAAACCAATTTTTGAACATCCCACTTAAATTGAAAACCCTATTATGGTTGCCATAAATAAAATGAATTGATAGGACAGAACAATAATAAGCTTTCCTGGTAAGTCCTAAGATGATTTTGACAATTGTGATTATGAACCACTCTTTTGCATGTATCTATGCTAAGATGTGCTGTAACAGCTTTCCACAGTTATTAGTCCCTATGCCTGCCACAGATTTTAGTGTTGGTCAGTCACCTTGCTCACAAGAGGAAAAGAATGGGAACAAGTGAGAAACACAATATATAAACACAGCTGTAATCTTTTGCTTAATTAATTTATGCTTATTTCATAGGTGGGATACTTAGGTATAAATAAATATAAAATATCCAGAAAGGCCTAGGAGTTTTGCAAAATAAATTTCTCTTTGAATATTAATTACTCCTTGAAGTCCTCTTTGCTGAATTTTAAGTTTTGTTTGGCACCATTCCAGAAGTGAAAAAACTTTTCATAGAGCTTGTTTGTCAGCCTATATAAACATTCCTGAAGGTGTTTGGGAAATTCTTTGCAAAAATTCAGTTTCCAGAGTGGGTGCTCTCCCCCCCCCCCACTTAAATTAGATTAAATTGAAGTTTTTAACCAACTGTGGAATTCATAATATCTAAAATGAGATCCTTCTCATAATAGTGAATGGATTAAATAGCAAAAAGGTCACTGCCCAGCCACGAAGCCTCATTCAAACCTATTTTACAAGACTGTAGAAGGCTAAAATGAGTGGGGAGGGAACCCTGTATTCTGACTTCAGCTCTTTGCAGTTTGTAAACTTTTATGAATGGAAAAAGAAGACCAAATAAATCTATCTTTGCCACTCAGGACTGGTAAAAAACAAAAATGGCATAAAGCTGAAGAACATTCCTGTCAACATGTTTTTATACATGTTTTAAAATGCCCTTTAAAAATAACTTTAGAACATAACTAGAAATTGTGACCTGTTACACAGTGGCGTAGCGTGGGGGGGCGGGGGGGGGGGGCGGATGCCCCGGGCAGCGGCTTTCAGGGGGCGGCAAAATGTCCCCTCCCCACCCTTTTGCTGGCGAGCGCCCCGCGTGCCCAGCCACCCACCCAACTTGCCGTGAGACGGGGCGCTCGTCTGGGGTGGGTGGCGCCGTGGCGGGGAGCCCCTGGCGGCTGGCTGGGCAGGAGGAGGTGGGCAGCGCACGCGCGCACGCGGGCCGCCCTCCAGGAGAGCCCCCGACGGCCAGCCGGGGGGGACGGGCCCCTCCTTGAATTGTCTGCCTTTTAAAAAACCCCTTTTTCTCCTCCTCGCCTGCAAGCGGCGAAGCGCACGCAGGACACTCGCCAGCAAAAGGGTGGGGTGGGGACATTATTTGCCGTCCCCTGAAAGCCGCTGCCAGGGGCAGGCGGCGTGTGGAGAGCCCCCGACGGCAAGCTGGGCGAGCGATCTGCCGGAGGTGCGCTTGTCGGGGGTGGGTGGCGGACGTCCCCTGGCGGGCGATCTGCCGGAGGTGCGCTCGTCGGGGGTGGGTGGCGGACGTCCCCTGGCGGGCGATCTGCCGGAGGTGCGCTCGTCGGGGGTGGGTGGCGGACGTCCCCGGGTGGGCGATCTGCCGGAGGTGCGCTCGTCGGGGGTGGGTGGCGGACGGCCCCTGGCGGGCGATCTGCCGGAGGTGCGCTCGTCGGGGGTGGGTGGCGGACGGCCCCTGGCGGGCGATCTGCCGGAGGTGTGCTCGTCGGGGGTGGGTGGCGGACGGCCCCTGGCGGGCGATCTGCCGGAGGTGCGCTCGTCGGGGGTGGGTGGCGGACGGCCCCTGGCGGGCGAGCGGACGGAGGTGCGCTTGTCGGGGGTGGGTGGTGGACGGCCCCTGGCGGGCGAGCGGACGGAGGTGTGCTCGTCGGGGGTGGGTGGCGGACGGCCCCTGGCGGGCGAGCGGACGGAGGTGCGCTTGTCGGGGGTGTGTGGTGGACGGCCCCTGGCGGGCGATCTGCCGGAGGTGCGCTCGTCGGGGGTGGGTGGCGGACGGCCCCTGGTGGGCGATCTGCCGGAGGTGCGCTCGTCGGGGGTGGGTGGCGGACGGCCCCTGGCGGGCGATCTGCCGGAGGTGCGCTCGTCGGGGGTGGGTGGCGGACGGCCCCTGGCGGGCGAGCGGACAGAGGTGCGCTTGTCGGGGGTGGGTGGTGGACGGCCCCTGGCGGGCGAGCGGACGGAGGTGCGCTCGTCGGGGGTGGGTGGCGGACGGCCCCTGGCGGGCGAGCGGACGGAGGTGCGCTTGTCGGGGGTGGGTGGTGGACGGCCCCTGGCGGGCGAGCGGACGGAGGTGCGCTTGTCGGGGGTGTGTGGTGGACGGCCCCTGGCGGGCGAGCGGACGGAGGTGATTGTGGCGCGCGCGCATAGTCAGCAGGGGGGCGCCTTCTGCCTTGGGAGGGGGAGGGGTGGCGGCAGCGGCGAGCTGGGGCGGCGGCGAGTTTGCTTTTCGCCCCAGGCGGCTGAAGACTGCGCGACGCCACTGCTGTTACAGTTAAAAGTAGCCTTGTAACTGCTATTTACATTACTTTTGCTTTCGTGTCAGAAATTATTCTGGGTTGAAAGGATCTTTGCTTTAGACCCAGGTACTACATGATGGTTTGAGTGCTCGTCTCTGTCCCAGCTCCTGCCAACCTAGCAGATCGAAAGCCAGAAATTGAAAGTAGATAAATAGGAACCACCTTGGTGGGAAAAGATCTTGGGGACATAAAAGGAGTCTCATTTGGTTATCCCCTGAGTGGAGTTTTTCCAGTAAAAATCCTTTCAACCCAGAATAATTTCTGACATGAAATTATTATACTTTTGCTTTAACTTTGTAATAGAGTTGTGAAGAGTTGTGTTTTTGGATTACAGTTCCTAGAATTCCCGCAGGCAGCATATCCAAAAACATATCTTTACACAAGACAATTTTTTCAACTAATTGCTACACCAGTAATTATCCCCTATAACTAATTACAAAAAAAAAAAAAACAAAAAAAACTACATGGTTTCTAAATAGTCATTGATGAATGATACTGTGGGCCTTGGAAACAGCACCCCATGATGGTGATGTCTTCCCCAGCCTTACCTGGAGATGTTTGTTATTCACTAGTGGTCTCCAATCCAAGTACTAACCAGGTCAGAGTTTCCTTAGCTTCAAAAATCAATCAATATAGGGCAGTGATGGCAAACCTTTTAGAGGCCGAGTGCCCAAACAGAGGGATGGGGCAAACTCTGTGTGTGTGCAGGGGGAGGAAGTGTTTCTATTGGGCTGCTGGGCAGAGGGTCAGGGTGAACTCTGTGCTGGGGCAATGGCACATGTGCCAACAGAGGGGGCTCTGAGTGTCCCCCTAGCACTCATGCCATAGGTTTACCACCACTGATATAGGGTGTATTCAGGATGTCAGATGCTAGGGACAGAACCTTAGACCTCCTGCATTGCCAGTTCTGCACTACCAGAATGACAATATAGCCAATAAAATATAGGTGCAATGAGGAACTGATCCCTGTAGTTTTACAGATCTATATTCAACCGGGGTGTACAAAAATTATTAGGTGTGTGTGTCTTTTGTGCATGTGACATGACACTTCTGTCCTCTATCCTTGTCCCCACTCCCTCAGGGTGTGCTATCCTTCCTTAGAAGCATGCTCTTGTTGAGAGAATTTCATTAGTCAGCAGCAGGGCACAGCTGGCTTTGCAGGGAACCATAATTAAATTGCAGAGGATAAATTAAAATAGCTCGCTGATATCACAGTCTTCTTATGGTGGGTTAAAATGAGCCAGATAGATGCAGCTCCATGGGCATATTTGTGAATCTTCTACGCTTCCACTAACTTTGGCCATTAAAGGGAAATGAGTTTGAAGTGAAATTGCTTGATCAGCCCTGACTTTGAATTCATTGACCAAATTATTGTTATAGCATCTCAGGACGAAAGACCGTATTGTTGGTAAATAGCAGGCCACCTGAAATCATATTAGCATCTGTCACAGGCTTACTGATGCCAGAGAGAAATGCACCACTCCCTTTTCAGAAAGTGTGTGTGTGTGTGTGTGTGTGTGTGTGTGTGTGTGTGTGTGTGTGTGCACGCGTGTGCACATGTGTGCGCACGCGTGTCAGAGAGATATGCACCATTCCCTTTTCAGAAACTCTCTCTCTCTCTCTCTCTCTCTGTGTGTGTGTGTGTGTGTGTGAAATGCATTTCATTAATTAAAGAAATATGCTTTGCCAGCTCCATTAACTGAATATTACATCACTCTGTGTGTATTGTCAAGTCAATTCTGATTTAACAGCAAACCTTTTCAGGGTTTTCTAGGTAGGGAGTACTCAGAAGTGGTTTCCAATTCCCTTCATCTAGCTTAAATTAATTTAAACTGAGCAAGAACAGAAATACTGATAGTCAATTACTTTCCTGTACATCATTTTCCGATTCCCTTAGAAAAGGGGTTCCCAACTTTTTCATGCCATGGGCCAAACTATGCCCCCCAGACAGCTGAGGGGCCAGTCACATGGTTCCTCCTGTCATAAACACTGCCGCAAAACATGTTCATGGCTGTCGAAAATGCATTTATGACAGCCGTGGGTGCATTTATGGCAGCACAGGCACATTTACACATACGTGGGCACGTTTTACAGCTGTCGTGAACACGCCTGCTTACATTTCCAGTAGCAGCGAGGGCAGCAGTGGGCCACACAGAATGGTGCCGCGGGCTGTAGTTTGACCAAACCTGCTTTAGAAGGACAGTATATCAATTAAGTGATATAAGTGAAAAAGCAAAAACAAAATGAATGATTGGCACTATCTGTGTTTCACTAGCTGAAGGGACCAGACAGATATTAAGTTAAGAAATCTAAGCATAGTATATTGATCAAGTAACCAATCAAGTAACCAATCATTTCTATTATTTTTTAAAATCTCCGCTGCCATGCACAGTTATGTATTAGATTTGCAGTCAAAGTTGCTGTAAAATCCCAAATTGTATAACACAAAACAGCTAGCCATTTTATGGGGAAATGCAATGCAAATGTAATTTAAAAACTGCAAAATTAAAAAAAAATGAAAAAAATCATGGAAACAAAGCTCAAGGAATCAGCACAGAATGGATCTGTATTACAAGTTTATCAAGTAACCTAAGGGTGTCAAAATGTAAGAGCTTCACTTAATTTTCTAAATTAAAATTTTTGTAATTAAGAATGTAGCAATCACATCTTTTTCTATTCCTCAAGGAAAAAACACATCTCAATGTATGGAGACATCCCTTTCAAAAACTGGACAACTGTGGTAAAATTTTTCACTCTCCTGCCCAAAGTGAAATGACCAACACCATTTTTTTAAAAAAAAAAATCATCAGTAGAAGCAGCATTACCAATATTTGGGTGTATTTTGTGCAAACCTGGCCAAGATTCTATTCAGATGAGGGCAAAGCACTACTGTTTGTGCAAAATACATTTTTATACAAAACTGTTTTTGTTAATTTTCCACAAAAATCCCAAATTCTATAAAAAGTATTGCAATCTTGTCTCTATGCTATGCACTATTAAGCTGGTCCCAATTTATGAACCCTACCAGGTTTTAACATTTGTAAGGTGTTTAAGGAATGGATTCTCATTGTCAAACCATGTGAGTCTCTGTTGTTGAGCAGAAATTTGAAGCTGGGTATCATAAGACTGACTGTGTCAGGACTAATCTAACGAAGTCATGATTGAGGTGGCTTAGTGGTTAAGACGTTGAATTTGATGACTGGAAGGTCGGTAGGTCAGCAGTTTGAGACCTGAGTGTTGTGTGACAGAATGAGCTCCTGTTGTCTGCCCCAGCTCCTGCCAATCTAGTAGTTCAAAAGCAAGAAAATGCAAGTAGATAAATAGGTACAGTTTTAGTGGGAAGGTAACAGAATTCCATGTGGTCTGGTGTCTAGTTATGCCTGCCACATGACCATGGAAACATCTGCAGCCAAAGTCCACACTGGCTCTTTGGAAAACTTGGCTCTCCAGGTGTTCTTGAACTTCAATTACCAAAAGCCCAAATCAGTACACCTGCTGATCAGGGCATCTGGGAATTTAATTCTAAGAACATATGGAGAGCCAAGTTTGCTGACCCCTGACCTAGGGTAATAAACACTGCTATTAAACGTCACTTGTTTAATACTTGTCCTACCAGCCACAATATGTGCAAGTGAGACGTTGGAAATTACAATGGAGATAGCGCAGAAGCTAAATGTTTTCCGACAGAGATGCTTGAGAACGATTCTTGGCATCGCATATTTTGATCAGACAACAGATGAAGAGATTCTACATAAAAGTGGGCCATGCAGGCTGGAACACATTATAGCAAGACGAAAAATGAGGTTTGCAGGACATCTCAAGAGGTTGCCTGAGTAGCGGCACCAGAAAATAGCAAAGAACTGGGTGCCACAGAGAGGTAAAAGGAAATCAGGTCGACCAAAGAAAACATGGAGAATGACTTTCAGAGAAGATCTGAATAATATACAAGTCCCCTGGGAAGCAGCACTGAATGTAGCAGCAAATTGAACTTGTTGGAAGCAATTGATCGGCCAATATGTGCCCTTGCTTGCAAGGACATAAGAAGACAAGTGAAGTGGCTGAAGTTGCTTTCCTTGGAATATTTCAAGAATGATGCAGGCAGAAACCACTGCAGAGAAAACTCTGCATCTCTAGAAACATTTCCAAGAATATGTGAAACTCACTCCCAAAAGGATTTTGCATATGGACTCGCCCTCTGCATGTGAACTCACTCTTCATGTTTGTTGCAAAGCTTTGTCTTGCTATCACGTCTTGCTCCATGACAGAGCCCTAGCTTTGCAAGCATTTAATGAGCATATATGCTAGAAAAAATATGCTTGTATCATTCAAATGCAAGGGTCCTTTGAGATTAATTATATGCAATGGAGAAATCGGCTTTGCCTTATCCTCCTTTTACAAACCAAGTTAAACCCCTCTTCCCTGAATTAGCTCATCAAAGTTCTTCTTTTAGCCACCTTCTCTTAACTTCCTCTTACAACTTGGTGTTCAGAGAAGTGACTCAGGGTGATTCATGGTCTTGGGGGAGGGGGGGTTTGTCCTTAGTCCCTCTCCCCCAGTTTGGGGATTCTTGCTTCCCTTACTAATCATGAGCTCTTACTGACATGACAAACCTCTCGACTGCGAAGAGCATTCCTTGACAAAATAGCAGGGAAGAAAACAGGAGAATACCATAGGGCTGGCTTGATTTATTTTTTTAATTATTCTCACTTTTCACTCCCCATAAAAGGGTATGAGTTTGTACATGAAATAATAACAGGATTATTGCTTATCTGAGCAAAGAAATAGACCATCCTTTTTGTTTTTGTTTTCACTTCTTATTTTACAGGCAGGCGCTAAAACAAATGAGATTCATCATAAAATAAAAAATGCAAGCAAACGTCAAGGCTGTACGGACACTGTCTTCTACTTTTATGATTATCTTGTTCTGCATTACAAACAGGTTATGGTTATCTAGGCCGGCCTGGGGTTTCCCTGACATACGGCACTGCATCTCTTATAATTTCCAGCCAACATGGGCTGTTATCTATTCATCAATGGAGAGAGGGGATTGAACCCTGGTTTTTAATTAAAGCCAAGGGAAGGCCAGCAGTTCGATTCCCAAGTACTGCAGGACGGAATGAGCTCCTGTCTCTGTCCCAGCTCCTGCCAACCTAGCAGTTCGAAAGCAAGAAATTCCAAGTAGATAAATAGGGACCACTTAGGTGGGAAGGAAACAGTGTTCCATGCACTCCGGTGTCTAGTCATGCCTGCCACATGACCATGGAAATGTCTGCAGAAGTAGACAGCGCTGGCTCTTCGGCTTAGAAACAGAGATGAGCACTGAACCCTAGAGTCAGATACGACTGGTTTTCGAGCAAGGGAAACCTTTACCTTTACCTTTAGATAGTGCTTGCCTGTCTGTGGTTGCCCATCCCATAGGGAACACTCTAGGCCAAGGATGGGGGGAAATGCTTATTTGAATTTCATCATGTTTCTCATCAGTATTCTCATACCATTTCTTTTTCATATCAAGTTCCACATGAAAGTACATCCACCTTTTTAAAAAAAACTCATCTTTTCAAGTACAGTATAGACATTTTTATGCATTTCCACCATTGACTATGGTATGATTGTTCTTATTATTAAATGCATAGTATTTGTGTATATCTTGTTTCCCAAAAATGTTTCCATCTCAAAGGTAAAAATTTCTGAGACAAGATGTCCTTATTAAGTCTCAGGAAGTGCAATATAGATACTTCTGTTAAGAACTCTGACTCAACAAATTTTTCCTCCTGTCGCTATTCCAAAGTCAATGCTAAAAGAAGGATCTGTTCAGAATATAGGGAAGATCCAGACTTTGTTGTCCAGCAGCTTAAGAATCAGGAAAGACTCTATTGTAATTTAAAAGAAACTTTCCATTGTTAATCTTCCCCACTGCACACTCATTAATACAAAGTGAGGCCAATGTGAATTATGATATAATGTAAAAAATTATGTGGGATGGAAATGATGTGCCTACAATCATATGCAAATATAAATTATTATGTTAATAGTGTCATATGATGAGACTGTCAGTTGGGGAACAAAACCACAGGTCCCAGTGGTATCCATAATAAATATTTATTTTCATTAAAATTGTGGAGTAGCATTGGGCAAACAACTTTTTAGGAAGCCTGAGACCAGTTGAAATGTTTCCATGGTACTGGGGAAACCTCCCAAAGCAACAGCTTGTTAAACAAATGAAAGAATTTCCCTGATGTGTTTGTAACACAAGTATTATTTATCATGGAAATCATAGGCAGGATAAGAAAATCAACCTCTCTTTTAAAAGACATAGTAATAAAACATTGGTTTATTTTGTTTGTTCACATGTGCTTCTATTTGTTTTATATTTTATGGTGTATGATTTAAGTTTGTTCTCTGGATTTGGCACCCCATTTGAAAAATTGTCTGTGGAATTGGAGGAACTACTAAATATTAAGCAGGAAACAAAATCCCTTGCCGCTGATAAGATGTTTTTATTTATTCCTACAATTAATAGACACTATACAGATTTTTTTTAAAAAAATAGCCTTCCTTCAAATGATCTTCTCTGAATGTTTAAAGAATAAGTTTACTAGCCTCTGTGATAAACTCTTTCATAATCTATGGCAAATCGCAACTGTTGAAGAACTCAAGTATCTTCATGAGTGGGAACACTACAATTTCCAACTTGTCACTGTTGGTGACTTCACTAGGCCAAACCCAAGGTATTTTACCTAAAAAAGCTTATCCTGCTATGGTAATAGAGTAGACCATACTGCCAGTGACTCAATGCTGAGTGTCAGGCAACAGTTAACTAACCTGACAACCATGAGGACCTTTGGTTCTGAAGTCCATAGGGAAGGATGATAGTCCCCAAACTGATTAAATTTTGCCTGAATCCATCTTGATGGAGGACAATGGTTTCATCAATACTGGCTATGGGCTGATGAAGTCTTTGCATGCCAAAAGGGCTCATGAACTGAAAGTGACTCATGGAACTGGATCAGTGGTATGAATGTCATGTTGCGATGCAGAAGGCATATGAAAGGCCACTGCATTATATTCTCAGGACAGTAGGACAGTCTTCATGAGGATCACCAATATTTGGATTTGGATATGGCAGAAGAAGAAGGTAGTTGCACAAAAGGATCTAAGAAGGAACATCCCAACAAATCCATACTGAATATCAGGGCACAATTCTTGGCCAGTGCATCATTTCAGATCACATGTTTCATTGACACTACTGAACAAATTGTTTCTCACAAGCACCATTAACAAAATAGTTATGCTTCCTGTATAATGTATGGAGGCATCTTCTGAAGAAAAGTGCCATGTATGGTATATCTTGAATAGCCTGGACCCATCTTTCTCCTGACCTAACAAACCTAAATTGTTGTATGGTTGGAGAAATCAAAGCCATTTGGGTGTAGTGGTTGTGGTATTGAACTGGAGTTAGTTTGCATTCAAAGCTCCAAGGTAATTTGACAGACAATTTCTCTGCTTCAGCTTCACCCACTACAGAAAATTGTTACAACTCTGACATGGAAAGGAGGCATGCAAAAGAGGGTATTGGAGGAAAGATGGGACATCGATGTAATTTAACAAATGTGTAATAATAAATGGGCATGCGTGAGAGAGTGTTTGTGCATACATAAAATACATAACAACAAATACTGTTGTAAGAACAGCAAATTGGCAATAGCCTGTGACTGTCAAAATGCAATCTTGGTGAATTAATCTTTCATCTCACCTCTGGATTTACCGTAGCTGCTCAATTGGGAATAAAATTATGACTGAATTGAGATCCTTTTATATTTATTCCTCATGCTCTCACACAATAAACACTTTTATTATCCAAGTTTCCTCAGTGTATATATTACTAGGAATCACACAATTTGTCTCTGTGTTGACTGTGGGAAATCAATAAGATGAAACAGTTTTTACAAGTGCAGAGAGTTTTCATGAGAGAAACCAAAGAATAATTTCCCCATATTCCGCCACAAGTAACATAATTGCTGCAGAAACCTGAAAGATAGCAGAGAGAACTGGGAATGAGGCCCATTTGATACATTGTTTCTAAATCCTAGAAAGTTGGAGATTTACAGATTTCAAAAATCTGTTATGCATTTTTCAATTTATTGTAATTTTTACATCAACAAGCATAATGTGTGTTCTCAGTTAATAAATGTCCCAACCCGTTCTTCTGACATTCTTGTGTTATTTACTCTTTTCTGGTCTGCCTTGAAATAATGGAGTTGTAGTCCAATGTATCAAGAAAATGCCATCCATGTCAGGAAAACACAGTGCTAATATACTATGAATATGCTAACATCTTATCACTGAAGAAGAGAGAGGGTAATGTTGAATAAATATGGACTTAGAGACCATGCTTCCTTTTACTGGAAAGTGGAGTCCCTACCATAGTTCTTTTCAACTTTTTCTGACTCATAATAATGCTTAATGCTGCCAATAGAAAATGGATGTGTAAACTATTACAAACTAAGGATATCAAACCTGAGGGCCAGCGATGGGATGTTACTGGTTTGGGCAGGTTTGCCCGAAACAGTAGCGCCCACCACGAGGGGTTCGCCGGGGTGTGTGTGTGTGTGTGCCATAGAACCCTGGGCGACCAGTTCAGTCAACTCCCTGGTTCGGGCTAAACCTCTTTCTGAATTTTTTTCCTGCGCATGCATCAAATAGAGGTTTGACACATGCACAGTGACGGGCAGCCATTTTTGCTGTCCGGAAAGGAAGCACAGGCAGCACTTAAAGCAGCAGCGGCGGCCTTTCCTTAGGGCGGCGTGCCACCAGGCCGCTGAGATGGCTTGCTGCTGTGCCACTGCACTGCTGCGCTGCTGTGCCGCTGTGGACAAGTCTTCTGCTTTCGGACGAGTCGACCGACCCAGGGTAAGTGACCCAGGGTTTGTGTTTGAGGTTGGTGGGTGGGTGGGTTTATTTGTGTTTGGGGTGGGTTTTTGGGTGGGTGGGTGTTTTTTTATTTTATTTTTATTTTATTTTATTTATTTATTTTATTTATTTACAGGTTTGTGTTGTGGTTGTTTGGTTGTTTGGGTCGGTTGAAGTGTGTGTGTGTGTGTGTGTGTTTTAATTTAATTTTTTTAATTGGTTTTTTTTGCCCCACCCACAACATCATGATGTCATGGTGCTGGCTCTGCCCACGATGTCATGATGTTATGACGTTGGCCACACCCATGACATCCGTGACTTCACATTGTGGTAGTAAAATTTTTGTCATCCCATCACTGTTGAGGGTCACATAAATACATAGTCCAAATGTATCTCAACAGCCTCACTGATAATGAAACTACTGGCTGAAATAATGTTAATCTTCACTTAATGTAAAGTTACACTAGCATATGCACACACAACACACAATTAGGTTGTGCAATCTTTTTTGAAGGGGCAGGAGGCAAGCAAGGAAGCAGTGTGAAAAAATGCTAAATTCTTCTGTGTTATCCTCATTTACCATTTCTAATTTGCTTTGCAGAAACACCAATCTAACAACATACTCAGGGAAGAGACAAGATGAGTCCAGCTGAGAAATAACTTCCATATTTGCTGGCATATAAGACGCATTGGAGTATAAGATGCAACCTGTTTTTTATACACATTTTAAAGGGAAAAAATAATTTTCTACATTTTTCATGAATTTCCAAAATTAACTCCAGGAGGAGGGGAGGGTGAGATGGAAGAGGGGAGAACAGCTCCTTTGAAGCCTGTTTCCCCACCATTCCACTGCCGTTGGCCAACAGGAGAAGAGGGGAGTGAGGGGTGGAGGGAGAAGGATTTTTTAAGCCTGTTTCCATTCGATCACACTTTACTCAACTGGTGGAGGGATAGGGTGGAAATAGGCTTAAAGGATCCTCCCCCCATCCCACTTTCCTTGACTGGTAGTGGGATGGGTTGAAAAGAAGGATCTTTTAAGTCAATTTCCACCCCAAACCACCACCAGCCAAGGAGAGTGGAATGGGAGGGGGAGAAGAAGGATCCTTTCAGGATGCAGGGAGGGCAGGGTCTGCTGGGATTTGGCCAGGGCAAGATTGCTCCTTTAGGAGCCTCTTGCCCAGCTGATTCCACCACAGCTGACTATCAGGAGGTGAGGAAGACGGGATCAGCTGGGCAAGCAATCTCCTTTGGAAGCCGCCCTTTGCCCAGCTCCTAGTGGTCAGTGGTGGTTAGCCACCAAACCATACCAACGTGTATGTGTGTTATGTTTATTTATTTATTTTAGGATTTGTATTGCTGCCCAATTCCAAAGACTCTGGGTGGCGTACAGATATTAAAAGCATCATAATTTTAAAATCACAATTAAAATCCCATTAAAAATTACCACAAAACATTCACTACCCTCCCACCAGTTTAAAAAGAGGGAGAGAGCATTCTTAAATCAGCCAGCAGGCTGGGGCCACTGCACTGCCAGTGCCGCACATCTGCTCTGCCAGCCAGGTGTTTAAATGTTTCCTGAAGGGCAGCAACTCTGTCTGGAGACACAACTTGGTTGGCAAGAGGTGTTACTGGCATATAAGATGCACTCCATTTTTCTGGTGTGTTTTGAGGGGGAGGAGGAAATGTGTCTGATACGCCGGCAAATATGGTATGTTTGCTTGCCTCTCATTAACCACAAAAGCCTGCATACCTGTTGTGTGGCACACATGTGACAGTGAGTTTTGTATCTTCTGCTCTGCCACAAGTGCCCTTCTTGTCACCACAGCAGCAGGATTTCAACCATTTTGTATCTTAAGCCTTTGGCATACACTAGATATTTTCTTCATTATCTACACTAGTTCTGTTTAATGGCTAAAAGATGAATGGATAGATAAATTATCGCTGTTTGAATTTAACATTTAGCATGCAGAGAAGAAGCTGTTTTTTCCTACCATGGGCCATTTTTGCTCACTATATGTATATCAGTATGGATGGCACCTGTAGAGCAGGCAGACCCTGGAAGAGCATTAATTTATGGTGTGTTCAATGTTAAGGCAACCAGGATCAATAGAGGCATAGACAGAGCCAACCTTAGTCTGTTAACCATAAACCATTTTAATATATGCCAGCATCTCAGGAAAATGCACAAATCACACAACAATTTGCCTCCTGCCTGTGACTTGGTCCAGCATATTAAGAAGTGTGTTTTTCTCACACACAGAACATTTCCTGGTGAATTAGCAGTCTGTTGGCACAAGACTGTTCTGTTGAAACAGAATTAAGGATTAATCTACCTGTAGCTCCCACCTGGAAAAGTTGGATTGGAGGAAAAACTACTTTTCTCTTCTTTCTCTCCTATGAACTGTTCAGAGTTTTGAATAAGGTTCTCCCACTCTCATATCTCCTGATTAGCAGTATTATGTTTCCCTCTGATTTATTAACCAGGTTCCCTATTATCATCACCTTTGTATTCCAAACACAGTTCGCTTAATGAGGTGACAACCTAGCATTCCCAGTTAGTGTTTTTCAAAGCTGCTGTCTCTTTAGAACACCCATCTGCAGCAAAATGTACTAAGGACACTTCCATCCTCAGGATTCACTCCAGCCCGACCCAATAAAGTAGTAGCCAAAAAATTGAACCAAAAGGCCCAGCTTTGGGTATGTGCACATTTCTTTATGTGTTGTGCTGAGCAATAGATTTCACTGAACTGCTCCACAAGTCATCCAAATTGTGATTTGTTTCTTCATCAGACCCATCCTTTCCAGAAATTTAAATGTGTGCAGCAAAAGTGACGGAAACCAATGATATTGTAAAGATAAATAGCAATTATTCACCAGTCAATTTAGTGTGATGATTATTATGATCTCTTTATCTTCTTCCCCCCTGCCCCTCCACATTGAACCTATGAAGCTATACTATCTAATGGACTCTTCACCAGTTGGAGCCTGTGAAGGGTAAAATTCCTGCAATTCAAAAATAAACTGATAACAGAAAATATTCTCACATGTGTAAACCATGTGTACACATGGCTAAACCATGTGTAAAGAGCAGATTCTAGGGCAGGGGTCCCCAAACTCTTCAGGCTGTGGGCCAGTCACATGGTTCAGTAGGCTGGTCATGTGGTTCCTCCCACTGGAAATGGAAGCAAAATGCACCCATGCATGTGCAGAACACTGTCATAAATGCACCCATGGCTGTTGTAAACATGTTTTACTTCCGCTCCCAGGCATGTTTTACTTTTTGCTTCTGGGAGTGGTGAGGGCAGTGAGGCTGGATGAATTGATGTTGGCGGTTGGATCAGGCCAGGGGGGTGTAGTTTGAGCACCCCTGTTCTAGTGCATGAAATAGATCACTCTTGGTCTTTCCTGACCATACTACGTGGATGAAAATTGGCTCAGATGTGTTGCCTTATGAACAAAGTCAGAGCACCATTTTGAAGGTGTGGAGGAAGGAGAGGCATTTTATTTTATTTTTTCCCCATTGGCTCTTTATTGGCCAGGTGGGGATTCCTTTGCTATTGGAATTCAAAATAAGCTGTAACTGTAGAAAAGGAAGTAAAGAAGATGGACATTGAATGTGCAGTCGTATTAGTTAGGAGACAGGAAGAGGTCAAATAAAGGATGAAAGATGGTTTTAGTTATCTTAGAACAGGGATTCTCAACCTGCAGCCCATAGGCTGGATGCGGCCTGTGGCACCATTTCATGTGGCCCCGCACCTCCTCCACCTTACCAGGAAGTGCCATGTGGTGGAGGAAGGGCAAAATGGCCATCCGCCCCCCAAAGCTGTCTGAGGGAACATGACCCGGCCCTCGGCTTTAAAAGGTTGAGACTTGTCCTAGAATGTGGTAGAAGAAACACCATTATTATATTGTGCCTATTCCAAAAGCAGGAGGAGACAGGAATACCTATGCCTGCTTGTGAGCAAAACAGTAGGAAGATGTAATCTTGATTTTGTTAGCTGGCTGGGCCAAAAATATATAGATAGATATGTTTTTCTTGTTTTATCCAGGGAAAGAGGAAATGTAAAAAAGTTCCTTTTAATTTTTTAGTTACTTTTTATGATCCTGAACTTTGAACATTGTGAGGAACAATTTGTTTAAAAAGCCTGTTGCCTTTTATATATGCCTTATATCCATAGTTTTTTTTAATCCTACATTACACATGACTAGTAGTACCACAAAAGAAAGTTTAAATGACCAAGTTAAACAGCAAGTTTCTTCCTTCATCTGCTGACCTCAACTAAGGAAGAAGAGAGTGGCTGATAACTTTGGTAAGCTGGACAGAAATCTCATTAGGTGTTTCCATTTTCAGCTCAGAAGTATCTGAACCTCAGCACAGCAATTGTGCTGAAGAATAGATAGGAATCATACAGATCTGTGAATCTTTTGGATGAATACAGCCTTATCCGTCAGCATCACATAAAATCTAAAACATGCAAATTAAAGAAAAGTTAGCACATTTCTCATAGCAAAGATTCCATGAAAGGAGTCAGGCCACTGAATATGCAAATGCCAACTTAGTTTTTAAATTACCTTTTGTCGCCTATTGCAAAGAGTGAATAAAATCTCATAATTATGTTACATTGATAGGCACACTTGAATAGCAAGATATATTTTCAAAAGGTTAATTATTTACATAACCTCTTTCTCTTCAGCTCATCTTGCCCAAACTCAGCCTCCAGAAGGAATATAGTTTTATTTATCACCCCTTTTTTCCCATATGAACAATCATTTTGTTCTCCTACGTTTGGTATGATGACAAAGAAGTTCCATCTAAGTATCATTTAAAGAATCTGTTGTTCTACTTCTGTACCAATGGCTTCACTAGTATGTTACAGTATGTTTAGTATATTTTATCTTTTGTTTTAAAAATCTACTTTGATGACCTGACTTAATTAATTGTAATAATAGTGTGCTGTAAAGTAAAGTCTAACTTATGCAGCCCTTTTCAGTGTTCAGTAAGTAGAGATTACTCAGAAGTGATTTACCATTCTTCTGGAGTTGTTGTGAGGCTGTGCAGCCTCCCCATGGTTACACAGGCTGGCTCTGTTCCCAGGAAGCACTGTGGGGAATCAAACTTTGAAGCTCTTGCTCCACAGCCAGCTACATAACCTTCTGAGCTATATATAATCCTCCACTAGGTGAGAGCCTCGTCATGATGCAAGGCTTCAATGGTCAAACTAGGCCAGTGATGGCAAAACCTTTTAGAGGCTGATTGCCCAAACTGCAACCAAAACCCACTTATTTATTGCAAAGTGCCAACATGGCAACAGGGGAGGGAGGAAACTTTCCCATTGGGCTGTTGGGCAGAGGGGTGGGGCAAACTCTGTCCTGCTAAGACACACAACATATGCTATTTTACCAAAATGAACAAAAGTGCTTCTCACCAAAACCATTATTACTTTTTAAAAGGTGGCTGTGAAGTCAACATTTAGCTGTGGCAGAGTTAAAACAGTCATGTAAATGGAAATTCTATCAGTTTTCTTGGATTGGTCATAAAAGTAAATCAAGAGGAGTCCATATTTACAAACTGAAGCCAGGGGTTTGAGCATGGTTATTGTTTAGGTGGTAATCCTATTAGAGAAGATGTAAACTCCTCCTACTCCTTTGCTCAAAATGGGACTTACAATACCGTGGGAGCATAAAATATGAATGGCTGGGAACCACTGTATAATGCTACCTTAAAGGTGCTTACAATTCTGTGATTCTACAGTATATCAATAGTAAGAACCTGTGGTACAGTAGTTAAGCTACAGTACAACAGTCAAAACTCTGCTCAAGATCTGAGTTAGATCCTGACAGCCTCAAGCTTGACTTTGTCATTCTGAGATGACATAATAAGAAGCTTGAACACAATACCCCAGACATTAGTGTGGTTGAAAACAATCTGGTTAAGTTGACTGATGTGGTCATCCCAGGTGACGGTCAGGTGGAAGAAAAAGAGGTGGACAAGATCATGAGATACCAGGACTTGAATTACATGAGATACCAGGACTTGAATTACAACAACTTGGGGATTATAAAGCAACAGTGATACTCATAATGATAGGAGTGTTGGGAGCAATCTCAAAAGAGTTGAAAAACATCTGAGTATCATTGGCATTGATAACATCATGATAAAGTAGCCACAGCACTACTAGATACCAGCTACATTATCAGGCAATACCTCACTGACTAGCAGTGGGGTTCCAAAACTCTGATCTGAATATCTGGTGGACCATGTACACTTACATACACCTACATCATCATCATCATCATTGTCATCATCATATCATTTATATAATTTAATTAATTCCTCGTAGATGAAAAAAATGTACAGTATAGCATTTGAGAATGGCAGAAGTGAAAAGATACTACATAATAAAAGCAGCTTGAATACTTCATACTATGAACTTTGGAGATTGATCATGACTTGACTTCAAATTTCCCTGTCAGTCTGTATTATTTCCCAAGTATTATGTGCACATAGAATCTGTTTTAAGACATGGTTGAAAACAGGATTTGTTTCTTGTGGCATTTTGCAATTGAAATAAAATGTTGAAATTCCCATCTGTGTCACACTGCTTGAATGCTGTCACATTACAATTGAATTATTGTATTTAATAAGCTATACAACAGATTGAATGGCTGACATACTAAATACCAGCTCATCTAGCTACTTTTTATATTTATATCCAGCTTTTTTTCTATTTTAAAAAAGGCAGATTATCTACATAATGGCCGACTGAGGATTTTTGTGTTATCTTCCTCTCTATGATCCAGATTAGTGAGATTCAATGTTTGTTTGTTTGTTTGTTTGTTTTGTTTGTTTGTTAAAACACTTATTTGATCTGACACTTGCAAAGAGAATTCTCTCTTCCACCTTCAGCACTTTAAAAGCAGCCAACAATGCTATAAAAAGTGATTAGTTACATATCCAAATAATTTATCTTTGTTTCTTTCTTAAATGAAAAGAGGGAGAAAAAGAAATCCATCAGACCAGCTACACTTTGTGTCCCCTACACAGCTTCCTCCCTCTACTTAAAGAGAAAAGAATGGAAAGAATATTTCAGTCAAGCTCAGATCTGAGGAAAATTTTGCATTCTGAAGGAGCTCAGGTGGGAGGCTTTGGGTTGGGAAAATGCCTTGTGGCTATAACACGCCACATGTAATTTTCACAGTGTTATCACAAACCTTGTAAGAGCCTTGAAGCTCAGTGGTTGCATGCCTGCTTTTCAATTGGTACAGGAAGCTATTTGACTGAGAGGGTAATAAAGTACAGTACTTTGTATCCTGTCTATAAAAGACCATTTTGAAGTGGTGGCCTTGCTTTGGGTACACTTAATGTGCTTATGTGCTCCATCTGCTTGTAGTGGCTGAATACATAGTGAATGGCTTATATAAACACTAGAAAAAAGCAGGATCTGGGGATTGGTCAGGAAATTGGATATTGCACCTATTATTGTTATTTTATTATTTATTATGATGGTCATAGCTGAAGGGAATTGTTTAATAGATCTCAGAAGAGAAAAATAGTTACATCAATTTCCTCTACATCTGCTGTCAGCTTTAAACTCTATTTATACAATTGGTGGAGTACACCACTAGCAATTTTGCTGGAAATAATTTCTTTAGGCTAGAGTTTGAAGAAGAAGACAATGAAAGAAGTGGAATAAAATAGAAGCTGGTGGAGAGCCAGGAAATCCTACTAAGGCCTCACTTCAAAATTTACTGGGGATTATAGACTGGTGGCAAAGGATCCATGGGTGTGTGTAAAATGAGTTTGGGAGAAGAATTTGAAGTCAGGGGTCATGTTATACACATGTTTTTTGGGAAGTGTAAGGTGATGAGGAGAAAAGTTGTCAAATTTTGAAGATGGAAAAGAATACCTACAGCCAAGAAGCTGGAGAAACAAGAGTAATATAGATGCATAAAGGTATAAAAGGATATAAGGTATGACATAAGAATGTAGGAATGGTAAGCCACTTCTGAGTATCTCTACCAAGAAAACCCTAAAAGGATTGCTGGAAGTCAGAATTGACTTGTTGGGACACAATTATTTTTATTTTAGATCCAGAAACAGACAGGTTGTCAGTGTAAGGATTTTAGAAAGGACTTCATGGAATCAGTGTGAGGAGAAAGGTGGCAGAGTACGAGATAAACATAAGCTGGCCATGATGAGGTAATAAAAGGCAAAGAAAAAGTCTACAGTGATAAATAATTAAGAGTGAAAAAGAAAAGGTTTCTTTTTGCAATTTCATAAATGAAGAAGTGATATGATTTAGCAAAGAATTGCAGATGGAGGAGGATTAACAAAGCTTGAGAAAATCACCAAGCTTCCAAGCAGGGATATCAGAAAAACAGTTTGAGATGTAGGATTAGATGGAGTGAGAAACGTCAGTGGCAGAGTTAAGTGTTATTGACTTTGTAGTTATTGACTAAGTAGTCATGAAAACTATGAGATTATGCTCTGGGCACTACTCAGGGTTTTGTGCCTGATTCCACAGTTATAAAGTCATGTTGATGCAGGAAACAGGATGTTGTTAAAAACCAAAACAAGCTGGAAAACAGCATATATTTGTGTTTGTGGGAAGGGAAATTGAAATAGGAGTTGTGGATTTACTGTATTAATTCCTACACAAATCTTATATGTACAATGGATTAAAACAATAAAAACTTTAAAATAGAGAAAATGTTAAGGCAGACAATAAGTTAGCTAAAAGCCTGGCATCCAAGGACTTAGTTATAATTATTAAAAACTTACCTAAAGATATGGGTCTTCAGCTGTCACAGGAAGAATAAAAGGGGGTGGCCAACCTAACTTCCCAAGGGAATGTATGTATCCCATAATTTGGGAACTTTCACAGAAAAGGCCCATACAGTACCTCTGTTGGCAATGGGACCGTCTCTTCTGAAGATTTTGAGACCTGAGTATGCTCATATAGAAGATATGGTCCTACAGATAGCCTGGATAGCTATGTGGCCCTACTGACTGCTGAATTTTGAACCAGCTGAAGCTTCTGAACCATCTTCAAAGACAGTCATGCATAAAACGTGTGACAGTAATCTAAATGGGATGTAACTAAAGCATGAGTCACTGCAGCCAAATCAGGCATCTCAAATCAAATAATATGCTTAAGAAACTGGCTGTCAGAGACTAAGATGCACAACCATGAACAATAAGAATAACAGCTCTGTTTCAGTGCTACTCTACAGCACAATATGCTGGTGTTGCATGGAATAAATCAGCACATGCCAAACCAGTGGATGTAGCTCTTAATGAATCATGCAGGATTTTTTTACTAACTGCCTGAAACCCACTCCCTTTGAAAAAGTTTACTATTTGCCCAGTGTTGCCCTTCTGAAAGTACATTAGCAGGTGCTAGCAAATGATGACTGAAATAAGGTTTTAAAAAAGCACCAAACCCATCTAATTTATGGTCACCAATCCCTTAGCTGATGTTAAACCAGAATAGGCTAGGCCAAACCTATAGAGAGCAAAAACAATAAAGTTTGCTGAATGGATGAATGCTAAAGAAAGTCTCCCACAAGAAAAAGTTTCTCGTTGGATCATCCGAAAGTAACTTAGTAGACTTCAAAGGAAGTCTACTAAGGAAGATCAGAGAATAATCAAGTAAAATGGGGCTACTTGGATACAGGACAATATTTTGATAATGCAGCACTTATATGCATGCAATTTATGCCCCACTGTGGTTGTATACAAAAGAAGATTTAGTAAATGGCCAGAAGAACACTATTGAAATAACTCACTTCTGTTAAAAATAGTCTAATCATTTTAACATATTAATTTGTATTTAATTTTACTTATTTTTCATATATGTGTATAATTTTAAATTACACAGTGCTCTGATACAAATAAAGACTTCATTACACCATTATTGCTGGAAATATAAATTAAATAGAAGTAAGTTGTTATTTCTAGCTACATGCTTTCAAGCTTTGGAACTTTCACATTTGTAACATCAATACAGATTTAAACTTTTTCCTCTTTTCACTGATATCTGAGGAACTTGACAGCTTTATTGCTTTTTTCCATTCATTTTCTGAAAGTATCAATACTTTTTCTTTGGTAGCTAAATGGCTGCATCAAAATACCTTGTAATTTATTTCAGAAGTGAAGTCATATGGTGACTTACATTTGATATAATTGCCTGGTATAAAGTGATCTATGCAGGTGTAGAGTGGGCAGACAAAGCTATTAAATAATAGTGATTAAATCAACCAATCAATCAGGTAAATTGCTGCACTTACCATTCTTCTGGTGCACTGGAGAAAATGTATTGCTCATATGAGTTTTTTAAAATGAAAAATTGCCTTGTATTGAAATGTAAGCGGAATGGTGGCATTAATGCACATATCCTTAAAAATATGACCTGTCATTGCTTTGTCAGAAATGGGCAGAACTGAAGATCATAGATCAGGGATTCTCAACCAGCGGCCTATGGGCCGGATGTGGCCCATCGAGCCATTTCATGTGGGGGCCACACTGCCTCCACCACATCCGGAAGAGCCATGTGGTAGAGGAAAGGCAAAATGGCCATCTGGCCACCGAAGCTGTCTGAGGGAGCATGACCAGCTCCCGGTTTAAAAAGTTTGAGAACTCCTACCATAGATGGAAAGCACATCAGCAGAGCCAACTGATCTGTACATGAAAAAGAACAGTTGCACACTCTGCAGACTAAATCAGAGACAACCTTATGGTGTAACAGTTCAGAGGGTGAACCCCAACCATTATGTTTTCCTCTACATGCAATTTTTAAAATCTAAAAGTCTCCTCCAAAATGAACTGCCTGAGTTTAAAATATGCAGGCAAGGCGTCTCTTATCATTCTGTCACTTTCAAATGCCCATCTGGAGAAGAATTGAGATGGTGTCTTCTCTGTGGACACAACCAGACTCTGTAACTCTTTGGCAAGAGAGGTCTGGATTGCTTTCTCCATACTATTCTTGTAGCAGAGAAATAAAACAAAATGAAACTGTTCACTAAGGCAGACATTTGGAAATGAAGCACTTCAATGTATTAGATTTTACATAAGATCCTGGTTTCCTTTTTAATGGCAAACTTGTCATCGTCATTAACTGCAACTCATATCCAAGAATGCATTTTTTCCTGAAGCAGGAAAAATGTCAATTGGCGTGAATTTGTTTAAGGTGGATCCCAGCTTGCCATGAAGTGAACCACACACTATGATCTCGGAGCCATCTCCTGAGGCACAATGAGACATGCAAGATTTAACACCAAGACTGAAATGGATTGCAACAGCCTTGAGGATATTGTCAAGATGTGCTTTCACAGCCAGTCCATCTGGCATGGCCTCATCCAACTCCATGACCATTGGGAAACTTGTATTAGTATTTTAAAGTAAATATTTTAAGCTTTTAATTTTAATTTTTAATATCTGTAATCCTGTTTTTTTAATCCTCTTTTTATTTTAACTATACTGTAAGCCACTTTGAATCTTGATTCTAGGAGAAAGGAATTGTGGTAAATAAATAAATGGAACCTGAAATTATTTCCATTAAATTTATGGATTTATTTGCAAATTTTGGAAAATTCTCCAAATATGAACTGAAATGAAATTTCTGTCAATTTCACTGGCCAAATTCAATTGGTACATCTATTCTCGCCATGTATTTCCCTACCATGTAGATATTAAAAATGATTAGTCTTTCTAAAATAAGATGCCACAAATGTAATTCTGTTCTAACACATTTGAATGTTCAAAGATCCAAACCCAGATATTTAAGAGTTAAGTGCTTAATCACCAAGGTCTAGATGGGCAAAACTTTTTTAAAAAAATATTTTTATTTATAGGTTTATAAAAACAAAGACAAACAAAAAAGAAAAAATATACACAAAGAATAAACTCATACATGAAAAGAACAACTCATTCACATATTCTACAATGAATACAATACACATAATGTATATAAAACAAAAATTCAAGCAGAATCGAATATAAAGTAAAAATTCATAATCCACCATTAATGTCAACTCTTTAACTAATACATTTTCTAATACATTTGTTTTTCTACTTTACTGTGATTCACCCTTTTATTATCACCCTTGTGCTATTTACATTGTCCAACGGATTGTAACAGCTCATAGTTTCTAAAAATCACTTTGATCTGGTACAGAAGTAATGCCTTTCTTTTTAACCATCACATATTCAACAAATGGTTTCCAGACTCTCCAGAATCTGTTAACTTGAATTCTACCTTTTCTAATGTTTAACTCCCATGTGAGCTTGTCATTAAGTGCCAGCTCCCACATTTCTTTATACCAATCCTGTATTTTTAGCGATACATTGTTTTTCCAGTTTCTCGCAATACATTGTCTAGCCACTGACAACATTACAGACATTAATTCTTTATTCTCATTACACATTTTAAACTTATCCACCTCTGTTAGCAATATTGTATCTGGCCCCAATTCAAGCTGCATGTCAAATATATTCTCCATTTCTCTTTCTATTTTTCCCCAGAAATTTCTTAAACAATTACAATTCCACCACATGTGTACATATGTTCCCACCTCTTGTTTGCATCTCCAACATTTGTCACTCATCCTGCTTTCCATCTGATGCAGCCCAATTGGGGTCCTATACCACTGCCATAATAATTTGTAGTTATGTTCTTTCACTCTAACTGACATAGTTCTCATAATCCTTCTTCTCCACTTTTTCTGCCAATTTTCTTCTGTAATTGTCACATTCAATTCTTGTTCCCACCTATTTTTCAAAACTTCTTGTATTTTTCCGCCTGTATTCAGGATTTTATAGATCTTACTTACTAACCTTTTAATCCCTATGTCCCCTTTCCTTAATTTGGTCAAAAGTATTTCGAATGTTGTAACCTCTCTATTTAAACCATTGTCAAATAGATACTTCTTGTTCCAATTGTTTGTCTGGAGAGTCTTAAACCAACCTATCTCCAATTGTGAAAAAAGCTCCCTTTTTTTTCTTGATCTCTGCAAGTTTTGACCCAGTCTTTCAATAAGAAAATCCCTTTTTCTACTAAAATACTCTTAATCCTCCTATCTATCTTTATTGGTAAATTGTTGAAGTCTTCTAATTCAATAATAGGCAAAATACCTGGGATAAAATCTCTCTTTATTCTATTCCATTCTTCTATAGTTGTTTTTATCATTTTACACTGTATTTTCTTTTTCCTTATTTCCTTTTCTTCACTTAGAAACATTGCTTTACCAATTTTTGAAAATTCCCTTCTTTCGATTTTTTCCCATATTGATTCTTCCCTATTTAGTAATTTCATTACATTTCTTATTTGAAAAGCTCTATAATAATTTTGAATATTTGGTATTCCCAAGCCACCCTTTTTTTTGAGATAGATACCACAATTTTTTAACTATCCTGGCTCCACGTTTGCCATTACAAAATTTATTTATGATGTTTTGATATTCTCTTAATTCTTTATCCGTGTGCTTTATCGGCAAAGCATCAAATAAAAAATTTAATTTGGGTAACAACATCATTTTACTAATTGCTATCCGGCCAAACCATGATAAGTTTAATTTATTATATTGTGTTATTTTCTTTTCAATCTCTTTCTTTTGTTTACCATAGTTTAACCCTTTCAGTTCCCCAAATTTGCTAGATATTATTACCCCTAAGTACCTAAATTTGTTTTTAATCTGTATCTTGTACTTTTCTTTTATTTTTTCCTCTTCTTCTTTATTCCCATTACACAGTATCATTTCTGTTTTATCCCAGTTCACCCTCAATCCTGTTACTTCCTCAAATCTTTTTAAATGTGCATTTATTTTTGCTATTACTTTTGTTGGTTGTTTTACAATTATTAATGTGTCGTCTGCATATAGGTTTATTTTATTGTCCTCAATTCCAGTTATATCCTCATCCTGTCGTATAGCATTAGCCAAAAATTCCATAGCCAATATAAACAACATTGGAGATAATGGACAACCCTGTCTTGTACCTGCCTCCAGTTTTATATCCCCTGTATAATTATCATTAACTTTGACTCTTGCTGTTCCTTGTTGATATAGTTTTTTAATTACTCCCTGAAATTTAATACCAAATCCGTATTTCCTAATCATTTCCTGGATTGTTAACCACTGTAAAGAGTCAAAGGCTTTAAAAATATCCAATGACAAGAACCCAACCTTTTTTTAATTCTGTTCTGTTATGTCCATTATAAATATAAAATAGTGCAAGTGCAAAGTGGTATTTATCTACCATATATACATGAATATAAGCTGACCCAAATACAACCCAAGGTACCTAATTTTGACCTTGAAATCCAGGAAAATAGATTGACCTGAGTATAAGCCAAGAGTGGGAAATGTAGCAACTGCTAGTGAGTTTCAGTAATTAAAATACAGTAATATTAATTATTTTATTGATTTTTTAGAACTGTACTTGCACCAGCCACCAGTGGTGGCACTGTAGGTAAAGTGGGTGGGCAGGTCAATTGCACTGAGGCAGGAAGTGTTGCTCTAGCCTAGCCTCTTGCTTCCCCTGCAAGCATGGCTTTTTCCTCCATTTTGGGCCTAGCAGCGATAAGGGCAGAAGGTACCAGTAAATGAAACCCTTTCTTTTCCCCCACCAGTTTGAAAGTTAGACACAGTTGTAATATAGAGCTTCTTTCTTCATCTGGATGGTATGTAGAATGAGGTGGGCGAACATCAGGAGGGCACTATGGGCAGCTATGTCTATCCCAACTGAAGTGCACCTGGCATATAAGACAACCCTCCCCCCCCCCACTTGGAGGCATGTTTTTCAGGGTGAAAAAGTCATCTTATACACCAGCAAATATGGTATATGCTCTTCTTACTAGTCCATCTAATTTAATATCCATTATTATTTTTGCATGATCAGATTCTTTAAATGTTCCTATTTTAATATTTTCTAATTAACCCTTCTGTAACAAATATGTAGTTGATTCTAGAGTACATATTGTGTACTTGAGAGTAAAAAGTATATTCCCTTTCTTTCCCTTTAAGTTCCCTCCATACGTCCTTTACACCCACTACTTTACTCCAGTCATCCAATATGTACCTTTTACTTTTCTTTTTACTACTCGTACTATCTATTTCTGATCTTAATAAATTGAAATCCCCCGCTATTATCATATTCTTTGTTCCTTCCTTTTAAAAAATTTTCCCATCTTATTTAAAAATTCCTCCGGATTGTTATTTGGAGCATAAATGTTAACAATTGTCACCTCCTCCTCTTCTATATTTCCTTTAATTATCAAATATCTTCCATCTGGGTCAGCAATACTTTGTGTCAAATTGTAACATGCTTTTTCAGATATTAAAATTGCAACTCCTTTCGCTTTAGATGAATCATAAGCCTTTTCATATATTTGCATTCCTCTCAAAACTAATTTATTTGTCTCTGCAGACTTTTGATGGGTCTCTTGCAGAAAAATCACGTCTACCCTATCTTTATTAATCGTTATTTGCAATTTCTATCTTTTCAAAACATTTCCTGTACCCTTCACATTCCACGATAGTATTCTTAAATCTTTAACCATTTACTGTTCTAAATTTTTTCTACCTTATACAATTCTCCCCGGACGGGCTTCCCCTACCCCATATTTGATAGAATATAGAAAAGTTACTTAATAGAGGAAGGAGGGTAGTGATTTCTTTTTCATTTCTCTCTCTTAGGCATATCTTTTTCTTATCTGCTTCTAAGTCTCCTTTTTTTCCTTTCTTTCTACCAAAGCTCTGTATCTAGCACTTTTAAAGAAAAGAGAATAGTGAAAGTAGGACTGGAAACAGTCCTGTCTTCGAAAGCAGCTGCTGTTTTGTTTGTTTCCTTTGTTCGCTCTTTTCTTGGACTTGGCCTTGTTTCCTCTTTTTCCTTTCCTTTTTTCCTTATTTGCTTCTTGCCTTTGTAGGCAGTGTTTACTTCTTCACATTTTAGCTGTTCTGCCCTTCTTCCCCCTTGCTTTCCTTGTTTTTCTTGTCTGTTTATTATTTTGAAATTTATATATATCCGCTCTCTGTCTCTGATTCCCCCCCCCTGAACTAAACACGATAGTACTAAGATTAACTGATTGTCTCTTCCCCTTTCCTCCCCCCTCTTCCCCATTGGTGTGGTATACCTTTTCAGTGACTTAAAAAAAAGAAAAGGAAAACTGATTGACTGATTGAAATTAATTACCTGGAGTATAATTGACATTTGGTTCCACAAGTCTTGGTGTTATCCGATTTTTAGTGTTATCCGATCCATGCTAAAATCCTATGGGATGGATCGGATAACGTTAAAGCTCCACAGAGATACATTGTAACCACACAGGCTTTAGCGGTTGTTATCCGATCCATCCCATAGGACATTAACATTATTCCATCCAATTCTCCTCCCCAGATTACTTAACGTTATGCGATTTTAGCGTTAACTGAGGTAAACGTTATCCGAGGTATTACTGTATATATATTTATATAACAACAGATTAAAGCATAGCTGTCCCTACACTTACTCATCCCTTTCCATTGGCTAATTTTTAATTTAAATTATAAGTAAAACAATTGATTTATATTATAAGTGAAATAACTGATATACATTTCAATTAACTGGAACTATTAATTGGAATTATAAATTCATAAACTGAATAAAATTGATTTATAATTATAATTAATTTGGCAAAATTAAAATAACTGATTGATTAATTGATAAAATTTTAAAATATAATTAACTGATTTTAATTATTGTTTCATATCACTACTGAATTGACTGATCAAATTTAATTGGTTCCAATTGATTGGTTTTAAACAAATATAGGATAGAGGGGGGAAGGGAAGGGAAGAAGAGGAGGTGGTCAAACCAAAGACAAGAAAGGAGAAGAAGGAACAGAAAGACCAGAAAGATAAAGAAAGACACACACCATCACCGATACAGGAAGCACCAGCAGCTGAAGCGCCCACATTTGGATCATCTGACAAAATGGACAGGATGAACGATCTATTACAAAGTATGGCCAAAGATATGAGGAAAGACAGGGAACTGGCCAGGCTACATCATGAAAGCTTGGCCAGATCCCTTTCTGACTTGCAAAAAGAAGTTGCAGATAACACAAAAAAGATGAAAAGCATTACAGACACAATCCAAGAGGATGTAAATCAAATGAAGATAACAGTGAATGAAATTTATATACAAGAACATGTTACTACTACAAAAGTGCAAGAGCAAGAGAGAAGATTAAATTTGGTGGAGGAGGGGCAGAGAATCAAAACATTGTGATTCGAAAAATGGCAGAAAGAACGCCAGACAAGCTTAAAGACAGGATAGTTGATTGGCTGAACTCGCTAAAAATGGGAAAAGATTTTGTCCCAGAGGACATTGGGAGTGTATTTAGATTAGGGGGCAGACGGGGCAGGAATGTATCTAGGAATGATTTGGTTAAATTTGCAAATTGGGCGGAAAACCTGAAAGTGATGGCTTATATCAAAAAAGCAGGATCTGGCGTTCTGAAAATGGAAGGAGTTGATGTGGAAATCTACAACGACATTGCTCCGGAGGAGAGGAGATGGAAATATATGATGAAACCTGTTACATAATTATTGATTGCCAAAGGTATTAAATAAAATTGGAGGTTTCCACAGCAACTGAGTTTCTTTTATGACAATAAAATGCATGTTATTGATTCAAGAACTGATGTTTTGGATTATTTATGTCAGATTGGATTGATTAAGGTGGCATCAAAAGAATGGATCGAACTAAGAATGGGGCTGTACTCTTCTGGTGCTATGGGTACAGTTCTGAAGGTGGGGGAGGAGGTGGGGGGAGCCGCGGGAGGGTTAGACATTTCAGAATCACTGAGTGTTGAGATTGTAGAATGAATTCAATATATAAAAAATGGTTATTAGCGGAGGTAAAGAGGGAATTAGGAGAGTACAATGCCAATCTTTCCAGGTCCCCCCTCCCCCCTTTGGAAGACAAAGGTGACATCTTGAAGAAGGGAGTGGGGAGGGAATTAGACGGTGGAAAAGTAGGTAAGTTTTTTTGTTTTAATTATTTTTTTAATTTACTTTATTAGATGGGCAAAACTTTTCATCTTTAATTTCTACCATATTAATTTCTTTAAATCTCAAGGCATTTCCCATAACTGGCCTAACTGGCAAATTTTACTGAGTTTCTGTCAAGAATTGAACCAAAATATCCCTGTATGAGAAAAGAAGATTTATGTTTGCATAAGAGCTTTGGCACAATGTTGCTTCAATGGGATAATTGGTTGTTAATTCCTTCCTCCCACTGACATTTGACATGCTCTGTTCATCAAGGAATTTCTTCAACTTCCTCTTTACTATGGCAAACAACAGTACCTAACAGGCAAAATAAATTGCCACAAGATGCTGGCAAGTAAATGTAGTCTATTGCTCACTACATCTCAGCTGTTATGTTTCTTACAGGGCAGTTTACAATTCTAGATGAGAGAGTTGTAAGATGTCTTCCTCCAAGTTTCCATGCTCACATTTGACACCCTAAATTTGTTTCCTTTTAACTTTCTTGTAGAAGACTAGAAACAATGCTAATTGAAAGGAGAGTGGGTTTGTTTATCGGCTTGCTGATGTCAAACTTTTTCCAGCTGGCATAGTTTCGTATGCTGAACGGAAGAATTATACCTGTTACCATGAAGTGACATAGCAAACTAAAGATGAGAGCTTCTACTAGCTACCCACTGAAAATTTTGGTATTCTGGTCTTGGTCTTTGAAAGAAAGGCATAAAGAGGAGATTGTACACCAAAAGCCATTATGATTGCTAGATAGGGAGATGTGTAACTTAAAGTTGTCACACTGTAAAAGAAAAGGCTCGGGGAATATAAAAGTTATGTAGAAAGACAGTTTAAGCAATCAGTGGTATGCCTGTATAAAGCTTTCCAGATTGTATGAAGGACACTCCGCATCTCTGTTATAATGCTGTGCAAACAGAGGGGAAGTGCATGAAAAAGACAAACCTAACAGATTGGCTATTAAAACTATAGAGTTGATTTGAACCAGGGAAAGCAGGAAAGTTTGGGGAACTAATAAAGCATGGTTAGAAGGGCTACAACACTGTTTATGAGCACCTTCAGCAAACTTTTATAATACAGTATATATTAGAAGTCCTCATAAATAAAAATTGCCCTTACCTCTTAAGGAAATCCACCAGTTTTCTCACTGGCTCATTCTCTCCCCAAATACATGTCCACGCTGCCTATATTTTCTTTGGTCTTCAGCTTTTTATCATAAAATTAAGTTTGTCTAACTTTCTGAATAACTCATCCTGCTTTCTGAGTTGGTCTGCCATCTTGACCATCTTTTATCAGTACTGCTGTTGCTTTCATCTAGAGCAGGGATTCTCAAGCTGTGGCCCATGGGCCAGATGCACCCTGTGGCACCATTTCATGTGGCCCACAAGGAAGTGCCATGTGGTGGAAGAAGGGGAAAATGGCCATCTGGCCCCTAAAGCTGTCTGAGGGAGTGTGATCTGACCCCCAGCTTAAAAAGGTTGATAACTCCTGATCTATAGCATGAGAATGATTAATCTCTTCAGGTCTAACAGTTGCATATGCCACCGTAGCTTATAGGACTGCTGCAAAGCCTGTAAACATAATCCTTTTCCCCTTTTTTCTGGGGATGGCACTCAAAATGACAAAATTGCTCTCTTTACAACCTAGAGGGAACAACTGGAGTTTATGAACTATGCTACCCTCCAAAATAATAATCTTGATGACAGGGGTCCTAGCAGGTCCAGATATGCTAGAGCAGTGATGGCAAACCTTGGCAATCCAGGTGTCCTTGGACTTCAATTACCAGAAATCACTGTGCCAGAGGGTATATTGCGTGCAATGGTCCATGGGGTTGCAAAGGGTTGGACTCAACTATGTGAACATAAACAAAAAAGAGGATACAGTATATTTGGAGCATTGAAACCTGTGTAGGCCATATGTTGTTGACCCCTATAGCATAAATTACCCCAATCCTCAGGTAATATGATGTCGCCTCTATCCTTGCTTCATTTTTTAACTCTGAAGTATACCTAAAACATTTCATTCTTTTACTTATCCTTCACTTCCTATTTGTCAGTTTTCAGTCTACCTGAACATTCCAGTGGGCCGGCGTGAGTTTCCATTAGGCCACATCTCTTCCCTGTTAAGTGTATTGCTTAAACTTCATTCCTTCTGTTCTTTCTCTTCTATTACCTGAGATGTTTTCCAAAGCAATCTCCTGAGCCTGCATAAAAGTGATGTCAAATGTATTCTAACTGGTGCCATTTGTAATGTCTTAACAGTTGGCCCTATCATTTGGCTAGAGGATGCAAAGGCCTCAAGCAGTAGATCTTGCTTATATTAAAAGATGGTAAATATTTAATTATTTATGTTGTTAAATCATCACTGCTAGGGATGGGGAACGGACCTTGTGGAATGTCTTGTGACAAGTTTGATTTGCAGAGGGTGAGCTTATGTGTTATTCAATTCAATTATTTCCTGTTCATTACTACACTGTCTCAGACTTGTCCTGGGTCTGTTTGCTTTAAAGCCTACTCCTATTGTCTTGGGGGGTCAGAGATTAACCTGTATGCATGGGGCTGAATGGGGCTACATTTTTTTGATGAAAGTCAGTGAAGGTTCTTTTTATTATTTCTCTTGCTCTGTATAAAGCTAACATTTAAATTTGCTTCATGTCTTAGAAGGAATTAAAAGCAGAGATATTGCTGCAATTAGAGGCCAGATGAGAACAATAGGTGACTAATTCCACCAGGAAATTCGTTGTTAAAGCTGTCTGCAGCTGTGTTGCAAAGAAGGATGACAAACAGGAAGCTGGGCTGGACTTCCTTGGGGGAGATCTCCAATCAAGAGAGTGTTTTGGGGAAAGCACCCTATATGGACTCTTGTCGCTGACCTCAACTTCTCCCATCAGCAGCCTCCATGCTGAACACATGGCAAAACTCCTCCCAGCTCTCCATGTGACATCCTGGACCAACCATAATCTGGGGGTGGACTTCTCCTCTTCCATGTGGACACTTCTGAGCAAATCAAATGTGGGGGCAGACCTATTCCCCTCCCATGTGATGCCTTGAACCAATGGTATTTGTACAAGCCCCTTTCTTCTCCATTTTGAATGTACATAAAAGCTGCATGCAGCCATTCCTTGGTGTAGAACCTCTTCCATTCTGTTTCTGCCCTGTGGTGGCAATTTTGATAGCATATAGGCCAGTGATGGCGAACCTATGGCATGGGTGCCAGAGGTGGCACTTGGAGCCCTTTCTGTGGGCACCTGTGCAGTCACCCCAGCACACATTTTCCCCTGCCCCTCTGCCCAGTAGTCCAATGGGAACGCTTCCTCCCTCCCCCAGCACAGAGTTCACCCCACCCTTCTGCCCAGTAGTCCAATGAGAACACTTCTTCCCTCCCCCCCAGCACAGAGTTCACTCTTCCCAGCAATCCAATTGGAGCATTTACTTCCTCCCCTGTTGCTGTGTTGGCACTTTGCAATAAATAAATGTCTTTTGGGTTGCAGTTTGGGCACTCGGTCTCTAAAAGGTTTGCCATCACTGATATAGGCCATGTGTTATGGGGGGAATTCATTTGCCACACAATTCTTGTTTTTCTTTCTCTATCCTGTGCGACTGAACAACAGCAAATCCAATGTTTAGGTTTGCCTTTTGTTTTCTTATTTTCTAAGTAAACTTCTCTAATTGTAACAAGCTTCTGTCTGTGGCTCCTTTCTTAGTTAGGGGCTCATTATGTGGGTGGACTTTTATTGAATTGATATGGTACCTTCAATTCAATAGACTCCTTTCTATTTGAGCCCACAATTTAATGTGGTCTTTTGGTTGCTGCTTCAACCCTGCCTGTGGAATGTTCCTTTAAATTTATAAGGTAACAATTGTACAACCAAATGAAAATTTTTGTTTGGTCGGGAAAGGGGATGGATATTATTCTGCTTTCCTCAGAGTTGTACTGCTGGATTCCCTACTGATGTGTTCTGGGAATAGTTGGTTTATTTAAAAAATATACCTTTTCACAGGATTGGAGAAAGCTTATGAGTCTTTCTAATTTGTTTACTCATACATTTGCTGTCACATTGTAAGTCACAATGTCAACACAGTTTCTCTAACCCAAAAATTATTATTTTTTGTCCTTTCTTCAAAGAAACAAAGTCAACATCTGATTTTTTAAAATCCTTTGGTCTTGTCCCTCTTGTTTTCTTCGTTGTTGTTACTGTAATACTAGCTTACATTCTTTTAAATCACCCACTTTCTGTCATCTTGGCTACCTTGCTGTTCTTTTTCTAGGAGTGGTTTGAACCAGCAATTCATTCTCACAGCAGTGGTAAGAAAAGATATGTTTTCCTCTAACAGTGTAATTCACAGGGACTTTGAGCAGCCATCATGGCATGCCATCCGTGCAAAAATATCCTGTACTCCCAACAATTCTTCCTGTGTGGGCCATTAGTTACAGAGAACAGAAAATGCCTCCTTTCCACCTTCCCCTGATGGTTACCTATGAAACTGTAAATTCTCATGTACAGTAATACCTCATATAACATTAGTATCGAATAACACGAAAATCGCATAACATCAAGGAATCTGGGGGGAAGAATTGCATCAGATAACATTAAGATCCTATGGGATGCTTCAGATAACAACCGCGAAAGCCTGTGTGGTTACAATGTATCTCTATGGATCCCATAGAGGATCAGATAACACTAAAAATCATATAACACGAAGACTTGTGGAACCAGGTTTTAGTGTTATATGAGGTTTTACTGTATTTTCTTTTTTGTGTAACTACATTTAGCCATGTAAATCTGGGAAACAATGTTTTCATCTTAATTGCTTTCTCTCTAGGAGTCAGTTATGGAGATCGTGAGAAGCAGGAGTATGCAAATCCTATTAAAAAGTACCTAAATGGAAGACTGTAGCTTAAATAGGAAGGTAAGGTACAAGTTGCCCTTTCTTGAAAGCCAATCATATCCAACTCTAGCATTCGTGCTCATCTCCATTTACAGCCAAAGAGCCAGTGCTTTCTGCATCTGCAGATGTTTCCATGGACATGTGGCAGGCATGCCTAGACACCAGAGTGCATGGAACACTGCTTAACTTTCACCAAAGTGGTACCTTTTTATCAATTTGCAATTTCTTTCTTTTGAACTGCTAGGTTGGCAGGATCTCGGATCTTGAACTGCTGACCTGCCAACCTTCCAGTTGTCAAGTTCAGTTGTCAAGAACCAGCCACCACAGTCCTGGTTCTCTGGGTACTTGATATCATTTGTTATAAAAGAAAGAAAAGGAGGACTACATAGAACATCAGTTGCAGAAGAGTGACACAAACATTTCATGATTCCCTCACCATGCTGTCAGGTTAAATTGGCCCCACCAGTTAATAAATATGTGAAGAAATTTATATATTTTGGGTACTAAAGGTGGGAAGAATAATTGTTCTTGGGCAGATGTATTTCAGCACGGGAAGCATTACTTTGAACTTTTCATGAGCTCAATTAGCAAACAACTGGGGTACATGGTACTCAACTCAAAGGGAAGCCTCCCAGCCACTTTTCTTCACCCAAATGCAAATTTGAAAAAAAAATGATGTCATAATAGTTTAGCATACTTATTAATAATGGCGATTTATGCATAATTTTTATTTAATTCTTTTAAGATATCCCACTATTAAGTTAAATAGATTACTTTCCTGGTGGAAATTAGACAAATGTTTATGAAGATTTGAAGATGAACATAAGATTAATACAGTCAAACCTCACATAAAGAATGCCTCGCATAAAGAGTAACTCGCATAAAGAGCAGAATTTTCTCTGAATGTTCACTTTGCTTAACAAATAAAATCAACCAAAAACTCTCTTAACAAATAAATCAGGGTTTGCAATCCCCCCACAATTGGTAATTTACAATAGTGTTTCGCTTAAAGAGCAAACTCTCTTAAAGAGCAATCCTGTGGAACGCTTTATGCTCTTTAAGCGAGGTACAACTGTATGTATAATTTTCAAGGTGGCAGAATACTCTTCAATCACACTGCATCACAAAATAATAAATATTGTCTGCTACTTGGTCTAATCCATGTGTCCTATATGAAATCAAGTGTGCTGAATCCAAATCTGAAGTCTGATTCTGCCTAGGTTGTCAGAATCTTAAGTTAGCAAATCTCACCCTCTTGGTTAGGTTCTTGCATTGATCATGTGAGGTATATTTGCCACACATGTAGCAAAAATTGTCCAGTTTATTAACACAGCTGAGTCTACTCATCTTTAGTTCAAAACAGATTTACTATGGCCAAGCTGTACTATCCAATAAGATGGTTTCACACTAGAGATAAGCCCTTGCTTAGTCCATCTCTCCTGATATACCTATTTCTGAAATCAGCTCATTGACTTGCCCAGATATGCCCAGCTGCTGGTGGAACATGCATGCCACCAGGGGATGTGATTCAGCTGAGGTGGCAGCAGGCATAGTGGTAGCTGCAACTGTCATAATGTTCCCATGTAAAAATATATTACCCAGTAACTGACCATTTGAACACGCCTTAAAATCTGTATGTGATAGGCAAATTCTGAGTTCAAATTTGGAATCAGCACACTCGATATCATGTAAATCACACGTGTTATTCCCAATAGCAAAATCGTTGTTGTGCTGTGTCATAGAAGCTAATCCATGTTATCCATGTTATCAATGGTATAAGAATAATTACTTCTCACTCATGGTTATGTCAAGATAGTTGCCATCTTGATGAGGAGATGCTATGGATATGCATATAAAGTGGATTGGCAGGCATTCCCTGGGGAAGAGTTTAATCCTAACATATACCAGTTTTGGAGTTCAGTTTATTGTCATTTTGTATGTGCATTACACATGAGTGTATTTGCTTTGAAGGAAATGTATTCTTTCCTCTCAATAAGAAAAAAAACCCCACATTTTTTTTTTGTTTAGCTGATCTGGAAAGGAACTATTTGCCCTTGATCTCCTTTTTGTCCCTCATCCACTCCAATTCATCCTTTGAAAGCAGTCTCTACTTTGCAAATAAACTCTGATTGTTTCATTCAGAAGAATGGTGAAAATGTAAACGGAGTGACAGTATAACTAAACAGAAAGTGGTGGGACAAAGGCAGACCCATTTTATACTATGTTTCAACATTCATGGAATAGAAGCAAACTGGCCAAACAATTAAACTTTTATTTGTTTTTGTAGCTTGTTCTCAGGACTCAAAAACTAGCCCAGAACAAAGCACATAGTGTTCTGCCTCAATTAGTAGGCCTTGCTTGCAAAGCAAAGCTCCATTTAAGTGTTGTAAGTACTCCGCTGAGGCCACCAAGTCACCAAGTTTTCTGTGTGACCCTGGTATGGTGATGGAGAAGCAGCCATTCCCTTTGCCATTACAAAGCCAATTTGCTTGCATGGCAAATTAATGCAATCACTCTGAAGTTAACTACACTCTCTGGCATCTCCATTCTCGGCCTGGAGTTATTATTCAACTTGTTCATCTAGCTATATTGTTCAGCAGTACAAAAACAATGCTCTATTGAACAATTTTAAAAATGGGGGGAACCCCAAACAAAAATTGTGATTTTGAAACCAGACTTTGGAGCAGGACAAAACTTGGCACAGTTGCTCTGTGAGAAATTAGGAAACGTCGGTGGATATTTTTTTAAAAAAAGTTGTGATTCATGAGTTATGATTTTTTTTTTTAAAAAAAAGTAAAATTATTTTATCCCTATGCAGAAGAGACCTTTTTATGTCCCTAGATTTAAAATAGCTCGTATGAACTGAAAATACCAATCTTGCTTATCTGGCAAGAAAATGTTTGGTCCCACCTGCTGTTTTTCATTTTGAGGGAATACTGGCTGCAGGGGCTAAAATACTGATCTTTTAAAAAGGAGGAAAACAGTGACTGTTATAACTTAGAACAGCCATACCAGTACAAACATTCCAAAATATGGATACATTATTGCAGGTTCAGTGAACTTTGGGGCAATCTTGATTTTGCCATTCAGGACCTAGTTAGCTGACACTCAGGATAATAACTTTATAACTCCTCCCATCTAGGCACTAAAAGGAATTTTGTTTCTGATTGTAAAAACAATTTAAAAGATAATTTTAAAAGTATAGAGAACAATCACTCAATTAATTCATGAAAATACTGGGGTTTTTTTTTTTAAAAAAAATTGCAGCTGGGTATGGTCTTACCTTGACATTAGTAGAATTTTGGTTTATAATCCATCCATCTTGTCAATATATAATTTTTTGTTAATTAAGGGAAAAAACTTCAGAGATGTTCAGGCTTGACTTAACTTTTCTGCCTTTCTGACTGTCTATGTTATCTGCTAGGCTCTCTTTTAACAACATATTTAAAATGATTATACAACCATGTCTTCTTCCTTGATTTTCTTTTATTTAGTGAGGTTGATTTGGACCTTGGTTTCCAGTGACAATCTTTGCCAATTGCCAGCTGCTGTCCCTTTTCATTTCAAAAGGTGAGGGAACACTTTTTGGAAACCATTCACACAAAAAGTTCATTTAACTTTGGTTTGACAGAGATTTTCTCCATGTTGCCTAACCCAAGAAAAAGTTTGGAAATTAGAACATAGCTTTCTCATTGGCATGCTGTAGAGCAGCCAAGACAAGATTATTTTACTTGAGAGGTTAATTGGTGAGTCAGTTTCTCTACTGCAATCCCCCCCCCCCCCCGTGGCTTGGCCATAGGCTTGGAGACTGGAAATACGGGTTTGATACCCAAGAGCTGCATAATGGGGGACATGAAAGGAGCCTCATGCAGACATCCCCTGCAAAAAATCCTTTCAACCGAGAGTAATATTTGACACAAAAACAAATGAGTTTCTCACTGTATATGGTGTGCTTACTTATATCTTCGCTTTACCATTTAATAAAGTCCAGAACAGTGCTTCAAAATATTTTCGTACAAAGAAACTACAGCCACATTGCAGCTCTCACTGCTTCTTCCTCTTCCAGCAACCATCATATAGAATATGCACTCATCTTCTGGGATCCTCATGTAATTTTACATGAGGGAAGTTTCTGTTAGAATTTGTGTATAGTATGTGTTTCGTTGTTGTTCAGTCGCACAGTCGATTCCGACCCTCTGCGACCCCATGAACCACTGTCCGACAGGCACTTCTGTCCTCCACCATCCTCTTCAACTCACTCAGCTCTGTGCCCATTGTGTCTACAATACCATCTAGCCATCTCATTTTTGGCCGCCCCGTTTTTCTTTTGCCCTCCACCTTTCCCAGCATCAAGGCTTTCTCAAGTGTATCTTCTCTTCTCATTTGATATCCAAAGTACTTTAGCTTCATCTTTACAATTTCACCTTCTAAGGAACAGTCACGGCTGATTTCTTCTAAGATTGACCTATTTGTTCTCCTCGCTGTCCAGGGGACTCTCAAAACTCTCCTCCAACACCAGATTTCAAAGGCATCTATTCTTCTGCACTCAGCTTTCCTAATGGTCCAGCTCTCACAACCATACATTGCCACTAGGAATACCATTGCTTTGACTATACGAATTTTTGTTTGCAATGTGATGTCTCTACTTTTAACTATCTTCCCCAGGTTTCTCATAGCTTGTCTCCCAAGAATCAGTCGCCTTTTTATTTTGTGGCTGCAATCACCATCTGCAGTGAGCTTTGATCCTAAGAAAGTAAAATCTGTCACTGCTTTTACTTCTTTCCCATCTATTTTCCAGGGACTGATAGGGCCTGTTGCCATGATCTTGGTTTTCTTGATATTGAGTCTCAAGCCAGCTTATGCACTTTCTTCTTTCAACCTAATCAGGAGCTTCTTTAGGTCCTCCTCACTTTCTGCCATTAGGGTGGTATCATCTGCATATCTCAAATTGTTGATGTTTCTCCCAGCAATTTTGATCCCAAATTGTGATTCCTCCATCCCTGCATTATGTGCTCTGTGTATAAGTTGAATAAGCTGGGTGACAAAATGCAGCCTTGTCTTACTCCTTTTCGTATTCCAAACCAATCCGTCATTCCATATTCTGTCCTAACTGTTGCTTCTTGATTCATGCACAGATTTCTCATGAGGCATATAAGGTGTTCTGGTATTCCCATATCTTTAATTACTTGACACATTTTGTTGTGGTCTACACAGTCAAAGGCCTTAGTGTAATCAATGAAACAGAAGTATACTTGTTTCTGGTCCTTTGTTTTTTCCATGATCGATCTTATGTTGGCAATGTGGTCTCTAGGCTCCCTGTCTCTTCTGAACCCCACCTGCACTTCTGGTAATTCTCTCTCCATGTGCTGCTGCAGTCTATCCTAGGAGCCAAATTGGAGGAGGGTTTTTTAATAGCCATTTTGCCCCCCATGAAGTAATGCCTGACGGCGGTTCCGTGGGGTGGCAGGGCGTAATGGGAGGTGGTTTTAGTGGGTAAGAATCCTACACACTGTGAAGCCAGAGCAAGGGCTCACAGTGTCTTTTGAAGATTTCCACCTGCCCTTAAAAAAACAACAACACTTATACACTTAACTAGCTTGGGATCAAAGCTCACTGCAGATGGGGATTGCTGCCATGAAATAAAAAGGCGACTGATTCTTGGGAGGCAAGCAATGAGAAATCTGGGAAGCATAGTGAAAAGTAGAGACATCAAATTGCAAACAAAAATTCGTATAGTCAAAGCAATGGTATTCCCGGTGGCAATGTATGGTTGTGAGAGCTGGACCATTAGGAAAGCGGAGCTCAGAAGAATAGAAGCCTTTGAGATGTGGTGTTGGAGGAGAGTTTTGAGAGTCCCCTGGACAGTGAGGAGAACAAATAAGTCAATCTTAGAAGAAATCAACCGTGACTGCTCCTTAGAAGGTCCGGGGAGGAATGTAAAGAAGGGGTGATTACAGTATTAATAGATGGTTAAGAATTTAAGGTTATTAACGTGGAATGTGAAGGGAACAGGGAATGCTTTGATGAGAAAAAAATTGCAAATATCGCTCAATAAAACTAGAGCTGATGTTATTTTTCTACAAGAGACCCATCAAAAATCGGCAGAGACAAATAAATTATTTGTGAGAGGAATTGAAATATATGAAAAGGCTTATGGGTCCTCTAAAGCGAGAGGAGTTGCAACTCTGATTTTGGAAAAATTAGGTTTTACCGTGACAAAAACTATAGCTGACCCCGAGGGAAGATATTTGATCATTAAAGGGAATATTGAGGAGGAGGAGGTAACCCTTGTTAATATTTATGCCCCAAATAATAACCAAGAAGAATTCTTAGATAAGATGGGAAGAATTTTAAGTAAGTAAGGAACAAGGAACATTGTCACTGGGGGAGATTTTAATTTGTTAAGGTCTGATATAGATAGTACAAGTAGTAAAAAGAAAGGACGAATGGAGTAAATCAATGGGTATAAGGGATGTGTGGAGAGAGCTTAAGGGTCAGGAGAGGGAATATACTTACTACTCTCAAGTCCACAATATGTACTCAAGAATCAATTATATATTTGTTACAGAAGGGTTAGTTAAAACAATAGAAGAACATTTAAGGAATCTGACCATGCTAAGATAATTGTAGACATAAAATTGGATGAAACAGAAGGAAAAAGATACATTTGGAGATATAATGCAAAGATGTATAAAGAGATTATGAGAAAGCAAATAATGGAGAAATGGGAGGAAAATTGGATATGGAATGATAATAACGAGGTCAGCTATGGGGGGGTATGGGATGCAATGAAAGCAATTTTTAGGGGTGAATCCATAAAATTAAACAGCTTAAGAAAGCGACAGAATAATAATAGGTATCAGGAACTGGAAAATCAGTTAAAACATCTTCATTCAGAACATGCTAGGAATAAAGATCAGAAAGTTTTACAAGATATACAAAAAATTAAGAAGGAATTAGATGGTAAGGATATAGAAAAAGTTAAAAAAGATCTGATATTTTTAAAAAGAGAGTACTTTGAATACAGCAATAAAAAAAATCTAAGTTACTAGCTAAAGCAGCAAGGGATAAGAAAAGCAAAAGTCAGGTGGGGGTTTTAATAGATGAAAATGGAAAAAGATGCAATAAAAGGATAGAAAAAGTAGAATTAATAGAAAATTTTTATAAAAATCTGTATTCAAAGAAGGAGGTAAATTTGGGAAAAATGCAAGAGTATTTTGAAAGGCAGCAAATTACATTAATAACAGAGGAGCATAGAAATAAAATGGAGGAAGAAATTTCAGTAAAGGAAATTGAGGAGGTGATTAGCAAGTTAAAAATAGATAAAACACCGGGTGAGGATGGGTTATCAGCTGAATTTTATAAGGATTTTAAACCCTGGATAGTTCCGAGATTATATAAACTGTTTAATGGGATATTAGAAGGAGAAGCAATTCCAGATTCTTGGAATAGATCAACAATTGTTTTGATCCCTAAGCCTGGAAAAGACCCAGAGAAAGTAGAATCATATAGGCCGATATCCTTAATCAATCAGGATGCAAAAAAATTTCAACAATATTGGCAAATAGGCTAAATAGTTTCATAGCCAATTATATAAAAGTGGATCAAGCAGGGTTTGTAAAAAATAGACATATGTCAGATTTAATAAGAAGGGTAGTGGATTTACTGGATCTAACTGAAAAAAGAAAAGAAAGGGTGGGTTTTTTAGCATTAGATATTTTTAAAGCTTTTGATTCACTACAATGGGCAACAATCCATGAGATGATTAGATTATATGGATTTGGAGATAAATTTCAAAGAATAATTAAAATTTTATATAAGCAAGGAATAGCAAGAGTTAAACTTAATGATAATTACACAGGAGATATAAAGTTAGAGGCTGGCACAAGGCAGGGGTGTCCACTGTCACCAACGTTATTTATATTGGCTATGGAATTTTTGGCAAACTCAATTCGTCAGGATGAGGAAATAATTGGAATCGAAGGGAATAAAGTGAGTTTATATGCAGACGACACACTAATAACGGTAAAACAACCAATAAAAGCAATTTCAAAGATAAATATGCATTTGAAAAGATTTGAGGAGGTAACAGGTCTAAGAGTGAACTGGGATAAAACAGAAATGATATTAGTCAACGGGAATAAAGACGATGAGGATTTAATAAAACAAAAGTACAATATACAGATTCTACAGAAGATAAGATACTTAGGGGTAATATTAACCAGGAAAATTGGGGAATTTAAAGGATTAAATTATGGTAAACAAAAGAAAGAGATTGAAAAGAAAATATTACAATATAACAAATTAAATTTGTCATGGTTTGGCTGGGTAGCAATGTGTAAAATGATGTTGTTACCCAAATTGAACTTTTTATTTGATGCTTTACCATTAAAACACACAGACAAAGAATTAAAGGAGTACCAAAACATTATAAACAGATTTTGTAATGGAAAACGAGGAGCCAGAATTGTCAAGATGCTGTGGTACTTACCGCAAAAAGAAGGTGGATTGGGTATTCCAAATATTAGCAACTATTATAGAGCTTTTCAAATAAGAAATGCTATTAAGCTATTAATTAGAGAGGAACCAATATGGGGGAAAATTGAAAGAAAGGAATTTCTGAAGATTGGAAAGGCAATGTTTTTATGTGAAGAAAAGGATAAAAAGAGGAGGAAAATTCAGGGGATGATGTTAAAATCAACTATAGAAGAATGGAACAGAGTAAGGAAAGATCTTATCCCAGGAATCTCTCCAGTTTTAGAATTAGAAGATTTTAACAATTTTCCAATAAAAATAGACAGGAGGATCAAGGATATTTTGACAGAAAACGGGGTCCTATTATTGAAGGATTGGGTCAAAACTTGTAGAGATCAAGAAAAAGAAATGAACTTTATTTGCAATTGGAGTTTGGCTGGTTTAAGATCCTCCAGATGAATAATTGGAATAAGAGATTTTTTATCAGAAGGTGGGTTAGACAGGGAGCGTACGGAATTTGAGACACTTCTGGCCAAATTAAGAAATGGTGACAGAGGAATTAAGGGGATAGTAAGCAAAATTTATAAAATTTTGAACAAATGTGGAAAAACACAAGAGATGTTGAGAGATAGCTGGGAACAAGAATTGAATGTGACAATTATAGAAAAAATGGCAGAAAATGTGGAGGAGAAGGATTATGAGAACTATGTCAGTCAAAGTAAAAGAACATAACTATAAGTTAATTTGGAGGTGGTACAGGACTCCAACTGGGTTGCATCAAATGTATAATAGTTTGAGTGATATTTGCTGGAGGTGTAAAAAAGTAAGAGGATCATATCTACACATGTGGTGGAGTTGTGATTGTTTAAAAAGCTTTTGGGGAAAAATAGAAAATGAGATTAAGAATATACTGGATATGCAACTCGAATTGGGGTCGGAAACAATTTTGCTAACGGAGGTAGATAAATATAAAATGAGTAATGATAATAAGGAATTGATGGCTGTCATGTTATCAGTGGCCAGACAGTGCATAGCAAAAAAATGGAAGAATAATGATAAGTTAAGATTGCAGGATTGGTATAAACAAATGTGGGACTTAGCTCTTAATGAAAAACTCACCTGGGAATTAAACCTTAGAAAGGGCAAATTGCAAGGGAATAGATTCTGGAGGATTTGGAAACCATTCATAGATTATACATTGGTTAAGAAGAAAGGCATGGCCCCTGTACCGGAACAAAATGATTTTTGGAAATTATGAGGATACATAATTCCCCGGACAATGTATACAGCACAAGGGTGATAATAATGATGTAGAATGTAGCAGTGTAAGAGAATATTATGTTTCAGAAAAAAGGAGGATAAATATTATTAAGGTATGAATTTGTACTTGTATTTTTTCATTCTGTAACCGAAACTGAGTGATGTTTACTTATACTTATTTCTTGGGTAATAGATTTTAATGTAGTACTGTTACTTAAGTTACTTTATCTTATGATTTTTATGTTTTTATATATATTAGTATCTGTTTTTCTTTATATACCTAATAAAAATTAATTAAAAAAAGAAGGTCAAATTGTAAAGATGAAGCTAAGGTACTTTGGACATCAAATGAGAAGAGAGGATTCACTTGAGAAGGCCTTGATGCTGGGAAAGGTGGAGCGCAAAAGAAAAAGGGGGCGGCCAAAAATGAGATGGCTAGATGGTATTGTGGATGCAGTGGGAGCTGGGTGGGCTGAGGAGGATGGTGGAGGACAGAAGTGCCTGGCGGGCAGTGTTCCATGGGGTCGCGGAGGGTCGGAATCGACTGTGTGACTGAACAAGCTTGTTGCATTTTCCCCAGGTTAAGGGCTAATAGTTGCAGTGATCCTTTGCACCTCTCGGAAATGTTCTGTTGACTGAGCCTTCCTCCTGCTTTGCTCCTTGTATAGAGCTACTTAGACAGAAAAACCACTTCAAATGTTTGTTATGTAATAAGCTTCCTCCTCCTACCTGAACCATGTGATTAAGTCTAACCTTTTTGTAAAACATATATCACTGGGCTGAAGGTTTGGAAAGAGGTTTCGAGGTTAATTGCCAATTATATTTTTAAAAAACTTGTTATAAAGAAAAGTGAAGGAGTCATGTAAAAATCTATTCACACAAGTCCAGCCATTTCTCCTTTGAACTAAGGAATTTGATTTTTATAAGCTATTCATTTGGATCAATGTACTTTGACATTTTGTAGAAACCTCTGTGCTGGGAGACATATTTTAATGGATTCCAATGTAACATCCTGAGTCAAGGTCTCAAGTCAAGGGGAAAATCTTCCTTGCATATCCAGTATCTCAATTTTTGCCGAGGATCCAGCTGAGGAGAATTAAGATAATCAAATGCTTCATTTGTAGTCTGGTTGCTGCTACCTGCCCCCTTCTTTTAGGTGTCAGGAAAGTTTACCTTGAGTGACACAACTTAGAGATGCATGTCTGGTGAAATGCATTGAGGCTGACAGATGTTACAGAAGAAATTGATTGGGTCTTTGAAGATAAGAAAGGCTTTACAACTGGGATTTTAAAAGACATATGGACCTTAGACTAGATCAGCTGCAAAGTAGCCAGTGATATTTTCTTATATTCCTACCCCATTTGGGGAAAAGAAGGAGTGGTAGCTACAAGCCATCTTCCTTCTTCTTCTGAGTTACCGTTAGAGTTAGAATTCATGGGGTAATCCAAATGGGATGAAAACACCAAAGACACTCTTTCTTTCATTTTGGCTTTAAAATTCTGAGCCACTGAAAGAAACTGATTTGGGACTGAAATAGAGGATTACAGTATATTGGTTTTTTTTATTAAGATTTTTTTAACAAAAAGAAAATATTAAAAGAAAAAGAAACAACAAATTACATAATAACATGACTTACTAAGAAAGAAGAAAAGTAACAATTATAACAAAACACAAAAAAAATAATTCAAATCTTTTTGATACAACCTTTTTTTTAACAAAAAGAAAATATTAAAAGAAAAAGAAACAACAAATTACATAATAACATGACTTACTAAGAAAGAAGAAAAGTAACAATTATAACAAAACACAAAAAAAATAATTCAAATCTTTTTGATACAACCTATCTCTTAACCATTCTACTTACACACACACACACACACACACACAATATACTTTTACACTTTGTTCCAATTATTCTCTTCATCATGGTATTATAACTTTTTATAACACAATACATATAACACCCAAGTGCACTAAGGTTCTTGAATCTGCCAGCTGTCCTTCTTACAACTCAATTGTTCTGCCAAAAACACATTGCATTCGGTGCAGGTATCTGAATAATTTATTTTTCTTTGTTATGTTGCCCACCTTTAGAGTAGATGAATTTCTGTTGCCTTGTCCCTGCTTTTTTTGGACTAGTTTTAATACTTTTGTAGGGCTTAATTGGATCCAATACTGGAAAACAGAATAAGAAAACTGTAATGTAAAAACCTGACATATTTTGGTATTTTTGAGTTTACCAAAATGACCTATACTGAATTTAATATGGATAAAAGAACCTCAGTTGGATATAATCACATAGGTGTTAAATTACCATGTCATAACCACATAGAACTATCAAGTTACTCAGTTATATTTACGAGATTAGTAATTGCTTTATAAAGTCAAATTTGCCTTGCCAAAGTATGTAAGGTTGTTTCCATTTTTCATTATTACAGTAAATAGGCCCTTTTGAGTAATTCTGCCTCTTATGTTATTAAGTCTAACTCTAAAGTAATTAAGTTTTCATAGTTACTTATAATTACTCAGTTGATTACTGATATAAGTAATATGTACTTTCTGATATTGTTTCTGTCATCTATCTAAGATCTGTATTTTGTTATCTTGTACTGATAAGTCATATATGCTCATGTTGGTAGTTAAATGGGGGGGGGACTTTTTCAAGTCCATTGGCTCTCAATAACCATTGTACAGGGGTCTTCACCTACAGGTTAGCTTGTGCATGTATCCTGGGACATAAATTTTCTTGAGGATTTTGGATTTTTAGAAACAACTTAGAATCAGGAGACTTTAAAAGTAGAGGAAAGGTGTCTGCTCTGCTTTATGCATAGAAGAAACTGTTCTTATCAGGATCTAATCTGACTGTGACATAAACCCATATCTGACATTTGAGTTTACCGAAAGGACCTGTATTGTCTTTTTAATTTAAAAAAATAATTATAATAACAATACATAAAAATATACAAAAATATACAGAATAGCAAAACAGAGAAAAGAACCTTTATACATATAGTTTCTTTAATATCTATCTCTATAATAATATTAATGTGTACCCTCCACCATTGGGACCATACATTTTTTTCCCTTTTGCCCCCTCCTGTATATCAATATATCCCCCTATTTCCAAAAACTCATAGTTTCTTTCTTAGACTTAATTCCTCTTGAACCTTGTAGGACATGTCCTGAAGAGGGGGCCCCCCGCACACACACCCTATGGGCACTCCCTTTGGGTTCAGATGCCACCATGTCCTGAATGACTGTTGATGGAGGGTTTTCACATGGATGGAAAGATAGTGATGCTTCTTTTTGAAGCTGGGAAAAATGGTAGCTGAGACACAATCCTTTTAAAACAGCCACCTTCCCACTTGCAAACAAAGATGGTGCTTGCCCTGGGAAGCTGCCCCTTGAAGATAGCTTTCACCTTCAAAGACTGGGACGCTCCAGCAGATAATATTCCCAGGCCAATGACAGAAGCAGGTGTTCCTTCTCAGGATCACTATGGCAACCTTATCTCCCCAAAGTGAATGTCCTCTTTGAGAAGAGTTCCACCTCAAAGTTATGCCTATGCGAAGATGTAGCCTTTAGCTTTGCCACAGCCTCTTATCTTGATCTGCTCCACCATCAAATGTACTCCCTCCTGGCTTAAAAGATGACATTCCACTCTCGGTGTCTTTTCAGAAGTTTTACTGAAGAACTATTTTCATTCATATAATAATCCAAATGCAAATCCAAGCAATGAATCTAACTAAACTTTTAATCCCTAAATACTCTATCATGTCCATAGATAGGACCCCTATATCTATCCTAAACTTAAGACATCTAATCAAAATAACAAATAACTAACTTTTCTAAGAAGTCATTGTTCTGTCAAAAACTAAGTCCCTTTGCCAGCTGGTTCTGGCAAAGACTTAGAGTTGCAAATGGGCTAGAAGGCCCCCATCTCTTCCTAGAGAATCAAGTTGATGTCGAGACTGGCATAGGCTCTCGCTTATCTAATGTAGAAGCTCTCCTATTTTTTTCAGTCCCTAAATTAATATGTTTTTTAAAATCTAATTTGGGCTAGCTCACACCTCCCTCTAGAATGTGAGTTATGTAGGAATCTGTTGTGTCTAACAGGTACTTTCCCAGACTATGATGTACCTAATAATGTAACCCCTCTCACAGGTGTTCAGGTGTCCCATGATACTGCATGAGAGTTTTACCTTTCCCCTCTCTTCTTGAGTGATAGTTGAAAGTGTGAATGTCAAAGTATAACTGACAGGAAGGATATACTGAGCTTTGAGCATCTGGTCTTGATCCATAGATTAGATCTCACAATCAAACTATAATTGGCCTCAGTAACATTATTCATATTTATAGCATTTAGTAGAGATATACAGAAAGAGCCTCCTCAAAGATTGTGGTATTTTTGAACCACAAACAGGCGTACCGTGGTAACAACAACCTTGTGTTGCCAGCTAATCTTTCTCACACTAGGTCAGGGCATCGTGTGCATTGTATCATATGGGAGATAGTTTGTACTTCTCCACATTCAATCCCACTTTCTCAGATTAGCCCTTGATCTTCCTGCTCTGGCACACATCTTTCCATACAGACCATGGTTGTTTTTGTCCAGGCAGTAGAGAGTATTGTGGTTCTGCCCTGTTATCTGGTAGCTCCTTGCTTACCTTCCATAGTTCTAAGGAGGTCTGTGGGGGTTGGTTGTTCGGGGTGGAGCAGAGGTTTTGAGGAAGCCATGCCTTGATTTCAGTCTCTGCTTTGGTGATTGGTGATCAAATAGCAGGTTTTCTGAGAATCTTGCTTTGACCCAGTCTTTCTGAGCAGCACTTTCTCAACTGGATTTTGGTGGAGGAATGGCAGAAAAGTAATGCACTTTTTGTATTGGAGTTGGTTTTAAACATCCTGTGACTAATCTTGCTGTTTAATTTAAGGGCACATCCACCTGTTTTGCATGTTTTGACCTGTACCACGCTGGACTAGCATACTCTCCTACAGAGTAACATAAAGCTAGCGTAGAAGTTCTTAATGTGTATGGTTGGGCACAGTTGTGGGCAGCAAAGAAATTTGCTACCACACTGTGGGCAGACCCTATGTTGTGGGTGGAGCCTACGCCGTGGGTGGAGCCTATGTCTTGGGCAATCTAGTCATGCCTGCCATATGGCCATGTATACATCTGCAAACACAGGCAGCACTGGCTCTTTGGCTGTAAATGGAGATGAGCATTGCACCCTAGAGTCCAATATGACTGGCTTTTGAGCAAGGGACACCTTGAAACACTTGCAGGGACAAAACGTGATGTCAAATTTGAATACCAATCAGGGACCTTCTGTTATTAGGTAAAGGTTGTCCTTGCTCGAAAGTCAGTCGTTACCAACTCTAGGGTTCAGTGCTCATCTCTGTTTATACCCAAAGAGCCAGTGGACTTGATCCAAAAAAGCTCTCATTAAAATACAGCAGTTAGTCTTTAAGGTGCCACAACATTTTTGTCTTTTTGTTTTGTTTATTCTCTGATATGCTTACACAGAATAAAACTTTTTAAATGGTAGCTGTGTTAGTCTGGGCAGGGCAGGGAGGTGGGTGTGGCCACCCAATTTTGCTAACCCCCCCACCCAAAGGTCACCCAATTTTGCCATCCCTCTGCCCAAAGGCCACCTAATTTTGCTAACCCCCCTACCCGGGTGTGCGAGCCTGTTACTGCCCACCACTGGTTGGGCACCTCATTTTGTGTCTGTTATTTTCCTCTGACTATTGTTCCTGGCAAAAACCTTATGTTTGGTATTAAGGGAGTGGATCTTGAAAGTGAGAGTTTGGTCCAGGGTAACTCCCAGATATTTGAGGGTGGTGTAGTGTTCAAGCCTGATGGCATTCTAAGTCATTCCAAGTGACTTGGAATGGGGATTTGAATGATCAACTAGTTAGTTAGGGAAGTAGAAATCTAACATCCGATAGCTGGAATCACACTATTCTGGCATTCTAGGTCTAAAGTTAAAGGATTTTAAGGCAGAGACTTCAGAGGGCCATCCAGAACACAGGTATAAGCTATTAGTATCCACTGAGGAACACCATTTCTTACTTGCAAGTATCCCTTTACTGTTGAGGTTGCAAGCATTGTGGCATCTGGCAGCTGTAAAACTACATGATGATCATCTCCATATTTAAAAATAGTGCTCCTTGAATGGATGAAGAAAAGTGGGCTTTGGCTAATATGAGTTTTTACCACCTTTTCATTCTGACAGATATTTTGCTTTTTAAACTCAGGCAATTTGCAGGTAAACCTAGGCTTCATTTGTGAATCTGATTGTTCTCACACAAATCACACTGTCTGGGTATAAACAGACTATCAGGCAGGAGCATAATTATGACTAACTGTAGTCAGTGGTGGGATGTCAAAAAATTTACTACCCCACCGTGATGTCATCACAGTGTGGGCGGAGCTGACGTCATGATGTCATGGGTGGGACCAAAGAAAAAATTTAAAAAATATAAAAAATAAAATAAAAATAAGCACACACACACACCTCAACCTACCCACCCACCCACAACAGAAACCCGTAAATATATTAAATAAAATAAATAAATAAATAAAAATTACATTAAAATACACCCACCCACCCCAAACACAAATCAACCCGTCCACCCCAAACACAAACCCATCACTTACCTGTTAGTATAAGTGCCTGGGCAGCACCATCTTGCAAGATGGAGATGGTCATCGTACCAGTTCTCTAGGTTAATATGCCTTAATGTAAATGTAAAACAGCTGTACCTCCTTAAGGGTTCTACAATTGGAATAGCAATTGGAACAGCACAGGTGTAGCTTATTGATGAGGTAACTCCAAGACTTTGCTTTAAAACCCCAAGCCAGGCCTTTTTAGGAACTGGAGTAGTACACCAATATAGGTAAAGGTATTAAATACACATTAAAATACACACAGACACACCACATCCAAAGGTGAGTCACTTACCCTGGGGAGCAGGCTATAGGGAGCTTCAGGCTAGCAGCTTCTCTTCCTCCTCTCTGCTTGGGAGCACAGCAAGGAGGCCGTGCATACACGCCAAGCACTGTAGACGTGCATGCACACCAAGTGCTTGGCACGCATGCACAGTGAGGGAACCACTGAAAAGGTAAGCCCCGAAGGTGGTTTCCCCCAAAAGCTGCTACTGGTTCTCCGGGATTCTGGGAAACATTACTACTGGTTCTGGCGAACTAGTGCAAACCTGTTGCATCCCACTACTGACTGTAGTGTAAAGGAATGAAAATCCAAGATTTCTTCTTAGTTATTTCATTAGTTAGGTTATTTGTATCCTGCTCTTCTGGCAAAATCAACTCTGTGCAATTCACATACAAAATTAAAACCATAAAATACCCAAGTAAATGGATAAACATAATCAAAACAACACAGAAAATATAACAACAATATCTGCCAATAAGAACTGGATTCATTCTCTCATACATTTTTTTAAAAAAATGTCAAGCTCTCCCCATTGAATTTATGAAGATAGCTGCAACCTTCGAGACGTTCTTATAAAAATATTAAATAATTAATGTCTGAGGGATAAGGTTAGACTTCCTGTCACTACCCCCTCCCCCCTTGTTAACAACTATATGGCTTGTAGACAAAATATGATTATCTCCATGCTAGAATTAAATGTGCATGTGAAATTGTTGCATTTGGTTTATTCTTTGTAAAAAGTAACCAGAATTCATCAGATTTTTCATGTGTTTGACAGGAAGAACCTTGAGTTTAAATATTAAAAGAAAGAAGAAAGAAATGTCCATGCATTAAGAGCTTATTTTCATTCTCAGGATATGTTCTGATTACTGACTACATTTCATTTTTGTATTCTTTCTTATACACTGACTATCACATATTGTTATGGATGGCCGTCTATTAAAAAATATCAAGCAGTTTAATTCTCCAGTGGCCAGAGAGTTAGTTACAAAATAGTGCAATATTTTTTGTGTATGTGTTTTCACTTGGTACCCGTAGTGGTGACATTTCCTTTGATCCCTGAACATACTCAATATGAGATAGTAATTGTTTCCTACTTTTAAAACTTTCTAAAATTAAACATTAGTGACAGCAACTAAACCAATTTAGCTTTGTTCAATCAAACACTTGGGCACAAATGAGAAAAGGACAATTATATTTTAAACTGTGTTTTTTATTCTCATTTCTATGTAATTTGCTAGATAATTGACAATTAACCTTCAGTGTTTCTCAAATTCTTTACCTCTATTAGAACAACCCCCTCCCTGGAAGTTTCTTTTACTGAATTCTTACTTATTAGTTTGTTGACATGGATAGGTTGAAAGGGCATAAAAAAGTATTTCACTTTGATAAGATCAGCATTGTTTTCCTCTAGTAGATTTTCCATCTTTCATTTTCTGTCCTAATTTCCCTGGTATGGAAATGAATGGAAGGATATATTTCCATTGTGGAACTTTAGAAATGTATATTTTACCTTGCAAACGTTTTAGAGTGGAATTTCTACATTTTTAGGAGTATAGGGAGGAATAATTTTGTTTACTGTTTTTCAGGAGAGTATGATATGAACATTTCCCAGTTTTTCTGCTCAGCTTGATCCACATAGTGCTATCAAGAGTTCATCTTCTAAAAATAAAGTCAAACAATTTGTATGTTTTGCATATTCTCTCTGAATTTCACTTTGTTACTGTTATTACATCACCTTAATGTTATTCTGGTATCATGGAATCCAGTAATCCCAACATGCTTTGAGGGGAACATTTTGTTCCTTTACATCAGGGGTTCCCAGCCTAAGGTCCATGGGCCAGATCCAGCCCACAGCACTATTTCATGTGCCCCCCTGCCTCCAAGGGCATTCAAGAAACAAAATGGCCACCCCTTTGAAACTGTTGGGACAAAATGGCCACACACACACACATCATGCGGCAGGGCAAAATGGCCATCTGGCCCTCAAAGCTGACTGAGACAGCATGACCCAGCCCCCAGCTTGAAAAGGTTGGGAACCCCTGCTTTACATGATCAAAAGATGAAACTTTTCTGTTTATGTGGAAACTCTACATGTGAGCAAGCTGTGTTCTGGTCTTCATGGATAGTTTCCTCATAAGCAGAAATCTCTCTTTTTCAGATGCATTGGTGACTCTCAATTTGAATAAGTGACAATGAAGGAGAGAAGTTTGTTTAGGCATTCAGAGAATACAAAAAAAGTTGAATATGGGCTGATAGATTGAATAATTGTACCTAAACTTACCAGACCGTCTGCCCACTAGTTCACAAAAATCATTGCCCAGGTACGCCAGGAATGAGGAGTCAGACACGATATTTGGTTGTAAAATTGGGCCACTTTATTAACTTGTAACCAACTTAACTCAATTAATGGTTAACGCATATAAACTGCCCTGCAACAGGCTGAAGTAGCACTGGTAAGGATCAGTTAATTATACTTACCTCAATTAACTTTATATTATTCAATTTACTTAATGTTTCCAGATTAACGATCCCTTGTCAGAAGTGTGCTTACTTACACTTCTGACCCAAAATCGGGCAAGCTGTTTATGGGATTGCAAGCTGTCAAGCCTGGCAGTCCCTAGTTCCTGGGCCACATTTCATCAGCCAGCGATATACTTCTTTCTATGCTGTGCCCCCAGCTGACTGATGAACTGCGTCCCAACCAGATTCGATAGGGATCCACTCAATATCGTTACCAGTGTTACCCGCCAAAGTGACCGAAAAACTGCTCCAAGCTCAACCAATCGCAAGCAGTGTGGGATGGGAGAAAACTACAAGAAACCAAGGGCCAATAAGGTTTCAAGCAAAAATTCCCATCCGGCCCCGACGTGACCAAAACAATCACACTGCGGCTATAGGGAGGGAGGGAGGGAGGGCAACTCGTGCCCATGCCGTCAGCTTTGAAAAGGCAGTGAGTCCCGGAGTTGTGCAGCCCTTTTATAGGCCGTGCCTGGCTCCATCCTCCAGGCTCACCGCCGACACTTCCCCCTCTCCCGGCACCCGGACAAAGCGCGCACCAGGGGGATCTTCCCGCCGGTGTCCGTACATTCCAAGTTACAGTATGGAGTGGAGAACTGCTCCCCATGTGTATGATGGCTTCATATTTGGTGTAATATGCAAGAGTGAGAAATGTTTGCTTTCTTGGAAAACAACTCGCACAGCATGGTTCACTGGGATTCTGGGATCTACATTTCCCATCTTTGCATATAGGCTGAAAAATGATTTTGTTATAATGATGTAAGGATAGGATGTAGTTCATGAAGTGTTCCCCTTCCCATATTTCTGGTATTAGTTTAACCTATGAAAATAGATGAGAGCTGCTTCTTCTTGTTGACTGCTTTCCATGGTCCATTACAGAATGGTGGAGGACAGAGGTGCCTGGTGGACAGTGGTCCATGGGGTCGCAAAGGGTCAGAATTGACAGTGTGAATGAACAACAAATAAATAAATAATCAGTATAATCAAAATAAAAGTGCCACAGGTAGAAATAACAGTCTTTCAATGTTTCATAGACATAGGACCTAATGGTTAGCCTTCATGGAGACCTTTTCCAGAATTCCTAGTCCTCATCCTTATTATGAACATTGGCTCTCTTTTGATTATTGTGACTGGCTGATGAAATGGCATGTACAGGATGGTTTGGTGGTGAGTGAGGATCTTGCCGCCCCTCCCCTGTGCCTATACCAACTGCCAGGGAAAGAAGAAGCCAGGGCAGGATGAGGACCTTGCCATAGCTCCCCCTGTGCCTATACCAACTGCCAGGGGAAGAAGAAGGCAGAGCAGAATGAGGACCTTGCCACCCCTCCCCGTGTGCCTATACCAACTGCCAAGGGAAGAAGAAGCCAGGGCAGGTTGAGGACCTTGCCGCCCCTCCCCCTGTGCCTATACCAACTGCTGTGGAGGAAGAGGCCAGGGCAGGTTGAGGACTTTGCCGCCCCTCCCCCTGAGCCAACACCAACATATTGTAATGTAATGTATTTTTGTAAGCTGCCCTGAGTCGCCACGGCGAGTGGGCGGCAATATAAATTTGAACTAATAATAATAATAACATACTAATCAGCCTCTACTCTATTTTCCCTCCGCTACCATTGAAAACTTTAACTAAGGCAGAACAAATTCTCAGAAAATTTGTGGGATTTCCTTTTTTTCTCCTGCGTTTCCCCATCCTGAGATCTCATAAGACTACTTTGTTCTTGTTAAGGAATTGGCAGAATTATCTTTACCTTCATGCTACATGATGATTCAAGGAGGCTTTTCAGGGCATTGTTCCCTTACCAATAAATTAGCCAGTTAGGTTCAGTCCTGATGCCCTCAGACACCAATTATTTTATTTTATTTTAGTTTGTGATGTATTTGTTGATGGTGGATTTTGATTTGTTATGGATATTGTTGTCATTAATTTTTCTGTTTGTTCACAGCCCAGAGTGGGATAACACCCAGATGGGTAGTAAATAAATTCAATAAATACATAAATAAATAAATAAATAAATTGAAAGTGAGTCAAAAGAGTAATTGATCCTTTGTGACTAAAAAAATCTTCCAGTGACTCTTTCCCTAATTGACTTTTAGGAAAAGAAGTAATGCAATTCTTAAAAGAGCAAAATCTTCTAAATTGACTCTTCTTCTCCCTCTTACCTCACGGTGACTCTTTTAATGCCACTTCATTGTTCACTGCCTTGCTGATTGCTAAATTCATTCAGAGGATTGATTGAAATAACATTGAAACTAATCAGCAATCAGGCTTTTCATTCTCCTTTCCCCCTTAGACATTTTCTCCAACTGGTGACAGGAGTGCTGTCTTAGCATGACCCAGAGGTTGTTCTCATAAGATCTGAGCCCTTTTATGAAGTCATTGAGGTTGTTCTGAATGAAAAAGAATTCATTGTTCTTCCAAGCCTCTTCACCACTTCCAGAATTTCAATGAACTTGGCACACATCTGAATTTCTCTGTTTACACCAGGGGCTTCCAACAGCTGGTGCCCCGCCCCACCCGGGCCAGCTCAAAAGACACAGACATCACGGACGGCAGGACCTCTCTGCCCTCGCCTCTGGACTTTCCACCGGGTGGAGAGGTCAGTGCAGCTGTGGGCGCCAGGTCAGCTCCACCGCCGGCACCCCTCACCACCTGGGTTAGCTCAAAAAGATGCTGACATCGTGGATGGCAGGACCTCTCTGCCCTTGGCTCCGGACTTGCCACTGGGCAGAGGACCAGTGCAGCTGTGGGAGCCAGGGCCATTCCACCACTGGCACCCTGCCCCACCCAGTCTGGCTCAAAAAGATGCCATGGTGGTGGGTGGCTCTCACCAGGACTGGATGCCTTCTTTTTGGCACCTCTTTTGGACTTCCCGGTTACTTTTGTAGGATTTTATTAATAATCATTGCAGGATTCAGTAAATGTGGTTTTGTTTTTTCTGATATTGTGATGATTGTGATTATGATAATGTGGAATTTGTGACTGTTACGCTGTTATTACTTGTCTGGCTGGACCTTGGACATGCTTTAGCCTGGGAATAGAGTGGTTTAGTTTTGGATGGCTTGGCCCAATCCCTTTGTTAATCTCTTTCAACATCAAACATATTTGGACTGCTTGAGGATTTGATATAGTCTACAGTTTCTGAATTTTGAGATAAATGTGTCCTTACATGATGAACATTCTGATAGGAATATCATTGTCCTTTAAACCTTGCACTGTTCTGAACTTTTAGATTGAATTCTCAGTTGACAGACCAAAATAAAAAGACAAAATACCTGTATGAAGTATACCCTTTGCAGTTTCACATATAGTGCAATTACAGGTGATGGTGAAGTTCTTGCTTCAGATTTCACATTAGAGCAGTCAATGTGCAATAGTCAGCTCTCCTCTTGATTTGTTTATTTCAGATGCCCAAATCTCTGGATTGATCCAAAGCACTCACTATTTGCTTTACTCCCAGAAAAGAATCTGACCATTCTTTTTTTATTTTTTAAAATAAAAACTCCAAATTGATCAGAATTGAGCTAATTGAGTGTAACTATGTCAGCAAAAATGTGCGAAATGCTATTGGACTGGGACAGACTAATTCACATTCCCCCCCCCCCCCCGCTGACTACATGATGTAAAAGCCAATGCAAATCAGCATAGACTTTAATTTCTCCAATCTGTGGTTTTTGACTCTGCTGTTGCAGTTTCTAATCCCCCCTCCATTTTATCCTTTCATATGGATTCAAGTGGCATAATTGCTTCAACTGATGCAAAAAATGTGATCCTTCTCTCTCCACCATTCCCCTTTGACCAGAATTTCCCATTTCCATTTTAAAAAAAACCAGTTTGGTGCCAACACTGTTCCAAGACAACACTTAGACAAGAAAGAATGAAATGAAACAAGGAAATTACCATTCTGCCCCTGTTTACAGCTTATTACCGTAAGTAGTTCTTCTGTAGCTCTGCCTCCTGCAGGGCTACAGGACACTATAACAAGCTGCAAACAAGGCAGTTTAATCACTTTCATTCTCTCCCTCAGTGTTCAGCTAATTCAACCAGACCTGGAAAATACAAATTCCTTGTTGCTACTTCACTTTGAATGAATTTGTATTTCTCTTGATGTGTAGTTGCACCTGGAGTTCAGGATTTGGAATGTGGCTCAAGTTCATTCATGGACCTTACTTATTCTCATCACAACAGTGGCTTCTTTACCTAGATTCCCAAGCCATTAGATTTTTTACATAAAGATTCTTAATATATTTTAATATATTCATCCTAAAAATAAATAAATAAATAAATAAATAAATAAATAAATAAATAATGGATTTGGTGAATCTACAACAGGGATTCTCAACCTGCAGCCCATGGGTTGGATGTGATCCATGGTGCCATTTCATGTGACCCCCTACATGAATAGCCATGTGGTGGAGGATGGGCAAAATGGCTGTCCGACCCTCAATGCTGTCTGAGGGAGCATGACCTGGCCCCTAGTTTAAAAAGGTTGAGAACTCCTGATCTACAAGTTTTATTTCTGTAAAGGATGCTTGAAAATCTTATTTGCTCCATATTTCCAAGTCAACTCTTTCATTTTGCTGGTTTGAGACAGTACATTTAGAATACACTTAGCATTTGATTTCATAATTCTCTGAAAAATGCAAACTAGAATTATTACTCAAAAACACATCAAACTATATATAAAATGCATATTATAGAACAAAATGCATATAAAATTAGTAACTTGGGGTTTTAAAAAGTAAAACCTAAACTTCTGGTGTTTGAATTTTTACCTTAGCCTTAGTTCTCTGCAATTCTTCCATACTATATTACATTATTTTATATATATTATTTATCTATTACAGTTATACCCTGCCCATCTAGCCACTAGTCAATAGTCAAGTCTGGTTGGCAGTATGTTTCTGAGTGCAATTCAAGGTGCTGGTTATTACCTTTAAAGCCCTACTTGGTAGTGGGCCAGGATACCTAAGAGACCGTGTTAAGGACATCTGTCCATCCCACCAGAGTGGACCGGAGAAGCTCTCTGGTCGTGCCATTGGCTAGAGAGGTGCATCTCTCTAGCACCAAAAGTAGGACCTTCTCGGTGTTCGCTCCAGCCCTATGGAACCTCCTGCCAACCACAACCGAGTTGTGTCTCCAGACAGACGTGCTGCCCTTCAGAAAGGGCAGATATGCGGTACGGGCCAGACGGTCACCCCAGTCTGCTGGCTTATTTGACTCCTCTCCTCTCTCTTTGAATCTTTTTAACCTCTTTTAATTCCTTTTTAATCTTTTTAATTCTATTTTTTATATTGTGTTTTAATACGTTTTTAATGTCGTGTTAGCCGCCCTGAGTCACTCATGAGGAGGGCGGCATACAGATATGATTAAATAAATAAATAAATCCTGGCTAACATCATTATGGATAGGATTTTTAGAGTTCTGTCTATTTTGCAGGTGCCTTACAAACACATAAATGCAATGCACCTGGGAGAAAGACCTACAGTAGAAGACTTTGAGGCTTAGCTAGGCCAAGCTCTACCCATGTTCTGCTCAGAAAGAATGGTCCCAGTTCACACCATTGTAGGGTCAGGAAGCTTGGGTGATGATTGGCCTAGCTAAGCCTCAAAGTCTTTCAAGTTAGGTCTTCCTCCCAGGTCCATCACATTTAACTTTTGTAAGGTGTTGGTAAGGTAGGTATCAGTGGAGAACTATGATATTTGTTGTCCAGAAATTTTTTTAAAAAAACCCATCTCTAAATATAGTCAAAGATGAGATATCATGCGGGCTGCAGTCCAGATGGGAAAGGCAGCCCTCAGTTAATATAAAGTAGATCTGTGGAAGTGATTCCCAGATGAGTTGGCTCAATCTGTCTGAAGTGAAGGAAAGCAATTCGACTTCTTCCCACAGGCATATTTGCTTGGCATGCAATTCTCCGAAGCTAGATGTCAGAAATGTGGTGGGTTTGCTTCCCTCTTTAATCTCTGTCGTGTCTCCAGGTTTTGTGTGCATCAGTATAAAAACAAAAAAAGTTATAGCCATTTTGTTTTTCAAATAAAATTTATTTTATTTCAAATATAATTACTGTCCCAGCCCTGGGTCAGAAATCAAACTGAATGGGATACAATGAACTCTGGGTACCCAGTGTGTTATAAATAACTTTCGTGTCAGAAATTACTCTGGGTTGAAAAGATTTTTGCTGGAGAAACTCTGCTCAGGGGATGCCCAAATGAGGCTCCTTTCATGTTCCCAAGATCCGTCATGCAGCACTCGGGTTTCAAAACCTGAACTTCCAGCCTCCAACCTCAGCATCTTAACCATTAAGCCACTGCAGTGCTGTTATAATGGATAGTGTGTTATAGTGGATAGTATGTTACAGTGGATAGTGTAACGGAATAAGACTCTGAAGACCAGAATTTAAATCCCCATTTGGTTATGGAAACTAGTAAAACTACTCCTTATATATCTCACTTACCTTGAGAACTCTGTTAGTTTTGCTATAAATTGTTTCCAACTTGACAGCATACAGCTAGCTACAATGAACTCTGGACTATACAGTAATACCTCATATAACATTAGTATCGAATAACACGAAAATCGCATAACATCAAGGAATCTGGGGGGAAGAATTGCATCAGATAACATTAAGATCCTATGGGATGCTTCAGATAACAACCGCGAAAGCCTGTGTGGTTACAATGTATCTCTATGGATCCCATAGAGGATCAGATAACACGAAAAATCATATAACACGAAGACTTGTGGAACCAGGTTTTAGTGTTATATGAGGTTTTACTGTACTTGAATATATTCCAAAGTCCCAGATGGCCTCCCAATCAGTTTGGTCAGCATGGGCACACCTCTAATATAAAGTAGTTTCTTATGGTCATGTCTTGCAACTTTCTTAAAACCTGGGAGAGCTAAATCTATCATAGTAAGGTAAAGATCTCCCTTATTCAAAAGCCAGTCATGTCTGACTTGGCTGTGTGGTTTATCTCTATTTACAGCCAAGGAGCCAGTGCAGTCTGCATCCAAAGACATTTCTGTGGTCATGAGGCAAGCATGACTTGATGCCAAAGCACACATAATGCTGTTACCTTTTCCATCAGAGTGATACTTATTTATTTACCTGTAATGTCTTGCTTTTGAACTGCTATACAGTATTGGCAGGAGCTAGGACAGATGATAGACGGTTATTCCATTTTGCAGCTTTCAGTTCTCGAACTGCTGACTTTCCGACCTTCCAGTCATCAAGTTCAGCATCTCAAGTAGATCCATTTAAATGCAAGTAACATAAGTTCTAGTTGTTTCAAGGATTCTCCTCTATTTGGGAAAAATGTTAGGACCATCCCAGATAGTGCTGTGAGGACATTTTATGACATTCTACACCATATTCCTCTCTTGAGGTGTGAGATTGCTGTCAATCTTTATATCCTTACATAGATCCTTTCATGAAAAAATGTTATTGGAATTAAATTCTTCACTGAAACCTTTGGTTCTTATAGTGCTGTTTGGCCTTTTGTTTCCATGCTTTGACTGACAGCCTGTTCATTGCTGCTAGTGGCACACATACCTATTTAGAATAAAATCCACAATCCCATTAATTTGCTAATGAATTGATATTGACCTTTCTTTCCTTTTTTCTACCACTCATCTACTCCCCCCACCCCCAGGCTGGCAAGGGTTCAAAAGACATTGTTATCTCATTTACCAAATGAATATCGATAAATTGCTTCTCCTGCAGAGTAAAAAATCAATTAAAAATTTAATTACTTTAATACCACCTGTCTTGAAAATACACTGATGGCCACATATTAAAAATATCTTGACCTGCTAGGATTACTCTATAAAATTGTTGGTCATTGATTTGTGTTGTTGATGATGGAGACAGAGTAACTAAGCATTAGGACTAACTTTATTATCTGCCAGAATTTGCAGAATATACATCTTCTCTTCCTTCTCAGTGTGACTTTTGCCATTTTTTTGATATGGTAAATAATTTGTATCAATATTCATAAGAAATATTCATACATGGCTAATATAATTCTCCTTGGAGACACATTGGAAGAAAACATTATCCAAGACCTAGTAAAGACTTGTTTAATGATTTCTCAGCATTATTGTTTTTGCCCTTCATTTGATATCAATCATCATGTAGGCTGCAGTTCTCTGTGCTGTGTGTGGACAACTTTAAGTGTCTGACGATCAATTTTTTGGCATTAGGAATTAGAATAGGAGTTCTTGTTTGAAACCCACATAATTCTCAGCTGACTCTTCCCCTTCATGCCTGTATTGTGGATATGCTGGATGAAACTCAATTCTTCCACAATTTCCTCCCCCCCCCCCCCAGTCTGTCACATTAAAATCAAATTTGTGTGGTTGCCATGTGTGTGGAAGAAATGTAGAGAAAAGCTAAATGTCTGGGGGACAGATAGGTTATTGTAGTTATTTTCAAAAAGAAAACAATTTAGGCATTGAAAGTCTGAGATAAATGACCGGTTTGGTCCTGTCAAATATGTAGTAAAATGTTTCCAAAGGAACAGCTACATTTCTCTCTGTCAATATGCTGGCAAAATTAACGGGGGAGGGGGAGGGAGGGGAAATATTGGGACATTGTAACGCCTGACAAATTTGTCGTAATGAGGGTTTTCATGAATTAAAATTTATGTGGTAATGAAAATATGAATGGTTTAATGTAACTAGGGCAAATTTGTTAGTCTTTACAGTGCCACAATATTTTCTTGCTTTCTCCACTCTTCTTGTTTCCCCTTTAATTTGCCAACATGCTGACACTGACTAACATCTCTCCTCCTTTGGAAATTAATTTATTAATTTGGCTTGTATACAGTCCCATTAGTGACTGTAATAGATTACTCTGGGTGGTTTACAGAATAAAACACTGAATCTGCCACCCCACTTGCTAACACTCTACAATATCAAATTGTATTGTACAGTGTACCAACACTGTACAATATCAAATAAACAATATGGTGATTTATTTATTTACATTGCATTTTTAAACTGCTCATTTGGGAAATTTCCCACCCTGGGTAGTGTACATACAAATATCAAAATAACATAATAAAACATCAGAAACAAAAATAAAATTTAAAAAAAAAATAAAAAACACTGTAGCACTTGTCTTTTTATTTTATTTTGTTTTTATTTTTAGTTTTATCTTATTTTGTTTATATTGTTTTGTTTTCTGATATGCCTGAACCACAGACTAACATGGCTACTATTCAAAAAAAAATCAATAATAAAACATACAACAAATTAAAAATAAACCAACCAAATACTGTAATCCATTTCCTACTCCAAACTAGATTGCACTCATTGATTCAACAGAATTTATGAAAGAGTTGATTTTAGCATTCAACAGTTGGTTCAATATGTTATTCAAGGAGAACATAGCAAATGGATGTAGGCCTTTTCTTCATGATATGTCACATTATTAGAAAACTTTGTGAAAGTATCTGACTTAAAACAACAAAATTGTAATGTTAAAAAGAAAAAAGTGACATGCTACCTAGACTACAATTTAGTCTAAGTGATATGGGATGGTATATACGTGCAGTTGCTATTGCTAAGAAAAATTATGGTCTGTTCTAGTTGGGACTTGCAATTCAAAAACTCCAACTTCTAGTCCAAGATTCAATTGAAAATACAATTTCAGTTGAAAATACAAAATTGTCTTTTATAGACCATATTATGTGCTCAGCAAAGCAGTCATTGAGGCATGCATTATTAATAATGTTAGGGTATACACCACTACTATCATTCTTCACATGAATAAGCGGTATGATAAGCAACTTGCATTCTTTCCTTTTTAAAATTCATTGCTGGTTGAATGTCAAGTTTGTAGTCAATTCATTAAAATAATTATTTTAAAATGTAAATAACATTTTGATTAGCCCTGGGAAAGCATTCCAATGACTTTATACTGGAACCCTTGGCATGTGATAAAAGACTGTAATATTTATATTTCAAGGACAAGTTTTGTTCTCCATTGCATTGATTTCAAATTGAGACCATTGCCATTAATTCAGCATTTCACCAGCTATTCTGCTACACTAACATTGTTGAAGATAACAATTTCCAGGGAATTTGGGGAAAATTCCCTGGAAATTGTTCTCTCTTATACCAAACTGCATAGCAATGTTTTGCATTTCACTAATTTCTAAACGATTGATATTAGGGACCACACTTGAAGAAAATACAAACTCACTCAAAGAAGAAATAAATGTAGTTTGCAAAACCTGTTTTTCTTCACACTCATTGACCCCAGTCTACAGTTCTTGAAAGCCCCAGAGATATTAATGAAGACCTCAACAGACCCAGTTCACCACCAACATGGAGAGAGGTCTAAACAATCATGTTCATGTGTGATATGGTGGACACTGTGACAGACTAGGACAGTGATGGTGAACCTTGGAACTCCAGGTGTTCTTGGACTTCAATTATCAGAAGCCCAAGTCAGCACTCTTGCTGATCAGGGCTTCTAGGAATTGAAGTTTCAGAACACCTAGAGTGCCAAAATTCGCCATCACTGGACTAGGATTAAGGAAACCTTGATTGGAATCTCTGCTCTGCCAAGGAACCATACTGGGTGAGTGGAACTGGAGTCCCTTAAATGTTTCACTTACCTGATAACTCTATTAAGGTCACTGTAAATTGGTACAGACTTGATAGCATGTAACAAGAACAACTAATTAGTAATGGTGCATACATGGAGCTATCTTTAAGGCATATCAGAGAGTAAACAAAACAAAACATGGTTACCATTTTAAAAACCTTTAAAGCAGTACCCAACATGGAATCCCTTGATTAGGTATCAATTTCATATGTGCATCAGAGTATAAGTGTACACAGGGGTAATATGCCTACAGACAGTTTATGATGAGCCACCTGTGTGAAGCCTTCATTCTTTTTCATTTCGAGTTTCCACAGAAAGTGTTACATCTGACACATTGAGAGTCCAATTCATGAAAGCAAAGCATGTATCTCCCTTTCTGTTGTTTCTTGTGTCCTTGATGAAAAGCACAGCAGCACACTTAGTGACCTTTATATACAAGCCTTGCCCCCCCCACTCCCCCCCCCACTCTTTTTTACAACTGCTTTTCTTGGGTTGCAACCTTATGACCAGACTGCAATGCTGAGAAAATGGGTCAAGTGGCTAAGACTCTGACTGGAAGGCAGCAGGTCAGCAGTTCAATACCTGAATACTGCAGGATGGAATGAGCTCCCATCTCTGTCCCAGCTCCTGCCAATATAGCAGTTCGAAAGCAAGAAATTGCAAGGAGATAAATAGGGACCACTTCGGTAGGAAGGTAAACAGTGTTCCATGCACTCTGGTGTCTAGTCATGCCTGCCACATGACCACAGAAACACCTGCAGAAGCAGACAGCACTGGCTCTTCAGCTATCAAACAGAGATGAGCACTGAACCCTAGAGTCAGATACAACTGGCTTTTGAGCAAGGGTGACCTTTTAACTTTACCTATGCTGAGAAAGTGGTGTTTTCATAGGTTTGCTCATCTGAGCTCAGCAGAGGCCAAGATTCCATTCTTAATTGCAGAATAGCATGCTTCTAGTTAGGTTTTCAAAGACAACTGTGTTAGCTTGCGGTGGACAATTTTAAAACCTATTAATGGTCTGTTGTTATTTTTAAGTCCATCGTCAACCAAAGCTAGCTTTGTGGAATAATATTTGCATAGCTGACACCATAGTGTATAACCTATGGTAGTTGTGGAAAGTGAAATTACTTGTCAGAATATCCTGCATCCATCTATCCTGGATACAAATGTCAAAAGTGCCAATTGGTACACTTCCTTTCTCTTCTCCTTGGCATGACTTGTAGAGTGCAGCAAGATTTTGTGTAGAAATCACAGCCTCTCCTTTAAGCTATCAGTTTCACAAAATAGGCCTCAACTCTCAAGAAGAGGTTCTCCAAAAAGTTAGTCTTCTGTTAGACATTTCACTGCTTGTGTGGTAAGTCTAGCCCTGAATAAAAGCAGTTAGTAATTCCTAGGTAAAAACTTAAATCACAATGTAGATCCAATCCACCCCCACCCCCACCCCCATGCCAGTCTTTTAAACAAGAATTCACAGGCACATTGGAAGTTGTAGCTCATCTTTGAGACGTCTGCAATTCTGTAATTTGATTGGAAATTCTATAGAAGTTGCAGACTCTCTCTTAAATTCAGCAATAGCAGACAAGGGACCAATCCATATATATGCCTCTTCTGATGGGTGTGAGCATAATCATTAAATGTTCTGACATTTATTAAATATGTAAATTGATATCTAATTAACTAGCTGCAGTTATCTTATTAAATACCAATTAAATGTATTAACATTTCCACACAATTTTAATGTGTCAATAAGAATTTAACTGTACCTTTATTGCTATTGTAATTTTGAGTTAACTACATGACCAGGATGATTTATCTTTTTCTTTTGGGTACAATTATTATGCCTTTCTCTTGACTCTCTTAGAATAATCAAAGTAATTTCACTCCACTCCCTCGATTGGTTATAATGTAGCTGCCTTTATGTATGCTAAATGTTGCAGAGGTGTGATTGAATCATTGCAATAGCAAAAGATCATCTCAGCAAACATTTCCAATGTAAGCATAAATATAGATGAGTTTCATGTGCAATTTAACACAATTGTATTGCTTACAAGAAGATTTATTTACAAGGAGGATCATTTTTTATGTGAAACATCACTTACTAGGGTTTTTTCATTGGTAATAATGGATTTTGAAAATCAATAGTTATATTACCATCTACATAACAGATTCTCAACCTGTGGCCCATGGGCCAGATGCAGCCCGTGGTGCCATTTCATGTACACACACCCCACCTCCATCACACCAGGAAGTGCCATGTAGTGGAGGAAGGGCAAAATGGCCATCTGGCCCCTAAGCTGTCTGAGGGAGTGTGGCTCGGCCCCCGGCTTATAAAGGTTGAGAACTCCTGATCTATATAGTTCAGGGCTGGGGAAATCGGACCCTCCAGATACAGACTACAACTGCCAGAGTCACTTGCTGTTGGGCATGCTAGACAGCACTAGTGGGAATTGTAGGTGGATCAAAGCTTCAATGTCATGGACATAGTAAGTTTGTTTTCATGCCCTCATTGGAAGTGGAGATGATAGAGCCAATGCACTTCCAGGAGTGATGAGGGCAGTGCGGATTGGATGAATTGCAGTAAACCCATTTGTATGGATTCACGAGGCCCTGGGCTTCTGGGAACTGAAGGCCAAGAACATCTGGAGTGCCAAGTTTCACCATCATGGCTCTAGTACCACTCAGGATGAGTGATCAGTTGCATGTATACTTCTTAGACCCTTGCATGTACCTATACCTTTTCAATAGGAATATCTGATTCACTGCTGAAACCATACACTCACCTGACTTGGTTCCCTCCTGGGATGTGACTTCCAATAGCCAAAGCTTTTGGTGTCTTTTATTCCTTCTCTTTAGCTGGCCCTACTGCCACTATCTTGTCTCCAACAACAGCAACAAATTAGGACCATGTTGGCTTTGGGTGCATTTGTATGCAGGTATCACAAATAGCATGTGGGGACAAGAAGGAGGGACATTTATTTTATCCCAGAGTTACTATGGGACCAAAGGGATAGGACAGAAAGTAGTACTGATCTTATGCAGCACTACATTTGATAGAAAACCAATTTAATAATATAATATAGGTAACCACAGATGTCAAAAACTGAAATAAAGCAATACCTGGGAAATTGGCATAAAAGTTATAACCCCTGACTGCCAAGCAAAATGTAACAAATGACCATAAAAGAGGAGTGGGCTTACTCACAGTTAGCTTTATATCATGTAGTCAGTGGGAAATAATTCACAATGTACAGAAGAAACTGTGGGAAAAATTCTGGGATAAGTTGCTAAACCAATGAATGGAAACAATCTTTATTCGTGTCAGCTGCACCAATATATAATAACATACAAAGCTAAAATTAACACATCTAAAAACAAAATAGAATTAAAAAGAGCTAGATGACATCTGCCCAATATAGGGCCACTTCAACAGCATTTCCTCTTGCCAACATAAGGCCCTCCTCAGTGCATGTTGAGGGGCATTATGTGTGTTGTATCATATGGGAAATAGTTTGTACTTCTCCACGTTCATACAGGCTGACCTCTACAGGGAAACCCCACTTTCTCAGACTAGCCCTTGATCTTTCTACCCCTGCATGCAGTCTATTTAAAGCTTTCCACACAGGCCATGGTCTTTCTTGGCCAGGAGGTAGAGAGTCATGTGGTTCTGCCCAGTTATCTGGTAGCTCCTTGCTCGCCTTCCATAGTCCTAAGGCAGTCTTTGGAGACTGTTTAATGGAAACAATATCAACCAACTACTTTTTGCAGATGATGAGGCACTGATAGCAAGTACAGCAGCATCTTATGTCCATGGACCAAGAATGCAAAATAAATAACATGAAAATCAATTAAAAAAAAGACTGGGATAGTGGCAATTGGAAGGAAACAGCACACTGTAGGTATCGAAATAGAGGGAACAAGTATAAAACAAGTTTAAGACAAGTGGCAGAGTTCAAATACTTAGGAAAAACATTTACAGAAGATGTCAAAATGAACGAAGAGATTAACATACAGTGCAATAAGGCAAACCAAATATTGACAGTTAGCTCTGCTCTTACAACACAAAGAAATACCGATGAACACAAATAAACACCTCATACAAAGCATATTCATTCACACCTTATGTTACTAGTGCCAAACATGGGCATGTACAACAAAACATAAACAAAAGTGGGTCACCACAGAAATCAGGTGAATGAGGAAGGCTGCTGGACTGACTAGAAGGGATAAAATCAGGAACAAGATTATAAGGGAAAGAATTGGAATAAAACATACAGAGACAACATATAAAGTAGCTTGCTCATTTGGAGAGAATGTCCTGGAATTCCATACCATACAGGGCATATGTGGAAAGAGGAGAAAGACAAAGACCATGGGGCAGACTCAGAGGAAGTTGGAGAGATAACAACAAAGAAATATTACAAGAACACCGAATAACACTGGTGGAGGCTGCTAGGTATGCCAGATCAGGAACCTTGTATCTCTGTCAACACCCAAAGGGGTGAAAGAAGATGCAACAAGGAAGTCAAGCTCTTACTTTTCCATCCCAACCCATGTAACTTATTGAACAATAATAAGAACAACAATAAATAAGACTGAGGCTATACCTTGGCAAACTATGATGCTGAGAAACAACAGTGTCACCAGTGACAATATAATTCTCGGCTCTGGAAATACTCATAATAATAATCCTTACCTCACTGCCTCCTTCAAAAAACTGGAATTCTTATGGGATCAGATTTTTTTTTTGCAGCTCGCTGGTTGCAAGGCCCTTTTTTAATCCTGTGTATTTTTGTCTCACATATGAAAATTAAGGAAAGTGAATAATTTTTTTAGTATAACCATTTTCACCTTTTATACTCCTCTGTTCCCAGAAATGGGAAGAATATATTTTAGACTAAATATCACTAGACTGGAAAGCCAACCAACCAACCAACTTCATTAATTGGATTCACTTTGACCCCAATACAGTATCTTATATACCTGATTCCCCCTCCCCCAGTTTTCTCAGTTATTTTGGGAGTAGAATTTCCTAAAACAAATGTAAAATTAAAACATATATTCTCTTAGCACTTTTAGATTATAGCCTACTTAAACATCAGACAGCAATTTATACTTTTTCATGACTGAGTTATAGCAGGTCACAGAAATGTAGAAGACTGACAGATTTTTCTCTTGGTGCTTTTTGAAGCCATCTGCCAATGATGATTTCAACTATTTAGAAACTGGAAGTAGTGGGAAAGCAATTTGAAAAAATGTCAATATTAAAGAAATGGATGCACAAATCATCCGTTTTGTTTTCACCTCAACATTATTTTGAACCACTCAGGTGTTTCTGAGTCCAGTGTAGTATTCTTAAAAGGGTTGTATTGAAATAAGATAACTCAAGGCCTGACTTGTCTGAAGGGGGAAAAAAACCTTTAATACATTTTTCTTCTAAAAGTATCTTTATGTTATTATGGACAAAGAGAAAAAGACATCTATATGTATATAGTTCTTTGTTTTCTGGTTCTGAGATATGGGGGAATGAGAGAGGCAAGATGAGCGGCCTGCTGTTCTCTTTCCTAAGGAAAACCATGTTATAGCACAGGGTGCCCAAACTTTTTGGGCCATGGGCTGACCATGTGGTTTAGGAAGCCGGTCACTAAGGCCTGGGGGCAGGGGGCAGCCCCTGATGCCAATTCATCTGGCCCGCAAAGCCCTCGTTGCTCCTGGAAGCGGAAGTAAAATGTGCCTGTACATTTTACTTTCACTTCCAGGAGTGACGAGGGCTTCGCGGGCCGGATGAATTGACGTCGGGGGCTGTACCCGGCCCCCGGCCCTTAGTTTGGGCACCACGGTTATAGCATGTCCAGCAGGGCTTTTAGCCAAATCTTTGGCATGTTCAGGGGTCATTCTGTCCACAGTTCATGCAACCCCCACTTAGAGGTTTCTGCTTTTTGTGTGGTGCTCCAGTGAATGCCATTCCCAACACTTGCAGATGTTGGGAATGGTGTATGTGAGAGCCTTGTAACCTCACAGGTTGCTTCTGCTAGCAACATCTTGTATGTTGGAGGGGTGAATGAGTGCTATGTATCACCTGCTGAGGATGATGGGCTTTGCAGAAGACGATTGTAATTGCAAGGAGCTAGTGACATTCCCATTTCCCCCCTCCAAACTCTGAAATGGTTAAAATCATATGAATATGCATTAATGAAGTAGAACTAACTTTCTAAACAATTAATGCTTTTAGAAGGGCTTGCTGACCTGGAAAGGGATGTTTCTCCATTAAGCTAAATCAATTAGTAAGATTTAGCGGAGCCATAAGAATAGATGGAGAGTCTTTGGCAAGAGAAGACAGTGGAGGTAGGATGGCTCTGAGCACATCTGTGTCATTGGCTGTAAACGTGGACAAGCACATGGGATGTCTAATGAGCTGAAAGTCACTGTCTAAATAAAGAAGGGATAAGGCAGGTCATGCTGGCCTTTTCCCGTGTTCTTAGCTGATAGTGACCTGTGATGGGTCTCAGCTACATGGGCATTAACTGATTCCAGATGCCACAACACATGGAAAGACACCACTTAGCCCAGGCCATATGGCCATTGTTGGGTATGGACATCCTCTGAGTAAGGGGTGTAGAGCTAAATAACATGAGATAGCATTTGGGCTGCAGGTATAAGAGAAGGGGGACATAGCCCCTGCACTTTGGAGCTTTCTACACACCAGAAGTTCCAGGAAGCATCCTTGCCACCTAACCGTGCTTACTGGTGGCTAGAATGGGAGGGAACAAATCCACAGTAGGTATGCTGGGCTTGCTTGTGTTCTCGCTCTAATTTCTTGCTCTGTCTCTGTTATGTGCTGCTTAGAGAACTGTTTAATAAAAGTTTGTTTCTTCACCTACTGAGTGCTTATTGTCTTTAAGATTCTAAAAAAAAACCCTGAATCCCAGCAGGCCTGGCCAGCCTGCATGGCAAGACATCCCTTCAGAATATACAAGTGGAATTAAACATTTCTCCTGCTTCTCTGAAGAGGGGCATGCAAAGTATAATTATTTTCACCAATAGTTGTAGTGCTGAATTGGTGGATGAGTAATAAAAACATATTTTATCTTCTGTTTTCCTTGTACTGCCAATTCAAACAGTGACTATGATCCAGTTTCTCAATTGGTGATGCAAGGGAGAACAAAGGATTTTTTTCCCCTTCTCTAAGAAATGCAGAGCTACAATGATCAACTAGGAGGGGAAAAATAATTACATTTTCCCTTCTCCAGAACTATTTCATTTGCCTGTATGGTGAAATTGTTGATCAGCCATGTCACCCTATGAGAAAAAATTGCTTGTAGAGTTCGGATGTGGGGAGGGAATAGGCTAAATGTTTAGTCCTTCTCTCACCTTAAAGCAACATTAAACTTGGCAATTCAAGAGAGGGCAGTCTGGAAATGCTCTAAGTATCACAAGATGAGTAGGACAAGAAAAGACCCCAAAAAATAAACACAAAAGCTCATCAGATAGAGCAGGGTAGCTGTTTTGTCAGCCAGTAAATGACTGTAACTCAGGGATTCTCAGCCTGCAGCCTGTGGGCCAAATGCAGCCTGTGGCACCATTTCATGTGCCCCCCCTGACTCCACCACACCAAGAAGTGTCATCTTGTGGAAGAAGGGCAAAATGGCCATCCAGCCCCAAAAGCTGTCTCAGGGAGCATGATCTGCCCCCCCCCTTTTAAAAGATTTAGAACTCCTGCTGTAACTCCATGCTCCAAAAGTACGTGAGTCCATTTCAGCTGTAAAAATCATTTGTCTCCCTCTCAATTTGCTTTTCTGTTCTAGTTGTTCAATTTTGTTTCCCTCAATTTAAAGCATCACTGGTGTATTAGCATTAGGCTAATGTCTAATCAGGTGGTCTGGTCTAGTAATCTTTCCATTCACCCTGTATGTCTTAACTTTGTAGTTTCCTTATTAATTCCTACTAATGAAAAAGGATACAAATTCATGGGCCTGTTCCATAGTTTAGGTGTTCAGCTCCCTTCATTAGAAAGGATCAATTTGTTCACTTAACAATCAGACTGTTGATCATTAAAAGCTTCTCAGGTGTCACGTGTTCCTTTAACACAGAAAAAAAACTTTCTTGAACAAACTGCACAGCCATGTATGCCAGCTTATCATCCCTTTCTCCTCCTACTTTAATCACTTCCTGTGTGGAATTATATGTAGCACTCCACCGAAAATTAGGAGAGAAGTAGCAGCGTACACTGAGAGAACTAAGCAAGAGAATGACCCTAGACATTTTCTGAATGGATATGATCCTCAAGTCTGCTGGCTCAGATCCAGGAAGAACTTTATAGCAAGAACAAACATTCTTGAGGGTACACAAGAACAAAACCAAATTAAAAGATGAAGGAAGGCGCTCACTAGGCAAGTAACATCATTAAAACAGGATATAACTGAGGGACTCAACCTTCCCTATGTCACTTGGTGGACCCTGAATAGGCTGAGGGTCAGAGTCCCTAAATGCAAAACCAACATACTCAAATGGGGGCTGCTGGCGGACAACAACACACATGTGTGTGGGTGGAGAGATACAGAATCTAGCTGATTTACTGGTCTGCCAATTACTCCCAGAAAAATTAGGACTTAATTTTGGCCAATAGAAAATGGCTTCATTTTAGCAGTCCAGGGTTTGATTGGGACATGAAAGAAGAATTGTATGACAAGTGTATTGGCTATATTTAATAGTGGTTCTCCTCTTTCCATTTTCTCCGAAGGTCAAATTAGATGTTACATTTGCCACTTATTTTGGGGAGGCACTTCCTTCAGTGAGAAAACATGTGTTTTATTTATTTATTTAATTTCTACATTGCCTATTTGGGAAATTTCCCACTCTGGGCAGTGTACATACAACCCAACAAAAAAAAAACACAATGAATCAAAAATGTCTCTTTCTCATAGCAGGTGAGTTTCCTCAAGGCAGTGTTGATTATTTCTAACACACTATAAGCTAGGATCCTTTTTTAAAAAACAGTAGCCATGTTAATCTGTGGTTCAGGCATATCAGAAAACAAAAACAAAAAAAGTAATAAAATAAAAACACTGTAGCACTTTAAAGACTAACTGCTCTATTTTTCTTGTTATCTTTTGTGGATCAAGTCCACTTCTTTAGACAAGGAGTAAAACTTACAGGCATGGTTTATATACACCAAATGCAGGGGTTAAAGGGAGAAGAGTTTGCTCAAGCAGAATGATAGACAAGCAGGCATAACAATACAGTTTCCTAAAGCTATCAGTAACAATAGATTATTCAGATTAGTTTTAAATGTCTCCCTTTCAATCTCAAAGGTATGAAGTAAAGCCCTGTCTGGTTTCTAATTTAACCTCTCACTTGTTTACTGCCACCTGGCCATTTCCTGTTCTGCTCAAGTTGTAAAAGAGAATTGGCAGGAAGGTTGTATAATACACAGAAATATGATATATAAAATAGCTATCAGCATATAGCAATCTGTGTATCAAATTTGATAATGTCCCAGAAACCCTTGGCTAATATTTAAGCCTCTGTGATGGATGTCCAACAGGTGGATGTATTTTATTTCTGCTGTCTCCCTTTCGATCCTAGTCTTGTAATTTCTCTGTTCCAGAATTGTAACTTTCAGGTCTTGGATAGAGTGCCCATATAGATTGAAGCGGTTTGAGATAAGTTTCTCTGTGTTGCCATTCTGGATGTCTGATTTGTGTCCAATAATTATTTTGCGTAAAGATTGTCCTGTTTGTCCTACATAAAGCACGTAATGACATTTTTGGCAAGAGATGGCATAAATCACATTGGCAGAAACACAAGTAAAACTGCCTTTAATGTTGTGTGTGGTGCTGTTGGGTCCAGTAATTCTGTTTCCAGAGCGAATGTGGGGGCATAGTTGACATCTGGGTTTGCAGCAGAGTTTAGTTCCCATCTCTGTTTCACTTTTGTGTAGTCTGTTGTGTGTCAATAGTTGTTTGAGATTGGAGGGTTGTCTATAAGCAAGTAGGGGTCTGTCACCAAGGGCTTTTGAAAGTGAATCACTCTTGTCCAAGATGGGTTGGAGATCCCTCATTATGCGTGTGGGAGATTTAAGTTGAGGGCTGAAAGTGACAAACAGTAGTGTTCAGTTGCTTTCTTTTCTGGGCTTGTCTTGTAGTAGATCACTCCTGGGTATTCGTCTAGCCCGGTTGATTTGTTCTTTAACCATATTGGATGTGTACTGCAGTTTGAGAAATGTGTTTTGTAAGTCCTTGAGCTTGCCATCCCTGTGCGATTGTATCTGAGGGCTTGGCTGAAGACAATCGATTTTGTTGTGTTATGGATGGAAGCTGGAGGCATGCAGGTAGGTAAATCTGTCTGTGGGTTTGCGATATAGAGTAGTACTAAGATGGTACTAAGCTAGGACCTGTTTCAATATTCATCCATGGACTACAAGGAGGTTTATAAATCTAGTGGAGATGGATAATCTATCTTCTCATCTAGCAGTTCACTGGAACTCTTCAGTCTGTGTTAGGAACCTCCTCTGCCCACTTCCTGTTCCAAGAAGACTTTGTTTTTGAGAAAAAGAAATAGAATAGCAGCCATGGAGGAGTTAAGCATTCATTTCAGATGTTTTTACAGAATGCTTTTGAGATTCTGTTCAAATGTCTCACAAACTTGCTTCCTCTTTGGCTGTTTCAGCCCTTTCAAGTTGTCAAGACACTCAGGATCATGCGGGAATATTCTTACTCTATTTTAATGTCTTTCAAGGGCAACTCAACACGTCTTTATAGAATCCTTGAGTGATGGAGTGTATTCTAGATTTTTCCTATCTATCTGGAATTTACCATCAAGTGTATCATTATATTTTTAATTTTTTTCTTTGCCACACATTAACTTGTCTAATTCAGTCAGGCCAGCAGAAGGTACCATTATTACAAAGTACTAATTTTTAAATAGAGCTGTTTAATCTCTCCCACCTTTCTTTCTTTTTTTCAGTCAGAGCATTTCACATTTTTAAATTCTGCATGTATGTGACATGTAAGTAATTATGAGTGCATATAACATATACCAAACCAAATTAAAATGTTAAAATAGTTCAACAGTATTTTTTTTTTTACCAAAAATGGCCTATCTTGACCATTTACTAGATCATTTTTGTACACATGGGCGGCGGCGGCCGGGGGGTGGGTGGGTAAATTCCATGCCTATAAATGTTGCATTGATTGATTTTCTTCATATTGACAGAAAAATTTGTCCTGTACTCATGTAGCGCAATTTTATTTGATTATTCATTGATCGTCCTATTTCACTTTGAGGTCTATTAAGTGATTTCCAGATGAACCAGCCAGAATTGGCCCAGAATTTCAGCTTTGTCAGATGGGTGGTATCAACCAATCAACCAACCAACCAACCAATCAATCTTTGGCATTCATCCATTTGGCAAAGTGCTTTACCTTCCATAGGATTAGACTGCCTTGATACCTGATGGGTTAAAAGAGGAAGCAAAGAAGGAGAAAGAAGAATAGGATTAGACAAGCCTCTTTTGGTTTAATATTTAGAGCTTGAGAGGAGTGAAGAAAGCACATGTAATAACACCAAATGAGTTAACTCCCTACCTTCAGTCCCCCTAGGTTTATTATTAATAATAGCCATTAGATTTAAAACAAATACACCAGATGGAAAAATCATTATCCAAGTTCCACTTTCTGAGTAGCAATTTGGTTTATAAACACTTCAGTAACACATCCATAACTTTCTAGTACAGCATCTCTGAAAACACTTGAAAATTGGGACGTCATCTCCTTTTCTATGTTTATAAATAATGTGATGCCTGAGTATATTGAATTTGATGTCGTAGTTTGAATAATCTTTCAGGAAGCATTTTAACATATTGAATATCAGTCTTTGAGGAATAGCAAACAATTTTTAAAAGGACTAGAAGAATCAAGAAAAATGGAAATTAACTAAGGAAACATATGCATAGCTCTTTTCATCTTCCTGGCAGTCTAATTTAAGACAGAAGCATGGGTGCATGATAATAACAAGTAAATATGAAGGGAGTGGAATCATGATGAGCACTGGAGATATGAGAGCAGCCAAACAACATCTCTTTAAAAATGTGTAATATTTACTGCGCTTAAGCAAGAGTTTAGACTTATTTTTTTTTTGGAAAGCCTTTTCTTGTGTTTTGCTTTAATGCTGCTAATTGTGTGATTCAATACTTTATTCTTTACTTTAAAGTATAGACTGCTCCAACTCTCACTGCAAGGAAAGACCTCTGGGAAGAGAGGCCCTGGACGTAAACAGACTTCATGGCTGAAGAACCTGAGAGACTGGTGTGGCATGTCCTGGGAAGAACTGTTCTGAGGAGTTAAGAACAGGAAAACTATCACCATGATGATAGCCAATATCCAGAATGGTTATGGCTGTAATGAATTTAATGGTCTAATTAAGCAACATAACCCACAAGAAGATAGCACCATTCACAGTAGGTTCCATTTCTGGGGAATAAAGCCTTAAAGGACCAGTGTAACATTGAAGCATTATGCCTCTGGGATTAGCACCCCTAGAGGCCTTCTTGATCCTAAAGGAGAAAATTTCCCATCAACTAATGCACCTGTATACTTTTTGAGCTTCAAGTTTGCACACTATGAAACTTGCAAGGTCATTTACCCACACAAGAGGGGTGGGGTGGGGCAAAGTCAGACCTTGGGCACCTTGCCAGGTAATCGTGACCTTGGGATATCTTGAAGAGATAATGGAAATCTTATCTCTCATATCTATCATCAAGGACACCCACAAATTCCTTAGATGGGGAGAACGGGACCATTTTTAGGATAAAAGGACCCGCTTTTGCTCTGTTAGAGAGTCCTTTTTACCAGATTCAGTGGGAGCTTTTGGAAGTTTGGTGTCTGGACCATCACCAGGAGAAGATCAGAGATGGGACTCTGAAAAATATGGCCATCCAAATTTTGAAATAAAATAGTCCTAATTCAGGTGCAATGCAGGACTTTTCTCCTGGCCACACCCACCATACCACACCCACAGTGTGGTAGTAAATTTTTTTTAAGCCCACCACTGGACGTAGTGTAGGTTTAGTGGTGTGGGGAAACTCAGATGATCATGTCCCAACAGGCTTATTTTGTTTGTACCGAAAGGTGAACATTTCCAGGAATCTTACTGGGTGGGTTGAGCATGTTTTGACATATTCTCTGGGGTATTATAAATGAGTATAAACACGCCTACTGTCAGATTTGATCATGGTTCAACATGCTAAATACGTTCAGGATCTTGGTTGCTGTATGAGCCACACTCAGTTTACATCCTGCATTCAAATGTGACTGTGCTCATTTTTAGTTCTGTATTATGGCTTCAAAGGTTGTGTTATTTCTCTGGACAACTTTTGTTTTATTTGTGGTGAATACACTATTAAAACTCAACAAAGAAACATAAGCGATTTTGTGTAGAAAGTGTATTTTGCTTACTTCAAGTTGAAACTTGGGGATCAAAACAAAGGATGTGCTCATAAAGTGTGTAGAAGATGCAAAGAAGATATTCATTTGTGGTTTAAAGATAAGAAAACCTCATTCCGTTTTGACATTCCTATGATGTGGCGTGAACAGCAAAACCACACTACTGACTGCTATTTCTGTTTAGTAGATGTGAAAAGCTTTAATAATAATTTTTAAAAAAGATATTTTACCCAAACATTAATTCAGCTACTTGTCCAGTGCTTCATACCTCTGAAATACCAGTTCCACACCCACCTTCCAGTTTGGATAATATCCTGAGCAATTCGGAGGTTGGAGACAGATTGCCTTCCCAGGACAAATCTAGCTCAGATTTTTCTGTTGATGAGGTACCTCAACTTTTTTCTCAGAGCAAGTTCAATGACCTAGTTAGAGATTTAGGCCTTTCCAAAGATTCGGAAGGGTCGAGGGCAGAAGAAGAAGGGGACGGCCCAAGATGAGATGGCTGGATGGTGTTGTAGAGGCAATGGGCGCGGAGCTGGGCGAGTTGAGGGGGATGGTGGAGGACAGGAGTGCCTGGCGGACGGCGGTCCATGGGGTCGCAGAGGGTCGGAATCGACTGTGCGACTGAACAACAAAAAAGATTCAGCCAAATTGCTGGGATCAACACTAACAAATAAAAACCTGCTGTCACCTGGAACATCATTTTTGTGGTACAGGCACCGAGAGAATGAATTCACTCAGTTTTTCTCCAAAGATGGAAATCTCATTTATTGTAGTAATGTTCAAGAACTAATGAAGTGCTTTGAAATGGAATATGATTCATCTGAGTGGTGCCTATTCATTGATATGTCTAAAACAAGCCTCAAAGCAGTCTTGCTGCATAATGGAAATACATTTGCATCATTTCCTATAGGACACTCGGTGCCTTTGGATGAAAACTATGATGATTTAACTGTGATTCTTGAGAAAATCAAATATCAAGAACATTGCTGGATGGTTTGTGGAGACTTTAAAATGCTAACCATGTTGTTAGGGCAGCAGGTTATACAAAATATCACTGCTTCCTAAGTTTGTGGGATAGTCAAGCCAGAGACCTCCATTGGACAAAAACTGCCTGGTTATTTCGAGACACCTTAATCCCCAGCGGGAAAAAAGTCATTAATACAACCTTGGTCCTAACAGAAAAGGTTTTATTGTCACCTCTTTATATTAAATTAGGACTTATGAAGCAGTTTGTTAAATCACTGCCAAAAGATGGGGAATGTTTCAGATACCTGTGTTCCAAGTTCACAAAACTATCTGAAGCCAAGTTGAAAGAGGGAGTTTTTACTGGCCCCAGCATACAAAAACTGTTTTCTAGTCCTCTCTTTTTAGAAACAATGGGAGAAAAAGAAAAGGAAGCTTGGGACTCTTTCAAAGACATAGTTGACAAGTTTTTAGGGAATACTAAAGACCCTCACTACAAAACCATTGTACAACACATGTTGAATGTGAATAAAGTTCAAGGATGCAAGATGAGCTTAAAATTCATTTCTTACACTCCCATGTCAACTATTTTTCTGAAAACTTGGTAGCCTACAATGAAGAGCAGGGTGAAAGATTTCACCAGGATGTCCATGATATTAAGAGATACTACCAAGGAAGATGGAACATCAATATGCTAGCTGACTACTGTTGGATGCTCAAACAGGAAACCGAAAATAGAAAGTGAAAGCGTGTTTGGAGGAGAATAAAAGAGTAGAAGAAAAGGTTTTACCAATAAAAAGAGTGAACACAGAATGTTAAGTATATATTATGAAGAAATTGTTTAATTATAAGAAATAATATGTTTAGGTCATTGTAATAAAATAGTGATTTTCTCATCACTCATGCTTTTTTTAGTGTAAAACCCTCATATGTTGTGGAAAAACTGTGTGATGGGGGAAAATTGACGTCATTTTTGGATTCAGCACACTAAAAAACATAAAATTTACCAAAAATATCTTTTTTTTTGTTCAGTCGCACAGTTGATTCCGACTGATTTTTTAAAAAATTTTTTGCAGACCTGTGTAATCCATTTAAAAGAAAGCAGCATAGAAATGACATAGCATAGGTTTTTAGAGACTGGAAGCAGAGGATGTCTACAGAAGTGGACTTGAGAGCTCCATTTGTCAAAGGTGTTGACAGTAAGAAAATTGAGCCTCAAAAGTCAATTCCAGAAACTAGTACATATTTGTTCTGCATGCACCCTCCAGTTGATGATTTGAAGATGATATGGTGAGAGCCTTATTGGGGGGTGGGGGATTGAGCGGTATAAATAGGCAGTGTTGCCCCTCTCTTGTCAATGATGTAACACTGGGACTAAAAGTCACCAAAGCATCCTCCACTGGATCTCATGGGCAAGGTGAAAGCAGAGGGTACATGTCATGGTTCGCCTAGCTAGTAGGTGACATGATATCCAAATGGCTAAAACCCACATGTAAGTGGGCTTGATTTCTCAGGCCCAATTACATGTGTGGAATGTCATCACAGAGATGTTTAACAATGTGCAGACTCCTCGCTGAATAACGACTCCAAGATATCCAAGGTATGGTGAATAGAGTGAATGGTAAAGGAAGAGAAAGGAATGGAGCACTGGAGATGGCCTTCACTCATTTAAAATGATTCAAATATAGTATTCTTAACAATCACAGCTAGGATGTGCCTCCTTGCTAACTGATAGCAGGAAAACAGAAATTGAAGGAGGGAGAAAGTGGTCTTGAGAATATTCTTGGAAAGTCTACTGTATCTCCTGTAGATATTGTAAATGTGTGTCTTCCATTCTAGGCCACTTACTTTTAAATATCTATAGTCTGTGTTTTTGGTCTTTTAATTTCTATCCACTTGCATTGTTTGCTTATCTGAGTAGTAATGATGTTGGGCATTCCTGACAACTTCTTTCTTGACTCTCAGTATAGATTTGAAGGACAAGATCCTGTCAGATTCTAGAATGTAGATCCTTGGACCTAACAATACAGGCACCATGACCTGGGGCAACCAAACTAAAGGTGAAATACAAGACTTATCAAAGACCTAATTTAAGTCCAAAGTTAAAGACACAAGTAATGGAGACTAGTCCAATGAAAGAAACACATGGCAAACAGGCCAGGAGTCAGACAACCAAGGAAGCAACCATATCAGGGTAGCTTTAGGGCAGGAACAAAAGTGGAGGTTTATAGAAGCACTATGATAACAAAAGATAATAATTTTTGAAGTTTGCTTTATAAATTCGCTCAGATTAAAAGTACAGTAATACCTCAGATAACGTTTACCTCAGATAACACTAAAATCGTATAACGTTAAGTAATCTGAGGAGGAGAATTGGATCAAATAACGTTAAGGTCCTATGGGATAGATCAGATAACAACCGCTAAAGACTGTGCGGTTACAATGTATCTCTATGGAGCTTTAACGTTCTCCGATCCATCCCATAGGATTTTAACATGCATCAGATAACACTAAAGTCGGATAACACCAAGACTTGTGGAACCAAGTTTTAGCGTTATCCGAGGTATTACTTTATGCTGTTCTCACAATATAATATGCCAAAGTAGATGGACACTAACAGATGTTTTCCTCTAGTTTTAGTCAAGGACAAGGGTCCTCAAATTTGGCTTGCCAGATGTTATTAGATTTCAATTCTCAGATGCCCTGATCAGCAGGTGTGCTGACTTGGACTTCTGGTAATTGAAAGTGGAAGAACACTTGGAGAGCCAAGTTTAAGGACCTCTAGATAGGAGGAGGTTTATGTGCCAAGGCTATAAATCCCCTCTCCCAAAATATTTGGATTTGATGGCATTTCTGTCTCACTTGCTAACATTTGTGTTAAAAGTAAAAATGGTAACCTGCTGCTTCCACCAAAGTCTTGGTCAAAATGGAGCAGCACACCCATTAAATGTGGTTATTTTGCCAATGTGTTTCAGCAGATGGCATCCTCATTGTCTGCACTTAATATAATAAATTAGATTGTAGGGCCTACAGGTGATATCCTATTTAATATAATAAGCCTTGGCACTTACCAGTATATTGTTCTTAGAAGTGATTGCCTTCCTAAGAAACCCACAGGTAGTATAACATATAGCATCCCAAGGGTGTAATCTAGAATTGCTGACTTTTGGTTTGAAAACTGTTCTTAATGAGTATATCTATAAACTGAGAGGGTGAGGAAAGCTAATACAAGAGGCTTTCCCCAAGATGTTCCAACATTGCTAATAAATTATAGAATTCCCTAATTTCTATTCTATAGTTTAGAATTTTTGATGGAATCTATCACAAAGGAAATGTGTTGCTCTTTCTTAGATTCACAACTGTGAGGGAGAAGAATTTTCCTTGAATCATTATCAATTGAATCAGATATCCCCATTAACAAGCAATCACCATTGAAGCAGGTCAGGCTTAGGTTGACTCAGCCATCCATCCTCCTGAGGTCTGTAAAATGAGTACTCAGCATGTTGGGGGCAAAAATGCTAATTACATTGTGAACCACAAAGAGAATGTACCTAGTTTTAAGGGGTAACATATAAGTGTAATGCTATTACTATTTCTTGAGTTTTATATTCCTCTTCTTATCACTGGAACTGCAGTATTTCTAGTGGAGGATGGTATGCAACATGGGCTTGTTGTAAAAGGCCACTGATAATTTTGTTTTCATTGTACAGAGGGCAATAGTTGAAAGGGATACATGGACTTTCAGTGGGACTACATAACCAACTTTTTATATAATAGTGAGAACACTGGCAATGTGGTATACACTTGCACATTTTTGGATGATACCTCCCAGAAGGTAGCTGTGGAATTCTGGGCACTACTGTCCCAAATACGTAACTATAGCTCTTTAATCTGATTGAAAGATGAGGAAAGCTTGGAAAAATTTAAGTTTCTCACAAACTCTATTCATTTTGTTATCAAACTGTATATCTAGTGCCACCACTGAACATATGTTTCAAATGTTAACTGTTCTCATTTTGAAATACATATGTTGCCTTGTACATCCTTTGATTCTCAGGAAATCTGTCAGTTCTTTTCACGAGCTGTACTTCTGCTTATTCATTGGTTTGATAATTTATTATTTATATTTGTATCCCACCCAGTTGGGATATTCCCCCACTCTGGTTGGCGTACAACAATTGGAAAGATGCTGTACAATACAAAATCAAACATACAGTAATACCCCGGATAACGATTGCATTGGATAACGCTAGAATCGGATAATGATGCAAGTTTTTTGGAAAAAACTTGCATCGGATAACGATTTTGGATAATGATTCTTAGTATTATCCAAGGCAATGGTCTGCGGGTGTGGGGTGGTTTGGGTAGAACTTCTACCCAATCCACCCCCACCTGCAGCGGTCTCTATGACTACAGTAGGGTTGGGGAAAGGTGTGCGCCTTTCCCCCAACCCTACTGCAGTCGCAGAGACTGCTTGTGTCTCTTTCTTTCCCTCCCTGTATTTAAACTACAGGGAGGGAAGGAAGAGAGAGACATGATTGTGTCTCTCTCTCTTCCCTCCCTCCCTGTAGTTCAAATGCAGGGAGGGAAGAGAGAGACGTGATTGGTTCTCTCTCTCTTCTTTCCCTGCCTGTAGTGAACCAATCACATCTCTCTCTTCCCTCCCTCCCTGTAGTTTAAATACAGGGAGGAAAAGAGTGAGACATGATCGCAATCGCGTCTCACTCTTTTCCTCCCTGTATTTAAACTACATGCAGGGAGGGAAGAGAGAGAGAACCAATCACGTCTCTCTCTTCCCTCCCTCCCTGTAGTTTAAATACAGGGAGGGAAAGAAAGAGACACAAGCAGTCTCTACGACTGCAGTAGGGTTGGGGGAAAGGGGCACACCTTTCCCTGACCTTACTGCAGTCGCAGAGACCGCTGCAGGTGGCGGGTGGCTTTAAAGGCAGGGAGGAAAAGAAAGAGACCCGATCGTGTCTCTTTCTTTCCCTGCCTGCCTTTAAAGTGGTTTGTCTCTGAAGTCAGGGCTTTTTTTTTTTTTTTTTAGCATTGTTCGATGCATGCATCAGACAATGCTAAAAATCGGATAACGTCATGACTTGTGGAACCAAGTCGGGGTTTTACTGTAGTACAATATAAAGAGACATTATACAGTAATACCTTGGATAACGTTTACCTCGGATAACGCTAAAATCGCATAATGTTGAGTAATCTGAGGGGGAGAATTGCATCGAATAATGTTAAGATCCTATGGGATGCATCGGATAATAACAGCTAAAGCCTGTGCGGTTACAATGTATCTCTATGGAGCTTTAACATTATCCGATGCAGCCCATAGGATTTTAACATGCATCGGATAACACTAAAAATCGGATAACATCAAGACTTGTGGAACCAAGTTTTAGTGTTATCTGAGATTTTACTGTACAAGAATCCATAAAAATAAAACACTAAACCATAGACAACCATAACAACAACAACCATCATGCAACAAACCATGGTGATGATAGGTATAAAATAAGTTAGACCTATCGATCAGCATTTGGGAGGAGATCTTTAAATGTTTTCTTTAAAAAGAAACAACTTCAGTTATTTTTTAAAAATATCAGCATAGAAGGGGGCTGGCACAATCCCACAGGAAGTGTTTTCCAGAGAGCCACCTAGAAAGTTCTTCTTCTGGTTGAACAGATGATGCAGGCTGATGCTCTGAGGGAGGGATGTTCTGACAGGTAAGAAGGTCTCAAACAACTTAAGGCATTAAATGACAGAAATAATACCTTGTACCTCATATGGAAAGGATAACCAATGCAGACTGGAGAAATGTGCTTGAAACAAGTCTTAGAAGTCCAAACGCTGCTTTTGTTCCGTTGGTTCTAACAGCCTCTATGTAGTCTGAAGGGCCTTGCTCCATCTTGGTGAAGCAACAGGTGTTGGTACTTTACTCTTCTACCTTTTCTGTTCACTGCAAATGAACAGGAAAGTGGCTTTTGCAATAAATTTCAGCTAATCAGTAAGAAAAAAAAGCCTGTAAATGAATTATAAGTTTACCCTATTAACTACTAGCATTCATTGATGGTGAGAGAACATCAACAGTGTTTTTTAAAAAAAGGGGGGGACGTTTTAGATTCCTCCCTTTTGTCCAGAAGAGTGATGTGTATTGATCTTTAGTATAATAATAATCTTGGTTTGGCATTGCTAAGAGAACAAAACACTAATAAGAAACAGAGTAGGTGGGGAGGTGCTGCAGAGAGATGAAATAGTTCAGCCAAGACAAAAGGGATGGGTTGCTAGCTACAATTATGGCAGGCAATGTAGAATTGGAAATCATGTAAAGTGATAAGAAATGTAGGCAATTAAATTTAATTTGGTAGTTAGAGGATTCCCAAGAGATGGTCTCCTTGTCAACAGTAAGGCACGGCACAGTGTAAACATCTGCAGCCTCCTGAAGAGCTTGGTTCAAATCAGAAAATGTTTCACTAAAGAAGTGTTGTCTTTGGGAAAGATAAATCTTAGATTTATGGAGTTGGTGGCTACACTGCCTCTTTATAGAATAGTAACAAATTATCACATATATTTGAGTATGTCGGGGGTTTTAGCCCCCAAAATGAGGTCAAAAATGGGACTTGACTTCAGTTCAATGTAAATATTCAAAAACATACCCATAAAAATGTCTAAATTAATTTTACTGTATTTTCATGTATTTTAATTATTGAAACTCACTAGCAGCTGCTGCATTTTCCACCCTGCCTTATACTAGGGTCGATCTATTTTCCTAGTTTTAGAGGTCCAAATTAGGCACCTCAACTTACATTTGAGACAACTTATAGTCGAGTGTATATGGTAAGCTTTTGAGGAGATCCCATGGGGTTCTTTATCATCTTCATCTTTTTAGAATATAAGGAAGACTGTGAAGAACTGAGATACAATGGTGATAATTTGTCTCCTCCTATCAGTCTTCGCACATACATATACTGCATGCATATTTTAAAATGGCTTCCACAGGTCAAAAGTAGAATTTTTCAATTTCATAAAAAAGAATTGTGGTGATTGCAGGCATGAAATAAAAAGTTGACTGATGCTTGGGAGGCAAGCTATGAGAAACCTGGGGAACATAGTGAAAAGTAGAGACAACACCTTGTAAACAAAAATTTGTATAGTCAAAACAATTATATTCCTGGTGGTAATGTATGGTTGTAAGAGCTGGACAATGAGGAAAGCTGACCGCAATAGAATAGATGCCTTTGAAATGTGGTGTTGGGGGAGAGTTTTGAGAGTCCCCTGGACAGCAAGGAGAACAAACAGGTCAATCTTAGAAGAAATTAAACCTGATTACTCCTTAGAGGGTCAAATAGTAAAAATGAAGCTAAAGTACTTTGGACATCAAATGAGAAAAGAGGGATCATTTGAAAAAGCCTTGATGCTGGAAGAGGTGGAGGGCAAAAGAAGAAAGAGGCAGCCAAAGATGAGATAGCTAGATGGTATTGTAGACACAATGGGCACAGAGCTGGGTGGATTGAGGAAGATGGTGGAGGACAGAGGTGCCTGGAGGACAATGGTCTATAGGGTTGCAAAGGGTTGGAATCGTCTGTGCGATCATCATCATCATCATCATCATCATCAACATCATCATCAACATCATCATCAACAACAACAACAACAACAACAACAACAACAACAACAACAACAACAACAGCAACAGCAACAGCAACAACAACAAATCCTTCTAGCATGCTAAGACACTGAGCTGTTAGTACAGCTGCAGCAGTACAAACCATTGAGATGTCATTTTTGTAAATTTCGCAGAATCTTCTGGGAATTCTCAGCCTTTCACAGTTTAATAGTTGGGTTGTGAGATACCTTTGTTCTCCCTACACAGAAATCTGTGCATATTTTATGTGTATTTTACACTCCTCTTTACACATGCATTTATCTCTTTCCTACTTTTCTCTGATGAAAACATATTTGTGTGCATTTATAATTGTGTAGTTTAAACTGTTATGTGTGGTTTTGTACATTTCTTTCCCAAAGAGGAACTACACGTCTTGATAATGCACAGTTTCTGGAGCAGAATGTGCTTCAACCACTATTGTCCTTGGTAGGCATATATATTTTCCATAGGTAAATATCTATATTTATTTCCCACCATTAGTTCTACCAGTTGCCCAAACTCCAGTGACATAATTTCATAATATGTTATTTCCTCCTAGTTAATCTTATGTTATTTGTATTATGTACCATCTAGTTGGAACTGAATTACATCAGTTCTAATAGGGCTCCCAAAATAAGTGATATGTTTAAGGATTGGCTTTGCCAATTCCACACCTCCAGTGAGTTTCCATCACTGAACAGAGATTCAAAACCAGGTCTCTTGGATCCTGGTCAATTATTATATCCACCATACCATACTGGATAACTACCCATATACATTTATGTTTCTTTGCATTAGAGACAAGTATTCGTGACCCTAACCGAGGAATGAAGAATCTATACTGACTAGAGGCCAAACTCAGCCATTCTGGACTTTCAAGGATGGACCCATAATGTCCCTTCATTTTTTAAAATGGAAAATAGCTCTTAATATAGCAGTGGTTAAACTGCTGTACTGCAGCAAAATCATTAGGAGTTCTGTCCTGACAGGGATCAAGGTTGACTCAGTCTTCCATCCTTCTGAGGTACCCAGTGTGTTGGTGGACAACATGCTAATTACCTTGTGAACTGCCAAGAGAGTGCACTAAGCGCTATGGGGCAGTTTTTAAGTGTAATTCCTATTGCTATTACTCTTTAAAAAATCAAGAAAGCTCCCTCTTATCCTCCGTTAGTCACTATTTAAATTAAAAAGAGGTGTGTGTTGGGGCAGGATATTATGAGAGCCTCTGAAAGTATGGCAAAATTATGTCAATGTGTGTTGTTGTTGTTTTTTTGGGGGGGCAACATTGTCTTTTTCTCCTTGTGTGTATGTACTTCTTTTTAGGATTACTGAGTAATTATCATTGTGGGAAGGATGGTATTTCATAGCAGAATTCTGAAGAAAGAAGGGTAACAAGGAGGAAGAGAAAACATGTTTGCAGTAAAAGATGGGTGTGCTGAAAGAGATAATAATACATACAGTGCATCTAAATTCATCTTTATGTATGGCTGGTCACAAGAAACCTGAAATGGAAGATGATTCATTTACAGTATGAAAATATCTGGCACCTTACCTGTAAATAATATTCATCCATTTTAAAGGCTAGATATTAAATGTATGCTTAACTTGCCTTTGTTTGAATTCAGGTTGGAGCCAACTAGATTTATGGTAAGTTATATTTCACTCTGTCTTATTCTATATAATATATTGTGAGTTGAAATATGATTCTGGATTTCTTATACAGTAGTTGCATCCACATTATGCAATTTGTCAGTGTAGAAGGGCAGCCTTCCCTCTTGCCCTGGTCATAGATTATGACGGCGGTGGCGGTGGCGACTACGACGACTACAACTACGACTACGCCTACGGCTTCTTGTGTTGAGGGAGACGCAAGGTTCTTGTCCTTCTCCTCCTCCCTTTCTCTCTCTTTCTCCCTCTCTGTTGACCAAACTACTGGCAGAGGTGAACCAAAGCCCTTCTATGATGATCACATTTAATTGTCCTTGTCATTCTTTTGTATCCATATATTCTCTAATTCCACAGTATGTGGTTGTCCTTACTGGATTGGTCACACATCCCTGCTTTTAAACCAATATATTCATACATTAGGCAGGCACAGAAAAAACAACAGTCAGCAAATAAATAGTGCTGTCATGTACTGTTCTGGGAAGGATAAAGAGTGTTACTTCCATTAGCACAAAAGAGCAGGAATCGACACAATGGGGAAGTCAGTTATATAAAGACACCCCACAGGCTTCATGTTTCTTTTCACAGGTGGTTAAAAATATCTACCATTATTTTACAGAAAAACTCAGCATGGTGTACATGTTTAGATGATGGCTTAGGTAGAACAACAGATATTCATCCCAAATTAAAATGTCTTCTGTTACAATACAATCGGTTGAATCTTATTTCTTAAAGCTACTGAAGTAAAGTTAAATGGCATTAATCACTGCAGCCCATTGACACTAAATAAAAAGTCACTGTTTGTACTTCTCATTGTATTCCAAGTAATGCAATTGGTATGTGACAAGAAATATAAGCCTCTACTTCTTAACTATGGCAATTCACTGCAGTGATTTACAGCATTCGACTTAATCTGGCAAGGATCAATTAGAAGAATTCTGACCATGATATAACTTTAATATGATATCAACAAAAATATACCTACAGCTTTTCCTCACTGTAGTGAGGTTCAGAGGCCTGTTTCACTGGAAGGAGTGCCATGTGTGTTGTCCATACAACTGTCTTTGACATGTACTACATATGCTGTTATTATTGGTAAGGTCTCCCTTGCTCGAAAGCCAGTCATGTCTGACTCTAGGGGGCAGTGTTCATCTCCATTTACAAACAAAGAGACAGCAGTGTCTGCATCTGCAGGGATTTCCATGGTCATGTGGTGGGCTGGTGTGCCTGGAACACTGTTACCTTTCGCACTGAAGCAGTATCTATGTAGCTACTTGCTTTCAAACTGCTAGTTTGGCAGGAGCTGGGACAGGCAGTGAGAGCTGAAAGGGAACCCAAGTATTGTCATCTTCAGTTCCCAGCCAGAGGAGGAAATGTAGCTGTTCTTATTATATTTTATTTATTTATTTATTTATTTATTTATTTAATCAGACTTGGATGCCGCCCTGCTCAAAGAGACCCAGGGTGGCTAACAAAGGTTTAAAGAGAGACATAAAACACCATATAAAATCCAATTTAAAATTAATATTAAAATATTAAAACTAGGCAAAGTTAAAAGATTTTAAAAATTCATACTTTGAGAGAGGGAGGGGTCAGATGAGCCAACAGGCTGATGCTACTGTCTGACCCAAACCCCATACCTGTCCCGCCAGCCAGGTCTTAACCCCCTTCCTAAAGGGCAGCAACTCCGACTGGAGACATAGCTCAATTGGCAGAAGGTTCCATTGGGCCGGGGCGGACACAGAGAAGGCCCTCCTCCTAGTGCAAGAGAGGTGTGCCTCTCTAGCCGATGGTACAACCAGAGAGCCTCTCCGGTCAGCTCTGGTGGGATGGACAGCTGTTCTTAGGGTGATGCGGTTACTACCATATAGGGCTTTAAAGGAAATAACCAGCACCTTGAATTGCACCCGGAGGCATACTGGCAACCAGTGCAGCTCCCTGAGCAATGGTGAGGCACATTTTACCAAATAATATAACGTTGCTACCATCTTTTGGTGTTGCTGTGAAATAATGACCTTCAAAATGTCCTGCTAGTAATGCCCCTAACCAGCTCTTGAAATTTACAGGCTGTGGCTTCCTTTATTGAGTCACTCCAACGCATATAATATGACCTCCACTCTTCTCAATACATTTTACTTACCCACTAATCTTTCTCACACTAGATCAGGTGAAAAGAACTGCAGATTAAACTCACCTAATGGTGCCTTTATTTTCTTATTTTCATGTCTGGCCAGTCACAGGAGGAGAAGAAGCAGCATTGTTGCATCTTCCGGTGAGCCTTTTCTTCTCATGATTAAAGAATAATAGGATACAGTAGCTTAATTCATTCAATTAACATTTAACTAATCTGACTCCCTAAAGGGGCCAATAGCTATGGGCATTTGAGAGAGGTAACCCATTCACTTGCTGTAAGGGTTGGGCTGACTCTGCTACATGTCATTGATTGGTCAAACATACAACAAGATGAACTCATAACACAGGTTACGTTTTGTCATTTATTGCAAAAGGGAAGAAGAAACCAGAGAACCCCAAGCAGAGATACGGTGGTGTTATCAAATTGCTTCTAGAATATGGTTCTTTCCTAAAATGTTCCTACTCTGATATATGGCAATGTTGGTGTTGCAACAACTTTACTCCTTCATCATTAGCCAACTGATTCTAGATTTTCATTCTTAATCTTTACCACTACCACCCCTGACATGCACGTGCTATTTATAGCAATGAGAGTAATTACCACCTTCATCTTTCCTTCTTTCATTTCTTATCCTGTGCTGGATTCATGGGTGGATTTGCATAAGCAAACAACATTGTCAACAGTTTTTAGAATATGTCTTCACTGCCTCCCAATTATTATGTGTACATTAATCAAAGAGTGAGCTTTTAGTAAACAAATCCATGACTTTGTGGCAAACAGGTTCTTCTTTTGTGTAGCAGAATGTACCTGTAAATTAATGTGATTAATAGTTAACACTTCCCCAAGTACAAAGCAAACATTAACTAATTAATAAAATACTCCAACAGAAACAAACCCTGAGGGGTCACCGTATGTTTGTTTTCTTAGTTTCTAAATGACACAGAAAGTAAAAGAATATCCTGAATACCAGGAAATGTCGTCAACACCCAATTATCGTTTGGACTTTGTACATTTGGTTTTCCTCCTTCCTTTATTAACCTCTGCAACCTTCAATTGTGGGACCATAGTTCAGTGGGAGATCCTATGTTTTGCATGTAAAACAATCCTCAGCGTTTCCAGGTAGGACTAGGAAAAAACTTGGCCAGAACTCTAAACATTCACCACTAGTCTATACAAACAAGATGAAGAGGAATCAGACATCTAACTTAATATAAGGCAGTTTGCATGATGAGTTGTAATATACAGTTCTTTCTGATAGAGCTTCTAGAAAGAAGGGAAGTATTGAAAAAAATGAAGCAAACCTTCCATGTTACCTTACTTTTGTAAGTACTATGATAACTAGCTACTTTGGTGGTTGGAACTAGGAATGTAACTACAGTAGTTACTTTTAAAATGTAACTTTTCACACTCAATCCATGGATTCTCAACCTACACCCCATGAGCCTAATGTGGCCTACAGTCCCAATTAATCCAGCCTGTGGTGAAGATCCCGGAGCTGCCGCCGCCACCACCCAAAAAGCATCGAAGCAATGAAAATGCAGGAAAGAAATCCTGAAATCCAAGTGAAAACGCATCATTCTTGGTCCTGCCACCACAGGAAGTGGGAGAAGCAGCAAAAACAGTCTGGATTGTGCCATGAATGCACCTGCCACCGCTGCCACTGCAAGTGGAAGTGGTGTAAGCGGAGGGAGGAACCATGCCTCCAGCCCACTCACCTGTGTGAGGGGTGTGTGACTGGCCCATGGCACAAAAATATTGCAAACCCCTGCTCTAGTCATATTAGGTATCACTGTTATTGGCAGTTAGAGAATAAGCAATTGTCCATTATCATCCAAAGTGTGAAAACTTTCACACAATTCATGCTACATGTTTCCCTGCCTAAAGTTTTCTTCACAAGGTCATTTGATCTACAAGTCAAAAACTGGCAGTTTTCTTACTTTCAAATATTCCATGAATTAGTTTTATCACTGAAACATGCTTGTGATTTCACCACTTAATTCCAAGCCTCAAGCTTTATTTCTCAGTTATCTTTCTTTCAGTTGTACTGACCCATTGCTTTGAATGGATTACCCAGACCAGGAAGTTTTAATGAGCTGAACTGAATGTGCTTTCACAGTTATTACAAAAATTACAAGGTGGCTGTTTTTTCATGGATCCTGTGTATAGTCAAAATTATCACATTTGTATTAGTATGGATTTATGTTATCAAGGGTCACTTCTCATAAATGCCCCTTTATCAAATGTGTCAATTTTCTAGCTTGCATGATGATGTTGGACTAACCTGAATTATGCATGGTATCTTTATTTTCCAAATGTCATATTAAGGAGTAGAGTTCCTGTACAATTACTGAGAACCAGACTCAGATTCTTCCTGCAATAAACCTTGTGATTTCAGCACTGGTTTTAGATAGCAAGGTTTTTTTTTTTAAACAGAACCATAAAACAAAGCCTGGATTTAGAGTGAGAAATGTCACTTTCTTTTTGTTCAGCATGTTGTTTAGTATATTGTTTTATTTTGTGAACCCAGAGCAGCTGTATGGCAGCTTCACTCCACAACAAATGTTAATGATTCTATCGCCTTTGTTTGCGACAGTGAAACAAAAATGTGAAACAAAAAATATGAAATCTGAAAAAAAAATGAAAAATCAAATTGAAGCAGACTTATCACATGATCAGCAAGTAGGCTGACCGTGTGATAAGTCTGATTCGATTTTCCCCTTTACACAGAATTGAATAATAAATTTGGGACAAAACTAGGCATAACTTTTAAAAGATTAAAAAAAAATCTTTGGTGAAGTAACATATTTTCTCAACAAACTACCAGCCTTTAACTGTAAACCTTGATCTTCAAGTAACGTTACTTCAAATACTTCTTTCCCTTTTTATGTGTAAGGTAAAGGTAAAGGTTTCCCTTGTTCAAAAGCCAATGGTATCCAACTCTAGGGTTCAGTGCTCATCTCTGTTTATAGCCAAAGAGCCAGCGCTATCTGTGTCTGCAGACGTTTCCATTTGAAATGTGACAGGCATGTTTACCTTCCACCAAAGTGGTTTATCTATTTGCAATTTCTTGCTTTCGAACTGCTAGGTTGGCAGGAGCTGGGACAGAGACGGAAGTTTATTCCATCATGCAGTGCCCAGGAATCAAACTCCGGCCTTCCAGTCAGCATCTTAACAATTTGAGCCACTGCAGTCCTTGAGCCACTTAAGCCACTGTGTAAATGGCACATTTTTCCTGGCTCAGGGTTAGGGATGTGAAGTTTGCTTTCTAAATTCTAGAAAAGCTGAATGACCAATAGGGAAGCAAATTGAGCAGAAGAAAATAAAGAGAAGGTGAAAACAGTACATTGAAGGCCTATACAGAAGAGATAAAAAGAAGATAGAATCTTTTGGGGGAAAATATCCAATGACAAAGAAACTGTAGTTCCAGAAAGTGAAGTGAATGCTGCTATGAAGGAACTGAGAAGAAATAAATCACCAGGAGTAGATGAAATACTGATAGAACTATTTCAAGCAAGAGGAACTAAATTTGTTAAGATCGTAACAAGAATCTGCCAGCAAATATGGAAAATGAAGCAATGGTCCATAGACTGTGAATATGAAATATACATACCAATCCCGGAGAAAGCAGATGCCAAGGAGTGCAAGAATTATAGGACCGTTGTTATAATTTCCCTGGAAGCAAAATGAGACAGAAGGTGTTGCAACAACCTATTGTATGGAAAGCAAGTCAATATTCAGATGAGGGAGGAGTAAAAATTGATGGAAGAAGCATCAATAATCAAGATAAAGATGATACCATCTTCCTGGCAGAAAGCAGCAAAGATTTGAAGTGACTTGAAAGAACTTGAAAGAAAATGCCAAAGCAGGGCTGCAGCTGGATATTGAGAAAATAAAGTCATGATTTCAGAAGAACTAAACAACTTTAGTGTTGGCAATAAAGAAATTGAAATTGTGAAATATTTTTTATACCTAGGTTCAATCATCTGTCCAATGGAGACTGCATCCAAGAAATCATCAAGGCTGAGGTTGGGAACATCATCAATGAAAGAATTAGAAAAGATCATCAAGTGTAAGGATCTGGACAATAAGGAAAACTGGCAGGGAAAAATGATTTGCTTGAAACTTTTTGTTGGAAGATAAATATGTGGGTACCCTGAAATGCCAGAAAGATGAACAAATGGGTGTCAAATCAAATCAAAGCTGAATTACCACTTTGTTGTTGTTCAGTTGCACAGTTGATTCCGACCCCCTGCGACCCTGTGGGCCATTGCACGCCAGGCACCTCTGTCCTCCATCCTCCTCCTCAACCCACCCAACTCTGTGCCCATTGCATCCACAATACCATGTAGCCATCTCATTTTTGGCCGCCCCTTCTTCTTTTGCCCTTAACCTTTCCCAGCATCAAGGCTTTCTCAAGTGAATCCTCACTTCTTATTTGATGTCCAAAGTACTTTAGCTTCATCTTCACTATTTGACCTTCCATGGAGCAGTCAGGGTTGATTTCTTCTAAGATCGACCTATTTGTTCTCCTTGCTATCCAGGGTACTGTCAAGACTCTCCTCCAACACCACATTTCAAAGGCATCTATTCTTCTCCACTCTGCTTTCCTAATGGTCCAGCTCTCACAACCATACATTTCCACCAGGAATAATATTGCTTTGACTATGCAAACTTTTATTTGCAAGGTGATGCCCCTACTTGTAACTATGTTCCCCAGGTTTCTCATCGCTTGCCTCCCAAGAATCAGTCACCTTTTTATTTCATGGCTGCAATCACCATCTGCAGTGATCTTGGATCCTAAAAATGTAACGTCTGTCACTGCTTCTACTTCTTCCCCATCTATTCCAGGGACTGATAGGACCTGTTGCCATTATCTTGGTTTTCTTGATATTGAGTCTCAAGCCAGCTATTGCACTCTCTTCTTTCAACCTAATCAGGAGGTTTTTTTTAGGTCTTCCTCACTTTCGCTAGAGGCAAAAATTAGGAAGCTCAGACTGGCCATGTTTTGGGCACATCCCTAGAAAAGATAAAATTTTGGGGAAAGGTTGAAGGCAGCAGGAAAAAAGGAAGACCAAATATGGGATCAACTGATTCCAGAAAAGAAGCCACATACTTTTGTTGACAAGATCTGAGCAGATCTATTGAGGACAGAACGTTTTGGAGCTCTCTCATTCCTAGATTTGCCATATGTTGGAGGTCACTTTATGACGTCACTTTATGGCACTTAACATCAACAATAGACTTTTCCATTTTTGTGATTCCTGACTGACATGAAAAATGGAGTGAGGGAGAATCCATCACATCCTCCTGTAAAAAAAGTATATGATACCAATCCCTGGACTTCATAGGCTTAGATCACATACTTTGGTGACTATCCAAAATAACTAGATTATCATTTTAATATTAGAGGAAAAACAAATTAGTAATATGTTGTATGATTATTGTAGCCTACATAGGGGTGAGTGGGATCAATTCTTTCAAATAAAGCAAATCATTGTTTTACTATTGTGCACTTTTAACTGAAGATGTTTATCCTTTAATGCTATATTAGTATATTTAGCTAAGAATATGTCTGGAAAAGCTGGCTTTTTAGTTCAAAAATTACTCTTTAATAACACTTATTGCAAAGCAGTAGATCTTAGAATACTCTAAATAAGTGTTTCCCAACCTTTTGACTTCAATTCCCAGAAGCTTAAGTCAATTCCTCAAAGCACTGATCATCCAGTGTACTGACTTAGGCTTCTTGTACTTAATGTCCCCCTGTGGGGCATGGATCCCACATTGGGAATCACTGCTCTAAATGTTTATATAATTACTCATAAACCCAGAGATCAATCAAGTATGCTGTAAAGTTCACAATATGGATGATGCAAGAACATACAGGAAGTTGTTTAGGATTGATAGTGTGAAAACAAAACCATTGGATTACATTTTTGTAGCAATGCTCTCTTCTAAATAGAAAGAGTGGTTGCAACCAGTATTGATACTTTTATACTAATAGAAAAGAAGCACACTGGTCTAGTGACTATGATAACTTTGCTATACAGTAATACCTCATATAACATTAGTATCGAATAACACTAAAATCGCATAACATTAAGCAATCTGGGGGGAAGAATTGCATCAGATAACATTAAGATCCTATGGGATGCTTCAGATAACAACCGCTAAAGCCTGTGTGGTTACAATGTATCTCTATGGATCCCATAGAGGATCAGATAACACTAAAAATCATATAACACGAAGACTTGTGGAACCAGGTTTTAGTGTTATATGAGGTTTTACTGTATACTGACATATCAGTAGATGCTATGTCATATTGCAGAGTCTGCATTCATCTCCTCCTTGTACTGCTTTGCAAAATCTCACTACATGATGATGGCATAAGTAAAAGACATTCCTTCATATGCATCAGGATTTCCACCATTTTCCTGCTGACTTCCAGAGGCAGGTTTTGTCTGTGCTCTTGGTTTGCTGAATCTCACAGTATGATTTCTTTTGTATACAAGGCATAAATAATTAGACATCTCTTCACATTTATCATGGTTTCTACTCCTATCTTATCTACCTGCAGAGAGAGGATTCATCTATGCTTTTACCAACTCCACAATGCATGTAAGCATAATTCATGCAGAATTTCTTCATGCAGAGACACAGTGAAAAAGTTGCATCAGATTATTTTCTGTCATGTAAAGATAAAGACAAATGAATGTTGCCAAGGAATAAAAAAATCAGCTGAAAAATTAACTTGATTTTAGATAGTGGTGGAACACTGTTTTATTCTATATCTATTTGTTGTTAGGCATTGTCAACAGGGAACTGAGTTACAGATACCCTAGGACAGTGGTGGCTAATCTTGGCACTCCAACTGTTCTTGGAATTCAATTCCCAGAAGCCCTGATCATTGGGTGTGCTGACCTGGGCTTCTGGTAATTGAAGTCTAGGAATAGTTGTAGTGCCAAGGTTAGCCACCACTGCCCTAGTACAGTGATGGTGAACCTTGGCACTCTAGCTGTTCTTGAACAATTTCCAAAAGCCCTGATCAGTAGGAGTGCTGACTTGGGCTTCTGTAATTGAAGTCTAAGAACACCTGGAGTGCCAAGGTTTACCATCACTGCCCTAGGAGGACTTCTATGATCAGTAAGATATTTGTGGTTTTACCAGCATCACTCCCCAGTGAGTTTTTTTTTTTTTTTGTCAAGTGAGGATTCATACCCAGGTTCCTGAATCCTAATCTATCACTTTATTACACCACACTGAGCATCTGGCTGTCAGAATCTGAAGCAGCTTCAGGGCTCCAGCTCTGATTATATTAAATCTAGCTATACCTGCTGAGGTCATGATGAGCTCCACCTGAGAGCCCTGTGGGAAGAGCTATATATGAACCAGTTCTTCCCCCTAGAAGCTGCCTCAGAACAAAGGTTTCTGGATTTGTTGTGTTGCTTTGTGTGAATTCCCTGCTATTGCTCCAATCCTAAAGTTACTCTGCTTCGGTTCCTTTCTTGATAATCTGACTCTTATTTATTTACTTGTTTGTTTGTTTATTTGTTTGTTTATTTATTTGTTTGTATTTCTATGCCACCCTCTTCACGAATGACTCAGGGCGGCTATCAACATTGCTCTGTTTGTTTCCTTGTTTGTCTCACTCCTGGTCTGCTTGAACGTCCTGCCTCAGCCATAAAGATACCATGCTTTGTTTGCTGCCTTGTTTGTTTGACTCCTGGCACATTTGGACTATGTCCCTTCTACTTGACTAGTTTTGTTTACAGCAAGTCTTTGACCTCGAAGTTGGATCAGAACTTGGGTAATGTTTGTGTTTCACTTTTAGCTTGGTTGCTCTAGGTCCTGGTGCCTGTGCTGCTAGTTTACAACCTATATTCCTGACTCTGACACTGGTCTATATTTGCATCTACATATAAAGGAATTTTTAAATTGCCAGTCCAGGGTGATAAATCTCTAGTTGAAGCTTATTGGCTTTGGTAGTTATGGCATAGCAGGATATTTTATGTCCCTTCCTATTTCATTCATCTTTCGTGCTAAAGGATATGTGATGTAAGTAAGACGTCAGTAATCTTCTTACAAATGACCCAAACTTGCCTGGGTCATTTATTGCAAAGTCAGTTTACATGCATTCAGTAGAATGCATATAAACTGCAGTGGCTCAAGTGGCTAAGACGCTGACTGGGAAGCAGAAGGTCAGCAGTTCTATTCCCGAATACTGCAGGACAGAATGAGCTCCCGTCATTGTCCTAGCTCCTGCCAACCTAGCAGTTCAAAAGCAAGTAATTGCAAGTAGATATATAGGGACCACTTCGGTGGGAAGGAAACAGCGTTCCATGCACTCAGGTGTCTAGTCATGCCTGCCACATGACCACGGAAACTTCTGCAGAAGCAGACAGCGCTGGCTCTTCAGCTTTGAAACAGAGATGAGCACTGAACCCTAGAGTCAGATATGACTGGCCTTTGAGCAAGGGAAACCTTTACCTTAGAATCAAACAGTAATGCCTCTGAGAGACACACCAATTTGGGACACAAACATGGTTTTAGATTTATTTATTTATTTATTTTTATTTATGTTCATATGATAGTGTTTCCCATCCACAGAATGGGATATTGTTGTCCCCCATTCTGTTCCAGGATCCACACAAAAGTAGACCCACATTTCAGACGTTCTATACAGGATTGTCATCTTAAAAGGCATAAATGTCCCTATTTTTCAGCCATTGTTCACACAAAAGTTTTGTTTCATTTCATTTTTTAACAGACAAAAATAGATGGGACAAAAAATGATCACAATCTAAATGCTATATTTGGTTAACTGGAGGACATGTTTGACCCTGCCATTTAATTTTTTTGGAGGACTATTATGGCTTGAAACAAAAGTGACATGAACTTGGTTGTTTTACAGTGGAAAATACAAGCTATGGATGTTAAAATCTAAATCCCTCAATAGACTGGAATTCTCATTAGATCAAAAATTACAGTTCATGTTTTGTTTATGCTCATGTATAAATGTTACTAGTGACACATATTGTATCATATCAGAGAAGAAATGAAACAAAAAGACAAAAAAGACTAACTGCGGCATTTTAAAGTTAGCTTTCATATATCAAGTCAGCTTCATCAGATATAAGAGTGAGACTTCACTCTGCAGAGATACCTCTGTACCTGATAAGTATAAATTGATGCCACGAAGTCTCACTCTTATGTCTGATGAAGTGGATTTGATTCATGAAAGCTAACATTAAAATACAACAGTTAGTATTTAAAGTGCCACAATGCTTTTTGTCTTTTTGTTTTGTTTTCTCTTTGATATGCTTGAAATACAGACTAATATGGCTACCATTTCAAAAATATCATTTCATGTTGAATGACATCATGCCATGGCTGGACAGATGATTACTGAATTGCAGCTTCTTCATCCATGGTCATTGCTCATGCGTTCTGGTGCTGATAGGAGTTGTTGTCCCTCAATATCTGAAATGCTATAAATTTCCCATTGTTATGAAATAGAGTTCCTTTCAGCTAATAGCATGATTCATTTGTATGCTACAGATGTGGAAAAACTTAACTGTATTGAGTCTCAGACTCTACAAAAAATAAGAATTTTTGGAAACAAAGAGTTCTAACATCTGTGCCCGCTGATATTCACTGTACAAATGTTTGCCTTCAGATGTACAATTAGTCAGTGAGTCCTCTGAAACATTCCTGGAACTATTTCAGACAAATAGTTCTATGAATGATCCTATAATTTGGAGAAACATGAGCTTAATTTCTTCTGGTAACTCACACAAAATTAAGCTTGATGGCTCTGTCCTGCCTAGAAATCTGTAATAAACAACCATCAAATAATCATTTTAATATCATCTTTCCAAGCATACTGTAAAGTGATGCATTTTTTTGTAAAATGGATGGGTTTGTAATTTTGATCCAATGTGTTACCTCAGTAGTTGCTGTTAAATGGAAAGTAATTCAATCAGTGGCAACAAGAAATAGCATTGAGAGCAATGTTGGCATGTTGCTTTGAAGCTGAGATGAAGAGGGCTTTTCCCTTCAGAGTGTTTTGTTATGATTCATAATTTGAGTTTTATTGATAGAGTTATAGATGCTGATGGCAGCTCCCCCCCCCCCCGCCCGAAGAACTCTTTCTCAGTTCTTTTTTTGTTTATTAGATCAGGGGATAAAATTAACATAGAATAGCTGTCGTGTTCCAGGGGATATACAAGTTTACTGTTTTGTTAAAATAAGTAGGTAGATCAACATTATTGTCAATGTTATAACAGTAATGAAGCTATCAGTACCTGAGGATTAATTTTTTTTATTCCTTCACTATCAAAGAAATAATTACCTTTGTGTGTGTGCATGTAGGCATGGGTGTAAATGGTGTTAGTGGAAACACAGCTTCTACCCATCCTTCTCTTTTCAAAGCATATATTTTTTAAAAAATTCCAAGGAAATGGAGAAGAAAAACAAACCAACATCTGCTTGTAAATATGGATCAGTCAGAGTGGTGGAGATAAATGTTTATGCAGTAGTAAGTGTTCAAAAACAGACATATCTACAGCACAGTATATGTTTTTGTACAGCTGAGTTTCAAACCAATTTAAATGAGTGATTTTCATCTTTTCACTTCAGAGTTACAGTGGGTAAAAAACCTAGCAGAGATAAAGAAGCAACTTTCACAAATAGGTGCCTAACTTTTCAGCAGAGGAATATTGGGTAATTATCTTATCGAGATGAGCCCAGTGGCATTGAACTTCTCATTCTACACAATGGGACTTCTTGCAGGAAAGCCATAATCAGACACAGAGACACAATGTGAAGGTGCATTCCCCACAAGATGTGATACACCTGTCATTCGTGTCTTTTGGGTAGCTAACCACTACAGCATTACTCTAAAACAGTGTTTCCCAAACTTTGGTTTTTGGACTTTAATTCCCAGAAGCCTAAGTCAATTTCCCAAAGCTCTGAGCAGCCAATGTATTGACTCTCCATTAACCTCCAAAGTTGTTTTATCAGAGTTTTCCCAACACTATTATGAATAAATGTTTTCTGCACTAGAAGCAGTAGTAGAGTATTAAGACAAAATCAGTGGGATTTACTTTTCAGTAGATTTTGTATTGGATTGCACTGCAAACAGACTTTTCCAACAGAGGGGAAAAGAAGTGGCATTTTCAGAAGGGCCTTCTTAAAGGTGGTCCCTTCTGTTTCAAATTTTCTCCCAACTTAAATTCATCAGATGACTGTATTCAGATGTCCAAGAAACTCTTGAAAACACATGCAACCCACGAAGCAGACAACAACCATCTGTTGTTGTCAGGAAACGACATCTTTTTCCTAATGTTCTCAAGGCTTGAGGTTGTAGTTTTAGCTAGGCCTCGAAAAATCCTTTGTTCTCTCTGTCTCAGACTACGTGTCACGAGACAGCTTGTTGACACTTTAGTGTTCCTGTGTTCATATCTCTAGCTTCATGTTTTGACTATATGCTAGAACACTAACTGTACACGTGTGTAAATAATTCTTTGTTATGAGAGAGTTTTCTTCTGTTCCCTGATTGGCCAAGGTTAACCCACCTGACTGCAGAATCTCCATTTTGCAGAGAAGTTAGTTAGTTCGTGTTTGGATCTCAATGGCTTAAGACCCTGACTATTGTGTGGGACTATTTTCTTTCTTTCATCATGATTACCTAATGAACCTGGACTGTTACCTGGACTGATATCTGTTATTGACCTTTTATAACTACGTTTTTTCCATGGACTATGCTATAAGAACCTGATGAATAAAGCAGCTATTTTTCTTTGAAGATTGTTGTTCTTTCACTGGCACACACACACACAGCTATGCTACTAGAAGACCTCCCTTGTTCTGCTCTATTGCCTGAGCATAGTAAGAGTTCTTTTTACATAGCCCGGCTCTCCCAAGTGTGTAAGGTAAGGGTGAGAGTTCCAGGAATGGGACATAGTGTCTCAGGAACTGACAGGGAGGGGCCCTTACAGGGACATGCCGGTGTCTGACAGTTGTTCAAAACATGGGCCACTTTATTAATAACATAACAATACAATATTAACTTGACCTACAATGAGGCATCCTAGTGAGTAAATGATATTAACTTATGGGTATATCTACCCATATCCAGATTATTGATTATCACCTTGTATGGAGTGATGATGTCTCACTCCATACCTTTTAGATCACAATTTCCTTCAGGCCAACAAGCCTGCAACCTGTACCTGAGATTTCCTACCCACGGCAGTAGATGCCTCCAGTGCCTCTGTCCTTCTGTTATGGTGAGGAACCCCCATTACGTATGGTAAATTAACATAGTTTTGATTACCGTATACCCCACTACTGCCACCAAGGATATTCATTTATGGACAGACGCTCCCACCTCAGGCCACTAATTTGGCCTTGATGCCCCATTGCAGGTCATTGAGGAATTTTTGTAAAAGTTCCTCCAATAAATGTACTCTGTCCTGTCGGTAAAGGCCAAAATTCAATTTTGATTTTGGGATGCTCACAGTGGTGGGCTCCAAAAAAATTTACTCTCACACTGTGGGTGTGGTATGGTAGGTATGGCCAGGGAGAAAGCCCCACATTGCACTTGAATTAGGACTTCTTTATTTCAAAACTTGGATGGGCGGGGCCAGCCAGAATTTCTGCTACTGGTTCTGGTGAACTGGTGTGAACCTGCTAATGCCCACCACTGGATGCTCAATAACTCTGCTGAATCCTTCAGCCATAAACTTAGCCACAGCGTTTGTTCATGCTGTGGCACGTCTTGTCAATACTGTGTGGGTCTCCAGTGCAGCGCCAAGTAAAATGGGGCAAGATCTCCAACCACACCAAGCGGAGGTTGGGCCACCAACACTTCACAAGAGTCAGGTCCCTTTTCACCACCATGCTCAGTTCAATGTCCTTCATGAGGCCCAAATCATTGCCACCCAGATGGATGACCATAATATCCGGGGGTGTGCCTTCCCTTGCAGAGTTCATGAATGGCACCAGCTCTCCCCATCGCATGCCCTTCCTCCTGTGCCAATCCACATAGGCTCTGCGATGCAGACCAAAGTCCTTGCCCCACACAGAATGGGTCACATGATATTCTGCTCAGAAATACAACTGTGTCCAATGATCATAATCTGCTGAGGGCGGTGGGGAACATGACCTGGAAGGCAAGAAAAAAGCAGAAGTCCTTTGTTTAATACTTCATAGGTCTAATATACACTCACTAAGCCCCAGACTTCCACCGGCCTACCCTTTGAATGTCCTCACAGGAATAACCCACCACTGCTGCAGTGGATGTGACCCCGATCCAAAAAGAGTGCATGCAGAAAAGCTGCATGTCAACTCCTAAAGGAGTGAACACTCTATTTGTTATTGCCCAGAACTGGTATCGAGTCAATGGGCTATTGTTTAAGTGGCAGAATAAAGGGCCAGTATTGGTTCCTCGCAGTTTGAGATATACCTCTAGGGTGGGACAAGGGCAAATGGGAGCAGGGCCAATGTGGAGCAAAGTCACTTGGGCACCCTTGCCCAGTTGGTCAGTCTTGGACCAGCGGATTGTCAACTCCAGCTCCCAGTCACCAAGTCTCACATTGGCCATCTGCAAAACTTGGCCAACCTCAGCTGTCTTTGACAAGACCCAAAAATTTGGCTGAACAGAGGGTTCCAAAAAATATGCCACCATTGCTGCAGGATGGAAGAGGACTGCCTCAAATTGGCTTGTGCAGGTGGAAAGCCAAGCATTTGACATATCTGTGAGCAATTTAGGGGAAATTGTTATGCGGTGGTAGTATGACCTACCCCTCTCTCTTGACCACCCCTCCAAGTCTTAACAATCCTGAAAACAGCAACCGAATCGGCATGTCCCATCATTCTGGTATAGAATTTGAGGGCAGATAATTTTAACCGGATGGTCTGTGGGGATATCCCCGAGTGGTAAAAGTGAACCATAAACTGCAAAATATGCTCTGTAGGTGTGGGCCAGTCTGGTTGCAACAGCCGGGTGCAACAGAACCCACAGAAGTCTGAAACAATTGTGGCACAGCTGTGGTGGGTTCTAGGTGCAATGGCTACACCTATGCCACCATCTATCTCAATCTGCCAAGGTTCCATATCTCCAGCGGCAGTATGTCTGGGTCTATTGCAGTGTTTGGGGCAAGGGTACAAAACCGTTGCATCTGCTGCTGGGATAAAGTATCAGTAACTTGATTATTTATGCCAGGGACATGTTGGGTTTTGATCACTATATTCTACTCTAGATATTTTAAAACTAATTTGTGGACCAAATATGTGACCCTTGTAGATCGGGACGTCATAGTATTGACAATATGAACTACAGCCAAATTGTCCACCCAAAATTTTACTGCAGACTTTTTTCAGGTCTCGCCCCACAAAAACACAGCCCCAACCACCGGGAATAATTCCAAAAATGTAAGGTCTTTCACAATGCCCGATGTTCTCCAATATGCAGGCCATGTGCTGTGGCACCAATGGACATGGTGGTATAAACCAAAACCACAACTGCCCGAGGCACCGGTGATCACCACCATTTGTGCCTCAGACATAATTTTGGAATGCCAAAAAGAGGCATCGTTGTATCATGACAAAAATTCTAGCCATAGCTAGATGTCTTTCCTCAAAACTCAGCTGACCCTGGCTCAGTGAAATGGCCAGGTCAACCCTTTCATGTCATCAGAAAGGTGGCAGGCAAAGGCCCTGGCCAGTGTGACCACCTTCCAAGAAAGGTTTGACCATGCAAAACCTGCATCTCTTTCAGCGTCACTTTGCATCTCGACAACATATTACTCATTTTGTCTTGTAACTGTGACAGCTTATCACGGGGGAGACGAGACTGTTGTCTCAAGGTGTCTAGCAGGACCCCTAAGAAAACAAGGGAAGTGGCCAGTCCCTCCATTTTGTCATCTGCCAAGGAGACTCCTAATTCGAAGGCCAGAGCCTGAAACTCTTGCAGGAGGTCAGCACATTTAAAAGATTGTGCAGGGCTACAAAAGAGGAAATCATCCAAATAATGGAGCACATGGCTGGAACCAGTGCGTTGGCGAAATGCCCAATCCAAAAAAGTGCTAAAGCACTCAAAGGCTGCACAAGAAACAGAACAGCCAAAAGACATGACCTTGTCTACAGAATACTGGCCATCAAAGGCAAAACCAAGCAGTTCGAAGTCCTGTGGGTGCACTGGCAATAGGTGGAAAGTGGATTTAATATTGCACTTTGCCAAAAGGGCATCCTTTCCACACGATCAGACCATTTGGACTGCCTGATCAAAAGAGGAATACTTAACAGTACATAGGTCATGTGGTATTGAATCATTTACTGACCCACACGTCAAGTAAGATAAATGGTGGATCAAATGGAATTCCCTGGAACCCTTCTTGGGAACCAAATCCAGGAGGGACACTTTCAAATTATGAAAGAGTGGCCGGTCAAACGGGCCAGTCACCCATCCTTCCCAATACTCTGCCTGACCATGTGCTCTAAACCAATTACCGAATGGAGGTTTGGAGCCATTTGTGGAAAACAGGCCCCCAAGGCAGGGATCTGGAAACCAAAAGTGAAACCTTCCTGCAAATAATGCACCTCCTCTGCCAGGTAACCTGCATGCCAAGAAACTAATGTATCAAGCTTGGTTGGGCTGGGTACCTTTTGCAGGCTGCAGCAGCTTGGGGTTAACTCTTTTTGCAACCCAGGAATCATGTCCCTTATGCCTCTGGGGCCCACTTTTTGTGCAAGAGGGGCCAGGTGGCTTCCTCCGCACATGGAGCACTGGTGATGGTATTTGCAGGCTTTCCTGGTACAACACCCCTGGCCTATGAACTCCCAGCAAACCAACCAGTGTTGAACCATCTGGCCCACCAACTGGTGGGTAGGAGGTGCCGGCGTGGGATGCTGCATCAGGTGTCCACAGTCATAAAGATCACCAGACACTGGGCAAGAAGAGGTCATGAATTGGAGCCACAATGGGGCATGCGGCTCATCCCAACGCATGGTCATCTGGATGGCTGTACACATGCAGAAATTCTCATCATAAAGAACCCATGCCTGTCCTGGGAAGTCTAGATAATCTCGGTAAATAATATCTAAGTATTGAATTAATTGTAATGCAAGCTGTTGCCTGGCACATACTGCTACCCTCACATAGATCAGATAAGCAGGCAGCTAATAGCCCATATCCAAGGCGGCTTCTTTCTCCTGGCAGAATCCTTGTCCTTGTCCATATCTTTCTCTGGCTTGTCCAAATCCCTGTTAAACAGGGAAAATATATCAACATATTCACCTCACACTATTTTATTCCTCATGACTGGGAGAAGATGGTCACCCAACGGTAGGGACTGGTCGCTGAAAGACAACACAGATGCAGGGACAGTTGCAAGGGTTGATGAAGCCGAAAACCCAACCTGCGAATTCATCCTAGAACTTTGCAGGGTGGAAGAGGAATAAACCCTGGGAGGTGGATAAGGTTCCGTCCATATATCCATAGTGGCTGATTACCTACCTGAAGAGTTTGTAACCTGCATGGGGCTAGGCCAAGGAGGCGGCTGTGTGGGGAAAGAATGAGGCACCAGGATTCCACACCCAGTTGCACTCCCTGATTCCACATACTCACCTAATCTCGGGCCAGGAGTAGATGCCACAGTGCTCTCAGGTTCGGTCAGTGCGGAAGCACCAGATGCCTGGGTAGATTCTTCAACTCCCACATCTAGTGCAGGTGATGTTGAAGGCACCACCACCGGTGCATCTATTTTCTGAGATGCAGCTACCAGCTCCAGAGCATCCACACACTTCTGGAGGGCCTAGGCAATCTCATTCCAGGTCAGGGCATCATCCGCCAGGGTCACTCAATATCTCATCACTGGGTTTTGTGGAAGTGTTGCTGGACTTAAAGCAGCGGCCTCCTCAAGGGCCATTATCCTGGCCACAAATTCTGTCGGATCTGGTGTGGCCAAGGCCATGGACACTGGCGAATCCTGTGTGGGGCATGGAGAAGTTCTCTTCTCTGCACCCATGCCCAAAGCAGAAGAAGTGTAACACTTAGGCGCTATCATTCCAAGGCTCTCTCTTCATAGAGATTTTTCCACATGCATCACACAAGGAAGCTCAGACTCACATGTTTTTGCCAGATTATGAAGAAGAAGAGAGAGGGCGAGGCGGGAAGGAGAACGTTCTTATAAAGCATAGGCTTCTCTCTGAATCACCAAGGCCTTGGGGTGGATGGGCGGCAAAACATGTGCACATGTTAATTCACGTGACGTGGCCATTCTCTGAGGGAAGCTTCGATGAGGATTCTGCTTAGTTTCACCCATATAATTTCATGTCAGAAATTATTCTGGGTTGAAAGGATTTTTGCTGGAGGAACTCCACTCAGGAGACGCCCAAATGAGGCTCCTGTCATGTCCCCAAGATCTTTTCCCATCAAAGTGGTCCGTATTTATCTACTTGAAATTTCTTGCTTTCAAACTTCTAGGTTGGCAGGAGCTGGGACAGAGACAGACGCTCAATCCGTCATGCAGTACTCAGGTCTGGAACTGCTGACTTTCCTGCCTTCCAGCTAACAATGTGAGTTTTTTAACCACTGAGCCACCACAGCCCATGTTTCACCCATGTCCTTATAAAAGGGGTGATTAGATTGTTATCTGCATGATGTTTTGTTCCATCTGGGTTTAAATGAATGCTTTATTATGAGGTTTTAATTTTGTTTTTTCTTTAATACTTATTTTGGTTCTATTTCATTGTCAATCAGCATGAGTAGTGCTTTTAACACTAAATCCAGTGGTATGTACATATGCAAGTAAATAAATAAATAGTTGAGAATTTTTTACAAGGTGATCTGTGGATGAACAAAGTGGAGCTATGTTATGAGAAATCAGAAAACCTGTCCTTCAAGTCACAATGTTAAAACTAATATAGCAACCATTCTTTGTTGTAGTGTTCTTGTTTTTTTAAAAAAACTGGCTCAATTATTACATTATTTACAAAATTAGAGTTCCATGTCAATTTCCAGAATGATATGTTGTTTTGATGGCTAGATGGTGTTGTAGATGCAATGGGCACAGAGCTAGGCAGGCTGAGGAGGATGGTGGAAGACAGAGGTGCCTGGCAGGCAATGGTCCATAGGTCGCAAAGGGTCGGAATTGATTGTGTGACTGAACAACAAAATAAAATGTTGTTTTGATAATGAAGAATATAATTTCCTGAATCCTGAAAAAGGAAGAAAATATCACTAATGAAACAATATTTCCAGTGGCTTTATTAGTAAAAAGCTAAAGCATGAGGGGAAAAAGAGACTTTAATTTCTTTTATATTTTTATTTTATTAATCTCTAACCATCAGGTATATCTTTGTGATAGTGAGTTCATATTCAGTGCTACATTTTTTCCTCTTTTCCTCCTTTCCTCCCATAATAACCCATATTTCTTAAATGTTTCAGAAAATACAGCATGAAAGTGTCCTACAGCCAATCTCCTTCTATAGTGGCTTCTAGAAGATTATTATAACAGTTAGAAAGATCAGACATCTAATAAATTATTACTATGCACTTACATTTCTTTCTATTGATCCTTTAAAGGAAACTAACTTAATAATATAGGTAAAGTACTCTTTGCATTTGTTAGGAAGAGTGTTCCCATGTTATGAAGATGATATTATCAAATGTTTTGACTGGTCCATTGCCAAAAAGTTTCCCATAAAGACTGAACTAACAAGAAAACTATGGCAAATATGATGCTACTGTATTATAAAAAATATGCAAGGTTAAATATTTTATTCCTCAACAAGTGAGTATTTCCTTGTTAGTGCTCTTCATCAAGGAAATATCTAGATCAAAAATACCATACTTGCATCCTATATTGGCAGATGTTGCATTAAAGAATATAAGAATTTGAACTAAATGATCTCCAACATATCTTCCTCCAAGTTACATTCCAACTCGGTGATTCAAGGTGCTATATCTGACATCATTCCACTATTACTAAGCCATCATGGACTGAAAGTAAAATAAATTACAAATAATTTAATGTCTTTCCATCAATATCCTCTCAGTAGTAAAATAAGCCAGAACTAAAAATGAGCAAAGGATTATTCCCTAGGAAGCATAAAATTAGTATTTACATAAAATTAGTGTTTACAAAAAAAGGGGAATTAAAATGTCAGCAGTTAATTTGAATAAGTAAATTATCAATAAAGATGAACATAACTATGTTTCACTTGTAGTACACATCTTTAAAGGTGTGTCCTCAAGTCAATTCTGACTTATGGTGGCCCTTTTCAGGGTTTTCTAGTTGGAGAATACTCAGAAGTGCTTTACTATTCCCTTCTGGTGGTGCAGTGGTTAAACTGCTATATTGTAGCCAAAACCGCTGATATTGTCATTTTGATCCTGAGAAGGCTCAAAGTTGACTCAGACTCCCATCCTTCCAAGGTTAGTAAAATGAGTACCCAGTATATTGGGGGCAAAATGCTAATTAAATTGTGAACCACCCAGAGAGTACACTAAGGGGCAGTATAGAAGTGTGATTGTTTTGCTTCTTCCTGGGGGCATTCTGGAATTGTGCAAATTGACAAAGGCCACATGGGCTGGCTCTTCTGGAGTGCACAGTAGAGAATTGAACTGTCAACCTCTGGCTCTTCAGCTAGAAGACACCATTACTGAGCTATCCAGACGTTAAACCACACATAAAGTCTTGAATTATCCAACTATACATAAATATAATGTTATAATTTCTAATGTTGTTGTTAGGCAAAAATAAAAATAGTAGTACAGCCAGAATAGCATGTTTTATTTTGTTGCCTAGGAATCATCCATCAAAGTAGAAAATAATTAGAATGTGGTTTGCTTGACCTGAACAAAGAAATTTGCTTAGACATGCTAACAGACACATTAAGGGATAATATGAGAGAAGTAATTGAATTAGCTGAAGGGACGTCATTGTTCCAATGTTTTGTATGTGTGGCCAGAGTATTCTTGTGAGTATTCTTGTAAGTGGGTGGGCTACATATGAGATGTGTAGCTGCAAAGCTTCATGTGTGATTGCATGCCATAGTTATTGTGGCTATTAAAAAGTGATCAAATTAATCACAGACTCCATCTGTGCAGGTGGAGAACACAGCAGGGGATGATGATGAATACTGTGTCAACATTCAGGTCTTAGAGTTATGTCCCAAGGCAATATTTCCATTACCAAAGCTATCCTGAAAAATTAGAATAACACAAGGTTCTTCCTAGATCTGACTCTTGCCTAAGTGTGGCCAAATGTACATTGAGCAGGAGATAAGGGGCAGGTACACATAGGTGTGGTTGTCTGAAGCTCTCTGCAATCACAGAGGGCTTGCATCCCTGGGTATCCCCTTTTATTCAAATTATCTCTAGATATTGCTGTGCCACTGGACAGTCTTTTTAATGATTTCCAGTCTTCCCAACTTTCGCTAAAACCAGGTGTCAATGGTTCCATCCAATGTTAATCCTTCATTGCCTTCGATATGCCTATTTTACTTTTAAATTTGCCCAAATCTTCTGTTGATTTAAGAAAACTTTTCCTGGATTTTAATCTCTGAAGGGCTGTTTGAAGGCCATAGAGAAGATGTCATTGAGAAATTAAAGATTAAGCTTCTCTGTATACCGGTATGCTGCTGGTTCTCTGCAGATAGCAGTTTGGGTGATACCAGCTATATGATAGAATTTATCTAAGGAGGTAGGTTTCAAACACCCCATGATTACACTACTGGTTTCGTTCAAAGGAATATCTACTTGCTCAGCATGCACTGATTTATACCAAACTGGGCAGGCATATTTGCCAACAGAGTAACAAAGGGACAATGCTATTGTTTTAAAGACCCTTACTTTGCTCTCCTCCCAAGTAGAACTAATTAATTTTCACAGAATATTATTTCTTCCTCTGACCTTCAATTTAGTTTTAATACCATAACGTGTATATGTTGGGGCCCTGTCCAAAGTTATACCTAGGTATTCAGGATTTGTGCAATGCTCCAATAACACTTTTCCATGTGGAATGCAGCTTCCTAGCTGCCTTTGTATTACAAAGATGGCTGACATATTCCCTGGTTTTTTCTGGATTTGGCCATAATTGATTATCAGAGTAGTATTGATCCAGGTCTTCCATAACTGTTTAGGAATTCTTCTACTTCCTCAAATGCTTTTTTCCTGTGCAGCATTGCTCAGTCACCAGCATATATATAATTGTCAGTTCCTACTGAGAGCAGTTGGTTGTTACTATAGATATTAAAAAGAAAAGGAGCCTGCCTGCTACCCTGTGGCAAGCCATTAGTCAGGTTCCTCCACCTACTTTGTCTTCCCTGAAACTCCACAAAAAACGTTCGGTTCTGGAGTAAACTCCTAATGAGTTTGTAAGTTTGAAATCTTCACTTATATCGTATACTTTCTCCTTCAGTATTCTAAGGTTGATGGTGCCATGTGTGACTATAAGATCTATCAATACAATTGCCTTTTTGAAATCCATTTTTGATGTATTGAAGTTAGGTTAAGTATTTTTACAGTGCAGCTTTTTTGGGGTGTGTGAAAGCCACCCTGTTGTGGTATGAGGGAGGGTTCTATGGTTGTTGTGAGGTGATTTTGTATCATTCTTTAAAAAATATTACAGGTATGAAACAAAAGAGGAAAATCCAGAAGCATCTAAAAAGGCATACAGAAACCAAAGGCAGCTATTTCCAGAGCACGCTTAACATCATGGAAGACCATTGTGGGATTTAAAGTTTTTTCTCTTACTCAGAGACCAATACCCTCCCACCCACCCCCCCTTTTTAAAAAAGGAAATAGCATATTAGGTTAAATTTTAAAGAAGATATCAGTCCTTGACAGTTAAGGTGAAGGTACATGTATCAAAATACAATGCAGTTACTGTATAAGAAACAGAGGACAGAGTAGAAGGAATGTTATCTGGAACTTGTGAATTTACTCTTTATGTGATATTCCATCTGCTTTTTCTTTTCACCTAAACCCACCTGACATTTCTTTAACTATTACATAAATGTCCTAAGTCTCCAGAACTCAATCATCCATGGAAAACAAACTTGGCAGGTCTGCCACTCAGTATGGAGGAAATATGTCATTACTTTCAATAGTTTCACTGAAAGTAGCACTTCTACATCTTTCAAGTGTCATTGTTACAAGAAACACATTTCAACTTGGGGATTTATGCATTTGGAGGCCTACAGTGCATTTCAGAGATATTGGCAGTGCACAAATCAATGCCCACATTTAAAAAATGTGAACTGCTAGTGATACAGTTTAATTCTATGTGATACAGCATGCAATCAAAACAAATATAGAGAAAAGAGCCATAATGAATGAGGATTGGAAAAATGATTGCCTTAGGCATGACGTGCAAAGTGCACATCAAGAAAAGTATGTTTAAAAAGAATGGATTTTTTTTGTGTGTGGAAAGAAGTGAAAGTCTTGCAGCATATTACAAAATGAAGAGCGGGAAGAGCATGCAGATGGGATTTGAAGAAATCACAGGTACCTTGTAATTGGAGTGGGTGGGTATGTACACTATGAAAGGGCAGAGTGAGTCATTTCCCTGAACATTCAGGGAAACCAATTACATTGGGACATATATATGTTCACGTCCTACCCAATAACACCATCAAAGGAACACATCTTCCTGCACAGAAATTGGGAGAACTAAACTTTGTTGGACAGGGGCAAAGAACTTCTTAAGAAAAGGTCTTGCTTAGTTGTTTTGTCAAAAAAAGTAGAATCCTTGTACAGTATTTCATTAAACTTTTCCTTTACAGTGTGGTACAGGATGGTTTCATTTGCTAAACTTAAAATATTTCTGTATCTTATTTTGTAACAAATTTCTAATTCTAATCCTGCTGCCAAATTATAAGTAAATCCCCAACCACTCTCAAATTTATATGCAGTAATAATAAACTAATTTTAGAAAATGTGACATTTGGAACAGGCAATTAAACAATTTTAAGGAACATAGGAGACTCTTTAATAGTTTTAACAAGGGCTTTTTACCAAAGACATTCTTAGCAACACCCGGAAAACCTGTGAAAAGATAGCATAAGCTCCACATTCATTGACTCTCTCTAATAACTGGCTTCTTAGGGACTGTGGTGGCTCAGTGGTTAAGAAGCTCACCTCATTAGCTGGAAGGTTGGCAAGTCGGCAGTTCAAGATCTCAGCACTGCATGATGGAATTAGCTTATTCTCTGTCCCAGCTGCTGCCAGCCTAGCAGTTCAAAAGCAAAACATTGCAAGTAGATAAATAGGGAACACTTTGGGGGAAAAGCTCTTGGGGACATGAAATGAGCTTCATTCGGGTGTCCCCTGAGTGGAGTTCTTCCAGCAAAAATCTTTACAACCCAGAAAGCAACTTTGTGTGCTTCTGACATGATAAAAATAATACTGGCTTCTTCAAAGCTATTCTGACATGGTTTTACTTGGTGCAGCTGAAAACAAATAAATAAATAATGGGGTCATATTGAATAGCTTAATGGCAAATATTGGATAAGTCTCTAATGCCATAGTAGAGAGCATGTGAAAAACAGAATCAGTAATAAAACTGTTAACAACAGTGAACCCTCCTTTCCCAATGGCGTGAACACACTTTGAATAACTGATAGAACTCTGCTCAAAAAGGATATGGAGAGCTGGGAAAAGTGCAAAAAAAAAAAGGACAACTAAAAACCTAATTAATTGCTTTTTTGTCATCAAGTCAGAACCAATTTACAGTGACTTTAATATGGGTTTCAAGATAAGTGAGATATTTAAGGAATGGGTTTCATTTCATTCATTTCATTTATTCGATTCATATGCCGCCCTATTCAGTAAAAACCGACTTTACCAGTTCCATACCCCAAGCCAGCTTCCATGGCTTAGTGGGGATTGAAACTCAGTCCTCCTGAGTCCCTCACTCTAGCTCAGGGGTCCCCAACCTATGGCCTGTGGGCTGGCCAACCACCACCAGAAGTGGAAGTGGATGCAGTTATGTCAGTCATAAATGCACCCGTTGTTATCGTATAAGCGGAAGTGGGAGCATTTACTTCCACTTCTAGGGGCGTGATCTGGCCTGCTCAGATTTCTGAGAGTGTGGACAGGCCCCTAGCATAAAAAAGGTTGGGAACTCCTGCTCTAGCCTCTACACCACACTGAATATCATAAATCAATTGCTACTTATCCCATATTATTCAGAATGTGAGGAGAGCAGTTGCTTGGACTGTCTCTTTATACTGTGATAGCTTTCCTCACACAGAAAGCAGCATGAGTAAAATGGAGTGGTTCCTGCTGTTCTCTAACATATATGGGTGCTCACTGGGCAAGCTAGAAAAGCCTCCACACAAAGAGAAACATCTCATCTTCAGACACTTTCCTTTGTATGTAAGGAAAGCAGTGAGGCAAGACTGTGCTCCTCTCTTAAACAACAGGGGTATGTTATACCTGAATAAGGCAAGCAAGGTGGCAGATAGAAAAGTATGCCTAAAATGGAAAAAAGTATGGAAAAAATGAATATTTAAGAAGGTATTATTATCTTGTCTTGTATCTTGAGATCACAGAGTATGAGTTCGGACAACTAAACTACATTAAACAGCAAAACAGTTTAACATAATTCGGCAGTATACAATAGAATAATCCATGACTGAAAAGTGAATGTCCTTTTTATTTTGTAATAATAAATCCTGGAATCAACTACAGCAGTGATGGTGAACCTTGATGCTCCGGCTGTTCTTGAACTTCAATTTCCAGAAACCCTGATCAGCAGGTGTGTTGATTGGGCTTCTGGGAACTGAAGTCCAAGAATACCTGGAGTGCCAAGGTTGGCCATTACTGAACTACAGATTGAAGAGCCCTTGTGGTACAGTGGTAAATTCAGTCCTGATGGGTATTAAGGTTGACTCAGCCTTCCAACATTGATAAAATGAGTACCCAGCATGTTTGGGGTAAAATGCTAATTACCTTGTGAACTGCCAAGAGAGTGCACTAAGTGCTATAGGGTGGTATATAAGTGTAATTGCTATTGCTCCAAAGATAAGTTCTGTTTCTGATTATTTTTTTTGGAGGGTGCTCTAGGATCTCAATAAAGGGCTGTTTTCAGTATCAAGAGATTCACTGCTTTTCAGATTGCAGACTTCTGTTCATTTTCTCATTACAACCAGTGGTGGGATGTCAAAAATTTTACTACCCCACTGTGATGTCATCACAATGTGGGTGGAGCTGATATCATAACATCATGATGTCATGGGCAGGGCCAAAGAAAAAAAAATGAAATAATAAAATAAAATAAAAAATAAGCACACACACCTGTGGTTCTCACCTCAAAAATGTTTTAAAAGTTGCATCTGCTAAGCAATGGTGTGCATATAAGGGGTAGTAGCATAAAGAATTGTGTATGTTGGCAAAACCTTTGTACAACATCTTCATATGAGTTAACTCTATTTGTTACAAGGCACATGAACCTCTTGACTTCATTGCTCTACTATGACTCCCTGGAAGCGTGATTGGTCCTTTAGGAAACAAGAAGCAAGACTAAACAGACCATTGGTTTCATCTAGTAGGGACCTTCTTATGTTGCTATGTTTTCAAAAGATTGTCTTAAACTCTGAAGTACAAGAACAAAGTACAAAAGTGGCAATTATATCTTGTATGAATTTTATTCCTGCTGACTATCAGAAGATTTTGTACAGATTATACTGAAATCTGGGTGTGAGGTGAAAATATTTGTGAATTAACAGAGAGATGAATGAATGACAAATGAGTGAATGAACCTGTGAACAAACAAACATTGATCATATTTTCACTACTGCTAGCTCAATTTGTATCCCAAGCAAGTGCCCATGGTTTTAATTTTTAGGACTGGTTTTCAGGATTATGTTCATTTATAAAACTGTCATGTAAAATATCATGAGGAAACATGGAAACCAGAAGTAGACAACAGAAGCCATCATCTTTTTTTGTGTGTCCTGATCAAACCCTAGATGGCCAAAATGAAGTCACTTTCTTCACTTTGTAATTGCCCAAACTTAATTTCTCATTGGTGCATATTTGTGGCAGTAATTGGCAGACCAGTAAATGAGCCGGATTCTGTATTTCTCCACAAGCAGAAGCCATCACAAAATTGAAGCTACTGCAGTTTTCCTTCTTTCTCGGTAATGATGCCTTCCACAAAACAGGTGCAGACAAGATTAGAGATAAGCCTACTGAAGCTGATGGGATTTTTGACCTGTACGACTCTGACAACTCTAATTTGACAATGAGAACCCCATCTTGTATAATCCTGATTATTATAGTCAATTTGCCTCAAGAATGCTCCAACTAAGAAAATAGTTTTGGTGGTTTTTTTTTTTTTTTTTGCATTTCACTCCCTATGATCATAGGAGGCAATTAGCAGGCAAAGCCTTGGTATTCACCAAGGAGAAACAGATTCCTTATTAATCACACACAAGTCCTGCTTGCTGTAGAGTGTGTTTGCTGTAGGCTCTGCCAGTGCAAAGTGAATTTACCTGGAGAAATCTAATCACAACCCTATGACCACTGTCTGTGTGTGAAATTGACATTGGAGAGATTAGTGGGATAGTTCATAGCCATCATTACAGACAGGAACAAGGCATTAGGCAAATTAAAATCAAGTCCCTAGTGCTTAAGTTTCCAGAAAGCACCAGCTGTACAGAAAAGGATTTCTTGTACAGGGGCAGCTTAAATGTCTCAATTACAATTATGTTTCTGTTATAGCAAGCCTCTGCCAAATATAATTCCCAGATATTAGCATGCTTAGAAGGACATCTTTATCTTGGCAGTGGAGATGTAATTTGAAATGTCCAGTTTAACATGTGGTGCGGAGGCTTACTCCTGATAGAAACATTTTCATTTTGTACTAGGGGGATTTATAAGAGAAAGAGAGAGGTCTAAGATGGGCTTGATATGTCCTTTTAAAAATTAATCCTCATGAAATGGGAGAAATACAGAAGATGTTTCAATAACGATCAAACATAATTATGGGAATATTCTGCCATTTTTCTCCAGATGCCTTCTACTTTGTCAAGGAGATATTCAGTTGGAAGGGGAAATTATGTGGCTGTAAGGCTATCCTACATTCTCCCTCCTCTGTGATCTAAGCTCCCCCCTTGATCCTGATTGCTTTCTCTTTACCCATTTTTAAATGTTTTGAATTTGGATTTTTTGCTAGTTCCTATGCTCCATTGACAGATAAGATTTAGATGGGGCTTTCACATAAAAGGGAATCAGCTCCTTTAAAATATATTAAAATAATTTATTGGATTATACATCCATGTATTGTAACACAGTGCTTTTTCACATCAGAATGACAGGAGTGTTTGTATCTTTGGAAGATGTTCAGAGAGATTTCCCATTAAGTAGAATTTAGTCAAAGAACAGCCAGAATCCTCTTGGTTATTTTTTGCCAGTGTAAATAGAAAACCTTAAGCTGCAGCTGTGAATTGCAGCTACTGTACTTACTAAATTGCTGCTTTTATTCCACATCGTGCACCAAGTTACATAAGGAATGCAAGCAGCAACTCATTAAATACCACCATTTTGCCACTGTGAATTGCAATAGTGCACTCACTCTACCATAAACAACAAATAGGATTCTAACATTATTTTGAGATAATTGTTAGTTAGCTTTGAGGACAAAGTGCAAAAAGTCTCCTAACTCATCCAATGTTTGGTCCTAATTTCCCCTAAAGGAGTGGTGAAATACAGGTGAGAGTTACATCTGAGCACTACCATTACAAATCTTTTTAATAATATATAAAATATAGATGTTAGGCTGAAATGCTTTTGAGATGCACAGTCCCCAGACAGTAAATATACATGGTTAAATTGTATCTGAATTCAGCATTTCATTTCAATTATACAGTACATTTTTTTTTTGTTAAAAAAGGATATATAGCCTTGAATACCAACTGTAGATTGACTGAATTGATGAGATTTATGCAGTTGTGGGCAGCAATTTTTTTTGCTACCACACCGTGGGCGGAGCTTCTGTTGCGGGTGGAGCCTACATCATGGGCAGAGCCTACGTTGTGGGCAGAGCCTACGTCGTGGGCGATCTAGTCATGCCTGCCATATGGCCATGTATACATCTGAAAACACAGGCAGCACTGGCTCAGGCTGTAAATGGAGATGAGCACTGCACCATAGAGTTGGATATGACTGGATTTTGAGCAAGGGAGACCTTGAACCACTTGCAGGGACAAAACCTGATGGGCAGGGCAAGGAGGTGGGCATGGCCACCCAATTTTGCTACCCCCCTGCTCAAAGGCCACCCAATTTTGCTACCCCCAATTTTGCTACAGTCCTGATGGAAACCTGACATTAGATTACGCTGAAAGAATTAGAGCTAGCCTATCAAAGGACAGTTGACACCAAGGTCACACAAGGTCCTCCAATCTTCTCAGTTTGGTAGTCAGTAACAAATTTGGGCCCGGAGTCAGGTTGCACCAATCTATAATAATGACTTAAAGGACAAAGGAAGTTGTAACTCCATCTGATTTCAAAAAGTACCATACCATTTTGTATGACACATCCACAGTTCTTGCAAAGAAAGTTGCAGTAAGAAGAGGATCTGCTTGATAACTAAACTTTTGTGTAGTATTTACTGGCTACAGAAGACTAAGATCAATCTTTATGGAGTAATTTTTGTTGGGATAATAACAGTCTTGTACGCTTTAACACTAGGTATCAGTAGGAGTGGACTTTAAAGACAACGTGTTGTTGGGGGCGGAGCCAAGATGGCGTAGGGGAAACATCGTCTCTCGCTCGCTCTGCCATACCAATGTGGAATCAATGGGATAAATAAACACAAAATAGAAATAAATATACCTGGCGGTCCTGCTCCGAAGTGCAGAGGGGGACGGAATTGGTGAGATATCCGGAGAGCAGCCGATTGTGAGCGGGGCATGGAAGACTGAGCCCCCGGTGGCGGAAGGGGGGGGTCGGAAGACTCAAACCTCGCCGCTGCCTGGTGGAGCTGTGGAAATAGTTTTTTTCTGTGCCGGAGCTTGCTTTGTGACGGAAGTTGGCGGCTGAGTTCCCGGAGGTTCTTGGAGGTTTTTGGGACTAAGTGGAACGGAAGGACGACGTGGACGGCGGAGAGGAGGCAGGCCGTGGTGAGCCGGGGATCGGAGGCGCGTGTTACGGGCAGCGGGTGGAGGTGTGTGTGTCCCGCTGCCTGTTGAGCCGCGCCGGGATCGTTGGAGCAGCGGGTGGAGGTGTGTGTGTGTTTTGCTGCCTGCCGAGCCGCACCGGGATTGCTGGAGCAGAAGAAAGGCAGGGGAAGAGGAGTGAAGCGCGAACTGAGGGGGCAGTGCAGAGAAGGCAGCCTGAGAGAAATCGCACATAGAGCTTTATACATATACACTTTTAAAACACAGTTGAAGCGGGATTAAAGTGCTCTTGTTGGGTCATCGCTGTGGTGTTTGGGCTACCGATTTTTTTTTTTTTTTGAGAAGTAATGGCGGACAGTTGAGCCTGAAAGGGGCGGTGACGAAGCGATTCCTTTGTACTACAAGCCATGCCCAGGAAATACTGCGGTGGGAAAAGTGCCTTTTAAACTCTGTCAGCAGATTCGTTTTCAGGTTGTTTCTCTGTTTGTTCTTTCGGCTCTGAGAGATAGTGCAGGCCTTCAAGAAAAGACTTTGGAACTTTGATAAGAACAGTAATATTCTGACTCGGGGGCTAAACGTCAACTCCTTAATTAACAGCAATATACAAGATCTTATATATAAGTGCCTTTGACTTAGACCAGGGGTGCCCAAACTTTTCGGCCCGGGGGCCGGATAACATTTTATCAGAGACTCCGAGGGCTGAACTATCTTTCATGTGTAAATTCTGATTGCCATAGCTTGAATTAAGACACTGGGGTGTTTGTTGGGAAGGGAGGGGAAAGTAATGGAGGAGGTTGTGAAACCAAAAGGTCGGAAAGGGAAAAGGGGCAAAGAGCAAGAAGTGGGTAAAGAGCAAGAAGAGGAAGAGCGGCACACTCCATCACCGAACATGGAGCCTACAACGGCAGCAACGGATTCCACAGCAACAGAGCAAGGGGGCTCCCTCGACCTGGCCCAAAGGATGGACAATATAACGACAATTCTTCAACAGTTGGCCAAAAACATGGCTGATACTCAGGCAAAAATGACAGATACTCAGGTGACAATGCAAAAACTGGATGCAAATCAAACTAAATTGAATAAAACAGTAGAGGCCAACAGTGAAGAAATGAAAAGGGACAGGGAATTGGCCAGGCTACAATATGAAAGCCTGGCCAAAGCCCTTACAGACGTGAAGAAAGATGTGGTAGTAAATACACAAAGGATTGATGAGATTACAAATGCAATGCAGAAGGAGGTTAAAAATGCTATAATATCTGTAAATGAGCTTTATATTCAAGAACATGTAATGGAAAACAAGATGGCTGCACAAGAGAGGAAAATGATGATGATGGAGGAGGGGTGGAGAAAATCTAACATTGTGATCCGTCACCTGCCTGAGAGGACGCCAGACAAGCTGAAAGAGAGAGTTTTGGAATGGTTGAACTCACTAAAAACGGGTAAAGATTTTGGATTAGACGATATTGGTGCTGTGTACAGGGTGGGGGGAAGGAAGGATAGGAAGACATCCAGAAATGTTCTAGTTAAATTTGCAAATTGGGTGGATAAATTGAAAGTGATGTCCTTTATTAGGCAAGCTGGGTCTGGCGCCCTAAAAATAGAAGGGCTGGATGTGGAGGTCTACAACGATATTGCGCCCGAGGAGAGGAGGTGGAAATACAAAATGAAACCTGTTACAAGATTGTTGGTAGCAAAGGGCGTTAAGTATGGTTGGCGATTTCCACAACAGCTGAGATTTTTTTATGACAAAAAATGGCATGTTCTTGATGTGAATACTGATGCATTGCTGTATTTAACACAAATTGGCCTGATCAAGGAGGCGGACGCGGATTGGATTCTTTTGAGAACAGAATTGTATAAGGTCGGTGTTATGGGATCGGTATTGGGCCGGGAGGAGGAGGGTGCAGTGGGAGGAGCAGTGGGAGGAGCGGACATTCCAGGGACAAGCGCGGAACAGGTGGGACGATAAAAAGTAAAATTTAATCATGGTCAGAGTCGGGGAGCTATTGGAGGAAGTATATGCCATCTCTCTCCGGGCCCCCCCTCCCCTCTTTGGAGAACAAAGGTGACATCGGGAAGAAAGATGTGGAGAGGGAAGAAGAAAGGGAAAGATTAGGTAAGTCTGTTTTTTATTATTTTTTATTTAGTGAAATTAGTTTTTTGATATTATTATATTTTGCTTTGTTTAATTTCTTTAGTAGTAGGGAAGTAGGAGGGTTTTTAGGGAGCACGTCCAGGGAAGGAAACGAACAACGGGAGGTGGAGTTAGACACAAATGGTTAAGTCACTGAAAATAATAACGTGGAATGTGAAGGGAACAGGGAATGCCCTGAAAAGAAGGAGATTGCAGATGTCGCTCAACAAAGATAGGGCTGATATAATTTTTTTGCAAGAAACTCATCAAAAATCCGCAGATGTCAATAATTTGGTGGTGAGGGGAATCGAAATATATGAAAAAGCATATGGGACATCCAAAGCTAGGGGAGTTGCAATCCTGATTTCGGAAAAATTGGGGTTTACGGTGAATAAAATTATTGCTGACCCAGAAGGAAGATATTTAATAATTAAAGGAAAAATAGAGGAAGAAGAGATAACGTTGGTTAACATCTATGCTCCAAATGACAAACAGCAAGAATTTTTAGATAAATTGGGGAAAATTTTGAATAAGGAAGGGACTAAACGCATGGTCTTATGTGGAGATTTTAATATGATGTGTTCAGATATTGACAGTACAAGTGTAAAAAAAAGAGGTAAAAAGTACATATTAGAAGAATGGAGAAAATTCATGGGTATGAAGGATGTTTGGAGAGAACTTAAAGCGCAGGAAAGAGAATATACTTATTATTCACACGTGCATGATATGTACTCACGGATAGATTATATTTTTGTAACAGAAGAATTAGTCAAAACAATTGAGGACATAAAGATCGGGACATTTAGGGAATCTGACCATGCAAAGGTAACAGCAAATATAAATCTTAAAGAGATAGAAAAAGGAGGGTATATTTGGAGATATGATGCGAAGTTATATCGAGAGGAATCAACGAGGAAACAAATTATGGAGAAATGGGAGGAAAGTTGGAAATTTAATGAAAATAATGAGGTCAGTCGGGGAGGAGTTTGGGATACAATGAAGGCAATCTTTAGAGGGGAATCGATAAAACTGAATAGTATTAGAAATAGACAAATTCAAAATAGGAATCAGGAATTGGAACAACAATTAAAACACCTTCACATGGAATATGCTAAAAAGAAGGATCAGAAAACATTTCAGAAGATAAAAAAAATCAAGAAAGAGTTGGATGGGAAAGATATTGAAAAAGTAAAGAAAGATTTGATCTTTCTTAAGAGAGAATATTTTGAATATGGCAATAAAAATTCTAAATTATTGGCAAAAGCAGCAAGAGATAAAAAGAGTAAAGGGCAGGTTGGTGTCTTGGTAGACAAGAATGGGAAAAGATGCAACAAAAAGAAAGAAAAAGCTTTGCTTATTGAAAACTTTTATAAAAATTTGTATTCAAAAAAAGAGGTAAACCAAAGAAAAATGCGACTAATTTTTGAACAGCAACAAAATAAAAAAATTACAGAGGAAGATAGGAATAAAATGGAGCAAGGAATATCTATGAAGGAAGTAGAAGATGTAATAAAAAAGTTGAAAAAGGAGAAAGCACCTGGGGAGGATGGTTTACCAGCTGAGTTTTATAAAGATTTTATGCCTTGGATTGCCCCGAGATTATATGAGTTATATAATGGGATTTTAGAGGGAGATGCAACTCCAGATTCATGGAACAGGTCGATTATAGTTTTGATTCCCAAGCCTGGTAAAAATATAGAAAAAATTGAATCTTATAGACCAATTTCCCTGATCAATCAAGATGCAAAAATTTTTACAACGATTTTGGCAAACAGATTAAATGGTTTCATAGCCAATTATATTAAGAAGGATCAAGCGGGATTTGTTAAAAACAGACATATGGCGGACCTTATAAGAAGAGCAGTGGACATACTGGATTTAGCTGAAAAAAGAAAGGAAAAGATGGGATTTTTAGCATTAGATATTTTCAAAGCCTTTGACTCTTTACAATGGGTGACGATTCATGAGTTGATAAGATTATATGGATTCGGAGATAAATTTCAAGGGGTTATTGGAAAGTTATATAAACAAGGTTCGGCAAGAGTCAAATTCAATGAATCTTATACAAATGAGATTAGGTTAGAGGCGGGTACGAGACAGGGCTGTCCATTGTCACCTTCATTGTTTATATTGGCTATGGAAATGTTGGCAAATACAATTCGTCAAGATGAGGACATAATTGGAATGGAAGGTACCAAAGTAAGCCTCTATGCAGACGATACACTGATAACGGTGAAACATCCAACAAAAACTATAGCTAAAATAAATAAACATTTGAAAGACTTCGAGGAAGTAACGGGACTGAAAGTTAATTGGGATAAAACAGAAATGATCTTAGTTAATGGGAACAAAGAAGACGAGGAGTCAATAAAAAGGAATTATAATGTGCAGATTACACAGAAAATGAGGTATTTGGGAGTAATGCTATCACATAAAATTGGGGAACTCAAAGAGTTAAATTATGGAAGACAGAAGAAGGAAATAGAGAAGAAAATAGCACAATATAGTAAATTAAATTTGTCATGGTTTGGTAGGATAGCCATATGCAAAATGATGTTAGTTCCTAAATTGAATTTTTTGTTTGATGTTTTACCGTTAAGACATACTGACAAGGAGTTGAAAGGATATCAGAATATGATTAATAGGTACTGTAATGGAAATAGAGGAGCTAGAATAGCCAAATCACTGTGGTATCTCTCACAAAAGGAGGGAGGACTAGGGATTCCCAATGTTATTAAATATTATAGGGCCTTTCAAATAAGAAATGTGATAAAGATTTTAATTAGGCAAGAAACAATCTGGGAAAGAATTGAAGGGAAAGGATTTACAAAGGAGGGTAAGGCGCAGTTTTTATGGGATGGAAAGGAAAAAGGAAAAAAGGAGATTCAGGTTCTGATGTTAAAGACAACAGTGGAGACATGGAACAGAGTGAGGAATGAGCTTACTCCGGGGATTTCACCGATTTTAGAGGTGGAAGATTTTCAGGATTTTCCAATTAAAATTGATAAAAAGATTAGGGATATATTGGTAGAAAAGAAGGTAAAATTATTAAAAGATTGGGTTAACACTTGCAAAGATCAGGAAAAAAGGCATGAGCTGTACACGCAACTACAATTAGACTGGTTTAAGATCCTTCAGATAAATAATTGGAATAAGAAATTCCTAAGGGAAAATGGACTAAATAGAGATTGTACGGAATTTGAGATACTTTTGGCTAAAGTCAGGAATGAAGAAATGGGTATTAAAGGATTAGTCAGTAAAATCTACAAGATCCTGAATAATAGCCAAAGTATACAAGAGGTGTTAAGACAAAGTTGGGAACAGGAATTAGATATAAGAATACCAACAAAAAAATGGCAAAAGATGTGGGAAAGAAGGATAATGAGAACAATGTCGGTCAGAATCAAAGAGCACAATTACAAAATAGTATGGAGGTGGTATAGAACCCCAGTCGGTCTGCACAGAATGTATAGTAATCTGAGTGATATATGTTGGAGATGCAAAAAAATGAAGGGAACATATGAGCATATGTGGTGTAGCTGTGAGGCATTAAAATCTTTCTGGGAAAGAATAGAAAAAGAAATAGAGAATATATTAAAAGTGCAGATCGGAATGGGGTCAGATACAATCTTGTTAACAGATATAGGAGATTATGATATGAATAAGAACAATAAAGAGTTATTGACTATAATGCTGACCGTTGCAAGATTATGTTTAGCCAAAAAGTGGAAATGTAATGAACAAATCAATATTCAAGATTGGTATATACAAATGTGGGATTTAGCGTTAAATGAAAAGCTTACTTGGGAAATAAATTGTAGGAAAGGAAAAATGCAAAGTAATAATTTCTGGAGGATCTGGGAACCTTTTATAAGTTATTCTTTGGAGGAAAAAAAGGGCATACCCCCTGTACAAGAACAGAATGACTTTTGGAAATTGTAAAGGTACAGAACTCCCTGGACAGTGTATATAGCACGAGGGTGGTGTTAATGGGCTAATAGAAAAGAAGGTGTAGAAGATTATGTCTAAAAAGGTGGTAAATGTAACACGTAATATCGTTATGCATAAAATACTTTACATGATCTTCATAAGTTTAGATATTTCTGTAATTGTCTTGTTATGTATTTTTGTATTTTTGTACTTTTGTACTTTTGTATCCTTGTATTATTTTTTTAATACCTAATAAATAAGAAAAAAAAATAAAGACAACGTGTTATCCTTTATCACTTCCTTGATTGGTAACAATATTTTCCTGCCTTTGGTTTTTGAGGTAAGCCTCTGCTCTCTTTTCTTGGTGGTTTCAATTGTTTTAGTTGGTAGTTTTTTGTTTGACACCATGTGCTGGAGACTCTATTTTTTCTTCTGACTGTAATCATGGATGTAACTATAAGTAAAGATACTTCTTTTTTACTTTGAATGTTTCTAGAGTGATTGTATCATATGAAGTTCTAATTTGTGTAGTGGCAATCAAGTGAGAGGTAGTGATGAGACTAGATGAGACTATGCTAATCTTTCCATATTTTCTCTGAGTTGCTATTAGTTTGTTTTTCACTACCTCATACTCTGCTAACTAAGAGGAGAAACAAAACATTTCCTAACAATTTCCCACCCATATACATCATTTGAACAAGTTCTCTCTCAGAATTCACTGTGCTGATTGCCCTCCCTCTTCCTAAAAGGACATGAAAATACAGCACTTATGTTGCTTCTCATCTCCTTATTCAGTTATAGTGATCACTTTGATGTTACAAAATAAATCTCATTATACAGAAGATCAAAGGGGACAATTACTTTCACCAAAGCGGTACAATAAGCCAATTAGCATTTCATCTATTTGCATGAAATATCACTATATTGAAAGTGAGTGTAACTTCTGTGACTAGAATTGTCCCCAGTGAAAGCCAGAGGCAATAGAGGTCATATGGTCCTGGAAATATGTCATCTCTTTAAGAGGTTTCCTGATACGATCCTTTCAGAATGTAGTTAATATGCAGATCTCATTTCTCAGATCTGAAGCACAGTGTTCCAGAAAATGGCTTCTGCAACTTGCCTAATCATACGCTATAGGTTTCAGCTGGATTAGCTTCAAGCAGGCATCTTTGAATTGTCACTGGACTCTTTTCCTTCTTAGATGCCTTGGAACCAACTTATAAAACTTTTCATTCTCCTGTTATATGAGCCGGTACAATAAACTCAGTCCAAGGGACATGGAGAAATAGGGATAGGACTGGGGCATTAAAATATATAAGTATGAAACTTCCCTATTCTAGCACAAAGACAGATAACAATTGCATTTCCCAATTTAGCTCACAAAATCTAATGCTTTAATAAAGCAGTGGGGAATACCATATGTGTCGGCATATATATGTGCCCCCTTAAAATATACCGGAAAAATGGAGTACATCTTGTGTGCAGGCAAATATGGTATTCACTATTTATAGTGGCCCCTAGTGTACAATTTTGGTAATAATGGCATACATCTTATACTCTGTTTATTTATTTATTTATTATTCATATTTATCCACCGCCCTCCTCACGAAGCACCACAACAAAACACAAACATTCCTAAACCCCTCAGATATAAAACTGTGCAAGATTAAAATTTAAAATCTAAAATCTAAAAAGTTTAAAAATGCCAAATTACTACATCTAGAGGGAGGAAGGGGCTTAAATCATCCAGCAGGCTGGGGTCACTATACCTCATGCACCCCATACCTGCCGTGCCAGCCATGTTTTTAAATTCTTCCTAAAGGGCAGCAACTCTGTCTGGAGCCACAGCTCAGTTGGCAGGAGGTTCCACAGGGCCAGAGCAGACACAGAGAAGGCCCTCATCCTAGTGCAAGAGAAATGTGCCTTTCTGGCCAATGGAACAACTAGAGAGCCTCTCCGGTCCGCTCTGGTGGGACGGACTGATTTTCTTGGGGTGAGGTGGTCTCTTAAATATCCCGGACCACTACTATGTAGGGCTTTAAAGGTAATGACCAGCACCTTGAATTGCACCTGGAGACATACTGGCAACCAGTGCAGCTCCCAGAGCAGTGGTGAGGCATGTGCATACCGCCCACATCCCAACACCACCCGGGCAGTCACATTTTGGACCAGTTGCAGTCTCTGAATGGTCATCAAGGGCAGCCCCATGTAGAGCGCATTACAGTAATCAAGTCTGGAGGTGACCAGAGTGTGGGTGACCATGAGCAAGGAGTCCCGATCTAGGAGCGGGCACATCTGGCGCACAACATGAAGTTGTGCAAAAGCCCTCCTGGCCATGACTGCCACCTGCTATTTGAGCAGTTGTCGCGAGTCCATGAGGACCCCCATGTTACGTACCGGGTCTGTTTGGGGCAGAACCACCCCATCCAGAACCAAAGATGGTAGCTCCCGAAATAACGCAGGACTCCCTACCCACAGCCACTCAGTCTTGCCAGGATTCAGCTGAAGCCCGTTGTCCCCCATCCAGACCTTGCCAGCCTCCAGGCACCTGCAAAGGACTTCCACTGCATCGCTAGGGTCCCCATGGGCCGAGATATATAACTGGGTATCATCTGCATATTGATGATACCTCACCCCGTGGGAGCGAATGATCTCACCCAGCGGTTTCATGTAGATGTTAAATAGGAGAGGCGAGAGTACCGAGCCCTGTGGCACCCCATAACAGAGGGGCCTCAGGGTGGACACCTTGTCCTCCAGCCACACTGACTGGATTTGGCCCCTCAGAAATGAGGAAAACCAGGACAACACAGTGCCCTGGATCCCCAATCCTTGGAGCCTTTCCAGAAGGATACCGTGGTCAATGGCATCGAACGCTGCTGAGAGGTCAAGAAGAGCCAGGATGGATGACCTCCGTCCCGTTCTTGCCAGAGTTCATCCACTAGTGCGACCAATGCAGTTTCTGTACCATATCTGGGCCTGAATCCTGACTGGAAAGGGTCCAGATAATCCGCTTTATCCAGGACTCCCTGTAGCTGCCGCGCCACTGCCTTCTCCAAAACCTTGCCCAAAAAAGCCAGGTTGGACATAGGCTGGTAATTAGTAAGCACCACGGGGTCGAGTGAAGGTTTTTTCAGGAGGGGGCACACCAAAGCATGGTTTAAATTCACTGGGGAAACCCCTCCCGTAGCGATGATTTTATGATGGCTTTGACCCAGCCGTCTATCACCACCCTGGAAGTTTTAATCAGCCAGGCAGGGCATGGATCTAATGCACAGGCAGTGGCACGAACAGATCCAAGGAGCCTGTCCACTTCCTCAGGGACAACTGGATCAAACTGATCCCAGATAACACGGCCAGACTGCACTCCAGACAACCCCAGCTCTACATTATTCATGCCAGGATTAAACTTTGAGCGAATTTGAGCGATTTTCTCCATCAGATAATCAGCAAAAGCCTCAGCAGATCCCTCAGCAGATCTGTTGTGTTTTATAAGCTGGAAAATATGGTAACTGGCAGCCCAGATGTTTTGAATCAAAATTTGCATGACCTTTTACTATTTGCAATTCTGTATGGGAACTGAAGGAGTCTACAGGGCTGTGAAAGACTTTAATTACATTTCTTGTTCTCAGGCAAGACAGAATGTTGCTACATGTAGAGACAATTTGTTGACCCCATGAGAGGTTTCACATTAAGTTCATGAACAAAAAAAGTTTGATAAATGGCTCTAAATTTTATAATTGCATTTTCTTTTTGTGAAGTTAAACACATATGAAGGCGATAGAAGGTTATTTGGATTCACGTTGCATATTTGTTTGATGTTTTATTTTTATTATGCTTTCATTAGTTTTCTCTGCCAGTAGCAGTTTGTGTTCTATATGGTATTTGCATACAGTTACCTTTGGGTTGGATGACTGTTTAGTCTTTTCAACAGTCTCCAAGCTTTCTGTTTGCTTTTTACCATGTCAAGCTCTGTTTCTTTGTCTATCCAGTGAGGGTTTTTTTTGTTTCTGCAGGAGTCAAGACCAAATTTATCCCAGTTCTCACTGTATATTCACTAATAGGATTTTCTTCAAAGTATGAAGTATTGGGAGTGAACAATGGCACAAGAACATGGCAAAATAAAAGTTACACATTGATCATGGTTCTCTGGTTCTCTAGCATTGTTGTAAACTTTTTCCAGTTGCTGTCTTTGAAAGTATACCCCTTGTTTTAAAGATTGGAGTTGAATAGCTGAATAGATTTGACATAGAATGGGTCTGTGCCATGTTTTTGGGACTGGGGCACTTACACTCTTAATACGCTGCTCAGCTATAGCCTCTCCAACAAAAATAAGAACTGAATTGTAGTCTATCACCTGCCATTGTTAAATGAACTGAGTAATTTAGCATAATGTATAAGGTACATTGCATTGGAGTCTGCCCATATTATAACAGTTTTGCCACTTTTGCCACTGTGTTCATGGATCCAAATGTTGCTGTGGTTGTTGAAAACTCCAACTGGAAAGTGAGTGTTTTAGTTTTCCACATTAGCTTTTTGTAAAAAGCAAAATGGTATCTAAAATAGCTTATAAATCAATTTACTATGCACACAGGCAGTTTAATTGTCAAGGCTTCAATGTTGTCCTCTTATGTACAGTCCATTTTAGAGGACCATAATACCTAGTGTAGCAATAATAACAGTTCCATATTGTTTCTCATGCCTCTCAAAAACTAGACACATCCCAGAACTCTTTGTTGACACTGATTAGTTCATCTGTGAGTTTCTGGGCTACAAAGGATGCCACATTTCTATTGCCCTCAAACTGAAGTGCAGTGTTCTTCTTTAGATAAAGAGATGTCCTCTGGATCTAGAGAAATTGCTGTCATTTGTGGTCCTTAAACGACCATTGGGTCATTTTCCTGATCAGAAAGTCTACAGTGTAACACTTCTAAATTGGAAGGGGTAGATGGCTGCATGCTGATGACCAAGGAATACCCAAATGTCCTCACAATGCTTTCTAATCTTGGGGAGGGTCCTTCTATTCCCTTCCTGAGACACTTGTTGTTTTCCTTCTTTTTATTTTTTTTATTTAATTTTTATAAATTTTCATACAATACAAAAAATACAAAAAATAAACATTACAATAAAATAATAGTAAATGATAATCGCACACCTATAATATTACATTGCTTAAACAATCTTGTTTTGTAGTATTAACTAAAGATAAAAAGAGAAAATCAAAAAGAAACGACTGTATTCTGCTAAGTTCTAAATTAATATATATCTCTACTTAATTGCTATTAATTCTTAGCAGTTTTCTAGTCTAACCAATCAGTATAGATTACACCCAAGTGATATATACAATGTTCAGGATTGCCACAGCTCAATTTTCCCAGAAGCAGACCTGATCCGGGACAGGTTTAATCCCTTGATTTTTCACAATTACATACTCCACAAATTTTTTCCAAATTCCCCAGAATCTGTTTTCACGGACTATTCCTTTTCTAATCCTTAATTCCCATGTCAGTTTGTCATTTAATCCCAATTGCCACATTTCTTTATACCAATCTTCTATTTTTACACTTAGCTCATTTTTCCATTTCTTTGCTATACATTGTCTGGCTGCTGACATCATTATTAATAATAGTTCCTTGTCTTCCTTGCCCAACCTAAAATCCTCAATGAGTGTCAGCAAGGCTGTTTCTGGACCCAAGTCAAGCTTCTGTTCAAATATGCTACTGATTTCTTTTTCAATTTCAACCCAATTTTTTTTAACACGTTACAATTCCACCACATGTGTATATATGTTCCCATATCTTGACCACATCTCCAGCAGTTATTACTTTTCTTGTTATCCATTTGATGCAGCCTGACCGGGGTCAAATACCAGCGCCATAGCAATTTGTAATTATGTTCCTTGACCTGAAATGACATATTTTTCATTATTCTCCTTCGCCAGATTTCTTTCCATTTCCCCCCAGAAATTATTACATTTAAATCTTGCTCCCAATTATTTTTCAGTATTTCTTGTATATTTCCTGTATTATTAAACATTATATATAATTTGCTAATTATCCCTTTTATACCCTTCTTATCCTTTCTTAGCTTAACTAACATTTCCTTAAAGTTTGTCAATTCTCTTTCTAACTCTCTTTCCTGTATATTCTTCTTATTCCATATGTGTATATATGTTCCCATATCTTGACCACATCTCCTGGAGAATTTGGAGCCAGTTTAAATTCAGTTGTGAAAAAAGTTCCTTCCTCTCATTGTTGTCCGTACAGATTCTAATCCAGTCTTTTAATAGTTGAACTTTTTTATTTGTTAATACATTTCTAACCCTTTCGTCTAGTCTTATCGGAAAATTATTGAAATCTCCTATTTCTAGGATTGGTGAGATGCCAAGTGCCATGTATTTTTTTTAACCCTCTTCCACTCCTCCATCATTGTTTTTAAAAACCTATTTTGTGTTCCTTTTATATCTGTTTTTCCCCTTCTTTACTCAAAAATGTTGCCTTACCCGTTCGAGATAGCTCCTTCATTTCTATTCCTTCCCAGTTCACTTCTTCTCTCATTAATATCTTTACCACGTTTCTGATTTGGAAAGCTTTATAGTAATTTTGAATGTTTGGTAACCCCAAACCTCCCTCCTTTTGAGATACATACCATAATGCCTTAACTATTCTCGGCCTTTTATCTCCATTACAAAATTTATTTATCAACTTCTGATATTCCTGAAGTTCTTTAGAGCTATGTTTAATTGGTAAAGCGTCAAACAAGAAATTCAAACTCGGTAAAAGCATCATTTTTGAAAGAGCAATTCTGCCAAACCATGACAAATTCAAATTTTTATATTTTTTTATTTTTCCTTCAATTTCTTTTCTCACCTTTCCATAATTTAACTTTTTAAGATCTTTATAATTCCCTGTTATTATTATTCCTAAATATCTAATTGAAGATTTGACTTGAATTTTGAATTTCGTCCTAATTTTCTCTTTTTCACTAATTTCTGCATTACAAAATATCATTTCTGATTTCTCCCAATTAACTTTCAAACCCGTGATTTCCTCAAATTCCTTAAGATGTTGGAAATTTTTTTCCAATGTTCGTATTGGTTGTTTGACTATAAGTAGTGTATCGTCAGCATATAAATTTATTTTACTACCTTCTAATCCAATTATTTCTTTATCTTGTCTTATCATGTTAGCCAGAAATTCCATTGCTATGATAGGTGCAGAAGATATAATCTGATGATCCATAATTGGTGATATGAAGCATGCTATGGCATGACATTAGATGGATAGCTGGTAGATGATGTACAACTGTTGTGAAAGCTACCTTGGAACCACCAGAGTGTTACTGATTCTTCAGTACATAAAAGGTCTGTGGTGGTTCAGTGGTTAAGAGGCTCACCTTGTTAGCTGGAAGACTGGCAAATCAGTAGTTCGAGACCCAGGTACCCCATGATGGATTGAGCACCCATTTCTGTCCCAGCTCTTGGGGACATGAAAAGAGCCTCATTTGGGTGTTCCCTGAGCGGAGTTTCTTTTGCAAAAATCCTTTCAACCCAGAATAATTTCTGACACAAAATGAAAGCAGCCAGGAACAAGCAGTTGCCCATTGTATCTAGAACAGAGACCTTTTAGCTAACCACAAAGAAGAGATAGCTAAAAATATATGGCCAACGTGATGCAAAATCAAGACTCAAAGGCTTGCAATTTATTTCACTGAAAGTCTGAGCCAAACTGAATGCTTGTTCTCTGGAACTGGAAATGAGAGCAATATCTAATTTTCTGGGAGTAAGATCTAGAGAATTCAGGGAGTTTACTTTGGAGAAATTATGGACAAGACTGCATCTGCTCAGAAAGCACACTGATATTTCTGAAATTTCCTGGGAGTCTACTGAAGTTCAAAATAGAAACTTGAAGAGAAGCCCATGGAGTAATGTAAAAACATATAGATTTTGTTTAGTACAAGCCTTCATATAGTTCAGAGTATTAGATGCATCTGAAGACGTAGAGCCCAACCTAAATAATGCCAGATAAAACTTAGTTACCTTAATATTTACGGTATTCTTTAACGTATCACAAGATTGTGGAGAGTTCTGAATACTACATAAAAGTGAATTAGTGAAGATAAACTGGGTAGTATTTTTCAGGAGTACTGGATTATAAGAAATTGAAGAATTATTTCATTAGTGAAGAAGTGCGGGACTAATATCCAAAGCTGAAAGTATGTGTAAAGCTTTTGTTTGTCAGTCCATGAGCAGAGAATGTGTAATTATATGTACATATCATAAAGCAAGATCTCCCAGTAATGTCATACACAGTTTAATTAGCAATTAGTATTGCAGTAGGCAGTTATGTCCTCAAAGGTATGGTTCAAAACTGATTTTAATTTAGGCTAAAAAGTATTATACTAAATTTAGACAAAGACATTTAAGTATTTTTAAAAAAGTTTCCAAATTTGACAAATATTTAGCATCAATGAGATAATGGTGTAATTAAAAGGGGCACTAATTTGTGAGACAAAAGATAATATTCAGTATGAGAAAACTTTGAGGAAGTTTTTTTATCTGGATTAGAATGCCTGTCTCATTGACTTAATTATAGGCTTTGGCAAAGGCTGCAGAGGAGATGGGACTGAGCAAGAGGCTGCTCCAAGCAGTCAAGACAAACCACAATCCCTGTCGCCACCATCAGGTGATGGGGGTGGGTGGAGGAGTGGTCTGCGGTGACCCCAGGTACTCACTGTGGGCCGCATTAATGATATTCAGGGGCCTAATTGGGCCTGTGGGTCATAGTTTGGGCACCCTTGGGCTACAGCAAAGCACCAAAGAAGGCTCCCAACTGATACCAATTAGCTGGGAGGCTTATAATCAAGCTTTTTGCAGCCTTCCAGCATTGGTACAACTCTTGTGTGAAGACTGACATTCAGCTTGACTCCAAGATCAGTTGCAATATGTAAGACATATAATTCAGGCCATATCAAAGCTGATAGGGTTGACATATCTATATCTATATACCAGGCTATTGGAAAGCACCATAAAACCAATATTCTCAGACAGAAATAGTTCACAATTGTTTTAATTAGTTGTGTCGTCAAGCATTTTTGTATATATTTTCTTTTGTTGGAAATTTTAACTTATTTTTGTATTCAAGCCACCAAGAATGGGTGACACAGGCAGTTGTGTGAGATATATGAATGAATGAATGGACATTTAGATAATCATTTAGGAAAGTGAGTCTTCTTTTGAATTGGGATTGGATTCATTTTTTTACTGAAGTCTATTACTGCTCAGACAGATGGTTGTACCATGAGTCAATATGTTAAAACTCTGATAATTTCCATAGAATTTCTCACCTCCAACTTGACAATGAGGTAAAGAACAGGTGATGTGATCCAGGCCCCCAAGAACTTTCTCCCAGTTTCTAAAAAAAATAAAAATTATCCAGGTACACAACTAATGTATTTTCCTTTGTGAAACTGTTCACCATGATCATCATCGTCAGCTGCAACTCTATCCAAGTGTATGTTTTTTCCTGCCCCAGGGTCCCAGGAAACCTGGAACCTTGGAGGCCAGCTGATTCTGGGCTGCCTTCACCTTCCAAGGAAATCAGGAAAAATGCCAGTGGCATGAATTTGTTTAAGGTGGATCCCAGCTTGCCATGAAGTAACCCACACCTTATGATCTTGGAGCCATCTCCTGTGGCACATATGAAATGAGACATGCAGAATTTAACACCGGGCCTGCAATAGACTGCCACAGCCTTGAAGATATGGACAAGGTGCACACCATGATATTCTCAATAATTCTTCTTTTGTGTTCAGGTCAGACCTTAAATTGTCGAAATGAAGCCACCTTCTTGGCTTTGTTAATGGACAAACTTAAATCCTCATCAGCACATTTCTGGTAGTAACTGGCAAACCAGCAGATGTTCTGGATTCTGTATCTCTCCACATTCACTCAGTGTTATTATCTGCCAACAGCTCCCAATTGAGCATGTTGGCCTTTCATTTAGGCACTCTGACCCTTAACCTATTTGGGGTACATAGAAAGAACCTCCTTGAAGACTGTGGTACATTTTATATTTTGAACCAAAATTGGACAATCCTGAGCAATGGCAACCTGCTAATCTTTCTCACTCAAGGTCAAGCAAAAGGATGTTCTCAATTGTTTGGAATCACTGTGAGATTTGAATTTAACCAATGTCAATGGCTAAGAAATTTCTTTCAGATTAGAATTTACCAACATCTGAAAATATATTTATAATGTCATGGAATGAATCTGAGGTTTTAAAAGTGGAATTTACAGGAACTATTTGTGTAGTGACATGGCTTTCATCTATCTTGTATTATTTACTATAATTCTGTTCATGAATTTATAATCCCACCTAGGAAATAATCTGACAAACAGTTTAGCTCATTATTTTCAAGAGTTGTCTGATCTTATATCTGTTTTGTGTTGCAACACATTCCCTTGCTACTGCTAACACCGAAGAGCTTCTACATAATACACAGAAACTAAAGGGATGGGATTTTTCTTACCTCACAGTTCTTTTGATTTGTTCTTGGTCTTTCTGTTCTCTTCTGAAGGTAAAATAGATTACTGCAATGTTTATTTGACACCTGACACAAAGAAGTTGCATAAAAGATCAGAAGAACCTTGTAAATTCTAAGCATAAAACAAAGCAATTTAAATAAAATTGATCAGATTAGCAGAATAGCTTCTTTTCTGTTTTGTGCTGTAGGGAAGAGATGCTGATGTCATCTCAGCACTGATAACAAATCATGGTTTACAACCAGAGTCCCATAAAGTATTTACAAATGTAGTAATTAATATTAATGAATAAAGTGTCAAATGGGCTCAACAGAGTATAACAATCAAAATGGATATTTTGTTTATAAGAGATCGAACAAATATAACAGAAGCAATGAGGACTACAGAAAGCATTCAAGTTTCTTCTGTTTTCCAATTAATACAGAAAAACACTTAAAATTGCTAAATGAATGTGAAAGATCAAGACGAGTCTAAGGCTAAGAGAAAATCTGCATGTCTTGCTATGTGTGGGATAAATTAAAATTTAAATTTATTAAATTTATTATTATTATTATTATTATTATTATTATTATTATTATTATTATTATTATTATTATTATTATTATTATTATTATTATTATTATTATTATTATTATTATTATTATTATTATTATTATCGCCATCATCATTGTTGTTCAGTCGCACAGTCTGCAACCCTATGGACCACTGTCCGCCAGGCACTTCTGTCCTCCACCATCCTCCTCAACTTGCTCAGCTCTGTGCCCATTGTATCTACAATACCATCTAGCCATCTCATTTTTGGCGCCCCCTTCTTCTTTTGCCCTCGACCTTTCCAAGCATCAAGGCTTTCTCAAGTGAATCTTCTCCTCATTTGATGTCCAAAGTACTTTAGCTTCATCTTTACTATTTGACCTTCTAAAGAGCAGTCAGGGTTGATTTCTTCTAAGATTGACCTATTTGTTCTCCTCGCTGCCCAGGGGACTCTCAAAACTCTCCTCCAACACCACATCTCAAAGGCATCTATTCTTCTGCACTCAGCTTTCCTAATGGTCCAGTTCTCACAACCATACATTGCCACAGGGAATACCATTGCTTTGATTATATGAATTTTTGTTTGCAATGTGATGTCTCTACTTTTCACTATGTTCCCCAGGTTTCTCATCGCTTGCCTCCCAAGAATCAGTCGCCTTTTTATTTCAATCACCATCTGCAATCACCATCTGCAGTGAGCTTTATTGTTATTGTTATTGTTATTGTTATTGTTATTGTTATTGTTATTGTTATTGTTATTGTTATTGTTATTGTTATTGTTATTGTTATTGTTATTGTTATTGTTATTGTTATTGTTATTGTTATTGTTATTGTTATTGTTATTGTTATTGTTATTGTTATTGTTATTAGTGGTGGTGGTGGTGGTGGTGGTGGTGGTGGTGGTGGTGGTGGTGGTGGTGGTGGTGGTGGGGCTATAATCCTACTGCTTAACATAGTAATTCAGACTGGAGAAGGAATTTGGTAAATCATCTCCTTTGTAAATTCCATTGATTCATTGAGCCTATTGTAGTGAAGACATACTTAATGTTCAACTAGAGTTGGCCATGCACTCAGGTGTTTGAAGCATGTCTGCCACGTCCCCAGAAACGTCTGCAAACACATACAGTGCTGGCTCTTTAGCTATAAACAGAGATGAGTACTGAAACCTAGTCAGATATGACTGGCTTTTGAGTAAGGGCAACCTTTACCTTTACCAGAGTTGGCCCATTTGAATTAGTGGAACTTAGAGAGCTTATCAAATCTCCAGTGATTCAATAGTCTGTATATTGTACTAAGTCAGTACATTGGATGATCAGTGCTTTGGGTAATTGACTTTGGCTTCTGGGAATTGAAGTGCAAAAACCAAAGGTTGGGAAACACTGGTCTAGAGCTTCAAGTAGTTCAGTGGATCTCTTCTTCTTCTGTCCTTTAGCTATAGGACTGATCCAACTAAACTGGAAAACAAATGGACTGCACCAACAGAGGTGGAAAGTTTCATATTTAATTAAGGAGCCCCAATAGTAGCAACTTTTCCAAGCCCCTGCCACCTCTCAAGTTTTAACCAACAGTTCTTTAAATCCAGATAAATAAATCAAACAACGTTTTAAAAAAGGTGGTTCAAGAACTGCAGGGAAATTTATCATGTTTGCTATTATTAATTTTAGGAAAATTCGGTTTTGATTTCACATTCAGTTTTGATTGCACATCTTATCACTGAAAGGTAAGTAAAAGTCTGATTCAGATCACAATATTTTATTTTTAAAAGCAAGCAAATCTTCTTTATTCCCTCAATTGTTTAATTATTTGCTTTGCTTTGTTGCTTCTGCTGTTTATGTGAGTTAGTTGATGATGCTTAGATGCCAAATGCAAGGATTTAGCTCTAAATCTAATGCTCTGAGACTAGGGAAAAAAGTAATTCTACTTTTAAAAAAATTATAAGAACCAATAACTGCTTCAGAAACTATCTTAAAAGTCTTTAAATTCTTCTCCTCCCTCATCTTCTTCCATGTCCAGATCAACTTTTGGACTGCCAAAATTAAGCCAATTTCTTGGCTTTGTCATTGGCCAAAATTAAATCTTCATCAGTACAAGTTTCTGATAGTAATTGACAGGTCAGTAAATGGGCTGGATTCTGCATCTCTCCAAATACACACAGTGTATTGTTGTCAGTCAGGAGTTGCCACTTGAGCATATTGGTCTTACATTTAGGCACTCCAACTCTCAGCCTATTCAGGGTCCTCTAAGTGACACACTTCGCTAGACTCCCTTCTTGTTTTGTTACTATCTTAAAAGTCAAAATTCTTCTTCTTCTTATCACTCACAAACTAAGTGTAATGGACCCTTGGGCCTACAAGTAAGTGGGACCACACCTGAATTGACGCCCTGTGGTTTAGCAATCCAGGATTTTAGCTTGCCGTCTCACATGTCCTAACCTGAGTTGGGCTATTGGTTAAGGTAGTGAATAGAAAAATAAGCAACTCCAATCATCATCATGTCTTTTAAAGATATATTGTAGCAAAACCAGTTACAGTACAGATTTCTTAGTTTCAAGAAGCAAAACAATTCTAAGCAAAACAGCTTTTTCAGTTCAGGAAGCACATTTAAAATAATGAAAACCTATCTAAGTGTGGAAGCCCTGAGCCTCCCCCCCCCCCCAGTCTAGAAGACTACAGGATTGTTGAGTTCTAAACACTCCCATAGTCTTATGCAGCATGGAAAGAGCAAAATGACTGTCCCTTCTCCTCTCTTTTTATCTCTTTTTGCACTTTTTGGACTTGCCAAAACTATCAGGAAAGGCAATTCATAAAAAGGGTCTTTCATCTCTGGAAGCAGCCAAGGAAAAACATGATGCCTCAACGTTTCCTGATGTTAGCAACAAAACAGCAGGCAGAAACAACTGGAATACATTCAGAAGGTAAACAAAACATATACACTGAATTGCTCAAGAGTGTACTTTTATCCTAAAAAATTAAATTAGATGAACAACAACCACAACTACAAAGGTTTTATTTTATATGTTCTCAATCTGAAAGTGAAGAGTTCACAATGGCTGAAAAGAAGCCAAACTCAACTAATGAATGAATGGTGCTTATTTTTCACATAACAACACAAGCCATAACCAAAAAAGGACCTCAAATAAAGTATCTTGAAGCTGCTTGATTACCACTGCACGTAAGTGCACAGACTATACTTTCCTGGCAGAGCAAAATAACATTCAACAAGGTAATTTTAAACAAGGGGATAGCCCAAACAAACAACCTAACTTTAAAACAAGTTTTGGATCTATATCAAGCATGGCATAGATGTAGCAAACAATCTGCTCCTGATCTGTGCCAAATTTGGAAATGTTTGGGCCAAGGTTGAAATTTTTGAAATGGTAGCCATGTTAGTCTGTGTAAGCATATCAGAAAGTAAACAAAACCAAAAGACAAAAAATGTTGTGGAACCTTAAAGATTAACTGCTGTATTTTAATGTTAGCTTTCGTGGATCAAGTCCACTTCATCAGACATAAGAGTGAGACTTCATGGCATCAATTTATACACATCAGGTATTGAAGTACACAATGATTGGTCAGTATAACAGATAAGTATTAAAATCGATGTGGCTTTTTATACCTTGTAATAGCAAAAGATCTCTAGCTGTTATTCAGGTCTGAAGGGTAAATTCATAAGCAAATGCTAATGCCACAATGTTTGTTTTGCATCTATCCGCTATCCCGTGATGGCTAACCTTGGCACTCCAGGTGTTCTTGGACTTCAATTCCCAGGAGTGATCAGCAGGAGTGTTGATTTGGGTTTCTGGTAATTGAAGTCCAAGAGCACCTGGCATTCCAAGGTTAGTGATCACTGTACTAACTATTTGCAACTCAATGGGGCAAAACTTCACAACTAATCTGACTAACAACTAGATCATTTCCCCCTCTAGGAATAGGTTAAGTTTGACATGCTGTAAGACACATTAATTTATATTTTTACTATGCCTGGGTATCCTCAAAGTTCTCCTCTATCACCATCTTTCAAACAAACCAATTCTTTCAAACAAACCAATTTCAAACAAACCAATTCAGCCTTCTTTAGTCTCCAACTTTTGCACTCATACATGGTGATTAGGGATACAAGGGTGAGGATGGTCTTGATCTTAGTCTTCAGTGATATGTCTCTGCACCTGATAATTTTTTCTAATTCCTTCATTTTTGCCCTTTCAAGTCAGTGTTTTTCTTTCTTGGCTGCTGTTCCCATTTGGGCTGATGTTGGAACTGTCTTCTTCTGCTGTATCCAAATCCAAATATTGGTGATCATCATGGCAATCAGTCATGAAGACTGTCCTGAGAATATACAGTAATGCTGTGGCCTTTTGTCTGCCTTCCATATCGCAGCATGACATCCGTACTAGTTTCTGGTCCTAGCACATTTGGCACACAAAGTCTTCATCAGCTTCAGGGGCCAGGGCAGTATTGATGAAGCTGCTGCCCTCCATCAAGGTAGATTCAAGTGGGATTTAATCCACTTGGGGACCATTACCCTTCGCTGTAGACCTCAGCACCCAAGGCCTTTAGTCCTTAGGGCTGTCAGGTTAGTTAACCACTGCCTGACACTTGACATTGAGTTGCTGGTAGTATGGTCTACTCTATTACCATAGCAAGATAACCTGACCAGACTGGCATTTGAACCTAAGTATACAAAATATTTCACAATGTCAATTTCTACATCCAGCCCTGACAATTTATTTTTTCTTAGTGCTTTCAGAGGATCTTTCACTCCAATTTATAAAACTGTAGGCCCTTTATCATAGGATTTGACTTCAAAGGAATCTGTCATTCTTCTATCTCTTCTTTTTAGTGTCATATCTCACCCATAAGAAGGTGGCATGGATCTTTCTAACTGTAAAATGAAATATGTGAAGTTTTGTTTGTAATTTGTATCACTGAAACAGTGATATGAAGTTAATATAATGCTGTTTATAGAGTTAAAGAGAAACTGAAGAAGGGGGGGGGGACTTGTCAGCAATTCCTGGATATGTGCCAATGTTCCTTTAACGTTACTTGGCCCTAAACTCCCTCTGCCTCAGTCACCTCCTTGTCTCCTCCTGGGTATCCCAGACACAGGCAGCTCCAATTTGGGACTACTGAGACTCTGAGCAGGAAACCAACACAGATCCATCCCAAGTTGCCAAACCTGGATCAGAGGTCATTATGAGCTGTGCTGCCTCAGCCCATTTACTGGTGATGGTAGAAACCAAAGCTAGCATCTTCTAGACATTAAAATTGATTTTTGAATTACAGAGTGATGGCTTCTCTTCACTCCGATTGAATTTTAATATGACTCGGGTATCCTAAAGCAAAGATTCTTACATCTCATAGTTACTTTATGCATAATTACTTTCTGCAGCCCTCTGACTAAAAGTTTCTGAGACTCTGTGAAGACATTCTGATCACAATAAAATTAAACCCAGGAGGAGAAAGGGAGAGGTACCTTCAAAGGGGCTGAGGAAGGAATTTTACATAAGGGATTAACTGAATTTAAAAAGAATCCCATAAAATCTCATCACAAACTTTATGAAGAGATGTCTGAAACTTTTCTCATCAAAATATTCAATGGAACAAGGTGAAAATATAGCTTCAGTAGTATTGTAAGACAACTAACTAGCATGGGAGGAATCAAGGAAAGGGAGTTATATTTTGGATGCCATTTTGTCAATTTCTTTGAGATTTTGATTTTGGGATTCTGAATATTATATGAATACAATTTATATTACTTTAGTGAGATATTTGTTCATAAAGTAACAGAGGGAACTACAATGGAACCTCGGTTAACAAATAGCTCGGTTAACATAAACCTGCATAACAAAAGGAAATCCATAGAAAATAGTGGCTCGGTTGATGGACTTTTTTGGAATGGATTAATTGGTTTTCAATGCATTCCTATGGGTAACCACATTTCAGTTAATGTATTTTGGTTTTCAATGCAAAATGGGGCTACAAAAAACCATGACAAATTTTTGGTGAATGTGGAATTATAAAATCAATGCAGCATTTAAGTGCATACAGTTTATGGCTTACTACAAGCACAAAAGAAGATCTAGTAAATGACTGAGATAACACTATTGAGGTAGCTCACTTTTGAACTTTAATTTGCTTAAATCTTACATATATTTCACATACAGTATGGCTATAATTTTAAATTGCACAATGCTCTGATACAATTAAATAAGACAGATGTATGGTTCCAAGATTCAAAATGGTCTGGCTTACTCTGAAATGGCTAATATATTTATTTGAGTCTGGAGGGAACTGGCTGATTAACACCCTTCTCCAACTATAGACTCATTGATGGGCATCAGCAGGTTCATGCCAGTTCTCCAGAACCTGTAGCAGAAATTCTGGCTGGCCCCACCCATCCAAGTTTTGAAACAAAGTAGTCCTAATTCGGGTGCAACGCAGGGCTTTTCCCTTGGCAACACCCACCATACCATGCCCACACTGTGGTAGTAAAATTTTTTTTGAGTCCACCACTGTATAGACTGCCATTGTGGATGGTCTTATGAACATGAGGCTAGGAAAGATTGAAGGCAAAAGGAAAAGGGGGAGCCAGAGGATGAGGTAGTTAGACAGTATCATTGATGACTGCGTCAACGATACTGAATCTGGGCAAACTCTGGACATGAATCTGGGCAGACTCCGGAGGATGCTGGATGACAGAGGGGTCTATTGTGTTGTAGTCCATAGGGTCACAAAGGGTCAGCTTCTACTGTGCTATTGAACAACAACAACAACTTCATTCTATTAGGGATAGAGAAATAGCTAGCACAAATTGACATTGATGAAAACCATACAAAATACATCAGACTATATCAGTCATTATGTTTATGGGATAATTACTCATACCTTGTGCCAACCAATTCAAACTGGCAACAGGCAGAGCATTTCTTTTCACTTAATGATGCACCAGATAATTAAACAGTCTCACCTCAGATGTGGCCAGTGCTATTAATCTGCCAAATTTATGAAAGGAATTATATAGGGATTATAGATTGCACAACATTAGTAGATTTCAGAGGCTCTGCTCAGATTCAGTGATTTACAGATTTCTTATTTTCTCTACGGCCTGCTGCCATTTACATCCTACTGTACCTGTGAATTGAATTTCTATGATCTATGACAGCTATTAAAGAGTAGATAGTATGGCTATTTTGTGATCCCAATGGAGTCACTAATTGAGTTGTTTCCATAATAATGGATAAGTGTGGAATAGGGCTGGGGAGACTTTTAAAAAAATCTACAACCTTCTACTGCCAAGCATGAAGAGAAGTCCTTCAGAACAAATTTAACATTTACTCAGTTCCTTATGGCCCATTCCTCCCAGAAATATTTCACCCTTTTCCCTAAATAATGATGGATGCAGGAAGCTGTGATATGTAGGTAATGGAATTATTTTCTTTTAAATTAATTCCCATAGAGTCATCACTTTAAAGGTTGCTGCCAAAGGTAACCAGATTGACTTATGCTACCTACAGAGAGGTAATGTAAAAGATAGTTTCCCATTCTCAGTCTTGCACACAGGGAGGGTTAATACAGCTACTAAGAATGCACTGTATCTTAGTTTAATTCACCTTTCCAGGTGACATCCTGCTTTGTATTATTTAGATGTTTATTTTGAATAGTTCAAACCTCCACTTAAATCTAAATCTAAATATTTCCTGCTGTTACAATGTTTTCTCTTTAGGCATTAATTCATTAAAAGCCCTATGTCAGAGCAGTCAATTTGCAAGCGAATCTAGTGTCTATGTCATGATAACTAGTCAAAAAATGAAACCACTTATTTGCAACATGAAGAGTAATCAAGTCCTGTGTTGGGAAACATATTTCTTTTACTTTTCATGCCAGCTCCATTTTGACTGATATGCTAATTTATCATCTAGTTTGACCCATTTACTAGGTATGTACAAGGGCCTTTGAATTATGATTTCAAGACCCTCTGGAGCAGCTTTTGGATTACAGGAAGCACCTGTTATGTGAAGGAAAGATTACTTCCTCACACTTCAACTGGATTCTACTGTCCTTAAGTCTAGCATTCAATTTTGCCCATAGATGGTTGTTTTAGGTATTTAGTCTTATATACAAGTGGGATGAGGAGAGAAGAAGGGTACACAAAATTGGGAACTTAGCTTAGAGCAGTAATGGTGAACCTTTTAGAGACCGAGTGCCCAAACTGCAACCCCAAACCAGCTTATTTATCATAAAGTGCCAATATAGCAACAGGGGAGGGAGGAAATGCTCCCATTGGGCTACTGGGTAGAAGGGCGGGACAAACTCAGTGCTGGGGTGACTGCATGGGTGCACACAGAGAGTGCTCTAAGTGTCACCTCTGGCACACGTGTCATAGGTTTACCACCACTGGCCTAGAGCAAAATGCCATGATCAGTAGACAAGGTAACAGAAGATAATCAATCATTGAACCTTTTTGAACCTGAAGAAGGCAATGATTTTCCACTAAGGAAGGCTATATTTCAGCCAAATTCTTCAATTACCAGAAGCCCAAGTCAGCATACCTTGGGACTGTGCAGCTGACCTGTGTCTACATAGGTTGGCTCTTTTCCTTGGAGGCACACTGGACAATCAAAATCTCAGTCTCTGGCTCTGTAACAAGATACTTTAACCACTGAGATATGCCCCCAGTAAATAACACAGAGTTAAAATTACAATTTACAAATATCTAGATCACAAATAACCAACATGTGCTCAAATACAAAACAAATAGGGAAAATTTTAATACCTCAAAATAACTTATGTTGGTCCGCAAAATCAGCTTAGTTCAGCCATCAGTGGTCAATGATATCATCATGGCTGCGTGGCATAAAGTTTTGCAACATGATTTCAGCCAGTTAAGTTCAAACATCAAATATTTTGGTTTGATAGAGTTACATAAACTACATTTGTTCAATTGGCATACTGTAGTTATTTCTGGATTTCAGCCATTTTGTAAAATGTGCAAATGTATGCCATTAATAAACAATTGAAGTGGAAAGGTAGAGGTGTAAAAATGAAGACTAGACAAGATGCGGTGTGATCTCTCCCCATATATCTTCTCAAATTAATTTAGAGGATATTTGCCAGAGCCATGCTTGAAACAATGAATAATTGCAACAATAATTTGTAATTATGCAACTGTCCTAATTAAGGAAACATTTTAAAGACATTAATAAATTACTGTTGATAATACCCCTTTGAATCAGATAAGCATAATGGACTTCTGTTGCAAATCGAGCAAAGTCAGTTGATCAGAGCAAAAGTGGATCTGAAATCTGAAAATGCTATATATAGAAATGTATACTGTTGATCCCTCTTTATCGGTGGGTTCAATATCCACGAGTCTACGAATGTTCAATAAAAATCCTGAAATACTTATGTACCTTACCAGAGCTGAACACTAGAGACCATTGTCCGAAATGTAAAATATATTTGTGGTAGGCCTTGGAATGTATCTCCCATTGATATGGGGTGGGGGGAACCTACAGTTTGTTTGGCAGATTTATTCCTTGGCAGAAAGATTTGTGCCATTATTATCATTGATACAGAACTTAGTTTTCCCATAGCACTTAAATAAATATGAATGTTTTCAAGCTTATTTTCTTTATCTTCTTACACCATCATCTAAGATGCACATATCATATCTAATGTCACAGAAGCAGGGGGTAAGGTGGGATAGAAATGCCTCCACTGATTTTCACGTGCACACATGAAATCACTCCAATGGAAACAGTTTTCATTAAAACACTGTTCCTTGCTAACATATTGTAGTTAGTGGCCTTTCTTGGTCAACTCTGAAAAAAGCATTTTAAAAATATGTATACACTACATATTTCAGGGATTTTTTACGGAATATTTTTGGCATGCAGGGAAGTGAAACTGTATACTGGACCTGTGGATAGGATGGGGCAACCTGTAATAGCATGAAAAGCTAGAACAGTGTCTTTTCAGGCAGAGGAAGAATGAAAAAGGAAGAGATTATGATGAGAAAGAGGAATTTGTTTTACTAGGTGTTAATGGGTGGTGGCTTAGTGGTTAAGATGCTGACCTTGACAACCGGATAATCAGCAGGTTAACAATTAGAAACCTGACTGCTGCATGATGGAGTGAGCTCCCACCATCTGTCCTAGCTCTTGCCAACCTAACAGTTCAAAATAAAGAAATTGTAGAAAAATATGTACTGGTTCAGTGGAAATGGTAACAGCATTCTATGTTCTCCAGCATCTAGTTTTGCCTGCCACGTGACCACAGAAAGGTCTGCAGATGCAGACAGCACTTGTTCTTTTCTGGTTGAAGGTTTTGAGTGCTTAATTCTTCAATGTCTGGGTCTGAAACCAACTTTATTAGTCATGTTTTTCATGCTGAATTAGGATTGCCAGGTTTTAACTTCTGTTTGACTCCATATCATTAACCCCTCCATGGCAGGCAGGCACCACACAGCCATTATTATTATTATTATTATTATTATTATTATTATTATTATTATTATTATTATTATTATTATTATTATTATTATTATTATTATTATTATATGCCTCAGAGCGGCTAACATAACATGTTGTTGTTGTTGTTGTTCAGTCACACAGTCGATTCCAACCCTTTGTAACCCTATGGACCACTGTCCGCCAGACACTTCTGTCCTCCACCATCCTTCTCAACTCGTTCAGTTCTGTGCCCATTGTCTCTACAATACCATCTAGCCATATCATTTTTGGCCACACCCTTTTTCTTTTGCCATCCACCTTTTCCAGCATCAAGGCTTTCTCAAGTGAATCCTCTCTTATCATTTGATTTCCAAAGTACTTTAGCTTCATCTTTACTATTTGACCTTCAAGGGAGCAGTCAGGGTTGATTTCTTCTAAGATTGACCTATTTGTTCTCCTCGCTGTCCAGAGGACTCTCAAAACTCTCCTCCAGCACCACATCTCAAAGGCATCTATTTTTCTGCGCTCAGCTTTCCTAACGGTCCGGCTCTCACAACCATACATTGCCACCAGGAATACCATTGCTTTGACTATACGAATTTTTGTTTGCAAGGTGATGTCTCTACTTTTCACTATGTTCCCCAGGTTTCTCATCGCTTGTCTCCCAAGAATCAGTCACCTTTTTATTTCGTGGCTGCAATCACCATCTGCAGTGAGCTTTGATCCTAAGAAAGTAAAATCTGTCACTGCTTCTACTTCTTCCCCATCTATTTTCCAGGGACTGATAGGGCCTGTTGCCATTATCTTGGTTTTCTTGATATTAAGTCTCAAGAAAGCTTTTTCACTTTCTTCTTTCAACCTAATCAGGAGCTTCTTTAGGTCCTCCTCACTTTCTGCCATTAGGGTGGTATCTCTGCATATCTCAAGTTGTTGATGTTTCTCCTAGCAATTTTGATCCCAAATTGTGATTCCTCCATCCCTGGATTGCGCATTATGTGCTCTGTGTATAAGTTAAATAAGCAGGGTGACAAAATGCAGCCTTGTCTTATTCCTTTTTCCTATTCCAAACCACTCTGTCCTTCCATATTCTGTCCTAACTGTTGCTTCTTGATTCATGTACAGATTTCTCATTGGCAACATATATTACAATAAATCAACTATAAATACAACATAATAAAAATAGAACAACAAATAATGTATAATAAAGTCAGTGCAGTCGATAAATCTTATATGAAAATAAAAATACCATTAGTTTAGAAAATACAGTACACTCAGGATAATTGTATCTAGTTTTTAATTTAAAATGAACTTCTACTATTGTTCCTAAAGTTAATACTGAGAACTTTCCCTCTTCTTGTCTCTCCATACAGACTTATAGGACTTATAGGACAATTGGAAGGTCGGAGTTCGATACCTGAGTACTGTACAACAGAGCGAGCTCCCATCTCTGTCCCAGCTCCTGCCAACCTAGCAGTTCGAAAGCAAGAAATTGCAACTAGATAAATAGGTACCACTTCAGTGGAAAGGTAAACAGTGTTCCATGCATTCTGGTGTCGAGGCATGCCTGCCACGTGTCCAAGGAAATGTCTGCAGATGCAGACATCACTGGCTCTTTGGCACTGAACCCTAGAGTTGGATACGACTGGCTTTCGAGTAAGGGCAACCTTTACCTGTACAGACTCATACATTGTGTTTTCATGTCAGAGATTACTCTGGGTTGGAAGGATTTTTTCAAGGGACCAGTCTCCAAGCTCAGCATCTTACCCACTAAGCCACTGGGGGAGCTACGTACTCATACATTCACACACACACACAATCACGCAATCACGCAATCACACACACACACACACACACACACACACACACACACACACACACACACACACAAAGAGAGAGAGAGAGAGAGAGAAAGAAACCACTGACAAGCACTCACAAGATGTTGAAGTTTTCATATAATGGTATCTTTTACGGAACCAACTTCTGATGAAATTCTGGAGGTTTTGAAACACCACTGTTGCACTGAACTCTTAATGCAGCATGCAAATGTTACAAATCCTACTCCATTATAGACAATGATATATCTAGAGATAGAAGTACAGAGAAGAACAAAAGTACGGCCATCATCCCCCCCCTCCCCATTTAAGCTACTAGAACAGGCACATTCTCTGGTGAAACAAACTGTCAACAACAGTCTATCTTTGTACTTTCCATTAGTGACCTATATGTTAAAGGATGAAACAGTCTCCATGGTTCAACTATAAACACCCCTCCTCAGCTGCACAAACACACACACAGAAACACACACACAGAGAGAGACAGATACCCTTGAAATACACCAAACAAAGAAAGGAGACTTTTTCAAAATGAGTCTTTGCTTTATTCATATTTGTAATATAGTAAGAAGTCCTTCCCCCACCTTCCTTTTACATTTACCTCTGAAAAGGCAGGAAAACAGTTCAGTCTGAAATGAAGACAAGGCACATGTATAATTTATTACCATGGTGTTTAGTTAATTTTTTTTAAATTAAGAATTTCCCCAAATTTATTTGTAGTTATAGTGCATATGTATGTATTTAATTAATATGGGATAAAAGGACACTGACAGATTTGTCAAAAGAGAGGCCTTTCAGGGTTTAGGTCTTAAATATCTAGCATTGAAAGCCTGTGGACTCACCCATGTTTGGTGCTAAAACCAGTGATGGGATGTCCCCGGTTCCAGACGGTTCCCTGGAACCGGTAGGACCAATTCCGGAGGGTTCTCCGGGAGGGGAGTCCACTTTTGGGGCGTCCGGTTCCGGACGCCTCACCGAAAGATTTTTTTTAAAAAAAAATCAGAGCTAAAATGGCTCCAATTGACTGTGCATGCGCAGAAACTCAATCTGACGCATTGCGCATGCGTCAGATTGAGTTTCTGCGCATGCGCAGTCAATTGGAGCCATTTTAGCTCCAATTTTTTTTTAAAATTGTTTAAAGCTTTCAGGATGGCGGTGGCGGCACCAGCCCTCTGAGAAGGGCACCTCCCCCGCGGCACGTTGAGGGCTGCCTGGGCTGTCCGCTGCCGACAAGCCCCATGCCCTGGGGACGCCCGGCGCGGCGCACCGCTGACGCCTCCTCCTCCGCCGGGCGCCGGCCTGTGGGCTGGGTGCCTGCAACCGCCGTCCGCCGCCGCCGGAGCTGCCGTTGGCTGCATTCCTGTGGCCTCCTCCTTGGGCCAGTCCCTTTTTAGCCCGGCGGCGGTGCGGCATGGGGACGGCCCAGGGAGGCTCGGCAGCCGCGGCTGGAGCCGCGGCTGGAGCCACTGCTGCCCGCCGCCCCTGGCCATGGCCGGAGCCGGGCTAAAAAGGTACCGGCCCGAGGAGGAGGCCACAGGGGTGCAGGCAGCTCCGGCGGCGGCGGCTGTGGACGCAGTCGGGGTGCCGTGTCCCAAGAAAGGTAAGCGAGGGGTAATTTATTTGTGTTTTGGGTGGGTGGTTGTTTTTATTTTATTTATTTATTTATTTATTTATTTATTTGTGTCTGGGTGGGTGGGCTGAGAGGGAGGGGTGTGTGTGTGTGTATGTTTATTTTTATTTTTTATTTATTTTTATTTTTGGCCCCACCCACAACGTCATGACGTCATGACGTCGGCTTCGGCCATGACGTCATGACGTCATGACATTGGCCACGCCCATGACGTCCGTGACATCATGGCGTGGTAGTAGAATTTTTGTCATCCCATCACTGGCTAAAACACAGGGTTTTGCCTCCTTTTTTTTCTTCGTCTAGTTTCCCACTTTTAACAGCTGCATGGTAGGCAGGTACAGAATGACCCCTGCCATACTGGAAATAGGTTATCCATTGTTGTAATGAATTATTGTACATTTTCTCATCTTCCCTGAGAAGAGAGTCTCAACTCATTGAGAAATCATGTAAAAACATGTTTAATGGTTATCAGACTTTCACTCTGGCATAATGTTGAAAAGACCAGTATTTTTCCCCTGATTGGTTCCCCACTTTTAATAAATCATTTCACTCATGAAAGTGAAAATGTAAGGATATTTCTAGTCAGCTGCAGCAGTGGTTTATATTTTATACTCATGGTACATTTTTGTGAATTTCTCTATGAATTCAATTGAAAAAGATTTCAAAAATCTGAATGTGGTAGAATGTGAAACACGCAGATTAATCCATCCTAACTTGATGTTTCAATAGGCTCATTTGTGTCTTGTCACCTTGCTTGCTCACTTTCTTCTATAACAGATTATGCTCAATTTCATATGAACACAGATAAGAAGTTTCATCCCAGGACTTATACTGTCTAACAACATATCTTCTTTGGATGGCTTACAAGAAAAATACATCAATTAATTGATCAATCTAAATATAATTGAAGACAACTAAACAAATTGCAGCACAAAACCTTTTCTACCCACAAAGAAACAAAGAGCTAAAATAAACACAAATAAACAACAAAATATAGAGCATATAGACAGCTGCGGTTACCCATCTCAACATTAAATGATAAACTATACTGAACACAGTGGCTGAAGTCCTGTTGCTTAGTATAGTAAGTTGCAACTAGAGTAGGTCTATTGGAATCATTGGAACATTTGGAGTCATTGTCTCACCAATAGCCCCTCTTCTAGTGACTTACTAGGTACTGTGGTGGCTTAGTGGTTAAGATGCTGAACTTAACACCTGGAAGGTCAGCAGGTCAGCAGTTTGAGACCCGAGTGCTGCATGACAGAGTGAGCTCTTGTCTGTCCCAACTCCTGCCAACCTAGCAGTTTGAAAGCAATAAGTTGCAAGTAAATAAATAGGGACCATTTTGGTGGGAAGGTAAACAGTGTTCTGTATACTCCGGTGTGTAGTCATGCCTGCCAACTGTCCCCGGAAATGTCTGCAAACGCAGACAATGCTGGTTCTTTGGCTATAAATAGAGATGAATACTGACCCCTAGAGTTGGATACGACTGGCTTTCGAGTGAGGGCAACCTTTACCTTTACCTAATGACTTACTATGCTAAGCAACAGGATTTTAGCCAATGACTGGTCCATGGTCATCCCATGAACTTTATTGTTTTGTCTGGATTTGAAATATATCTTCCCATCTACCACTCTACATCACATTCTTTTTTAATGACCTTTTGAATAAACATCTGAGACAATCAATATAGCCCATCTTCACCATTTGTGCTATTCACAGATGTAAACTCTTTGCCTTTCCCCATACAAGTCTGCGGGGTGAATGGGCTTCAAGTGAGTTCAAAGAAGTCCTTTAGTTTCCCACAAAGCATTCAGAATATTTGAAATGGTTTCAGCAACTGTTAAAATTGAAGTTTCAGTACAGAATAGGCCAATTGAAGTATATATGGAAAAATCAATTGCCTAGGAGGTGTTGCACATGAATAGTGAAAGACTGAAAGCATCTATATCAAAGACACATTCACTTATCTGCTACCATCCTATCTCTCCCAAATTAAAATCAAAGAGAAATTCCCCCAGAAATCTGTGAATCTTGAAGGAACAGCAAAAATGCCAAGATTATAAAGTAGAAAGAAATAACTATCCATTTCTTACAATGAACGGAACCACTAATTGGGTTTTCACATTGACACAATCCTTTGCAAGCGCAGAAAACAATAGACAACTTCATACCTGTATCAGAATACACCCGTGTTTCCCAAACTTTGGTTTTTGGACTTCAATTCCCAGAAGCCTAAGTCAATTTCCCAAAGGACTGATCAGCCAATAGCCTTCTGGGAATAGAAGTCCCACTGTGGGCCATGTGCCCCATGTTGGCAACCACTGGAGTACACTCTGTCCCCTTAAATGTACTATGAAAGCTATGACGCCAACTGTCACGAATCCTCTTGACTGTTGCCCTTTATTGGATGCAATATCAGATATGTTTTTTAATTGTATTGTGGCACCTCTGGCACAAAGAAGAAGAAGAGGAAGGAAGAAAATAAAATAAAACTGAGCTTTTTATGATCTCCCTTTAAATTTCTAGCTGAGGAATCTTGCATATAGTAGCCCTACTTATTTTATATGAAATTCACTGTGAGGGTGGGATAGAGGAGACAAATGAAGCTACATGTGTATGGCAAAGTTTCAAGGAAACAATTTTTTAAAAAACTTTCTTTGTCTTGAAGCATCTTTTAGGGCTAGCAACTGATATCTGAGTTTTAGATAGGGATTATGTGCCTTAATGAATTTTAATGAGATGGAATTTAGGAAACAAAGTTGCACGCTTTGAAAGCTGTAGGGTGGCACTTGCTGAGGGCACTCAGGGGTGACTAATTTTCAGCAGCGCTATAAACATGCCTGCTTCTGCTGTGCTAAATCTGGTACAGTGAGCAATTAGTGTGAGATTCAACCTTGCGGGCCATTAGCAAGGGCAAGGAAGGACATGACACTTTGTACTGACAAGTGCTGCAATGGGAAATCTAGATGTTGCATTAGATGTGTGATCTGGAACAGGAATAAAATAGTTCTGAATTGTTGTTGCCTACAACTTGTATCTGATAATGCATCCCCCCCGCCCTGAAGTAGGAAAAATGCCACTGGTGTGAATTTGTTTAAGGTGGATCCCAGCCTGCCATGACTCACATACTATGATCATGCAGCCATCTTCTGTGGCACACATGAAATGAGACATCCAGAATTTAACACCGGGACTGCAATGGACTGCTGCAGCCTTGAGGATATTGACAAAGTGCACCTTCACAGCTAGTCCATCTGGCATGGCCTCTTCTACCTCCCTGACTTTTGGGAGAGTTCCTTCTCCACTCATTTTGCCATTGGGCCCAATATGATGGTTTCCAGTGGCATTTCCTCCACTGAGAGGACCATCACCCCACCTAAAGGGGCTCATCTGCCTGTAGACATTGGCCCCTTTAGGGAGTCAGGCTATTTACCACTGCTTTGAGTCACTGGCTGTACGGTCTACTCCATTACCATAGTGGGATGTCTGGCTAGACACAACATTCTGAATAGAGCTGAGGAGAACAGTGAATATGTCACAGCAGATGAAAGAACAAAAGCAGGGCACGTAGCTTCAGATAGTGTTGAAGGTACCTTCATTTTGCAGTTTCATGTCTGATCTAGACACTGAAGAAGAAGAAGAAGAAGAACTAGGTCATGAAGCTTCAAAGGTTGTTACAGAGCCCTAGTGACACAGTGGTTGAAATGCTGTACTGCATCCTGAACGATGTGAGTTCGATCTTGACCAGGGCTCAAGGTTGACTCAGTCTTCCATCCTTCTGAGGTCAGTATAATGAGTACCCAGTATGCTGGGAGCAAAATGCTAATTAACTTGTGAACTCCCTAGAGAGTGTACTAAGTGCTATGGGGTAGCATATAAGTGTAATGCTATTACTATTGACATCACGGACAGGGAAACAACCTTTGGGCATTAGAATGTGCCATTCAAAAACAAGAAAAACACAGTTTAGTTTTATCAGAAAACAAAATAAAAAACACTGTAGCACTTTAAAGACTAACTGCTACAGTTTAGTTTATCTCACATAAAATTCTGGTCTGAGTGATAAAGGGCTAATTTCCTATGCTAGAATCTTGTTGTCTAAATGCTATCCTCCCTCCAGGAGCAGAAATGTCCCCCTTAATAATAAAAATGACTTTCCTTTCATCTTCAGGACAGATCAGTGACACAATGGAGACCCTGCTGGAGTGTGAAGGACACATATGAGGTGACTTTTGCTCCTTGTTTAGGATGGGTACTAGTGTTATTGTTCTATATTTACTGGAAGGCCTTGCCAAATTATATCTGTTTTATATCTGTTAGTTATTGCTTCTCACTTCAAAGCAATGCCCAAAAGAAGAAAAATGAAAAGATAATATGAAAATAGTTCAAATATCAATTTTAAAAACAACTTTAAAAGCTAGTGTTCTTTTAAAAGGACCAACAATAGGGCATTCACTTTAAAACTGGTTTTGGACAGCAAAGACAGTACAAAACAATAATCTGGGCTGTGGGCTTATTCTTCAGTTCCTTTGGTCTGATCCAACATTAGAAAGATTAGCTGACAAGGTTGCTGCCTAGGGTAGGCCCAACTGTATTCACAATCTTCATGAAGGCTCTTTTTGTTACCCTCAGCTGAGAGAACTAAACAAGAGAATGACCCTCGACACCCTCTGAAGAAAGTGGCTTCATTTTGGCAGTCCATGGTTTATTCGGGACATGAAAGAAGATCTGGGCTGTGTGAAGTTCATGAGTAATTTGAGGTAGATTGTGTGCTCCCTATCATGTTCAAATGTGAAAGAGGACATTTTAAGTGTCGCTCCTGCATTCTCATAGAGCCTTCGTAGAGACTTCACAGTATATCTAGCATCCTCTACAAATACACATTTGTTCACAGATTTTGTTACACTGAGAAACAATATTCCTGCCATAAGGAACATAATTTATACCATCATGTTTTTAATGATCTTTGCCAGTTCTTTCCTGTGAATGAAGCCTGTTCCTACCCTCTGTCTGAAAACTCCATCTTGGAAATTTCACTCCCTTTCTATCTTATTTTTCAGATTTCAAACCAAACATTCTCAGCTGAAATTGAACCTTCAGTTAACCTCCACATAACTGACTGAATATTTTCTCCTGTGAGGCAAATGGCACCTTTTGAGAGAACATGTGGAGTGGGGGAATTTTTGCAGGAAATGTTAAATGGTGGTGTTTGCTCCTTTTCTTGCATACTGTGTTATTGTTATCATTTCCCCCAGCCTTTCAAGTAATGCAGCTTTATCTTACCCCATAAAATAAATGCAAGCTGTGTTTTGTTATTACAACTCTGAATGAAGGGGAAAACCTCACCAATTCTCACCGCCTGAGCTGGTAACAGAGATGACATGCTGAAAATGTTACAGAGGATATATGGTTGGAACTTAGAGTTAGGATTGCAAGGTTATGGGGAAACTACTCTTTAGTCCTTAAAGAGATGGGAGTATTAGACCATTTTACCTATCTTCTGAAAAATCTGTATGTGTGTCAAAAAGCAACAGTTATGATAGGATACGGACCAACTGATTGGTTTAGAATACGAAAAGGAGTACAACAAGGTTGGATATTGTCACCCTGTTTATTTAACTTATATGCAGAATACATCATGCATAATGCAGGGCTGGAAAAAGCACAGGCTGGCATTAAGATTGCTGGGATAAAATATCAACAACCGGAGATATGCAGATAAGTCCAGTGATGGGATGTCAAATTTTTTCCTACCACACCGTGACTTCATCACAGTATGGGTGGAGCCAACATCATGATGTCATGACGTCGTGGGCAGACCCGAAATCATGATGTTGTGGGTGGGGCCAAAAATAAAAATAAAATAAAATAAATAAAATTAAAATAAACACACACACACACACCTCAACCCACCTACCCACCCAAACAACCACAACACAAACCCATAAATAAATAAAATAAATAAAGAAATAAAATTAAAACTAAATAAAAATCCACCCACCCACCCCAAACACAAACCCCTCACTTATCCTTGGAAGCGGTGGTGCAGCGGCACAGCGCCAAACCATCGCAACGGCATGGTGTCCTAGCAGGTTGGCAGAGCCAGGCGCAGAAAGGCTGCCACCGCCACCGCATCTTCAGGCACTCCCTGCACCCTTCCTTTCCTGGCAGCCAAAATGGCTGCTGGGAACTGCATGAGTCAAACTTTCATTTGACGCATGCACAGTAAAAAAAATAGAACTGCACATGCATCAAATGAAGGTTTGACAGATGCGCAGTTCCCGGCAGCCATTTTGGCTCCAATTTTTTAAAAAAATTCTTGGTGAGGTTGCTATCAGTTCGGCGAACCATCTGGGAACCTTGCTACCGGTTCGGGCGAACTGATGCGAACCGGAAACATCCCATCACTGCAGATAACACTACCCCAATGGCAGAAAGTGAAGAAGACCTAAAGAGCCTTTTGATAAGGTGAAAGAGGATTGTGCAAAAGCTGGCCTGAAACTCAACATAAAAAACAAAAACAAGATCATGACATCCAGCCCCATCACTCCCTGGCAAATAGAAGGGGAGGAAATGGAAGGAGTGACAGACTTCACCGTCTTTGGATCTAATATCACTGCAGATGGTGACTGCAGCCATGAAATAAAAAGATGCTTACTTCTTGGGAAGCAAGCTATGGCAAACCTAGGCAGCATAATAAAAAGTAGAGACATCACCCTGCCAACAAAAGTCTGCACAGTTAAAGCAATGGTATTCCCAATAGTAATGTATGGCTGTGAGAGCTGGACCATAAGGAAGGCTGAGTGCAAAGGAACAGACACCTTTGAACAGTGGTGCTGGAGAAGACTCTTGAGAGTCCCCTGGACTGCAAAGAGATCAAATCAGTCGATCCTAAAGGAAATAAACTCTGACCACTCCTTGGAAGGACAAATACTGAAGCTGAAGCTCAAGTGCTTTGGCCACCAAATGAGAAGAAAGAACTTACTTGAGCAGTACCCGATGCTGGGAAAGATCGAAGGCAAAAGGAGAAGGAGATGGCAGAGAATAAATAAGATGGCTAGATGGCATCATTGATGCAGGGGGCACAGATCTGGCTGGACTACGGAGGATGACGACTGGCTTTCCAGCAAGGGAGGCCTTCAACTTGACCTTTTTATGCCCCCACAAAACATGCAAGTTTTCCAGTTTTCCTGAAGCTCAAGGATCACTTGCCAAAAACCTCAGAAATCTAATATTGTGCATTAATGGGTTTTCCCCCTAACAAGGTGCCCCCCATGGTTGGCATCTATAGTTTGTTTTATTTCTATGAGGAAAAACATGGAGTTCAGGCCTAGCAAAGAAAGAAGATCAATGAACACTGGATCCCATGTTGGGTGGCTTATCAGATGATATAGCCACCCTTTGCTCTTACCCTTACTCCTGTTTGTTTTTTTGTTTTTTTAGCAATTTTGTAGTAATTTTATAACTCGGAAATGTTTAATTTCTTTTTTAGCCTAACTTTTAATATTGTATTGATTCATATATTTAAATGTTGATAGGGTATTGGATATTGATCTGTGGTTTTCAACTATGTATTTTTAAATTTGTTGTGTAAGCCGCCCAGAGTTGGGTTTTACCCGATTGGGGCGGGATAACAAGTTCAAATAATAATAATAATAATAATGATAGATGACAGAGGAGCCTTGCGTGAGTGTTCCATGCTGTTGTAAAGGATCGGATTCAACTGTGTGACTGAACAACAAACTCTTTAGAGGAAGCCATCAATTGTAATGAAAAAGCCAGATTTGTTCCCAAGGAACTCCTCAAGTTAGGTAGTAAAGGCTAAGGTCTCCCTTACTCATAAGCCAGTCATGTCTGAGTCTAGGATGCAGTGTATATCTCTGTTTACAAGCAAAGAACCAGCACTGTTTGTGTCAACATACATTTCTGTGATCATATGGCAGGCATGATTAGACACCAGAGCAAATGGAACACTTACCTTCCCCACCTAACTGGTACCTATTTATCTACTTGCAATTTATTGCTTTCAAACTGCTAGGTTGGCAGCTTAACCACTAAGCCACCATGGCCTTTTCATGTTAAGTGCCTGGAGCCAAAAGGAAAATGGGAGCATTGTCAAAGGTTTGGACTGCGAAGAAGTTTCTAGTCTCTTGCTAAGTAAGATGTTGGTGAGGTATGCGCTCAAGCAGCAGACTTTTGGATAGAGCAGCCAACTAATTAATAGCAAGAGAGTTCCTTGCATCCAACAGGGTCGTACACTTTCCAGAAAACAAAAGAGGAAATGTAAAAGAAGGTTAAAACATTGCAACAAAATTAATGAGGCTAATTTGAAGTCTTGCTGTTCTTTAATTATTGATGCCATGAGTTAGCTGACCTTCCAGGTCTCTGTCATTTGTAAACATATCCCAGTAGGTCTGCCTTCAATGTCTCCGTGGGCCCTGGTGCTGTTAGAAAAATTTTCTAATTTAACTAATGAGAAGGGGAACAAAGTGCATCTTTAGTCAAGTCTATTTCAATTCCTCCAGTGGCTCTCCATCCCAATCATCTCTTTTCAGCCACCTGAATATTTATTTATTAATCCAAGGTGTGAAACACAGTTTCTTCAGAACCAAAAATTCTGGCTCATGTTCAGGACAAATATTTAAATAAACCTCTTTAAGGTAGCCTTTTTAAATTGCTTTTGGTGTCTTCATCTTTTAATTTTTTTAACCTTTGGTATTTATGAATAGATTTTTTTAAAAAAAAAACAATTCTGCTGGCTTTTTAGATTTCATATTTATCATGCATCATTCTGGTGCAACATAGAACTGCTTCACATTTTTTACATTAGAAATATTTTACAGATACTACACATAATACAGAAAAAAAAACAATCAACCTACAATAAACAAAAGGACTGAACAGGAAAAAATATCAAGGACTATAAGCAAAATATATAATCCGTAGTATAATCATGCACCCGTCACCATTCGGTTTCTTTTCAGATTGTATAAACTGTTAGCCTTTTTTTTTTACATTTTTGTATGAAACGCATACAAAAAACATGCTGTAATTTTTTTTCTTGTTACATGACAATATTGCTCAGGCTGTCTATATTTTTATGACCAACAATAACAAATAGGTCGATTTTAAAAGAAATCAATCCCGACTGCTCCTTGGAAGGTCAGATATTGTAGATGAAGCTAAAGTACTTTGGACATCAAATGAGAAGAGAAGATTCACTTGAGAAAGCCTTGATGCTGGGAAAGGTCGAGGGCAAAAGAAGAAGGGGGTGGCAGAAAATGAGATGGCTAGATGCTATTGTTGATGCAATGAGCACAGAGCTTGGCAGGTTGAGGAGGATGGTAGAGGATCGGGGTGCCTGGTGTGTGATGGTCCATGGAGTCACAAATTGTCAGACTCAACTATATGACTGAACAACAAAATCCAGGGGTGGCCAAACTTTTCAGGCTGTGGGCTGGTCATGTGGTTCCTCCCACCGGAAGCAGAAGTAAAACGCACCCACTCATGCGCAAAATGCCATAAATGTGTATAAAAGAAATGGGTGCATTTACAGTAGCATTTTGTGCATGTGTGGGTGCATTTTACTTCTGCTTCCAGGAGTGGCAAGGGTAGTGCAGCCAAGATGATTTGGCCCATGATTTGGCATCATGGGCCGCATTTGGCCTGTGGGCTGTAGTTTGGCCATCTCCGAACTAATCTCTTGTGCTTGTGTATGCATGGTTGCATTTAGAAAAGAAACAATACACAAATGTTGTACAAAGATGTAATAAAGATGAAACACGTGATGACAGAGCTGGGATCTCCTTAACAAGTTTGCTGTAGTGAGATAGCATGTCTTGATCAAAATTTTGGAAACTGTGGTTTATTTTTTTCCACATGTATTCTCCTCCTTCTTCTCTATCTCTTTTCTCTACGGAGACTAGGCAGATACAAATACTGTCACAGACTCTGGGGAAGAAACAGGTTAGAATGTCTTTTAAAGGCTTTGGCTGTGCCATTGCCAATCTGTATGTTTGCTGAAGCAACATGGATCAAGCCTTCCTGTTGACTCACAGCCCTGGAAAGGTAGCCGGAATTACCAGTGACCACATCATCCCCTCCTGGGAGAATGAATGTCAGCTGTGAGGCCAAGCATTCTCAACACCTGGGACCACTACAGGATACTTAGACCACACTACTTGCCAAAGATGATCTAAAACAATGCTTCCCAGTCAATTGCCCAAATCTCATTGGTGCAGAATGGGACAGACAAAAAAGAAAATAGAAAAAGAAGCCACTATCAGCCAAAATCACAGTGTGGGCCAAACATTTCTGTCCAGTGCCTAAGTGATCAGCTACTTGCATCTTGCACCTAAGGGCAGGTGGGAGGGGCACTGCTGAAAATCAACATACACAAAGTTGGGGAAAGTGCAAACACATAACCACCAGGAAACCCCTCCCTGTGACACCGTGCCAAACCTGGTTGGCCCCCACACAGCAGTCCAACTCAGTGGTGGGATTCGATTTTTTTTTACTACCTATTCTGTGGGCGTGGTATGGTGGGTGTGGCCAGGGGCAAAGCCCTGTGTTGCACCCAAATTAGGACTACAGTAATACACTGGATAACGTTATGACTTGGTTCTACAAGTCATGGCGTTATTCGATTTTTAGCGTTGTCCGATACATGCATTGAACAACGCTAAAAAAAAAGCCCTGACGTCAGAGACAAACTGCGCGGTTTGTCCCTGAAGTCAAACTGACCCTAGGATAGCGATTGCTAGGTTAGGGTCAGCTTGACTTTGGGGGCAAACCTCTTCACGCTACCCGACATGAGGCTTAGCAAGGGCTAAGGCTCGTGTCAGGTGGCGAGACAAGACGCCCGATCGCGCACCGCAAGGGACAAACAGCACAGTTTGTCCCTTGTGGCACGCGATCGGGAAACTTCTCGCCACCTGACACGAGCCTTAGCGCTTGCTAAGGCTCGTGTCCGGTGGCGAGACAAGGCACCCACTTGTGCGCTTTGTAGCACACGAGTGGGTATCTCTTCCCGGCACTCTACTGGCCCCATAGCGCTTGCTAAGGGGCCAGTAGGATTGGGGGAAGAGACATCCGCTGGCGCACTACAACGCACGCCAGCGGGTACTTCTTCCTGGCACCCTACTGGCCGCTTAGCAAGCGCTATGGGGCCAGTAGGGTGTCGGGAATAGGCACCCGCTGGTGCGCCTTGTAGCAGATAACACTAAAGATTGTTGAATAGAATCGTTATCCGATGCAAGGTTTTTCCAAAAATCTTGCATCGTTATCCGATTCTAGAGCTATCCGGTCCAATCATTGTCCGGGGTATTACTGTACTTTATTTCAAAGCTTGGATGGGTGGGGCCAGCCAGAATTTCTGCTACCATTTCTGATGAACTGGGTGAACCTGCTGAAGCCCACCACTGGTCCAACTCCATCTGAAATGGAAGGATGTGGCAAAGAGCACTCTACTTGTGCAATTGCACATGCAAATGCCTGTCATGAGTTAGAGTGTTGTCTGAGACACTGTATGAGGCCAGATAGGAATGTTGGGTGCATCATATAATAATAGGTTGCATTTGGCTTGTTAGCCAGGTAGTGCTGGGATAGGTTGGTAGCTGTGAGTCTCCCAGGGCCTCATTTGATGAGGTGGCCATTGGGTATGTGCTGCAATATGTATCATGTGCATTTGCAGGCAGCCATCATGAGGCATCTCAGTGGTATGACCAACTCATGTGAAGAGAGTTGGAAATGCTCATGGTGATGTCTCCTCAAATTATCTGGGTTGTGCAGTAGTGGCAAGGCACAACACTGAACTGGGGCCAGGGACTCAACTGTCTAGAGAGGGGCCAAGGGGATCCATGTGCCTTAATACCAGGTTGCACATCATTACGTAGGCCTCACTGCAGATCACACATCGGCTGTCCCAATTCACAAGGGCACCTCCCTATTAGTTCCTGGGCACCCTGCCCATTTAACTGGAACTTAACCCTTGCCTCACCAGTGCTGGGAGAGACGAGGAGATTAGAAAGGAACTCTTACTATGCTCAGGCAGTAAGGCAGTTGAGAATAGAGCAAAACAAGGGAGGCTTCAGGTAGCGTAGCATAGGTGTGTGTCTGCCAATCAAAGAACAACAATCTTCACAGAGAAACAGCTGCTTTATTCTTCAGGTTCATGTAGCAAAGTCCATGGAAAAATCGTAGATTAAAAGGTCATAACAAGAATCAGTCCAACAAATAATCCAGGTTCATTAGGTAATCATAGTGAAAAGAAAAGAGAAATCCCACATCATAGCCAGGGTCTTAAACCATTGTGATCCAGAAACGAACTAGCTAACTTCTCTGCAAAATGGAGAATTTGCAGTCAGGTGGGTTATTCATAGTCAATCAGGTAACAGAGAGAAACATTCTCAAAACAATGAATTGTTGACACACATGTGCAGTCAGTGAAGACAAAACATGGTTCTCAGCTAGCTAGACAGATAAGGAATACTGGAAAACAGGCAGTTTTGTGACATGAGTCTATGAGACAGAGAGGGACAAAGGATTACTATGAGGCCTATTTATGAGGCCTAGCTAAAAACTACAATTTCAAGCCTTAGGAAACATGAGGAAATATGTCATTTCCTGACATAAGGGATGTTTTAAACAAATTAAAATGTGGCCTGAAGTTTGACCCAACTTCACTGTCCTACCTCTTTACCTGCCAGGGTGGGAGGCAATCATATTTCTTTACAACATGCAGTGGAACTGCAGATTTCCCTGCCCTTTAATGGCAGCCAACCTGGACAACATAAGAGATACAATCATGTACAATACAGCTACTAGGAATTGAGGAAAGGGAGAACTGGAGAGTTCTGAAAATCCTGACTAATGGGCATGCCGGCAGGGAGATGTTTTTGGAGGAGATGCTGGGAAAGGTGGAGGGCAAAAGAAGAAGGGGGCAGCCAAAAATGAGATGGCTAGATGGTATTGTAGATGTAGGCTGAGGAGGATGGTGGAAGACAGAGGTGCCTGGCAGGCAATGGTCCATAGGGTAGCAAAGGGTCGGAATCGACTCTGCGACTGAAAAACAGTCCCCCCCCCCAAAAGCAATAATTCCATGATCCATCAATAACTACTACAAAGGATGGCAATACGCCACCTATAGCATCAAAAGCAGTATCTGTCTGTCTGGCCAGTCATCCCTCTACGATAATGGAGTAGACCATACAGCCAGCAACTCAATACTGAGTATCAGGTGGCAGTTAACTAAGTGGAGTCATTCAGTTCATTTATTCAATTTGCATGCCGCCCTACTCGGTAAAACCGACTCAGGGCGGCTCACAGAACCCACAAATATAACATTCCATGAAACAACAATATTACAATATAAAATATAAATATAACAAAGCATATACACATTACAACAGAATAAGATGCAATGTGGTAACAACAAATAAATCACAATACTGTATCATATCATATCATAACACATTACAAAAAGAAAAAAAATCATTCATTTAAAAGTCTCATAACAACTCATAACAGTCCCAACACAAATCCCACCCTGTCAGCACAACCAACTGTTGGTAGGGCCCGGAAGTCGGCGGTGACACCCTATCCCCCCTGGTGGGGTCCTGGGTCAGTGTCATCTGTTGTTGGGGGCTGGGTCCGAAGCAGCAAGTCTTGCCTCCCGTCGGGCCATGGAGGCTTTTTTGAACCCAGCCGGTGTTGAGGGCTGGGTCCCTAAAGGGGCCAACAACTATGGGTCAATGAGTCCCTATAGTTAGGGTGATGGTCCCCCTCAGTGGAGAAAATACCACTGGAAGCCATCATATTGGGACCAATGGAAAAATGAGTGGAGGAGGAATTCTGATTCTCAATGGTCATGGAGGCAAAAGAGGCCATGCCAGATAGACTGGCTGTGAAGGTGCACCTTGATAATATCCTCAAGGCTAAGGCAGTCCATTGCAGGCCAGCTGTTAAATCCTGAATGTCTAATTAATATGTGCCACAGGTGATGGCTCCATGATCATTGTAAGCTGGGATCCACATTGAACAAATTCATACCAATGACATTTTTCCTACTTCAGGAAAAAATGCATTCTTGGATACAAGTTGCAGTCAACGAGACAACATCATAGGGAACATTTTCTAGAAAGCATGAGTATAAAGCTGCGACTGCACTCACTTACATTCCATGTGTGAACATTTGGTTAGCCACTATGAAAAGAGACAGAATTGCTAAACTGGATAAATTTTTTGTCTGAGTCATCATGATTATCTTTACATTTTTATATGGTTGGCTTTAGAAGAGAGCTTCCTGCATGCATTTCCAAACATATTATTCACTCCATATTTTTCATTAGTAAAGCAGTCAACGAATCCAATCTGGCATGACATTTAACTTTACAAGACTGAGATGTCAAGAGAGAGTTGTTAGCATCGATCCCCACCCCTGTGCTGCACCTTCTATAATGGGCTTCAAGGGACTATGGTTGGTGAAGTATGTTATGTTTGTCCTGAAATTGCTTCAGATTATGCCGAAGCAGAAGCATGAATGATCATGTATAGAACCATTAGTAGAAAGCAGCTTTCACTAAAACTGCTGGATCTGATCAATATGGTTTTAGAGCTTACTTAACTGTAGAGAATAATTTCAAATATATATGAGTGTAGTTTGCACTGTTTTTACTTCAAATAATTTTAGATAACCTTTTAAACTTCATGATTTTATATGTTTTTATCTTTTACCTCTGTTTTATGACGATGTAAGCCGCCCAGAGTCGGGTTCTCCCGAGTGGGGCGGGGTAATAAATTCAATAAATAATAATAATAATAATAATGAGGTCATTCCTCTGCTCCTATTTTTCAGTACAGTAATACCTCAGATAACATTAGTATCGAATAACACTAAAATCACATAACATTAAGCAATCTGGGGGGAAGAATTGCATCGGATAACATTAAGATCCTATGGGATGCATCAGATAACAACCGCTAAAGCCTGTGTGGTTACAATGTATCTCTATGGATCCCATAGGATTTTAACATGCATCGGATAACACTAAAAATCGTATAACACCAAGACTTGTGGAACCAGGTTTTAGTGTTATCTGAGGTTTTACTGTATCTAGTTGGCAGTTTACAGATAATGCTGGATATTACATGTTATTTCATGTAATAACATGTAATATCATCTCATTGGTACTGCTTATAGTTGTTTCTGATTGTCATTCACAAATGCTCTACTCCGAGTCAGATTTGTTTACCAGGAAATGTCCATGGCTCTCCTGGTTGGGAACCCATTAGGTCCATTCTCACCCCCTGTGTTTCTCTTTCCTTTCTCCAATACATTTTTTTTTAAAACTTTGGCCATGTCTCTTTTTCATTCCCAATACTCTTCCAGCTGCACAGAAAATGGGGTTCCCTATTTAGATATTTGGAGCAATTGACTTCACAGTTACAATCATGCAGACATTATGTTTTGTGAGCCAACTCCTCCATAAGTTCATTTAATTCAATGGGCCTACTCTAATGAGACTTACTTAATGACAGGATTTCAATATTGCATTGTATGACCAAATAAAAAAGAATTGACAGATAACTAATGGAGAATGAATGAGCTGCTTAGTCCATAGCCAGAGAAAATTGTCCTTTATATGATATGCTTAATAGAAGAGTCCACAAAATACTGATAATTAGGTGCTAATCAAGACAAATTATCAGTGGTCTCAAGGTTGACTTAGCCATCCATCCTTCTGAGGTCGGTAAAATAAGTACCCATCATATTGGAGAGAAAACGGTTAATTATATTGTTAATTATATTGTGGTCCTACATAAGTGTAATTGCTATTTAGTTTGTGCCCATTGAAAAGGGATCTTGTAAAGAACAAACATTTTTGTGTAAAGATAAGGAAGTATTAAGATTCCCATTGTACAATGAGGAATTGGGGGAAGGAATTGTTTGGGGGTTTGTCTGCATATAAGAGATCAAACAATAGTTGATAACACTGTGTTTCACTCCCCTATCCCAACAAAGAGCCTTTTATTTTCCCTATATGCATGCCTTTTTTGACTGTTTGGACCTAGATAAATCTATACACATACTTTCAAATGGATACAAATCAAAGTACTGTAGATGGGTTACAAAACACCTTCAAAGCGAATCAGATAATTGGGATACAATCAAAGCAGATTATTTCTTGTATATCCCAATAGGATTTGAGCTCTGGTTTCTTTAGCCCCCTTGGGAATTGACACATGCTGAATTGCTTGAAGAAACTAGGAGGTGTTTCTCTCCCAGCAAATGGCAGTAAAATGTTTCTTACAAAATATACAGATGAAATTTTACAAGCCTCCTGGGTTTTAAACTCGTCAGGAAAGGCTTTTCTCTCAAGCTTACCATCTTCACAAGTGCATTTGGTGAGGACACAAGAGAGGGCCTGCTCTCAAACTGTGGATCTTCCTCAAAACAAAACACACACAACAAGTTAATGTCACTGTTAATGAAGCCATGCGTATAGAGACACAATGCCTCAAACCTACACCAGTTGAGAAAATATACCCTCTTTTTGGTATCGCTTTACCTAAGATAAGGAGAGAAGGAGCAGTGGATGCCGAGAGAACTAAGCAAGAGAATAACCCTTGATACTCTCTAAATGGATATGAGCCTCAAGTCCACCAGCTCAGGTCCATGAAGAGCTTCATGGCGAGAACAAACATTCTTGAGGGTACACAAGAGCAAAACCAAATTATGAGATGGAGGAAGGAGCTCACTGGACAAGGAACAACATTAAAGGAGGATGTAGCTGAGGATCTCATCCTTCCCTGTGTCACTTGGAGGACCCTGAATAGGCTGAGGGTTGGAGTCCCTAAATGCGAAACTAACATGCTCAAGTGGGGGCTGCTGGAGGACAACACTCTGTATGAATGTGGAGAGAGACATAATCTGGTTCATTTATTGGTGTGCCAAATGCCGCCAGAGACATGAACTGATGAGGACTTGGGTTTGGGCAATAACAAAGCAAAGAAAGTGGCTTCATTTTGGCAGTCCAGGGTTTGATCAGGACATGAAAGAAGAAGAAGAATGAGAAACCAGACTGGTTCTCTCTTTGGTATTTGCTCTCCTTCCACAAGCAAGCAAAGGCCACACTTTTTATCAGTAACTGGCTGCCTAAGAGGGGTTCCTAAAATGGGGCTACTAGGTTTTTAAAAACAAGTTTTTATTATCATTTATTTTTATATTGTACGTTGCCTTGATTCTCTTGAGGAGAAATGTGGGGTATACGTATTTTAAATCATATAAACAAATTTACCTGCTACACTTTAGGATGGAATCATGGAGCAGAAAAGAACCCAAAAAATAAACATATCGCATAAACTAAAGTCTAAGAAAGTTTTTAATCACACTTTAAAGTAAATGACATGAATCAAGACTTCATTTGCATGTGAGATTTAATCACTGCATATCAATTATACAGAAATGGATCATTTGCCAGCTTCTTTAATGAGGTGTAACAACGACTGCATATAAAATTTGCAGACATTATTATTACGCTCTCCTTCAATCTGTCTAAATCTGGCTGAACAAATGTTAATATTTCTGTAATACAGTCACTGATAGATGGACAGCAGCTTAACAATATATCAGATGTTGACCCCATATATGGCTACAGAGCACGACTCTGCGATGTTGGAAGGTATCTTTCAGTAAGTGTTCCATCACAGGTTTGCAAACATTGCTTTGGGTCTCTGATTATCCCATTCTTCTTATATATTCATCTGTACATTTGGAGTCATATTTCATGCTGACATTTTTAGATGAAGGAAATTAAGACCATGGAGTAGTGATCGATGGTTACAAGGTTAATGGTCATGAGAACAGAACAAAAACTGGAAAGGGCTCACTAATTACATTCATGTCTTGAATGAAGATGCTTCCAATATCATTATGGAGTAGCAGTTAACAGATCTTGGCACACCTTGGTGGTTAACCAAAATGCTGTAGTTGCCATGTTCCTGTTTCTCTACTTAGGGGCCGGGAATACTTCAAGAAATTTGTATTTTGGGCCCTCCATGCACTTTGGACTTCAATTCTAAGAAGTCATAGTTTGCATAGCTCCTGTTAAGAATTATGAAACTCTAATCTAAAATATCCAAAAGGCCAAATATATTTTTTTCCTAATCTTGTACTTGACCCAGTCATATGTATCTAAAATGCAGTACTGTATAAAGACAGGCAAAAACCCTTAGATTCCCCTCCATCTCCCAAAGCGGATCTGTAAAGGAAAGGTTGCATTCTATGCAGTATGAAAACCAAATCTTATCTCTCTCTGTCTGAGAGATGGAGGGAGCAAACATTTGCTTTCTTCTTGCTCTTAGTGAGCTGTTAGTGCTGGAATCCAGAAAGGCAAACTGGCATACATCTTGACTAACTTTCCAGCCCCTCCCCAAATTTCTTCCAGCTTGGGGAGTACAAGGGGAGGCACATATATATTGATTTTTTTCTGCTTATGTATCAGCTAGACTGAAAGTGATTAATACACATTTTGTGGGTTAGATATGCACCCCAGGCTCCCAAGTGCAAATCTTAGCACTTCTTGCCTCCTACCAACACCATACCCAAAAGGTGTGTGTGTCTGTGTGTTTAAGGGCAGATGGAAATCTTCAAAAGACACTATCGAGCCCAAATATTGCTTCACAGTGTGTGGGATTTTTACCCACTAAACCACCTCCCATTATGCCCCACCACCCTGAGGAACCACAATCAGGCATTACTTTGGGGGGGGGGCAGAATGGCTGTTAAAAACCCTCCAATTTGGCTACTCAAACTATGCAAACTATGACTTCTTAGAATTGAAGTCCAATTTGGCCAATTTGGTGTGTGCGTGTGCATGTGCACATGTGTGTGAATGCGCATGTGCGCATACATGCATGTGCATGTGTGTGTCTGTGTGTGAGGGGGGGCACTAGTGGATATAAGGGGAGCTCAGGAGAAAACCCACACAATATCTGTGTGATTGTTTTCAGGTTGGGTTGTGTGTGCACTTTGGTGTCTAGGCATGCCTGCCACATGTTCATGAAAACATCTGCAAACACAGCCAGCGCTGGCTCTTCAGCTATAAATAGAGATGAACACTGAACCCCAGAGTTGGATATGACTGGCTTTCGAGTAAGGGTGACCTTTATCTTTATCTTTTTTGTGGGTAAGAATTTCTAAGGAAAGGGATGAGTTTATGCACTTACTTTAGAGCAGGGGTGGCAAACCTTGGTGCTCCAGGTGTTCTTGGACTTCAATTCCCAGAAGCCCTGATCAGCAGGTGTGCTTAAGTGGGCTTCTGGTAATTGAAGTCCAAGAACACCTGGAGTGCCAAGGTTGGCTACCCCTGTTTTAGAGGATTTCAATCCTGTGCCAGACTCTGTCAACTAAGCTAACAGCAGAAAACATGACTGGGATCTTTACCACTATTCATCTCCACATAAAACCTCACCAGCACCAGAAATGGAAATGACATTACTTGAATATTGCAGGGTTGTTCTTGTCACAATAGATAACATTGAATTTGATGGACCAACATTTTATGAATTCTGTATAAAGAATTTTTTGTAACCATGTGAAAATATCACCCATTAATATCAGTCATTCACGTTCTCTGTTATTAAAAATATTTTATGATGTGTCTCTGTCTTGTTTTTTCCATTACCTACTCTTTGAACCCAAACCTAGAACAATTTCCCTCTTACATCAGCCTTCCCTGTATTTCTCCTTCTTGAGAATCTAGCTTGATTGAATGATCACAGGAAGAATTCCCTCATTTTATGATGAGTGGCTCTGCAGATTAAGCCTGATAGCTGCAAGTTGAAATGAGAACTATATGACGACTACCAATATATTGGAAGGAAATAGTTGTGGTTAAGCTCTGTCTGATAATGGATTTTGGGATGAGATACATAGTGGAGAAATGTAAGGGAAAAGTCATATGCTTTTGAAAAAGTATCAGCTATTGCATTTGCAAATATTTAATAGTTTCCAGTTATTGGAAATTTTGGATGATATTTGATTATCCCAAATCAAGTAGGAAAAGCATTTCCATTTCAGTGGCTTAAGGTTTTTGTTTCAAACGATGTAGCAGTTTCAGTTTCTAACTCTAAAATGTGATTAGCCGAACTTTGTTTCTTTTCTGTATATCACCATGACAAGTCCATCAAACACCAGGGGAACCTCTTGACTTCAGTTTGTTGATGTATATTTGTAGGAGACAGTTGCAAATTGTTGTGTTCTGGTGCCTCCATAATCAAGAGCAATTTACTGTATCTTGTCCTTTTCTTTTCCTTACTCCACTTGGTAGGGTTTGACCAAAGGCCTGACATACAAGAAGAGACATCTTGATTAATGGTTTTTCCCACTTTGTAAAGACCAGAGTATGTTGTTTCATTGCACTGTAAGTACTTTTTTAAAGCATGCACTTGTCAAATGAAGATAGGATTTAGAAAAGTTATCCTCCATCATTTGTCCCCAGTTTAAGTTCAACATTTTTTTTGTTATTACACAATCTTTAAAACAGGGGCTGCAACAGGAGTGCCTGGCGGACAGTGGTCCATGGGGTCGCAGAGGGTCGGAATTGACTGTGCGACTGAACAACAAAAATACACAATCTTTAAAACAGGGGCTGCAAAGTGTAGCCCTACACCATAAGGTAACATTTTGTCCCAATGTACTTCCAATAATAAAAGATACTTAAAAAATTTCTTCCTTCTTCTCCTATGAGATAGTGATATTTATTGTCTTGTCATGCAAGCTGGCCAGGCCAGCTGAGGCTCAGGGTTGAGGTTTTTTTTAGGATTTCAGAGAAAATAAGCACTCAGTGGGTGAAGAAACAAAGCTTTATTAGACAGTTCTCTAAGCAAAACATAACAGAGACAGAGACAGAAACAAGAGTGAAAACACAACCAAGCTATGCATACCTAGTGTGGATTCTTTCTGTCCCTTCTCTAGCACCTGGGAGTCCAGTTAGCCTGCGGCAGTTGTAAACGCGGAAGCAGCTACATTTACTTCCAGAAGAGAGTGCAAAAGATCACTTGAGACTCAACATCAAGAAAACCAAGATAATGGCAACAGACCCTATCACTTCCTGGAGAATAGATAGGGAAGAAGTAGAAGCAGTGACAGACTTTACATTTCTAGGATCCAAGATCACTGCAGATGGTGACTGCAGCCATGAAATAAAAAGGCAACTGATTCTTGGGAGAGAAGCTATGAGAAACCTGGGGAACATAGTGAAAAGTAGGGACATCCCCTTGCAAACAGTCTGCATAGTCAAAGCAATGGTATTCCTGGTGGTAATGTATGGTTGTGAGAGCTAGACCATAAGGAAACTGGAGCACAGCAGAATAAATGCCTTTGAAATGTGGTGTTTGAGGAGATTCTTGAGAGTCCCCTGGACAGCGAGGAGAACAAATAGGTCAATCTTAGAAGAAATCCACCCTGATGGCTCCTTAGAAGTTCAAATAGTGAAGATGAAGCTAAAGTACTTTGGACATCAAATGAGAAGAGAGGATTCACTTGAGAAAGCCTTAATGCTGGGAAAGGTGCAGGGCAAGAGAAGAAGGGGGTAGCAGAAAATGAGATGGTTGGATGGATGGTATTATGGATGCAATGGGCACAGAGTTGGGTGGGTTGAGGAGAATGGTATAGGATAGGGGTACCTGGCGTGCAATGGTCCATGGGGTCACAGGGGGTCGGAATCAATTGTGCAACTGAACAACAACAACTGGGGGCATGATCTGCCCCACTCAGCTGTCCAGTGGGTGTAGTCAGGCCCATATCATAAAAAGGTTGGAAACTCCTGCTTTAGACAGTGAGTGCAGTGTCCTCTGTGTGGCAACTCTGGCTGGAGCATACAACATTTCTAGTTGGAGTTACACACCAAAGAAATCAAAATAAAATTGATTGTCCCTCCCCTCTCCCACCCTACTATTACATATCAATTCAATTCAATTATTCGACTTGTATGCCGCCCCACTTGAAATGCGACTCTGGGCGGCTAACAAAGAAGTAAAATATCACAGTAACAAATACAATTACAATATCACAGTTGCAAAATATCACAATTACACTATCAAAATTACAATTATAAAGTAATTACCAAAACATTTCAAAAGCAAAACTCAGAAACAGATATCAGTAATACTGAAGCCAGAACTTCAGCTCAAATAAAGACTTAATAAAAGCCAAAGGATCTTTGACTCGTCTTCCAGAAATACTTGAATGCCGATATATCCCTTAACGCTATTGCTGGAAGCAGCCCCTGAGTTCTATACATCTGCTGATTGTGTTTATAGCAAGGACTGCATGTTGACTTTACAAGTGGCTGTTTAAAATGTCATAAACACTCAGAGAAAAGGCAGGAGATGTATTTTAGTATTTTTGCTTATGTGTAATTCAATTTGAAAAAACAAGTTTATGTTAGTTGACCTCTCTGAAAGAATAGTGTGATGCACACTCCAAAGGCATAGGAGGAAAAAACCAAAGCTGGATTGTCTTTTTCTTTATGTCTTCCTGCTGTTTTTTTTTTTTTTTTGGCACAACTATATTTCAGTTTTGGGGGAAAAAATGATTAAACAGTGTTTGTCATGCTGCCATTGATGCATCCAGGTTCTGTCTGGAGAAAATAAGGCAAACTTTCACTTGCACCTCATTCTTAAGATTCAGATTGCCAACAGACAAAAAGGACCTCTTCAAGATCCAGGTGACTGGGACTTTGGGCACAATTAACCACCTACCGTGTTTCCCAGAAAATAAGACACCATCTTATATTTATTTTTCCTCAAGAAGACACACTATGGATTATTTTCAGGGGATGTCTTATTTTTATTACATCACTGGCTGCCCGTCTTCTTTACTGCTCCGCACCAGGATGCTGCATAGCCATGCCTATCACTATGTCTTCTTTTCGGGGTAAGGCTTTTATTGCACAACTGCTGAGAAATCCTACTACAGCTTATTTTATGAGTACAGTAATACCCCCGGGTAACACGAGTACCGTATAGCGTGAAAACCGCATAACGTGACAAGATTTTCGGAAAAATCTTGTATCGAATAATGCGATTTTCACATTATTTTCACGTTATTTTCACGTATTTTCATTTGCCTTGATGTGCGATCCGCGTTGCTATAGCGTGCCCGGGAAAGAGGCGGCTTGGTCGAAATCCTCACCCCCGCGCAGGGGGAGGAATTTCGGCCAAGCCGCCTCTTTCCCAAGCCGGGGAGACTCCGTGGAAAGGCGCCTCTCCTCTCCCGAAGTTCCAAAAGGGTAAAGATCCTTATCTTTTCGGAACCTCGGGTGGCTTGCAGGCGCGCGCACGTTGGTGCGGGTTAGCGCAGGGTACAGAGCTAACAGGAGATGGCTCCATGATCATAGTGTGTGAGTCACTTCATGACAAACTGGGATCCACCTCAAACAAATTCACACCAATGGGATTTTTTCTGCTTCAGGAAAACATGTATTCTCGGATACGAGTTGCATCCAGTGACTATCAATTTATGAGGCACAACCCACATTATCTTGAAGTAGCTGCTTTTCTTCTAGGGGCTAACAATAGCCTCATAGAGAAAATAGTATCATGAGAAGCAAGAGTTAAGCTCCCTACCCTATCTTCTATAATTCTCCAAATGTAAATACTACAGACATATTAAATGCAAACACACATTTAAAGGCACACCTAGCTCTCAGGTGTGGAAACCCCTGCCTCAGCAACCTCTGTATGTTAATGTCTGCAAATCCAGTTACTCGATTAGCAGGAGGAGAAGTCATATTAAGTGGTTAAGTGTTTTTCCTCCTAAAATTAACTCATAAAAATAACTGCAACTATAATCCTCATTTTCCCTGTAGCACTGCTGGGTTGTAAATGAGAGATTGTATATGGAATTTTACATTCTCTGGTTAAAACAAAATAAATATCAGTCATGGCCATTGTCATTTGTTCCTCCTCCATTTTTATGGGTAAGATACTGAGCTTCAAGAGTAAACTGATGAGAAATGGAAACAAAAGGTGCTTAAGGGGAAAATCAGAACAAGCTACATATGCCTTTCCATTTTCAGTGGATTTAAGTCTAAAGAATAAACCTGATATAGAGCCACTTTGGTGGAGTGGATAGAGTGTCAGACTTGGATATGAAATCAAAACTCAATTCCCTTCTTGACCTGAAAACTCACTGAAGGGTAGCAATGATAAAAGATTATCCTTACGTATGTCATGTTATCTTGAAAACCTTAGGAGGCTCACTGTACGTTGGAGGCGACACCATGGCTCATAGCAACAACATAAACTTGGCAATCCCATTGCAGGAGATCCATATAAAATATAAGGAGGATAAATTAGGCAGGTAGAAAACCAAGTGTGGTACCTTGAATTCATTGGAAGACAGGAAATATAATGTTCTCTCTGTTCATTCAGCTGCAATGCAGCCTGAATAAAGAAAGAACTTTAGTTCCTTATGGCTGAAGATGCAGGAAGTAGTCTTGAACGCTCTAGTGTTCTTGCTCAGAGGTCTGGGGACTGGGCAAGAGGATTGTTTTGAGGCCTACCCTGCCCTGATCGGGCCTGTTTGCAATGGCCCATCCTACTTCCCTGTGGCTAGAGCAGGAGTTCTCAACCATTTTAAGCCAGGGGCTGGGTCACACTCTCTCAGACAGCTTCAGGGGCTGGATGGCCATTTTGCCCTTCCTTCACCACATGGCACTTCCTAGTGTGGTGGAGGCGGGGAGGCACATGAAATGGCGCTGCAGGCCACAGGTTGAAAATCCCTGGTCCAGAGTGTTAGGGTTGCCTTCAGGAGACAGATAGGAGTTTTTTTTTTTTAGCCCATCTTCTGGATTGGCACATGGAAGAGGAGTATTTTTGTCACCTATCCTACTCTGGACTGCATGACAATTGTGGCTTAGGAGTGTGGTCAGTTAAATAGGTCACATTTAGGCAGGTAGTGCTGGGTTTGTATTTGTATTTTGGATTTGTATGCCGCTCTATTCGCCGAAGGGTGTCAGCAGTGAATCCCTCAGGGCATCATTGGACACGGTGCAACCTGGGTGCCTGCCATGATTTGAGTGAATCAGTTGGGCACTTAGGGGACACCAAGAGCCATGGTATGTCCAACATCCATTCATTCAAATAGAGTTGGAAATGATCATGGGTATACCTCTCCAAGTTACCCAGATTGGGTAGTACCTTTTGAAGGTATAGCATTGCCCAGGGCAAGGGATTTGCCCAGTGGTGGGCTGCCAAAATTTTTACTACCACACTGTGGGCGGAGCTGATGTCATGGGCGGAGACAATGTCATGACATAATGACATCGTGGCTGGAGCCAACGTCATGATGTCATGATTTTGTGGGCAGAGCCAAAGTAAAAATTAAAGTAAAAATAAAGACTAAGTACACACAAAAATAACATAAACACACACTACATAAAATACCCCCCCACCTGAAACACAAAGAAAACAAACCCTAGTTCCTTACCTTTGCTGGGGTGGTGCACCAGCATGGCCTAGCCTGCCCTGGCTCAATGGTGCCGCCGTGGGAGCAGTGTTGGCGGTCAGCATTGAAGGAAAGACCACCGCCACCACCGCTGCTCCAAGGACGCCACTGCGTCCTTTCTGAGCAGTCGAAAATGGCTGCTCGGAAGTGCGCATGCATCAAAATACCATTTTACACATGCACACTTCTATTTTTCAGTGTGCATGCGTCAAATAGAGTTTTGATCCATTCGTACTTCCAAGCAGCCATTTTGGGCTGCCCGTAAAAGAAATCTGGAGGGCAGCCGGAGAGCCAACCGAACCAGTCGCCCAGGGGTTTACTACCACCTCCCGGCGAACCCCTCCGGATTTCTGCTACCAGTTTGGCCGAACCGGTCAGAACCAGCAGCAGCCCACCACTGGATTTGCCCATCTGGTCTGGAGAGGGGACAAGATGTCTCCTACACCAGTATCAGGAATTTGCACTACCAGCTTCTCCTCATGTCAGAGGATTCCATTTTTTAAAATAAATTTGACCTAGGTCTTACACCACAAATATGTGTCCTGCCTCTTTGTTTGACAGGTAGATGGGTAAACATGTGATACATACGATAGCAAATATGGACAGAACTGAGGCAAGCCAATAAACAGGTCCTGACCAATATTTATCTTAGGTTTGCTTGCTGAAAGTGCCTGGCCAGATTCGAAAGGGGGGAGGGAAAGGCACACATTTTGTTTAAAGTAAGTTTTTTTAAAAAAAGGTTATTTTGTGCAAATTGCAGAAGCTCTGGAGATTCCAGTGTCAAGGAGGCAATGAATCTGTTGTGAGTTTTAGGCCCAAATTTAAAGAAGTTGTCCTCATTGTTGAACCTATTTTGTGGATAGAAATCAACAATTCTGATAGCTTCCTTAAGATGTAGTTGGACATTCAGAGTGGATTCATTGCCCCTGTGGTAAGAGTACCACATGCCTCTACTGAAATGATGGATAAAAGATATGGCTTTTTGGTCTTTCACTGGAGTGAGCTTTCTCACAGAAAACAGAAAACATTAAAATGCTGATTTGCCACCAATAAAATGGCAAGATTTTCCACCCACCCTATCCTTTGAAATTTTCATTTTTTGCCTAAGGTTGAGGAACTGATGGCCCCAAGTGTCTTTTAAACTCTGGAGATAACAATCTCTGAAGAATTTTTTATTTTTTATTTTTTTTAAAGGAACTGTTTTATTTCCTTTCCCCCCACTAAAGTTTGTGTTACAGTTCCCAGTAAATAGATGTAATACTCTTCACAAAGTCAGTTGAAGAATTACAAAAACGTATTAAGCCACAATAATATAATCGAATAAAATTGTGAAAAAATATGTTGAAATAATTTATACGGTGAATTAAAGAGATCCTATCTTCACTTGTCACAAATTATGCTGTGATAGCTATTTCTTCTCACAGTATCTCAATTTGCTTAGATCAATAAATGTCTATTGATCTATATTTAATGTTTAATCTCACAGAGTGTCTGCTTGTACTTGTTACAGACAAACTCCATCTTAACACATTCAGCAACATTAATGGGTGGGAGTGAATATGAAGGAAGGGAGACATATAGTAAGTAGCATTTTGTGCTTAGATACTGAGGAAAAACTAGTTTGATCACTGTGGAGGTCATTGATGCTTTATTGTTTTTCTGAAAAACATTCAAAAAAGCAACATAGCTGCTCTGATACTTAGTTAGGCTGTAAATAGTATCCCCATTGTTCTGGGAGTAAGCTCTTTTGCACACAATTGGACTTCTGTCTGAGCAGAAATTCATAGGAATTTGGAGTTGACCATCAAAATGAGTTTCTTGGACTGTGGTGTATGAAGCTGTAGCCTTCACAGGTGGATTTGTGAAATGTGTTTTCATAAAGACATTCATTTTAATTCTGTAGATGCTGGTTGTTTCAGACCTTTTATCCTGCATAGAAATCAATTACCCCTTAACTGTCAAATAAAGAGGCAGAACAAGTATTTGCAGGGCCTTAGCCAGGATTCTAGATTTTTTTTTGGGGGGGGAGGGGTTTTTTTAGGAGGGGCAACAATGTCACACACACATACATAACATTGGCAACCCCAGGGTGGGTTTGGGGGACAACTGTTAGCTCAGGTTTTTTTGGGGGGACAGCCTCCCTCTGGCTATGGCCCTGAGTATTTGTGATATAAGCCTTGGATCACATTTATTAAATAAATTGAATCCCCTGACCTGGGGAGGCTAGAAGTATTGTTCCTGATATTGGAGCAGGAAACATTTTGTCCTCTCTCCAGACTGGATGGGTGGATCCCTTGCCTCCAGGCAGTGCTATATCTTTGACCCAGGCCGGCTATATCAGGATGGTATCCCCATGGTCATTTCCAACCCTATTTGTGTGAAAAGACTGGGGACGTACCATGGGGATGTATCATGGTGTCTCCTAAGTGCCCAAGTAATTCATGGCAGGCACCCAGGTTTCATCTTGTCCAATGACACTGGTACCACCCTAACCCAGCACTACATGCCTAAATGTGACCTATTTAACCAATGATACCCCTAAGCCAGTGGTTCCCAACATGGGGGCCATGCCCCAGAGGGGGACTTCAATTCCCAGTAGCCTAAGTCAATACATTGGAGAATTGACTTAGGCTTCTGGGAATTGAAATCCAAAAACCAAAGGTGGGGGAACATTGCCCTACACCACAATTGTCCAGTGGTAGAATGAGATAGGTGGAAAAAATACCCCTCTTCCATGTGCCAATCCAAAAGACAGACAAAAAATTCCTATCTGGCCCCTGAAGGCAACCCTAACACACTAGGCACAGGCAGAGAGGGAGGGAGGGCCATTGTAAATGGGCAAAAAGGCCAGATCAGGGCAGGGCAGGCTTTAAAACAAGCTTCTCACCCTGTCCCTGGACCTCAGAGCTGGGATGCTAGCTAGAGTATCTCAGGCTACTTCCTAACTCTTTCGCTGGAAGGGGCAAAAGGCTCTCCTTCATCCAGCCTGCATTGCATGTGTGGATAGCTCAGTGAGTTAGGCACCTGGCTGTAGACCTAGAAGTTAGTAAATCACTTCTCCTTGTGCTTCCTGATAGAACATCTGACCCATGTAGCTTTGGACAAATTGTACAATCACATAGCATCCCTAGATGGAGGGAATAGTAAACAATTTCTGGGTAAGGTAAAGGTAAAGATCCCCTTTGGTCAAAAGAGTCATATCCAACTCTAGGGTTCAGTGATCATCTCCGTTTACAGCCAAAGAGCCAGAGCTGTCTGTGTCAGGCATGTGACAAGCATGATTAGACACCAGAGTGCACAGAATGCTGTTTACCTTCCCACCAAAGTGGTACCTATTTATCTACACCAAGCAAATAATGGAAAAAGTCTCCATAAATCCGAATCAACTTGATGGCATGCAATTATTGATCATTAATTGTTTCAAATATGCATTTTTAAAACTAATTGTACACTTGTGCTTAGAAACATTGTTTGCATTTTAGGATCATTTGTAGCTTTCATTATACATTTTCCAGAGTTGTTTATTTATTGAACACATTTTTCTTTTGGTGTAGTATACAGCCTAAGCCCAGCAAGATAATGGAATTTGCAGAGCACCTAATATATTGTTTTCCTTTTATTTAGGTATGACAGGTCCAAATTGGATAAGTATGTGAGTAACATAAATCGGAGCACAATTCTCACCTGTCTATATATTACCATGTGCTCTAATATTCACCTGTTTGGGAAAGATTAAAGATGTATCTAGGCTCACATCTCATCTCCATTCAAATAAATTAATAGTTTAATTAACAATTTGCCCTGATGAGGGATGTAAACTTAATGAATAGTGCATGACTGCTTGTGAACTAACAAAATCTTCCAAAAACAAATTGAGTACAAAATAGAGTTTTTTAAATCTCTAGTGGCAAATGCTAGAAAATTTTGCTGACATATAATGATTCCACTCATTTTGCCAATTTAGTGCCATTCATGCTGGATCAATGATTCATTTGGCCTGGATACATGATTCATTAAAAAGGTGTTTCATTTGGTAATGTTAACAAGTGCTCTTTCTCCAAATACATGTACAGACCTGTGAACAATGTGACAACTATGTATTGCCTTTTCAGATTTGTCCAGTAATACACTTTCACACCAGTTCTATTTCTCAAGGACAGATTTATTTGTCACAGTAGAATATCATGCATCAAACATATACAACCACTAGCTGGAAATAAGGTTATGAAATTTTCAACTTTTTTTTTTTTAAAAAAATTGATACAAGTTACCAGGCTAAATTATAGACAGCCCAGTTTCACGCTATGCTTAGTCACTAAACACAAGGGTATAAAGTAGGGGTTCCCAACCTATAGCCCATGGGCCGGATAAGATCCCTGGGCTGAATTCATCCAGCTCCTGTGCTGAATTGCCGCTGATGCCAGAAGTGTCCTGACATCACTGGAAAAATACAGAGAAAAAAAATTCAAAAATGGTATGAAAATGTTCCTTCCTTGTTTCCTCTTCCGAGGGAAATGAAGAGAAAAAAGCATGCACCGCTGCCACCATGGCTGGGGAGAACCACATGACCAGCCCCTCAGATGACTGAGGGGGGCATGATCAGGTCTCTGGCAGGAAAAGGTTGGGAACCCCTGATGTAAAGGCTAGAGAGCCAGGCCACAGTTGTGTCATGGTTTATCTCCTGGAGAACTGCTAAAGTGGCATATTAGTAAACCTGTGCTGTAAAGCAGATGTGGACAATATGTGATCTGCACCTATTCCACAAATGACTTTTTTCTTTAAAACAACGAGGAAGACCCACAAACATACCTTGTTTCCATCCCCTCAACATTGTAGCGAGGTCTATGAGGTCTATGAAAATGAAAGTACCATAGCCCCTTGCTTACATTTTTTCATCGACAGCACAGCCAACAGTAGATCATGTAGGCAAAACATTGGCTTTGGATTCCCAACATTCATTTGATCTCATTTTTTAAAAAGAGAGATAAAGAGATGGGATGAGGAATGTGAGAATAAGAGTGTAAATGAGTTTGTCAGCAATTTGCCTTGTTGTAGCCCAAATATTGACACTCTGCATCTTCCCTGGGTATGTGCATGTGTGCATTATTGCCAGATTTTAAAAGTTATGTTTTCTTAAAATCTTTGTTCAAAATGTCTTATACCTGTGTGTGTGTGTGTGTGTGTGTGTGTGTGTGTGTGTGTGTGTGTGTGTGTGAAAGTACAATTATTCCATGCTTTGAAGGTTTTCTAAAATGTCCCCCAATCCTTTTTTTTTAAAAGGGGCAGGTAGAATCTAAGGACACTACCATCAGGGATTTAGTGTGTGAATTCAATGTGTTGAATTATGCTCATTAGTTCATTTATTTCTTTTATTTCATTCATTCATTAGTTAAGGGTGATGTTTCAAATGGGGAAAAATAAAGACATTATGTTCATAAAATTAAGGTTTTCATAAAATGTTCGTAAAATCTAAGGTTTTCTGAGCTAAGGTAAAGATCTTCCTTGATCAAAAGCCAGTCATATCCAATTCTAGGTTTCAGTGCTCATCTCTGTTTATATCCAAAGATTTCCTGGCTTTGTTTCTGTCACTTTTTATCACTCCTTTCGTTATAGAAAACTGCCAAATTCCACATAGCTCAATGCCCTTTCCAGAGAATCTTGTGCAGGAAAGATACAATTTTGCATAAGAATAGTAATATTTCTGTGTAAGCTGGTGTCTAGCATCTGAGAAATCTCACAGGACTTTCTGCAATATGGTGTGTGTGTGTGTGTGTGTGTGTGTGTGTGTGTGTGTGTGTGTGTGTGTGTGTGTGTGTGTGTGTGTGTGTGTGTGTGTGTGTGTGTGTGTGTGTGTGTGGTGGGGCATATAACCCTATACTGAGAAATCTCATTCTGATAAAACTTCCTCTTCGTTTTCTTACAATAGGAAAAAGCTGTGAGACACATGGGCACTGTGCAGACCTTTAAATGTAATATGAAAGTCATGAATAGGGTACATGCAAAGAATTCTGCATACCACCATACTTTGTCTTCACAGATGGCCTGGAAATTTAGGGTGCATTACACAGTATTTATTTTTTATGTATTTATCATCATACTTTTATGCCGCCCTCCTCACGAATGACTCAGGGCAGCTGACAAAAATAAAACATACCAATTATACAATATAAACCCACCCATCACAAAATATAATAAAAAGTTAAAATTTAAAAACAGTAAAAATTAAAAAGCAACAATTAAAATACAACTAAAAACACAGCTAAGAACACAGAGGGGGGTTTAATAGGGAGTCAAATGAGCCAACCAGCCTGAGTGACCGTCTGGCCCAGACCCCATACCTGCCCAGCCAGCCAGATCTTAACACCCTTCCTAAAGGGCAGCAACTCTGTCTGGAGATGCAATTCTGTTGGCAGAAGGTTCCATAGGGCCGGAGAGGACACAGAGAAGGCTCTTCTTCTAGTGCTAGAGAGGTGCACCTCTCTAGCTGATGGCACCACCAAAGAACCTCTCCGGTCCATTCTGGTGAGATGGTCAGATACTCTTGGGGTGATGCAGTCTCTTAAGTATCCTGGCCCACTACCATGTAGGGCTTTAAAGGTAATAACCAGCACCTTGAATTGCACTCAGAGGCAAACTGGCAACCAGTGCAACTCCTGGAGCAATGGTGAGGCACGAGCATAACGCCTGCACCAGATCATGATCCGGGCAGCTGCATTTTGGACCAGTTTCAGCCTCCAAATGGTCACCAAGGGCAGCCCCATGTAGAGCACGTTACAACAGTCAAGTCTGGAGGTGATCAAGGCATGTGTGATCATGAGCAAGGAGTCCCGATCTAGGAGTGGGCGTAACTGAGGTATCACACGAAGTTGTGCAAAAGCCCTTCTGGCCACGACTGCCACCTGCTCTTCAAGCAGTAGTTGCGAGTCCAGGAGGACCCCCAGATTACGCACCAGATCTTTTTGGGGCAGAACCACCCCATCCAGCACCAAAGATGGTAGCTCCCGAGATAATGCAGGACCCCAACCCACAGCCACTCAGTCTTGCCAGGATTCAGTTGTAGCCCGTTGTCCCCCATCCAGACCCTCACAGCCTCCAGGCACCCAGAAAGGACTTCCACTGCATCACTTGGGTCCCCCTGGGCAGAGATATACAACTGGGTATCATCAGCATATTGATGATACATCACCCCGAGAGAATGGATGATCTCACTCAGAGGCGTCATGTAGATGTTAAATAGGAGAGGTGAAAGCACCGAGCCCTGAAGCACCCCATATTGAAGGGGCCTAGGGCTGCACTTCTCACTCTCCAACCACACCAACTGGGTCCGGCCCTTCAGAAATGAAGAAAACCAGGACCACACAGTGCCCTGGATCCTCAATCCTCGGAGCCTTTCCAGAAGGATACCGTGATTGAAGGTATCGAAAGTCGCTGAGAGATCGAGAAGAGCCAGGACAGACAGATATCCAGGGCGGATCGGAGGGGCTCTCTTGTTGTTCCATCGGCTAGGGAGGCTCGCCTCGCTAGCACCAGGAAGAGGGCCTTCTCCGTGTTCGCCCCGGCCCTTTGGAACCTCCTCCCGACTGAACTGCGCCTACGAACAGAGCTCCTGCCCTTCCGGAAGAGCTTAAAGACCTGGCTGGCAGGACAAGTGTGGGGTTCCAGGGATGGGGGATCCCATATGGGGTGGTTAGTCTAGGGATAACCACCCTTCTGACGACACCCCAGATACTGTTTTAGTTGAATTTTAAATTTTTAATATGGATATGTTTTTAAATCTATGCTGTTAGCCGCCCAGAGTCAGGCTTGCTTGATTGGGGCGGGATCAGAGGCGTAGCTACCGCCGTATCTGCCGTATCAATTATACGGGGGCCCCGGGCTACAGGGGCCCCCAACGTGCGTAAGCAAAACAAATCTTTACCCTTCCTAAGGGCCCCCAAACAAATTTTTATACGGAGCCCTGCCAAGGCACGCTACTCTTCTGGGCGGGATAGCAAGTGTGATAAATAAATAAATAAATCCCCCATCCCGCTCTCTCCAGAGATCATCCACAAGTATGACCAATGCAGTTTTCATACTAGTTTCCATGCAGTTTCAATACACCTGTAAGTATGCAAACCTTGCACATAAAATCGATGTTTTGGAAACTATGATATATTGCTCTTTCAATATGTGCAGTATAAGTTCAAGGGCATAGGACATTTGGCATAATTTCCTATGATCTGTGTCCTTGCACTTCTATTGCACAATTGAAAGGGCAATTTATCATAGTTTCCAAAAGATAGGAAGTAGACTGCAGAAAGAAGTCATTCTCATTCTAGAGTTTAAACAAAAATCACAGTTTCCAAAACATATTTTCAGCATTGTTCTAGATTACATGAGATCAAGGCTTCTTAAGCACATATCTTCTAGATGAGAGTTCCTCAGACTTGGCTCTCCAGGTGTTCTTTGACTTCAATTACCCAGTATACCTGCTGATTAGAGCTTCTTGGAATAGCCAAGAACATCTAGAGAGGCAAATTTGAGGGCTTCTAGTAATTGACTTTGGCTTCTAGTAATTGAAGTCCAAGAACACCTGGAGAGCCATGTTTGCTGGCCCCTGTTCTAGAACAAGAATCTGCTCTTTGACACACCCAGGGTCCATTTCAATTTCTTCCTGAAATGATGGAGAGGGAAATATCCCTGCCTTGTGACCATCTGCTTGCAATTCAGCAACATGGTGGTGTCATTTTAACACACATTTCCCCTTAAAACTCCATTTAAAAATAAACAGGTTCATACTTTCAGAATACTCCCAGGAACATCAGTCTGTTATAAAACAAGGCAAGGGCTCAAAATTGTAATATGAAAGTAAACGAGTTGCTGGAAGTTTCTGGGAGAAGTGTTGCCTCTGCCATATCAATACTTGCAAGGAAATGAAAACACTAGGGGAACAGTGCCTATTCCTGCTGCAACCAGAGGTTCCAAAAAGATCCTTCAATTGAAAATCAAGGCCAGGGATTATATGTGGACTTGAAAAATTGTAGCTCTTGTATATCCTTTATTCAAAAATTATATGCAAAAATGTCATTTCCTGATTCCAGAAACCTCCAAGAGTAGTGGTTATGCAATAAAGCAGGGGACAAAACCTCAAAATATCCCACAATTGTAGCCAATCTAATCTGAGTACGTGGATTATAGCCTCCAGACTCTTAGGCCAGATAAAATCTTTAAGGTTTCAAAAGATTCTTTATTACATTCACTGTGTCTGCAGACCTGCACAATTACTAATCTTAGACATATCAGAGAATAAACAAAAAAATAATAACAACGCTGTAGCACTTTATTATTTATTTATTTACATTTTTATACCGCCCTTCTCGTCGGGGTGACCCAGGGTGGTTTACAACATCATAAAAACATAATACAACCTAACCCAAACCCATTGTTAAAAACATCAAAATTAGAATTATAAAATTTAAAAAGTTTAAAGACTAACTGCTATATTTTAATGTCAGCTTTTGTGGATCAAGTCCACTTCATCAGATATGGAAGTCTCACTCTCATGACATACATGGAAGTCTATCTGGAGGACATATTAAAAGACAATTCCACAGATTCAAGTTGTCCTCTTATGGTATAAATCAGGAAATGTGTGTGTGCGTGTGTGCGTGTGCGCGCTTATTTGCATTTGGAAGTACTAAATTACAATTCATGTTTAAGAATAATGGAAATAAATGGATTATCTCTATTATCTCTAGAATCCAAAAAATGCTGTGTGAGCTCATAGCAGAAAGTAGGAAAGTTGGCCTAAAAATTAATGGCATGAAAACAAAATATATACTATCAAGCAACCAATGGAAGTTCCAAGAAAGAAAGAAAAGAAAGAAAGAAGGAAGGAACCCATTGAGCAAGTCGACCCATCTAATTGGGATGAACAACAATCAAGGAGCAGAACTAGCCAGAAGAAAGAAAACGGGATGAGCAGCATTTAACTTCATCAAAGAAATAAAGCCTCAACCTTTTTGACAGAACTACCTGTGGTCCTCTATGGGAATGAAACATGGTCATTAACAAAGGCTGAGGAAGAAGAACTATCAAGAGCAGTATGAGCCAGGGAAAGATCAATGTTAAAGGTATCCCTTTGTGACCACATCCCCAAAACCCAGATAAGAGAACAAAGCGGAATCAACTAAGCTGTTACTGGATATCACACATGGAAATTGTGCTGAGCTGGACATGTCTCTAGAATGATAGACAGATGTTGGACAGCAGCAGTCACTGAATGGTATCCCAGAATAGTAAAAAGACCCCTTGGCATGCCCTCCAAAAGTTGAGTAGACCCAATAATGAAAAGTTTTGGTCAAACCTGGAGAAGAAGAGCACAGCAGAAAAACAAATGGAAAACGAGTTGCGACCAGGAACTTATCCCTCAATAGTCTGGTCAATCAAAAAAATCAAGGAATCTCTATTATGGTTTAAGTTCTTTCAGTTCAGACTTGAGAACAAATTCTGCAAAGCTGGTTTATTTGTCACAGCCACAGAGAAATACTATTGCTTGGAATATCTTATCAGACTAGTTTTCCTCAGGCCTGGTCTCTTGAGATATATAGCCTTGTAAATAAACATCTGGCTGAAAAAGAACTCTTCAAAGTGTCCCAAGCTTACTAAATTCTTGTTTAACATATTCTTGGTTTTCCTCCCTGGCTCAGAGTTCTCTCATCTCTTGTGTTTCATTTTCCTGTAACTCTAATGATAGCTGACCACTATTGGTAATTAATCTAGATAATGATATTCCTGGAGATGATGCCACATCTCTCATACCAAAGTGTATCCAACACACCATTAAAATCCCATTAAAACCTATTTATGAGTCACAAATTAAAATAAACATAGAGAAAACATCTGAGAAAGCTGTGATTATGCTGACCTTGGAATTCACCTTCTGGTGACCTCGGCTTAATAGCCAGCAGTGCAGACAGAGAATGCTTTTATTTCATTTATTTCAGTGTCTGAGAGATGTATATTTCAAAGTGGATTTACTCTGCAAATTCTTATCTGCAGCTGCTTTTTTTTTTTTTTTGGCAATGATCATTTCCCTCCTTCCCTTAGGTCAAGTTTTATCTAATCTGGAGATGCATAATTGTGGGTCATACCCTTATGTAGTCGTAGTCGTAGTCGTTGTTGCTATGGGGGGGGGGGGAAGAGAATTTTGCTATATTTTCCAGAGTAATGTGGAGTACTGTACAGTAATACCTCATATAACATTAGTATCGAATAACACTAAAATCGCATAACATTAAGGAATCTGGGGGGAAGAATTGCATCAGATAACATTAAGATCCTATGGGATGCTTCAGATAACAACCGCTAAAGCCTGTGTGGTTACAATGTATCTCTATGGATCCCATAGGATTTTAACATGCATCAAATAACACTAAAAATCATATAACACCAAGACTTGTGGAACCAAGTTTTAGTGTTATATGAGGTTTTACTGTATTTGGAAACTATACTGAAAAATTAGTTGGAAGAGCAATGTTCTCAGAGGAGACAAAACCTTCAGAGTGAGAATTGGATTTTAAAAAAAATTAAACAACTGCTGCAGCTGATGGCATTATCTGTCTTGCATAGCGTAATATATACTACTGGATTTCAGCTAATATACTAAGTAAGCATAGTACTGTATATGGAAAAAGTTTAACCATGTTTATCATGACCAGGATCTATTGATTGAAGTCTCCTCCTCCTCCTTCTACCCCTTCAGATATTGAGGGAGATAAAAGATTCTTGTCCTCATACTTCTAGTGGTCTTTACCAGTATGATTTGGTGTTCTTGCAATATGTCTTTGATATTGTCTCTCCACCTTCCTCTGGGTCTGCCTTGTGGTCTTTGTCCTTCTCGTTTCACATATGCCTTGTATGGCATGAAATTCCAATACATTATCTTCAAATGGTTAAACCACTTTATTTATTGCCTCTGCATATAGTTTAAGATATAAAAAACCTTGTTGTCTAAATCAAATTTAATCTTTCTTCTTCCTAAACAAAATTTCAAAAGAAAAAAAATGGGATTTTAAAAACTGAAGCACACAAGCTTTCTAGAACCTTTTATTTAAACATTCCTGGTACCCATACCACATTGCGTCCCCTCCCCCCATTTTGGGCCAGGGAGCTGCACTGGCTCCCTATATGTCTCCGGGAGCAATTCAATGTGCTAGTTATCACCTTTAAAGCCCTTCATGGTAGCGGACCAGGATACCTCTGGGGGCCGGGATTGTCAGCAAACTCCCCTTTTTTGGCTTGTCTGAGGTCCCCCCCCCCGTAATTGGTTTTTAATGATTATTAATGATGATTATATATGCTGTTTTTATACCTGTTTTAAGAGACCAATAAGGCACAGTGGGGGGAAGGCAGCATTATTATGTTGGAAGGACTTTTAACTGGTTTTTTAAGTATAGTTTTTAATTGTTGCTGAGCAGCCAGTGAGGTGTTCGCTGGAGTGTGTACACCACCCAGAGTCTATTGATTGGGGTGGTATATAAATCTACTGTAAATAAATAAATGAAATAATAAATAAATAAATAAATATGCAGTTCAAAAGCAAGAAATTGCAAGTAGATAAATAGGGACCACTTTGGTGGTAAGGCAAACAGCATTCTGTCTGCTCTGGTGTCTAGTCATGCGTGCCACATGACCACGGAAATGTCTGCAGAAGCAGACAGCGCTGGCTCTTCAGCTTTGAAACAGAGATGAGCACTGAACCCTAGAGTCAGGTACGACTGGCTCTCAAGCAAGGGAAACCTTTACCTTTATCTTTTATGGAACAGATTGGTTGAAAAGAGTCACAAACTCCAATTAATAACCCTCCTAGCCTCTGGTAGAGCCTTCTTACAGTGAAGATCTAAGGCCCATTCTGTCTGCCTCTCATCCAACATTGTTTTGTACAAATTGTGTCATTTGTGTTAAAGCATTATTTGATTTACCTCCACAAATTTGCTTAATTTGGATTAAAAAACAACTTCATCTTCTCTTTTTCAGTGCAAAACAAAAGACATTGCCCTCTTATGCTTGCCATCAAAACACCATCAGATATCTATTTTATTATTTGTATGATATTGTTGTTGTTTATTTAATTGTTTGTACACCACCAAGAGTGAGAAATATCCCAGATGGATGGTAGAAAAATGTAAACAAACAAACAAATAGATTTTATAGTTCTTTGCCCTCACATACAAGGAAAAGACTAAAGAGGATATATATTCCTAGCAGAGGTAAAGTAGGTAAAGGTTGCCCTTGCTTGAAAGCCAGTCATGTATGACTCTAGGGGGTGCTGCTCATCTCAATTTACAGCCAAAGACCTAGTGCTGTGTGCATCTGCATACATTTCCATGGTCATGTGGCAGGCATGACTAGACACCGGAGCACATGGAACACTTACATTTTCTGCCAAAGTGGTACCTGTTTATCTCCTAGCAATTTCTTGCTTTCAAACTGCTAGGTTGGCAGGGGCACATACAGACAACAGGAACTCACTCCCTTGTGCAGCACTTGGGTCTCAAACCGTTGACTAGCCAATATGCCAGTCATCTATTTGTTTGTCTTAACCACTAAGCCACTGCAGTAAAGGGGGTGCTAAAGGTGAAGATAGTTTGTGTGCCCAAAACCTCATCTTTAGTCTCTTAGTCCTCATATATTCAGCCCAATCCTAACTAATAATATTAATCTTTTTAGAATTCAGCTGTCTTTCTAATTGCTTTTTGTGTCATTCATTTATCAAATTCTCCAAAGGCAACATAAGTTGAAACACGTAAATGTCTCACTAAATTTTTATAAAATACTCTGTGCATAATTCATACCTTTTTTCCCTGAGAATTTGTTAGCTTAGTTTAAAATGCCAAGAGATATTCATTAATGCCTGAGTGATTTCTAGCTGAATTGCATTGCTAGCAGGAAAGCCAAACAAAATCTCTTGGGCAGATAATTAAGAATAAATCATCCTCCACACCCTAAAAAAGTGCTCAAATATTAGTCCCAGGAACATTTTGGAACTCTTACTGAAAAACATGAATACAACATTTATCACAAGTGATTATGCATTCCTTTAATATAATTTTTGGCAGTGGAAAGATACAAACATCTATGCTATTAAACAATCAAATGAAATTAATGGTTTATTATTGCCAGGTTGAAAATGTTGCTATTTATAAAAAAAAAAAGGGGGGGGGATGAATTAGTACATGACTTTTGAGACAGGTTTTACAATTTTCCTAGTTTACATGTGATTAGTGAAGGTTTTCAAGAGATTTTATGCCAAATGCCACTGCGTTCTGTGCATTGTACCTCCAAGTAAAATTATCACATATTCAAATATAATTCTGAGATAACTATGATTCAACAGGGCAATTGATTAGAGACAACATCAGCACTGGGTATGCTTGTAGCTTGCTGGGTCAGGAGCTTTCCATTCTTTAAATGACAAAAAACAAAAAGGCTGAGACCAAACTCATTGAAGGAACATCAGTGTGACTGAGGATTGGACTGTGTTTGACAATTTCAAACTAATATTTCTTCATGTGTGCTTAATAGAGAGAAAGACGAGAAAAACAATATAAATTTCCCATTTTTTGTTGTGCATTCGCCCATAGGCCAATGCACACCAGGCATCCCTATCCTTCGCCAGCCTCCACAGCCTGCTCAGCTCTCCGCCCATTGGGCCAACAATGCCATCTAACCACCACATCCTCAGCTGCCCCCTTCTCCCTTTGCTCTTGATCTTTCCCACCATCAAGGCCTTCTCATATGTAGTTATACCCACAGACCTGCCTGGATAGGATGGAAAAAAAAATCTCTCTTGGCTTTTTCAGCCTAGAGGTTTGAAGCTTCCCTCCCTTGATGTAATGAAAGAATGAAGGCTTTTATTGTGCCTTCTGAACACATATTGTATTGCATACTGAGACCATTGATACATCTGTTCTGTGGTTGCGAGGCTGGGAATAGTTTTGTAGGGCCTCATGTAGAAGTATATTCTTGTCCTTCCTCATCTGATTTGCTCTGGAATTAATCTGGAATCTTATGCATGCAAAGAATTTGTTCCACAACTGAGTGACCTATGGCAAGAAACAGGCTGGGCAGTAAAATCTTCCTTTAACACATACCCTTGTTGTTTATTTTGAGGGCCTCTGTATAGAATATCCCCTCCTAAACCCCAGAGAATTTTGCTGATCTTTCCACAAATACAAATCAGTGAGAAAAATAGACTGCCAACCTATGCTACTCGAAAGGGCAGGGAGAGATCTGATCAAGTCAGCAGAAATGCCTCATAAAGGGAGTTGATCAGAATTAATTTAGCTGAACTTCTATTTGTATAAAATATTTCCACTTATTTTGCAGTAGTAATCAAGAAGCAAAAGCCTTCCTAAATAAATGGTATACATCAGGGATGAAAATAATCTGAGAATATTCTCTAAATGAGTACACACACACACACACATACACACACACACACACACACACACACACACATTTTATTACTGTATGTATCTACTCCAAATTTTATTCATATTCAGCTGTTAGCAACAAAGAGGTGCATGAAATCTAGTCCAAAGGTTTCCAAGCATGCTCTGATAATCTTTGTCACACTGTTGTTGTTGTTTTGTTCAGTTGCAGTTGAGTCCTCCTCTGTTATCTGCCATCCTCTGGAGACTGCCCAGATCCATACCCGCCACATCAGTGATGCTGTCTAACCATCACAGACTCTGTCATTTGTTTCTCTGTTTGCCTTCCATCTTTCCTAGCATCAGGGCCTTCTCCAGTGAGCCCTCTCTTCTCATCTGATGGCCAAAGTATTTGAACATCAGCTTCGGTATCTGTCAATATATCTTTCCAAGGATCACTCAGGGTTGATTTCCTATGGGATTGACTGATTTGATCTCATCTTTGATCATCTTTCATCACGTTTTCTATGAGGGCCATTTTTTTTTGTCAAGGAGGAACCAAACTCAGGGGTAATACACATAGTTTTAGTGCAGGAGAATCAAACATTGTCATTCGCTGAAGGAGAAAAGCCTGGGAACTTTCCCATGTAAAACCTGAGAGAACTGGTGCTATCTACCGTAGTCATGGAAACACTGGTAATCTTGACTTTTAGGAGCTGCTAGGATTGTTTAGAGCACATCATGTGGTAATTTTTGGAATTACAGGTGGCAGCCTTCATAAGCAGTATCCTATCTAACAGGTTTACATTCAATTTTTCTGGTCAGAAAACTTTATGATGGACTTCCTCTTTAAGCTGATGCTTCCTCAAAATCTTAGAGTTGGTCAGCGTATGACAGTCTTAATTAGGTGATAGTTCTCTGGTTTTGAGTTCTCTCCATGTTCCATCCATTTGATGTGAGACACTCTTTTACTCTCACTCCTCCTGATAATAGCAATAGCAATTACAGTAAAACCTTGCGTAAAGAGTACCTCATTTAGAGAGCAACTCACTTAAAGAGCAGAATTTTCTCTGAATGGTCACCTCGCTTAACAAGTAAATCAGGCTTCACAATCCCCCCCACCAGAAGTCACAATTGGTCACTTACAATGGTGTTTGGCTTAAACAGCAAACTCGCTTAAAGAGCAATCCTGTGGGACACATTATGTTATTTAAGCGAGGTACCACTGTATTGTAAATCACAGTACTGTAAACTACCTACAGCAAGGTTTCTGTACCATGGGCCAGACCACTCACCCTCAGACAGCTGAGAGGGCCGGGCACGTGGTTCCCCCCTCCCCCATTGTAAATGCTGCCTCAAACTGCAGCGGGTGTGTTTGCGCATGTGCGGGAATGTTTATGGCTGCTGTAAATGCACCCATTTCCACTTCCAAGATTGTCACCATGAGCTGGATGGAATGTCATCAGCAGCCAGGTCTGGCCCATGGGCCATAGATTGAGAACCCCTGGCCTACAGAGGCAACAAATAAAGAGGTTTGCTCATTTGGAGAGAATGTCTTGGAATTCCATACCATGCAAGGCATGTGTGAAAAGAGGAGAAGGACAAAGACCATGAGGCAGACCCAGAGGAAGGTGGAGAGATAACATCAAAGAAATATTACAAGAACATCAAATAACACTGGTGGAGGCAGCTAGAAGTGCCACAGCAAGAACCTTGTATCTCCCTTGACACCCAAAGGGATAAAAGAAGACTGTAAATCAAGATACTGTACACTATAAAAAACAACAAAGACAAATTATATCACAGAACATTGTGCTGACTATCACTTTCAGGACCATTTAGAGTAATCATTCCTTTTCCTTCTCTTCTTTTCTTGTTTTAAGTTACTGTAGCATATTTCTCTCAAAAATGCATTGTTTCTTGTGCTGGCAAGATTCTATAAAATCTCATAACTCTTAATATAATTCACTCTTAATTATTCACTGTTGGCAATCCTTTTTTTATATATGTTCATCTCAGATGTTAATTTATCATTTATAGTTATATTCCAAACTTTAGTGCATCTTTATGTAAATCAGTCAGTCAAATGGCCCTCTGCCTTGTGTGGTTGGCCAGCAGCAGCATTTTCAAGAAAGCATCTTCTTTATCATTCTAAAGGTTAAAAAATTCTGTTTTTTTTAAAGTTTATTTGCTATTACTAATTTAAAAGTAAATGGACAGTTAGGTGTACTAAAAATAGCTCTTCCTAGAAGTGCTACAGAAGTCCCAAGAAAGTGGTATCATTCAAAAAAAAAAAAAAAAAAAGAGGCAATCTCAATATAAGTATTCAAACATAAGGACTGTGTAGAAATCAATGACTGCCAAAATAGCTTGAATGCTGAATTATAAATAATAGCCTTAAACTGCTGGCAAACAACACAACAAATGAAGATTAATTTGTAGAAATTTGGTTAATGATTTCCAGGTGCCTAATTTACATAAAATAGGAAATTGTAATATTGGACAATCTAACATTAGCAATATCAGCAATAGGAGGCAAAAACCAATAGGCCATTTATTTCCATAAACATAGTTTATAATAATCTCTACATTCTTAGGATCATAAAGTCAGAGTCAGAGAGTGTCTTGTAGGGCATTGACACCAATCCCTTCTTTGATGCTGAAAGACTACAGCTGCAAAAGATGTGACCAGTTAAGAAGATTCAACATTTAATCAAGTATTTCAATGTGATACAGTTCTGTCCTCTGGATAGTATAGAACAAACCTTTGGCTTCTTCTGTATCAAAGACTATCAGGCTTCTGAGAAGTTCTACAAGTTCTGTAGCAAGTGGAGAGTACTCTAATTTGACAAATACCACGATCCTGCCTTTAACACACTGATGTAAACTGAATTTGGGAGTAAAGCACTATTGGCCCATGTTAGCTCTTTGGTAGAAAATACTAAAGATCTTTATGTAGCGTGGGTGAGGGGAACGGCCCCAAACCCCAGAAAGCCAATGCCAGTGAGAATTGATAATTCAATGCTGATTTTGCCAATATAACTCACTGGTTGGAATCCAGTTGAAACTGACATAACATAAAGGTATGCCTGTGGATCTGTGCAAAGTGCCCAGGCAGTCCACATCATGCAGTTTGATTGTGTGACTCATGGTGATGACAATTGCACATTATGCCCCTTGTGACTGTTGTTATTGCTCATTGTGATTTTTTCTATTACTTCCATAATTTCATGTAATGCAAGCGGAGCTGCATAATAGGATTTCAGCTGATAAAAGGTAGTTTCCTATATTCCTACCTGACCTCCTCTTGCTCTTTTTCATAAAACTTTCTTCCATCTTCCTCATAGGACTTCCTTCTCATATTTATGACCACCTTCCCGGACCTCCTTTGAACCAGTTGCAAATTGTCTTTAAAGTGTCATCCAGGACTGGATACAAAAAAACATAAACCAAACCAAAATATACAACAGCAATAACAAACCCAAACAAAAACAACCATAAGCTAAAAGTCTATTGATGTCATAAATGGAACTAGCTAAAAGTCTATTGATGTCGTAAATGGAACTAGATAGAACAAACAACTATCTCAATATAAGGCAGCAGCCAGGGTTCTTACTCTCAGAGTAGTTTTATGATTCACTCTTTTCCTTACCTTCAGTTTCACAATTTGCAGCTGGGAAAGGGAAGAGATACTGTCATTGTCAGATAATTGTATAAGCGAGTTTGAGGAGCCTCAAGATCATTCCTTAGATTTTCCAGAAGATTGAGGATCTAAACTAATAGTCTATTAATGCAGTGAAAGTGACTGTTCATTGTATTACTATGGATTATAGAAGTTCTGTGACTTCTTGAGCTTTTTCAGTAACTATTTTGATAAGACTAGTTAGTTGTACAGTTTCTTTTTTACCTGACTATTTTGACTAGGAGCCCCGGTGGTGCAGTGGTTAAATTGCTGTACTGCAACAAAAACATTGTTAGTTTGATCCTGACCAGAGCACAAGGTTGACTCAGACTTCCATCCTTCTAAGGTCAGTAAAATGAGTGCCCAGCATGTTTGGGGCAAAATGATAATTAACTTGTGAACTGCCCAGAGAGTGCACTAAGCGGTATGGGGTGGCATATAAGTGTGATTGCTTTGCTTTGCTAGAGTCCCTCAGGTCTTAAGTCCTTTGGAGTGGGAATCTTAGAGAACAGAGTGATTCCAACTTCACAATTCTAAAATTTGTGATTCAAGCTAGTGACTTCAGAACATGCCACCAAGAGATCCTCAAAAATCTCACAGCAGTTGCCCATTTTTAAGATTAGCTGTGCCAAGGTATCAAGACCCCTATTGTTATTTTAAAAAGAAGAAAACATGTGTTTGTTGAGTCTCATGACATTGGAAATAATCCATCTGAGGCACATATTCTGCTTCATGAGATCTGAAGGGCAGATTCTGAGGGCTCCTAGCTCTTTGACATATCCAGAACAAAGTTTTTTTATGATGGACAATTCCTATCATCGCCCACCACAAGACACAAATACTGTAAATTATGGTGTAAACACCCTCTTTTCGCAACTACCATAGAGTATGATAAACCTATCAGAAAAAATATGAAGATAATAATAACCCCCTGAAGAGGGTCTATAGCCCAGCCCAGCTGTAGTTGGGAACTTCTACACCAGGGGTGCCCAAACTTTTTGGGCCATGGGCCAGTCAAATTACAGCCCGGGGGTTGGCCCTGGCCCCTGATGCCAATTCATCCGGCCTGCAAAGCCCTCGTCACTTCTGGAAGTGGAAGTAAACGATGAGGGCTTTTCAGGCTGGATGAATTGGCGTCGGGGGCCAGGGCCGGCCCCTGGGCTGTAGCTTGGATACCCCTGTTCTACACCCTTCCACATCATAATGCAAAGTCAAGTTACCTTAGGATATGAGACAGAAAATTCCAGGTCTTCTCTTTGTGCCCGACAGTCAAAATACAGTAAAAGTAACTTGCTAACAATTTGCTGACCAATGAAGATATCCCCAAATCTGCTTTCCAATACAGCATTGTGGTGACAGGGATATCAGAAAACAAAATAAAAAAAAACACTGTAGCACTTTAAAGACTACCTGCTATATTTTTATTGTTAGCTTGCGTGGATCAAGTCCACTTCTTCAGACAAGGAGTAAAATTTACAGGCATGATTTATATACACCAAATGCAGGGGTTAAAGGGAGAAAGGTTTGCTCAAGCAGTGGTGACAGGGCTGCTTCAAGGACAGGAATAGCCTTGCCTTCAAGCAGTTGGCATTCTGCCTCTAATCTTAGCATTGCTATAAGTATGGCAATTCTATTGTTGCTTCAGTGGCCTGAACTAAAATAATGCCAGAATATTCATTGAAGCTTGTGTGTGTGTGTGTGTGTGTGTGGGGGGGGGGGGGGTTGGGAGGTTAATGGGAAGGCAATTGAGAAGATATTAGGATCCTTCCGGTAACACTTTTTGGAGGAAAACAGAAGTGGAAGGCAAGCAAGAAGTCATAACTTATCCTTGATGTAAATGGAAACTCAATCATGGTACCTGGGAAAGGGTATGGGCCAGCCATGCAGAAAACAGATAAGGAGGTTGTTAGATTATGCTACAGTTGCAACAAAATAACATCATAGTCATTTTTGAAATTGCCTTGCTATATAGTTTATCAGTAAGTGTTCACTTTCGGAAAGGGGGCATGTAATGAGTAGGAAGCCTTTTTTCACTGACAATTAATAAAGGCTTTCTTGTACTTTACACAGAGATCTCCATTTCTATAGACAACGATAATAGGCACTCTTACAGCACAGATAATATTTGAACTAGTTTATGAGCTTATCTGATGATGGCAGTGACTCTTCCCCATCTGCAGCTGCAGTTAGTGAAAGAGAAGTTGAAGGGGAAAGGATGAATCATAAAACTACTTAAAGAGTAGGAACACAGGCCTTGTACTAACAGTTGCTTGTTCCCTCTGTTATTCTGTCTTTACCACAACTGGCCCTGTGAATGCTTCTGCATGGCATTTGCTACAATCCCTGACAACAGGTAAATTACCATATGCCCTCCTTTTAGAGGTCATGCCCTCATTCTTTAATTTCAAAAAGACTATTTTAGAAAGAAAAAATGATAAAAATGTCTTTTTTTCCCACTGGAACACTTAGACCAGTGGTGGTAAACCTATGGCATGTGTGCCAGAGGGGGGCACTCAGAACCCTCTCTGTGAGTAAGTGTGGCTGTCACCCCAGCACAGAGTTCACCCCACCCCTCTGTCCAGCAGCCCATTGGGAGCGCTTCCTCCCTTCCCTTCCCCATCACAGAGTTTGCCCTGCCCCTCTGCAGCGCAGACAGCAGTCTGTTGGGCACTCAGTCTCTAAAGGTTCACCATCACTGACTTAGACCTTTTAAGGTCTAGGATACTTAAGAGACTGCATCACTCTAAGAACATCTGTCCATCCCACCAGACCAGAGAGGCTCTCTTATTGTGCCATCTGCTAGAGAGGTTTGCTTCTCTAGCACCAGAAGAAGGGCCTTCTCTGTGTCTGCTCCGACCCTATAGAACCTCCTGCCATTCGAGTTACGACTCCAGACAGAGTTGTTGCCCTTCAGAAAAGAACTAAAAATCTGGCTGGTGATACGGTGACCCCCGCCTGCTGGCTAATATAGTAATATCATTCCCTTGCTCTTTTACCTGTTTGGGGTAATTCTTGTAGTATTTTTTAATTGGGTTTTTTATGTGTTTTAAAGTGATGTTGATTTTAATGTTGTAACCCACCCAGAGTTGTTTCAAGTTGGGTGGCTATATAAATTGGAATAAATAAATAAATAAATAAATAATCTTACAGTCCTCCAGGGGAGAAAAGTGTCAGTTTGCCCGGTCATCACTAGTACCACTTTTTATTGTGCAATCTAAATATGACTCAATCATATGTACTCAAACATCAACCCAAATGGAGACTACTTTCGGATAAAGTGGCTAGGTATGTGGCAAAAATATAATACAGTCAAACCTTGCATAAAGAGCACCTTGCTTAAAGACTAACTCGCTTAAAGAGCAGAATTTTCTCTGAATGTTCGCTTTGCTTAACAAATAAAACCAACCAAAAACTCGCTTAACAAATAAATCGGGGTTCACAATCCCCCCACACACACACATACCAGAAGTAACAATTGGTCATTTACAATGGTGTTTCGCTTAAAGAGGAAACTCGCTTAAAGAGTAATCCTGTGGAACACATTATGCTCTTTAAGTGAGGTACAGTAATACATCGGATAACGTTAAGACTTGGTTCCACAAGTCTTAACGTTATGCGATTTTCAGTCTTATCCGATGCATGCATCTCTTGCTGCCTTAGCAACCATTCCTCTCCATTTTCTGATCTCTTGCATGGCGCTCAGCTGCCTCTGCCTGGCATGAGGCATAACTCTGTGCTCTGCAATCGGCTGGTCAAGCCTGGCTCAGTCGGAGCGTGCAACTCAGCAATAGCAGCCAGGCTGACTCCACATGGGCGGTGCCGGCTTGAGAGGGCCATGATGGCCGTGCACGCTACCCTTGCCTGGGCCAGCAATGAGTTCCAGTGCAAAGAATGTCCCTGTTTGTTCACCAGCACCAGCAGGCAGCTCTTGGGCTGCCAGGGGAACCTGGTGGAAGCAGCAGCTGTGGTGGCTTGAAGGTAAGCAGGGCCAGGGCTGGGCTTGATTCTCTCAGTGGCCAAGTAGGCAGTGGGGTGGGGAGTCCCCAAACTGGTGGTGAAGGAAGGGTCTCAGGACTCCCAGTTGGCAGGGCCGGCTTGAGAGGGCCGTGACAGACATGCACCCTCCCCTTGCCTGGGCCGGCCATATGTTCAGGGCTAAGAAAGTGCCTGCTTGTCCTCCAGCACCTGCAAGCAGCTCCCATTGCTGGGGGGGGGGGGAGGAAGGAGGGAAGTGGCGGGGAGAGGAGCTTTGGCCTCCTTTACTTCCTTATTACGATGCATTGGATAATGCTTGAAAGAACGTTCTCCGGTGCAAATCTTCCCCCCAAATTTGTCATCGTTATGCAGTTCTAGCGTTATCCGGGGTATTACTGTACACTTAAGGTACAACTGTATAGCAGTTCACATCATCTTAGTTGCAAAAAAGCAGGAAGAAAATACCTCTCAAGCAAATGATGGTTGCAAGTGGATAATGTGTTCCTAACTTTCTGAAACTAACAAATTTTGAGTCAGAAAGAGACTGAACTAGGCTGAACAACAGAATCACTTAAACAGAATAGACAGACAGACTGAACTACTCACCACACACAGAGAGAGCTCACTTTATATACAGAGTGGAAAGCAATTACTTTTGGAGGGTGAAAACATTTAGCTTGTAGGGAGACCAACAAGTCAAATACCTGCAGATGAGTTCAGAGTAGGGCACTATGTCCTCTGGGTATAAGGCTGAAATGCAAGGAAAATGGGAGAATGTTCACAAATTGAGAGTTTATAAATCTTCATGTCTTCAGCCAAGAGCTCAAAGAAGTATCATCTGCATTCTGTTCAGGCTGAAAAGAAACTATCCAATTCCAAACATGATATTGGGTTTATGGGTATGAAAATCTGTGACTATACTTTCTTTAAAACTTCCCAGAGTTTACAAAGTGTGTAACTCTGTTTTTTCCCCTTACAACCACCTGGTGAGAGGGGTGATGATAGGAAATAGCAATAGCCTCAAGGTGACCCAGCAAAGTTTGCTGCTGAGCAAGGACTTCAATCCAGACAGATTAATACTCCTCTTCACTATACCACACCATATCTCTTGCATAATAATGCCTTTTAATTTTAGAAGCTAATCACTCCCTGGCAAGAGATTGGGCAAATGGTCAAGTAATTGAGGGGAAAAAGTTAACGGGGAACAATAATGGTAAAATGAATTGTCGTTAATCACTGTTGTATTCATTAGGAAGTTAAGGAAAAACAATTTAACATTCTGACTGGCAGCATTTAACCCATAATCATAACTAATTTGTGGAGCATTTACAAGCTGCTATGTACCATATTCTGAAGATCCTTTGGTTTTACTACTGAGGATAATAATATTAATTGCTTCATCAATTAAGCATACTCTTCAAACATATAATACAACTGGCATTAAGTGGTGTTTCCTGTCATGTTAAAAAAAGGCAGAACTTGTTTACAGCATGAGAAGAAATGAAGTCCATATATATCTCTTTATTCACTATGTTTCTTCATAAGATATCCATGAAGATATCCATGTACCTCTCTGGCCCTTACCAACCACATTCTGTGACCCCTATTCTGTGAAGAAGAAGGAAAGACTTAGCAATGACCAATCAAATACCTAGGTTTGACAGCTCTGAGCCATTTCTGAGACACTAGATGGAGACATTCTGTCAAGGGTTTTACAGTTTTATACTTGAGCAGGACGTTCTTCCCAAAACTAGAAAGGTGATGCATGTGCAGCTCTTCAGAGTGAGAAAGGTAGAAGGCAGTTCTCAGCCACTTGAAACTGTCCATGCTAGTATAAGTTGGGAAATGAATTAGGAGTGAGAGGGCCTGAAAGCAACATATGTGGCTTAAGATATCTCATGTTAGTTTTTGTTAAAGTATCTACTAGATCAAATAAAAGGAAGAATGCAGTTTGGTACAGTATAAGACCATACAGGACTAGAAACCAAGCCTTATGAGGAAAGGCTGAAGGAACTGGACATATTTAGCCTTGAGAAAAAGGAGTCTAAGAGAGGATTTGATAGCATTCTTCAAATACTGTGCCTGAAAGATGGTGATAAAGAGATGGGGGCATGATTGGACTTGATGGTCTAAAAGGCCCCCTCCAACTCATATCAGAGAGTAAACAAAACAAAAAGACAAAAAATCCTTGTGGCATCTTAAAGACTAACTGATGTTTCCTTTCTTGGATCATTTCAATTTTGTCATTCTTTGATTCTATGATTCCATGTTTCCTGGGAGGGCATACCAGGCAACATTTAATATCATTACATTGACTATCAGTAGAAAGCTCTGCCAATATACTTGCCCAGTGCAATAGTCTGTGATGGTTCCAAATTGGTATTCAGGGGCAGATTAGGAAGGCCAAATCCCTAAGTCTCTACAAGATCAAAGAGCATTTCATCAATTTAACGTGAATAGCTACTTCACTTTTAGTGATCAATCTAATACCTCTGAGTTGCTGCTGTCAGAACCTATTATTTAACTGCACAGTTTAAACTAGCACTGGGGATAACTTGGTTCCAATTTCTACTGGCCATGTAGAAAGTAATGGGGCAAAGATATAAATCCTTACTTATTTCACTTGTATGATCAAGAATGAGAAACTGCAATTATTTTTCTTATTATTTGCAATCATCTCACTTGGGCATGGAAACTCACTTGGAAAGGGGTGGAATTGGTAAAACAACTCCTTGAATATCTCACCTTGAAAGCCCTGTTAAGGTGAGTATAATTTAGTTCTGTCTTGATGGTGATGGGGGGGGGGGCACCATTCCAACATTAACTGGATTGTTATTTCTTCTACTTGCACAACAGGAGTTCTGTTAATGCTCTCATTTTGTCTTGCAATCCTAAATATATTCCAGAAAATCTCCAGTGTTCTAAAATTACTTTGGTTGGGAAGGGCAAACTGAGAAAGGCAAAATTCAATGTATTATGAAGGTCTACTTCACTAGAAGAAGGATGCCAATGGATCAGACCCTTTATTTATTCTCTGACATATGTATTGTCCTTATCTTGATCCTGATGCTTATTATTGTTATTTATATCTTGGTGTTCCGTCCAGTGGTTCTCAGAATTACATACATCATAATTGAAACAAGCATTACATAACAATCGATTAAAGAAATATTTAACATTTAGAAGGGCATTTTAGATAACCACAATGAGACAAGGAATTGTATGGGCAGAGGCAATCCACTAGGTATGTGGGTCACAAGCTGTGTAGGGCTTTAAAATCGAATATCATAGTGCTCTACTTAGGCCACCCTTGTGTGACAATCTCAGTGTGGCAACAAGGACTGATCGATATAAAAAGTTACTTACATACAGTGTTGTTGTTGTGTGACATTTCAGGCACACAGAAATGTTTCTCGATGGCTGTCCACTTAGTCAACATAATATAGAAAACAGTTTGTAGTAAGCATCTGTATGAGAAATAGATTCTTAAAAGAAAGACAAACTTTATTCAGTTATTATGCCTAATGTGATGTAGGTTTAATAGGCATGGAGGACAGGGTGAGCTTCAAACAGAAATACACATACCCCAAATCCATACAATACCTAGAGGTCAGTTCTGGCAAAAGTTTCCAATCATGGAAATCTTGCTGGAAATGGGCAAATTGCAGTTTATGTGGCTGAGGGTATCAAAAGGAATACATGCACCAAAAGTAGAAGAGAGAGAGAGAGACTTAATTGTATATATGCATATGGGCTCTCCACCTTTCATCGCGAGCAAGGAGTTAAAAGAGACAAATGTATTTTTATAAAGAGGACTGAGATAGATATCAGACATCCCAATACACAAAATTCATAATAGGCCAGAACTAGCTTGACTAGACTCTCTTATCTTGTACCAAGTTCCTTTGCATAAGAACTCAGTTAATTTACCTGCTTCCTGGCACCTACATAGAGACTTGGGGAGGGCATGAGGGATACTTGTTATTTTTAGTTCACTTAAAGTTCAAAATGGCTTTTCATCGGCTACAGGAAGACTGCAAGTGTGTTCAGCTTAGTAGTAAGCTTATAGGAGTCCTTCCCAAACCTTTATGATAATTTTTTTTTGAAGATTTCTGGATTGGGCGATGAGGGATGAGGATCGTGTAATAGCTTAATTCTTACCTCCTATTTACTACACAGACTGAGACATAAGACCCGAATTAGGCCATTGTGTTGAGTTGTATTAGCTAGGGCTTTATTGCCAGTAAGTATTGAACCACCTGGATTAATTAGCTATCCCATGATTTAAGAAATAGCTCACCTATCCAGTTCTGGTTGATGTTTCCTTTGTTTCCAGTTTTAAATGGGAGGACTCTGTGCTAAGGAGGTGGGGATATGCCACTCATCATTGTCTTTATTTGCCCACTTCTTGCCATCCCATCCGGCTATAATATGCCATTGTGACAATAATAATAATAATAATAATAATAATAATAATAATAATAATAATAATAATAATAATAATAATAATAATAATAATAATAATAATAATAATAATAATAATAATAATAATAATAATAATAATAATTTTGTGTCAGAAATTATTCTGGATTGACAGGAATTTTGCTGGAGAAACTCCACTCAAGGGATGCCTGAATGATGCTCCTTTCATGTCCCCATGATCTTTTCTCACCGAAGTGGTCCCTATTTATCTACTTGAAATTTCTTGCTTTTGAACGGCTAGGTTGGCAGGAGCTGGGACAGATGATGGGAGCTCAATCTGTCATGCAGTACCGGGGTCTCAAACTGCTGACTTGCTGGCCTTCCAGCTAATAAGGTGAGCTTCTTAACCACTGAGCCACCACAGCCCAATGTGACAGTAAGCCAAGGGTGAGAGGAATCATGGGGAACTCAACATGGTGACTGCATTTGCCAGATGTGACACTTTCGCTCTTGGTGCTTGGCAGAAGATGTTAACTATTGCTTTCTGCTGGACATCCTTGCTAACCAGGAAGTTCACCAAGGGTCAGTAGATTTATGCTTAGGGGGAACGTATGCCCTGGATATCCTATAAATGAGGGCTGGCCCTGCATTGTTCATATTAATTAAAACACTCCAGGTTCAGCTGTATGACTAGAAGGGGTAGCTCATATGGAAATAATCTGGTCAACATGATAGCCAGACGTCATAGGTTTCCACCACCTAACAGAATTGTTGTTTTGCAAAGTTGGATTTTTTTTTTTGGGGGGGGGGGAGGCCACACAGTGGCCAAGTGAAATTGGAAACCTGTACATGTGTACAAAGCTCTCAAATGAGCTCAGCACATCTCCACTGAAAATGATCCCATTTCAATTTACACTCATGCACATTTGTATTCTGCCACCTTCCATGCATCCCCATCTTTTCTTAGTTCTATAAAGCATGATCTCACTAGGGAGCTATTTTACAATGTGATTTTTTGGCTTATCCCTTTGAGAACTTCAGGTGCATTCTAAAACTGGTATTCATTCAGCCAGTATAAAAAAGAAATCCTTGCCTAAGGTCAATCCCTTACCAAGGCCTTTTGATTCTGGTTAGCAAAGCTAGAATCAATCATGGCAGTAAAGCCTTCAGTTTAGATTTTCTTTTCCTGCTGCTATTCTGTTTATTACTACTTGAAGACTGGAGATTTTCTGCAGGGCAGATTTAGCATGAGAGAGAAGATATTCAAGCCACAAGCAACCTGCCTTTTTGTATGCTTCACTGGCACAAATCTTTTGTGTATGTAGGTATTTTTGCAATATGTACACACATAGACTTATCCATGCAGACCTTGATACCAATGTCTAAATAACCGACGGTGAAGCTTTAATTTGCAGGAGAGTAAAAGTTCAGTAATGGATAATGGAGTTCAATTTTTAAAGCCAAGCAAAAGCAAACATAGCTTTTTAGGACCTGGAATGGCAATTATAACACCAACTCATTTAGGAACAGAGCTATTGTATGCTATGCAAGCAAAGGACGTGACCAAATTAGCTAAGACCCTTCTGAAATTCTCATCTGGATGTCTTCCCAGATTCTTAATTTACTTGGCCTTGTTTCCAAAGGGGAATCACTGCAATTGGAATTCTTTAATTGTTCCATTAAAAATATAATTGTGAAGAGCCCTGATGAATGCATCATTATTCATTCTTTCATTTCCCTCCAATTCCTATAGATCCAGATCCTTGCAATCCAACTCCAAAGATTAGATTTGTGCCTGAAAAAGTTTGAGACTTGCAGTCTGACAGAACAGCTATGCACACCTCTTTTGAAAGCTATGGCACACACTATACAATGTGTAGTCAGGAATCTCTCCTTTTTGGGTATGCTGCTTACATAAGGAAGAAATAGCAACAGAGAGCAGCAGGTGTTTCCCTGATCATGTGCTGAAGAGTAGTAATTATTACTATGTGTCATCAAGTCAATTTTGATTCATGGTGATGGTCTCCAGTTTTGCTAGGTATGTAGTAGTCAGAGGTTGTTTACCATTCCCTTATTCTGAGAAATGTGCATGGGATGCACAGCTTGCCAGTGTTACACAGGCTGGCTTTTCTGCCACGAGGTACAGGGGAGAATCCCAATGTCCAGATCCCAACCTCATTGAGCTATCCAACCACAGCTATTACATACTGACTAAAGTAGAATAGATAAATAACAACTTACACCAGTGTGATCCAGTGAATAGAGTGATGGAGTAGGATTTAGTAGACTAGTTTTGAATCTTCACTTGGCCATGAGCATTCACAAGATGTGCATAATTGCGGAAATGGTAAAAACTTTCCTGAAATATCTCTTATTTTGAAGCCACTACTAGGCTTACTCAGCAGGGGTTCTCAACCTTTTCAAGCTGCGGGCCGATCACACTCCCTCAGATAGCTGAAAGGGCTGGATGGCCATGAGGGTGGCCATCTTGAGGCAGCCATTTTGTCCCAACAGCTTCAAAGGGGTGACCATTTTGTTTCTCCCTGTAAGGAGGGAAGGAGACATCAACCATCAATGTAGGCTTCCTTCCCAACTGGCACTAATGAGATTAATTGCCTGGTTGGGGAAAAGATGAGTGGGGCTTTTTAAGGCTGAAGGTTATCCTTGGGGCTGAGGTCCCAAAGAGTTGGTGGGTTGGTTGAGACAAGACCAGGAGCCCAACGGTTCTCCCCCTCCCCCATAGCACCATTTCATGTGGCCTGTGACCCTTGCTTCCGCTGGTGGTGGCAAAAGCTAAGTGATGTGTGGTTCCTTTTTAATGTAAACAGCTTTGAAATGCAGGCCGTAGGTTGTGAACCCCTGCACTACAGTTTGGTCAAGCATACACACATGTGGATAAGACCTTAAGTTAAACCCAAATTCTGGAGGAGTGGAAAACAAGATTGTGTAAATCTAAGGAGAATCTTATTCACACATAGCATGATTGAGTTGAAGAGAATGTTTTTAAGGCCTTCCTGAAGGGGAGCAACTCTGCCTAGAGGCACAATTCAAGTGGCAGGAGGTCCATATAGGGCTGGAGTAGATACTGAGAAAGCTCTCCTCCTGGTCCCAGTGAGATGTGCCTCCCTGGCTGATGGGACCACTAGGGAGCCCCTACAGTCTGCTTTCATAGGATGAGTCAAAAACCTTGGGGTGACATGGTCTCTTAAGTATCCTGGCCCTCTATCATGAAGGGCTTTAAAGGTCAAAACCAGCACCATGAATTGCACCTGGAGGCATACTGCAACCAATGCAGCTCCCATAGCAGCGGCAAGTCACAGTGGACTTTAAATAATAAAAAAAGTTATTTATAAAGACTGAGTTTATTAATTTCCAAACACATGTTGGTGCAATTGTTAGACCTCCACAGGAAAATACTTCCAAACTTTATCTTCCAGATTGTGAGAGACCAAGTAAATTCCAGTCTTTTTATTCCTTGCCCCGTCTGCATGGAGTTGTTTCTATTTAATGAAGGATCATCTGGAAGTGACCTCTTTCCTTCCTTTCTCCTTTCTTATCTTTGTAAGGATTCATGCTGTTGGAGATCAAAAGCAACTAAGATAAAGTAAAATGTGTTTATGGATTCAGTGCCTCTTTACACAGGATAGGGTGGAAGCATGAATCTGTCCTCAGCTTTTAGGATCTGTTTTGCTGAAAAAGATTTGCAAACTTAGTTCCTGGGTCAAGCCTTCATCCCATGTGTTTTCCAACTAAGCTTAGAACAACACACTGCATCCTGACATTTTGGCTCTTATTAATTGAAACTTAGTAACAAGTCTCAGTTACTCCCTATAAGACAATACAATATTGTTACATTACAATATTGTTATCATAAGAAGAAATGAAAAATAATAGAACAATTCCAGGATACTAATTGTAATCACAATGAACAGACAAAAGAGTTGTTTATTTGTTCACCAGTTTAGGTAAACAATGCAGCCAATTCAATCAATTCATGTATTAAATTTAGGCAAGTGAGCTAGTTGGATTCGGTGTCCATCAACTGAATGGGACAAATAGGTGATCTGAATTTGTGAGAGAGATAATTTAATTATAGTTAAATTTTATCACTCACAAACCTACCTGCCATATCCAATGAGTTGCTTCCTCAATATCTTTTTTCTACACCATTCACCATTCCACCAAGGAGAGTCTGAAATCACATAGGAAGAAAGAATTTCTTAAAATGGCAGTTTTTCCTTGTTATGTCTAAATAAAATGATCATGTATGAAGGACAACTATATATTCTCCTGCCCCTTCCTTCCCCTATTAATAGAATGTCATGTGAAGAAGCCAAGGTAGAATGAGAGGTATATATCATTTATCTTAAACATTCCACTTGATACTGCATAAATCAAGCAGCTTAGTTAGTGAGATTTCACTTGTCACTCTACTGCCCGTAGGCCACATTGCTTAGCAAGCAGAGTGGGATATACAGAAATAGCCTCCTCGAAGACTATGGTATTTTTGAACAACAATTGGGCATACCCTGGTAATGGCAACCTTGTGTTGCCAACTAATCTTTCTCACACTAGATCAGGCAAAAAGAACTGCAAAATGAACTCACCAAAGGGAGCCTTCATTTTGGCAGTTCCATGTCTGGCCTAGGTACAGCAGAAGAAGAAGCTAGCACATGTGTTAAGTGAATTGGCTCCCAACCAACATCTCTCTCTTGCATATGTTTTACTCAGTGGTGGGATGTCAAAATTTTTACTACCCCACCATGATGTCATCACAGTGTGGGTGGAGCTAATGTCATGATGTCATGGCCGGAGAGAACATCATGACATCATGATGTTGTGGGCGGGACCAAAGAAAAAATTTAAATTTTAAAATATAAAATAAAATAAGCACACACACACACACCTCAACCCACCCACCCAGAACACAAACCCGTTAATAAAATAAATAAATAAATAAATAAATAATACATTAAAACACACACACACACACACACCAAACACAAATCAACCAGAGCTTTTAAACCAGAGCTTAAAGCTTATTCTGGCTAATCTTTCTCACACTAGGTCAGATGGAAGGAACTACAGAATGAACTCGCCACAAGATGGCTTCATTTTGGCACTTTTCAACTTTTCAACAGTTAAAGAAGTTAGGTACTTAGTCTTTGCCTAACCAGTTCTCTAGGATAATATGCCTTAATGTAAATGTAAAACAGCTGTACCTCCTTAAGGGTTCTCCAATTGGAACAGCAATTGGAACAGCACAGGTGGAGCTTATTGATGAGGTAACTCCAAGACTTTGCTTAAAAACCCCAAGCCAGGCCTCCAGGCCTGCCGGCTGCCAGGCCTTTTTAGGAACTGTGGTAGTACGTCAATATAGGTAAAGGTATTAAATACACATTAAAATACACACAGACACACCACATCCAAAGGTGAGTCACTTACCCTGGGGAGCAGACTATAGGGAGCTTCAGGCTAGCAGCTTCTCTTCCTCCTCCCCGCTTAGGAAGACAGCAAGGAGGCCGTGCATACGCGCCAAGCACTGTAGGCATCGATGCACACCAAATGCTTGGCGTTCATGCACAGTGGGGAACCAGTGAAAAGTAAGCCCCGAAGGTGGTTTCCCCCAAAAGCTGCTACCGGTTCTCCAGGACACTGGGAAAAGTTACTACCAGTTCTGGTGAACTGGTGCGAACATGTAACATCCCATCACTGGTTTTACTGTACAAGATTTGACTGTCTGGAGTTTGACCACATGATTGTATTGATCGTGTGAGGCTGATAATTACACAGCCACAAACAGCTGTCACATGTTCTGCTTGCGTTTGCACAAGTAATGCTGCATTTGAATATATCACATACAGCATGTTCAGAATGGGGACTATTGGTCTCTCTGAAACAATTTCTTATCTTTACTGCAATCACTTTTATCTCTTGCTGTAGATCACTTGAGAATGCCTACCATGCAGATAGCAGCTATTTACTTTCCTGTGCCATGTTTCCAGAAGGTGTTCCAATCACTAAACTCTGGTTTGCTTATTGACAGTCAGCCTCTTCACTGCCTTCCTTATTATCTTTTTAATGTCACAACTCACTATGTATGGGTCTCCTTATTCTGAAGGGAAGAGTAGGGAGTTAAAGTTCTTTTTGTTACACATTTTGCCTTCTTCTCATGGAGTTTTCTCTAGTTGCAGTGTGTGTGTGTGTGTGTGTGTGTGTGTGTGTGTGTGTGTGTGTGTGTGTGTGTGTGTGTGTGTGTGTGTGTGTGTGTGTGTGTGTGTGTGTTCTTTCTTTCTTTCGTTTTTAGGTCAGACTTTAAACTGCTAAAACGAAGAAAGGAAGGAAGAAAAAAGACAGACAGACAGACAGACAGAAAGATAGAGTTTGTTAACCAGTTTACTCACAAGTAATGTGGCAGCAGTGGAAAACAGCATGGCTTCTTTTTAAAAATAAACTGGTGTTTAGATACTACAATGCCTCTGCCTACCCATATCCATTATTTTAGATCAAAAATTCTGTTGCATTGTTTAGTTTTTTTTAAAGAAAGGTGAAAGTAGAATAGCTTCTCTGCCTTTTTGAATGTCACAACCCACTACATGTGTCACAGGGTTGTCACCTCAGATGACGACCACTTGGGTGTGTTCTAATTACATTAACAGCTTACAAAACAGGATTTTTTTCCCGAGTGCTCAGAAAATAAGATAACTCAGTCCTATTGCTATGTTTGAAAAAGACCACAACAGCTTTTTAAAAAGGGGTGGTGATGGAGGACTCTAAGGGAAAACAAAGGTGGATGCCATGACTTTGAGCAAAAGGGAAGCGGTTCAGCAACTGAGTGAGATGCCCTGTCTGAGCATGTTTGCTCCATTTCTGATAAACTTAATGTCTCCATTTTGGGAAGAATAATTTTAGTTAGACAAAAATGTGTGCAGCCTCCTATAACATAGGTAGAATGTCTCCAAGTAATTGAGAATTCTGATTTTTTAAAAGATCCTCAATTACACAGAGCAACTCAAGATGTCCCTTTTCCTGTGCAGAGCACATCAGGATGCAAGTTACGAATTCTCCTCCTGCTCACACTTTTTTTGAAGGTCAAAATATGGCAACTAATGAAGCCAAACAAATTCTTCAAAACCAGCTCTCACAGAAATGCATGTGTCCTCAAGAATGCATCCATAATGCTGCCAACCAGCTCCAACTGATCTTGGAGGGACTAGTTCTTCAGAAATACCCTGGCACTCATAAAGCCAGCAATGAAGTTCCAGTGCAAAACCTTTCTTCTTCTTCTTCGTCGTTGCCGCCGCCGCCGCCGCCGTCGCCGTCTAGGCCAGACATGAAACTGCCAAAATGAAGGCACCTTTTGGTGAGTTCATTCTGCAGTTCCTTTCGTCTGACCTAGTGTGATAAAGATTAGCTGGCAACACAAGGTTACCGTTACCAGGGTGCACCTGATTGTTGTTCAAAAATACCACAGTGTTCGAGGAGGCTCTTTCTGTGCACTCCAGAAGAATACTGATAATCATAGCTGTCAGTCATAAATTTCCCTCTTGTAATACGAAATGTTCCCTCAAGTTCTCATTTACAAACTGAGAAAAATGTCAAATGAACCATAAACTATTCCTTTTAAAATAATCCACAGGAGTAATTTTCAAAACAATTCCATAACATAAAGAAAAACAGCAGTATATAAATACAGGAGAAAGACGATACTGTACCTTTCTTGAATCACTAAAAAAATAATAATCAAACATTACACAAGCTTTCATGATTCAAGATCTCTTTTCCCAGTTACTTGGAAGAAACAAAGCCTGGCACAAACATCTTTCCATAAACATTTAGGACTCTCCTTGATAATTGTCCTACATGCTCTAAAATAAATTGGTGCTTGTCTGAAGAAGTGATCCTGAATCATATTATCTCGCATGTTTGATGTTTTTTCAGTGATTCAATAAAGGTACAATATTGTCTTGCTCCTGCACTACAAATGTTTGGTGCTTGTCCTTCCATAAGACATACACTAGAGGACAGTACAGTTATGGAAATTTGGATTGGGAAGGTTCCAGCTCTCCTGTATTTTATATATACCATATATATATATACTGCTACTCTTATAGAGGAGAGAGGGAAAACCTCCACAAAGATTGAATTAGAATGAAGCAGGAGAAGATTGTCTTAAAAACCACTTGGAATGTACCTGTTGGCTAATAGATACAAAATGCTTTGAGCTGTGATACCACAACATGGTGCAGTGCATGTAATGAATTTTACAGGTTTTTTTTTTTTTAAATTAATAATCATGAACACAGACTAAAACATTCATTTGCCTTGATACCTTAGGGGGGAAACCAGCAGTAATTCAAAATCATTATGAATATGGTAGTAGGTCTATTAGCTTACATTTAAATTAAAATACCTGGTGTGTGAGATATAAAGGCACTTTCAAATTATGGTTAACACAAAGCCTGCAAGGTCTCATGGCATTTTTGTTTTAAGGAAATTGGTTGCTTTACCACTGCCTTGATCCTGCTCATTTGCACCACATGCCCTTCCATGAATATGTCTAGGAATTCTATTTTCTTTTGTTTTCTATTTCCTCTTCCATAACTCCTTCGTTCCCACAGTTAGTTATGCCCCCCCTAAAAATTTGGTAAGAAATTTCCAATGGTTTGTAAGAATGAAAGGCGGTGACCTCTTTGACCCTGGGTGAGTTACCTGGAAAGATGCTGGAAGAGACCTCAGGATTAATTACAACTCCTTCCTCCTCTTTCGTTGGTGCAACTGTAACACACACACACACACACACACACACACACACACACACACACACACACACACACACACACACACACATCAAAACATAAGGCACCTGAAATAAAAACATCCATTCATTCCTTTTCCAGCAGTGACAAGATATATATATATTCTAGATTGCAGTCAGCACTTCTTGGAAATACACTATCAGATTTCAGCATCTCAGCAGCAGATAATAGATTTCCCCTCAAAATGATATAAGTTTTAAAAATGACATTTTTGCAACACTGTGCCAACTCAGCTTCACCATTGCCTGAGGATTTTAGGGACATGGCAGGTATACAAGCCTGAACAAAACATATTTTAACATTATTCAAAACAGCAATGTAAGGGAGGAAATGAAGGGGGAAAGGAGGATGAGAAGGTGGGTAAAATAGGAAGGAAGTAGTAGTAATAATGGTTGTGGCTATCCAACTGAAAGAGGGGAAAACATCTTGAAAACTACATTTTTAACAGTTTTAAAGATTGTTTAAATACTGAGATGCACTGGTACAAATTAGAAACAAAGTTTTAAACCTTTTATCCTTTCATATATCTTTTAAAAAAAGGGATGCCAATCAAATTTACATCTTACGTAAAGTACAGCAATGATGGGGTATCTCTGTAAAACAAAGACACAGCAACTTTAATTTGGATGTTACATGATTGAATACACTGGTATTCCGATCTTGAATTTTCTAAGAATAAAGAACAAAAGATTGAACTCCTGTTGATGAAACTTATGATATATGAAGCTGATGATGTCATCATCACTTGCAATTTTTTAAAAATTAAACATTTCTGACTTATGTCCCAAAAGTTGTGAGAATCTCACTTAATTTCTTTCACCTCATGAAGCGATGCGGGTTGTGAGGAGGAAGACTATTATTACTAAAAATCACTGCTGGTGCAATGAGTCCTTTGATGGTGGGATAATTGAGGTTTATTATCTTTACTGCAATGTCTTGAAATGACTCCAGATAAAAATGAAAGGAGAAAGTGCAAAAGCAGGACTGTGGGTGAATATCAAGAAACAATAAATCATGTCTATAGAAACGACCATGTTACTTTAATATTTGTTGTTGTTGTTGTTGTTGTTGTTGTTGTTGTTGTTGTTGTTGTTGTTGTTGTTGTTGTTGTTGTTGTTGTTGTTGTTGTTGTTGTTCAGTCGCACAGTCGATTCCGACCCTTTGTGATCCCATAGACCACTGTCCGCCAGGCACTTCTGTCCTCCACCATCCTCCTTAACTCGCTCAGCTTTGTGTCCATTGTGTCTACAATACCATCTAGCCATCTCATTTTTGGCCGCCCCCTTCTTCTTTTGCCCTCCACCCTTCCTCGCATCAAGGCTTTAATATTTAAAATAAAGAAATTGAAGTAGTTAAATGTGTTCTTTACCTCAGTTACATAATCAACCGAAATTGAGACTGCAGCCAAGACATTAGAAGAAAACTGAAATGTTAAAGATCTATGAAGGAGCTAGAAAAAATCACCAAGTGTAAGAATGTGTCATTGGACACCAAAGTGGAGATCACTTATATGATGTATAATATATTCCTCAGAACTATCTACTAGTAGTTTCCCAGAACTACCTTTACAGATGTAAAAGCTGGTCAGTGAAAGTTAATAGGGGTAAAAATTGATTCATTAGAAATGTAGTGTAAGAGGAAAGATTTACAGATATGATGAGCTGCTAGAAGCTTAAATAAGTATCAGCTCAGAATTTCCTCTAGAAGCCAAATTGAGAGCATCATACTTGGGGAACATTTTGAGAGGAAAAAGAATCACCAGAAAAGACAATTACGCTGGCAAAAGTAGAGGGTAACATCAGAAAAGGAAGGCCAAAGTGGAGGTGGAATGACTCAACCAAAAAAGCTCTTGAGTTTGCAAGAGCTAAGCAGGGCTACTGATAGTAGGATGTTGTAGAACTCATAGGTTGTTATAGGCTGTTTGAGAATGCCTAACAATAAAATCAATGTAACAGAGAAACACAATTATAAATGCCCCCCAAAAACCCATTAATAATTAATAAACATTAAAAAGACCAATCTACAGGTAATATTGCAGCTGTGATACTGAAGTTGGCAAAACCCTCTCCAAGCTTTTTGGAATTTTTTGAAATAGTAGCAGTGTTAGTCTGTGGTTCAGGCATATCAGAAAACAAAACAAAATAAACAAAATAGAATAAAAATAAAATAAAAAAACACTGTAGCACTTTAAAGACTAACTTCTATATTTTTATTGTTGGCTTTCATGGATCAAGTCCACTTCTTCAGACAAAGTGAAACCTACAGGCATTGTTTTTATACACCAAATTCAGGGGGGAGAAGGGAGAAGGGTGTGGTCAAGCAAGATGACAGACAAGCAAGCACAACAATACAGCTTCACACAGCCATTAGCAACAATAGATTATTCAGATTAGCTCTAAATGACTCCCTTTCAATCTCAAAGTTGCTGAGAAAGCCCATTCTGGTCTCATCAGAGACCAGGGAAGCCATAAACTTGTGTTTGCAAGAGATGAGCAAGGTTGTTGAAGATAGGACATTTTGCAGACCTCTCAGTTTTAGGGTTACCATGACTTGGAGACAACTTGATGGCACATAATAGCTCAGTAACTATTGCTTCCCATAGTTATTTGATGGTTGCTAGCCTAGAAGTTGGTCTGTGGTGGCTTAGTGGTTGAGATGCTGAACTTGATGACTAGAAGGTTTGAGACCCGAATACTGCAGGACCGAGTGAACTCCCATATCTGTCCCAGCTCCAGCCAACCTAGCAGTTTGAAAGTAAGAAAGCAAGAAATTGCAAGTAGATAAACAGGTACATAGGAAGGTAAATAGTGTTCCATGCACTCCAGTGTCTAGTCATGCAAGCCACATGTCTACAGAAACATCTGCAAACACAAACAGCACTGGCTCTTTAGCTATAAACAGAGATGAGCACTGAACCCTAGAGTTGGATACAACTGGCTTTCAAGCAACGGTGACTTTTACCCTTTACCTAGCCTAGAAGTAGGATCAAAAGATTCTTATTCTTATTCTTTTATTCTTATTCTTATTCTTGCACATGATCCCTGCAATGGAATAAGAAAGGATGGGAAAGCTCAACAGAATCTGCAGATAAGGAGACTCAGAAAAGATCAGACAAAGAAATATCTGTTCTGGATCTCTTCAAGGTCTTACCAGGGCCAACATTCTGTTTTCAAAGAGGCCCAGCAGTCTTTTGGGGAGCTCACAAGTGGGATATGAGTTCAACACCATCCATTTCATGTCTCTAGCAGCTGGAGGGAGATGTAGCCTCTCTCTGATACTTCAGCTAATTCATAGTTATCACAGCGCTGACAGCACTGATGTTATTCATATTCCATGATAACTAGTCTAGCATCTGATTTATCAGATTTCATCACATGCCTCTGGGATGCTCATGCATGAGACATGAAAGCAATTGCTTTTCTAACTTCTTCCAAGGCATTCCAAGGCTATATGTGAATGTACCAAACAGTTAAGCTTTTCCTCATTCCTTTGGTGTTGTAAGCCCAATTCTATTTTTGATTGCTGTTTCTACATGGTTTCCACCTCTGCAATATTGTTAATGAAAGGCAGGTCAATAATATTTCAAATATGGCCATGCCATCAGCCCTTTACTACTGAACACTTTATTTCTAGTCTTTTGCTTTCCTCAAAACCTCTAGTATGGATCTTTCCTCTTCACAGCTATGTCAAACACTGCCAATATTTTCTTTCTTATCGCCATCATTCCACCATCTCATTGCTGTGTAAACACATCCACAGCTGTCGTAAATGTGAGAGTGGGCACATTTATGACAGCCATAAATTCACCTGCCTCTGCTTCCGGGGTGTGTGGTCTGGCCCACTGAGCTGTCCTTGGGGTGTGGTCAGGCCTGTGACGTAAAAGGTTGGCAACTCCTGTAAGAGGTTCACAAAAAGCCTTATTCAGTAAACTGTCCCTTTAAAGGTTCTATATTCTCCAGTTTTTTATAATGTTTGCTACCCTGTTATGTATCTAAGAAGCTGAATAGGGCTGGGTGTTTTTCGTATATGGGAGAGAGACCACAAACTTCTAAGGATCTCCATGTAGCGCTAGGAAAGAATATTTCCTGAAACTATTGCTCCCATTCAGAACTAACAATACCAAGTAGGTGGAACAGTGTTCTGACTCAATAAGGCATATACCTATGCTCCCTGGTTTTTCAAATCTACCATAATGTGTAGAGAGACTTTTGTCTAGTTCTGCCAAATGGAACTCTATAAGTGCTTCATAAAGTCCACTGTTAAATCACCATAGATGGAACAGAATCAAAGGCAATAACTTCAATAGTCATATCACAGGTACTCTTAACTCCATTAATTGTGCTGAGTTGTACTTTTGATAAGGAGACCTCATGGGACAGTGGTTAAACTATAGTACTGCAGCCCAATCTGTTGAGTTCTATCCTGATGGGCTCCAGGATGACTCAGCCTTCCATCCTTGAGGTTTGTAAAATGAGTACCCAAAATAATGAATGGAATATATAATGTCCTATAGGTGGTGGGTGCACTTCTTCTTCAGGTACCGTAACCGTTCCAGAAACTGGCTATCATCATGACGATAGTCTTCCTGTTCTTAACTCCATTAGTCCATGTAATAATGTAATGTAGTTTTGATGTTTAAGTTTTTTATTATATTGGTTGAATATATTTGTTTATATTTGTAATTTTTATTGTAGAATAAAAATAAAATAAAATAAAATGAGTACCCAGCATGTTGGGTATAATTGTTATTGTTATTTGATAAGTTAAAAAACAAACAAACAACAAATGAAATAAATCACATCAGAGTATTTTTCCTTTCCAAAAGTTACTGTGGAGATCAAAATGTGGAAAAGTTATTTTTTTGGAGAAATAAAACTTCCAGAATCCACCAGCCTGAAGGGTTAGTTACTGCACTGGCATTAGGATTCTGGAAGATGTTGCTTGGAAAACTGTTTTTTCAAAACACTGGTACAGGTGGAAGGTTGCTATCTGACATGATAACCAATATCCTGTTGTGTCACATAACTGCATAAGGTGCTTGTGTATGCATTCAATCAATCTTTATTATGGTCCAAGACCAGTATCATACACCAAAAAGAACAGAAGTTAAAATGAGAACAGTTAAAATATATCAAGAGACAGAAGTATTTTAAAAAGGAGCATTTCTGCTCAGAGTTAAGGAGTAGTAAAAATAGTATTTAAGATTAACAGTGTTATTTAGCAGTGGAGACACCTTGATCATGAAGGAGGTTTTCCAGGATTTTCTTCTTTTCTGTCCCGATCAAACCCTGGACTCCCAAAATGAAGCCACTTTACCAGGGTGAGGCTCATCCATGGCTTGTGTATGCATTTCCGCACTGTGGCAGTCTTCCCAATGTGCCAGTGTCAACAGAAGGTATGCAGGAGCAGGGAAGTACAGAAATGCCACTATGCTTCAAAAAGGCTACTGGCCTCTGCTTTGTTTTATTTTTCTCTCCAAATCATTTCTCAAACAGACACAGATCAAGGTGAAACATAGCCAGGCTCCACTGTATTCAGTAAACACTATAGATTTCTGGCCTCGAGACAGTCATACAATTCCAGATGTTCTGTCAAGAAAATGCACTGTAAATTTATGATGTCTTGGTAGGCATTCTGCCACAAGTAGCTATCTCCTTACTTGTTGTGACACTGATGCTTTTTCTCACATAAAGTTGGTTATGAATTGGAAAGGAAGTGTTAAGAAGGAAGTGCTACGGACAATAACAAAAATGCTGTAAAACAGAGAGAGAAAACAACCTTTTCCAATGTGGATAGTATGGGTTTCAGGATCCCCCCCCCCCTTTACATTAAATTTTATGAGAAACCAGTGGGCACTCTGGAAGAAAGAACAAATAATTTTGCAAGCAAACTGAATGTTAAGCAGGAATAATTTGTGGGGTTGTGGGGGTAGGACATATGTCTTTCTTCCTGGACAGTGTCAGTCACTTCAGGTTTCCTTGAAAAAGTGGAGGATGGCATGAAGACCTGAAAGAGGACAAGGCTACAAGAATACATATATATAAGTGTATCATCATCTTGAACCATTGCAAGAAAGAAAATGCTAATTGAGTGTCCATGTGGGTGCATGCATGCACACACTCACAAAGCAGTGCTTTGGTAAAGCACCTTCCTCCTTACCTCCTGCCTCAGGATGAAGGATGAGTGTATGCACACAGTCACACAGAGACATACAAACAGACAGAGAGACAGACAGACAGACAGACAGACACACACACACCAGAAGCAGCACCATCACTCAACTCTTTTTGCAAAACCAATTCTTTTCCTTTCTCTCTTTTTAGAGTTTCTCTTGGGTGAGCAGAAGTCCTGTTTGTTCGTTCATTTATTTATTTATACTTTAATCAGCTCTGAGCTCTCCCATTGGCAAGATAAGGTGAGAATAGTAATTGAGGAACAAAAAGTGTTCTTAAGGCAATTCCCTTGAATGGATGCTGTAATAGAACTGCAATTAGAAAGCTTTTCCTTGTTTTCCTGGATAAAGGAAAATTGCATCCCTTCTGTGTGACTTCATAGCGAGAGATTGCAAATTAATTTGCATTTCCCTAGATGTGTATTCGTACCAGTAAGAGACATTTCTTAGCTCCATGCCACTCATGACTGCAGTATACATAACAAATGAGGAACAGATGGAAATATAGAGTACTGCTTTCATGCGAGAGGTCATGGTCTCCCTTGCTCAAAAGTCACTTATGTCCAACTCTAGGGGCTCATCTCCATTTGCAGCCAAAGAGCTAGTACTGTCTGTGTCTGCAGACATTTCTGTGATCATGTGGCAGGCATGACTAGATGCCAGAGCACATTGAATTCTAATATCTTCCTGGTAAAGTAGGACCTATTTATCTACTTGAAATTTCTTGCTTTTGAACTGCAAGGTTGGCAGGACAATGGAAGCTCACTCCATTACACAGCACTTGAGTTTCAAATTGCTGAACTGCTGACTTTCTGGTTGTCAAACTCAGTGTCTTAACCACTATGCCACTATGGCCCCATGATTTAAAACCACAGATCTGACTACAAGAATGACATCTAATTAAACTTCTATTATAATTAATAAAATTCAGGAATTATTTTAAAAACACATTCAGCAAACTTGACTTTTGCTTGTTTCTTTTATGTCGACAAATGCACCACAGGCTCTCTCTCTCTCTCTCTCTCTCTCACACACACACACACACAGAGTTAGAGTTCTTGAATAGTGTCTGCCTGTAATTCACTGACTGTATCTTTTTTTCTTTCTTACAAAGCCTTATACAGCTTTGAACCAAACTATATGTGTTAGAAAATAAGCAGGCAGTAGTACAGCTACATCATGAACTTGTAGATTTGTCCCTTTGAACCTTGGACTGGTTCTCTCTTTTGTAAAAGAGTCACATCCCCATTTTATTCTAGGAAAATAAGAAAGCTTGCATTTAACACAGAAGTACATTTATGGATAGGAAGGTGATAGAAGTCCTAGTTCTATGTAGCTCTTTTGGAAATTTCAGGAACCATGGCTGCTCCTTTCATTTCAGAAATCAAAAGCAAGTTTCATCCTCATTGGAGGGACAAGAGGAAGGCGTGACAAGTAAATAAGTTACACCAGCAACTTTAAGACAAGCAATCCAAGACTGAAGGAAGGCCAGCACAGGCCAGAACAGGTAAAGAGTCTAGGAAAACTAAGGAGATTTTCTCAGCACTGTTTCCCATGCATCTTCTTCTGTGTAACCTGAGGTGCTCCCTGCTACTTCCAAACAATTAGTAGGATTTGGTCTCCCCATACGAACTTTTCCATGTTTTAAATTATGTAGGGAAGACTTTGATTCCACCACTCTTAGACAGAATTCTGACAAGGGCAATATCAATAGCAATTACACTTATATACCATTCCATAGTGCAGAGATTCTCAACCTGCAGCCCATAGGCTGGATGCGGCCCTTGGCACCCTTTCATGTAGCCCTCACCGCCTCCACCACATGAGAAAGTGACATGTGGTGGAGGAAGGGCAAAATGGCCATCCAGTCCCTGAAGCTGCCTAAAGGAGCGTGACCCAAGCCCCGGCTTAGAAAGGTTGAGAACTCCTGCCATAGTGCTGTCTGGACAGTTCACCAGGTAATTAGCATTTTGTCCCCAACATGCTGGGTACTCATTTTAACGACCCGGAAGGATGGAAGGCCAAATCAACCTTGATCCCTGACAGTATTGAACTCACAATGTCAGCAATTTTTGTCTACAGTACAGCAGTTCTAACCAATGCGCAATAAGGGCTCACATGAAATGGCTTTTTAAATGGCTGCTCTCAGGCTGTGGAAATTCCTTTCAAGAGAAGTCAGGTGAGTGTCCTCCTTGTTGACATTCCAGGGGCAGGGAAGGCAGATCTTTTGTTTAGGCAGGCATCTGACAACAGAATGGTTGCTCAGAAAGGAGTTTTAGCAGTAGATTCCACCTGGTTATTAAAATAAAAACTTTTAAAAAGTACTCTGAAATTGCTTCAAAATTTCTCATTCATTGTTTTTAATACATACAGTATGTTTGACTGCATTTTAACAATGTAATTTATTGCATTGTAGCTATATTTGCATTTCAAATATTGTGTGTACTTCTTTGAGACACTATTGGGAGAAAGGCAGGATTTAAATAAGAGGGAGGAATAGATGCTATTGAGGGATTTAAAAAAGAAACACAAGTCTCAAGAATTATGCTCACAGAATTTACCTGGTAGAAAACCAGTCAATCCCTTAGTCATCATCCAGCCTACTCTTGATCAATGGACAAAGACTTGCCCTCGTGCTCTGAGTCATAATAGGTATACACTTCATGTGTGTGCCTTGCTTCTCAAAGGAATCATAAAATTATACAATAATTGAGTTGGAAGGGAGCTATGAGGTCATTGAGTCCAATGCCCTGCTCATTGTAGGAATCCAAATCAAAGCAGAACTGATAGATGGTTGCCCATCCAAAAAGGACACTAACTTTGCTCAAAGACATTTTGCACAAATTGAGGCTGTGAATGTGAGGAAGGGAGATCTCCTTTATATTTCTCTGAAGCTGGAAGCAAGAAAACCTGTAGGGCTTGAATTTTTTTTTCATTGAGATACCTTGTTATGTTATGAACAAGCAACACACATATCCTTTGGCAGTCCAACCAGCTAATAAAAGGAGATACCACTGTTCATGTCGCAGATAGTACCTGTCAGTGTAAAAGAATCACTTGATTTGAGCCTCATGCTGAGACTACAATCATGTTTTGTTCTACCGGTAGGAGGGATGGATCGTTGGAGGGAGGCACCATTGGCTTCTTGCAAAAGATCTTAACCCTTGGGATGGAACAAACATTCACTTGATTACTTGATCTCCTTGCATCTGACAAACAGTAAACCACACTAACAAAAATATTTCTTTTATCAAGTCCTCTGTAATGTCATTTCTCCTTTTAAAAAGCACAATGCACACACATATAGCAAACAAAGAAAGACTTGTTAACAAAGATACAAGGAACCAATCAGATGTTTCAAAATATGGACAGTGATGGGATTACAAATTTTTTACTACCACGCCATGATGTCACGGACATCATGGGCGTGGCCAATGTCATGATGTCATGGGCGGAGCTGACATCATGATGTCATAATGTTGTGGGTGGGTCCTTAAAAATAATAAAATAAAATAAAATAAAATAAACACACACACACCCTTCAATCCACCCACCCACCCACAACACAAACCTGTAAATAAATTAAATGAAATAAATAAAGGAATAAAATAAAAATAAAATACAAATACACCCACCCCAAACACAAACCCTCACTTACCCCTGGGAGGGCTCGGCGGCGGCAGATGGCCTGGGCAGGCCAGGCCTCAACTTGCCCGTGGGGGCTCGGCGGCCCCGGGGAGGTGCCCTCCTCTGAGGGCTGGGGCCGCCTGCCCAGGCCGCCATTGCCATCGTCACTACCGCTGCCATTGCAGCCGCCGCTGCTGTTGCCGCCACCGCTGCCGGAGCTGCCACCGCCATTGCCGCCACAATTGCCGCCATTGCCGGAGCCGCCGCCACCATCGCTGCTGCTGCCGCTGCCGCCATTGCTACCGCCTCCACTGCTGCCGCCGCCACCGCTGGAGCCACTGCCACCATCACCGCTGCCACCATCACCGCCGCCGCCATCACCGCCGCCGCCATCACCGCCATCACCACCGCCGGAGGCAGAGACGGCGCACTCCGCCGGGCATCCCCAGGCCATCGGGGCTTGTCGGGGAGGTCTCGGTGGTGGTGGACGGCCTGGACAGGCCTCAACCTGCCCGTGGGAGCTCGCCGGCCCCAGGGGAGGTGCCCTCCTTTGAGGGCCGCCGCCGCCGCCGCCGGAGCCGCTCTGAAAAGGTGCGGCTCCGGCTCTGAATTTTTTTTAAAAAAAATGGAGCCAAAATGGCTCTAACTTTGGTGCACATGCGTAGAAACTCAATCTGACGCATGCGCAATGCGTCAGATTGAGTTTCTGCGCATGCACACTAAATTGGAGCCATTTTGGCTCCAATTTTTTTTAAAAAAAATTCTTTCGGTGAGGCATCCGGAACCGGACACCTTAAAAATGGGCTACCCTCTCGGAGAACCCTCCAAGATTGTTCCTACCTTTTCTGGGGAACCAGATGGAACCAGGGTCATCCCATCACTGAATATCGATCAAAGTACTGTAGTTGTCACCTTCATTTGTGGCAAAGTTGTTCAGTTAGTGCATTTTGTGCCAATTGCACTGGGGGAACAATGTTGTGCAAACAGTGATGGAATGTAACAGGTTTGCACCAGTTCACCAGAACTGGTAGTAACTTTTCCCAGTGTCCTGAAGAACTGGTAGCAGGGGTTTTTTTTTGGGGGGGGGACCACCTTCGGGGCTTACCTCTTCACTGGTTTCCCCACTGCGCATGCACGCCAAGCATGTGGTGTGCATGCACGCTTACAGTGCTTAGCGGGTATGAATGGCCTCCTTGCTGTCCTCCCAAGTGGGGAGGAAGAAGAGAAGCTGTTAGCCTGAAGCTCCCTATAGCCTGCTCCCCAGGATAAGTGACTCACCTTTGGATGTGGTGTGTCTGTGTGTATTTTAATGCGTATTTAATACCTTTACTTATATTGACGTACTACCACAGTTCCTAAAAAGGCCTGGAGGCCTGGCTTGGGGTTTTTAAGCCAAGTCTTTGAGTTACGTCATCAATAAGCTACACCAGTGCTGTTCCAATTGCTGTTCCAATTGGAGAACCCTTAAGGAGGTACAGCTATTTTACATTTACATTAAGGCGTATTATCCTAGAGAACTGGTTAGGCAAAGACTTAGTACCTAACTTCTTTAACTGTTGAAAAGTTGAAAAGTGCCAAAATGAAGCCATCTTGTGACGAGTTCATTCTGTAGTTCCTTCCATCTGACCTAGTGTGAGAAAGATTAGCCAGAATATGCTTTAAGCTCTGGTTTAAAAGCTCTGGTTGATTTGTATTTGGGGTGGGTGGGTGGGTGTATTTTAATGTATTTTTTATTTATTTATTTATTTATTTATTTATTTATGGGTTTGTGTTGTGGGTGGGTGGGTGGGTTGAGGGGTGTGTGTGTGTGCGTGCTTATTTTTATTTTATTTTTTAATTATTATTTTTATTTGGCCCCACCCACAACATCATGATGTCATAACATCATGATATTGGCTCCACCCACAATGTCATGACATCATGACGTTAGCTCCGCCCACACTGTGATGACGTTGCGGTGGGGTAGTAATAAATTAGACATCCCACCACTGTGTGCAAAGCATTGTTCTCACAAAGGTATTAACTGTATGAGAGTACTGTACCAGAAAATTCCTTTTCACCCTCCTTCTTATGTGAAAAAAAAGACAAGAGAATGTTTACATCCCTATCTGACCCTGTCTCTGAATGTGCCCTCTTGCTTCAAGAGGCATTCTAGTCCCTGCTCCCCTCTGGTCGAGAGTGATGCCTTATTAAGGTAATAATAATTTTGTATCAGATATTCTGGTTTGAAAAGATTTTTGGTGGAGAAACTCTCCTCAGGAGACACCCAAATGAGCCACCTTTCATGTCCCCAAGATCTTTCCCCACCAAAATGGTCCCTATTAATCTGTCATGCAGTACCTTGGTCTTGAACTTCCAACTTGCCAGCCTTCCAGCTAACAAGGTGAGCTTCTTAACCACTGAGACACCACAGCCCCTGCCTTAATAAGATGAAATGTGTTTAGCATGACATGTCTTCCCAACATGTTCAATATGGTAATCATCCAGTTCTCCAATTATGCTAATAAAGTATGTACGTTGCTGGTAGCCGTCCAGCTCATAATATTCCTTCAGTGTGACACTGCTAGACAAACTCCATTTCTGATTTAGAAAGTAATCCATTTCTGTTCCATAATCCCAGCTATAATTGTACTATCAGTCTGGTTAAGGCAATTTGAAACTCTCATGCCTAAATACCCATTTGCCCCAGTTAGTGTAAGCATGCTGTCAACCCTAACGTTCATCATCTTAATTCATTTTCCCCACACAGAGACAGAAGGCAAATGGCACGACATTTATGCACTTCTAGTTGGCTGGATTCTCAAACATAGAAAATTCCTCCTGAGAATCACGGCAGTGACTCTTTAATTATTGGTTATAAGTGAGTGAATGTTACACAATTTGCCTTCTATCTGTTTGCTAGGCAATAGCAATTTTTTACTCTAATTGGGAGTAACATTAGCTCTTTAAATTTTCTCAGAAAAAGGCTTTTTAGTGAGCTGTAAAATAACAAGTAGGTCAATTATAAGCTCAACTCCTAGTGTTTAAGGAGACATTTGAGATATTTTGCCCCTTTGTCACAACTTTTGCTACAGCCACCATCTAAGGTGTGTTTTGTGTTGTGTTGTGCTATTTCCTCTTTTTTTGTTTCCATTACTCTATATTTTCTATGATAGATATACAGTACTCTTTTATTTTGTTAACCTCTCAGAGTAATCAATTGGTTAGATGGGCAATATAGAAAATAAATAAATTCCTCTTTTTAAAAATTTGTCGGTGATTTTGTGTGCATTCCCTTGGGCTTTCTTGTGGGCATCTTAAAACATTTAAAAGTGCCTTATTTCCGGGGGGGGGGGGGATTATACAGAGAAACAATGCAAGGAAAAGTTGGTAAGTACTTCTTATTTTATCATAGATAGTAATACCTAAAACATATCAAGCTTTTTATAGATGTCTCTGGCAACACCCATTATAAATTCATGGAATTGGATCTTTTCAATCTGTGTACTTCCTCCCTTGTCCTTGAAGCTTCAGCAGTGTGTGCTTTGTGACCTTTGTAATAAGAGTTACAATAAGATATGTGGAGGAACGCTACAAGAAGAAACGCACTAAGCTACTGTAAAAGAGCTGTGTCAGTCCTGGGAGGTCAACATTGGAACATTTAACCTGAAACAGATTACACTGCTAGAAGACCATACTGTCAATGGTTAAATAACTGAACTTCTAGATTGTGAGGGCTAAAATACTGCAGAACTGCCAGATCATAATGCAAAGAGTCTTCTTCTTTTGTGTCCAGGTCAGACTTTAAATTGCCAGAATGAAGCTCCTTCTTGGCTTTGTCATTGGCCAAACTTAAATTCTCATCGGTACAAGTTTCTGATAGTAATCAGCAGACCAACAGATGAGCTGTTTTTTGTATCTCTCCACATTCACACAGCATGTTACTGTCCACCAGTATCCCTCACTTGAGCATGATGGTCTTACATTTACGGTCTCCAACTTTCAGCCTGTTCAGTGTCCTCCAAGTGATAGAGGGGAGTTTGAGTTCCTCAGCCATCTCCTTCTTTAATGTTATTCCTTGTCCAGTGAACTCCTTCATCCATCTTCTAATTTGATTTTGCTCGTGTATATCTTCAAGAATGTTTGTTCTTGCCATAAAGTGCCTCCTAGATCTTAGTCAGTGGACATGAGGAACATATCCATTCAGAGGATGTCGAGAGTCATTCTCTATCCCAAAGATGAAATGTACTGACATGGGGTCCTGTGACAGGAAGCATACACAAAGGCCAACCTGTTGGCTAGATTCCCATTTCCCATGAACTGATGTACTCAGGATGGCTGCATTGACAAACAGAGGAAGATCACCTTGGAGTCTTAACACACAATTGCTTATTTAAAAACACTTCATTTATCTCAATTTTCAGTATGTTTATAAATGTATGCACACACTGTCTTTCAAATGCAACTGGAAAGGTGGTACTGGGGCTGTATTGTGAGTTGTTTTATATAAGGGCACTCTCTTGGAAAGCCTAATGTCATCTGAAGGTAATTGTATTGTATTGTTTGACTTATATGCCGCCCCACTTGCTTATAGTGACTCTGGGCGGCTCACAGCGAAACAACATCTCAAACTACAAATATTACATCACAAAATATCACATGTCAAAAACATTTCAAAGTATCACATATCACATATAAATTTTTTTTCAAGAAATCCCCATCACAATTACAAAATTAAGACGTCATAAAAACATTTCAGAAACACTTCAAAAACACTTCAAACCGTTCACAAAAATCTCACAACTCTACCCCGCTCACTAAGTCCAATTCCCTGCTACTTCTTTTCCCCCCAGCCAAGCTGGCTGAGAGACTGTCCATATTGGTTTTGTAGGAAGGAAGACCCACACAGTTGTTCCCGCTCTCCCCAGTCCGAGGCTGGGCGAGAGAAGTGCCAGAGTGCTCTTCTTATTACCGCCAGCCCCAACACAGCTGTTCCCTTTTTGCTAAGGCTAAGGAAGGGTGGCCTCTTGTCTAAATCTATGGGCCTATCTAATCCTATTAGTAGTCAACGTGTACAATTTCCAGAGGGAAAGCCATGCTAAAATCTGCTAGAATACGCCATCTCCTTCCTTCTAAATGTGGGCAAAGAGGATTACAGGATTTCAAATTTGGGCTGGAAGGAACACAATACCTTTTGTGAAACTAATGAAGTGGATAGCTAAAGAATGAATCTAATGTCCCACTTATATTCCAATATAGGGACTGTGGTGGCTCAATGGTTAAGAAGTTCACCTTGTTAGCTAGAAGGTTGGCAAGCCAGCAGTTCAAGACTTGACATGACAGAATGAGTGCCCGTCTCTGTCCTAGCTCCTGCAAACCTAGCAGGTTGAAAGCAAGTAATTGCAAGTAATAATTTCGTATCAGAGATTACTCTGGGTTGAAAGGATTTTTGCTGGAGAAACTCCACTCAGGGGACACCCTAATGATGGTCCTTTCATGTCCCCAAGTGCAGCCCTTGGATATCTAAGCTCAGTGTTTTAATCGCTAAGCCACAGTGGGAACTGCTAATTGCAAGTAGATAAATAGGGACCACCTGGGACATGAAAGGAGCCTCATTTGGGCATCCCCTGAGCAGAGTTCATCCAGCAAAATTCCTTTCAATCCAGGAAGCACCATTGCGTGCTTCTGATATGATAAAAAAAATCTAATATAAAGCAGGATCAAGCAAAGATGTTTCAATTTGCTGTCAAATACATTCATCTGTGCAGTAGTGGGCAGCAAAAAAATTTCGATACCACATCGTGGGCGGAGCCTACATCATGAGTGGAACCTACGTCGTGGGCGATATAGTCATGCCTGCCATATGACCATGCATACATCTGCAAACACTGTACTGTTGCTGTTTTGACTGTAAGACGCCCTGAGTCGCCTCGGCGAGTGGGCGGCAATATAAATATGAATAATTAAATAATTAAATAAATAAATAAATAAATAATAAACACAGGCAGCACTGGATCTTTGGCTGTAAATGGAGATGAGCACTGCACCCTAGAGTTGGATATGACTGACTTTTGAGCAAGGGAGACCTTGAACCACTTGCAAGGACAAAACCTGATGGGGCAGACAGGGAGGTGGGTGTAGCCCAGTGATGGGATGTCCCCAGTTCCAGACGGATCCCTGGAACCGGTAGGACCAATTCCGGAGGGTTCTCCGGGAGGGAAGTCCACTTTTGAGGCGTCCGGTTCCGGACGCCTCACCGAAAGAATTTTTTTTTTAAATCGGAGCTAAAATGGCTCCAATTGACTGCACATGTGCAGAAACTCAATCTGACGCATTGCGCATGTGTCAGATTGAGTTTCTGCGCATGCGCAGTCAATTGAAGCCATTTTAGCTCCAATTTAAAAAAATTTGTTTTACTGCTTTCAAGACGGCGGCGGCGGCGGCGGCGGCACCAGCCCTGTGAGGAGGACACCTCCCCTGCGGCACGTTGAGGGCTGCCTGGGCCGTCCGCTGCAGACAAGCCCCATGCCCTGGGGACGCGCGGCGCACCGCTCCCGCCTCCTCCTCCGCCGGGTGCCTGTGGACTGGGTGCCTGAAGCTGCCGCCCCACGCTGCTGCCGCCGGACCTGCCTGCATCCCTGTAGCCTCCTCCTTGGGCCGGTCCCTTTTTAGCCCGGCTGCGGCGCCTGGCGGAGGAGGAAGCTGGAGGCGGTGCGGCATGGGGACAGCAGCCGCCACCATACCCACTGCTCCCCGCAGGCCCTGGCCGCCCGTGGCCGCCGCCAGAGCCGGGCCGAAAAGGCTCCACCCCGAGGAAGATGCAGGCGCCCGGCAGAGGAGGATGCGGTGGTGGCGAGCCCCGCCGGGCTTACCCAGGGCATGGGGGTTTGTCGAGCCCCAGTCCCTAGGAGGACACGGCGGCGGCGGATGCCCCGCGCAGACACCAACGTGCCCGTGGGAGCTCGGTGGCTGGCCAGAGGCTGCAGACGGCTGTGGCGGCCGTGGCCGGCGGCTGCAGGGCCGGCCGCGGCCTTTGTAGGAGGAAACAGCCGCAGTCGGGGGCAGCGTGTCTTGCTGGGTGGCCCCGGGCCACATGGAGGTTCGTCGGTGCCAAGGAAGGTAAGTGAGGCTTTTATATTTAGGGTGGGTGGGTGATTTACTTGTGTTTTGGGTGGTTGGTTGTACTTTTATTTAATTTTTATTTTATTTATTTCTTTATTTTATTTCTTTAAGTTATTTACGGGTCTGTGTGCGTGTTTTTTATTTTTATTTTTATTTTTATTTTTGGCCTTGCCCACAACGTCATGATGTCATGATGTTGGCTCCGCCCATGACGTCGTGACATCATGACATTGGCCACGCCCATGACGTCCATGACGTCATGGCGTGGTAGTAGAATTTTTGACATCCCATCACTGGTGTAGCCACCCAACTTTGCTACCCCCCTGCCCAGAGGCCACCCAAGTTTGCTACCCCCCTTCTGGGGGGTGCAAGCCTGTTGCTGCCCACCACTGCATCTGTGGCCTGTTTCCATTAAGCCTGAAGGGCTCCCCACCCTTCAAATCCCACCTGAAGAAACCTCTCTGAGGCAGGTTTCAGACATCTGTGTGGTATCAGAAGTTCTAGATTTCTGGAGTCACCACTAAACATCCTAAATATAAATCTATATAAATCTGTTAAATTATATTATATATAATGTAAATCTATATAAATTTATATAAATATAAATCTATATAATTTGTTAAATTATATTATATATAATTTAACAATTTATATAGATTTATATTTAGAATGTTTAGTGGTGGCTCCACTAATTATAATTATATAATTATAAATCTATTAGTTTAAATTAAATTAAATTAAATCTTCCAGAGGCAACTTGTCTGGAAACTACGGGTGTTCATTTGTCTATATGAATCTGATTGACTTAGTAAGAGTGAGTAAGAAAGGGTTTGCTTGGGATCTTTGGTGCGGGCAGGCTATTCACTGACATGTTTAATGTTGTTATCAATGGCTTGTTGCTTTAATCAGCATCTGTGCCAATATATGGGGATTAAAATGATCTTTGGTTCATCAGGAGGCAGACTAAACAGGAAACATTTATACAGCATGAAAGCTTTAAATACTCTTGAAGAGTGGTAGTGCAGAAGGGGGAGATCACATGCATTTTGTCTACATCCTCTTTCTCTTCTGAAATGTATAATCATCAAAGCAAAGGTGTAAGGTTCTCTGCTGTTTAATGAGAAGAATTTTGGCATTTGAAGGAACTGATGTCCTCCAATTAGGAAAGGCGTCTGCAGCTTATTATTATTCACAGTGCAAAGCTTCCCACCCTTTGGAGTCACCGAGGAGAATGACATTTTGGCTGGTTCTTTTGAGCTAAGCTTTTGTTGATTTCTTGGCAAGTAAAACTCAAAGAAAGCACAGCCATACACATACAGAGATTTTCTCTTGGCTTTCGATAAAAGTGTAACTTTCTCTCCAGCCATTTACCTTATGAATAGGCCTTTCTGTATGCTGCTCTCAACAAAGGTATTTCCAGTTTTTCCCCTCTTTATTTTCCCCTTCCTAAAACTTTGATTTTCTTGAGATAATAAAAGCCCTGCCACAGATATCTGTGCAGCCATGCAATTTCCACAATGCTTATTTAAATATATTTTCACCATACTCCAAGATTACAGTGCATGAAAATGTGTTGGAAACACACATGCACAACCGTTTTTTTCCCTCCAGTACATACATTTAGGATTGCAGCTGAAGATATGATTTTCAGGGTTTGGCTCCTGGCCCAAAGCTCAACATTTTGGGGATCATTGGCATTTAAATTTCTTTGTCATGAGCATGTTGCTTGTACTGTTATTAAGGGGGCCACTCTAGTAATGACATTACAATGCCCTCTACCCTCATCTCAGGATACTTGTTGCAAAATACCTCATTTTAGCTCGCTCTCAGGTGTCTATAATATGGGCCTTTCTCTGCAAGAGTGATGCTTTCTGAGGATTTATTTCAACTTTTGGGATGGAAAAGAAATGGCTTAAATTAGGGTATCTGATTGACTCTTTTGAACGTAAAATCTATTTTAAGATAATTTAAACACCCCTAGTTTTGTTTATGTGTTGAGTTGCTGTTCTACGTCAAGATGGAGTACCTTTGTGTTTGGATGAGAAGTTGTTCAAAAGGTAATGTAAACCTATATTAAAGATGCTGAACATGGGGACAATACTATATTGGCAGGATAAAATAAAATCTATGCAAGAAGTGTGATGGTGCTTTTTTGTTATTTCAATTTTTATTATTCTCACCCTCCCCTCACTATACCATTCCTTTACTCTTTCTTTATCTTCATTTCCAGCCAGAAAGGAAAGTTGGGACATAAAGGATTAAGTAACACACGAATGCTGTGGTTTTCTGAGAGGAACCCCCTATTAAAGTGGTGATGAATCTATGGCAAGTGTGCCAGAAGGGGCATGCAGACCCCTCTCTGTCAGCCTGCAGAGTCTTGCACCAGGACAGACCCCCCCCCCTGCCCAACAGCCCAGTGGGAGCAATTCTTCCTTCTCCCCAGCACAGAGTTCACCCCACCCCTCTGTTGGGCACATGGTCTCTAAAAGGTTTGCCATCACTGCCCTATTACTATGCCAAATAAAGATCTCTATACCATTTCTCCTTCTGAGTTGCCTTCACCCTATTTGATCAGTAACTTCCTGAGAGTTCATTCAATTTCATAGGCTGGGCTAGATCAGGGTTCCTCAAGCTTGTCTCTCCAGGTGTTCTTGGACTTCAATTGCTAGAAGCCAAGTCAGTAGACCTGCTGATCAGGGCTTCTGGAAATTGAAGTCCAAGAATATCTAGAGAACCAGTTTGCTGATCCCTGGGTTAGAAGGCTTTGCTCAGACTAATCATTCCCCATGCACTGTTTCTTTTGGCCTCTACTCATATTGGAGGAAACTGCCCAGATATGTGGAATCATTAATTCTAGCATTTTAAAATGATATTTATAACTACATAGCCCAGATGTACATGATTCAAAATGTTCAGAAGTATATGACTGTAAACTCTAAATTTATTTTTAAAAATATATTTATATTGTAGTTTAAAAACTGTTTTTTATAATTTAGTAGTTGTGAGCTGCCTCAAGTCTTCTATTTTTAGACTACATGTCTACAATACAGTTACTCTGGGCAGTTAACAAGTACATAGATGGAATATATGATAAAACATTTCCTCCTAAATAAAATACAGTACATAATGCCATAACTCATATAAGTATAAAACTGGACAAATAACAAATGTACACCAGCCAACTAAATGTGAATTAAGCCCAGTGATGGCAGCAAGATAAGAAATCATTTCTGTGGAGCAATCAGTCAACCAATCCATCAATCATTAGGGTAGAGTGAGAAGAAAACGGGGAAATTTCAAAAGAAGGGATTTTTAAAAATGAAAACCAGCCAGAATAGACAGCAGGAAAGTCAATCTTCCTGCTAGGTAAAATAAGAGCTGGTCAGAGAGAAAAGAGGAGACTTTGGAAACTGTTAAACAGTGCCTGACCCTTTAAGAAAAAAGTCATTTAAGCTCAAGTCTCTGTTGCTCTCCTCATTCATTTGGTGATGGACTGTACAGAAATTAAAGGCAAGCAAATGGTTGTGAATAATTCTTTATGGCAGGGTTCTACTGAGCATGCTCAATACTTATGAAATGGCTGGCTTTCATTAGAACGAGCCATTGTTGAGTTATCAGTTTATTCCTACCTACTAGATGCATTGAATGCAAATAAAGGGGAGGAACTAAGATAATTACTATTTTTAAGATAAAAAAAGCTAGATGTTTGAAACTATGTTTTGGCAGTGTCTTATCTGCTGATAAAAATAGTTGTTCATGTTTGAATGTGGGGACAAATCCTATCTAAACTTTAAGAAAATCATGACTCAAACTTTTTCACCAGATGCCACCTAATTTGGAACAGAGTGACAACAGATTATCTACACCAGTGGTGACAAACCTACGGCATGCGTGCCAGAGGGGGCACTCAGAGCCAGTGGTGGGCTCCAAAATTTTCACTATCACACTGTGGGAGTGGTATGGTGGGTGTAGCCAGGGGCATGGCACCAGAATTAGGATTACTTTATTTCAAAACTTGGATGGGCAGGGCCAGCCAGAATTTCTGTTATCAGTTCTGGTGAACTGGTGCGAACCTGGTGATGCCCACCACTGCTCAGAGCCCTCTCTGTGGTCATGTGCACCATTTAATTTGATTTAATTTTAATTTTTGCATTTATATTAAATCTAACAGATAAAAATCAAGAAATAAAAGTTTAAAAATTAATAGATTACAAAATTAGAAGGGGGAGAGGCCTTTTACTGGATTAACCAGAAGGCTGGGGTCCCTATACCACTGGGGCCCCAGACCTGTCCTGCCAGCCAAGTCTTCAGCCCTTTTCTAAAGGGCAGCAACTCTGTCTGGAGGCATAGTTCAATTGGCAGGAGGTTCCATAGGGCCGGAGCTGACACTGAGAAGGCCCTCTTCCTTGTCCTTGAGAGGTGTGCTCCTTTGGCGGATGGAACCACAAGAGAGCCTCTCCGGTCTGCTCTGGTGGAATGGACAGATGTTCTTGGGGCGATGTGGTCTCTTAAGTATCCTGGCCCACAACCATGTAGGGGTTTAAAGGTAATAACCAGCACCTTGAATTGCACCCGGAGGCAAACTGGTAACCAGTGCAGCTCTCAAAGTAGTGGTGAGGCACGAGCATAATGCCCACGCCCCATCACAACCCGAGCAGCCGCATTCTGGACCTGTTGCGGCCTCCAAATAGTCACCAATGGCAGCCCCATGTAGAGCGCATTACAACAGTCAAGTCTGGAGGTGACCAAAGTAGGTGTGATCATGAGCAAGGAGTCCCGATCAAGGAATGGGTGTAACTGGCGTATCACACGAATTGTGCAAAAGCCCTCCTGGCCACAACTGCCACCTGCTCTTTGAGCAGTAGTCATGAGTCCAGGTGGACCCCCAGATTACGCACCGTGTCTGTTTGGGGCAAAACTGCCCCATCCTGAACCAAAGATGGTAGCTTCCGAGATAATGCAGGACCCCTGACCCACAGCCACTCAGTCTTGTCAGGATTCAGTTGTAGCCCATTGTCCCCCATCCAGACCCTAACAGCCTTCAGGCACCTGGAAAGGACTTCCACTGCATCACAAGGCTCCCCACTGGCCGATATATACAGCTGAGTATCATCTGCATATTGATGATACTTCACTCTGTGGGAACAGATTATCTCACCCAGCGGTTTCACGTAGATGTTAAATAAGAGAGGTGAAAGAACCAAGCACTGAGGCACCCTATATTGGAGGGGCGTAGGGCTGGACCTCTCGCTCTCCAAGCACACTGACAGGGTCCGGCCCTTCAGAAATGAGGATCCCCAATCCTCCCTCAGCTCTTCTGTAAACCAAGGGGATGATCGGTGCCCATGAGCGCGGAGTAGCCTTAGTGGCACGATTACATCCAAGGCCACCGTCGCCTTCTCATTCTAGAGATCGACAAGTGCCTCAGGTGAATCGTTTTGTTGCTCCAGAGGTATATCCCCCAGTTCCCTTTGGGATCCATCAGTCACCGGGGGTGGGTCCATTTAACAGGCCCTACCTCCTTCCGGTGGTTCCTTATCCTGAGAAAGTCCAGAGTCATCAGAAAGTGATCTGACCATAACACAGGTATAATATCTAATTTCTGTAATTTCAGATCACTCTGCCACTGCTTCAACAAGAAAAACAGGTCTGGGGTGTGGGGTGTGGACCTGGTTGGGTCCCAAATTACCTGAGTCAGGCCCACAGGTGCCAAGGAAGCCATGAAATCCCATGCTACCTCAGAGCCTGCCCCCAATGAAGGCAAATTGAGATCCCCCAGCACAATGAGTCTGGGGAACACCAATGCCAACATGATGACAGCCTCAAGGAGCTTAGACAGGGAATATGCAACACTGCAGAGAGGCAGGTACAGGAGCAAGATTCCAAACTGACCCTTAGGGCCCAAACACAGAAGTAGCGCCTCACAACCTGGGACTTGAGGAGCCATCACCCCAGCACAGAGTTTGTCCAGCCCTTCTGCCCAGCAGCCCAATAGGACCACTTTCTCTCTCCCCCCAGCAGGGTTTGCCCCACTCCTCGGTGGTGTGGACGGCAGCCTGTTCAGTTTGGGCACTAAGTCTCTAAAACTTTCGCCATCACTGGTCTACACCTACTGTGCTAAATTTGGTGTAGGTCTGAGGTCCAATTTCAAAGTATTTGGTTTGTTTGTTTGGATGCCCCCGTTTTTAGAATTGCCTTGTAGAATACTGATTTGTTCTACTACACTGGTTACAACACATTTTCCATTGCATTATAACTATACAGTATTTCAACAAACATAATTTCACTTCTTTCAGGGATTACTGCAGCTTTTTTGTTATTTATTTACGAGTGTTGCTTCACTTAACAATGGTAACACATGGACAAGGTTCTGGCTTCTGGTGTTTCTCTTTTGCCTTTAGGTTTCTTCAATTAAGCTACAGAGAAATTGTAAACCTCTTAGAGAAAGATTTCATAAAAAGTTGCAGTGTGGAGAATAGAGGAAGGAAAGGAGAGGAAGCCTTCTTGAATTAATTGTCGGTCGGGCATTACCATGACATAAAATGGTGCCAAGAATTTGTGTTGTGAATATACAGTAAAACCTCATATAACACTAAAACCTGGTTCCACAAGTCTTCGTGTTATATGATTTTTCGTGTTATCTGATCCTCTATGGGATCCATAGAGATACATTGTAACCACACAGGCTTTCGCGGTTGTTATCTGAAGCATCCCATAGGATCTTAATGTTATCTGATGCAATTCTTCCCCCCAGATTCCTTGATGTTATGCGATTTTCGTGTTATTCGATACTAATGTTATATGAGGTATTACTGTATTCTGATCTGCACCCCTTTCCCTGCTGTCTACCACTTACAAAAGCATTTCCAAGGCCTTATTAAGTTTGCAGCCCTGTCATCTGTAAAGAGATGTCAGCCTCTATGCTACATTAAGCGCTGTCTTTTCCAAGTGAAGTTTGCTGTAGTGTGGCCACAATGAAGAAGCCAGATGCAACAGCATAATGAAGAAAATGTCCTGTACCCACTCCATTTTTCAAAGAGGAAATGTAGATAATTAATGAAAGTGTGTTACAGGGTTAGATCTTCCCAATAAATAAAATTAGCTAGATTCAATTTTTCATCATGCTCATTTGCCCAGCTCATATGCACACAGAATTGCAACAGACGAATCATAGTGATTAGATACAATTCTCCTCATAAGTGGAACTCATAATGAATGGACATCATAGTGACAGTGAAAGATGTTGGTTCAGTCTTTATTAAAGACAGTTTGAGAGATGGATGATATAACTAGCTTTGTTAATGGCCGATGAAGAAATTATGTATTACATGAGTAATCTTAGTTTTCAGTAGCTTCTGAAAATAGAAATTTAGGAAATAATCTAATGCTGCTGCCCAGTATCTGACTGGGCAGTATCTTAACTTCATTGAGTTAAAATTATCGATATTACTGGAAGAATATAATATAATGCAATGCTAAGTCAAGTAGGGGTTGGAGTTTTAAAAAAAACCCTCACATCCTAGCTATACTTGGAGTGACCAGGAGGGAGTTTTATGGATTGGACTATCCAGCATAAATCATTTTGTCATCCGCCCCCCCCCTTCTCAGTTGGTTTCTAGTGCAGAAAAGAAAGCAAGTATGAACACATCTGTGATTTCAAGTACAGTAATACCTCATATAACATTAGTATCGAATAACACGAAAATCGCATAACATCAAGGAATCTGGGGGGAAGAATTGCATCAGATAACATTAAGATCCTATGGGATGCTTCAGATAACAACCGCGAAAGCCTGTGTGGTTACAATGTATCTCTATGGATCCCATAGAGGATCAGATAACACGAAAAATCATATAACACGAAGACTTGTGGAACCAGGTTTTAGTGTTATATGAGGTTTTACTGTACTGTACTTTACTTAAATAATTTTAATTGTTTCTCCTACAAATGTAACATGTCACTTAATGAGAAAGCATGCACTCTGGTATACCTGCAGCTATTCTCCTATGTGGGTCTCAGTATTTCTACTGCAAAGCTAGAGGGAATTTTTCCAGGAATTTGCTACAATCAGCTCTACTGGAGGATACAGAGGGTTAGGAATAACACATATCCTGGGGGGAAAGGTGGAATTTAGCTAGAAATCTCTGCGCTAGTAGAACCTCTTCCCGCTAGCTGAGTTTATAGACTTGTTGGCAAAACTCTGCCACTTAAAATATGTAGCAGAAGATTGGGCGGGAGAAGCAGACAATGTGGAAGTGCATGGAAGGAGGATATTGTTAGATACAAACTCTACTACTGCAGTCCAAATTTAGGCAAATGCAAGGATGGGATTAAATCAGTGATGGGATGTAACAGGTTCGCACTAGCTCGCCAGAACCAGCAGTAACTTTTCCCAGTGTCCTGGAGAACTGGTAGCAGCCTTTTTTTTTTTTTTTTGGGGGGGGGGGAACCACCTTCGGGGCTTACCTTTTCACTGGTTCCCCCACTGTGCATGCGCACCAAGCACTGTGCTTGGCGCGTATGCACGACCTCCTTGCTGTCCTCCCAAGTGGGGAGGAGGAAGAGAAGCTGTAGCCTGAAGCTCCCTTTAGCCTGCTCCCCAGGGTAAGTGACTCACCTTTGGATGTGGTGTGTCTGTGTGTATTTTAATGTGTATTTAATACCTTTACCTATATTGACGTACTACCACAGTTCCTAAAATGGCCTGGCGGCCTGGCTTGGGGTTTTTAAACAAAGTCTTGGAGTTGCCTCATCAATAAGCTACACCTGTGCTGTTCCAATTGCTGTTCCAATTGGAGAACCCTTAATGAGGTATAGCTGTTTTACATTTACATTAAGGCATATTTTCCTAGAGAACCGGTACAATGACCATATTCATCTTGCAACATGGTGCTGCCCAGGCACTTATACTATCAGGCAAGTGACAGGTTTGTGTTTGAGGTGGGTGAGTGGGTTGATTTATGTTTGCGGTGGGTCGGTGGGTGTATTTTAATGTAATTTTATTTATTTATTTATTTTATTGAATTTATTCACAGGTTTGTGTTGTGGGTGGGTGGGTTTTGAGGGGTGTGTGTGCGTGTGTGCATCCTTATTTTTATTTTATTTTATTATTATTATTTTCTTTGGCCCCACCCACAATGTCATGACATCATGATGTTAGCTCCGTCCACGCTGTGATGACATCATGGCGGGGTCGTAAAAATTGTGACATCCCACCACTGGATTAAATAATTTTAATATCTAAAGATATAGAGCAGTTGAGATTCAACATGGCTTCATCTCTTGCCTAGTGTCAGCTCCCTTGTCCCTTGGCCATTCTGGCTGGCCAGGACTACATTTTCATACCCAAATACTGTGTTTCTTTCAATAGGAATGTGGAACGCAGTGTGTGCACACATTACCTCTTTCCTTGTACTTTTGTCTGTGTTCAAAGCACTAAAATTTTAAACCAACATAGTTTAAAAAACAACAACTAATCATCTAAAAATGTATGAATAGGTAAACTGCATGTTTGAACAGCTCTGTCGTCCACTTCAAACAAATCCTCGATACCATACTGTACAGGCCAAGAAGGTGGCTTCATTTTGACAGTTTAAAGTTTGACCTGGACAAAAAAGAAGTACACTAATGACATGCACTCTATTTCTCTCCCCACCCCCACCCCCCATCAGTGGATGCCATCCAGAACTTAGAGGAGTGCCTGGAGTAAGTTCTAGTGTGGATGGAGGAAAATTAGCTAAAACTGAATCAAGATGTGATGGAGGTCATGCTGATTAAGGGATAATTGGCCTCAGGTTGAGTGGGTTTTTTCCTCATTTAAGGAGTGTCACACTCCCAATGAGAGAGAGTGCTTGCACTCTGGGTGTGTAGCTTGACTAGTCTTTGACTATGAAGTATCAACTGTTGCTGATGGTCCAGTCCACTTTCTTCCATCTGGTGCATTGACCAGCTCTGCTCATTCCTGAACAGAAAGTCCCTGTTGATGCTAACCTATGCACTCGTAGTTTTTAGAATTGCCTATTGCAATGCTCTCTGCAAGAGCCTACCCTTGAGGCTGGTAGGGAAGTTTTGGTGGATGCAAAATGCAGCTGCCAGGTGGATTGTTGGTATTGAGCAATTGGACCATAGCACTCCAGCATTGGCTAGCTTACATTGGCTACACATTGCATTCAATGCCAAATTCAAGATGTTGGTGATAATCTATAAAGCCCCTAACAGTTTTTGACCATGCTGTTCCCTAGAAACTCCATCCAAATGCTCAGACTATGTGTAGTCACCCCAAAAGGAGTTAGACAAGGATTAGATCTAGAGCATTCTTGTTCATTGCCCTCAAAATATGGACTGAATATCCAGCAGAAATTAGATCAGCACCATCTCTGCTGGCATTGAGTTGGATATAGGAATTAAAATTGTCAATTTTCAAACACATTCCTGCTTCATCAAACCTTCCCCTGTTAAGCCTTCAATTTGTATTTTCTTTTAAAGTGGGATTATTGATTGATGCTTTGTGCTTGGTGTGGAATATTATTGGGAACCTGTCTGATTTGGCTTATTAATGATGTTACTTCTGCTGATGGCTGTAATTGTTTTTACTCTTTATTTATATGTATTTTATATTGTGGTTTTATTTGAGTTGATATATTGCAAGCTACTTAGAGTGGTGTTTTACCAAACAGGCAAGGTATACATTAATTAATTAATTAATTAATTCATGCTAGCTTTTGACAATGGCTCTTTAGCATATCTGTGTGCCACAAACTTTTCCACTACACTTTCGCCAGCAGCATGAAGCGGGACATCACATAAGTTTGCTAATGAGACTCTGATTAAAGAGTAAAACTTAGGCTGATTACAATTTCCTAACTCATCCAATGCTATTAGTTTTACTAGTTTATGCAACAAAACAACCATGAGCAGATATTTCAAATAGGAAAATTTTTCTGAAATGCTCAAAATCATGTCTTGAAAACGAATACAGTTTCTCTTTGAAACAAAAAAGAGAAAAAACTCATAGCATTTTGTGTTGTCTCTCCTTTATTTATTTATTTATTTATTTATTTATTTATTCATTCAAATTTGTATATCACCCTCCTTACCAGGCCAACTCAGGGCGGTTTAACGTACCATATAAAAACATCAACAAGAAATATAAATATTTTGTAAAAGAATTAAAATAGATATATCAGTAACAGAATTAAAAAGTTAAAACTCGCCCTTGAGAATCAACAAGTTAAAAGAGAAGTTAAAAGAGAGAAGGAGCTCACACCAACCAATGGGCTAGGGCCATTGTACAACCCGTACCCCATACCTGCCCTGCCAGGCATTTTTTTAAAATTCCTCCTGAAAGACAGCAGCTTTGTCTGGAGGCATAGCTCAGTTGGCAGGAGGTTCCATAGGGCCGGAGTGGACACGGAGAAAACCCTCTTTCTAGTACCAGAGAGATGTGCCTCTCTGGCTGATGGAACAACTAGAGAGCCTCTCTGGTCCACTCTGGTGGGACAGGCAGATGTTCTTGGGGTGAGGCAGTCTCTTAAGTATCCTGGCCCACTACCATGTAGGGCTTTAAACATGATAACCAGCACCTTGAATTGCACCCGGAGACATACTGGCAACCAGTGCAGCTCGTGAAAGCAAGTGCATAGTGCCTGCACCCCACCCAGGCAGCTGCATTCTGGACCAGTTGCAGCCTCCAAATGGTTGACAAGGGCAGCCCCATGTAGAGCATGTTACAATAATCAAGTCTGGAGGTGACTAGAGCATATGTGATCATGAGCAAGGAGTCCCAATCTAGGAGTGGGCGCAACTGGCGAATGGCACAAAGTTGTGCAAAGACCCTCCTGGCCACGACTGTCACCTGCTCTTTGAGCAGTAGTCATGAGTCCAGGAGAACCCCCAGATTACACCTCATCTAGGATCAAAGATGGTAATTCCTGAGATAATGCAGGACCCCTGACCCACAACCACTCAGTCTTGTCAGGATTCAGCTGTAGCCCTTTGTCCCCCTGACAGCCTCCAGACACCTGGAAAAGACTTCCACTGCATCGCTTGGATCACCATGGGCCGAGATATATAACTGGTTATCATCTGCATATTGATGATACCTCACCCCGTGGGAATGAATGATCTCACCCAGCAGTTTCATGTAGATGTTAAATAGGAGAGGCGAGAGTACCGAGCCCTGAGGTACCCCATAATGAAGGGGCCTTGGGCTGGACTTCTTGCTCTCCAACCACACTGACAGGACCCGGCCCTTCAGAAACGAGGAAAACCATAGTGCCCTGGATCCCCATTCCTCGGAGCCTTTCCAGAAGGATACAGTGGTCGACGGTATCTAAAGCCACTGAGAGGTCAAGAAGAGCCAGGACAGATGGATGACCTCCATCCCACTTTTGCCAGAGATCATCCACCAGTGCAACCAATGCAGTTTCCATACCATATCCGGGCCTGAATCCTGACTGACAAGGGTCTAAATAATTCGCTTCATCCAGGAACTTTCCAGTGAGCTAGCCATTCACAATTGCCTGGATATAAGAAATCTTTTTTCATTACTCTGTATTGTAGAAAGTATAATGTTGAAAGGCATGGCCTAATCTAAACAAATCTTAATGTAATTTTAGTTTTTATTCATATATTTTAATGCTCTATCCATGCGTATTGCAAGAAAACCCACTGAATGTTAGCCAGAAAGATAAATCTTCTCTTAGTAATATAATTTCATCTGGATTCCTTCCAGATTAAAATTTAGGGTGTAGCAGCCTTTAGAACATACATGTATACACATTCTCCCAAAAGTCCAAACTCTGGCAAAACATCATCCTTCTCGAAAAATCCAGTGACTACTTTACTGTGAGAATTTGGAATGGATTCAAAGACTGTGAGACCTATGGAGTAGACAACAGTGGTTCAACTCCAGGACACCACCAATGGGGGTATTGTTAGATGGTTGAGAGTTGGATACAGGAATTAAAATTGTCAATTTTGGCAAGGCAGTGACTAGGTTTAAGCTCAAGGTCCAGATCTTTCTGAAATTCAACATTCAGTTTCATAACATCTATCATGTTTCATTTACCTTTGATGTCTTCTACTGGGAATGTGAAATTCAGCTACATCTTTTCCAGTTCTATAAAAATATTTTTCTACTAACTTTTTCTGACTTGTTCCTGTGGGGGTGGGAAATAGTTGTGTCTATTATTTTTAGGATTAAACTAAAGAGTAGGTAGTTGAGTTTTTCATGAGCACTGTTTTGATTGCAAAAAGCTCCCTTCATTTAGCTTATGTATTGCTGTTACATATCACTGTATTATTTACTATGTATTTACTATGTATTATTGACTTGACATTGTGACTTATGACATGTCACTGTATTATTTACTACATATTATTGACATAACATTGTAACCTATATGTATTGTTGTTACATGTCACTGTATCATTTACTGTGTATTTACTGTGTAGCTATTGGGTATATTGTCTAATTATTTGTAAGCCACCCTGAGTCGGGTTCCCTGATTAGGCAAGATATAAATATGAAAATTAAATTAAACTAAATTAAAAGTGTGTCTTAAAGTGTGCCATTTTATTTAATCTTTCTGTCTGGCTAGGGTTGCTTCTGTAATGCGGCTGCCCAGGTTGTGATGAGGTGTGGGTGGTATGCACATGCCTCACCGCTGCTTTGGGGGGCTTTTGAACAACTTCGTGTGATTCTCCAGTTACACCCGCTCCTAGATCGGAACTCCTTGCTCATGATCACACACACTCTGATCACCTCCAGACTTGATTACTGTAATGCGCTCTACATGGGGCTGCCCTTGACGACCATTCGGAGGCTTCAACTGGTCCAGAATGCGGCTGCCCGGGTTGTGATGGGGTGTGGGCGGTATGCACATGCCTCACTGCTGCTTCGGCAGTTGCACTGGTTGCCAATATGTCTCCGGGTGCAAATCAAGGTGCTGGTTATTACCTTTAAAGCCCTACATGGTAGTGGGCCAGGATACTTAAGAGACCACCTCACCCCAAGAACATCTGCCCATCCCACCAGAGCGGACCGGAGAGGCTCTCTAGTTGTTCCATCGGCCAGAGAGGCACATCTCTCTGGTACTAGAAGGAGGGCCTTCTCTGTGTCTGCCCCGGCCCTATGGAACCTCCTGCCAATGGAGCTACGTCTCCAGACAGAGCTGCCGCCCTTTAGGAAGAATCTAAAAACATGGCTGGTGGGACAGATATGGGGTGCGGAAGGTATAATGACCCCAGCACATTGGATGCTCTCAGCCCCTCTCTTTTTCTACTTTTAAATTAGTAGTTGTAGCATCTGGTGTGTTTTTAATATGTTTTTAATCTTTTTAGATTTTAATTTTAAATTTTAACAGTTTTAAGGTTTTTAGATGGAAGCTTCCACTTCCTACTCCTGGGCTCTACCTGTCCAGGGAAGGATAAGACTAACGTCCTCTGGCCAGGAGGAGGAATGGACTTCAACTGTTTGTGCTGTGTGTTTTTTTTTTCCTGACTGTAAACTTCCCTGAGTCGCCATTGCGAGTGGGCGGTGATATAAATCTAAATAAATAAATTAATAAATAAATAATAATCTGTGGAAAAGGAAACCATGACCTAATCTAAATGGTCTGAAGTAAGGTGAACAGACAATCAGATCTGATTGCTAAAATATAGTTATGAGGTCATTAACATTGCACAACACGATTGATGATTCACCAGGATCGCTGTGGGTGGGAGAAATACGGCAGATAAACAGCAGCGAGGTGCAGGATGACTGGAGTCTTTAAAAATCTATCTTTACCCCAGTGTTTCCCAACCTTTAGTTTTGGGGCTTCAATTCCCAGAAGACTAAGTCAGTTCCCCAAAGCACTGATCAGCCAATGTACTGACTTAGGCTTCTGGGAATTGTAGTCTCCCTGTGGGGCATGGGCCCCATGCTGGGAACCACTGCTTTACCCCAAACAAGCTAATGGGCAAAACATTAGCATAGCTGTTGATATTGTCATGTGTTATCACTTTGCTTCCAAATTATGTTCAAAAAATGCTATCATTATCAGTCGTGCTCACACCTTCCAAACCTGACTATACAGCTCCATTTATTAAGTCAATCCATTTTGTGTATTATTTTTCCATTTCCCCAATAAATCTGTAATTAATAATCATAACAACATTTTTCTTCTGTTGACAAAGAGAACAGCCAATTTATTAAAATCTATCATTTTATCAACAACAAAGATAGAGCAAGAGAGAGTTCTTTTGTTTCAATGCATGGAATAATATTTAATTCTTATAGGATAACTATGAGTATTTTATCAGAATTGCTATTGAAAGTGTTCTTTTGTTTTTAAGCAAACATTTGAAAATTATTGTTAAAGAAAATGGGCCGGTGTATTTAGGAGCTCACACCCATCCCTAAATAGGTTGTTTGATCTATCAGCAGTTTTAAACATCCTACATACTGAAAGCTTATCTTGCCCTTGATTCATGATGTTCTTCTGACTTTGCTCAGGGGAAGGAGTTGGCAGAAATCAGACTTCATTCAATCATAAAATTCCATTAAATGCCCATAATAATGTGCAGTGTCTAATCATATTATAGATCATTTTTAAATTCACAGGAAGGGACACATAGTCTGGAAACAATCTACTTCAGAAATTAAATGTTTTGTGAAAAACTGAACTTTTTTTTAAACAGTGGAATTAATTTTTAAAATTTAAATCTATGCCAATGATCAGTCCATTTATACAATAGAAGAATCACACTGAGTAGAATTTTAAAAGAGGAAGAAATAGATTATGCCCTGAAGCAATACAGGTACAGTAATACCCCGGATAACGATTGTACCGTATAGCGCTAAAACCGCATAACGTTACAAGATTTTTGGAAAAATCTTGTATTGAATAACGCGATTTTTAGTGTTATCCGGTACAATCACGTGGGGGGGGGGTTGGATTGGGTAGAACATCTACCCAATCCAACCCCCCCAGCGCCCGCCCGCCCGATGTTTGGAAACACCGTGCAGGCACGTGCATGTCAAACTGGGGTTGGGGAGGCTATGGAGATCTTCCCCGTAGCCTCCCCAACCCCCGTAGGACACACGCACGTGCCTGCCCGATGTTTGGAAAGGGTACGGGCAAAATCTGCCGTACCCTTTCCAAACACCATGCAGCCACGCGCATGTCAAACGGGCATTGGGGAGGCTATGGAGATCTTCCCTGTACTCTCCCCAACCCCCGCCTAACATGTGGGGTCTCCCCGGCCTCGCTCGCTGCGAGGCCGAGGAGTCCCGGGCGAGGAGAGGCGCCTCTCCACGGGGTCTCCCCCCACCCCTCCCCAATGTTGGGATCCTTCCCTGGGGAAGAGAGTAGGGGGGAAATAGGTAGCATTTGAGGCAGTTTCTTCCGCTCAGTGTGTGTGAGCAGCGCGAGCGGGGAGGCAGAGTCTGGAGTGCAGTTTTAGTGCAACTCAAAATTAGCGGGCATGTTTAACATCGATAATCGGCACGGAGCCTGGGCTCAGAAATGATCCTCTCCGCCATAGGGGGGGCACACCAAGCGCTGCTCTGGGAGCCCTTGGCTGGGCTGGGCTAGCCTTCTTCCAAAGCCTTTGCGGGCTGTGTCCAAAGCCGCTGGGCTTCAGACACAGAACAGGCACCTCTTGTGTGCTACAAGGCATGCGAGCGGGTGCCTCTCTCTTGCCACCCAACACAATCCTTAGTGCTCACTAAGGATCATGTCGGGTGGCAAGAGAGAGGCACCTACTCTTATAGCGCACGAGCTGTCAAACTCAGCTCGGGCTAGCAATTGCTACGTGGAGCTGAGCTTGACTTCGGCGACAACGCGCGCACCCGCTTGGCTGTGTGGGTTGTCCCCAAGCTGAGCTCTGGCTAGCGATCGCTAGCCAGGGCTTAGCTGTCAAACTCAGCTCCAGCTAGCGATTGCTAGCCGGAGCTGAGTTTGACTTCGGCGACAAACCGTGGGGCTGCGCGGTTTGTCCCCTGAAGCCCCCCCAACCCCATGGATCCCCGGTTTGCTTGGGGAGGGAGGGTGCTTTCCCTCCCCAAGCCAACCTGATCTCCCCCTGTTCACTTTCCTCTTTGGAAAGGGAACAGGGCTTTTTTTTTAAACGTTGTTCAATCAATGTATCGGACAACGCTAAAAACCGGATAACAACATGACTTGTGGAACCATGTCATAACGTTATCCGGGGTACTACTGTATATAGATGGAAAGGTAATAAATGCAGAGTTCAGTGGAACTCAATCTTAGTTACCCAGAACTCTTACCAAATCTGAATTTAATCTATTCCCATGACAATGTGTCCTTGTGTAAAGTGGAATATGCTTGTATAGAGCAAACACTTTAGGTGTCACAATTTGCCTAGATGGGCAGTATCGTCTAGATATATCATACTTCATCTAGATGTATCACTATTTAGGGACTGTGGTGGTTTAGTGGCTAAGACTCTGAACTTGAAGACTGGAAGGTCAGAGTTTGAAACCTGAGTACTGCATGAGGGAGTGAGCTCCTGTCTCTGTCCCTGTTCCTACCAATCTAGCAGTTCAAAAGCAAGAAATTGCAAGTAGATAAATAGGTACCACTTTAGTGGGGAGGTAAGCAGCATTCTGTGCACTCCTGTGTCTAGGAATGCCTGCCACATGTCCACCAATATGTCTGAATTTTTGGCTATAAACAGAGATGGGCATTGAACCCTAGAGTTGCATACAACTGGCTTTTAAGCAGTGGTGATCACAATTTACATGCAAATACTAAAAGTTTTAGAGAGCAATAGTGAGACAGAGGGTGTAACAGAGATGCCATGTCACCAAGAAAATCAGGATACAGTAATACCTGGGTATAAATAATATAGGATTAAATGTAGGGCTGTCTTCCCTCTGATATGAGACTATTCAGTATAGTGTCATTGCTATAGAAGAAACAAAATCAACCAAAATAGAAATGTAAGAAATATCATATTTTTTCTGTGAGATTAGTTTGCCACGAGTAGGATCCAAAATCTCTTCCTTGAATGAAATTATCAAGAGTTTTGAGATGCAGAAAGAAATTGGGGAGGCATCCAGAGGAGAAAGAGCTGTAATAATGGGTGACATCCAGTAGATATTCATAATCTGACTAAATGCATGTTCTGTTCATCATCCAGATAAAGTGTCTACAATCCCTAAATAAACATGTTCTGTGAAGTTGGTCATTTAGCAACCCAGAGGAAATATAACAATGCCCAGGATCTGGTGTCAGTGGCAATTAACAGTTTGTTCATACAATTAAAGCCAGTGAGGCAGTTGGCTACAGCAATACTTGTCTTAGTTGCCTTCTGCTTGGTCTATTGTAATGTAATCAATGCTAGCTTTGGAAATTGTTTTGGAGGTTCAGTGGTTCCAAAATGTTGCAACCAGATTATTGGCAGATAATGGTTATACCGAGAACAGAAATTCCTTGCTTTACTGGCTACCAACCCATATCTAGATTGCCTGAGTTGCAAGACTTACTTTTTAAAGGACACTCCCTGTAATCCTCTAACAAGCAGGGCCTATCCCTGCACTAGGTGAGAGATTCTGGGAGTTATAATACCAGATGGTTAAATTTTCAAGCTGTGCTCTAGATTGTATTTTTCATAATACAAGCTTGCTTCAAAGTTCTTTGTATCTCTCCAATTACTTTCACAGTCATGCTTGGTGAAGTTATAAGAAAGAGACTACTGTGTGTTCCATACATCATGGAAGGTCTTCTTCAGAAGGGATGGTGTCCTGACTCCATCTTTGCTCTCTTCTCTCTGGTAGGCAAGAACCACTTTATTCAGTCAAGGGTTTGGCTACTTAATGACTGCTGAGAGAACATCTTTTCATGATGTACTTTTTCACTCTTCAGTGTTTACAAATGGCTTCTGAGTTGTTTTAATTCATTGCTCATTGAAGGGGGGGGAGGTGATAGTCTCATTTGCAACAGGCCACAGAGCTTACAAATGGACAGGGATTTGATTCTACACTAATGAAAAAGTTGTATATTGTTGTGTGAGATCTCTTTTCTACATCTCAAAGTGGTTAGATACAGCTCTTTAATTTACATTATTGTTCACAATAACATGTAGGGTGAAGAGAGCTCTTGTCCTATTCATAGTTGATTTTTTTTAACATAATAGCCATGTTAGTCTGTGTTTCAGGCATATCTGAAGAAGTGGACTTGATCCACGAAAGCTCACAGTAAAAATATAGCAGTTAGTTTTTAAAGTGTGGCAGTGTTTTTGTTTTTATTTTTTGTTTTGTTTTTGTTTTCTGATATGCCTTGCCTATTCAGACATTCAAAAGGGATTAATTTTGAATATTTGAGAGGTCTTGCTGTACTAGTCCCTGTCATAATCTCGACACAAAGCTCAACACATACAGTACACATGAACCATTTCGATGCAATTAACAATCCTGATTTTTCAGATTCCACAACAGGGTGAGAGACTTTGTATGTACCAACAGCATTCCTCTTTAGACTTTTCTTCTTGTGCATGTAAGCCTTTACCTGGAGCTCTTGTATACACTTCAGTTAACAAGAATGTTGAAGTGGGCTGTGAGTCTATAGTTGTCTCATATGAAGGCTGTCATCTCACAGTATGTGGCTGAACCTGGCCTTTCACTGTTATTTACAGAGTTCAGGACTTCCTTCACATATGGTTTGATTCTCCAGCTCAGCATATTTTTTTTCCTCAGGAATAAACTTCTCAGTTGATCATTAATTCCTCATTTCCATATGGGGAATTAGAACAAGGGCTGTAAAGTGCAGAGGTGATGGATGGAAGCATAAAAATGGATTGATTTTATGGCTGAGCTGTGTAAAGTTATCATACATTTGATTATTTATGTTGCCACTTACCATTAGTATCACTTTATCATGGAAAAACATTTGAGACTCTCTCAGCTAGAATGTTGCTAGGTTTCAAGACATAAAAATTGCCAATAAGAGCTTGATTTAAATGCTCAGAATTTAGCAGCTTAGCAAACAAATTAGTGTTTGCTAAGTCCCATTGATTTCGGGGGAAGTGCTTCTCAGAGTAAACATTTTTCTTGCTTTCTCAGCTAGCAACTACTATTTGATTTTCATTGGCTAGAAGGCACTGAAGTAATGTGCTTCCAGTATAGCATTCCCTTGAGGAGTTGGGAGCATTTTCTATACTGACAGTTTCTCCCATGGAAACTGTCATCCAGATCAAAACAATAGTCATCCAGATCAAAACAATAAAAGCAAAAAATGATAACTAGTCCAGGTTTCCCTTGAAGAAGACTCTTGACAGACTGTGAGAAAAAAGCACACAGCCCAACATTCCATGAGAATACTTGGAAAGCTAAACGAAATGTTAAGCAGTCATTAAAATTAGGACTGCGTGTTTAAATGGTTATATCTCTCCTATAAATTTAGGTTATTCTATGGAAGAGAAATTGAAGTCACATTAAAGCTGTCCTGTTGTAACATAATTTCAATGATACTATCATTAATCTGTCTACAACACAGAGAGTTTGTGTGCAGAATAGCTGGGCCACTTCAACACAGCGCCATAATAAATGTTAAGGATACATATGAATCTCCCATCTTCATGCAAAATTAATTTAGTTCATCAAAATGTATTCCAGTTTCATCCAGAGAGATTTGCACCCCATCTGCTTCAATTTGCACTCCAGGTCTGAATGGATCAAAAAAGGTTTAAAATAAATGCAATAGACAACCAAAATAGGGGTGCCACATGACCACGGAAACGTCTGCAGAAGTAGACAGTGCTGGTTCTTTGGCTTTGAAACAGTGATGAGCACTGAACTCTAGAGTCAGATACGACTGGTTTTCAAGCAAGGGAAAGCTTTACCTTTACCTATGTATTTATATATGTATTTGTATTTGTGATGATGTTGCTCAAGAAATTTGGAGATGTACCATAAGGTCTTTTAATATTTTTAATCTTGTGTCTTTGAGTTTTTAAGTTTTAAATGATTATTGGGACCTGTGGATGTTTATAAATGTTAAAAACTTTTTAAATTTTATAACTGTAATTTTGAAGTTTTTTAACAATGGGTTTGGGTTGGGTTTTATTATGCTTTTATAATGTTGTACACCACCCTGGGTCGCCCCAGCAAGAAGGGCGGTATAGAAATGTAAAATAAATTAAAAAAGTAAAAAAACCTCCTAAAGATGAGATTTAGAGCACTGTTAGTCCCGCCACCCACCCACCCCCCGCTTTCCCTGGCTGAGTCCTCAGGCTATTGTTCCATGGGTTCCTGCTTGGTTTTGTCACTTAGTACTACATTTATTAAAGGTGCAGAGTCAGCTCAACAGTCACCTCCCCCGCCCATGTTCCCAGAATATTGAGCCTCTGACACTAACCCACAGATTCTAGTCTGCCCACCTGGAGCCCCAGTTGATTTCACTGGCTCCTTGAATGTCCCTGGCTAAATACACAGGCAGGAAAATATGAGCCTCAATCCAGGATGTAGTTAGTCTTTTTAGGGAGGGGTTGGTAAAAGTGGTTAATGAGGAGTTGGGTCAACAGCACTGCTCTTCTAGGAGTCTCCTTTGCCACTTCTGTTGCTGCCCATCTCACCAATGCTTTAGCTGGATTGGGATAGGTACTGCATCTCCTGTTGGGCCATGAAGACCCCAAGGCTGGAATGGTGCTGAATAGATTTGGAATCCATTGCTGAAGCCTCTGTTCCATAAATGCATTCCACTGCTGAATCAGCAAATTAGGAGGAGGTGGCATCATTTGTCATCTGTCTCTGCTTGCAGCTCCACAGAGGCACAGAAGATTGGGCCTGAGTTATTCTCCCTGGGACTGTTCCTCATCAAAATAGTTGATGACAGTCCCCCAACCCCACCCAAGCCTCACAACTCTCAAACTCTTATGTCCAATGTTGCATATTCATCTAGATGTCCCATTGCAGCTGGCATCCATTCCACCATCTGCAGCAGCACTTCCCCACTGCCTAGGGCAGTGATGGAAAACCTTGGCACTCCAGGTGCTCTTGAACTTCAGTTCCCAGAAACCCTGATCAGCAGGAGTGCTGATTTGGACTTCTAGTAATTGAAGTCCAAAAACACCTGGAGTGCCAAGATTCGCCATCATGGGCCTAGGTGGTCAAGAGACTCATCATTTCCCAGGCTCCTTTGGGCTTGTAGGGTGGGGCCACACAACCCACCGGAAGCATGCAGGCCAATTCCTTCACAGAACCACTGACAAACAGGGCATTGGGCCCTCCTCTTTGGCCAATCATGGCAATGCCAAGAGAAAGAGTCTGTATTAAAACAAACCTTTCCTTTACAGTACTGCACTTGAAACCATAGAGCTGTATGGTTAGGTACCGCCAGGTGAAGTGAGGACTGCTATCCTTCATCTGTGCCAACTATTGGAAACCAGCATGGCCCATCATTATATTCTATATGTGGGGGGATTCAGAATTATTGCAAATAGCAAAAAATCTGTGAAAAATTGTAAACACAAATACTTAAAAACACATGCAAAAACTTAATGTTATAACCATGTTGCAATGTTGCAAGAACTTATATTCTAAAAATGCAGCAGTTTATAGCCTACAGAAGCAGATTGAAAAACCCACAGATAATACATTTCTAAAATCCATAATTTAAAAGTAAAAAACACTATCACTTTAATTAATCTTTAGCTTACTTGTTTACTTGGTTGATCTGTGTTTCACAGGTCAGGTTGACGTGGCAGATTGAAGCATTGACTTCCACTGTTTCTGATCCCATGCCAATCTTATCCAGGACTTTGGGAACTTTGCCCTGAACTGGTCTTCCCATCTGGTTGCTGGCCTTCCTAGTGGTCACTTTATGTCAAAGATGGCAGGTGGACGAAAGCTATCACCGAATGGATACCACTATCTTATACACAGTTCTTCATCTGATGTTCAGTCAACCCTTCATATGCGTAGCATCCTTCATTCGATTGCTCTTTGTGTTACATCCTTTTTTAAAAAATGTCAGCTTTTGTAGCTGCCCAGTGTTTCCCAAATGCTGGTGTTTGGACTTCAGTTCCCAGAAGCCTAAGCCAGTATATTGACTGATCAGTGCTTTGGGGAATTGACTTAAGCTTCTGGGAATTGAAGTCCAAACACCAGCACTTGGGAAACACTGTAGCTGCCCATGCAGGCAGAATGGTGGTGTTGATGAGTTCAGCTCATAATTTTCTCGTGTTTTCTTCACTAAGCACATACTTTATGTTGCTAAAAGCTGCCCATGCTGCTTGCCTTCTTCTTGAAATTTCTTTTGTTAGATCTTGCCTCTTGCCTAGGGTATACATATGAATCAACTTCTACAATCTCATTTCCACATCTCATATCTATGTCATTTGTGGAGGCATTCCATATATATTTCATTTTTGACATATTGATCTTCAGGCCAATCTTTTGACTTTTTGTGTCTAACTCTTGGAGCATATTCTGTGCTTCTTCTACTGATTCTGGTATTAACACTATATCATCAGCAAAGCATATATGGGATAAGTACTCACCGTTTATACGAATTCCTTAACCACTAAGCCACTGGGGGATATACTGTCCCATAGCAACCTGATTCGTACACAGTAAACTTGTTATAAAGCACCCCTAAAAGTATACTTATATCTGTATGATTTATTCCTTTCCTTTCCAACCAAGATTTCTGTAGTCTTCTAGTCATCTAACAAAATTGATTGGCAAGCAATTTGAGACACACCTGTTTTTGCAGTCCTCAGGCAGGTCTAGCTTAACTTGTGTTCTGAGTCTTAATATATATATTAGGAAAAAATGAGATGCAGATCTAAAATGAAGCAACCTCACTTTGCAAACAAATTCCCTTGGTATACTGTGCCCTGATATACTTACCATGGGTACAGAATGAGATGTATCAACCTTTTAATGCAGGTCACATACTTCAGATAAATAACTGAACCTGGTTGTCAAAGATTGTGTAGGAACACAATGTACATCAAGCATGAGATGACTATCAAGACAGAAAAAAAATGAGAACAATATTAAGTGGAGGACACTGAATATTATAGTCTATGCAGCTCTAATAAATCATAGTTGTGTTTCCTGTGTCATCTGCTGCTAGAACTAATACCCAATCAATTATAGTAGACTTCAGTTATTTTCCTTATTTACTATTGAAATAGAGTAAAAAAATTCAATAAGTTGCTTGAAAATGTTTCTAATATAAAATTTCAGTATATAACCCCTGGTGTCATATTGATGTTTCTACATATTTTGTGTATCTTTGCTGGAGGCAGCATGCTAATCAATGCAGACAAAGCATTTAGTTTTTAAAGCATTTTTTAAAAATTCCTATTGGACTTTGTTTTCTGATAGACTTACAGTGGAATCCATGTTTACTCAATGGCAATTTAATGTGTTTCCTGCTAGGTAAATCTAGCCAAGATACTTATAAAATATTTGCCATTTGCAGTCAGTAATGTTTAAGTTCAGTATTCAATATTTTGACAGTATTGATAAATACTATGTAGTATCCTAAACTTTCATAGACAGAAGTCTATAAAAATTTATGCTTCAAAAGATTTTTAAGTTTACAGTTCAATTTTATAGCCTAAATTTAATTTCTAGTCCCAAACAGAATAGACCAACTAAATCTATACGGGTTTAGTTTGTCAACATTAACGAAGTCCCAATAACTCAATAGATTTGTTAATCTTTGGAGCTAAGAACTGGATTAAGGCTGACATGTATAAAATCAGAAGGTCAGAATTCTCTGTCTTTCTTTATCTGGCTGTGGAACCAGAGGTTGAGAGTTTGATTGTGCCAAGAGCCAGCCTGCACAGTCATGAGCAAGCTGTAAAGGCCCAAGGTGCTCCCAGAAAAAGGGTCTGGAAAGCAATTTTTGCCATTTCTGAAATCCCCCCCCCCCTTGCAGGTAGGAAGATGTTGGAGAACACGAGACATAATGCATTGCCACTGGCTGTCCTTCAGTTTGGGACACAAGGCTTTATAAGCCAGCCCTCCCCCAAGGTTGGCTTGGTTTGCTTTCTATAAGGCAGTGGCTGTATAGACAAAGTTGGGTTGACAGGAATTTTGGTTCTGGGTTTATCTGACTGGCAGACTTAGAGAAAGAAGGTTTGGGACAGGTTTTGCCTATCTCATTCTGATTCCTACATGGACAAGGGGCATATCTAGGTTGGTACCACGTTAAATAATTCACAATTTGATGTAATCAGAGAGATGGGGGTGGTAGTGCTGAGTCCCTCAAGGTATAGTTGGATGATTCACCCTCCATTTTGTGATTTAGAGGCTGAAGTGGGTGGGCCTTAGAAGTCCCTCTGGAATATGACCATCCTCAGCACATGAAAACCAAGTTGGAGATGGTGACAAAGAGGCCTCCCCAATTAGACCAGGCTGGGCCAGGCTGACAAAGTGCAACTTTGCCCAGGGATGGGGACTCACTTGATTCAGGATGGAAAGGTACCTGAAGGGTCCATCTGGTCTGGCACCCGGTTACATTCACTACCATTGCCCCCTGGCAGATTAGGGGTTAATTTTGAAAAGGAGTTCAAGCCCAAATTCAAATCTCTTTCTTGTCTAGTCATTTCCTGGTTGGAAGGCAATTGCTTCCCAACACCTTTTCTGCAACAATATTTCTTGGGTGTTGCAGTTTTAGACAGAAAACTATAGATCAAAAATATTAATTGCCCAATGGATAATTAATATAAAATAATAAAATGTGCTGAAAAGAACAATCTTTTGCTTGCTTAACTCTACCAGAAAAAGTTATTACTAATATAATCTAGTGTACTATAATGTATTTTTAATACTTCCAAAAGGAACTCAGTGCTCAGCAAATCACAATTATTAGGGCGTTCCATTGAAATATAGAGATGCTGCTGAATCTTTTATTTCCTGATTATTATTTTTTAAAAAAAAAACAGCCACAGTGTGGGCTCGTACTGCTTCCCTCTAATATGATTGTAAGAGTTCCACTCCATAATTCAACAGCGATTCTATATGGGACTAAATGATGGCTTAATCGACGTAGTCCAACACTGTTAAGAAGCCTAAAAAACATCTCATTAATTTCAGCAGTAGCACTTGTCTAAACTGCTGAAAATGTTGCAAGCAAGGGAAATCTGCACTAAAGCAGTCATGGCAATAACAATTACACATAGATACCACCCCACAGCCCCTAGAGTAGTGATGGAGAACCTTGGCACTCCAGGTGTTCTTGGACTTCAATTACTAGAAGCTCAAGTCAGTACTCCTGTTGATCAGGGCTTCTGGGAATTGAAGTTCAATAACATCTGGAGTGCCAAGGTTCACCATCATGCTCTTAGAACATCCTCTGGGCAGTTCACAAAATAATTAGCATTTTTGTCCCCAACATGCTAGGTACTCATTTTACTGACCTCAAAAGGATGGAAGACTGAATCAACCCGTAGCAGGACTGAAATCAATGTTATCACTGCATAATCACAACTCATAAAACTGTGCAAACATAATTTTTGTGCAAGGACACAAGCTTCTCTGTGTTCCATGGTGGTGGTGAAATCAACTGTTCTAGTGCTTATATTAGCAACAATTAGATACTAATCTCAGGCTCAGTATCTAGATTTTCCAGGCTTTTCAACTGCATGTGAGCTACAACCTCTCCTGTTCAGGCTCCTCCATAATTGCATCATAAAGGGACAATGGAGTGCAATGGAATTAGCAGCTTCACTTTTCAGTGTATGGATGAAGCTGGGCATACAGTTTCATCCAGTGATGGGATTAAAAATTTTTTTACTATCTACTCTGTGGACATGGTATGGTGTGTGTGGCCAGGGGGAAAGCCCTACATTGCACCTGAATTAGGACAATTTTATTTCAAAACTTGGTGGCGCTTTTCTGTGTGTTCTAGGTACAGAGTACAGTAATACCCCGGATAACGATTGCACCGGATAACACTAAAATCACATAACGACGACAAATTTTGGGGGAAGATTTGCACCGGATAACGCTCATTTTAGACCGCTCATTTTAGCGTTATCTGATCCATTGTATTAAAGAAGGAGGCCACAGCTCCTCTCCCTGCCACATTCCTCCTTCCTTTTCCCCACCCCCACCCCCAGTTTGGGGACTCCCCACACCCCACCCCACTGCCTGGTCGGAGAGAATCCAGCCCAGCTATACTTTCTTGTTGCTTTTGAGCTCCGACATGCAGCTGATCGCTCTTTCTCTTTCACTTCCTGTATTCACAATACAGGGAGTGGGAAAGAGAGAGAGAACCAATCAGATTTCTCTCTTTTCCCCTTCCCTGTTTAAATGTACAGGGAGGGAAATAAAGAGACAAAAAGCCTCGATCGGAGCGTGCAGGTAAGCACGGAGGGAAAAGACTGCAGTAGAATGGGGGAAAGGTGCTTTTCCCCGATCCTACTGCAGTCACAGTGGTGGGGGGTAGCTTTAAAGGAACCCCACTGCCTGCTCGGTTTGTCCCTGAAGTCAGGGCTTTTTTTTTTTTAGCGTTGTTTGATGCATGCATCGGACAACACTAAAAACCGGATAACGTCATGACTTGTGGAACCAAGTCATAACGTTATCCGGGGTATTACTGTATTTAGAAATGGTTTATCATTCCTTTCTTCTGAGGTTGCCCTGTAACTGTGCAGCTTGCCCAGGGCTACACAGACTGGCTTGCCTCCACAGAGGCATAGTGAGAAATTGAACTCCCAGCTTCCTGCTCCTCTGTATTTATAAATAGAGATGGAAGCCCTTGCTTGTTTTATCCTCATGCAGCAGCATGCATGGAAGTTTTAGTAAAAACCACTGGTGATGCAGTGGTTTGTTCTAAATATCCCATTTTACAAAGCAAAAAACAAACAAAACAATCAACAACCCTGCTCCAATTTGCACAATCAAATGATTATGGGAGTTGCCCTGAATTTTAATAACTGGTGCTTTGCTTAAGAAGATGAAGCACTGGATGGATTGTTTGCATCTTTGTTAACAACCACCGAGTCCTGTTGTGCATGTCTGTGTGCTACTGCTACTGCCACCATCCCTCCTGCTCCTCCTGCTGCTTATTCTTCTGCTCCTTCTTCTGTGTCTAGGCCAGATTTGAAACTGCCAAAATGAAGACACCTTTTTATTTATTTGTTGATTATTATACCATCCATTTGAGATATTTCCCACTCTGGATGGTGTGCATACAAATATTAAAATCACATAATAAAATACACAACAAATTAAAAATAAACCATCCAAATAAATACATCCTAAAGTAAAATAACTGGCTTCTGTGGGGACAGAGAATCAACTGACTGGTTAATTTATTGCGAAGGGGATAACATTCTGAAAGGCTTCCTTGAACAGGAAAGTTTTAAATCGTTTTTGAAGATATCCAGGGCCTGGCGCAACTCCACTGGTAGTGTGTTTCACAGCATTGGTGCCGCCACCATGAAGGCTCTATTTCTAGTTATAGACTTTCTAGCCATCCTCATAGTTGGTACCTTGAGCTACATAGACTGTGAGTTGTTCTTAGGGAGAGATGCTCTGACATATAACAAGGTCCCAAACCATATAAGTCCTTATATGATAACACTAACACTTTGTATCTGACATGGTAGGCAACAGGTAACCAGTACAGGTCTGCCAAAACTGGGGGAATAGGAATATCATTGCGTTCTGGACCCATTGTAATCTCCGTATCAGACACAAGGGCAGCCCCATGTAGAGAGCATTACAGTTGTCAATCCATGAGATTACCAATGAGTGGGTCAGTGTTATGAGAGATCATCTGTCCAAGTAGGAGTATAACTACACAATCTGTCAGAGCTGGAAAAAAGCAGTTTTTTAAAAAAATTAGGTATATAGAAAAGAAAGCAAATACAAATGTACAAACATACATAAAGTCACAAAAGTCATATAGTCAAATTTCCAAAGTAACAGTACAACATTAAAGAGAAAGAAAAAATAATCCATTACACATAAAACAAGCATAAGCAAACTGTTTTCTTCTCCTTTTCTAATACATAATCTTATCCTACACTGTTACATATTAGCTCGTTATTATCACCCTAGTGTTATGTACACTGTCCAGGGAATTATGTATCTTCACAAGTTCCAGAAAACATTCTGATCTTGTACAGGGAATATACCTTTCTTCTTAACCCATGTATAATCTACAAATGGTTTCCAGATCCTCCAAAAATTATCCCCTTGTATTTTACCTTTTCTTAAATTCAGTTCCCAAGTAAGTTTTTCATTAAGGGCCAATTCCCACATTAGTTTGTACCACTCCTGAATACATATCTTTTCATTATTCTTCCAATTTTTTGCTATGCACTGTCTAGCCACTGATATCATAGCAGCCATCAATTCCTTATTATCATTGCTCATTTCATATTTATCTACCTCTGTTAACAAGATTATCTCTGGCCCCAATTCGAGTTGCATATCCAATATTTTCTTAATCTCATTTTCTATTTTTCCCCAAAAGCTTTTTAAACATTCACAAGCAGCTTTGGACACCACAGCTATTTATTGTTCAAATGCAGACCTGGTCTCTAGGGGTAGGAGTAGTTCCACCTTTTCATTTCAACCTGTTAGCTTTTGTTGGCTTCCAAGCCAACAACCATGAAGCTCCCAGGGTTGAGCTCCTTTTGACTACTGCCTGCTAGAAATGAAGAACATTTGTACGTGACTAAAATAGTAAACAAACAAGGTCTCAACAACACCAAAATGCAGAAAGCAGAAAGTCTGCCTTTTAAGGCTCTACTTGGCCAAAGATTTTTTACATAAACAGCTAGATAAAATTTGAGCCAACACATACAAACTGATATTAGGAACCTATTTTCTTCTTGGATGAATACATTTGTTTTGGTTTGTTATATTTCCCTTCGCTTGAAGATGTATTTGAAAAGGACCACCTGACACTATAGATTGCTCCAATGCAGCCAAAAGCATTTTGTCAATTTAGAGTACAGTAAAACATCGGATAACGCTAAAACTTGGTTCCACAAGTCTTGGTGTTATCCGATTTTTAGTGTTATCCGATCCATGTTAAAATCCTATGGGATGGATCGGATAATGTTAAAGCTCCATAGAGATACATTGTAACCGCACAGGCTTTAGCGGTTGTTATCCGATCCATCCTATAGGACCTTAACGTTATTTGATCCAATTCTCCTCCCCAGATTACTTAACATTATGCGATTTTAGTGTTATCCGATCCAATTGTTATCCGGTGTTTTACTGTATCTGAATACATAATTAATGCATTTCTTAATTTAAGGCTTCAAGTTAATTTGCTATTGGGCATAGCTTGTAATTTTTAAAATAAAAATAAAATCACTATTTAAAATGGACCACTCTTAAAACCCACTGTAACACACATATGTTGCAGTGCTATGAAATATCAATAAACTGATTGGGAAAAAATGAATTATTGACACTAGGAATCCTTCTATGAGGAGAAGTAATATTCGACTGTATCTCCATTTTCATTACTATATTAATTCAGCCAGTCAGTTGGTCATCAATTCAGTCATTCAGCCAGCCAGCTAGCCAGCCAGCCAGCCAGTTAGTTAGTTATATACCACCCATCTGGTAAATGTCCCATTCTGGGTGGTTTAGAAATAAAATATAAACAACAGTAATAAAATAACAAATTACAATACAATTTAAACAGCAATAATACAACTGGTGGCACCATTCTGGTAACAATGAAACATAATTATCAAATAAAGGAGACCAATCAACCCCCTCAGAAACAAATGACAATTTTAGTTATATACATTTTGCTTTGTTCATACTTGGAAGTGAGAATGCAATAAAATTACATTAGTTTTCCCCCTGCTGATGAAGGTTAAAAGAGTTTTGTGCACTTTTCACGTTGTAGTGCTTTTTGTAAAAAACCAAGGGAGGTTCTCCTCCCTTTGCATTTAAAAACCTTTAATACACATGTACTACTACAAGGCTTTTTCTGCAAGGGCCACAGTTTTCTTTTCCTTCCCCTTTTTCCTACTGCTTAGAAGAAAGCATAATGTTGGTATTTTAACTGTTATGTAGGAATAAAGCAGCTCCTACATAGCGTTTTTTTGTAAGTGTGTCTCAAAGGGTCAAGAAACACATTTCCTCCCTCATGGACAAGAACTATTTTCTCTCAAGAACATGACAGCTTTAGGCCACATATGCACTTGATGCAGAAATTATTGTGTACATTTGAAAACTCCATGCAGAAATACATAAAAAAATACATTCCATCTGAATCAAATATGGAACAGAGTTGGGAGGAAAAAGGGAGGTAGAATGAAGTGGACTCTTTCTAATTGATAGCACTGGGGCAAGGAGAGATAATAAAAAGGAATTGCTTTCTGACTGGCTTAATTTGACAGGGTTAAAAGATGTATGGAGGGAAGTTAAAGGAGATGAAAGAATGTATACTTTATTTTCACAAGTACACAATATGTATTCTAGACTGGATTATTTTATGGTCACCAAGAATTTAATTAACAAAGTAGAAGGAATTGAAACGGGTGTTTTCAAGGAATCAGACCATGCAAAAATAACCATGGAAATAAAATTGGGGGGAACTGGAATGAAATCTTATAGGTGGAGATATAATCCCAGACTGTTCAGAGATCAGGTTATTAAAGAGCAAATGATAAAAGAATTGGGTGAATACTGGAAGTGGAACGATAATGAGGTAGTTAATTATAGCACAGTGTGGGACACGATGAAGGCAATTTTTAGGGGTGAGTCTATAAAATTTGCAAGTATAAAGAAAAAAGAGGAGACAAAAAGATACTAGGAGCTGGAAAAACAGATGAAAATTATTCAATTAGAACATGCTAGAAGTAAGGATCCAAAGTTATTGGGTGATATACTGAAAATAAAGAAAGAATTAAATGGAAAAGACATAGAGAAAGTTAAGAAAGACATAATCTTCTTAAAGAGGGAATATTTTGAATATGCCAATAAAAATTCTAAATTACTAGCAAGAGCAGCTAAAGAGAAAAAACTTAAAAGTCAGATTGGAATATTGGTCGATAAGTCAGGGAAGAGATGTAATAAAAGTATAGCTAGATTAAAAATTGTGGAAAATTTTTATAGCGAATTATATTCAAAAAAAGCTGTAGATATAAACAAACTTAGGTTACAATTTGAAAGGCAAAAGATTAGAAAAATAGAGGAAGAACACAAAAATATAATGGAAGAAGTAATTTCAGAAAAAGAAATTAGCGATGCGATATGTAGTTTAAAGTTAGATAAAGCCCCGGGGGAGGACGGATTATCAGCAGATTTTTATAAGGACTTTAAGGGGATTTTGATAGAGAAACTTCATAAGTTATATAATAAAATATTAGATGGAGATAAGATACCAGATTCATGGAATAGAACAATAATAACATTAATTCCAAAACCAGGGAAGGATGTGGAAAAAATTGAATTGTATAGGCCAATTTCCTTAATAAACCAAGATGCAAAAATATTTACAATGATATTGGCAAAAAGGATGAATAGTTTTATTGGGTATTAAATTAATAAGGACCAGGCAGGCTTCTTGAAAAATAGACACATGGCTGATTCAATTAGGAAAGTATTAGACTTAATAGAAATAGCAGAACATAAAAAGGAAAAGATTGGGTTCCTAGCGCTGGATATATTTAAGGCGTTTGATTCGTTACAATGGGAGACAATACAGGATTTGCTACATCTATACGGATTTGGGAATAAATTTCAAGGAACTATGGCTAAATTATATCAACAAGGTACTGCAAGAGTTAAAATCAATGAGGAGTATACAGAGGAGATTAGATTAGAAGCAGGAACGAGACAAGGGTGTCCATTATCTCCAGTGATCTTTATAATAGCAATGGAACTGTTGGCCAACACCATACGTCAAGATAAAGAAATAATTGGTTTAGAAGGTAACAAAATAAATTTGTATGCCAATGATACGTTGTTGATAGTTAAACAACCAAATGCAATATTGGGAAAAAAATTTCAGCATCTTAAGGATTTTGAGGAAATTACAGGCCTAAAAGTGAATTGGGAAAAATCAGAAATGATTTTTTGTAATGCAGAAACAGATGAGCAAGATAATATTAGGATGAGATTTAAAATTCAAGTTAAAAACGCAATTAGATATCTAGGAATAATAATAACAGGGAAATATAAAGATCTTAAAAAGCTAAATTACATAAAGGTGAGGAAAGAAATTGAAGAAAAAAATAAAATATAAAAAGATGAATTTGTCTTGGTTTGGCAGAATAGTCCTTTCAAAAATGATGCTGTTACCGAAGCTGAACTTTTTGTTTGACGCCCTACCAATTAAACATAACATTAAAGAGCTTCAAGAATATCAGACCTTGTTAAATAGATTCTGTAATAGAGATAAGAGTCCAAGGATAGTTAAGGCAATGTGGTATATGCCTCAAAAGGAGGGAGGACTAGGGTTACCAAATATACAAAACTATTATAAAGCTTTTCAAATTAAGAATGTTATAAAGATACTAATGAATGAAGAAGTGAGCTGGGAAAGATTAGAGATGAAGGAGTTATCTTATTTAGGTAAGGCAACATTTCTGAGCAACGAAGGGAAGAAAGTAAATAAAAAAGGAATACAAAATAGACTTTTAAAGATAACAATGGAGGGGTGGGAAAAGGTTAAAAAACACTTGGTACCAGGCTTTTCACCAACTTTAGAAATTGAGGATTTTAACAATTTTCCGATAAAAATAGATGAAAGGGTCAGAAATATATTAATAGATAAAAAAGCACTATTACTTAAAGAATGGGCAAAAATATGTAAAGATAATGATGAAAGAAAAGAACTTTTTACACAATTAGACCTAAATTGGTCCCAAACTCTTCAGATCAACAAATGGAATAAGAAGATTATTTATGAGAGAGGGTTAGAAAGAGACCTGACAGATTTTGAAGACATGTTAGATAAGATAAGAAAAGGTAAGATGGGAATAAAAGGCATTACTAGCAAATTGTATAAAATGTTAAACAAAACAGGAAATATACAAGCAATATTAAAAAATACTTGGGAACAAGAATTAAATACAATAATTCCTGAAAAAAAATGGCAAATATTTGGTGTAGAAGAATAATGAGAACTATGTCAGTACGTGTCAAGGAGCATAATTATAAGCTGTTATGGCGCTAATTGTTGCTAGTTCATAGTGGCAGAGGAGACACAGTGGACTATTGTGATAAACAATAGATTTTGGTAAATAAGACAGATATATTGTTAATTGTCACTGGACACTAAGGTCAAGATCATCAACATGACTATACAGTATTCCCCATTATTATGTATAACTATGAACAGTAAACAAAGCCAACATGAAGAAAATATGATTCATTTAAAATATGGTGCTGGTTGAGACCTTCACAGATGCTCTAGACCTCTAGAAAGATAATAGATGGGTCCCATATCAAGTCAAGGCTGAACTTTCATTGGAAGCAATGAATGACTAATGAGGCTGTTGTAATTTGGGTACATTGTGAAAAGATAAGACTTGCTGGACAAGACAGTAATCCTAGGAAATGGATTGACTCCATAAAAGAAGTCACAGCCTTGAGTTGACAAGAGCTGAATAGGTGTATTGAAACCCAGACATTTTAGGGGTTGTTCATTCATAGGGTTATCATCAGTCAGAAGTGACTTGAAGGCATGTAGAATCAATGTTAACTGCATCTCTTCAGATTGTAAGTGTGAACATTTTCACAGCGGTAGTTGTTTCTCTGAATTTCCCCTACGGAAAATGAATGGCTGGTATTAGAAAACTGTCATGGTACATAGAAGGCTAAGCCACTGGATGCATACAATCATTAATATTCTACATTACTGCCTACATTTGAAGAGGAACAAACCAGTAGTAATGGTGCCTCCTCATCAGCTATTTATGTGTAGACCAGAGTGTTCATTGATGGTGGGAAAGGTGGATAAAGGCAACCTAACAATGACAACAAATGGATGAGCTCATCAAAAAGTAGACTGGGTGGGTGGGTTTGAGAATATTTATAAAAAGAAGTGAGGGTGAAGACTTTGGAGAACTTTTATTAATTTTTCAGTCTAAAACATGCTAAGCTTCCACTCATAGCCCATAAAAGTAAACCTTGGAATGACCATTCACATTCATCTCTAGCACTTGGGTTGCTCAGCCTTTTGCCATTGATGACATTAGCATCAATTAGTGGAACAAGGCAGTGAATTAATGTACGTAAAACATTTGCTTCACTGCATAAGTAGGCTGAGATCATTTCATAGACCTGCCGTTCATGAAAGAATTTGCAGAGGACAAAATACATGCTCGGGTTATGTCACTGACGTTGTTTCACAGAAGAGTTCAGCTAAATCAAAGCTATGAACATGACTGATCCATTACTTCTGTTCCTGTTGCATGTACCCGAGTTGTGTTGTGTTGCATTTCCTGATTCCTCTTATCCTTACACTGTAATTAATGGAAGAATGAAAGATTCTTTTCTCTGTCACCTTTTAGCACTGCAAACATTGATCTTTTGAAAAACACAACACATGAGACATAATAGAGGTTACAAACTGAAAAGGCAATCAAATCATTGTAATTAATAAGATGGAGGCCAGTTATTACAAAGGTTTATAGGGAATTTCATTTAGATGCATTCCATTATACTGACTTATTGTACCCTAGCTAAGGTAAATGTGTGGCTTGACCCTCCCACATGGATGAGATCTACTGTAACTCTGTTTAGATTATAAAAATAAATTGCACTGTGAGTGCCTCTGATCCTTGTTGCAAGCTGTACTCTCAGAGGACCCCCAGAAAAAGGGAATTGTAACCAATGTCTGTGTATTCTTTACCTAGAAAACACTGGAAAGTGTTGTCATAAGTTGACTTGATGGCATGTTGTTGTTGTCGTTGTCGTTGTTGTCTACACATATAAATCAATAAATGTACCTTTATGCAAATCAATGTAATGTTCCTCTCTCTTTTTAAAAAATATATAAATGGAGCCAAAATTACCATTTTTTTAAAAATTGAATGAATTAGGATTGAATGAATTAATATCTGTCACAGAATGCCTGGCAACAAACTAAAAAAATATATTAATACACATTTAGCTCAAGGTCCTCCATAGCTTTTTCTAAGGAACTCTAAAGACCCTCAGTACTTGGACTAGTGCTACTTCTAGGCAACAATACAGGTTGGTTGTACATTTATAAATAAATAAATACAGAGGTTAGTTCTTAATGCAGCAAGTGATGTGTAAAAGTTAATGTTTTCACAAACTACTGGAATGTTGCTGAAGATATTTTTACTTAAAATGATCTGGAAAAAGGAAAGGTAAACTGTTCTTTGTCAAAGGAAGCCTAATCAACCAGGAGCCAATCCTCGGCATGATAGTACATGCTTAAGCTTGAAACGCAATATTTTCTGAATGCAATATTTTCTGAATGCATAATATGGATCACTTAATGGTTCATAAATTCAATCTATTGTAATGAATTTGCAGAAGAAAATTATGTTGTAGAATATTATCTAAACCTGGGCAAAGAGGTTCCTCAACAGTTATTCTGCAAATCACCATGCAGTGTTTAGCATATTCATGGAGTTTGCAATTTTTATCCACCCATTCCTTACATGGAAGCATATTTTGGAATAATGCTGCCTTCATTTCAAGCTTTCCCATTAAACCAAAGCCTGGCAGCTGGCACTTTTGAGGCAAATGTTAATTGAAATGCCACTTTGTAAATCTGGATGTGACGTTTCCTATACTGCACTGTGGTGCCCGATTGTCTATCACATATATTCATCATTCCCACTAATGCTAATTGGAAGTGTATGGCCTATGGAGGTGACAGTTCCTTATGTTTTATTCAAACAATAAAGAGAGTGTATGATGAGGAGACTGACTGACTTTTCTTTTGAAACATTTAATCAGTACTGGAATGCCAAGAAACAACATGTAACTGAACAGACAGCCAATTTATAGAAAATATTTTTTCCCCACAGGAAAAGTGTGTTTTGACTCCATGAAATAGTTGCTTGCCCATTCATTCCTGCTAATACTGTACTATACTCACAGGAACTTATCAGTGTTCACAAACATGCAGGAAGGTTAATAGGTCAGTATTAGAGACCTTTAGTAGAAATATATTTTCACATAGAAGAAAAGAGGAAAACGTACTTTTTAAAATGGACTGATTAACATCGGCCTCTTCTGCATCAGTGATTGTGGCATAGATTTGGATTGTTGTGGTGTTGAATGGATTGGGACTGAGATCATTCTGTTGTTTTTGAGATTGCATCCCATGACTGCTTTTCTTCTAAGGGATCCTTGCTCACACTAGTAGATATAATAGTTGCCTGAGTTTAGTTTGCCCATAACCATCCACTTTAGTTTACTAATTCCCAGAATGTCAATGTTGAGTTTCTCCATCTCCTGTTTTACCATGTCCAGTTTATCTTGATTCATAGATCTTACATTCCAGATTCCTTTGTAATACTGTTTTTTTTTTACAACATTGGACTTTCCTTTCATCGTCAGACACATCCACTGCCAAGAGTCCTTTCAGCTTTGGTCCAGCCACTTCACTCTTTATGCCTTCTGTTTTTCCCAGTAGCATATTGGACACCTTCTGGCCTGAGGGGGTTCATCTTCTGGCACCTTTTAACCTTTTGATGCTGCCTATGGGGTTTACTTAGCAAGGATACTGGAATGAGTTGTTGGTTCCTTCTCTGGCGGGTCATGTTAAAATGAGTTCTCTGCTATGGCCTGTCCATTTTAAACTACACAAGCTCCCTTGTCATGGCAAGGCAACAATCCTTGAGGAGGTTGCCTGAAATACGATAGCCTTAATTTCATCATTTTTGGGTGCAGAGAAAGCTCAGTCTTTGCTTGCTTTAGAACCCACTTGTTCATTTTACTGGCAGCCCAGGGTATTTGCAAAGCTACCCTCCAGCACCTTGTTTCAGATTACTAAATTTTCAAGTTGATTTAGGAAGCATATTTTAGCCTGTTTCTCTGGTGAAAAGAGAAAATGTGAAGCAGGAGCCCTGCTGAAAAATCAGCTTTGTCTGCTGTGACTTGGTATAAGGAAATAAAAATGGGGGCTTGTGTTTTTAAAAAAACAGTAACATAGATTTCTGAGTGTTGTTCACTGCAGAGAGAAGGTATGCAGCCTTCAAAGTTGTTGCTGGGGGAAGATTGTGTGGTAGACATAATAACCCTGCGTTCTGGGGAAACGAAACTTAAGTTTTGATGGACATTTAATCAGTGGTGGTTTCCAAAAAACTTTACTACCACACTGTGGGTGTGGTATGGTGGGTGTAGCCAAGGGGAAAGCCTTGTGTTGCACCCAAATTAGGACTACTTTATTTCAAAACCTGGATGGGTGGGGCCAGCCAGAATTTCTGCTCCCGGTTCTGGCGAACTGGTGCAAACCTGCTGATGCCCACCACTGGATGTAATCCTACGTAGTACTTGGATGGAATTCTTCAGAGGAAAGGCCAAAGGTGGAAATTGTCTGAGGGGATAAAAGGAAGGGAGAGAGAAAGGATGGGTCTCTTTTCATCATGCTGTGAAATGCTTAGGATTGCTTTACAGTGAAGGAACCATTACACTTGGCTCAAAACATTTAAAGAAGACTGTTCATGTAGCTGTCTCATAATAATGAAATATTCACTTCGTTCTCACTTTGTCTTTTATCTGAAAGGCATTTGAGGCTGGGATATGGGCAACTGTTATGATGGGAGGAGACACTGGAGTGGCTCAAGTGGCTAAGACACTGACTGGAAGGCGGCAGGTCAGCAGTTCGATACCCAAATACTGCAGGACAGAATGAGATCCTGTCTTTGTCCCAGCTCCTGCCAATCTAGCAGTTTGAAAGCAAGAAATTGCAAGTAGATAAATAGGGACCACTTCGGTGGGAAGGGAAACAGCATTCTGTGCGCTCAGGTGTCTAGTCATGCCTGCCAGATGACCATGGAAACGTCTGCAGAAGCAGACAGCACTGGCTCTTCAGCTATGAAACAGAGATGAGCACTGAACCCTAGAGTCAGATACAATTGGCTTTCGAGCAAGGGTGATCTTTACCTTTCCCCTTACTACAATGGGATGGAAATGCCAAGCCAAATGATGGGGAGAAGATTGGTTCCCCCCAATGTTTTAAATGAAATTATTCCAAAGCAGTTGCCAGTAGAGATTTGAAGTAGGAGAGAAACTAGTATGAAAGAAAGGCATTTGGAGTCTCTTTACAATAGTATGTTGCCTTCCCCCCTCACCCACATGATTAAAAAAGGTTTCCCTCCAAACTTCTAGCACAGCTCCAGAAAGAAGCAGCCACAGTATAATTTGCTAGTTCTATTGTAATTAATTCTGGAGACATTTCAAGTCAGCTCACCAAACTCTCTCCACAGAACTGGTTCTGAACATGGAGAGGATGAATTTATCATAAATTAAAATGTAAATGAAATGACGAATATTATGGAAGCAATGGATAGAGACTCATTTAATTTACTCTCAAGTAGAAGGCTAGACGGTACGATCACATGGTTGGTTTGCATTAGGTTCAGGCCTGACTAAAAGGGACTACTTTCAAAAATGCATAATTAATCCCTAGACCACATTTATAAAGTCAGTCCTATTAGCTTTGAGGGCTTTAAAACTAGCAGCCCTAGCCAACACAGCTACTGGTGAGGAATTAGAAGGGACACAGCTGTCTATTTGCGAAGCAGACAAATATATGGAAGTTAGGTTTATCAAAAAAAAAAAAAATAGAAGTTGACATTTTTACTTTCAAAGACTAAATCTCTCAAACCCTAAACTAGTGTGTCAATTCTGAGAACTACAGTTTAGAAAAGTAAGTTTACTGTGCTCTGCATGACAGCCAAATGGATGCTTCCCATTGCTGTGGGAGACAAATACTGTATCACCATTTTACTGTGCCTCTATTTCATTTATACATTATTGTTATAGTTTTATGGTTATATTGATATTTGTTGATTTCTAGTGCACTGTCTTAATGGATAATTAATCATAAAAGTATTATGGGATCAATGACTGAAATCCTGTAGTAAATTGCAACAAAACTAGGTCCATTGAATCAATGAAGATTTGGTGAATCAATACCTATGTAAGTTCTATCAATAAAATGGGCTTATTCTAGTTCAACTTACTACTGGAGTAAATGGCATAAACCCTAGGGAGGTAACAATTAAGACTTAAGACGAGTCTTTGACTTCCACCCTAGTGAATAGGTTTTAAAGGTTGACTTCACATTTCTAATCTAGAATGGGATTTGTCAATTTTGTGTTGTTCAATATTTTAATATGCAACTGCCTAAAGCTAAGCACTTAATAAAACTTAATTGAAGAACTGACATCTTAGCAGAACAAGATGTGCTTTCTGTGTTTAAGAGAACATGGATACAATGTTTCAAAAAGTTGTTAGGTATGCCATGCCAGTAGTCCTGTGAAACCAACTCATTCTTTTGAGGTATTCTCTCATATGGTATGAAGGCCTAATGCACTTGACATAAAACAAGTCTTATCTGTTTTGCACTCAGAAATTTTGAAGCATTCATTCAACATGCCCACAGGGGCTGAATTAAGTAACACAGTTGAGAGACTTTTGGCAGATTTTATGATGATTGCATTTCAGAGCCAGAAAAGGGCAACTGGGAATGATGCTTTCTGGTGTTTCTCTTATTTTACCTACAGCGTGGAAAACAGTGCCAACATGCTGAGCTCAATGAGAATTGAGGATTGGGAAGTAAATATAATGAAGCACATAGAAAAAAGCCCTGATAGTGAAATTAAAGCATGGAATGGGAGCAATTTGTATATACTGCAGCTAGCTTCACAAGGAAAATGGATTGGAAAACAAATGCAGAGAGTATGAAGCATATAAAACTAATAGCTTTTTGAGTCAACAACACATTACTTGATTTCACATCCCTGGAAAAAAACATACTGTCTCACATTGTATATACCAGTAATGATGAACCTTTTAGAGACTGAGTGCCCAAATATAGAGGTGGGGCCAGTGGTGGGCATGGTATGGTGGGTGTGACCAGGGGGAAATCCCTGCATTGCACCCGAATTAGGACTACTTTATTTCAAAACTTGAATGGGTGGGGCCAGCCAGAATTTCTGCTACTGGTTTTGGCGAACTGTTGTGAACCTGCTGATGCCCACCAGTGGGTGAGACCAACTCTGTGCTGGGGGGAAGGAGGAAGTGCTCCTATTGGGTGGCTGGGTAGAAGGGTGAGGTGCTTGAGGGAAGGAAGAAGCACTCTCGTTGGGCTGCTGTACAGAGGAGTGGGACAAACTCTGTGCTGGGATGATGGCATGTGTGTCAACAGATAGGCTTCTTCATGTCTTCTGTGTGTGGCATGCATGCTATAGGTTCACTACCATGGGTATATAACATTTAATGGTTATCAGTTCAATCATAACATGGCACTATTGTTTTTAAATCTCTATGCACAATACTTATCCAGAGAAATATCATTCAATATTTTTCATTCATTTGAATATATTTTAGAATCAGAAGATATTAATTAACACCCTTTCTATACAGTATATGCTTTCTATATATGTTTTTAAAATGTGGACTGTTGTTGGCTCTTTTTCTATCTCTCTTGAATCTTAGTCATAGTTGCACAATTTTCTCTTTACATTTTCACTTTCTCCCTGTCACTTCATGATCTATGAAAACTTTCAGTGACATGTACTCAAGGACATATATTGTCCTTACTTGCAACCAGTGGTGGGCAGCAAAAAAAATTGCTACCACACCATGGGCAGAACCTACATTGTGGATGGAGCCTATGTTGTGGGCAGAGCCTATGTCATTGGGCAATCTAGTCATGCCTGCCATATGGCCATGTATACATCTGCAAACACAGGCAGCACTGGCTCTTTGGCTGTAAATGGAGATGAGCACTGCACCCTAGAATTGGATATGACTGGCTTTTGAGCAAGGGAGACCTTGAACCACTTGCAGGGACAAAACCTGATGTCAAATTTGAATACCAATCAGGGATCTTCTGTTATTAGGTAAAGGTTGCCCTTGCTTGAAAGCCAGTTGTTACCAACTCTAGGGTTCAGTGCTCATCTCTGTTTATAGCCTAAGAGCCAGTGGATTTGATCCACAAAAGCTCACATTAAAATACAGCAGTTAGTATTTAAATGGTAGCTGTGTTAGTCTTGGCAGGGCAGGTAGGTGGGCGTGGCCACCCAATTTCGCTAACCCCACCCCACCCGAAAGCCACCCAATTTTACCAACCCCTGCTCGAAGGCCACCCAATTTTGCTACACACACCCCTTGTCAGGGGGTGCGAACCTGTTGCTGCTCACCACTGCTTGCAACCCAAAGTACTTGTGACTCAAGTGGAATGAATAACTATGCTAGACCAAAGCTTTACTAGCATTGCTCTTTCAGCACTCTGAGCACAGCTGGATTAATCATTAAGTAAACTACAAGAGTCATGCAATTTAACTCATTCATGAAATCTCCAGACTTTGTTTTATCATATTCCTCCACAGATCAAATCCAACACCTTGTTCAATGCAAAAATCCAAGCAATTAGCAATATCTGACAGATGGCTGCTGTCTACCTATCTCTTGAATACCTCCACTGTTAGAGAGCTCACCATCTCTTACTTAATACAGGAATTCAAATCAAAGTACAGCTAAAAGGTTGTTGTTGTTGTTGTTGTTGTTTGTTGTTGTTGTTTCCCTCCAGTATTGGACACTTATTGCCTTGTGAGTTAATTGGTTCCATTGCCATACTGCTCTAACAATAAGAAGTTTCCCCCCTGATATCCAGTTGAAACCTTGTTTCTTGTAACTTGAGCCAATTATTACGCCCTGCATTCTGGGATAATATTGTTTCTCCTCTGTTTGACAGTCTTTCAGGTACAGTATTTGCAAAGCACTATAATACTCTCTCGAGTATTTGTAAAGCACTACCAAAACAAAATCCAGTTTTTTCATGGGGCTTGGTTTCCCTGAACTTACTTGTTGCCCTGTTCTGAACCTGTTCCAGTTTGTCGGCATGCTGAATGGACCCAACGGCAAAATGAGCAGAGGAGGAAACACTTCACTATTCTGATTCCCAACAGGGCATGAGTAGCAGCCACCAATAACAACCATTGCTGAACAGAGGGGAAATAGTACTTCACATGATTTGAAAACTATATGTCAGTCAAGGAAACCTAAAATAGTGATTGATTCTCTCACCCCAGCCACATAGAATTGTTTGCTGATACTCAGCTTGTGAGGTACAACAATTGCAAAATGTTTCTTACATGTTATTGTCATTGTCCTCTCCTCCTTCTCCCCCAATGGGTGTCAAAGAAAATGCAAAGCTCTTGTTCTGGCACTCCACCGGTGTGTATTTGGTGTTTTTGCAATATTTCTGTGATGTTATCTCTCCACCTTCCTCTGGGTCTGCCTTGTAGTCTTTATCCTTCTCCTCTTTCCATATATGCCTTGTAAGGTATGGAACTCAAAGACATTCTCTACAAATGAGCAAACCACTTTACTTGTTGTTTCTGTATGTAGTGCAAGAATGATTCTGTTCCTTATAACTTCATTCCTGGTTTTATCCCTTTGAGACACTCTAGCAGCCTTCCTCAGTCATCTCATTTTTGTGGTGAACAATTTTTGTTTATGTTTTGTTGTAAGTGTCCATGTTTGGTACTGATAGGTAACATAAGATGGGAATGGATATGCTTTGTATGAGGTGTTTCTTTATGTTGATTGGCATTGCCTTCTGTTATAAGAGCGGAGCTAGCTGTCCCAATGTTTGGTTTTGTCTTACTGCACTGAAAGCTAATGTATTATTACCGAGCCAAACTTCCCCATCTTATTACTACGAATTTGGTTTCTTCATCCTAGGTGTAGAACTTTACTCTTGTCACTCTTAAATTCCAGTACATGAGCCTATAAAAGTACTGAAGAGCACTGGAGCCAGGACTAAGCCATTTCCAACAGTTCCCTCTCCGTGTTGCACAAATCATCCTATTCTATCTTCTAGCAATAAAATGTACAGTCAAAATACTACAGATGAGGGGTAGATAACCTAATGCCCTCCAGAGTTTGAGGCCACAGTTGCCATACATGTCACTGTTCATGAATTATGAGAAATATGCTCCAAGGACATCTTGAAAATGACAGATAGCTTATTCTTCCTGTAGTGGAAAGTCAATCTCAAGAGCTTTTAGCTTTTCCAATAGACATCGAGGTCAGGCTAGAGCACATTTCCACATGTGTTGCATCCTTGCTGGGGACAAAATTCTACTGGATTGCACCAGAAGCAGTCTGGATTGTGAACTGTTTGCGATCACACTCTTAGAAGGATTTAATGCCATTTGTGAATTTTTAAAGTTTAACCTGAATTTTCATTGCTCAGATTTTATTATACCAATACTATATTAATTGCCTTGATTGCCAGATATATCATGATTTTCAAGTCAGTTCAAAGGCTCCTTTATACTTTTAAAGAAGGTTGAGGCAGTTTATTTGAAAATCCACCTATACTATAAGATGGAAAACTCTTTCAACCGGGAGGCTTAATTCCAAGTTGAGTAGTCTCCTGGGAGCTCATGACAAGGAGTGGGGCAAAAGACAGATTAGATTTAGTTTAAATGACTTGAAATGGTTTCATAACTTTGATCATTGGCTGGAGGTCATGGTAGAAGATATCATATTCTCTCTTTGCTAGGATTAAACTTTACCAAATTTAATCAAATCCATTTCTCACAGCTGCTAACAACACTTCAAGAAGAACGGGATTCATCATTTTTAGATCATACCAGGGCTTTTGTCCTCCCTAGCCAGTGCTGGGAAGCTCCCCCAACTACTGATGGCACTAGAGTTAGGGTTTGTCTTGTGTAAAACAGGGCTACAGAAGGCAAGAGCAGCATCACTGCCTGGCCAGTCCCATGGAAGCTTCCCAGCCAATCTGGCACCATCCATCCAGCATCTTTGTTTTTGTTGGGGTTTGGGAAGCTATACAGCTATGGTGGCTTAGTGGTTAAGACATTTAGTGGTTAAGACGCTGAGCTTGATGACCAGTGGACAGGTCAGTAGTTCAAGAGATGAGTGCTACATGATGGAGTCAGCTCCCATCTCTGTCCCGGTTTCTACCAGCCTAGCAGTTCAAAAGCAAGAAGTTGAAATTAGATAAATAGGTGCTGTTTCAGCAGGAAAGGTACTATGTGGTCCAGTAGTCCAGTGTCTAGTCAAGCCTGACACATAACCACAGAACTGTATACATATGCAGTGCTGGATCATTGGCTTTAAATGGAGATGAACACTGGAGCCTAGAGTTGAGCAAGCGAGACCTTTACTAATGGGAAATGCTACCCCAAACCAAGTGCTGTTAGTTGAGGAAGGAAGCCTCCCTGCAGTGGCCAGTTTACAGGGCAGGGAAGGCCCCACACCCTGCTTTAATGTGAATATTTGCATTCAAGCAGGACAGGTGGTGGCTCAAGTGGTTAAGATGCTGAACTTGCTGATTGCAAGGTTGGAGTTTAATTCCTGAGTACTGCATGACTGAGTGAGCTCCTGTCTCTATCCTAGCTCCGCCCACCCTAGCAAGAAATTGCAAGAAGATAAATAGGGACCACTTCAGTGGGAAGGTAAACAGAGTTCCATGCAACTCTGGTGTTGAGGCATGCTGCCACATGTCCATGGAAATGTCTGCAGATGCAGACAGTGCTTACTCTGTGGCTATAAACAGAGATGAGCACTGAATCTTAGAGTCAGATACAACTGGCTTTCTAGCAAGGGTGACCTTTACCTTGTGAAGGAGAAAGTATGATTTATATATTATTTATCCATTTATGTAACCAAATTATTTATCCATTTATGTAACCAAATTATTTATCCATTTATGTAACATATGCAACCATATTAACATGAGCTAAATCAGAAAAGGGTGATGGGGTCAACATAGTAAGGATGGGAATGGGTGTGGCCTTATTGTTGGGTCACTGTGACCGTACAGGTGGGAAAAAGGAAAAACAAGTTAAGAACAAAACCACAATACACGTGGTACTAACCACAAAACTGTGACATCGGCTGAGGTCACCTTCAGTAAAGAGTATTTAGGGGCGGTGTCATGCTCTTCAGAGGGGCAAGACAGATAATGGGTCCTGATAGGAGACTGTCTCTGTGTTGTTCTCATCTCCTTCTTTTATCCCCAGTCTCAACCACCAACCATTACCTAATATAAGGTATTTGTATTCTTTTGTTTTCTGATTTAGATAAGTTTAGATAAGTTTGGATAAGTTTGACTGAAAAGAATTATATAAGTTGTCTTGTTAATTTTGTTTTTGTTAATAAAAATTGTGATTAGAATTAATATATGTTGTGGAGAGTCTTTGTAAATAATTAAGAGATTCCTTTAACAACCTTTACCTAGGACATGTGAAATGGGGGTGGGTTGGGTTATGTCTGTTTTCAGCTAATCCACACCTTACTATGTGTTATCTACAATGTGTAGTTTTTGCTATAGACATATATAGGACTGTGCTATGAGACTCTGGAGACATACCAAGTCAATTGCCCCTCTTATTAGACTTATTCTAACAGGAGGGGTACAGTAGTCACAGTGTATTCAACACTGTGCTGGATTTGCACATAAAGTGGGATTTAAAGCCTTGTTTCCCCATACTTTAATGGCTGAATTTAGCGTCTTAATTTAACTTGCTCATTCATCCTCAGCCAACTCAATTTATATTAACTAGCCTTAACAGAGAGACCTTTTGTAAAATAGTCCCCCCCCCCCATGAAATTTCTCTGGTGATGATTTTTTTTTTGTCAAATTATCCATGCTCTTCTTTAGTTAGAGGATACCAGCAAGAGACTCAATACTCTAAAACATTATGTATGAATAAAATGTCAGACACATGACCTTTCCCTCTTTTTTCATTTAAGAAAAAATGAGACTCATTTCCTGTTAAGATATATTGCTTATTAATAATTTGCATGGAACTATTCTTTCTCGCAACACAACCAGTGGAAAGTGCTCAAATTTTGTTGGGCTTTATTGGGGGTGGGGTGGGAATGGAAGTGTTCCATTAATGAAAACAACCCTTCCTACCTGCCACAGCAAAGAACCTTATATTCTCAACTGTGTGCAGGATTATAATTTTCCACCTCCCACCATTTCCCTGAATTGAAACGCTTCTTTCTCCATGTTGAAAGGATAAAGATGGACTTCTCTTGTAGTAGCTTGAAGTGGGCAAAACAAGCCTGGAGAAATTCCTAGTCTATCAAGAATTCTGTTTTAGTCAGAGGATGGAAATTGGTGGTAGTCCTAATCTGCACCTTTCTCCCAGTATGTATAAACTCAGATCTCAGTTGTTTCAGTGTGTGTCACAATCCAGCACGTAGGCAGCCGACTATCAGCCTAGGCATCAAGACTCAGAGCATCCAAAGTAAGATCAAACAGCAAACTTTATCCAAGTCCAAATTCAAAACCAAGGTGAAAGCCAGGAGCAGAGAGGAACAAGACCAGTCCAGAAGACAGGTCCAAGCAGGTCAGGCAGGAGACAAACAATGAAGGAAGTAACCAAACCAGAGTATCTTTAGGGATGGAACAAGGAGGTCCAAGCAGGCCAGGAATGAGATAATTAAGGAAGCAACCAAAGTAGAGTTCCTTTAGAACTGGAATAAGAACAGGAGGTCCACACCAAGCAGCACAACAAATCCAAGAACCTTTGTTGTTCAAGTAGGTTCTAGGGTAAGGGGCTGGTTCTTATATAGTTCTTCCTCTGCCACCCCAGTTCCCAAGTGGGGCTCATCAGGGCCCTAGCAGTTGCAGAAGGTTGTGGGCATAATAAGGTGGCACCCTGAAGCTATTTCAGATCCAGACTGTTATCTAGCAGAGGCAGTCAACCCAATCCCAAAGTGGATGGAAAATGCCTATTGGTGGAATGGTCAGGTCCACCAGCTTAATTTTGATATCACTCACTCTACTTTTTCCCACACATAAGAATAGGAGCATCTATCCCCTTTTCTGATAACATCTGTTTCTTTATTTGGAAAGTCACAAGTCTGCATATGATATCCCAGTATTCTTGTTCATGTGCAGAGCCTCCCTGTGAGCTTAATACCTGCAGACTTGTTTTCCACATGAAGTAAAGAATGATATTCTGCCCCATTAAGATAAAGGAATGTGGGTGATGTTTTAACATCATTCATTATCAGATCAGGCATTTCTATCTCACCAAAATTTCCTAACATTGCTCCTCCAACTGTTAAGTAGCTTGCCCACAGTAAGCTATTAAGAGTCAAGTGAAAAAAAATATGGATGGAAAGAAATATAAAATAGATTCCCACAATTCAAATCCAGTTCTCATTAATCATTACTATCAATGTCATTCTTCCATATTTCTGGTTTAAAAATAGTTGTACAATCCTATACTCGGGATGTTTATCTCAGTGGTGTTTTTAATACCCAGGTAACTAAGATAGCATTACAGCATTAAAAATAATTTTAAAATGTTCACCTGAAATGAAGGTTTTAATTCCAAAAGCAATAATTTCCATGGAGGAGTTTGAAGGCCACATCTACAATTCTTGCAGATAAACAAACAAGCAAAAAGTGAATCTGAAAAGACAAAAATCTGGTCCATAGATTTGTTATATTTGACACCAGTGATACCACATGCCAGCTTAGCAGAATTAATGTTTCATGAATCATGCTGTAGTATTGCTGTCTCAAACCTACTCCCATTAAAAAAAAAAGTCTATTATTTGGCTGTCATTGCCCCTCCAGAAGGATAGCAAGAGGTGCTAGCAAATATGAATGAAATAAAGCAACAAAGATCAAATCCATCCAATTCATTAACACCAACCACCAAGACAATGACTTAAATGGAGGACAATTTTTCTGAAAGTCACCTAATAGAATTTGAAGCTAAGCAAGAAGATCAAAGAATGATCAAATAAAATATGGCTACTTGGATTCAGGACAAATTTTCTGTGAACATGGAGAAGTTCAATCAATGCAGCATTTATGTGCATGCAATTAATATCCCAGCATCTGTACAAAATACAATCTAGTAAATGGCTGATCTATCTCTATTGAAGTAGCCTAATTATTTTGACATTTTAATTTGTTTTAAATTTTACCCATAGTTCATATATGATTATTAATTTAAATTGTGCAACACTCTGAAAGAACTAGTGATATTTGTATGTGTTCTACACAATATTGCCTGCATTGCCAACAGGAGAAAGAATTGACAATTTTCTATAGTAAAAGCCAACCTGGATGTTAATAACAACAAGCCAGCAGTCAAGATAGTCTACAGGATACCCTCTTGTGTCATTACCATACACACTTATTGAAAAAGCCATGGCAATTGCTTTGTGTTTGGGTAAGGAATGGTTAATTGATGAAAAAAGTGCCTCTATTAATGATAGTGTTGATGAAGTGTTGCCTCGCTTAATGATATTTGGTGAATGGTACTATTGTCTATGTGAATGTAGATTGTCTTTAATGCTGTCATTGATGTTGTCAACTTTGAGACTGGTCTTTCTCATGAAAAGCTTGACAACTTTTCCTCCCGTTGGCAAGGTGAGCACTATATTGTGCAGTAACATCAGAACATTCCCTGGCATTTTGAATTGGAGGTAGAAGAGCTCAATATTCTATATTCATAAACAAGAGAGTTTTTTTAATTGTTAATTCAATTTATTGGCTTTTAAAATTGAGGTTTATGTATATATACACTACTCACAGATTCCAACAGAAACTTCCCTCTTGTAGAATTACCAAGTGCTACAGGATCCCAGAAGATGAACACATGATCTGTACTATGGTTGCTGGGGGAGGGGAGAACCAATAACAGCTGGGATGTGGCTGAACTCAATATCAAAATATTTTGAATAGCTGTTTTGGACTTAATTAAATGGGAAAGCCAAAATGTAACTGTGACACATATAAGAGAGAAATAGATATGCCCTTTAATTTCTCAAGTAAACTAACAGTTTACTAACAGAGTCGGGTCCTCCCGATTGGGGCGGGGTATCAAGTGTAATAAATAATAATAATAATAATAATAATAATAATAATAATAATAATAATAATAATAATAATAATAATAATAATAATAATAATAATAATAATAATAATAATAATAATAATAATAACAACATTGCTATGCTTGCCCCTTAGAATGCAGACTAGAAAGCTTTCTTCTAGTTTCCAAACCCTTTCATTGTGTTTGGCAACCTGAGGAAGAAAAGCAGTCTCTGACCATATTGTGTGCATATTTTCCAAAAGATGCCCCCTCACCTTTGATTTTTTAAAAAAGGCAAAAAGAGAGAGAGAGAGCTGAAAGTTGGCAAAGATTGTCACTCGGAAGAAGGCTAAAATCATTGATACTATGTAAAAGAAAGATGGGGGAATCAACTCATTTGAAATGTGTCATTGAAAGGCAGCACTGCAGATACTACAGACAACCAGAAAGCTAGAAAAGTGGTGTTCAGACAAGTCAAACTCATTAGAGTAAAAAAATGAGTAAACTGGAGCTATCCTGTCATGCACATATAAAGAAATACAGATCAGAGAAGACATTGGTGGAAAAATTGGGGGGAAGGAGGCATTAGAAAAAAGAGGAATATGTAACATGAGATGGGTTGATCAGGAAAGGAAGCCATACCTGTTAATTTGTAAAACCTAAACAAAACTTTTTAGAAAAGACAAATTACTAGGAAGGAGGTGGTGTAGGAAGAGAGAACAAATGATCATGTGATGTTGTTTAATTGCAAGATCTGAGCAGAGCTGTTAATGACAGGACACCTTGGAGGTAATTGTCTGGTATAATCACCACACATCAGAAATGACTTGATGGGACATAATATTTTTGGATTTTTAAAATTATTTACCAAAGAAGTATATAGTGTCAAGACAGGTGGAATAGACACCAAAGCTCTCCTAACATCAAGTAAAATGATTCCTAGCCACAAAACAAAATACAGTAATACCTCGGATAACGCTAAGACTTGGTTCCACAAGTCTTGGTGTTATCTGATTTTTAGTGTTACCCGATGCATGTTAAAATCCTATGGGATGGATCGGATAATGTTAAAGCTCCATAGAGATACATTGTAACCGTGCAGGCTTTAGCGGCTATTATCCGATCCATCCCATAGGACCCTAACGTTATTCGATCCAATTCTCCTCCCCAGATTACTTAATGTTATGCAATGTTAGCATTATCCGAGGTAAACGTTATCTGAGGTATTACTGTACAGTAATTTTTACAACTTAAACGAGTGAGCCTCTGAATCTTTGTTTTCTATGCTTCTATGTATATAAATTATCCTTACAACCAGGAAGAGAAGCCCCTTTTAATGCCTGATTGACTAGTAAGGAGTTTAAAAAGTTTTCCTCCTGCATGTCAGTTAGTTAGGTCCTGACTGTTCAGATTGCCTTAGAGCTCACCAAATCTTCAAAAATGTATCTATACAGTACTTTGGTAACCCATGCAGGCAAGCTTGTTCCACACAGGTTTTACTCTTTTGAAAAGCTTTTTTAGGATCAATATTTCAGTCCCTGCAGATTCCTATTAAATAAAAACGAATGTGTAGGACCAACTATTCTCCTTCTACCTTAACTAGATTTGTCTTTCCAATATACATGAGTCATTTTCAATCTGTGTACATAAAATGTTGCTCATTTCTGCAATAGAATTTAAACAGTTTAAGGTGTTTTTTTAAATAAAAAATTACTTAAAAACCTTTGCCCAAATTTCCCCAGATTTTTTGTAGTACAAGAGAAGAGGCAACTTTTTTTGTTTTTAGGGTACTCCTATTTTTAGAATTCCCATTCAAAACATTATTTTGCTCTGCTGCACAATAACTGCAGCTATAATGTTGTCTCAAATTGGATAATACTGGTAATTCTCCTGAACTAATTTTAGTTCAATTGGCACACATACTACTTGGAGTACATTGCTTTTTGTTCTCTTATTTATGGAAGACCACTTGGTGTCACTGCTCATTTACACTTTTCTCCATATAATCACACTTCTGTGGTAGCAGGAAATTAGTTTCTTCATGTAGTTACAGACTGGGGTTTTATAAATGCCTCAGCCAGAAGTGTGAATGGCTTCTTCCTCAACAAGGCTGGTTGTTAGTTTTGTATTGCTGTCTAATCCCTGGATGGTATGTTTTCAATTTCCAAAACTCTCTACCAGTCATGCAGATTTCCAAATGTTTAACTTTGTGGGCAGTGAGGGGGAGTCAGAGGACAGATTTAACTCTGAGCTCATCTTCAGCAATGATTTTGTCATACTCTCATACAGACAAAGCTACCTTTATATCCCCTGCCTTCATGTTCCCTAGTGTGAATTTATTAGAAGGATTTGCCATTTGGAAAATATTCTTCCTAAACTGAATGCATGGAGTTAACCAGGAATAAATTAAGAGTGTATTTCACACATCATATTGTAAAGTGCTTAACCTTGCCAAGGAGAGATTCTTCAACCAAATTATGATATAAAGCATTGGGAGCCCTGTAAAAATATTTTATTCAAGATAGGCATTGCTCTGAGCCCAAATGTCAGAAGAAGTGACAGGTAGACTTCACAACATATGTGGTAGACAAGAGAAATGTTAGGGCTGTCAGCAACTGCTTTCTCTTTAAATTTCTCTGCTTGCTTTGGAAGATCCATTTATGCAGCAAAAATATTTTATTGACTGTAACTGGTTTAGAAAATGTCACGTTCCACATTCAGGCTGCTTTGCCTGCTCTTATGAAGTTTGAAAGTAGGGAGGGACACAGTACTGAATGTACAAGTTTATTTATTTATTATTTATTTGTTCATATTTCTCCACCGCCCTTCTCAAGTGACTCAGGGCAGTTTACAAGTAATAAAAAACATCACAATAAAACACAAACACTACCTAAAAACCTCAAATGCAAAACTGTTAAAATTAAAATTTAAAATTTAAATCTAAAAAGATTAAAAGTTCAATCCAATGTCTTGGACGTTGTCCACTGAGAGTCAACCATCTAATGGTGAAGAAGTAGATGCCTCTTTCAGACTTTTCTCCTTAATGTGAGGATACCTTTTAACACGTTTACATGACTCTGAAACTGACAGTGATGACTTTTACTTTCAGAATCAGAAATCTGAACTTGATGGTATATCTATGCAACATCAAAAATTAAACCAAGACCAAAGAATCAAATAAAATCAATTAGGGGGTGTAATGTCAGTAAAGGTTGCTTTGAACAATTCTACCTTAGCCAATTTGCAGAATACAGCAAGGGCCTTGCAAAATGTAATGGAACAGTGTTCGAAAGATAATATAAGAGAAAAGAACACAGATGATGGAGGATGATGTATAAACTGGACAGTGCAGCTAGCACATACTGTACTTAAAAGCAGTACTCATTCAATAGAAGAAAGAAATCTGTTTGTCACACCAGTAGATTTTCTTCCCTTATGTATTGTGCATTTGTTTTATAATCAGAAAGTAAACACAAGCTTAATTTGGAAGTTTGTTTGCCAATTCACATGTCTCCAAGAATACATTTTACTTTCAACAATTTAGTTGGCTGTAATTTTTAGACAAATTCATTGAGGAAAACAGAAGGATGCAACTCCCATGACCTCTTATTTCTATACAGTATATAAGAAGGCCATTATGGGAAACTAGCAAGGTGAAGTTTAAATCCTACTATGGGAAGCAAATAGGATACAAATCTTGGTAGGATTAATGTTGTGACTGGAAAATAGGAAATGTGCTCGAGGCATTTGCAGACATTATTACAGAGTTGTTATCTGTAATCTTTCATTATTATCAGAGAATGAGTGACTTCATGGAAGAGTGAATAGTGGTGTCCCTGGTTTCATAGGTGGAAGGAGGAGAAGGGATGTAATGTGGAATTGTAAGATAGCCATCAATCAATGTAATGTTTGTAATCACTTTGTTCATATTAATGAACCAGTATATTTGTACAGTCAGTGTTAAATAATCTGCCAAAAAAAAAAAGCCCCCCAAAACCATTTTTAGGGTGGGGCGTGGCTTGGATGGCGTAGAAAGAACAGCAGGCTCTCCTCGCTCCGATTCAATGGGGAATTAATGGGAAATTTCACTACTTTTGTAAAAAATAATAACACCCGGGACTGAGTTTGCGAGTCTGAGAGGGTGAGTTGTGGGGAACTGCCGTCTGGAAGTCGTTGGTACAGAGAGAAACGGGAAAAGGGAAGGAGTAGAGAAGCGGAGCAGGCTTGGGGACCCGGGCTCCGGGTGACGGGGCGGACTGGTGGCTTGAATGGCCGCCGGGACCGGACTAGTCACCCGTTGAGCGGAACCAGGTTCTGCTGAGTCCTGCCGAAACTGGAGGAGAACGGAGCGACGCTATTGATTGCTGGGTCGCTCTAAACGTTTTATCGCGGTGCCGGAGTCTGCCTGACAACAAGAAGCCAAGGACGTGGTGAGTTTGGCTTTGATCCTTGGGGACGGACGGGGCTCCACGAAGAGGAGGCTAACGGCAGATCTCAGAAGACGATCCGGAGAGGAGGGGGAGAGCGGGGGGAGAGCGAGAGAGAAGAAGAATTGAGTACTGTGTATTGGCGTCAATAAGGGAGTGCAAGATCGGTGGAGAGACTATTATTTTTGAAGAGTTTTTGAAGTGTTTTTAAAGTGGAAATATATACTATATTGAAGACTGGCTGACTGAGTTTTGGCGAAACGAGGAGCGGATATCAGGACTTTTGTTTTCTTTTTTCTCTCTTTTTTTCTTTGATGGACTTTTTATGAAGGATAAAGATATTAAATAGACTGAAAGTGGCTTAAAGATGGCGGAGTAAAGCGAAACTTATATAGACTCAAAACGAAACTCAGCAACTTGGAAGCAAGAAGTGAAAGTGAAGCGCCATTTTTTTTCTCTCTTTTTTGTTTATGTGTTATATGTTTGTCGTCTTGTACCGCTATTTTGTTTGTTGTGTTTTCTCTCTCTCTCTCCCCCCTATCTCCCCTTCTTCCTCTTTTATGAAAGGGTTATTGAAGGTGGCCTATTCTTTTTAAAGTCCTTAGAAGTTTTTAACGGTCTTGCAACCTGCGATTCACTCTCCCCCCCACCCCCCTTCTTTTTTTTCTTCTTTCTTTCCCCATTGCTTTTGTATTTTGCCTCCCTTTGGCTCCTTTGTTTCTCATTCCTTTTCCAACACATCATAGTTCTTATATTTTAATAAATATTCTAGGATTACATTTTTATTCCTTTCCTTTGGACTCCTTTTAACTAAACTTTTCTTTTTTCCGTCTCTTCTCCCCCCCCCTCTTGTTTAAGTCCTTCCTTTCTTAATAAGGGGGAAAAAAGGAATTGTTTAAGTAAACATATATATAAAGGGGGAAGCAAGGAATTAATTGGATATTAAGAAAGTCATTATAAGATTTTTATTGGAGCATTAATTGGGAAAAAAACACAAATACATACACACATATACTGATTATTTTGCATTATAGTAAGTCATTCTATATAGAGGGTACTGATTGAGTAAAGAGGTCAAGGGAAATATAAGAAAATATTATATTGCACATTGTTTCATTAAGTAATTACAGTAATTATATTAAAAATTGGACACATTAAATAATCAATCAAGTTTGTAAATTTCTTAATTGACATAATAAATTTGAAACCTAATTGGAAATTGATTAAAAACGAAATTTGGCCCTAAACATCAATTCTTATTGTTTGCAAGATTAGATTAATTGTTTGGCCAATTGATATTATAGAAATTAACTTGATTGAAGACTGAAGAAAATAATAATACTAATTTAAGATTTATATACTACGTCTTGCAATATTGAATAATTGATTGATTGTTTGATTACTGAGTCTTATTGAAGCCATAATGGAGGCAGGGAGGGGGAGGGAGGAGGAGGTGGTTAAGCCAAAAACTAGGAAAGATAAAAAAGATCAGAAGGACCAGAAGGAGGAGAGACATACCCCATCGCCGATTTTGGAGACCCCAGTTGTAGTGGATGCGCCTAGTTCTGAGTCGTCTGATATGGACAAAATTTTTAAGATGTTACAACAGATGTCATCACAGATAAATCGTAACAATGAAGAAATGAAGAAGGATAGGGAGATCGCAAGACTCCAACATGAGAGTCTGGCGAGATCCCTTTCTGATTTACAGAAAGAAGTTACAGAGAATACAAAAAAGATTAAGATGATCACAGACATGATTCAAGAGGATGTCAAAAAAGTGATGATAACAGTGAATGAACTTTACCTCCATGAACGCCATATTGCATTACAAGTGACAGCACAAGAGAAAAGGATACTTCTGGTGGAGGAGGGGCAGAGGAAACAGAATATTGTGATTAGGAAATTGGCTGAACGAACGCCAGATAGGCTTAAAGAAAGGATAGTGGATTGGCTTAACACGTTACAAATTGGGAAAAATTTTGTACTAGAGGATTTGGGTGGAGTTTTCAGAATTGGGGGGAGAAGGGGTAAGAATGTACCTAGAAATGTTTTGGTCAAATTTGCAAATTGGGCGGATAAGCTTAAAGTAATGGCTTACATTAAACAAGCCGGTTCTGGCGTTCTAAAAATAGAAAATGACGATGTGGAAATCTACAACGACATTGCCCCGGAAGAAAGAAAATGGAAGTACAGGATGAAACCAGTTACAAGATTACTGACTGTCAAGGGCATCAAATATAATTGGAGGTTCCCACAACAACTAGCCTTCTTCTACGATAAAAAAATGCATATTATTGATTCTAAGATGGATGTTTTGGGTTACTTAACACACATTGGATTGATTAAGGTGGCATCAAGTGAGTGGATTGAGCTAAGAACAGATCTACACATGTCTGGGGAAACGGTAACAGTTTTGAGAATGGAGGGGGAGGAGGGGGGAGCAGTGGGAGGGATGGAGACGTCAGACCCGAGTCTTGAAATTATAGAGTGAAATTGTTAATAAATAAAGAAATATTGGTGGAGGGAAGAGGGGGGCCTTAGAGAAAGCAATGGCATCTTGCACTGACCCCCCATCCCCTCTTTGGTACACGGAGGCGACATTCTTGGAAAAGAAGTAGGGAGGGTAAAAGACTGCAGCAGCATAGGTAAGTTTTTCTTTTTTTTTGTATTTTTATTATGTTTTACAAGTTAGTTTTCATATATCTTTAGGTTATTTTTGTCTAATGTTTAGTTTTTATAGTTTATGTAATACAGGGGATAGATGGTACACGTCCAGGGAGCATTGTAAAAAATTAAGGAAATTAATAAAATTTGATGGTTAAGAGTTTAAAAGTATTAACATGGAATGTGAAGGGTACAGGTACAGTGTTAAAGAGAAAAAGACTACAAATAGCTATTAATAAAGAAAGAGCAGATGTCATCTTTCTGCAAGAGACCCATCAAAAGTCTGCAGAAACAAATAAAATGGTCCTGAGAGGCATGCAAATATACGAGAAGGCCCATGGCTCATCAAAAGCAAGAGGAGTTGCAACACTAATATCAGAAAAGACAGGGTTTAATATGACACAAAGTATGGCTGACCCAGAAGGCAGATATCTAATAATAAAAGGGAATATAGATGAGGAAGAAATCATATTGGTCAATATATATGCACCTAATGATAATCAAGAAGAATTTTTAGACAAGATGGGAAAAATTTTAGAGAGAGAAGGAACAAAAATATGATAATAGCAGGAGATTTTAATTTAATAAGATCAACAATAGATAGCACAGGTAGCCAGAGAAAGTGCAAAAAATATATATTGGATGATTGGATTAAGACACTGGGGGTAAAAGATACATGGAGAGAGATCAAGGGGAATGAAAGAGAATATACTTTCTGCTCCCAGGCACATAATATGCAATCTAGAATTAACTACATTTTTGTTACAAAAGAGTTAATCAGAAATATTGAAGATATAAAAATAGGAACATTTAAAGAGTCAGATCATGCAAAAATATTGATGGAGATAAAATTGGACAGCGGGGGAGGGAGGATATATAATTGGAGATATGATACAAATTTATTTAGAGAAGACGTTAGTAGGAAAAATATAATGGAGAAATGGGAAGAATACTGGGATTGGAATGATAATGGTGAGGTCAGCTATAGCACGGTATGGGACACAATGAAGGCGATATTTAGAGGGGAATCTATAAAATTAAAGAGTATAAAGAATAAACAGAATAAAAGTAGGTACCAGGAGTTAGAAGTAAAACTAAAACAACTCTACCTGGAACAAGCAAGAACTAAGAGCAAGAGAATTTTTGAGGACATACAAAAAATTAAGAAGGAATTGGAAGGGAAGGATATGGAAAGGGTTAAGAGAGATATGATTTATTTAAAAAGAGAATATTTTGAGTACAGCAATAGGAATTCCAAATTGTTAGCAAAAGCGGCAAGAGAGAAGAAAATTAAAAGTCAGATTGGGGTATTAATTGATAAAAACGGAAAGAGATGTAATAAAAAAATTGATAAAATGAGGATAATAGAAAATTTTTATAATGAATTGTACTCAAAAAAGGGAATAAATTTGGATAAACTTAGAGAGTGCTTTGAATATCAAAAATTGCCACAAATAACAGCAGAACATAGAAATATAATGGAGGAAAAGATAACAGAAAGAGAAATTGAGCAAACGATAAAGAGACTAAAAGTAGGGAAAGCCCCAGGGGAAGATGGATTATCGGCTGAGTTCTATAAGGACTTTAAAAGTTGGAATGTTCCGAGTTTGAGTAAATTATTTAATAAAATTCTAGAAGGTGAAGCAACTCCAGATTCATGGAATAGATCGATAATTACACTAATTCCGAAGCCAGGCAAAGATTTAGAAAAGGTGGAATCGTATAGACCGATTTCACTAATTAATCAGGACGCAAAAATTTTTACATCAATAATGTCAAATAGATTAAATAGTTTTATTTCCTGTTATATAAAGGAGGACCAGGCAGGGTTCGTTAAAGATAGATATATGTCAGACTTAACGAGAAGAGTAATAGACTTGATGGACTTATCTGAACAAAAGAAAGAGAAAGTGGGATTTTTGTCTTTGGATATTTTTAAAGCCTTTGACTCTTTACAATGGTTAACAATACAAGAGATGATCAAATTATATGGATTTGGGGTTAAATTTCAGGGAGTAATTAAAAAGTTATATCAATCTGGAATAGCTCGGGTCAGAGTCAATGGCGAATATTCAGGAAATATAAACTTAGAAGCAGGTACAAGGCAGGGTTGTCCACTGTCACCAACATTGTTCATACTGGCTATGGAGTTTTTAGCGAATTTAATACGTCAGGACAAGGATATAACAGGAATGAAGGGTAATAAAATAAATTTGTATGCAGACGACACGTTAATTATTGTAAAATACCCAACAAAGGCATTGGAAAATATACATAAACATTTAAGTAATTTTGAGGACATAACAGGTTTAAGAGTTAACTGGGACAAGACTGAAATGATATATTGTAATGGGACCAAGGAAGAAGAGAAAAGAATAAAAGATAAGTACAAGATTCAGATTGGAAATAAAATTAAATATTTGGGGATAATAATTTCAAACAAGTTTGGAGAATTTAAAGGGTTAAATTATGGCAAACAGAGGAAGGAAATTGAACAAAAAATAATTCGGTATAATAAGTTAAATTTGTCATGGTTTGGACGGGTCGCACTAAGCAAGATGATGTTGTTACCCAAATTAAATTTCCTTTTTGATGCATTACCGATTAAGTTTACTGATAAAGAATTAAAGGAATACCAAAATATAATAAATAAATTTTGTAATGGAAAACAGGCTTCTAGGATAGGTAAAAAATTATGGTATGCATCTCAAAAGGAAGGGGGCTTAGGGATACCCAATATTCGTAATTACTATAGGGCTTTTCAGGTAAGAAATGTTATTAGAATCTTGAATAGGGAAGGAGTAATATGGGAAAAGATCGAGAGAGAAGAGTCTCAGAGATTTGATAAGTCAATATTTTTAAGTGAAAGAAAGGAAAATTACAAACAAAACTATCGATGTAAGTTGACAAAAGTAACAATAGAAGAATGGAATAGAATGAAAAAGGAGCTTGCCCCAGGTACCTCGCCTGTTTTAGAGATAGAGGATATGAGTACTTTTCCAATGCAAATAGATGATAGGATTAGGAATATATTAGCAGAAAAGGAGGCTCTCTTGCTGAAAGATTGGATCAACATTAGTAAGGATAACGAAAGAAGAAGAGAATTATTTTTGTGTATGCAGTTAGATTGGTTCCAGACTCTCCAAATAAATAATTGGAATAAGAAACACTTGTTAGATAATAGTTTAAAGAGAGAATTAACTTCATTTGAAATAATGTTGATCAAGTTAAGGAGGGCTGACATAGGTATAAAAGGAATAGTAAGCAAGATTTATAAAATTTTGAATGAAAGTGGAAATATACAGGATGTTTTGAGAAATAAATGGGAATATGAATTAAATGAGACGATTTCAGTAGAAGATTGGAAGAGAAAATGGAAAAGAAGGGTTATGAGAACCATGTCTGTGAGAATGAAGGAACATAATTATAAGCTAATTTGGTGGTGGTATAGGACCCCAGTTGGGCTGCATCGTATGGACAGCAGGGTTAGTGATAAGTGCTGGCGATGTAAACAAGAGATGGGAACATATGTACACATGTGGTGGAATTGTAGATGCTTGCAAAAATTTTGGGAAAATGTGAAAAATGAAGTAAATAATATATTAGACAAGCAGCTCATATGGGGTCCGGATACAGTGTTGTTAACAGAGGTTGACAAGTTCAATTTAAGTAATGATAACAAGGAATTGATGTCTGTAATGTTGTCAGCTGCTAGACTTTGTATAGCGAAAAATTGGAAAAATGAGGCTCTGATAAAAATTCAAGATTGGTATAAAGAAATGTGGGAGCTGGCACTTAACGACAAACTTACTTGTGAATTAAATATAAAAAAGGCAGAGTTAAAGTCAATAATTTCTGGAGAGTTTGGAAACCTTTTGTGGAACATGTGACGGTTAAGAAAAAAGGGGTTACTCCTGTACCGGAACAAAATGTTTTTTGGAAATTATGAGTCTTTTTTTTACAAGCCCTTGGACATTGTAAATATCACAGGGGTGGCATTGAAGAGTGATTTGTAGTAGTGAAGGAAACCAAATGTATTAGAGAATCGGTTAATATGAATTATTAAGAAAGAATCATGTAATTCTTTTTATGTGTTTAATAGAGATAGTTTCTTTTAGGGAGGGTTGTATCTGGTTATGTGATGCACTTATATTGATTTAAACGTGAATAAAGTGTTTCCTTTTTCAAGATTGATATTTTGTTTTTTTTCTTTTCTCTTTTTATTCTGTTACTTTTGTATGCTTTTCATTTTTGTATGCTTTTTATATTCTCTTTTTTTGTATGTTCATTGTTTTAAATACCTATATCAAAAATAAAATTAAAAAAAAAACCATTTTTAGTGCAAAGGGAGGACATAAATGAATAAACAATTTCAACAGGAAAAAATCTAGAAAAAATCAATCAGTATTCTACTGGTCTCTATTTTTAAAAAACAGCAACTCACGCTCTGTTTATGCTCTGATGAGACTTTCCACTCAGAGAAGTCACAGAAGGAAACCAGCCAATCTGTTTCTGTGAGGAAACCAGGATCACTTTATCAATAATAATAAATTACCCAATAATACCGTAAATACTCGAGTATAAGCCGACCTAAATATAAGCCAAGGTATCTAATTTTGACACAAACCCCCAGGAAAATAGATTGACTCGAGTATAAGCCGAGGGTGGAAAATGCAGCAGCTGCTAGTGAGTTTCTGTAATCAAAATACTTGAAAATATGGTAAAATCAATTAAATTGTTGGCACATCTCAATCCGGCATGGTTCTGGGACTCTCATGGTCATTGACCTGAGTATAAGCCAAGCCACCTTTTTGTGGATCATTTTTGGGGCTAAAAAATTTGGCTTATACTCAACTATACATGGTACGTTACCCATGACTGTACTGTATCTCCATTTCTGTGGAGTTGTTTATTAAATGGTAGGAATACATGGACATCTTTTTTATTTCAGCGTAACATTTGACAAAATCCCCCAATTATACCATTGGTTATGCTTTTGTTGACAAAATGGTAAACTGTGGGTGGAATGCTACTACTCTGGATGAATGACTAGTTGAGCACTCATGCCTAGTGTATGTTCCTTAATGTCTCTGGGTAAACCTAAAGTGTGATTTTGAGTGCAATGTCAAACATACCATTTGTTCTCTTGTACCGCTCAACATTTTTATATGTGACTTTGATGTAGAAGTGTGGGATGGGTGTCTAATTTGCCCACGACATTTGACTGGTTGGAAAGGTTGTCTCATTGGAAAGTAGAAGATAAAATCCAACAAAGAGAAATGTGAAGTCCTGAATTTAGGTACAAAGAAGAAAGGCATACGTATCAGTGTAGAAGGGCTGGCTTAGGTGAACATGTGTTTATTAATGTGAACAGGATCTAGCTGTCATAGTCAATCATAAGTATAACCTGCGCCAGTATTTTGATTTTACTGCTACTGAAACTTTAAGCTGCAGAAACAGAAGTCTTTGTATACACAGCATTAGAAGGAACAAGCCTTATTCAAGCATTATATCTGACAACATGGAAGGAGCCAAATAGCAAATAGCCCTGTTTGCATTACTAAGTCCCGCCAGAAATCAATCTCACCTTTTGGTGGTTGGTACATGGTTTGAAGAAAAGGTCTGGAAGCACATTCAGTTACATGATTTTAAGAAGTTTCCATGATCAGGTACTCTGCCCTGTCATGCTTTTCACCCAGGAAGTTCCAGAAGTGCAAATCCAACTTCCTCTTCAGACTTTTAGCCTACTCATGGAAAGATCTAGCTAAATCTGGGTGGGGAAACATTGATAGTGGGTTTATATCCCCTTTACCTACCAAGCTGGCTACATGCTTTCAGGCATAATGCTTAAAAAAGGCCAGGATTCAAATCTCCTCTTCCCAAAGTCAAGCTGTATCTAGAGTACTGTGTCTATTTATGTAAATCACTGTTTATAAAGAACACATGCAAAGTGAAGTGCGTCCACAGTAGAACTGAAGAACATTAAGGGTTTGGGACTACTGCTCCCCAAATACTCCAGTATTCTGTACTTCAAAAAACTACTCTTTGCTATATCTATTTGGGGGAACAGAGGTCAGAATGGCGAAGAGTCTGAAAAGCAAATCCTGTGAGAAAGGAATGAGAGAGCTATGTAAGTTTAGCATACAGATGAAATTATTAAGGTAATGGACCTGACAACTGTCTTTAAATATCAGATGGACTGAAGTTTAAGAGACATATCATAGTTGTTCTCCTTTGCTCTGGAGAGCAGGATTGCACAGGAGCATCCCAGAATGGGTGCCTCACCTGTTAAATATGTCACAGCCCCCCATTCCATTTAACATGTCCAAACACCCCTGAATTGGGGTACACAAACAGAAAAATCCTCCTCGAATATTGTGGTATTTTTAACCACAATCGAGCGTACCCTGGTAATGGCAACCTTGTGTTGCCGGCTAATCTTTCTCACACTAGATCAGGCAAAAGGAACTGCAGAATGAACTCACCAACAGGTCCTTCATTTTGGCAGTTTCACATCTGGCCTACATAGAAGAAGAAGACACCCCCCATCCTGTTTTCTCCTCCCCCCAAAATGCCCAAAACAAACTGGAATTCAACATCCATTTTCATTTTTTTTTTTCAGATTTAGAGCAATCTGTGTGGCCTCTGGAAAGCCTCAGATCAGAACAGTGAGCCTTTGACCACCTAAGCTGCCCACCTTAGTGCTGGAGTTGCATATCAAATGTAAAATCAAGATTTAATATTAGAGCTTTTGTTCCAGAAGCATGAATGTGCCCTTTCACATACTCCTTAGAATTTTCTTAGGTTCATTTTAAGTATTTGCTCACAGAGACCACCTGCTCTCTAAACTATTTTTAAGTGTCACAATGTTAACTTAGTCTTGCAGGGTCAGACCTCCATAATAAGAATGTTGTCTAGGGCCCTGGAGTGAGTTATTAATTTTCTGTCCCCAAGGTTCTACTATGTATTGTGCATTAGTCCTGTTCAGAAGAGAGTAATGATAAAGTTGCCGCTTTCTTCCTCTGCTTCGTTCATAACTATACAGTATATCTTTCTTTGTTTGGGGTGATGTTCCCACATATTGTTAAAAATGTTTCCATCTCTTTTACCCTGACTCTTGTTTCTGTCCCAGGGTATGACAAACAAATAGAAACTGCTGATTCTTGCTATTTCCAGTCCTTTTGATTTAATGAAGAGAAATAAAATGGAATATATTTTTGCAGGATCTTTGCCTCTGAAAGTTGATTCAACATTTTGGGGTTCTATGTTGTTTTAAAAGAATTTATTTTAAAGAATAAATGATCAGCAAAACATTACTTGGAAATGTCATAGTTTCCCTGACTTTTAACCTTTGGAAAAACAATGGACAAAGCAATCAACCACATTATGATGACACCAGCAAGAATATATCATTGCTATATTGGCAGTATGGCACTAAAGATTGAGAGAGGTGAGGAGAGAGATGGATGCTTAACTGGAACATGGCTCTCTGGTGCAGTGGTTGGGATATAGTACTGTAGCCAAAACTCTACTCACAATCTGAGTTTGATCCTGGTGGGCTCAGGTTGACTCAGCCTTCCATCCTTTCACAGTTGGTAAAAGGAGTACTCATTGTGGTGGGGCAAAATGCTAATTACATTGTGAACAACCCAGAGAGTGCCACTATGAGGTGGTAAATATCTGTCATATTTTCCTTATTGTCTTCTACTGGCTTCACCTCATTCTTGTAATATTAAAAAAAACCCTTCATTAAACTAAAAGATCCTAGTCTTAAGATCTTGTCAAATTAATTTTCAGACTTTTCAGCTCCCTTCTCATTTGTTCTACAATGCCAAACCCAATGAAGAGACCTACAGAACCGGAAAAGTGTCATTTTAATTTTCCAAAAAATTACCCTGTAATTTAATAAAAGTTTCAACCACTCTTATTTTTGCATCTCAGAATAACCTGTTGCATGATGTTCACATTGTTTATCTTCATCTTACTGAATCCTTACATACATAACATTTGTGCTCCAGAATAAACAAGACCACACAATCTCTCAAAATATTTCTTATAAAAAGGTGGTATCTGATCAGCCCTAACCAACACTCTCAGTTTGTACTACTTTATTTTGTGTGCCAGAAATTATTCAGGCAGTGGTTAAGGCATCAATTGCAAGGCAAGTAATAATGCAAAAATAACAGTTTCTGTGATTATAGAATACCCTGGGGTCCATTAGTATCTCCCTCATTGAGTGGGATAGGATATCCGAAATTAAGCAAACACTTGTGTGAAAAGGAAGCATTTCTTTACAGAAGATGTTACAGCTTATGAAGGATATAAAAGAATAATGTTCCCAGCTGCCCCTTTGCATCGCACAACGCTAGCGCTCTCCTGTCAGTCATTGAAGAAGAAGGAAGGGGACTCTAAGTGGACGGCAGCAAAGTTTAATGGGACAACATCTCTACACATTCACTTGCTATACAAACAGTTCCTTTCAGATAGACTCTGCTAAATCTTCTAGCCCAAGTAAACATATGAAGAGAGTTAATGCTGAAAAAATGAACTTTTAAAAGTTAGGGAATTGTGGAGGAATGGAGAATGGTGTGTGGTTGAATTTTTCGGAATGGTAGTCTGTGTTTCAGGCATATCAGGAAGCAAAAACAAACAACAAAAACATGGCAGCACTTTAAAGACTAACTGCTATATTTTTAATGTGAGCTTTCATGGATCAAGTCCACTTCTTCAGACACAGGAATGAAATAGCAAGGCATAAGATATACACCAAATACAGAGTCATAGAGTGATTAAATCAGAATAACATCATTATACAAATCAATACAGTTTCCCACAGCTGGCAGTGGTAGATTATCTCTGACTTTTATTTGGATCTGCTCTAACTGTCCCCTATTCAATTTTAAATGTGGGGAATTACAAAACAAGCAACTGGCATTGAATGCTAATGAATCTAACCTCTGTGTTGCTGTGTTGAAATAGCCAGCCTAGCCTCAATTATGGGGAACTCCAAGTTCATCACAGGTGAGTTATTGAAATAATCAAAAATTTACATTGAGATATTCTAGGACAGGAGTTCTCAACCTTTTTAACCCGGGAACCGGGACATGCTCCCTCAAACAGCTTCAGGGGCTGGACGGCCATTTTGCCCTTCCTCCACCATATGGCACTTCCTAGTGTGGTGGAGGTGGTGGTGGGCCACATGAAATGACACTGGGGCCACATCCAGCCCATGGGCCATAGGTTGAGAATTCCTGTTTTAGGATGTTCAATTAAATTGGTTTCTGTATATCTGTAAATGGACAAATACCAAAAAGAACCTTATATTTTGATTTCATTCCTCAGAAACGTCATAATCTCAAAACTGATGTACACCATTCCAGATTAATATAAGGCAATCTTTATAATCTGAAAATTGACTAGCCTGCATGTAAAACAGTCTGAATCGGTGTTTTAAAGTTGAATGATATGACAACTGGTTCACTCATATTTAAAGGTTTCATGATGAATCAATGAACATGCATATATGAGCTCAGAGTGAGAAAGAACACTTTGTCTCCACGGGCTGCCTATGAACATAACAGGAGTAAACCAGAGTAGTTTACTCTTAAAGTACAGAAATTGTTTGATGTTGGACTTCATTTCTCCTTTTATATAATAGGTCCCATGGGAAGAGTAGTGGTAAGGAAAATATTTCTCTGATATTACCTTGAAATAGCCAGCCAAGCCTCAGTTTTGGGGAACTCCTACTCCATCACCCAGTAATAGTAAATTGAGATGCAAAGTGAACAACAACAACAAAATCCTCACTAGTCTTTGTTTATGTGATACTGTGCTACCAGATCATCATATCATTCTTTATGGGACACTGTACTTCCAGCTCATCAGTTGCTGATACCATTATTGCTATTTTAATTATTATTTATAATATTTGTGCTCCTTGGTGAGTACTACTAAGAGATAGTGTTCAAGCCTAGAAACTTCTTAAAAGAATAACAATGGATAAAACTTAGCTTAAAAACTCATAAAAACATGTGAAGCTGTCCTACCATAAAACTATTTAAGTCTATTAAATACATTTAAACCACTGAAGTAAACAAAGGTTTAAAAAACTGGAAGGGAATAATTATTTTGAGATTCTGTGCTCAGAGGCTAGGAAGGAGGGGAAGGTTCCCCATCATAGAGGCTGGAAGGGCAATTCTTGCTAAGGTGTCACTGTATATTGGCCTTGAGGATGAAACACAAAGGGTTTTTAAAGATTGTTCTGCCTCATTTATTTATTATTATTTATTTACTTGTTCAGATTTATATTGCCACCCACTTGCCGACACAATTCAGGGCGTCTTACAGTCAAAACAGCAACAATACAGTAACAATCATAAAATACAACCTCACAAAACAACCCAAGCAGAACACAGACTAACTCCCTCATGGTCAGCCTCTGGTTCCTTGCTGACTCCTAGTAGGGCCCTGAATTACTTGAGTCAAGCCCATAGCTGCCATGGAAGCCACGAACTCCCGTGCTACCTCAGAGCCCACCCCCAATGAAGGCAAATTAAAGTCCCCCAGGACCAATAGTCCCGGGAGCTCCAATGCCACCATGGAGACGGCCTTAAGGAGCTCAGGTAGGGAATCTGTTACCTTACAGGGAGGCAGGTACAAGAGCAAGATTCCCCGCTGACCCTTCAGGCCCAAATGCAAGAGCAGGGCCTCACAACCCGGAACTTGTGGGGCTCTGGCGACTCCCAGTGACTCTCTGGCCACAATGGCAACGCCACCCCACCCCCCTTCTCCCTAGGCTGGTGCCAAATACCGAACCCTGCTGGACACAGTTCAGATAGAGAAACCCCATCCTCAGGTGTCAGCCAGGTTTCGGTGATGCATGCGATGTCAGCCCACTCCCCCAGGATAGAATCTACAACCAGGGGGGCCTTGTTACAGACTGACCTGGCATTCATCAGCAGCAGCCTAAGGAGGGGGTCACTCTGGACCATCTGCTCAGGAACCAGAGATGTAGCCGAGGGGCCAGAACAGAGAACAGATACCGCCATACTGCCCCATGCCCATCACAACACCAATTTGGCCCCAGGAACCCCTACGTCAGCCCCAGCTAGAGTGCTGTCTCTGATATCTGGCTGGTGATATGATATATCCTTCCTATTTTCCCTGTGCTGTGTGTATGAGTGAATAGTTTTTGCCTCTCTCACAGGTTCTCTTTCTCTCTGTGTCCTTGGACATATGCTCACTTTTATCCCATTTCTGTGTACAGTATTTATTTATTTATTTAAATTTGTTTATCACCCTCCTCCCAAAAGGGACTCAGGGCAATTTACAACAATTATAAAATCATTTTAAAAAATTAAAACTCTAAAAACTTTTTTAAAAAACTTAGTATTAAAAGCTAGAAATTGTAACATAGGCATACTGGGGTCAAACCAACAAATTGGCTGGGGAAATTGAACCATCCACTCCCTAGACCAAACCTGCTAGCCAGGTTTTCACTCCGTTTCTAAAGGGCAGCAACTCCACCTGCATGCGTAGTTCTATTGGGAGGAGGTTCCAGTGGGCCGGAGTGGACACCGAGAAGGCCCTCCTTCTCGTGCCAGTGAGATGCACCTCTCTGGCTGATGGCACAACCAGAGAGCCTCTCCGGTCTGCTTTGGTGGGACGGGCAGATGTCCTTGGGATGATGCGGACTCTTAAGTATCCTGGTGCACTACCATGTAGGGCTTTAAAGATAATAACCAGCACCTTGAATTGCACCCGGAGGCAAACTGGGAGCCAATACAGCTCCTTCAGCAGTAGTGTAGCACAGGCATAATGCCCGCATCCAACCACTACTCATGCAGATGCATTCTGGACCAGCTGAAGTCTCTGAATGGTCACCAAGGGCAGCCCCATGTAGAGCGCATTACAATAATCAAGTCCTTGGAGCCTTTCCAGAAGGATACCATGGTCGACGGTATCAAATGCCGCTGAGAGGTCAAGAAGAGCCAGGACAGTTGGATGTCTGCCATCCCACTTCCTCCAGAGATCATCTAACAGTGTGACCAATGCAGTTTCTGTCCAATATCCGGGCCTGAATCCTGACTGAAAAGGGTCCAGATAATCCGCTTCATCCAGGATCTCCTGTAACCGCCATGCCACTGCCTTCTCCAATACTTTACCCAAAATGGATAAGTTGGATACCAGTCAAAAGTTGGCCATTATGGTTGGGTCGAGGGAAGGCTTTTTCAGGAGGGGGCGCACCAATGCATATTTAAAAGATGCCGGAAAAAACCCCTCTCAGAGCGAGGAATTAATAATTGCCTCAACCCAGCCGCCAGTCACCGTCTGGGCAGATTTAACAAGCCAAGTGGGACATGAATCTAATGTGCAGGCAGTAGCACAGACAGCTCCAAGGAGCCTGTCCACTTTCTCAGGGACAACTGGATCAAACCGATCCCAGATAACATGGCAAGACTGTACCTCAGACAACTCCAGTTCTATATTTTCCATGCCGGGATTCAACTTCAGGCTGATCTGAGTGATTTTCTCTGTCAGATAATCAGCGTAAACCTCAGCCGACCCCTGCCACCCGGGGTCTGCCCCCCACCCACCCAGGAGGGACAGTATCTCCATTTCCTCTATTTATCGCTTGTTCCTTCCTCCTACTAGCTAGAGAGGCCACTAGCTAGTGCTGGAGACACCAACTAATTGAATTCCATACAGTCACACAACGATTAATTGGAGGGTGCTCAGATACCTTGTGGTAGGGGTGAAGGGACAGTGTTAGCAGTCCCAAGAAAATGGGGAGAAAACTTTATCAGGTTTTTTTCTTTTGCCAGAGTAACTTGTCTGGCTCTGGAACCTTTTTATACTTTTAAATACGCTTTTCAACTTTTCCGCAAGTTGTCATCTTTTGGAAGCAGGTTGGATGTGGCTAAAGATGGTTGCCTTAGCTGGAAGGCTACATGCTACTAATGGTACTTCCTGGTCTAGTTGTTGTTGGCCTGGATTGAGAAAACCTACAGATTTCAGATTTCCCTAGCCCTTTTTTGCATCTAGAAGATTTACTTCTTAACTCTGTTACATTCTCTAGATCCAACTAGGGGATGACTTGTTCCCTCCTGTTCAAATTCTGCCACCTTTTCGTGAAGCCTTCTTAAAAAATTGTCCTTTTAAGGCACGTGAAAAATTACTTAGGGCTAGAGAAATCTCCTCTAGGTTTTTTCAATCCTGGTTAACAACAAACAGCCCATGTAGTGTTATTAATAGCTTGCAGCCTTCCAGCTGAGGCAACTGTCTTTAGCCATAGCCAACCCTGTTTTGAAAAGATGGCAACTCTCCTTGAACTTTGTGGATAAAAGAATGGTCACGATATACTGCTCCATCTCAGTATGCAAATTATCTGAGACTCACAGAAAAAGAAATGATTGAGAAATAGTATTCAATCAGGTGAGAAATGTCTGTGGATAAAATTTAATTCCTTTCTCGAGTTCCTCAAGAGAGGAAAGATATGGATCTACTAGTTTCATTTCTTGTACCACATCTCTGTTGACACAAAATTTATTTATTATTCCTTGTAATACATCTCTAATGAAGTAGAACCCATATATGTATTTTATACATAAAACGCTGAAATTAGGCACAACTCTTTAGTGCTTGAGAAAAGAAAATGACGTCCTCCCATATTACAAGATGCGAATAGATAAATAATTTGCTGTAGAAAATTCTCAAGGGAAGATAATCCATTTTTATTTTACATTGTTAAAGCACACAGTCCCCCCTCCCCACCACCTCATTCAATGTTATAACTACCTAAGGAATTAGCTTCAAAAATTGGTATGGGTTGAATACCTCTTTTTCATCAGTAAAAAGAATATAGCAGCCCTTAATCTTGAGGTTTTATGTTCAAATGTATCATTTAATTACACATTTACATGGAGCTTTTATTGGTTATTTTTAGCTCCTGGTGAGTGAATCTTTCAGGCACTTGTGCAGGGTTCTCAGAAGCTTTCTGAGGGCTAAAGAGAACCCTAGGGAGCCTTGGAATCTAAAGGGGGGATAGGAAGCTTTTAATTAAAATAAATTGTATGTATGTGGTGCTCAATCTGGGTAACTCCAGCCCAAAGTTATATATAACATGAGTAGGGCTGCACCGAGTAGGGCTGCATATAAATTGAACTAAATAAAATAAATAAATAAATAAAAAATTTGCCTATTAAGTAAGCAATCAGAAAAGTCTTGAGGTCAGAACAGACCCACTACTTTCTGCTTTGAGAAAAATTAAGGGATGGGGAAAGAAAGAACATAAATCATTGTAGAGAAGAGCAACCTCCTTACATTGTCCTTTTAAGAAGGAATCAGAGAGGACTCTGCCTGTTGAAATGTTAAAGTTCCTTGCTCATTTCCTTTTCTGTGGTTGGCTTAGGAAACCAACCTGGTCTTTTTCTTACATGAAAGAAAAGGAAGGATCACAATAAAGTTACACTAGAAGCCTTTCTTTCTTGTCATTGGCATTCAGTCCATGACCTATCCTTGCTGTCTGTACTTCCTCACTCTCTGGATTGCGGTATTTCAAATGTACCAGCAATGAGCTAATATTATCATAGACCTAGACTAGTATCAGGCCAGGATTTTTGTAAAAACACACAGGGATGTAGCATGGGTTTCAGTCACCTAGGGGCCAGGCCAAACTCACCCCCCCCCCACCTAGGCTTGTTCCCCATCAAATCTAAAATCCTACCTTGGTGGGGACCAGGGGGTGCTTTTCCCCCCGCCTTCATCCTCCTCTTCTTCAGGCTTCCTCTTCCTCACTGCCAGCTCGTGGTGCTGGGCAGTGCTGCACAGGGCCCAGGGTTCCCCTTGGTCCCAGGTTGAGTCTCAGAGGCTGAGGTGGTGCAAGCTTGTGCACCTTCAGTGGGAAGTGAGGCCAGTGGTCGTTGCAATCCAGCACACGCAGCCAGAGCAGCTCCAGCCAGGCCAGGCCGGGGGGGGGGGGGTCCTCTGCCTGGCCGGCACTGCTGTGGCTGTTGGGCTGCAGCGACCACCGGCCTCGCTTCCCGCCCTCCTGGCTGCCACCGCCACTGAAGGTGGATGAGCTGCCACTGCTGGGCTTGGAGGTGGCACACCTGCATGCCTGGGATGCCAACAGTAGGCTCTTTGCTGGACTTGCGCTGCCTCAGCCTCTGGGTCTTGACCCGGGAACAAGGGCGGCCCTGGACCCTGTGCAGCACCACCTGGTGCCATGAGCTGGCGGTGAGGAAGAGGAAGACAGCACCTGAGGAAGAGGAGGACAAAGGCGGTGAAGGAGGAAAAAGTGCCCCCTGGTCCCCACCACGCCGTCGGGCCCACACCGCCCTGGTGCCCTCCACTTATCACCCCCGCAAAGTGCCACCTGGGCCGGGCTGCCCCCTCCCCCCCCCCCCCACTAAGCTACTGGTTCAGACACCAATCATTATGACCATATGTGAGTACAAACAAGGTTAAGGGAGAAGGACAATTCAACTGTCTAGTACAGAGGTTCCCAACCTTTTCAAGATGAGGACCAGGTCACAATCTCTCAGCAGCTTCAAGGGCTGGATGACCATTTTGCCCTGCCTGCACGATGGCCATTTTGTCCCAACAGATTCAAATGGACAGCCATTTTGTTTCTCAAATGCCCTTGAAGAGGGGCACATAAAATGGTGCTGGTTCGAGCATGGATTTGAATGATTATTATGCTGATAGGTTTTCCCCAGAGTCTGATTGATATTATGTGGTCGGGCTTTACATTGAAACCTCTAACTGCCTCTGCTACATCTTGCCTCAGTGTTGGAGCTAATCCATTTCTTCTGAGTCTTTATTTCCAGAGAGTAAACAAAACAAAAGACAAAAAATGCTGTGGCATCTTAAAGACTAACTCATGTATTGTAAAACAATCTTTAAGGTGCCACAGCATTTTCTGTCTTGTTTTGTTTACTCCCTGCTTTATTTCCAGAGCTTCTGTCCGGCTGGACATCCTGCTATAGTAATGGAGTAGACCATACAGCCAGCAACTCAAAGCCAAATGTTGGGTGGTGGCAAATAACCTGACTCCCTAAAGGGGCCAACAGCTACAGCGTTTGAGCCCCTTTAGGTAGCATGATCATCCCTTTCAGTGAAGGAAATGCCACTGGAAACCATCATATTGGGCCCAACAGCAAAATGAACAGAGGAGGAACCATTTCACTATTCTGATTCCCAACAGTCATGGAGGTGGAAGAAGCCATGCCAAATGGACTGGCTGTGAAGGCACACCTTGTTAATATTTTCAAGACTGCGGAAGTCCATTGCAGTCCCAGTGTCAAATCCTGCATTTCTCATTTCATATGTGTCACAGAAGATGGCTGCATGATCATAGTGTGTGGGTCACTTCATGGCAAGCTGGGATCCACCTTAAACAAATTCATGCCAATGGCATTTTTCCTGCTTCAGGAAAAAATGCATTCTCGGATACAAGTTGCAGCTGATGATTTCCAGAGTAGAACACTTTGTAGTGGCCTGATTGAAAATATCCCATTTCAATCCTGTTCAATTTAGTTTATTTATTTATTTGTTTGTTTATTTGTTAGATTTATACTCCGCCCCACTCACTGATACCAAGCACTGCAATGTTTCTACAAGCCCTTTATGATCACTCCAGAAATACACAAATACTGTACCTCTAATATGGTTCATATCTATACATTTATCAAAAAATATTTCAAAACCCTGTTTATTTTTTACTTTAGTGTATTTAGGATGTATTTCAAAGTGTAATATCACACATGAGCACACACAGCTCTACAAATAGAGAACTCGATATTGCCTTTTAACCTGTGAACCATACACAGAATTTGGCTTTAAATGAAGAACTATTAAACCATTTAAGCTCACACCTTCACTCTGAAGCTTAGTTATCACTACATAAAAGGACAAGATAAATGTTTGATGCAGAAACATACTTGCAATCTTCAGAGTCCCAAGAAATGTAACCAAGCTAGTTTTAGTGGCCAAGCTCTTCTATATAGCTCAGATATACAGAAAATTGTGACTTAGTACTGCCTGTTTTAAAGGGTATCTGTATAAAAACCACAAATCAATAATAAAACATTACAGAGGAACATCATGCAGCCACATAGAATACTTTCACCCAATATAAACATCTTAAGAATACTTTGACTATTGCTTGTCTGGACATCGCAAACCGCACTGTGGACGTCCCTTATACCACATGAGATCCTTCTTTGTAAGTTATTTCCCCTTGATAACATGAAGTGTTAGTTAAGGCCATTTTCTCTGTCTGCTTAGCTGATAAGAATTCTATGGAGATCTGCTCCAAACAGTTTCTGTTCAGTCAAGAAAGATAATTTTTTTGTTGTTGTTCAGTCGCACAGTCGATTCTGACCCTTTGCGAACCTATGGACCACTGTCCTCCAGGCACTTCTGTCCTCCACCATCCTCCTCAACTCGCTTAGCTTTGTTCCCATTGTGTCTACAATACCATCTAGTCTTCTAAAATGTTATGATAAATCTATAGATTGTGTAAAATTCTCATGTTATCTGCATTACATGGTGGAATATAAGGAAATGTGCCACTTGCCACTGCAAGGGATGGCATAGTTCTGCTGACAGAGTTGGGCAGAGATGTGAATCTTGCAACCTTTCACTCTCAGGAAAAAAGAAAAGGAAAAAAAAAGCATTATTTTCTCCTCACAGCAAGATTTTTTTCTATGAATTTTTCTCTCTCCCAAGAAATTTCACAGTAAATCATATAGGATTCTGGAAGAATTGCTGCCTGAGCAGGATTATTACAATCCCCAGGTACAATATGGCATCTTCTCTAAAAACAGCAATAACAGTTCCTTTATAACCAGTGAATTCCCCTGGTGAAGTATAATACAGAGCCATCTTAACACAAAAAGTGTTGACTGCACAGAATTAGGGAATTTGATAATTTCAGTACACATATTCCAAAATGTTACTACATTTTCCATAAAGATTCTAGATACTTTCTGAAAACTTAAGAAGAACAGCAATAGCAATTACACTTATATACCTCCCCAGAACGATCAGTACTCTCTTGCTCTCTCTTTTAATTAACATTTTGCCCCCAAAATGCTGGATACTAATTTTATCAACCTCTGAAGGATGAAAGGCTGACTCAACTTTGAGTCCTGGCCAGGATCGAGCACACAACCTTTCAGTTTCAGTACAGCAGTGTAACTACTGTGCTACCAGTGGCAAGCATTTATTGTCCACCTCTGCACACCCTTTTATTATGGTCTGACTCTCAATCCCAGTTTAATGACTAGTGAGGCTGCTACGTGTAACCTGCTGGTTTATGTCCAGTCATGCATTTCTAGCACTGCTTTCTACACTGGAGAAAGAAAAATGCAGCTGCAGGAAAATGGCTCAGGTCACAGGAAAGAGAAGGACTTGAAAGTTCTGTCTCCCCAAGTCCCAAAACTGCAATGAAGAAGGGGTTGAGGGCTCAAAACAGGTGAGCCCTAAATCAACCTGATGAAGTCTGTATGGGTCTTCTCTGAAACCAAAAGAATTTTACCAGGAAGGAAACATAAGCAGCACTATTTCTTCTCACTGAAATTCTTAAGGGGTAGAATAAAAATGAAAGAACAATATTTGATAATGTAAACACACATGCCAGAAGTTAAATGAATGCAGCTGCAAAGAGCAGGCCAGGATTACTTAGTATGGAATTCAATCCACTGAGCTTTTCAGCATGTGTTTCAACATCTCACAACTTGTTATTTACAGAACAACTCACCTCACTTTATTCCATCATAAAAAGAGCTGTAAAATAGAAATATATAAATCATTCATCCTTCCAGATCCTTAACTGTAAACCTTGAAACATCTGGGACTTGGGGGCTGACTTGCAATTTTTAGAGTGGTCAGTTCATTAGGCTTTATAAATTAAGCTTCTTCTTCTTCTTCTTCTTCTTCTTCTTCTTCTTCTTCTTCTTCTTCTTCTTCTTCTTATTCTTCTTCTTGCTTTTCTTTTTATTTATAAAATGTGTCTATTTCTTCCTTGGCAATTCACTCTCCATTTTGAAAAGGGTTTCATTGTGTAAAACAACCAACAACCAAAAGAAACCCTGTGAGCATGAAGTTAAACTAGTGGATGTTACTGATGGTCTATCCCTATGCTTCTCAGAACTAATAGGTAACATCACTTACTGAGACAGACATGTGCTGGGAAATCCATAACTTTGTAATATTCACCTCTTTCCTTCCAGACAATAGCTCAGTGGGGAGTTTTACCAGCCTGCCTGGGAGTTCAGTTTGAGCTGTTTCAGACTTTGCAGTGTTAAGAGGAGAGATGAAGTATGAGTAGTGCTACAATATCCATGGGTAGCAGAGTTCTACATTGGGAGAAGTATCAACAGTGTCTTGGTACTTCATAAAAACCCTAAATTGCTGTGCTGTGGAGCCTGGCCCGTGTTCTCCTATTTCTCATGTAATGAATAGGATTAAAAAGGCAATAAATTGCTAAACATATTTTGATAGCTATTTGAATAGCTTGCAAATTGACTTGTCAAATCAGAAATCCCGAGTGGATAATAGACAACCAGCACTGGATATATAGTAAAGGTTATGGACCAGAGTCTAGTCTCAAACAGCTGGAAGAACAATATGTTCCATAATCTGGATTGTACAGCCATTTACATAAACAAAAACTGTTAAATGTTAAGAAGCCACATGATTCTTGGTTTTTCTTTGTTTTTGTCGTGGAAGGCTATAGATCAGTGATGGCATGCCAGAGGGGGCACTCAAAGTCCTCTCTGTGGACACACACACCATTGCCCCAGCACAGAGTTCTGCCCCTCCCCTCTGCCCAGCAGCCCAATGGGAGAGCTTCCTCCCTCTCCCACCACAGAGTTCACCCCATGCCTCTGCCCAACAGCCCAATGGGAGCGGTTCCTCCCTCCCCCAAGCACAGAGTTCACCCTGCCCCTCTGCAGTGCAGCTGGCATCCTGCTGAGTTTGGGCACTTGGTCTTAAAAGGTTCGTCATCACTGCTATAAACTAATAGCCAGCCTACCTCAAATATCTTCTAACTGTAGGGGGAGAGAAACAGACGAAAGACTCATCTGCTGACAGTAATCTTGATACTCTAGTCTGGGAGAATTGTTTTGTGCCAAGAGGACCCCATTTCACTGCTGTTGTTTGTTGTCGTTGTTGTTTCAATTTCTATACCGCCCTACTCGGTAGGACCGACTCAGAGCGGTTCACAACACATATAAAATTACAAGTTCATAAACACAACATGTCAGTAAATCATAAATAATCACTATCAATATCACATAACATTAAAATATCAATATCATTACAGTAACAAAAAGATTTAATAAACATCAATAGCAAGTAATAATCCAAAATTTCCATTTCTCAGTCAAGTTTACACGGGAATTTTTTTTTACAAAATAACAGAAATAAACAACAACAAAATAATTGCTAAAGTCCCACAACAGGTGGCAAGCCCCTCTGCCCAGCCACAGATGTTCCTGGCGGGAGCGACGGTGGTGTGAAAAGTCCCACTGCACAGCATCTCTTAAAGCCCCAGCAGGGTGGGGTCCCGGGGACAGGTGGAACAGGAAGAACAAGTCCCAGGGCTGGACGCCATGGCAGCCTCTCCGCCCAGCCGCAGATGTTCCTGGTGGGAGTGGTGGTGGTGCGAAAAGTCCTGCCACACAGCATCTAAAGCCCCAGCAGGGCAGGGTTCTGGGGACAGGTGGAACAGGAAGAAGTTGTTGGCGGCGTTGGCGGGGCTGCAGCGCAGCCTTTGTAGCCTGCAGGGACTGAGCAGCTGGGACGAATCTTCTCCCCAGCTGGCCCGGCCTGGGGGGCATCCTGATGTCAGACACATGCTAGCAGAGGCAACTGTTGGCATAACTGATGTGTCAGCTAACATCTGACATCAGAAGAGATGAAAAAATGGTGGATAAGAAGAGGAGCAGGGCAGGAGATGAATTGTTTCAGCCCCAAAATCGACGCATTATGTTGGTAGGTTAGGTAAGGTAAGGGCAATCTAAAATGATTTTCAAGGCTGCTAGGAGGGATTTTTATTCAGCACAGCTTTAGCAGGATTCTAGCCATCAAAATATATCATGTCTTGATAAGGTACTCTTGTTCATGGTTCCAACCATTGTGTCCTCTTTCTCACTGTCTTCCCCATTTTGTTATCTTTTTCCAGTCAACAGCTGTTGAACACTCTCTATCTTTATAACACTGAGGGTTTTTTTTTTTTAAAAAAATCATTTGCACTCTGCAAACTTCAAGGCTGGCAGAAATCTTGATGCTCTAGCAGAGGGTACCATGTTAATATCCTCCCTCAGCAGCACTATTTTGACTATACCTCTACTACCACACATGGCTCATATTCACTGTTCAAAGGAGTAGTCACAAATATTTTGCCAGTAGATTCATCCATAGAATCCTTGTTACATCCCATGAAAGAAGAAAAATAAAGTTCTTCCTGAGTCCTTTGGATGTAATCCTAAATTAAAATACTGTAATTGAAATGGAAGTATTTGTGATACCTCAATTATTAGCACATTTATGTCAGAATGCATTTACATGGATTACAATTTGTGTCCTTTTGTTGTTCAGTTACACAGTCAATTTCAACACTTTGCAACCCCATGGACCATTACCCTGGACCATTGCCCTCTAGGATTTCCTTTCATATCGTGAGTCTTTTGTTAGTCGAGGCATTTGTAACTCAAGGTTTTACTGTATTAAAACAGACTCTGTAGACAAGGTAGGGATCTTTTTATCTAACAAACAGGGGCAAGCATCTAAATCCTGTGTCCTTCTGGTATTCAAGATACAGTCTTCTCTTCTTTCATTATTCTCTATCATTTCTTCTGGACCATTCAAATGGATTCTTCTAACCATTCATTCACATGACATGGCCAACAATTAGTCAGTATTTGAAACTGTTAGAGATTCACTGAGACTTGCTTTTGGCCTAGGGATAAGAACGCCAAAGCTTAATAATCATGACTTCAAATATAGTCAAACCTCACATAAAGAGCACCTCGCTTCAATAGTAACTTGCTTAAAGAGCAGAATTTTCTCTGAATGTTCGCTTTGCTTAACAAATAAAACCAAACAAAAACTCGCTTAACAAATAAAACGGGGTTCACACACCCCCCCCCAAATTGGTCACTTACAATGGTGTTTCGCTTAAAGAGCAAACTCGCTTAAAGAACAATCCTGTGGAACGCATTATGCTCTTTAAGCGAGGTATAACTGTATGAAGTTAACGCAGAACTTGAAAAGGTTACTACGTGGGACAGTCACTCTAAGAATGCCACAGCCAGCTAAGGAATTCTGGGATATGTAGTTCTCCCAAAAGCAAGCTTTTGAAGGCTCTGTAGGCAAACATATGCATTATTTGACTATTCAAAAACTTAGGGGGCGTGAATATGTGTGTGTATAATCCTTCAAATGATCCAGAACCTTAATGATTGGGGTAGGATTCTAAATCATATAGCCCATCCACATACATCTAGAAAGAAGACAGACCTACCTTCAACTAATGCTTGTATAAACTAGGGAGGGGCTTGCAAAATACACGTAATATTTATTTATTTATTTATTTAGATTTATTATCCCACCCCAATCAGGTGAACCTGACTCTAGGCTCAAATAATATCAAGAGCAAGACTATGCAGATTCTGGGGAGTGGGAAGGAAGTTTGTGTTTTCTGTACCAGTGGCAAAGCAGAGCAAACATCTCCTTTTCTTTCATAGGTGGTTTTCCAAATCTCGCTATTCTGGTTTATTGGCTTTAATCACCATTTAGACTGATATTTCAACCAGTGTACAAGTACTGAATTGAGTGTTATAAATACTGAATTACTGAACAGAATAACAAAAATCTGCCCCCATTTTTGTACAAGTTTCAGATGAAAGGTCAATTGAGCAGTACAACAGTAAACTTTTTATTTAAATATATTTAAATCAGACCTTATTTAAAAATATATAACCAAAATCCCATTTACACCATATTGCCTCATCTGCAGGTGGCTGTCATTCCGGCACTTCTGAAATAGCAGGAAATGTTTTAATAGTTAAGGTGAGCAAATTGCTAAGGGAAATAAGGTAGTAAGTTACCAGCTGAGTCCTTAAATAAAACATTCCATTTCTAATGGAGTCCTGATGCTGTTCATCTGCCTTGGGTTAGCATAGAGTGCTGCATTGCCATGGGCAAGACTGAGCAACAAACTACTTTGTTAATGGCAATATGCTCAATGAATGAGCCAAACCCAGTTTAAAACAGAATGAAAATATAGGATAGAACAATGTCATCATTTGGTTCCAAATTACACCATAGATTACTATCTGTGGATAAACCATGTCTGTTTTTCTTCACCCCTTTTGCGGCATTTCCTTTGGTGTCTATATAAGCAGATGCTGCTTTATCTGATGCACATAGGTGGAATATGAGTAATGGAAGTTAGTGAAAATTAAAGCATGAATGGCATCTGGTACAAAAGAAATGTAGAGCATTTGTTGGAGAAGAAAATGAATTCATTTGTAAATGGAGAAAATGAATTTCTTTGTAGATTTCACAATTAAAGCTTGGCAAAGTTAACATTTAGAAATATATACCCTCAAACTCCCCAGGCATCAGTAGCCATGCTGGCTGAGGGGCCTGGGAGTTACAACCCAGCTCTTTGCCCCCACTTTCTCAAGCTTTAAGAAGGAAAGGAAGAGCAAATTACCAGGGTAGTACATATTAATATTGATTTCTCTGTCTGGTACAAAGAAACCCCCCATGTATTATATAATAAGAACTAGATTATATTTTTGGTAGATATAGTGAGGGAAAATGCATTTTGAGCAAAGTAAAACTACTCCACTTTCTACACAGTTTCCCACTATTTTTTAAAAGCAAAAGCAAGCTCTGTCAATTGGATTGACAATTTTTCTCTTGGAGATGGAAGCTGCTAATGCAGTGGAGAAATCCCACACGAGGAATGGAGTGGCTGGAGACCTTTATGGATGTCACACTTCCCCTGGAATCCTTGTGTATTGCACCAGATCTGTTCTAGAGCAGGGGTGCCCAAACTATGGCCTGGAGGCTGGATGCAGCCCCCAATGCCAATTTATCTGGCCCACAAAGCCCTCATTGCTCCTGGAAGTAGAAGTAAAATGAGCCCGTACGGGCATGTATTACTTCTGCTTCCAGGAGCGACAAGGGCTTTTTGGGCTTGATTAATTGGCATTGCGGGCCACATCTAGCCTCTGGGCTGTAGTGACTGGCCCCCTGAACCACATGACCAGCCCACAACCTGAAAAGTTTGGGCACCCCTGTTATAGAGTTTTGGCTGTATATGTTTCTGAGGAGTCTGTAGTGGGAGAAAGACTCAACAAAAAAACCTTCCCTTCCACTCAAGCAAAGAAGCTAGGTCCAGCTCATAATCCATCTCTTTGAAGCAAGAAGTGGGCGTGATCTTGGTAGGGAGATGCCTCATTCTCCAGTTGATGAGGTGAGGCTCAAACCTAATGGGATTGTTGACTACCTATACTATTTCCTTTATACCCAAGGTTTTGATCTGTTAATTATTTCAGTGAGCTGAGATACAACACAGGAAGCTGCCTTTTATAATATTAGGCCATTTGTCCACCCAGTTAAGTTGACTAGCTGTGACTTTCTGGAGTCCCTTCATCAGCCATCTGTAGAAATACTGGGGATTGAACCTTAAACTTTGTGCAAGCATGCCCTTTGCATCTTTTCATTCAAAGAACTGGGGTGGAGAGATGATTATTTTTCCTTCTGTGACTTCTGGGCCCATCTCTTTATGTCTCATCTATGTCTGCTGTAGCAGGTCCTCTGCCTTCCAGAACTCCTTTTTTAGGAGCACAAGATGTAGGCAGAATCAAGTGATGTTTGAGAGTGTACCTGCAAAGTAGTATTTTACCACCTTGATACTATTTTAAACAGTTAAGACAGGGGTGGCCAAACTACAGCCCATGGGCTGGATCCAGCCCACATGCCAAATCATCTGGCCTGTGCCACCCTTGCTGCTACCAGAAGCGGACACACCCTGCACATGTGCAAATGCTGCCATAAATGCACCCACAGTTGTTGTAAATGCATTTACAACAGCTGCAGATGCATTTTTGCTCATGCACATGCACCGGCACATTTTACTTCCATGTGAGCGGCCTGATCAGCTGTCTGGGGGGGGGGCATGCTCAGGCCCACAGCACAAAAAGTTTGGCCACCCCTGAGTTAAGGCTTCACCTTCCAGAATGCTGAGTTTTCTAGTTTGCAACCGCTTGGCAATAGTGATGGAAAGTGTATTGATTAGAATAGTATCAAACTACTATAACAGTGTAGTAAATTAGTTTTCTTGATCCAGAGGCAGGATACTCACATCATTTGGTGTTTCCCAACCTTTGGTTTTGGACTTCAATTCCCAGAAACCTAAATCAATTCCCCAAAGCATTGATCAGCTGACTTATGCTTCTGGGAGTTGAAGTCCACTGATGGGGAGTGGGCTCCATATTGGAAACCACTGAAAACACAATTTTTCAATATGCAAAATATTTATAATTATTCATTCCAGCAAACAAATCTGTTAGGCAGATCAAGTGATTTTTCTGCTTCAGAAGCTGCTTTCATAAATGGCAATAGTCTTGCTATCATACTTTTTCAAAAAAAGCTTGAGGTGCAGGCATATTTAATTCAGTAGTTTTTTCCTAAGTAAAAATGAATGAGATTGATGTTCATGTTATATTCACTTTCTTACAAAATGGGAAAAAGTTGCTTATTTGCCCTCCAAATCACTGAGTGCATGTGATTTTTTTCAATAAATAGACTTGCTCTTCACAATGCAAATATTGTTTTCTATTAATTGCCAGAGTTTTACAGAGAAATATGCCTTGCATGTTGCTTGGATGGAAAATCACCTCTGGATTTTGTCCTGATTCCAAAAGCAATATTGGATTTTAAAACCATGTCAGCCTATTCTGTAACTGATGCCCGTTCCCAGAATTACAGTAAGTATTCTACCCATTTGTGGTCTAGAAAGTATACTAGATTACTAGAAGATAAACACTCAAGACAAAATAGGATAGGTCTGAATTACATCTACTACTGAGGGAAAAACAAACAGGATTTCTGGAGGCTGTGTTTTCATGGGCAATCAAACAGTTGTTTCTGTCCTCCAACATTATGGATGAGAGAACCTACTGAATACCTGATTTTGCAACCAGAATGTGGTTGGGAATTAAAAGAAATGGGAACTGCTTGTGTAGTTTCCATTGTGGTTTGTTGTAGTCTGTGTTTGCCTGATAAATTCTAGATGAAACTAAATCTTTATATAGTCCAGTGTTTTATTTCTAGAGTGACCAATCCAATGCCTATGAGACACCCAAAAGTCAAATTTAAGTAGAATTTTACATTTTCACGAATATTTCCCAGCACTCGATACCCAGATGTACAGTCCATAATCAGATGACAATTATCATGATTAATAACTTCTTCTCCATGGAAAAATATAGATACACTAATTTTAATACCCAACAAACATTTTAAACACCCTATGCTTATAAAAAACATCGTTCTGACACCCAGAAACTTGATTGTAGTAACAGCCTTTGTAGATGTAGTATCAACATTCAAAATGACCTGGTTTAGAACATTGATTTTTTCCAGCTCATAATGTTGGCTGGTTTATAAATAAAGTATCATTTCTCTCAGAAAATTTTCTCCATTTTGGAATGTTAAATGAAGTTCTGCACATGTATAATGAGCTATCAAGTTGCTGTGTGGCTATTTATGCAAAAGTTCATTAATATTATCCCCATACTCAAAACAAAACTCGAATTAATCTCCTTGAAACTACGTACATTTAATACTTATAAAACCCCTCCAGCTTATTAATGTTATTATGCTGCTATATCCACTATTTGAAACATCAGAAAAAAGGGACAATATTGTTTGACAATATTGATTCCATGTTGACAGCAGGAGAAAAAGATGTGAAATTTTACAATTAGTATCCTTTTTCCTGCTTGCAACATTGGCTAGTTCCTAGTATTTTGAATCATGAATACAGAAAACCCCAGTATTGCACATTCATAAACTGGAGGTTTTATGAAGAATTGAATATCATCACCATGTCACGTCCTTTCTGCTTCTGTGAAAATCTGCCATATAGTAAAAATAGTTATTTATATCGATTTCTAAGAGTTTTCCATATATACATATGTGTTTGTGTGTCTATGTGAACTTAAGCATATCACCATTGGGATATTATGCAGCTATAATGGCATGCCTGCTAATTTGTAAGCTCACCTGCAGAAATTCTTTATTGTTAACTCTACAGAATTAATGAATGCCTTGTTGATTTCTGTGAGACAGACCACCCAACTGGACACTCTTTTCTTTTGTATGATGATTACCTTCTTTCTAATTGGATGAATGTTCTCAACTGTTCCTTGCAAATTTTTGCATGGTTCTTGTTTCGTTGCCAGATCTCAAACTTTCTCTCATTCCCACATATGTTTGTCCTGGAGATGGAAGAGTTAATTTCCAGGTGGCTCACTACTATGACTTGTGTTGGGTACAATACTTAGGGGAAATATGATGAGGTAAATGAATGCAAAACGCCAGCAAGCATACATCTGCCAACATTATGAGATGGAACAGAACTTGTGGAAATAGACAGGCCTTTGTCTGAACGTGCATGGGGGAAGCTCATGCATTTACTCAAATGAGCCAATCAACAATAAAAACAAATCAGTTTAACATGTTGTTTCAACAGCTTTGATTAGTTGACATGCAGATTCTCACTTGGGGACTTCTAACATGGTATGGTACCTTCATCTGCATGAGAACTTCAGGTACAAAAATGCATCCCCTAATGGCCAACTAGAGGAGGGTTAGGTTGCAGAGATAGAGGCAGGCAGCTATATTGCAGGAAGGCATTTGCTACTTTGACATCCTCAGGGAGGGGGGGAGTGCCCAGATGTCTGCACAGAAACATTTCTGGCATCAAATCTCATAGTATCTAAATTTGGATGCATGCTCTCTTGAATATAGGTTCTGTATCCCATGGTCAATCTTAATGCTCATTCTTCTTCCGTGTCTAGGCCAGATGTGAAGCTGCCAAAATGAAGGCACCTTTTGGTGAGTTCATTCTGCAGTTCCTTTCACCTGACCTAGTGTGAGAAAGATTAGCTGGTAACACAAGGTTGCAGTTATCAGGGTACAATTATGGTTCAAAAATACCACGATCTTTGAGGAAGCTCTTTCTGTGTACCCCATCAAAGACTTGCTCATCAAAGACCTGCTGAATTTGCTGGTTATACTTCCTAAATCTGATGCAGATGCAAATGAACTTTTGATTCCATATCACACATCCTTCCATGCAATTGGCTGGATCAAAGCCTATGATCATATGCATACAGCAATTACTAAAGAGCATAATAAATACTCATTAAGAAAAACATTGCCAGTGAAGATTTCTCTATTCAAGATTTTCATGTGATTTATGAGTGAGGAAAAACTTGGAAGTTTCTAATTTGCTCATTTAATCATCTGCCAAATTAGGGCGAATGCATTTGATAGCAAAATTGTTAGATTGGTTTAGAAATCTGTGTTGTACAAGAAGAAATTTCATTTTTTAAAATGATACAGCAGGCCATATGAAATGTTGCCATGGGCATGGTCTGGGCCACGGGCCATAGGTTGTGAACCCCTGCTCTATACCAACATCCCACACAAAGATGGACTACAAACCATCAGGAATACCATTCAAAAATACCATTCAAAATAGAAATGAAGCCCACATAGTCACCACCCTCTGCAACTTTGTGCTCTCACACAACTGCTACACCTTTGAGAATAAACCTACCTCCAGATCAAGGGAACTGCTATGGGTACCTGTATAGCTTCACAAGATGCTAATATATTCATGGCTGATCTAAAACAAAGCTTTTGTAACTGCTGTACCCATAAACCACTTTTCTATTTGAGCAGTGGTGGGCATCAGCAGGTTTGCACCAGTTTGCCAGAACCAGTAGCAGAAATCCTGGCTGGCCCCACCCTTCTAAGTTTCAAAATAAAGTAGTCCTAATTCAGGTGCAATTCAGGGCTTTTCCCCTGGCCATGCCCACCATACCATGCCCACAGTGTGCTAGTAATTTTTTTGGGAGCCCACCACTGTATCTGAGGTACAATGATGACATATTTTTGATGTAGACCCATGGAAAGCAAATCTTAGAGAAATTCCACCAGGATTTCAACAACTTTCATCCAAATATCAACCTCAGTTTGGACCAATCTATACAACAAATAAATTTCCTAGACACCACTATGAAGCTGCAAAATGGATATCTTAGTACCACACTGTATTGCAAGTCCATTGATCGATATACCTACCTACATGCCTCCAGCTTCTATCCAGAACACACAATAAAATCCATTATATTTAGCCAAGCTCTCAGATACAGCCACATTTGTTCAGAAGCTCAAGGATCTACAAAACGCATTCATCAGACTACAATAACCATCCAATATGGTCAAAGAACAGATCAACAGGGCAAGATGAATACCCAGAATGAACCTACTGCAAGAAAGGCCCAGAAGGGAAAACAACTGGACACCCCTGGTTGTCACTTTCAGTCCTAAACTAAGACCTCTAACGCAAATAATAAAAGATCTCCAACCCATCCTGGACAAGACTACTACACTTTCCCAATCTCTTGGTGGCTGACCCCTACTTGCCTTTAAACAACCTCCCAACCTCAAGCAAATATTGACACTCAATAGACTACACAACAGTGAAGCAGAGATGGGAACTAAGTCCTATGCCCCCATCAGTGAGAATCTGATTTAGGAAGGCTAGTAATGATGGCATCACCCAGTAGGATGCTGGATTAGATAAGATATGGGTCTGATTCAGGACATTTCTTATAGTTTGTGTTAGTAGATGGAAAGCAATTGGGTCACTGCAGAAACATCTGCAGATGCTGGCTCTTTGGCTTTAAACGGAGATGAACACTGCACCCTAAAGTCAGATACAGTAGTACACCATGTAACAAAAAAGCTCTATTCCACGGAGCTCTTCATTATATGAATTGTTTGTTATGCGAATCATATTGATGGTACCCTATATAATGGAATTAATTATTATTATTATTGTTATGCAGGGTATCGCCAATAGTGCCAGAACACTTTCTTATATGATTTTTTTGTCATACAAAACATTCATTGTACGGGATACCACTGTACATAACTGGAGAAGCTGAAAAAAGGTACAAGTCAAAAGCCAGCATACATTTCCAAGAATTAATGTACCTCTTCACCAAGGTGTGAATATTAGATAGGCTAGCTAATGTTGCTATTTTGGGGTATTCTTTTTGAACATGTGCAATTTGTTCTATAATTCTGGGAAACCTTTTTGTAACTGTGGAACTTTTTGACCTTCATATCTTTAACCTTTTTCTCCTCCTCCCCTTCTAATAAAACACAATATAAAATCTTTCAAGAAACAGCCAGAATTTTTGGCTCAGAGGGCTTCTGTTACTTAAATCCGGGTCTTGCTCTAATCAGTTACAGGTAATGTTGGCTTTCTTTAGTGAGTGTGTTGGCAGCAATACCCTTGCAAGGCAGATACAGTATTTAACTTTCCATTACCTAGCCTTACTTTTTTTTTAACTTCCTGGGACAGTTCTAGGTCCAAGTGGATTGGAGCGTTGGGAGAATATGGCGCCAGGGATGGACTTGTGGAGAGTTGGGAGAATATGGTGCCAGGGATGACCCTTTCCTGGGCTCACCCATTCAAAAAAAAAAGTAGGGTAGTGTGGGTTAGTAGTTATAGAAAGAAGTCCCTCAGGTTGTGATTCATGACAGCAAAGATTGTTGATGAGTTCTTTTCAATGTTCAAGGTTCTGCACTTAGTCTTCAGAGAAGTTAATTTTGCAGGAATCCACACAAAGTAGAGGCCTGTCTCTTATCTTAATGTACAAGGATTGGCAGCCCACCTCCAAGTGAACTTTGCTGGCAGAGTTGTCTCCCTTGCTGCAATTCTTATAATAAAATATATTTCAACAATGAAGTCAATCTTTTCCGATGTTCACAGCATAAACGTTTGATAGCTTTAAAACCATATAGTTCTATTAAAATTTCTGGTATTTTTAACACGGTGATTTCATAAGTTTTGTACTTTGTGTGGATATGGACTCTTATGTAATATGTATTTTTAAGTGTTCTGCCCATGTAGGAAACTTACTGTGAAATGTACTGGACTTAGGTCCACTACTTCTTTCAAAATTAGTCTCTTTGTTCAAAAGGCCTGTAATTCACAATAGCTATGCTTCTGAAGGTGAACTTATTGGTGAGCAATTGCCTCATTGCTTAATATGTTGTATTTATTTTTTTCTGTCTGGAAGTCTCAGGTTTGTTATAAAATCTTTTTCTTCAAGATTTTTTTTCAAAAGCTGTAATTGTTTAGCTTAAAAGTAAATCAAATATTCAGAGCACAATTAAGATTTTATGGATAAAATATGTTGTCAGCACATTTTTCTTCCATTTTATATAAAGCTTTTTAATATCTCAGATAGTCATGGCAAATGGTTTATGAAAGTTCTGGTCTTTTTTTGTCTGGGTGGGGGAATGATTTGAGTAACATGAAACTTATTAGTTGGTGTTTTATACATAAAGATTCCAGAGGGATGAATGCAGATGTGTGAATTTGCTTAGACAAATGGAGAGTTTGGGCAATATAAGTTGGAGTGGTTTCAAATCCTGATAGAATCAATGTGAGCTGAGCACGTTTTACATGCGGTGGTGAAAGAAAAATGTGAAAAGTTTTTTTTAAAGAAACTAATTACAGTTTCAGTGTCCAAAACTACCTGATCTAATTATTACATTTCTTTTAATGCATATAGATAATTAAATGTGCAGATCTGTTGTTTGGAGCTCCCAGAATTCTTTATATAGCATTCTGAGATTTATGATACATTATGGAGAGTTCTGCACATTGCAATCCAAGAGCTGAGACCTTCTCAACCAAAAACATCACACAAATTGGGACGTGGAATGTGTGAACGTTATACCAGGCTTGGACGGTTTGTCCAACTCCTATGGCCATTTAATGACTATATTCATCCTGTGTGGATGTGGAGACATACAGGATCCAGCTCATTTGCTGTTCTTCCAATTTCCACCAGAAACCTGCACTGATAAGAATTTAGGTTTGGCCAGTGACAAAGCCAAGAGGGTGGCTTCATTTTATTTATTTATTTAGATTTTTGGCAGCTTAACCTTTGACTGGACACAAAAGAAGAAGAACCACAAATACAAAAAAAAAAGGATTAAAATAGTAGACAATACATACAAAAAGTAAATTAAGAGACAAGTGTATATTAAGATATATTGTTAAACAACAATAAAGACAAAAATCTCCACATTAAAAACAGAACCTTTCTGGCTCAAAAACATATAAAATATATTAAGCATATTAGTTTATAATTGCTAAATTTCAAAAAATGGTCCCAGCCAGCACCTCAATTTCTGAACAACGTTGCACATCGTACGTTGATTTGTCAACAAAGCTATCAAGACTAGACAACAGACATATATATTTAACTTGATGATCATTTTCAGAGATGATAAAACAGAGTCCCTAATTACATGGAGAGTTTTGCATAGGTTCAAGCAAATATGAGTAGAATTCCTCTATGAGATGGAGCATCGAGCTGTGGAGCCAAATGTTTGAAGTTTGACTTCTTATCATGCCTTGTAAGACAAGAGCTAGCCTGTGTGACTTTGGGCAAGCCACACATTCCCACCACACATCTAGAAGGACAGAATGGTAATCACTTCTGAGTACTCTATATGCTTCCTGTGTTTTGTTGTTGTTGTTCAGTCGCACAGTCGATTCCGACCCTCCGCGACCCCATGGACCACCACCCGCCAGGCACTTCTGTCCTCCACCATCCCCCTCACCCCACCCAGCTCTGCCCCCACTGCATCCACAATACCATCTAGCCATCTCATCTTTGGCCGTCCCCTTTTTCTTTTGCCCTCCATCTTTCCCATCATCAAGGCCTTCTCAAGTGAATCCTCTCTTCTCATTTGATGTCCAAAGTACCTCAGCTTCATCTTTACAATTTGACCTTCTAGGGAGCAGTCAGATTTGATTTCTTCTAAGATTGATCTGTTTGTTCTCCTCGCTGTCCATGGGACTCTCAAAACTCTCCTCCAACACCACATCTCAAAGGCATCTATTCTTCTGTGCTCAGCTTTCCTAATGGTCCAGCTCTCACAGCCATAAGTTGCCACCGGGAACACCATTGCTTTGACTATACGCATTTTTGTTTTCAATGTGATGTCTCTACTTTTCACTATGCTCCCCAGATTTCTCATCGCTTGCCTCCCAAGAATCAGTCGCCTTTTTATTTCATGGCTGCAATCCCCATCTGCAGTGAGCTTTGATCCCAAGAAAGTAAAATCTGTCACTGCTTCTACTTCTTCCCCATCTATTTTCCAGGGACTGATAGGGCCTGTTGCCATTATCTTGGTTTTCTTGATATTGAGTCTCAAACCACCCTTTTCACTCTCTTCTTTCAACCTAATCAGGAGCTTCTTTAGGTCTTCCTCACTTTCTGCCATTAGGGTGGTATCATCTGCATATCTCAAATTGTTGATGTTTCTCCCAGCAATTTTGATCCCAAATTGTGATTCCTCCATCCCTGCATTGCGCATTATGTGTTCTGTGTATAAGTTGAATAAGCAGGGTGACAAAATGCAGCCTTGTCTTACTCCCTTTCCTATTCCAAACCACTCTATCATTCCATATTCTGTCCTAACTGTTGCCTCTTGATTTATGTACAGATTTCTCATGAGGCCTATAAGGTGTTCCGGTATTCCCATCTCTTTAATTACTTGCCACATTTTGTTGTGGTCAACACAGTCAAAGGCCTTAGTGTAATCAATGAAACACAAGTAGACATGTTTCTGATACTCCTTTGTTTTTTCCATGATCCATCTTATGTTGGCAATGTGGTCTCTAGTCCCCCTGCCTCTTCTGAAACCCGCCTGCACTTCTGGTAATTCTCTCTCCACATACTGTTGCAGTCTATCCTGTATTATCTTGAGCATCACCTTGCTAGCATGAGGGATGAGCTCAATTGTTCAATAATTTGAACATTCTTTGGCATTTCCCTTTTTGGGGATTGGAACATATACCGATCTTTTCTAATCATGTGGCCATTGTTTTGTTTTCCAAATCTGCTGACAAATAGAATGTAATAATTTGATTTATGCCATCCTAAATCAGAATTGAGTTGATGGCATACCATTATTACTGTTCCTCCTAATACCATGTTGCTCACCATTTTGCAAGGATGGGAACTGAGGAGGCAGTTATTGAGCAGATACTGGCAATTATTTTGTCTTTTCGTCACTGGTCTGATAACATTGGGGTGTTTTACAGTGCTATGCTACAATTACTATGCTATTTTTCTTCAAAATCACATGCTATATAGCATTTCTATTGCAACATTTTTATACAGCATTTTGGTTTAAAAAGTTTTCTTTAAAAACATATTACCTCCCAGCCTCTCACCGTTATAAACTTGCATTATTATTTATAATGCCAACATTTCATTCTCCTTATCACTGAAATCTAACTTTGAGCTCAAGGGCATAACCTCTGGTTCCAAAAAATGACAAAGTTTGTTTAAGTTTTTGTAGGTTCATCTAAAAACTTCCCAGTTTAGCCATTTTCATTTGTCCCCATAATTTCCTTAACATACAAGTTTGATTTCAGTTATTCTTCCCTGTTTTTCCATACTCAAGTTCTGACAGCTGAAAGAATATGTATTCAGATGGGACTGAATAATGAGCAAATATTTTCAAGGAACAAATGTCTCTCCTGACATGTGGTTAATAAGCAAGGTGATATAGACAACAGCACCAAATAAATATGGAAAGGAAAGCATCAATTTTGTTATATCAATTTTGTGTACTTGGGTAGACAGAAAAATGTGGAGAATATCCAGACTTCAGCTGAAACCCATTAATATTAAGCTATGCCAAGCAAGTCTTGTGATGCCATCAAACATAGGCAAATTGTGATGATGATTAAAAAGTTTCCTAAAATTCTCAGCCCCGCCCTGCCCCTAAAGGCTAATTCTCTACCTTAGGTAAAGGTCTCCCTTGCTCGAAAGCCAGTCATATCCAATTCTAGAGGGTGGTGCTCATCTCCATTTACAAACTAAGAGTCTGTCTGTGTCTACAGACACTTCTGTGGTCATATAGCAGGCATGACTAGATGCCAAAGCACACAAAATATTGTTGCCTTTCCTGTCAAAGCAGTACCTATTTATCTACTTGCAATTTCTTGCATTCAAACTGCAAGGTTGACAGGAGCTGGAATAGACAACAGGGCTCACTTCTTCATGCAGCACTCAAGTCTCGAACTGCTGACCTGCTGACCTTCCGTCCATCAAGCTCAGTGTCACAACAGTGTCACCATGGCCTCATGACCTTAGATTCTGGCAAGATCTTTGGAGAAAATGGGACAGAGTAGACATTCTATTAAATGTCTGTCAATTCCTGCCACTTGTCCTGGCAACTTCATTGGGAATGCCATAGTGCAAGGGTTCCCAACCTTAGGTCCATGGACTGGATTTGGCCCATGGCACCAAATCATGTGGCCCCCACCCCTCCAAGGGTATTTGAGATATAAAATGGCCACCCCTTTGAAGCTGTTGGGACAAAATGGCCACCCCATCATGCAGAGAGGGTAAAATGGTCATCTGGCTCTTGAAGCTGACTGAGAGAGTGTGACCCGGCACCAGGCTTGAAAAGATTGAGAACCCCTGCCTTAGTGATTTTGGGGCATTTTAGAACTGTGGGGTATTGAGGACTATAAGCTACTGCTAAATCCTGTGTCAGAATGCTAGCCTGACTCCTGAACTGTTGTCTTTCCACCAGAAAGAAAGTTCCCTTTTTAGATTTTAACACACCCTGACTGATGGTTGCAGTAGAGAATGCTTGTAACTGTATGGGTATTTAATTTTGTTTTATTCATTTGTTTTACATTTATTAATTTGCTTTATTTTGAGCTGTACCTTGGCACTTGTCAAAAGCACAAATTATTGTGCAAATCTGCCTGATTCAGACTAATTCACATGAGACCCAGTTTGAAAGAGACTCAACAAATTCAGTTCTCAGGCAAAGTGAATCAAATAGACACAAATGTATTTGGTTAGGGCACAAACCATTTTATTTTATTTTTTGGAAAGAGCAAATAGTAGCCTATATTCTTCTTCTTTCATGTCCCAATCAAACCCTAGACTGCCAAAATGAAGCCACTTTCTTTGCTTTGTCATTGCCCACACCCAAGTCCTCATCAGTGAATGTCTCTGCAGACCAGTAAATTAGCCAGACTCTGTGTTTCTCCACATTCACACTGTGTGTTGTTGTTCACCAGCAGTCCCCGGTTGAGCATGTTGGCCTTGCATTTAGAGACTCCAACCCTCAGTCTATTCAGGATCCTCCAAATGACATAGGGGAGATTGAGAAGAGATATATATCCTTACCTCAATTTGGCAAGATAAAAATAGTGACCAATTATCAAAAAAGGGAATTTATCTGCCTAATCTTAGCAAACTCATAAACTATTAAATACCACAATATCACTTTGATTTCTAAATGAGTTCTGAACCCAGAACACACCCCTATTACCAGCAGAATACAGTATAGCAATTTCTTGAAATATTTACTAAGGAAAGTCAGAGGTAAAGTGCAAAAGCAAGATTAAATTTGAAGGTGAAAAAGATAAAATACAGTTTACAGAAGAATTACACAATTTCAATGTTGGCCATGAGAAATTAACATTATTAAGGATTAATATACTTTTGTTTAATCATCAATCCAAATGGAGGCTAGAGCCAAGAAATAAGACTAGAACTGAGAGCTTGTAGAACAAGAAAAATCCTTTTGCACTAGGATATATTGTTGTAGATTAATGCCAAGATTGTGCACACCATGGTATTCCATGGTATTACAATATAAAGGTTTAAAAGCTAGACTGTGACAAGAGCTATCAGGAAAGAAACATGATTCATTTGAAGTGTGGTCATGGAAGAGATTTTTATGGATACAACAGACCAGAAATACAAATACTGTACAGTGGAACCTCATACAACAATCAGCTTGTATAACAACGAAATCGCATAACAATTACGTTTTGGAAAAAATGGTGTCTCACATAACAATATTCATTATGGAAAAAATCATACAACAATTTTTCAATTGGAAAAACCTCTTAGCAAAACAAATCGTTGCACGATGTATCCCATAGGGAAAATCGCTATACGATGCATACATCATATAACTGTTGCATCCTTGTTGACTGATACATTTCTGTTATGAAGAAAACATTCTCTGATAAACTAATCAATAAACACAGGTGCCTAGGTTCCCAGATTTCTTCCCCTATTTTCTAAAGGCAAACTGTTCTGTTCTGTTCCTGTCCTGGCCATAATGTTATAACCATTGTAATTACGTCATATCATTAATTAAGTAATTGTTTAATCAGTCAAGCTAATTAGCTAGTCGTGAAAAACCATTGTTCTTAACTAGGTTAGCATGAAGAATCATAGATGAGAAGAGGGAAAATTCAGTAACCATTGTGTGTGTTAATTCTCTGTGGAATAAGCAATAAAATGCTGTGCTGAGAGGAGAGGGCAGATCAGAAAAGGTGAGAATCCCTTTTTCTCAACGCTGCATGCAACGAAAAACTACGTGTCCCATTTCTTGCTGGTTCAAGAATCCAAAAGCAATTGCAACAAGTGGCACCCAACGTTGGAGCACCGAAGGCATCGAAATTACTGAGGCATTGCTCTGTGCTCAGTGGCAAGCTCACCAAGCCTGGAGGAAAGGCATAGACACATCAAATCATCCATACAGGTGAGTTCCTATCCCTTCTCTTTTCCTTTTCCCCCTTCTGAAACAAGATGGTCACAATATACCAGACAAATTCTTCAACTATTAATCCAAATTCAACAATCATGTCCTTGGTATCCTGAAAAAGGCAGCAAAAAACTTGCTGATTGGGGAAAAATTGGCCTTCAACTGCATTAAGAACCCCATTTCTTTATCCAAAGTCTGAAGACTTGGTACTTATGCAGAGAGCCAACACTTCTTGCCATGCCTCAGCAACTTCAGGTCTCTTTGCACTCCAAAAGAGTGTACCTTTCTGCTGTTTATAGCGACACCCTTTGTAGGACAGAAGCAGAAAACGTAATCTCATAGTGTAACCATTGTACCATGGAGAACTCCTTTGCAATTAATCTTCAAGACTTTAAGTCTAAAGATACTCCGGGTTGAATTCCAGCCATTTAATTGTTTAATTGAAGACAATTAAAAGGAAAAAAGGATTCCTTCCCTTGATATTCAGAAAATATTGCTATGAAACATTGATTCACGTTAACTAACCATGTCCTTTTTTGGAGTTGTTTTTGTGTTTTCCCTACAGCCTCGGGATGGATTTTTGGATTGTGATATTAAAATTAACACTCGCTGTGTGCCAATAAGAGTTGGTTTTGTGACGAGAAAAGTTGGCAAACAAATGCCGCAAAACCAGTTTCTGAGTGGCCAGAGATGGATGATTAATTATATTGTCAATTAAAAATTTGCCAGAAGAAAAAGAAAATAGTTGACTCCTTTGAACTATATTGACTAATTTGCTTTGATTATTTCACTATTGCTGAAAACCAACAAACAGACTTTTATGAAAAAACTGAATTCTTTGCAAAGACAGTTTAATTTCCAGTTGGCCGGAAACATCTGAACTTAAGATGTCCCATTTATTTTTGTGTATTAACCTGAAAGTCTGCAGCCCGCACGTTCTAAGTTTGTAATGTATTGTTCTGCTCAATATTAATCATTCTTGAAGAATAGTCAGAATAGAAATAGTCAGAATAGAAATGCTTTACTACTATTATAGTAATGTTTAGCCAGAATAACTTGCAATTATGCAAAGAAAATTATGCAAAGAAAATTATGCAAGGAGATTGTGCAAACATGCAAAGAAAAATCACACGTGTCCCGTTTCTTGCTGGTTCAAGAATCCAGAAGCAATTGCAACATATAACAATTGTTTCGTACAACAACGAGCCCCATGGAATGGATTATAATTGTTGTATGAGGTACCACTGTACACAGTTCTGAGACAAATCAAACTGGAGATCTCATTAGAAACAGAAATTATTAATTGAGGCCATTGCATTTTTAGCCTATCAAAAAGAGATAAGGCTCCGGTTGAAGAGAATAATGCTATAAAAAGTGGAAGGCAGCAACTAAAAAGAAAGCTATAATATGAGACAGTCTGCCCTCCGAAAGAAGAAGCCACATATTTTAATTTATATGACCTTGTGGCACGATGGTTAATTTGCATCCAAAGCTGTTCACAGTGTGAATTCAATTCTGATGGGTTCAAAGTTGACTCAGCTTTCCTCATTCTGAGTTTGGTAAAATGAATGGCCAGCATGTTGGGGGCAAAAATGCTTTTTACTTTGGGAAACACCCAAAGAGTGCTGTAAGTGCTATGGATTGCACCGTATAACACTAAAACCGCATAACGATGACAAATTTTGGGGGAAGATTTGCACCGGATGACGTTCTTTTTAGCGTTATCCGATCCATTGTCATAAAGAAGTAAAGGAGGCCAAAGCTCCTCTCCCTGCCACTTCCCTCCTTCCAAACCCCCACCCCCAGCAGTTTGGGGACTCCCCACCCCCACCCCATTGCCTGCTCGGCCATGAGATAATCCAGCCTGGCCCTGCTTACCTTCAAGCCAGCACAGCTGCTGCTCCCACCAGGTTCCCCTTTGCACTGGAATTCATGGCTTCTCTTTCTGAGCTGTACACTCCGACTGAGCCAGGCTTGATCAGCCGATTGGAGATCACAGAGATTGCAGAGCTATGCCTCTGTGCTCTGCAATCGGCTGATCAAGCTTGGCTCAGTCGGAGCGTGGATCTCAGCAAGAGAAGCCATGAGTACCAGTGCAAAGGGGAACCTGGTGGGAGCAGCAGCTGTGCTGGCTTGAAGGTAAGCAGGAACAGGGCTGGGCTAGATTCTCTCGTGGCCGAGTAGGCAGTCTTTTTTCCTCCCTGTACTGTATTTGTGTTTTTTTCTTTCCCTCCCTGTACATTTAAACTAAAGGGAGGGGGGGAAGAGAGAGGTGATTGGTTCTCTAGAGAACCAATCACATCTCTCTATTTCCCCCTTCTCTTTAGTTTAAATGTACAGGGAGGGAAGACTAAAGTAGAGTCGGGGAAAAGGTGCTTTCCCCGGAGATCGCTGCGCGTGGGGGGTGGCTTTAAAGGCAGGGAGGTCTCTTTCTTTCCCTGCCTGCCTTTAAAGCGATTTGTCCCTGAAGTCAGGGCTTTTTTTTTTTTAGCGTTGTTCGATGCATGCATCGGACAACGCTAAAAATCGGATAACGTCATGACTTGTGGAACCAAGTCATAACGTTATCCGGGGTATTACTGTATAAGCATAATTGCTGTTGCTATTGCAATTGCAGGCTGTTAATCATTAGGCCTTTCACAGGTCATTAATTCTCAGATTCACAGTTAGATAGAAATGATAGGACAACATATAACAGGGGTTCTCAACCAATGGCCTGGGGGCTGGATGCAGCCCACAACATCATTTCATGTGGCCCATTGCCACCTCTGCCATGCCCAGAACTGCCATGTGTGGCAAGCAGGTCAAAATGGCCATCTGACCCCTGAAGCTCTTTGAGGGAGCATGACTGGCCCTTGGTTTGAAAAGGTTGAGAACCCCTGGTATATAACAACAAGGGAAATATATTTGTATAAGAATCCCTATGCATATGAAATAATTTCAAATTGCATCCATGATATCAGCTGGATTTGATCCCATGATTGACTCTTCTGCTCTACATGGGGCTGCCCTTGACAACCATTCGGAGGCTTCAACTGGTCCAGAATGTGGCTGCCTGGGTGGTGATGGGGTGTGGGCTGTATGCACATGCCTCACCACTGCTTCGGGGGTTGCACTTGTTGCCAGTATGTCTCCAGGTGCAATTCAAGGTGCTGGTTGTTACCTTTAAAGCCCTACGTGGTAGTGGGCCAGGATGCTTAAGAGACCGCTTCACCCCAAGAACATCTGCCCGTCCCACCAGGGTGGATCAGAGAGGCTCTCTAGTTGTTCCATCGGCCAGAGAGGCACATCTCTCTGGCACTAGAAGGAGGGCCTTCTCTGTGTCCGCTCCTGCCCTATGGAATCTCCTGCCAATGGAGCTACGTGTCCAGACGGAGCTGCTGCCCTTTAGGAAAAAATTAAAAACCTGGCTGGTGGGGCAGATATGGGGTGTGGGAGGTATAATGACCCCAGCACACTGGATGATCTGAGCCTCCCTCCCTCTCTACTCTTTTAATTAGTAAGTTGTAGCATTTGGTGTGTTTTTAATCTTTTTTAGATTTTAATTTTAAATTTTAGCAGTTTTAAGGTTTTTAGGTGGAAGCTTCCACTTCCTAACTCTCGGCTCTACCTGCACAGAGAAGGATAAGACTAATGTCCTCTGGCGGGGAGGAGGAATGGACTTCAGCTGTAGGAGGCGGCAGGCTGATAAATCCGCACCGTCACCTTTACCAGACCTTCGTCCAACGTCCCCTGGATAGTTATGTTGTGTATTGATAGTCATGAGGCGCTTTTAGTCATCATCATCATCATCATCATCATCATCATCATCATCATCATCATCATCATCATCATCATCATCATCATCATCATTATTATTATTATTATTATTATTATTATTATTATATTTCAATTTCTATACCGCCCTACTCGGTAGGACCGACTCAGGGCGGTTCACAACACATGTAAAATTACAAATTCATAAACACAACATGTCAATAAATCATAAATAATATCACATAACATTAAAATATCAATATCATTACAATAACAAAAAAGATTCAATAAACATACAATATAACAGAACAATAAGTACAGTAGTTACAACATAATAGATAATAGATCAATACACAATAAATATATCTACAAATATAACTATTTACACAAAGCATAGGAGCCCTGCCTACTAAAAAAGTTGGCAACCTCAGATATTTCTCCCCCTCCCCTCCTGATTCCTTTTCTCCTGATCTATTTCCTTCTTTCTTGCACTGTCAGGACACATTTATCTCCCCCGCTCCTCTCATGTTTAGTTCTATTTATTTTATTGATTAATTGTAATTTTAGGTCAGGCATTAGCGTGGCCACCTCACTCAAACTTCCCTTCCGGCAGGACCTCGCTGAGAGGAAACGAGGATGTGCATTAAGCTCTCCCCCTCCCCGTTTCTTTGGCGGCGGATTTACCTTACCATGGTGCCAGCTGAACGCCTGGGACACACTGAGCATGCGTAATGTGTATTGTGTATTTATTTATTGTGTATGAACATGTAATTTTACATGTGTTGTGAACCGCCCTGAGTCGGTCCTACCGAGTAGGGTGGTATAGAAATCAAAAAAATAAAATAAAATAAATAAACGATATAGTTAGAGAGCACCCATTTTTCATAGTGGAACATTTGTCAACAATTTTTTGCTGATATTTTAAGGCAGGAAAACTATGTTCTTCTTCCCCTGCATCTGGCATCTATTCAATAATAACCAGCCCAAAAAAAGGGGGGGAAGGGGATTTGTCTTTTTTTGGTCCAGTGGGGAAAAAGCAACTTTCTTGATTAACATTTCCTTGCTATTGCTGTCCACCGTCATCCCAACCAGATTTATACTGGAGAATTTACTCATGCTTGGTAAAGTCTACATTGGTGTCTGGCCACCAGGTGTAAGTGAAAAACCTATGTACCGTAATACCTTGGATAACGACTGCATCGGATAACGCTAAAATCAGATAACGATGCAAAATTTTCAAAGAAATTTTGCATCGGATAACGATCTGTTAGCGTTATCCGATGCAGTCGTTTTGTAGCAGCAGGGTGACTGGAAAGCTGAACGGGGTTCTCCGTTCAGCTTCCCAGCCACCCTTCAGCTTTGAAGGCAGGGGTAGGGTGGCTGGAAAGCTGATGGGGGGCTCCCCCATGGGCTTCCCAAGCCACCCCACAGCTGCGGAGGCATGGGTGGGTGTCTAGGGAAGCTGACGGGGAGTCCCCGTCAGCTTCCCCAGCCACCTTGCAGCTGTAGATCGGGTCCTCTGATCTCCCTGGAGCAGGCAGGGGGATCAGAGAGCCCGAAATGGCTAAAAAAAATGGACATTTTTAAAATCCATTTTGGGCTCTCTGACCCCCCTGCTGGCTCCGGGGAGATCAGAGGACCCGATCCAAGCTATTTCTGGGCTTCCCCGACATCCATGGCCAGTGTAGCAAGCCAAAACGTCAGGGTTCAAATGTCCATTTTTTTTTACCCATTTCAGGCTCTCTGACCCCCCTGCTGGCTCCAGGGAGGTCGGAAGACCCGATCCAAGCTGTTTCCAAAGGCCCTCCAGGGAAACAGGGCTTTTTTAAACGTTGTGCGATCAATGCATTGCACAACGTTAAAAACCGGATAATGACGAGACTTGTGGAATCAAGTCTCATCGTTATCCGATGTACTAGTGTACTTATAAAGACCAGGAAGGTGTCTCAATTTGGGGTAAACTTTGCTCCTGAGCATGAAACCTGTTCAGAATTGCAATTTTGTAAGCGCTTTTCTATTATAACATCAGAGTGTGGAATGGCATTGTTAATAGACACTCCAGGGCACAATTATAAATATACACTGACGTTATACTGTGCACCAGAATATTTTTGCCAGATCATGTGGTGTACACTTGTATGTCTTTGGCATACTTTTTGGTATCCCATGGGACAGAAACATTTTCCTTGAGATATTCCTTATTTTAAAGGTTTTGGACTGCAGTGGCTCAAGAGGCTAAGATGCTGACTGGAAGGCGGCAGGTCAACAGTTTGATACCTGAATACTGCAGGACAGAATGAGCTCCCGTCTTTGTCCCAGCTCCTGCCAACATAGCAGTTTGAAAGCAAGAAATTGCAAGTATGGTAGATAAATAGGGAACACTTCAGTGGGAAGGTAAACAGCATTCCGAGTCTAGTCATGCCTGCCACATGACCACGGAAACGTCTGCAGAAGCAGACAGTACTGGCTCTGGCTTTGAAACAGAGATGAGCACTGAACCCTAGAGTCGGATATGACTGGCTTTCGAGCAAGGATGGCCTTTACCTTTACCTTTAGCATGATTCAACTAGGTAAAACAACTTCCTCGGTTGTTTACTACAGTAAATAGCAATGAAAGTAAGCCCATTGAATCAGTGGTGATTTTATGAGTGAACTCTTCTGTAAGCTCCTTTGATTACTACCTTAATCTTCTAGACCCATGATGGTGAACCTTGGCACTTCAGATATTTTTGGACTTCAATTCCCAGAAGCCCAAGCCCCCTGTGAATCTACACGAATAGGTTTACTGCGATTCATCCAACCTGCGCTGTACTCGGGTGCGTTTTACTTCCACTTCTGGGAGCGACGAGGGCAGTGCAGACTGGATGAATCACAGTAAACCCATTTGTGTGGATTCACAGGATGCTTGGGCTTCTGGGAATTGAAGTCCAAGAACATCTGGAGTGCCAAGTTTCACCATCATGGTTCTAGACTGAGCAGTCGGATTTCAGCCAGTAAAACTATAGTTGTCTATTCATTATGAAAGCTTATGTGGCACTCTGCTCGAATATGCAAATTTCATTGCAACTCCCACCCCTATTCCCCAAAACAATAGAAAACAGGAAACTAAATTTGTTTCTCGTAGGATCATAAGAGGCCTCTGAGCTAATCTCAATGCAAATTAAATTTGCAGGGAAAATTACAAATCAAAGGTAAATTACTCAGGCAAAAAAATGCTGGTGCAATTGCAGCTAATTTTACTTATATTATGTATTGTACATTGGGCACAGGGGAGAGTTAAGACAAGAAAAACAACTAATGGCAGCTGACATTATCCTACCTCTTTCTGCCAAAACAGTTTTTATTCTGTGCTGAACAGAGCGCAGGGCAAATTTATCCTACCAGTCTGCTTGTGGCTGGCCCTATTTCTTGCTCTAATCGGGTTTAGATGGGAAAGATACGAGGCCAGCCAGACACAGAGTGGTGGGAGGACGAGGTGTTTGGTCTTATCTCACATATTTTTATTCAGTTTCTGCAATGGCCATTTCACAAATTCACAGAATTACAGAATCATGAAGTTTCTTCTCGTAAATCATCTGTGCTCCCTGCATAATGCTGGAAATTCAGAGTACAGCTTTCCCAGTTGACTGCTTGCCAGTTGTCCTTTATGATCTCTGGCAAGGACAAGGTAGTCATTCCATTGCTAAACTTTTTTTTTATCACCAGAAAGTTTCATCATTCAGCTGAACAGTATCCTTGTAAAACAATCCCATTTTATCTGGGACCTGTGTTTGGGGTGGGAAAGGAAATGATTCTTGCTTTCTTTAGTGCAGGCGTTCTCAACCTTTTTTAGCTAGGGGCCAGGTCACACTCCCTCAGACAGCTTTGGGGGCCAGATGGCCATTTTTCCCTTCCTCTACCACATGACACTTCCTGGTGTGAGGGAAGTGGTGGTGGGCCACATGAAATTGTGCCATGGGCCGTCTCCTGCTTTAGTGTTGGTCCTTCAAGTGTTTGAGGTATGATATAATGTCTCAGCTATCACCTCAGTCTTTTGTTCTAAAGGCTAGACATAGCCCTAGTCTTCTATTTTATCTCAATAGACTTGAAGAAAATCTATAAATTAAATATTCAGTTAGAAACATTTTGATCTTATCCCCTGACAAGTTAAATTTGTAATCAAAATCACAAGGGAGTTTGTCTATATATCTTAGTCAAAACGAGGAACCTTCACACTCACCCATGAACTTATGTATCCTACCCAGAAGCAATGACCAATCAGAGAATGACAGCTTAGTTTAAGGACTAAGTCTGTATCTGCTCTAGCCATTAATCTAGAAACAGGAAGGAAGAGTGGACAATTCAGAAAGTTTATGCCCAGTTTGAAACCATATATGGAAGGGTCCATATATGAAAGGGTCCACCTGTACATTTGTCTGCCTGATTGTGGTTTCTGCCTATATAAGCCAGTCTTATAATTGGTTCGTGGTTCCTCTCTTTGAGAGAAACCCCCCTGCAGGTGTCCGTTTCTACCAGAACCAATAGCCCTTTTCACCTTCAAAGAGTCTTCAGATCACTCTCTGCACAACAGACTGTTGTTTTGTACCTCCTCTAAGCACATCCAGTTCCCCATTCAAATCAATAACAATAACAATAACAATAGCAAATACATGTATACACTGTCCCATAGCATTGAGTGCACTCTCTGGGCAGTTCACAAGGTAATTAGCATTTTGCTCCCAACGTGCTGGTTACTCATTCTACCGACCTTGGAAGGATGGAAGCATGAATCACTTTTGAACCCTCCAGGATAAAACTCACAACTTCAGCAGTAGTTTTGGCTGTAATACGGCAGTTTAACCACTGCACCACCAAGGCTCCTATGCAGTATGACTACTGATGCACAGAAATTTAATCCCATGAGAATTTTAACCATTCTCAATTTATTAGACAGAAATATCCTTCCCTTTGGAGGAGCGGCAGCGGCGGCCTTTCCTTGGCACATCGCCGGGCTGGGCCAGGCCGGGCCAGGCCATGCTGCCAGACCGGTCCAGGCCAGGCCAGGCTGGGCTAGGCCACACCGCACCACCAATCCGCCTCACCGCCACGCCGATTTGCCGCCGCGCCGCTGCTGTTGCTGCTGTTGCTGCCTACCTGCCTGTTGCTCCCCAACCCCAGGGTAAATGATGAGGGTTTGTGTTTGGGGTTGGTGGGTGGGTGGGTGGGTTGAGGTGTTTGTGTGTTTTATGTAGTGTGTTTTTATGTGTATTTAATGTCTATTTTATTTTGTATTTTTATGTTTTTATTTTTATTTAATGTCTATTTTAATTTGTATTTTTATATTTTTATTTCTATTTAATGTCTATTTTAATTTGTATTTAATGTTTTTTATATCTATTTTTATGTGTACTGTATTTTTATTTTATTTTTTACTTTGGCTCCACCCACATCATGATGTCATGATGTTAGCTCCACCCATGACATCATGACATTGGCTCCGCCCACAACATCATGACATCATGATGTTGGCTCCGCTCATGACGCCGGCTCCACCCACAGTGTGGTAGTAAAAATTTTGATAGCCCACCACTGGCTACAATTATTGCTAATATTGAGCCCCACTTCCAGAAAACTGATGGGGATAGCTACTGCCTTGGAGAAACTCAGAGATGTTGTGATTCTCATTTCTTTCACCAGAAATTAAAGGGATGACTTAAAGTCTGTTTGTGCAAAGCCATAGTTCTGATCTCAAGTTTATAATTTATCTGCTGAACTCCAACAGTAATTCACAACTAGAATAGAACCATTGAATATGTATACATACTTTTGATTTACTGGGTCTCCTCTATTTGCAGAATACTACTGGAATTAAGCCACTGAATCAGCAATGGTTTGCATGTGAATGATTACTTATATTCCAGGTTCATCTTAATTAAACATAGGCTGCAAAAGAAGGGTAAGGAGGAACACAAGCAGCAGAGGAGGACAAATACGGTTGGCACTTAAGTGAAGCAAGGATGTGTTGAACCAAACTTTGAAGAGAAAGTGGCTTGGCTCATAACTGGTGTAACCTTTCCACATCATACACACACAGTCACCAATGTTGGGAATTTAGGAATAAACCCCACTAAATGGTACTTAATTCCAATTAGACATGCTTGGGATTATTGTAGAAATGGTTATTTAGATGAACAATGAGATAAAGTGTGGCCTGTGGCCTATATGTAGCCTTCTAGCCACAACCCCCATATAGTGGCCCCAATCCTATGCACCCCAGTGTGTTCTATGGGGTTTGATAGGCCCCTAAGTTGGGAAGGTTCTTTTCAAAACCAGTAGTCTTCTGAAATCATTTTCAGTTCTGGAAAAAGCCTCCCCACACACTGCATGTTTTCTTAATTAGACTGTTACTCTCTATGTATACATGACAAGGATAGGTAGTGTTGCACATTTAGGATATGCTAGGATGGCTACCAAGGACAGCCAACATTGCATATGTAGGAATTTCACATGTGTTGATGCAATCTTATTAGATTTGGCCACCATTAAATAGAGAGAGCCATGCATACCTTTTACACCCATATATGGACTCAACAGATTTGTTGACTTTGTTATTTTATTTGAAAGGCCAACTTTGGGCCTGCGTCTGAACTTATTCTGTAAACATAATGATCTCATTATAAAAAAGATGGGTGGTAGTGGTAGAATCATCCTGATATCCCACTTAGAATAATTATATTATTTTAGCAAATCTTTAAAAGGGATTATTGTGCTCCTCTACTACATCATATATTACACCATATTGCCCAGTTTTATAGGTCTGCAGAACTTTGTCCATTTACACTGGATAAATATACATGACTCAGAAGGCTCTCATTTGCCTATGCCTCTATCAACATTTTTGATATTTTATTGCAGTCATGAAATTAGGGGCACTAATTTATTGCTCACTAAATGTGAATGCTCAAAGCTGCTATTTTACGGAAGAACAGCAGTTCTGAAAAGAGGCTGGATGGGCTTCAAGAGACAATTGTGAACTTTTGGATGTACAAAAAAAGAGAGAGTATGAGGAAATGGTAGTATCAACAGTATCAACTTGTGCTGGTTGTTAACTGTAAAAACATGACAGGCTGGAAATGTAAACCTCTTGGGCTAAAAATGGATGGCCTGTTTTTGTACTGTTAGTGACATGGAACGTGCGATGAAGGCAAATGCCTCTGACGTGTGCTTTGCGCGACTCAGCCCGGACACACAGCGATGGCTCCGGGATTCTTCCACAGCGATGGCTCCGGGATCCATTCTGGCTCCGGGATCAAAGCTGGTGGCTGCTGTCGGTCGGTCTGACCGTCGGCCAGCCACGTGGCGAGCACACAGGAGGCAGGTTGCGGCGTTCAGCTGCGCTAGCCCGCTGGAGCTCTAGGCATCCTTCCTCTCCTGTGTGGCAGGAAGGTCCGCGCTGCTCTGGGGACACGTCAGCCTCCGGTCTCCGGTTTCAGCCCCGGCTTCCGGGGGAGGGAGCTGCGGCCCCCGGTCCTCCTCTGCGGGTGTCTTGGCGAGGGGGCCAGGCCGGCTGCCTCATGCCGGGCCGCAGCATGGCTTAAGGTTGCGCGCCCGACCGCCTGAGGTACCAGGCCCCAGTGGAAGCTGGTGCATGGCCCTTCCTCATGGCTCCCAAGCGCCGACGGGTGGAGCCGATGGCGGCAGGGACGTGGCAAGCGGGGCGCTGCCTCTCCCCAGGGGGGGCACCCCTACCGGCGGTAGGTGTGGGATCCCAGGTGGGGGAGATGGCCTTTACCCCAGTGTTAACTGTGCCCCCAGCTCCTGCTGCACCCTCATGCCCCCTGATTCCTCGGGCCAGGGCACCTTCGGCCCGCATACCTGCCCGCACCCTCCGGGGACCCAGGGTGGTGGGCCGGACCATTCCTGAGTGCCCTGGGCCTCCGCCCTCGGAGGCCCTGCCTGCGCGGGCTTGGGCCAGCCTGGAGCAGGTGGTCAGGGGGCTGCAGAGGCGCATAGTGCAGCTAGAGGCTGACCTGGCCCAGGCGCGCCAGCCGTTTGGCCCACCGCCAGGCTACGGCGGTGAGGTGCCTATCCCACTGGCAGGCCCACCTGGGGAGGAGGGGGACGACGGCGATCCAGAAGCTGAGCTGTTTGACTCCGGGGAACAGGACCCGGATGCCTGGACCACGGACCCATACCAGGTCGAGGATCCTGGCGGGGATGCGCAACTTTGTGAGTATGGTGGTCAAGTTAGTACACTTCTGATGCCAGCACGTGGCCCCGTGGGGCCACGAAAAAAGGGGGTCTGGCCTTGGCCCCGGTCCATGTTATCATTCCCGGGAGCGGCCGGGACATATCAGGGCCCAGGCTGGCCTCCCGCAGGCTGGGCACGCCCACCTTACGTATGGGACGGGAGAGACCCGTGGGGTTATGATGCCGGATATAACACGGTCCCCAGGACCGCGATCCCCTTTGGCGATCAGTCAATTCCCCTCGGTTCGCATCTCCTGCCTGCCACCATGGACAAGATTTGGAAAGGGGAATATGTGGACTTATTTAGCCTGCTTAATAGGGACTCTGATAAGGGGGACAAGGATATAAAGGATGAACAGGAGTTGGAGATTTTGCGGCGTAAGAAGCTGCCCCACATTTGGGCCAACTGGCTGCCTGGCTACTTGATATTCATGGGGGTTATGTTGAGGGCACACCCTGAGCGAGCTCCCCACCTGACCCAATATTTGGACATCATATACAGGGCCTATGTGGATTTTCCTGGCCAGCCCTGGCTCATGTATGACCAGAACTTTCGCATGATGGCTGCCATGTGGCCAGGGGATGTGCAGCACATGCCTCTGTGGTTGCAGTTGATGACCCCGTCACGGCCCGTGTTGGGGGAGCGATATGATAGCGGCCACCTGTTACAGCGTTCTCAAGCACCGTTTCCCCCCCAGCCGGCGGGGCAGGCGGTTCAACCACGCCTGCTGTGCTGGAAATTTGCGTCGTCGGGGTGGTGCGGCCGAAAACCGTGCCGCTTCGGGCATGAATGTTCCATCTGCGCCTGGCCTCACGCAGCCTTTAATGCAGCCCAGGCTTCAAAGGGGGCCAATGCCAATTAGATTGCCCGTGTTGGTCCGGTGGCTGGAGAGCTACCTGAAGTGGGCCGATGCGTCGTATCTCCACAACGATTTTACCTTTGGTTTCCGCATACCGTATGTGGGACCTAGGCCTCCTTACCGGGCAGCCAGCCTCCGATCACTGCATGGTTTGGAACTGGTGGCTCAGGAACAGATCTTCAAGGAGGTTTCCCTAGGCAGGGTGGTCGGCCCCTTTGACCTGCCCCCGTATGATAACTTGAGGGTCTCGCCGCTTGGCCTCATGCCTAAGAAGGTGCCAGGGGAATACCACTTAATTCACCACCTGTCCTTTCCTGTAGGTGACTCGGTCAGTGACCGCATACCTCACAAGTTGTGCTCTGTTCAGTATGTGTCATTTGACGACGTCATGTCCATGGTGCGGGCCCGTGCCCGCGGCGCGGTCATGAGCAAGTGTGACATCAAGTCAGCATTCAGGCTTCTCCCGGTCCACCCCCTCGATTTTGACCTGCTGGGTTTCTCATTTGGGGGTCAGTTCTTCGTCGATAGGGCCATGCCGTTTGGCTGTTCAGCTCTTTCCTGCACTGGTGCCTTGTACAGCGGACTGGGGATAAAGGGGTGGTACACTATCTCGACGATTTCCTTTTCTGCGGCCCGAAGGGTTCTGGTGTTTGCCAAATGCTGCTTCGCACATTCCAGGAGCTAGCCGCTGACCTGGGGGTGCCCCTTGCCCCGGAGAAGACGGAGGAGGGTGTAAGTTTGTTCTTGGGGGGCCTGCACTGCGGTATCCTTGCCGAGATTATGGCAAGGTGGGACAAGGCACAGTGAGGAACGGCGCCTCGTATGGCGGGTAGCACGAGAAGGAGTAGAAGGAAAAGGAATATGACAGCAATCCTCAAGTAAATAAAATTCTCAGGCCGGCCCAAATGGAGAAATATGGTAGGCCTGACTAACCGATAAAAGCTAGTAGCCTCACCAAAGCCTGGCGGTTTTCGTGAAGGAATAATGAGGTAGGTTTAAGCAATAAGAAAGACGAGGGTAGCTTAACTAGGCTGATAAAGTGAGGAGATAATAGGGAGTTACCTTCTCGTGTTACCACTGCAGCACAGGCTGTGGAAGATCATACACTAAAATAAGATACTGAAATAAAGTGGCCAATTATAAATCCATAACACTGTGTTGTCTCTTATTGGGCTGTGGGAGTGCAAAGGATAAAACCTTTTTCAGTCCTGTATTCTGCCTTGTGAAATAAGTCTTTCATGGTTTTTAAAAACTTTTACAATCATGGTATTACAAACAAAATGAATCTGGTAAAACAACAGAAATGCTGGTGTCAGAATGAAAGTTAAAGACTTTTTGAAGCCTTGAGTTCTTTCCATCCCACATATGAGGAAATCTGCAAATTTCTTCAAAAAACAAAAACAAAACTGAAATAACACCCCTCCCAATGTGCAGTAGCCAATTTCAAAAAGTACAATTCCCATCACGGACAGAACTATGCTGCTTGTGCATTATTTTGCTGTTAACATAAAGAGGTTTCTTACAAAAAACAGGTGAAAACTATAAGCCAGTGCAAATTAGTTGAACACAGTGAAAGTCAGAATCCTTTAAAGTTCAGCAGTGAAAGTAGATTAATCTATTAGTACCTGTTTCTCCCAACCTTCATTTAAGGAAAACAGCTCAGGTTTTTTCTATCCTAAATATGAAGAAATTAATAAATCTTGATTAATTCATTTTGGAAGTTTCGTATGCATTTGCCATCATGTCTCAGGAATCGTGTAACACATCTTGACCTTGTGTTTCTCCTCAAATTCAGGGAAATGTAGCCTTTGCAAATTTGTGAAGAAAACTTCAAATTGCCAGTGGCTCACTTCCCATATGGTGCAACATGATAATTTCACGGCATTCCAGGAAGTCGGCCTGGCTTGATTCTGTTGGTACAGCTTCATACTAACGTGACTAGTAGGCTTGTTTCATGATTTATGAAAATATAAAATCCTGTGGTTTGTAACACCTCATCAATGTGATATCATCTCAGCCAGAATTACTATCTGCCATCTTTCAGAGAAAAATAGGTTGGTTTTCCTCTCACCTACCCAAGAAGACTGTGGGGACTGCTGTGGCTCAAGTGGTTAAGATGCTGAACTCGCTGACTAGAAGGTTGGAGTTCGATTCCTGGGTACTGCATGATGGAGTGAGCTCCTGTTTCTGTCCCAGCTCCTGCCACCCTAGCAGTTTGAATGCAAGAAATTGCAAGTAGATAAACAGGGACCACTTAGGTGGGAAGGTAAACATGTTCACGGAAATGTCTGCAGACACAGATAGCGCTGGCTCTTTGGCTATAAACAGAGATGAGCACTAAACCCTAGAGTTGGATTCAACTGGCTTTTGAGCAAGGGCGCCCTTTACCTTATCCAAGAAGAGTAAAAAAAAAATCATTGGTCATGAATGCCATGTTTGCTTGTTACTCTGTGTTGGAGTCCAAGCTTCATATGCAGAGTACTAAAACTTAATGCCTGGTTAAGGAAAGCTCCAGTTAAAAAAATTGATGTACCAGTGTATAAATAATTCAGACAGCTGCTGCCAGCTTGACTATATAATCCTGATCTATATAGACACGTTGCCTTTAAGAACAAAGTGAGTTTTTAAGAGCACACTCTGGCAGCCTTCCTCCGACATCTCATTTCCGTGGTGACCAACTTTTGCTTATGTTTTGATCTAAGTGTCCATGTTTGGCACTGGTAACATAAGGTGGGAATGAATATGCTTTGTATGAGATGTTTCTTTGTGCTGTTTGGTATTGCCTTATGTTGTAAGAACAGAGCTAACTGTCCCAATATTTGGTTTGCCTTACTGTACTGTACAGTATGCTAATGTTTGCCAAATATGTTTGCTGAACCATATTCTTACTATTTATACCAAACATCACCACATTTTATCATTGCTGTTTACTCATTATCTTTGTTGTTTGTATTGAATGTTTTCTGATTTTATTCTTGATAGTAGTAAGAAGTTGCTGTTCTTTAATATCTGATGTAAACTGCCCAGGATAGTGGTGTTTACTAAATAGAGGGTAAAAAAAAGCCCAGACAGGCAAATATGTCCCCACGCCATGCTCATTCCTATGCTTAACAGACAGGCAGTTGAGCTGCGATGGCTCAGTGGTTAAGAAGCTTGCCTTGTGAGGTGAAAGGCTGGCAAGTCAGCAGTTCGAGACCCAGGTACTGCATGATGGATTGATTTCCCAGCTGTGTCCCAGCTCTTAGGGACATGAAAGGAGCCTTATTTGGGCTTTCACTGAGCAGAGTTTCTTCCACAAAAATTCTTTCAACCCAGAATAATTTCTGACATGAAATTATTAGTCAGGCAGCACTACTTGACTTGGCAGTGGGTCCATGTTTCTGCTGTTTAATATGTGAAATAGCTCTGTGTGCACCATTTATTCTGTTGCAGTCCCTCTAATCTCCTCAAAATTCTATTCTTTTCCTTGCTAATAATTGTCTATTTATATATATATATTTTACAAAAAACAAAACACCCCATCATAAATTAAAACCTTCCCATAAAATTAATGCAAGAATAAACACTAAAATGCAACACTCAACAGATATTAATAACTCTGTGAAATTAAAAATTGTTACCTAAATCAACATGGATACACATATTTGTAATCACAGACTATGAGAAATAGCCAATCTGTCTGTGTTTTGACAAAGCCAGATGCAAATAATGTCTATGCTGGGCACAATTATTCATGATGATTCAGGGCACCCAAAGTAGCTGTTAAGACTTTTCCGTTGCTCAGCAAATGTATGTCCACATTTTATTCTTTTTAGGATTGCCTGCAAGTCCTGATCCATCAACATTGGTACTACATTTTGCAGGAAAGACGAATAGTCTAGTCAGAGTCCTATTGTTAAACCTGCCTACATCCGTTTTTTAACTCAGGAGTGGAGAAAAAGTTTTAAAATGCTGTTGGGCTCCAAGAATCCCTCATGAGTTAGAAGATGCCCAGACATACACAGACACACAGGTACTAAATAAAAGAAGTGGGAAGTGAAGATAGGCATTCCTGTGTTGTGTTGGGGCAACTTTGGAGAAAGTGCAGCCACTAAATATCATCACCATCATCTCCACTTATATTCTTCCCATCTGGGGATTCATTCCCACTCTGGGCAGCTACCATCAATATATTAAAAAGAATGTGAACAGAATTTTTTTTAAAAGATTCAGAAAAGTAACAAAGTATGATGTAGAGAAAACCTCATAAAGTGTGTTAATTGCTAGCTAGGGATTAAAACTGAGGAGTGCAAGGCATATCTTGCCTTATCCCTAAGAAAGTGATTCCTCTACTTCCAGGTTCCAGTTACTTATGTGAGAGCAGGAGAAGATGGCAGAATTCTGTGGAGCTTCCAGAGGAACACATCTTATTGTTATGGAGTGTCTCGTACCAGCCGGCCCCCTCTGCTCTGGAAAACTCCTTAACCAAAGCCCCCAGAGGGCGGGCAGGCCGGCAATAAAGCTTTACAGCCCTTAGCTGCTTCTCACACTACAAGGAGGTTTAAACAGGTAGCGCGTTCAGAGGCTTGTGTGTGAATGCAATGCTTCTCTTATCCTTTTAGTCCAATGAAGACACTTTGCTCAAGCAATGAAGGTTTATTGATCAGGTAAATTGATCAGGTTCATAAAGCATAAAAGGTCAGTAGCATAAATTAGTCCAGCAAACAGAGTTACAGTCCAGTATCCTTAGGTAACCATTTTGAAAAGAAGAGAAAATCCCACAAGCCAAACTGAGGTCTTAGTCCATTGAGAAACAAAGACAAACTAACTAACTGTTCTCCAAAATGGAGAATTCCTGGTCAGGTGATTTAACCTTGGCCAATCAGGTAACAGAGAAAAATATTCTCAAAACAATGGATTGTTTATATCCATGTAAAGACATAACACTCTGAAGAGATGGGAACACAGAAACACTATAATGTCAACAAGCCATCTTGTGACAGTCTTGTGAGGCATACAGAGAGGGACAAAGGATTTCTGAGGCCCATTTGGAAACTGCGATTTGCAAGCCTTGGGAAACATGAGAAAATGTGTCATTTCCTGACATGGAGATGAGATTAGCTCTGAGAAATTCATTTTAAGTGGAGACAAATAGTACCAAAGAGGCTAAAACTACCAAAGAAGCCTCATTCTTTGAATACTCATCACAGAGGTGTGAAACCTAGAAGCAGGGTAGTGATCATCTGTAGGAATAACCTGTCCACAACTGGGAGAGTCTTTTTTACTCAGTCAAATTCAAGTATTTGTAAAACTATTTGATATTATTTAGGTTAGTGTCAGCAACAACAGCAGAACTGAGCAAAGTACAGGTTTTAGTATTGATGGCTGATGTAAAATTGTGTGTGATATTTTATCTCCTGAAAAATTAACAACTGAAACAAATGAGATGACCAATAAAAATGGATTATTTTCAGTGCTAATTGATGGTGCTAGTTAATTGAGATATAGGAAGCACGAATGACCATAAAGAAAACTCCACAAAAACATCAAAAGAATGTGGCTGAGTTGTTTGGTAAAATATAGTTAGAGCACCCATTCTTTTTTCCTTACTTGTAAAGCATGTGGATAGCTTTTCAAGTTGTAATTTTTGGTGAGCAGTGCTATACAATATTACTTTTTAAAAAATCATTTGGCATAATGTGATATTGTGGTCATGTTAAATATATATTATTATTATTTTCAAACAAACACAAAGATAGACAGTCAGACAGACATATTGGATAAAAAGTTGTAGAAATACTTTGTTAGATTGAAGACAATAGCTCAAGTGACTAAGACGCTGACTGGGAGGCGGAAGATCAGCAGTTCGATTCCCAAGCACTGCAAGACGGAATGAGCTCCCTCTTTGTCCCAGCTCCTATCAACCTAGCAGTTTGAAAGCAAGAAATTGAAAGTAGATAAATAGGGACCACTTCAGTGGGAAGGTAAAAGCATTCCGTGTGCTCTGGTGTCTAGTTATGCCTGCCACATGACCACGGGAACGTCTACATAAGCAGACAGTGCTGGCTCTTCGGCCATGAAACAGAGATGAGCACTGAACCCTGGAGTCAGATACGAATGGCTTTCGAGCAAGGAAAACCTAGCAAGGGCATGGCAGCAAAAGGGCTGAGAGTACAGTGAACAATCAGAGAGATACTGTAGTGTGCAAAGAGTTGTTTACTAGTGGCAAAGCGAATATTGAAAGTAAAGGTTCAAAGGCAAAGTCTCTTACAAGCAAAACACAATACTGTAGTAGCAAACAGCAGAATGGTGTTCCAAAACAAAGCAGAAGTATTCCTCTCTTCTTACCAGTCCACAGAAAATGGAGGGGGGGGGGGGGAACCAATCCAAAGCAAATAGTCAGAAGACAAACAGTCTAATAGTAAAACTAGCAAAGTGATGTGATGATGAGCAATAATCAGTTGTTCAGCTCCAAGCAGCTTTCCAGTAGCAGATGGACTTCAGGCAGCAGGCAGTGTTCAGCCTTCAGCTTTAATTTAATTCGTTCTGCGAGGCTGCTCATTTTGTGAGTTTTTTGCTATGCGAGTCAGACTCGCATAAAGAATTTTTTGCTATGCAAGTTTTCCCCATAGAAAAGCTCATTATGCGAGTTTTTCCATAGGGAAAAGTCCGACTCACATAGCAAAAAAGTCGTTATGCGAGTCGGACCGCTTAGTGGAAAACTTGCTCGTTATGCAAGTTTTTCGCTAAGAGAAATGCTCATTATGCGAGGTTTGACAGTATTATCCTGCCCAACTGGTTAGGCAAAAACTCATGACTTAACATACTTGATCTTTCCTACAAGGTACATTTTTGCCCCAGAAAAAAATACATTGGTGCAAAAATGTCATATGCTACTTTCAGTAAAGTATGATGCTAAAGACCAGAAGCATAGGTATAAATATATAGGTTGAGAGACTGTGATTTCCCCCTAATCAGGTTTCCCCACCGTCTAAATTTGCAGTAATGAGCATAGGCAGAAAAAGTGGTTGACACTTAGCTCCAAGAGCAGATGCCTTAACAAGGTGTTAGCAAGGGCATATTAGCATTTTTTTCCACCTCTCTCTGAGTTATAGAAAGGAATCACATTCCACTCCTCAGACTGTTGCTTTCATGTGATGGAAGTGACTGTGAAGGGGACAAGTCTAGCACTCTCTTCTCTTTCCATGTGCTCCCTATGATTTCAAAATGACTGTTGGTCTTAAGCCTAACCCTAAACAAGGCTAACCTTAACACTCAATGCAATGGAATTCCTATTGTGCCAGATAGTACCCCATTAGTGGATGTGTCATCCTTGAATGAGGATAATATGCCATTCAGTGCAAGTTTTGCAGCAGGCTGATTCAAGATGCTTCACCTCTTCATATGGAGATGTGTGGCATAGGGGAAAGTATGGAACATATTCTTTACCTCTAGAGAGCTTTGCGTCCTAGAAACAACATGAATGATCTGTCTGAGAAACAGGTTTCACATTTTTCGTTTAAGAATTCAATACAACACGGCCTGTTCAAACCATGAACCTGTTCTTTTTAATTTGGATAAAGAACACAATGTCTTATTTTGAAAAATGGAGCAATCCAGGAGTTAGTTCCATAGTGTCTTTCTCTGTGTATCACTAAAGACAATGTTCTCCACTAGGGTGAAGGCAGAAATTAATTTGGATCAAAAAAGGAAAACAAGGCGGAACTTTGGCCAGCAGGTACATACATACAGAAAGTCGAATTAAGCATTGTCGCAAATGAACAGTTGTCGCAGTTCTAAGCCACAGCAAAAATCTACTAATGAGATTTAGTTGGGGAGTTAGTGCCAGCAAGGCTATTATAGGGATATTGAGTTGACAAAATTTGATTAGGCAATTGGAAGAATTATGCAAATGAGAGGCTAATTAGCCAACAAACATAATTAATTCTCTGGAAATAAAATACTGCATCTCTGTGCAAGATTCAGATTAGGCAAATGGAAGGCTAAATCTAGCCAAAGTGAAGAAGTTGAGGGAAAAGAGGAGACACTATGTTTTTGGAATCATTTTTACATGGGCTTTCAAATAAACTGATCTGAAAGGCTGGAAACCAACATCCCACATTGGCATGACTAAAGGACCATACAAAATTATATTTGCAGTGTGAACTTCCAAACTATGCTTTAAGATATTATATGGATATAGTAGATATATTTTATATGCAAAAATAGTGGTCTGTTCACAAGCTCAAGCATTTTCTACACAGGTATGTGTATTGTATAGAAAATGTTGCGTTATGTGTAGAGATGTGTAAGAAATACTTCTAACAAGTCCTGGTGGTGAATGAGACCTGGTGGCGTAGTGGTTAAACTGCTGTACTACAACCCAAACTGCTGCTGACCTTGTGAGTTCAATTGTGACGGGACACTCAAGGTTGACTCAAGGTTCCATCCCTCTGAGGTTGGAAAATAAGGATCCAGCATGTTGAGGACAAAAATGCTAATCACCTTGGGAACCAACCAGAGAGTGCACTTGAGTTTCCCATTTATAGTTTGTGAGTTTCCTGATTATGTTGCTTCTTGTATTACTTTGGCTTTGGTATTCAGGCAGTGCTCCTTGAAAGAAATTGTCTGGTCGAACATTACACCCAGGTATTTTGGTGCCGAACAATGTTGTAATCAGTTCCCTTGCCATGTAACATTCAACTCAACTCTTGCCTCTCAGTTTGAGTCTTGTTTGGATTAGGCTCCAAATTGTTGATGTTTAATACTGTCCTAGTTCTTCAAGTGCTCCAGTAAGTTTTCAAGCTACCTCAGGAGCTGAGGAACCTCTTGGAACCAGTCATTATTGAAATATCTGGTCATGAAGGGAGGTGGCATGGAAAAGCAAGAGCTTTTTGGTTTTGCAGCAGGTGGCTTCTAGACAGTGTATTGAACCAGTGGCCTAACTGCCCACAGAACTCCTCTAGCAGATGTGATTCCTCTCCAGGGCTCTTGCCAGGGCTTGTTCTGCCACTTATGAACCACTTTCTGGATCAATAGAATAGAAGGCTTAGTTGAAGCAGAAGAAAGCTGCATATAGATCCTTTAAAACTTCATAGCATTACCTCACAGTGTGGACCTTTGTTGGCTCTGAACAACTACTGTGTTCTCTCAGATATATACTACCCCCTCCCCAAATTTATGTTTGATGCATGCAAGAAAGCAATTGCAATATTTGATTCTTTGCTCTCTTCAATTTTTCTCTTCCAGATAAATACACAGTTATCTATCAATCTCAGACCATGACATTTCCAAATACAATGTGGCTATTCATAAAAGGTTATGCCTTCAACCTCTTAATGCATGTTCGTCCTACATTTGGTTTACACAGCTGTGGGTTATGGCAGCTAAAGGAACACACACAGGGACAAAGGTGACAATGATATTTAGCAAAATAAGAGATTTAAGGATAAAACAACATCACAAGATTTCTTCTGAGATGAATTTGGCTGTTGCAAATCCATTCCCATCTTTGAGAGCAATAAAACATTGACACAATGTCTTCAGCAAAGGTGTCTTTCTTTTGATATGGGGTTTGGGAGCATGTAATTGCTACAGGACACTTATGGAGACCGACACAAATTTCCAGATTTGTGAGATGAAGGGAATTTAGATAAAATGTATATGATGGGGGGAGTGGAGAGGAGGGTTGGAATACAGAAAGTCTCAAAGAGAGAAAGTAGCAACTGTTTCATGGAAAGACATAGGTAGAAAACCTAAGATGCCATAAAACTGTAAATATGTATGGGGAAAATCTGGGAGAACTACAGTGAAACCTTGCATAAAGAGTTCCTCACTTAAAGAGTAACTCGCTGAACAAATAAATCACGGTTCACAATCCCCCCCCCCCAGAAGTCACAATTGGTCACTTACAATGGTGCTCAGGGCGGCTAACAGCAATCACAATATATCACAATACATTTAAAATTAAATACAATTAAAAATACAATCAACAATATCATCAGTGCATGTCATAAGACAATGAAAAGGTGTGGCCCAAGGGCAGCTTTGTGACAGTGTCTGGCTGCCCGGAGAAGCCCATGGCTTTTCTTCTCCCCAGCCCTGGAAGGGTGGAGCCCGAGGTCAGCTGGGTGGCAGTGTCCACCAGTGCTTCTATACAACAAATCAAACATTATTAAATCATGCATTAAATAAAATTGTCATTGTAAATGCCAACAGATTATGGGAGTTGTAGTCCAAAGTGTGTGGAGGACACATAATTCCTCTGCCTTTCTCACAGAGATTTGTCCTTCATTTTTTACTTTGGCAGTGGAATCAAAAACTTCCTGGCTTGACCTTTCATTTCCATGTATTTAAAATGCCTTCCCTCCTGCTGGGGTATTATGCTTAGCAGAGCTTTTTGTTATCATACGGTATTTATGATTAGAAATATTTATCATCCAAGGGGAGGAAATAAATTTCTTCAAAGTGTCTAATATGATTGTGAACGTTATTTAAAAACCACATCACCTTCTTTAAATATTCACAGTACTATGTCCGAAGAGGAGGTTACCAAAACATCAGAATGAGAGTTGTTTATATAATTTGGCAATATTCGCTACCTGTATTTCTCACATAGTTATTCATTATCATAGAGATATCAGATCATAATTTTGCTCCCAAGTGATGTCAACAACCTCTAAAACAGGGATTCTCAACCTCTGGCCCACGGGCTGAGTGCGGCCCATTGCACCATTTCATGTGCCCCCCCCCACTGTTTCCACCACACCAGGAAGTACCATGTGGTGGAGGAAAGGCAAAATGGCCATCTGGCCCCCAAAGCTGTCTGAGGGAACATGACCTGGTCCCTGGTTTTAAAAGGTTGAGAACTCCTGCTCTAAAAGGAAGGGGGGAAGCCAATGGCAATGTGGAATTAGTGCTTTTATACAACAAATCAAACATTATTAAATCATGCATTAAATAAAGCCTCTTAAATTTGCACTTATGATTTAATGGATTATTTAATTATGTTCATATGTCAGACCTGCTTTTCGCAGGAAGTCTTATTTCAAGGCTGCCATTAAGCCTTCTAGTGAAAATCTACTGTGCCCTATATCTTATGCCCTGTTTTTTGTTATAGGCGACCATTGCTATTTATTTATTTATTTTTGTAACCACTGATGATAAGTTCCTATCTGTTTGTACTTTGTGGATATTTGGAGATGCCTTTTTGATATTCATCTCCATCTTTACACTAGATCCCTTTATGCCAGTACAGTACTGTATTCTTAAAAACCAATTATTTGGAATATTCAGAAGCCATGATGCCTAGAAAGTAATTCAATGCTCCCTATCCCACTTCTGTAATCATTGTATTATCTTGCAGTGCCTTTGACAGATGACTATCACACCTTTCTTTAATCATGTGCAATATATAATACAATTTCGTGTCAGAAATTATTCTGGGTTGAATGGATTTTTCCAGAAGAAACTCTACTCAGGGATTGTCCAAATGAGGCTCCTTTCATCTCCCCAAGAGCTGGGACAGAGACGGGCACTCAATCCATCATGCATTAATTGGGTCTCAAACTGCTGACTGGCCAGCCTTCCAGCTAACAAGCCGAGCTTCTTAACCCCTGAGCCACCGCAGCCCCATATCATGTACAATGTGTAGCTATCTCCTGCAAGAAAATGTTCCACTATCAAATAGCACACAATTATGATGTTTCTTAAGGTGACTGCAGTGGCTCAAGTCACTAAGACGCTGACTGGGAGGCGGAAGGTCAGCAGTTCGATTCCCACCGTCACCGGCTGGGAGGTGAAAAGGAGCCCCTGCCGAGGGGCTTGAAGGACGCCGGCCGCCGAGCGCGGGAACGCTGCCGCCGCCGCTGCGCCCCTCCCAGCCACCGTCACCGGCTGGGAGGTGAAAAGGAGCCCCTGCCGAGGGGCTTGAAGGACGCCGGCCGCCGAGCGCGGGAACGCTGCCGCCGCCGCTGCGCCCCTCCCAGCCACCGTCACCGGCTGGGAGGTGAAAAGGAGCCCCTGCCGAGGGGCTTGAAGGACGCCGGCCGCTGAGCGCGGGAACGCTGCCGCCGCCGCCGCGCCCCTCCGTGTTGTTTTACACTATGTGGTTGTTTTACTATGTCATTTGTTTACTGTTGTTTTATGTTCTTTGGAAGCCGCCTTGAGTCAGGTTCACCTGAGCAAGGCGGGGTATAAAAATAAATTTGAATTGAATTGAATTGAACTGTAGGACAAAATGAGCTTCCATCTCTGTCCCAGCTCCTGCCAACCTAGCAGTTCAAAAGCAAGACATTGCAAGTAGATAAATAGGGACCACTTCGGTGGGAAGGTAACAGCATTTCGTGCACCCCGGTGTCTAGTCATGCCTGCCACGTGACCATCGAAACGTCTGCAGAAGCAGACAGCGCTGGCTCTTTGGCTGAGAAACAGAGATGAGCACTGACCCCTAGAGTCGGATACGACTGGCTTTTGAGCAAGGGAAACCTTTATGATGTTTCTCCTGAAGGAGACATCTACTTTTTAATTTATTTGTTTGTAATTTCCATCCATTGGTTCTAGTGTTGCCCTCCGGAGTGACAAAAGAACAAGTCTGATCTATCTTCTACATGGCAGCCATTTAGCTACTTGAAGAAAGCATTTGTGTTGTCCCATCATCTCTTCTTCAGGCTAAACATTTCCAACTCATTTATTCAATTTTTGCAGGATGAGATTGAGAGGATGAGAGGTCAGCAGGTTGATTCCTGAATACTGCAGAACGGAATGAGCTCCTGTCTTTGTCCCAGCTCCTGCCAACCTAGCACTTTGAAAGCAAGAAATTGCAAGTAGATAAATAGGGACCACTTTGGTGGGAAGGTAAATAGCATCCTGTGTGCCTGCCACATGACCATGGAAACGTTTGCAGAAGCAGACAGCACTGGCTCTTTGCCTTTGAAACAGAGATGAGCACTGAACCCTAGAGTCGGATATGACTGGCTTCCACAGTGTGGTAGTAAAATTTTTTAAAGCCCACCACTGGTTAGAGTCACTGCTCTATGGATAGGGCAGTGCAGCATCCAAGCCTTACAAGAATGATAGCAAGTATTGCAGCTGCTGGATGCATTTTGCTATCCCTCCTCCTTCAAAAACCTCCTTTCTTTGCATTTATTGTCATAATTCCAAGTTACCTGGGTTTAATCTAAATTCTCTTTCTATTTCCCTGAATTCTCTATGTCCCCAGTTCCATAGTCAGATGGGCAGAAACATTTCTGAACCTTCAAAAAAATTTGCCCTGTCCATTGATAGGTCTCATCCTCTCCTCACAAGACATGGGACCTCACCACCTGATATACTTCTGTGTGTACAGAAGTTCTTCTCCCGCTGAAAGCTTTGCATATGTCCAAGGCCACTGGCAGAGGTTGAAAGATGTGTGAAGATGATGAGCAACAGAGGAGAATACAGACAAAGTTATTTCCTATCTGTAGGAAGGTAAACAGCGCTCCGTGCACTCCAATGTCTAGTCATGCCTGCTACATGACCACAGAAACATCTGCAAACACAAACAGTGCTGGCTCTTTGGCTATGAAACAGAGATGAGCACTGAACCCTAGAGTCAGATACGATTGGCTTTCGAGCAAGGTTGACCTTTACCTTTACCTTACCTTGAAGGACTAAAACCAGCTTTTAAACACAAATGCACACATGCCCAATCTACCACTAGTGGCCAAATCATATCATCTTCCTTTTATGACTATCAGGTATGTTTGTGGGGTACACAGAAAGAGCCTCCTCAAAGATTGTGCTATTTTTGAACCATAATCGGGTCCACTCTGGCAACTACCACCTTGTGTTGTCGGTTAATCTTTCTCACACACGGTCAGGTGAAAGGAACTGCAGAATGAACTCACCAAAAGGTGGCTTCATTTTGGCAGTTTCATGTCTGGTCTAGACACGGAAGAAAAAGAAGAAGACATGTTTGTTTCATATTCAATCTTCTGGAAGTCCACAAACAAGAAAAAACATTTAGTGTACCTTCAGAGGCTCAAATTTTACAGACCGTTCTCAGAGGATAGATTCACACATGTGCACAACAGATTTTACAGCAAGATGGGATTTGAGTGTTCAGGCAGCTTTCAATAGGAGAAAAACACCTGAAGGAGAACACCATAAATCAAATGATCAGCAGATCACAAGCCTCTTCTGCCTTCTCTCCCTCCTTCTCTTTGGAACAAGATTGTACTTCTACTGGCAGTTATCAATTTGGGGGGGAATTGGTAAAAGGAAGAAAGAGGAACAGTCCCACATTATAGTAATTTTCTCTTGCCTTGATTACTACCATGATAAAACATGTCCTTTTCATTCCTGCTAGACTGTATCACATATTTAATTCCAGGACACTAGAATTGGGGTCTGGCAAAAAAAAAAAAACCCCTAAGGCAGTTGAAGGCATTTAAGTTATTCCAGTGTGGCACAGGTTAGCAATCTGATACTGCCTGAAATCCTGATGTGCCCACCTGCCTCACAGCTGAAAAATCTTAAAAACATCTGTGTGCAAATGCTATCTGATATAATGAATCCATTGTGACTTTTAAAAGAAGGGAAAAGAACTTGATTTTTCCTTAGTGTGGCACCTGGTGGATATTTTGACTAGAACACCCATCAGTCATAGCCAGTATGGTCAGGGGTGATTGGATGTGTGGTCCGAAATACATGAGGAGGATTACATTTTGGAGCAATTTAAATGCTAATTGGGTGCCTTTAGCAGTGTTTTTGAGAAATGATTGAAGACATCTGGAACTGACATCATACCTTTATCTCATGAATGACAGCCCATGGGCTGTATAAGTGTCATTTCATCCCTGTGGTTTGGAATTAGAGATCATCCAGACTTTATTATTGTTCATATCGATATAACTCTAGGCAGTTAGCCATTGTTCTTAAGACCTCAGTGGCTGAAGTCCAAAAATAAGTCACGGCTCGAGTAGGAACACTGAATCAATACATAGGTGTTGTTGGCTCATCAAATACCCACTAGTGCAATGAGACTATGCTAATTGTGACTGAATATTATTTATTTATAACATTTATATATCACCCAATTTATTGAAAGCACTATTTAGGGCAGTTTACTATCGGATTTGAATGATAAGCCAAAAAGCCTTATGAACTCTGTACATGTTTCTTCCAGTAGAGTCCATTTGGGGTTTTCCGCTCATAGAAGTTGGCAAAGAAACTAACATGACTTTTTTTCGTTTTAAAGAATAAATTATCTTCCCTGCATTGGAGATGCAAAGTTACTCTTCTGCAATAGCAATTACATTTACATACTGCCTCATAGTGCTTAGTGGCACTCTCTGGGTGATTCACAAGATTATTTGCATTTTACTGACCTTGGAAAGATGAAAGGCTGAAGTATGAAAGGCTCATCTGCATCAGGATTGAATTCACAACATTTTGGCTGCAGTACAGTAGTTTAACAACTACACTACCAGGGCTTCTTCTGCAAGTATAAGAGTCCACTTCTTTCCACAACACATTTCATTCCAAGTGATTCAAACCTTTTCTTTTCTGTTGTAATGCCAACTGGAACATATTTAAATGGAAATAGAAGAAAATGGGACATAATTGTTATGAAGAAATGTATGTTTTGTTTTGAACAAAATGCTATATTTCAGTGACTGTCTTGAATTCCAGATATTTTGTTGGCACTGTGAAGGGTCAAAGAATTTGCTTAGTTTCCATTTCATTATTTTTTTCATTCAAACTCAACTTCCTTTATGCAGATACCCGAGAATTCTGGTGAGATTTACTCAAAATGAATCAAACAAAATTCCCAGCTCCATGCAGTGACCACAACCAATACACAAAGTTATTCAAAATGAACAGAAAATAATGATGTACCTGCTTTACATATGACAATCTAAAAATATATAGAGAGAGACATTGCAATCCTAATTTAACACTGCAAAAATGGTTGATGGGAGCCAGATTTTAATATTAATATTAATATTAACTTCCATTTATATCCCACCCATCTAGGGTTACCCCCGCTCTGGGCGGCTAACAATTTTAAGAGTTAAATACTCACCTCCTTCTGTCTAAAAGAGTAAATATGGCAGTTTAACTCAGTTTCACATTCAACATTTAGTATCCCATTGCATAACTTTGCAAGTGCAATGGAAACAACATCATTGTTAATAGCAGATGGTCGCTGGTTAAAGATCTCCTTTTGTATTTATTATTAATTGATTGGTTTATTGATTTGAGGCATGTGAAATGCTTGCATGATGAGACCAAGTCATGCACACTCAAAACAACAACAACCCCTCTTTAATCAGAGATAATCTGCCACTAATTACGAGATTATTTCTGTCACACAGGTGGAGCTATGCAGTGGGATACTGGCCATTTGGGGTTTTTTCATCTCAAACTCTATGCATAGAATGTTCCTTATGTACTCTGTGGTGGGCATCAGCAGGTTCACGCCAGTTTGCCAGAACCAGTGGCAGAAATTCTGGCTGGCCCTGCCAGTCGAAGTTCTGAAATAAAGTAGTCCTAATTCTGGTTCAGCGCAGGCCTTTCCCCCTGGCCATGCCCACCATACCATGCCCACTGTGTGGTAGTAAAAAATTTTGGGAGCCCACCACAGCTTCTGTACATTCAGATGAAATGCAGCCTGGATGAAAGAGAGACTTTATCCCGTTATGGTTGAAGAGGCAGAAAGTTGCCTAGGACGCTCTAGCATTCCTGTTTGGAGGTCCAAAGCTAGGACAAGAGGCTTGTTTTAAAGGCTGCCCTGTCCTGATCAGGCTTCTTTGCCTGTTTTCAACAGTCCACTCACCCTCCATATGCCTAGCATTTTAGGGTTGTCTTTGGAGTCCAGATAGGAATATTTTAGCCTGTCTTCTGGATTGGCACATGGAAGCAAGGTATTTTTCACCTATCCCACTCTGGACCACAGTACAATTGTGGCTTACAGATGTGGTCAGTGAAATAGGTCACATTTAGATGGAGAGTGCTGGGTTAGGGTGGTAGCAGTGAATCCCTCAGGGCATTATTAGACAAGGCAAAACCTGGGTGCTTGGCATGATTTGGGTGAATCGTTTGGGCATTTAAGGGACACAATGAGCCATCTCTGCATTACTAGCACTATCCGTTCATGCAAATAGAGTTGGAAATGTATGCAGGGATACCTCCCTGACTTAATTGGCCTGGGTAGTAACTATTGAAGGTATAGCACTGCCTCGAAAGGAGGGGAGGGGTTAGCCCATCTAGTTTGGAGAGGGTAAAAGATGTCTTCTGCTACAATACCAGGAATTGCACTACCAGCTCCTCTTCAGGTCAGGGGATTCAACTTATTTAATAAATGTGGGTCAAGCCTTTTGCCACAAATATGTGTCCTGCCTCTTTAGTTGATAGGTAAGGGAGTAATTTCTGAATCATTTTCACCTTTTGGCATTTTCTTATTGTTAATAAGATAAAATAAAAGGAGTTTTACTCACTATGATTTTTTGGGAACTCTGTCAGGTTTACATTCTTCTGTTTTCATTTTTTTTAAAGTTTGAATGCAGAGAAGTTCTTTCCGTCCAACATATGTGATAGAACAATAAAAACTCTTGGCTGGAATGAAAAAAACTTTAAAGTTATTTCTATTCCTAATAATAATTTTAAAAACTGAAAATTTGGGGAACTTAGTATAAAAATGAACTGAAATGAAATTCTTCATCTCCTAGATTTACTTTTAATAAATGTGGCTTACAGGAATTTATAATCCTAATAGCTTTGTGAAGTGTTTATTAAAACAAGCATGATTTTGGGGGTATTTCTTCCCAATGTACCAGAAGGATATATGCATGTGAGAGGCGCAAAGGAGAAAAAGAGTTTATGAGGGCACTAAAATCAATGAAGTCTTTATTTAATTTAGCCTGCAGGATGACCTCCAGCTGTTTCTTTCTCTGATCAAAATCCAAAACAGACACCCACAGAGAAGAAGCGAGGCAGTTGTCATGGGAACTGCTGCCAAGAAGATGAACACGGAGCTGTCTGTCAGTACAAAACAGGGCAAAGCGAGCCAATAAATCAACCACCTTTTGCACAGTGGAGAACCAAAAAGGCACTTTTGGAATTTCTGCCCACCACTCCTGCCAGCTACCCATTGAATTGGACTGATGTGTACCTTTGGTAGTTCTCAAGATGGGCTGGTACACAAAACATCTAAATGTCACAGAAGAATGGAGAAAAGCTCACAGTGAGTGTCATGGAAGTGACTGTCCCCAGTTTACACATGGAAAGATAAAATATTGTGGTACTAGGAACGCCCCCCCCCCCAAAAAAAAAAAAAAGGCATTCTAAGAACACATGAAGGGACAACCCTAGTTGGGCAAGCTGGCTATACCCTATCATCGGAACTGATAATCCCTGATCTTCATCCTCTGAATAGGAGGACTAATTGGAGAAGTCCATGCATATTCTGTTGAGCATCTATGGCTGATCCATACAAACAGAAGCTCGTAACACTTCTAATGGCAGCGAGAAGCATACTTATGTTAAGACAAACATACTTTGATTATCCCTTCAGACCTTCTACTCAACAATGATCTGGGGTAGAGACACTAGAGCAGTGGTTCCCATCATGGTGTCCATACCCCACAAGGGGATTTCAATTCACAGAAGCCTAAGTCAGTACATTTTGGCTGGTCAGTGCTTTGGAGAATTGACTTAGGCTTATGGGAATTGAAGTCCGAAAACCAAAGGTTGGGAAATACTGCACTAGAGACAATGACATGAGGCATGGCCACTATGAACAAACCAGTTCTCCCATTTATATGTTCTTGGAATGCAGACAGACTAAATTCTGTACTGGCGCTGAAAATTATTTCTATTAATATCTTTTGTCATTCATTCATTCACTCTCTCTCTCTCTCTCTCTCTCTCTCATTCACTCTCCAGTAGATAGAACACTGGGCAGAGATCAGAGAAACCAAATGTCAAATCCTCTATCTATGTGATGCCTAGGTGGTGATATGGGCCAATCAACATGTGTCTATGTGGACCATCTCACAGGGTGTTTCACAGCATTGCATTTTTAACTTTAAAAGTTTGAGTGCATGCTAAACTTGCTTTCTCAAGTAATTATTTCATCTGAAAACCTATCTACTGGTTCCTTATTTATTAATTTGAAAAGGAAAAATAAACATTTTTGAAGCTGGCATTTTCTTCTTCAGTTTGTTATTAATTTTCAAAGAGAGACTACCCCACAGCTGTGTTTCTTTAGAAGACTCAACATAACTTGTCTAGTATCTTCATCCTTCTTGTTTTGGCCTAAACTTAAACTAAAAAGTGCTTTGAGCTGTTTTGCTTTCCTTTTTCCGACCTTGATGGACTTCACACTCAAAAGGTTGGAATCATTAAAGAATACTAAGTTCTCTTGATGAGCCATAATAGCAGTTCACCCATCCACAGTTCAGCAAGACAGTTGGACCGATAACAATCCTATTATACTCAACTGTGACCTTTGTCCTATCCAGGAATTCAAGAAATAATTAATTTGAAAGCTGGAGCACCGAAAGAGTTCTGGCTTCACCTCCTGCCTGTGGCTATCTCCACAGGGAGGGAGGAATCTCTGAGAAAAGGAAGCATCTGCTACATTAGAGTTTGTCCATATGATTAAGGATCCTGACAAATCACAGTTCTTCATCACATGGAGCAGCTGCACATGTAGCATAGTCCTTGTCATATTTCCCTTCTTCAGCTGTAGAGATCAACAGGCATGGGGAGGACGTAGAATTGTCTCTCTTTTTCCCCTTTCAAATTACTTTCCATGCATTTTTTTAGCTCCTGGACAAAGCTATGGTAAAAAAAAACCCATTCAAAATAAATCATCTGAGCATGTTAAAAAAATTTCTCAGGTGCAATCCAGTGTTACAGACCTATTTACATCCCCCTCATTAAAATTCTTTTAAAATTCCCTTCATATATATGCATACAGACACACTGATTCTTCCCAAATTCCACCACCATGAAGCTTGGAAGGAGAGGCAACTTCCCCTTATTCCAACTGTTTCCCTGAAAGCTATATTTAAGTGTGGAGCTTGGTTGGCTTGATAAACTGGACCTGACCCCAAGCCAGTCTCTTGTTTTGGAAGACCAGATGACCTGCACCACTGCCTTGTACCTTGGATACCTTGGAGTTGTTATTCACCAAGGAATTCTTGTATGTGTAGATGTCTCCACAATGACATTCTGCACAACTTCTGTCCATAACGATCTGTCCCTGGCAGTTCATCTCCATGTTGACTCAACATTTTTCTGGAGAAAATCTTCTCATCTGTGAGGTGGTCTTCCCCTAGGTCTTTTGTGATCTGACGGATACCAATTCATTATTCTGTTGACCCATCTATTGTTGCCAGCCATCTTAATTTGTTCGTGAGGTATTTTTACTATGTCTCTTAGCAGTGATCGTTGCTTCATATCCTCACTTTTTACTATACTGTATTGCAAAGTGAGATTCTGAGCATTGATCTCTCTATTGCTCATTGTGTTACTTGCAGCCATTTTTCTTCTAGAGCTGTTAAAGCCCATATTTTGCTGCCATTGCTTTCAAGACTGTAGAATTGAACAAATTTGCCTTTGTTTCTGGCTTAGTTTTTGACTTCAAGATGGCTGACACTTCTTTGAAATTATCTCACACAGCTGTCGTCTAGATATTTCTTCTCTTAAATCATTGTCCATCCTGACTGCTTGACCCAAATAAACAGCTTCCTTGTAAGCCAGAGTAATGTCTTGGTTGCCATTTACATTTGGACAGGAATTTTGAGCTCAGGTGTCCTGACTGGCAAAATTTTAAAAAGGTTCCAAACTGAGTTTTGCGTATCCCATTCTGATTTCTTATATGGGCTGATCAGAAGGTGGGGACCCGTTTCAATAGATACAATTTGGTACTTATTGGTAGATAGTGCTGGGTTGTGGTGGCGACAGTGAGTCCCATAGAGAGCAATTAGATGAGATCCCTCCCCACTGGGCAAAGTGGGCATCCAGAATCATGTGATTTCACAGGCACATTCAGGGGACATTGTTGTGGTACAACCAATATCAATTCATGTGAATAGACTTGGAAATGGCCATTGGGATGGCTTCACAATTTAGCTAGCCAGAGCAAGTTTGGTGAAATGGGGCTAGGGCCATCCAGGCCAGAGAGGAGCAGAGGTGGTTCACCCACTATGATACTAGGTTTTAGTTTATAACCTGGGCCAAATTAAGTTTTGCAAATTAAGTTTTTTTAAAAAATAAATTCAGTACATTTGAATGTTGTGGACAAGTTTTAACCCAATTTCCTGTATCGCAATTGTTTATTTGCTGGGTTGCTGGGGAGCAAAGATGTCATCATCATCATTGGCAGATTGCAGTATTCACATATTTCCTTTCTGCTAATCGAAAAAGATACTTTCTTGTTCTTTCATGTCATGATCAAACCTGCAACTGTCAGAATGAAGCCACTTTTCTGGCTTTGTTGTTGACCAAACTTAAGTCCTTTTTGTATGTATGTTTCTGGCAGTAATTGGCAGACCAGTAAATGAGCGGGATTCTGAATTTCTCCAGATTCACACTGTGTATTGTTGTCTGCCAGAAGCCCCCACTTGATCATGTCACTTGAGTACTTGGTCTTACATTTAGGGACTCCACCCTTCAGCCTATTCAGGGTCCTCCAAGTGACATAAGAGAGGTTGGGTTCCTCAGCTATATCCTTCTTTAATGATGTTCCTTGCCCAGTGAGCTCCTTCCTCCATCTTTTAATTTGGTTTTGCTCTTGTGTACCCTCAAGAATGTTCGTTCTTGTCATAAAGTTCTCTCTAGATCTAGAGTTACCATATCTCAGGATTTGTCCTGAGATTTCCTGAGCAGGAAATCTCAGGACAAATCCTGAGATATGGTAACCCTATCTGGATCTGAGTTGGTGGTCTTCAGGCTCATATCCATTCAGAGAATGTTGTGGGTCATTCTCTTGTTTAGTTCTCTTGGTGTCTGCCGCTATCTCTCTCCTGATCTTAGGTGGAGCGATATCAACAAGAGGGTATATTTTCTCAACTTGTGTAGTTTTGAGGCATCCTGTCATATACGCATGGCTTCATTGAAATAAGGGCATAAATCAGATTCTGGCAAATAGAGTATATATCCTGTATAAATTGATTGTTTGCAGGCACTTGTTTTATGTCTTTCCCCCCTTGGATTAGCAGCAAGAAAGTCCGTGAACACTGCAGTCTCCAACTGCTGCTGATGAGACAGGAGCTCTGGACAATGGAAGAATTGATTGGGTGCTACTGGTATCAGCTTGTATTGTGCCCTTTGCATATTGGTTGGGAATTGAAGAGTCACATTTCTTACATTTCATGAAGCAGCTTTCTTACTACCTGCTGAGCTGACATACCTTGGTTAAATACTGTCCTCAATACTTACAGTAAGCTTAGATAATATTTTCTTATAAACTGACAACTTTTGTTGCATGAGCAGATTCATTATCTCCAAGCCACAGCATATTCTCCTTTTCAACAACTAAGACTCAGGGGGAATTAATTTGCTCCATCTGCATAGGGAAAGGAACTAAAGAGATGAAACCAACAGCTGCAGTGAAGCAGCACTGGTGTCCTTTGGGTCATTTCCAGCTGCAGAAATTAGTTTAAGTATAGTAGGAGTTTAAAATTACATATTGGATGTGCCTGAGTGTTAGGTACTGTATAATAAGAGTACCACTAGACTAACGGAATCATAGAGTAACAGAATTAAAAGGGGCCTATGAGTCATTATATCCAACCCCCTGTTCAATGTAGTAATCCAAATCAAAGCAGACCTGAGATACGATTGTTTATTTTTCTCTTGAATGCCAGCATAATTGGTTTTGTTGTTGTACAGCTCTAACAGGTAAAAGGTTCTTCCTTATATTCATCTTATATATGCCATTCTGTAACCTGAGCTCATTATTATGTGTCCTGCAGTCTGGGATGATTGAGGACAGGTCCTGCCCCTCCTCTTTATGACTATATTTCAAGAATTTGAAAAATGCTATTACTTGTATATTCCTTTTCAACCACTTTTCTTAAAGCTAAACAAGGCTAGTTCTTTCAGTCTTTCCTCATAGGGATTAGCTTTTAGTCCCCTGATCATCCTTGTTGCCTTCCTGTAAGGTACAATAATGTCAACATATTTTACACCTTGAAACTCAATTCTGTTTTTAATCTGTCATATTTGAAAGATGAAGTTTGATAAAGGCTTTGCCATATGTATACACTTGAAACCTCATGATATGGCCATCAATTATGTTTATGATGATGACCTTGTTGTTGCTATTATTTTAAATTCTATTGCAACCACTGGTTATAAATGAAACAAAAGCAGGGAAAAGGCAACACCTCTTATAGGTCACTTTAAAAAAATTGAAGATTTGCAAGTTTTCATAACTCATGGTTACTTCTTCAGGCACTAGGCACCCTCATGTCGTGGTCTCCAAGCCAGGTTCCATTCTCAATCTAAGAATGGAGCCTCACTTGGAGACCACACCATGAGGGTGCCCTAGTGCCTGAAGAAGTAACCATGAGTTACAAAAGCTTGCAAATTTTTCATTTTTAAAGTGACCTATAAGATGCATCACCTTTCCCCTGCTATTGTTTGATTTTAAGCATGATCACATGGCTTATTTTTGCTTAATGGTTATAAATGAACTCTGGTTCATGATCTGGACTCCTCTTAGCTTCAGGCTATAGTCTTCATACTTGTCTCTGTACCTCTGTCTAAAACTCATTCACCTTTCCTGAAATTCAGACTGAAACCTCTCCATAGATTCCTTCTACTGTTTCCAGTTTCCTCCCTGTCCAACATATACTTTTCTTCCCTTTGCATCTCCAATTACCTCCGCCATGAATCTCAACCATCCTTACCTGAAACTTGTTTCCTTTTGATCTGACACCACTCTCCTGTCTTGTTGGCCCATATATGTCAAAAGTCATCCTTCACTCCCCAACAATTTTGTAGGAGTTTCTCAACTGTAATTTGATTTTAAATACCGGTATATGTGATGATATATGTCCACATTATTTTGCTCCTGTTATTGATATTGATAATGATGTCAGTCAACTGTCTCTGTGTCTGTGTCTTTCTATATCTCTTTCCTTTCTTGTTGCTTTATGTGTCTTTCTCTTTTATTCGCTAGAGAAGCCCATTTTAATCTCATTTTTAAAGCCAGAGCAATGAGCTAAAACAGGAGTTTTCAACCTTTTAAAGCCGGGGCCCAGCTCAGACAGCTTTGGGGGTCAGATGGCCATTTAGCCTTTCTTCCGCTACATGGCACTCCCTGGTGTGGCGGAAGTGGTAGGAATCCATGAAATGGTGCCACGTGCCACATCCAGCCCACGGGCTGCAGGTTGAGAATCCCTGAGCTAAAACAATAACTTGTACTTTTTCTGAATAGACATTTGGGGAAATGGGAACCTATAGCTCAATAGTTAAGGGGACATTCACAGAGTATGTAAAATGTTACTTTAAAACATGGGTTCCCAAACTTTTCATGCCGTGGGCCTGACCACGCCCCCTGGACAGCTGAATGGGCTGATCATGTGGTTCCTCCTGCCATAAATGTTGCCATAAGCTGCATCTGCAGCCGTCGTAAACACGTTTATGGCAACCGCGGGTGCATTTACAGCAGCGTTTGCAGCAGGTGTGGGTGTGTTTTACAGCTGTCATAAACATACTCGCTTCTGCTTCTCAGAGCAGTGAGGGCATTGCAGGCCACAAGAATTGGTGCTGTGAACTGGGTCCAGCCCACGGGCTGTAGTTTGGCCACCCCTGCTTTAAAAGCTTATAAATCACTGTCTCAAGCTCACTGTTACTTGGCTTGAGTAGAATTATTTATTTACATTGATTTGCATTAATGCTAGTGGAGACTCAAGTCCTTTAACTTCAAAGAAGAAATCACAGAAGCAGACAATAACAATCTCAGATTACAGTCCTGTGTATACTTCCCTGGGAGAAATTCCTAACAGAAACAGTGATCTTTACTTTCTTCCTCCCATGTACATCACAGCTATCCACCATAAGAGTCATTCAGTGCACATTACAGTAGTGTATGCAATTATATCTGATTGATCCAAAATTAAATTCCACAACCCATTAAAATCTAAACAGATCAACCAGCTTAATGAAAACATCCAAAACCAGCATGAAATAATGCTATTGCCTGCAAAAAGTTTCAAATTATAGTTTATTTCCTAAAAAGTGCTTGAAAATTCATGGGCCAAAGCATTATTCAGTCATTCAAATGACCTCCAGATTATGAATAAGGGATATTGCCTTTATACCCATGATACCAAGAAATGGGTTGACATCACAATATTATACCTATATTGCCAGAAAAAAGAAAAAGATGAAGTTTTACTTGGCAAAACTCAGAGTTGGTGACACCAGTGTCAGCAGTCAAGAAGAAGGGTATAACTCAGGAGATCTCAACCTTTTCAAGCTGAGGGCCGGGTCTTGCTCCCTCAGACAACTTTGGGGGCTGGACGTCCATTTTGCCTTGCCTGCCACACATGACACTTCATAGTGTGATTGAGGTGGCAGGGGGCCACATGAATGGTGTAATGTGCTGCATCCGCTCCCCAGGCCATAAATTGAGAACCCATGGTATAGCCATTTGCGAACACAATTATAAATGCTCCAATTTTCTGTTTCAAAAACCACAAGAAACAAATTAGCAGCAATTGTAATGTATCCTAAAGTGGATACTTCATATTCATGTTCCTTTTAGTTCCAAGCATCCAACACCTGGTAAAAAATAGAGGGTGGGGGGAGGCAACCACACTGTGGTGGGAATGAAAGAAATGCTGCAGAATTGGATTCTGGGGCTTCCCTTGCTTGAAAGCCAGTCATGTTCAACTCTAAGGTTCAGTACTCATCTCCGTTTATAGACAAACAACAAGTGCTGTCTGCATCTGCAGGCATTTCTGTGGTCATGTGGCAGGCATGACTAGAAACCAGACTTCACAGAATGCTGATACCCTTCCCACCAAAGTGATACCTATTTGCAATTTGTTTTCAAACTGCGAGGTTGGCAGGAGCTGGGAAACAGATGGGAGCTCACGCCATCATGCAGCACTTGAATCTCAAACTATTGACCTGCTGACCTTCCAGTCACAAAATGCAGTGTCTTAACCACTAAGCCACTTAGCAACCTACAAAACAAGGCTTTTTAACCAATTCTCTACTCTCTGGGTGGCTAATTAATTCAAACAGACATAGGGAAACCTGAATTCCCTGATGTGACTTCATAGCAATCCTGTCTGGCCAGGTTATCCTGCTATGGTAATATAGTAGACCATACTACCAGCGACTCAACACTGAGTGTCAGGCAGCGGTTAATTAACCTGAGGATGAATGGTTGGCAAATTTCATAGGGAAGGGTGATGGTCCCCAAGTGGATTAAATCCCTGGGGCTGATGAGGATTTTGTTTGCCAAAAGGGCTCAGGACCAGGAAGTGACTTGCGGAACTGGAGCAGTGGTATAGGTATCATGGTGTGACGTGGAAAGCAGATGTAAGGCCATTGCATAATACTCTCAGGAGTCTTCATGGATGATCGCCATGATGATCACCTATATTTGGATTTGGATACGGCAGAGGAAGATGATGACTTCACAATAAGCGAATTTGTATTTCCCTTATTTTGTTCTTGTGCCACAACAAATGTATTTTATTGTGTGCTGTTTTGGATCCACTTCAGAAATTATGTTTAAGCTATGAAAGCTGACATTGAAATAAAGCTGTCGGTCCTTAAAGCAGTGCAATATTTTGTTTTTTACTCTCCCCTCCAGTTTTAATTTTAATTTTTGCCAACATGCCAAGACAAACTAAAGTGACTTTGAAAAACGCACTGGAAAGCTACTGTGACTGGATTTTATTTTAATTTTTATTTAGAAATATCCCATGGCATCTTTACTTCCAAAGTTCAGAATTCAAAGTACTATTTTATCTAAAACTTTGCTTTACACTATAGCACATAGGGAATCCAGTAGGGGGAACAGGTAAAACTTCAAATACAGTCATACCTCACATAACGAATTTAATTTGTTCTGCAAGGCTGCTCATTATGCGAGACAGACTCGCATAACGAATTTTCCGCTATGCGAGTTAGACTTTCCCTATGGAAAAACTCGCATAACGAGCGTTTCAGGGGGGGAAACTTGCATATCGAAAATTTCTCGTTATGCTTGCTATGCGAGTTTTTCGCTAAGCGAAACGCTCGTTATGCAAGGTTTGACTGTATTGGAATATAAAAATAACACATAATGGACACTGGAGGCACTAAATATAAAAGTAGACAGACATGTGTCAAGCACTGTATACCTTAATTTGGATTCCTGCATTAAGTGGGGGATTTGGACTCAATGGCCTTTTAGGCCTCTTCCAGCTCCATGACTATATAATTCTTATGCCAATTCAAAATTGCCAATCTATTCTCCCCGTGAACATAAATTAATGTCTGTTACTTAAATCAAGGCAATCAAAGCCTATTTGTCTACTAACCAGTGAACACCAGTCAAATTCCATCCCTCTTCTTTCTCCAAAACCAAACAGTAAAGCCTTTTCCTCCAGATTCCCCACCCAATGGTTAATCCAATTTAGATGCACTGACTTTATTGTCTTTTCTATGAGTTTTCTCCTCATGTTTACCAAATTAAAATAGCAACTGTTCAGCCATTTTGGATTCTACTGCTAGTTGGATTTGCTGTAGAACCTGCTTGTTGTATGTTTGGTCAACTGGAGCCCTGGTGATGCAGTGGTTAGGCTGCTGTACTGCAACCAAAATCCTGACCAGGATTCAAGGTTGAATCCTGACCAGGATTCAAGGTTGACTCCACCTTCCATCTTTTCAAGGTCAGTAAAATGTGTACCCAGCATGTTGGGGGCAAAATGATAGTTAAGCACTATGGGGTGGTATATAAGCGTGACTGCTTTGCTTTGTATCCACAAAGCTATTGTCGAATACCACATTCCAAATGAATCTTCTTTTCTCCACTGTGGAATGTTTGTATCCATACATAGTAATCAAGAGTACCATTGTATGGATGGTTTTGGCTTTGGTCTCCAATAATCAATCTATCTTTATTATTTAGGATCATTGTTAATAACGTCGTAATTTCTTCATTCAATGGATTTCTTGACTGCAAGTCTCCATTTGGACTATTGATTGTGGGGAAATGTAGATATTCCTTAACAGTTTCATTTTCCCCATCAACATTAAAGATATTTATTTCTCATGTTCTTTGGTTTGTGTTTTTATGCTCAACTATAATCATGCTTTTGAATTTTCTTCTTTAAGCTTTTTTACTCTTTGTTTCATATCACTATTATTTTCTACCAGTAATCTGATAGATGGAACTGCTTCCATCTATCAGATTACTCAGATGCTTCTTTCTAAGCTGCAGTAACCCACTATATACTCCACAATTCCAACTCAACCAAGTTATGAGATTTACTTGTTTGTTAAATATATGTTAAAGACAGAAGGAAGACTCAGCTGGAAGATATTTCAGAAGTGAAAGTATAGTTGATTCCAGCAGACATAGGAGCCACCACCAGGGACACTTGTAACTAAGTTTAAGTATCTTTCCTCTGGTACAGAGGAACAAAATCTATGGTTCGTCTTTTTCCTATTGTCTCTTTTCCAGAATAATTACTCCTACCTGAGATCTAGAAGCCAATAATTTGCTGCAGTCTCACAATGTAAATAGTACATATCCCTATGATCTTTTGTCTTCAAAGGACAAGGATATAATTATTGGCAACTGTCAAACTACAAAATTCAAACTATAAAATCTTGAACCTTGAAGTGAGAAATGGATAATGCTTAATACATAGATTTCCCTTGGGAATCTGCCAAAATTCTGAAGAACAGCTGCTACTCTAGATCAGGAAATTGAACTGAAACATGGAATCTCTCCAGTAGAACATGTACATTTAGTTCAAGTACCTTTCAATAGGCTGTACATGTACCAAACCCTATGGAATGAATGGATTGACAATACAGCATTACATCCATCCTGTTTTTATCAGATTGTCCTGAAAACTATTGAACCATCATTTAACATCCAAAGCCATAAAACCTTTTTTAAAAAATAGTAGCTTGTGGTTCGGCAAGAAAGAGCAAAACTGCATGATGCATTTCAGTCTAGAGACAATGCTTTTAAGTTAATTTATAGTCAAAAGAATAGTTTTAGCCAGGAAAATGCTCTTTTCTATCAACAAAGGTAATGCATTTCATGAGTGGTATACATAAATGCCTCTCTCTTGATTAGCAGTTCTTTTATCACAGTCCAACATACCACTTATATAACCTTATTGTTTTTATAGCATTTTATGTCCTCATCAAGAAGCAGTCCTTGTCTGTACAACATAAATGGGACAGATTAGCTATTAGATGTTCAAAGGGATTTTAAAAAGGTGAAATGGAGATCCGAAGGCATCGAGAACACAGTATGTTTGCATTCTTCTAGGCTTTGTATTACATGTTTCTTACTCACTGAACAGGTAACTAAACAGTTGGAACATATTTTAAGATTGTTGTTAGCTTGCACAGTCAAGTCCGACCCTTTGCGACCCCATGGACCACAGCACACTAGGCCCCTCTGTCATTTGCCATCCTCCGGAGTCCACCCGGATCTACACTGACTGTGTCAATGATGCCATCTCATCCTCTGCCATCCCCTTCTCCTTTTGCCTTTGATCTTTCCTAGCATCAGGGTCTTCTCAAATGAGTCTTCTCATTTGGTGGCCAAAGTACTTGAGCTTCAGCTTCAGTATTTGTCCTTCCAAGGAGTAGTCAGGGTTGACTTCCGTTATGATTGACTGATTTGATCTCCTTGCATTCCAGGTGACTGTCAGGAATCTTCTCCAGCACCACAGTTCAAAGGCACCTATTCATCTGCACTCAGTCTTTCTTATGGTCTAGGTCTCACAGCCATACGTTACTACTGGAAAAACCATTGCTTTAACTATGTGGACTTTTGTTGGCACGGTGGTGGCTCTACTTTTTATTATTTAAGGTAACAATCTATAAACATCATAAGTAACTAGCAAGTTTTAAAAGCATTCATCAGGGCCAGTTTGTACTCTAACATCTTAAAGTTGTAGTATATGGTGATTCAATTCACTAGTTTATTTTAAAAATTTGAAGCGGTAGCCATGTTAGTCTGTGCAAGCATATCAGATAGTAAATAAAACAAAACAACTGAATGTTTTCTGTTAGGCTGGTCAGCCATTGCATGCCTCTGTAAAGGTAAAGGTTTCCTTTGCTCGAAAGCCAGTAGTATCTGACTCTAGGGTTCAGTGCTCATCTCTGTTTCAAAGCCAAAGAGCCAGTGCTGTCTGTTTCTGCAAACATTTCTGTGGTCACGTGGTGTGCCTCTGTACCTCTGTATAAACTGATGTCATGAGGTTTTACACTTATGTCTGATGAAGTGGACTTGATCAATGAAAGCCCACATTTAAATACAGGAGTTACTCTTTAAGGTGCCACAACTTTTTTTGCCTCCTTTGTTGTTTTGTCTTTCAGATATAATTTATTTAAATAGAGGAAAAATTGACTCCTAAATCTGGAAAGGTAAAGGCATTTTTCCTCTCCATCAACCTTAGACTAAACTACTACATGATACTGCCTATGTTATCAAGGCTATCAGTTGTGTAAGCTCTTGACCCCAGTTTTGAACTCATTATATTGAGACACAGCTAGTTAGATAGCACCACACTTTTTGCAGGGAAGATCAATGAACTCTTAATTTAAATAAACCATCAAGGGGATATTTAGAGTGAATCCAATGACCTTTCTGCTGCCTGCATGTTAGTGGCACAAGGAAAGATGTAAGAATGGCAAAGTGACAGAACTCAATGATATCTCAATAGAACAAAGTAAGCATTTTGAGAAAAACCCAAGGGAATGCTTCCTTCAACTCTTAAATACTTGCTGGAAGTGCAAACTTCTTCCAAAATGGCAGATCAAAGTTATTTGTTTACTAAAATCCCAAAACTACAGGACAATCAATCTATTATGCCAGTTGCACAAGGTGTTTGAATGGAGTACCATATCTGCCAGCATATAAGACACATCCTGTTATTACCAATGGCCCACTATAGGCACTATATGCAGTATAAGACACACTACATTTTCCAGTATATTGGGGGGGATGGGTTTTATATGCCAGCAAATACAGTATATTAAATATTGTACCTCCTCAAATGAAGCGTCTTCTGAGACAGACTTTAATCTGGCAAAACTGTATGGCTCAAATCCAGCATGTAGAACATGGTTTTAAACCACATAAAATAACTGGACTAGCCTTTGTCAATTTTATCGTTGCATATAATACTTTGCACCATCAATTGCTGCTCAAAAACCTTCACCTCCTTACTAAAGATCACAGACTAATAGAAATGGTTATTGTTCTCCTTCCAAACTGAAGCTTCTTTGTTGAATTTCAATGGAGGCACAGTTGCTAGAGAAATCAAAGAAATAGCCTGTGATGATACCCATGTCAGAGCCCTTCAAATAGTTTCTCTGCCCTATCACTTTTCTTTTAACCCTGAGATGGGAACAATCAGGGAAAAGACAAGTGAAGGAAAGTGTGAGGACTACACTCTTGAGAATTTCAAGGATGTCACAGTTGCTGGGAGAATCAAAGGAATGGTCTGCCAAAGGGTAGCATCCTGGCATCATTATTTTTTTAACATTTACACAAATGATCATCTGATGTTCTTATATGCCAGGAGTTTCATATGTGCTGATGATCTTACTTTACAGTCATGCTCTCTCAGTCAACTTTGAGGGCCAGACGGGCTTTTTGCCCTGCCTGAACGATGGGGATGGCCATTTTGTCCCAACTGCTTCAAAGGGGTGGCTATTTTGGTTCTCGAATGTCCTTGGAGGTGTGAGGGGCGACATGAAATGGCACCATGGGCCGGATCCAGCCTGCAGGCCTTAGGTTGGGAACTCCTGAGTCCATTGAGCACCAAAGTGACCTTTGCATTAGATAATCTTTCCTTATCTGATTTAAAAACAACTAACTGAAACCAATCTCTTTAAAAACACAGGTCTGTGTCTTCTTTCTAAAGAACAGAGAAGATGAGAAGAAGCTCAGAGGTAGCTGGAAAGGCAGTACAGTATTTTGAAACATCAACCTACCCCAAAGTATTTGGGAGTCATTCTAGATCAAAACCTGACATACAAAACATGTTGTCTAAACAACAAATATAAAGTCACCACCAGGATTAACATCCTTAGGAAACTGGCTGTTTCAGACTGAAAAGCTTATCACAAACAATATCTCTGTCCTCTTTCTACTCCACAGAAGAATAAGCTAGGCCTACATGATATAAATCAGCATATGTCAATCAAGTGGATGTAGTTCTTAATGAATCATGCAAGGTTATTATTGGCTGTCTGAAACATAGCTCTAAGGAAAAGGTCTATTATTTACCTGGTTCTGCCTTTCTGGAAATACCGTACCCTGAAAGGTACTAGCAAACAATGAACAAAATAAGATAATACAAAATCAAATCAATCCACTTCTTGGTCTCCCCCCCCCCCCCCCCTGATGGCTAGAATTGAAGAAATGTTTTCTGGACACCTCTTTCAGACATTAAACCAGAAGTAGCTAGGCTAAATCTATGGAGATTAAAAACAACACACCTCACCTTTCTGAATGGATGAATGTTGAAGAATGTCTCCCATTAGGGCAGGATTCTGGCTGGACAATCTGGAAGTCACTTAATAGACTTTGAAGCAAAGGAGAAAGACCAAAGAATAATCAAGTAAAATGGGGTTACTTGGTTACAGGATTTGTTTTTTTCTTTGAATGTTGAAGAATTCAATTAATGCTGCAAAGTTTAATCATTTCAACATTTTCTTTGAATTTTCTTTGTATTTTATATGGGTCCATAATTTTAAACTGTAGAATGCTCTGATAAGAAAGAAGAAAGAAAGGCACAAAAGGGTTGCTATTCCTGCCCCAGCTTCAAGAAATTACAAGTTCCAGTCTGTGGAAATTTAGAGCAGGAGTTCTCAACCTTTTAAAGCCAGGGGCTGGATCATGTTCCTTCAGACAGTTTCAGGGGCCGGACAGCCATTTTGCCCTTCCTCAACCACATGGCATTTCCTGGTGTGGTGGGGGTGGACCACATCTGGCCCATCGACCACAGGTTGTGAATCCTTGATCTAGAGTGACAAACACCAGTGCTTTGGTGGTGCAGCAGCTAAACTAGTGTATTATAGCAAAAACTGCTGATGTTGTATGTTTGATCTTGACTGGGCTCCAGGTTGACTCAGGTATCCATCGTCCTGTGGTTGGTAAAATGAGTACCTGGCACATTTCGGGGGTGGCAAGATGCCAATTACCTTGTGACCCACCCAGAGAGTGCACTAAGCACTATGATACAGCATATAGGTGTAATTGCTTATTGTTAATTTTTAAACTCCTGTACATGAATAGGTCGGTCCTCTTTCCAAATGTATGCTGTTCAAAGATTGTAAGAACCTCTGCAAATGGCAAATTCATCCCACCTGCCCCCTCCCCACCTTTTTTTAATTTGAAGTGTTTGCATTAGCAGAACAAATGGGTTACATTTTATAAGGAGTAAGTAAATAAAGCAGTAAAGCTGAAACATTTATGGAGGATTAGCCTGGACAGATGGGGCTGACAGGTAAAGTCACGCAGACCAGCTGCAGCAAATATAAAGACATTAAGGACATAGCGAGCAATTTAAGGCGACACAAGAAGAAGTTGACAAAATTATTCCTGCCATTTTAAAAGATACATTACCTTGCAGCTACATATACTCTCAAGGTAACTCAGAATTACCTATTCCCCCCCCCCACTGCACAGCGTGTCTTGACTTGATGCCAAACAATCTTTTGCATTAATCCTTAATGCTTATTAACAGTAATGTGCTAACATAAACTCTTTGGAAGGATATTGTTGATGTTTATCTGAGCTAATAAATAATGTTTCACTCCTTGTATGTGTGTTGAGTGGATTCTCTTCTCCTTTGCAGTCAGTCAAAGCAATTTCCCATCCCTGATTCAGAAGGTGCAAAATGATCTCCAAGGTCTAAGAGTAGAAAAAGAAATTTCTCTGAGTTGACCAAATGTATCCATTTTTCATCTTCTGCACAAGCAAGGGAAAGAAAGAAAAAAGAAAACTTCACAAAGTCCCACTGCTTGATGCAAACAAATAAATGTATGTAATATTCAGAAGCCAAAATCCTATTGGGAAGTGAGAGAAAATGTTTCTAATGTTTTCTTAAGCAAGATGATTTATTTATTTTTTTGTAAGCACAGGGTTATGGTCACTTTTGCTTGAGGAGTCTTCACCTTCCCTAAATTCTTTATGATAGGTGGGATCACATGGAATATGGGGCATTGTGTTACAGCCTGAGCCAGTTCTGTGCCCAAACAGGACCTACTTTTGAGGGTTTTAATCCCCTTGAGGACCATCACCCTTCCCTGTAGACTTTGCCACCCAAGACCATTAGTCTTCAGGGAGTCACGTTAGTTAACCATCCCCTGACAATCAGCGTGGAGCCACTGGCAGTATGGTCTACTCCCGTGATGGAGAACCATGGCACTCCAGGTGTTCTTGGACTTCAATTACCAGAAGACCAAGTCAGCATGCTTGCTGACAAGGGCTTCTGGGAATTGAAGTTCAAGAACAGCTGGAGTGCCAAGGTTCACCATCACTGGTCTACTCTATTACCATAGCAGGGTAACCTAGCCAGATCCTTATGTTTTAACTTAACCTTCCCACTTTCCTTGTGTAGGTACTACTTTTAACCTTTGCCACAGGGACTGCAAAGGGGAATCATCCAAATAACACACAGTCCACTTACAGTATTTACTCTACTACTACTACTGCTGCTCCTACTGCTGCTGCTACTACTACTACCACCACCACCACCACCACCACCACCACCACCACCACCATGTCTACGACTACGTCAAACGTGAAGGGGCCTTTCTGGTGAGTTCATTCTACAGTTCCTTTCACCTGGCCTAGTATAATAAAGTTTAGCCAGCCACACAAGATTGCTGTTACCAAGTTATGCTCAATTGTGGTTCCAAAAGACCACCGTCTTGGAGGAGGCTTTTTCTGTGTACCCGCACTTTCCCTCCTAGATTTCAATAAATGGCATAGAACAGTCAGCTTTGCAATTATCAAATTAAATCTATATGGTGTCTAAGACTGTACAGTAATTAATAGTTTAATTAAAAGGCTGACATATAACAGGCTTCACAGAAATTCTTAGGGCTTTAGAAGAAATTGTAAATGCTGAACATATAACAATGAATTTTAAGAAAGATAAAGGATCAAAGAGATTATTTCCAGTGGGGATTATTCTTTTAGGGTGGATAAAATTTACAGCACTTGTAATGGAGAACAGAGTTCCATTAAATTAATAAGCATGTCTGAGGAACTTTAATTTAAAAACCACAAGTGATAACGAGAGGACTAATTTGTGAGTAATTTTCTTAGAAATTCTTGATGTTCATCTTCTACAAGGGATCTAGTTTCAATTCTCACCATCTCATGTATTTTCAACAACAATTAGGAAACTGTATAAGTTAAATGAACATGGTCAGACATTTAATTAGGTCCACTAATGTTAACTCAATCAATTGGTTAAGCATTTTTTTTTGTTCAGAACTGCACACTAATAAAACAACAACAAAAATCAGAATCTATTGAAGGCAGCAGTGTGTGTATGCGCACATGTCCATGCATGCATGATTGAGAGAAAATGTGTGTGTTGGGAATTGCAGCAGGTGAAGCTTCCTCTGCATATCAGAATGCAGTCTACCTGTCCAAAAGAATATATTAAGGGTTTCTTCCTGAGTCAAACTAGAGGTTAATGAAATTGTGTAATTTCCACTGATTCTCCCCCACACGCATAATGGAATTTTGTCATACATATTTGTCTCAGCAATTTGACTTGCACGTTTATATGCTATAAAGTGACCAAACACAAATCAAAGCTTACTAAATGCAAGATACTTATTATTATTATTATTATTATTATTATTATTATTATTATTATTATTATTATTATTATTATTATTATTATTATTATTATTATTATTATTATTATTATTATTATATCCCGCCCCACTTGCTTTACTGCAATTCTGGGCTGCTCACAGAAAAGCAAGATACAGTATCAAAGTTACAAGTGTCACATCACAAAACATACCAAAAACACATATAAAAAACACATGAAAAAACCCAATCACAATGAAAAAACCCAATCACAATTAAAAAATATGAGGTCATCGTAAAAAACATTAAAACTAATTCAAAACAGTTAATTTAAAAAAACCTTGCGACTCGACCCCACTCACTAGTCCATTTCCCTCCTGACCAAGTGAGAGCGGGAGTCTGTTGAGAGCGGCAGTGGCAGGATCTTTATAGCAGCCCCCACTCACTAGTCATTACAATGATATTCAACGGCCTCTCCCCCGCAGCCGCCAACAAGTCCCGAGGTGACTGCAGCTTTTAAAACATAGCTAAAAAGAGTCATGTGTTATGAAGAAACAGGTGTTGTTCATCATTTGGTGAAGCATTCCTGCAAAACCATGATAAATGTACACATTTGTTATAGAGCTTACAAGCCAAAAGCTGGATCAATTTGTAAAATGCCTTGATTAACATAAATATCTTCTCCGTAATATACAGAGTAATATACAGATATAAATTCCAGTAGTCTCATTTTTTTCTCCTTGCTTGTAATATGTCGAGCCATTTCCTACTGATATTAATGAGAATCATTCTGTTTCTAAAATAAATTGATCTACAAGTGCAAAACATGTAAAGCTATAATAAATGCTACTGTGCTGCATGGTCTTCAAAAAATTAGAAGCACTGAATGGCTTGCTTGTGTCTTTTGGATCAATTAACCAGTCTTTTCTTGCTTGCCATTTTTTTCTGCTGTAGTTTGAGAAGGAAAAAAATGACCAGCTGTTAAAAGATCCATTTAGGCAAATTGCTAACATCTCAACCATATAACTGAATGATGCCTGCTCCCTGTCAAAGCACATGGATCAGTATGGAGACATTGAAAGTCTTTCCCCACACTGGTAGTTGCACTGGTAATTTCCACTGCTAAGGGTTCCAAATGCAGGGCATGATGAAGGGAATGCAGACACCCAATAGGACAGAAGAATCAACATTGTTTCAGATGATGGTGAGAAACAATGATGTTCAATCCCAAAAAATAATAATAATACCTGGGAGCAGCACTCATTTTTAAAGATCCCAGAGGAGATAAACAGTTGGTTGCACTTAAGTATGCTTTCTGTTAGGAGGTTACTCAGACTAATATCTATAAAAATACCATGCATGTTGAATAAGCACCGAGTAAATGATCTATAGTAGCAATAGTACTAAAAGAATTATTCCCCCCAGGTTGTGTAGAATAATCTAATTTTAAAATACACCAGATGCAGATTTTTTTAATGGGAGTTAGTGCAGGCTAGAAAACAATTGTTTATGATCATTTATTATTTATTAATGTACATTTATTTTCCATCCATGACCTATGGGCAAGGGAACATTGCTGTATTTATAAAGATAAAATGGCTGCAAAACAAACATAATTGAAGGCATAGAGGAAAATATAATCTATGATAAAAATGCAGCTGAGCTGAAGTAGCCAGTTGCTTAGTATTGAAATGTGAACTATAGAGGAATGAACACATGATATGTCATTAGGGCAATTATTTACTTCCTTTGTTTTGCAAGTTTCTCAAAGTGAACTTTAATCTTGTTCTTTTTTTCAAAAATGGTTTATTAATTTAGTATTTATTTTATGGTTGCTAATTAATCAGGAAAGTGTTGTAGTTTTAACAATCTCACGTGCTGCTAGCAGCAGGTGTATTTGGGTGGGAACTTCCTGGAGAGATCTTTCAGCACTGACCAATTGACAGTCCACCACATCTAGGATTTCAAATGAGGACTTTTGCTTTTGCCCTTCCTCTTCGTCTCCCTGCTCCACATATTTCCTATGTTTGGTAGTTCTTCTCTGTCCTGATCCTGAGCATGCTGCATGCATGCATGCATGCATGCACATTTTTCTCTGCCTCCCACGATGGAATGAAACCACCTCATGCATTTAAAAGTAAACTATGAGTAAGATGTTATTCTTTCCAACCATGAGACCTTCTAAAAATGATCTTTTTGTATTAAGTGCTGGAAGTGACGAGGGATGGATTCCTGGAGACATATAGCTACTTTTTCCTCAGGCTCTCAGTACTCCTGCTGTGTGTTTTTATATTCTACTAATTAAAATGAATTAACCAAATCTCAATTGTTTCTCCAAGAGAAATAACATAACAAGTAGGGATATTTTTGGCCCTCAGGATCTCTGGCTAGAATGTTTCTGTCTAGTTACAAGTAAAATAAACAAAATTAAAAACTGGCCAGTTGTCAGAGGTCTGTTTGAATAAAATCACAATGCTTTAAATTAATATCAATAGCGCACACACTGCTGATTCAGGGGCATGAGATCATGGCTGCTTTCAGCTTTTCCCACTGTTATTACTTCTTCCAATAAATCTTGTCTTCTGATATGTCCAAATTATGATGATGTTACTTTTGTAATAATTATTTCTATTAAAAACTCAGGCTTAGTCTGATATATTACCTGCTTATTAGCAGACCATGGAACCCACAAAGCTCACCTCCAACTCCCCACTTTGAATGAAATTCTTTTTCCCTTTTCATCTTTCTTCATTACTAAGCTTTCACAGTAAGTAAAAATGCCATACTATGAATGATTTTAGGGTGAGTTTCCAACAACAGTTCTTTAGAGTTAAAGATTTTTATTAATTTCTTCAGGATTGCTATTCCAAGTTTGAATCTTCTTCCAATTTTTTTGGCTGCAGTGTTTCCTCTGAATAGCTCATCATTATTTATAGCTGAAGGAATATATAGGAAAACCCAAGTTACTTCACTTCACTTTTTTCATCATCAGTGTTGTTGCTATGTGCCATCAAGTTGAAACTGACTTACAGTGACCCTAATAGGGCTTTCAAGACAAGTGGTGTATTTTAAGAAATAGTTTTATCACTACAGAACTTGCAGTGATTTAAAATTATGTAATCTTTCTGTAGTGAAATTATGTAATCTTTCTTTAATGTTCAACTATAATTCTGCTTCTTCTCTTTTCTCTTTAACCTTCCTCAGCCATTTTAAGCCATTGCTGCATTCTGTCTGTCATATGGTGCCACCTGGACATTTTAAATTATTGATTCTTCTTGTTCCAATTCTCACTCTTCCTTTATTTGAGTCTCCTCAGTTGTAGAGGTCATTTTCATAGCAAACTGAGCAGGAGGATAAATATATCTTTTAAAAGAAACTTTCAAATCATAAAAGCCACTCCTCTAATAAGCATCTTGTACCTGTTCTATTTAAAAGTGCCAGGCTTAACTCCCCTCAGAAGCAAAATAAATAAATAAATAGGCCAAATTCTATTCAATTCCAAGAAGAAATAATAATAAGCCATTTACTCTTAAAATATTTTTAAAATGACAAGTGCATAGTACTGTATATCTATTTGGCTGGTACAGTAAAACCCCTACTTGTGAAAAAAGTATGTTCCGTAGGCTTTTGTTTAAATCGGGTTTTTTTTATGTAACTTGAAGCAAACCTATAGGAAAAATTATTTTTATGTAACTTGAAGCAAACCTATAGGAAAAATTATTTTTATGTAACTTGAAGCAAACCCATAGGAAAAATGAAATGTTTATGCAAATCAAAGCAAACCCATAGGGAAATGAATTTTAATGTAACTCAAAGCTAACTCATAGGAAAAAGAATCTTTATGTAACTCAAAGCAACCCCATAAGAAATTGTTAGGAATAGTAGCTGTGTTAGTCTGTGGTTCAGGCATATCAGAAAACAAAATAAAATAAAGTGTTTTTGTTTGCACGTCAAAGGTTGATCAAAGACCAGAATGGGCTTTCTCAGACCCTTTGAGATTGAAAGGGAGACATTTAGAGCTAATCTGAATAACCTATTATTGCTGATTTGCTGTGGGAAACTGTATTGTTGTGCTTGTTCGTCTGTCATTTTGCTTGAACTCACCCTTTTCCCTTTGACCCCTGCATTTGGTGCATAAAAACCATGCCTGTAAATTTCACTTCTTATCTGAAGAAGTGGACTTGATCCATGAAAGCTAACAATAAAAATATAGGAGTTAGTCTTTAAAGTGCTACAGTGTTTTTCATTTTGTTTTGTTTATTTTATTTTATAGGAAAATGTGTAAATCAGGACATGGTTTTAGCACAAAATCATTATGAAAGTTGAATTTTATGTAACTCGAGGCATATGTAAGTCAGGGTTTTACTGTAGTTTGAAAGAATAATTTCCTTCTAGAAAAATTAAACATTTGAGTGATTCATCAAATTGGAACACATAGAATGTTATTGTCATTCGATTTCATGTAATAGTCAATAGAAGCAGGAAGTTTTAGATTTCAGAATCAAGAAGCAGCTCTGGATCCTAGATTAATTGAGTTCTGAACTGCTAAATATTATGGCTGGTGCACACCTCTATTGTTCATGGCTTAATAAGAAAGTAATGGGATCCAAACACAACTGTGAGTTAAACTTTGCTTCTGTTGTGTATGAAGTTAAAAAGTGAAAATAGAACAGGTTTTGACTACTATAAAAAAATGATACCTGTATCAAATTAGGTTTCAAAACTTTCAGAACTCTCTCTCTCTCACACCAGCCTTTGGCATGTGAATGAGAAACTGAGAGGCTGTCTACCTGGGGTGGGTGGGTTATTTCTATTGTTTATACATGTTGATTTGGCCAATCTGCCCCAACTCACCCTCAACCTACTCCTTTATGGGACACACACACACCCATCAGATGGCTCAACTAAATCACCCCACTCTGTTGTATCTTGGTGCTGGAGAAAGGATGCTTTACAGCTAATGGGCAATCAGCTGTAAAGCGTCTTTTTCACTCCTGTGCCTGCCACAGAATGGGACTCAGTGGAAGGTAAGGGTGTAAAAGCTATTATATAGCTGATTACACATCAGCTGTAAAGTGGCTCTTATGGCACTAAGGGGCTATTGTATCAACATCCACATGGGTCTCATGCCGAGCAGCCCCTCAACCAGCTTTTAAAAAGCTGTTCTACACCAGCCCCAAAGGGTCAGCATAGACAAGGCCAGAGTATATGAAAGATGGGATAGTTGAGGACATTTTGCTTCACACCAAGGCCCCTTCCTTCTTTTTAAAAATATTTGCAGTATACACTGGATGTCATACACATTGCCCCCACATCTGTAGGGTCAGTATCTGTGCTTTCAGTTGTCTGCTGGTCTAAAAATATTCAATTAAAAATCCTTGCAATAATTACTGTATATACTTGAATATAACCCAACCCGAATATAAGCCGAGGTACCTAATTTTGACCTGAAAACCTAGGAAAATAGATTGACCTAGGTATAAGCCAAGGGTAGGAAATGCAGCAGCTGCTAGTGAGTTTTAATAATAAAAATAGATGAAAATATGGTAAATTTAATTAAATTGTTGGCACATCTCAATCCAGCGTGGTCTCAGGACCCTCATGGTTGTTGACCCAAGTATAAGCTGAGTCCCCTATTTGGGGTTCATTTTGGGGGCTAAAAAAGTAGCCTTTTACTCGAGTGTATATGGTAATACTGTACATATACAGAACTTGCAATAATTAATCATAAATTAACAGAGCTGGTGGCTAGAGGCCACAATCTGCAATACAGTGTGTACAAGGAATGGAGGCAAACACTTTGATAGGTCTCATGTAGAACGACAGAGGCATTTGAAACCACTCCCCCACTTCTGTGACTCAGGTACATTTGTTAACACGTATAATGTGTTCCACAGGATAGTTCTTTAAGTAAGTTGCTATTTAAGCAAAATGAATTTTCTCATAGGAATGCCTTGAAAACCAAATATTCTGTTCCAGTCTTCAGAAAAAAGAACCAAAACCATTTTTTAATGTTCAAAATTCTTTATAAAGTGCATTTAACTGCATAAATACTGTGCAAGGACATGGTAAATGAAGCAATAACATTTCAAACATCAAACTTCAACTTTTAAAACATCACACATCAAGAATAAAGTTTTTTTAAAAAGAGTCTTTTACAGTGTATCTGTTCAAAACTCATTAATAAAAGGTTCTTTAAATGCATATAGTACAACTCAACATAAGACACACTTCAACAGGGGAACATGGCAAACTGCAACTGTCCAACACTTTAAAAACTGTGAAAACACATTTAAACACTGTTTTTAACTGGAGGAGAAGAGGAGGAGGGCAACTGTGCAGCACTGGAACAGTCAGGTTCTTCCTCATTTCTTAGTTTTTAAAGAACCTATCACGACATCAGGAGAATATAAAACAAATGCTTAACAACCACATTACAGCTCTCCGTTCCAAGATGACCAAGTCTATCCACACAACCTAATGAAAATCCCAAAAATCTGTCCAAACAGTAAAATCTGTCCACACCAGGCAGAATACATTGTAACATGCACTGATGCACATGTACACAGGCCATGTGCCAATGTAGGAATGAAACAAAAAAGCCAAACACACAGTAAAATGCATTCCAAGGACATGTAGAAACCAACACAGAACCACCACCTCCAACACACCAAACATAATGGTGACTAAAAGCCATGCAAAAATGCCCCTCCAAAATTTCAAACTAAAAATGTTCCAAGAACAAATATTAAATGGCTCCCACACTCCATTTTAATACAGTAATCCCCCAAACTCCATTTTTAAAACTTCTAACCCCCCTCAAATCCCTCAAATGTTGAATCAAATACTCCCTACTTTTGCACTGCTCAAGAAATCCAAAACTGCTCCAAAAAAATCCAGTAATGGAACTCCAAAAATTGCTTCAAAAAAAGCTTCTTTTCCACAATCTCTACTGTGTGCAAACTCACACAGGGAGGGAAAAGTTCCAGTCACTGCGCGATTTTTAGTCACCACACAAGGGTGCTATTTCCTAACAATTTCTAGTTGTTAAGTTAATTAGTTGCTCTATGTTTAAGGAGGATTTACTGCATAGGGTTCACTGTTATCTGTGGTTTCAGCTATCTTCAGAAAGTCTCAAGACTTATCCCCTGCTGATATGGAGGGAGACAAGTATGTAAAGTTATGGACTAGGATGGTATGCCTTCCAGAATGAAATGGCCATGCTCCAAATTGGTATTTTTGTTGTCCTTCTCTCTTCCTCTGCAGTGATTTTATGCCTTTATTTTTTTTAAAAAGTTACTTAATTGAGACACAAAATTAGAAACTCTGGATGAGACATTCTCATGTGGGTTACTATCTTGCTTCTGGCAATGACCTTTACTTTATTCCATACCCCAAAATAAAGACTGTTAACTAGAAAAGTACCAAACGTTAGCCAATGTCAGAAACAAAGAACAGGACAAGGAAATCATGTTGACCCAATGGATAAAAAATATGTCTCCCCAAATTCAAAAACTTCTAACCCTGTAGATAGCAACTTTTCACACAGCTACTGTGTAGGTGTAGTGCAGTGAAGGTGAACTTTTTAGAGACCTAATGCCCAAACAGAGGGGAGGGGTGAACTCTGTGCTGAGGGGAAAGGAAGAAGCGTTCCTATTGGGCTGCTGGGCAGAGGGGTAGGGTGAACACTGTGCTGGGGGAGGGAGGAAGCAACAGTGTCTGTGCCAACAGAAAGGGCTGGGAGTGCCACATCTAGCATGCATGCCCTAGGTTCGCTACCACTGGTGTAGGGTATGTGTAAGAGAGTCAAGCAACTGTACATAAAGCTGAGGCAAGATTTAAATTACCAGTGTTACTCAGTGTAGCTGTATCATCTCAATTAAAGCCTATTGTAACACAGAAAACCATTTCTTTGTCCAGCTATAGATCAAACATGCTGTTTGTCAGTGCTCTTCTAGAATGATAGTGCCAAGAAGAAAGTCATTCTCAGAGCCAGCTTCAAAAGGATGAAAGATTGTTAAGATTTGTCTGGTAATGGTACTATCCAGGTTAGGCATTTGCTAAGAACAGAGGAGAATTGAGATACACAGTCCTAGAGCTGGCTATTCCAAGTCTCACTGGTGCTATTTAAAACTGCTGAGAACATTTAAACAAATCCATAATATTCTTCACTGTGATGAAACTCTCCTAAAGTAAGTTGTCCTTGGTTTTTTTAGTACACCATTTGCTTGTTTGTGCCATCTTTGTAGGACGTTAACACCCCTCCCAAAGGAGCCTATTTTAATTATCTTTTATTATCTCCTCCCTGTGGATCTTACAGTACTGATGCACTGAAAGTTAGAATGATCTATACTCAATGCAGAGGGAGGAATTAAAAATACTTCTTCTTCTAGATGTGAATTGTTTAGTAGGAGTGGAGGCCAGTAGAACAGAAATGTATATCTAACTAGGATATCACTCCATTCATTGTAATGTTTGCCACTTTGTCACAGAAACAAGATAAATATTTTATGTGAGCCAAATATTTGATCACAAATGAAACTTCAATTGCAACAATAGCAGCAATGGACAAATGGCTAAACAAATGAGAAAAGATTATATGGGGCTTTGGCTGGGGTTCCTGATATTTGATCCCTCACGGGAGATAACCATATCAAAATGCCTGAATTAACAGCTCATTTCCTCTCCCATGAATGCCAATTACATATTGTATTAAATGAGAAAATAAGAGAATTGTTTCCTGCACCTATGTGCATTCTTCATAACCAGTACGTTTATTGGTTTCCAAATACAGTATCACAAATATACAAAAGGGTAAAGAACAAAAGAAGCATTATAGATCACTGTTATGAGATCTGTAGTCTGGCCAGGTTATCCTGCTATGGTAGACCATACTGCAAGCGACTCAATGTCGAGTGTCAGGTGGTTAACTAACCTGACAACCCTGAGGACTAATAGCCTTGGGAGGTGAAGTCCACAGGGAAGGGTGCTGGTCTTCAAGTGGATTAAATCCTACTTGGGTGTTTTTGCAATGTGAAAGGCAGATGAAATTCTCAGGACAGTCTTCATGGCTGATCACCATGATGATCGCCAATATTCAGATTTGGATATGGCAGAATAAGTTATGAAATCAGGATTGTATTTAACTGCCAATATAACTTCCTTAAGAGTATTACCATGTATGTCCTAGAGCACAGGCTATCAAAAATTATTCAGATTTTAATGAGATACCCAAAAACATGTTCTTTGTAAGCACAGTAGTAGTGGTGGTGGTGGTGGTGGTTCCTTCTTATGCTATGCAGCACCTGTCTGCACCACTACAGCATATCAGGCACTGAGGCTCCTTGTTGCTTCTTCAGCAATAAGGTTTTACGGGGCCAGGGTACTAACCTGATACCCAACCCTCCTCTTTTCTCATCCAACTTTTGGACTGGCAATGGCAGAGTTGGAAATCCAGTAAATGCAAATAATGAAAATGATTATTACATCATACCTTTCTCCACTAAATGTGAATATTCCATAAAGGATTAAACATTTATTATGTTAAAAGGGCAAGTTCTCTTCAGAACATCTAGCTGAAATTATCTTGGTGCACTGATTTCTTTAGGAGAATTAGAAAGCCAGTCAGCTTTGCCTGGTTTGAAACCCATTAATCTCCAACCAATCTCAATGCTCTATCTCTTTTCTTTCTCCAGCTCAATGTTTTATTTCTGTTCTGTTCTTTTTTATTTCTCCACTGTATTACTCAGTCTGCCAAAGATTTAAAAAAAATGACTGTGTATTTTCTTCTGATATGTCCCAACAGGACTAAAAGGAAAAGGGTTAGTTAGTTAGTTCATTGGTTGGTTGGTTTGATCATTCGTCCCTTGTTTCAGGGACTTCCCCAAGCATTTTTCTGCCTGATGCAAAGGAAAAGATTAGGTCCCCCATTCATACATAATGGAATATATATTGTTTTCCATACAGGATGCATGGCAGAGCCTCTGGCACACATAGTTCTGTTTTTTTTGTTTGCATTTCTCCTCGCACTCCTTGTTACCTGAGGAAGCTGCCTCATTCTGTCTAATCACAGCAGATTTCCAGACTATCTCCTTCTCTTCCAGCTAGCCAAAATGGCTGCTAGGAGTGGTAATGGAAAGTGAAAACTTCAGGGAGGTGATCTTTCAACAAGGCTAATGCAAAGGCCTTGTTTTCCATTTTGCCTTCCAATATTGTGGCCTATGGAAATGTCTGTGGGCAATGAAGGCTCTTCTAAACAGCTTTCATCTAGTTTTCAGCATTAGCTACCATGCAAAAAATCTTAATGAACATCATAGGAGAAGCATTTTTCCATACACAGTGAGTGTTGTTCAGAGGGCAGAAAGACCTGTTTCCTGTGTTTGTTCCAGGGTCTGTACATAGCCATCTCCTCTCCACCCCACTTCTTTCCAGTAAACTTTGAGAACTTTAGCTCACTTCTTAAAATAGAGCAGGGAAAAAAGGGCTCAGAACCTTTCAAATGAAGCTGACCATACTTAATTTACTTGGGCATTAGTGTTCTTTGACTGCATTTGAGAAGGATGAATGAGGAAGATCGCCTTTAATAATTCAGCGGCATGAGATTGAGAGGAAAAAGGCTGGGTACAGAAGGAAAAAGCTTTAAGAAAGAAACCATGCCAATTAAAGAAAATTACAAAGGATGCATGACCTGACATTATAAGAATGATGAGTGAGCTGGAATAATTTCAAAGACTTTATTCAGGAGAGCCTAACATTTGAATTTCATCTCTTAATGCAATTTAACCTCTTGCTCTCTGCTGCATTTTGCCTTGAAAAAGGCTTTTCGTTTCTTTCTTCTGCCCAGATCACTTCATCACTTCAACCACTGTTGTGAGCAAAAGCAAGAGACACTCAAGAATGTGTGACTGGATTTACTAGCTGGCATTGTGATAAAAACTCTAGTCAGTAGTTACTTGGTTGCTTCTTTCCAACAGATTTAGATGAAATCATCTAAATATCATCTCTCCCCTTTATCATGTGGAAAGAGACATTCCATGAAAGCAAGTGTAAGAGGACTCCAGGGGCTCTAGAGGCTAAGATGCTGAGTGGAAGGTGGGAGGTCAGCAGTTCGATTCCTGAGCACTGCAGGATGGAATGAGCTCCCATCTTTGTCCCAGCTCTTGCCAAGCTAGCAGTTCAAAAGCAAGAAATTGCATGTAGATAAATAGGGACCACTTTGGTGGGAAGGTAAACAGCATTCCGTGCGCTCTGGTGTCTAGTCATGTCTGCCACATGACCACGGAAATGTGTGCAGAAGCAGACAGTGCTGGCTCTTCAGCTTTGAAACAGAGATGAGCACTGAACTCTAGAGTTGGATATGACTAGCTTTTAAGCAAGGGAAACTTTTACCTTTAAGTGTAAGAGACCAGGGTTGGAAATCATGGGGGTACTTTGGTCCTATTGAAAGATGCATGAATTTGAAGAGGCCTAGAAGCCACTAGGGACTGCGGTGGCTCAAGTGGTTAAGACACTGCCTAGAAGGCAGAAGGCAGCAGTTCGATACTTGAGTACTGCACGACAGAACAAGTTCCCATCTCTATCCCAGCTCCTACCAACCTAGCAGTTTGAAAGCAAGACATTGCTAGTAGATAAATAGTAACCACTTCGGTGGGAAGGTAAAACAGTGTTCTGTGCACTCTGGTGTCTAGGCATGTCTGCCATATATCCATGGAAATATCTGCAAACTCAGCCAGTGCTGACTCTTTGGCTATAAACAGAGATGAGCACTGAACCCTAGAGTTGGATATGATTGGCTTTCGAGCAAGGGTGACCTGACCTTGAAGGACTAAAACCAGCTTTTAAACACAAATGCACACATGCCCAACCTTAGAGTTGGATATTACTGGCTTTTGAGCAAGGGGTGACAGGGGAAGGAAGGATTGTCCAGTTTGAAATTCGTCTTGAGAAAATTGTCTGTGTTATCTGCAGGTTGGAACCTTTCAAAACAAAGGCTATCAGTGGTCATAGCATGATCCTCATAACAACTAGGCAATTCCAATTCCTGGGAAAAGAGGGTGTGCCTGAGCCAGCCTGGGAAGACACCCCTAATTTCCATACTGAGCTCCTGATTAATTCTGATGCCTGAATGATTGCCTTTTCAGCATGATGGGTTACCGAGTAGGGGAAAATGAATAAATTGCTTAGGAGAGCTGAGAGAGCTCTGTATTAACCATGGGGTAAAATGCCATGCTTTGAAGCCTCCTGGCTTCTAGATAGGTTTTCTCATTTTGTCTCTGAGAATCTAATGCTGTTCTAAATTGTCTTAATGCCTTATTATTATTATTATTATTATTATTATTATTATTATTATTATTATTATTATTATTATTATTATTATTATTATTATTATTATTATTATTATTATCCCGCCCCAATCGGGCATGCCCGACTCTGGGCGGCTTACAAGATAAAAATACAAGATAAAAATACAATCACAACCCAAACCCATCCAATAAAATACTAATAATTAAAAAATTTAAAACTCTGAAAGTTCATAAAAACATGAAATAAACCAGGAACAAGCAACTCCACGGAATGAAACCAACAGCAAGGGAGGCTGTCCCTTAAATCAACCACCCTGTGTGGGATCCCACAGACCTTGGTCCCCACACATGTCCCACCAGCCAGGTTTTTAAACCCTTTCGGAAGGGCAGGAGCTCTGTCTGTAGACGTAGATCAGTTGGGAGGAGGTTCCAAAGCGCCGGGGCGAACACAGAGAAGGCCCTCTTCCTAGTGCTAGAGAGATGAGCCTCCCTAGCCGATGGGATGACAAGAGAGCCCCTCCGATCCGCCCTGGTGGGACGGACAGACATTCTTAGGGTGACGCTGTCTCTGAGATATCCTGGCCCACTACCATATAGGGCTTTAAAGGTAATAACCAGCACCTTGAATTGCACCCGGAGACATACTGGTAACCAATGCAGCTCCCGGAGCAGTGGTGAGGCACGAGCATAACGCCCGCACCCCATCACTATCCGGGCCGCCGCATTTTGGACCAGCTGCAGTCTCCGAATGGTCACCAAGGGCAGCCCCATGTAGAGCGCATTACAGTAATCAAGTCTGGAGGTGACCAAAGCATGTGTGACCATGAGCAAGGCGTCCCGGTCTAGGAGTGGGCGCAACTGGCGTATTACACGAAGTTGTGCAAAAGCCCTCCTGGCCACGACTGCCACCTGCTGTTCGAACAGTAGTCGTGAGTCCAGGAGGACCCCCAGATTGCGCACCGGGTCTGTTTGGGGCAAAACTGCCCCATCCAGAACCAAAGCTGGTAACTCCCGTGATAACACAGGGCCCCTTACCCACAGCCACTCAGTCTTGCCGGGATTCAGCTGTAACCCGTTATCCCCCATCCAGACCTTAACAGCCTCCAGACACCTGGAGAGGACTTCCACCGCACCGCTTGGGTCCCCACGGGCAGAGATGTATAACTGGGTATCATCTGCATATTGATGATACCTTACCCCGTGGGAACGGATGATCTCACCCAGCGGCTTCATATAGATGTTAAATAGGAGAGGAGAAAGTACCGAGCCCTGAGGCACCCCGTAGTGTAGGGGCCTAGGGCTGGACTTCTCCTTCTCCAGGCACACCGACTGGGTCCTGCCCCTCAGGAATGAGGAAAACCAGGACAACACTGTGCCCTGGATCCCCAGACCCTGGAGCCTACCCAGAAGAATGCCATGATCGACAGTATCAAAAGCCGCTGAGAGGTCGAGAAGAGCGAGGACAGATGGCTCCCCTCCATCCCGCTCTCTCCAGAGATCATCCACCAATGCGACTAGCACAGTTTCAGTACCATATCCGGGCCTGAATCCTGACTGAAACGGGTCCAGATAATCCGCTTCATCCAGGACTTTCTGTAACTGCTGCGCCACAGCTTTTTCCAAAACCTTACCTAAAAAAGGTAGGTTGGACACTGGACGGTAGTTGGAAATTACCATGGGGTCGAGGGACGGCTTTTTTAAGAGGGGAAGCACTAAAGCGTGTTTGAAAGGTGCAGGAAAATGCCCCTCTTTTAATGAAGCGTTAATGATCGCCTCGACCCAGCCACCTGCCACAGACTTCGAAGCTTTTATTAACCAGGCAGGGCATGGGTCCAGTGCACAGGTCGTGGCGCGAACAGATCCAAGAAGCCTGTCCACTTCCTCAGGGCTAACAGGATCAAACCGATCCCAGATAACATGGCTAGACTGTGCTATGGTCAACCCCAGTTCCGGACATTCCACGCCGTGATTTAGCTTCGAGCGAATCTGAGCGATTTTCTCCGCCAGATAATCAGCAAAGTCCTCAGCCGATCCCTGCCACCCAGGGCCCGGCCCCCCTCTACCGAGGAGGGACCTGGTCACCCGGAACAAGGCCGCTGAGCGATTATCCGTGGAGGCAATAAGGGTGGTGAAGTATTGGCGCTTCACCACCCTCATCGCCACTAGGTAGTCTTTAATAGCTGCTCTAACCAGTGTTCGGTCAGACTCGCTCCGAGACTTCACCCAGCGGCGCTCTCGGCGTCTCTTAGCCCGTTTAAGCTCCCTTAGTTCCTCTGAGAACCAAGGGGCAGATCGATCCCCACGGACTCGGAGAGGCCGTAGTGGCGCGATTACATCCAAGGCAGCCGTCGCTTTCTTATCCCAAGCATCGACAAGGGCCTCAGATGAATCACTTTGCAGGTCAAGAGGACAATCCCCCAGTTCCCTCTGGAATCCTTCTGGATCCATTAGTCGCCGGGGGCGGGCCCATTTAATTGGCCCTGCCTCCCTGCGGTGGAGTCCAGCCCCCAGGAAGTCTAGAGTCACCAGATAGTGATCCGACCATGGCACTGGAGTGATGTCTAATTTTTGTAGATTCAGATCACTCTGCCACAGCTCCGATAAAAAGGTTAAGTCCGGGGTGTAGCCACTGCTCCTGGTGGGACCCTGAATTACCTGAGTCAGGCCCATGGTTGCCATGGAAGCCATGAACTCCCGAGCCACCTCTGAGCCGATCCCCAATGACGGCAAATTGAAGTCCCCCAGGACCATTAGCCTGGGGGTCTCCAATGCCAACATGGAGACCGCCTCGAGGAGCTCAGGTTTCCCAGCCCGGCCGCCGGTGCTCCAAGCCACAGAGGAGGTGTTGCGGCCAGGCAGTCCCGTTGCTCCCCCAATTTCAAGGCTCCCGCGGAGGCGGAGCTTGTGGGGAGGTGCCGGTGTCTTGGGCGCCAGGTGGAACGGCGGCGGCGGCGGTTTCCCAGCCCTGCCGCCGGCGCTCCAAGCCACGGAGGAGGTGTTGCGGCCGGGCAGTCCCGTTGCTCCCCCAATTTCAAGGCTCCCGCGGAGGCGGAGCTTGTGGGGAGGTGCCGGTGTCTTGGGCGCCAGGTGGAACGGCGGCGGCGGCGGTTTATTGCCTATTTTTGCTACTTTTTGCCTGAAACACTTTGTACTCTGACTTTTTACCTTTTATAGAACCTCAAGAAGATGACTGGAGTGTGATTTGTTTGTTTGTTTTCACTACCAAGTGGACTGTGGGACTCAGGTTTCACTAGTTCACCCCTGCCCTAGAAGGAGTTGAGGGCTAGTTCAGGTAAACCCTGAAAGCTTAACTTGGGCTTTTTTCAGAGGGGCCTGCCTCACCCATCTTCTTTGCATGTTCTGGGAGAGAGCCAAACCTTACAGCAAGAACTTAATTTTGCAGCATCCCCTTGTATCTAGATGGCCTGCATATGAACAGAAGCCTAAAAACATCAGTTGCAATACCAAAAATGTGATGACAATGAGGGGAGAAGTCAGTGAATAATGACTGAATAGGGTGGAAATGGTAAAGTGTAAAGGAGTTCTCCTGTTTATAGTATGAATTAACCACGTATCTCATTTTCCTTGATAATGTTTTTCACTCTCCCTCCAAATGGTTTCTCAGCACTTTCCCCAGCAAAATCAGTCAACATACTATGGAATTTATTCGTGGAATTGGTAAAAGCTTTATGTGGGATGTGAACTTTTTCAAAAAACCTGAATATTTTATCCTAACAACGTATTTATTTCTTTGTAAATTATTTGATTCATTTCAGTTTTTCTGGAAATTCCTCCAACTCTATCTCCTGATGTATGGGATAAATATTTCCCCTCTACCTGCTCCATATTGAAAATAATGTTTTAAAGAGAGATCTTCATTTTTCATTATACCCTTATTATGTTGCCTCTACAGAATATTCTGAGTTCAAAGGTAATTCTTGTGATCCCATATTCAACTATATTAACTAGTTTGACTACTTATTGATTGGCTATGTAGGATAACCAAAAATTAGGAAGCCCCAACCCTCCTACTTTTTAAGATTTATACCACATCTTATTAGTCCTTGACTATTTATCTCCATTATAAATTTTATTAATATTATTTTTTCACTCATTTAATACTTCTTCAGTTATCTTTTTTTTTGGTAATATCATAACTTTAAAATTTATTGAGTAGAATTTTTATTTTACATAATGTTATTTAGTCAAACCACAAAAAACCAGCTTCTTTTTTATTTCTTGTTTCATTTTTAAAAAATTCTGTTTAAAAATATAATTATTTTTAAAACAATTTTTTAAATGTTCTAAATTGATTGGAATATTTCTGTCTAAATACTTAATAGGTTTTCAGATAGTTTCTAGCAATTTCTTTTTCATCTTTATTATAATTAAATATCATCTTTGATTTATGCTGATTTATCTGTAATTTATACCTCCAAATTCATTTGTATATAATTTTACTTTATTCATTACTTTTAATGGTTTTTTATTGCTAATAAAATACAATTAGCAAATAAAATGTTAATTCTCTCTTTAATACCATTGTCACAAATTAATATATCTTCCCTAATGGCATTCACCAACAATTCCATAAACATAGCAAACAATATCAAGGGAATGACACACCCCTTTCTGGTACTATGGAATAGAGATTTCTATCTGTTGTGCCATCATTCCTAACACTCTTGTGGCATTCTCTGAATATAACTGATCTATCATGTCTTTGAAATGCTCTGCAAAACCTAATATTTTTATTATCATTTTGAATATTGGCTACCCCACACAATCAAATGCTTTGAAAATAACCAATTACTCTGGCCCAGATAAGAGAACAAAGCAGAATCAATGAAGCTGTTACTGAATATCACAAATGGAAATTGTGCTGGGCTGGACACATCTCTTGAATGACAGATGGGCACGATACAGCAGCAGTCACCGAGGAAACGGAACTGATCTAAAATGGAACCCGGGAAGGTCTGGGGACATCAGGAACAGAGTGGATCAGGTCCCCTGACCTCCCCAGAGGTGGCAAGGGTGGTGGAGAGCCTGAAATGAGCAGGAAAATGGGAGTTTTTCCACCCATTTTGGGCTCTCTGGTGCCCTTGCCACCTCTGGGGATGTTGGGGGACCTGATCTGCTCTGTTTCTGAAGTCCCTGGACCTACCTGGACGGTGCTGTAAGGCAAAATGCCAGGGTTTGAATCCCACGTATTGCCTTACAGCACCGCCTGTGTAGGTCTGTGGACATCAGAAACAGCATAGATTGGGTCCCCCGATCTCCCCAGAGGTGGCAGTGGTGGCAGAGAGTCTGAAATGGACGGGAAAAAAACCTAGATTTTTTCCCACCCATTTTGGGCTCTCCGATGCCACTGCCGCCTCTGGGGATGTTGGGGGACCCGATCCACACTGTTTCTGAAGTCCCCAGACCTATCCAGGTGCTGCAATCACAGCACATGATTGGCGCTTAGGTTGGGGGGTTGAACGGGCACATGCCCCGGTTCAATCCCCAACCCAAGTGCTGATCCCACACTGCAATCTGCCTGCCTCTTTGGAAAGGGCAGTGGGGATTCCACTGTGCACATTGTGGGCCACATTAATTATATGCAGGGGGCCAATTAGGCCCACGGGCCAGAGTTTGGGCATGCAGATCAACCCCCTGTGGGCTTTTTTTTAATGTTGTGTGATCAATGCATCATACAACGTTAAAAACCAGATAACAATGAGACTTGTGGAACCAAGTCTCATCGTTATCCGAGGTACTAGTGTAGTTTGTTCTTCTCCACATTCACACAGGCTGTCATCTACAGGGAAACCCCACTTTCTCAGATTAGCCCTTGATCTTCCTACCCCTGCATCCAGTCTATTTAAAGCTTTCCACACAGGCCAGGTTTGTTCTTGGCCAGATGGTAGAGAGTTGTGTGGTTCTGCCCTGTTATCTCGAAGCTCCTTGCTCACTTTCAAAAGTTCTAGGGCAGTCTGCGGGAGCTGGTTGTTTGTGTGTGTGTGTGCAGAAGTTGTAAGGAAATTGTGCCTTGATTTCAGTCTCCGCCTTGGTAGTTGGTAGGGATGCCAGATAAATAATGCACTTTTTGTATTCAGGTTGGTTTTAGGCATCCTGTGACCAATGTCACGGTTTCATTTAGGGCCACATCCACCTGCTTTGCATGCATTGATCTGTACCACACTGGACTAGCATACTCTCCTGCAGAGTAACATAAAGCTAGCACAGAAGTTCTTAATGCATGTGGTTGGGCACCATTGGCTTTTCAGTCCTTTGCCTGTGACAATAATCACATTCTCATCTTAAGTATTGCTGTGAATATTTTTTAGGAAATAAATAAAAATGAGATATGTCCTGGCTGCAACTGGCTTCCAGGTTTTGAAAAACATAATAATGAAGACAGTCTTGATGCAAAATAGATATACCAGAAAACAGAACCAGTTGGGAAGCAATATAATGTAACTCTCAATATAATGCAATATAAGTAACTCTCAAAACATAAGGCTGTTCTTTTAAAAGCCTGGGGGAACGTGTATTTTTAAAAAATAAAATAAAAAGTATGTGCTTTAGTGTTGAAGACGGATGGGAAGCTGACTGCAGCTTGCTTCAAAGACTTCCTGTAACATAGCCTAAATGGTGTGAGGCAGATGGCCTGAACTTGTTCATCATCACTCTGATATACTCACAGTTGTGCACCATATGGGCAGCTCAAATGGGGCTGTTACCTTGTATGATGACAGGTTTGTATCCAAGATGCATTGAGAAACCTGAATCTAGTTTATACATGATATGTTCCTACTTTTGTCTGTAAAACAAACAGTAAAAAACCTGCAGTATTCGAAGTAGTGTGTGTACAGGTGTGAGAGTATTTTTCCCCTCAGAACAATTGGCAGATTAACTAAATACCTTAAAGAACACATTCTTGTGTATCAGTTAGGTTTCAGGTGTTGGCTATGTGTCCTCTTCAGGAAGTGACCAGTGGGAATGATCAGTCTTCAACTCTGACTCATTATGACTTCAAAGAGTTAAAGACTGAATATATTCATGTTATCTGGAATGTTTCTTCTCGTAATTAGAAAGTCAGGGGCTTTAAATTTGTTTGTGTGGAAACAGGTAATATGCAAACAAAAACCACTCATAATTTTGTAAAAAGGGATCTTTCTCTTTTCCTTCTAATATCAGGTCAATGAAACTTTCCAGGAACCTTCACCCCCTTGATTGCTTTTGACACACATTCTCCTGCCTTTTACATATGTTGGCCAGTTCAAGTTATTCAAAGTTCAGAATATTCACATTGAAAATTCAAAGGTGTCGATCAATCCATCAACACTGCTTTACCAATGGCATGCATATTTACAGTCATTGTGGCTACTAGATTCCCATAATCCAGCAGTAGAGTTTAACAGTAAATAAACATGGAGATTGCCAGTGTAAAGGGCATTAGTGGTAGCTGCTGAAATTCCCAAGACTGTTAATTACTGAATGGTCTTCTGATATAAAATAAATGAGGCAAAGTTGACAGAAAAGGCTGAGGAGTTTACTCAGCCCTTGAATGGTACACAACTTTACATTTTATATTTATTAGATTGAGGTCTGTGCAAATCAGCTGTTTCCCAAACAAACTGACATTGATAACAGAGTAAGGAGGTGAAACTTGGCTCTGTAATCTACAAAAGGAATTCCAACATACTTAGATTGGAGCAAGAAAATGTTCCACCATTTCAGTGACTCTCTCATCTTTCATAACGGGTGAGTTTCACTTCTTGCAAGGTTCTCCAACCTTTATTCTAGAGAAATCTAAAGCAAGATTAGTTCATGGTCAGGAAGAGCTACTGGATTAATGGACCTGTTTGGGATGAATAGGTGAATATGTTGTGGGATGAATATGTGGTGAGAAGGCTGTTGGTGGGGTAAAATCTATTTCAAGGTGGGTCTACTGGATCGGTCTAATCAAAACACCACTTTTTTACTGTTTCCCTCTTTGGGTTGCCAATAGAACTCCCCGGGTCTTTCCACCTCGCCCGGGGATGGAACAAGCTGCCACAGCTGTGGCCAGTGAGGCGTTCCCCCCCCCGCCCTCCCTCTGGGACCTCTTTCCACCTTGGCCAGGAGGCCGATAAAAGACTGACAGGGGGGGCGACGAGAGGACGCTCCCGCTTCTCCCCGGGTCTTTCCACCTCGCCCGGGGATGGAACAAGCTGCCGCAGCTGTGGCCGGTGAGGCGTCCCCCCCCCCGCCCTCCCTCCGGGACCTCTTTCCATCTCGGCCCGGAGGCCGATAAAAGACTGGCGGCGGGGGTGAGGAGAGCTGATTAGGAACAGCTATTCCCCGACAGCTGATTAGGAACAGCTATTGGCGGGCGTACGTTATACTTGTGAAAGTTGATGATATTTGTATTTGTATTTGTGACTTGATATTTGTATTTATGACACTGAATCATATTTGTAATGCTGATTGGAATATTATCTTGCTATTATACTGTTACATTTTTTATATATTGTATGTTTCTGCCTTTATTGTTGGACTCTATTGATCGACTGTATATTAATTATGTTGTACACCGCCCTGAGTTGGTCACACCAAGTAGGGCGGTATAGAAATCAAAAAAAAAAAAAAAAGCACAGTGGAGGGTTCCATGTTCAGTAGAACATTACATGTTCTCCCTTTCTTCCAAAAGTCACCCCGTTTCAGCCTGTTTTGACCCTTGGTACACTCTCTGCCTGAAGCCAAAGGTTCACAGCCTTCAGCCAGTATTCTTCTGAACTCATAATGAGCAGAAAGTTCTGCTGGTGTAGCAACAGTGTGCATAGTTTTTTCTTGAAGATCACATTGCTTGTGAAACAGCATTACTACTCTGGTAGTATTTTCTGCTCAGTGGAACCTCAATCAATAGCAATTGTACTTATATGCCAACACACAGGGTTAGTATATAAGTACAATTACTATTGATTGAGGTTCCACTGGGGTTCTCTTAGGGTTATTGTGCTCTCTGGGCAGCTCACAAAGTATTTAGCATTTTTGCCTCCCACATACTGGGTACACATTTTACTGACCTTGGATGGATGGAAGGTTGAGTCTACCTTGTTCCCCATCAGGATTGAACTCACAACATCTGCAGTTTTAGGTGCAGTACAGCAGTTTAACCACTACGCCACAAGGACTCGGATAACGCTAAGACTTGGTTCCACAAGTCTTGGTGTTATCCGATTTTTAGAGTCATCCAATCCATGTTAAAATCCTATGGGATGGATCGGATAACGTTAAAGCTCCATAGAGATACATTGTAACCACACATCCCATAGGACCTTAACGTTATTCGATCCAATTCTCCTCCCCAGATTACTTAACGTTATGCGATTTTAGCGTTATCTGAGGTAAACGTTATCCGAGGTATTACTGTATTTTTACATTCAGTTTACCTGGACAAATTTATCAGGGTAGACCTTTCTTCCAATAAACCTCCATCTGCCTAATAAAAAAGTATCAATCTCCTATTAAAACTTGATGGGTTTTTCACTTTTAAAATTCTGAAGACAAAGAGGTAGTGTTGTGTTTTGCGATGATAAACTTTAAAGTTGAGGAGCTACAGAAAGAGTAAACCCTGTAAAGGGAATTAGCTGAGCTTAGAAATTCTATGCTTATAGCTTTCTCTATCCTGAATTCAAGGCTGCCAGGCTGCCAGTGAGTTCTGTCTAATACTTCAGCTTTATCAGATGCCATTTAAAATGATAACCTCTTATCTGTGAGACACCAATATACATATAAAGAGGTGTTGCCTGTGAGTTTTTGCCAGGCTGAGCTTTCCTTGAAGAATGGAAAGGTGAGGAGCAAGCTTGTGGCACTAAATAAGCCCCTCCGGTTCTGTCCTTTCTGCAAAATAAAGCTGCAAGTTGCTCCTCAAATGAAAAGAAAAGAGAGAGGTTTACTAAACTTTAAACCTGGATTGTACCCAGAGCAATGCTATTTCACATGAAACTGCAAGTGACCATTCTCCTTTGGAAGAATCACCAAAAGAAAATGTTGCTGTTCTTCAGAGGTCACCCTTGCTTGAAAGTCAGTTGTATCTGACTCTAGGGTTCAGTGATCATTTCTGTTTATAGACAAAAAGCCAGCACTGGCTGAGTTTGCAGATATTTCCATTGATATATGGCAGGTGTGCCTAGACACTGAAGTGCACAGAACACTGTTTTACCTTCCCACCAATGTGGTACCTATTTATCTAATTGTAATTTCTTGCTTTCGAACTGCTAGGTTGTCAGGAGGTGGGTCAGAGACGGCTCATTCCATCGTGAAGTACAGTGGTACCTCGCTTAAAGAGCATAATGCGTTCCACGGGATTGCTCTTTAAGTGAGTTTGCTCTTTAAGTGAAACATCATTGTAAGTTACCAATTGTGACTTCTGGCAGGGGGGATTGTGACCCCTGATTTAGTTGTTAAGTGAGTTTTTTGTTGGTTTTAGTTGTTAAGCGAGGCAACCATTCATAGAAAATTCTGCTCTTTAAGTGAGTTAGTCTCTAAGTGAGACACTCTTTATGCAAGGTTTTACTGTTCTTGGGTTTTGAACTGCTCACCTTCTACCTTCCAGTCAGTGTCTTAACCACTTGAGCCACTGCAGTCCCTCACATTGTAACTTTTGCTGTATTCATTGTTAATATGGTTTAGGAAGCAACAGATTTAAGATATTAAGAATGCTTAAGTTTCTTAATTGTAACTTGGGATCAAAGAATGGGTAATGGGTAAACAGTCCCAGAAAAGTGAGGGATTTTCATCCTGGCTTCAGGCAGAGAAACATTATAGTAAAGGTAAAGGTTTCCCTTGCTCGAAAGCCAGTCGTATCCGACTCTAGGGGTCAGTGCTCATCTCTGTTTCTAAGCCGAAGAGCCAGCGCTGTCTGCTTCTGCAGACGTTTCCATGGTCATGTGGCAGGCATGACTAGACACCGGAGCACATGGAACGCTGTTACCTTCCCACCAAAGTGGTCCCTATTTATCTACTTGCAATTTCTTGCTTTCGAACTGCTAGGTTGGCAGGAGCTGGGACAGAGACGGGAGCTCATTCCGTCCTGCAGTACTTGGGAATCGAGCTGCTGACCTTCTGCCTCACAGTCAGTGCCTTAGTGACTTGAGCCACTGCAGTCTAGCAAGCTTAAAAACAATGCTTCCACAGGAAAGAATGTGACCAGAGAAGTAAGGTTTAAGGAAAATTCCCACAAGTGTGTCAAAAGGACACTATGTTGATACAAGCCCTTCATGAATTATTGATTATGCATACTTACTCAGCAGGTATGGGGAGAAGCCCTGATTCTTCAGGTAGTGCTATAAAATAGTACTTCACATCTCTTTTCCAGTGCTTGGGAGTGAAGAAAGGAGAAGAACTGCTCTCCCGTTTTTAGAAAGTTTATATCCTTTGAAGCAAACCCAGGCCAACTATTTTGTTCAATGAGAGCCCATGGAATATAGCAAATCAATGAGTGCAGACACCAGAAAAAAAGAAAGCTACACTGTTTTTGTAAAGGATGCTGTTCTTATGTGCCATCAAATTGCTATCAACTTACCACAACATTAATGTCTGGCTGGATAGCTCACTACTAGTTTAGGCATTCAATTCATTCTTCTTCTTCTGGGAGAAGTGTTAGCCTGTGTTGCTTTGGGCAGCTGGACCATGAGAAGAATGAGTAATTACTGATCAATGAAATTTCATAGGTATTGGTTATGTTCAAGGAATGGTATATTATCACCAGACCCCTAAGTTCCAAAGGATGAGGAAGGTTTTAAACCCAAATCTCCTGAATCCTAGCATAATGCTCTATCTGCTGCACCACACTTAGTTATGAAATAAGCAGCAATTGAACAATTGATCAGGGTAACTGTAGAAAGTTGTGTATTTTGAACATATGTATCAGTAATGGGATTTTCCACTGAATGCATAGACAATTGCATTCAGTGAGGACAATTGTAATCACTGATCTTACTAAGTCATAAAATCTATTTTCTAATAAAAATGTGTGAGCTCAAGTTCCCACTGATCAATGAAATGCACTGGCTGACCTGGGGAAAATGGAAGGAGCCTCCATAAAGAATTTGAAACTATGGACACATTTATTTACTACTGGGGCAACAAAGGACCTCTGTCAACTGATCCATTCTGTAAGCATCACTAGATTGCTTCCAATGTGAATGAAGAAGAGTTGGGTAACTTTAGACTAGTCATTTCCTTTCCGCTTGTAATATCTGGCAGACTTTCTGTGAGAATTAAGTAGAGAAACCTAACAGTCATATATGTTGTCTTATGCTCTCTGGAGGAAAGTGAGAATATAAACGCAACTAATAAGAAAAATAAATGTCCTAATACAATAGAGCACTCAGGAATCTCTTATTTGTTTTCTAGTGGCAGGATGAGCTGAATTTGAATATTCCCATGGAGTTGCAACCAAAGGCCAAGGGCCTGAAGCAAAGATGGAGAAACCCTTGCCTCTGCTGCCCTGGGATGCAAATAAAAGCTGCATTCTTGTGCTTGCTTGTCTGTCACCTTTGCTTGACCTTCTCCCTTTGAGCCCCTGAATTTGGTATATAAAGAACATGCCTGTAAGTTTTACTCTTTGTCTGATGAAGTGGACTTGATCCACAAAAGCTAACAATAAAAATATAGCAGTTAGTCTTTAAAGTGCTACAGTGTTTTTTATTTTATTTTGTTTTGTTTTGTTTTCTGATATGCCTGAATAATTTTATTATTATTTTATCCGCCCGGCATGCTGCACTTCAGATTAAGCCATTGCTCCAAGCTCCCTCCTTCAGCTTGGAGCAATGGTTTATTCTAAAGTACCTAGCACTGGGCAGACCAAGCAAGGGACAGTGACCAAGTAGTTTCTGGGTGCAGCCTTCTCCCCCATTCCTTGGTTGTTGCCCCTCACTTGCTCTGCCCAGTGCATTGCACTTTAAGCCATTTCTCCAAGTTCCCTCCTTCAACTTGGAGCAATGGTTTATTCTAAAGTACCTAGTGCCAGGCGGAGCAAGCAAGGAGCAGTGACCAAGCAGTTCCTGAGGGAAGCCTTCTCCCCCATCCCTTAGTCACTGCCCCTCACTTGGTCCACCCAGCATGTGGCACTTTAGATTAAGCCATCACTCTAAGCTCCTTCCTTCAGCTTGGAGCAATGGTTTATTCTAAAGTGCCTAGTGCCGGGCAGTGACCAAGAGGTTCCCAGGAGAAGCCTTCTCCCCTGTCCCTTGGTCGCCGCCCCCTCACCCATGTCCAGCACCCTCCCATGGTGCTCAGCACACCCCTGGCATGGACTCAGACCAGTAGTGGGATTAAAAAAAATTACTACCTACTCTGTGGCCATGGTATGGTGGATGTGGCCAGGGGCAAAGCCCTGCGTTGCACCCTAATTAGGACTACTTAATTTCAAAACTTGGATGGGCAGGGGCAGCCAGAATTTCTGCTACCAGTTCTGGTGAACTGGTGTGAACCTGCTGAATCCCACCACTGACTCTGACTATCTCCTGGTCTCACTCTGGCGAAAAGTCAGAAATTCAGTTACTGTCAGAAAATCAGAAACTTGATGCTAATTAAAGGGTGAGAGAGAGCAAAAGAGCTGTCAGACAAAATTAACAGAGACATGCACTTTCCCTGCCATATCAAGGATCCCAACCAGAAGAAAAAGACATGTTCAGTGTACCTAAAGGTGCTTGACTTTTCTCCTTCACCCAGTTACCATCTTGTTCTCCATCAACAGCTCCATAGCCTATGGATTATCCTTGACAGCAACAACCATTTAATCAACAGCGTGTGAGCCTAGTAAGGAATTCTTGTCACTGTTTTATCATTTTTTGTGGAATCAAAGTGTGACAGAGTTCCTCAAGACGATTAAAATTATGCTCCTCTTGAGAGCGAAATCCTTTATCATCACCCTCTCCCCCTGATTTTTGTTCAACCCCTGGCACAGAGCTTCCCTTTCATCCCATCAGGGGTCATATTTTAGTATGCTCTTTGCTTTTGATTTAAACAAGACTGCTTACCATCTGTGTTATGTCTCATCCTCATGGAAGCGAGGATAGGTGGGTTTTTAAAAAATTCTTTACAGTTTGTAACCCCACAGAGAGAGACAGTGCCTTATCCAAGGTTTCAATGGAAAATATATAGACAATGATCTCACTGAGAGGTTGAGAAAAGAGTAATGCTACAAAAGTGGCATTCCTGAGTTAATTGAAGTAAGGGATTAAAAATGTTGCTGATATGGGTGATACTTAAAAGCTATTCAGTCATTCTGTAGAATGTAACTTTATGCAGAAAAACATATATCTTGTATCTATATTTATGTCAAGGTATGCATTGTTATCTACATGGAGGTGTTGGACACGCTTAAAATATTCCATTTTTATTTTTGCATTATTCACGTAAAGGGTGGTGAGCCTAAAGGCAAGAGTTTCTAGTAGGTGTGCAGCAGACTCTCCCTGCAATCCTCATTCTTAATTTTCTGGAGTTCCATCTTCAAAGGAGAGAGTTCCTGTGAAGAAGACACTCTTCTTCTAAATTTATTGCTCTTCACATTGTGAGAGTTATGATGGAGGAGCACAGTTTACCTCCCTCCTCATATTAACCCTTTCTTTTAGAATGTTTTCTTTCTATTTAGTAAATAAACACTGGTTTTAATTTCTCCTATGTTCTTTTTTTAAAAATATCTCAACATTTCTCCCTCCCCATCACACTTATGAATACATTTTAAAATTTGGAGAAACACAAATGTTTACTTATTGCACTGACCAAAATCAGTATGTTCAACTACTCCTAGCATGGGAAGAATTATGCAAAATTGTTTCATGGAATAGGATGAAGGTGCTTGCAAATTTTTGGATGAGTATCAGGACTCCTCCAACTGTTGGCGCTCCCGGCCCCTGCCCCCACGCCAGGCCTAAGAAGTTGCTGCAGCGGGACTTGTCCCCACTGCCTTTTGGACTTTGGCCTGGCAGGGTGAGAGAAGACCGCCAGCCAGGAGTGCTAGGACTCTGCCACCTGCTGGTGCTCCCTGGCCCCGCCCCCACACCAGACTTAAGAAGCCATTGCAGTGGGACTCGTCCCCACCACCTTTGGACTTCAGCCCAGTGGGGTGAGTGAAGACCTCTGGCTGGGAGCGCCAAGAGCCGCCTCCGCCTCTGGAATTTGCTCATGGCTAGGGTGAAAGGTTTGATATTACTTGTTCTTGTGCTGTTATAGTGTATTATTATATGTTGTTCTTGTAATTTGATTTAGATATATTGTACTAAATATATATATATATCTTGTATTATTGTGCATTTATTATATTTGGTTGTTTAAATTGTGATGATCTGTGATCTGTGTATGATGTTACTATGATTGTGTAACTGTGTACAGCGGTACCTCACTTAAAGAGCATAATGCGTTCCACAGGATTGCTCTTTAAGCGAGTTTGCTCTTTAAGCAAAACACCATTGTAAGTGACCAATTGTAGTGGGGATTGTGAACCCTGATTTGTTTGTTAAGCAAGTTTTTGGTTGTATTTATTTGTTAAGCGAGGCGAACATTCAGAGAAAATTCTGCTCTTTAAGCGAGTTACTCTTTAAGCGAAACACTCTTTATGCGAGGTTTGACTGTATTTTGCATTCCTGTAAGCCGCCCAGAGTCGCTGTCGCGAGTGGGGCAGAGTATAAGTCTAAAAATTAAATTAAATTAAATTAATACTATTTTCTTGTCACAAAGTGTGACAAGGGTTCTCAACTTTACCACACCATTGGCTGGGCAACTCTTTCTCAGGCAGCTGAGTGGGCCAGACATGTGGTTTCCCACTGCTACAAGCACTGCTGTAAACTGCGGTGGGCTTCACTTTGTGACAAGAAAATAGTATTAAGGGATGTGAGGTAGTGTATTGTCACACTTACTGCACAAGGACAAGATTTACATCCCTAAATATTTGAAGAGAGGGGTAGCAACTGTGGTGTAGTGTGGATTGTCATTTCAGGTTTCCATTCTTCAATTGTCTACCTCTTTTTAATTCCATATCCATCTATCTTCAAATGAAGAGACAACCCAATTGTAGAAAAGAATGCTTTTCCTCTAACAGCTTCTCTCTTGATTCATCAGGAAAATGCCGAATTATTATAACATTTGACAAGTGCTCTTTTTTTTGGGGGGGGGGAGTTAATTTTATCTGATGAAGCTATCATTCAAGTCCTTATCTCATCTGTCACAAATTCTCTCATTCTGAAGTTTCAAGAGGAGAACTTTGAAATAGCTTGAACGTTCATACTTTTGGAGACTCTTGCTTATTAATTTGAAAAAAGACCTTAGGAGTCTGTTTTCATGGAAAGACCATTATTAACTCAGCTCTGAATGATTTATTTAATTTGCAAAATGGGGCTAATGAGGAGTAATGGCTCTTTGGAGTTAGAGGAGCCCAATTTCAAACACAAATTCTCCAAGAGAAAGCAAAGGGGCATTTAGCTGCACACACAAAAACTGCCAAGCCTTTCTCAGCTAACAGTAATTTGAAATATACAAACAATGCAGTAACTATTAGAGATAAGACTAACATAATAAAAATTCAGCAAAATCCAGAATAATGCATCCGAAGCTGCATTAAGGATTTGCACTACAGACCAGTGATGGGATGACAAAAATTCTACTACCACGCCATGACGTCACGGACGTCATGGGCGTGGCCAATGGCATGACGTCATGACGTCACGGCCGACGTCATGACGTCATGACGTTGTGGGCGGGGCCAAAATAAAAATAAATAAAAAATAAAAATAAACATACACACACACCCCTCCCTCTCAGCCCACCCACCCAGACACAAATAAATAAATAAAATAAAAACAACCACCCACCCAAAACACAAATAAATTACCCACCCACCCCAAATAAAAACCCCTCGCTTACCTTTCTTGGGACCCGGCACCCCGATTGCTGTCCACAGCCGCCGCCGCCGGAGCTGCCTGCACCCCTGTGGCGTCCTCCTTGGGCCGGTACCTTTTTAGCCCGGCTCCGGCCATGGCGAGGGGCGACGGGCAGCCGCGGCTGCCGCGCCTCCCTGGGCCTTCCCCATGCCGCACCGCCGCCGCCTACAGCTTCCTCCTCCGCAGCGCGCGGCAGCCGAGCTCAAAAGGGACCGACCCAAGAAGGAGTCCACAGGGATTCAGGCAGCGGCAGCTCCGGCGGCGGCGGGCGGCGGCTGTGGACGGCGGGTGCAGGCACCCGGCCCACAGGCGCCCGGCGGAGGCGGCGGCAGCGGTGTACCCCGCCGGGCGTCCCCAGGGCATGGGGCTTGTCAGCAGCGGACGGCCGAGGCAGCCCTCAACGTGCCGCGGGGAGGCGCCCCCCTCAGAGGGCTGCTGCCGCCGCCGCTGCCCTGAAAGTTCTAAATGTTTTGAAAATCGGAGCGAAAATGGCTCTAATTGACTGCGCATGCGCAGAAACTCAATCTGACGCATGTGCAATGCGTCAGATTGAGTTTCTGCGCATGCGCAGTCAATTAGAGCCATTTTCGCTCCGATTTTAATTTTTTTTTCTTTCGGTCAGGCGTCCGGAACCGGACGCCCCAAAAGTGGACTTCCCCTCACGGAGAACCCTCCGGGATTGGTCTTACCGGTTCCAGAGATCCGTCTGGAACCGGTGACATCCCATCACTACTACAGACTAAAGAAACATTGAAATCAATTTGCTCTAAGGTAAAGGTTTCTCTTGCTCAAAAGCCAGTTATATCCGACTCTAAGGTTTAGTGCTCATCTCTGTTTCAAAGCTGAAGAGCCAGAGCTTTCTGCGTCTGCAGACATTCCCGTGGTCATGTGACAGGCATGACTAGACACCCAAGTGCATGGAACGCTATTACCTTCCCACCGAAGTGGTCCCTATTTGTCTACTTGCAATTTCTTGCTTTTGAACTGCTAGGTTGGCAAGAGCTAGGACAAAGACGGGAGCTCGCTCCATCTTGCAGTACTCGGGAATCGAGCTGCTGACCTTCCGCCTCCCAATCAGTGAGCCACTGCAGTCCTAATTTGCTCTAAATCATGTCCAAAAACTGAATTCAAGTGTCAGTCTACCTATTAACTGTGAAATTGTTATGTTAAAATCATTGTATAAAGGGCCCTATGGACTTCAAAGGAGTAACTGGATTGTACTTTTTAGACAATGGAGAATCAAGTATATTTTGAAGCCTAAAGTAAAGCACAAAATGGTAATCCTCCATTCCATATGCATAGGTGAGCTAGCCACAAAGAATCAGATCATGAGTGGGATATTTTGTCTTTGTTTTAGTAAGGCTTTCAGTTTAATATTGCAACAAATATAAATGCTAATCTGAAATTAGTTTAGTAGGTTAAAATGTCCCTTTCAATGTCAATGTAATCAAGCTAGATGGTCTCATTAGTGGTTTACTCAAATTATTAACCTTTTCCCACTAACTTTCCAACTGTTGCTCCACTTTAGAACAGTTTACCTCCCTAAAAGACAGCTTGTACACTTCAAAAACCAAATGAAATACAGTTCAATAAATCATTTTGTAAGCAATACAGATGGTACGTATGTGATGAATGTCATTGTCCTATTAATTTTGCAGCATGAGCAAAAGAAGAGGAGTCAAATCTAAGAAGACAAATCCAATTTATCCTGCATTTTATAAGTTACACAGCTATGTCTGTGTTACAAAGTGAGTGTTGTTGTTGTTGTTGTTGTTGTTGTTGTTGTTGTTGTTGTTGTTGTTGTTGTTGTTGTAATGTGGGACAACTTTTGAGACTCACCTATATTGAGTTAATTTCCCATCTGCATTGTTTAAAGTAAATCCCACTGTCTAATATGAGTTTTAGTCCCAAGCAAAGCTTGTAAAACTTCTTTTTTCAACTCTTACTTCCCAAAAACCTGCAGCCAGCATAGCCACATAGTCATGTTAGCTTGGCAGCTCTGGTTTGTTGTAGTTCAGTAGCACAGTCGATTCCGACCATTTGCGACCCAATGGACCACTGTCCGCCAGGCACTTCTGTCCTCCACCATCCTCCTCAACACACTCAGCTCTGTGCCCATTGTGTCTACAATACCATCTAGCCATCTCATTTTTGGCTGCCCCCTTCTTCTTTTGCCCTCCACCCTTCTCAGCATCAAGGCTTTCTCAAGCGAATCCTCTCTTCTCATTTGATGTCCAAAGTACTTTAGCTTCATCTTTACTATTTGACCTTCTAAGGAGCAGTCAGGGTTAATTTCTTCTAAGATTGACCTATTTGTTCTCCTCGCTGTCCAGGGGACTCTCAAAACTCTCTTCCAACACCACATTTCAAAGGCATCTATTCTGCTGTGCTCCAGTTTCCTTATGGTCTAGCTCTCACAACCATACATTATTTATTTATTTATTTATTTGTTCTAACTTGTTATCCCACCCCAATCAGGTAAAACCCAACTCTGGGCTGCTTACAAAACAGGTTTACAAATACATAGTTGAAGACCACCGATCAAAATTCAATTCCCTATTAACAGTTAAAAAATATGAATTAATACAATATTAAAAGTTAGGCTAAAAAGAAATTAAACATTTTCGAATTACAAAATTACAAAAATTGTTAAAAAGAACAAGGGCAAGAGTAAGGAGGTAAGAGCAGAGGGTGGCTGTCTCATCTGATAAGCCACCCAACATGAGATCCAGCATTCTTTGATCCCCAAACTTGTCCTGCCAGCCAGGTTTTAAGGCCTTTCCGGAAGGGCAGGAGCTCTATCTGTTGTCGTAGCTCGATTGGCAGGAGGTTCCACAGGGCCGGGGTGGTCACGGAGAAGGCCCTCCTCCTAGTGCTAGAGAGGCGAGCCTCTCTAGCTGATGGAATTGCAAGAGAGCCTCTCTGATCCGCCCTGGTGGGACGGACAGACGTTCTTGGGGGTGACACGGTCTCTGAGGTATCCTGGCCCACTACCATATAGGGCTTTAAAGGTAATGACCAGCACCTTGAATTGCACCCGGAGACATACTGGCAGCCAGTGCAGCTGCCGAAGCAGTGGTGAGGCACGAGGATAGCGCCTGCACCCCATCACTACCCGAGCAGCCGCATTCTGGGCCAGCTGGAGTCTCCGAATGGTCACCAAGGGCAGCCCATATAGAGTGCATTACAGTAATCAAGTCTGGAGGTGACCAGTGCATGTGTGACCCTGAGCAAGGAGTCCCGGTCTAGGAGTGGGCGTGACTGGTATATTACACGAAGTTGTGCAAAAGCCTCCTGGCCATGCCTGCCACCTGTTCTTCGAACAGTAGTCGTGAGTCCAGGAGGACCCCCAGATTACGTACCATATCTGTTTACCACCAGGAATACCATTGCTTTGACTATGCAGACTTTTGTTTGCAAGGGGATGTCCCTACTTTTCACTATGTTCCCCAGGTTTCTCATCGCTTGCCTCCCAAGAATCAGTCGCCTTTTTATTTCATGGCTGCAATCACCATCTGGAGTGAGCTTTGATCCTAAGAAAGTAAAATCTGTCACTGCTTCTACTTCTTCCCCATCTTTTTTCTAGGGACTGATAGGGCCTGTTGCCGTTATCTTGGTTTTCTGTTGAGTCTCAAGCCAGCTTTTGCACTTTCTTCTTTCAACCTAATCAGGAGCTTCTTTAAGTCCTCCTCACTTTCAGCCATTAGGGTGGTATCATCTGCATATCTCAAATTGTTGATGTTTCTCCCAGCAATTTGGATCCCAAATTGTGATTCCTCCACCCCTGCATTGAGCATTATGTGCTCTGTGTATACGTTGAATAAGCAGGGTGACAAAATGCAACCTAAAGCAATCCCCCACCCCCCGAAAATGGACATGGGAGTATAATTTCCATATCAGAAGGATGATTCTTTTCAGAAAGTATAACCTAAATCAGAACATTGCATAAAGTGGAAATATTTGTATTAGGGCACTATAATAATAATTTCATGTCAGAAATTATTTTGGGTTGAAAAGACTTTTGCTGGAGGAACTCTGTTCAAGGAATGCCCAAATGAGGCTCCTTTCATGTCCCCAAGATCTTTTCCCACTGAATTGGTCCCTGTTTATCTCTTGTAATTTCTTGCTTTCAGGCTGCTAGGTTGGCAGGAGCTGGGACAAAGATGGGTGCTTATTCTGTCATGCAGTATTTACATCTTGGACTGCTGACTTGCCAGCCTTCCACCTAACAAGGTGAGCTTCGTAACCACTGAATCACCACAGCCCCATTACGGCACTAAATGGGAATGAGTATATTTATTTATGAATGTTAACCCTGCTCTCAGTAGTATATCCAAAGAACTCGACCTTTGCCTTTTTATTATTTTAAACTAGAAATCAACACACACATTTGAACACTGATTAGATGGTCACTTCTATGAGCATCATGGTGCCAATTTTAGTTTATTATTATTATTATTATTATTATTATTATTATTATTATTATTATTATTATTATTATTATTATTATTATTATTATTATTATTATTATTATTATTATTATTATTATTATTATTATTATTATTATTATTATTATTACGATTTATATGTCACCCTGCTTGGTGAAAACCAACTCAGGGCGGCTCACAACATAAAATCGAATACAATATCATAGTTCAATAATACAAAATCATAGTATCATAAAATACAGTGCAACAAAATAAATATAAACACAACATAATCAGAATACAGTCCATAAACAATATTCACTACCAAATGGACAATAAACAATATACTCACAATACAATCCATACCCAATACAAGAAAAAATATATACAGTAATCGATTTAACAATGTACAATACAAAATACCATCCGCAATTCAGTCCTGGTGCAGCTGCGGTGAAAACCTACCCCCTATCCCTAGGTAGTCTCTGGGCGACGGCGGGGCAAAGTCCAAGTGTTCTGGCTTCTCTCAGCCCAACCGGCCGAGAACGAGAAGAGCAAGGGGTTGGCTTTACTACAAAGGCACCTAAAATATCCAGCCATGATTCAGGCTCAGCTTTGTGAAATGCCGGCAGCCTTGCAAGCAAGTGGCAAGTGCTCAATACAAATGGGAAATGAACTGGGGCCCCTTTTGTATTTCTATAAAGAGATCTTATTTTATAGCAAAAAGGACAAGGAAAAACTCTTAATTTTAAGCATTGAGATAAAAGGTAGAATATTTCTCTAACTTAAGGCATTCATGTTGCAACATCTGGATGAGGCAGAGAAATTACATGCTTCCAAATACTCCTTTGTGAAAGGGCATCAAAGGGATGTACAGTTCCAGACATAAAGGTTAAGGCTAAAACCTCTTTTTGCAGCTCAACTTGAGTAACTAAGCCAAAGTGATAGACACCCCCCCCCAACAACTGAATTGTTCAAATCTTCTCCTAATCCATCTCAGCCAGCCTATTCCTGTGCAGTCTTTAAATCCAAAAATGAGAAGCAGTTACCTCACCTTCCCTATGTAAGACTCTGAGGCTTAAAATTCTCGCCACCTCTGTTCTGTTAAGGTAAGAGGTCATGAGCTGAATAGCCCATACCTTAGGTTTGAACTCCTTTAGGTAGTCAAGTTGTCTCTGCTTCCTCCAACATCAAAGTTGGGTGGGTGTTGTTGGAGCAATTTTTGTGGGTGGTTGCTGGTCCTTCCTCTGTGTTATTGCCTCTTATGGCCAACTGAAGCTGGAAGTTTACAGTGTCTCTTGGGTAGTTTCAGTTGGGAACATTCCAGTGCTTCAACCAAACTCTCATTTCCATCATTTTCTCTCTCCTCCTCCTTCAGACCACCAACAGTTCTCCTCATTTCAACCTTCTGTTTCCCTTTTTAACCTCTGGATCTCCCTCCCTCTTTGTATACTCTTTAGACCCTGATTCTTCTTCTTGAACCTCATTTTTGGGGACTCAGTTGGCACAGATATGGGCATCCTTTTGGTGCCAAATCAAGACATTTATTAGAGCATTTAGGAACTGAAAATAATGAGCTAGATTTGTTCTAGTGCAATGGTTGTTGTTGTTGTTGTTGTTGTTGTTGTTGTTGTTGTTGTTGTTGTTGTTGACATTTACATTTGCATTTTCATTTTCATTTTCATTTACATTGATACCCTGCCCATCTGGGATATTCTCCCACTCTAGGTGGTTAACATCACTTTTTAAAAAATGTTTTTAAAGAATTAAACAAAAAACAAACAGACAGAATAAATTATAAATAGCAAAACAAAAATAATCCCCCCCAAAATAATAATTAAAAATGACTATCAACAGAGGACATATCTTGGTGAAGGAAAGAGTTAAACTGATTTTAAATTGTTTAAAATAACTTACATTTTAAAACTGTTATACACAGCTTTGTAACCTGCCCTGTAATACTGTCATATAGAGGGGACTATACATAAATAAATAAATAAATAAATAAATAAATAAATACAGGTAACATATAAAATGTATATAATTAGGAGAAGATGTTTAGATGTGCAGATGTCCACAAGGTGACATACGAAACTTTCTTTAAACTTTCAGTAAATGTCATTATGTTAATGTAACTTAAGGTGCAAGCCTATAATAGGAGGAAGAGGAAGAGAAGGAAGAAGAAGAAGAGAACGAAGAAGAAAATGAGGTGGTGGTGGTGGTGGTGGTAAAACTTACACTCAAGGCAAGAAGATCCTACAGATCCTATTTGATGATATATCCTGTTTTGCTGATGGCTATAATAGAAAGCCTTCTTCTTTGCTGACATTGTATTTTTGAAGCATTATGCATAAAACTATAAAGGGGCTTTGCTGTCTTAATGTTGGCTACCCAGAAAGATAATATTTTGTGACATATTGTTAGACAATATGCTAATAAAATCTTATAGAGAAGACAGAGTTGAAGCCAGAACATCGCTGGCTCCTGCTTATCATGTGCATTCAAATTTAACATATTTTGCATTCAATTTTTTTAAAAAAGAAAGAAAAAAAGTTGCATGAAATTGCAGACTTTAGTGAAAGCAGAAACCCATCCATATCTTTTTCATGATGAGAGATTGGAAAAGTCTATCTGCCACTGTGATATGGTTACTGTAGAATCTGCATGGGGTTGAGGTGTTGGTCTGTTGTGGGAGGACAGACTATATGAAGAAAGGACCTTTGTGAAAAAGTCAATTTATCCACTGGCTTTACTCTCTAAGAAACTGGGTGTGTTTTTATGGTTCAGTTACTGCCAGTTATGGATAACATAACTGACCTCAACATTTTCAATCTGATATGAAATCATTATTTGAGAGGAGCAAGATAAAACAAGCAAGCAAGCAAGCAAACACTTTCCTTTCTGGATTAGCAGCTTCTAACAAGGTTTGCTGACATCATGTTCTCTGAATATACAGCAAGCAGCAGAGGTAGTCCATCAAGGGATGTCACTGATATATTTTGGTGGTACATCACCTGGGAGATCATGTGTCTGTTTGAAAAATGCCCCCCTTTTGGTTTTTAGCAGATCATCAATAGCAGACTGCCATTACATAATAGACCAGTGGTCTGGCCGATTTCAGCCTATGGCCTGTAGTTTGGGCATCACTGTAATAGACAATAGATCGTTTTTATAAGATTACCTATAGAAAGGCCAGAAGAAAAACCTTATATCTCTCTCAATATCTTGTTGTTCTTCAGGTGCCATATCTATTCCGGCGATAGTTTTCCTGTCCTTAGCTCAGAACAGTTCTTCTGGGAATATGCCACACCAGTCTCTCCAGTTCTTAAGCCATGAAGTCCGCCCAGGGTCTCTCTTCCCAGGGATCTTTCCTTGCATAGTGAGCTGGAGTATTCTATACTTTCTCAATACCTGAAAGGATAGTAGCAGCAGCAGCAGCAGCAGCAGCAGCAAAGCAATCACACTTATATACCACCCCATAGCACTTAGCGCACTTTCTGGGTGGTTCACAAGTTAATTAGCATTTCCCCCCCAACAGACTAGGTACTCATTTAACCAACTTCAGTAGGATGGAAGAAGAAGAAGAAGAAGAAGAAGAAGAAGAAGAAGAAGATGATGATGATGATGATGATGATGATGATGATCAATAGAAAGTAATTATTTAATTTCTGAAAACACACCAGCAGAATCTATGGACTCCTTGTCTAGATCTACTAGTATTCAACACCAGAGGCAACATGTAATAACCTAAAATATATGATATTTCAATGAATTCTGCACACAGACATAAGCAGAAAGAGAGAGAGAATAACAAAATAAAAGACATGGCCCTTCTCCCCAAAACTGAGAGAAACAAGCAAGCAAAGGCAAAAAACAACAACAATCAAAACCCTACTACAGTAAAACTATAACAAAGTGATGAGATTTTTCTTTTCTCATGTCACTTGATGACTTCTCTTCTTAGAGTCCAGCACAGCAGCACAAGAGCAACAAAAATAGTCTGAGAAAGGAAAGATTCCAAGAGAGAAAAGAACTCAAAAAAATGAGAAAAAATAATCCCAAGGGAGGCATACCAGCACAGTTAGGAAAACTGACAACAAAAGGAAACATAATAATAAGAAACTGGATCCCCACCCCACACAAAAAATCAAAGCAAAAAAAAAAAAAAAGGAAAGGCTATAAGAACGAGGTTTAGAGGTAAGGAACCAACCAGACAGCTCCATCCAACCTGGAAATTTGGAAACCCACAATGAATGACTGAAGCAATGGGGGAAAAAATCTCCTCGCTGGACTCCAACCAATTCAAGTGATTTTACAGATTCTAAACTCTTGTTTCTCCTCAGACTTTTTTCATTGGCTGTCGACAGTAGCCCTGACAACTATTGGATGAAAAATTTCCCATGTGTTTTGACAGGCAAAGAATGAAAGAAAGATTAAATGAAAGAGGTGAATTTCCCTTCATTACTACAAATCTTTAGTGTTGAAGAGGTACTTATAATAACACCACCATTTTCCACATGTTTTCATACTCTTCTTTATATACTTGAAGGAGAACGTCTTCAGCACTAAAGATTTGTAGTAATTTGTAGTTATTCTTGCTTAAGGGACTGCGGTGGCTCAAGTGGTTAAGATGCTGAACTCAATGCCTGGAAGGTCAGAGTTTGATTCCTGAGTACTACATGGTAGAGTGAGCTCCCATCTCTGTCCCAGTTCCTGCCAACCTAGCAGTTTGAAAGCAAGAAATTGCAAGTAGAAAAATGGGGACCACTTTGGTAGGAAGGTAAACAGTATTCCGTATGCTCTGGTGTTGAGGCATGCCTTCCACATGTCGATGGAAATGTCTGCAGATGCAGACAGTGCTGGCTCTTTGGCTATAAACAGAGATGAGCACTGAACCCTAGGGTTGGATACGACTGGCTTTTGAGCAAGGGCAAACTTTATCTATTATTGCTTATGGTTTATAGTTAAATTGTTCATGGGTTATTGTTAATATCTATTATTATTATTATTATTATTATTATTATTATTATTATTATTATTATTATTATTATTATTATTATTATTATTATTATTATTATTATTATTATTATTATTATATGGGGGCTTTCTAGTTGTTGTACACTGCCAAGAGTGGGAGAACATCCCAAGTAAGTTAGAAAGAAAGAAAGAAAGAAAAAGAAAGAGCAAAAAAGAGCACCTCTTCTGTGGTTTCCCCATTTTGTTAAAATACCAAGGACCTATTACTATTGCTCATGCTGTGGCTCATAGTTATTATTGCCATCTGTAGCTGAGCACTTTCTTTACAATAGTGCCACTTTAACTAGGCAACATTTTTTATTGTGCAGCTTTGTTTAAACCATATGTAGAATATCTAGCAATGAGTTGTAGCTATCACAGCTACAGCCACTACCGCTACCACATGGAAATGGAGACAGACGTGGGGGGGGGAGAGAAGGAGAGAGAGGGAGAAGGGAGGAGAAAAGAGAAGAGGCAATGGAAGCTGGTTAGGGCTGGAGAGAGTCACCAGCAATGGCAGCAGTCCTCTCTGTAGGAAATGGCTGTGGAGAGTGAATGTGTAATTCACCACTCTAGCAGCCTCACCCAATGTGCTATGAAATATGTCTTGCTGAGTATGAGGTACAGTTATGGCCTTAATCAACTCTCTCCTCGGTTGATTATCTTTTCCATTACTTTGCTTTATCAAAACTGTTTGGTTGCCAACCAACTACAACATGCCCGCTGCTCCCAGAACTCTCAACATATGTAATTTTAGGCCATTCCAGACAGCCACATTTAGCCGATATAGCCCTTACTGTGAATGTTTGCAGAGTTCAATTGAAGTTCACGAATACCAGAGTTAGGCCAAAGTTTTGTTTGGATCAAGCCGTGAAGTTAGAGGGTGAGTACCTTTGTTTTATTAACAGGTAAAGTCAAATGTCTGGCCAAAAAAATGGCCTGGGATATGAATTACCTTAATGGTTAGAGGCCTTTGGATCTGAAGAGTTGCTTTAGCTCATTAAGAACACCAGCCAACTACAACATTTGGATAAGTTTCCACACTCCCCCATTCTTTAAGAGTTTGCTTGGGCTTTTTTTTAATTTATCGTAAGGTCCTTGGTACATTTTTTAAATTTATTGTAAGGTCTGGTGTATCATTTTCAGCTCCCCCTCTTATAAAAGATACATATGCTCCCAGCAGGCATAAAAGCAACTTAAACTATGCTAATTTCATGGAAACAAAATAATTGGATTTATGTCTGAAGGATATTGTTCCTCTCAAAAGCACTTCAATGAATCCTGTGAAATCCTAATTTTTCAACAAACCTGAGAAGCCTTTTAAGAAGCGGGGGTGGGGGGTGGGGGGGGGTGGCACAACACAGTGATTCAAAAGGCATTTTGGCAATTTCTTCAGAATAACTCTGTCTCTTTAATCCTAAATTGTTGGGTAATAGTTTCCCTTCCGGAAGAAAAAGTAATGCATGGCAAAATGAGAAATGACTTGTTATAACAAAGTCCTCAAAACTTTTAAAAAGAAGTTTTCTTTCTGTCTCAGTTGTTCCTCAGAAAAACAACAGTATGGACCACCAATGAAAGATTTACCAGTAACAGAAGGTCATGGATTGAGACTTGGCCCCAGGTAGCATCAGTCTGGCTAACATCTTGACCCAGTCACTTATTTTCTCTCTCTCCTTATTCTCAAGGTACTGTACATTAGAATTTCAGCAGAATTTCTTCTGGTAGTGTTTTTTAGCATATAAAATGATTGGTGGGAGTACATTTTGTAAACCCACCCCACCCGCTGTTTTCTTGCCATTAATGTTATGAAGATTCGCCCTGTCTTGCCCATATTTACTAATATTGGAGAAGTAGCCTCAAAGGCACCTTATTGTGCTTCCATAGGTCTTTAGAAAATCCATTGGCTGAAGGTCCAGAATTGTGAAGCAATGCAGACAACCAGTGAAGACTGCAAGGTTCCAGCCCAATGACTGTCTGATAAAAGACAGAAGTTCCACTCAGATCATTTGAAAATGGGGAAAAGAGCATAACCAGAGATGGGAAAGCTAAAGGCACCCCTTGCTTAAAAGCCAGTCATGCCACTCTAGGGGGTATTGCTCATCTCCGTTTATAGCCAAAGAGCAAATGCTGTCTGTGTGGTCATGTGGCAGGCATGACTAGATGGAACACTGCACATGTAACACCGTTACCTTTCTCACCAAAGCGGTACTATGTATCCACTTGCAATTTCTTGCTTTCAAACTGCTAAATTGGCAGGAACTGGGGCAGATGACAGGAGCCCATGTCATCATGCAGCAGTCAGGTTACAAACTGCTGACTTGTTGACCTTCTGACCTATTTCCCTCCCACACCCACAAATGAAGAGGCAAGACACAAAAGGTATGGTTTGAAAATCCAGCCACAATTTATTGAATTTTATAGCAAACCCCCTGACCTGCATTGGGGCCAGGTAGTGCTTAATCCTGGCACCAGGGCAGGTGAAGCTAGTCCTCGCCTACCTAGCGGACCAGTGCTAGACCTTGCCAGCTACTGGCAAGGCCAACTAACTCATGGATACCAACTAATTCATGGATACTGGCAAGGCCAACTAATTCATGTTACCAACTCAGTTTGGGTGAACCAATATTGGTCGTGTCGCATAGATGTCTCATAGTGTGCTTAGGATTGCCAATGGATTCACATGAATCATGCCAGATATCCATCACTCACCTCATTAAGTGATAATAATAAATTCACTTCCCCTGACTGTCCCCAGATGATCAGGGAAAAGTGAGGAAGCTTCTCAGCCACTTCATGATATAGTTGACTGCAGTTTAAATGAGGGAAATGGGCTAAACATTATTTAACTTCTCCTCCTCCTCAAGTGACCCTACACACTCTGCAACTCTCAAATGTTCAGGGGAGGTCAAGTGCATTTTGGGGTACACAGAAAGAGCCCCCTTGAAGATTGTGGTATTTTTGAACCACAATCTGGTGTACCCTAGTCAGCTAATCTTTCTCACACTAGATCAGGCAAAATAAACTGCAGAATGAACTCACCAAAAGGTGGGTTCATTTTGGCAGTTTCACATCTGGCCTAGACATGGAAGAAGAAGTGAATTTTGATCCAGGGATAAACCACACAAAAACAAATCTATTAATTTTTAAGGTGCCATAATATTTTTCCCTTCCTTTTTTTGCCTTCCACTGCAACCTCAGTTAACAAATGGCTCAATTAACATAAAAATCGCACAACAAAAGGAAATCCATAGAAAATAGTGGCTCGGTTTGCAGATCCCCCACCCCCCACCAGGAATGGATTACTTGGTTTTCAGTGCATTCCTGTGGGAAATTGCATTCAATGCATTCCTATTGGAAATTTGTTTAAAGTAATTTTCTCTGTAAGAAATGTCCTGGAGAATGCATTAATTATGTTAACCGAGGTTCCATTGTATTTTCTCATATGATACACATTCAGATTCAAACTTTTATCTGAAAGTATGCATTTGAAACTACATTTTATCTTAAAAACTTTTCAAACTATATTTGCATATTGCTTTCCTACTGAGAACTGCACTCTAAAAACTGGAAAACTAAGAAATATGATTCCAATCTTCATAATAGTCCAAGACATACAAATTGCTCAAGCACTCCTAATCAGAATATTGTTATCCCACCCTGGATGCTAATAAGAAATATTAAAGATAGTACTCATAAATTTTCAGATAAAATCATCATTAAGAAAAATAAGCTCCAAGAGGAAGAAAATGTGAAGAAGCAATGCATTAACTGTGTGAGGTGAAGTCAATTCTTATGGTGAACCTTTTCAGGGTTTTCTCAGTAGAGAGTATTCAGATATGGTTTCCCATTCTCTTATTCTGGTGGTACCTTGGGACTGTGCAACTTGTCCAACGGCACACAGTCTGGATTTGATTCATCCTCTTATGCAGTGCTGGAAGTTTTGGTTGGGTGTGACAGTGAGAATTATGTGCCCCAAATCTATAATTCCCACCCTAACTACAGAAGAGAATTTCAAATCCCTCACTAAAACTACAGGTTCCAGTTAACAAGAATTGAACAGCTATAACTTTGTAGTGTAGATGCATGCATTGTTTGATAACAGACTGTCCCTGTTTATTCACAAGCAATAGTGCAGAGGTTCCCAACCCATGGCACCATTCCATCTGGCCCATTGCCTCTAACACATCCAGAAGTGGAAGCAGACACATTTAAGTTAGCTGTAAAATGCACCTGTGCATGCATAAATGCACCTGTGACTGTCATAAATGTGGACGTGGCAACATTTATGACAGCCGTAAATGTACCTGTTTCTGTGGGTGTGTTTGGTCTGGCACACTCAGCTGTCTGGGGGGCATGGTCAAGCCCAAAGTTTAAAAAATTTGGCCACACCTGCAATAGAACATCTGCACAGCAGCTTTGAAAAGGGGGTGTCCCCATCCCCGAGGTAAATGAAGAGTGACAATGGGGCGGTATAGAAGTGTAATTGCTATTTAAAATTGTCTCCCCAACTTGCTGCCTGCTTGAGCAGTAACTCACAAGGATCAACATTGCACAGTGGCAAAGATTACCCCATATGGGCCAGAGAGGGGTGGATTCACTTCCTCTGCACTACCGGCCCCCTCCTCCAAGTTAGAGGTTAATGTTTTAAATAAAATTGTGGCCCAAGCCTTTGACTAAAGAAATTGTCTTGACTCTTTATTTCAGAGGTGGGTGCGGGGGGGGGATAGGTACCTTCCCTCCTTCCTTCACTACAGAAAAACAAGCTATCTGACATGTTCTTTGTATGCCCCAATTAGTTGTTTGATGGGAAGGGTAATTGCTCAGACAAACACATGGACTAACATACAGTATTCTAAAACAAAGTAAAATAAAGAAATAATTTTCTAGGCACAGATGAGGGATTGCTAGTAGAATAGAAATAAAAGTTGTGTTTCAAGGAGTTGCAATTCAAGAGATCACTGATTAACAAAATAAACTTGTCTCATCCTGACCGCACTTTCTAATATGCTCACTGGAGATTAGCTCCTAAATCAGTAAGATTTACATTTTGATTAAACCTATATTGGCTCCAATCTCAAGTCAGTAAGAAAGAATGGCATAGAAATGGAGAGGATAAAATGAAAGGCTCCTTGGAATTGAGGGCTTCAGCATTTTGTATCTTGCTTTATCATCCATCAGTTTCCTTCTCTATAAGCAGGCACAGAAGTATAGGCACATTTATTTTCAAAGTACAAGTGCAGAATGCAAGCTTCACGCTGTCGTTTCCAGTTTTGTGCAATGGTAATCTAAAAGAAAATTTAACAGGGACTAAACCAAGAGAGATCAGCTAATGCCAGCAGCAAAGAGCAGTAAGTGCTTCTCTTTTTTTGCTCTCCTCAGTTCCTATATGAACTAATCACTTTGAAAAGTTCAAGGGCCTCTGTTGAGTGACCATCAGCATTCTGTCATTTGCAAGATAATGGTTCTTCTGCTCACTCATTCTCCTTCCAGCTTGCAGGTCTGATAATTTGTGTGACTGAAAAAGTGTGTTCCTTCTGGCCAATGAAGGCAAGAGTGTCCTTGGGTTACAGCCCAGTAAGAAATTATTCTTCATGATATGATGCTCTTCTGGCTCTCTTACTTATATCTTCTTCTCATGTCTGTCTGTCTGTCTGCTTTTTTATTTGTTTGTTTTGAATTCTAGCAATTAGCTCAAACTTAGTGCTGAAGACAGGAGGTAAAACTGGGTAACTGCAGAGAATAACAGTATTCCATGTGCTAAATTGCCCAGAACTATGTGCAGGATTTTATGAAAAGAAAATAGAGAAGTATTGATTGCAAATAAATCCCATGTCTGGGAAGGGACAAGGCAGAATATTAATTTGAGGCCAAGGTGAACAAAAATTGTTGAGATTCATTTCCCTACTGTCCACTGAAGCTTTTGCAGCTAGAGAGACAGTAGCTATTTATTCAGAGTAACAAAAAAGTGGTGCAGTCCTTGTGGAATCACCAAACTTTTATACCCCCTCTGGCTGCATCAGTTTTCTAGTTGCCTTTACCAAGGCCTCAGCAGCTTTGGACTTAGAGGGAATTTAATTTTGTTTTACATTATTGGAAGATTGGATGAACTGCATGTAATGGTTTATTTGAACCAAATTATTTTCAAGCTCTAGAAATATTCAGGAAATAGAATAAGAATTGTGTGCCATTGTGTCTTATGGTCACCTTTCCCAGGATTTTCCAGACAGAGGATACACAGAAGTGATTTACCACATACTTCATGTGTGGCTACCCCAGGACTATACAGCTTTCCCAAGCTCACACAGGCTGTTTTTTCTCCCAGGAGGCACAAGAAGGAATTTACGTCTCAACCACTGGGTTTGTAGCCACATATCTAAGTCACCTGAGAGATCAAGTCAGCTGAAAGATGTTCTCTGAAATTGTTTTGTTGTTGTTACCTATAATTTTATTTGTTTATGTTTAATGTTTATATTTAATTTTGTACAGTTACTGAATATTTATTTATTGCCCACTGGCCAGAGTGGGAGAATATCCCAGATGGGTGGGATATAATTATAATAAATAAAATAAAATAAATATGATTATCCCACAAACAAACTTTGAAATTGGCATTTTAAACTACCAGAGGAGGATGTATTATTTTTTAAAATTCTGTAACAGAAACAGCTTTATTAATTCATTCCTCTAAATAATCAACTTGAGAGTTTGGGATCAGTTAATAATCAGTGCTAATAATAAGTACAGAGTTCCTATTTGCACTTGGAAATTTCTTCCCCGTGTGAATTATTTGTGGATTTTATTTCTTTAAAAAAAAAAGTTTCAGACTAATTTCCCCCTTTTTATTTTCTGACACTTTAAATTACCCAGTAGCTCTATTCAAAAGGAAAAGCAGCTGGTGCCAGTAAAGAGCAGGCAGGATCTGCATAAATAACACAGAGTTATTTATAAGGCATGGTTTGGGTTATTTTAAAGGGTCCTTTAAGAATGCTACACTGGTAGAGGTAGGAAGAATGCTCCATCTGATGAGAGGGAAGTTTTTTCAAAGCCTTCGAAAAGCATTTGGAGAAATGTTAAAAGGAGATGTAAAAGTCATGAGCCTTGTGATAAGAGAGAGTCTGGAAAGATTCAATTATGATGAGGAAACAGTGAAACTTGCTACAAGTTCTCCTTGTGTTATGAAGAGAATAAGTAAAGGTAAAGGTCACCCTTGCTTAAAAGTCAGTCATATATGACTCTAGAGTTCGGTGCTCCTCTCCGTTTACAGCCAAAGATCCAGCACTGTCTGTATCTGCATACCTTTTTGTGGATGTGTGGCAGGCATGACAAGACACCAAAGTACATCAAATGCTCTTTACCTTCCCACTAAAGTGGTACCTGTTTATCTCCTTGCAATTTCTTGCTATCAAACTGCAGGATTGGCAGAAGCTGGGACAGAGATGAGAGTTCACTCCATCATCCAGCACTCAGGTCTTGAACTGCTGACCTGCCAAACTTCCAGTTGTCAAGTTCAGTGTCTTAACCACTAAGCCACCACAGTCCCTTTATGAAGAGAACTTGTTGTTGTTCAGTTGCACAGTTGATTCCGAACCCCTGCAACCCCATGGGCCATGTCATACCAGGCACCCCTACCCTCCACCCTCCTCCTCAACCTGCCCAACTCTCTGCCCATTGCGCAAACAATATCATCTAGAATGTGCCCTTCCAAACCAGGTGTGGGGAAAGGAGGTTTTTCTCCTGGTCATATATAGAGCCAGGGATAAGCACAACAGTGAGTCACTGCTTGCTGGCATGAGGGCAAGGATGAACTGGGTATATATTGCCCAGCCTGCCCTCATGCTGGCCTCTTTTTGCCAACTCAGATGCCACCCCTCCCACCTTGCAGTCATGAGTGTTTAGGGGTCACTCTTGGGAGCCGGATAGGATTTTTTGAGCCTGGCTCCAGATTGGAAGATTTGAGAAAGATGGTCAGGTCATTTTTCACTTATCCCACTGTGGTCTGAAGGATAGTACAGGGTTAGGGTGGTAGAGATAAATTCCTAAGGATGTTATTCAGTGAGGTGGAGATTGTATGCTTGAAATGATTCGTGCGAATCAGTGGGGCAGGCAGGAAACACTATGGAGCAGCACTGCGATACAAACAACATCCATTCATATAAATCAGAGGTTCCCAACCTTTTGAAGCCGGGGGCTGGGTCACGTACTTCCAGTCAGCTTTGATTGCCCTGCCTGCATGATGGGGTGGCCATTTTGTCCCAACAACTTCAAATGGGGGGCATTTTGTTTCTTGAATACCCTTGGAGGGGTGGTGTGGCCACATGAAATGGTGCCACAGGCTGGATCCAGCCCACAGGCCTTAGGTTTTGAACCCCTGTTGTAAATAGAGTTGGAAACAATTGCAGTAATCTTCCCCCAATTCTGCTGGACCTGCACAGTAGCTGGCAAGGATCAGCACTGAAGGGGTGGGGGATTTGCCAGTCCATTTTAGATAGGTGAGGAGGAATTTACCTGCTCTAGGGTCAGGTTGTGCACTACTGGAGCCTCTGGAGGTCAGGGGTTTTAAAATTTCAATAAAGTTTTGGCCCATATTTTACACCAAATTTGACTGGGTCCTGCCTCTTTATTTTGGCTTTGGGAGAGGAAAGAAGAAGTATTTAAGTGGAGAGAGATGTTATAGTGAGAAAATGGAAGGAGTAAACTAGAGATATAGATGCAATCTAGCAAGAAAGGAAAAGATTTACAGGGAAGCAGAATTAGTTAGGCAGCTGGCAGGTGATAGATTTTATGAAATTCAAAGTAAATTTCAAATTGCTCCCTGCACAGACTCTGTCTCTTCCGCTACGGCTCTACTGGGAAGCTGATTTCATTCCTGGTAAGTGCAGGTGAGGCATAGAGAGAGAAAACTGTCTAGAAATGTAGAGACCTGCCACTAGCCAATATAAACAGTACTAAGTTACAAGGACCAGAGAAGCAGAAAACTGGCATTTTGGACTGCAACACTAAAAATCCCCAGGATAAGGGTTATGAGGTGGGAGCATCTGTTTATAGTTGGGTTTCTTTTTTTTTAAAGCCAATCATTCTATGTTTGCTTTCTCTGTGTCTGTTTTGTTTCCACAAGTGAAAGGACACCAGTTTTGTACAGTGACAGTTTGAGCAAATCATGGTGACCCTGAGGAGGATTCCTTGGCTCATTCTTACCTGGAAACGAGATCTCACAGAGCCCGGACATTCCTCATCAAGGTGCTCTGGTGAGCCAAGACTAGACATTTCACAGGAACTTGCAGAATTTCTTGATTTTTGGATATTTTCTGAATCTCCTTTGTGGGAAGCCGGTTTTCTTCCCATTTAAAAAGCAATCGTATGCACACTCCAAGTGTTGGACAAGTGGATGGTGATTAAAATAGCAATTGCATTTATATACCACCCTATTAGTCCACTCTCTGGTTCATTTACAAGGTAATTAGCATTTTGCCCCCAGTATGCCAGGTCCTCTTTTTACTGACTTTAGAGTGATGGAAGGCTGAGTCAAACTTTAGCCTGGTGAGAATCGAACTTACAATGTCAGCAGTTTTGGCTGCAATACAGCACTTTAAACACTGTGTCACCAATCCCATTGAAATATGGTCTAAACCTCCACAATGCTTCTTTCTTCATGTCCAGGTCAGACTTTAAACTGTCAATATGAAGCCACCTTCTTGGCTTTGTTGGCCAAACTTAAATCTAATTGGTACATATTTCTGGTAATAATCGGCACACCAGTAAATGAGTCAGATTCTGTATCTCTCCCCATTCTTACAGTATGTTTTTGTTCACCAGCAGCCCCATTTAAGTGTATTGGCCTTACAGTTAAACACTCTGTCCCATTCAGGGTCCTCCAAGTGACATAGGAGTGGTCATAATCTCCTTCCTCCATCTTCTGATTTGGTTTTGCTCTTACCTACCCTCAAGTGTGTTCGTTCTCACCATAAAGCAGTTCCTTGATCTGAGCCAGCAGACTTGAGGCACATATCTATTTATAGGATGTCTAGGGTCATTTTCTGCCTTAGTTCTCTCAGCGTCCACTACTACTTCTTATCTTAGGTGGAGGGACCAACAAGAGGATGTATTTTCTCACATGTGGAGGTTTGGGAATCCTGTCACTATACACATTGTCATCACTCTCCCCCCTCCTCCTTCACCGCCATGGCAACTCTTAATCCTATGTCTTTCTATTCATTATACAGTACATCAATTCACCTAGGCACACACAGAAAATCGATGCAATTTAAAATCAGCAACCCACTCAAAAGCATTTCAGATAACCCACATTAGGGGCATATAATGTGAGAGAACATATGTCTCATCTAAACAAGGAAATCTGAATTGATTTCACCAGTATTAACTCTAAGGCAAATGTCTTACTTATTAAGCATGTAACTGCACCCTATACAGTAATGGGATGTAACAGGTTCTCACTAATTGACTAGCTAGCTCATTAGTTTCAGCATCTGGATATGGAAGAAGAGGTTGGGAAGAAGAGGTTGGGAGCTTGATTCTGCCACTGTGTTGCCCAGAAGAATAACCAGCCTGTGTAGCCTTGAGCAAGCTGCTCAGTCCCAGGATATCCCCTGAATAAGGGAATGGTAAACCATTCTGAGTATACTTACTGAGAAAATCCCAAAAAGAGTCATCATAAGTCAGAATTTACTTGAGGGAACATGGTGATGGTGATGGTGATGGTGATGGTGATGATTGGTTGGGTCTTACTGACAAAGAGTTTCTCATCAGTAGGGGTTTATTCAGCCTTGAGCTTTGGTTGACATTTCTGTTGCTGATTACAACCCAGGTTAGAACTAACCAATTTATTTCTGCTGGAGTAACACAGTTCCCTCTTCTGTGTGGCCCAGCTCCTGGTGAACCTTCCCTATTTCTAACTCCATGTATTAATAATTGTGTGCTGGCAAGTCAATTCTGACTTACTGTGAACTATGCTGGGATTTTTTAAATATAAATTACTGTTTCCTGTTCCTTCTTCTGAGACTGTGCAGTGTACCCAAAGCTAACACAGGCTGGTCATTGTCCTAGGAGGAATGGTGAGGAATAAAACTTCCAGTTCATGGTTTCATACCTAGCTTCTCCAAATCACTGAGTTATTTTGCTGACTATAGTGGTGCACTATCCAATCTGTACCCAAACAATTGCTGTAGAAACAGGAATCAACCAATATAAATGTGGCTAATTTACACATGTGGCTAACTGGATTTGGAAAGATAGAGTATGGCAGCCCAGATTGAGAGAGAGAGTGAAACACTGACTGACTCACTCACTCACAATGTGATAAGGATAGATAGGAGAGGGAAAAGGCTGAATGAACATGAACATGTGTGAGACTGAAAGAACAGAATGAACAGGAGAAAAGAGTGAGGTAAAACAGTAGACAAGGAGCACTAAAACGAGGGGGACAAACATTGTTGTTGCTGCTGCTGTTGCTGCTGCTGCCCAGGCAAAGTTAAAACTAGCTGAATGAGAACCAGGGTAGAAGAACATACTACTGTGGTAGAAATAACTTGCAGTAAGTGGACTAGGTAGATTAAACAAGGCACTGTAGGGAGAAAAGATATATGGGTTTCTACAAATACTTGAAATTTGTCCCTTTCCCTGAAATTAAGGTACAACTAATATACATTACAACCGTCATTTAATGACACTGTAAATGTGACCTTTTTGCTATTTTTATACTTATTGTGTTCTGGCTGTATGGTAGAAAGGGAATAGCACTGTTTTAAGCGCTATCTCCTGCTGCTTTCACAAGCTTTGTTGTAAGACAAGGTGAGAAAGAAGAGCCCAAATGTTACATGGAAGGTACAAGTTACAACTCCTCTTAGGTAGCCTGGAATCTTTAGGATATGCATCAGGATGCATATTGTGATGGGAATGATTAAAGATCAGTTCACAATGCTACAATGCAATATGACCAATGAACAACTTGTATTCAAGCATTTTAAATGGTTGAATGAATAAACCAAAGGCTTCAAAACATATACTGTATATATATTTCTTCCTTAACATAGACATTCTTACTATCAAGGGTCTCTACACCATGGCACTGAAGTCTATACAAACTGATATCCTACTACATTTTTGCATAGCTACTTTTGCATACCCCATTTATTGCTGAAAAGTGATAAACAGTATCAGATAATCCCCTTGTATTTTGTTTGCTTTTGACTGAAGTATTTACCCCATAGCTTTCCCTTCTTACCCTTCACCTTCCAACACTGCCTTTATGTGTTTTCCCCTCTGACATTCATTGAGCACTATTCTTTACAGTAAATGTGACCTCTAGTTTGCCATGGCTCTTGACTTTCAGTAACACATAAATATTATGGTAACTCTGGATTCTTTGGTTCTGATTCTTATTCTATTATCAGGAGGGAATCTGGGTCTCCATAGCAACTGCTGCTTTGACAGGCCCTGACATGTATTTAGTAAAGATGACCTTCTTCCCTTCTGAGCCTCAAGGTGGGGGTGCCTAGGGCCTTTTGTCTTAATCAGTGGAAGCACAAGAGGGCTAGATGGAAACCATGTACAATATTTCATACACACAAATCAGCAGAGTTCAGGTGGTAACAATTAACAACTCCCAACCAGAGAGGCTGAATTTGAACTGGTGACCCAGATAAAGAAAACTGATAGATTACATTACTGGTCCCTTGACTGTTTCAGTGCCCTTGCTTTCCCCCATTAGTTGATACCTCCTAAGTGAAGGAACATTTGGTAACCCTCAAGGAGAATTTCAAAAAGATGACCCCTGAGAAATTAGCTGGAGAATAAAAATATGGAACAGAAAATGCAAGGAATTGTAGCAACAGCATGAAGCTAAGACAGAAACTTCCCCACAAATGCTTAGACCACCCTGAATATAGCACTAGGTTTCAGTTTCCTTAAGGCTAAAATCAGAAAACACCTTTAAGCTTGGTTTTTGGAAGTGTTTTTTTCTTCTTCTTCAGCTTCATTCCTAAACCGTAATCTGGTGCTCAAATACAGAAACCAGGATTCACAAGAAAGGGTTTTTCTAGATTCAGAATTGTTATTGCCTTGCGTCACTTTCTTTTCTCTCTCTGGTTGGCAAGAAGTCACAGTATTTATCAGGATTAGTATCCTGGCAAACTAGCTATTGCTAAGGGCTTCAGTACTTGTCAACACCTCATCTCATCCTCTCAGATGAATCCTATGATAAGAAAAGTGTTGTACTCACTGGTGAGGTAGCCCTGAGGGTAATTCTTAGTTGCAACAGGAACAAGGGAGTAGCTGGCACAGCACAGTAGAGCAGAGCCAGTGAGAAAGCAGCTGAAGGGATGAGATAGGGGTGTGTGTGTGTGGGGGGGTATAAAGCAAAACCTGATATTTAAGAGTATAGGGCAGTGATGATGAACTTTGGCACTCCAGCTATTCTTGAACTTCAATTCCCAGAAGCCCTGAAGAAGAAGGAGGAGGAGGAGGAAAGAGGTTAAAATATCTCAACATTTGAACAAAAACAGTCTCAAAAATTGAGGGAAAAGTCTAAAAAGATCAAAGCAGAATTAGGACAAATGGCAGAACAAATGCTCCATCTGGTAAAGCCTGCACATGTTAGGATTAGAGCCCTCATATGTCAGACAATGGTCAGCAGGTATTAACTATTTTGACTATATAATCTAAAATAAGCCATGAGAGCATTATAACTGTATTAATACTTTGATGATAGACCATAGATCAATCGGGAACATTCAAACTGAAAGCATGGCTACTTAAGCTTGTCTGTTCTCTTTTACCATCTTGCTTAACTATTCGTTGATGAAGCTCATCAGGAGATATCACTTTCATTAATGTGGATAATTAATGTACATATTAATCCACAGACTGATCCTGGCCAACAGAGAACGGATGTATTTTAGCTAATGCACATTCTTAATTCCTCTTCCACAACTGTTGAAAAAGTGGTGTAGATTTAATTTCATGTAGCCACAGTCACCCAGAGGAAGAACATCTGTGTCATTAATGAAAAGGCCAGCCTGTACTTGTAAATCTGAGAATGTCCACATTTGCCTTGGTATCCATTTCAAACTGTCTGCTTCACACTTGTGTTAACAAATTCTGTGGCATTTACAAAAGGCAAAGGAAAGGAAAGGCTCGTAAATGGATAGCCTTATTCTTTCTTGACATCCCATCGAGACTGATATTATTACTGCAAATACATGATGGCTGTCCTTAAACTAAAATCCTTAAGCTATATAGCTTGATAATTGATTTTTTTTAAGTCCAAAGTACATGATTTGTGGCATAGCATCTGTTTGAAAAGCCATCTAGGGGCAGCTCTTTACCTGTACAGAGGGATCATCAGCATGAAAGGCAGAGTAATATTTTTGTTATTATAAGTATTCTCTAACAGATATGAAAATAAAGGGGGGGGGGGAAATCATACAACGAAAAAAATTGCATAGCAAACAGCCCCATAGAATGAATTATTTTTATTATACGAGGTTCCACTGTACATGGTTCTCTCATGTAGAAATGCATGATACTCTAGTATCTCTGATAATGATGAGACTTGGTTTCACAAGTCTCATCGTTATCTGGTTTTTATCTGATGCATTGATCGCACAATGTTAAAAAAAAAAAGCCCTGTTCCCCTGGAGGCTGCAGCAAGCCAAAACATCGGAATTTGAATCCTGATGTTTTGGCTTGCTTCAGCCTCCAGGGAGGTGGGGAAACTCCAGAAACTGCTTTGATCAGGTCCCCTGACCTCCCTGGAGCCAGCAAAAAAGGGGGGTGTCAGAGAGCCCAAAATGGGCAAAAAAACCCATCCTTTTTTAAATCCATTTCGGGCTCTCTGACACCCCCCCTACTGGCTCCAGGGAGGTCAGGGGACCCGATCCAAGCAGTTTCTGGAGTTTCCCACTTCCCCAGCCAGTACAGCAAGCCAAAACGTCGGGATTCCCTGGGGAGGTGAGGGAACTCCAGAAAGAGCACGGATCGGGTCGCCCGACCTCCCTGGAGCCGGCAGGGGGGGTGAGAGAGCCCAAAATAGGTGAAAAATATCAGGGTTTTTTTGCCCATTTTGGGCTCTCTGACCTCCCTGTTGGCTGGGGGGGTCAGGGGACCCAATTCACAGCTGCAGGGTGGCTTGGAAGACTCCCTGTTGGCTTCCCTAGCCACCTTCCCCTGTCTCCACAGCTATGAGATGGCTGGGGAAGCCGATGGGGGAGACCCCCATCAGCTTTCCAGCCACCCCATCCCTGCCTCCACAGCTGCAGGATGGCTGGGAAGCCGAATGGAGAACCCTGTTCAGCTTTCCAGCCACCCTGCTGCTACGAACGACTGCATCGGATAACGCTAACAGATTGTTATCCGATGCAAAATTTATTTAGAAATTTTGCATCGTTATCCGATTTTAGCATTATACGATGCAGTCATTATCCGAGGTATTGCTGTATTTCAGCTTTGCTCAGTATTGTCTACTTTTTTTGTTTTGAAAATACTACAATAGTGAACCTAAGAAATACCAGTGCAAAGTTTGCACAGGGTGAACATTCAACCAAAATTTAGAGAGTCAGCTTTGAAAGGAATAATAAAATCATATCTCCTTCCTCATTTTGTGCAGGAATGGGGTGCAAAATTCACCAGCACTTCACCAAATCTAAGTGCAAACAGTCTCTGTGATAGAAAGCTAATTCTTCAAAAATCTTTTGATTTATGCATGTCAAATCTAAGTGCAAGCAGTCTCTGTGATAGAAAGCTAATTCTTCAAAAATCTTTTGATTTATGCATGTCAATGTAGCAAAGGAATGTGCATACAAGAGTTGGGGGGGGCACAGTGAATAGGGCTAAGGAGGTAGACAGATTTTGATAGTCAAAAGGCTAGAGTAGGGGTTCTCAACCTTTTTTAGCCATGGGCTGGACCATAACCCCTCAGACAGCTGAGCACACCAGACTGGTGGTTTCCCCCTGCCATAAACACTGCCGTAAAATGCATGCACAACTGTTGTAAATGCATTTGCAATGCTGCAGACTCATTTACAGCTGTAGTGAATGCATTTACGATGGCCGCAGACTCATTTATGGCTGTTCTAAATGAGTCCGTGTATGATTCTGCTGCTGTCTGCAATGGCGGTGGTGGTGGCTGGAGTGAGGTTGGGGGATGGATTATTTGGCACCAAGGGCTGGATCTGGCCCACAAGCCATAGGTTGAGAACCCCTGGGCTAGAGTTTGTTATCACATAATATATTAGGAAGAGGTATTGTAGAGCTAAGCAAACAACAAATTGTCTATTTATGATATATTGTTAAGTCCAAGCAAGAGTTGTCAGCTTGTACACTGGACTGTCTCTTCCTTAAAAGACATGGCTCATTATAGATTTATTTATCTGGCTTGTAAAGGAGCAGGGCTAAAATTCATAGCAATTTTTGCTATCACTAGTAGAAAGTATGTGGTCCTTAGCAATCGGTTGACCTGTGCAAATACAAGCATTGATGTAAGAAGAGTTAGATGTGTGACTCTTTGCTTAATTTGGGGATTGAGACTCCAACCTACAATAGATTTACTTAAGCAGATAATCGAAAAGTTTCATTTTAAATGCATTGCTACTAGTCAATTTAAAATGCATTGCTACTAGTACACAGAAAGAGCCTCCTCGAATAATGTGGTATTTTTGAACCACAATTGGGCTTACCCTGGTAATGACAACTTTCTCTTGCTTGCTAATCTTTCTCACACTAGGTCAGGCAAAAGGAACTTCAGAATAAACTCACCAAAAGGTGCCTTCATTTTGGCAGTTTAACATCTAGTCAAGACACGGAAACAGTCCAGTGCCCACAGCTTATTTACAGTGTTGCCTATCAGTGTTGCAAAATCTATCTATTTGCAGTTTCAGGGATTTTTTTCTTGTTACCAAGAAGAGAGATCTTTGGTGTAGACAGAACACCAAATTGGTTCACAGTCTTCCATTTTGCCTTTTGGCCTTGATTATTGGACTTTGTCAATCTATAAATCTTAGCACATTTGAGGATGGAAGAAGCTTCAATCCTGCCCTCACCAGTCTAAAATATCTGACATTAATTTTGGGAAGTGTGCATATTAAAAACAGATTAAACATTTCTTATTCTTTGAACAGCAGTTTTAAAAAAGAAATTGTAGAGCTTTTCAGCAAGTCCACATAGATGAAACCACCCTAATATTTGCTCTAAATTTTATAATTAAAAACCTGAAAATACAAACAGGCTGACTGATTGATAAACAAAAGAAGTCAGACTATATTTTTCTCAAAGTTAAAGCAAAAAGTGAATTGTAGAAATATGAAATATTGAACAAGCCAGAGTGTTCATTGAACTCTATGGCTTGACAAAAGACTGAATGAGCCTCACTTGCAATAATTCTTGAGCTCTGCACAATCTAAGGCTTTTAAGTTCAAAGATCTGATAAAGAGTAGTGTCAAAGTATCATTTTGCTTTTGTAAAGCTTGATCTAAACAAAGAGCTTCACTTCATGTCTATTGGAATAAGTTCAGAGGAACAGCATTTTTTTTTTGGGGGGGGGTGTCTGTGTGTGTGTGTGTTGCCTATCTACCTTACCATTGCTTGACACATTTCAGATGTACTATAACCTACATAAAAGTTCAGTGCCATGTGTTCCTTTGTATTTGTCTTGAATGTGAATTGAATGGATTGTGAACGTGCTTCACAGATTTTCCCCCCAGAATTACGAGGCTCTGAAGACAGATGAATTGTGATACACTTGGGCTCTTGGAAGTACTTAGATATTGCATAGTTTGACAGTTATGATGTATCTGCCTTTAGTACCATGGTTGGTTAGAGCACTCACAGCACCTGCAAGCCAGAACACACTGAACCTGAGAAAATCCCTTTTTTGAATCACAGTTCCCAGAATAACTCAACTAGTAATATTTGTAATATATGAAATATTTGAAGCATTTTGTCATTCAGAAGCTGAAACAGATTTGCTTTCTATTGCTTCCAAAGGCAGGGGGAGAATCAATGGCTTGAATCTTTTTGCTACATCCAGCAAGACTAGATGTGGAAATTGAGTGAATATATCTACTCCACGTTGGACTGGAACAGTTGGATTTAAGTCAATAATTGGAGACATTAGAAGTAAAATATCATAATTTAATGAAGTATTAAATAGTAGACTACATTGGCCAAGCTTTGGAGTCTCCTACATTACAGATTATAAACACAACCAGGAAAAATGCAACTTCATCCTGTATGTTTGATCCTACATGGAGCAGAGGGACTAGAAAACTTTCAGGACACCCTCCATTTTCATAGCTCTATTACACAACTATGTACTGTATCTGTTTTTAATTTCTTATATAGTGGTACCTCACTTAAAGAGCATAATGCATTCCACAGGATTGCTCTTTAAACAAATTACTCCTTAAGCGAAACACCATTGTAAGTGACCAGTTGTGACTTCTGGCAGGGAGAGGGGGGATTGCAAACCCTTATTTAGTTGTTAAGTGAGTTTTTGGTTGATTTTAGTTGTTAAGCAAAGTGACCATTCAGAGAAAATTCTGCTCTTTAAGTGAGTTAGTATCTAAGCAAGGCACTCTTTATGCAAGGTTTTACTGTATATCAATTCATACTAATTAAAAAAACAAATACTATATTTAGCAGCCACCTATACAGTGGTGTCCAGTAAAATATCCAGCTACCTGCATGACAGTAGATAATGAACGAACAAGTGAATGCAGCTCTTAATGAATCATGCTGGATATTACTAGCTGCCTGAAACCTAACCTCACTGGAAAAGTCTATGATTTAGCTCACATTGTCCCTCCAATAAATCAAGAGGAGCTAGCAAATAATGAACAAAACAGGATAAGAGAAAACAGACCCAAACCCACCCACTTCGTGAACACCACCTCTCTAAACCTTTAAATATTAAACCAGAAGCAGCTAGACTAAACCTATGGAGAGCAAAATTAGCATGGATGAATGCTGAAGAGTGTCTTCCTCAGGGAAAGATTCTGGCTGAACCATCTGGAAGCCATTTAATAGACTTTGAAGCAAAGTAGGAAAATCAAATAATAATCAAATAAAATGGGGCTACTTGGATAAAGGACATATTTTCTGTGAACGAAATGAAAATCAATCAATGCAGCATTTATGTGCATACAATTTATGCCCCACAAAAGACATTCTAGCAAATGCCTTAAATAACAATAACACCATTCAAGTAGACTAACCCTGATCAAGAATAATCTAATTGTACAATAGCCTGATACAAAAAAGAAAGATGGACAACAGTGATCTTAGCCTTTTAGTGTTGATGACTTTCATGCCATCACTGACTTGCCTACAATTCTTGCTTGATTTAGAGAGGCTCTCTCATCCTTCCCCTACGTAAAAGCTTGTAGCAAACTCTGCCACTTCAAACGGATGATGTTGATCCCATCTTGCTTACTAAAACTGATGCAAATAATTTTTTTCACATTAGCTCCATTTTCAAATTGCTTTCCAGTTATCATCCAGGTGTTGAGGCAGCCAGTAATTCTATTCTTTGATCATACCCAACCATCTTGTATTTTGTTAGCAGAAGTCCTTATTTTAAAAATAAGGCTGCCACCATCTGCTGATCCATATGTGCCTACACATCACTGAGAGTTTCTATGCAGATTATGTAGACAACACCGCAAGCCCTGAATGTGTTTGTGTCTGTAATTAGCGTTTTATGACAGCATCAAAATTGATCACAGGTAAACTGTTTCATTTTGTTGGGTTATTTTGATTGCTATCAGACAAGTTGCTAGGAAGCGGTTTTGTTGCCAATAAATTCAGGTTATAAAGAGTTTGATTCACCCCCTTTTATAGCAAATGCATTATTTTAAAGGTCACCCTTGTTGACGTACTAAAACAAATCTCAGCATAGCAAATGTAAAGCATCCTTTGAAGCATCTATCATTGGTTTACACAGGGCTGAGGAATGCTATCTTAACTGCTCCATCAGTTTCAATTACTGATTATGTCATACTACTCAGCCATGATAGGCAAAGCATCATCATAAGTGGAAATAACTTATTTTATAATTTCTGCAGTAATCTACTAGTTCTATGAAAGGCTTTAGCTATTGCATAGTTGTGTCTCTTTTCACTTTGAAATTGGAGAGGATGAAAGTGGAAACCCTGGACAAGGGCCCGCCATAGAAAATGGCAGCCCAGCATTGATTACCCCCCGCCAAAAAAAAAAAATGTTTGGTGAGGCTTAGCTATGCAAATTGCCTAAGTTCTTTCACCTAGATTTATATATCATTGGGTCGAAACTGTTGAGGGCTGAGAAGGTATAAGGGTGTATTTTTCATGATACTCCAGATATAGTCTGACCAAATCAGATTACAGTAGAATGGCAACAATAGAATGTCTACAGTAGAATGGAGTATAAGATACAATAGTCAAAGTGTATTACATTGAAAATGGAAATATTTTTCCACATGTAAATCTGAGAGGTAAGATAGGTTGAAAGTATCCTTCGTTTGTTGTTCTTAGAGGTAATGGCTACCCTGTGTAGATGACTGAACAGTTTTTAAAGCATTTTACAATTCCAAGCTGATACACCAGACTTAGATGCCTTCATCACTTCATCAGCATTAGCAGAAGATCATTGATTGTTTGAGTGATGACAATGATCATGAAGACCTTTTCCCAAGTTTTCTAGGCAGAGAATACACAGAAGAGGTTTACCATTGCTTCCTTCTGGAGGTTGGGGGTGGGAGTAGAGAAATTATTTTTGGTGGAATTTTCATAGGCAATGAATTTGACAGTCAAGGTGACTTTTTCTTAATACTACATAGATGAAGGCAACGATAAACTACTTCCGAATATTTATATCTTGACACATCTATGATTCTACAGTCCAAAATGAAATGAGAGCTGGTGGTGGAAGATGATACTCTTGGATCAAAACACACTAAAAGAGCAGCGGGGATCGAACAAAAGACAAATATGAATAATGTTCTCACTAATGAAGCAATTGGATTAAAGCCTAAAAGATATGTACTTGTTTATATTCACAGATGAAAGAGGACAGTCCAAGATATGCACAACATATATAGTTGATACATGGATTGTGAAAAGTATGAATCAAGGTTAGTTTTAAACTGAAAAACAAGAAATGGAGTATTTAAATATTGTAATACTTGATGTGAATGAATTAAAATAAACTAGAATAGGACTTTCAATCAGACAATTACAATTGCAAACAACAAACTCAAAAGAAGCAATGTAGATCTAAGAGTGAGTTGGTACATAGCACAAGTAGTTAGGAGCGATAGTGCAAAATATGATTGGCTAATATCAATCAGATGTCATGAAAAGCCTATTCACATAGTGCTATGAGTCCCAACATTCAGATCCATCCTCCAAGTACAAATGCTGTAGCGGAAGTTGAATCCTTTTATGCAGCTGTCAAGTAGGAAATTGATCACATACCAAACCAGAATGTGCAAATCATAGGTGCCTAGAATGCAAAATAGAAAATAAAGCAAGAACCATTGCTTTATGGTTAGACAAACTTGTATTTTCATTCCTAATCTGTTCAATCTATATACAGAATACATAATATGAAAAGTTTGAAGTGAGGAAAGAGTACAAATTAGTGGAAGAAACAATTTAAGACATGCAGGTTACAACCTATCACTGGCAGAAAATAGAAATGGCTTATAATAAATACTGATTAAAGTTATAGAAGAAAAGCAAGATTACAAGAAGAACAAAAATAACAAGCACAAATTAAATATAGAATTTTAATATTGTTATTGGGGGAATTGACATTGTTATGAATTTTCTACCCATTGAATCAATCATAAAAATTGGGGATGAAATCAGGAGCAGATAATTTTTGAAGATCAGCTATGAAGGATCTAGAAAAGTACTTAAGTATAAGAATGTTTCATTGGAGAGCAAGATCAAGATCATTCATACTCTACTATATATATGCTATGATGCTTTCATACTAATGTGAAAGGCATACAGTGAAGAAAGCTGACAGGGAAAACATTTTCCCCAAAACAAATATTAGAGGAGATTTTTACTGCAATTGTGTACAGTGGACTCCTGATTCCATGGGTGATATGTTCCAAAATCTTTCATGGGTGCCCAAAGCCAAAGAAAACAGTAAACTTGTATTATAGCTTACATATGTAAGGCATACAAATAGAGGGTAGTGTGGTGCAAACGTCTCCCTCAATCTTTTACATGCACTCTTGAAGTGGCTCCCCAAGAAATACAATCCACTCCTTCTCAACTTTACATTGTAGATAGTGGCCTCTAGTGGCTAACTTTGGTAATGTGTCTTGGAAATGCATACAGTATATGTTACCTGAGAGTAAATAAAACAGAACAACAACAACAAAAGACAAAAAACCATTGTGGTACCTTAAAGACTAACTCCTGTATTTAACTGTGAGCTTTCGTGGACCAAGTCCACTTCATCAGGCATAAGAGTGAGGCCTCATGGCACCAATTTATATACACATTTATATACACATCAGATACACAGGCACTCTTATGTCTGATTAAGTGGACTAGGTCCACGAAAGCTCACAGTTAAATACAGGAGTTAGTCTTTAAGGTGCCACAACATTTTTTGTAATTTTTGTTGTTCTGTTTTATTTACTCTCACATATGCTTGCACAGAGTAACATGGCTACCACTTTAAACATGTTGTGTATTTTCAAGGAATTTTAGCTAAATACTAAGCTATATTTCTATGAATTTGGCTTTTTTTGAACACTTCTTTCCTCTAACACTTTATTTTAAGACCTGGCACATAAGTACAACGTGGCCTTCAACTTGTTGATAATAACTACACCTATGGTTTCATCTCAGTTTATACTTGAAGAATTTACCAATATTCTCACATCACATATTCAGGACATAAAGAATTTTATCTTTTACATAATGCAGGAGAAAGCTTAAAGTCATGGCCTTAAAATGACAGATTTTCTTCAATCTTGGTTAACAGAATGAATAAATTTATACACCATTACCTGGATGAAGACCAAGCAGGATTCGTGAAGGGCAGACACATGGAAAAATTAATCACTAGAGTATTGAATATTCTGAAGTCAATTAAACAAAATAAAGAAAAAACATGTTTTTTTGTCTTTGGATATCTACAAAGCTTTTGATTCCATCCAGTGGCAAACAATCAAAGAAATAATAAAAATCATGGGATTTGGAGAAAAATTCATGCACATTATAAATCAATTATACGATCGGGCCCAAACAAGGATAAAAATAAACCAAAATTTTACAAAAAAATGTTGAGATTCAAGCAGGCACTAGACAGGGATGCCCACTGTCCCCTGCCTTGTTTATTTTTGCAATGGAGGTTTTAGCGAATGTAATTAGAAATGACAATAGGATTGAAGGGGTAGACAACAAGAAGATTAATATGTATGCTGACGATACCCTCCTGGTGCTAAAAGATCCCAGAAATGCTATAGGTATGGTTAAAGAGCATTTAAGTAGCTTTGAAAAGATTTCAGGTTTAAAAATTAATTGGGGGGAAACAGAAATAATAGTATGCAACCACAGCAAAACGGAAAACGAAAAGATAAAGAAATTATATAATTTACAAATTAAGGCTAGTTTAAAATATTTAGGGATCTACATAGTGGATGATTTTAAACAAATTCAAAAGATAAATTTTGAAAAAGTTAAGAATGAGGTTAAACTGATCATAAAAAAGTTGAGGAAATTAAATCTATCATGGTTTGGAAGGGTAAACATTAGCAAAATGAAAATTGTACCTAAAATAAATTTTATATTAGGGAACCTCCCAATTAAGATAAACAAAAAAGAGCTGAAGGAATGGCAAAAATTAGTAGACAGGTTTTGTAATGAAGAGAAAAAAAACCCAGGATAGTGAAATCATTATGGTATCAACATCAGAAAGAGGGTGGCTTGGGTATCCCAAATATACTTAATTATTATGAGGCCTTTCAATTGAAACGTATAGCAAATTTGTTAACACATGATCATGTAAAAACAGAAGAGAGAGACAGGTTAGAATACAATAGATATAAAGGAAGCCTGTTTTTAACAAATCAAGAGAAAAAAAGTTAAGATAATTAGTAAAACTTTAAAAGAGCTATACTTATTCTGGAAAGGAATGAAAAATACTACGTCACCAGGGGACTCTCCAGTTTTAGAACTTACAGATTTACCGGATTTTCCATCAACTTTAAACAATGAAAAGAAAACAAAATTAATCCAGAAGAAGGTAATGCTCTTAAGCCAGTGGATTGCATCTTGCGGGGAACAGCAAAGAAGAAAAATAATATATACTAGTTTAAGTCTGAATTGGTTTCAGGAAAAACAAATGGAAGAATGGGATAAGAAACAGAGATTAAAAAATCATATAGGGAGAGAAATAACACCTTTTGAGGAGATTATATACAAACTAATGAAGGGGTTAACTCTGGAAAAAGGACTAGTTGGCAAAATTTATAAGATAATTAATAAAAATGAGTTACCCCAAAAAATACTAAAAGAATCATGGGAAAAGGACTTAGGTATTGTAATCTGTGATAAAGAATGGAAACGGAAATGGAACCAAAGATTAATGAAGGTACTTTCTATAAAAGAGAAAGAACACAATTGTAAAGTATTATGGAAATGGTATACCACCCCAATACGTTTATGGCAAATGGGCAAGGCTGAAACAAATCTATGTTGGAGGTGTGGCAAAGAACCTGTTAACGTACATTCATATGTGGTGGTCGTGTGAATTTGCAAATAAATTTTGGAAAATGATAGAAAAAGAGCTGGGAAAGATTATGTCGTTAGAGATTAGGTTATCCACCAAAGCTGTGTTATTGGGGGAAACAGATGAAGTGAAGATAAGCGAGAATAAGAAAGAGTTAATGATCACCTTACTATCTGTGGTGAGACAATTAATTGCTTGCGAATGGAAAAACAAGTTTATTATTGATAAATGAAAATGGTATAATATGGCATGGCGTTTAGCACTTAATGACAAATTAACAAATGAAACAAAGATTAGAAGAGGTTTAAATATTAAGAATGTATTTTGGAAAATCTGGGAACCATTTGTTATATTTGGTATGACTAGTAATGATGGTATTAAACCAAGTCAAGAAATGTTGAAGTTTTGGCAGAACTGAGATACTAACGTCTATAAGCTATTCAACCTAACTGGGATCATATGTACAACATGAGCAGGAATGATTTATGTGCTTTGTTTATAAGTTAGTGTGCATACACGTGTACGTGAATTGGTATGTGTATTTGCATATGTCAATATATGAACAATTTGGTTTCTTTTCACTGTTTATTTTTTGTTACATTATTGTTTTACATGTTTGTCGTAATATATATGTGATAATAAATAAAAATATAATTGCAAAAAAAAGACAGATTTCCCACTCTTTTTAATATATAGTTACATATAAATAAGTTTGCTGTGATCTAAAAGACTACTGAATATTGTTTTACATTGCCAAAGTTAAGCAGATAATCATTGGGGTGGGTGGGTGTCCTACCTCTTCTAAATTTTCTTCTCAAAATACTTTGAATAAGGTAGCTTTGCCTACAGAAATTGTTGCAAAGTTATTGTTATTGTTACTAGCCTTTGGGAGAGGGGAAAAACAGAAGCCAGTGCTTCAGTTTAAGTCACTAATTTATCCATTTTTTCCTCCATAAGAAAAGGATAGAGTCAGCTGTTTGACAGATGTTTTTCAATTACAGGGGTAAATTTTAATTGACATTACCTACATTTATAGTTGACAGCTTTAACCTGCTCCTTTCACCCTTGGCCTATTAGTAAAAAGTTTGAGTTAATGTGATAGGAATTTCCCATTATAAACAGACCCATGTTTCCCTTCAGGATGCAGGGAGAAGAAAAGGCTCTGTGCCAAAAGTTGATTTCCAGTTTCTAAAGTACCTCTATTTCATGAACTGGAACCTGCATTTACCTCCCATTTAGTAGCGAAGGGGTGAATGGAGTGCACTTTTAATCACACTTTTTAGTTATCCACACAAAAAGATATGAAACATTCTCGTGGAATCAGTGATGTCCATGAAACAAGTTGTCTTGATCAAGATGAGTGAAGAGAAGAATTTCTCCCCCACTAATTCTACCATTCCAAGAACCAATAAACAAGGGTCATATTTCCATGAACCAATAATTCAGTTCCTTTCTAAAACAGGTGTTTTTAAACATATGGCGACTTTCCACATCACCTTTTGTAAGTGAACTATTAATAGGCAATTTTTATTCTGGCATAACTGGGCAGAACATAGTTCAACACTGTAAGAAGTCTGGACATAATTTGTATTTCACTATCTTGTGCCATAGACTTTGACAAACACAATAGTATAGCCTTTAGACCTTTTGGTAGGTTATGTCTGTGAAGTCTTTATTGTTAGTCCAGAAAATATGAATACAGTTGTACCTCGCTTAAAGAGCATAATGCGTTCCACAGGATTGCTCTTTAAGCAAGTTTGCTCTTTAAGCGAAACACCATTGTAAGTGACCAGCTGTGGGGGGGATTGCGAACCCTGATTTATTTGTTAAGTGAGTTTTTGGTTGGTTTTATTTGTTAAGCGAAACAAACATTCAGAGAAAATTCTGCTCTTTAAGCGAGTTGCTCTTTAAGCGATGCACTCTTTATGCGAGGTTTGACTGTATAGCCTTGGAGTTTTTATGTCTCCAATGTAAGAATGAAGATGTTTCAAGAATTGTTCACATCTTTGCTCTACCAAATGTTTACTTGCAACCTATGTGGAGGATCCTATAATGTCATACTTCCTCGTCCTGCAACACCCCATATGTGATGGCTAACAGCTTTGAGGGACATCCACAGAGCAGATTTGAGAGGCTCTTGAAAGAAAACCTCTCAGTATATGTATATATAGCCTTGTTATACACAAGTTCCAAATAGCTTTGTTCATCTCTTCAGAGAAATATTGTATATATTAGCAAAACCTCTTTCATTTTGTGGTGTAAAATCTTTTGCACATGTTCACACCCAATCAGCTAATGGCAACTTTCTTTTCAACAGCACCCCCAACTTGTAAAAGGAAGATATCTGTTTTAAGTATTTTTTGGAATAGTAGCCGTGTTAGTCTGTGGTTCAGGCATCTCAGAAAACAAAACAAAACAAAATAAACCAAATAAAATAAAACAGTGAAAATATAGCAGTTAGTCTTTAAAGTCCTACTGTGTTTTTTATTTTATTTTATTTGGTTTATTTTGTTTTGTTTTGTTTTCTGAGATGTTTGAAGTATATGTACCAATATGTCCTTTTGACATAATAGCTGAAATGCTCTTTCATAGTTAGGTAGATGGTGTAACTTTTAGAAGTGAATTGCTGCAAGTTAAGAAATTTTTGTAGACATTATCTGTTGCAACAGTTAATGTCTACAGCGATTTCTTTCCTTACAGCAATTTACATCTAAATGCTACACTTTTTGCCTAACTGTACAACATCGTTTCAGGTGTTACTTGAATTTAATTATATTGAAGAGGGAAGAAAATTATTTATTTATTTATTTATTTATTTATTAGTTCAAATTTATATTTATATTTATATTTATACGCAGTGACATAGTTAAGAATTATTTTCTAAAAATAATAATGAAATCTATGAAGATGCATTTTCATAAAGATGATCGATATTCCAACATATATAATAGCCTTCCTGAGTTCTGTGATAGATTTTGGGGTGCAGAAATCCCAGTTAAACTGAGTTTGCTTTTGCTGACAAAACTTTCACCAGAGACACTTCAATATGAAGAATATGCAGATGGACTGGCACACCATTTTCATTATGACATAGCTCTTTGGTGAAGTCATCTCGACATTGTTAATTGGTCTAAAAGCCTAGGTTGTTAAAGAACTGTTTCTGCTGTAGATGAGAAGAGGCTCATATGCTGTGCCAATTTACCTGGAAACAAGGTCCATTGACCTCAGTGGGATTTACTTCTGAATAAATGCACATAGGACTTGGCTGTTAGAAAAAGTCATGTGAATGCAGGTGCAATATTTCCTCTAGCATATAAAATAGAAGTTCTGGAAATACTCAAGATCAGCTCCCATTGCGATTAATTTATGGGAATAAATGTTGAATATAGTGAAACCAAGAGGTGTGTATGTTGATCAAGAGGAGAAAAATGCATTTGCATTTAATAAATCATCTCACTTTTCTAGGGAGTGCTCAAATTTTACATAACAAGTTAAGTCCACAGAGCAGTGCTAACATATGCATGTGTTAATAGGGATAACTTCCACCTGTTGTGGTTGGGGTTTTGGTTTTTTTTTTTTTGAAAGTTCATAAATTCCTTGGAGAATGTTCTCTCTTTTTATGAAGTGGAACATTCAAATAGAAGATGATTCCCCCCCCCCCATGCATAGCCGATCAAGAACTCTGTAATGAATGTAAAATATATCTATCATTTCTCTTTTAAAAGCAAAGCACACATGTAGAAAGCACTGAGGAACTGTTCAGAGAGGCACAAACAACCCTGCTTATATTTCTAATCCTGAAAAGTTCATGAACAAAGCAACAGTCATGTTTGTTTCATTCATATTGTGTAATTTACACAAAAATGTTCTTATTCTCATTAGAGTGCTACTGTCAAGCACACTGCCCAGTAACCCAAAAAGCTCATGGTATGAGAAGAATTTTCTTGTTCTTTTCCTTGCAAAAATAATGAGGATTAAACTCCCTGTGCAAACTAGTTGTCTGGGCTGCTTCACCTTCCTCATTAACAAGGTTCAGTGTAACATGCTAAATAAATGGTGGCCATGAAGAAACAGTACACTTAGGCCACAGCTAAGCAATGGGGGACCTTCTAGATTGTGTTAATTACCCCCACATAGCACAGGCGGTAGTGATAGTTTCAGTATACAACAATTGAGGGGAGCATTCATTCCCCAGTCCTGGCCTAGGCAAAATATGATCTCCAAGGAAGAAGACCTGGAAGCTTTTAAAAGGTCTAAGGGGTGCCTTCCAAATGCCCTTGGTCCTCATTGTGTGTAGAATGTTCTTGGTTGTGTGCCAGTTACCATATATTTCTGTCCAGTGAAGGAGAATCCATATAACAAGGTTCCACTGCCAAACAGCTATTGCCTTCAGAAAATCATTCATGTTTTGTTGGCACTCTACCCATCCTTCATGATTTCAAGAAAATGATAAGCAGTGGTTCTCAGATCTCTTCAGCCAATTACTTCATTTTCCTTGGATGCAGTTCATCCAGCCCTGGGTGTCTGAACTCATTCAAAGTAATAAGGTATTCATTGGCTATTTGTTTATCAGTCTCAAACTACAATCCTGCTCCCTCCCTTTGTATTTCATAGTTGCCTGTAGGAAAAATACAGAATGAAGTGCAAATTGAGCACTTCTGTATGGTTTGTCATTTGTCATCATTTTCCTGTCTCCATTGAGTAGCTGAGTGCTGTTTCTTTTCTCTGTATTTTGCTATGCACATAACTGAAAAATGTGTTTTTGATGCTTTTAGTATCTCTTGCTAAATTCAGGTCATTCTCAGCTTTTGACTTCCCAATACTAACCCCACAATTCTTTGTTACTTTTCTGCATTCTTTGTTGACTTCTGACCTCCCTTCCCCTTCCTATCTTTAGCTCCACTCAGCTTTTTCTTTTGCTGTCTTCCCCCTTTTTTTGTTGGAATTATTGTGTTCTTTGTCTTCTTAAGTATCAATCATCCTAATTTTGATGAGTTTGCTCAATTGCACATTTATGCACAAAATGGGATTTTGAGCAAAAACCTCAGCTTTTGTGGGACATTCAACAGAGTGCCAGAACATTCCTCAGCATTCTAATTAGTAAGGAGAAGAATGCTACATTTACTTGCAGTTCTGTGCACAGACAACAAAAGCAAGGATTCATTTCAGAGTTCTGGAAAGGATGTTTTAAGAGCATAGTAAATGTATTTATATTAGGTAAAGATCCCTAAACCAACAGGCTGTCCTGTTTATGACAGGACAAGGAATGAACTCATACATCAAGTCTGTGGATTTTCTCCTTTGCCCACCTCCACATTAATGAGGGATAAACATATCCATCAAGTCTGTGGACTTCTTCCTTTGCCTATCTCCACATCTGGTCTATGACTGATTCCTTTCCATTCCAGGTATTATTATTATTATTATTGGAAGGAATTGTCTCTTTTTGTTTCTGGTCCCATGTGCATATGCTTGACAATGTTCACCAGAATCTATTGGTTATAAAAACTGTAATAAATATCATGGTATAAATTGCTGCTAGTTAGTGAGCCTTAAATTCTTCATGTTGTACCAAGTAAGTGGCATAAGAAGGAATATGCAGCAATTCATTAAATATTGGAAACTTATCACCATAATTTATTTCATTGCACAGACACCAGCACAAAAATAACCAACAGGATTCCAGTCCTATTGAATTTTGAATAGTATGCTTTGATTGAATGTGTTCTGTCCTACCAACTGAAGCAATGATGGGTAACTGTGACTCTTTAAATATTTTGCCTGTCACTTCCCAGTATAGCATTATGGAACTTAACATCTGGAGGGACAAAACTGTTCACCCCTGGATTACCGTAAGTTAAGCAGCATTTTGCATGTACAGTCATACGTCGCATAACGAATTTAATTCGTCCTGCTTGGTTGCTCGCTATGCAAAAAATTCGCTATGCAAGTCTGACTCGCATAACGAATTTTTCGCTATGCGACTCAGACTTTTCCCTATGGAAAAACTCGCATAACGAGCATTTCTATGGGGAAAACTCGCATAGCAAAAAAAATTCGCTATGCGAGTTTTCCTGATAGAAATGCTTGTTATATGAGTTTTTCCATAGGGAAAAGTCCGACTCGCATTGCGAAAAATTCGTTATGCGAGTCAGACTGCTTAGAGAAAAACTTGCTCATTATGCGAGTTTTTCGCTAAGCGAAATGCTCGTTATGCGAGGTTTGACTGTATTTAAAAACTATGTAACTATCAACTACCTATTCCAAATAGGTACCACCGTTGTCTTTCTCTCTCTCTCCATATGTGGTTTCTGGATTCTGTGGAACAATCTAAGACATTAACTACCAGGAAAGGTTTGCAGAAATAATATAAAATAAAATGGATAACTGAAGCTGATTCCTATTACATATTTGCAAATTCTGTTGTTGACTGCCTTTATTGTAACATACCTTACACAGTGAAAGAAAGAAAGGATAGCAATTTAAGATGAATAAGTTTGCTTTTTAAGAATATCTCAATCATTAACGGATTTCCAAAATATATTCTGTATTAATTGATATTGTCAGTTGATGTCGTTGTCATCTGCTACTCATATCCGAGTATAAAAATTTTACTGGTACAACAGGAAAAGTCCCATTAGTGTGAATTTGTTTAAGATGGATCACAGCTTGCCATGAAATGACTCATACACTGTGATGACAGAGCCATTTCCTGCAGCACATATGAATGAGACATACAGGATTTAATACCAGGACTGCAATGGACTGCCGCAGCCTGGAGGATATTATCATGGTGCGCCTTCACAGCCAGTCCATCTGCCATGGCCTCTTCTGCCTCCATGACCATTAAGAATCATAAGAGTGAAGTTGTTCCTCCTCCACTCATTTTTCCATTCGGATCAATATGATGGTTTCCAGTGGCATTTCCTCCACTGAGGGGGGCCATCACCCCACCTAAAGGCGCTCATCTGCCCATAGCCATTGGCCCTTTCAAGGACTCAGGTCATTTACTGCCAACCAACACTTGCCGCTGAGTCACTGGCTGTATGGTCTACTCCATTAATGTAGCGGAATGTCCAAACAGACAAAATTAGTTGATGTACCTAAAGTGGTACCTCGCTTAAAGAGCATAATGTGTTCCACGGGATGGTTCTTTAAGCGAATTTGCTCTTTAAGCAAATTTGCTCTTTTAGTGAAACACCATTGTAAGTGACCAATTGTGACTTCTGGCAGGGGGGGATTGCAAAGCCCAATTTAATTGTTAAGTGAGTTTTTGGTTGGTTTTAGTTGTTAAGCGAGGTGACCATTCAGATAAAATCCTGCTCTTTAAGCAAGTTAGTCTCTAAGTGAGGCACTCTTTATGCGAGGTTTTACTGTACTTGGATATTTTGGGGTACACCATTTGCAAGGAATGGTTTTACCTCCTTGGTGGCTTAAATAGGTTGTGATGCCCAGGAGCACATCTATAAGGCAGGCAGATGGGGAAAAAACAGATGGCAGGGATGTTCATTATTCAGTATGTTCCCAAAAGGACAGATATAAACTTCTGCATCTGAAAATGATCCATTTAAATTACTATGGTTGTCACAGGATTGTTTTTAATAACCTTGCTCACTCCTCTTTGCCTTCCCTGTGTCATTTTCTATGAAAATGTTCAAAATAAATCTTGCAAGATAAAAAGGGCTATTAAACTCTAGAAAACAACAGCACCTTTGTTAGGGGGCCTTGAATTCTTGAATTTTGGGAGAGAATAGAATGTGTGTGCATTTTAAAACAAACATACTTAAGTTATAATTTTAAAACCAAGGCATGAACTGAAATAGTTGTTTGGTAATCACATTGATTTGTGGTTTATGTTGCCATTTTCTAATCAATAAATAACAGAGGAATGGATTCACAGAGTGCATGAATCAGCAAAAATGATACATGTTTTACCACATGAATTGTAGTAAAACATTTTTAAAAATAAAAATGTGTACCTTAGGCCTATTTTCTGAGACATCATATATAACATAAATAAAAGTTTGTGATGTCCCTTTTTCTGTGTTTTTTTTAAATGAAAATTGGCATGGAAACAGTATGAACCAGAGAGAGAGAATGAAATGAACATTGATTGATTGATTCCTCATTAGAAACTGCAGACTGTAGTTGCTAGGAATATACACAAAGTCCATTCTCTAAAATGGTTTTAACAGCCTTCCAATAGTGAGTGGCTTTTCTGTGTGGTTTTTGTAAACCCTTTTCATTTTCTAACACTTTGTGAAATGGTGAAGAACAAACATCTGTTCGTTTCAACTTTGTTGTCTTTTCATGTTGCTTGGGATCAACACTATGAAGGATCAATCACTCAATTTTCATTCTCTCTCTCTCTCTCCCCCCCTCCCCCCAGTTCATTAAATTTTGGTCCTGTTTTCATTTAAGCTTGCTCAAAGAGAGAATGAGTAGTGTTTAAGTAGGTGAAAGAATCCATGGTTATAGCCTTTATATGGCTTGGGCCCAGGGTATCTGAAGGACCATATCATTGTCATGTGATCTTCTCTGTTTATAATATCTTCTGTAGAGGCTCTTCTCAGGCATGGGCTGGGCCACTGGGACAGGGGGATTCATCCCGGTGTGCCCTTGCCTCTGGTGCCTTGGGGTCCAAATAATAATTATTTTATCCGTCCAGCACACTGCACTTTAGATTAAGCCATTCCTCCAAGTTCTCTCCTTTAGTTTGGACCAATAGTTTATTCTAAAGTGTCACACACTGCTGGGTGGAGCAAGTGAGGGGTAGCAACCAAGCGGTTCCTGGGGCAGCCTTCTCCCTGCCCCTTGGTCACCGCCCTTTGCTCCTGTCCAGCACCCTCCCATGGTGCCCAGCACACCCCTGCCTCTTTTCTCAGTCTAATCATATTCCAAGGCTTTTATTTTTGGTGGAGACTGTGAGAGGACCTTCCAATACTTGCTCACAGGCTATAGAATTCTCTGCTCATTGGACTAAGTTTCTTCTTTCCTTCCTGTCCTGTTGATATCAGACAAAGAGCTTTCTTTGCAGGATTTTTTTTTTTTAAGCAAAGCAATCACACTTATATACCACCCCATAGAGCTTAGTGCACTCTCTCTGGATGGTTCACAAATTAATTAGCATTTTGCCCCCAACATGCTGGTACTCAGTTTACCAGCTGTGGAAGGATGGAAGGCTGAGTCAATCTTGTGGAGAGAAATACGACACAGAAATAACATAAATAATTAAAAAATTAATTTGTCAACTATGCCCCCACAAGAAAATATTTTGCCACACACCACATCTGTAGGTACCCATTTAGTTTAGTTTAGATAAATCTATTATATGGTGCTAGGTCTTCATTATGGTAACAAGAGATTAAATAAGGACAAAAAATGCACATCCACTTCTTTCTTTCTTTCTTTTTCCTGGGATAGGGAACTGCAAAATTATTCTTGTGGCCCAAGGAGAAGAAGTGTTATATGAAAACTTTTTGTCATTGTCGTTAGCTGCTACTCGTATCTGAGCACACATTTTTCTTGGAGGTCATTTTCTCAGCTGGTGGATGTGTCTCTGGTGACATCACACCTCAATCCTGGCATGAAACATGCGACCACACACAGGACACTGAATAGATGGTGGAAGACATGGTTGGGTTTGACAAAGCTTCTGTGTTTGTCACTTAGCCTCTTCATATCTGAGTGGTTCCCCTTTGAAATGATCTGTAGCAGCAGAGATGGTATGGCGCTAAAGTGGGTGATCTTCAGCCATTGTCTCCCAAGCTTGTGAGTTTATACCTGACACCTTCATGTTTTGTTTCAGCTATCAATAACTTTATTGACAAAAGGAAACAAGAGCAAGAATAATTTTGGTACAAATTAAGCAAAAAATATGCAAACAACACTTTAATACAAATACTACAAATTTCACAAAATGTCAGTCATTGTTTTTCACAAAGATTTAAAGTTGCAGGGACTATTTGAGTATTTACTTAAAAAATAATTTCCATAATTGCTGTCTGTGTGGGTGGTGTGTATATGTATACCATTTGTTTCTTTTATCCACAAAGAAGGAAATTAAAGAAAAACAAACAGGGAAGAGGAACACAATGTACCCTCAAGTTTATCTTCCGTGACTTACACTGCACTTCATTTATTCTAGTCTTTAGTTTTTTCTGGTATCTTGTGGTTTCCTGTTTTAATTTTTTCCCCTCCTATAATTCTATTTCTTTGTTCAGTTTCAGCTTCCTGTGATATCTGTTACACAAAGAGCTGTCTCGTCCTTCTCCAGTCCCCCTCAGTTTTTGACGTGAATTTGATGAACGTCTTATGTTTCAGTAGGGTGGTCTGACAGCATTTGCCATGTAATGAAAAACGTTTACTTTCTATGAGACGCCACACCAAAACCAAAACACTGACGAAACTAATGCCTATGTCGTATAAAAGATTGTCTCTGCAACTTTAAGGAATGGTAAAACCCAAAGGCCAAAAATGCAAGCGATGATGTCATAGTTTTCGAAAGTTGTCTTGGAAAAGTGACATTTGTGTGTGTGTGTGTGTTGGGTGTGTGTGTGTGTGTCAGTTTTCAGTGAGCCAGCAACCAAACCACTCAACTGATCGAAGTAATCTAAGGTGCATTGGATATAGAGGATAAAATAACCTTTTCGGTGATACTATTAGAATTTGGACTGGACTTTGGGGAAATTTTCTATGAGCTTTTTACAAAAAATCCCATGACCAACAGCACAAAAACACTAAAATAAAAGGGAAAAAATTTGTATGAAACCGATCAGGACCACTTTCTGAGGTTGATAGAGTTCACCTGCATCATGTGAAGAAGAAAGATGCTGGAGCCATTATCAACCACAAAGATATATATTGAGGGAAAAGGTGCCTTAAAAAAGTGACATTTTCGCTGATAGCTGTCTCACTGACAACCGAATGCTGACTGAAAGACCCAATGGCCACTGCACTCGGAAGCTGCCTCTCAAAAGTGACAGTTTCATTGACAGCGTCAATAAATGAATTTTATGAGCATAATGTCTTTATTTTCCCCCATTTGAAACATAGCCCTTAGCTAATGAATGAAATAAAAGAAATAAATGAACTAATTAGCATAATTCAACACATCAAATTCATGAACTAAATCCCTGATGGTAGTGTTCTTAGACTCTACCTGCTGCTTTTTAAAATTGTGTCAGAAGCACACAAAGGTGATTTCTGGATTGAAAGGATTTTTGCAGGAGGAACTCCATTCAGGGGACACCCACATGAGGCTCCTTTCATGTCCCCAAGATCTTTTTCCCACTGAAGTTGTCCCTGTTTATCTACTTGTAATTTCTTGCTTTCAAACTGCTAGGTTGGCAGGAGCTGGGACAGAGACAGGCACTCATTCCATCATGCAATACTTAAGTCTCAAACTGCTGACTTGCCAGCCTTCCAGCTAACAAGGTGAGCTTCTTGACCACTGAGCCATCTCAGTCCCCCCCCTCAGTCATATTGTCAGTAGATTCATGTTTGTGTTTCACTCTCATTCTGCTCTAATAATAATATTATCTCCTCCCTTCAGCATGATACTTGATGGACTCAATAGATAAGTGTTTTCATATATGTTTTAAGCTCTCTGGGAGGAGACTGTGATCAAAGCAAACAAGAGCAGTCGATGAGAAATGCCTATTTGTTTTTTGATTTCTTAAGAGTCTCATTTGCTTGACAAACTGTTCCCTTTTTGATTGGCTGCCTGTGTAGTTTTCAAATCCTTTCATTAACTAAAGGCAACATCTAATTCTCTCCATCATTTACTGTCTCCTACCTCTCAGGGCATTTCCATTAAAAATACATCAGTAGGAGAGAACACAAATGGAGCTGATTTCCTTACAAGGTAATCAATTTTCCTTGCACAATACAGTATGTCTTGGATACTTAAGTATCTTCATTATATTCTGCAGAGTAAAAGTGTTTTAGAGTATTTATTTAAAAAACATGTAGAATCTTCTGTCAAGAAAAGAACATATAAAGAAACTTACTAGATGAAAACTATACAATCATCTTGTCCTTCAGCCTACTTCCCAAAGCATGTCTGTTCATGAGATAAACTCTTTTCGAGGCAATAGAAAGTCAATAATTGTCTTCAGAGAACTGTGCTTTTTACTTCCATCAGAGACTTTCTTGGACTCCAAAGCCACTGTTCTAAAGCTATCATCATTCCTAGTCTCACAGAGACACAGTACAGATCTTGTAAAGCAGGAATTCTCAACCTTGTCCGGGTCACACTCCCTCAGACAACTTCAGAGGCCCATTTTGCCCTTTCTCCATCACATGGTACTTCCTGGTGTAGTGGAGGTGGTGGTGGGGTACATGAAATGGTGCCATGGGCCACAGGTTGAGGATCCCTGTTATAAAGCCTGAAAGGTCAGGAAAATATTTGTCAGGAAACATCAGTGTGAAGCTTTTCTTGTATTCTTTCAATTAAAAAAGCTAGATAAACTCACACTTCTTCCTGATATATGGTGTCTGAAATCTTTCCCTTCTCCCCTCTGTTTCTCTTGATGCTTTTAGTTCTACCTTCCACCAAGCATCTCTAGAAGGTTCCTCAATGTTCACAGAATAAATGAATTGTAGAGTTAAAATGAGATGTGAGAAGATGGTGTGATCATAGCCTATTACACATACCTAATATCCACATGGGACTGTGGTGGTTTAGTGGTTTAGATGCTGACTGCGACAAACAGAAGGTCAGCATGTCAGCATAGTGGTTAGACACATAGTGTGACAAACAGAAGGTCAGCATGTCAGCAGTTCGAGACCTGAATGCTGCATGACAGAGTTATCTCCCATCTCTGTCCCAGTTTCTGCCAACTTAACAGTTTGAAAGTAAGAAATTGCAAGTAGATAAATTGGTGCTGCTTTGGCAGGAAAAGTAACAGTGTTCCATACATTCCAACATCTAGTCATGGCTGCCACATGACCACAGATACAGACAGATTGCAGATGCAGACAGCACTGGTTCTTTGGCTGTAAACAGAGATGAGCACTGACCCCCAAGAGTTGGCTATGACTTTGACCAAGGGCAACCTTTACCTTTACCTTTAATTAATACCCACATGCATATATTTCCTTTGTCTTATGGGGCCAGTTGATGGATTTGGTTGTGTGCAGTTTCAGGGGGAGATCCCTTACCCTTTAAAATAAGGGAAAGAAAACATTTTTAAAATAAATGATGCAGCATGTCAAGGCAGAACTGACACTCCCATGAAAATTCTGTTACTGAGGCAACTCTGGCACTGTCTGAGGCAGTGGCAGTTTAAGCAGCTGTGGCTAGAGAAGGACTTAAGTCCCAGAAAAAGAAGGTGGATGCAGTTGGGCTGGGAGCAATGGGTAGGACTGAATAAGGAATGCTGTGACTTAATCCCTGAGAGAAGGTTGCATGAACATGGAGGAGGCAGAGCATTGCCTATACCAACTGTCAGGGGAAGAAGAAGCCAGGGCAGGTTGAGGACCTTGCCACTCTTCCTCCTGTGCCTATACCAACTGCCAGGGGAAGAAGAAGTCAGGGCAGGTTGAGGACCTTGCCGCCCCTCCCCTTGTGCCTACACCAACTGCCAGGGGAGGAAGAAGTCAGGGCAGGATGAGGACTTCACTCCCCCCTGTGCCAACACCAACATATTGTATTGTAATGTAATGTATTTTTTGTAAGCAGCCCTGAGTCGCCATGGCGAGTGGGCGGCAATATAAATTTGAACTAATAATAATAATAATAATAATAATAATAATAATAATAATAATAATAATAATAATAATAATAATAATAATAATAATAATAATAATAATTGAGAAGACCCACTCTTCCTGTACTGTAGGGAATGATGAAAGCTGTATAACAGGGATTCTCAACCTATGGCATGTGGCCCAGATGTGGCCCATGGTGCAATTTCATGTGGCACCCACTGCCTCCAACACACCAGAAAGTGCCATGTGATGGATGAAGGGCAAAATGGCTGTCCGGTCCCCAAAGCTGTCTGAAGGAGCATGACCGGGCCCTGGCTTTAAAAGGTTGAGAACTCCTGCTGTACAGAGTCATGTATTGAGGCAGAAACCTGGCTTCAATCAATTCTTTAATAAAAAGTTACCGGATATCAGCATAAGCCACTCATCCATGTGGTGATGACCATCCCAAGAGAACTGTTTGATCTCTCTCACAGATGGAGGGGCTGAGGACCCTGCCTTCCCTTGACATTGACAATAGTCCTATTGGAAAAAGAATATAAGGACCTACATTTTCTATTGAATAATTGTACAGGATATAGGGACATTTTCGGCAATTGTATAAGAAAGGTCCAATTTATCAGCAGAAGTTCTACAAGGAAGAGGATAAGAAAAAGTACATGGCTGGAAATCTCTTAATGATTAATGACTTGTGTCTGTCATGGTTCTTTACGACACAATTTGGCTTTATAAGGCTTGTCACATCTCATCTAGTTTTAATACACCTCCTGTCCCATATCATAGCTCAGTGGAGTTCTTCAAATTCCATATGTTTTATAGAGTAGAGGAAAGCTTAATTGAAACATTTTACTCTCTGCAATTGTCAGTAACAAGGTAATTTGCAAAGGAATACATGAAACAGAAATAATTATTGAGGAGGGAGGGCTTATTCATCATGCATGAACAATTTAATGTGTTAATGGAAATATGTATAACATTGATAACTATAGCAATTCTTTTTTTAAAAAGTATCAAAGGATGGGGTGAAGAGTAGACTGTCTTGAAATCTTTCCTTTTCCTTGAGCCATCAAAGCTCGTAATAAATCAAGGTGAATTATTGGGCAGGATGGATGATCTGCATATAGGAGATCTTGTTCATGTGGGACAGATGAAGTGTGATCCTGAACATGTCTAAAATACTATGTCTTATTTTAAGGGGTCCTATTTCTATTGGTGGTGATGAGATGCAACTCAGTTTGCAATGAAATAAAGATGTGTGTGTTTGTAAAGAAAGTGGTAGAAGAGAGAGACTGTCTCATCTTTCCTAGGCTGTCCTTTATGTATTTTGACTAACCTCCCTTCCACAATTTCATTCAAGTAGCTCCTCTATAGACAGGAAAAGATGTACCATTAAATCATATACACAATAAGATTGTAGCCTTAATTAGTAGGACTTTGTTTCTATTACCAATGAGGTAAAATATCTAACCTTTCATAGCCCTAATGTGATACAATTGCCTTTACAAATTTTGTAATGGAATTTATAACAAAGAATTGAATTATAATTTGGCTTCCTGCTAAACTTGCAATAAGTTATTTTTACTAAGATAATTTATGCAAATAGTCAGAATTTCACAGAGCCTGGTAGTCTCATTATATCTGGATTCAGAGTCAATCTCAAGATCATTTTAACAATGAGATTTTGTATTGTTGTATTTTCTTCTAGGTGTCACTCTTATCTACTAATAGCCTGTGGGAAAGCTTCCAGTCTGGTTGATAGGAAAGTGGTCCTAACTGTGCCAATGTGGCACTCATATTGACATTAATATACATTTTTTTCATATTGAAATTACTATCACACACACATTATTACAGCAATTTCTTTCTTTCTTAAAGCAAATTTTTATTAACATGAAATTCTGCCTAGGCAGGGTTTAATAATAATAATAATAATGACCTACATTTGCACCTACAAGAAAGTCATAGTATTACTTGGTCATAGTAGTTTCATAACTGATATATAGTGAAGTCTACTTTGATAAAGAATCTGTTAACATTTTCATGCTAATGTATGTCATTATTTTACCGATTGGTGTACAAGGTGTTCTTGTGAAAACAATTTTATTCTTTCTTTCTTTTTAAAATCAGCATGGTTGATTTGATTCTAGAGTATGGTGCTAATTTTATTTGTTGTTCAGTTGCACAGTCAATTCCGACCCTTTGCAACCCTATGTACCATTGTCCTTCAGGCACCTCTGTCCCCCACCATCCTCCTCAACCCACCCAGTTCTGTGCCCATTGTGTCTACAATACCATCTAGCCATCTCATCTTTGGCCGCCCCCTTCTTCTTTTGCCCTCCACCTTTCCCACCATCACGGCTTTCTCAAGTGAATCCTTTCTTCTCATTTGATGTCCAAAATACTTTAGCTTCATCTTTACAATTTGTAATTAAAATCCAAACACCTGACAATTTGTTTGTTATTTTCTTTCATGTCTTAGCTGACTGTTCTGATCTCATTTAAATCGACAAATGAAGAAACAAATTATGATAGATTGACATAAGGCATTTATGATGCTAAGTTTATTACTTTAAGGTTTCCATGAGATGATTAGAAATACTGTACATGCAAAACTTCTTTTATTTAAATGCATATTGTCACGCATCAGCAGATATTCTGTGGGTATCTTAAAAGGAAAAGAATAGAGAAATTACAGTGTTAAATTATTGAATCCTGTATTTCCTAGGGCCATGTGTGGTATAAATCAGGAGAGAGAGGGAGAGAAGGCATTATCAAACTCCAAACATTCTGCATTGTTCCTCTTGATTCCAAGCTTCAGTTTTTTAAGGGGAAGAAAGGATCAGATTAGTAGCCAACATGGGTCAAACTGGGAAGTCTTTGCTTTCTGGACCCTAGATATATTCCAACAGCAGCAAAAGAGACAGGGAGAGAACCCAGAGTGGGGTCATTGAATCATTGGTGATTTATTGAGTCAACTCCTCCACAAGTTCCATTGTTGTTGTTGTTCAGTCACACAGTCGATTCCAACCCTTTGCGACCCTATGGACCATTGCCCACCAGGTACCACTGTCCTCCACCATCTTATTCAGCCTGCCCAGCTCTGTGCCCATTGCATCTACAATACCATCTAACTATCTCATTTTCTGCCGCCTCCTCCTTCTTTTGCCCTCCACCTTTCCCAGCATCAAGGCTTTCTCAAGTGAATCTTCTCATTTGGTGTTCAAAGTACTTTAGCTTCACCTTTACTATTTGACCTTCTAAGGAGCAGTCAGGGTTGATTTCTTTTAGGAGCGACTTATTTGTTCTCCTCACTGTCCAGGGTACACTAAAAATTCTCCATCACCACATTTCAAAGGCATCTATTCTTCTGTGCTCAGTGTGTACTCTGACTGTGACTTGCTATAAGTTCAAGTACATTGCAGTTAGAGTAGGCCCATTTGAATTGATGGAACTTTTTGACATGGTGGTTTAAGAAATCCTCATTGACACAGTAGGCCTAATCTAGTATGATTTACTAGGCTAAGGAGCAGGATTTTGTCTTCTGGATAACTGGGACAGGACAGGTAAAAGTCCAGATTTAAACCGTCATTGTCAGCTATACATTTGATATGACAATATACATTTTAAATAAATAAAATTTACAGTGTATTCTGTGTTCATCTTTAATGGTGAGGTCAAGCTAAACATAGGAAGCAGATACAGTAATTCCATGTTGGTAAATAGAACATTCACATGTACACTTGTGCCATGCCATAAGTAAAGTAAGCTTCATTTATTATAGTTTTTTCCTGAACTTTTTCTTCCTTTTCTGAGAGATGAGATAAGGAATCTCTCAGGACTCAGTAATCCTTCAGCACCCATAATTTAGCTCCTGCATCCCATCTGCCTGGAAAGCCAACTGCTCTTCTGGATCAACCTTTTGTCTCAGTTCTTCAACAACTGGCTTCCAAACTCAACTCTTCCTGTCCAACGATTCTTCCTCATCCTTTGGACTGTTGTAAGTCTCTGTGTCTTGCCCCTACTCTTTGTGCAGTGGCTGCTAGCCAGCCTGCTCTGCCATGTAGGGAGAGGCACAACAAATACATTAATTGTGTGCAGGAATATGGTTTTTCAATTTTATCCCAAAAGTGACATGTGGACTCCATCCTTTACAAACATAAGCTTAATTAGCCAGTAGTTTTTCTTCCCGGAGTGGATTTTGGCTTTTAAAGCTGTAAATGGTCTGGGATTAAGATTCAGAAAGACTGCCTTCTCCTCTACAAAATGACTTGCTTATTGAAGTGACAGGGGTATATTTCAGAATGAATGAGCTTTTGAACTATATAATTTACAAGTTACTATTCTTTAAAAGAGCCAACATTGTATATTGTTATTTCATATGCAATGAGCTGGGGAGGGGACATTTAACTTCTCAGTGATATTTGGTGAAATCTATGTGTGTGACAAAGCCTGGGCCCAATGAAGTGCTAACTAAAAGGGACTCATTTTCAACTGAATAAATTTTTGAGTTCTTCTGGGCTAAAACTGTGTAGTTAACACTGTTGGGACATGTTTGTTAGCAATTTAATGTATGCTTTGATGATTGCACAGGGACATAACTAACTGCTTCAAAATGTGTTGACAATTTGCAGGCTCAAATTGTCTCTGGCAATAACACAAGTACTGAAGAGCTCTTTGGGATACTGTATAACCAAGCTCACAGAACCTCCAAAGAGTATTCTGAACAATACACTTTCTGTTCCATTTGATTAAAATGCAAGTAACGCCAGGTATGGAACTGACTGTTGGATACCTTCAGAACAAATCTGGGGAATGCAGATATTGGCCTAGGTTCAAAATAAATACACATTAAAGATCTCCATGTATAACATATGTAGTATACCAAATCAAAAGACAGAAAAATCCACAGGGGACTCTATGATCTTTTTTTAAATGACGTAGCTTGACAAAACCCACAATGTGTCTCTTTCTTTCCATCATTACCAAGAATACAATGCAATGCAGAATCAAAACAATACTCTCAACATAAATCTTTTACACCAGAATTACTCCTAGTTTCTGTAGTTCACATAGGGAGTAAATGTGTCATTTGAGGGTACTGTTTTGCAGTTAGGTGGCTGTAAGCTCCACCTGCTTAATTCCATTCACTTTACCTTCCACAGAACAGTGAACTTAGGTAGGAAGTGCCACTATAGAGCAGGGATTCTCACCCTGTGACCCGTGGGCTGGATGCAGCCCTAGGCACCATTTCATGTGGGCCCCCGCTGTCTCCACCACACCAGGAAGTGCCATGTGTTGGAGGCAGGGCAAAATGGGTGTCCAGCTCCTGAAGCTATCTGAGGGAGCATGACCCGGCCCTCAGCTTAAAAAGGTTGAGAACTCCTGCTCTAGGGGCTATACCTGAGAGTTGAAATTATTGCTGATGTCAATTCTGCTAACAGACACAGTTGGATATAACCTTACTTTTGCCTCCTCCAAAGCTCCAGCTGTTGTTTGGCTTGGAGGGAGGAAGTGCTCTTTCCTCCTCTGTTGAAACACAGGCAAGGCCTGGCTGAGGACACCTGCACCTTAACTTGGTACTAGGGCTTTTAAACTACCCCCTTTAAAGCCTGTCCTAACCAGGAACCAAGTCTCCTTCCTCCTGTTTTCTGATGGCCCACCCAACTGTAGCCTAGAATGCTATTTGGGTTGCCAGTGGGGCCAGATTTGTTGGGTTCCATCCATCTTGATTGGCAATTTAAAAAGAATCCTGGGTCTTTTTTACCTGTTGTACTCTTGTTCCATGAGACAGTATGGGTTAATTAGGGTGGAGCTGTATTAAACAGGTCAAAATTATATCCAGGGATGGGCAGGAGACAGTTCGTACCGGTTCACCAGAACTGGTAGCAGCTTTCCCCGGTATCCATGCAAACCGGTAGCAGCTTTTTGGGGAGTAGCTTTTTGGGGAGACCACCTCGGGGGCTTACCTTTTCGCCGGTTTCACCCATTGCGCATGTGTGCCTACAGCGCTCGGCACGCATGCATGCCTACAGAACTCGGTGTGCCTACAGCACTTGAAGAGCATTCATGCCTATAGTGCTTGGCCCACCTACAGTGCTTGGCGTGCATTCACACCTACAGCGCTCTGCCTGCTGAGCCAAGCAGTCATTAAGCCGCCCAGAGTCGGGTTTACCCGATTGGGGCGGGATAGCTAACGTGAATAAATAAATAAATAAATAAATAAATAAATAAATTTGCTGCTTGGAGTGTGGCAGTGCAGAGCATCGGGTGGCTACGCGCAGTCACGGAGGTGCCAATGGCTGCTGCTGCGGCCCTTGGCATCCTCCTTGCTGTCCTCCCAAGTGGGGAGAAGGAAGAACAGCTGCTATCCTGAAGCTCCCTACAGCCTGCCCCAGGGTAATTGACTCACCTTTGGGTGTGGGGGGAGGGCGGGTATATTTTAATGTTTATTTAATGTGTATTTTTATGTGTATTTAATGTGTATTTTTATGTGTTTTATCTGTATTTAATGTGTATTTATTTTTAATGTATATTATTATGTGTTTATGTGTATTTTTATGTGTTTTTATGTCTATTTAATTTGTATTTTTATGTGCACTTATTTTTATGGGTTTTTTACTTTGGCTCCGCCCACAATGTTGGCTCCACCCACGACATCATGATGTTGACTCCACCCATGATGTAATGACATTGGCTCCGCCCACAGTGTGGTAGTAAAATTGTTGATGGCGCACCACTGGGTATATCTTCTCAACTGGTGTAGGTTTAAGGCATCCTGTCACTAATCACATGGCTTCATTAACAGCAAGGTCAATTACAATGTCAATTACACTTATATACTGTATCAGCTTCCCTGAATGAGTTCATGGCAGTGCACTTCATGATGTTTCAAATTTATTTTCACACTAATCCTGTGAGATTCAACCACTATTGAGAGAAAATAAGTGGCTCAAAGGCACGCAATGGATTTCATTGTTCATTGGAGACCTAAATCTGCATCTTCACATTGTTTCTTAACTTTGGGTTTCCAGGTGTTTTTGGACTTTAATTCCTAGAAGCCCAAGTCTGTATCCTGTTGATCAGCTCCTAGGAACTGAAATCAATGAACATCTGGGGACCCAAGGTTGAGAAATCCTCAGACCTAGTCTATCAGCACAATCATGATACCACATGGTCAATATGTTATGTGTTGTTACAAGGTATCAATAGTAATTAAAGAAACAGTGATACAATGGTATTTTTAAAAGTAAAACTAATTCTAGATGCAATCTTTCTTGTGTGGTGCCTAAGAAGTTATTATCCTCCTATCAACTATTATATTCTTCCACTATTAAAAATCAAACACACACACACAATCTGTCATCCAGTCCACACAGAGGATAAGAGAGTTCTTCTTCAACCATGATTACTTTGAAACCACAGAGAACTTAAAATGTGTTACCAAATAAATATTTATTTATTTTTTTAAAAAATGTAAAGGAAAATGGATTTAAGCTCAATGATGAAAAATCCAATTGCTGTGCATGAATAGAAAGAAAAGGTGATCTGAACATGCTCCAGCAGCAGAGAAGCCATTCACACTGATTGCAAGGATTGCCAATGGCATCAGAAAATACTCCAAAATAACTGAATGAAAGCTTAGTGTAAGTGCAAATATTGACAGATGTTCAATGCCAGGTGTTTCTTTTATATCTTCCCAATATTTGCAATTGAAATTATCAGGGATTCCCCTAGCGATATGTGTGGCTCGATAGCAGAGTAGCACTTTTAAGCTCTTACGCAGCAAAAGCCTTAGTGCAATAACACACACACATATGCCTTCAGTGGAAAGGTGCGCTTTACTTACAGTGAGGGGAAGACAGACATATACAACAGTCTCTCACTCTCTCCAAGCCCCACAGTAGGTAGACAGCTTGGAGTCCTCTGTTGGCTCCAACTCCAGGAGCACTCAAAAAGTCCTGGTGATCCTTTAGCAGTTCTTTCTTCTCAGTTGAAGAAAAACTCTGAACACCATCACCTCCTTCAGTGTCTCAGTCCTTCTCAGTATATAGACTCCTTCAGAATAGCAACCTCCTCACAGATAATCTCCTCCAGAATAATAGCCTCCTCCATAGACCCTTCCCAGAGGGCCACAGTTATACCCTAGTGTTGCTGGGCAGATTCTCTAATCAGCCACAGCTGGGCTGTTACATGAGCACGTGGACAAGGCATGCACAGTCTGGCCATCAGTTTGAGGCTCTATTATGGACACCTGTGTTCAAAACACATGGAGGGCCTGAAAGTTATACTATTCCACTGGGCAGCAATCTTTGTACAATACCCCCAAATGAAAAATGTCCTAACAGAAATAATATCTTCACACTATTTGCAATTGAAAAATAGAGGGATTTACAGCTAATCTGAATAACAACCAGGGATCCACTGCCATTATCAATTGTATGAAGCCACTTGATTTGTATGCTAACCAATCACTCTGTACCCGATTGGTGCCATGAAGCCTCACTCCCATGTCTGATAAAGTGGACTTGAAATAAAGCTCACATTGAAATATAACAGTCTTCAAAGTGCTACAGTATTTTTGTTTTTGTTTTGTTTATTCTCTGATATACTATTGACAGATAAGAGTTGATATAACTAAAGGATTGATGAACTTTTAAAGTTGGGATGCACAGAAATTATTTTCCATAATAAAATTCTAGCAAGTGCCATCCCTTTTTTTCTATTTTGGTTAACAATAAATCAAAGTTGGTTCTTCCTTTCCTTTTTTCATTTCCCTGTTCATAAGAGATGGCTATTCCTCATAAGAAGCAGTTGATTTGTATCTAACCATGCCAGTAGGTATGATATCTGTCTCCAGCAGAGGGATACGTGAATCAAACCATTAAGATATCACAGCTAGAGAGATAGAGACAAAAGCAAAGAAGAAAAAGACAGGTACAGCTTGAAAGTTATTAGCGAGGATAGAGAAAGAATTTAGATGGGATGGCTGACATTGGGTTCAGAAGCATAGAGTGCTTCGGAGGGGTAGGGAGAGGTAAGATGATGTCTGTCCACCTGCTATGAAACACCATTAACTACTTTGTTACACCCAAAAGTAGTGCCACCACGGTCCACTATAAGTATTGACAAGCAGAATTGTTTCATCAGGACATCAGAGCCAGCATGGACATTTTAACATATCAATCCAGTCATTAATCCATGGTGGGGAGGATAAACCTTTCTCCCTCATTCTCTGGCACTTTGGTTGTTTTGTTGTTCAGTCGCACAGTCAATTCTGACCCTTTATGACCCTATGGATCATTGTCCTCCAGGCACCTTTGTCCTCCACCATCCTCCTCAGCCCACCCAGCTCTGTGCCCACTGCATCCACAATACCATCTAGTCATCTCATTTTTGGTCACCCCCTTCTTCTTTTGCCCTCCACGTTTCCCAGCATCAAGGCCTTCTCAAGTGAATCCTCTCTTCTCATTTGATGTCCAAAGTACTTCATCTTCATCTTTACTATTTGACCTTCTAGGGAGCAGTCAGGGTTGCTTTCTTCTAAGACAGACCTATTTGTTCTCCTCGCTGTCCAGGGGACTCTCAAAACTCTCCTCCAACACTACATCTCAAAGGCATCTTGGCAGCTTATATATTTGTACCTATGGTATTTATGCCATTTTTTACTTTGTGCAATATTGGTGTGAAAATTCCACACAGAAACCTACAATTTCAACATTTATTATCATTTATTATCATTAGATCACTCCATTCTTCCCTTCTGCCCTTTTCTTCTTCTTCTAGCTACCCGAGAGTACACATTTCCATCTGTTCCAAGCATACACAGTCTAGACCAGATGTGACCTGCAATTTGCCGAATTGGAGAAGAACATACAGAATGCTGTCTGCCATCTGTTAGTACAGAAACCACCAGACAGGCATCCTGGCATTTCAACAGATTTCTCCCAGTGGGAAGGAGCAAATAAAATTCATGATTCTTATCTTAGTCTTTTTTTATTATATTTTTTTACAAAAACCGTTTGAAAGCTCCTTTGCATGAAAAGCAGCTTGCGATAAAGCTGTGACAGGTAACATCTAAATGGTTCCTCTCCACTTTGAAAATGGTTTCTTGCTTTCTATAAATAGACTATTTCTGCCACAAACAACAGTTCAAAAACCATCTCGGCTCTCGTTAGAACATAACACAGGGGGAGATGCTTTCAGAAGCTGGTTGGTTTAAAAGAGAGATCTGTACTTTTCCTTTCCACTTTGTTTCAGGATGAATAAAAAGATGCCCAGAAGGGAGTGAAAGTAATGAGGCAGGTGTCTGTAGCAGTTGCAAACAAAAAGATCCTCACTCGAACAGCTTTCTATATCAGAGCTGTACCACCACTGAGCTTCTAGCTCTTAATTTTTAAATGGATCAAGTTCTAACCTAAGAAAGAGGTGGCCTTTTGTGTTGTTCACTTAGCAGTCTTAACTGTTTGGTATGTCTTTTGTGGCTGCCCTTGTACTGGGGGTCCAGTCCATCTAGGTGAAGGTATATGGTAACTGAATTAAAGGACAGAATTAAAAAATTGGCAGAGAACACTTTAACCTCCTAGAACAGGGGTCATCAAACTTGACTCTCCAGATGTTCTTGGGCTTCAATTCCCAGAAGCCCTGATCAGCAGGAGCGCTGACTTCGGCTTCTGGTAATTCTAAGGACACCTAGCTTCTGGTAAGTCTAAGGACACCTGGCTTCTGGTAAGTCTAAGGACACCTGGAGAGGCAAGTTTGATGACACTTGTCCTAGATCCATGATGGCTAACCTTGGCACTCTAGGTATTCTTGGACTTCAATTACCAGAAGCCCAGCTCAGCACTCCATCACTATCCTATAAGGTTTTCTCACTGCTCTTAAACTAGTCATTGTGGAACAGAGAAATTCCCAAGGGAGATTAAAGCTGGAGTCTACAGCTCTGGTAGCTGGGGAGATTCTGAAAGCTGTCATCCAAGAGTAACTTTTCCAAGTCCTGTTGGAGATAGCTGAGTTATAGCTTTCTAAGATGAGCCAATCTATCACCAGAGTTTAAATCAGGTGACAGTTTTTTATCACACTGCATGTGTTACTTGGCTTACCTTGAGTTAGCATGTTTGTATTATCTATAAGAGTTTTGTGATGGACCATTGCTAATTATAAATTGGCTCACAGTCACATTCTCAGTTATATGTGTTCTTGCTATTTTCCACCATTCCCCTCTCCATCAAATGTAACCCAAGCCACTTAAAATAGGATGCATTTTTATATTAATTTTTTTTAAAAAATTGGACTACATGCAATTTTTAAAGAATAATGCCATGTATCCAGCCACAGACTGTCAGGCAGAAGAGTTTGTGTTGCAACTGTGTACAAATGCCTTCTGCAAAATTCTCTATACCATGTGTAGAATGAGAAGGATGAATTCCTTAACAATTTCTCAGAGGTGGTGCTCATCATTAGCAGAGTTTGTAACAAGCTTTGTGTTTTTTCCTCAAAGGATATGTTATTGTTGTTGTTTTAAATCTGCTATTGGACATGTCAACGACAGTAACTATGTTGGTAACTTGGCCACCTCCTGCAAAATGGCATCTACGTAGTGTCCTTCTATAACAAAGCGATAGTGGAAAAGGCATCAGGACAGTAGCCTTTTAAAAAGAAAAGGTGAGGCTATTGAAGGAATAATTCTACAACATATTGTTCTATTCAGTGATGGGATATTACCGGTTTGGACCAGTTTGCCCGAATCGGTAGCGTCCCATCAGGAGGGGTCACCAGGTGGGTGGTAAAACCCCGGGCGACCGGTTCAGTCACCTCTCCGGCCCCCTCCAAAAATGTTTTTCTGGGCAGCCATGCGTCAAACCTCCATTTGAGCATGCACAGTTCTATTTTTTCATGTGCACGCGTCAAATAGCGGTTTGATGCATGTGCACTAAAAAAAGAAATGTGCATGCGTCAAACGGAGGTTTGACGCATGTACAGACATTTTAATTTTTTTAAAAAAAAATTGCTCCACCCACGACATCATGACACCGGCTACGCCCATGACGTCGATGACGTGATGGTGGGGTAGCGAAGATTTTAACAACCCACCACTGGTTCTATTTCTAGGAGAGTCCAAAAAAGAAAAATTCTAGGAGGTTTCTCCCAAAGGCGCCTTTCTGAGCACTGACTATTTTTTATAGTTCAACACCTTCTCCAAAGTTTCCCAATTTTTGTGAGATCTTCATAGATCACTTTGGATTTCCTTCCATGTCTGGAAGAAGGATGTGTATGGATTGTGTACTCCATAAAAGCTTATAAGGAGCTGCAACACTTTTATTTTAGTGTTTAGTTTCTTTAGCTTCCAGCTTTTGACTGTTCTCAGGGCCATTCAGAACTTCTTTGGTTATATTTTTCAGCTTACTGTAATACTGCAAGTTAGCCTAGGGTTCTATGTTTCCCCTCTCATTATACTGTATGTCTATTTATCACTTTGAAACTTCCCTGGCTGTCCACAATTCTTTATCTGAAAAATTAATGAGAAAATAATTTTTATGTAGCATTTTCCCTAGGCTTTGTCTAAAGTGGGGTATGTGTGTGTTGTGTTACTGGGGTTGGGAGAAGTCCTGATTGCCTCAGAAAGGATTGTACAGTTACTACACACATACTCCTCAGACATATCTTAAACAATATACACCTAAGAATAGAACCACTCCAACCTTGTTAACATTCCATAAACCACTTAAGTCCCACCTATGTCAACAAGCCTTTTAAGGCTTATAAGATCATCAGAAAGGTCCAATGTTGACCTTGGACTTTTACAATTGATAATATTTATTATCCATTTATTCAGGAATCTTACTTACTTACTTACTTACTTACTTACTTACTTACTTACTTACTTACTTACTTACATTTCTAGCCCATCCATCTGGTACAAGCACCACTCAGGGCAACTTACATTGTATACATGTATAAATACATTGTAAGCTGCCCTGAGTAGTGTTTGCATCATAAGGGTGTGGTATCAACAAACAGCCAAGCAAGCAAAGCAAGCAAGCAAAATTATACTTCATTCTTATACATAATGGGAGAAAATGTAAGTACAAAACTAGTCTGAGCTTTCCCTGCAAAATCCCCAGATTAGAAACAATTCTCCATTGGCTTGGAAATCTTTTCCCATCATATAAACTTAACTACAGTGGACACTCACTTAACAAGTGGCTTGTTTAACACAAAATTTGTATAACAAAAGGAAATCCATAGAAAAGAGTGGCTCAGTTAACAATTTTTTTTTGAACAGATTAATTGATTTTCAATGTATTCCTATGGAAAATCATGTTTCAGTTAACAAATTTTGGTTTTCAATGCATTCCTATGGAAATTGCATTCAATGCATTCCTATGGGAAGTTCACTTTACAATTTTTTTGTAGTACAAATGGTCCTGGAGAATGCACTAAATTTGTTAAGTGAGGGTTCACTGTACTTCTACTATGTAATCATCTGATTAACTCACAAATATCCCTTTCCCAGAGCACTGCTGTACAGCAAACCTTTTCCAACTTGTAGGAAGAGAAATTCCACATGGACTCCACTATAAGATCACAACACTACCCTTTTTATAGGAGTCCTTCCATCACTAAGCCCATGCAAAGGCAACCAGAAAACAATAGCATGCTTTATATAGCCTCAGTCATGCAGAATGTGATGCTTTCAACAGCTGCAGAAACAGTACACTAGTACCTCGGATAACAATGAGACTTGGTTCCAAGTCTCATCATTATCTGGTTTTTAACGTTGTGCGATGCATTGATTGCACAAGGTTAAAAAAAGCCCTGTTTCCCTGGAGGCTGCAGCAAGCCAGAACATCAGGATTTGAATCCTGACGTTTTAGTTTGCTGCAGCCTCCTGGGAGGTGGGGGAACTTTGAAATGGGCTCCAGGGAGGTCGGGGACACGATCCAAACTGTTTTCAAAGTTCCCCCACCTCCCTGGAGGCTGTAGCAAGACAAAACGCAGGATTTGAATCCCAACGTTTTGGCTTGCTACAGCCTCCAGGGAGGTGGGGAAACTTCAAAAATAGCGTGCATTAGGTCTTCCGACCTCCCTGGAGCCAGCAGAGAGGTCAAAGAGCCCAAAATGGGTAAAAAAAATGGACCTTTTTTACCCATTTTGGGCTCCCTGATCCCCCTGCTGGCTTCAGGGAGGTTGGAGGACCCGATCATTGCTATTTCCAAAGTTCCCCCACCTCCCTGGAGGCTGCAACAAGCCAAAATGTCAGGATTCAAATCCTGACGTTTTGGTTTGTTGCAGCCTCCAGGAGGGTGGGGGGACTTCAAAAATAAGACGATGTCTCTATTCCTGTGGATCTTTTTGCTTTTAAATCTAGCACTGGGGAGTGGGGGGAATACTCCCCACACGCAAGGGCAGTGATCCATCACTGCCCTCGCAGGGTGGAGTGGGTATTCCCCCACCCCACCCAGCACAGCGTTGGCTTGGAGTGCAGGAAGGTGGGGGGGAGAGTTGCGAGACCGTGCCTTTCCTCCCTTCCTACATTCCAAGGTACAAGTGCTATGAATGAAGAAGGGGTGAGGGAATCCCCAGCGCACGCGCCGGGGATTTCCTCACCCCTTCTTCATTCACAGTGACTGCAGTAGCAGTATTGCAGTATTGCAGTTGCAGTAGGGGGTAGTTTGGGTAGAAGTTCTACTCAAATCACCACCCCCGCAGACCATTGGCTTGGATAACGCTAAAGAATCGTTATCCGATGCAAGTTTTTTCCAAAAAACTTGTATCTTCATCCGATTCTAGCATTATCTGATGCAATTGTTATTCAGAGTATTACTGTACTGATGTCATAATTAAAGAGGGTGATAAACAACAAGCTATTCACTTCATGTGCAAATGGGACTACACTCAGGAGTCTGAGATATAACATTTAAAAACTATGATAATGCAGACCCTTATCCTCCTTAGGGTAAAGGACTTAAATAAACAATTTGGAGACAGGATTCCCTGCAAATGTGAAGGACATAATCTATATAGGACCATGAGAAACAGGGGGAAAGAAGAGCAAAATGATGATCTGATTACCGGTTACTAATGGTAACTATCCCCAGGAGACATGCTAATTGGTATAGATCTTAGCAGTGGTTTTCTAGAGTTGTTGAAAGGCCTGGTGGGTGACAAGACCTTCAACATTTTAAAGTACTTTGCCAGTGTTTTATATTGATATTCAAACACTGTAAAAGTAAGCTACTAAGTGATTATGTCTGGACTTTAATTCAGCCTCTTCAGTAGTAATCAAATGCATATGTTTTTGTATATGGTCTAGTAATGCACTTGACAATTCACTTTATGATATGATACTAATATGCCAACCTTATCCACTACAAAACTAGCAATAGCTCTTAGAATTTAAGGACATTCCCAAAAATTTAAGCTAGAATATGAAATAGGGGCCTTACCAAAGTCAGATACTTGTCTATCTAGCTCTGTATTGTCTATTTGGAACAATAGTGGCTTTCAAGGCCTCTCATCATCCACTAAATGATCATTTAAAAAGCCGGAGTGTAAAAAATTGCACTAGGAACCTTCTATGGGTGAAGCATTTTACATATTCACTTCTCTTCAAATTATTTACATACATTTTGGGCTGAATCACTGGGGCAAGATACACAAGATGGCACCCTCCCAATCTAAAGCTAAGCTTCCTGAGGGAGAAAAGTATGTTTGATTAGACCCCTGTGATGGTTCACAGCTGTGCAAGATGCAAATTGGCTTGCTTTTTCTTTCATCATTGAGAGGTAATGTGGTGACTGTATTTTCCTGTAGCTTTGAAGAATATGCCTCTGGAGAAATAATCCTTTATCTCTTTTTACAGGGACTGCAGTGGCTCAGTGGTTAAGAAGCTCACCTTGTTAGCTACAACATCAGCAAGTAAGCTGTTCAAGACTCGAATACTGCATGACAGAATGAGCACCTGTCTCTGTCCCAGCTCCTGCCAATTTAGCAGTAGAAAAGCAAGAAATTGCAAGTAGATAAATAGGGACTACAGTGGGAAAAGATCTTGGGGACATGAAAGAACCCTCATTTGGGCATCCCTTGAGCAGAGTTTAATCATTTCAACACAGAAAGCATCTTTGTGTGCTTCTGACATGATACAAAATATCTTTTTAGTTATGAAACTGTTTTAATCTATCCCACTATTTCTCATAGTCCTATCTCATGGAGAAGTCCTGGCTTCTATGGATGACCTTGATATGATTTTATAAAAGCTACGGTAACATGATAGGGAGAATGCTGGTTAGATGTGAGGTGGTCACCTCTAGCAGCAGATAGTGGGTGTCATGAAAGGGGAAGAAATTTTTTAGCTATTTATTTATGAACTGTTTAATTTGGTATTATGGGACTTTTCAAACTACTAGAGACAAGGATTTCCTCCATCCTTTGTCAAAATGGGACTTATCTCTGGGTACTGTGATCCTTGACTTGTGTGATTAAGGAATTTTCAAGCTGTGAGAGAGAAATATCTTAGGTTGGCCCTAGAATGTAAACTGTCTTTGCTGTCTCCAATCTTGCCATTCAGATGTCATTTATTCATAAACCCTGCATTTACTGTACCTGAATAAATAAGGAAGAAATGGCAGTTCAAAGTACCTATTAAAATTGCCTCTGAAAATACCTATCACATATTTCCATGATATTTCAATTTCCCTAAATGTTCAGGAGATTTGAAAAAAGGTTCAGATTTGATGCCAAATTATTCATATTTCTGCTTTAAGATGCCAAGGCTAGGCAGGCATTTGATTTGAGTTCCTCTGTGTCAGTTTATAAAATGATATGTTGTCAGGTGTGCACGTGAAGAGATGCATGAACAAGAAAGCAGGCATGGAACAGCCAACAATGGCATACAAACAGCATATCCTTCAAATCTTATACAAAATCTCTGGAAAGCATTACCTTTCCCCTCCCAGGAAACTCAAGTTCCCTCCATTTGAAGATGGCATGAATGCTTGGTGACTCCTGAAATGTTGTGTCACCGAGGGAAAACATTTCAGGGGGGGGGGGGAGAGATAAATTGCACTGTTTCTGCTCTATTTCTGCACTGAACGGCAGCAATCCGTCATTAGGTGAGTGCACTGCCAACGAAAGTTTAGCTGAGGTGTGTGCTGTTCAGAGTGAGGATTAATGGTGAAATGAAAATGATCTTTTCATATTCTTGACCCTCATAATATATGACAATCTGTCATTAGGTGAAGCTGGGAATCAATTAAGCATGAATGATGCATAGGAGTGTGGAATGTGACCTTAAAAAGTTGTCCTGTCTCCGAGTGCGAGGTTTCCATCTGTTTTGCGCAAAGAATGTTCCAATAATGCAATGAGGAGGCAGATATGATTTCTGAGGGAACAGTCATTATGGGCTACTATCTTCCAGGACCTGATAAGTTTAATCCAAGTTGCCTGGGAGGGAAGAACTCATAAAATATTTTATCTCAGGCGAGTGCAAAAATACTCATAAACTCAAAGGTTAATCACTGCACCAGGGGAACAGATGAAGGAGACGGGGCAGTTTTATGGCCTTCAACATGCTGTCCTTATTAATCATCTTGCTTGGTTGCTTCAAATATGCCCTATACATTTATGTTTTAGAGCCAAATGGAAAGAGAGATGGTCTCAAAAAAATCAAGAAAGAAGACTTGATAAAACTGCGTGGGAAAAACTTAAAAGTAAACCTGAAAATAATAATTAAAAAATTAGATAAAATGTTGCACATAGTATACTCAAAAATACTCAAAAGTCCACTGCAAAGTCATTGTTAAAACTGAACAAGCAACTAATCATGGTTTATTTATTTAATTCTTTCTAGTTAGCAGATGCTTCTCTTGTTTAGGAAGATAGAACTGTGGATAAAGATGTCTCAGACATATTTTTCTGGATTTTCTTGAAGAGCTACCTTTCTCAATGGTATGTATCTCAGTCAGTGCTGGATTAGCAATATAGCAAGTGTAGCAAATGCTACGTGCCCCACACCTCTGGGGGCCCCTGCACAGTGGTAGGATGTCAAAAAAATTACTACCCCACTGTGACGTCATCACAGTGTGGGTGGCGCTAACATCATGATGTCATGATGTGGGCGGGGCCAAAGAAAAAATAAAATTAAAAATAAGCATACACACACACACACCTCAACCCACCCACCCACAATACAAACCTGTAAATAAATTAAATAAATAAATAAAAATTACATTAAAATACATAAATCAACCCACCCACCCCAAACACAAACCCGTCACTTACCTGTTAGTATAAGTGCATGGGCAGCACCATGTTGCAAGATGGATATGGTCATCGTACCGGTTCTCTTGGATAATATGCTTAATATAAATGTAAAACAGCTGTATCTCCTTAAGGATTCCCCAATTGGAACAGCAATTGGAACAGCACAGGTGTAGCTTATTGATGAGGTAACTCCAAGACTTTGCTTTAAAACCCCAAGGTATTAAATACACATTAAAATATACACAGACACACCACATCCATAGGTGAGTCACTTACCCCGGGGAGCAGGCTATAGGGAGCTTCAGGCTAGCAGCTTCTCTTCCTCCTCCCCACTTGGGAAGACAGCAAGGAGGCTGTGCATATGCGCCGAGCACTGTAAGCATGCATGCACACCAAGTGCTTGGCATGCACGCGCAATGGGGGAACCTGTGAAAAGGTAAGCCCTGAAGGTGGTTCCCCCAAAAGCTGCTACCAGTTCTCCGGGAAGCTGGGAAAAGTTACTACTGGTTCTGGAGACCTGGTGAAAACCTGTTACATCCCATCACTGCATCTCCACCATGCCGTCAACTGGGTGGGAAAGTCATACACAAATCTTCTACATCTCTCTTTTGTGCCTTTGGGGATTTAAGGTTGTCAGCCTCCTGACCCACCACCCTGCTCTGCGGGCGAGCTAAGGAGGTAGAAAAGGGCTGAGTTGGGAGGAAAAGTCAGAGAGAGAGAGAGAGAGAGAGAAAGTGCAAGTGAGTGCCTCCTTCCTTCCTTCCTTTCCCTCCCCCTCCTTTCTCCCTCCCTGCCCAGCTGGGCTTTTAGGGCCTTTAATTGGTGTTTATTTATTTATTTATTTATTTATTAGTTCAAATTTATATTGCCTCCCACTCGCCGTTTCTGTCTCTTTCGGAAACCCAGGCAGCTGGCTCTGTTGTTCCTCTCTCTGTTTCCCCCCTTTTCAGGGTTAGAATCCAGTTGCTGCTTCAAGTGGCCATGGATTGTGAGAGTTACCCTGCTGGAAGTCTCATCCCAGGGGCACCCAGGTTTCCTGTGTCTTGTGTGCTGTCTCCCCACCTCCACCCTTCCTCTACCTTCACCCTTTAGCAAAGCAAACTTTTGTGATATGGGACTTAATGTAAAGATAGCTATACTGTTGCCACCACAATCAAATGTCCATTGGAGAACTCAGCAATAGTTAGATTTGCAAAGCAAAGCAATCACACTTATATACCATAATAATAATTTAATGTCAGAAATTATTTTATTTATTTATTTATTGCACTTATACCCCATCCATCTGGGATGAATTCCCATAAAATAAAAGCAAAACAAACATCATTAAAACAATAAAAAAACCACCCACCTAATCAAAATCAGAACTGAGGACCCCAAACTCTTGTGACAGAAAGGCAATGGGATGGTCTCCTATTTTGTCTTCAATTATTCTGGATTGAAAGGATTTTTGTGGAAGAAACTGCTCAGGGGACACCCGAATGAGGCTCCTTTTATGTCCCCAAGAGCTGGGACATACACGGGCTCTCAATCCATCATGCTATACCTGGTTCTCAAACTACTGACTTGCCAGCCTTTCAGCTAACAAGGCAAGCTTCTTAACCACTGAGCCACCACAGCCCCTCATATATACTGCTATGCATGTATACCTATATACCATCCCATAGCACTTAGTGCACTTTCTGGGCAGTTCACAAGTTAATTAGCATTTTGCCCAACATACTGGGTCTTCATTTTACCAACCTCTGAAGGATGGAAAGCTGAATCAAAGCAGGCTCACAACCTTTTAGTTGCAGTACAGCAGTTTAAACATTGCACCACCAAGATTCCTTTAGGTTGGGCCTTCTATTGGACAAAGTGCAGTGGTTCTCCCTGTTTCTTATTCCAAAATTTCTCATTCAACTGTTTATCAGTCACTTCTTCCCCATGGATAAAATATATTTCAAAGGCTTGAAACTGGGCTTTGGCAATTGGAATTTCTCTTTTGTGAGTTGTGTCAGTGGCGTCGCGCAGTCTTCAGCCGCCTGGGGCGAAGAACAAACTCGCCGCCCCCGCCCCCCCAGCTCGCCGCTGCCGCCGCCCCTCCCCCCGACCCAGGTAGAAGCCGGCCCCCTGCTGACTAGCAGCGCGCGCGCAATCGCACGCGTACCACACACCTCCGTCCGCTCGCCCACCACGCACCTCCGTCCGCTCGTCCACCACGCACCTCCGTCCGCTCGCACCTCCGTCCGCTCGCCCGCCCGGCTGGCCGTCGGGGGCTCTCCACCGCCTGTTGCCCCTGGCAGCGGCTTTCAGGGGGCGGCAAAATGTCCCCTCCCCACCCTTTTGCTGGCGAAGAGGAGAAAAAGTGTTTTTTTTAGGCGGACAATTCAAGGAGGGGCCCGCCCGCCGGGCTGGCTGTCGGTCGGGGGCTCTCCTGGCGGGCGGCCTGCATGCGCGCGCACACTGCCCACCTCCTCCTGCCCAGCCAGCCCCCAGGGGCTCCCCGCCACGGCGCCACCCACCCCCGACGAGCGCCCCGTCTCACGGCAAGTTGGGTGGGTGGCTGGGCGGGTGGAGGCGAGCAGCGTCCGCGCGCACGCGGGCCGCCCGCCAAGAGAGCCCCCGACGGCCAGCTGGGCGGGCGACCGGGCGTGCCCCTCCTTGAATTGTCCGGCTAAAAAAAAAACCTTTTTCTCCTCCTCACCAGCAAAAGGGTGGGGAGGGGACATTTTGCCTCCCCCTGAAAACCGCTGCCAGGGGCAACAGGCGGCGGAGAGCCCCCGACGGCCAGCCGGGCGAGCGAGCGGATGGAGGTGCGAGCGGACGGAGGTGTGTGGCAAGCGGCGAAGCGCACGTGGGACGCTCGCCAGCAAAAGGGTGGGGAGGGGACATTTTGCCGCCCCCTGAAAGGCGCTGCCCGGGGCATCCGCCCCCCCCACCCCCCACGCTACGCCACTGAGTTGTGTAGTATCCACGCTGGTACTGTTTTGAAAGAAACGCTAGGTTAGGGCAAGAATATTGTTTATGCACTACAAGTAATGAAGTACTGTAGTTGTGGACTCTCATTTACTTCACCTGCATATTTAGGCAAGAGAGAACATTGTGTCTGTGCAGGGTGGTCATGAAACAGGAAAGTTTAGTCTGGGTCAGGGCATCTTGACATGATTTGCTACGGGTCCCATGCTGGCTTAATCCAGCACTGATCAGTTTATCCAACTGATGTGTGTGTCAATTGTGTGCCCATGAGCTGGCTGAATTCCTGTTGTTTTTGAGTTGTTGTTTTTTTGCAGTGGTGGATGGCAGATGGGGTAACCAGCATGGGGGCACCCACTCTGGGTGGCACTTTCCAGGGAGAAGCAAAATGTTCCAGTGGCAATCGGGGCATGTGGTCCAGACAAGGCACATGGTCCAGCCTGCTGGCGGCCCTGTGTCAAGGGAAGCCACCACATCCCCAGGAAAGGCGTAGGTGGAGGCTGGTGCATTTGTGTAACATGGGGAGCGGCCTGCCCCAGGAGGCATTTTTTGGGGAGGCAAAATTTCACACCACTGGCATTCTGGGCCCCACCCAGGGGGTGGTGTGTGGTGCCCTGGGCCCCACCCAGGGGGTGGCGAATTTGGTCTCCAACCTGGGTGGCTGAAACCCAAGGTACGCCACTGTGGGTAACACTACAAATAGGAAATTAATTCCAGCCAACTATTCAAGAATATGGGATTCTCAAGTACATGCCAGCAGTGCAGGTACCCTCAAAAATTGTGCCCCCCCCCATTTGCGTGACTGCTGCTAAGCAATGGAGAACATAGGGGTTCCTCCCTTACCTTAGTGTAGGAATTATCAACCTTTTAAAGCTGGGGGGGGGGAGATCATTCTCCCTCAGACAGCTTCTGGGGCAGGACAAACATTTTGCCCTTCCTCCACCACATGGCACTTCCTGATATGCTGGAGACAATGGGCCCGCCACATGAAATGGTGCCTTGGGCTGCATCCAGCCCGCAGGCCACAGGGTGAGAATCCCTGCCTTAGTGGATGCTAGAAGCAGGCAGTAAAGAAGACAATTTTCTGGTTGCCTAAATGAGTGGGCAGAGCTAGCTGGTATTTAAGACTGGTCCTGGCTGAGGCATAGCCTCTTTGGCTGTTCTCAGAGCTGGGAACCCACCCACTCACCCAGAAGGCTAGAGTACTTAGTGGGGTGCCTTCCATGGCCAGATAGGAATTTTTGGCCTAGTTTCAATATTGACTTTTAGTGAAGATTGGTGCTTTTGCCCATTCTACTCTGATATTACAGGGCATAATTATGGCATGGTTTGTTAACTAGATCACAATAGGTTAGAGTGGGTCGTGCAAACAAATGTCCACATAGTCAAAGCAATGGTATTTCTAGTAGTAATATATGGTTGTGAGAACTGGACCATAAGGAAGGCTGAGCGCAGAAGAATAGACACCTTTGAGATGTGGTGCTGGAGGAGAATTTTGAGAGTAACCTGGAAGCAAAGAGAACAAATAGGCCAATCTTAAAATAAATCAACCCTGACTGCTCCTTGGAACATGAAGTTAAAGTACTTTGGACATCTGTCCGTCCCACTAGAGCAGACCAGAGAGGCTCTCTGGTCGTACCTTCAGCTAGAGAGGCTCATCTCCCTAGCACGAGAAGGAGGGCCTTTTCTGTTTCTGCTCTGGCCCTATGGAACCTCCTGCCAACAGAGTTATGTCTCCAGACGGAGTTGCTGCCCTTTAGGAAAGGAGTGAAGACCAGGCTGGTGGGGCATGTGTGGGGAGTGGGCCAGATGGCCAACTCAGTTGCCTGGCTCTTTTAAATATTCCACCTCTCTCCTCAGTGTTTTTAACTTGAATTTTAATTTTTATGTATGTGTTTTAATTGTTTTTGGTTGTAAAGCCGCCCTGAGTCTTTGGAGGAGGGCAGGGTACAAATGAAATGAAATAAATAAAATAAATTAAATGAGAAGAGAGGATTCACTTTAGAAAGCCTTGATGCTGGGAAAAGTTGAGGGCAAAAGAAGAAGGGGGTGGCAGAGAATGAGATAGCTAGATGGCATTGTTGACGGAATGGACACAAAGCTAGGTGGGCTGAGGTGGATGGTGGAGGATAGGTGTGCCTGGCATGTGGAGGTCCATGGGGTCATGAAGAGTTGGAATCGACTGTGCAACTGAACAAGAAAAAGTGAATTCTTCAGGGCATCTTTGGATGGGGTGGATACTGCTTGCCTGGCATGATTCAGTATAATTCGTCAGGTATGTAGGTCTTACTATGAAACATTTGGGGGTATACCCAATATTCTTTCATGCAAATTGAGTTAGATACAAGTGCATGGATGTCTCCCCAAATTTCAGTGAGCCTGAGCAGTAGCTGGCAATGATCAGCTCTGAGCAGGGACAAAGGATTCGTCCATCTGGACTAGAAAAGGGAACCAGCTTCCCCTGTTCTAGTACAAGCTGTGTAGCACTACCAGGCTCCTACACAGGTCAGGGTTTTTAAAAATGTCAATAAAATTGTGGCCCAAGTCTTTAGACTTAAGTTGACATGACTTGCCTATTTCATGGGTGAAGGGCAAAAGAAGAAGGGGCAGCAGAAAATGAGATGACTAGATGGTATTGTAGACACAATTGGGATAGAGCTGGGTGGGTTGAGGAGGATGGTAGAGGACAGGTGCCTGGTGAGTAATGGTCTATGAGGTTACAAAGGGTCAGAATCGACTGTGCGACTGAATAACAACAAAAGCTCCTAATTGGCTCAAATGCAGGTGAACATCATTCCACACTTTAAGGGGAACCAATATCAATTAACTGAAGAATTCTTTGATGACAGTATGCTAAGAAAGAAGGAGGGAAATGTATTAGCAGTTTTGCTGTACGGTGTGTCTGCAACTATATGAGGATCAAATAGTAGAGGGATCCTCATATGTCACTTGTATTCTTTTTCACCATTGGAGCCTTATTCATACTTAGATGCTGATAGTGTGATGTAGTGATAGTAAGAATATGGTATAAAATCCTGATTGTTCTTGATTTGGGTTGTCTCCGTGTGATGCAACATCTTGACAAGGTATTTTAAAGGTCCATATGATTTGTCACCTCACTGTCACAAACCCATTCAGAATCTCTGTAAACTAAGTAAATTATCTTTCCCTTTAAGGCACAAAACATGGACACAAATACTGGATAAGCTTGATTGGTAGGAAACTGGCAAGCAACTTGTCTAGTGCAGATCAGAAAGCAACAATCATCCTGCATCTCAACAATCCTGAAATTTTGCAATGTTGCCCCTGGAAAAGTCAGTATGAAACTAGTTGGGTGAGGGGAAAAGTGCTCCCTTTGGGCTGCTGGGTAGTGTGAACTCTGTGCAGGGGGGAGGGAGAAAACACCCCCATTGTGTTGTTGGGCAGATGGGTGGGGCTAAATCTGTGCTGGAGGAAGGGAGGAAGCGCTCCCATTGCCTGCTGAGCAGAGGGGAAGGGTGAACTCTGTGCTGGGGCAACAGCACATGTGCAGACAAAGAGGGGTCTGGGTGCCACTTCGGGCATGTGTGCCATAGGTTCACCACCACTGCTAGTACTTAAAGCAATCTCTGGACAGTTCACAGATAGTTAACATTTTACCCCTACATGCTAAGTACTCATTTTACTGATCTCAGAACAACGGAAAGTTGAATCAACCTTGATCCATGTCTGCACCAAACTCAAATTGTGAGCAGAGTTTTGGCTGCAATCTGCAGCTTAATCACAGAGCCACAAGAGCTTATTACAAGTAGCATATTATAAAGAAGTAGAAATAAATGACTAATGCTGTTAGAATCCTTGGTATGATGCAATCATCCAGATGTATCTATAGATCCCATCATAACGAAGTTGTGCTTTAAAATAAGGGAGCCAATATTTAGTTATTTCTTCAGTCTATTTAAGATTTAGCATGGAAGATTGTACATATTCCAGGTACTGTGGACAGGTTGACATAGAATCCTGCCTAGGCAATTTCCTGAGAACTCTGGATGAGGAATCTGGAGAGAAAATGACAGCCTGAGAGTGGATGGTAGACAGAGAAAGCACTTCAAATACAAAATGGTGTGCAGTTGAACATCACATTTTGTTTCCATGCTGAATCCTGTTTTCTGGGTACATGTTAGTCTCACAAGCTCAGTACTTGTTATCTTAATGCAATGTTTTGACTATTTGCTCATTGTTCTTTCATATCCACAAGTATTTTGCAGATATAATTATTAAGAACAAAATGACATTTTTATAAACATACCAAGTTGAGGGGAAGAAGGAAAAACAGCAGGCAATATGGAAGTCTATTCTAAGCCACTTCTGCATTATTCACATGAATTCTGGGAACTGCATTATAAGGTAATCCTCTAAAACTCTATTTATTGCACCACCATGAAGATCTGTAGCTTTGGTAGTCCCTAGAAAAAAGGGTCTTCTCATTGCTCGCCCATGCTTCATGGAAGTCCTTCCCGAAACACATATGAGAGATGGAAAGTTTACTTCCAAAATGTGTCGTTCTTGTTAATTTGGTTTTTTTTAACATATCAAGAAATGTCTCACCAAGACAAAACAATAATTCTCTTTTCCCTTCAAAATCTCTGATAATTTCTACAAAATGTTTTAACTTTTCTATTCCTTTTCAGAAGCAAAGCCTGCATACTTTGGTTGATTATAAACCTGTTCAGTACTTCACATTCTAAAGCAAAGAGCAGTTTTCTTAGTTTGAGGAAGTAGAAACAATTTGCACATAGAAACAACATTTTGGGGGCAATGAAAATCTCAGGTTCACCAAGGGTATCAAGAAATTCTTTGCCATCCTCATTGACACGGAATCCAATGTCACAGTTTCTTTTTCCTATGTCCAGTTAGATAAACAAGATTTAAATCCTTAATGCATTCAGCTCAATTCATTTGTTTTTGCTTTTAAAATGGTTTTAGAAACTTAGCATTGTTATGCTATTCAATGCTAGTGGATATTTTGATGTTGCATTTTAATGCAACTGGTTTAATGCTGCATATATTAATTATTATTTCACAAATATGCTTGCATTTTTGTGTTATCAGATATATTACAAAGGCTGCATTCTTGAAAAGAACTTTGCAATTGATTTGGAAGGAAGGATTTTGTTCTCACTTTTCCTTAACTTGTTTAGGAATGTGGGAAGGCAATGACCATTTTAGGAGGCCACTGAACTTTGCTCCTCCACCCCAAATGAAGAGTTAGACACGTGCATGGATTCAACTAGGGACACCTTTATTAACAAACAGAATGCAACTATCAAGCAACAACTCCTCCCCTTATGGATCTAAGCAGGGGCCTGAAACAGCTGCTCAGAGTAGGAAAATCTACTGGATGGATGGGGTATAAATAAATAAATAGATAAATAAATAAATAGTGGGATCTGGGCAGATAATGTCAGTGAACCCCTGCCTGGAAGGGGGCCAGGTTTGGATCTGTTCCCTAGGAGAGCAGCTTCCAACTATCCTCCAGTGATACTGCTATAAGTAGATGCCTCCCTGTCTGACACATGGCCTAGAAGAGCCAGAGAGAACTTCCAGTGATCAGATCTTCCCCTCCCTGGTAGATTCTAAGTCAGCTGTGAGGCCTACCGGTCACTACCTTGGGACCCCTTGGGACAAATTAGACTGCACTACCTGGCAGAAGTGAACTAAATCAACACATCCCAGCCAATTTTCCCCACCAGTACCAAACAGGACAGGCAAAAAGACTCAAACTCACACGAAGCCAGGGGGAAGGGCTGATATATAGATTAACTGTCTATGAAGACCCTCTCCTGTCACCAAGCCAAACGTGATTGGTCCCCAACAAGGTGGTCCGACTCTATCTGAAGAGGAAGGGCATGGCAAAGGGTCCTCTACTTGCTCAATTGTGTGTATGAATGTTTACCTTCTAAGACAGGCATGCCCAAACTACGGCCCGCGGGCCGCATCCGGCCCGCCAGGCCATTTCATCCGGCCCCCGACATGGTATAAGAACTCTTATAATTTTATTTTATTTTTTTAAAAAAATTTTTGGGCGAACTTTTTTTTTGGGCGGAGGGATCACAAGTCAGTGAAAGAGTGATTTGCCTAGTTCCTTCCTCCTCCTGCTTAGTACTAGGAGTTCTGCCGAATCTACTTTAGAATGGCTGAATCAATACGCCAGAGTGGAGAGAGGGACTTCAGTGGGAGCTAAAAGTAAGTAGTTTGGGCATGCCTGATTTAAAGCAATTAAAAAAGAAAGCCAGGAGCAGGGGGGAGGGGGAGGGAAGCGAGGTTTAGAGTTCTTCAGATCTCTTTGTCAGGCTGCTTATATTGCAAACTTAAGATATCAGAAGAGAAGCAAAAAAAGTTCACAACTTATCAAGTGCCACAATGCATAATAATGCATCCACCCATCCATTGGCTGGGCAAAAGAAGTTTGTTTTGCAGCCCTTTGTAGGAGGTTTGAATAAGACCCCCGGGATCTTCCCTTACTGTCAGAAGCAACAAATGTTGCTTTTCAGCTCGCTTGTGCAAAGAAGTTTGCTCTGCAACCTTTTGCAATTGCAAAGGTTTAAATAACCCGGGATTTTTCGTCAGTTGCAAAAAGAGATGTTACTTTACCTTTAGGCTTGCCCCGTCATTGTGTGCCTGTGGAGTTGATGTGCTCTTACAAATTCAACCCACGAAGCTTTGCTCTTCTGCCTGATGTGTTGGATATGATCTCAAATCCACCTCAAATTTAAATACAGCTCAAATTTAAATACAGGAGTTAGTCTACAAAAGGCCCTGGAGAATGCATTAAATTTGGTAAAGGTTTCTCTTGCTCGAAAGCCAGTCGTATCTGACTCTAGGGGTCAGTGCTCATCTCTGTTTCAAATCCAAAGAGCTAGTGCTGTCTGCTTCTGCAGGCATTTCTGTGGTCATGTGGCAGGCATGACTAGACACTGCAGCCCACAGAACACTTGTTACCTTCCCACCGAACTGGTCCCTATTTATCTACTTGCAATCGTAAAGGTAAAGGTTTCCCTTGCTCGAAAGCCAGTCGTATCTGACTCTAGGGGTCAGTGCTCATCTGTTTCAAATCCAAAGAGCTAGTGCTGTCTGCTTCTGCAGGCATTTCTATGGTCTTATGGCAGGCATGACTAGACTGCAGCCCACAGAACACTTGTTACCTTCCCACCGAACTGGTCCCTATTTATCTACTTGCAATCGTAAAGGTAAAGGTTTCCCTTGCTCGAAAGCCAGTCGTATCCGACTCTAGGGGTCAGCGCTCATCTTTGTTTCAAATCCAAAGAGCTAGCACTGTCCGGTTCTGCAGGCATTTCTGTGGTCTTATGGCAGGCATGACTAGACACTGCAGCCCACAGAACACTTGTTACCTTCCCACCGAACTGGTCCCTATTTATCTACTTGCAATCATAAAGGTAAAGGTTTCCCTTGCTCGAAAGCCAGTCGTATCCGACTCTAGGGGTCAGTGCTCATCTCTGTTTCAAATCCAAAGAGCTAGCGCTGTCTGCTTCTGCAGGCATTTCTGTGGTCTTATGGCAGGCATGACTAGACTGCAGCCCACAGAACACTTGTTACCTTCCCACCGAACTGGTCCCTATTTATCTACTTGCAATCGTAAAGGTAAAGGTTTCCCTTGCTCGAAAGCCCGTCGTATCCGACTCTAGGGGTCAGCGCTCATCTCTGTTTCAAATCCAAAGAGCTAGCGCTGTCTGCTTCTGCAGACATTTCCATGGTCATGTGGCAGGCATGACTAGACACTGCAGCCCACAGAACACTTGTTACCTTCCCACCGAACTGGTCCCTATTTATCTACTTGCAATTTCTTGGTTTTGAACTGCTAGGTTGGCAGGAGCTGGGACAGAGATGAGAGCTCATTCCGTCCTGCAGTACTCGGGAATCGAACTGCTGACCTTCCGCCTCCCAGTCAGCGTCTTAGTGACTTGAGCCACTGCAGTCTCATATGTATATATGCAGTACTGTAAAGCTATTTAGATACACTGTATGTCTATAGTGGCTGCACTCTACTCTGGCAGCAGAGGTAGCTCCAGTTGATGGGGCAAACTGTCCCCAGCTAATCAGTGGCATCTCCGCTGCCGCCATGAGATTTCCCATTGATCAGCTGACTGGCGGTATAGAGATGTCCCAGGTAAGCCGATTGGCAGTCACGATGGCATCAGAGATGCTGTGGACCAAATGGTTATGTTCTCCTTCATCAGCTGGAAATCTGTCTGCACTACCAGGGCAGATCAAAGCCACTGATCAGTGAAAACAGACTCCAGCTGATCAAGGGAGACCATTCCTAGCTATCTCAGAAAACAAAACAAATAAAATAAAATACACAGTAGCACTTTAAAGACTAACTGCTATTCCCACCAGTAATCCTTTTTTTTAAAAAATGTTTATTTGAAGAGTCCTAGTGCTATGACACTTTGAATAAATATTTTTTTAAAAAAACAATGCACCATAGCAGCAGAGGGGCTCCCACAGATTGGTAGTAACTGGTGTCAGCTGATCTGCAGCTGCAGAGAAATGCAGCAGATCTGTTAATGCTGCCTCTGCCAATCAGCTGTAATCTATGTCACCTCCTGCTGCAAGTTTATCTGGGCTTTCCCAGGTAAACATTAACAGGAGTGGGCACAAAGTCTAAACAAGTGATGGCAAACCTTGGTAGTTCAGGTGTTATGGAACTTCAATTCTCAGATGTCCTGATCACCAGAAGTGCTGATTTAGGCTTCTGGTAATTGAAGTCCAAGAACACCTGGAGTGCCAAGGTTCACCATCACTGGTCTGAAGTGATTTATTTTACACTGATTCAAGTATTAGTATAAGTTGGAAGTCGAAACTGATTTACAGTATTATGGCTGTGCATTGTGTAATTCCTGATTTTAAATTGATTGGGAGACCCAATGTGCGCTAATTTTGAAGTTCCCCCACCCTCTGAGGCTGCAGCAAGCCAGGCAGGACATGATGTCAGGAAGCAGATCTTTTCATTGCTAATTAAAATCCAAAGTTCCAGGTACGTGGGGTTTTAATTGGCAATGAAAAGTCATTAGCCTTATAAAAGATCTGCTTCCTGACATCATGTCAGGAAGCGGATCTTTTATAAGGCTAATGACTTTTCATTGCTAATTAAAATCCAAAGTTCCAGGTACATGGGGTTTTAATTGGCAATGAAAAGTCACTAGCCTTATAAAAGATCTGCTTCCTGACATCATGTCAGGAAGTGGATCTTTTATAAGGCTAATGACTTTTCATTGCTAATTAAAATCCAAAGTTCCAGGTAGGTGGGGTTTTAATTAGCAATGAAAAGTCACTAGCCTTATAAAAGATCTGCTTCCTGACACCATGTCAGGAAGCAGATCTTTTCTAAGGCTAATGACTTTTCATTGCTAATTAAAATCCAAAGTTTCAGGTAGGTGGGGTTTTAATTAGCAATGAAAAGTCACTAGCCTTAGAAAAGATCTGCTTCCTGACATCATGTCAGGAAGCAGATCTTTTCTAAGGCTAATGACTTTTCATTGCTAATTAAAACCCAAAGTTTCAGGTAGGTGGGGTTTTAATTAGCAATGAAAAGTCACTAGCCTTAGAAAAGATCTGCTTCCTGACATGATGTCAGGAAGCAGATCTTTTCTAAGGCTAATGACTTTTCATTGCTAATTAAAATCCCACCTACCTGAAGCTTTGGAACACAACAACAGCTCCTTGGATGCCACAATGACCAAGCTGGATGTGAGTTTCTAGGATCTGTCATATTTTTTTAAAAGGACACTTTTAAAGGACACCGCGAAGGCGGCGAAGGAGGAGCCGGCGAAAGAGGAGCCAGCGGCAAAGGCGTTAGTGGTGGCGGGGGCGAGGGCGGGGGCAAGGCTGGGTGGATGTATGTACCATGGAGAAATAGTTCGGCCCTCGGAGCATCTGATAAAATGTTATCCGGCCCCCGGGCCGAAAAGTTTGGGCACCCTTGTTCTAAGAGGTGTTCAAGATAGAGAGATGGCAAATGAATAAGAGCTTTATCCAGATTCTTTGGCTTCCTGTCCAACACTATCAACTTGATAAGTGTGGAGAAACAAGGAATGAAACTTGCAGAAAAGAGGGCTTGTGATCATGGAAGTACTCACCCATTTGTATCCAACAGAAAAAAGAAACCATGTGCTAATGAGATGAGCACACTTTATCCCTCTTTAGAAAAGAAATTAAATGTGCCTCATTGTTCCCTTAAGTAACATTAAAGTGCTGCACATGTCTTAGCCTTTTGCAAAGGACAAATCTCACCCATTCAATTATTCTTCAAGGTGAGCTGATAGACACCAGTAGAAATTTAGTATATCAATATGCTGTAATAATACACCCACTAATATCAGTGCTGAATTAACAAACAAAATGCCACTATCAATTTCATGGTGTTTTTTACATTGGAGATCTCATATTCACCCTGTCAATTCTGAATAGCCATATGGAAAATTTTTATGTTCACTCACAAATGGCTGTATTGCAGGGTGCCCAATTTTTTTTTTTTTGGGGGGGGGCTGGTAATTTAATTTAATTTTATTTTATTTTATTTACTCATGTTTATTATCCTGCCCCAATCAGGTAAACCCGACTCTGGGCGGCTTACAATATGAATTAAAAACATAGGTTAAGCCCATAATAATACAATACTAACATACAACTGTAAAAACTCACAGAATTAAAACAGCGGAATGCTCTTAGGTAAGGGGGCCAACAGCTATTGTGGGATGCGCCCCTTTAGGTGGGGTGGTTATTATTATTATTATTATTATTATTATTATTATTATTATTATTATTATTATTATTATTATTATTATTATTATTATTATTATTATTATTATTATTATTATTATTATTATTATTATTTCAATTTCTATACCGCCCTACTCGGTGGGACCGACTCGGTTATGCCCCCCCCCTCAGTGGAGGAAATGCCACTGGAACCATCATATTGAGCCCAATGGCAAAATGAGCAGAAGAATAACCATTCTCATTCCCAATGGCCATGGAGGTGGAAGAGGCCATGCCATATGGACTGGTTACTCTTAGGGAATTATTTCCAGAATACAGAAACACATTAATTGGGTTCCTAGATTTTGGTATGCCAAAAACACCTCAGATTACCAGATGCAAAAGAAAGGATTAGTACTTGTGTATAAAAGAAAGTTATTATCTCCCTATCTCTTTCTTTCAGCTGTTTTTGACCTGAACATTTTGGCCACCCAAAATTTCAGTGTACAAAAATAATAGAACATACAATATAAATCAATACCTACTCTTTGACAGTAAGAGCTGTTCAACAATTAAAAGACTACTTTATAAGATAATAAACTATTCTTCATGGGAAGTTTAATCCAGTACCAGTGATTTCCTAGTACTGTACCTGTATAGGGGTTGGAGAAATCATAATTGCTAAGAATTTGAGAGCCCAAATTCAATAATAATCATTGCTTCATTTATTTTATTCATACCCTAACTTTCTCCTAACAGTAGGACTCAAAGTGGCTTACAAAATATTTAAGAGACAGTTGCAAATAAAATTACAACAAATTGCAATATTGAAAAAGGCAGTTATACTTAATTGGAACCCATTGGTATTTTATAACATATTCTGGCATAGTAATAAAAATGTGGTTCCTTAGTTTCTTTAATAAGTGTCTTGACTCTCTCGGGATTCTGAAATGTGGAGAAAATCACCAGAGGTTACTGTTTTAAAACCTGGTTAAAAAATCTGCATATTCAAAACATTTAATGCCAGTCTCACTACTCTGCCATCATGATAAATGTCCTGAAGGAATGGTTGTTAACCATCTGGTGGGGGTTAGTGAAACCACTCATCATAGCACAAGAGAAATGAGAAGAATTGTCTAGTAAAATCCTCTGATTGATACAACATATTAATGACAGATTTGAAGCTAGGAAGATCATGGTGATAGCTCTTGTTGACCTATTGGCTGCCTATGGTACTGTTGATCATCAAGTATTATTACAAAGTTTGTAAAATCTAAGCAAGAATTACATACTACTAAAGTAACTCTTTTGCAAAATGAACACCACTGATGGAAGATTCAGAATGATCTACATCAAGAAACTGTACCAGCTTCTGTTTTGATTAACAACAACACCAATGATCAACCACTTCCTCAAGGCAGCTAAAGTTGTGTTTATGTTGAGGATCTTGTACTTGTATCAAGGTTGGAGGCTGCTTCAATGCTCCAGCAGCAAGGAAAGCAGCTGTAATTACACCCACACCCTGCTGCACCTGTTAGAGCTCTACCTGAGGGCCCTATATAGGAACTGGCTCCTACTCCTAAAACAGTGATGGCGAAACTATGGCACGTGTGCCAGAGGTGGTACTCAGAGCCCTCTCTGTGGGCACTCGTTCAGTAACCCCAGCACAGAGTTTGCCCTGCCCCCTGCCTTGCAGCCCAATGGGAGTGCTTCCTCCCTCCCCCCAGCACAGAGTTTACCCCGTCCCTCTGCCCAGCAACCCAATGGGAGCGTTCCCTTCTTCCCTGTTGCTATGTTGGTACTTTGCAACAAATAAGTGGGTTTTGGGTTGCAGTTTGGGCACTCGGTCTCTAAAAGGTTTGCCATCAATGCTCTAGAAACCGCCTTAGCAAGATCCTTTTAAATAGACCATATACAGTAATACCTCATATAACATTAGTATCGAATAACACTAAAATCGCATAACATTAAGGAATCTGGGGGGAAGAATTGCATCAAATAACATTAAGATCCTATGGGATGCTTCAGATAACAACCGCAAAAGCCTGTGTGGTTACAATGTATCTCTATGGATCCCATAGAGGATCAGATAACACTAAAAATCATATAACACCAAGACTTGTGGAACCAGGTTTTAGTGTTATATGAGGTTTTACTGTACTGTATTTTTCAGGCCAAAAAGAGGACCTGACCATAAGACGCACCCAGTTTTTAGTGTGCTTTTTAGCATTTTTGAGGTTTTAGAGTTTTCACAGCGTGCGATCAGCACTCTAAAACTCTAAAAAAGCTAAAAAACACAATAAAAACTGGGTGCGTGATTGGCACTTGGGTTGAGGAGAATTGGCGCGCATGCCCATTCCTCCCCACAACCCAAGCGCAGATCCCACGTGTGATCAATCGGCTTTGGGTTATGGTGAGGAATGGGTACGTGCGCCAGTTCCCCCAACCCAAAAACTGATCATGCGCTGTGATTGATTGGTACTTGGGTTGGGGGAACTGGCACACACACCTATTCCTCCCCACAACTCAAGCACCAATCGATCACAGCACACGATTGGCACTTGGGATGTGGGGAGGAATGGGCACACATGCTGGTTCCCCCCAACCCAAGCGCCAATTGCACACTGTGATTGATTGGCACTTGGGTTGGGGGTAACTGGTGCGCATACCCATTCCTCCCCAAACCTAAGCGCCGATCGATCACAGCGTGTGATCGGTGCTTGGGTTGTGGGGAGGAATAGGCAAGCACGCCAGTTACCCCCCAACCCAAGTGCCGACTGATCACAGCACACAATCAGCACGCGTGGGCACATGGATGCCTCCCCAATGTCCTCCCGATCAATCACTGGGGGTGTGGGGGGCATAGGGGACAAACCACACAGGCATGCGGATGCCTCCCTGAATTCCTCCACAGCCCAGTGATCAATTGCTGGGGGTGTGGAGCACTTCAAGGAGGCATCCACGCACCCGCCTGGTTTGTCCCCGATGTCCCTCACAGCCCCAGTGATCGATCGTTGGGTGTGCAGAGGACTTCGGGAAGGCATTTGCATGCCCGTGCAGTTTTTCCCCAATGTCCCCTGCACCCCCAGAGATCAGATGCTAGAGGTGTGGGGGACATCAGGGAGGCATCCTCATGCCCGTGGTCGGTGCTTGGGTTATGGGGAGGAATGGGCACACTTGGGTTATGGGAGGAACGGGCACAAAGAAAATTAAAGGGAAAATATATAAAAGCAGAATTCATGTTCAACAAAACAAATGACTACAGAAGGATGACATAACTATAATGTTGAGTCTAAGACTCAGAATGAAAGAGCTAGAAAAGGTCCTTAAATATCAGAATTTATCACTGAAAGCCAAGGCCAAAATAATCCCTATGATAGTATTCATACTTACTGTACACTACTTGGCTGCTACCTAGACTTCCCCAACAGCCCAGATTAGTGCTAGTTTTGGTACCTTTGTGAGAATGACTCATCTGTTGTAGTAGAAAAGTGATGCAAAAGTCTCAGGCTTTGCTCCAGAAATGTCTGCATAGAATCTCAGACATCAACTGGGATCCCAAGAAAAGCAGAAAAAGCAAATCCAAGAACAACAACCCCTCTTTTTTAAAGGCAAACATTAGGATATATAATATCAAGTGGAAGTTAAAACTGAGCAGCCTGGTACATGTTTAGAGTAAATCAACATAGAAACTGCCATATTGCCATAAACAACCAACAGATTTGAGCTCTAAATCAAATTTAGTAGTCTAGTAACAAGCTTCTCACACTTTTTCATTCACATATATGGGGAAAAGTAGAAGCCTTTTTGTCTTTCCAATAGATCAGGGAATTTCATCCTCTGTCCCACAGGCTGGTTACAGCCCATGGTACCATTTCATGTGGCCACCACCACCTCCACCACACCAGGAAGTGCCATGTGGTGGAAGAAGGGCAAAATGGCCGTGTGGTCACCGAAGCTGTCTGAGGGAGTGTGACCCGGCCCCTGGCTTATAAAGGTTGAAAACTCCTGCAATTGATGAAGAAAGAAGAAGAAAAATAATTACAATGCAATAGATGTGTCATTTCCTAAAGGTCAATTTTATACCACATCAAGGGGAGAAGTAAGGAGTAATATATAAAACTTGGTACCTATCCAGTCCTGAGTTGAAATGAAATGCCACAAAGAACTCTGCTAGCAATAGAAGTTATCAGGACGATAGCAGTTCAGTTCAGACAGAGTCTTTTTAAAAGACTCATCTGATCTGCACAATAACCTTACAGGGCAATAAAATGTATTGAGTATGACTACTGTATGCCAATTCCACCACCCAGTGCTATAGCTCATGGAGTGAGTCAAACAATAATGTCTCCCTCCTCTTCCCCTTTACAGTAATTACATAATCACTTTCCCCACCTCAGCTCAAATTGCAATAAATTTAACTCACTATTACTTGAAAATGACATATTTTTCCTTAATGGAAAGAAACAGACCTATTCCCTTTATGTTCCTGTTCATTTAAATCAGCTTTGATTACCATAAACCTACAGATGGAATTGAATGGCAGAATCTCTTTCTTGTGAATTCATTTTGCTGTTAATCAGGCAGAACCTAGTTTCATTCAGTGAAACAACTCTTAAAAGATGCTCACACCATTCCCTGGGGCATAGTCAACCATGAAGCTGTCTTTCAGTGCAAACCTCACCGAAAGGGATGGGAACTTGTTCCACAAGGGTAAGCAACCGTGCAATGATAATACTTTTCTGATTAAGGATTGTTGTTTTGGTGGGGGTTATTTTTGAATTTCATTTTGCTCAGTTTAAGTTTAAAAAAAAAGTCAAAATAACAGAGCAGCACAATTTTCACAAAGTGACAACAGCTTGTGTGTGTGTGCGTGTGTGTGTGTAACTTTCAACTGCCAACATGAAGCCACCTTCTTGGCTTTGCCATTGGCCAATCATTGGCCAAAATTAAACCCTCATCTGTACATGTTTCTGGGAGTAAATGGCAGACCGTCAAATCAGCCGGATTCTGTATCACTCCACATTTACACAGTATATTATTGTCCACCAGCAGCCCCCATTTGAATATTTTCATCTTACTTTTAGGGACTCTGAGCCTCAGCCTATTCAGGGTCCTTGCCTGGATTGTTACTTCTCAAGGACTTTGAAATTAGAGAGAGTGCTCAAACCAATGGATTTTGTGAGAATGATTATATTTTCCTGATTAATGATTGTTATGTTTTGGTGGGAGTTATTTTTGAGTTTTGTTCTGCACAGTTTAAGTAAGGTAAAGTAAATGTAAAGGTTGCGATAGCTCAAAAGCCAGTTGTATCTGACTCTAGGGTTCAGTGCTTATCTCTGTTTCATAGCAGAAAGCCAGCGTTGTCTGCTTCTATAGACGCTTCCGTGGTCATGTGGCAGGCATGATTAGACACCAGAGTGCACGGAACACTATTTACCTTCCCACCAAAGTGGTCCCTATTTATCTACTTGAGATTTCTTGCTTTCGAACTTCTAGGTTGGCAGGAGCTGGGACAAAGACGGGAGCTCATTCCATCCTGCAGTATTTGGGTATCGAACTGCTAAGCTGCCACCTCCAAGTCAATATCTTAGTCACTTGAACCACTGCAGTCCCTTTCAGATTAAGTAAAAAAGGCCAAATAACACAGCAACACAGATTGCACAAAGTGACAACAGCTTCTGCATTGTTGAATGGACTTTCAGAGGTCACTTACATCTTTGTGTGTGTGTGTTTACATCTTAGGTGATAACATTTTTCTATTACACTACCTCCACCTCCCAAATATCCTTCTAATTTGTCTTAGAAGGAGAACTTTGACTCTTAAAATTCATTGTCAACAGTCATGAAGTCTCTCCCCTTCTTCTCATGAGATAAACAATCCTATGGGCAGCGAAATATTTAAGACATCTTGAGTCATCTATTGGTCCCAATCCATGTCAAACAATGCCATTCTGTCTGGAGGGAATCCCCCTTACTTTGTTTAATAGAACAGAGGGAAAGGGCTAGGCTGGCCCTACCATAAGGCAGAGTGGAGAAACTGCTTCCTGCAACAGAAGCTGGGTCAAGTGCAGTAGTTCCAGCTCTCCTAACTTCCCAGCCATTCCCTTCTCTGCAACCTTTAAAGTAATTTGGTGCCCTCAGGTCCAGAGGAGATTACTATCCTCTCTCCCAGCACTGAAATAAAAGTATCTTGCCAATCAGGCTTGCTTCTGATTGTAGCCTGAAGTGACAAAAATCTCCATCTTTCCATCAGACTGCAAAACATCTTGGGCCACTTCTGAAAAAAGTGCAAACTAAAAATGTCTTGAGTGCAAACTAAAAATGTCATGAGGCCAAAACTGGATGACTTTGATTTGACTGCAGCTATTCAGTGACAATGTATGTAAGGTATTTCAAAGGAAATGGTAGGAAAGCTGTTAGTATAAGCTGGGAAAGAAGACATACTTCCCTGGCCTCTTATCCTCTTTCCCCCTGTCTAATTAATCTTGCATGGGAACCTTCCAAATTGGGCCCTGCAAAATGCCAGGTATATTTAAAGCAAAATATCTGTTGTAGATAACAACCTGTGACTGAATGGATGAGAGGAAACAGAGCCAAATTCCATCCCATCCATTAAGAGATAACAGTGGCATTGTCTGGAAATATCTGTTACTTATTAAATATGCTTTGCCAAGCTAACAATTTAAAAAACGAGACAGTAAATAGGTTTCTCTACTGTTGTTTTTTCACTGTAAAGGTTGCTATGATAACAAATTGAGACCTGGGTGAAAGCTGTATGAAATGTGTTCATTGGTTTTGTTGTTCAGGGAATACAGTTCTTTTTAATGAATCTTGGCAAAAGCCAAACTTGGGAAAGTTATTTTTTCATAATTACTGCCTAGGGGATTCTGAAAATGATCATCCAAAAGTGATTGTTTCAAGCTCTAAGGAGATATTTTGTAAATTGGTCAGGCACCCAAAACTATCTTTACTCTACATTGAAATGGATGTGTGAGAGGCAGACCATGTCTGTTTTATAGTTAAATCCTTCAATCCCTGTAGAAAATAGGAGCAGGAATTTACTTGAGGATGAGGAACAGATGTGATGCACACCTGTAAGGTCCTGGGGAGTATGGACCCCACACTTCTGGATGTTGTGTACAGGTAAAGGTAATTTTTTGTTGTTGTTTAGTCGCACAGTCGATTCCGAACCTCTGTGACCCCATGGACCACTGTCCGCCAGGCACTTCTGTCCTCCACCATCCCCCTCAACTCGCTCAGCTCTGTGCCCATTATCTCCACAACACCATCTAGCCATCTCATCTTCGGCTGTCCCCTTCTTCTTTTGCCCTCAACCCTTCCAAGCGTCAAGGCTTTCTCAAGTGAATCCTCTCTTCTCATTTGATGTCCAAAGTACTTTAGCTTCATCTTTATTATTTGACCTTCTAAGGAGCAGTCAGGGTCGATTTCTTCTAAGATTGACCTATTTGTTCTCCTCACTGTCCAGGGGACTCTCAAAACTCTCCTCCAACACCACATCTCAAAGGCGTCTATTTTTCTGCGCTCAGCTTTCCTAATGGTCCAGCTCTCACAACCATACATTGCCACAGGGAATACCATTGCTTTGACTATGCGAATCTTTGTTTGCAATTTAATGTCTCTACTTTTCACTATGTTCCCCAGGTTTCTCATCGCTTGCCTCCCAAGAATCAGTCGCCTTTTTATTTCATGGCTGCAATCACCATCTGCACTGAGCCTTTGATCCTAGGAAAGTAAAATCTGTCACTGCTTCTACTTCTTCCCCATCTATTTTCCAGGGACTGATAGGGCCTGTTGCCATTATCTTGGTTTTCTTGATATTGAGTCTTAAGCCAGGTTTTTCAGTTTCTTCTTTCAACCTAATCAGGAGCTTTTTTAGGTCCTCCTCACTTTCTGCCATGAGGGTGGCATCATCTGCATATCTCAAATTGTTGATGTTTCTTCCAGCAATTTTGATCCCAAATTGTGATTCCTCCATTCTTGCATTGCACATTATGTGTTCTGTGTATAAGTTGAATAAGCAGGGTGACAAATGCAGCCTTGTCTTACTCCTTTTCCTATTCCAAACCACTCCGTCATTCCATTTTCTGTCCTAACTGTTGCCTCTTGATTCATGTACAGATTTCTCATGAGGCATATAAGGTGTTCCGGAATTCCCATATCTTTAATTACTTGCCACATTTTGTTGTGGTCGACACAGTCAAAAGCCTTAGTGTAAATATCCCTGGTCAAAAGAAACTGGAGACTAGTGCAAGTGAAGCATCTCAGCAGTTCTATCCAAGAGGTAGGCATCTTCTTCTTCCGTGTCTAGGCCAGACGTGAAATTGCCAAAATGAAGCCAGTTAGAAGGCTTTGTTTGAATTTACCCTTCCACATTTACTAAAGCCTTTGCCATTCCTTCACATTTGAGGAATCCCATCCCAAAAATGTAATCATTAATTGTAACAAGTTAAAATATCAGTGAGAATGACACAGTCCAGAAGTATGTCATTATGAGGGGCTGGGAGTAAGAAGGAAAGAAGGAGGAATGAAATGAAGAGATATTTTAAATGAAAAGACTGTCAGAGGAAGGAAAAGCCAGCCTTCCTGTTAGATGAGCAAGAGCTGTTCTGCTTGAATGTTTGACCATTCAAAGTGAAGAGAGAAGAAACTTTAAATCAGGAGTTCTCAACCTTTTTAAGCCAGAGGCTAGGTCATGATCTCTCAGACAGCTTCAGGGGCTGGACAGCCATTTTGCCCTTTTTCCACCACATGGCACTTCCTGGTGTGGTGGAGGCTGTGCATGGCCACATGAAATGGTGCTGTGGTTTAAATGATAGTGACATCTTTAGAAGAGGGTAGAAACAATCCTCTGGAGTTATGTGTTTTTATCCTCCAGTAGTGTTTGTTTACTTAGAGACAGAGAAGTCTGAGTAGGAGGTTTCTTTACTGTTGACTCTGCACACAAAGCAAGAACCATGGAAAATGTGGGCACAACAAGATGCAAACAAGACTTTCCTGTTTTATGATTTCTGCATTACCACATAAATATAAAGGAAAAGAGTGTGTGCAGGGTGTGTTGGGGTGTGTGTATGGGGGGGGCAGGGTTGGACACTCTTTCTAACCACATGGATGAAACTGGGACATCTAAACAACTGAATAGAGTTTCTCTCTCCCTTGACTCCCATCTATAAAATAGGAATAGTAGCAAACAGTGAACAGGGTACCTTGCAGATGTCTTGTAAGGATGAACAGAATGTTAGAGTACTTGGTACATTATTAGAAGCCTGGGCTGCAGTCCACACTCCATTTGTTCCAGGGGGGGCTCATTAGGGCTGTATGGAAGCAAAGGACCTGCAGCAAAAGGATGATTAGAGTATTTATTCCCACCTCCACTAGATTTTCCACATTTAAACACCTAAAAACAAGCTGTACACAAAGATTTCATACCCTATGCATTCTTTTCAGTTGTTGTTGTTGTTGTTGTTGTTGTTGTTGTTGTTGTTGTTGTTGTTGTTGTTGTTGTTGTTGTTGTTGTTGTTGTTGTTATATCCCACCCCACTCGCAAAGTGTGACTCTGGGCAGCTTACAAACATATCTTTAATACTGTATAAAACATTCAATCAACGTGATATACATCAATACAATAAAAATATCATAAATCACACATGGCACATAACAATACAGTATCACATAGCACTTAAATAACAGTAATTAAGTAACAAATAATTAAGTAACAAGAGTCCTTGCCACTCAAATGTCCTCGATGAGGCCGCTACCGCATCAGTGGCTCTTAAAGCCCTCTGACTCCAGCCGGTGGTGAGGGCACAGAGGAGGGGTCAGCATTGGCAGGGCTGCAGCACTTCCTTTGTAGCCCATGGGTACCAAGCAGCTGGGTCGAATCTTCTCCCTGGTCAGCCCAGCCCGGGGGGCATCCTGATCTTATGCCGCCAGCCCTGGTGCAGGTGTTTCAGCTCTCCCCAGTCTGGGGCCAGGCAAGAGCGAGCACCGAAGTCCAGTGGGGTGGTGGCAAGGTCCTCTTAGGGTGCCAGCCCCAGTGCAGGTGTTTTGGCTCTCTCCAGTCTGGGGCCGGATGAGAGCGAGCGCCAAAATCTGGTGGGGCGGTAGCAAAGTCCAGCGCAGGTGTTTCAGATCTCTCCGGTCTATATACTTGTCTACAGTGTATCCTATGTGGTAAGCAGGGAGTGTACTCATAGAGAACGTGAAACATCCTATCAATAAATGCAAAAATATGTTTTCTCAATAGATGTGAGCCCTAACTCAGTATTTTAATTTGTATTTTTGAATTGCAACTTCTCCTGTTCATCAGCCATCACTAAAAACCAACAAATCTTCCCTTTCCCCTTTTTCTTACATGTGGATTTTGCCAAGTTTGGTGAAGTCCAATTTTAAAAAATAACTTAAACAAAATGTTTACTTATCCCAAGTGTGTGTTCATTCAGAGCTCCAGCCCAGTTTATTAATTGTAATCATAATGATAATTCAACTGCATGCTGATCACTAAACTTCCAGACCTTGGCTGTGGCTGGGGCGGGGAGGCTCATTAGCCATGGGTGCCCAGACCTCGCCAGTGGCCAGTGCTCTTGGGCCCTGCCCTTGTCACCACCGCCTTCGGAACTAGTCTATGGCCATGGTAGAGAGGCTGTTATAGTATCATATTCTTGTATATTATTATATGCTGTGTTGCTGATTAATTTTGTATTCTATATGATTTTGTTGACCTTATATTTACAATGTATATTGGTTATTGTACATTGCTTAACTTATTGTTTATATTGTATCTATTGTGTATATTGTTCAATGATTATGTAAGCCACCCTGAGTCGGGTTCCCTGATTGGGCGGTATATAAGTTCTAAAATTAAATTAAATTAAATTAAATTTAAATTTAATTAAATTAAGCAAGCCTGCATTCCAAACTTTAAAAGCATACTTCTTAAAAGAAAGCTACATTGCATCCATTCTGTCTTACCCCTAGGTCAGTGGTTATAGGATTTACTTATAGATGTAACCAACCCTCTAGTTTTACTGTTAATTTCACATCTTACTAAATATATCTATGTTGCCAATTTCTCTTAATAAAATTTGAAGTTCCTTTTTGAGCCTAAAATGAAACAAGTCATCTTCAAGTCTCTACACAATTTTGTCTTTCCGAAATATTATGCTGATGCAAGGGATTTATTTTTACTACTGTTATTCCATCTCTTTGAGAAGCTGGATATTTGGCCAGAAACAAAACAGGAGATGAATGAAGTCACTCCTGGCTTTCCTCCCTAAGGATGAGCTTGTCCAACCTATCTGCTGCTCATATTTAGCAATCTACACTGAAACGTTTGGCGCAGGGAGCTAATGGGAACTTGTTATGGTTTAGGCATCAGGTTCCAGATAGCTTGGTCAATGACATCAACCACAGGCAGACACAGCAGAACACAAGCACACCACTGTCTGGGTATGGCTATGTCTTATGTACCATGTATCAAAAAAGTTGTGCCTCATGTACTATAATAATAATTTTGTGTCAGAAATTATGCCTCATGTACTACATGGCAAAGAATGAAAGAAGAATTTCTATAGCTCTGCACTAGAGCTAAGCTGTGCTTCACTCCTTAATTAATTATGTGCCATCATGATTCTTTTGGGGAGCTTTTGATGATTTTAAGAGACAGATTAGAAAATATTACCATTTGAAACGTGAACTATGATTTGAGCTCCCTTAAAGTTTAGCTATTGAATTATAGTTACTTAAGAATAAACTCTCTTGGTTTGAAACTAAATGGGCTGCCAGAGACCGTTTGTGGTTCTGGTTGTGAATTTGCTAGAACTAGAGCTGGTGTAAGTTAGATATGCATGACTAGAACACCACCTGACTAGTTATTCCCTTGTCTAGTCTTCTTGATATGAATTTTGTGAAGAAATTGAGAGACTGAGAAATAGCATTGTTCTATTGAAAAACTCCCGAAGCTTCTGTGTATTTGAGTTGGACAGCGGACTAGAAAAGTACAAGTCAGTCGGTGACAAAAACAAAAGGACAATTAAAGCCTTCAATCATCATCCTGCAAGAAAGGACTTCAAAGAGGGTCTGAAAGAAGATAAACCTGAGGAGTTAATCTTTAACATCAAAAACTAGTTTGCTTGCTTGCCCAGAGACTTTAAAAATGTACTGCTCTGTGAAAGGAAGAAGCTAAAACGGCCTTGTCTGTATACTCAACATGATACATTTAAGGTATTTAAGGAAGCCAATAAGTAAATTAGTTGGCTTTGTCTCACTCAAAAGGAGGGAGACTTTGTCCACAAGCCAAGGGACACTAGTTCACTTGCTGTCCATTTGACATTCTTCAGTGCTTTGCTAGGAAGACACGAACTGTGTGTGTCTAATCTTCCTTTCCATAAATTGTCAGAATTGGATTGTTTAGCTAGTTGTGTTATTTTCTGGTGTGTTCTTCTTAAATGTTAATACTTCTGTCTCCGCAATTTGCTCTGTTATTTGAGGAAACCTTTTTATAACTTTTTGTCTTTTACATCCCTATTTTTTAAATTCCTTCTTTTAATACAACACAAAACTACCTTTCAGGCAATTGCCTGGATATTTATTTATTTATTTATTTGGCTCAGAGGAATATTGATACTGATATCCAGGCTTTTTTTCAACCAGCTATTGGGGATTTTGACATTTTATTGGGTATGGTGGCAGCATTACCCTCACAATGTAGTCAACCTTGCTTCCCCAGTGCCTACCCTTGAGGTTTTTGATTTCTGTGTTCCCTGGAGCCAAGTCTAAGATTGATCGTAGTGTTGGCAGAAGTGTTGCTAGGCAGAGGCTTATAATTGTCCTCATAGCTAATCCTTTCTTGGACACACCCACCACAAGATAGGTTGCTAAATGGTTATAGAAGGGAGCACCTAAACTCATGGTAATTTCCTAGTAAAGAAAAACTACCGTAAATACTAGACTATAAGTCATCATGAATATAAGCTGAGGTACCAAATTTGGACCTTTAAAACTAGGAAAATAGACTGACCCGAGTATAAGATGGGGGTGGGAAATGCAGCAGCTGTTAGTGAGTTTCAATAATTAAAATACATTTATTTATTTATTTATTTGCTTACTTATTTATCACATTTATATCTGCCCTCATCCAAAGACTTACAGCAGCTTACAAAATTAAAAATACAGTTAAAAACACACATTGATTACATTAAACGGTTAAAAAAATATAAAAGTTAAAAGGATTAAAAAGTTAAAAACAACAAGGAGAGAGATGGGGGTTATTCAAAAGAGCCAGCTGGCTGAGCTGACTGTCTGGCCCGCACCCCACACATACCCCACCAGCCAGGTCTTTACCTCCTTTCTGAAGGGCAGCACCTCTGTCTGGAGGCGCCAACTCACTTGGCATGAGTTTCCATAGGACCAGAGCAGACACAGAAAAGGCTCTCCTTCTAGTGCTAGAGAGGTGAGCCTCTCTAGCTGATGGCACAGCCAGAGAGCCTCTCTGATCCACTCTAGTGGGACAGACAGATGTTCTCGAGGTGAAGGAGTGTCTTAAGCATCCTGGCCCACTACCATGTAAGGCTTTAACGGTAATAACCAGCACCTTGAATTGCACTCGGAGACATACTTGGAGCTTCTCTCTCTCTCTCTCTCTCTCTCTCTCTCTCTCTCTCTATCTATCTATCTATCTAGAGAGAGAGAGTTGTTAGAGCCAAGGTAATGACAGCCAACTGAGCTGCGGGCTTTCTTGGCAAAAGGACAAAGCTAGCCAGATTTGGATGAGATATGAAACAAGGAGTGTTTTTTACATCCATGTTTATAATCTGGCACCTCTGTGTGAATGATACAAAGAGTTGTGTTGGTGCCTATTATGTCATGTGCTGGCATTAACTCGTGGGCAGATTGTGCAAAGAAAGGCAAATGAATTTTACTATGCTTTGGTACATTTTCCAGAAATCGTGGAAGCTCCACATTTTACATTCCCCAGAAAAACTATGAATGAATAAGAGCATGTCTAATGTGTCAGTGTCATGTATACAATGCACACAAACTTTGGATGTTGGCCCAATTAGCTTTTTGAGATATACTATATATTCATTTGGACCTGAATATCTAAGGGTTTTTTTTCGTAGACCGCAGCCAGGTTGCTTCATTAGCACTTCTTGTTAAGGAAAGCTGCAGTAACTGGACCAAAATGCCTAGGAAATGGATGAGGACAGGTCTTTAAAAATGGGAATAATTCCACTGAAAATCAGTTGTCTTATTTCCCTAATTCCATGAAACCATCTGGACCTAGTAAGATAGTCTTATATATTGATACCCCTGCAAGTATTTGTTTTAGGTTTTCCTCCTGCACTATCCTGATGTCCTTAATATCCTCTGTCCATTTCCTCCAATAGAGTTATTCCTGAAACAAGCTTCACTTAGCCTCACTATAATAATAATAGTAATTTCATGTCAGAAATTATTCTGGGTTGAAAGGATTTTTGCTGGAGAAACTCCACTCAGGGGATGCCCAAATGAGGCTTTCATGTCCCCAAGATCTTTTCCACCAGAGTGGTCTCTATTTATCGACTTACAATTTCTTGCTTTCGAACTGCTAGGTTGGCAGGAGCTGGGACAGAGACAGGCGCTCAAACTGTTATGCAGTACCCGGGTCTCAAACTGCTGACATGCTGGTCTTCCAGCTTACAAGGTGAGCTTCTTAACCACTGAGCCACTGCTCTTAGCCTGTGAAACTCAATCTCAAGGAAGCGAGGGTGGTTCCTTCTCTCCTGCCTTCTATCAGCAGACAAATGCCTTCTTATTTTACATAGTCCAGTGGAAGGCATTGAATTCTGTTTGTATTGATGGTGCCAATATGCCCAGCAGCTATCTAGATTTTCCCAGGATTATCAGTGTATACAACCTTTACATCATGTAGGCAAGTAAGTTGTACAATTTGACAGTTTCATCACTAATCACTTGATTTGTGTTTATGAATAAAAATAATGTTAGAGGTCTTTCTCTTCAAGGAATTGTGTCATATTTTTATCTTACAAGAAATGAGGTCTTCTGAAGGAGCCACTTGCCTTTTCTTTGAAATGATGTCACCTTTCTCCAAACTCATCTGTATTTATGAATACATTTAGCATTTGTAGTCATCAGTACTGGCTTTCCAGAACATGGGAATCAGTGGTGGGATGTCAATTTTTTTACTACCCCACCATGACATCATCACAGTGTGGGCGGAGCTAACATCATGATGTCATGACATCATGGGCGGGGCCAAAGTAAAAATAATAATAAAATAAAAATAAAAATAAGCACACACGCGCACACACACACCTCATTCCGCCCACCCATCCACCCCACAAACCCATAAATTAAATAAATTAATACAATAAGAATTACATTAAAATACACCCCACCCACCCCAAACATCTACCCACCCCAAACATAAATCAACCCACCCACCCACCAACTCCAAACAAACCCGTCACTTACCTGTTAGTATAAGTGCCTGGGCAGCACCATGTTGCAAGATGGATATGGTCATCGTACCAGTTCTCTAGGATAATATGCCTTAATGTAAATGTAAAACAGCTGTACCTCCTTAAGGGTTCTCCAATTGGAACAGCAATTGGAACAGCACAGGTGTAGCTTATTGATGAGGTAACTCCAAGACTTTGCTTTAAAACCCCAGGCCTGTTGGCCGCTAGGCCTTTTTAGGAACTGTGGTAGTACATCAATATACGTAAAGGTATTAAATACACATTAAAATACACACAGACACACCACATCAAAAAGTGAGTCATTTACCCTGGGGAGCAGGCTATTGGGAGCTTCAGGCTAGCAGCTTCTATTCCTCCTCTCTGCTTGGGAAGACAGCAAGGAGGCCGTGCATACGCGCCAAGCACTGTAGGCTTGGTGTTCATGCGCAGTGGGGGAACCACAAAAAAGGTAAGCCCCGAAGGTGGTTCCCCCAAAAAGCTGCTACCGGTTCTCCGGGACACTGGGAAAAGTTACTACCAGTTCTGGCAAACTGGTGAGAACCTATTACATCCCATCACTGATGGGAATCCAATGTTCAGTACCAAAAATCTGAGTATAAATAGAAATTCTGAATATGGTAAATTGTTTGGCTATGGATGAGGACAGCTATGGATGAGGACAGTTATGATCCTATGAAACACACAATATGAATTGCTATTTCCCAATACAAATCCTAGGAACAATGGGATCTGATACTGAAGTTGAAAAAGAACTACCTACGAGATGCTACCTACGAGATGCTAAGGTAATGTGTTCTGTGCCAGATTTCCAGAACAGCTAAAAACTGCTCAGATTGTTAGTTCCATGGCTGTATGCTTAGAAAAGTTTTTTTAAAATGCATTTTTCTCTCTTTGACCATTATTGCTTTTTGCCTGTGAAAACCAATATGTTTATAAGTGGAGACATTCCTACTTCAGTGTAGACTGAATCCACAAGTAGGAACCTGATTTTTTTTCAAAGATTTTGGTTGTGTCTGAGGGAGGAACCTTTCTATTTATAGCCACAGAGAAGGGAGCAGCTAAGCAATCCTCTCAGTGTTGTAAATGTATCCATGGTAGCAACGATTAGGCTAATTAACTAATTAGAGTGATATAGCTTTTAGTAACTATGTTCTCATGACATTTTTTTCTACTGTTTGCTATCTTTTTGTAGTTGATCCTTTTTGCATTATATTTCTCCATTAGCAGCTGAGCACTGGCTCAAGTGGTTAAGACACTGAACTCACTGACTGGAAGGTTGGAGTTCAATTCCTGGGTACTGCATGATGGAGTGAGCTCCAGTCTCTGTCCTAGCTCCTGCAAATCCAGCAGTTGAAAAGCAAGAAATTGCAAATAGATAAATAGGGACCACTTCGGTGAGAAGGTAAGCAGTGTTCCATGCACTCCAGTGTTGAGGCATGCCAGCCACATGTCCACGGAAACGTCTGCAGACGCAGACAGCACTGGTTTTTTGGCTATAAATGGAGATGAGCACTGAACCCTAGAGTTTTATATGACTGGCTTTTGTGCAAGGGTGACCTTTACTAACCATAAAAAAAGACGTTGGTTGGTTGGTTATGTACCATTGAGACAACTTTTGCTTTTGGCAACCTTTTCGAGAGTTTTCTTGGCATAAACTACTCAGAATGGTTTTCCCAGTCCTCCCCTCTAGGACCATTCAGTTTGCTCAAGGATGTACAGGCAGGTTGAAGTCTTGTAGATACAGTTGGAGTATATTGAATCAAAGAATACTTTTCTGACTGTGTTGCTGCCACTGAGTTGATTGCCTGAGTAGATTATGTGACATGAGACCATTTCCAGTATCAATCTCAGAAGGCACTGATACCCACAAAAAATACTGAAAATTGATATTCATACAAATGTTAGAATTTGGGCTGATCAAAGTAGGATTGGCAGCATCAAAGGGGAATTACTTCACCCCATTTGAAGTATTCATTATTTCACACAGATCATTGTATATTTGAAACCTTTCTAGTAAAGGTAAACATTTCCTTTGCTCGAAAACCAGTCATCTCTGACTCTAGGGTTCAGTGCTCATCTCTGTTTCAAAGCCGAAGAGCCAGTGCTGTCTTCATCTGCAGGAGTTTCCATGGTCATGTGACAGGCATGACTAGAGCCTGGAGTGCACAGAATGCTCTTTACCTTCCCACCAAAGTGGTCCCTATTTATCTACTTGCAAATTCTTGCTTTTGAACTCAGAGCCGTAGTCAGGGTGTGAGGGGGGCTGCCTGCCCCAGGTGCCACTTTGTGGGGGGCAGCGATGCTGCTGCCCTGGACTTCCTGGTGGCCAGGACAGTGCCCAGGGTGCCGGTGGTGGCAGGGGGTCCCAGGTGGGGCCCCAATAGCATGATGGAGGCCACGGGGTGCCACTCCCCCTCCTCCCCAAGTGCCCCCTCCTTAACCCCTGCCAGGCTGGGGCAGCGTGACATGGCTCAGGCGGAGAGCCCACCATCGGGTTCCCAGGCATGCAGCTGCCCCACCTCCTAGCCCGGCGAAGCCCAATGGTAGGACTTTCCTATCTTGGAGGGGGTGAGCGGGGGTGCGCGGCAAGTGTGGCCTAATGCCCTGGGCGACTGAAAAAATGTTGTGACACATTAAAGACCAACTTCTGTATTTAACTGTGAGCTTCCACAGACCAAGTCTACTTCATGATTAATATGGTAATGTTCAAATATTCATTCATTCATATCCTGCATATCAGGCAAAACACCACTCTAGGTATATGCAACATATCAAAACACAAGGTCACAATATAAGAATAAATATAAATAAAGGATAAAATACCAAAGATATTGGCATTTTATTGCCCCTAACTTGAAGTCAGGGCATCTAATGTGCCTTTGTATATCTCAGTTCAACCATCAATCCAAATGGAGACTGCAGTCAATAAGGCAGAAGACAACTGAGACTTGGAAGAGCAGCAATGAAGGAATTTAAAAAGGATCATCAAGTGGAAGGATGTGTCATGAGACAAAGACCAAGACTATCCACACACTTGCATTCCTGGTTGTTATGTATGGATGTGAAAGCTGAACAGTGAAGAAAACTGATAGGAAGAAAGATTGATTCATTTTAAATAAGGTGCTGGAGGACAGCTTAGTGGATACTTTGGATTTCCAACAAAAAGAACAAGTAGATTTGGAACAAATCCAAGCACTTGTGCTTTAGCTCCATAAAAAAATCCACAGCCTAGAGTTTGCAGGAGCTAAATACAGATGTTGATGATAGAACATTTTGGAGGGCACTTATCTGTAGGGCCACCAAAGGTCAGAGGCGACTTGATGCCACATAATAAGAACATTATTTAAAACTGTGTTCCAATACAAACATTTGTGACAACATTCCCCCAACCCCAGAATTAGAGTTCTTTTTCATTCCTGCAATTGTGACCTTTACAACAGTTTGGGAAAACTGAGACCTATTACTTAATTCCTAACTACATGTGAAATCGATGGAAGTGTGTCAATAGCAGTGATGGTGAACCTTTTAGAGACCAAGTGCCTAAACAGAGGGATGGGGAGAACTCTGTACTGAGGAGGGATGAAGCATTCCCATTGGGCTGCTGGGCAGAGGGGCGGAGAAAACTCTGTGATTGGGGGAGGGAGGAAGCACTTCCATTGGGCTTCTGGACTGAAGGGCAAGGTGAACTCTGAGGGGGCAATGGTGCAAGTGCCCACAAAGAGGGCTCTTGTGGCACACATGCCATAGGTTCAGCACCACTGGTCTATAAGGGGAAAATAATTTTCCTGGATTCAGCACTTTCAGCAAAGTAACATTTTTTAAGTTGTCTCCCCCATTCAAGACTCATTGTGAGAAGAAATACACATCACACTAGTAATTTGCACATTTGCAAGACAATTTGTGAGATGTAAAGTAAACACAAAGCAATGTGACTATATTAAATGTACATATTTAAAAAGGTACACCAACAAGTGTATACTAGGGAAATGGGCATATAAAAGCTCACATTAGGAACATGTATTAATAAGCCACATAAATTTCAGCGCAGAAAGAAAGCAGAAAGTTTTGCAAACCCAAATGAAACAAGGACAGGGTTAAAATACAGCTGGGATTGGGAAAAATTCAGTGGAATAAAAACTATGGATTTTATATCTCTGAGTGAACACTAGGAATGTTCTTTGGGTCTTCAAATTATTCAGAATTCAAAGTGAAGCAGATGTATTATCAGTTTCTGAACTAATCCAAAGTGAAAAAAGGAAGCCTAAAGTGCCACTCAAAACAATTCAAGGCTCTCCTAAACACCAAATATTCTTTTGGATCTAAAAAGCTGATTTAAAAACTGAAATCAAAATGTATTCGGGGAAAGGAGAAATAATTCTGTAACAGTTCTAATGCTGGTGGAAGCTTTTCTGCACCCTGGAGGCTGAGCAGTAGTTGATGACACCATCCAAGGTCAGAGCCCTTTATTTGCTCCATTAATAGGCTATTTTGACATATATTTGAAGTATTTGAACAAGTATAGAAATGTAAAAGTACTCTGAAATATATGGCTAGAAATAAAATCGGATTGGGTACAAAGTGAATTGCTTGTGATTTATGAGCCGGATAATTCAAACTGAATTGAAACTGATGGTATTTGCATACCACTAGCTGGTACTGTACCTCTAAGAAATTCAGGCAAGCATGAAGTTACTTAGTTTTAATCAGCCAACAGACAAGTGAAAACTGATGGGACTAGCTAACACTTGCACAATTCAAAGTGTAAAGTGAACTGTCTCTATTGTAATCTGCATTAGTCTGCCCCTGGGGTACATAGAAAGTGAGTTCTTGGAGATTGTGGTATTTTTGAATACCACAATCAGGCGTACCTTGGTAACGACAACCTTGTGTTGCCAACTAATATTTCTCACAGAACCCTGTGTTGCCAGCTAATCTTTCTCTGCAGAATGAACTCACCAAAAGGTGCCTTTAATTTTGCAGTTTCACATCTGGCCTAGACACCAAAGAAGAAGAACCAGGACCTTTCAGGTGTGCATCATACCTGTGCCCCACTGTCAAGTAAATTTCTTATTCTTTTTTCAGACTTTGCAAAAAAATGACTCAAGCGCTGAGTTATAACCCCCCTCCCATCACTCATTTAATTTTATCTAAACCAGCTGTTGGTGGCCTAAGACTTATGCACAATAGTTGTTCATTTTTGTGTCAGAGATTATTTTGGGTTGAAAGGACTTTTTTTCCAGGGGATGCCCGAATGAGGCTCCTTTCATGTCTTCCATCGTGCAGCTCTCAGGAATCTAATCTGCCTTTTCAGTCTCCAAGCCTAGCACCTTAACCACTAAGCCACTGGGGGAGCTGCAACAAAATAATAATTTAATGTCAGAAATTATTCTAGGTTGAAAGGATTTTTGCAGAAGAAACTCTGCTCAGTGAACACTCAAATGAGGCTCCTTTCATGTCCCCAAGAGCTGGGACAGAGACGGGCACTCAATCCATCATGCACTACCTGGGTCTTGAACTGCTGACTTGCCAGCCTTCCAGCTAACAAGGTAAGCTTCTTAACGACTGAGCCACCACAGCCCTATACTATATACACAATACTGTATATTAAAGTGTAACATATTTTAATATTTGATCAAAGAATATATGCCAGTTCTGTGGCACAGCACAACATACATAGCAATTTCCAGGAACTCAAAGGATTTCTGACTTTCTTGTTGTGTAACACAGAGAGCAAAACAGTCTGGTGGCTTGGATTGCTTTCTTTGTCAGACTCAACAAGCAAGCAGCTGTGAAAGAATGGAAAGAGACAGAGAGGGCATCAACCATGAGGCCAGTGGCGGGACAGTATTGAAGCAACACCATTCTTCTTAACACTTAACAAATATTTAACTGAAATATTATAAATGGATGTTAAGTGTATAGATCAGAGGCTCCCAACCTAAGGCCTGTGGACTGGATCTGGCCGACAACACCATTTCATGTGGCCTCCCCACCCCTCCAAGGGCATTCAAGAAACAAAATGGCCATTCCTTTGAAGCTGTTGGGACAAAATGGTCTCACACATCATGCAGGCAGGGCAAAATGGCCTTCCAGTCCTTGAAACTGACTGAGAGAGTGTGACCCGTCCCCTAGAGATCTATTGGTCTGTCTCTAAATTGTAATGCTTTTTAAGGCAATAATGTTAATATGTGGATGAAATATAAGAGAAGGGAAAACAAAGAGGAAAACAAAACAGAGAAATACTCAGAAGAAACAACTAGTACGAAGCAGCTTTGAGCTGCTTTTTCTGTCAATTCAAGAGAAACAAATCCTGTGTTTTATTAATCCAATTATAAGAGAAATTTAATTGCAATTATCATGTGTATATGCCTACACTGCCTAATTATGTTAGAAGAATAACAATTTCAGTGATTCCCAGTCCAGCAGAAAAAATTATTCTTGGACCATAGCCTTGTCAGGTCAGTATCTCATTATCATTTTTTGTTCACCGAACGTACACTGTGTCAACCATGTTTTTACATGTAAAAGCTTTGGCAATTTTTCAAAGGTTAAAGGGTTTCCTCTTGTTACCTGAATTTCAGACTCCAAGGCCTTAGAGCTGCAAGCATCCAGGCCAAAAAGTCTGAAATCATTTTATTTTTAATATTTAAGATCCTTTTCACAGGCAGAAGCTTTAAAAATGAGCCATAGACCAATTGTTTGATACATAATAAAGAAGTTTACTTGAAAATCAAATTAAAATTAAAAGAAAGCAACAATGATTAATACAGATTTAAATAGGCAACGGGCCTGTGGTTTTTGACCTATCTCTAGGCAGATGGTAGAGCCAGGAAAATAGGTAAAATCTACTGGCTGCAGAGTTGAGTTTTATATGTTTCAGGGGCCCAAAACTAATTCTTACAGTTTAAGAGAAAAAAAGAAAGGAAGGTCATGACTATTCAATCAAAATAAGTACACAGATTACAGAGTAAATGTTACAGTTTTACAATCACAAAATAAACAACAACTTTTAGAATTTCACAGGTCTCTGCATTCCTTTCTTGATGAGTTCTCATAGAAGTGTTAATCCAAAAGACATCAGCAAACATCAGGAGGAATGGGCAGGAGAGGAAGTATTCATCTCCTTTCCTTAGGCAAGATTATCAGATGTTCTCCTTAGCTAGGACGGCCAACCATCCCGCATTCTGCGCGGCAATCCCATTTAGGGAGGGGGAAGTTCGACTTACCCTTGTTTCGAAAATGGTACCGGACCTCCCCCGTTGTGTCACGGAAGCACCGGTTTCCTCTCCGACCGGCAGGCAGTTAAAGAGAAACGGAGCCGAAATGACTCCAATAAACTGCGCCTGCGCAGAAACCCAGATTTTTCTATCTGATTATCCCTTGGGATGAGGAGACAGAAAATCTAGCATTAATATCATTGTCAAATGCAAACAGAAGTTATTCCATAGAGGTTCCCTATGTATTCCTATCTTAAAGGAATCAAACTTCAGTGGACCAAAAGTCTTAAGCTTTAAATCAATCATTTGCATTGGCTAGCAGGCAAGATGAGATTAACATTTTAGCATTATCTCAAAGGTGAGGAACTCCAGATCACCACCTGGTCAAATTCCACTAAGTTTCAAAATGGAGGCATCGGCCTCAGGTCAGAAATGTAGGTTTCAGGTTGCACCTCTGGTGGTGTGGATTGATGTGTCCCTTCTAGATTTGTTAATGTAGAGAGATACAGAATCCTCCTCATTTACTGGTCTGCCAATTACTGCCAGAAACATTCACCAATGAAGACTTAAGTTTGGCCAACAACAAAATAAAAAAGGAGCTTCATTTTGGCAGTCTAGAGTTTGATCAGGAAACAAAAGAAGAAATCTTGTTAAGACAAAGGGTTTCAATTCATTGAGCATTAACTGAAGGCTTGCAAGGGATCAAAAGCTAGCTTATGTACATGCCCCTTCCATCTCGCCCGGAGTTGGACCCAGCTGTGGATGGTGAGGCGTTCCTCCCGCCCTCCTTCCGGGTCCCTTCCACATCGGCCCGGAGGCTGATAAAGAGCAGCCGATGGCGGGCGGTGAGAGGACGCTCCCGCCCTTCCTCTGGGCCTTCTTCTAATGTGAGTTTTTATGTAATGTGTAGTTGGGCTCTCAAAAAGTGATAATTTGACTTATAAAACGATAAAACATACATGTATGCATATGTATCACACACACACACACACACACACACACACACTAGTTGCTAGTGAATTTGTTTAGACTCCTTTAGCATCTATAGTTCAATTATCATTTTACATACTAGCATGACACATTAAGATGCTTTGGAATAAACCTCAAGGGTACCAAAAAAAGTGCTGCATGTGGAAAAATAGCCCAGCATGAGGAAGCTTGTATAAAAAATAAGCACAATCATCACCATTATGCTGGAAAGAAACTAATATACCATCTGTATGCAAAAATTTGCTGCTTCTGCATCACTGCATTTTCATTCAAACAGAGATAATGAGATTGTTTAATGATGATCTTCATGCCACAGAAACATTAATTTGCAATGCCCAAAATATAAAAATAAAATCTTCTTACCACTTATGGGAGAACGGAAAGTCGCCCGAGACATAGCAAAATGGGTATTTTGCAGCTTGAACACCCCCTTTAGCTACATTCTACAGCCTGTTAGCCATTAACTTATAAAGAGTTTATGTTTGATATTTTTATTGAAAGATTGTCAAAGCCTCCATTTTATAAGATGCAGAATAATCCAGTTCAAACGAGTTACCCATAAAACAGCTTGTGAACATTTCCTTTTAATTAAAGAGCTGTTCCGAAGGACACTGGAGACAAGAGGAGAGTGAGAAGCAAGGCAAAAACTGGCTAGCTTAAACCTTTTGAGGTTAGTATCCAAGTAGAGAAGTAAATTCAAGCCATTGGCTTAGTTTAGCAGTTTAGGAATAAGCAAGGTGAGAAATGTCCAGCTGCTTTTTACACACAGGTGCTGAGCAATGCTTTATTGCCTGGAAGGGAAAATGGCCTTATCCCATCTGATGGGGACACACAGCTTAAATATTACAAAATAGATAATGGCTAGATAACTGAGGAAAGGGGGCAGTAACATGAAGTCTCTTCCATTCACCTTGTAAAAAGCTCTGGAAAATTAATATTTGGATACAACCCCAAGAACCTTCCAGGCAGCATGAGTTACTTTTGGTACACACATTTCAAAATCCTCCAGCCAAGTGTTCTACTGGTTGAGGGAGTTTTTGGCTGAAAGTTGCTTTGTTATGCAAAAAGACAACTTTTGGAGGTGAATTGCCTGAAGTTAAGAACTCTTTATAGACATTATCTGTTGTATACCAAGGTACACATTAAGATGCAAGTAGTGCAGGAAAGATTTCTCAACTTGAGGCAATTTGCCTCCAAAAGCTACAATTGTTGCATAAATAAACAACTTGGGTTTGGCCACCAGGAATTAATAGTTCAATAAAGTAATCTTTCCTCCTAATTTCTGACAGCCAATTTCTGATATCCTTCATTTACTCCCAGCCTCTATTGCTTCTGGGCCAGTCAAAGTTCTTTTCTGCTCCAAGGGAAGGGCATGTTGATGCCATGATGCCATCAAATGCCATAGATAGAAGCAGCAGAAATGGGTGAAGAATTTATTTCCATTTTTAATCAGAATTTGCTATGTGTTAAAAAGATACTATATACATAGAGGGGTGTGTCAGATTTCTTGATCCCTCTCTAGTATTGACGGAAAGATTTTGATGTGATTTACTTACTTAGACCTAGACCCTCCTACACAATGTAGCATATTGGGCAGCAAGGTATCTCCAATGGTTTTGGTCTTGGCCAATTACTTTGGCATCTTCCCATGTCATTTTCAGGGTCTTTAAATCTTGCATGGAAGTTTTTGCAATGTTTTTTGAGGGTGTCTTTGTTATTTGGCATTAGAAAGGGTCCAACTCACATAACAGCACATCGCAACATCACATCTGAGATGTAATAGAAAAAAAGGAGGAAAAAACCAAAATTATGTGTGTAAAATAGAATATATTTTTTTTAAAAAAAATGGGCATTCATTAATATTCCCACACAGATCCTCATCTCTGTGTCTACAGTTGAAACTAATTTGGAACAAGGATTAAGTAGAAGCTCAGTATCTCTGAACAGTGGGAGTATGTGTAGATTCCTCACCTTATGAATGTTCAACTGAATTATATCATGTGGACTTCTCCCTGGGAGGAATGGACTACAGCTGAAAGGTGCAGCCAGCCAGCTACAAATGCTGGCTCTGCTGCCGTCTCTTACCGGGACCGGGCTTCTCCCTGGGAGGAAAGGACTACAGCTGAAAGACGCAGCCAGCCAGCCAGCTACAAATGCTGGCTCTGCTGCCGTCTCTCGTACCGGATTTCTCCCTGGGAGGAATTGACCCCCACCATCCAGTTGGCCTTAGGCCCCCACCCTCTTGTGGTTGATGTGGAAAAAAAACCCTGTAGATGTTGCCTGGGCTGTAGGCCTTCTTTACAGCCGTATTTGGAATTAATAGGGTTTACTTTTTGTTTGCTCTTTCCTGTATTGTATATTGTACACTGTTGAATTGTTTATTGTATATTGAGGATTGTGCTGTGATAATATTTATTTATTGTATTTTGATTACACTATAATATTGTAGGTGTATTGATCTGTATAGTATTTACTGTATTTAATTGTTTTGTTATATGCTAGTGTATTTTGGTTTGCACTGTAATATTGTTATTTGTGAATGCTGTGAGCCGCTCTGAGTCAGTCTTTACTGAGTAGAGCGGCATACAAGTCTAAATAATAATACAGTAATAATAATATTCTCTATTTTCCCATTAAAGGTAAAGGTAAAGGTTTCCCTTGCTCGAAAGCCAGTCGTATCCGACTCTAGGGGTCAGTGCTCATCTCTGTTTCTAAGCCAAAGAGCCAGTGCTGTCTGCTTCTGCAGACGTTTCCATGGTCATGTGGCAGGCATGACTAGACACCGGAGCACATGGAACACTGTTACCTTCCCATCGAAGTGGACCCTATTTATCTACTTGCAATTTCTTGCTTTCGAACTGCTAGCTTGGCAGGAGCTGGGACAGAGATGAGAGCTCATTCCGTCCTGCAGTACTCGGGAATTGAACTGCTAACCTTCCGCTGCCGAGTCAGTGTCTTAGTGACTTGAGCCACTGGAGTCTCAATCATAATAATATATCAAATATATACTGTCAGTATACCAAAATGAATTTGAGTTTCCTTTCTGTTGCTCTTTTTTTTTTTTTTTTTTTGCTCTTTTGAAATATGGGCAACTTTTTATTTACTGATCTTTCTTTATTCGTGTCAGAGGCAACTCAAGCATATAATAACAAATAAAGCTAAAATTAACACATCTAAAACAAACAGGAATTAGATGACATCCACCCAAAATTGGGTCACATTGACAGCATTTCCTCTTGCCAACATAAGGTCCTCCTCAGTGCACGTTGAGGGGCATTGTGTGCATTGTATCATATGGCCAAAAGTTTGTTCTTCTCTGCATTCACACTGGCTGTTATCTACAGAAAACCCCCACTTTCTCAGATTAGCCCTCTTATTTACTGGTATGTATCTATATTTTCATCTGCCCCCCCCCATCTCAAAGACTTACTGCATGCTACAAAGATCACAAACCAATAGCATTACTTCCTGAACAAGCTTGCTGAACAAAAATCCCCTCCACTCCCCCAGACAAAATAAGACTGTTCAACATCTCTGAAGATTGGCTGTCCTCAATGCTGTACCCCACTGGCGTAGTACATAGAGCGGTAGACAACTCAACAGTGGAAATCATTGAGGTCACAGGTAAAACCACTCTTTAAATATCTCTTTTACTTGGAAAGGCCTCTTACAGTCTCTGTAAGTTGCAGTAGCATAGTGGTTAAGGCACTGAACTTGTGACCAGAAGATTGGCAGTTCAAGATCTGAGTGCTGTGCAATGGAATGAGCTCCCATCGTCTATCCCAGCTCCTGCCAGCCTAGCAGTTTGAAAGCAAGAACTTACAAGTAGATAAATAGGTACCACTTTGACAAGAAAGGTCACATTGCTCCATGCACTTTGGGATCTAGTCTGCCGCCAAGAACACCTGCGGCTGGGCAGAGAGGCCACAGCTACGTCCAGCCCCAGGACTCGCCCCACCTGTCCCTGGGGGTTCCGCCTTTGCTGGGGTTTAAGAGCCACTACGGCAGCAGGACTTTTCATGGTGCCACCAAGAACAGCTGCGGCCGGACGGAGAGGCCGCCACTGCATCCAGCCCCGGGACTCGCCCAACCTATCCCTGGGGGTTCCGCCCTTGCTGGGGTTTAAGAGCTGCTATGGCAGCAGGAATTTCACACCACCGCCAAGAACACCTGAGGCCGGGCGGAGAGGCTGCTACCACATCCAGCCCCGGGACTCGCCCCACCTGTCCCTGGGGGTTCCGCCCTTGCTGGGGTTTAAGAGCTGCTATGGCAGCAGGACTTTTCATGCTGCTGCCAAGAACACCTGTGGCTGGCAGAGAGACTTGTCACTTGTGGGACTTAGCAATTTTTTTTGCTTAGTTTTCTGTTGCAATCTTTGTGTGATCTTGATTGAGATTTAGAATTATTGATTGTTGCTTGAAATTGATGCCTATTGAATTTTCGATGCTGTAATGATGTTGTGATACTTTTGATGTTTTGTGGTATTGATACTGATTATTTGATATTTACATGTTGTGTTTTATGAACTTGCTGTTTTATATGTGTTTGTGATCCACCCAGAGTCAGTCCAACTGAGTAGGGCGGTATAAAAATTGAAATTAATAATAATAAATAATTTGCAGATGCCGACAATGCTGGCTCATTGGCTGTAAATGGAGATGAGCACCACCCACTAGAGGTAGAAATGACTGGCTTTTGAGCAGGAGAGACCCTTACCTTTACTAAGTTAGTTTTGATTTGTCAACATATAACATGACTATCTACCACCCAAATCATGTAATCTGCAGGCATGTACATTGATTTTTAATTCTTTTTTAAAAGGTGTTTTTCCTATCTTACTCTGTTTCAGAGACTCATGATGTTTAGTTCATAGTTTGGGCCTCTCTTCCAATGTGCATAGTCTGTACAGTGCATAATGAATTTATAATATGTGTCAGGTATTTTAATTTTAGTATGTATCATATTTATCTTCACTGCTTACAACAGAGAACATGGTGATATCCATATTTCTTCCCTTCCTCACAATTACTTTTAGCACTATCTCAGGATGATGATGATAGTGAACAATTCAAGAAGTTAAACTCTCTGTCTGATACAGCACACTGATCCCCAGTACATCCCATTAGACAGACCCAAAACCATTTTTCTGAGAGCTAAATTTTCAAGTGCTAAACTTGGATGGATGAATCAATTTTGGTTTCTCCTACCTGGTCAAAATGCATGGAGTGTTTATGTCTTAGATGTCTGGCTTTGATTCCCTGGGCATTCAGCCATATTAGTGCTGAATTAACATTGCAGCATCTTTTTTGAAAAAAGAGATCCCTCACCTACAAGACCTACTTGGCTTAGTATGACATAGTTTCATTCATTTCATGAACACCTGAACTTATGCAATTTGGCCAATGGAAACAAGGCAGGATTATATTTCAGTTCATGTTTTAAAAAAGCATAGAAAGGGACACACCTGATATACACAAAGGAGGTTAAAAATGTGATATTTCAAACATTCCAAAGAAGGCCTGGAAGCCTGGCTTGGGGGTTTTAAGCAAAGTTTTGGAGTTACCTCATCAATAAGCTGCACCTGTGCTGTTCCAAGTGCTGTTCCAATTGAAGAACCCTTAAGGAGGTACAGCTGTTTTACATTTACATTAAGGCATATTATCCTAGATAACTGGTTAGGCAAAGACTTCGTACCTAACTTCTTTAACTGTTGAAAAGTTGAAAAGTGCCAAAATGAAGCCATCTTGTGGTGAGTTCATTCTGTAGTTCTGTAGATTAGCCAGAATAAGCTTTAAGCTCTGGTTGATTTGTTTTTTGGGTGGGTGGGTGGATGTTTGGGTGGGTGGGCGTATTTTAATGTATTTTGTATTTAATTGATTAATTTTATTTATTTATTTAATTTATTTATGGTTTTGTGTTGTAGGTGGATGGGTTGAGGTGTGTGTGTGTGTGCTTATTTTTATTTTATGTTTATTTTTTATTTGGCCCCGTCCACAATGTCATTACATTGGCTCCGACCATGATGTCATGATGTTAGCTCTACCCACACTGTGATGACATCACGGTGGGGTAGTAACATTTTTGACATCTCACCACTGCACATTTGTCATCAGTGAAACCACTACATTGAGCTAAATATTATCTTAGCATTGTTTTCTGTTCTTTTCAGAATAGTTTTAGATATTTGGAATATAAGAACCCTGTGCATAAAAAAAATCAATTTGAACGTAACATAGATGGGAAAATAAATTCTGAAATTATATCAGCATTCTAGTGAGTTTTCAGAGCAGAAATCCATGAAAATTTTGTTTATAGTTCCAGTCATCAATGTAGCTTTGCATCTCACCTTAAAGCTGTTTGGACTAGAAAGTCTGAAATATATTTAAAATAGATGCCCACCCTTTTAACAGGGATTAAAGCCACATTGTATACCAAGTTGTATACAAAATGTTAGAGTTGTCAGGGGACATAGGAGATCCTGGAGCATCTCGGACCAAAAATGAGCTAAAGCCTCTATTAGAGCCTACCTTGTGGCAATACAGGTGGTGAAAGGGCAGTATTTTGTCGCTCATAGCGCATCAGCAGATAATCACCCAGCGGCCTTGTTCCAGGTGACTAGGTCCCTCCTTGGTGGTGGTGGGGGAAATTTGGCCCTGGATGGCATGGGTCCCCCAAGGAATTTGCTGATTATCTGAAGGATAAAATCACTAAGGTTCTCTCAGGGTTTAACTCTGGGTTTAACATAGTGTCATGGGAGTTGTCCAGGAGTCAGTCTTGCCATGTTATCTGGGATCAAGTTAGACCTGTGTCTGGCTTGGCTCGTGAAAGCAGGCAGGACTGTGACAGGTGGTTGGATTCGAGCAGTAGTCAATGCGCTGAGTGGCTGTGGGTGAGGGCCCTCAGTCCTCATAAGGAGTTATCACCACTGGTTTGGGATGGGGCATTGTTGCCCTAATCCAACCTCGTGCACAACCTGGGGGTCCTCCTGGACTCACAGCTTCTGCTCCAGGAGCAGGTTGCAGCCGTGACCAGGAGGTCCTTTGGGCAAGTGCGTGTTATTAATCAATTGCGCCCACTCCTGGACCAGGAGGCCCTGTTCACTGTCACCCATGCCCTGGTCACCTCCTGTTTGGACTAGTGTAATGTGCTCTACATGGGGCAGCCCTTGATGACCATCCAGAGACTGCAGTTGCTCCAGAATGTGGCAGCCCGCATAGTGGTTGGGTGTAGTCATTTTGCCTGTGCCTCACCACTGCTGAAGGAGCTGCACTGGCTGCCTATATGTCTCCAGGTGGAATTCAAGGTGCTGGTTGTCACCTTTAAAGCCCTTCATGGTGGCAGACCAGGATACCTCAGGGACCGCATTGTCCCTAGGACATCAACCCATCCCACGAGAGCAAACTGAGAGGGCACCCTTCAGTTACCATCTGTTGGGGAGGCTTGCCTCTCCAGCAAAAAAAAAAAAAAAAAGACTTCTTGGTCATAGCCCCCACACTTTGGAATCTCCTCCCGGTAGAACTACGCCTCAAGGCCAAGTTACTACCATTCAGGAAAGAATTGAAGACGTGATTGGCAAAATGGGTCTGGGGGCCGGGATTGTCAACATGCTCCCCTTTCTGGCTCATCTGAGGATACCCACCTCCTGTAATTAATTTTATTAATGTTAAGGTTTTGTAGATTATATATATATATTTTTAGATAGTAAATGGCACAGTGGGGGGGGGTAATATTGTTATGTTTTTATGGGTTTTTTAATTGTTTTATATTGGTTTTAACTGTGTACACTGCCCAGTTTCCTTTGGATATGGCGGTATATAAATCTATTATATTAAATTAAAATGGAATGGAAATAAAAAGGAAGCAAACATTTCAACCACATTTGAAAGCAGAAAACTGTTAAGTCACTGTAAAAAAGGAGAAACATTTCAATCTATGCATCTCTTATTATTACCAACCCATCCACATTTCAGTGGAGGAAATAAATCTCTTTAAGTATTACTCAGGCTGTGCAGATGTGTTGCTTCCATGAGGCCTCCAGATGTATCTTTAAGGGACAAATGGATTCAAAGGCAGTCAACAGGCTAGGCTGAATGTTAGTTCCCTTTTGGACACCTGTTTTTCTAATTAACCATGCAGCTGTACGAGTAGAACTCTACTTATGCTATCAAAAATTGTCGCAATTAGCTATCTTATGTATAAAGTTTCATTACACAAATATGAGTGTATACTTGCCAACCAATTACAAAGTATAAATTTAAGAAGGAAAAAACCAACCATGATCCCATATTTACAGAAAAATAAGTCTTTATGAGGTTAGCCTAAGATCACCACCCACTGTGGCTTTGATCAGCAAGCAGCTGCTTGGCTGTGGAGGGTAGGTTTGATCTACATGTGCCTCTAGAGAGTGCATAAGCAAAGGAAGGTAAACTTTGATGTATAAGCCAGCTGGGAGGGAAAGTACTAAGGTACATTTCTCCTGATCCATACCAGAGACATGCTTGCTTTTTGAAGTAAGGAGATTTCTAAAAATAAGATGGCATTGGCTAAGGGTAGACTCCACAGTCCTACTGAAGCACAGACAGTTGGACATCCACATGGAACAGTATTTACATGGCTTCCATTTGGTAGCCATTGGGCATCCCTCATCCCTCATGCTCCCTTGTACTACTAAGCCAATAAAGAGATGTTCTCAGTGGACCACTGTGATATGTGGATTGGTTGTCACAAGATCGTTGTTGCCTTATCAGCTGGTGAAATGCTCTCTGCTAGAAAAACACACCAGTGTTGTAATTCTGCTTCTCTCTGCCTGCTAGACCAACAAATGAACAGGAGAGAGATTATTTTGGTCCCATTACCCATGGGTGTTTTGGCTGCATCTGGAGGTAGACAGGTGGGCTGTGCAACTCTGCCCCAGCCCATCACTTCTATTTATGTGGTTTATTAAGCTGCTGAAAGGTTTTGAATCTCTCAGTTCATTGTAAAATCCATTTCTCCGCATGAACAATTCATTTTAAGTAATCTGCAGTTTTCAGAGTTTGTAATGTAACTCCTAGTGCCCTCTAAAATTAACTGTTTCTCACAAATCAGGAAAATAGTAAAGGCTATGATTATCTGCTATTGTCAGCTGGATGATTTTTAAATACGGGTTAATTCTATTCTTCTTTTGAAAAGTGTATTTTAACTATTTTTTTAATCTGTGAAGGTGACCCCAAAAAAGGAGACGGCCTATTGCCCCATGCAGACAAAGGTGATGACTTTGTCAACTGGGATCATATGAGGGTGGTTTTTTTGTTGTTGTTTGTTTTTTGGTGGTAGAGAAAGAATGGGAGAAGGGGTGATGGTTCAGACAGAGAGGAAAGGATTAAAGTAGGTCTGAGAATGAATAGAGCAGCTAGCATTGGCAGAAAGAGGGAAGTGGGAAGGAGAGTGAGATATAAAAGGGGAAAGAGCAGAAGGAGGGGAGATGATGGGCCATTGTTTAATGAGATGCCTCTGCTGAGTGGTCACCGAGATTCTTGTCATTGAGGTGCATGCTTTGAGGACTTCATGAAGCATCATTGTGGTATGACTAATAATAATAATTTTGTGTCAGAAATTATTTTGGGTTGAATGATTTTTGTGGAAGAAACTCAACTCAGGAAATGCCCAAATGAGGCTCCTTTCATGTCCTCAAGGGGTGGGACAGGGACGGGAGTTCAATCCGTCATGCAATACCTGGGTCTCAAACTGCCGACACCAGCTTCTTAACCGCTGAGCCACCACAACCCCAGTAGAGCTAATGATGCACAGCCCTGCGCATGGGCTAGGGATTCACCAGTCAGGGCCAGAGAGGGACTGGAGTGGTCCACCTGCTCTGTTATTAGGTTTCAGATACTGCCATAGACCCAGATTAGGGGATGTTTTGGTCCCGTTACCCATGGGTGGAGCCCCGGGCTCCGTCAAGGATGGTGAGCCCTGGGCCTTTGTCGAGGATGTTGAGCCCTGGACTCCATTGATGACATTGAGCCCTGGTATCTGACCCCTGGGCCTCACTAACATCCAGCTGGGGTGCTCACAGAGGGCAATGTGTTTTATTGTTTAAATTTATATTTTGTGATATTCTGTGATGTTTTGCTATATTTTGTCAGCCGCCCTGAGTCGCTCTGCGAGTAGGACAGCATACAAGTGTGAATAAATAAATAAATTATCCTCATATTTCTCTAAAATCAGTGTGTTTTTTAAAAATCTAATCCCCTTTTTACCTTTAACTCACATGCTAATTTATCATTTAGATAGAACCCTGGGTTATGGAATTATAGTAATACCTCGGATAACGCTAAAACATCCGATGCATGTTAAAATCCTATGGGATGTATCGGATAACGTTAAAGCTCCATAGAGATACATTGTAACCGCACAGGCTTTAGCGGTTGTTATCCGATACATCCCATAGGACCTTAACGTTATTCGATCCAATTCTCCTCCCCAGATTACTTAACGTTATGCGATTTTAGCGTTATCCGAGGTAAACATTATCTGAGGTATTACTGTAATCTGTTTCCTTATCATGAAAAATCCATATTGCAAAGTTTGGTTTCCCCTAGGAATGTATTGAAAACCAATTATTCCATTCCAGAGATCAGGAAAAAGTGTTTTTTTAAAGGTATTTTTTTTCTGTTTCAAAGTCTTTATAAGTCACCGCGTTTCTGCCACTTTATAAAGAGATCTGAACAGATAAAATACATTTCACACACACACATTTTTATGACCTCCAGAAAGGAGTAATTGGTTTTCAATTCATTCCTATGCATTTTCAGCACTTCCAACAGCAGCCTCTAGTGGCCAGCTCTGGTAATGTTCCTGATAATCAGCTGTTTGCTTCCCCTGCTAACTGGATGTGCCAAAAACTCTGCGTTTTACCTGCCAAACACAGCAAAAATGTGACAGAAATTTCTAGAAATGGAGCAAACATGCTCCGAAAAACCTCCCGCTACTATGAGAAGCAGTGGAGGCTGCCAAAGCAGCCCAAAAATGGTGCAATTTCACCCAACATGCAAATAATAATAATAATCCCTGTTCAGATGGCGAAAAAACCATAAGCTGATGTGTCATTTTCTCGGGATTTCCTTACGTATCTTGAATTTTCCATTACGCAAGGTGTCCATAACCCATGGTTACACTGTATAGCTATATTCTATATAGCAAAATAGAAGCATTGTGCCAAATGGATAAAGAACAAGAACTCTTTAAGATGATTAAGCAAAGAAAGTTCCAATACCTTGGTCATATCATGAGGAACAACATAAAGTATTGAATACTCCAACTCACTCTGCAGTGAAAGATCCCTGGGAAGAAAGGACATGAACGTAGAAGGACTTCACATCTGAAGAACCTGAGATACTGGTGTGGCATGTCCTCAGAAGAATGTCCTCAGAAGAACTCTTCAGAGGAGTTAAGAACAGGAAGACGGTTGCCATGATGATAACCAATATATGGAATAGATACGGTACCTGAAGAAGAAAAATAACTATATTCCACATCTCTTTATTCCAGTCATCCAGTTCTAATTTCCAATCTGCTTTACATTTTAACAATATTCAATCTTAAATCTGTTAAAAATATAACAATAATCTCTTCCTTATCCCATTCTATCTGCATGTTTCCAAAAACCATTATTAGTGCTATATTAGTGAAATTAACAACAACAACAACAACAACAACAACAACAACAACAACAACAACAACAACAACAACAACAACAACAACAACAACAACAACAACAACAACAACAACAACAACAACAACAACAACAACAACAACAACAACAACGTGTCAGAGATTACTCTGGGTTGAAAGGATTTTTAGGGGATGCCCAAATGAGGCTCCTCTCATGTCTCCAAGTGCAGCTCTTGGGTATTGAAACCTGACCTTCCAGTCTCCAGCTCAGCTTCTTTACCACTAAGCCACCAGGGGAAAATTAATTCAGTGCAATCTTTCTTCAAAGATTTTGGTTGAACCGAGGAAGGCAAGGGATGGAGCAAGTAAGGCCAATGCATGGGTCTCCATTCCCCATGAATCAGATGCTTTAATCTCTTCTTAATATGAACAGCATAATCAAATAACAACTTTCCCTCCCCCTCCTCTGATGTTGGAACAACTGTAATTTGGAACAGTCAGAAATATAATGGCAAAAGGAGAGATGAGAGTTTGTGAATAGAATTAGGGACTCCAATCCGCACTACTTGTTCATGTCTGTCTGAATGAATTAATTTATTCTGTTCTCTTTCCTCATTAATCTACAATTTCTTTAAAGTACAACAAAGTATAGATGAAAAACAAAATGCAGAAAAACACTTAGAAACAGTGGTAAATATTCATTTCCCTCTGTTGGAAAAATGAAATCTGAAAAAAATTATACTCCTACTGTACTATAGAATCCTTACTCACCTCCTTGTTCTTATTAATTATGGTTGTCTTGACTTGATAGATATCTTGATAAGGAATTTTCCAATCCTGTAAATTCCCCAATTCCAGGTGAGTGCAACATAAAGGACACTGTTTTTCCACCTCATCAAAATCTCTGTAATTTGGGCAAATTTCTCTGATTAAAGCTAACATCCTTAGAGTGGCAAAGGATACATACAGAGCAAGCACACAATGTTTAGGTAAAGGTAAAGGTAATAGTTGCCCTTGCTCAAAAGCCAGTTGTATCCGACTCTAGGATTCAGTGTTCATCTCTGTTTATAGCCAAAGAGCCAGCATTGTCTGCATCTGAAAACATTTCCATGGACATGTGGCAGGCATGGCTAGATGCTGGAGTGCACAGAACGCTGTTTACCTTCCCACCAAAGTGATACCTATTTATTTACTTGCAATTTCTTGCTTTCGAACTGCTGGATTTTTAGGAGTTGGGACAGAGATGGAAGCCCACTCCATCATGCAGTACTCAGGTATTGAACTCCGACCTTCCAGAATGTTTACCTGATACTTAAAAAGAATAGGAATCATCCCATCTAAGGGGCACAATGCTAGAAAGGCCATACTACAGAACAGCATCCACCATCTATTTGAACATTTTCCATTACTTGTATTAAAAATGTTTTCATTAGCTGCAAAATTCTGTCTGGTTTTTTGAGGAAAAAATAGTCTTGTTCTCATTCCTTTGTCTTGATGAGAACACCACAAAATACCTCATCTTTTGTAAGGGCAAGGACAATAACCTTTCTGTTTCTTCATTTTAGTGTTCAAGAATAAGACAAGAAAGGATTTATATTTATGGAGAAAGGCACCATAAATTTCTCTCTTTCATCAAAAGGAGATTAAATCTATACCTGGATTAGAACTATACATGGTTCTTTGTTATACTCAGTAGCAAGGGAGATTTTAATTGTAAATGCCATGAATATGCAGCATTTCTTGACATTGTATTTTACAAATCAATTCTAAGGGCTCATCTGTCCATCTCTGAGATACTGAAAGTCTTTCTGGGGTCATACCAGCAGGACATAAAAATAGGAGGAGTAGGATTTATCTTGTATTCTTCTTGCTTTTGCCTCTATTCTCCTCTCATTGCAAAGAATAAATACGATGGTTGAAGGCTAGGAGGCTGGTTTTAAAGTACTGTACTCCTATTCCATCCATAAATTATCCATTGATAGTCCTCTCTTTCATGCCCAGAAAATTGTCTGCCTCATGTCTTGTTGGCTTAGTGTAAATTATCTGGCCCAGCTACTGCCGACCTAACTGTTCAAAAGCAAAAAACTGCAAGTAGGTAAATAGGTACCACTTTGGCAGGAAAGGTAACAACATTATGTGCATTTTGGCATCTAGTAAGGCCTGTCATATGTCCATGGAAATGTCTGTAGACACAGACACTACTGGCTCTTTGTCTGTAAGTGGACATGAGTGCTGCCCCCTAGAGTTGTATATGACTAAGGGAGACCTGTTTTCCAAACTATGTTCTGTGGAACATGGAACATGTTGTTGATAACAACACAGATTTTCTCTTCCTTTTTTAGTTTGTTTGTAGAATAAACATTTTCTGCATGTACACTACAGAATGAAAAACTGAGTAGACAATAAGGTTCCTTTTCCTTAGGGTGGTCTGCAATTTATGCCTGGGTATGAGGGATTACTCAGCTTGTTTTACACTTAGAGAATTCTGTATTGTCGATTTGTGTTTTTTAACACCGATGTTTGTAAGCCGCCCAGAGTCGGGTTCGCCTGATTAGGGCGGGATATTAAATTTGACTGAATAAATAAATAAATAAATAAAATGTACCTCAATCATAATATTTTAATTTACTCAGACATGTTGGTTAATAAGCCTCGTTATATTCCGGACATTGGGGAGAAGCTTACATAATATATGAAATGAGACTGTAATAGTGCTGTAAATAATGGACTTTATACACAACTGACTTCATCTCAAAGGCTCTGGTTTCCTAGTTCATCCAAGCTTCACAAAGACATTAAGAATCACTCTAGATGGTATCAGAAATGGGATCTGAGCTTTTATCTTCCTTTTTAAAAACTTTTCGCTTGTGAAGGGTTACTTTTTCCATAAACTTAGTTTCCAGTTGTGGGTTTTAAAAAGCTTTCAAATCATTCATAAGACTTTAATTCAGAAAATGGAAATATTTCATTGCCAACGTAAGGCATCTAAGTCTTCAGGTTACATCAATGTTGTTAGATGATGGTAAAACACACACACCCTACTTTTGCAATCAATTTGTATCTGCAAATTATTTTGCCCCTTCTGTTTCTTCGTGAGTTCTTAATTAAACACACTCTAGCATTATGTTTCTCTAAAAGCATCTACCCCCTCAAAGTTATTAGTTAAAATTGTAGTGAGTTATCTTCAAAGATAAGTAGAAATCCTGTTGCTTAGCATAGGAAGTAGGAGCAGAACAGTCCCCTTTGAATGAGTGAGGATTTAGTGACTCAACTCTTCCATATGTTGCATTGATTAAAATGGGTCTATACTACAGGGTGACCTGTAAATTCCTACTTGACCACAAAGAGAGTAGGGGGAGGGAGAAAGTTCTCCCACTGGGCTACCAGGCAGAAGAGTGGGGTGAACTTTGTGTTGGTAGGAGGGAGGAAGCACTCTCATTGGACTGCTGGGCAGAGAGGCAGTGTGTGTGCCCACAGAGAGGACAGGTAGAGACTTACGGGCTGTGTAGGGACTTACTGGCCACCCTGTAGTTGCAACTTACTATGCTGAGCAACAGAATTTCAGCCAGTGGGGCAATCATCCAAGTGGCTATTGCATTTTCCAAGCAAACTGCTATACAATTCTCACACAAGCAAACACACAGTTGATCAAGCAACCAGGCAAAGACCAGCCACATAGTGGGCATTTTGAAAAACAGCTCACATCCTTTGAATGCTGCTATATTTTGTATTTTATTGTGTCCTTATTGTGTTTTATCTCAGTATGATTTAACCCCCCCTCCCTCATATCATTCATTGAATTGTCCCCAAACCATCTGTTGGTGGCCTAAGACCTTTGTACAGTGTGGTAGTCATAAACGGTAAATCTTCAATCTCCAAGTTGTTGGGAAAATTTTATTTCTATTTTCCCCAGCTGCTACACACAAAAGGACTCTAGGCACAATATCTTAAAATATTATTAAGTAGTTTATTTTAAGCAAAAATTAAAAAAATCAGAACACATCATATAAAGTACAACACCTTAATAATAGAGATGCAAGTAATATAAAGATTGGCCAATAATATAGAAATTTGGAACAAAGCAAAGACGAGTTCACAAATGATCCTGTGTTGGCAATGCCCACTTGTCTCTCTTTTTTCTTTCTTTATATACCTTCTGAAACTGCCTTTTTTTTAGTACATTAGGTCATGTCACGTTTGTGGTAAGCATTGGTCACATTTTGTGGTCAGTGTGAGGCATGTGTGAGCCTGTCTTGAGCCACCTGCTGAGGTTCCTCTTTTCTGTTAGTTCATAGTGACCTAACCACAAAGAACATTCTTACCCACATGATGACTCCCTTTATATCATTTTGATTCTACTTTTAATTAATATGGCTGCACTTATGTCAAATAATGTGAATCAGAATTTCTCTCTCACAAAGTGCACATTAAAGCAACAGGATTTCATCACTGCTTTATTCGAGAGCACACAATTTTTTTTCAAATAACTGGAAAGAGAATTCTACTGTCTGGGATGGGGGAGATGTCAGTAGGGAGTAGGAAAGGCTGGGTGACCTCTGAGAATACAGGGAAAGAACAAATGTGGGAAAGAAAATGGATGGAAGAGAGGGAAAAAAAGTTAAGGGAACAAGATGTAGTACTGAGTGGAGACTAAATGGTTTTGTTTTTATCAAGGCAAACTTTGTAGTTCTTCTAGTTTGGAATGGGAGCCTGAATTACATTAGATGCACATCAGAGAGTAACATTAGATGCCCAGTGATCGACTCGACATGAAATGTACTTGACTTTTAAAGCTAGCTTTCTCACAGGACACATTTAAAAACCCATAGATTTTAGCTGAGGAGAGGTTGGAATATTTTTTTAAAAAAATACAATTTTTTAGCAATATGAAGCTCAAATGGGAGAAAATCTCTTTAAATGTCTCCCAATAAGCAGTCTAGCATGGCTCATCATATTCACATAGATAACTAATGACCAACATATCCTAAGGATATAGCATATGGAGTGTGGGAGGTGTGTTTGTGCTTATATCTCCCCTAAGACACCAGCACATTTCAGTGCTTAATCATTACCATGAGTTGTTTCAATTCCCACTGTAAAATAATCTGTTATTATCTTTTCCCCTGAACAATTCCTCTACCACAATATTTTATTACTTATCTGTTATACTAACTTTTGCCCTGCTGCATTCATTACCTGTTCCACCCTAATCCCCTAGCATGGTGTAATGTTAAAAGATATCCGGCTTGGGCAACAGTTGAACTTAATCTTTACATGTATTGCAGCATTCTTGAAAATCAAAGGGCCATATATTTTAATTTGTTGCTGAAACCACTTCCTCCAGATATGCAATATCTGTGATTGTGGCCTTAAGGAAGACATATGAGACCATGGGGAGGCCTTATCATCTTTGAATATTGCCATAACTCTATCAATAAATACATTTGAAATGCACAGGAAAATATGCATGTTGCCACCCAGCCTTGTGGATAACCCTAAAGCATAATAGTACAGTTGTACCTTGCTTAAAGAGCATAATGCGTTCCACAAGATTGCTCTTTAAGCGAGTTTGCTCTTTAAATGAAACAGCATTGTAAGTGACCAGTGGGGAGGGGATTGCAAACCCCAATTTATTTGTTAAGTGAGTTTTTGGTTGGTTTTATTTGTTAAGCAAAGTGAACATTCAGATAAAATTCTGCTCTTTAAGTGAGTTACTCTTTAAGCGAGGCGCTCTTTATGCAAGGTTTGACTGTATAAAGAATTGCATGCTCTGCCAAATTGTAATCATTCTTCAGGCTCCTATATGCAGTTGAAAGGAATAACTCTGTCATTTCTATATCAGCCCCTGGAATTATATTATAACTATACAGTGGCAAAAAGGAGAATAGATCTGCTATAAAGTCACACTCATGAAGTCTGGTTTCCCCAGGTTAAGCCGCTTCAGCCTATCACACATGAATCAGCAGAAAGAGAGGAGGAAATGAGCCTAGTCTGCAGCTTGTTAATCATTTAAGCCCTCTCCTCCCAACACTTAGTGCCTAGGTCTGCTTGTTTCCCCCTTCCCTTCCTTTTCCCTTTTGTTTTAGTTTTGTTTTCTTTGCTTACTTTGCTTTTGATCTCCTATTGTTGGGGCAACTAGGTTACCAAAAGAGACAGGGGAAAAAGTGAAACATCAAGAGGAAGACAGGAGGAAGTTTTCAAGTTCTAGTTTGTTAAAGTTGCTCTGCTCAAGATTTGTATGATACATGTTTAGAACAAAGCTAACTTAAAACATCCTGCTCTGTTACTAACTAGTCCCCATTCCCCCCACCCCTTTTCTCCCTCCTGTAATGCTTTTTGTTGTTTAGTCGCACAGTCGATTCTGACTCTTTGCGACCCCATGGACCACTGTCTGCCAAGCACTTCTGTCCTCCACCATCCTCCTCAACTCGCTCAGTTTTGTGCCCATTGTCTCTAGATTAGATAAATGAAAGCCAGTTGTATCCGATTCTAGGGTGCAGTGCTCATCTCCATTTACAGCTGAAGAGCTAACATTGTCTGTGTCTGCAGATTTTTCTGTGGTCATGTGGCAGGCATGATTAGGTGCCAGAGTGCACAGAACACTGTTACCATTCCCAGCAAAGCAGTATCTATTTACAGTGGCGTAGCATACTGGGGGCGGTGGGGGCAGGCCACCCTGGGTGGCACTTTTGGGGGGTGGCAAAGTTTCACAATAAATAGGACTTTACTGCCACCCTGGACTTCCTAGTGGCCAGGGCGAAGAGGCCGCTGCAGGGATGGGTGCCAGGACCCTCCATGATTGCCAGCATCCTGGGCCTCACCCTGGGTCAGGGCACAAAAGGTCGGTATGGTGGCAGGACTTCTCTGCTGCCTCCAGACTTCCTAGAGGCTGGGGTGAAGAGGCTGCTGTGGGGACAGGCACTGGGACAATCCACCACCACTGGTGTCCTGGGCCCTACCCCAGGCCAGGGCACAAAAGGCCACTATGGCAGCAGGACTTCACCACCTCCCCCGGACTTCCTAATCAGTTGCCTTGAGGTAATTACCTGTGTTTTATTTTGTGCTCGGATTGTTCACGAGGAATTTCTCTAAATTTTGGAGCCTTTTGGATTTAAATATCTAAATAAGGGGGTGGCAAATTTGGCCAATGCCCTGGGTGGCTGAAACCCATGCTATGCCACTGCCTATTTATCTACCTGCTATTTCTTCCTTTCAAACAGCAAGGTTGACAGGAGTTGGGAGAGAGAACAGTGTTCTTTCATGCAGCATGTGGGTTTTTGAACTGCTGACCTGCCGACCTTACAGTCATCACATCCAGCTCCTTAATCATTACACTACCACAGTCCCTCACTAGATTACCAAACCTTGAAAGAAAGAAAGAAAGAAAGAAAGAAAGAAAGAAAGAAAGAAAGAAAGAAAGAAAGAAAGAAAGAAAGAAAGAAAGAAAGAAATGCAACAGGAAAGGAAGATAAAATCAGTACTAGACTTTGTTTGTGGAAAGAAGATGATTCAAAAGATACTCAATTTTCTTGCCACCTTGTATCTGTTATTGCTCCTGTAGCCAGCTGGAATGGTTTTAAATATACAGTACAGTAAAAGGTATAGCCATCCCCTCCCAAATTGGCTTAACTGATCACACCACCTGAACTGATGTGAAGTCATCTTATTCCAAAACTTTAGACACCCCTGAGTCATTGGAAGATATTGTAAACCAAACCATCCTAGTTGTGGAGCATTTCTATCTTATTTGCCAATGCAGTTGCACCCTTATATCGGCCTGAATCAAACAGAGTAGATGCATTTACTATTGTGGATATAGCTGTTATGACTCAGCACAGAAAAATGCCATCTGAGACCCACTCAAATTTTGATTTATAATTAAATAAACACATGGTCGCTTCACCCACACCTGTTTAAGTGACAGGTGGCAAATCTAAAATGGAGAGAAAAGAATATTATGAGCATAGTAGGAAACTAATATCTAGGCCGATGCAGAGAACTTTCCATTGACTGAGGATGTTGTCTTCTTCAGGGATGTTGCTTTCCATCTGAACAGAGGAAGGAGATAACACGTTCTTTTCATGTGTTTGACTGAACAATTGCTGTGACTGTCTGGATGGAGCTTTAATTTTCATTGGAATACTAGTTTGATTTCCCCCTGTACAATATCAGAAGGAAGAACATTGATCTCAGGCTTGAGTATGCCTGTGGCATAATGGTGCTAATACCCATTCCCCCCACAGCATCACAACTTACCAAGTCTGCCTGATGTCGTGCAGCCCTGGACTACAAACATTTGAAGATGATGGCAGTCTAAGCTGATTAAGTCATTGATGGTAACCAACCAGTGATGGGATGTAACAGGTTCCCACCAGTTCTCCAGAACCGGTAGTAACTTTTCCCAGTGTCCCAGAGAACTGGTAGCAGCTTTTGGGGGGAACCACCTTTGGGGCTTACCTTTTCACTGGTTTTCCCACTGCGCATACAAGCCAAGCACTTGGTGTGCACGCACGTCTACAGTGCTTGGCGCACATGCATGGCCTCCTTGCTGTCCTTCCAAGCGGGGAGGAGGAAGAGAAGCTGCTAGCCTGAAGCTCCCTATAGCCTACTTCCCAGGGTAAGTGACTCACCTCTGGATGTGGTGTATCTGTGTGTATTTTAATGTGTATTTAATACCTTTACCTATATTGACATACTACTACAGTTCCTAAAAAGACCTGGTGGCCTGGCTTGGGGTTTTAAGCAAAGTCTTGGAGTTACCTCATCAACAAGCTACACCAGTGCTGTTAAAATTGCTGTTTCGATTGGAGAACCCTTAAGGAGGTACAGCTGTTTTACATTTACATTAAGGCATATTATCCTAGAGAACCGGTACAATCAGGGGCGTAGCTACCGCCGTATCTGCCGTATCAATTATACGGGGGGCCCGGGCCACAGGGGCCCCCAATGTGCGTAAGCAAAAATATTTCTTTTAATTTTATGCATTTTTTTTCTTTTGTGAGAAATCTTAACCCTTCCTAAGAGCCCCCAAACAAATTTTTATACGGGCCCCCGCCAAGGCACGCTACGCTTCTGGGTACAATGACCATATCCATCTTGCAACATGGTGCTGCCCAGGCACTTATACTAACAGGTAAGTGATGGGTTTGTGTTTGTGGTGGGTGGGTGGGTTGATCTATGTTTGGGGTGGGTGGGTGGGTGTTTGGGTGTATTTTAATGTGATTTTTATTGTATTTATTTATTTAATTAATTTATTTACGGGTTTGTGTTGTGGTTGGGTGGTTGGGTTGAGGTGTCTGTGTGTGCTTATTTTTATTTATTTTATTTTTCTTTGGTCCCACCCACAACATCATGATGCCATGACGTTAGCTCCACCCACACTGTGATGACGTCATGGTGGGGTAGTAAAATTTTTGACATCCCACCACTGTAACCAACCCTTGGTTTTGCTAGGTGGCGGGAGGGGATTATTGATAGTACAGTAAAACCCTGACTTACATATGCCTCGAGTTACATACAATTTGACTTACATAATAATTTTTGCACTAAAACAATGTCCCGATTTACATAAATGTCCCAATTTACATAACACAGTTTCCTATGGATTTGCTTTGAGTTACATAAACAAATCATTTTCCCTATAGGGTTGCTTCGATTTACATAAATATCATTTTTCTATGGGTTTGCTTTAAGTTAAGGAAAAAATTCATTTTTCCTGTGGGTTTGCTTTGAGTTAATTAAAAATTCATTTTCCTATAGTTTGCTTTAAGTTAAGTAAAAAACCGATTTACATAAAAGCCTACAGAACATACTTTTTATGTAAGTAGGGGTTTTACTGTACTTGTGCTGCCATTCTTGGGGTCCTGGTGACATGCAGGGGCAGTCCATGATCTAATCAAGAAGTATGCATCACCTACAGTTTTTTATTGGGGGGGGGCACCATGAACTGCCTATGACATCAGGGCCATCAAATGTGGCTGGTTAGCAGTGCTTTCTGTGCAAGAAGAACACTCTGGCAGAGAATCTTCAAACATGCCAGACACATGGGTCATAGCATACAAGAACAACATGTATACTACAGGAATTTTTTGGAATAGTAGCCATGCTAGTCTGTGGTTCAGGCATATTAGAAAACAAAATAAAATAAACAAAATAAAATAAAAAACACTGTAGCACATTAACAACTAACTGCTTTATTTTTATTGTTAGCTTTCGTGGATTAAGTCCACTTCTTCAGACCTGTATACCACAGGGTAGCATTTCGTGCCATGTGCCCATGTTTGGGGAGGGGAACCAAATATCACAAACATCTTCTTCTTCTTCTTCTTCTTCTTCTTCTTCTTCTTCTTCTTCTTCTTCTTCTTCTTCTTCTTCTTCTTCTTCTTCTTCTTCTTCTTCTTCTTCATCAGTATCAGCATCAGACTACAGAGCTAGAACAGACCTTATCTATCACTGAGTCCAATCTTTTTTTAAAAAGGTACAGTGGAGAATCAAACTTTCAACCTCTGGCTCCGCAGCTAGATACCTAAACTACCAAGCTATCCAGCAATTCATGATAATATATTATATAATACCAGGATTCTAAATTTCGTGAAGAGCCTTCTTAGACACAGGGAGCTTTTGTTCCACTTCAAAAAGCTGTCCCCCTGATATAGGAGGGAGATACCAATGTGTACGTAGCGTTGAGGCTAGTATGCTCTCCCTCCTTTTGTATTTCCTGGACTCTTAATTGCATGTGCATAAATGAAGCCTCGAGAGTAGCGTATTGCATTTGATTCCAGAATCACACTCTAGGTGCTGTACAAATTTAGCCCCTGGAGAGCAAGGAGAACAAATAGGTCAGTCTTAGAAGAAATAAACCCAGAATGCTCCTTAGAAAATCAAATTGTAAAGATGAAGCTGAGGTACTTTGGACATCAAATTAGAAGAGAGGATTCACTTGAGAAAGCCTTGATGCTGGGAAAGGTGGAGGGCAAAAGGAAAAAGGGGCGGCCAAAAATGAGATGGTTAGATGGTATTGTAGAGACAATGGGCACAGAACTGAGCAAGTTGAGGAGGATGGTGGAGGACAGAAGTGCCTGGTGGGCAATGGTCCATAGGGTCGCAGAGGGTCGGAGTCGACTGTGTGACTGAACAACAACAATTTCCATCTGACTTAAAGGACGGCTAAGGAAGTATCCTATGTACATGCTACAAACATTTATAGCAACACAATCACCTACATATGGTAAGTGCAATAGAAGACTGAGGTAGGCAGGAAGAAGAGTGTTTTCTCCTTTTGAGGACATGGCTCTTTAGTCTGCATCTTAATGTGGTGAAGAAAAGGCTTTCTTGCTCAGAGCATTTCTTATGCTCTATACAGTGCTAAAGGACAATTTCTATTCAGTGACTGGAGTCTGACTTATGTACATTACTTCAAAATAGCAGGAAAGGATTAAGAGATCAGTGGTTTGAAAACCACCAGTTTAAATTGCCTTGCTTGTAAAATTCCACTAGTGCTAGGTCTCTTTGCTACCATGAAATATTAAATCCTTCCCTCTGACTTGAAACTACACAGATTGTGCACTCTGCAGAACAGTTAATTTTGATGATGGAAGTTGAACAGTTTTCTTTTAAGTGCATGTACAAAAAATAAAAACGGTGAAAGTGCTTCCATTTCATCTGGTGGGCATTAGGAGAACCTTTTCCTTTTTCAGCCTGAAATAACCCTAAAGCACAGAGTAAAAACAACTGAAGAGATGCTTACTTTATCCATCCTACTTCTCTGTCAGATGTCTCTGTACAGGTTATAGATCTGTCCTGGACTTAATTGAAATATTATTCTTACTTCATTGTTTTTCCTCCTCAGCAGAGTCTTTTCTCAAATCTTATTTGCTTCAGTTCAAAAGAGCTGAAAGACCAGTCAATTACATTCATATACAGTACTGTGCAAAATTCCTAGGCCATCACCAGATGGTTTGGGGAAAATTCAATGGGCGATTTCAGAGGCTATAACTCAGAAACCCTAACTCCAAACTTCACCAAGCTTGGAAAGGGTTGAGAGGAGAGTCAACAGATGACTCTCTCTAATTTTGGTCTCTTTAGCTGGAGATGACAGTCTGGTCAGGTTATTCTGCTATGGTAATAGAGTAGACCATAATGCCAGCGACTCAACGCCAAGTGTCAGGTGGTAGTTAACTAACCTGACAAACCAAGGACTAATAGCTTGGGTGCCAAAGTCCACAGGGAAGGATGATGGTCCCCAAGTGGATTAAATCCCATTTGAATCCATTTTGATAGAGGACAGCAACTTCATCAATACTCACTTGGGGTCGATGAGGACTTTGTGTACTCAGGACCAGAAAGTGACTCATGGAACTGGATCAGTGGTATGGGTGTCACACTGCAATGTGGAAGGCAGATGAAAGGTCACTGTATTATACTCTCAGGATAGTCTTGATGGCTGATTGCCATGATGATCGTCAATATTTGGATTCAGATACGGCAGAAGAAGAATTAGCTGGTGGTAGCCTAAGTCTTTACTGTACACAGACCTTCCCCCTCACCTCCCAAATTATGTGTGTGTGTGCACAATAGCAGTACACACTTACAGGGAGCAAAGTTTCTTTCCCAAGACACTGGTTCAGGCTAAGTTTGTAATGTATTTCTGAGTTTCGCTTTTGATTGTACTTTATAGTTGTGATATTGTAATTGTGATATTTTGTAAGTGTGATATTGTAATTGTATTTATTGTAGCTTTGATATTATGCTTCTTTGTTAGCCGCCCAGAGTTGCATTGTGAGTGGGGCAGCATACAAGTCAAATAATTGAATTGAATTGAATTGATACAGTTCTCCATACATTTTGATGTTGCTGTTGCTGTTCAGTTGTACAGTTGATTCTGACCCTTCATGACCCCATCGACCACCACACGCAAGGTATCCCTATCCTCCTCCATCCTCCTCAGCCCACCCAGCTTTGTGCCCATTGTGTCAACAATGCCATCCAGCCATCTTATTCTCTGCTGCCTCCTCCTTCTTTTACCCTCAACTTTTCCTAGTACTGTATATATTACAAGTTAAGAAATGAAGCTTCTTGCCATGGGTGAGAGTTTTTCTTAAAGGTAACAAGATAATTGTTTAAGGAAACTGAAGTAGTAAGACTTTTTATTATTTTGAGGCAGTTTTGTACTAATGTCACCTACAGGGTTTTACACAGAATTATAAGTAAACAACAAAAAAAGAATGGTTTCTTGCTTTTTTGCATAGCCACTTAAATTACACAGTCTCAAATTCCCTGGTGCAACTTCACAGTAAGGAAATGCAAGTCAATTCACATTTGCCTTTTCAAAGCAGGAGTATATCTGACTCTGGTGTCCTCCATCTTCTAATTCTGCATTTGATCAGCTGGCAGTCTCTAGAGAACCAATCACATCTCTGTATTTCCCCCTTCCCTGTTTTTTTCAATCCAGGAAGTAAAGCAAAAACAGCGTGCTCAGTCCGACATTGCAGCTCAAGAAGATTAGGTAAGCAGAGCTGGGGTGGATTCTCTGTGGCCGAGCAGGCAGTGGGATTGCTGTGGGGAGTCCCCAAACTGCTGGGGGTGGGAGTAGGAAAGGAGGGAAATGACAGGGAGAGCAGCTTTGGCCTCCTTTACCAATCACATTTCTCTCTTTCCGCCCTTCCCTGCAGTTTAAAAAAAAAAGCCTCCACGATCAGCTGGCAGTCGGAGAAGGGAAGCAGAGCAAAGCCTGCAGTAGCGTCAGGGGAAAGGCAGGCAGGCACTGGGGAGGGGGTTGGATTGGGTAATGTTCTACCCAATCCAAACCCCCCCCCCCACACACACACAATTGTACCAGATAATGCTAAAAATTGCATTATTCGATACAAGATTTTTCCAAAAATCTTGCAACGTTATGCGGTTTTAGCGCTATCCGGTACAATCGTTATCCAGGGTATTACTGTATCATTATTTTTATCTATTTTGGTTAAGCCACTGTGTAGTGCTAACTACCATGAAAATTCCAATAATTAGTTTTTGATATTTTTCCAATGTAGCTAACCTGTGAATACATGAATTATTTAATCAAAATAGCTGAATAATTAGGAAATTGTTTCCAATAATATCAAAGAGCACACACAGTATTAATGTGTTCTCTCCAAAACCAACCTCCATTTTCATTTCACTTCAAACATGTTCTGCTTAATTACACTTTTCAAAGTTCATATTGACATGTCTCTGTTGTGCTAGGAAAGATTTTTTTTTTATCCTCATCATTGATCTGTTCATTTTATGAATTGATATTCTGTTTCTTGCATTTAGAGTTTATTTTGTCTTTATCACTTGAACACATTCTTGTTCTGCTACTAAACAATATGGGAACAGCATCACAATATTCTTCTGCAAAGGGAAAACCATAAGTCTGTTGCTGATAGGTACCCTTTATTAAATTAAGAGCAAAGGAAAATGCAGACAATTCAGACTTCCCTCTCTGAAATGTTTAAGACTGCATGGAGACAGATACTCACCATTTGAAAACATTCCTATTTGTGATCACCAACTCATTGGACTTTGAATTGACTTTGCAGTAAAAAATAGGGAAAAATGGTCATAGCGTCAGATTACTATAAATATGTGAATCTATGTTCTTTGTTTGAGGTTCATTGCTTTAGTTCAATTATCTCCCCATCATTAGTTCAATTAGCTCCTTATCATTTTGTGTATTGCTGTATTGCTTTCTGCTGAGAATCCCAGATGGTTTGCCATTCACTCCACTTTTATGTGATATTTATTGATTCAGATATGAAAAAAGGATTGATCTATTAAATTTTATTGCATCCTTTTCTCAAGGGGCTGAATGTGGACAAGGGTCTGCTATTTTCACCACAAGAATACAACGATAGAGTGAAGTAATATCCCATCTATAAATTACCAAACTGGATTGAGTAAACCTGTAAGGAATGGATTCATACTGCACCCACTGTTCTCTGTTGGCTCTTCTGTCACCCTCTCCATGAAAAAGAACAACTTTATGAGCCGCTCAACACACTTTCAATCGAAAAAGCCACAAAAAGAGGATGCTTTTCCTCAGAGAATTGACCACTACATGTACAGAATTATGGAAACTGTGTGCAGCTAATGGACTTCATCTCATCAAATGCTTAGCCAGAAATGAAACATGAAAATACAGAAGGTGCCAAAATATGTATACACATTTTAAGAAAAGAAAAATCATATACTGTATATGGATTCCTATTCATCCTAGCCATTACAGGGCATGGTGAGGGAGAATTTGTTTTGTAGTCCAAAACTTTTGAAGTACCATACCATTTGTAACCGTAAACTACATTCACCCATATACTGTTGCTATTACACTTTGCCAAGCCATTTCTGACTTATGATGACTCTTTAGTCAGTGATTTTAAAATTGTCCTGTCATTAACAGTCCTGCTCAGGTCTTGTCAGCTTCCTTCCTTAATCATGTCAATCCATCTCATTGTTGGTTCCCATCTTTTCTTGCTTACTTCACTTTTCTCAGCATAAGTCTTTTTTCATTGTCTACTCATGATGTGTATCACAAACTTGACCCTATCCGGTGGTTTGAGATGTTGAGTACGAACATCTTGGCTGCTAGATATCCCTTTACTTCCACAAACTCCCTCCAGCATCAATGTCACTTCAACTTCCTGAACCCAGGACCTATTGTGCTTTCTCTGTTTAGACACAGGGAGTGTGCAGTTTTTTTGTAGTTTGGTAGCATGTAAGGCAGAAACCAATTAGTACCTGTATATGCCTGTTAAGATAGACTTCAACACAGACCATTTGTAAAACTCAGAAAGAGTTTTTCCATAAGCATTTTCATAGAAGCAAAGCATAATAGCATATTTTAGAATAGGTAAGAGTACAACAGTTTCAGATTTCCAAGATAAGATTGGCATGGCATTCAGTCCATTTCCATCCTAACCCCAAGGGACTCATGTCTCCTTTCCATGAGTGAGTGTTCCCCAAGGGGAATAGGGGTCCATGCTAATACAAACTGGGTAGTTCAGCATCAGAGGTAAGCAAAGGAAGAATGCAGTAGCCTTAGTTACTGGCTGTTCGACCTAAAACCATGACAATGTGCACAAAGTATAATAGCGTCATTTAGTCATTTTTACTTTTAGAAAGATTCTAGGCTTAATTTGTTTAGCATTCAGTTTTTTGTCTTTTTGGTAGTCCATAGTGTATCTGTAAAATACCACTGCAATATTTGCTATTTCTGATTACTCTTCATATGAATTAGGATAGTAGAAAATTATTTATTTATTTATTGCATTTTAATGCCACCCATTTGAGTAGTATTCCACTCTGGGTGGTGAACAAAGAGATGAAATGGCAATCAGAACACACAACAATTCAAACAAACAACCTACAAATACATCACAAACAAAACAAAACTATTTTAGGTTCAAAATTAGCATGCCAAATCATGTTTACAGCTTCCTTCTCCTAGACAATGGAAACACCTCCCTCCAATCTTATTGTCTCCATCTGCAGGAATGAAAAAAGTAGAAATATAGGGGACAGGGTTAACATGAGCCCTTGGGCCATTGGTAAAGGCATCTACAGTAAAATCTCAAGTTACAAATAAAATCAGTTCCATGGCCTTGTTCGTAACTTGAGGCATCCTCATTTGGATAAAGAAAAAGTCCCCCCCTCCAAAAATCAAAACAGTCCCCCCACCCTTCAAAAATAAATCAAACCACCCAAAAACAACAGCAGCATTGAAAGGAAAGCATGCATAAGCAAAAACACTGTTCTTTACCTTAAAGAAGCTTTGAAAATGGACAGAAAACTCAGAAACATCAGCAAGAAATAGCAACAGGCAGCCATTTTGGTGCCAAAACTCCAGACAAAGAAATCACTCCAACACTCTACTGCCACCTACAGGGCTCAGAAAGGCTGCATGTGTATAAAATATACACTTCCAGGGCACAATGCACTCTGAGGAATCAGATTATGTAACCTGAAGCAAACCCATAGAGGAAATGGCTTTTTTTGCTTCACTGGAGGCAACACAGAGGGAAAAAAATTAATTCATAAATTGGAGCATGTTCCTAATTCGAGGCATGGATTTCAATGCAGAACCAATTCATAAGTTGAATTATTCGTAAGTAGGGGCATTCATAACTTGGGGTTTTACTGTACTTTAATATTGACTGAATTAAATATACATTTTTCATCATGAGACCAATAAATCTAAAAGGTAATATCAACTATAATAGACTCACTATTATACTTAAGAGGCATACTTAATTGTTGGTTTGCCATTCAACAATTCTCATTCCATTGGATTGCTTCCTAGTTGAGAAAGTAAGTTCTGTTAACCTAGTCTGCATATAACCCATTTCAATTTTTGTCACTGTTGCATCCTACAGTCCTGTGAACAGATTTGCATTGTCAGCAGCAAACGTCTAAGTGAAATAAAAATAAAAAGGAGTGCATGGTTAAAGCAAGCAACAGTTCTGAGGCAGCTGGATATAGTGAGTAAAGGAAACTATGCACATAAAAGAAACCAAAGAAAAATATAGAAGCATTAGCAGAATCGCTTCTAATTCAAATAAACTTCAGAGATTTCTGTGGCGCAATCGAAAGGTAATTTAGCAATGTGGCTTTCCTTTCCTCACAGAAAGCTAAACAAAAAATGCTAAATAAAAAAGAGGCAATATTAAGCACCCCTCTGTGACACTGATATGGGCTGCTTGCACCACACCAAGCTAGAGGGCAAAGATTTGGAGAATTTTAGGTTCAAAAGTTTATATGAAGAATGTTTCTCAGCACTGTGAACCACAGCATTTTAAAATATTTAAAGATCATTTACTTCTCAGCCCCACTGCTCTTTTAAAAAGGTTTATGCACAACTCAAAGCATTTCCACTCACTCCAATGTGCTACTGTAGGCCATCATAGTATTTATAGTTATCATTCTCAACATTGCTTCTGCTGGTAACCTACAACAACAAAGGCCAGGCTGAGATTCTCCAGAAAACAAGTTTTTTTGGGGGGAAATTCTATTTTTCACTCTTAGGGATCTCTCTCTGACTATACTTTATTGAGGAGAGGGTCTTCTGCCCTTCCCTCATCTCAATAAGCACAATGTCCAAGATATCAGAGAATAAACAAAACAAAAACAAAAATGCTATAGCATTGTGGAAGATTGTTAGTCTTCAAATGGCTATAGCATTTTTGTTTTGTTTTGTTTATTCTCTGTTATGCTTGAAACACAAACTTGTTGTTATCAGTTACAACTTGTATCCGAGAATACATTTTTCTGCAAGTATACTGAAAAGATGAATTGCCCACAGGCTCTCTTCCTTTGACTCCACTTTTACCAATTTTATGGTTCATTATAAAGCCAGTTGCTGTTTAAAGTCTTGCATCACATCAGGGAGAAAGGAATATTTCCCAAAATTCTCTATAACAAAGTATATTAATTTATTTGCTCCTGTCTATCTAGGTACATGATTTCCTACTCTAGGCAGCAAAAAACACATAGACACATGCTGCTAAAACACAGTAATCTGCTGTGGTTCATAGATATTTCTATTTCATATTGATTATTATCTTTTGGGGTCTGTGCAGAGGTGCTCTAGTGCTAAACTAATATATCAATGCATTGATAAAGTGATCTAGTGCTAAGCTTGATAATCTGTTTTTTTATAAATATTTTTAAATGACTGGGAGAAAAAATGCAGGGATAGGAATTTGTGGTGTCGAAGACATCATGGTCAGGTTAATATGTCACCAGAACACCACTTAAAGTCATGTACTGTACTACATCTTTTTTGGAGAAAGGAACAATTGATCACAGTATTCAAATTGTTGCAGCATGGAAAAAAAAGTAGAAGTCACCAGCAGCAGCAGAGGTGAAGTGGGTGGGGCTCTGCTTTGGAAATAAAAAGAGCCAGGCTGATTCACATTGCCCTTTGCATCACATGACCAGTTTCTTTAAAATTTAATGTTTCGATTTTACTTCCACAGCAAATCTTGTAGCCACAGCTGTAATTAGGTCTTTCAGTGTGAGTGTACCACATCTCATTCCAATTTCTTTTTCTTAAAAGCTAGTCTAAATAACAGTATCATCAAAGTGAGCAGTACCTTCTGAGATGCATTAGCAAATAATTGTAAAATAAATGCATCCAAGAAATGCTGTAGAGTTTCCTGATTAATTTTGTTTCATTTTAAAATGTAATTTCATATGGCAATGAGTACAAAAAAGAGTAGATGTAAGATTAGTTTTTCTAAGCTTTCTCTTGTACCTTGAGGGAGAAAAAAAATCAACAATCTGATGAAAGATATCAATTCCAAACCATGTTTCTTTTCATACAGATTTTTACAAAATCAGACTATACATGAATCTGTAATTAATTAGTAATGTTTTTGGTTGTTCTGTGGAGAATGAGGGGAATGTATGAAAAAGCTTTTCATATTAAAGTATATGTTGTGTAAAAGGATTAGTTTAATAACTGAAATTGAACAAACAAAAATTGCCAAGTAAATTACAGTAAAACCTCGCATAAAGAGTGTCTCGCTTAGAGACTAACTTGCTTAAAGAGCAGAATTTTCTCTGAATGGTCACCTCGCTTAACAACTAAAATCAACCAAAAATTTGCTTAACAATTAAATTGGGGTTTGCAATCCCCCCACCGCGCCAGAAGTCACTATTGGTCACTTACAATGGTGTTTCGCTTAAAGAGCAAACTTGCTTAAAGAACAATCCCATTATGCTCTTTAAGCGAGATACCATGGTACGTATTTGACAAATTCAGCTTCCCCTGTTTGTAGAGTAACCAGCAGATGATTACTGTTAGTGGTTCCAGCCTACAAAACCTTGTGCTTCAAAATAAACTGCAGATAATTAGAAAAAGTTAGCTTGGACCATGACACTCCAAGAAGGGCCAGAAAGATGGAAAACTTCATCTCTATATTCTGTTAAAACAGATGATTTACCTGAGTAAAGCTATTGTTCTAGTGGCAAGAAGTTGGGACTACAGTTTCCATAAATCTTGAGTATTGGTCATGCTGCCTTGGGTTTATGGGAGTTGTTGTCAAAATTAACCAAAGGAGGCCAATTTGCCTGCTTTTATCTTAGAATATAGGTGGTACATTTATGGGCCTCAATCCAGTTGCTAATTTGAACTAAAGCAGAGCCCTTAGACATACATTCATAATGACCACGGCACATGACATATAATGTGCACACATTTTGCCACCCATCCCCCCAATGCGGGCAACCGTCCCAGAACCCACTGGGAGGAGCCAGGTGCACTATAAAAGTGCAGCTCCTTTCTGCCTCGCACTCTCTCTTCTTCTCCTTTTCACAGCACACCCCAAAAGTGTGGACCCTGTTGTTGCCATGTGCGTAGGCCTTTGTGGCACACATGGATTGAGAGAGAGTGGGGTGGCACACATGGATTGAGAGAGAGTGGGGTGGCACACATGGATTGAGAGAGTGGGGTGGCACACATGGATTGAGAGAGTGTGGGATGACACCTAGACGATGATTGTCATCCCTGCTAGGGAAGAAGACCTCTCTGCACTCTGCCTGTGACTCACCGGTCCCAATGAACATTACGAGTCTGGACCCGGCAGAATTGTTGGTAAGGATTGTGGCCTTGGAGCGGGCTGCTGTCTTGCTCCCAGCTCCAGCCTCATCGCCCCCGGCCACATGGGCCAGGGGGAATCTGGCAGAAGATGTGGAAGAAGATTGCTTGAGCACTCCAGAAGCATGTCAACACCCTCAAGGTGCTGGCATAGGCGCAACATGACCCTTCGGTATCTGTGGTCCCAGTGGTCAGGAAACAGAAGGAGCAGAAGCTGAAGGAAGTTTCATTGGATGTGAGGGTTCCTGGACCTGCGGAGTCCAACAGCAGTGTTGTAGTGGCAATGCCTAGTATTTACTGTGGCGTGCCTACTGCAAGTGAGTATTCATCCAATGATATTGCTATTCCTGGTACAGTTGTGGGCACACCTACTTTGCCACTGCAGCCACAGCACTTATTGCCCAGGCCTATTTATAGTTCACAAGGGGTGTTACCATCACCTGTGACCACACAGTTGTCTTACCTTCTGCTGGGGGTTTTGTAGCCAGCCCAGCCCCAAAATTCGACCATCGTGGAATCCTCCAGGAGGTCCCTAATGCCTACTTTAGCAACTGTGCCTGCTGCGGCATTGCCTTTTGGTGATCAGTCTCTCCCTTTGGGTGACCACTTGTTGGCTGCCACTAGGGACAAGATCCTTTGGGGCGAATACATAGACATTTTCTCCTTACTTAACAGGGATTCTAACTGGTTCCCAGCATTCCCTATCTATATGGTGGTTTCATTCCATGCCCTTCACCATTTGGCCCTGTTGTTGATTCAATATTTAGATAGCATTTACAGGCTCTATGTATATTTTCCTAGGCAGGCATTGATTCTTTATGATGAGAATTTCCGTATGCGCATGACAATCCATCCAAATATGCATTGGGATGAACCACATGCACCTTTATGATTGCAATTCATGACACCTTCATGGGTGACTGGTATGATTGTGGTCATTTGGTGCAGTGCCCCATGCCAGTGGCTCTCCCCTGCCATCTGGTAGGGTAGGCGGTTCAACCTCGCTTAATGTATATTCCCCAGTAGTATTTATACCACCTTGTGTCATGAACATATGCATGTGTGTATTAGCATAAATAAATTTTCTTATTTTGTTTTGTTTTTCATTTCCATCCTTTCTCCCAGGAGAGGACCTCAGGATAACCACATGAGGATCAATTAAGTCAGGATTTACCACCTTGTTAGACATTCTCCTTCTTTTTAAGATAAACTTCCAGGCAGGATTATTGACACAGGGGGATTATGATGACTCCAATGCTATGTTTTTCTATGCAGAAATCGGACTGAGTTTCATAGAACTCACTTCCAAGTAGATGAGTATAGGACAGTGATGGCAAACCTTTTAGAGACCAAGTGCCCAAACACAACAGGCTGCCATCTGCACTGGAGAGGGACAGGGTGAACTCTGTGCTGCGGGGAGGGATGAAGTGCTCCCATTGGGCTGCTGGGCAGAGGAGTGGGGTGAACTCTGTGCTGGGGGGATGGAGGAAGTGCTCCAATTGGGCTGCTAGGCAGAGGGGCAGGGTGAACTCTGTCCTGGGGGGATGGAGGAAGTGCTCCCATTGGGCTGCTGGGCAGAGGGGAGGGGCAAACTCTGTGCTGGGACAAGGGCATGTGTGCCCACAGAGAGGGCTCTGAGTGCCCCCTCTGGCACAAGTGCCATAGGTATACCACCACTGGTATAGAAGCAGCAACAAATGCAGAGAATGGGTCTGGTAAAAAAAGTCAACAAGGGAATCAATTCCCTCAGGAAGTAGCGAGTGCTCCATAATTGGAGGAATTCAAGAGAAAATCAAAAAGCATCTGACTGATAGGCTTTCATTTGGATTCTGGCACTGAGCAGGAGGTTAGTCTCAATGACTTTATAGGCCCACATTATTTTACGAGTCTGTGATTCTTTGGCAAGCTGCACAAGGTTGGTAAGACATGAATGGAAGAATATTAATTTTAATGTCAGCTGGATGCACAGAATAGAGAGACAGACAGTTTGATTGGTATCTTTTAAAGTTTATTAAATGAAAACAGGTTCTGAAAAAATGGACTATAGGCAAGCTGCCAGCAAAAGAAAACAAAAGAAAAAGAAGATAGACTCCAAAGGGAATGCTGCTGCAGGGAGGACATGGACTTTAAGACACAGTGCCTTGGAGGAGAGGGGATTCCTTTGTTCAGACTGACCAAGAAACTAATCTAAAGTGAAAGAGTACTTATTACAAGAATACCTATCTGGTGTAATCCATTTGATCTTCCTTTACATGAGTTGCTTCTGACACATGACTCCACCCTCTTGAACCACAAATCATTCAGTATCCTATCTTCTTTTAAATCACATCTGGGAAGCTTTTCTGTGTGCTGCAAGTCTCTTTTATCTCTTTACATAGCACATCTCTCCACCTATACCCCTATTGTTCATTTCCCAGTTCAGGTGCCTGAAATGTCACATAGGAGACAAGAAAGCTGGACTATGTTTTTGTAGTCATTCCTCTACTAATGTCTTCTTTTGTTTTAACTGAACTGTGTTGTTGTACTTCATTTATTTGGTGTTTTTTTTGCATATAATTAATTTAGGTTTGGTGTGAGATTTTTTTTTTTTTTTTGCAAAAAAACAACAGTGTCTCCACGCCTCTCTGACTTCCAAAGAATAGGGAAAGGGAAAGAATTCCCCTCCCCCCAAAACCTGTGAATGTCTACAACGTTGTTTAAACCATGGGTTTGCAACCTACAGCCCATGGACTGGCCCCAGTCTGCCGTGCCATTCCGTCCAGCCAGTGATGATGACCCCTGGAAGCAGAAGTAGACACCCATAAACATGCCTGCACCTGCGCAAACATGCCTCCACATATGCAAATGTGCCCAAGGCTGCCGTGGTTTACAGCAACATTTATGGCAAGGGGAACCACATGTCTGGCACACTCATTTGTCTGAGGGGGCATGGTGCAAAAAGTTGAGACCCCCTGGTTTAAACACTAACATTTACATTTGACTTTTAAATTATAGCTCACATTGTAAGTTTGTCACAAATCATCTCAGACCCTACATTCATAACTAAATGAACATCCCACTTCTCTTCAGCTTGCATGATTTGTGGGACAACTAATATATGAAACTCAATCATGGTTTTCAAGCAGATTTTGTTGTTTGTTTGCTTGTTTATTACTCACATTTCTACCACCACCCCCTCGCCGAGATGACTCTGGGCGGCTCACAACAAACAAAAACTCACCAAAACATCAAGACATCATTAAAATTGAACTATTGCAATTAAGATTTTTTTTTAAAAAAAAATTAATAGCCCTCCTAATACTGCATACTAAACTGTTAGCCTGAGCAATAGTCAAACAAGCCAACTCAGGGTGGTTGTTTCCCCAGCCGCCCCCCACACTCGCTGCGCCAGCCAGGTCTTAAGACTCTTGCAAAAAGATAAAAGCTCTGCCTGGAGGCAAAGTTCAGTTGGCAGGAGGTTCCACAGGACTGGAGCAGAGACAGAGAAGGCCCTCCTCGTGCTAGAGAGGCGAGCCTCCTTAGCAGATGGAACTATCAGGGAGCCCCTCCGGTCTGCTCTAGTGGGACAGGCAAACGTCCTTGGGGTGATGTGGTCTCTTAAGTACCCTGGCCCACTACCATATAGGGTTTTAAAGGTAATCACCAGCACCTTGAATTGCACCCGGAGGCACACTGGCAACCAGTGCAGCTCCCGAAGTAGTGGTGAGGCACGAGCATAATGCCCGCACCCAGATCCTGATGGGATAAAGGTTGATTCAGCCTTCCATCCTTCTGAGGTCAGTAAAATGAATACCCAGGATGTTGGGGGCAAAATGCTAATGAGTCCTGATGGTGCAGTGGTTAAACTGCTGTACTGCAGCCAGAATATTGTGAGTTCAGTCCTGACCAGGGCTGAGGGTTGACTCAGCCTTCCATTCTTCCAAGGTCTGTAAAATGAGTACCTAGCATGTTGGGAGAAAAATGCTGCTTAACTTGTGAACCACCGAGAGAGTGCACTAAGCGCTATTTTATGTTTTGTTTTGTGTGCGGCTAATGCAGCAGTTTGCAAAGCACAGTTAAATCTTTAGTTTTAAGGCAATAAATTGATGGGAGACGCAATAAGGCCTGGACTGCATTGGTTTGTATTTTCAAAGGTAAAAAATGGTGACAGAGACACAAGTACAAGTAATAAAAATTAAAAATGGGTTCACATCATGAAGAGTAGGAAACAATAGTTCCTTCAATGACTCCAATCCATCAAGATCTTCAATTGTTTAAAGTCTCTAACATCAGAGTGCTCAATCTTCTTGGCTTTTTTCTATATGACTGCAGCTTATGTTAGCCCTGTTCAGGCATTATAGAAGCAAGCACTGTCAACACAATTAAAAGTGATCACCTAGGACAGTGGTGCCCAACCTGGGCACTCAATTCTCGACGCCCAAGTCAACATACCTGCTGATCAAGATTTCTGGGAATTGAAGTTCAAGAACATCTGGAGTGTTCACTGACCTAGGACTATCCTCTCCATTCTTGCTTTTATCACTTGAATGATAATGAGCCTGAAGAGGAGAGGTTCTTTCTTTTGCATTACAAACAAGAAGGAGTACTGAAAACATTGGGTTCTTACTTGCTTTGAGAGCTTACATAAGAGGAGGAATGTCTTTTGTCCCTGACTTAGTTCTCAGAGGGTGAAGATAGCAACAACGGCAAAGCAAAGTTGAAAGGATGGGGTCATGCCTTCTCATCTAAGTATGTTGATCAGGCTAAACTCTAGCAATAGCAATTACACTTATATACTGTCCCACGACACTTAGTGCATTCTCTGAGTGATTCACAAGGTAATTAGCATTTTGCTTCCAACAGGCTGGGTACTAATTTTACGGACCTCATAAGAATGGAAGGCTGAATCAACCTTGAGTCCTGGTCAGGACTGAACTCACAACATTTCACTGCAGTACAGAAACTTAACCACTGCACCATCACAGCTCCTAATTCTATAATGTCTGAATGCAGCTACAGTATTATCTTAATTCAGGGGAAACTATGCTGTAAAGAACTTTGTCAGTATCTCCCTGGACCTTCAGCTAAGAATATCAAAATATCTTCAATCATGATTTTGCTACATAACTCTGAGTTCCCATCTGCTTTCTCAAGCTATCTATCTTTCATATCAGGATATGAGATGAGTGTTTTAATAGAAATTTGTGCAGAGTTTTACATATTTCATGCTAAGGTGCACTTTTATGTACACTTTTACCTTAAACATTTCCATCCAAAGACTACAAAGCATTTCAGAAGCTGTGTATCTTTTAGCCATTGGCATTTAAAAAAAATATGCTCATTGTTATGGACAAACTTCATTTATCCAAAGTTCCTCATAAGCCTCACAGAAGGGCATCTCCTCAGAGTGTAGTAACTTTCTTCTCAAGAAGTGTGAAAAGGCTATTTTCAATGAGACTCTTAAAAGCACAGAAAAGTATTTCTTTCTGTAACTGGATGTCCATTATGGGGATACTCAAGATTATAAGACAAAGATGGAAGTCCCAATATGCCTCTATATCTGCATTCAACAGTCCATCGGTTGCTTCTGGTCTGGTAGTAAATGGTTCTGAGTGGAAACTAGATTTTAGCTTCTGCTTTCAACAGAAAAGGGTGGCCACTGATGAATATGTTATGCTGAGTACACCAGAAAACTTTGCAAAGTATTTATTTTACCTTTTATAGGGTCACTCAAAAAATAAAACAATGCAAGCTTTCGTAACTCACAGGACACTTCTTCAGGCATGATGTAAAAGCCAGGCTGGTTAGCTTAGATGTTGAGTGGGAGAAAGCCAGCAGGTTGTATCTTTTTAAATCCAAAGGTAGGAAACCAGAGGCCTACATATTTCCCTCCCTGAATGGCCTTCTTTGAAGCTAATAGCTTTCTTCCTGGCCGGGGGTGGGTGGGTTGTAATTCAACCCAATCCTACAGAATTAAGCAACAAATCTATTTTACCCACTAGGCATGCCTAAATGGTCCAAATCAGTCCAAATTAGAGTCATTTCAGAATACAGTATTACCTAGTGGTTCTTCAAATCTGTGTTCCTGTTGTCTGTTGTACCAAATCCCTGTAGAATTCATCAACATGGCTTCTTGTGGTATCCTGGTAGTTCAGTTAGCAAATTTAAGACGTGTCACCCAGCCATACAATCAAACAACTGCAGAACGAAGGCAATACCTTTTACAGGGTCACTCACAAAATAAAACAATGCAAGCTTTTGTAACTCACAGGCCGCTTCTTCAGGCAAATGTACATGGCATGTACATTTTGGCAGTTTCATGGCACTTTCATTTTGGCAGTTTAATGTCTGGCCTAGACATTGAAAAAGAAGAAGACACTTGCGTTGTTCCAACGAATTCAAATCAATATACATTGCTCTTTCCTCCCATGTTTATTCTCATAATGACCCTGTGAGGCTCAAAGAGCGACTTCCCAAAGGTCATCCAGACGGTTTTCTCATCCAGTGCAGATCTGAACCTGGATATCTCAAGTCCTAGTAAAGCATCGTTACCACCTCTTGTTTGCACTTGGAATTAATTCGAAAACATGTTGCTCCATTAACAGGCCTTAACACTTTCCATTATTCTAACACTTATTTTTCAAAGTTATGAAATGGTTGATGTGAATTGATCTCCTACTCCAAAAATAAAATATTTCAGTAACCCTCATGAAAACTGTTTTCCCTCAGAGATCCTCATATGCTTCCTCAGAAGAAATTACCATATTCACCAAGAATAAAATGTTTGTCTGAATCTGGCCCCTGCCCTTGTTTTGCTAATTGAAATTAAGAAACAACAGTAGCCCAAAACGGACAAATCTGGCAGATGAGTGCTACAAGATATGTGAGCAGCAGACACTTCATAGCTAGAATTGCTGTGGTAATAAATTTTAATGAGTTTGAGCGTCTGTAGGAAATAAGGACTTTTCAAGAGACACTTGATTGGCACTTCCTTGAGTGTAATTCATTTAACTGATTCCTATAAAACACATACTTGTGGGTTCTTCAATTACTTTGTAGGCTCAGAGTTTCATGGTTATTGACGTGTTTGTGGAATCCCTAAATGATATTACTTCCAGATGTGATTTGTGAGGAGGAAACCATTACCTGAATGACAATGTCAGTGATATAAAATCTTGCTTTTCCAAGCTTGATTTTTGTTTTACTTCGCATATCCTTTTTCTGCTATAGATGTTGGAGTGTGCATAGAACATATGGTTTAGTTTGGCCTCTAATTTGGAAATTCAGAAAACAGCCTGCTTTGACAAAAAAAGAAAAAAAAAGAAAATAGATTTCCTCTGGGTCTGAATCCAACTTTGACTCAGCAGTCCAGATCTTCTTCACTATTGTTTGAATGAGTCTAATTTGTTTTTGTTGATGCGAACTGAACAAGACTTAAGGCACAATTACTGCTTATAAAAGTATTATGCCTACCAAACCTCAAGCAAATATGTGCATTTTATGCTATTTGTTGTTTGGCTGACTGTTAATTGATTGGTTGGTTGATTTTAAAATGGGAGCTACTGATCTGTTTTCTTCTTTCTTGTCAGAACTGGATGAATTATGTGTACACCCATCATAGAACCACTTCAGAACTCAACAACAAGTAACATCAAGAAAAATATCTGTGTGTAGATCTGCCAGTCCTTTGTCCTCAAATTGGAGCTGCATGTTTTGGATTTCAAATGTAGGCATATTTTGGTCAACATGAAAGCAAAAATATTACTCTAGACAGCCTGTACCATTTATGCTGGGTCACTCTGAAATTACTAGAATGTCTGTTATTGTTACATCTATTGGTATGCTGAAAAAGCAGATTCTGCTGTCATAAAACATACTTATCAGTGTTGCCAATAGGAGATTCTGATTTGAGATAATAAAGGAATAAAGGATAATAAACTCAGTTTGAATCTCACTCTTGTTCTATTACTGTACTTTATTTCTTATATTTTCATCTATTATTATGGTTGAGTCTCCACAGTGGAATATCATCCACATTAATAACTTAATAAAGAGTAGCATGCAACAAAATAACTGTTTTGCTTTGGTAAACAAGAAAGTCCTTGGAAACAACATACTCCAGTAAGGAGGAGGGTTGAAGCAATCATCACAGTGACTTTATTAGTTGATTTCTTACTGTTTTTACTTTGGTGGAAATGGTCAACTGTCAAAGGGGTGCAGCAGCCATCTACGTATTGTTCTATATAGGGGAACCCAAACTTTTCAGGCCATGAGCCAGTCACATGGTTTAGGTGGCTGGTCACTATGGCCCGTGGGCGAGATCTGCCCCCCAATGCCAATTCTTCCAGTCCATGAAGTCCTTGTCGCTCCCAGAAGCGGAAGCAAAACACGCCAGGATGGGTATGTTTTACTTCTGCTGACAGGAGTGATGAGGGCTTTGCGCACTGGATGAATTGGTGTCAGGGGCTGTATCCAGCCCACGGGCCATAATTTTGGCACCACTGTTCTATATTATTAAATATATATTTAATGGAATAGTAGTATCAACACCAGCTTTTTATTACTAACAATTTTTTAAACATCATGTTTCACAAAATTATAAATGATATAAATGGAATGTAAAAGGTAAAGGTCACCCTTGCTCGAAAACCAGTCATATCCAACTCTAGGGTTCAGTGCTCATCTGTTTATAGCTGAAGAGCCAGCACTGTCTATGTCTGCAATGTTTCCATGGACATGTGGCAGGCATGCCTAAACACCAGAGTGCAGGGAACACTGTTAACCTTCTCACTGAAGTGGTCCCTATTTATCTATGGTACTTGCAATATCACCATTAAAAGCCAGATCAATTACATATTAACAAGAGTTAAAATAAGGGCATCAGTTGGCTGGGATCAGTGTTGATAACTAGACCCCAGTCCCAGATTTTCTAGTGGGATTTCCCATATTATTGGATTGGAGACAGCATGTGCACAACACATCTTGTACCAAGTTCCCCATAAAGACCAATTCATGTCATGATGAGAGTCTAAATTTCATGGAGGAACCGAGTCTTCTGGCTAGACTTCCTCTTGACAGGGTGATAGTGGTCACAAATGCATAAAAATGAATAAAGATACAAGTTAATAACAGCACGTTCATATCTTCAATTTTTCTTCTGCTCTCTCTCCTTGTCTCTTTTAGTTTTCTCTGCCTGAGGGCAGCTCTAACACATTATCTCTTTTCCACACACTGCTTTTCAGCTGGATTTGTTCTCAAACGAGGTTCATAATAACATGATTAGTAGTGATTAGAATAAGAAAAACAATTAAAATAATGGCTATTAAAGCTGTAATGGGAAAAAAACCATCATTAAAACAATAAGGTAGCAACCCTCTGCTCCTCAGGAGAGTGAGTGTATGGCCATGGGATACTATGCATCTATGTGTGAAGAAAGAAAGCTGATTATGGAAGCCTATCTAGTCTGCCAGTGGAAATTCTATACTGCTGTTGATGCTCTGTAGTTAAAATAAATCCTACAATTTTAAATCAGGGAGCTCCAGGGCTTGCTCTTGATTTTGCTGCATTCTACCAACACTTTCTTCCTTACTTTGTTTTCCTCAATCAGCCCATGAGATCTCATTTTCGTTCCCTCTGTGTGTATGTGGAGGAGACACCCGGCAAAAGGGCAACCCATTGCCACATGGAGATAATAGCCTAGAATTCAAAACTCCTGGTTTCCCAGTGGACTAAGGAAGTGATTATTCTGAGGGGTGGAAGGTTTACAGTGGTGGAACAGGTATTGGAAGCAAATGAAGGCATATGGGTAGAAGAATTAGAGAAGTGGAGGAAGGGGTAGAATGGTTGGGATTGGAAAAAAGAAAGGGCAGGAAGTTGAGAGAGATATAAAAGTATGGAGGAGGAGAAAGTGGAGGAGAAAGAAGCAGGGCAGGCACCCAAAAGCTGCATAACAAAATTTATTCTCTGGATTTATATTAAAAGAAGGACCATGAACTGGGAAAGTGGTCCAAATGAAGGTGCTTCTGGAGGAGATGGGAAAAGAGGTGAGCAAAAAGATCCCCAGAAAGCCTTCACAGTGGGGCAAAGGAGACCAGAAAGAGCAAAGACCTGCTAAGCAAAGGGAAGTGAGAAGCAAGAGGCTATTGGAGGCAAGTGAGAGAGACCTGTCCCCAGCTTCATGTCCACACTATCACCAGCACATTGTGTTAGTTTAATAAGGTCATAAAAGACTTTGATAATGTTTTTCAGTAACAAAACTGGCATCCTATGAAGGTAAATAGTTGATACATTCCTGAAACACCCCATTTTATGCAAAAAATATATTTTCATAATGTGATTTCAATATGGATGAAGGTGGGCAAGCTACAGTGTTCATGCATTTTTCTAATATGTGTATTTTTAAAGTGGTATTTAGGTTTTTGAAATATTACTGCATGTACTTAAGATACATCTTCCCATCTCAGCAGGATGATGTTGCATTTGAGCTTTTGACAACTTTCTCTCAAGGCATCTCTTTTCCAGTTAAACTTCTGACTGTTTTTGTCCTCCCTCGGTTTTTGTGATACAGTTAAACCCTGTTTTACAGAAAAAGTCCGTTCCATAGCTTTTTCTGTAAGATGGTTTTTCCATAAAATGAAGCACGATTTCCCATAGGGATGCATTAAAAATTTAAAAATGGTCCCAAGCAGATCAAAAATATTTTTTAAAAATAAAAAAAATATATCCAAAAACATCCCCAAAAAAGGCAGACACAACCCTCTCCCACACCCATCTAATCAGTTGGTGAGTGGCTGGGGTGAAGAGGAGGTGTCATTAGAGCATTTCCCTTTATTATCCCATTCCTCCACACCTTGATAGAGGTGTGGGGGTGTGAGATAAAGAAGAGGGGGAAAACAGCACAAAAGGAATGACAAAGCTATCTCCCTACCTTTTCCATGCTGATGTTGCTCTTTCTTGAGCAATTTGTCCAGCCATCAGGGGAACGGGAGTTGCCGCCGCTGCAACCACCACCAGCACTGCCATTGCCACCAGTGCTGCCAACTCTGCCCCTGATGCCTCTGCTGCTTCTACTGGCACTGGGAGAGTGCAGGGGACATATCCACTCTGCTGTGCTCTTCATCCAAGTTCCCTCTGCGATGTGCTTTATCCGGGAATGCATATCGGACGAAGAGTGGAATGGAACAGTCTTCATCCGACACATGTTCCCAGATAAAGTGTGCCATAGAGGGAACATGGACAAAGAGCACAACAGAGCGGATATGCCCCCTGCACTCTCCCAGTGCTGGTAGAAGCAGCGGGGACTGTGGAAAACATGGCAAAATTGCCACAATTGCCGCTGTCGCTGCCATTGCCTCTGCCGATCCCATGGTAAGTGATGTCTTGTGACTTTCAGCAGTGGGGGCAGGTGGCGTGGGGTGGAATTTTAAAGTCTGAAATGGCATGGGGCTGCCATTTTAGAGTTTAAAATGATAGGGCCAACATTTTAGACTTACCACATGGAAGGAAATTCTGGGGAAACTTGTTCTGTAAAACAATTCCCCCCCGGAAAACAGGAAGTGATTTCCTCAGATTTTCCTTCCATAAAATGGGGCTTCCGTAAAATGGGGTTTTACTGTATGTGCAAAATAAAAAATACATAAAACTCCTGGTTTTGCACAAAAATAGTGCCTTTCTTCCTTTCTGAAGCTAAATGGTCATGCAGGCACAAATGCAGAAAGAGAGAGCAAGCACATCAGGTCAGTCTCATTCATTGTAAACAAACAAACAAACCCCAACCCATCCAGTATTGCTACTTTTGTGCAAGAATGTAGCATTTGGCAGGACAACAGATGTTACAAAAATGGACAAAAACCATGGACAAAAATGTTTAATTTATTTTTCCAAGACCTGAAAAAATAGGTGTAGATGATAAAGATATCCAGAATCATCACCAACCTTTATTGGAATCAGATAGCTCAAGTCAGAGTTGAATAGCAGCTGATAGAGCAGGTTCAAATTCGTAGAGGTGTGCTACAAGGCTGTGCGTTGTCCTCAACACTATTAATATATATTTGGAGAGTATTTTTTCAGAAGCACTGTCAGATTTAAATATGGGAATTAAAATTAATGGAGAATACCTGAATAACATCTGATAGGTTGATGACACAATGTTGTTGGCTATAAACCTTGCAGATATTCAGTTGATGTTGGATTGAGTTAGAACTTCAAGCACAGAATAGGGTTTGGATCTCAACACCAAGAAGATGAAATATCTGGTTATAAGCCGAACACCAATACACAGCAAGCTAATGGCAGGTGTTGCATCCTTGTGATTTGACCAGTTTAATCATGAGAACAAATTATCTGATAGGCTGATCAATAACACAGGTTGTTCATTCCCTATGATAGTGAAAATGTCTGTTCCTTTTCAGATGAACCACAGAACATTCCTTCATCTTAGCTATATGCATTCTACTATTCTAGTGATACAGAAATAGGTTGCATTCATCTATCATCAATTGTGTAAATGTCCACCAGAGTCGGCTAAAATAACCAAGTATTGTTTAGATTAAGGCTAGCGTGTTTAGCATAGAGGACTGATGAAGGATGATGGATCATGTCATTGTGTGCCATATGCTGTATGCTTGTGTGAAACTGTTAAAAAAGAGAGCTGCTGGGAGAAGGAGAGAGAGGGAAGATGGAGAGGGGAGAGAAGACTCCGAAGTACCCAGCCAGCCAGCCCCCCCCCCCAATCTCGTGTCCTTCATTCTTGCTGGTTCAAGAATCCCAGGTTCTGCTTCAGGCAGGAACACAAGAAATTGAAAAAGTAGACAAAATTGTCTATTTGGTGAGTATGTTAGATGAAAATTGGGATCCCATGGTAGAGATTAAAATACAAATAGAAAAGGCAAAATCCAACTTCATAAAAATGCGACATTTGTTATGCAGTAGAGAATTAACTCTAGCCACAAAGATCTGAATAGTGAGATATTATGTATTCCTGGTGTTGCTATATGGAAATGAAGCTTGGACATTGACTAAAGCATCTGAAAAGAGAATTGAAGCTTTTGAAATCTGGATCTACAGATGGCTGCTAAGGATATCATAGGTTGACCATGTGACTAATGTAGAAATATTGTGTCGGATATATAAATAAAAAGACAATTAAGCAAAGAAAGATCCAATACTTGGCCATATCATGAGGAAGAGCATAAAGTATAGAATACTCCAACTTGCTCTGCAAGGAAAGATCCCTGAGAAGAGAGGCGCTGGACGTAGATTGACTTCATGGCTGAAGAACCTGAGAGACTTGTGTGGCATGTCCTTGGAAGAACTGTTCTGAGGAACTAAGAACAGGAAGACTATCACCATGATGATTGCCAATATCCAGAACAGATATGGCACCTGAAGAAGAAGAAGAAGAAGAAGAAGAAGAAGAAGAAGAAGAAGAAGAAGAAGAAGAAGAAGAAGAAGAAGAAGAAGAAGAAGAAGAAGAAGAAGAAGAAGAAGAAGAAGAAGAAGAAGAAGAAGAAGTAGTAGTAGTAGTTCTTATTTGCTACTCAAGTGGTTAAGATGCGAACTGGGAGGCAGAAGGCCAGCAGTTCAAAACCTGAGTCCTGCATGACAGAGTGAGCTCCTGTCTCTGTCCCAGCTCCTGCCAACCTAGCAGTTCAAAAGCAAGAAATTGCAAGTAGATAAATAGGGACCACTTTAGTGGGAATGTAAACAGTGTTACGTGCACTTTGGTGTCTAGGCATGTCTGCCACATGTCCATGGAAACATTTGCAAATGCAGACAGCACTGCATCTTTGGCTATAAACAACGATGAGCACTGAACTCTAGAGTCCGATATGACTGCTTTCAAGCAAGCGTGACCTTTACCTTTACTCTGCTACTGCTTTAAAAAGAAAAAGGAAACTAATTTTAAAACTCTGTTTGTATTCTTCTGCTTGATGACAAGATTTACATTTGTACCAGTGTATAATTTTTGAATTCATGATGAGAAAGTGGCAGTAGATTTGTTTTTTATTTGCTTGTCCTTTAAAGGCAGGGACTGTGGTGGTTTGGTAGTTAAAACACTGAGCTTGATGACCAGAAGGTTCACAGGTCAGCAGGTTGAGATCCAAGTGCTGCATGATGATGATGATGATGCTTATTATTATTATTTATTTATTTATTTATTCGATTTATATACTGCCCTACTTGGTGACACAGACTCAGGGCGGTTCACAAAATCCATACAGAAACATAATCAAAAGCAATACAGTGTAGTACAATAAATATGACAATATAATTCAGCAGTGCAATAGAACAAAAACCACACTGCAAAACAAAGTTACAAAAAGTACAATTACAATTATATATACAATACATAGTATAATCTTAATAAATAATAATACAGTATAACAACACATGATCCAACAATATCAGACCTCTCACCCTTGCCATAAGCAGGCCCCCCAAAAGTGGTGGTAGCGGCTTGCCATGACAGCCCTTTGTAGCCCGGTGTGAGGGCGGGGCTCGGGAATGCTGGCAGGTGGAGAGGTCCAGGCGCTCATGGCCAAAGTCCTCCTCATTCAGTTGGGCCGGGCCAAAGTTCAAGGGCAGCAGGGCTGCATCCCGCCATTATGGCCCATTGTTGCCCAGCGTGGGGGTGGGGCTTGGGAGCACCAGCAGGTGGAGGGGTCCAGGTGCTCCTGGTCGGAGTCCTCCTCTCCTGGTCGGGCCAGGCCAAAGTCCGAGGGCGGCAGGGCTGCATCCCACCGTGACGGTGCTTTGTAGCCTGGCAAGGGGACAGGGTTCGGGAGAGCAGGCAAGTGGAGGGGGCCAGGAGCTCCCGGCCGGAATCTTCCTCAATGCAAATTGCATTCAGATGTTTTTTCAACACTTTTGGAATTGCTCCCAGCACCCCAATCACTACTGGTATCCCAGAGATGCTCTACTTTAGCTCTGAAATCCTGATGACTCATGTTCTTTTCCATCTCTTTTGCTTCCACCCCACCATCACCTGGGATCACCACTTCAATCATCTTAACCATTTTTTCCAACCACAGTACTGTTTTTGAGCTTCTTATGATGACGTGAGCTCCCATCTCTGTCCCAGCTCCTGCCAGCCTAGCTCTTCGAAATCAAGAAATTACAAGTAAATAAGTGGGAAGGTAACAGCATTCTGTGTTTAGTCATGCCTGTCACATGTCCTTGGAAACATCTGCAGACACAGACAGTGCTGGCTCTTTGGCTATAAATGGAGATGAGCACCGAACCCTAGAGCTGGATATGACTGGCCTTTGAGCAAGGGCAACCTTGTACTTTAAAGGAAAAAACACATTACAGTATTTTCCAGCAAATTTCAAGGCTTACAGTTTTAACCATTCCTTTCTTCTGGCACCCATCTACCTATTTTACTAATACAGTATAGGGGACAATGTTTCCAGACAATGTGTAATGTTACTCCCCTGTCAGCCATTTTGTAAATATTTGAAAGCACACTGTCAGAATAAAAACAGCACATCCTCTGCCATGGCAAAATGAAACATTTGCATTTGTTTAAGCCAAGCAAGGAAGCAGAGTAGAGAAATGGAAGGTAATGAGGTGAAAGAGATGAGCTTGTTGTAAATATTCTGCTACTTTATCCTTCAGGACTGGCAATTAAAAAGCCATTTTGTATGCTGGATTCAAATTTGAGCAGAGGGAGAAACAGAGGGGGAAAGGGTATGGAATTGACTGTGCAAAATTTTCAGTGAAGTACTTCTTAAGGGTTTTGTTCCAGAAAAATCTCTCACAAGAATGTTAGCAAAAGAAAAGCAAGCAACAATGTATTGTAGCCTTTGAAGGGAATGATAAACCACTTTTAGTAGTGATTAGAAAATCCTGAAAAGAGTCACTCTAAGTCAGAACTGACTTGACCGTACATTGGTGGTGGTGAAGATAAAGAGGAAGATGATAATGTAGGTATGCATTATGATGATGATGATGATGATGATGATGATGATGATGATGATGATGATGATGATGTAGGTGTACACAGTTCATCAGATATTCAGTTTGGAGTTTTGGAGCCCCACTGCTTAGGTCCTAGTTAGTGAGGTATTGCTTGATAATATAGCTGGTACCTAGTAGTACTATTCTCTGCAGCTGTTCTATCATGATCTTATCAATGCAAATTGCACTCAGATGTTTTTTTTTCCAACACTTTTGGAATTGCTCCCAGCACCCCAAATCACTACTGGTATCCCAGAGATGGTCTACATTAGATTTGGAATCCGGATGACATGTTCTTTTCCACCTCTTTTGTTTCCACCCCACCCCACCATCACCTGGGATCCCCACATCAATCATCTTAACCAATTTTTTCAACCACAGTGTTTGAGTTTCTTATTTTTTTCAGATCTTAAAGTCCTACCAGATCTCAACTGTTTGATCCTCATTCTCAACCAACATTTCATATTATTATTATTATTATTATTATACAAAATCTATCATTAGATTTGCAGTTGAAGACTGGTATAAAATTAACAGTTCAAGACATAACCAACAATCTAAGAACTGTTAAGGTAATGCCTGAGGGTAAAAGTCACCCTTGCTCAAAAGCCAGTCATATCCAGCTCTATGGTTCAGTGCTCATCTCTGTTTATAGCCAAAGAGCCAGCACTGTCTGCATTTTCAGACATTTCCGTGGACATGTGGCAGGCATGCCTTGATACCAGAGTGCACAGAAAGCTGTTTTACCTTCCCACCAAAGTGGTCCCTATTTATCTACTTGCAATGTCTTGCTTTCGAACTGCTAGGTTGGCAGAAGCTGGGACAGAGACAGGAGCTCACTCCATCATGTAGTACCCAGGAATTGAACTCCAACCTTCCAGTCAGTGAGCTCAGTGTCTTAACCACTTGAGCCACTGCAGTTCCCGAGGGTATGTGAGAGCAAAATCAAATTAGAAGATGGAGGAAGGAACTCATTGAACAAGGAATAACATTAAAGGAGGATATGGTTGAGGAACTAGACCTCCCCTACATCATAGAACAGCAAAAAAAGACAAAAAATGTTGTGGCACCTTAAAGACTAACTCCTGCATTTAAATATGAGCTTTCATGGACTAAGTCCACTTAATCAGACCCGATTAAGTGGATTTGGTCCATGAAAGCTAACATTTAAATACAGGAGTTAGTCTTTAAGTTGCCACAACATTTTTTGTCTTTTTATTTTATTTTATTTTTGCTGTTTTGTTTTGTTTACTCTCATTCCTAAGACATTGTTGGAGAATTGCTTATTCCTGTCAATAAATTTGAAGAAGTCATCTCTATTTCCTGCATACCCTTGCTCACAAATGAGTTGGAGAACCTCAAGAAGCCATTTGGAACAAGAGTCTTGCTAACTCTCTTACCTACATGTTGAATACTTTCCCATATAAAAAAAGACTAGAATTTTAGTGACTCTAGTAAAGAGTCTTTACTATTTAGACATTCCATGAGGGAATGTTAGCAAGTGTGAATTAATATATTTCACACCAGGCAGCTTTCCCACAGCGACTGGTTGTCTAAGAGGGATTCTTAAAATGGGATTGCTTGACCCTTGTGGTCAAACTTTAAACTGCCAAAATGAATCCATCTTCTTGGCTTTTCATTGTCCAAAATTAAATCCTCATCGGCACAAGTTTCCAGTAATAATCAGCAGACCAGTAAATGAGCCGGATTCTGTATCTCTCCACATTCACACAATGTAATGTTTGTCTACTAGCAGACTCCACTTGAACATGTTGGTCTTAAATTTAACTCTGGTGCCCAGCCTATTAATGGTCCTCCAAATGATGTAGTGGAGTTCTAGTTCCTCAACCATATCCTCCTTTAATGTTATTCTTTGTTCAACTCTTCCATGCAGTGACTAGGTATACTGCTTCACAACTGTTGAGGAGGTCCCAGTGTTCTTCATCTCTATAATTTTTCACTCAAGGATGTGTGTTTTTCTATCTCTCCACTGTTTTATAAGGAATTCATTTTGCTTGGATAAAACAAACAGAACCCTAGTGGCACAGTGGTAAAAGTACTGTACTACAGCCAAAATGTTGTGAGTTTGGTCCTGAGTAGATCAAGGTTAACTCAGCCTACCATCCTTCCGAGGTCAGTAAAATAAGTACCCAGTATCTTGAGGGCAAAATGCTAATTATCTTGTGAACTATCCAGAGCAGGGATTCACAACCTACGACCCCAAGCCCAGCCCTGGCCCATGGAACCATTTCATGTGGCCCACCACCCTCGCTCCCACTGCTGCTGAAAGCAGTGGAAGGGCCAAAAATATGTCAAAAATGTGCAGGAATATGTGCGAGAATATGTGTGAGAACACATGAAAACACACAAGAACACATACGTGAGAATATGTGAGAATACATGAAAAAACAGGCAAGAATACAGCAAAAATATGAGAATACATATGGAATCACATGACCGGCCCACTCAGCTGTCTGAAGGGGAGTGGTCCAGCACACGACCTGAAAATGTTGAGAACCCCTGGCCCAGAGAGTATACTAAGCGCTATGAGGCAGTATATAAGTGTGATTATTATTGCCATAAAACTACCATCACATCATTCCAGTCTGCTGTCAGAAACAAATGAAAGAAAGAATCCTTCAAATTCTAAAAGTTAGACAATTATCTGGGTTTTTTTCCTCCTAAGGAAACAATTACCTGTTAGGATATTTGGGGTGAAGGAGATCTAGAAGGACCTGGTCATTTCTGATTTCAAAGAATGGTGCATATATATTTTACTTCCCATAAATTATTGATAGTGTTGATGGATTTACCTTTTATGTTCATATTTTCCCAAAAGATTTATCATACAGAACATATTGTGTTCTACTTGGGCAGCTGGATATGATTCCATACTATTATGTATACTTTTCTCTCTCTCTCTGTTGGCAATGTGTTTCTACACTAAATCTCTGGGGGGAAATTCCCAATGTAGCTATAAATCTGTTTTAAGAATGAATGATGAGGGAGGGATGTTGACAACCTCTCAATATGGAGGGATCAGAGAGAAACCAACATCTAAAGCCCTCTTCAGATTACATCTATGTCCAAGGAATGCATAGAAGTTTAGAGCTTTTTTTTTTTTTTTTTTTGCCTTCCAGATAGTCTGAGCTAAGGTGTAAAACAGGGGTGCCCAAACTTTTTGGGCCATGGGCCAATCATGTGGTTCAGGAGCCAGTCACTAAGACCTGGGGGCTGGGTGTGGCCCCCGATGCCAATTCATCTGCCCCCCCCCCCAAAAAAAAAGCCCTCATTGCTCCTGGCCTTGGAGGGTGGAGCTGTAATGAGCTGGGGAATGGTGTTTCTTAACTGTTAGAGCAGTATGACAATAGGAACAATTAACTTGGAAGGTGGTGAGCATGCCAATGCTAGAGGCACTCAAGAGAAAATTGGACAACCATCTGTCAGATCTGCTTTGGATCCCTGTGTTGGACTCAATGGCCTGGTACATCTTTTCCAACTCAATTACTTTGTGATTCTATGATTTTGTAGTCTTACAAAATATTGGAAAGGTTACAAACAATTGTATACACAATTGAACACAATGGGACATATGCCTGAGGAATTACAGCAATGTTTGCTCAAGTTAAGCCTTTATTATTTCATTTAGAACACACACTGATTCAAAACAGCAAATGATAAGTCTCAATAAGTTGAACAAATATGTTTGGATTCTCGTAACCCTGCTTTCTTTCAATTAACCTTTAGAAGAAATTAGTGAATATGAAAAGTTTGTATCAAAACTAAACCAAAGTAATTGAGCACTTCCACAGGACATGTTCAATAGGCTCAATGGAACTGAATTTCCTTGCAGTTTAAGGAGCCCAGTAGAGAACGAAGGAAAAGATGTGTCAACTTAATCTAGCACTAAAAACATAACTGTATACACACAGTTTTGGAACTAGACTTTTAAGAATGTAATAATATCTATCTAGTTTGTTGGATGATTTACCAAGGTTGTCTTCCTTAAAATTTAATTAATCTCAGATTATTTGAGCTAGATTCAAGAAGGCACTTGCAAATGGTGTGGAGTCCTCGTGTGTCCAAACCACATTGAGGAATCCCATCTCTCATTCTATGGATTGCAGCTTCCATATACAATTAAAGTAAAGGTTTCCCTTGCTCAAAAGCCAGTCATATCTGACTCTAGGAGTCAGTGCTCATCTCTGTTTCTAAGCCGAAGACCCAGCGCTGTCTGCTTCTGCAGATGGTTCCATGGTCATGTGGCAGGCATGACTAGACACCGGAGTGCACGGAATGCTATTACCTTCCCACTGAAGTGGTCCCTATTTATCTACTTGCAATTTCTTGCTTTTGAACTGCTAGGTTGGCAGAAGCTGGGACAGAGATGGGAGCTCATTCCGTCCTGCAGTACTCGGGAATCGAACTGCTGACCTTCCGCCTCCCAGTCAGCATCTTAGTGACTTGAGCCACTGCAGTCCCATCCATATACAATTAAGAAGGACAAATTTCATTTCACATAGTAAAGTTGTGAAGGGGCAGAGAGAAAAAGAGCAAGTGTTTCCTGCTTTTACCTACATTGTTCCCCCACTATTTTGTATGAAAATAACACCCTGGGACTTCTAAACATATACACACATCATGCAGGGTTGGAGTGCTTAGAAGAAATAGAGAAACATATGCTTGTTCTAGGAATCTGCATACTATACATGCACATTTTGTACCATAAAGCCAAACTCAATGTGAATATTGGAATTATGCATAGCTGCAGGAATCTACATACGTCTTGTTGCCATTTTTCAGGAGTATGGCTGCCTTAAATGAAAGAGAGATCAAAGGGCAGACAGATTTTTTCCCCTATAAGTTGTGGACAGGCTGATACCCCCCAAAAACAACAACAACAACCAACCATCTGGATTCTTGAACTTTCACCGAACTCTCTTGATGAGAATGAAGAATTTTAAATTTCTCTACATCCCTTGACTGATCCCTTCAAGAAGCAAAGTCAATCTTATGCTCTGTGTAGGTTATATGGCACTACTATTAACCAAGTTCCATGCTAGTAGCTCATGATTAATGGACTTAATACGCAACTTTGGAAACATCTCAGCATACAAGATAAATTGGGAGAAATCAATTGCTTGTCAGTGAGATGAATCTCTAAAAAAAGGCAGAGACTAAGGCTGGCTATTCAAACAGATGCCAGAACATTTGAAATACCTGTGTGTTCTGATTTCCAGGAACACATAACAAATTACTGCCCTAATCATCTTCATTTTACTTTTTTAAAAAGAAAGAAAATGTAGAACAGTAGAAACTTTCAATACTCAAATCATAAGAAAGTTAAACATTTTCTACATGAATGTAGTCTCATATTATATGCAAGCTACAACACTATTACTGTTGTTAAAGCGGTCCAGTTGTCTCCAACTTATAGCAACCCTATGATTGAGAGATTTCCAAAATGTTGTGTTCTCAGCAGCCCTCATCAGCTCTTGTAAACAGAAGTCTGTAGGTTCCTTTAGGATTTTTATCCATCTCAAGCTTGATCTTTTCTGTTTGACTTCAACCACTCCCAGCATTCTTGTCTTCTCTGGACAATCTTGCCTTCTCATTATGTGCCTGAAGTAGAGAAACCTCAATTACATCATTTTTGCCTTCAGAGACTGCTCAGGCTTTCTTTCTTCCTACCCATGTGTTTCTCTTTCTTACTGTCCAGGGCAGGGGTGGCCAAACTAGGGCCCATGGGCCAGATCTGGCCCACAGTGCCAAATCATCTTCCCTGCACTGTCCTCGTCACTACTGGAAGTGGACGTGCCACACATAAGAGCAAAAGCACTCGCACATGCACAAAACTCTGCTGTAAATGCACTTGCAGCTATTGTAAACACATTTATGACAGCTGCTGATGCATTTTATGGCAGGAGGAACTGTGTGGCTGGCCCGCTCAACCATGTGAAAAGCCTGTGGCTCAAAAAGTTTGGCCAACTCTGGTCCAGGGTATCTGCAAAACTTTCCAATAGCACCATATTTAAAATGAATAAATCCCCCCATTAGATTTATCTATGGTGCAGCTTTCACATTCATACATAGTGACTAATAACACAAGAGTGTGTTTGGTCATGGCTTTGGTATCCAGTGACACATTGTTACATTTGGTGATATTTTCTAATTCCTTCATTGCTACTCCTCTGAGTTCCAGTTTTCTTCTGATTTCCTGGCTGCAGTTTCCATTTGAACTGATGATTGAACCAAGAAATTCTTTCTTTCTTTCTTTCTTTCTTTCTTTCTCTTTCTCGCTCTCTCTTTCTTTGCATTTATTTCCCATCCCACTGGTCAAACATCACTCTGGGTGATTCACAAGCAATAAAGGCACAACACTCATATTTTAAAAAGTAATAAAACCACATAAGCACCATATAGATAATAAAACATACTTTCCAAGTATCAAGTGCATCATTAAAATAGCTAGGACAGGTACCCAATCAGTCTCTCTATATATAGAGAGACTGATTGCAGCACATGACAATCAATCAAAATAGTCAGGGGTAAATCCCTATCCAACTACACAATTAACATATTAATTGGGGAAGTTTTTGTGGCAAAAAAAAAATGCCTACAAAGATTTCAGAAATGCCAGCAGAGTTAAAGCAGATCTATTCTCTGCTTGCAATTTATCCCACTGTTTGGGGGCTATGGTGCAAAAATGCTCTAATATTTCACAAGTTCAATTTTTTCATTGTCAGCAAAATTAAAGTTGTATAGTACCCCCCCCCACGTTCAACTGTAGTTCTTTTTTTCCCCCAAATGTTATGTTACATATTTTATTAATGCTTTTGAATATACATGCAGATGTTGCACATGCTGTTACTGTCTTGATATAGGGTGATATGCTAGGTGAAATATAAGATTAAATAAATTTCAGTGAGTTTTGTACACACATGCAAAACCAACATAACGGTATCTGAAACCTCCAATTTTAATTAGTAATAGAAGAATTGCATACTCCACAGTGTAAAACAATAGCTGGTATCTGACAATGTTATTTTTTTTTTACCTTCTTCTTCTTTTTTAAAAATTATTATTATAAATCACCCCTGTGCTATATACAAAGTCCGGACGGCTGCCGTAAGCCCGAACAAATTCATATCTTCCAAAAACTTATTTGATCAGGTACCTTTATCTCTAATCATTTAATACCTTTATCTCTAATCATTTTCCCAGCCTCTCTAAAGAAGCCCCCCCCCCGGCCTGGATCTCTCCCCCAAAACCCCAGCTGTCCCAAGCAATTGCCTGGGACTGCCGGGGTGTTGAGGGAGAAGCCGTGCACGTGTACGATCTGTCCCCCAACACTCTGGCAGTCTCAGCCATCACCCAGGACAGCTGGGATGTTGGGGGAGAGATCATGCACGTGCATGGGTTCTTCTCCAACACCCTGGCAGTCCCAGCAATCGCCTAGGAAAGGTTGGGGAAGAGATTGTGCATGCACATGATCTCTTCCCCAACACCCCAGCATCCCAGTGATTGCCTAGGACAGCTGGGGTGTTGGGGGAGAGATCGTGGATGCACGATCTCTCCCCCAACATCCTGACAGTCCTAGCAATCACCTAGGACGGCTGGGGTGTTGGGAGAGAGATCATGCGTGTGCACAGTTTCTCCCTCAACACCCCAGCAGTCCCAGTGATTGCCTAGGAAAGACTGAGGTGTTGGGGGAGAGATCATGCATGGTTTCTCCCCCAATACCCTGGCAGTCCCAGTGTTTGATCAGATTGCTGGTTTGGTGGGGGGGGGGTGAATAGGCGTGCATGCCCTCCCCCCAACCAAACTGCTGATCTGAGTAGAGATCTCTGCCCCAAAGCCTGCAGAGCTGGTCTTCAGCCCTGCAGGCTTTGGGGCAGAGATCAACGTTGGGGATTTTCAGACAAACATTTGCATCGCACAACGTTATGTTAATGTTGTGCGATACAAATGTTTGACTCAAATTCCCAAACATTATCGATGTTAGCGTTATGCGATGCAAACACTAACCGAGGTATTACTGTATTGCTTTCAGACAGCTTCCATTTCTCTTTCTAGAATTGTAGGTTTTTCCTCTGGATATCTCTTCAAAGGAGTCTGCAATCCTTTTATCTCTTCTCTGTAGGTCTTCAGTATATTGTCTCCACCTTCTCTTTATTTTCTCCTGGTCAGATAATGCACTTCTCATTTGGTCATAAGCATTTCCAATCTATGCTAAAATTTCCCTTTGATTTCTTGTGTATTCTGAAAGAGATCTTGTTTTTCTCTTCTTGTTATTCTCTTTCATTAGTCTCTGGAAAACTGCATTCAGGGTTGTGACTCTTCTGTTATCTTTTACTTTAGCTTCTTGCCTGTCCTTCACAATTTTAAGTGTTCCTTCCCAATTTCACCTAGGTTTTTCTCTTCTTCTTTTTTACCATACTAATTGCCTTTTTAAAAAATCTTCCCTAAGACTCTCTGTAGTTTCTATTCACAGTTTTCTGGTTCATTGATAATGGAGTTTAGTAATGAAAATATGTTCCTTATGTGGACTTTAAATTCATCAGGAATGTTGTTTAAATTATATTATGCCTCTATTATTCTTTTAGTGTTCTTTTTCACCTTTATTGTAATTATTAATAGTTTGTGATATGCTCCTGGTCTTTTTTTGGCATAGAGAATACAGATTCTACATCTCCTTTTTCTAATTATTCAGTCTGTTTGATTTCTATATTAACTGTTCAGTGATTTCCACATGTACAGCCAGTTGTTCAATTGTTTGAAACATGTATTTGCAATAAACAAAATCTTGGATTCACAGAACTCCATGAGTCCTTCTCCTGCCTTGTTTCTCTCTCTTTGACCAAACTTTCCAACAACTTTTGGTTCTGCTTTGTCTCCTACTTTAGTGTTCCAGAAAATTTAGCATGCCACATTGATGTCTTTTTCCAGGCATGATACTGGATTGGGGAAAAGATGGGGATAAAATGTTTTGAATAGGCAGGACTATGACTACAAAACACAGCACTGCTGGGAAATGACCCCCCCCCCCAATTTTAACTATCTCTGTAATCCCCACACCAGTAGATATAAACAAAAGGTATGGAGTGAGCTGGTATCAACACCAGGATTTGACCTTTGCACAATGAAATCCTTACTGTATGAAGAACCCTTAAGATAAAAAGGCAGTCAGACCAAAAGTGTGGCATGAATCAATTGAAATAGGCATTAATACTCTACACCACTCCTCACATCCTTTGGAAGACTTCATGTATTCTTCTTACTGCTTTAATGGTGGCATGGCAATAGCAAGGGAATTGCTACAACAGGGAATGAACATAGAGTTCCTGGGTTTCAAAAGCCTGGCATCTTCTATTCATTTCTGTCATTCAAGATGACTCTCAGAGACTTTAGCATTTTGCATGTGTGTCCTCATCAAACAGCTTCTGGAGCCTTGATTCGCCTCACCCTTTATGCTGTAGGCAATTGATTATGTAATCCAAGGCCATGTGATGAGCTTAGTATGGGGTAAAAATAGGATTCTTAGTAATTTTGTTTGTTTCATCTCATTTTATTACCCACATTTATCAAAGTACAACAGAGAGTTAAGGACAAGAGATACTTACTTTTTGGGATCAAAGCAGACAAGTGTCCTTCTCACGAGAGGAACCAAGGCAAGATATGTTTTTGTAACCCTCAGTGTAGGAGGCCTTCATTTTGTCCCATTTTTGTTCACAGCTTGCCATTGTGTATCTTGGCAAGTCTGCTTCAGAAGGAAGAGAACTATTTCCATCTTCTAATAAGTCATTTCAAGTTTCCTGTGATGGGGCAAACAGCTGGCCTTATGAGCCTTAATTTGATATGTCAGAGTTGGAAATCAGAGTGGGCTAAAAAAAATTCCAAAAGAAAACATCAGCCTCAATGTATTATCTAGAGCTGGACTCTGACCAAGATCCTTTTCTGCTTTTCTCAACAAGATAAAGCTTTTTGGCAAACACCGCCTATCTATGCTGCTGATAATAGGGCCTGACCTTCCTGTCTATTTATTCAAGGGTCCTGCTCACAGTTGGGGCTGGCATGCTCACTGCATGAGGTCACACAGTGCTCTGGTTTGCCTTTGGGAGGCTGGCAGCTGCCTTGACAAATATTAACTTGTCGTTCAGGATAAAATAGTGTTTGCGCAACAAAGCTGAATAACTAGAAGTGGAAATATGTACTTCAGGTTTGCAATATGTTTAATATCCTTTTCAACATATGGGTAAGGGTATGGTGCAGGAGAAGTGAAGGCAGTGTCTTCAGAGTGAGTTTGGGACTGTTGGTGGATTAGAAAAGAACGGGCATTGTGCATTAACAGAGAAAGTTACCTTATAGGTAAAGGTCATCCTTGCTTGAAAGCCAGTCATATCAGTGCTCAATGCCATTTTTAGCCAAAGAGCCAGCGCTGTCTGCGTCTGCAGATGTTTCCACGGTCATGTAGCAGGCATGACTAGACACCAGAGTGCACAGAATGCTGTTTGCCTTCCCACCAAAGTGGTACCTGTTTATTTACTTGCAATTTCTTGTGTTCGAGTGGGTAAGTTAGCAGGAGCTGAGGCAGAGATGGGAGCTCACTCCATTATGCAGCACCCAGGTCTTGAACTGCTGATCTACTGACCTTCCAACCATCAAGTTCAGTGTCTCAACCACTAAGCCACTGCGGTCCTCCTTTTCAGCTGGGGATAAAGTAGCACATTTTGTTAGCTGGAAGGCCTGCAAGTCAGCAGTTCAAGAACCTGGTACTGCATGATAATTTGAGCTGTCTCTGTCCCACCTCCTGCAACCTAGCAGTTCAAAAGCAAGAAATTCCAAGTAGATAAATAGGGACCACTTTGGTGGGAAAATATATTGGGGACATGAAAGGAGCCTCATTCCGGCGTCCCATGAGCCTAGTTTCTCCAGCAAAAATCCTTTCAACCCAGAATAATTTCTGACACTAAATTATTATATCAGAGACAGAATAGAGGATTTTATGCATACAGAAAACAGTACACTGAAAATTTGATTTTAATCTCAGTTACTTTTGGGGAGATTCAGATCAGCTCTTATACAGAGCACACACATTTCACGTGAGCCAACACTGGCCAGTCATGTAATTTGCTGAAGTAAACCATACACCAAGTCTGCCTGGAGAGCAAGGATCATGGGGAACATTTGTCCTCACATTGTTATTAGGCAGCTTGGAGAATTCTTGCATCATAGCATATGCATAGTGGTGGGTGGCCAAGGAGGATCCCATGTACTATGTTCCACGGAACACTGGTGGACTTCAATTCAAAGAAGCCTAAGTCAATACATTGGCTGATCAGTTTTTTTGGGGAATTAACTTAGGCTTCTGGGAATTGAAGTCCAAAAATCAAAGTATGGGAAATGCTGGAGTAAGGTGTCAGAGGTAGGCACTAAAGAAAGGTCCTTTAGCAACCATTTTACCCTAGGCCTCTCAGAGTATGAAAATGGCTCTTTTGGGAAGAATTTAGAAGTTTCATTTACAAGTTGACTATAAAACACCACAGCTTTGAATAAATGTGTCTCTTGAGTGATAAGGTTTAATTGCCTTGTAAAATGCAAAGCTGGCATCACATACACTTTGATCCTTTTTTTCCTTTTATTAAATTTAAAAAACACACACACAAAAACAAAAACAAAAAATCATGAAAACAATAACCAAAAGATACAGTTTGATCTTAGGACTAGAGATAATTTTTATGCCTTTATAGATCTCGTCAAGTCTCAGAGAAAAGGAGAGACTGGAACAGAGACTAATAAATCTTTCCTCCATCTCATCCATGTGAGTACCTGACTACCTTTCAAAAATTGTAAGTGGAATTTCTGTGCTGAGAACCTTTCTCTATGCCTGTTAGCTTCCAGCACAATTTAGAATCCCATGAGATCAGGATATTACACTGTATAGTATTCTCAGAAGAACAGAGCCTGCTCTTGTTGCAAGAAATAAACCCCAATTGTTGGAGGATGGCAAAGTCAGCATCGGTGATGTGTTTGAATGGATGAAGCTAGAGAAGCACACTCATTCCCACCCCTAAAATGATGGGAAATCACATGAGATGTGTGTTGTTTGAATAAGGTTTACACTAGAGGTATCCCATGTATGTCCTGCAGTTTCCTCTTAGAAGACCAAATAGAAAAGGGAACAAGGGTCTTGTATGTTTAACAGTTGTGAAGAGGCTAGCATCCATGTGTACAATTACGCAGAATGGGTAATCTTTGCAACACACCCCTTGCTTCCAAATGTAGTCGGGCCATGATTCTTGGCAAAAGATCTTGTTCCTTGTGCCAGGGGGTAGGGAATCAAGCATAGGGTTAAAGCTTGTGCTACCCACCATCTGGCTCATGCATTAAGTGGCAAAACAGTGACTCACCCACCCGCCATTAGGTTCAGTACAAGAGTAGCTGGTCGCTTCAGGGCTGGATAGGAAATTTGACTCACACAGAGATTAACATGTGGTGTGAGCTTTTTAAAAATATCCCATTCTAGTTGCTTTGGGCTTTGGGGAATTAGCTAGGTGCAGTGTTTTTCAACCTTTGGTTTTTGGATTTCAATTCCCAGAAGCCTAAGTCAATTCCCCAAAGCACTGATCAGCCAATGTACTGACTTAGGCTTCTGGGAATTGAAGTCCCAAACCTAAAGTTTGGGAAACACTGGGCCGCCAGGGGAAGTCTTCTTTAGGTCACACTGCGTGGGGTAGTGTGACGTGATCTGCCTTATGGTGAGACCAGGATAGGGTGGTATTCACCCCAGCTTATAGTTGGCTTAAATCCATGGCTGGAAGGAGGTGGCTTTAGTGGTAATTGTTATCCCAACTTACTTCAGACCACACATTGTCTGGGTGACACAGCAACCTGTATGATGGATGACCAGGGATGGAAGCCTGAGGGTGCCATTCTCTAGGGTCTTTGACTCATCCATATCAGATGGGCAGGGGTTCAGTTTGATCCTCTAGTTCCTGTCTTCAGTGTGCAGTATATGAGGCCCTTTGGAAGATCTGGGAGGTACAAGCCCACCAATTGGTTTATGTCGCACAGTTAATGTTATTAATAAAGTGTGGCCCTAGTTATCTCCAACCGTGTGTCCAGCTCATTACTTGGGGTGGGGCTAGGCTGGGAGCAAAGAAGGGATTCTGCAATGTAACACACAGTTATGGTAAGCTATGCCTGCTAAAACTGCTCCTCCAAATATAAAGACATTAAAAGTAATGAAAAGTACTATAGGCAAACAAAGACAGCTGTGTGAGTACTAGTACTAGTGAATTTATCTTCATTGAGTTACTGTACATCCCCCAACTTGTTGGTCTCACCTAGCTTTTAACAATTGTGTAACAAGATAGGCATTTTTCAGGAAGCAGGAATTTGCCAGTCTGATACAGTATTTGTGAAAGCATGACAGCAAAATAACAAACAAACAAAAAGCATACAGCTGAATCTTTGGTGAATGCAGCCTTTAACAAACTTGCAGACCAGAGGTGAAAAACTATGTGGTTCTTTACAAGGAAGAATACTGAGGGATAGACGGGGTTAAAGCCCCAGTTATCATAAATAATCTAGAGCAGTTAGATTACTAGTCAGACTGAGCCCATTCAAACTGACAGCTAAAATGATCTGCTGGATAGTGTTTTTCTTAAATCATACTAGATGTCTGTGTGGTAATTTGATTGACTGACTGCTTAGGAGAATACACAGTGAAATTTCAAAAGTTTTGTTCCCTTCCCCCAGATGTTCTCTATTCCCCAGCCCCATTTATGTGTGATTTCCCCCCGTCTTCCGACTTGCTTTTCTCTGCTAGAAAAAAATGCTAATTCACTCTGGAGATTGATTCAAAATAACAGTAATAACAAGATTAGGTTGTGAAGGGGAGATGTTTCAGAGAAAAGATAAAAATCTGGAGTAGTTTTCTTTGGAAGAGGTAGAAGTACTACATCTTTTGGTTTGCACCATTTCTGAAGGAATATGTTTTCTGTCCTAGGGCTTGGTAAAACAAAAACAGCATTAATTTACAAAAGGATATTTCCAGGAGATTCAGATTTATGTAGAAAAATGTATTTTCTTCTGTTATCTCTTCACTTTGTCTCTCCCTTAATGTCAGTCTGCTACTTGAAAAGTACTGGCATTTTACATATGTTCAAATGTCACATTTAGTTTGTTCTATTTTCTCTGTTCTCACTGGATAGTAGAAATAATTTTTGACTCATATGCCCAGGCATAATGTTCTGAAGCCATGGTGGAGAATGTGTTGCATAAATTTGATGATGCTGTCATCGATGGCAAATAACCACATCTTTAATACTTCCCTTGGAGAGTTAGAATTGGCGCAATGTCATTGTATTATTTATGAGGTGTGTATGCCTTAAATCACCTTTAATGGGGCTGCAGTAGCTCAATAGTTAAGAAGCTCTCCTTGCTAGCTGGAAGGCCGGCAAGTCAGCAGTTCAAGACCCGGGTACTGCATGATGGACTGAGCTCCCGTCTCTGTCCTAGCTCCTACCAACCTAGCAGATCAAAAGCATGAAATTGCAAGTAGATAAATAGTGACCACTTTGGTGGGAAAAGAGCTTGAGGACATGAAAGGAGCTTCATTCAGGCATCCCCTGGGTGGAGTTTCTCCAGCAAAAATCCTTTCAACCCAGAATAATTTCTGACACGAAATTATTATTATTATCACCTTTAATCTATTTGATTTTCCTTTAATAAACAGCAATTTGCTGATACTCAGGACAACATCACCTTTGTTAACACAAAACTGTGGAACAGGATTTTGGCCTAAATCTTTACCATGTTTAATCCTGGTAAGCAAAAGACCATTCAAATAACAGTTTCTTGATATATATACTTTAGAAATAATGTATTAAAAGGTACTAAAAACTAAAACTGAGACATATTTCTCCCCAGTCTCCAGTGAAAGAGCTGGGAGGAGTGCCAGAGTAACGGAACTCTGGGGAAGACTTCAACAGATTCTTCCCAAAATTTAGTTCTCCATTCAATCTCTAGGCTTCATATTTTCATTGCAAACCAAAGTGATGTCCTGAAGGCAACTACTTTCTGTACTTAAAAGGTAGGGTGAGGGAGCAACACATTTTTTTTCCCTTGGAAAGGATCAGGTTATATTTCTAGATCAAAATCACTTAAAAACACAATTCAGTTATATCAGAAATGCACACACTAAAATTAGCCTGCTTGATGAATCATAATATTAAACAATTTCCTTTCCAAAACAAAACTACCCCCCCCCCCAATTTCATTCTCTGGTGTTATTTCTAAGGTGCTAATATAACCAAGATTTGATGGCAGACTTTTCCCAACTGACTATATAGTCTCCAACTATAATTATGTCAGGATGTCCCCACCCCCAAGCTTTTCTTTGATTTCAGAAAGCTGATTTTACAATGCCACTAAGAATTGGATCAAGATGAGCTTAGTTTAATTATATAATGTTTACCTATTGGTTTCTCGTGGGGGGGGGGGGGAGGGAAGTCTTCCAAACAAGGCCTCCACATGAACAAATGTCAACTCAAGTAATGTTAACGATCCACTATTTACCACAAATTATGTGATTAATTCCTAGGATTAAATGCATTTCTCTGTTGTAGCAAACCAGAAGAAAGACTCAGGCTGGATGAGACCACAAGCCTGCCTAGTCCACCATCCTGTGCCTTTCAGTGCCTACTAGTAAGTAACCTCACATTCATCTCACCAGGGTAAGAGTTGTCCTCTGGTCCTGAAGAGTTGTTACGTTCTTTATAAGATAAATAAAGAATGTTATCTGTGAGGTCTTTTGGTAATCTGAATGAAACTCCATGAATAGCATTTGGATATAGCAGTGGTGACGAACCTATGCCACACGTGCCAGAGGTGGCACTCAGAGCCCTCTCTGTGGGCACCCATGCAGTCACCCCAGCACAGAGTTTGCCCCACTCTTCTGCCCAGCAGTCCAATGGGAGTGTTTCCTCCATTTCCCAGCAGAGAGTTCACCCTGCCCCTCTGCCCAGCAGCAAAATGGAAGTGCTTCCTCCCCCCAGTACAGAGTTTGCCTTGCCCCTCTGCCTAGCAGCTCAATAGGAGCATTTCCTTCCTCTCCCGTTGCTGTGTTGGCACTTTGAGATAAATAAGTGGGTTTTGGGTTGCAGTTTGGGCACTTGGTCTCTAATAGATTTGCCATCACTGGTATATAGGGGTTTAATATTCAAATCACCTAGAGCCATGTTTTTTAATGTGGGGCACATGCCCCAAGGGGGGGGGGGGAAACGGAATTTGATTTTTAAAGGGGGAGGGGAAATTCAAGACCCTATAGAGAATTCCATAGAGAATTTCTATAGAAGAGCCAAATCAGCATTTAAATGAAGAAGAAAATGTAAACCTCTATGTGATTTGGATTTCTGCCATTACAGGTTTCTAATACTGTGCAGCTCTGTAACTATATTCATTTAAGTGCAATTACAGCAGCTTTGCAGATATTCCCCCTCCACATAGAGATGTCCTGAGAACTGGGGTGGGGCTTAAGCATGCATCCTTCCCTCTTTTTATATGATTTGAAATGACAATAGTAAGCCTTGCATAAGATCCTAAAATCAGGCTATAGCCACTGTAAGTACTAATCTTATTCACTGTTATTTTTTTCCTGGTCTTCTTTAATGTTGCTGAAGTACTTAGCAATATAAGACAACACATCCCACCACAGTTAAGCTATGAACTGTGTGAATAAGTCCTTCTTACAACTGCCCTAAATTTCATTTAAATGGCTGGCTTCATGCCCTAGAATTATGTGAAAGGAAGATATTGTGTCATATCTTCACAATATGTATTATTATATGCAGCATCTATCAAGTACCACTACTTCCCTCCTTCCTCAGTCTAATAAACTGTGGGAAGTGTAATCTCTTATGTGTGGGAAGTTTTTCCAGTTGTCGAATAATTTTGGTGCAAAAATATAGGTGAGTTTTGATTATGTCCCTAGTTAGCTGAGTATGATGTAAGAGAAAATCAGCAGCACAGCAAAATGAGTAGAGAGATCAGCACAATACTTGGGGGGGGGGAGTATTACTAGCCTATGCAAAATAAAATAAAAATTATGGGGTTTTCTGGTTTCTATTGAGTCTTATACATCAGCTAAGCCTAAACAATGTAAGAATATTTCACATTTTCATCAGCTAACATTTAATATGTAGAAGAGATTAGAATTACCATTTCTAACTTGTTACAAATCTACATGGGCTAGCATTAGAAATCAGTGATGGGATTTGGAATATGATTTCAACACTTTATCTAAACAACAGCAAGACCCAGTGAAAGCAGAAGGCTCATCACATAAAATATAACTTGCAGTGCAGCTATAATTCATAATAATTTAATAGGTGGTGCCTCATATATTAGGTATAAACAAGAGGCTTTGCAAAATCCCCTTAAGAAATAGTGCTACATTTTTTTTTGATTAATATATACATTTGGCTTTAACTGAAATACCGTACTGCAGTTGTTTTGCTGAGAGGTTTCGAAATGAGTTTCATTTCTCTTTAGGGCTATTCAGGCATTTTAAAAATGGGAGAAGGGAATTAAAATGAACACATGAGGAATGATTCCGTATTATTGTTTTCCACATTTGGAGAGCAACAGTCACAAAAGAAAAGTGCATGGTGGTTCTCTACATGATCAGAAACACTGAAAATGATGGGGAGGGATGAAGCACTCCCATTGGGCTGCTGGGCAGAGGGGTGGGATGAACTTTGTGCTGGGGCAGCAGCACATGTGTCCACGGGTGTGTGTGTGTCTGAGTGCCCCCTCTGGCACTTCTGCCATAGGTTCACCACCACTACTAGAGAGAGAGAGAGAGAGAGAGGTTACCACTCCTCCCCTTCAAGAATGATATTCTCTCTCTCAATTTAAAAATAATAATTAATTAATAGTGCTACCTCTGGAAAAGCTTCAGTCATGATAGTTTCTTGATTTGTTTGACTTCTTTTAGAAGTGTTTTACCCAAAGAAGAGTAGCACTGTACTCTTTCATCAACCGATCCTAGCATAAGAATTACAGAATTTAACAAAAGATGGCCTCCTGGAAATATACTTCCATAGGTCAGCCTTTCAGGACTATGGAAAATGGTTTTCACATAATTGTCAAATTATGAAAATCAACAATACTGATTTCAGAGTTATGACTGGTTCCCATATTATCTGCATTTAGGTTATTGCCATATAAATTGAACTAACTAAATAAATAAATGTAGCATTAACTTAACTTAAAACAGAAATATCTAAAGTGTGTGTGTGTGCGCGCACACGCAAGTGCGCACATATTTTTACATGCTTTAATTTTTTAAATACTTTTCTATTGTGCTAGTTTAAAAAAACAGCCTAGAAATATTTTTAATTAATTATAAAGCAAACAAATGCATAAAGCTTTGGGGAGAAAAAGACTTTTTTAAAACTCTTCATGCTAATGGTGTGCTATACACAGTGGTGGGTTGTTGCTGGTTCGCACCAGTTCACCCAAACTTGTAGCAACAATCCCTGGTGGTTCTCCGGGGGAGGGGATAGTAACCACCCAGGATTTTTTTGAGATTTCCAGTTTGGATGCCTCACTGGCAAAAAAAAAAAAGATAAAAAAATCAAAAATCAAAATTGGAGCCAAAATGGCTCCCGGGAACTGCACATGCAACAAACCTCCATTTGATGAATGCACACTTCTATTTTGTACTATGCATGTGTCAAATGGAGGTTTGACGCATGCGTAGTACCCGGCAGCCATTTTGGCTGCCGGGAAAGGAAGAGTGGATAGCGCCTGAAGAAGCAGCAGCGGTGGCGGGGCTGCGCACACTGGACTACCAGGCCGCCACGCCATTGCAGCAGTTTGCCACCATGCCACCGCCTCTGCTGCTCCCTGACCAGTCGACCCAGGGTAAGTGACCCAGGGCTTGTGTTTGGGGTAGGTGGGTGGGTTGATCTGAGGTTGGGTTGGGTGGATGGGTGTCTTGGTGGGTGGGTGTATTTTTATGTAATTTTCATTTTATTTATTTTATTTTATTTTATTTTATTTTATTTATGGGTTTGTGTTGTGGGTAGGTGGGTGGGGTGAGGGGTATATGTGTGTGTGTTTTTATTTATTTATTTATTTATTTATTTGGCTCCGCCCACAACATCATGACATCATGAGATCATGATGTTGGCTCTGCCCACAACATCATGATGTCATGATGTTAGCTCCACCCACATTGAGATGACGTTACGGTGTGGCAGTAAAATTTTTGACAACCCACCACTGGCTATACAGATATGTCAATTATGGCAAAAAGGTTACATTTTCAAGATTATGATCTCATGGACATTGATTAAGGGGAAAGTTGCATTAAAATAGGTGTTTATGTTGAAGAACTTGGCTTGTGATTTTGACTGAGCAGTTGGATATCAGACTAAAAATCAGTAAGTATTTGAAAAATCAACTATATATAACAGTATTTTTTTAATTTTCTAGAAAGTGAAAATATAGGATGATTAATGATGATGCCTACTATCGATCTGATTAGCAAAGAAATTTATAAACAACTGTTCATTGTGTTAGAGAGGTAAAGTTCCTGCTGAGCTCAGAAACACAGCATTCACTAACATATTATATGTGAAGGAAGGTCACTGTGCACTTTCTCCATGATCAATGATATTAGAAAATACATTAATTCTTGGCCAGGAATAAGTGGCATGCCTTCTGGGAGAATCTTGAACATCTAAAATGACTTTTACTGTGTGATGGAATATATGTATTACTTCTCAGTTACCTCCTGCTTCCAATGTACATTTTGAGTAAGCTAGGTATTATTTGCTACTTCTTATCTGTCATCTTCGTGCTGTATTCTCCAAGGAAAAGCTAGGTGCCTCTGTAACACATAACAAATATCCTATTTAAATCTCTACTAAATATAGGCAGGTTAGAGAACCAAAAGAAAAGCAATAGAAAGCATCAAGTCTTGTTGACTTGGTACAATGGATTGAAATGGAAACTACAACTTGTGACAGAAAATACCATGCATGCTTGTAAAATATGGTGTCCCCTGACATTCACATGCATACCTTTTTCATGAGGAAATTATTAATGTGCAGATGTAGGGAGGGAATCATACAATGAAAATAGCTAAAGGAAGTTGAGATCTCTTTTATTTTGGTGTATCCTCACATGTGATGCCACATTCTTGTAAAGGTCAACAACATTCCATTCTCAAAGTTTTTATTTAGAGCTGAAGACTATTGGCCTCTTTCCATGCCCAAAATTACTATAGCTAACATGACTGGATTATTAAACAGATGAAAGATGTAGCAAAGATCATAAACAGCAACAAGCTACCTTGAAATTTCACTTGTAGAGCATATTCCATTTATATATATATCTTAAGTACACCAGTTAGTATGGTTTTCAACGGTCACAGAAGAAGAATCACCAAAGAATGTGAACATTGTGAAAACATTTGGGTATCCCTGGACAAAAATAGTACCTTTTGGATTGCTCCTGATATAAATAAAAAAGGTGTACTTATCAAAACAGTAGCAATATTAGTCTCTGTGAGCATAATTTGATATTTTTAACATTATGAGATAATTTGATCCCCTATTGGGAGAAAGATGGCCTGTAAATGCAACAAATCAATCACACAAAAATAGAGCTGCCTAAAAAACTGTTATATTTCCAGGGTGAGCTTTTGTGGATCAATGTTCATGTCCTCAGACACTAGATTGCAAATGCATGACCTGAATGGTTTTCTCAGCTTTTGAAAAGTCCCTACACCCCATTACAAAAAAAAAAAAAAAATCTGAAATGCTTCTTATGAGATTCTAATTAACCCTATTCAGAACTTATATTAGCTGGTATTCTGAACCAGAGTAAGCTCCTAATCTTGTATGTTGCTGGATGTTTCCAGGGTTCTTGCTCATATGTGAAGCTTTGCAGACGTAGGAAGCCCTTCCTTTGCACCCTTGGCACCAAAACCATGCAGAAAATGACAACAGTCCTGCACCTGATGGACTTTCCCCTTAGCCAGCCCTGGCTCCGAGGAAAGTAGGAACACCTGTGAGGCCACCGGCTGGCTACAAAAGCTCTGCCACAGTCACCCCTAGGTGGGGCTTCAAAAGCCACCATGGTGGCAGGACTTTCTTGCCTCCGTCACTGCCCGGGAACCTCCTGTGGCTGGGCGGATGGGCCGCCACAGCAACCAGCCCTGGAGGACCTTCTCCACCTACGCCCGGGTCCCCGCCACTGACTGGGGACTTTAAAGGCTGCCTTGTTGTTGTGTGGTCAGATTTTTTAGCACTGCCGCCCCTGGACTAATTTGTGGCTGGGGTAGATAGGCTGCCACCACCACCACTTCCGGATGCTTGCCTGTGCTTGCCCAGCCTTTTTGTAACATTTTCCCTTTGTACTATTTCGTGTAATGTTCCTATGTTTTTTGTAATTATTTTTGTAACTTTATGATGTATATTGGGGCTTTATTTTGTTGTACTGTATTTTATGATATTTTATTGTTCTGAATTATTGATGTACGATACTTGATTATACTACGACATTGTTTTGCTCTATTGAACTGTTACATTGTATTCAATTGTATGTTGTAAGCCGCTCTGAGTCGGATTTCACCAAGTAGGGTGGCATATAAATCAAATAAATGAAATGAAATGAAATGGTGCTAGGCATTCTAAATGTTCAGAATGGTGGCTAATATTATATCTGGATAAGGTTTAGATACTGGCAATAAGTATATCATGAGCAGATGTTTACATCTGATGATGATATGACAAAATGTGCCTCCCTCCTCCTACCCCCAGCAGTGGGTTCTAGGCTACTCTTCCCTAAATATGCTAGTTTTCAATGCAGATAAAGTATTGTCTGACAAAGTGACTTGATTCATGAAAGCTAACATTAAAATACAGCAGTTAGTCTTTGAAGAACTACTTTTTTTTGTTTACTCTCTGATATGCTTGAAACACAGACTATTTAAAAAATCAACAACTGGTTAATGATTGATTATTTTTACATGAGTTGTATTCTGGTGTGTGATTCTAGCATCTGCAGGCTGACAAAGTGTTCCATTATTAGTGTAGCATTCCATTTGCTTCATTGCTTAGATTTTTTGTAAAATAGTTTTCTTTACAGCATATCAGAGAATAAACAAAACAAAAACATTGTTTCACTTTAAACACTAACTGCTGTGTTTTAATGTTAGCTTTTGCGCATCAAGTCCACATCATCAGACATTGGAGTGAGACTTCATGGCATAAATTTATATGCAAGAGGTACAGAGTGATTGGTTAGCATAGCACATAAGTATATAAATCCATAAGGCCTTTTACAACTGGTAATAGCAGAGGATTTCTGATTGTTATTCAGATTAGTTGTGAATTTTTGCCCTGTTGAAATGCAAATAGTAGGAAGATGCATGAGGAACATCTGGCATTACCATTTGCTAATGAATTTAACTTCCATCATCTGTTGACAGTTGTGTGAGTTCATCCTTTGTTCTGTGAGACAGCCTATGTTGTGAATGAGAATTCTACTGAAATGTTTCTGTGAAGGTGGTATATGTGAAGGTGGTATTTTTCTTTATAGTTACTGAGTGGGTGGTATAGAATGGGGTGGGAATGTGTTTACAAGCTTTTGAGGGTTTTTAAATTTTCATTATTTTATAAGATGCCAAATGGCCCTTAGGCATGGATCCCTATAAATAAATTTTACTATTATTAGTATTACTGTTGTGATTACCCAATATATTATGTTAAGCCCTTTGGGTCATAAGTAGAATGTACAATTTTAATGGAAAGAAAATCAATCTTTTACACTGTTGTGCTAGGATGAAACAAAAATACACAAGCCATTTCATTTTTAATAACAACAGCAATTTTTTTCATAGCAATTCAGTCTGAGAAACTAATGGTTTTATTCTACACATATCTACTTAGAAAAAAAGCATGCATAGGTTCAATGGTACATACGCCAAGGTCAATATGGCTTCATTTTGGGAGTCCAGGGTTTTATTGGGACACAAAATAAGAAGAAATTCCATGAGTCACTTTCTGGTCCTGAGCCCTTTTGACGTACAAAGTCCTCATCAACCCCAGGCCAGTATTGACGAAGTCTGTGCCCTCCATCAAAATGGATTCAAATGATATTTAGCCACTTAGGGACCAACACCCTTCCTTGTAGACTTCACCAAAGCTGCTAGTCCTCAGGGTTGTCAGGTTAGTTAACCGCCATCTGATGATCAGTTTTGAGTTGCTGGCAATATGGTCTACTCTATTACCACAGCAGGGACTGTGGTGGCTTAGTGGTTAAGATGCTGAACTTTATGACTGGAGGGTCAGCAGGGCAGCAGTTTGAGACCAAAGTGTTGCACAATGGAGTGAGCTTCCATCTATGTCCCAGCTTCTGCCAACCTAGCAGTTCAGAAGCAAGATATTGCAAGTACTGTAGATAAATAGGGACCACTTTGGTGGAAAGATAAACAGCATTCTGTGCACTCTGGTGTCTAGTCATGCCTGCCATATGTCAACGGAAATGTCTGCAGACACAGACAACACTGGCTCTGGCTATAAACAAAGATGAGCATTGAACCCTAGAGACAGATATGACAGGCTTTTGTGCATTGGCGACCTTTACCTTTACTTATTTACCATAGCAGGATAACCCGCACAAAGTAAAGTTGCCTCCATCTGGGATATTATGTGGGATCTGATTCCTTTGCTAATAGAGAGGTAAGATTCCACGGCTAGCCCTATACCAGTGATGGCAAACCTTGTCACTCCAGTCTCTAGGTGTTCTGGAACTTCAGTTTCCAGAAGCCCTGATTAGCAGGAGTGATGTCTTGGGCTTCTGGTATTTGAAGTCCAAGAACACCGGGAGTGCCACGGTTGACCTTCACTGCTCTATACACTTCTATATGTGGAAAGTAGGGATATGATAGTTTCTCCTTTTGCCTCAGGCAGTAGAAAGTTTTTGGGGCAGCCTGTTAAGCAAGAAGAAGAAAACTACTAGAGCAAAACAACAACAAAGGAATGCAGAGAAAGGGGAAAGGGGTATCTATTAGACTACCCAGTCAGCTGAGCTTTGGCCTGAAGGTTTTGCCTCTTCCTAGGATGCCATTGTGATTTCATGACTCACATTGTTTGATTTACCCAAAGGCAGCTGGCATAGCACTGCTGTTGGGGGGGGGGGGGGGAATCACTCAGCTTATTGTTAGAGACCTTAGAACACTAAATATTAATGATATAAAATTAGAAGTCTTCATACAGAGGCCATTACTCTGTCTCCAGGGGACTCCTGACTCACAGAGATATGCTGACCTTTAGCCATCAGTTTAGCTGTTTAGTCTTTAAGATCCCACCATACTAGGGTTGCTATATGTTCTGGTTTTCCAGGATTTTCCCAGATTTAAGCTGTCTAGGCTGGTTCAAGAAAAAACATGTAAAAATCCCGGGTTTTTAAATATGAACAAAGGAAGCAAGTTCACCCCTCACCAAGGAATTTTTGCAAAGAGTTAATTCACTGGCTTTCTTTTAATTATCCTGCTTGAAAGTGGCAAAGCCAAAACAGCACCCTGAGAAGCCTGCCAGGGAAGGAAGACACTTGCAAGCGAGATAACTGAAAGAAAAGCATGGAGGCAGTGAAGTAACTTTTTGCAAAATTCCCTTGGTTCACCTTGAAGTTTGGGGGACAAGGTGTTGTCCTTAGCCCTTTTCCTTGAAAACCGGGAGCAAGAAACACCCATATCTAAGAAGCCAAATCTCCACCATACACTGGGATGGAGGATTCCTTCTTCATGTGACTGCATAGCATAGAGTTAATTGCACAGGGTCATTATTCCTAGAGCAGAAGGGAACAGGGTGGACAGAAAGTGAAGAGTCCTCCATCGCAAAGGTCCTCCTCCAAAATAAGTCCCTTCCTGTCTCCTGCTTTTCTCCTTCCAGAGGGAAACGGAGGCACCATGGACTGCATTACCATTGTTGGCTCCTCTTTAGAACTTTCTTCCAAGGGAAACTCATGCAGGATTTGAAGGTGAGTCTATTTCAGTGTGTGTGTGAGAAGGGGAGAGTGGGGTGACCTCTGGGGGAGGAAGGGTGGTTTCAAGAGTGGCCCTAGACATTTTATTCAAAAATAAAAATAAAAACAAAAATAGAGCCATCAAGAATAGTCTTTTGTAAGAAGAATCACAGAGGAAAAAACCTCTTGATTACAGTTTATTTTAAACTAATGAAGGCTGTCCGCCTTGGACGGAGATTCAGTGGGGTCTTCGAGCCATAGTCTCCCTGACAGCCCCATCCAATGCATGCACAGTTTGAAGAATGCAGTGACATCATGTGGCTATCCCGGTTTGGCAGGAGAGAATTATGGCTACCCTATACCATACATAAATAAAATTGCACTATATATAATTCAAAAGCTTGTGTTGTGTGTGAATTTAGAGTTGATCTGTAGATTTGAGTTTTTCTAATCAGGGCATTATGCTTAAAGAAAACAAAATCCTGAATCCCACATGTATTTTATTTATTAGTTCAAATTTATTAGTTCAAATTTATTAGTTCAAATTTATATTGCCGCCCACTCGCCGTGGCGACTCAGGGCAGCTGAAAAACAATACATTACATTACATTACAACACAATATGTTGGTATGGGCACAGGGGGAGGGGTGGCGAAGTCCTCAACCTGCCCTGGCTTCTTCCTCCCCTGGCAGTTGGTTGTAGGTGCAGGGGGAGGGGCAGCGAGGTCCTCAACCTGCCCTAGTTTCTTCCTCCCCTGGCAGTGGTGTAGGTGCAGGGGGAGGGGCGGCGAAGTCCTCAACCTGCCCTGGCTTCTTCCTCCCCTGGCAGTTGGTGTAGGTGCAGGGGGACGGGCGGTGAGGTCCTCAACCTGCCCTGGCTTCTTCCTCCTCTGGCAGTTGGTGTATGTATGCTTGAATACTGAATCTGTCATACAACCTTCAACCAGCCAAGTAATTTTAAGCACTCATGGCTTCCTCCCTCACCTTCTTCCAGTGTGGCAATATTCCAAACTTCCGGTACACATGTGGTATAATATCCATAGGCAGTGTATGACAAATACAGATTTCAGTGGTTCCATTTTACTATTAATTCTTTAAACATACAGACTTTTTAGTTCTTCAGAATTCTCCATCAGGCCTGATCATACAAAATGGGGAAAGAGGAGAAGCATGGAAGTCCAATTTTGGGAGGCAAATGCTTTTAAGTCATGAAGCTTTTGCCATTTTACTAAATCCTAAGATAGAGAGTAAGTGCTTAATGTGGAGGAAGGTGATGGAGCTGACAAAGCTCAATGAGAAGAAGGTCATATGAATCATCCCCTTCTCTATAAACATGAACAAGGCAGGCACACATGCATCTGAATCTAGTCTTTACCAAAACACTGGGGTTTTTTGTCTGATGTTCTAGAGCAGTGGTCAGCAAACTTGGCTCTCCAGGTGTTCTTGGACTTCAAATACCAGAAGCCTAAGTCAGTACTCCTGCTGATCAGGGCTTCTGGGAATTGAAGTCCAAGAACATATAGAGATCCATGTTTGCTGACCCCTCTTCTAGAGAACTGTTTTCATTCAGAGCTGATAAAACTTGACTAGATGGAACAAAAGTCTCACCAGAAGAACATAATTTCATGTTTCTATGCTCCCATGTGCTAGGCAGTGATGGGATGTCAAAAAATTTACTACCCCACCATGACATCATCATAGTGTGGGCGGAGCTAACATCACAACATCATGGGCGGAGCCAATGTCATGACATCATGATGTGGGCAGGGCCAAAGAAAAATTAAAAAAATAATAAAATAAAACTAAGCACACACACACACCTCAACCCACCCACCCACCCACAACACAAACCCGTAAATAAATAAAAAAATACACCCACCCACCCACAACACAAACCAACCAGAGCTTTTAAACCAGAGCTTAAAGCTTATTCTGGCTAATCTTTCTCATACTAGGTCAGATGGAAGGAACTACAGAATGAACTCACCACAAGATGGCTTCATTTTGGCACTTTTCAACTTTTCAACAATTAAAGAAGTTAGGTACTAAGTCTTTGCCTAACCAGTTCTCTAGGATATCTAGGGGAGCAGGCTATAGGGAGCTTCAGGCTAGCAGCGTCTCTTCCTCCTCCCCGCTTAGGAGGACAGCAAGGAGGCCGTGCATATGCGCAAAGCACTGTAGGCATGCATGCACACCAAGTACTTGGTGTGCATGCGCAGTGGGGGAACCAGTGAAAAGGTAAGCCCCGAAGGTGGTTCCCCCCCCAAGCTGCAGCCGGTTCTCCGGGACACTGGGAAAAGTTACTACCGGTTCTGGAGAACTGGTGAGAACCTGTTCCATCCTATCACTGGTGCTAGGCCACAGGCATATCACCCCCCCATTCTGTCATGCCATCAGTTTTGCATAGCTTCAGATTTGCACTCTTCAATCTCTTATGTACATTAAGCTCCATTCCTGGTGAACAAAGATTATTCCCTCAGACTGGCTGTTTGTAATAATTAACCAGATTGCAACATAAGGTCACTATGAATACTATGGTATTAAGCAATTCCCTTCTGATTTTTATTTTTAAATGAGGGGTAGTTAAAAAGAGCTGGAGGGTAACTTTGAAAAGCAAAGTTTCTACAAATAACGTGCTAAAAAAATAGATGGTACGCACTATGTCACAGTATGGGATCAGGGATCAGGGGACTGTAAGTAATTACCATAGGCCCAATAATTCATTCCATATTTCTCTTTAATAAGATGTAACTTACTTTGGAATCATAAGGGATAAAAGCAAGCTTGCAATATAAAACTTCATTATCATCTCAAGTATGTAAGCCTTTTCCCCACCATGAGAAAGTTCATTTGGAGTCATCAATTACAATTAAAGGATTATTTTTGCTTAATGTGCTGAAAACAGATTAAATTACAGAATCAAAATGATCTGATTATATAATCAACAGCTGGTATTGCATAAAGGGTAGTAAAAGAGAAAGAAGATTGTCACAGAGCAAATATATGTATCTTATCCAGAAGGAAAATCATTCAAGCGATTTCCTTGCCTATATTTAATACAGTACATTTAAACTTTATTCTCACCATAAGGTTTGCATTATACATTTGAACTTGGCTTGGAGTTGAGGGAGTCAACACACTATTATCAGTGAATAAAAACAAATAAAATGATGAGAATCTAAGTGCATTCATAAACTACAGCCTTCGGTTCATAACTTACTCCAGGAACTTTCTACTTCAAGTAGGCAGGGATGAAAAAGAAAGTAAAGGACAATGGAAAAGTAGTGAAAGACAGATAACAGTCAACATCCATTGGTTCTCTTATGATAAACAGTTCTTTACCTACAATAGAAAAGAGGTTTTTCCTCTTGTCTAGGCCAGATGTGAAACTGCCAAAATGAAGCTACCTTTTGGTGAATTCATTCTGCAGTTCTCTCTGCCTGACCCAATGTGAGAAAGATTAGCTGTCATCACAAGGTTTCCATTACCAGGGTATGCCCAATTGTGGTTCAAAAATACCTATTATATGGTGCATCGCCCATTGGGATCCATATAACAAAAAAACAAACAAACGTATAGCAAAGAGCTCTGTGGAATGGAGTTTTTCATTATATGGGGTTCTTTTGTTGTGTTGTTCAGTCGCACAGTTGATTCCGACCCATTTAGAATCCTATACAGGGTTCTACTGTATATGGTTTCCAAAAAATCCCAAAGAACATGCCAATAATTATTTATTACACTTACTTACAGGTGTTTTTCTCTGTCCACTGAAACACGTGTCCATAGCAGCTAAAACAAAATACTGCCCACTCCACAGGAATCTGAAAGATAAGACTTGAAACAGATTGGTTCCATCTGTAAAATTTGTGCCTACCAGGACAAGAGGAGATTCATATCAGACAAATAGCTGATCAAGCCATCATGTGAGCATATTCTTGCTATACTATTTTGATTATTGTGACTGTAGGATGTTCATTTCATGTGTACCACTTCCATGTTTTCTCCCAAAGAAAGAGGTAGCAAGTATTCCATTCAGATAGATTTCTGATTAATGCTATCTGCTGAGCATGATTCAGGCTTCAGGAGCTGTTTGCTGAAATATGTAGCTGAGTTAAGTCTCAAAGCCAACAACATCCCCCTAGGGTGCCCATTAGGTAGAAGGGCAATCCAGTTATGAACAATCTGTTTTGTAAAGTTGCAGAATGTGATAGGAAATACATCTGAGTGGTATTTGCTAAATATTTCATATTTATAAATGAGGGGAAAAAAAGCAGGCAGGCAGAAGGGAAGCTGTGTGAGGGAATAATTTATAAATCTAATTCTTAGCCGGTGTTGTATCCCTTCACAATATGCTGCAGTATCAAATTAAAAACCAAAATAAGTGGAGACAAACAGAGCTGGAACAAAGGCGAATGAGCACAGAGGTGATGGATGAAATTGCTTTGCCCCCACAAAGCCAGAAATGATGAGGCAGACACAAGTATTAGACTTTCAGCAAGGGTCATAACTTTATTAACTATTTAACTATCCTGCAGTGGGTGTGGTGTGGTGTGGATGCCTGTGGCTGGAGCCAGGGGATTCTGCATACCCCTGTACCTGACTTTTATTGGAGAGTCCCACAGACCCTTCGGCATGCTCTTAAACAACAGTATGCTTCTGGCTGGCACATTTATTTAAACTTCAATTAACATTATCCCCTAACCTGCAGGGGACCTGGTAATGCTATGACCTGATACCCGAACAGGGGAAGCTCATCTGTCCTTCTCCATACTGGATGGGTGAATCCAGTGATGGGTAGTCAAAAATTTTACTACCACACTGTGGGGGGAGCAAATGTCATGGGTGGAGCCAATGTCATGGGCGGAGCCAACATCATGATGCCATGGGTGGAGCCAACATCATGACATCATGGGTGGAGCCAATGACATGGGCTGAGCCAAAGTTAAAAAACACAAAAAAATACTTTACACATAAAAATACAAATTAAATACACATAAAACACACATAAAATACAAATTAAATACACATAAAACACAGGCCTGCGTGGCCCAGCGCTAGGCCAGATGCCCGCCTGTGGCCTCCACATGCCACGCTGAGCGGAGGGTGCGGTGGGCGCCTGGCCTAGGGTCAGGCCGTGCGCTCGGCATGGGGCTGCATGGTCCAGTACTAGGCCAGGCGCCTGCCTGTGGCCTCCACTCACCACGTCGAGCGGTGGCCATGGTGGGCACCTGGCCTAGTGGTGGGATGTCAAAAATTTCATCACCGTGTGGGCAGAGCTAAGGTCATGACGTCAGGAAGTCATGGGTGGAGTCAAATAAAAAAATAAACAATAAAAATAAAAACAAAATAAAATACAAATAAGCAGGCACCCCTCAACCCACCCACCCACCCACAACACAAACCCATAAATAAATTAAATAAATGCATACATACATAAAAATACATTAAAATACACCCACCCAAACACAAATCAGCCAGAGCCTTTAAACCAGAGCTTAAAGCTTATTCTGGCTAATCTTTCTCACACTAGGTCAGATGGAAGGAACTACAGAATGAACTCACCACAAGATGGTTTCATTTTGGCATTTTTCAACTTTTCAACAGTTAAAGAAGTTAGGTACTAAGTCTTTGCCTAACCAGTTATCTAGGATAATATGCCTTAATGTAAATGTAAAACAGCTGTACCTCCTTAAGGGTTCTCCAATTGGAACAGCACAGATGAAGTAACTCCAAGACTTTGCTTAAAAACACCAAGCCAGGCCTGCCAGGGCTTTTTAGGAACTGTGGTAGTATGTCAATATAGGTAAAGGCAGTGATGGGATGCAACAGGTCCGCACCAGTTCGCCGGAACCGGTAGTAACTTTCTCCAGTGTCCTGGAGAACCGGTAGCAGCTTTTGGGGGAATCACCTTTGGGGTTTACCTTTTCACTAGTTCCCCCACTGCGCATGTGTGCCAAGCATTTGGTGTGCATGTATGCCTACAGTGCTTGGCGTGTATGCATGGCCTCCTTGCTGTCCTCCCAAGCGGGGAAGGGGAAGAAAAGCTGCTAGCCTGAAGCTCCCTATAGCCTGCTCCCCAGGGTAAGTGACACACCTTTGGATGTGGTGTGTCTGTGTGTATTTTTGTCACAATCCAGCCGGCCCCCTCACTTCTGGTAAAACCCCTGGAAACCAAAACAAACCTACACAGGGCGAGCTGGACGGCTAATTAGAATAGAGATACAACTCTCAACTGCTTATCAGCTCTTAAGGGGTTTTTAATTTGGTAGCGTGTTCAAAGATTTGTGTGTGTGAAAGGCAGCTCTTACCCTTTTTAGTCCAATGAAGACACGTTGTTCAGAAAAATGATGAAGATTTATTGATCAGGTTCATAAAGCATAAAAGTCAGTAGCACAGGTCAGTCCAATAAAGTCCACAGGCAAATCTAAGTAACCATTTTTAAGAAGCAAAAATGCATAGCTCCTAGGCTAAAGATTGCTAGCCCATAGAGATTCAAAAACAAAAGCTCTCTAATCAAAAACAGGTCTTAATTCATGAAGAAACAGAGACGAACTCTTTCTTCTCTCCAAAATGGAGAATCTGCAGTCAGATGGGACTGCTTCAGCCAATCAGGTAACAGCAAGCAAAATGAGAAAACTTTCTCAAAACAACAGTACATTGTTTATACACGTGCACACAGAATGCACTGGGGCTAGTCATAACATTGCTCTGCTAGCTTACAAAAGATAAGAAATACTGAAAAACATGGTTGAAAAACATGCTGTTACACAGCCTTGAGGCTCAGAGAGAGAAAAATGGATTTTTCTGAGGCCTATTTGGAAATTGGCAATTTCAAGCCTTAGGAAATAGGTTCATTTCCTGACAATTTTAATGTGTATTTAATACCTTTATCTATATTGATCTACTGCCACAGTTCCTAAAAAGGCCTGCCGGCCTGGCTTGGGGTTTTTAAGGAAAGTGTTGGAGTTATCTCATCAATAAGCTACACCTGTGCCGTTCCAATTGCTATTCCAATTGGAGAACCCTTAAGGAGGTACAGCTGTTTTACATTTACATTAAGGCATATTGGTTAGGCAAAGACTTAGTACCTAACATCTTTAACTGTTGAAAAGTTGAAAAGTGCGAGAATGAAGTCATCTTGTGGGGAGTTCATTCTGTAGTTCTTTCCATCTGATCTAGTGTGAGAAAGATTAGCCAGAATAAGCTTTAAGCTCTGGTTTAAAAGCTCTGGTTGATTTGTGTTTGGGGTGGGTAGGTGGGTGTATTTTAATGTATTTTTATTTTATTTATTTATTTAATTATGAGTTTGTGTTGTGGGTGGGTGGGTTGAGGGTGTGTGTATGTGTGTGTGCGTGCACTTATTTTTATTTTATTTTAAAATTATTTTTAATTTTTTTCTTTGGCCCCGCCTACAACATCATGACATTGGCTCCGCCCACACTGTGATGATGTCATGGTGGAGTAGTAAAAATTTTGACATCCCACCACTGGGTAAAGGTATTAAATACACATTAAAAATACACACAGACACACCACATCCAAAGGTGAGTCACTTACCCTGGGGAGCAGGCTATAGGGAGCTTCAGGCTAGCAACTTCTCTTCCTCCTCCCTACTTGGGAGGACAGCAAGGAGGCCGTGCATACGCGGCAAGCACTGTAGGTGTGCATGCACACAAAGTGCTTGGTGCGCATATGCAGTGGGGGACCAGTGAAAAAGTAAGCCCCAAGGGTGGTTCCCCCCAAATGCTGCTACCAGTTCTCCGGGATACTGGGAAAAGTTACTACCGGTACTGGCGAACTGGTGCGAACCTGTTACATCCCATCACTGTGCACAGCCCTGTGCTAGGCCAGGTGCCCAGCTGTGGCCTCTGCCACGGTTGGCGCCTGGCCTAGGGCCGGTCTGCATGCTCGGCATAGGGCCATGCGGCTCGGTGCTAGGCCAGGTGCCTGCCTGCGTCCTCTGCTCGCCATGCCAAGCAGAGGCCTGGTCTAGGGTCAGGCCACAAGGTCAGCATGGGACTGCATTGCCTGGTGCTAGACTAGGCGCCCGCGTGCAGCCTCAACCAAGGCAGGTGCCTAGCCTAGGGCTGGGCCACATGCTATTATTCGAACTTTGTATTCTCCCCCTCTTGGCGTTCTCATTTTGTCTTTTTGTGGTCTTATATTTAAAATGTAAGCCACCCTTAGTCACCACGAAGTGGTGAGTGGGCAGCTATATAAATCGAATTATAGCTAAATAAATAAATAAAATAAAATGATACGCAATGTTTCTGTTTCCTCTTTATAATTTTGAACACTTTATGTTCCTTAGATAGGTACTTGTTTTGACACACACACTAACAAGACCACATTTCCCCCCAACCTTTTGAAAAACAGACCATTCTCATTCTAATTCCCAAACAATGGTGTAATCCTGTTGTGCAGATTTGTAGCCATAAGGCTAGTGATGTCATATTTGATTTAAACTCATCTTAGTTGATTAGTCATTTATGTCAGAAGCTTCCAAAAGTCAGTGTGATGGGGAGATTCACTGGGTATACCTCTGTATGTGAACCAAACTGATTTACAGTTTCTAGACAAATACATGGTAGTTACCATTCAACTTCCAAGCTTGTCTTGATTTTTCAACTCAAATATTTGTCCTTAAAATTCAATAAAATTGCTATTTGTAGGGTGTAAGGTATAAAAAAGGCTGTTGCATGTTGACATGAAAAACAAGGTAGGTCTTCATGTACTTTTAAATGACAGTGTGGTGGGGAAATAACATGGATTTAGGAATGGAAATACATATGTAAAACTGATGTGAATGGAAAACAAAAACAAAGTAAAGCAATCACACTTATATAATGCTCTCTGGGCCGTTCACTCTATGGGCGGTTCATAGGTTAATTAGCATTCCCCCCCCCCCCAACATGCTGGGTAATAGTTTTACTGACCTTGGAAGGATGGAAGGGTGAGTCTACCTTGACTCCTCGTCAGGATCGAACTCACAATGTTTTGGTTGCAGTTCAGCAGTTTAACCACTGCACCAGATTTTTCTACCCCTGCACCCTGTTTTAGGCACCAGCATTAAGTGCATTATGAAAGTGAGATCGGGGAAGGGCAGCCAGTGTAAGAAACTAGCATTTCATAGCCCCAACATCTGCATCAATGAATAGATCCAAAAGGGGAACTCTTATGAAGTTCAAAGTTAGGCTCAGAAACAGCTGAGCTATTTGGCAGCTAGGAAAATGTCTAGGAAAAATGCTCAATTATCAAGGTCCAGTTAAAACTCAGTGGTTAAGAAGCTCACCTTCCTAGCTGGAAGATTGACAAGTTGGCAGTTCAAGACCTGAGTACTGCATGACAGAATGAGCACCCATCTCTGTCCCAGCTCCTGCCAACCTAGTATTTTGCAAGCAAAAAATTGCAAGTAGATAAATAGGGACCACTTCGGTGGGACATGAAAGGAGCCTCATTTGAGTGTCCCCCGAGTGGAGTTCCTCCAGCAAAAATCCTTTCAATGCATAAAGCACCTTTGTGTGCTTCTGACACAATTAAAAATAAAATTAAAAAAGCATTGTGGAATTGCCTCCCTAGGAATACATTTCTGGTCTTTTTGTATCTGTCTTCAAGTGAAAGCTAATCTTTTCTGTTTGACTCAGGGTCTTTTTGATCTGTTATGTGTGCTGCTGCTGATTTTGTATCTGCTTATTTTGACTGGTTCTTAAGCCTACTTAAAATGTAATTTTTGTAAGACCCCCTAGGATGGTTCCTTGCCCTGAAAGGTCAGGTGGACATTTAAGAAACAAATAAATATGACTTGCTGCCTTCTTAGCACCTGGAGACGCTATCTGGTTTAAGAGACCAGAGGTCAGAGCTGGAAAAGGATGTTTGTGTCAAAGTTTTTTGTTTGCGCATTTAAAGCAATGACCTGAATGATATCAGGAAGGAGAAAAGGAAGAGGAATGAAACTGGGAGCAGAGAAGGGTTTGAAATCTCCATTTCCCACACTTCCAATCTTGACATGCCCTCACTAGTAAATCATTAAGAGAACTGCAATCCAGAGCAAGGGAGAAGCATAAAAAAGAGCAGTGCTGATTTACTTCTTATAAGACTACCTCCCCGCAAAATATTGTCTAATGCAGGGATTCTCAACCTGTGGCCCATGGGCTGCATGCGGCCCAGGGCACCATTTTATGTGGCCCTCCACTGCCTCCACCACACCATGTGGTGGAGGAAGGGCAAAATGGCTGTCCAGCTCCCAAAGCTGTCTGAGGGAGTGTGACCCAGCCCCTGGCTTAAAAAGGTTGAGAACTCCTGGTCTAATGCTTTCTGCCACAGAACTTCCCATCTCTATTAGAGATGGGCCAGAATTTCATGTTACTGTGGGTTTGTCAGTCAGAATATATCAACATTCTCATGATAATATGAGTTGAGGTTGTTCCTGAAGAAGACTGAGTGCCTTGATCCATACTAGTCCAGGTTCAGGTCTTGCCAAAGGACTAATACTGCATTGGTTGCTCTCCTGGATGAAGTTTTGAGGGAAGCCGACTGAGGTTACTCTTTATCTCTCAGTGGTCTTTGATATCATTGATATCCTACTGGGCAGGCTCTTGGATATGGATATGAGTGCCCTGGTTCCAATCCTTTCTTGAAGACTGAGTGAAACATATAGAGGAATTGTCAGGTCCCTGGATACAACAGGTCTGGCTATCTCCCAGATGCTCTTTGCCATCTATGTAAGACCACTAGGGGAGATCATGGAGATTTGTAGTTGGTTATTGCCATTTCAACACTCTCTCCATGGAGCTGCCGTTGAGGCTGGTACGGAGGCTACAGTAGGTACAAAATGCACTGCCAGACATGGTATTGGTCATTTCAATCATATTACTCCAATTCTTGCTTGCCTGCATTCATTACCCATAGAGTACTGTGCCAGAGTCAAGGTTTTGGTAATAACCAAATGAGGAAGATTTGGGTGGCTCCTTGTTTTCTTTTCATGTGCCTATCAAAAGCAAGACTGCCAAAATGAAGCCACTTTCTTGGCTTTGTCGTTGGCCAAAAGAAGTAAGGTAAAGATAAAGGTTGCCTTTGCTGAAAAGCCAGTCATATCTGACTCTAGGGTTCAGTGCTCATCTCTGTTTACAGCCAAAGAGCTAGCGCTGTCTGCATCTGCAGATATTTCTGTGGACATGTGCCGGGCATGCATAAACACCGGAGTGCATGGAATGCTGTTATGTAAAGAAAGCCTTTACTGTATTTGGTGAAAGGTGTTTTTGACAGTAGTGCCTAGGCTTTGGAATTAATTGCCACCAGAAATTAGAACTGCCCACACACTACTAGCTTTTTGAAATATGTTGAAAATATTTCTATGCCATCAAACATTTTCTGCTTAAACCCCCTTGTAATATGTTACATCTGATGATTTGTGCTGTCTGACTTAGTTTTTAATATAAACCTCAACTGCAATATTGTATTAATAGGACTGCAGATTGGTAGCACCAATTATTTATGTATATTTTATTGGTTTGTTATTGATGGTATAATTGATTGGTTTTTAAATTATGATGTTGAATTGTTTATGCTGTATTTGGTTTTGTATAACTGTTCTTTGTATATTATGAGCCACCCAGAGTAGTGTTTTACACTAAGTGGGATGGGATTCTTCTTCTTCCATGTCTAGACCAGACGTGAAACTGCCAAAGTGAAGCCACCTTTGGGGAGTTCATCCTGTAGTTCCTTTCGCCTGACTTAGTGTGAGAAAGATTAGCTGGCAACATGAGGTTGCTGTTACCATGATATGCTCAATTGTGGTTCAAAAATGCCACAATCTTTGAGGAGGCTCTTTCTGTATATTACAGTGGGATGGGATAAAAATCTGACGGACGGACAGACAGAAAGAAATGTGAAACTGTGTGATTTGTCCATGCCTTTAGAGGTAGATGATAATTTTTATTTCAATCGAAAATTTTCCAGAATATGCAAAATTCAAACATGGGAGAAAGAGAACCTGACAGAATTATTCATTCCTGATCTATAACTGTTGCTCCTGATTGTTGTTGTCATCATCATAATGGCTACTGCTCTAAGGTTATGTTTAATGATATTTCCCCAAACTACTTCCCAAATCACAGTTATGGGTCGGATATTTGGTTCATATTTCATGTCACTGGCATTCTGCTTGCCATATGATTAGGGTTGTATACCCAAGTGTAGTTCCCAGTCTGATATTGGATACCATGTATATAGCTAGTCACAGATACTGCTTGCAGTAATCTTGTTCTGTGAACCACACATGCATCCAGTAAAACTTGTTTTGATGCCACTGTGTCATCCAAGGATCAGAGAGAAAATTAGGTAATGTTAAGTACACTATGCAATTGTTACATACAGTATTTCTAGTTTGATCCTATTTTAAGCACTTGTGGAATCCTGGGATATGTTGTTTCATAGACCATCTCACATTTTCTGTCAGAGAGTCCTAGAACACTCTCCTGAGCAACATCAAAAATAATAATTAATATATAAATTTGAATGATAGATAGATAGATAGATAGACAGACAGACTACAAATTCCAGGAGTATATGTATAAGTGTCATGACAGTTAGTATAGGCCAAAACTGTGCAGTGTACATACACTGAGGAATGTCACACTTCCAATAAGATTGAACAAATGTAGAGAGAGGGAGGGAGGGTGGGAGACAGATGCTTTTAAAATGTATTTTAATCTGATGCATTCAAGGCCTCTTTTAAGTACTCAGTTTAGCTATACAAATAAATTTCCACTACTACATAAAAATAGACAAATAAATGTGTAAGTAGTTGTACTCAAAGTGAAAACTCTAATTCATGCTGGATTAAGATCCACTCTGGCACAAATATTAGAGAATTAGTTATAATATCCATGACATTAAGTTAAATTAACCAGAGATGGAATAACACTCATGGGAGCTATCGTATTACAAAATGAGCTATCTGGACTGCTTACAGTTCAGAAAAGAGAAATTGCCATTGCTATTTAATCCATAAATAACTGTTGGCAGAACAATTTGCATTTATTATGAGCCTGATCCTTCTTGGGTTGCATGTGGAAGGCAGGATACAGAAAAGTTCTTTTAGAGATTATTACAGCCATCTTTAACCCACCAAATTGTTTTAGTACCTTGCAACTTTGGACTTAGACAATGCTGCTCTTTTTATATGTTTCTCACATCATGATTGCAGAAGCAACTCTTACTTTTGCTGAAGCAGAACAAGAATAGAGAACAGAGAGCCAGGTACCAATGTAGCAGGGTGAAAGGTTTGCACCTAACCAATGCCCTTAGTTAAAGATCCTGCCTTTCCCCCTTCTTCTTCTTCTTCTTCTTCTTCTTCTTCTTCTTCTTCTTCTTCTTCTTCTTCTTCTTCTTCTTCTTCTTCTTCTTCTTCTTCTTCTTCTTCTTCTTCTTCTTCTTCTTCTTCTTCTTCTTCTTCTTCTTCTTCTTCTTCTTCTTCTTCTTCTTCTTCTTCTTCTTCTTCTTCTTCTTCTTCTTCTTCTTCTTCTTCTTCTTCTTCTTCTTCTTCTTCTTCTTCTTCTTCTTCTTCTTCTTCTTCTTCTTCTTCTTCTTCTTCTTCTTCTTCTTCTTCTTCTTCTTCTTCTTCTTCTTCTTCTTCTTCTTCTTCTTCTTCTTCTTCTTCTTCTTCTTCTTCTTCTTCTTCTTCTTCTTCTTCTTCTTCTTCTTCTTCTTCTTCTTCTTCTTCTTCTTCTTCTTCTTCTTCTTCTTCTTCTTCTTCTTCTTCTTCTTCTTCTTCTTCTTCTTCTTCTTCTTCTTCCGTGTCCTGATCAGACTGTGGACTGCCAAAATGAAGCCACTTTTTTTTTTTGCTTTGTTGTTGCCCAAACCCAAGTCCATATTGGTGCATGTCTCTGGCAGCAATCGGCAGACGAGCAAATGGGCGACTCTGTGTGATGTTGTCCACCAGTAGTCCCCACTTGAGCATGTTGGTCTTGCCTTTAAGGACTCTTAACTCTCAGCCTAATTAGGTCCTTCAGGTGACGTAGGGGAGATAGATATTCAGCTATATCCACCTATAAGGATATTTCTTTCCCAGTGAGCTCCTTTCTCCATCTTCTAATTTGGTTTTGCTCTTGTGTACACTTAAGAATGTTTGTTCTTGCCATAATGGATCTGAGCCGGTGGATTTGAGGCTCATATCCATTCAGAGCGTGTCAAGGGACATTCTCTTGGTTAGTTCTCTCAGCATCTGCTGCTACTTCTCTCCTGATTTTAGGTGGAGCAATACCAACAAGGGGGAATATCTTCTCAACTGGTGTAGGTTTAAGGCATCCTGTCACTATTCACGTGGCTTCGTTAACAGCAATGTCAACTTATTTTGCATGTGTGAATGCATTCCATACTAGAGCAGCATACTCTGCTGCAGAGACACTTAAGGCCAAAGCTGATGTGCACAGTGTGGTTGGTTGAGTTCCCCATTTATAGTTTGTGAGTTTCCTAATGATGTTGTTCCTTATACTAAATTTGGCTTTGGTATTCAGGCAGTGCTGCTTAAAAGAGAGTGTCTGGTCAAGGGTCACCCCGAGGTATTTTGGTTTTTGAACAATGCTGTAATCGATTCCCTTGTCATGTAACATTCAACTTAACCCTTGCCTCTCGGTTTCGAAGTTGGAGAGCACATACAATACTTGAGTCTTGCTTGGATTAGGCTTCAAATGCTTGATTTTATAATACTGTCCTAATTTTTCAAATGCTCCAGTAAGTGCCCTTTCCTTTACACATATATAATAAGCACTTCCAGCAGTGTTTCTGGTCTACTATCCATTCAACAAAGTGTGATCTGCACATGGATCATTGTGTTTTTATGTAGCTGTGATTTTACATAAGAGTTTATTCCAATAGGCTCCACACGCTGATTGCAAATCACACAGCCAGTGACAATGGCTGAACTGATTGTATCTTTGGTCCCCATTTCACAAAACACAAAATTGCTGTTGAAACATAAGGTGCAATAGCCACATATCTTTTTTGTTCTCACTATTCTTTCTCTTCTACAATATTGTTTCCATTAGGGAGTTGAAAACTGTTGACCTTCTAGATGATTTTACCTGAAATTCCATGATCTGAGGAGACAGGGCAAATCACTACAAAGTGGCATGATGAGCTACCCTGCCATGATCAGGTCATAAGTCATTGGCAATGTTACCTTGCCTCTACATCTGGTGCTCACATGAGGAATTAGAGTCTACCTAAATTTTCACATGACTTTAATGTGAAATCATGTTGTTATGTGCTGTCTTGAAACCAAAGGTTGTAAGTTTGATCTTGACCAGGGATCAAGTTTGACTCAGCCTTCCATCTTTCCAAGGTTGGTAAAATGAGTACCCAGCATGTTGGGGGCAAAATGTTAATTAACTTGTGAACCACCCAGAGAGTGCACTAAACACTATGCCAGGAGTTCTCAACCTTTTTAAGCTGGGGGGGGGGGCAGGTCACACTTCCTCAGACAGCTTCCAGGGCCAGATGGCCATTTTGCCCTTCCTTCACCACATGGCACTTCCTAGTGTGGTGGAGGCAGTGGGGGCCACATGAAATGGTTCTGTGGTCCATCTGGCCTGTGGGCAACAGGTTGAGAATCCCTGAACTATGGGATGGTATATAAGTGTGATTGCTTTGGTTTGATCACTGCCAGATGTGCACAAGTCAGTCCTTTAGTACCCTTCTGTTCCTTTCTTTCTTTCTTTCTCACACATATTCCTATCTGATTAGTGTTATTTTCAGCTATCTCCATCAAGCATGATTTCTAACATAGGATAAGCAAAGCTTTCCTTGGAGACCTCCACAGGAAACAATTTCTCACCCTTTCCACACACTGTTTTCTATAGCTGAACTAGTCTTGTACTTCAGATGTCTCTATGATTAGAGGCCCCACAGGTTCTTTATTGTTTTCCTTCCATACCGCTGTCATCCATCCCAGGGTGGCAGTGACTTCCATGGAAAGCTGAATCGTTTATATAGAAATGAAAAACAGAAAGAGTCTTGTCCTTCCTCCATCTGTGCACAAAATGGGTTTTCAAAAGGAAAACTGAATGTTAATAGACTTCTTCTAGAAAATCTTATTTCAGCAAAATCTTTTATGGAAATCAGTGGCTTATCTAAAAGTCTTCATGGCTGAATTTGTTTCGATTAGAATCGACAGGTCTAGTTGTTCTCACTTGCCTTCTTTTGGAGACTATGTCTATATACACACGGAAATGGTAAGGTGTGGAAATGCTTGGAGATGTCAGTATTAGACAGGGGTGTGACAATACTACCTATATGTTTATTTAATCCATCTTGCAGCTGATGGAGTTACAGAGTTGTAATGCTTTGCTTGCAGGCAGTTAATTAAGCACCTATAGTTCCACTGAGGGATGTAGAGTTTATGCATCCAGCAAACCCATAAATAGAAACTGAGATGGCAACTCCTTTAAAAAAACCTTATGGTTTGGAAATAAGAGGTGGGATTTAAAGCCAACAATCCTGGCCTGACTACCCAGCCCTCATCTTGAAACTCAGCTTTTTAAAAAACTGCTAACATACACAGCTAGCTATGATTTTTGGAACTTATCAGGTTATCCCATAAACAGAAAGAAATATGGTAACATCTTTTACCACCATCTACAGTTAAGTTGTATGCAGTGAGATAAAAGCTTGTACATGTTTAAAGTTAGTACTTCTTTGTGATTTTTAGTGATCTTACCCTTTCCTTATTTGAATCTGCAGATTGCTCTTCTAAAATCTTCCATGGATACCTGAAACTACAGAAAATACTGAATCCCATATCTGAGCACACATACTGAGCACACATTCTGAGTCATAGAAGGGGAATGCAAATGCCTCCTTTATTCTACATGTATGCTTACAAAGTGGCTGCTATAAAACACAACCTGCTCCTTCTAAACATTACATTGTAGACAATTGCCTCTAGCAGCCAGCTTTGCTAATGTACCATAGGTTTCTTTACTGAATATTTTGGCCTTGCAGAAGACTGAAACCACAGATATGGGTGGGGTGTGATCTCTATATTCCCAGAAGAGTGATGCCAAATGGTAAACCACTTTTGAGGACTATTTATCTAGAGAACCATGAAAAGGACCTATTGAGTCAGGACTTGCTTGATGGCACAGATCACAGCTGATTTGCTTTGAGATGCTTTGTAACTCATCTGATTGAAGTATTTGTACACATTTCTATTCCTCTAAATGGGGCACTATCTGGACACTGATGCCTATTTGGTCATCCCTAGACACTCTGAATTGAAAACTACTGCTCTGGTTTTTAAAACTCTGACATGCTGAACCAAAATCTGGCACTTAAACTATATCTGATTGGATTGAAGTTCTGATTTGGGCTGACTTGTCTCATTTCAGAACAGGTCAGAAATAGATAAACATTCCTACATTACTTTTTGTTAAATTCCATCCAAGAGCCTAGAAACAAACCAACATTACTTTCTTTTGGATAAAGGTGAAGGTTACAATTATTGGGGGGGGGGGGGAAGGATAGCCACAAGTTACAATATCTCCATAAATGTATGAGGTTAGTTTGGAGACAGAGAAATTAAATATCTACATGCATTTAAAGATGCAGTCACGTCACTATAATCCCTTCTTCCAGGCCTCATTTTTTCCTGTAGAGCTGTTGCCTATGGTTTCAAACAGACATGGGTGGGATGAAGGATATAAAGGGTAGTGGACAGACAGCAGGAAAAGCCTGTTTATACAAATGTGTCCCAGGTGCAGTGACCGTTCTTGCCCTTTGAATGGCCACACTCTCTGGCTGACAGGATGACAAAGTTCAGTCCTGAAAAAGACAATGATTTCACTGCCACAGCCAGACTACACGCTGCCTGGGAGGAAATACAACAATAGTGAGCTATTGTTAATGACAAGTTTTGCAGGGAGAAAATTACTTTCTCTTAGTGCTCATATTTGTAAAATAAGGATTTCTTGGGACAGATACATCATCTTTGGCTTGAGTCTGACATGTCGTTTTAACTAATCACTAAAGCATAGCTGTGAAGTTTAATTTCATTTTGCATTGGCTTTTCTAAAAATCAACTCAAGTGATAGACTTTTTATTATGCAAAACATCAGAAAATAGCACAGCTTATGTCATAATGTTCTACATATTGCTTGTTTTGGACAGATGTAGTCCAAAGAGGGTTTTAAAACAAACAAACAAACTCTGAACTGGTCCCTTCATCACCAAATCTCTTCTCCAGTTTTAACATTAGAAGCTTCTGGAGCAATTAATAATGCCATGTTCTGTTTAATTTTTAGCAGAACTGGCACAAAACTGGATACAATGTGCAGCCAGAAATTTTATTTATTTATTAGTCAGATTTATTCATCAACTTTCTCACAAAGTGACCCAGGGTGATTCACAATAAAACAACAACACAGTTATAACATCGAAAAACTATTTAATTTTTTTTATACCAGCTAAAGCCAGTTAAAAATCTAATGGTTAAAAATTTATATTACATTACAACCAGTGATGGGATGTAACAGGTTCACACCAGGTTGCCAGAACCGGTAGTAACTTTTCCCAGTGTCCTTGAGAACCGGTAGCAGCATTTGAGGGGAACCACCTTCGGGGCTTACCTTTTCAATGGTTCCCCCAGTGCACATACGTGCCAAGCACATGGTGTGCATGCATGCCGACAGTGCTTGGCGCATATGCACGGCCTCCTTTCTGTCCTCCCAAGCAGGGAGGAGGAAGAGAAGCTGCTAGCCTGAAACTCCCTATAGTCTGCTCCCCAGGGTAAGTGACTCACCTTTGGATGTGGTGTGTCTGTGTGTATTTTAATGTGTATTTAATACCTTTACCTATATTGATGTACTAGCACAGTTCCTAAACATTCCTGGCAGCTGGCAGGCCTGGAGGCCTGGCTTGGGGTTTTTAAGCAATGTCTTGGAGTTGCCTCATCAATATGCTACACCTGTGCTGTTCCAATTGCTGTTCCAATTGGAGAACCCTTAAGGAGGTACAGCTGTTTTACATTAAGGCATATTATCCTAGAGAACTGGTTGGGCAAAGACTTAGTACCTAACTTCTTTAACTGCTGAAAAGTTGTAAAGCAGTGATGGGATGTAGCAGGTTCTCACCAGTTTGTCAGAACCGGTAGTAACTTTTCCCAGTGTCCTTGAGAACCGGTAGCACCTTTTTGGGGGAACCACCTTCGGGGCTTACCTTTTCACTGGTTCCCCCACTGCGCATGCGCGCCAAGCACTTGGTGTGCATGCACGCCTACAGTGCTTGGCGCGTATGCACGGCCTCCTTGCTGTCCTCCCAAGCAGGGAGGAGGAAGAGAAGCTGCTAGCCTGAAACTCCCTATAGTCTGCTCCCCAGGGTAAGTGACTCATCTTTGGATGTGTATGTGTGTGTGCATGCTTATTTATTTATTTATTTAGGCCCCACCCACATCATGACATTATGATGTTAGCTCCGCCCAAACTGTGATGACATCATGGCGGGTAGTAAAAAATTTGACATCCCACCACTGTTGGAAAGTGCCAAAATGAAGCCATCTTGTGGTGAGTTCATTCTGCAGTTCCTTCCATCTGACCTAGTGTGAGAAAGATTAGCCAGAATAAGCTTTAAGCTCTGGTTAAAAAGCTCTGGTTGATTTGTGTTTGGGATGGGTGGATGTATTTTAATGTATTATTTATTTATTTATTTAATTTATTTACGGGTTTGTGTTGTGGGTGTGTGGGTGTGTGGGTTGAAGTGTGTGTGCATGTGTGCTTTTTTATGTTTTATTTTTTCTTTGGCCCCGCCCACGTTATGACATCATGACATTGGCTCCGCCCATGATGTCATGACATCATGATGTTAGCTCCGCCGACACTGTGATGACGTGGGGTAGTAAAATTTTTGACATTCCACCACTGATTACAACTAAGGATAATGTGGCTGGCGGGATGGGTTTGCCCCTGCCCCCCAAACCCATCCCGCAAGCCACATTTTCACTCCCTTCCTAAAGGACAGCAACTCTGTCTGCATCCGCACATTACCAGGATTGCTTGAGAAAGGAAGAATGCATCCTGTTGTGCAGTCAAGAACATGTGAATATTTTAAAAATGTGCACACACATACATGAAAACAAAACTATCATACATGTTTTTATCTTTCATATACCTCTGCTAATGCACTTCCTTCCATCCACCCATCCTTCCTTTTATTCTGTTTAAATAGAAAAGAATGGACATAGAAACAGAACAAGAAGGAAGTTCACAGAAATGGACTTGACCTGCCCATATCTCATGACCAAATATTACCAACTGACTCCTGCTTTTTTGTTACTTGGCATCAAGTCATCTCCAATCTATGGTAAACCTATGAATGAGAGATCTCCCAAATGTCCTGTTCTCAACAGCCCTGCTCAATTATTGCAAATTATAGCCTGTGTTTCCTTTAGGAAACACATTCAGAAAATAGTACCAGTGGATGGATGGGACAGGGAACATATTTTGTAAATTCCTGTAAAATACTGGAAAACAAGACAACCAGATTGTGAATGCTGATCGAATGGGATGAACGGGCTAAATGTCATTTAGCTTGAACCTCTGCCCACAAACAACCTGGATTTGCACACACCAGCCATTACCAAAAGGGCAGTGTTGACAGGCCCTAGGGATGCTTTCTTTTTCTTTCATCAAGTTATTTAAATTGTGCAAAAAGCCTTTGCAAAAAGACTTTTATCCTTTCCCTTTGAAAAGCAAAGAATAAACCCATTAAACATAGAAGAAGCACAGCTGCAATTTTCTGAATGGTCATGTGCCTCAAGTCCACCATTGCAGATCCAGGAAGAGCCTTATGGAAAGAACAAACTTTATTGAAGACCAAAACTAAATTAGAAGATGGAGAAAAAAGCTCACTGGAAAAAGAATAGCATTAAAAATAGAGAGGGCTGAGGAACTCAACCTCCCTTGGGTCGCCAGGAGGACCCTGAATAGGTTAAGAGTCAGAGTGCCTAAATGTAAGACCATCATGCTTAAGTGGGGGCTTCTGGTAACAACAACACACTGTGTGAATATAGAGACAGAATTTGGCTCATTTCCTGGTCTACTGATTACTACCGGAAACATGTACCAATGAGGATTTTTCTTGGTCAATGACAAAGCTACAGAGGTGGCTTCGTTTTGGCAGTTCAAATTTTGATCAGGACACAAAAGAAGAATAAGACGTAATTTTATTTTAAAGCAAAAACACTTAACCCATTCAATATACATTCCTGCCACAAATTAGCAGCCAAAATCTTTCGGCACTGGTTTTGTTTTGTTTTTTGGTTAATTTGCAGAAAATATTAGTTGTCTTCTTCCCTCTCCTCCTCCATCCTCCATCCTCCTTCCTCTCTTTCTAAAGACCCATAAAATATCTCCTTCTCTTACTGTGGACTGAGAATAATAATGGCTCTTCAGCTTTGTGTGTGAATATGAGGCACCATTTAATTCTTAGTGGCCACTACATGGAGCTCCAGCTATGTCAAAACAGTTTCCAATATCTACCACATGACTAATGTGTTTCAGGATGTCAAAAAACTGATTAACTTGATACTCTGCTTCTCTAATTAACTACCTATGATGTCTGCCTTCAAATGTTTTCTTGTCTTCTAATTTCTGACCACATTCCTCTTTCTAATGTGTGTTCTGAGATAGGGAATCAAAACAGATATCCTCTCTGGACAAAAGCCAGTGGAATAGCCAGCCTGGCTGACATAGTATCCATGTGGAAGAATCACACACTTATCTTTCCTGAAAACCCATTCCTTTCCATTGATACTTGTTCAAAAGGGGCATCATTTTCATAGAGACAGAATGTTACAAGCTGCTGGTGGCAGGGAGTCAGGAAAACATTCTACAATCCTCAGTGAGCTCAGCTTGGAGATCTATGCATTTCCTTCCATTGTCTAGGTCTGAAATTAGTACAGTGTAAAGAAGGATACCTCATTGTCCTTACCTAGGAGGTTTGTTAATTAATTCTAATAAATTTCCTTTTGTCTTCTTAAACTTATAATAATTTTGCCTAGCAATGTGCTTCTCAATATTTTTTCTGAACTGGCCTTGTTTTTCTCAGTATATTTTAACTTCCTTGAGCATAGACCAAAACTGAAAATCAACAGCAAAATAGGTAGAGATCCTTGTCTTAAGTTATGAGCATGCAGTACATTCAGCTCTACCATGCAACACTTCTGCCTATAATGGACCCATACATATTATTAGAGGAAAATGGTGGAAGACAGAGGTGCCTGGTGGCAATGGTCCACAGGGTTGCAATGGGTCAGAATCGACTGTGTGACTGAACAACAAAAACATGTTATTAGAGAGCAACAGCAGTAGGCAGTTATAGCCTTCATACAAAAGCAAAAAGCTTTTGCCTAACAATGAAATTACCTTGATTTCTGTGGACCTGAAATCTCAAAATTTATGTCAATAAGAATTCTTTGTCTCAAATGTTTTTGTCCCAAAATAATAAAGAGAATAAAATAGATAAATAATTTTCATGTCAGAAATTACTCTGGGTAGAAAGGATTTTTACTGGAAAAACTCCACTCAGGGGATGCCTGAATGAGGCTCCTTTAATTTCCGCAAGATCCATCATGCAGCACTTGGGTATCCAAGCTTAGCCTCTTAACCACTAAGCCTGAATAGTATGAACAAATGCTTTGATGAGCACAAGGTCAGTGGGTTGACATATCTTATGGTGAAATTTTGTTCCATATACTTCAACCACTGTTGGTTCCTTATAGTGGCATTTGGCTGGGGTATACAGAAAGGGCCTCCTTAAAGATTGTGGGTTTTTTGAACCACAATTGGGCACACCCCAGGCAATGACAACCTTGTGCCAGCTAATCTTTCTCACACTAGGTCAGGCAAAAGGAACTAAAGAATGAATTCACCAAAAAGTGGCTTCATTTTGGCAGTTCCACATCTGGCCTAGACATGAAAGAAGAGGAAGAGGAAGAAGAGACATTTGGGTAATGACCTAAAGTACAACAGCAAGTAGCCACAGGTTAATAAGTTACCATTTTGTATTCCTCATTGCTTACCAATTAGTGTACAAGCAGTGACTCTTAATTTATGGCATTTCATATCACTGCACTTGTATCAATTGTGAATTACATTACTACCAACAGAAATAACCAACAGGATTCTGCGAGACACTTTTAAAATTTAATGTCATCCTTCCAGATCTATTTATCCCTCTGACCACTAGTCCACTTTGGCCTTATCCACTTAGCCAAAAACCTCTTTGTACCTCCTGCCCATCTGGTCCTTTAGTTGTAATTTTGCTGTATTCTCAATTAACCAGTTTTGTGCTTATATTCAACCATATTTAGTCTGAGGTCATTACTCCAACACTGTGCTCATTAGGCTGATGAGTATGGAGGGAAAAATGAATAATCAGATTTAGCTATTGCTAGAACTTAACAATGACACCATCTGCTTCTCTTCTAGTACTCTTTCAAAGACTGCCACTATCCTTGTGTTTGAGCAATGATAGTTTAAAGTAACATACTAGTTTTCCATTTTTATATATAAAAACCTGTTATTTCTAAAGTGAGAGCTTTAACCTGTTTTGCATTTAATTTAAACTTAAGATTACATTTTTCTGAAGTTTCCTCCATCAACTCTGTGTTTTTTTAATAGCAGTATTGGTTATATCTACAGGGTTGAGGACAAGTTCTTGATATTAATCTAGTAAGTTATGATGACAAGAGCCACTCTAAAATGCTTGATTAGAACCACTTCCAAGATACAAAAGAAAAGCAGATAATGCAGATGAGGCTTTCTTATGTTTCGAACTATCACATCAAGAAGCCTGCTGGAATTTCCAAAGCCAGCATGCATGAGGCTTTATCCTCCCACCTCCCACTCACCCTGTCATGTGTTTGGTATAACTTTCAGCTGGTGCATAAATAGGACAAAAATATCCTTCAATTTCTGGAGAAGTTATCCAGCAAAGGAGAACTAAGATCTGCAGCACTGCAAAGCATTATGGATATTGTAGTCTCCCTGCCCATTAGACTCTTTACAGCAGGGGTCCTCAATCTTTTAAAGTCAGGGGCCAGGTCATGCTCCCTCAGATTGTTGAGGGGCTGGACTGGTGGTCCCTCCACTATCACCAATACAAAAGACGACCCTGAGCTGACCACACACCCAAAAAGCCCCCCATTCCCTCCCACACTGCTTGAGGAGCTATGTCGCGTGAGTGGAGGAAACACACTCACAGCCATCGGAAAAACCCCACAGCCTCTGGAAATGTGTCCACAGCCACTTCCACCACTGCTGCTGCCACTGCCTCAATCCTTGTCTCCTCTGCTCAGCTTGGCATGCCCCTAATGGCACTATGTAGCAGGGTGGATGTTGTTTACAACATCTGTCCTGCTATGGAGCACCATTAGGGAGATGCCAGATCCAGCCTCCTGACACCAATTCATCTGGCCCATGCCGCCCTCGTCACTCCCGGAAGCGGAAGTACAGGTGTGTTTTACTTCCACTTCTGGGAGTGACGAGGGTGTGGCGGGCTGGATAAATTGGCATCGGGGGTGGATCTCATGGGCTGTAGTTTGGGCACCCCTGTTCTAAACCATTAACTGGCTGCAGTGAGGGTCAAGTGGAGGCAAACAAGCTGAGGCTCAGTCCATCCAAGATGAAGGCTCTGTTGATCAGTGGATGAACCCAGCTGACACAGGGAGTATAGACTGCTCTCCCAACAATGGCAGCTAAGTTGCACTACCTTAGCACAAATGGGATAGCATTTTGGAGGTGAATTGCCCCAATTAAAAAATCAATGGATGTGATCAGTTGCATGACTGATGCGAATTGCATGCAATTTATACTCTCTATGGTGATTCCTTAACTTAGGGCAAATTACAAGAGTATTCTGGTCATTAAATACCTATAGCAAGAATGAAGATGAAATGTACTATTCATTCAGGTAAGCATGACTCATAAATAGGTTCAATTAAAGTGTAGAATATTGGGGAATGATTAGTGGGATTTCAAAGATTACCTCAGAAGTGAAAAAATACATTATCAGAATTTGTCTTTCTCAGAAATTCAGCAGAAAATCGTCCTCCCTTTTCTGTCAAGCAGATCCCTCAAGTAATTGCTGAAATGAAATGCTACTTAATAGTCACCAAAAATAAATAATAGGACTCATGGCCCCAAAACATGAGGAGGGCCAAAGATTTAGGCAATATGCAAAGAGAATTAATTCATGGAGAATAAATCACAAATGGCTTCTTTCAGAACAAAGGCCAGACACTGAAATGTTTGAGTGATGTACTCCTCTTCTTCAGCCACCCTTGGGATGAAGTAATCCAATACTAAGAGTCACAGTAGAAGCAATATACCCATGCTTTAAACTGTAGAGAAGCCAAACCAAGAAAGGTCTACAGTATTTCTTTTCTGAATGCTGGGTTAATAGGTCATTGAGTTGGATCACAGGTTGTCAGTTCAGTTCCTCACCGTGCCTTGAAGGAAGGGAGCCAGCCTAGTAGCCTTGGACAAACTGCATGATAGCAGGGCATCCTCAGAAGAAGGGAATGGTGAACCACTTCTTATTACTCTTTACTTTAAAAACCTTGGAAGTGGTCTCTGTAAGTTAGAGTTGACTTGTGGCACATAATCATTATTTCTTTCTCAACCTAACTAGATACTCCAGCAAGTAAAGTGCTGGACTAACTAGCATTTGTAATGTTCCAATTTTCCAGCATTCAATGGTCTCTTTGCATGCATTGCATGAGAAAGTTGAGTTTTTGATATGGAAAAAGTTGACAAACTTCTTCGTGTATGTCCAGAGCCATGACTGTTTCACTCTTCAGCATCTGGATATAAGTCCCTACCTATTCAACAAGATTAGTGCAGAATTACTCTCAACACTTTTCTATCTACCTACCTGCCTACCTCAGAAAATCCCATCTGGCTATACCTTTAGAGTCTGGCTGATACAAATTCAGGAACATTTTGTTTCAGTCCTTTTCTTTTTCTTTTAGCAATTTAGGAACATTCACAACGTTCTTTATAATCAGCATGGAAATAATTTGACATTCAGAAAACTAGAACATGGAGTCAATGAAACTTGCAATTTTTTCTATACTATGTGTGACGTAAAAAGACTGTCTTTATAAAGCCATTCATACTTGAATTTTTTGGAATAGTAGCCGTGTTAGTCTGTGGTTCAGGCATATCAGAAAATAAAATAAACAAAACAAAATTTAAAAACACTGTAGCACTTTAAAGACTAACGGCTATATTTTTATTGTTAGCTTTCGTGGATCAAGTCCACTTCTTCAGACAAGGAGTGAAACTTACAGGCATGGTTTTTATGCACCAAATTCAGGGGTCAAAGGGAGCAGGGTGTGTTCAAGCAAAATGACAGACAAGCAAGCACAACCATACAGCTTCCCACAGCCATCAGCAACAATTGATTATTCAGATTAGCTCAAAATGTCTCCCTTTCAATCTCAAAGGGTCTGAGAAAGCCCATTCTGGTCTCTGATCAACCTTTGACCTGCAAACAAAAAACACTGTACCTGGTTACTTCCTGTTTTGCTAAAGCACAGAAGAAACTTGCACAGGTGCAAATAGACACCATCTTCGTCACCAAATGCAACCCCCTGAATTTGGTGCATAAAAGCCATACCTGTAAGTTTCACTCATTGTCTGAAGAAGTGGACTCGATCCACGAAAGCTAACGATAAAAATAGAGCAGTTAGTCTTTAAAGTGCTACAGTGTTTTTTATTTTATTTTGTTTATTTTATTTTGTCTTCTGATATTTATAAAGCCATTCTCATAAATACTTTTATAAAACGCTTCTCCTTTTTTTGCTTTTTATATTGAAGTAGAGGTTTGACAACATTTAAGAACAATCCTATGAACAGTTGTGTTAATTTTGACCAAGCCCCCTAGCCTGAAATGTGAGTGAAGTTGGCATTTCTGGAATAAAGTGCAGTGTGTGTGCGTGTGCGTGTACATATGTATGTGAGTGGTCTTTGAAACAAAAAGTGTGTGTCAAACAGGAAAGATCCACATACATTGATAAAAGTACTTTGAGTGAAACCTTTCAACATAATTTAACATGGCACAATTGCCCCCCACAGAATCTTAGACAAATGATGATGGCTGAAAGATATTTAAACCTGTGATGGTCTCAGGAGTGTGACATCTTTATATTTATCAGGAAAAATAATAATTCAGCACAGCACAACCACCAGCATCTGCAGTGAAGTTGAAGGGAAAAACCTTCTTGCAATGTGTAATGAAAACTGGACAGTGTTGTTTGAATGATGCTTTATTTATTTAAATCAGAGGGCATTCCTCATCTCCTGAACTCAGCCATGAATTCCAATAATCTAAATAAAATTAGCTTAAAATGACTGTGAACTCAAGTACAATGGTAAAACAAAAATATTATGTGCATTGTCTGCCAACCCTAATAGGGTTTTCAAAGTAAGAAAGATGTTTGAGAAGTGTATTTATCTGTTCCACCTGTTCCCAGTGAGTTTTCTTTCCCAAGTGAGGATTTTTTCTTAAGTCCTAGTCTGTCGCTGTATCCACTGCAATCACACTGAAATAAAAATCTAATTCCATATTTATCTCTGGCATTATTACCTCCATCGAACAAAGAAACTATCCCATTTTTAATTTCAGGCAGGATCCTTTTGTAGCTCTAACTGGATATATCTGGCATTACTTGGTGGTCTCTTATCCAAGTGCTTTGGACTACTAACTTTAACCCAAATGTAGGAGAAGAAGAAGGCGATACCTTTATTGGCTCACTTTAAAAAAATTCATTGCAAGCTTTTGTGATTTAAGGTCATGGCATGCATTGGTTTCTTGTGGGTAAGGCATGGAAATTATCAATGAAAGTCCCAAGCGTTTATGGCATGATGGTCCGTTTGCCAGCCTCTCTTCTTAGAAATGACGGTACCTTCTGAAATCAGATAGCATAAGTGTGTTCAAGTGGTATAGTAATGGCTGAAATACTAAAAGTACCAAGCTATACTATTAAGATCTGGTCTTGCCTTGGGAACAAGGGAAACTTTCCCTCCCTCCTATTCACTCTGTCATTAGGTTTTGCTTTATATCAACAAATACCAGCAAAGCCTTCAAGTGGTAATATTGGGAGTAGCTCTATCCAGTTTCAGGGAAATATGATATGAAAAATAAGCAATCAGAAGCTGGCAAATGGAATAAGTTTTTATTCTAGGGTGAAAGATACCCAAGAGCTCTTTTTAAAAAAGTTTCTTTTCTTTTTCCAATTATTTTTCCTCACTACTTAAAGACACTAGATTTCCATTCATTTCCTTGTATTACTGTGGAGGCAGTTACTTTAGTTTTTGGCTTATGCTAAAATCATGCACTGGATGAAATAACATGGGCATTACCTGCAGCACTTGTGTTAAAACAGTGTTCGCTTATGGAAGTGGGGAATGGAATACAAAAATAAAACATATGCAGTGAGGGAAGAGAATCAAAGTCTCATAGCCAGGATATCATGATGATTAGCCTAACTTATTTTATTCCACAGGGAGGAGGGAGACTGCAACCAAAGAGAGAAGAGTAATGGCTTGGAAATTATTCAGATCAAAATATTGTATGCTGGATATTCTTTGCAAGTTTGAATCACCTTTTCCATACATTCACACAGCACTACTGCTTTCAAAGAAAGCTCCCATTTCAATTTTCCATGGTATAGTCAAAGTCCAATATTGAAAACAAATGTGAGCCCTCTTTAGAATAACAACCTGGTGTTATTTTTTCCATAAGCAATTATCCAACCCCACCCCTTCTTTGCCTTTTAAGTCTAATGTTCCCTCTGTCTGGTTTTATTAAGTGTGTGAAATGGTAGGCAGTTTGCCCAAGTTCTGTAAATGAAAGTTCCTTCAGCAACCTAAGTGGGGTGCACAAAATCCAGAAGTTGAACAAGCAAAGAAAGGAATCCAATATGTGTGAGGGCAACTAGAGTACTTTCAGATACATAGCCTCCCAAATAACCATTTCTCTTGCTTTCATGCACCTATATTTCTGGTATGAAACACCAAGCCCCCACAGATTTAGGTTTAAGATGGCATAATAAATTCTATTGCACTGATTAACCAATATTTTTTGTTCTTCAGTCGCACAGTCGATTCCGACCCTTTGTGACCCTATGGACCATTGTCCTCTAGGCACCTCTGTCCTCCACCATCCTCCTCAGCCCGCCCAGCACTGTGCCCAAATGCTTTGGAAGTTTAAACTCCTAAGTTGAATATTGGTGAATGTTTCCTTAGGGCCACTTGGTAAAATGTGTTCATGAATTTATGAGTAAGTATCTTACCATGTGACACAAACAGTGAGAACATTCCAACCATATCTATTTTATCATCTTTTCCGTCACTTTACAAACTTGGAGGTTTTAGGATCTGAAGAAGGACAACCTCTTTGTCCTTGGAGTCTCTATAAATGAATTTGAACATTGCTTTTCTGCTCTTCTCCCACCCCAGATACAGAGAAAGCTCCCTTTTCTAGACTATCGTCCTATATGCAAACAAATGTTATGGAATCAAGAATAGATGTAGAGAGCTTCCTCAGCTTCTATACAGAATGTCCTCTGTGGCACATGTAGTGATGGGATGTAACAGGTTTGCACCAGTTCACCAGAACCGGTAGTGACTTTTCCCAGTGTCCTGGAGAACCAGTAGCAGCTTTTGGGGTGAACCACCTTCGGAGCTTACCTTTTCACTGGCTCCCCCACTGCGCATGCACACTAAGCACTTGGTGTGCATGCACACCTACAGTACTTGGTGCGTATGCATGGCCTCCTTGCTGTCCTCCCAAGTGGGGAGGAGGAAGAGAAGCTGCTAGCCTGAAGCTCGCTATAGCCTGCTTCCCAAGGTAAGTGACTCACCTTTGGATGTGATGTGTCTGTGTATTTTAATGTGTATTTAATACCGTTACCTATATTGACTTACTACCACAGTTCCTAAAAAGCCCTGGCAGCCTGGCTTGGGGTTTTTAAGCAATATCTTGGAGTTAACTCATCAATCAGCTACACCTGTGCTGTTCCAATTGCTGTTCCAGTTGGAGAACCCTTAAGGAAGTATAGCTGTTTTACATTAAGGCATATTATCCTAGAGAACTGGTTAGGCAAAGACTTAGTACCTAACTTCTTTAACTGTTGAAAAGTTGAAAAGTGCCAAAATGAAGCCATTTTGTGGTGAGTTCATTCTGTAGTTCTGTCCATCTGACCTAGTGTGAGAAAGATTAGCCAGAATAAGCTTTAAGCTATGGTTTAAAAGCTCTAGTTGATTTGTGTTTGGGGTGGGTGGGTGGGTGTTTGGGTGGATGGGTGTATTTTATTGTATTTTTCATTTAATTAATTTATTTATTTATTTACTTAATGTATTTAATTTATTAACGGGTTTATGTTGTGGGTGGGTGAGTGGGTGGGTTGAGGGGTGTGTTTGTGGGTGTGCGCGTGCGCTTATTTTTATTTTATTTTAAAATTATTTTTTAATTTTTAATTTTTTTTCTTTGGCCCCACCCACGACATCATGATGTTGGCTACACCCACGGCATCATGATGTCATGACGTTGGCTCCGCCCACACTGTGATGACATCTTGGTGGGGTAGTAAAATTTTTTACGTCCCACCACTGGGCACACGGGGAAAGCTACAATCTGCAAGCACAGTTTGTGAGATTCCACACCATCCTTCTTGACCTTGCAACACATCTGTGAAGTTGTCCTTGTCATCAACATCAAACTGAAGAAATGAAAGGGACATTTGCTTGGCTTTGTAAACCTCAAGCCAACATGAAATGCCTTTACTTACTTATTTACTTATTTACTTACTTACTTACTTGTAAAGGTAAAGGTCTCCACACCATGGAGTACCATGTGCAAAAAATTAGAATTTAACTTTAGTTTTTAGTGAATCTATTGCTAATGTTTCTACCTTTCAGTTAAAATTTGTTGTTTAGTACAATCTCATGCAGGTTTGTTCAGAAACAGAGGTTGAAATTAATGAGCAGGTAAAGATTTCATGTAGAACCACAGAAATCCATGAAATTAACTCCCATTGATTTAATGGATTTACTTTGACTATGTATAAAACCAGCCCTAACTAAGAGAGCTCTGAGGTTTTTGCACTTAGGACTTTACGTTCTGTCACTGATAGATCCATCCTCTATGCATTTGTCTTCGTCCATGCACATATCGTGTCAGGCAGGAGCCATTCCAACATCTTAGTACCATATGTTAATTGCATACTGGCCAGAATCCTGTTGTTGGTCACAAAAGGTCAGCATAACTCACTGCAGCCAATCACAGCTAATCGAAAAGGTGCCAGATTGTGTCTCTAATGGATGCCCGGTCACGCTGCCAATTGTACAACACAGATATATCCCTTGGCACCTTACCAATTTGCCTCAATTAGCCTACATGTGCTCTATTGTAGCATACTGGATTGGGCTAAATAAGGTCACTTAATGTAAGGTAGAGATCCAATTTGCCATTTGTTGCTGTCCTAGCATCCAGATGGAATACATACCTCAAGTGACCCATGTGCAGAAAATTAGAACTAACAATACTAATAAAAATCATTACCCAACGGAGCAGCATTAAAAGTAAAGTTTTTACCCTCCCCACCTCAGAGGTCAGCTGTCCTTATGAACACAATAAAAATAACCAAAAATATTCCTCTTCTAGCCTTTTCCTCTCTCCTATCACTTTAAGGAGATAATTTTCCTTTTTTCATTTATCTCTAAGTGGTATATCACAGAAGCACTGTTGTAACAGACTTTTCTTTTTTTAAAAAAAAAAAGTTTTGCTTCTTTGCTGTGCCTCTCCAGGAAGGAACAGAGGAAGTGCTTAAATTTCCCAATTTTGTGAAGTAAAGTAGCTGTTCTCTTGAGCAGTTTAACAATATGGGGAAACTGAAAGCAGAAGAGAAATTTAAAGCAGAATTTCTGTGTTGATGATTGTTTGTGTTGGAAACAACCCAAATTGGAGTTATCCGCCCTGTATTAAAAAACAAACAAACCAGTAGCCTCTAATAGGGACACAGAGATTTTGGAGATGTTAAGATATAGTGAAGTTTCTCTAGCAAAAATCTTTTCAACCAAGAGTAATCTCTGACACGAAATTATTATTATTTACTACCTACGCTTTTCTTTGGCTGACTGTTACAGAGTGGAAATTGGAGGTGATTGGGAGATCCCTCACTTTTATCCATATCATGAATCATTTTATATAGAGAACTTCAGGTTCTAGGGCTGAAGCCTGCTCTCCTGAGGTTCCCCTTTTCCTGAACACTTAGTGCCACTCTTGAGATTTTGTTATTGACACCAGAAACTGTAAACAGAAATATGCTAGGATCTTTAGCTTTAGTATTATATGATGGGCTTCATTTCCTAATGCATCACAGTATGATTTATACTCCCCTACCTGTGCACACACTATATAATGTTTGGCTGTAGAATATTCCTGCAGGACTCAAATTTTCATCTATTTTTGATATTTTAAGTGATCAGTAAAGTTATTGATAAACGGAAGTTGGTCATCACAGAAATCAGATGTCTGCAGGCGTAACTAGAAGGGATAAAATCAGCAATGAGATTATAAGGGAACAAATTGGAATAGAACCAATCATAAACTACATATAGAAACAACAAATAAAGTGTCCATTTGGAGAAAATAACTTGGAATTCTATATCATACAATCCATGTGTAAAAAGAGGAGAAGGACAAAGAGGATCAGGCAGACCCAGAGGAAGATGGAGAGAACATCAAAGAAATATTGCAAGAACACCAAATAATGGTGGTGGAGGCTGCTAGAAGTGCCCGAGGAGGAGGAGGAGAAGGAGGAGGATAAGTTATTATCAATTTCTGGTTTGGGATTCTGAACAACATCCCATTTTTTTTCTCCCTTTCCTTTTCTTTCTTGTTATAGACATAATCCATCTCTTTGCTTATTTGTTTGTTTCCTTACTTGCTTGAGTGCTTGCAGATGCCTTGCCTCTAGGATTCCAAGCTCTCCAACAATGCAGCTACCTGTTTATTCCAGTAGCCAGCAGTCCTGCAATGTCAAAGCTCTAGTTTGGTGATTATATTTGTCAGGGATTTCCCTTAGCAATGTGTGTGTCAGGGTAGCAGAGTAGCATTTTAAGCTGTTGCACAGCGAAAGGTTCAGGTGCAAAGACACACACACATACAGCTTTCAGTGAATAGTGCAGTTTACTTGTGAGTGAGGGAAAGACAACATACACAGAACTATATACAAAGGTACCAGTCTCTCTCCAAGCCCCACAGCTGCAACAGAGCTTGGGATCCTCTGATGGCTCCAGTCCAAAGAGCATGTACAGAGTCCTGCTAGCAAAGCACTGACTGCAGGCTGGCAAAGTCAGTGTGCTACTTCTCAGTGGTATAAGGTACCTTTCAGTTCTCAGAGAAACAGAGCTTCACGCAGCACATCTTTCTCCCTCTCAAGTCAGTGGTCAGTCTGTCATCATTTCTTCCTTCTCAGTAGAATACTCTCCTCAGCAGTTCAACCCTCCTCAGTATAACCATCCCCAGTTGGCCATAGTTATACTGTGGTGTTGCTATGCTATTCCTCTAATCAGCCACAGCTGTGCTGTTGCTGAGGCACGTACACCAGGTAGTCACAGCCGTGCAATCAGTCTGTGCCTCAATCCCAAACACCTGTGTTTAAGGTTCTTGCAGAGCCTTAAAGCTGTACTAACACACTGGGCAGAAATCTTTGTACAATACCACTCAAAAAATGCCCCTAACAATATTTTTACTAAAACCAGGAAATCCAGGTGCAACTTTATGTTAACAATAGTTCAACCTCTAGGTAATCAACTGAGAGCATGAGTTTGCACTCAGCCTAGGAGTTTGTCACTGGTCCTACAACCAAGCTCACAAACCCTTGCATGGAAAAATGAATTTCTGCTTCTCTCCATCCCCAAGCATTCTTTTTCCAAAACCGAATTTACAGCTGAAAATATTTTTACATGCTGTTCTAGTTAAGCAATTGGGGGACAGAAACCTTTGTTGATCTATTACAAATCACCCAGAAAGCTACCAGTAGATCTCAGTCTACCTTCTGCCAAATGCTGTTTAGCACAGTAGGTAAGAATTGCACAAATAAAAATACTTAATAATATAGTTAGAAACCAACTTTGAAAAGAGCCCTTTCTATTTGTATGATGTGGACTGGCTTTGTTTAGTTTTCCCATTCAGGTATCTATGTTATTTATAGTTCTACCACATCTTATTCCATTAATCCAAAAGTTAATGCAGGCTTTCATGCTTCAGCATTTAAAAACCCCCACAAAAAATAAAACCATGTTCTTTTCAGAATAAAATTATGCAGTATATTATAGGCTCCATCACTGAGTTATAGGTTCTTCTTTTGTTTTTATTGCCCTTTCTTTCCATGGAATCAATTAATGCAACTGATGAATGGCATTTAGGATTAAGGTAATGGGTGCATAAAGTAGCAGTAGAACTCTTCTGCATGCCCTTGTTCACTGTGAACCCTAATAAAACTTCCACTTTTGAGCTATTTGTTTTTCAAAGTTCTTAAAGTGAATGAAAAGATTGTTAATCGTTTTTTGTTGACTTTTTATTTTGAAGTTCATTGCCATAAGCTTAGAAAACTTGACATCCCTTCTCCATCTTTTCTTCTTTTCATCAGGTGGTATCCTCTGAAAATACTAGTCAATCAATGCTTCCTACCATCTGGAAAAAAACCAGGAGTCTAGAATTCCATGTGACAGAAAGTGACAAATTATCTCTAACCAAAGCCACAGGATTGGGACTGTGTTTTATTATTAGATCAACAGCTACATGAAGCTATTGATTGTAAGTAGCACTTTTTTTAACTTTTGGGGCTTTTAAAGTTATTTTTATGAGGTGTGTACTCTTAAAACATTCTAGTTATACCCATCTGATATATGCTTTGCCAATGAGAGGAATGGTTCGGCATGGCTATATCGCATGCTACTTGCTAATTCAGATAGGAAATGCATAATCACAGCTTCAGAGTCCATAGCTGAGGGGCAGAACATATGTTTTGTATGTACAATATCCTAGGTTTAATCCCTGACAACTACCTTGCTGCAGTACATTTAGTGGGTCATCATTACACAATGTATGGCTAGAAAGGCTCTGGCTCTTCAGATATTTAGGGCAATGCATCCTGTAATTATTTACCATAGGCCATTCTTCTTAGGGTTATGGAAGTTAAGGTCCAAAACATATGGAAGAACAAAGTTTTCCCATTTCTAGTGTAATGTTCTAAGGCAACTGGAGAGCCATAGATTGTGCACCATTCCAGAACACTTTGTTAGCAGAGCATTGAATCAGACTTCAGGTAGAACAGGTGAAACAGGTAGAGAGGTTTACAGTAGAATTATATTTGTGCTTGCATGTTTTGTGTGTAGCTGTCAGTGGCTAATTGATAAGGTTCCAGACCTTAGTTGCACATCTGGGAGCATGAGTAATCATGTGACCAAGACCTGCCCCACCACCATGTCAGCTAGTCAATTCCTCAATAGTTGATTTTTTCTTGAATAGTAGCCATGTTAGTCTGTGTTTCAGGCATATCAGAGAATAAACAAAACAAAAACACCGTAGCACTTTGAAGACTGTTATATTTTAATGGTAGCTTTTGTGGATCAAGTCCACTTCATCAGCCTCACTCCCATGTCTGACGAAGTGGACTTGATCCATGAAAGCTAACATTAAAATACTGTATAACAGTTAGTCTTCAGTTAGTCTTCAAAGTGCTACAGCATTTTTGTTTTGTTTATTCTCTGATATGCTCAGTTCCTCAAAGTACTCAGCAGCCAAAGTACTGACTTAGGCTTCTGGGAAATGAAGTCCCCCTGTGAAGCATGGGCTCCACATTGGGAACCAATGATTTAGAGATCAAGTCATGTGCAGATGGCTTTTTGTTGTAAGCAGTGGTGGGATGTCAAATTTTTTATTACCCCACCATGATGTCATCACAGTGTGGGCAGAGCTGACATCATGACATCATGGGCGGAGCAAACGTCATTACATTGTGGGTGGGGTCGAAGAAAAAAATAAAAATAATAAAAAATAATAAAATAAAAATAAGCACACACACACACACACACCCTCAACCCACACACACACACAACACAAACCAGTAAATAAATTAAATAAATAAATAATACATTAAAATACACACACACACACACAAACACAAATCAACCAGAGCTTTTAAACCAGAGCTTAAAGCTTATTCTGGCTAATCTTTCTCACACTAGGTCAGATGGAAGGAACTACAGAATGAACTCACCACAAGATGGCTTCATTTTGGCATTTTTCAACTTTTCAACAGTTAAAGAAGTTAGGTACTAAGTCTTTGCCTAACCACTTCTCTAGGATAATATGCCTTAACGTAAATGTAAAACAGCTGTACCTCCTTAAGGGTTCTCCAATTGGAACAGCAATTGGAACAGCACAGGTGTAGCTTATTGATGAGTTAACTCCAAGACTTTGCTTAAAAACCCCAAGCCAGGCCTTTTAGGAACTGTAGTAGTATGTCAAGATAGGTAAATGTATTAAATACACATTAAAATACACACAGACACACCACATCCAAAGGTGAGTCACTTACCCTGGGGAGCAGGCTATAGGGAGCTTCAGGCTAGCAGCTTCACTTCCTCCTCCCAATTTGGGAGGACAGCAAGGAGGCCATGCATATGCACCAAGCACTGTAGGCATGCATGCACACCAAGTGCTTGGCGTGCATGCACAGTGGGGGAACCAGTGAAAAGGTAAGCCCCGAAGGTGGTTCTCCTCAAAAGCTGCTACCGGTTCTCCTGGACACTGGGAAAAGTTACTACCGGTTCTGGCGAGCTGATGCGAACCTGTTACATCCCATCACTGGTTGTAAGGTTACAGTTGCATTTATAACTGCTGTTTATTCTGACTCACTTCTTTTGAAGTATATCTGCTTGGTATAGCTTACCTTTAAAACAATTCATTATCTATAACAACTTAACAGTTGCATCTGATTATTCAAGTAACTACTAATGAAAGCTATAAATGTTTTCAGATTAGGTGTTAATGTTCTTCTAAGATAAAATGCTTTGCCCACCACCCCCATGACACATGTCATGGGTTCATACATGGGCCACTTTATTAAGCCAAAGTAAGTTGTTGCAAACTATTGCACTGGGGACTAAGTAGTGCGGGTCCATGATAATAACTCAGGTCAATACCAGAGAATTTGGATCCCAATTAATAGGGACAGCAGAAAAGCTCTGCAGGCAGGCCAGGACTGTGCCCAACAGTGGCTTCCTGGTCAGCTGACCCAGGTCTGTGGCTATTTGACAGCCGTGAGACACCCCAACTGATAGTGCTGTCCGAGGTCCCAAATTACCCGAGACCCCAACCAGATAACTAAGCAGGCCATTCTGATTAAAATCACCTGCACTACCCACCAAAGTGACCGGAATAACCTCCAGCAAAAACTCAACTTGCAGCAACAGTATAGGATTGGTGAAAAACCACAACTTCAAGATCCAAACAGGGGTCATGCAAAAATTCCCATCCAGCCCCGAAGCCACTGAATATCACACTGCTACAGAGGGAGGGAGGGTGGAATTTGTTTCTCCGATGCCGAACAGTTAAAGAGGGAGAGGCAGGAAGTAGCCACCACCTATAAAGGCTTCTTGGCTCCTCCCTATCACACCAAGCAGGCAGGCCTGCAAGAGCACACCCATCTCTTCCCAGAGGAAGCAGACAAAGCCAGCATAAGGGGGTATTTTACCCCCAGTGCTCGTCCATTTTCATTAATGTACAACATATAAATGCTAATAATCATGCTTAGTAAAAGTTACTTTAAAAACTTGTCACCATTGTCTCTTGAAACAATGTACAATAGGGTGTAAATCTATGGATAGCTAAGCAAGTCTGCTGGGTCATAAATTACTCAATTGAAGGTTTGGGATTTTTTTTTTTGAAAAGAATCTAGAATCGGGAGATTTCACAGATATGTACAGAGCAAGTGCCAACTGTGCTTTGGACATAGATGTTGTTGTTCTTATCGGGGTGTAGAAAACACCATGACAGAAACCTTTGAACTAGACAAATATATGGAATAAAAATATGTTTTGAATGGATGGTTCATGAAGGGCATGGGAAATAATACATGATGATGAGAACAGGGTAGTTCAAAGCACTGATTTTAGTTTCTAGCATGCCTTTTTGATTGAAGCCATATAAAAATGGAAGAGTACTGTTTAATTTTTACAGTACAGTACTTGACTGTTTGGATTCATGTGAATGACAATTTATACAAATCCCTCACCCTATGTAATAAATTGGGCACTGTTTACTTGGCTTTCAGAACTGAAGCTTCAGGTTACATTTCCTGTCACAATGTAGAAGTTTCAAGCTCTATTTCTAAACATCACAATTGGCCTTGGTAGGGATGGAATGAAAGTACTGTACTGTACAGTCAAACCTTGCATAAAGAGTGCCTCGCTTAAAGAGCAGAATTTTCTCTGAATGTTCGCTTCGCTTAACAAATAAAACCAACCAAAAACTTGCTTAACAAATAAATCGGGGTTCACAATCCCCCACAAGAAGTCACAATTGGTCACTTACAATTATTATTATTATTATTATTAGTTCGATTTATATGCCGCCCTACTTGGTGAAAACCAACGGTGTTTCATTTAAAGAGCAAACTCGCTTAAAGAGCAATCCTGTGGAACACATCATGCTCTGTAAGTGAGGTACAACTGTATTGTAATACCCATTTGCTCAAGGAGGCTGTGCCATTACAGGAAAAGGTGCAAAACAAAGGATAACATCTAGATTTCCCTGCCATTTAAAAACTGAGCTATTGCTCTTTAAATGTAAAGCATTTAAATTGTGTTACTAATAGACCTGGGGAAAGTCACTTTTTTGGACCACAAGTCCCCAAACTCCAAGCTCCATCTGCAAGTGAACACATAGTCCAGCTGCTCCAAGCTTTGAGTTCAAGGAAAGTGATGCATTGTAATGCATGTTAGAAGGCTTTTGAAAGCAAAGGCTTTGAGCACTTGCATTTTATATCTTTTCTTTCCCACCAAAAGAGAGATGTCATGGAGACTGGTTAGAAACCATTTTGTGCCCAGGTTCAAGTATAATACAGATGGAAAATTCTTCTTCTTCCTCTTTTTCTTCTTTATCTGAATATTGATGATCCTCATGGCAATCAGCCATTAAGACTGTCCTGATAATATAGTGCAGTGGCCCTTCATCTGCCTTCCACATTGCAGCATGACATCTGAACTACTAATCCAGTTCTGAGAGTCACTTTCTGCTCCTGAGCCTTTTTGGCATGCAAAGTCCTCCTCAGCCCCAGGCCAGGATTGATGAAGCTGCTGCCTGCCACAGGGGCGTAGCTACCGCCGTATCAGCCGTATCAATTATACGGGGGCCCCGGGCCACGGGGGCCCCCAACGTGCGTAAGCAAAACAAATGCAGAGCGGGAGGGAGGCGAAAGCCAGGGAGCCTTGGGAGAGGGCGCCGGAAGCAGGCTGGGGGCGGGTGCCTTTCTGGGAGGCCTTGGGCTGCCCCCTCCCACCTGCCCAGGACAAAGAAGGGAGGGCAGGGCTCTCCTTTCTCCGCTGCTTCTGTCGCCTCCACTCACGCGAGAGAGTGGGGGTGCGCGTGCGGCCCCTGATGAACCAGGGACACTCGGACCGTCGGACGCTCTGGGACCTTCACTGGGGAGGGGGCAACACGGGGAGAGGCCGCCGAGCGCTGGCGACGCCTCCGGCGGGACCGCAGCAACAGCAGCGGAGGGCACTCTGGCCCGGGAAGAGGCTGGGAGGGCTTTGACGGTCTCTCCCGCTTCCCCGGCCGTGGACCCGCCCTGCCAATGGTGGCAAAGGCCACGGGCAGCAGCCAGCAGCGCGGGTTGCAGCGGTTCCCACCTCTCCTGTTTCTGCTGAAGCCAACGTCATTGTGGGAAGGCCTGAGAAGGGACGGTCTCCTTTGGTGCCCCCTCAACCCCCAATTCCTCCTGCCCGTTACCCGCAAAAGGGTGGCGCTGCTCTTCAGCGCCTGCCTGCCCGCCCTGGACAGGTTTTCTAACGGGAAGCAAAGAGATAACGCAAAGGGGAGGAAAGTTGGACCAAAGGTGGGAGGAGGGCCACGGGGGCCCCAACGTGCGTAAGCAAAACAAATGTTGTTGTTGTTCAGTCGCACAGTCGATTCCGACCCTCTGCGACCCCATGGACCACTGTCCTCCAGGCACTCCTGTCCTCCACCATCCCCCTCAACTCACTCAGCTCTGTGCCCATTATCTCCACAATACCATCTAGCCATCTCATCTTGGGCCGTCCCCTTCTTCTTTTGCCCTCTACCCTTCCAAGCATCAAGGCTTTTTCAAGTGAATCCTCTCTTCTCATTTGATGTCCAAAGTATTTTAGCTTCATCTTTATTATTTGACCTTCTAAGGAGCAGTCAGGGTTGATTTCTTCTAAGATTGACCCATTTGTTCTCCTCGCTGTCCAGGGTACTCTCAAAACTCTCCTCCAACACCACATCTCAAAGGCGTCTATTTTTCTGCGCTCCACTTTCCTAATGGTCCAGCTCTCACAACCATACATTGCCACAGGGAATACCATTGCCCTGACTATGCGAATCTTTGTTTGCAATTTAATGTCTCTACTTTTCACTATGTTCCCCAGGTTTCTCATCGCTTGCCTCCCAAGAATCAGTTGCCTTTTTATTTCATGGCTGCAATCACCATCTGCAGTGAGCTTTGATTCTAGGAAAGTAAAATCTGTAACTGCCTCTACTTCTTCCCCATCTATTTTCCAGGGACTGATAGGGCCTGTTGCCATGATCTTGGTTTTCTTGATATTTAGTCTCAAGCCAGCTTTGTAAAGCGTGCGTTCAAAAGTTGGCAACACCCTACATCGGTTATCGCAGGCTGCGGGATTTCCCCGTTTAAGTAATTTTATGCATTTTTTTCTTTTGTGAGAAATCTTTACCCTTCCTAAGGGCCCCCAAACAAATTTTTATACGGGGCCCCGCCAAGGCACGCTACGCTTCTGGCCTGCCATCAAAAATGGATTCAAGTGTGATTTAATCCACTTGGGGACCATCACCCTTCCTTCCCTGTGGACTTTGACACCCAAGGCCATTAGGTCTCAGGGCTGTCAGGTTTGCAAACTCCAACATTTAAGCCTTCTTCAGATCTCAACTTGTGCCCCAGTCATTCCCATGCCTCTTCACCTGCTGTCAAATGAACACATGCCCTTAGCAATTTGCTTCAGAAGATCCCCCAATCATCCAGAACATATTTGTGGCATAAAGAAGTTATAAAGAGAAGAAGGGATTCAATCTCCCTGCAGTCTGTTTTGCTTCTGGAAGGGTATTCTTGCTAATTGTTCCTCTTGTTCAGCAGCCATTTGGATTTTTGGTGCAAGCTGAAAAGAACAGAAGGAAAGAAGGAAAAATAAAAGAATGTAAGTTTTAAAAATAATAATTGGAACCTGATATTTTTGACAAATTCATTTTGGGACATAGCATGTTTTCAAGTGGATGATTTACAATCCAAAAGAACTTTAATTCACAGAAACGAAATATCTGCTTATGCACTGCTGTAGCTAAAACATCTTTTTGGAATATTACCTTGATTCACTGGATGCAGGTCACACTAAATGATACGACTTTGACAATAGACCTATAATGCCTCTAATCAGATGTAAGTCCTGTTGAGTGCAGTGGGACTTATTCCAGGGTTTTCAGCTTTTGATTCACTTCCTGGAACTTGGCAGTGGACATCTAATGAAAATTCATTCAGATAATAGCCTTAAATAAAGAATATGGAAAGAGCACTTTGGGTAACATTTTTTACAAAGTGGTACTAAATAATAAGGCAATTCTGTAATTACAGTGCATTCATCATTGCAATAAATCATTTGACTTCAGCATACCACAAATAAAAAGCCTCCAGGTTTATTTCAAAGTGCATGTCAGTCTTTAGATGTTTTCCTTTTGAAGTATGTGGCAACTTTCCCTTTTTCCTCAGTGGAAGGAGAGTTTTCTTTTTCTTTTATAGTTTTACATAATACAAAAAATAAAAATAAGATAAAAAAAAGAAAGGTGAAAATGAGGGAAACCACATAGACTTGATAAAAACACAGTCTTAGCAACATTATATACTAATGCATGCATCCATCTCTCAGTGGAACAATATATACATTTTTATACTTTTTACATCTATTTTCTATTCAAACTTATTTAACTCGTGCCTTTCCCATCTTTCCAAAAAGAAGATCTGCTGTTGCCCTGGTTTTATTTATCTCTTCTTTACTAGAAAATGTTCCAGAATTTTTACCCATATTTCTCTAAATTCTGATTTCTTTAAAATTTCCCGTTTTTACTTTTAATTCTGATTTCAATCTGTCATTTATTGCCATATTCCACAATTCTTTATATCAATCTTCCAATTCTATCTTACAACCAGTTTTCCATTTTTAACAATAGACAATCCAAAAGCAGTTACCGTTATAATAATCATTTCTTTTATATTCCTTTCAATTTGTTTAGTTCCAAAATCCATTAATAATGTTATTCTGGGACACAACTGTATACATATCAAAATATTTATTTGTTTTTTGAACAAAACACCCTCTTTTCCACATTTCCTTTACAGAACTACAGTCCCAACACAAACACAGATATGTTCCAACTTCCATTTTGCATCTCTAACAATTCTTATTATAATTTGGATTATTACATCTGCCGAAGCAGACAGTGCTGGCTCTTTGGCTTTGAAACAGAGATGAGCACTGAACCTTAGAGTCAGATATGACTGGCTTTTGAGAAAAGGAAACCTTTACCTTTCTACCATTGTTAGCCATACTGGAGTAATATATCACCTACAAATTGTTTTACAATTCTTCTTTACTCAGTAGAAGGAGAGTTAACCCCGATTTGCTTTTGGTATCAACAGTATAAATAGTTTTATCTTCTTTTAAAAAATATACATATACTGATGGTATAATAGTAAAGGTAAAGGTCTCCCTTGCTGGAAAGCTAGTTGTGTCCAACTCTAGGGTTCGGTGTTCATCTCCCTTTACAGTCAAAGAGCCAGTGCTATCTGCATCTGCAGACGTTTCCATGGTCATGTGGAAGACACACAGAATGCTGTTACCTTTCCTGTCAAAGTGTTATCTGTTTATCTACTTGCAATTTCTTGCTTTTGAACTACTAGGTTGGCAGGAGGAGCTGGGACAGAGAAACATCCTCAAACAAAATATATGATTCAGTATTTTGTCTAGCTAGCAACTCATTGTTCAGTAAGCCTGGCTGTTCCTTTATTGCTCTGCTGGGCACCCATCACACAAATACAGAGAGACTCATTTCACCCCAAGAAGAGCACATTGGAATGCCAGTCTAAGCTTCTCTTGAAACCAGACAAGAATCAGTCAACACATCCTTCTCACCAAGGCAAGAAAATAGTCACCAGCTGAGTAAAGCCTCGGAATGACATAATGATGGATGACCAGATGGTTTCAATCAAACACAAAAAAGAGAGAACAAACTCTTCTGAAACAGCAGGACACAGTTCTTGGGGTATAATACAAGGACCCAGTCAAAAATGGTTGGACAAGGAAAGTGGAAAAATCTGAGATTTGGAGGTGAGCTTTCTTTCTCAATGCTTTTATTCCCTAGTTCTTGAAAGAGAAAATAAAGTAGTAGAGAGCCATCCAGAAAGGCAATGCAACTTGAACCTGTGGATCACCCTGCTGCAGCACAACCACAAGGAGTTATCACAACTGTGACAAATTATTTGGAAAGCAAGGCACACAATTTGGCTCAGTGTAGTTTCTTAAACCAATAGGACATCTACCATCATGGGATATATCCTTTCTAGAAACTGTTGCCACAGAGACAAATTGCAAGATTATTCATAATATGTTGTTGGTGATATTTAATCCTTTCTACTCAAGGGACCACAAAAGCCCCATTTTATAGTTAGGAGCACAGAGCTGGGTAATGAACTATAGAGCCAGAGGCTGAATGAAAAGACATGAAGCACTTACAGATAGACAGTCTCAAGTGAATGAGCCTTATTAACAGGATTTGTATAGCTATAGCCACTGATGGCAGCTTAAATCTTAAAGACAGGTATTCTAACACTTGGAGCACAAAGATCAAATCTGGTAAAATGCCATTATAATGTGATAATGGTTGTGTGTGAGTGATCAGGCTTGCAGTAGAAACCTGTGTTTCTTTCTCAATAAACCGTCATTTTAAAAAAATCAAGAGAGGAGAATAGGAAAGCTCATGCTAAGATCAGATATCTCTTTCCATTTAAGAAATCCCTGCTTCTAATAATATGTATTTATGCTGTTTTGCAACTCTAAAAAAAAATTACCTTCAGTAGAAGAATCTGACAGCAGCTTCTGATAGACATGATTTAAAATGGTATTTTGAATTTAGCCAGAGGTCTAGAAAGGTATTTTAAAGTTTCAGAACAAGCACAGTGAAAAACATTCTTAATTTCATTGCATTTCTCCAAATCTATATATTTTCCTCCCCCGTGTGTGTGTGTGTGTGTGTGTGTGTGTGTGTGTGTGTGTGTGTGTGTGTGTGTGTGTGTGTGTGTGTGTGTGTGAAGTCTGAATCAGTTCATAAGACTTTGTTTTTATTTCTTATATAGAAGTCCATAAACATTTTTTCTATTCAATTTTGAGTGAAGTACTGTATGTTTTGTGTAGTTTTTCCACTGACCAGACAGTTTCATATATATATGAAAGCCTTAGCATGTGAAAAACTGATATTTTATTGAGTATTTTTGACTTCCATGAAATTCTTTTCCATCCTTTTTTGGAACTGGATAGAAGCAGTCTTGAGTTCAAAGGATGTTGTTGCTTTGGCAAATAAGAAATAAGCATGGATAGCTGGTTGTTTGCTTCTTCATCGGCAAGCATTTGTAAATTTCTAATGTTCTACTTTGAAGGAAATAGCTTTTTCTGGAACTGTTTGTTGCTCAACCAAGGAAAGTAGAAATCAATTTGGTATGTGCCAGTTTGTCAATTTGACGTAAGCCAATTTGACAGTTTGACCATCTTTGCAATTACATTCTGTCCACTCAAGGAAACATGCCAACTTTCTGCATGGCCTTCTGGTATGTCCGAATCATATCAAGCATAGACTGTTCACCTCATTCAATAATGCCCTAAGGGATTCACCTCTACCATCCTAATTCTGCACTACCCACCTTAACTACCATCATGACCTATTTAAAGATGGTGCCACTAAGAAGCCCCGTGTCCCGCAAAACTTGAGTCAGACAGGTGAAAAATGACCTGAAACCCTTTCTTAAATCTGCCAATCAGGAACCAGCCCCAAAAATTCCTATCCAGCCCTCAAGAGTGACCGCCAAGTACTTGGGCCTGCAGGCTGGGTGGGCAGGCTATTTAAAATGGATACAAAGAGGCTAGCAAGATGGCAGACCAAGCTTGAAGACCTGGGCAACTCTGCCCTCAGGTTGGCAAACATCAGGCTTATTCCTGCCTCTTCATGTGGTCTAGAGGAAAGAAAATCCTCCCTCCCCAAATGCCTGGTTTCAGCAGTGGTTGGGAATTACAGCACATACAGCCAGTTAAGGTTTAAAGCAGGGATTCTCAACCTGCGGCCTTTGAGCCAAATGTGGCCAGTGGCACCATTTCATGTGCCCCCCCCTCGCCTCCAGCACACCAGGAATTCTCACGTGGTGGAGGAAGGTCTGGCCCCCGAAGTTGCCTGAGGGAGCGTGACCCAGCCCCCGGCTTTAAAAGGTTGAGAACTCCTGGTTTAAAGGGTTAGTTGCAGGTTGAAGAGAGGATTTAAACTCAAGGACAATCCCAGTCTCAGTCACTGCCTCACTACAGCATAACCTAAAGAGTTTCTCACCCTGCACACAAGAACTTTAATGGGCTCCTCCCCTGCTGGAAACAAACTCTGTCACAATTCACATAATTCACACTAACTATCTGACTACACTTAATGCACTGGCAGCTGTAACCTTTAAGGAAAAAGAAAGTAGCATATTTCCCACATGAGTTATAGATACGTCAATTAATCAAGCAGAGTTTAATAGCTATGTGTTTCTATATGTTGTGCCAGTGCATATTTTTCATGACGAGGCAGCCAATTAGGTTGAAAACACAAAGGTGGCAGAGATATAGTTATATGCGCTACAAGGATTTGTTTGTATGCCTTCTAGTATTTTGGATGACCTTGTCTATTCTTATTAGAGTTGCTAAGGTCCATTCCTGTGCCTTTAATATCTATGCTACAGGAAAAGGTCTCTCATCTATTACTCCTTCTAGCAATGAAATATTGCAGTAGGAATTCTTGTAATGACAAAACCTGCCATTGGCAGGCAAGGATAAAAATCAAGAATACACAAATGTATAAAGTATGCATCTATAGATGTCTTCCTTTTCATCCATTTCCATCTGGCCCACATCTTGTTCCACTAGTTTTTCCTTTTGCTTTGTTTTCTACAGTTTAACTCCTGTTGTTTTAGTTTTTCAGATGTATGCAGGCTGGTGCACTATGTTTAAATTATGTGGTTTGAATCCAATGGGTAATCCCAATGAGATTACAGTCTTTGACTCAATAGGATTTACATACAGTATGGTGCAAAAGTCTTAGGATACTACCAGCTGATTTGGGGAACATTCAATGAGTGATTTGGGAGGCAATAAATCAGACTCCCTAACTCCAAACTTCACCAAACATGGAAAGTATTGAGATGAGAGTCAGCAGAAGACTGTCTCTTATGTTAGTGTGTCTAGGGCAGTGGTGGGCATGGGCCGGTTCGCACTGGTTTGCCCGAACCAGTAGTAACAATTCCGGGTGGTCTTCCAGGGGGTAGTAACTTTTCCAGGAGACCACCCGGAGTTGTTACTTTTTTTTTTTAAATCGGACAGTTCGGCTCCCTCTCCGACCCCCCGACTGTGCAGCCAAAAATGGCTGCTTGGTTGGCGTGCATACGTGTTAAGATACCAATTGACACATGCGTGCATGCGTCAATTGATATCTTAAAACGCATGCGTACTAACTAAGCAGCCATTTTGGGCTGCACTGTTAGGTGGCTGTTGATGCCCTCAGCGGCCTCCAAGGAGGTGCGGCAGCAGCTGAGGCCCTCACTTGAGTCGTGCTACATCGCATCGCATCGCTGGGGACATGAAAGGAGCCTCATTTGGGCATCCCCTGCAAAAATCATTTCAACCCAGAGCAATTTCCAGACACAAAAATGAAAGATGTTACAGGGATGTTAGGCAGAGGCAATGGACAACCAAGGTTAAAATAGTGCTTGTAAGAGCCCTTGTGGTGCAGTGGTTAAACTGCTGTACTGCATCTAAAAGTGCTGATGTTGTGATTTCAATCCTGATGGGTTTCCATCCTTCCAAGGTTGGTAATATTAGTACCCAGCATGTTGGGGGCAAAATGCTATTTAACCTTGTGAACCACCCAGAGAGTGTACTAAGCACTATGAAGTGGCATATAAGTGCAGTTGTTATTGCTATTCATCATCGACTGCAACTCATTTCCAAGAATGCATTTTTTCCTGAAGCAGGGAAAATGTCTAGACTGAGATATATTATCTTTTTTGGAATGAGGGAATGAATATATAAATAAAATGTAATGATCTAGATAATAGTTAAATGAAGGCTTATAATGTCCCATTGGTGGTGGGTACACATAGAAGTTATATGTAATTTTGTTAAGATTTTTAAATTTATAATGATGTTTTTCTTTGTTTTAAAAATAAAATATATTTTAAAATACAGTGGTACCCCATACAATGATCTTAATTCATTCCTCAGGGCTAGTCATTGTACGATAAAATCGCTATTTGATGCATGCATCGTATAGCAATTTCCCCTATGGGATGCATTGTACAATTATTATCGCCATAAGAATGCATTGAAAACCATACAGACCTCAAACTTTATTAAATACTTATTAACATGTTAAATACAGTGCAAAAACACGTCAAACATACATTAATGTAAAATATTAAAACATCAAAACATAAAAGCATCCCCACCCCTGGGCCAACATATAAAATGGCCCCATTGCAAGCAATCAACAAAGAAATTCAACTCTAAAAAAAATTAAAAAGCATTTTAGGAATGGTTCGCCAATTCCCATGTAGGGTAAAGAATCACAGCCAAAAATAATCCACCCCCTCCCATTTTGGAACAATGTTCAAAAAAGAAATGGATTAAAAAAATATTTGGAATGTATTTTAAAAATGGGGGCTAAAACCACCATCCATCCCTCCCCCACTGTCCCACAGAAGACATTCAGAACCGTAATCAAATCTGCCTACCTTTCCAACTCGAGAAATACTCCAAAACTACTCCAAAATTGCAAATAATGCTCCAAGAATGCAGAAAAAATGATTGGAAAGCAAAATAAAAATTTTCACCAAAAATGGCTCCAGAACTTGCTCCACCTCCTAACTATTTGTTGCGTGCAACTCATGGGCTTCAACACACTTGGTTTAGGCGCTTAAAAACACTCCCAGGCACAATGCGACCTGGGAAAAAGTGATGCATTGTGCAACAACTAAAATTTCATTTCATTTCATTTTTCATTTATTTGATTTATATACCGCCCTACTTGGTACAACCGACTCAGGGCGGTTTACAGAGACAATACATAAAGGCAATCAAAAAATAACATAGTTCAGGTCATATAACATAATACAATAAATAAACGATACAATACAGCAGTGTAATTAAAAAACCACACTGCGAAATCAAGTTACAAAATACAGTATAATGAAACAAAACCACACTGTAACATAAGATACAAAATATTCCAATTACATATATATTACATGACAGAAAATAACACGGTAATCACAATCTCGTAAGCAATAATCCTAAAACAAAAAGTTCTTAAAAATTAATTAAATTAATATACAGTCAACGAGCCACAGGTGTTGCTAATGGCGGCAGCGCAAAAGTCCAGCCGCCGCCGTGGCTTTTGAGCCCTGCCGGGCAGGGTGGTGCCTCCGGGCCAGGTGGTCGAGCCCGGGGCCGAGCGGAGAGGCGGCCTCGCTCCCACCGCAGGTGTCTCTGATGGTGGCGGCGCAAAGGTCCAGCCGCCGCCACGGCTTTTGAGCCCTGTCGGGCAGGGTGGTACCTCCGGGCCAGGTGGTCGAGCCCAGGGCCGAGCGGAGAGGCGGCCTCGCTCCAGACGCAGGTGTCTCTGATGGCGGCGGCGCAAAGGTCCAGCCGCCGCCGCGGCTTTTGAGCCCTGCCGGGCAGGGTGGTGCCTCCGGGTCAGGTGGTCGAGCCCGGGGCCGAGCGGAGAGGCGGCCTCGCTCCGGACGCAGGTGTCTCTGAAGGCAGCGGCGCAAAGGTCCAGCCGCTGCCGCGGCTTTTGAGCCCTGCCGGGCAGGGTGGTGCCTCCGGGCCAGGTGGTCGAGCCCGGGGCCGAGCGGAGAGGCGGCCTCGCTCCCGACGTAGGTGTCTCTGATGGCGGTGGCGCAAAGGTCCAGCCGCCGCCGTGGCTTTTGAGCCCTGCCGGGCAGGGTGGTGCCTCCGGGCCAGGTGGTCGAGCCCGGGGCCGAGCGGAGAGGCGGCCTCGCTCCCACCGCAGGTGTCTCTGATGGTGGCGGCGCAAAGGTCCAGCCGCCGCCACGGCTTTTGAGCCCTGTCGGGCAGGGTGGTACCTCCGGGCCAGGTGGTCGAGCCCAGGGCCGAGCGGAGAGGCGGCCTCGCTCCGGACGCAGGTGTCTCTGATGGCGGCGGCGCAAAGGTCCAGCCGCCGCCGCGGCTTTTGAGCCCTGCCGGGCAGGGTGGTGCCTCCGGGCCAGGTGGTCGAGCCCGGGGCCGAGCGGAGAGGCGGCCTCGCTCCCGACGCAGGTGTCTCTGATGGCTGTGTCTCTGATGGTAGCAAATCATTGTACGATGCATTATTATCATTATACGGGTTTTACTGTAGTGTTCTCTCTCTCTCTCTCTCTCTCTCTCTCTCTCTCTCACTCACACAGACACAGACACAGACACAGACACACAATTAAGAATGGTGATTGTGTATTTTTTTCTGTTTTCAATGGGTTATCCCACACACCTGGTGAGATGTGATGTTGTAGGCAACTGTGCAATCAAGCAGCAGTCAAGCAATTTTCCTAATACTACACTGCACTCCTTATTACTTCCATGGTATGTTTACCATTTTACAGATGAGGGAATTCAGACATCTTTTCTGAGGCAGCTATTGGGTGCTCCAGTAGCATTGCGTGGGGTCCCCCGGGGGGGGGGGCGACCCCTCGCAGCACTTTTTGGGTGTATGGCACCTGCATCCTAGGCCCCACTCAGGGGGCAGCAAATTTGGCTTATGCCCCAGGTGGCTGAATCCCATGCTACGCTACTGGGGTGCCCCAACTGTTTGTCTAGAAAAGCCTGATGAAAGCTAAGGCTCAGATATCAATTAAATATTAGCTTAGAACTTTATATAGAATGGCCCCTTAAACCCTGTTAGTACATCTTAAAAATGATTCTTATCCTTCATCTAAATTATCTTGTATAATAAATTATCTTGTATAATGAATAAGCTTAAATAAACTGGGATCACAATTGATGATTTATTTTCAATGGATGAAAGAGCAGTTTTTATAACCATTAAACAGAGACTTTTAGATCTAGAATAACCAAAATTTAGGCCTGCTCAACCTTTTGTGTGTTCTCCCATTAGGTAACTTAGGCAGGAGTTCCCAACTTTTTCAATCTGGGGGCCAGGTCGCACTCTCTCAGTCAGCTTCAAGAGCCGAATGGCTATGCAGATGGGGGTGGCCATTTTGTCCCAACAGCTTAAAAAAGGGGGAATTTTGTTTCTTGAATGCCCTTGGAGGAGTGGAAGGCCACATGAAATGGCACTGAGGACTAGATACGGCCCATGGGCCTTAGGTTGAGAACTCCTGATGTTAGGTATTGAACCCTGTTTGCAGTGGTGGGATGTCAAAAATTTTACTACCCCACCGTGACATCATCACAGTGTGGGCGGAGCCAATGTCATGACATCATGAGGTGGGTGGGGCCGTAGAAAATAATTGAATAATAATAAAAATAAAATAAAAATAAGCACACACACACCTCAACCTACCCACCCACCCACCCACCCACCCACAACACAAACCCATAAATAAATAAATAAAATTAAATAAATAAAAATACATTAAAATACAACCACACACACACACACCCACACACCCCAAACACAAATCAACCAGAGCTTTTAAATCAGAGTTTAAAGCTTATTCTGGCTAATCTTTCTCACGCTAGGTCAGATGGAAGGAACTACAGAATGAACTCACCACAAGACGGCTTCATTTTGGCACTTTTCAACTTTTCAACAGTTAAAGATGTTAGGTACTAAGTCTTTGCCTAACCAGTTCTCTAGGATAATATGCCTTAATGTAAATGTAAAACAGCTGTACCTCCTTAGGGGTTCTCCAATTGGAACAGCAATTGGAACAGCACAGGTGTAGTTTATTGATGAGGTAACTCTAAGACTTTGCTTAAAAACCCCAAGCCAGGCCTTTTTAGGAACTGTGGTAGTATGTCAAGATAGGTAAATGTATTAAATACACATTAAAATACACACAGACACACCACATCCAAAGGTGAGTCACTTACCCTGGGGAGCAGTCTATAGGGAGCTTCAGGCTAGCAGCTTCACTTCCTCCTCCCAACTTGGGAGGACAGCAAGGAGGCCATGCATATGCGCCAACTGGTGAGAACCTGTTACATCCCATCTCTGCCTGTTTGGGTAAAATGGCACATTAATTTTATGACCTAATGATTCCAAATCATAGAAGTGCTTTCTTTTTGGCCAGAGAAAACTCCTTTTCCCCAGAGCTGCTTTTTAGGAGGTAGAATCGTAGCCCTAAACATGAGAGGTTTTACTCTTGTGTATCTTTTGATTCAATCCAACATATATCTGAATTTACTTGTTGTCAGCCAGCAGCCCCCACTTGAGAATATTCATCTTGCATTTTGGGACTCTGACCTTCAGCTTTTCCAGGGTCCTCCTAGTGATGTAGGAGAGGTTGAGTTCCTCAATATTTTTTGTGCCAATAAAGATTTTAATAATAATAATATTCCTAGCTCTCTCTCTCTCAGCAACACAGCGTCACCTCTACTGATCTTCTCTTTATTAGGCAATGTTGCTCTTAAATTATGAAACATGCAGCAATGCTGAATTCTGGGAGGAAACAAAACTGATTTGGAGCAAACTAAACCTGTGTGGTTTGGAACAAGCTAGCACCTCACTTGATTCTGTTTATATCCTGACAGCAGGCTGGGAACTTTCATTCAAAAAGCCACCTTCAATAATGTTTCAGGAATAATGAATGGAAAGTGAAGCTAAGAATGTTGAGCTTGTCTGAGAAGAACAATGGTTTGCCAGAAGGAAGAGTGGGTGGTGAGAGTAGTGTATTGCTCTTTTTATTTGTAAACAGAACCCCTCTGGGAATCCTGAATAAAAGTTGTCATTGCACTGTAGAGGAATAATGCATTTTCAGAGGGGGGAGATTTCACACTACAGAGACCAGAGTGGTGTTTCCTCTCCCAGGAGCTACAGCAAAAACTCCAAGCTCGTTTGTTATGGATGATGATGATGAAATGAAGCAAAGCTCATAAGGGATGGGTGTTTTCTCGAATGTTGCATCATTCTAAATAAAAATGTTTTCTTTGCCTTTTCTAAAAGAACCAAGAGACATTACATTGGACAGTGATTGAACAGGAAACAATATATGAGCCCTGGTAGCATGGCCAGTGGTGGGCAGCCAAAATTTTCACTACCACACTGTGGACAGAGTCTATGTCATGGGCGGAGCCAATGTAATGACGTTGTGGGCGGAACCAACAAAATGGGTGCAGCCAAAGTAAAAAAAATAAAATAAAAATACAGTAGACATGAAAATAAAAAAACAGATAAAAATACAAATTAAATAGACATTAAACAGAAATAACAAACACATATAAATTAAAATTAAAAATACATTTATTAGAAATAAAAAACATAAAAATACAAGTTAAAATAGACATTAAATACACATAAAAACACACTATATAAAACACCCACTCACCTCAACTCACCCCAAACACAAACCCTAGTCACTTACCTGGGGTCGGGGAGCATCAGGCGGCAACAGCAGCGGCCAGGCCTGGAGTAGCATTAGCGGTTGGTGGCGCTCGGCAGCCTCAGAGCTACAAGCGTCCAGGCTAAGGAATGAGCCTGGCATCTAGGGTGCAGCAGTCTTTTATCCTTCTCTAGGCACATTGAGCCTGGAGTTAGGTGGCCTGGAGCTTTCTCCACCACCAAAACTGCCACAGCTGGGCCCAGTCATCTTCCCTCAGTAGGTAAAAGGGTCCAAGGGTGTGCTGACAGGAAAGTCCTCCTGGTCCCAGGCAGCAGCAGTCTTTTATCCTCCTCCAGTATGAACATAACAACCAGTAGAAGTCTTGAATACACAAACAGTATGAGAAGCATAGAATCTATTGCATGCATAAGCAAAAGAAGTTTGCACTGAGACCTTGCTTTATGCAAAGTCTTGGAATTACCTAATCAATAAGTTACACCTGTGCTGTTACAGTTGCAGAGCCCTTAAGGAGGTACAGCTGTTTTACATTAAGGCATACTATCCTAGAGAACTGGTTAGGCAAACACTTAGTACCTAACATCTTTAACTGTTGAAAAGTTGAGAGTATTTTAGTGAGATATATGAGGTTATTATCACCCTCAAAGGCAGTCTGCAAAATTTCAAAACAGGTAGAAATGACAAAATTACAATGGCAATAAAAATCAGAATATTAAAACATAAATAAATTATAAGATTTAAAGTCTTTGTCCCATGTTGAACCTTGCATATCTCATAGTGATTGGAAATTCTTTAAAATGCTGTCTTGCCATGATTCCCGAGTGCTGCATGATGGAGTGAGCTCCCATCTCTGTCCCAGCTCCTGCCAACCTAGTAGTTTGAAAGCATGAAAATTGCAAGTAGATAAATAGGGACCACATTGGTGAGAAGGTAACCAGTTTTCTGTGCACTCCAGTATCTAGACATGCCTGCCACGTGTCCATGGAAACATCTGCAGATGAAGACAGTGATGGCTCTTTCACTATAAACAGATGAGCACTGAACCCTAGAGTTGGATATGACTGGCTTTCAAGCGAGGGAAACCTTTACCTTGCCATGATGAGACTGCCTATACCAGAAGCAGTCTCAGCAATTGTGAGGTTGTTTTTCATATTCCCCTTCAGATGTCAACCATTCAATTGTGGTGATGATCTCTCTTTAAAGGAGAATTTCAGTACAACATGCCCTAGCCATGTGTTTAATAAGATTAACCTTAGGGGCTCAACAGAATCATATAATCAGAACTATAGAGCTGGAAGGTATGCTGGTTCATCAAACTCAACTCATTGCTGAAGTAGGAAAATCAAAACTAAAAGATCTTTGAACAGGGGCCATCTAACATTTGGTGTAAAACCTCCAAAGAAGGAGAGTACACCACTCTCAAAGATAATCCATTCTGCTGTTGAATTGCTCTTCCCAGCAGGATGGCTTTTCCTAATGATCAGGTGAGATATTTTTCTTGTAATTTGAATCCATTACTTGAAATCCTACTCTCTGGATCACCAGAAAATAAGTTTGTTCCATATTGAACATGACAGTCCTTCAAATTTTTGAACATGGTAAAATATCCCCTCTCAGCTGTCTCTGCCTCAGGATAAGCATACCCAACTCCTTCAAGCATTCTTCATAGGGCTTGATTTTCAAATTAATTTAGCATTGTCAATTGCCATTCTGATTCAAATCAAATCACTTTATTACGGTCATTGACCAGCATTCTGATTCAATGATTCTGTGATTTGAGAGACTGCATCTTCTTCACTTGTTTCTTAATACTGTACCTGACTTCAAAATTATTAAAGCATCAGTACTTAGAGACAACAATAGAACATATGAGTTGCTGGTAAGAATGTAACATTTATGTGCATATAAAAAATAAATAAAGAGAGCAAGTAACTGGTTGAGATAATGTTTTTGGAGTAGCCCACTTTTGGTCAAAAATAACCTAATCATTTTAAGATTATTTTTTCAATTTTACCTATATATTTTTGAATATATTGAATGCATACAACACAATGCAATGAGTTGTAAATTATGTATATATCCAGCCAATAGGAAACTTCTCTAGTTTTCCAGCCTCTAGGGTCATCTAACCTGTATTGGACTACTTGCTGTTCAAGTTTTAGTCAGTGTGTGTGTGTGTGTGTGTGTGTGTATGTTTTTGCAATCATTGTGTATTATTCTGCTCTCTCCTATTCAGTCTCCAATGTTGCCTTAGAAGAAAAGTTTGTTTAAACAAATGAAAGTCATTGTAAAGAACTGTTTATTTACCAAAGCAACTGTTTACTTTTCTATATAAAGCAAAGCAACTGTAAGTAAAGAACATTTTTCTTATACTTCAAAACGGGTGGAGAGTTTAATTTGCTGAACTAGAATGGGAGTCTAATATTTGGAGAACTTGCTAACTATAACTTGTTAAACCTGCTGCTGTGTATAACAAATTAACATATTTCACATCCATTCATAATTTTAAATCATGCAGCTCTCTGATACGAATAAAGAAAGTAAAGTAAAGAGAACTGGTGATAAAAGAGGCAGCACTATGGTGAGACTGACAACAAGTGGTTACCAAAGTGGGGCACATTTTATTTATTTATTTATTTATTTAGATTTATATTGCCGCCCACTCGCCGAGGCGACTCAGGGCGGCTTACAATCAAAACAACAACAGTACAATAAAAATTATAAAATGCAACCACATAAAACAACCAAAACAGAACACTAACTCCCGTCAGGCCGTTGTTGTGGGCCCAGAGGAGGAGGCGATGTTCTCAGCCACTGCTAGGCCTTAGCATCTTCTTCCTCAGGCCGTTGTTGTGGGCCCAGAGGAGGGGGCGATGTTCTCAGCCACATGCCCTACGGGGGGACAATTCCCAGAAGCCTAAGTCAGTACATTGGCTAATCATTGCTTTGGGGGATTGACTGAGGCTTCTGGGAATTGACGTCCAAAAACTATAGGTTGGGAAGCACTGCGTTTAAACCCAAGTGTGAATATAGACTGTATGTAATAGGACTGCAAAGGTCCGCCACAAAATTCATTACAGAGTTTATTGGCCTGTACTTTTCATCTCCAGTTTCTCCAAGAATTAGCCTCACATGTATAAAATGTCTGTGGAGGAGCTAAGAAAGCATACATATAATTTCAGGTTTCAGAGTTCATGTGTGTTTTGATGTGGTATATGTGCTCTCTATAAGAGTGGTTTGGAAGTCAGAATATTTCTTCTTTATGGAGAATATCATTGGATGGCAGTCTAATTTCATGCCCACTGAAACAGTAAGTCACTGAACTTTGCCTGAACTTCTTATTCTCAAAGTACAGTGAAAATTTAATGCAATCTATCGTCCTCAATTCTTAACTTGCATTTTATTCTTTCACAAACCTTGTCATTTAATATAAATCCCATAAGAACAATACCTTTGAGGCAATTACTATATATATCTATATACAGTAAAACCTCATATAACACTAAAACCTGGTTCCACAAGTCTTCGTGTTATATGATTTTTAGTGTTATCTGATCCTCTATGGGATCCATAGAGATACATTGTAACCACACAGGCTTTCGCGGTTGTTATCTGAAGCATCCCATAGGATCTTAATGTTATCTGATGCAATTCTTCCCCCCAGATTCCTTGATGTTATGCGATTTTCGTGTTATTCGATACTAATGTTATATGAGGTATTACTGTATCTATATCTATATCTATATCTATATCTATATCTATATCTATATCTATATCTATCTATCTATCTATCTATATATATATAGAAATCTTCCCACAATTTATCCCATGCTAGTAGGATGGCATCAACAGCCCATGATGGTAATATTTAATATAAATTAGTTGAAAGCTTCCTATCTCTCCTTCGTGTTCCAAGGCTTCTTAGGGCTTCTTTTTATCTTGGAGAAACTTTTGGGAGCCTCAAGATGAGAGGAAGCCTTTAATATCCAAAAGTTTCCTTTGGAGCACTGCTGTCAGTCGTAATCCTGACAGCAATGATCTGTCATAATTCTTTGGCTATTAAAGTCTCTGCAGCCCTATCCTGAGTTTTCCCCAGGGAACTGCAGAGGACTATGGATGAGATCAGCCATTTAATGTAATAAGTAGAAACTAGGATAGGTAAAGGTTAAGGTTACCCTTGCTCAAAAGTTAGTTGTACCCGACTCTTAGGTGTGTTCATCTCTGTTTACAGCCAAAGAGTCAGAGCTGTTTGCATTTGCAGATGTTTACATGGTCATGTGGCAGGCATGACTAGACACCAGCATGAATGGAATGCTGTTACCTTCCCACCAAAATGGTACCTGTTTATCTACTTGCAATTTCTTGCTTTTGAACTGCTAGGTTGGCAGGAGCTCACTTCATCGTGCAGCACTCGGGGTCTCAAACTGCTGACCTGCTGATCGTCCAGTCATCAAGTTCAGCCTCTTAGCCACTGAGCCACAACAGTCCCCAAAACTAGGATAGGCCCATTCAAAACAAAGAAACAGAGGACTTAACTTACCAAATCCCCATTGATTCAGTGGGCCTTGCTCAAGTGCAACATACTACATGAAGCGACAGGATTTTAGCTCTTGTTTGCTTGCACACGAATAGTTATGATTTATTAAGTTCATAGTAAGATGATAGTAAAACATCCTGCAGAGAGTGACATCAATTCCTTCACGCACAGAGCAAAGTTTCAGATGAGAGATGATGAGAAAGACCTCTGTTCTACATGCTGGAAACCTGACACCACTCACAGTAGGCAATATTAGATTTTTTTGGACAAATTTCATAGGACAACTCGTTATGCTATATGGGATAAAACACTGACACACTAGGCAAGGAATTCTGGAAAATTTGTCCAATATATTAAGTTTATTGAGCTTTAAAACTGTGTGTCTATGCGGAAAAAGTCAGTGAGAGAGAGAGAGAGAGAGAGTGAAAGGAGAAATTGTTTGGTTTTTTGAAAAAAGAATCTATCAAATTAAAAAAAATATCTATTTATCTATAAGCAAGACAGGGAAGGGGGAGATTCTATTCTTCAGTGAGTGGGAAGATAATCGAATAGCCTATGGATGAAGTTTGCTTGGGGTTCAGAAAAATAAAGTATTTCTCTCCCTGCATCTATAACATTTGCAGATTATAGCAAAGCACTCACACTTATATACCGCCCCATAGTGGATAGTGCACTCTCTGGGCAGATCACAAGTTAATTAGCATTTTGCCCCCAACATGCTGGGTACTCATTTTACTGACCATGGAAAGATGGAATGCTGAGTCAACCTTGACCCCTGATCAGGATAAAACTCACAACCTTTTGGTTGCAGGACAGCAGCTCAACCACTATGCCACCAGGGCTCCTTTTTCTGTCACAGCCCTCAAACTTAACTTTGTCTACGTCCATGAAAAAGGTAGATATGAGGAAGAAATTATATTAAGAAAAATTCTCACACTGCTGTGAAAAGCCTTTTAATCAAGGTTTGCACAATTTTATTTGCTGAACAAAGAGTTTTCAACTACGGAGCTGGTACAGAAAGGAATGGAAAGCGGAGGGGAAGAGTGAACAAGCAGGAGAGTGTTGGGGAAATTTTTACACTCATTTTTTTTCCTAGAGAGAATCATTTTGAGAAAGAAAACCAGAAAGGTGGCAGGAACAGCATGCTCATCTCAGATCTACTATCAGTTCCGGCTGTTAAAATACAGCATGTGTCTCGAGGTGGCACTAGATGTAATCCTCACAGGCATCGCCGAGCCATTTGTAATTGTTGATAAACTATAGTGCTTATCATTTTTAACAGGGGAAGCAGCAAGAGCTGCTACTCCCACAGGGCTGACAGCTTTAGAAGGAAAGCAATTTGTAGATATGGTTCCTTCTGCTTCCCTTCTCTCTGTAGAATAGAGCACTCTGAGTTGAGGTAATAATTTTGGCATCCTCTGATGGAGGTGAAAATGCAGGTGTTACATGTTGTGAAGCATTTTATCTTTCAAAAAGGCGTTACATTTCAATTTTTTCTGTCACGGCCCTCAAACTTAACTTTATCTACTTCCATGAGAAAGGTAGATATGAAAAGAAATTGAACTTGCTCTGTCATGGGAGGGCATTCCACCTGTCTTAAGGACTTGGGCTTTCCATCTTTTTCAGACCCAGAAAGAACATGAACTTGCAATATCAACTTCTGCGCTAAGTAAAGCAACACTTGCCAAATAAAACAAGTTGTTACAAGTCGGCAGGTGTAAAACACAGTGCAGGACATGGTAGTCTTCAGATGGCATTAGTTCTCACTACTACTACTTCTTCTTCTTCTTCTTCTTCTTCTTCTTCTTCCTCTTCTTCCTCTTCTTCTTCTTCCTCTTCCTCTTCCTCTTCCTCTTCCTCCTCCTCCTCCTCCTCCTCCTCCTCCTCCTCCACATCAAGTGTTCTTGTTCTGGCACTTCTAGCAGCTCCACCAGTGTTATTTGGTGTTCTTGTAATAGTTCTTTGTTGTTTCTCTCCATCTTCCTCTGAGTCTACCTCGTGGTCTTTGTCCTTCTCCTCTTTCCACATGTACCTTGTAAAGTATAGAATTCCAAGACATTCTCTCCAAATAGACAAACCACTTTATCTGTTGTCTCTGTGTGTAGTGCAAGACTGGTTCTGTTCCAATTCATTCCCTTATAACCTCATTCCTGATTTTATCCCTTCTAGTCACTGCAGCAGCCTTCCTCAGACATCTCATTTCCAGATTATTAAGGCCAGTAATTGTGTGGCATTCATACTTACTAACAAGCTTTGTTTGAAATCTAATCTTATCTACAAATATTTTCTTCTGTGAAACCTCATATCTCTGACAATAAATTGTGGTGGGGAGTAGTTCATAAAATAGACCTAAAATCAGTCAGCCAATGTCTAAAATTAATAATAAGTCACATGTAGAACAGGCCTATTGAATCAAATGAATATACTGTACATCGATTTTGACTCACCAGATCCTGATTTATTTAATGAGTTGTTACCACTGGATTGCAGCACTGTAACTTCCGAGGTCATGACAGTTTTTACTGTGCTGTACATTGTTAACTTACACAAACTGAAAATTAACACAATGCACAGAGACCACTCACTACCTTGAGGAAAGGCATAACACCTGATTTTGTGTTGATACTAACAAGGGACATTCAGTATGCTGAATATCTGATATTTGCAATAATCACTTCTGCTGCTCTTCTGCAGATTGGGATCGCCAATTGAAAATGCAACTGTGAGCGGTTCTGTGATTGGCAATAAAAGGGAAAAATGAAGGGAAAAATTACCCCATGTTATCAATCCAGCAGCATGATGAATGGCTAAGAGTGCCAAAAATAATAATCACACTTTCACTGGCCATCTTTAGAGGAGCAGAGAAAGTTTTTCATTTGCCTGTGTGGAGAAATGGATCAGCAGCCATTTCACCATATAGGCAAAGATCATTTGGGCTATTTGGACAGAGGGAGCAGGCTAAATGTTATTTAGCCCCCATTCCCCATCCTAAAGCAAGCCAAAAAATCCGCAAACCCAGACTACTCCACAAAGTGCAGTCTGGACATACTTTAAGTTACGTGACAAGATAGAATTTGCAGAAGCCTCATCAGTCACCATCAGCAACAATTAATTAAGTGAAGGGCATCCAAGTGAATCTGTCACTTTTTTTCCACATATGATCACCCATGCATAGACTAAGAATTCTGAATATGGTATCATAGCTCAGTGACAGAGCACATGACCTTTGTGTAGATCAGGAGTTCTCAACCTTTTAAAACGGGGGACTGACTGACCCTCCCTCAGATAGCCTCAGGGGCCAGAATGTCATTTTGCCTTTCTTCCCCCACGTGACACTTCCTGGTGTAGTGGAGGCAATGGTGGGCCACATGAAATGGTGCCATGGGTCACACCCGGCCCACAGGTCACATGTTGAGAATCCCTGGTGTAGATAATGGGCTAGAGGAGTTATCTTCTTGAAGCCTTGAAATTCTGGTAATGAGAGCAGACAACAGTGAAGTAGATAGATCAAAGCTGAGACTCAACTCAGGGTACCTTTGTGATGATTAGCTCATTTTTTCCTAAAATGGCCACCCTGTGAAAGAGAAGGAGACATAGCAAATACATTTGGCCACTTGGTGACACTGTTCTTGCATTTTGTTCCTATTTCCTGCAGAACAAACAAATCGCAGCTTTTAAAGGCAGCAGACAGTTGGAGTCAGAAGGCTAATCCTTAAAAATAAACACAATCTGCCCATTGTCTACCCTCCGTTTGCTCAGTCCATGTGAAAATTAGGAGGCGCTAAATGATTTACAATACATTACAGACAGCTTCTTACCATTTATGATTAACTCTCTGAGTTGTATGGAAAGTGTGGAGTTTCTACGCTTTGCATTTGGAAGGCAACCCAAACACCACTTGCTGTAACACTAATCTGAAGTGAGTTTAGCCAGCACAGTTCAGTGCTTTGTATTATATTTTGCCACAAAGTATGCCCTGTAAAGCTGTTTGGTTGGGGCATACTTGTAGTCATAATACATAAGACCTAATGCTAATAAAAAGAGAGAGTATGAAAGACCTTGACACTATGCCTAAAGTACAGATTTTTTTAAAAAGCAATAACTAGACCTCTTGCAAATCATTATTTTATAAAGAAGAAGGCAAACAGCAAGAAGGAGTGCAGATTGGGGGTGAGGACAAGGAGACTGTTTCTTCTTGCATACAATTAAGGCCTTTAGTAAGTACCAAACGTTTATTTTTGGAACATGGCTAGAATGTAAAGCTAAAGAAGAAGTTAGATTTCTTCTATATGTATGTTTTTTCCACCATAGCCATAGACATTTGTGCTTCACCTGTTATAACGTTAAAAAATCGTACACAAAGGCACTTCAACAGTTTCATGTGTCTGAACTGATGATCACAAGCATTCTTCACTTCAACTTGAAATTGCTCTTTATTTTGTTACCTTTTGGAGTATTTCTCCCAAAGGTCTACAGCCAGGGCTCTCAACCTTTTCAAGTCAGGGGCCAAGTCATGCTCCCTCAAATAACTGAGGGGGCCAGACTGCTTGTCCCACTGCCATTTATGGCTGCCGTAAATGAGTCGGTGGCTGATTCTGCCAGCGGCTGGAGCTGGGCCAGGGGCCGGATTATTTGGTGTCATGGGCCAGATTTGGCCCATGGGCTGCAGGTTGAGAACTCCTGGTCTATAGCCTGCATTACCCAGTCCTTCCAGAACTCTCAGCTCCAGGTACAGATGCCAAAGATGGCAAGGAAAATTGTAACTAGGCTTCTCAGTGGTAGGAATGGCTTATCTCCTAAAATGCCTCAAGCCTCTTCTCTGAATGTGTTCAAGAATCTCCTAAAGACGGAGCTATATAGAGAGGCTTCTAAGGATCTCCCCCCCACCCCCCATCACTTAATTCCCAGTACTATTGGTGTCTGGACCCTTCTTATTGTTGTTAATTGACATTTTTCTTGCATGCTGCAGTGCAATATTTCCTACATTCTAGACATGCTGACACCATAGAGGAATTGTTGCTGCTGCTGCTGCTGCTGTTGTTGTTAATGTTTTTTTCCTATGCTGTAAACCAAGGGTGGCCAACCTTGGTGCTTCAGCTGTTCTTAGACTTCAATTACCAAAAGCTCTGGTCAGCAGGTGTCCTGACTTGGGGTTCTGGGAATTTAAGTCCAAGAACAGCTGGAGTACCATGGTTGGCAACCCCTGCGTAAACCATCCAGAATGAGAGCATATTTCCAGATAGTCAGGATTTCAGGCAGCTCCAGTATTTGAAGAATGAGTTCCCCAAAGGCTGCTGAATGCTCTCAGGATTGGATGCCCATCCTGGAGGGCAGTTCTTCAACCCCACCCTACTGCAGCTCCTAGACTCCACCTGAGAACCCTAGGGAAGGTTCAGGACAATCATAAGCTCAATCTGGAGGCTTTGGGTGGCTTAGTGATATAAGAAATGGCCCTTCTTCCCAGAAAGGTTACTGGATTTGTTGTTGCTTGGCTCCTAAATTTCTTCCCTTGTTCCTGGTTCTTGACATCAAAGACCTCTTGCCTTGCTCCTGGTTCCTGTTTTTAAAGATCCCCTGGTTGTGTTCTTGCTGAAGGATTGGGTGCAGATATGTAGAGATAGTAAAAAAAAATAGGATATATAGACAAATGAATTTTAATTGGTTCCGAATTGCATTAGTAAACAATTGGAATAAAAAAATATTTAGATTAATCAAGTTTAGAAAGGGAAAGGACAAGATTTGAGGAAATGGAATATTCTATAAGAAGAGGGCAGATAGGTATTAAAGGGGTGCTTAGTAAAATATATAAGATATATTAAAAACAATATGGGAACAAGAATTGAATATTAAAATTACGGAACTGAGTTGGGAAAGTAAATGGAAATGAAAAATTATGAGAACTTTGTCTGTTAGAGTTAAAGAACATAGTTATAAAATGATTTCATGGTGGTACCTGACCCTAATTCAGTTACACCAGATGGATAATGCAAAAACAAAAATGTGTTTGCGGTGTAAGAATACACTGGGGACGTATGAACATATGTGGTGGAGTTGCAATGTGTTAAAGGATTTTTGGACAAATATTGAGAAAGAAATTAAATAAATAATGGGGGTGGACCTAAAATTGGGACCAGGTGCCACATTATTGTCTGAGGTGGATAATATTAATATAGACTTGAATAAAAAAATATTTGTTGTCTATTATATTGACAACAGCAAGGCAATGTATTGCAAGGAATTGGAAAAATGATATTTCAGTTAAAATGGAAGACTGGTATAAAGAAATGTGGGAAATAGCATTGAATGATAAGAACCCACAGCCACTCAGTCATGCCAGGGTTCAGTTGTCGTCCGTTGTCCCCCATCCAGACCCTGACAGCCTCCAGGCACCTGGAAAGGACTTCTACTGCATCGCTAGTGCTCCCACAGGCCAAGATATACAACTGGGTATCATCTGCATACTGATGATACCTCACCCCATGGGAACGGATGATCTCACCCAACAGTTTCATGTAGATGTTAAATTGGAGAGGTGAGAGCACTGAGCCCTGAGGCACCCCGTTTTGGAGCAGCCTATGGCTGGACATCTAGTCCTCCAACCACACCGACCCTTCAGAAATGAGGAAAACCAGGCCAACACTGAGCCCTCGATCCCCAATCCTCAGTTTCCACTTCTGAAGATTTCCTCCCCTGTCCCTTGTTCCTGTGAACTGTTGTTGTGGCTTGCCTGGATCCTCACTCCTTGAACCCCATGCTTGCCTTGCTCCAGCCCTTGAAGGTACTCTGCCTTGCTTGTTCTCTCCATCATTTAACTTCTGGTTTGCTTGGACTATACTCTGTTGTACAGACTAACCCTGTACCCCCTGTCTACCTTGAATTTCACTTTGGACTTTGACTCTGGACTGTGATACAGTTACTGTTTGGCCTGTTACCTGGTTGTCCTGTGTCCTGTGCTTGTGTTATTGCCAATCACCTGTGTCCTAGTCTCTGATACACACTGAAGGTATAAAATTGTACTAACTAACTCTGTGAGTGTGTATATATGTATAGTCAAATGTAAATCAATGAATGAGCATCTACTCAGGTATACTGTATGTGACAGAGTTTTTAAAACACTTTTTTATTTGAGTTACATACTTTTTGTCTCCCAATAGTGTTAGTGTTGTGGGAAAACACAATAGGCTAATAAAATCCTAATATATGTTTTTGCACACATTTGTGGGTCATTGCCATCTTGTTGACCATAGTACATTATACTATTCAAATAGAGTTACATAGATTATCTTATTAAAAACAACAGTCTATTGCTTTAGGGGGGAAAACTGTGTGATGCTCACAGCAATGTGAAGCATGCTGCCATATCATGAGAGCAGCTCTGTTTCTCAGCATGAGTAATTATTTTCTAATAAATAACTCTCCTGGGTGCCTATCAAACTTAAAGAGGGTGAATATCATATAGTTCAAGTGTTTCCCTGTTGTCAGATGAGGGATTTTTATAAAATGATGTAATGTTCCAGGTTACAGATTATCAGAGACAGAGAAACAATAAACCAGTGATCTTGTCATCAGCCCATTAATTGTGCCCTCTTAGCTGTTTGCTAACAAGTAGGGAGAAGGTAGGCTAATCTGTGCATATCCATGTCAGTTGCAGAGTGTTTCAGGAAAGCAAGGTACTGTAATTACACTTATATACCACCCCATAGCACTTAGTGCATGCCCTTGGTGGTTCACAAGTTAATTAGCATTTTGCCCCCAGCATGCTGGGTATTCATTTTACCAACCTCAGAGGGATGGAAGGCTGAGTCAACCTTGAGTTGGCATGTGTGTCATACAAGTTGTTGAAGTTTGTTCTAACCATTTGAGATGTTAAAAATGCTGAACTTTTTTTTTTTTGGGGGGGGGAATACTTGATATCATTTCAGAGTTAGTAGAAAATAAGACTAGCAGAAGTGTCTAGGTCAGTGGTGGTGAACCTTGGCACTCCAGGTGTTCTTGGACTTCAATTACCAGAAGCCAAAGTCAGTACACCTGCTGATCAGGGCTTCTGGGAATTGAAGTCTAAGAACAGTTGGAGTGCCAAGGTTCACCACCTTGGGTCTAGGTAGAGTGAGATTGACAGCTGAAGCCCTAATGAAAGCTAAGATTGGAAAGACCAGTTGCTGAGCTCCTGAGAATGTCTTAGAACAATCTCACTGGTCCTTATGTATTCTCACTCACATACAGGCTTGCTCCTTTGGACACAATATAGATTTTTCTACCACCTTTTCATTTTAGGTTTTTCCTTTCATGTGTGGTATGGGATGATGGATGACTGACCTTTTAAAAAAATAATAAATCAAAATCTTGGAAAAAATATATACTTATGAAATCTGCATGAATCACAATTTAATGCAGTAGGTAGGGTTCCAGACTAGAGATAACTTAGTTGCACTTACACCCAATTAATTACAATAAACCACATAAATAATAATTGTGTCAAATTGATTCTGACTTCTGACAGTCCTTCCCAAGACTTTCTAGGTAGAAAATACTCAGAAGAGGTCTCCCATTCCCTTCTGCAGTGGCTTTCCTAGGTCTGTGCAGTTTGCCAATGACTATATAAGCTGGCTCTTCTCTCTGATGGCACAGTGGGGATTTGAACTCCCAACCCTCTGGCTCTGTAGCAAGATACCTAAAACACTCAGCTATCTAGCCAAACAACAGCATAAACTTTCTTTAGCCTTTTCTAGTAGTGATTATAATTCTTCAAACTAGTCATTCCATTGGACTAGTGTGCTTAAACTAAAGAACTCAGAACAGCTTGTTTGGATTAATGTACCCTAGTATAGACCATTTCACAATGTCTGACTGGATTAAATGTGGTTGGATGTACTCTTACTACCTTGTGGGCTGCTTGTAGTAAAATGCACTGCCATTTAATGAGCATTCTGGAACAGTGTTCCCTATTTTGGCTGCCTAGACTAGCAATTTAGATGAATGTGGTCCATCCTTTGTGCTTTCTGTTTCCAAGGGATAGGATGATCTTACTAAATGTCACAAAAGCAATTCAGAAATAGGGGCAAAGCAGTTCAAGATAAGTGGAAACATAGCCAGCCGCTGCTGGTCATATTTTAACCTAAGGTTGAACTTTCCCTGTGGTTCTTGACATTTTAGTAAAGTTAGTTCTTCTGTGCTCAAATTTCACTTTCACATTCTTTTTTTCCTGCTCCAGGCCAGGCGGGTGAACCAAACCTACAACTCAGATATGAGAAAAAATGTCTGTTCTTCTCCTGACTAAAACTGGATTTTTGAGGACTGATGAAGACAGTAACAGTCTTAACAAATTACCACACAGACCCTTCCTCCCTTCATTACAGAACTGACATCATTGCCAGTTTTGTCCTGTGATGCCCCTAAGAAAGTAACTGATGTTCAATATTACCCCCAAAAAATAAATGCAATAGCATCAGCAGCTAAGGAGCATTTTTGAGCAATTGTGGAATTGTGACTACAAGGGGAAAGGGTGCTGTAAAATAAGATCTGTGCTCAGTAATAAGTCATCTCTCTTTGAGGGAGGGAGGGGGAGACTGGATTGAACTGGATCGCCAAACCCAATTTTAAGTCATGCCTGGTGCATCAAAGCAATGAACATTGGTTTTTTTCAATAACATTTGTCACTTTGTGGTTATGCATCACCCTGCCTATATATCACCAATGGATAGGGTGGACGGTGGTGTCTCAATGGTTAAGAAGCTCATCTTGTTAGCTGGAAGGTCAGCAAGTTGGCAGTTCAAGACCCAAGTACTGAATGATGGAATGAACACCTGTCTCTGTCCCAGCTCCTGACAACCTAGCAGATTCCAAGCAAGAAACTGCAAGTACCGGTAGATAAAAAAGGGACCACCATGGTGGGAAAAGATCTTGGGGACATGAAAGGAGCCTCGTTTGGGCGTCCCAAGTGGAGTTTCTTCACCAAAAAACCTTCCAACCCGGAATAATTTCTGACATGAAATTATTGTTATTATCACCAATTGTGTGCATTTCCTCATGGGCACTTTCCCAGTTTTTGTAACCTGAGAACCAATTGGTATCAATGTTGAGAAATAAAAAGTTGCTTTTCAAAAATTAAAAAGAAAGAAAGTACACAGTCACTAGCATCACTTTGGTTCTTCAAGTTCCTTCAAGAAGCTGAAGTTCTAAGAAAACTACAACAACACACAAAGGAAGAAATAGTTTCCTTGTTACAGAGGGATAAACTGTAGTACAGTACTTTAGTCAAAATACTGCTCATGATCTAAGTTTGATACCAACAGGGTCTAAATTGATTTAACATTCAATCCTTCTGAAGTCAATAAAATAAGTACCTACCATTTTGAGAGTGCAGTGCTAATTACCTAGAGAACCACCTAGCTCTGTGATGGCTAACCTTGGCACTCCAGGGGTTCTTGAACTTCAATTCCCAGAAAATGTGATCAGCAGAAGTGATAACTTGGGCTTCTGGTAATTGAAGTCCAAGAACACCTGGAGTGCCAAGGTTGGCCATCACTAACCTAGACCTAGAGAGTGTTCAAAGTGTGTGGGGAGGTATATAAGTGTAATTACTATTGCTATTTTAGTTATTCTCTTAAAGGGACTGAAATTGCATACTGCAAAATATTACTCACGTTTCTGTCCTCTCTTGAGTGGGTGATACAGTATATAAAGTTTTTTTCTGGGGAAACACATTTAAGTATTAGGCATGTTTCACCAAAATCTAGTGCTACTCAAATTGGCAGGTTTTTTTTTACCCTATGACTGCCATCTATACTGTCCAGCTGGGCGACAAGCACAAGAAGTGATTTCACACTTTCAGAAAATGACAGGGTCAGGATGTAGAACTACAGTGTCAGTAAATAATAACAATAATTAGGTGTTGTTCTTGAAAGCACAGTTCTCTATCATTTAAGAATTCCCATGGGGCAATTTCATTGCAAAATACTAGAAAGATTGCTAGTGAATTGGCAAGTTTATATTCACAGCATTTTCCATTGATTTCACAACATATAGCTAAATATGAATAAGCTTCGCCCTTCTTCCACTGTCATTTCTTGTTTTTCAATATGTCAGCAGAGTCTTCTATTTATTTGGTTTTTTTTAAAGTGAGCCTATTTGCATTAATTTCAGGAATAAGTGGCCCTTTATGTTGATGTAGAACTGTAATGAGGTGCATCCTGTAGAGGTGTTGAAATTGGTATTTTCAGTGCTGGAACAGTGGGAACATCTTCCCACTAGCTTTCCTCCCTTTCTGACAAAAATATTTTTCATTTCCCCAAAATACACGTAGACAAATTGTTCTCGAAACTTCATTTCTGCCCCAAATAAACGATTGAACACAATCCTACTGACCACGCCACTTCTTCCATAACTACCAGGTGAAAAAGCTGAAATGAAACACAGGTTTTGCCTTTGATACTTTCTACAAACTAAGATTTTCAGTGTAGTAGCAGTAGCAGTAGCAGTAGCAGTAGCAGTAGCAGTAGCAGTAGTGGACAGTCAATTCCAGCCCTTTGTGACCCCATGGACCACAACACACCAGGCACCCCTATCCTCCACCATCCTCCTCAACACGCCCAGCTTTGTGCCCATTGTGTCAACAATGTCATCTAGCCATCTCATTTTCTGCCGCCCCCTTCTTCTTTTGCTCTCCATCTTTCCCAGCATCAGGGGTTTCTGAAGTGAGTCCTCTCTTTTCATGTGATGTTCAAACTACTTTAACTTCATCTTCAATATTTGACCTTCCAAAGAGCAGTACCAGAAATCCTTTTTAAAAAAATACTAGGTAAAGGTAAAAATAAAGTTCTCCTTTGCTTAAAAGCCAATCGTGTCAAACTCTAGGGGGCAATACTCATCTACAGCCAAAGAGCCAGTACTGTCTGCATCTGCAGACGTTTCCATGGTCATGTGTCAGGCATAACTAGATGCTGAAGCATGCAGAATGCTGCTACCATTCCCACAAAGCAGTACCTATTTATCTACTTGCAATTTCTTGCTTCTGAACTGCTAGGTTGGCAGAAGCAATGGTAAATGATGGGCATGTGCAGCACTCAGGTCTAATACTGCTGAAGTTGCTAACCTTCCAGTCATCAGGTTCAGCATCTTAGCCACTAAGCCACTGTGGCCCCAGTTCTAGACACATGTAAATAACTGATCTGCATTTGGAAGAAGTGAGGCACATTCTGTCTTAATGGGCTTGATAGCAGATAGTGTTGTTATTTATTTATCTTAGGCACATCTTGTTTTTTTTAGGAATCAATGTTAAGGTACCATAGTAATCAATGTGTCTGTGCATTGAGTGAAGAAGTGAAGCTGAATGACATGAAGAGGGGGCATCTTGCTCAACTAAAGGCAAACGTTCTTGCTGCATCACTAAACTGGAAATGACTGAATTCTTCCAGGCAAGGAGAGGGTGCTTAAAAAACAACCAGACATGCAGAATGGATCATGCAGAGAACTTCTACCTTTGAGTTTCATTTGAGTTCTAGAATTTATTTTCAGTGTGAGAGCTCAGCATCCTATGAAAACCAATGGATTAATCAAACAAACAAGCCCAAAAGCACATTGTCTGATGCATTCCCTGAACACATGCAAGGTGCATATCCTTAATCAAATTCTTAATAACCAGAAAATAATCTACCAAAAATGAGATTATCGCAGGGGAGAAGGAAGGGTTCCAGATCAATGGAAATGGGATCCGTAATAGGTTTATAGCTTGACAAAAATACTGAGTATCTTTTTCTGCCCTAAGGACAGATTTTTTTAAAAAAAAAAAAGACAGTTGCCTAAATCCAGCTACTAGAGCTAATTGGAGTAGACCTACTGATTCCATAGGATTTATATAAGTAAAAGACATAAGAGGTTCCACTTATTCACTGTGTCTAATCCAGTTGGAACCAAATATTTACAACATACAATGTAATATTTATGTGTGCAGAACTTCAGAAGGTGACCTGTTGATCTGATGAGGTACTGGATGTATGTGTGGTGAGATGCAACTTGCACCTCATCAGATTGCCACATCAGTTTCCATCCCTGTAGTTCCTGCTTATTAAAGTTATACACAGAGCACATAATGTGCAATGCAGGGATGGAGGAATCAGAGTTTGGGATCAAAATTGCTGGGAGAAACATGAACAATTTGAGATATGCAGATGATACCGCCATCATGGCAGAAAGTGAGGAGGACTTAAAGAAGCTCCTGATTAGGTTGAAAGAAGAAAGTGCAAAAGCTGGCTTGAGACTCAACAGAAAACCAAGATAATGGCAACAGGCCCTATCAGTCCCTGGAAAATAGATGGGGAAGAAGTAGAAGCAGTGACAGATTTTACTTTCTTAGGATCAAAGCTCACTGTAGATGGTGATTGCAGCCATGAAATAAAAAGGCGACTGATTCTTGGGAAGCAACCAATGAGAAACCTGGGGAACATAGTGAAAAGTCGAGACATTACATTGCAAACAAAAATTCGTATAGTCAAAGCAATGGTATCCCCAGTGGTAATGTATGGTTGTGAGAGCTGGACCATAAGGAAAGCTGAGCGCAGAAGAATAGATGCCTTTGAGATGTGGTGTTGGAAGAGAGTTTTGAGAGTACCCTGGACAGCGAGGAGAACAAATAGGTCAATCTTAGAAGAAATCAAACCTGACTGCTCCCTTGAAGGTCAAATAGTGAAGATGAAGCTAAAGTACTTTGGACATCAAATGAGAAGAGAGGATTCGCTTGAGAAAGCCTTGATGCTAGGAAGGGTGGAAGGCAAAAGAAGAAGGGCCACTGGATTTAGCACGTTAAATCCATGCAGACTGGCCATTTCAGCATTACTGAGATCTTTTGCCAATACAGTAATACCTCAGATAACGCTAAGACTTGGTTCCACGAGTCTTTATGTTATCCAATTTTTAGTGTTATCCAATGCATGTTAAAATCCTATGGGATGGATCGGATAATGTTAAAGCTCCATAGAGATACATTGTAACCACACAGGCTTTAGTGGTTGCTATCCAATCCATCCCATAGGACCTTAACGTTATTCGATCCAATTCTCCTCCCAAGATTACTTAACGTTATGCGATTTTAGCGTTATCCAAGGTAAATGTTATCCAAGGTATTGCTGTACTTGTATGCAAGAAGGAAATAGACTTCAGACTGGTCTGACAAGTTTGCCTCTTCTCAAACAGCTGCTGCTCACACTGTGGTTATTTGTAGCCACAGCTCAGGTTCCCTCTTTTGAGTCAGTAAAGGCAAGAATTAATAATGGTGGAAAAACACAATCCTATGTTGAATCAAATCAACCAATCATTTTTTCAGCCTGTGTCATCTTCATGTCTTCAGTCTTGGCTGGGACATCAATTACTTGAAATGTGAAATTCCTAAAAGAAATGGAGAGTATTGACTTACTAGTGAAAACAAAAGTTAAAAAATAATGTTTTGCTACTCTCATGCCAAGATCTGGTTTGAATGCATAAGCCAAAAAATACTGTAAATTATATTTAATAGCTGAGACTTCTGAATCCCTCAAGGAAAACAGTGAAAGTTTTACATCTATTAGGCCCCACTGGAAGGACTTCCTGTATATGAAAAGTACCACAATATCTCTCATATATGCTATACTTATTGGCAGCCTCAAGTAGGTCAAGAAATTATTTAGAAAGAAGGTGGAATTAAGTGGCACAAACATAAAGATCTTAGACTGAATCAGGATAGCATTTTCCTCTCAAAATTAGGATGATAATGTTACATGTATGTGATTTGTATAAACATGAAAGTGTAGCCTCATAGGCTCACTCTTTTACTTCTGAAGTGGGGAAATTTACATTCCCTTGCAATCAGTGATTGATATATGCATACTGAGTTCAGGTAAACATGAGAATGATAATCCATTACATAATTATTCTCACATGAGGTGGGGCACACATTAGTCAGGAGCATTATCTGATGATAACAAAAACAAAGGAAATTTATTTATTTATTTATTTATTCCTCAAATTTCTATTGCCACCCAACTCTGCAATGACTCTGGGCAGCTAACAGCAATTAAAATTAACATCAAAAACTAACTAAAAGCCCTTAAAAACCCTATTAAAAATTCTAAATAATTTACCCATTCACCGCATCCATTAAGAGAGAGAGAGAGAGAGAGAAATCTTAATTATATAAGCCAGCAGGCAGGGGTGACCCCTCCATTGGTGCCCCACACATGCCCTGCCAGGTGTATTCTAAGGTGTATTCTAGGATGTATTAGCAGAATATACTGTACATATTACAGGATCCTTTTTTTCTTCCACAGTTGTTAAAGCCCACATTTCACTGCAGTATGTCATTGATTTCTAAACCATAGAATTGAACACATTTGCCTTTGTTTCTGGTTTAGCTTTTTTCTGTCTTCTATATATTTCTTCTTTTACGAGCAATGGAGAGATCAATGCTTGGAATTTCACTTCACAATAAAGTAAAAAATGAGGATATCAGGTGAAGATCACTGGTAAATAAACCGTACTAACAGAATACCTGATGAACAAATTATTGGGGGTGGGAGTCTGGCCATGTTGCACACACAAGTGACAATAGATGGAGTGCCAGAATAATGAATTGATATCTAAGAGATCGCAAAAGACCTAAGGGAAGACCACCTTGCAGATGAGAAGATTTTCTCAAGAAAAATGTTGGACCAACATGGAGAAGAACTACCAAGGACCAGATTGTTATGGACCGATGTTGTGCTGAATGTCTACTCATATAAGGACTCTTCAATGAATAATGACTCCGAGTTCCAAGATTACAGGATAAAATGGTACCATCCTATTCTAGTTTGTCCTGATATCACTTTCTGTGGCTAGTGACCTTCCATGCTGGGAGAACCACTTCAACCTCTCATGGTGATAACACATGCATACCCTACTCAACCAAGAGGTTCCAGTGATGAGGCATTCTATTTTAAGAAGGATATTGCCAAGCTGGGATGAGTCCACCATGATGGAACAAAGAGGGTGAAGATGCATGAAGACCCAGTGCTGTGAGGGAAAGTTTAACCTGGGCAAGAAACAATTGAGAAAAAAAATGGCAGGCATCTTCAAATATTTGAAGAGCTGCCACATACATGATTAAGACATTTCATATATTTTTGAGTGTTCCAATAAGTAGGAAGGAGGATGAAGCAGTGATATTAGGGATGTGTCTCAATAGAATGAACCATTTGGGAAGTTGTTCCATTACTGGTTCTGCTTTCCCCACATTCAACTGTGGATCCAGTGGTGGGATGTCAAAATTTTTACTACCCCACCGTGATTTCATCACAGTGTGGGCGGAGCTAACATCATGACATTGTGGGCAGAGCCAACATCATGATGTCATGATGTGGGCAGAGCCAAAGAAAAAAATAAAAAATAATAAAAAAATAAAAATAAGCACGCACGTGCACGCGCACGTGCGCGCGCACGCACACACACACACACACACACACCAGAACCCAACCCATAAATAAATTAAATAAATAAATAAAATAAAAAATACATTAACATACACCCACTCCAAACACAAATCAACCAGGGAGCTTCAGGCTAGCAGCTTCTCTTCCTCCTCCCCACTTGGGAGGACAGCAAGGAGGCCATGCATACGTGCCAAGCACTGTAGGCATGCATGCACTCCAAGTGCTTGGCGCACATGCGCAGTGGGGGAACCAGTGAAAAGGTAAGCCCGAAGGTGTTTCTCCCCCAAAAGCTGCTACCGGTTCTCCGGGACATTGAGGAAAGTTACTACCGGTTCTGGCGAACTGGTGAGAACCTGCCACATCCCATCGCTGTGTGGATCTAACAGTATATTTTTAAAAAGAATGGTGGTGGTGGTGGTGGCGGTGGCGGTGGCCATTATAATTTATTTTTTCTGTGCTACATTTTAATTGAACTAACATGAATAAAACCACACAAAATAGGTTTCTATAGAAATCAAGTGTACATACAAGCGGAAGAAGTGAGATTTAATCTGAAAGCCAATTTACAAGAAGTTTTTAATATCAGTGCTAAGGAAATATTTGCATACCTAATAAGAGAGAGAGAGAGATGACTCTTAGTTATTCATTAGAGCTTTTCAGTGGATTGAGTGGACATTTATTAGGTTTCATGTTGTTCTTCTATAAGAGTAAAAGCAGAAGATGAAACATGTAGCAACTTTTTATTTTTAGTTACATTTTGCAGCTAAAGTTTTGAGTGCTAAATCTTAAGAAAGCTTACCAGTCTGTTTCCAGAAGGGAGCCTATATATTTCTTCTGACACCTCCTCTAGCTCCTGAAAGTGGGCTTTTGTCATGCCTTACCTTCATCAGTTATCTTTGTAACAGAATTATGATGTCTTGCATCTGGAGAAGACTAGTAAAGACGAAGAAAAATTTAAGAACCCAGGCCCCATTGATAAGATACAGAGGTATAAGTCCTTCACTTCATATTGCACCTAACCAAATACTACAGGGAGCATCTGAAGGGCAATATGCAACCAGAGATCCTCCCAGTGATGCTTTGAAAAGATCCAGAGATCTTTCCCAGAGTCTCAGTGACTGCAGTATGCAGGACTTCATGGGCTTCCTCTGGGTGGGGTGGGGTGATGATAAAGCTGTCAGTCTACTTCTCCAATGGTATGTTGGCCTTATAAGGTATTGGTGGCTTTGATTTCCCCTTCCCCACACTAGATTGTGTTACATAATTTTTATTTTAATATTTTAAACCCTGTTTAATATTGGATTCACATGAATAATCCATGGGGGAATGTATTATTCCACCCTGGGAGTGCCCTCAGAATGTTTGCTCTGTTACATAGCTATCACAGAAATATACATATAGCTCAGATTCCATTAGCATTTCAGCATTCAGAGGAATATTGTCCACGACTCTGACTGTGATTTAAATGGCTAAAGTGAAGTACAAATCCCATCAAGGAAATGTATCTAATTTCTAATTTTTTTCCCCATCTGCCACTGGTTTTTTAACAAAGCTGTAGGAACACTCTAAAGCAGGCATGCCCAAACTACAGCCCATGGGCCGGATACGGCCCCCAGAGGCATTCCATTGGGCCCATGACACCCTCACCAAATCAGGAAGTAAACACGGATGCTTCTGTGCATGCGTGAAAAGTGGTCATTTTACTTCCTGATTTGGCATGGATGCTTCTGCGAAGTAAAATGGGCACTTTCACACATGTGCACAAGCATCCATGACAAACAAAGAAGTAAAATGGCCACTTTCGCTCATGCGCAGAAGAGTCTGTGCCAAACCAGGAAGTAAAATAACTATGCATGCATAAAACAGGCCCTGTTTCAGGGACATGGTCTGGCCCATTCAGCTTTTCCGGGGGCGTGCTCAGGCCCCTGGCCCAAAAAGTTTGGGCACCCGTGCTCTAAAGCCTCCTTATAACTTCTGTCATTCATAGAGATCGGGGTTGGTGGAAAGAGTTTCAAAACTGTATTCTTCTTTATTTGTCCTGTAATTTATATCAAATGGAGTCACATCTAGAAAAATGTGCACGGATGTACAAGAATCTTAAGGGGGCAATCTAGCTGAGAAACGAAAGAAATGAAATTGAAAAGGATGCCACTACTGAGATGAAGTTTCCTTTGGCCAATAAATTACTCACAAGCCAACTCTTGAGCAAAGTGAGAAAGAGCTGTTCACAATGTGATACTGCTGTTATTAAAGAAGCAAAGTGAAATATTTTGAGTAATGCTTGTTATCAGGGGAAAAAAAGGATTTGGTTCAGAGTTGGGAATATCTGAAATGTCACCCATTGTAGATGATAATGGCAGGAGAAAGAATCTGCTGTGGTGTCTTCCAGCTGCTCTTTGTTTTATGCACTTGTCCTGACAAAATACCATAGTTATTGCTTTCTTTCCTTAATATTTATGGAAAATCCATAACGTTCTAGTGACAAAACTGTAAAAAAAATTGAAAACATTATATAAAGCAATTCCAAACACTGCTGTCGGAGAAAAAGTTCACCCACAAATATGTACTCTAGCTTGGTTTTTTGTAACCCTGCATTTGGTAATTGGTGCTTAATTCTCACACAAATCAATAGGACATGAACGTATGCAACAAAGACTGTAAGCTTCAAGAAGGATGGCTAGAAATTAAGAGCTTCATTCAAAAATAAATCAGTGTGCTTCATTCATAAATCATCCAGTTGGAAAGGAAAGGATTATTCTTTTCCAAGTAACCTGCTCATATGACATTACCAATAGAAACAAGTTATTCAATTTTATCATGGTATTGTTATGTTATATGTCAGTGATGGTGAACCTTGGCACTCCAGGTGTTCTTGGACATCAATTACCAGAATCCCAGGTCAGCACTCTTGCTGATCAGGGCTTTTGGGACTTGAAGTTCAAGAACATCTGGAGTGCCAAGGTTATAACTGTTGGGGGCGGAGAGAAGAAGCTGGTGCATACTGGGTCAGAGCATGACTCCCTCTCAGTCAACCATGTCTGCTTTGTCTGGCAAGAGCTCTCAGGGATGGATGAAAATGTTTGATCCTGGATGATAGGGATTGTAGTCCAGAGCACCTGCTTACAATGCCATTCTACCCTGCTTACAATGCCATTCACCCATGGGTATTCTGTTATCTTTGCAATACACAAAAAGCAAGCTTGGTGTTGTGCATGGAATTTCAGAATAGGATACAAGGGTAAAGGTAGTCTTGCTTGAAAGCTAGTCATATCCGACTCTAGGGTTCAGTGCTCATCTCTGTTTATAGCCAAAGGGCCGGGCTGTGTCCACAGACATTTCCTTGGATACGTAGCAGGCATGCTTCAACACCGGAGTGCACAGAATGTTGTTTATCTTCCCACCTAAGTAGTACCTATTTATTTACTTTCAATTGCTTGCTTTCAACTGCTAGGTTGGCAGGAGCTGGGACAGAGATGGGAACTCACTCCATTGTGCAGTACTCGGGAATCAAACTCTGATCTTCCAGTCATCGAGTCATTGAGGATACAAGAGGCCTAGGTTCAAATCCTTGCTTGGCTATGAAAGCTCACAGAGGTAAGGCATTGATAAAATTACTCTGTAAATATCTCATGAATCTCCAAAATACTATTAGGGTTCCCATAAGAATGAAATAACTTGGTAGACCATGCCGATAACATACACCCACATATAGAGACACCAATGCATGCATTTAGTATAATGACTAATAAAACAGAACATTTGAAACTTGTCAAGATATTTCAGTTTCCACTTTTTTTTACTTACTCCAAATAAAGCTGGGCAGTATTGACAGTGTCATGCTGATGTATATGGATCATGTCAAGTGTTGTGCTCTAAGTTCAGGCCACAAACACTTGGTTTATAAACCCACAAATTCTTTTTTCTAAGGTTCTTGGATCCAGTGATATATCTATCCTCACCAAAAGCAAAGACAGGCTGTGATGTTCTGAATTAAAGTGTCTTTGCACTGATTATGAATTTCATTTTTCCAGTCAAGCTGAGACTTCTGATTCTGTAATGGGCATGAGAAGAGCCAGGAGAGCTCTGGTTATGTTCCAATTTTCTTTAAAGCTTGCCATTAAGAGGTCCTTGGAACCAAGACTCTATGGGTAGTGTCAGGGATTTCCCTTAGCGATATGTGTGTCAGGGTAGCAGAGTAGCGATTTAAGCTATGGCGCAGCGAAAGGTTCAGGTGCAAAGACACACACACATATAGCTTCAGTGAATAGTGCAGTTTACTTGTGAATGAGGGGAAGATAACATACACAGAACTATATACAAAGGTACCAGTCTGTCTCCAAGCCCCACAGTTGCAACAGAGCTTGGAATCCTCTGATGGCTCCAGTCCAAAGAGCATGCACAGAGTCCTGATAGCACAGCACTGACTGCAGGCTGGCAAAGTCAGTGTGCTACTTCTCAGTGGTATAAGGTACCTGTCAGTTCTCAAAGAAACAGAGCTTCACGCAGCATGTCTTTCTCCCTCTCGAGACAGTGGTCAGTCTGTCAGCAGTCTTCAGCAGTTCTTCCTTCACAGTAGAATACTCTCCTCAGCAACTCAACCTCCTCCAGCAGTTTAACCCTCCTCAGTATAACCTTCTCCAGTAAGCCATAGTTATACTGTGGTGTTGCTATGCTATTCCTCTAATCAGCCACAGCTGTGCTGTTGCTGAGGTACGTACACCAGGTAGACACAGCCGTGCAATCAGTCTGTTCCTCAATCCCAAACACCTGTGTTTAAGGCTGTTGCAGAGCCTTAAAGCTGTACTAACACACTGGGCAGAAATCTTTGTACAATACCACACAAAATGCCCTAACAGGTAGGATGGCCAAAGGCTCAGAAATCAAGACAAGTTCACATAAAGATGGCATCAAGTGACAACTTCTACCTTATTTTCTAACACTGATGAAATCTGCAACTGTTCCTGGATCATCATTTATCAATGTTACCTTGTCAAGTTTCCTTTCTTCCATGGGAATAGTGTGAAATTGCCATCACTGCAAATTTATTTTCCCCATGCCCTTTCTCTCATCTTTACTATCTCCTTCCTCCCATTTTATGGCAGAAAAAGATGCAGAGGGCACAAAACAGGCCAATTGGCCCGTGTTTTTCTAAGCTATGTTTTGAGAAGGTTGTCTTGCATGTTGGGCAGTAGCATCTATGCCATGGAGAATAAACTCATCAAGGAATATTGTAAGGCTAAAACCCCCATGTTATTTACTATTGTAGGACTCATTCCAACTTTCAGAGACCTATACCCCTTCCAGAAGCCCACATAAACCTTTGTGCTAGTTCAGAGTACCTATGGTCCTCTTCCAGGCTAGAGAAATCTATGATAGGTTTCAATCCCTGACTGTTTATGCTTACAAACCAGTCAGATCAGGTATGGCATTCAGTGTGAATTTATGTAATGATAGTGTTACCAATAATTAATAATAAAGAATCACAATTTGGGATCAAGTTGCTGGGAGAAACATGAACAATTTGAGATATGCAGATGATACTACCCTAATGGCAGAAAGTGAGGAAGACCCAAAGAAGCTCCCGATTAAGTTGAAAGAAAAGAGTGCAAAAGCGGGCTGGAGACTCAACATCAAGAAAAACAAAATAACGGCAATAGGACCTATCAGTAGATGGAGAAGAAGTAGAAGCAGTGACAGATTTTACTTTTTTAGGAGCAAAGATCACTGCAGATGGTGACTGCAGCCATGAAATAAAAAGGCGACTGATGCTTGGGAGACAAGCAATGAAAAACCTGGGGAACATAGCTAAAGTAGAGACATCACCTTGCAAACAAAAATTCACATAGTCAAAGCAAGGGGTAATGTATGGTTGTGAAAACTGGAACATTAGGAAAGCTGAGTGCAGAAGAATAAATGCCTTTGAAATGTGGTGTTGGAGGAGAGTTTTGAGAGTATCCTGGACAGTGAGGAGAACAAATAGGTCAGTCTTAGAAGAAATTAACCTTGGCTGTGCCTTAGAAGGTCAACTAGTAAAGATGAAGCTGAAGTACTTTGGACATCACATGAGAAGAGAAGATTCACTTGAGAAAGCCTTGATGCTGGGAAAGGTGGAGAGCAAAAGAAGAAGGGGACGACCAAAAATGAGATGGCTAGATGGTATTGTAGACACAATGGGCACAGAGCTGGGCAGGTTGAGAAGGATGGTGGAAGGCAGAGGTGCCTGGAGGGCAATGGTCCATAGGGTTCCAAAGGGTCGGAATCAACTATGCGACTGAACAACAACAGCCAATAATGAAGTAAAGGAACTGGACTTTCTCCCATCAACTTATCTCTATAAGAAAAAAAAATACAACTTCTTCTGGTTACAATCAGGTTTATTTAGAAGAACAAATAGAAAGGTTCAGGAATAGGCACAAAATAGTTTAAAATGAACTTTTTACTAGCCCCTTTCCCAGAATAAAACAAAAAATGCATATCTAGCTATATTTTTCTGGCCTAGGCTAGCCTGCTAACACATTTGACTACACACAGGCATACGTCATGGCAAGAAATCCGAAATCATGGCAAAATCATTGCATTTCTCTCCCACATTCCAATATAACAAAACCAATTTTTTCCCACTCATCCCTCCTCTTCCAGGGTTTTAACCAATTAAAGCACAGCATGCAATGACCATCATTTTAGTTCCATTCACACAGTTTTCAGCCTGTTATGACTACATCCAAAAATAAACTAACATCTGCCTTGAAGGTCATTTCCCAGACTTCTCTAGCTCTGCCCAGGGAATTAATAACTCAAAGAAACTACTTTACTCATTAAATGCAAAAGCCCCTATTTTAATTCATTATAAATATATTGCTTTCTCCCCTCATTTAGCAGGAGACCTGAGCCTATAGCTATCTGCTGTCTCGATTAACTCCCATTTTTATTTTCCATTTTCTGTCTTCTTTCTGTATAGATGTTTTGACAAATTTATAGGCCACCATTATCCTCTGGGGTACCCAGGGTGGTTCACAATGCTAAAAAAAATCAAATAAAAATAAATAAATTACATAGTAAAAACAATAAAAAGCAATTAAAAGCAGATTAAAACACTAAAAACTTCAAAAAATAAACGTGAAGTTAGCTAAAACTCAGCATACAGGGATTCAGTTACAATTATCAAAAGCTTGCCTGAAGAGATGAGTTTTCTACTGTGCCAGCAGAATGCCATTTGCCATTCTTGACCCAGAGAAGGAAATCAGACCACCAGAAGGGGCCAATCAAACAAGTATGGGGTGTTTGGGTGCAGCTTTCAGTTAACTTAAATAAATGTTGTTTTCTACATAGCTTTGTGAGTTGTTTGCAGGCTACACAGCAACGCCCCCACCCACCCTGAAGTGCATGATGAGATTTAGCTGGTCGCTTCAGGGCTGGACATAAATTTTTGGCTCACCCCTAGCTTGGCCTTTGGTGTGGGTTTTTTCACCTGTCTTGTTATACACAGAAGGGGATTTGGGTTTTTGGCTGGGATCGGTTTGCTTTAGGACACCTTGGCAGGTAGGGCGGGTGATAGGATCCCCTAAGTATCCAGGGTTAGGCATTGGACTTCTGAAAAAACTGTCCCAGGGTGGGGTTTACACCTGGGGACATGGGCCACCTCTTCCAGGCCCTGCATCAGCTAGATGGTCAGCAGCATAAGGGAGGGGAGTCCAGAGAAGACCTTGGCCCTCCGGGCCCAGGGGAGGGGTACAATGTGCAGAGGGACAACTCACTGTGATGACTCCTGTCACAGATCTGCTTGGTTGGAGCAGTTGTTTGGTTAAAATAAAGGTGGCCCTAGTTTTCAGCCAGCACTGGTGTCTGAGTCTCCTTTGGAGTCGAGGGGCAAGGATAAAGTGAGGTGGACAATCTAACTTTCCAAGAAAGGGCATTCCATAATCTGGGAGTTATCCAGTGGTGGGATGTCAAAAATTTTACTACCCCCGTGACATCATCACAGTGTGGGCAGAGCTAACATCATGATGTCATGGGCGGGGCCAAAGAAAAATTAAAATAAAATAATAAAATAAAAATAAGCACACACACACACACCTCAACCCACCCACAACACAAACCTGTAAAAATAAAAAATAAAATAAAAATTACATTAAAATACACAAACACACACAAACACTCACTCACCCACCGCAAACATAAATCAACCCACCTACCCACCCCAAACACAAATCCATCACTTACCTGTTAGTATAAGTGCCTGGGCAGCACCATGTTGCAAGATGGATATGCAGTGGCTCAAGTCACTAAGACGCTGACTGGGAGGCGGAAGGTCAGCAGTTCGATTCCCGAGTCCTGCAGGACGGAATGAGCTCCCGTCTCTGTCCCAGCTCCTGCCAACCTAGCAGTTCGAAAGCAAGAAATTGCAAGTAGATAAATAGGGACCACTTCGGTGGGAAAGTAACAGCGTTCCATGCGCTCCGGTGTCTAGTCATGCCTGCCACATGACCATGGAAATGTCTGCAGAAGCAGACAACGCTGGCTCTTCGGCTTAGAAACAGAGATGAGCACTGACCCCTAGAGTCGGATACGACTGGCTTTCGAGCAAGGGAAACCTTTACCTTTACCTTTACCAGTTGCCTAGAATAATATGCCTTAATTTAAATGTAAAACAGTTGTACCTCCTTAAGGGTTCTCCAATTGGAACAGCAATTGGAACAGCACAGGTGTAGCTTATTGATGAGGTAACTCCAAGACTTTGCTTAAAAACCCCAAGCCAGGGTGTCAGGCCTGCCAGCTGCCAGGCCTTTTTAGGAACAGTAGTAGTACGTCCATATAGATAAAGGTATTAAATACACATTAAAATACACACAGACACACCACATCCAAAGGTGAGTCACTTACCCTGGGGAGCAGGCTATAGGGAGCTTCAGGCTAGCAGCTTCTCTTCCTCCTCCCCGCTTGGAAGGACAGCAAGGAGGCCGTGCATACGCGCCAAGTACTGTATATGCACCAAGCTCCACCCACACAAGTGCTTGGCGTGCATGCACAGTGGGGGAACCATTGAAAAGGTAAGCCCCGAAGGTGGTTCCCCCCAAAAGCTGCTACCAGTTCTCCAGGACACTGGGAAAAGTTACTACCGGTTCTGGCGAACTGGTGCGAACCTGATGCATCCCATCACTGGAGTTATCACAGAAAAGGCCCTCTCTTGAGTTCCTTTTAAGCATTACCTCTGCTGGTATTTTATCTTAGTTACACAGATTTCCCCTGTTAATTGATTTTTGTTTGTTTTTGGACATTTAGTTTTACACATTTTTAACGATTTATATTTTAAACTTGGGTGTTGGCTTGTGGATAGGGCATTTTTTCTGCTGGTAGATTGTAGGAGAAAAGAAAACAGAACCTTCCAGAAGTCTGCAGAATCCAATGGTATTTTCCCCATACAATCCTTTTCATTCTACATTTTCAGTGGAACCAGGAGGACTGCAGGTAGGGAGGATCTCAGCAGAGAAACTCTAAATGTCCAACAAATCTACATAGAATGATTTATAGACCAAAAGCAGGCATTTGGAAGGATATGTGGGTTAAAACAATCATTGTAGGTTAAAAGCAGCTCTGTACTAAGCAGAACAACTCCAATGTAATTTCTTTTCTCTCAACAATTTATATACTTCTAGGGAGTCGGTTAAAGTTGTGGTGGAGATAATAATGCAGAGCTATCATTGCTATCAACACACAAGTTGAAAACTTTATTGAGTGAAATGGAAATGGCCACTTCCCAGAAGCCAATGGCACTAAATCTCCCTTGTGGTAGCTTTGGGTGTAATAATCAGAAAGGACCTGAGGCATACATCATAATAACTTGTAGGTAAGAGCAACTTTTATACTACAGAAACAGAAAAAAATCAAGTGATATTTTTTCTGCTGTCATTTTCCACACTCATTTTCTAGCATTTTAAATGAGAGCCGGCAGGAGTAGAGAATATGCTCTGCTGCTGCTGCTGTATATGAATCTGAATATAGGCGATCATCATGGTGATCAGCTATGAAGACTGTCCTGAGACTATAATGCAGTGGCCTTTCATCTGCCTTCTGCATCACAGCATGGCACCTATACCAATGATCCAGTTTTGTGAGTCACTTTCTGGTCTGGAATCCTTTTGGCAGCCACAGGTCAGCATTGATGAAGCTGCTGCCCTCCATCAAGGTGGATTCAAGTGGGGTTTAATCCACTTGGGGACCATCTCACCCTTCCCTGTGGACTTCGGCACCCAAGGCCTTTAGTCATCAGGGTTGTCAGGTTGGTTAACTGCTGCCTGACACTCAGTGTTGAGTCACTGGCAGTATGGTCTGCTCTATTACCATAGCAGGATAACCTGGCCAAACTATGCTCTATGCTTGGCCATTGGCAGTATGTCCTTTAAAGCCTTTTTAAGGAGGAACGATTTTAGTTGTTTTTTAAAAAATAAATTGAGATGGAATCTGGTGCAGCTTGACCTGCAGAGTGTTCCACAAAGTGGGATGAACCCTTTGGGAGGAACAGGTGATGTGGGCTGATGTTCTGAGGGGAAGACATTCTGCTAGTCTGTATGAAGTCTGTATTATAGACATATATTTATGGAAATCAGCTTTCTATGAATAAATAAGTAATCTGACAAGAAACTGTCAGGAAGTAAAACAAAATAAAATTGACCTTTACAGTCATTTATCATTGCTAAATTTCTATAGTCATGCTTCTTCTTTTTTTCATGTCTAGGTCAGAATTTAAACTAGGAGTTCTCAACCTTTTAAAGCCGGGGGCTGGGTTATGCTCCCTCAGACAGCTTTGGGGGGCAGATGGCCGTTTTGCACTTTCTGGTGTGGTGGAGGAAGTGGGGGGCCACATGAAATGGGTCTGCAAACCGCATTTGGCCCACAGGCCACAGGTTGAGAATCCTTGCTTTAAAATGCCAAAATGAAACCACCTTTTGGTGAATTCATTCTGTAGTTCTTTTTGCCAGACCTAGTTTGAGAAAGCTTGCAGTTTGTCTGGGGTATGCCTGACTGTGGTTCAAAAATACTACAATCTTCATGGAAGCTCTTTCTGTGTACCCCTATACTATAGTCATATTGATCAAGTAGTAATAGCAATTAAACTTATATACTGTCCCATAGCACTTAGTGGACTCTCTAGGTGGTTCACATGTTAATTAGCAATAGTAATTACACTTATATATCACTCCATAGTGCTTGGTGTACTCTCTGGGTAGTTCACATGTTAATTAGCATTTTACCACCAACATACTAGGTACTCATTTTACTGACCTTGGAAGGATGGAAGGCTGAGTCAGCCTCACTTAGATGAGAAGGCATGACCACATTCTTTCAAGTTTGTTTTTCAGTTGTTGCTATCTTCACCCTCTGAGAGCTAAGTCAGGGACAAAAGTCATTCCTCCTCTTATGCAAGCAAAGCAACTAAGAACCCAATGTTTTCAGTGCTCCTTCTTGTTCATAATGGAAAAGAAAGAACCTCTCCTCTTCAGACTCATTATCATTCAAGTGATAAAAGCAAGAATGGAGAGGATAGTCCTAGGTCAGTGAACACTCCAGGTGTTCTTGAACTTCAATTCCCAGAAGCCCTGATTAGCAGGCATGTTGATATGGGCTTCCGGGAATTGAAGTCCAAGAACACCTGGAGTGCCAAGGTTGGCCATCACAGTCCTAGGTGATCACTTTTAACTGTGTTGACAGTGCTTGCTTCTATAATGCCTGAACAGTGCTAACATAAGCTGCAGTCATATAGGAAAAAGCCAAGAAGACTGAGCACTCTGCTGTTAGAAACTTTAATCAATTGAAGATCTTGATGGATTGGAGGCATTGAAGGAACTATTGTGTCATACTCCTCATGAAATGAACCCATTTTTAATTTTTATTACTTGTACTTGTGTCTCTGTCACCATTTCTCTTTGGAAATACAAGCCAATGCAGTCCTGGCCCTATTGCATCTTCCATCAGTTTATTGCCTTAAAGCTAAAGATTTAACAATGCTTTAGAAACTACTGCATTAGCTGCACACAAAACATAAAATAGCAATAACCCTTATATACCACCCCATAGTGCTTAGTGCAGTCTCTGGGTGGATCACAAGTTTATTAGCTTTTTGCCTCCAACATGCTGGGTACACATTTTACAGACCTTGGAAGAATTGAAGGCTGCATTCACAACATTCTGGCTGCAGTACAGCAGTTTAATCACTCTGCCACGAGGGCACATTAGCATTTTGCTCCCCAGCATCCTGGGTACTCATGTTACCAACCCTGGAAGGATGGATGGCTGAGTCAATCTTGAGCCCTCTCAGGTCCAAACTCACAACATTCTGGCTGCAGTAGCTTTCCCATCCCTAATCTTATGTGCCTATATGTAACTTGTGAGCATGAGACATTTAGGACTTAAGTGCCTACATAAAGCAATTCTAATGGCCATGCTCATCAGGTGCCTATGTAAATCCATTCTAATGGCAATGACTTATTGATGAGTATATGCAATTATTTCCTCCAAGTGAACTTTTGTACCTGTCGTTTCACACCTACCCACCATTCCAATCTGAGCAAAGGAAGGAGATCATGAAAGTATTCAAATGCAACCTGAGGTAAGCCCTAATTAATAGAGTATAATAAGATTTGTCTTCCATCAATATGACATTCAAGACAGTGTAAAGCACTGCAGAATAACGGACAATATTTATTCGTATGTCAGTCATATTGATCTAGTAATAAAACAGTCAGATTGAATGTACACCACAGCTGTAATTAAGTCCATTTAAGAAATAGTGGGGTTGATTTCTAGCCAACAACAGTAAAATTGGGAGGTCTACTATGCTACAATATGGATACTAGATAGATTATGCTGGAATCACATCATCCTTCTCTAACTATCTCCCTTCTTTTCTGACCTGATATCATGGCATAGTTGAGTGTATTTCTACACTGCTGTTCTTCCAGAGTTGGGACCAAAACAGCTTAAACATAGTTAAAAGCAACTCTTCCACTATCCCTCCTGTAATACTTCCTTCCTGTTCTCCTTCTTTTTTCCTTTTCATGATCTTCCTTTTCTGCCTCAAAAACCTGCCTTATACTGTCTAGTGCCCAAAAGTTAGTTGTTCCTCACCCCTACCAGAGACATCTGGCTTTGCTTGGGGTTTCTTTTGAGACAACTTCCTCAGGGGCATCAGTAGAGGTTCTGGATCTTTGAGCTCCAAGTTCTCTGCCTATAGGTTACCTGACCCCACTACATCTCCTCAGTTTATTGGGGAACTGGTAGTCTCAAACTCTTCTAAATTTGGGGAAATGGCCCACCCACCGGGGCCCTGGTGGTGGTGTCCTCCTCTTTCTTTTCTTTCTGGGAGCTCCATATGTTAGACAGACACATAAATTGTGCTCACCTGAAGGAAAGGTAGGCTAGAAGCTAATGATATATATTCTTTTAAAATACAACCTGTATGGAGCCTAATGGGCAAATGATTTCCTAAACTATGTTCCACAGAACACTGGTGGACTTCAGTTCCTAGGAGTCTTAAGTCAGTACATTGACTAAGGCTTCTGGGAATTGAAGTCCAAAAACCAAAGCTTGGGAAAGACTGTGCCTAATCCCTTGAAGCTCCCACATAATTTAACTAACACCCACCCTCGCCATTTCTTTCTTTCTTTCTTTCTTTAAAGGCAGATTATGAATGCTTGAATCACTATTCTCCATTTGTGTTGTACTGAAAAATCCTGTGAGAACGTTAATTTCTCGGCTACAGCCCCAAAAATTCTTGCTGGGGCAATTTCTGATTCATCCTGTGGGCTGAATTCGAGGAAATATGCAAGTCCTCTGCCTAGTTTTGCCTTTCAGATGTTCCTCTGGTTGGTGTAGTTCAAATCTGACAAAACAGTTCTAAGAAGACACTGAGATTTTTGTTTTGTGAATCTTTCTTAACTGTTATTTTAAAATATTGGCCAAAATCCTATTCCATAGCTCTACTGGTGCAGCAGGAATGGCATCATTATCAGCCACAGGTTGCTGCTAATTAAAGACTCTCTGCTTCACTGGATGTGACTTCATCTTGTTCTCTAATTCCTCAATTAGCTTGCAATTTGCTGCTGCCAGTGACAACATTTCCACTATTTCAGGAGAGTTATGCAATATGGCACTGGCCATTGTTACATACTTTATTCCTTTTTAATACAGTACCATAATTTATCAAGTTTTGAGTGATACATGCTTTTAGGTATTTGTGAGCTGTCTTAGATCCCTGTGCCAGTGGCATAGAATGTACAATAAAATAAAATAATATTTTATAGACTGGCATCAAAGAATATGTTCATTACCCCTGGTACTATGAGAACCTCAAGACCCCATGTACATCATAGTCAATGGTTCAATGGAGTTTCTGGAGAAATAATGCTGGCAAAGGAAAGAATTGTAGCATGACCATTTTACCCTAGTCTTCTATGGTTACTGTGATGTGACCCTGTGGACCTGGGAAGGAATAGTGCAGTGTAGGTGGTTCCTATATTAATGGAAAGGAATTAGAATGTATTGTTTGACTTCCAGTGTTTCACAATGACCAGCATCCTGTTGCCTAACTCTGCTAGAATAGCAGAAATGGGGTCACTGTCAGCAGTAGATTGTGGCTAATTAAAGCCTTGGCCTTTGTAGGCTGATAGAAGCTACTGATATCCTGGATGTGAGAATCTATCAAATTCAGATTGTGCTGATTCCAGACTGTGCTTGTACACATTTTAAAAATTTAGCTGACAAAAAAATGCATCAAAAGATTTGCACTTTTCAAAAAGAAGATACACTTATTTTTAGGAGCAGTTGCCAAATGATATGAATTGTTTGCATATGTTCACACATTGACTAAAATGTGTGTGTGTGAGCATTTTTCTGTAGGTGCTGTTGGGATGTGTGAATTTTACTGAATATATTTTTTCCTGTCATGAAAAAGGACAGATTTCTGAATGCAAAGTGTGCCTCAACTATGCCTGTCTCAGGGATCTGAAAAAATTGTCAATTGATAAATTACTCAAACATTCCTAATTGCATCTCTCTATGAAAATAAAGCATATTCCAATTATTGACTACATAATTTTCTACTCTGTTTAATTCCACGTATGATTTTAACACATTATTAGACCATACCAATCTTAAACTACATACAGAAATGATGAATAAAGTGGATTGCCCATTTGGAGAGAATATCTTGGACTTCCATATTGTACAAAGCATATGGAGAAAGAGGAGGACAAAGACCATGAGGCAGACCCAGAGGAAGGTGGAGAGATAGCATCAGAGAAATATTACAAGAACACCAAATGACACCGGTGGAGGCTGCTAGAAGTGCCAGAAGTGCTTTGCATCTCCCTGAACACCTAGTGGCATAAAAGAGGAAGCAGTGAAAAAGATTGGACTACAACAGCAATCATAATAGTTTGTAGGTTTTTAAGCTTAGCTTTGTGTGTTTTTTTCCACACATCACTCATAGAAACTACTACAATTGTTATATAAAGGAGGATGCTAAAATAAGCTGCAGGAATTTGTGTTGCTTAAGAGAAGAATACCAACTCATTGGGACCTCAGGAGTGCAATTCTCTCTCTCTCTCTCTCTCTCTCTTGTAAAAAACAGCAACACCCTATGGGATGTAGGTCATGGCTTGCAAAAAACTAGCCTTTCTTCTCACCCTAGATGTGGACATCAATTGCATTTCCCAACCACTAATGTAACAGAGCTAAGGCTTGCAGAATCAAATTCCCAGGACTCTCTGAGCAGCAGGAGCTAGAACATTGTCTGCCAACCTTCAGTCTTCTTTTTTCTCTCTCACCTTAGCTGCAGTCCTCATAATAGTTGAAAGAGAAATTGATTTTCCTAGGAATAATTTCCCACAGTGCCAAACTATTCTTGGTATAATCACAAGTTTTTGAAGGTAGTTTGTTCTCAATCTGACAATTAAGAGCCATTTCCTTTATCAAAGACCTGATCCTCATAGGACTGTTCCAGCTTTCTGTATTTTTCAACTCTTCTTATAGGGATTGTCAAGATGAATGTCTGCACTTCCAATTTCAATATACAGCATTGTTCCTGAAAAGTATGTGGCATACCAGTGATAAATATACTGCTAGTCCCATTTCTCCCCAAAATATCATTTAGAAAATAGCTATTTTGGCTGCATGCTGGTATTTATGATCTCTTCACTGTAAGTTAAGATTGTACTTGGTACAACAAATTCTCTTTACTAAGCTAAAATACATATATTTACTTAATCCATTCTTATTTTAAGTTAATCTAGCAAATGTTTTAAAGGGCTGTTCAATGTACTATGCTTTTAGTATAATAAATTGTTGTCAAGCAGTTACTTGACCTCTGCAGTCCTGAGATGTTTGAAAAAGTAAATGATGGGGGGAAATTCTATAATGCTGAACAATCATATTTCACGTTAGATGGCACCCATTTGTTCTCAAGCTTTTTTGTTCAGTATTGCACTTAGAGTGCTTCAGATTTTTCATACTAGCAATTGCTTTCAGCTTCATCATCAATATACTAAATATAATATATATCATGCTGACAGTGATGGAAGAGTTTTAAATAAATGTATAATTATATAATTATTTCCAATAGAAAAATAAGAAAACATTAGATTTTGAAAGGTAAGTGTAATAATCTAGGTGTCAGAATTTGCAACTGCTCCTCTACGTCCTGCAAGACTGAACCCTCACTCTGTTGCATCTGCTAAGTTTTGCCTGAGAGCCCTGTGGAAGGTTCTGGACCTTCATAAGCTCCATCTGAAGGCCCTGGGTGGCTTTGCTATTTTAAGTACCAGCCCTTCCTTCCAGAGGCTGCTTTTAGCAACAAATGCTAGCAGACTTGCAGTTGGTCAGTTCCTGGATTGCTTGTCTTGTTCCTGCTGTTGAAAATCTCTGTCTTGCTCCTGATTCCTGCTCCAAAATATCTAATGGCTTGTTCCTGCCCCTGAATACTTCCTACCCTCTTCTTGTGGACTGTTGTTTTGCCTTGCTTGGATCCTTTCTCCAGGAATTTCATCCTCACATTGTTTGAGTCCCTGAGGATTCTCTTCCATGTCTGTTCTCCTGGTCACCTTACTTATGGCTTGTTTGAACCACATTTTTGTCACCTGGACTCATCCTGCATCTCTAGTTTGACTTGGACTCTGGACTGGGATGCAGTTGCTATTCAACCTGTTACCTGGTTGTCCTGGGGTTTATTTATTTAGTTATTTAAATTTGTATGCCACTCCCCTCACCAAAGCGACTCGGAGCGGCTGACAATGGTACTAATGTTGAAATACAAACACATGAAAAATATCATACAACCCAACAGATAGACCCACACTATCCCCGACGGAGCCCAGGTTCAACGTCTTTGATGGATGAATACCAGTTGGAGATATCTGAGGTCTGGGAGGGGGCATACCTCACCACATATGATGCTGCTGGAAATCTCTCATCCTCATAGTCCTTTCTAGACCCTTGAGAATGGGGCTGGGTGGAAGTTGCATGATGTAGAACAGAGAAAAGACTGAATGGTCAGTGAACTGGTGGGCCAGCATGGGGGCCATACCCTACTAGAAGTTGATACAGGGTGTCCTTTGTGAGTTGATGCAAAAACCAGGAGAGAAGGCACAAGGATCATTGGCAAGCTCTAGGATATAGGGTGGTCTCATCTGTGCATCAGAGAAATGTCAGACTAAGTAGACAGCAGTGTCACTTACCTAAACTATAATAAAGACAAATTAATTTCATGCAATTTACAGTCATGTGCCATGAATATAGTATAACTCAAGGGACTCACCCAGCTAGGTGTCTTGCCACAGGTGATTTACAGTAAGTCAAAGGTTTCAGCAACATTAATTGACAAATATTTCCCTGTAATAAAACCAGAGCTTGAAAAAGTTAATATTTAGACTTCTAAATTAAGATCAGTCTGCATTGCCAATTTGAGGGCAAACACCTTGCAGGAAAAAAGTAGATAGGTTTTTTATGGAAAGCAACAGGAAGCCTATGAGATGCCTCCCTCCACCTTTATAGATTCATATTAGAAGAGGATCCATGGTTTAATTTATCTAAAATTGTCAGTGTTGATGCTTTGAAATGTTTTTTTTGAAAATTGCTCAAATGTTCACATCACAATAGTAAAAAATGTATCCTAACAGCGGGATGAATCTCCACAGGAATAACTGGAAATAAAAAGGATTATTCAGTTGAGGTAAACTGAAATGATACTAATTTTAGAACTAGTCACAAGAAACAAATGCCACCTCAGAAATAAGAAACAAGAAATGAAAATGAGTAAGACCTGGGACTAAGGTTGAAATACTTTGCATCTATTTTATTATTTGAGAAGCCCTAAGCCACACAAGATGAGTTAGATTTCATGAACTAATGACATCCCATGAAAGAGGGACATTTTCTAATTTAGAAATGGCACAGTCTTCCCCGCTAAACACCTGCTACACTATTGAATTAAAAGATTTGTGTGCACGCTGTTTTCTTATCACCATTCATCAGTGGAACTCTTACTTTCCTCAGCTTTGCACATTTTTTTTTTACAATAAGACATCCCTATTTCTTTCTTTCAAAGCCAGCATCCACTGAAACCTTGGCTGAACTCCAGTGTCAAGAGCCACAGTCATATCTGATCAAGTGGAGTTGTTTTAAGTCTGGGAAGTGTTTGCAGCATTAAAATAGATTTAACAGTTTTAGAAGTGACACTTCTACATGGTGTTCTTTAGCAGAGGAAGGGAATTTATTAGAACTATAGAAAAGAAATGAAAGAGTTTTATATAGTGTGGCCGATGACTCACCAAGCTGAAAAAAGCTGTTGGGTGAGTTATACTGTGAGTTTTACCGAAGTCATAGCTGTGGATCTTCATGATACTTAATGAAAAAAAGAATTCCCGTATGGGTGCTACTTTCCAGACAAGAAATTTATCTGAAGGAATTTCCAAAAAAAATGAACACACTTCTATTTTTTAGAAGGGTGAATTACCAAAGCCCTTATCGGATGTTTGTATTCCTGTTTATTTTAATACAAATGAGAGAGGACGGTTGAATAACCTTGCCTTCTGTATGCATGATGTACCTCTCTGCATCTCCAAATATAGCTGGAGCTTGGAAAAGTTACTTTTTGGGGCTACAGTTCCAAAATCCCCCAACCAGCATGAGATTTGGGGGACTATAGCCCAAACAAACTGCATAATGGAAAAGGCCTGAATACACTGCAAATATTTATAAAGTTGAAACCTACACACCCCACTAAGTGAGAGCCTTGTTGGGGTGCAGGGGCTTGTGTGGTCTGATGAGGTGGTGTTGCCCATCTCTTGTCAATGATGTTGGGCCAGGATTAAAACTCACCAAACCATTGGATCCCTTGAGCAAGGTAAAAGCGGAGGGCACATGTCATGGTCCGCCTAGCCAGCGGGTGCTGTGATATCCAAATGGCTAAAAAAAACCCATGCATGTGGACTTGGTTTCTCAAGTCTATTTGCATATATGGAATGTTTTCGTGGAGATGTCTACCAATGTGTGGATTCATTGCTGAATAATGACTCCAAGGTATCCAAGGTAAACCTATACACATACAGCATGGTGTCCACTGTTTTCCAAGTGTGTTGGAATCCAAGTAGTGTGAAGTTATAGTTCGTGTACAAATGAAAGCAAGCATGGCTCTAAGACTGGTACCCTGAGAAAATGCAGCCTGAACTCTTCATTCTATATATGGTTCCTCATTTGATGACACTTAAATGAAAGGAAACCAGAAATGCCCTTAACAAGCAGATATCTCAGTTGCCTTTGAAAGGGCAATCTCTAGTTTGCTTACTGCAAAACTGAAACTCCCAGGTCAATCATGAGTGCAGAAAAGTTGACAAGACTGTCAAGAGATGATGGGATCTGTGGCCATTTCATGTGGCCCACCACCACCTCCACCACACCCAGAAGTGCTATGTGGTGGAGGAAGGGAAAATGGCCATCTGACCTCCAAACCTGTCTGAGGGAGCATGACCTGGCCCCTAGCTTAAAAAGGTAGAGTACTCCTGCACTAGGTCAGTTGAAAGGAACTACAGAATAAACTCGCCTAAGGTACCTTCATTCTGGCAGTTTCACGTCTAGCTGGGCATGGAAGAAGAAGTCTGGTATTATTTCTCCAGACCAAGAGACAGTTAAAGTATTGTACCTTGTACAGAGAACATTCTTCTTCTTATCTCCTCATAAGAATCTGTCTAAAAGAACACCACCAACACCACCGAGCAAAACATGCTAAACTAATAATAATAAAGATGCATAATTTCTAACATGCACACACTCAAAACAAAGCCCAAGAGTTTTTGCTGAAAGTCATTCATGAACATGCTTTTTCTTTTTTGGCATCAAGATTGCCTTCCCAGTTCCACTTGAATAAAATATAGGTTCCCATTTTCTTTATTCATCAAAGTGTCAGCTCTGAACAATTCACTCATCATTAGCTTTTACAGGAGGAATAGTCTATATCCCAGGCAGCTGTAATAGATTTCTGCATGATGTGGTTAGATAGAGGCACAGAGACATTTCTCAATGTCTCAGTTTGCTAGTTCACTTCTACCAAAAGTAGGAAACTAAGACCAAAGTATATTCAGAATTTCTGTCTGCTTCACAACTCCCTTTCCAGCTTGGCATGTGGAAGCTTATGAGAAAATATAGCAGTATGTTTGATAATTGTTCTGTAACTCTAATATTTCACAAATAAAAGAACATGAACATTTCTGCATGCTTACTAACTCCTACCTATATTCCAAACATCATTACCTGAGTGACTATTTCATCACTTATAACAGAAGCATCACATAGTCTGCTTTTTATTGCTGCATGATATCTTAATGCATTCTATTATACTGTATATCTCAATGTCATTTATTTAAGTTAATAGCAGTTTTAAAAATTAAAAGCTAACTCTTAAAGATTAAAAAAAGTTGAGAGAGAGAGGGGGCTCAAACCAACCAATGAGCTGGGGGCATTGGGCAGCCCGTACCCCATACCTGCCTCACCAGCCATGTTGTTAAATTCTTCCTAAAGGGCAGCAACTCTGTCTGGAGACGTAGCTCCATTGGCAGGAGGTTCCATAGGGCCGGAGCGGACACAGAAAAGGCCCTCCTTCTCATGCCAGAGAGATGTGACTATCTGGCCGACGGAACAACTAGAGAGCCTCTCCGGTCCACTCTGGTGGGACGGACATATGTTCTTGGGGTGAGGTGGTCTCTTAAGTATCCTGGGCCACTACTATATAGGGCTTTAAAGGTGATTACCAGCACCTTGAATTGAACCCAGAGGTACACTGGCAACCAGTGCAGCTCCCGAAGAAGCGGTGAGGCAAGTGCATAATGCCTGCACTCTATCACCACCCAAGCAGCTGCATTCTGGACCAGTTGCAGCCTCCAAGTGGTCGACAAGGACAGCCCCAAGTAGAGCGCATTACAACAATCAAGTCTGGAGGTGACCAGAGCATGTGTGATCATGAGCAAGGAGTCCCTATCTAGGAGCGGGTGTAACTGGCGAATGACATGAAGTTGTGCAAAGGCCCTCCTTGCCATGACTGTCACCTGCTCTATGGGCAGGAGTTGCAAGTCCAGGAGAACCCCCAGATTACACACAGGGTCTGTTTCGGGCAGGACCAAAAATGGTCCATCCAGGACCAAAGATGGTAGCTCCTGAGATAACACAGGACCCATGACCCACAACCACTCAGTCTTGCTAGGATTCAGTTGTAGCCTGTTGTCCCCCATCCAGACCCCGACAGCCTCCACTGCATTGCTTGGATCTCCACGGGCCGAGATATATAACTGGGTATCATCTGCATATTGATGATACCTCACCCTGTGGGAATGGATGATCTCACCCAGTGGTTTCATGTAGATATTAAATAGGAGATGTGAGAGTACCAAGCCCTGAGGCACCCCATATTGAAGCAGCCTCGGGCCTGACCTCTCACTCTCCAACCACACTAACTGAGTCCTGCCCATCAGAAATTAGGAAAACCAGGACAAGACAGTGCCCTGGATTCCCAATCCTCGGAGCCTTTCTAGGATACCATGATCAATGGTATTGAAAGCCGCTGAGAGATCAAGGAGAACCAGGACAGATGGATGACCTCCATCCCGCTCTCGCCAGAGATCATCCACCACCGCAGTTTACGTACCATATCCGGGCCTGAATCCTGACTGGAAAGAGTCTAGATAATCTGCTTCATCCAGGATATCCTGTAACTGCCGTGCCACTGCCTTCTCCATAACCTTGCCCAAAAAGGGCTGGATGGATACAGGCCAGTAGTTAGCAAGCACCGTAGGGTCGAGTTTGCCTTTGAAAAGCAAAAGACAAATTAAAACACAACACAAACATTTTACACAGGATTTGCTTAGGCCTATGGTTCCCAATGTGGGGGAAATGTCCCACTGGGGGGCAATTTGATTTTTAAGGAGGGCAATTTGATTTTTAAGGAGGGCAATTTGATTTTTAAGGAGGGCAATTTGATTTTTAAGGAGGGCAATTTGATTTTTAAGGAGGGCAATTTGATTTTTAAGGAGGGCAATTTGATTTTTAAGGAGGGCAATTTGATTTTTAAGGAGGGTTGAGCAGAATTTTGCACATCAGGCTTTCAAGTGGGAGATTCAATTTTTTTAAAAAATAAAATCTACATTCCTTAAAAAAAAAAAGGAACAAACCTCTAATATAATAAGCAACACAACCATCAGAGATGAAGCATCAAAGACACCTGTTTAGCCAGTTTTTTATCTCTTGGATTTGTGCTCATTTACTACATACTGGTTATGAGGAGTTTTTGACATAGACTTCCTCTTCTGCCATTTCTGCTTCTGAATATTAGCTATCATCATTGCGATCAGCTGTCCCAATATTTGGCTTGGCTTACTCCACTGTATGTTAATCTCTTTGTCCATTTTGTCATATTCAGTGAATCTTGTTCCTAGGTGTTTGAACTCTGCCACTTGAAAGAACAGTTCTGTAAAATTCAAAAACCATCTCACTGGTTTATTCATTTTATTTTGTCCCAATAAAGTTGATGTCTTCTAACAATGGTTCTGATCTTCCTAAATTTCCTCCACCTAGATAAATGCTGTATTAAATCAGTCAGACTTATAGCCTCTGTATATTATGTAATTAGAGTTTGCAAGATTAACATTTTATGTTTATCGAATTTCTCCTGATGACAATCCATTATTTCTGATTAATTTAAATTAGGATGACAATTGGCCTTTTAGAGCTATGCTCGTGGAGCTTTCTTGCATTTGTTTGAATTTCAATTTTATAAATAACTCCTGCTGAACCCCTACAGCAGTAGTTTGAATCAGTGGGCTGATAATAATGATGCATGGGAAACAAGTCAGCAGGACGATATTAGATTAAAATGGATTATGTTAGTTTGGCAAAAGAGCTTGGATGAATTGGCACAATTCACTTAACTTTATGCATTTATTTAATTGCATTTATACCCCACCCTCATCCGAAGACTCAGGGAGGCTTACAAATTTAAAAACACGATTAAAAACACCTTAATTACATTTGAACAAAATTAAAAGTTAAAAGATTAACAAGTAAAAACTTAAAAAATATCAGGAAGAGTTAAAAATAAAAATATCAGGGAGAGAGGTGGGGATTATTCAAATGAGCCAGCTGGCCAAACTGACTGTCCGGCCTGCACCCCACACATGCCCCACCAACCAAGTCTTTACCCTCCTTCTGAAGGGGAGCAGCTCTGTCTGGAGGTACAGCTCACTTGGCAGGAGGTTCCATAGGGCTGTGGCAAACACAGAAAAGGCTCTCCTTCTAGTGCTAGAGAGGTGGGCCTCTCTAGCTGATGCACCAGAGATCCTCTCCGGTCCACTCTAGTGAGAAGGACAAATGTCCTCAGGCCAATGAGGTCTCTTAAGTATCCTGACCCACTACCATGTAGGGCTTTAAAGGTAATAACCAGCACCTTGATTTGCACTCAGAGGCATATTGGAAGCCAAAGCAGCTCTTGAAGCAGTGGTGAAGCACAAGCATAACACCTGCACCCCATCACAACCCTAACATCTGCCTTCTGGACGAGCTGCAGCCTCTGAATGGTCACCAAGGGCAGCCCCATGTAGAGCGCATTACAATAATCAAGTCTGGAGATAACCAAAGCGTGTTTGATCATGAGCAAGGAGTCCCGGTCCAGGAGCGAGCGTAACTGACGTATAACACGAAGTTGTGCAAAGGCCTTCCTGGCCATGCCTGCCACCTGCTCTTCCAGCAGTATTTGTGAGTCCAGGAGGACCCCCAGATTATGCACCAGGTCTGTTTGGGCAAAACTGCCCCATCCAGAGCCAAAGATGATAGCTCCAGAAATAATGCAGGACCCCTGACCCACAGCCACTCAGTCTCGCCAGGATTCAGCTGTAGGCCTTTGTCCCCCATCCAAACACTGACAGCCTCCAGGCACCTGGAAAGGACTTCCAATGCATCACTAGGGTTCCCATGGGCTGAGATATACAGCTGGGTATCATCTGCATATTGATTATATCTCACCCTGTGGGAATTGATGATCTCACCCAGCGGTTTCATGTAGATGTTAAATAGGAGAGGTGAAAGCCCTGAGCCACCCTGTATTGGAGAAGCCTAGGGCTGGATTTCTCATTCTCCAACCATACTGACTGAGTCCGGCCCCTCAGAAATGAGGAAAACCAGGACCACACAGTGCCCTGGATCCCCAGTCCTTGGAGCCTTTCCAGAAGGATACCGTAGTCAACGGTATCGAAAGCCGCTGAAAAGTCAAGAAGAGCCAGGACGGACAGACGTCTGCCAGCCTGCTCTCTCCAGAGATCATTCACCAGTGTGACCAATGCAGTTTCCATACCATATCCAGGTCTGAATCCTGACTGGAAGAGGTCCACATAGTCCATTTCATCCAAGATCTCCTATAACCGCCATGCCACTGCCTTCTCCAAAACCTTACCCAGAAAAGGCAGGTTGGACACAGGATGATAATTTGTCATTATTGCTGGGTTGAGGGATGGTTTCTTCACAAGGGGGCACACCAGAGCATGTTTTAGAGGTGCTGGGAAAAACCCCTCCTGCAATGAAGAGTTGATGATGGCCTTGACCCAACCGCATGTCACCGTCCTGGTATTTTTAATTAACCAGATGGGGCATGGATCTAACGCACAGGCAGTGCCATGGACAGCTCCCAGGAGCCTGTCCACTTCCTCAGGGACAACTGGATCACACTGATCCCAGAAAACATGACCAGACTGCACTCCAGTCAACCCCAGCTCTGCATTTTCCACGCTGGGATTCAACTTCGAGTGGATCTGAGTGATTTTCTCTGTCAGATAATCAGCAAAACCCTCAGCCGACCCCTGCCAGCCAGGGCCAGACCCCCCTTTACTGAGGAGGGACCTGGTCATCTGGAGCAGGGGCGCCGGGCAATTATCAGCAGAGGCAATGAGGGTGGTGAAATATTGATGTTTCACTGCCTCCATTGCCACTAGGTAGGCTTTAATAGCAGCTCTAACCAGTGTTCGGTTGCTCTTCACCCAGCGGTGCTCTTGGCGTCTCTTTGCCCGTTTTAGCACCCTCAACTGCTCCATGTACCATGGGGAAGAGCGATGCCCATGAGCATAGAGAGGCTGTACTGGAGCGATTATATCCAAGGCTGCTGTCGCCCTCTCGTCCCATTGGTTGATAAGTACCTCAGGCAGATCGCATCGCCAGTCCAGAGGAAAGGTCCCCAGTTCCTTTTGGAATCCATCCGGATCCATCAGTCACTGGGGACGGCCCAATCTAATGGGCCCTACCTCCCTGAGGTGAGGCTTCACCCCCAGAAAGTCCAAAGTCACCAGAAAGTGATCCTACCATGGCACAGGCCTAGTATCTAATTTCTGTAATTTCAGATCACTCTGCCACCGCAATTTACAATTGTGTAAATCATGCAGGGAAATGGTAGTTGGTTTTGTTCCATTGATACTACAACATCTATTAACTTGCTTGATTTTGCTCATGGGTTCTTATGATCAGCCTAGCATTATATATACATTACAGAAAGGGATAAATAAGGAAGTTTTAGTACAGAGTAACTTTTGAGGATTTTTTGCTCTTTCAGCTTTAGGATTGGTGTCTTCTCTTTCCTTCACTGGCAAAGTTTTAGGTTACCTGTGAACATGTTTCAGGTTATCTGTGTCCTTCTCTTCATTTCCTATCTTCCTGCAGCTTAAAAAAAAGATACCTGAACCCTCCAAACCATGATTACAAATCACTGTTTGGAGTGGAAGCAGAACAAGTTGAGCATGAGGATTGTTTATTCATTCATTCAGTCCCTAAATGCAACACCAACATGTTCAAGTGGGGACTGCTGGCAGACAACAACACAGGGTGTGAATGTGGAGAGACACAGAGTCCGGCCCATTTGCTGGTCTGTCGATTACCATGAGAGCCATACACCAATGAGGACTTGCATTTGGGCAACGACAAAGCGAAGAAAGTGGCTTCATTTGCCAGTCCAAAGTTTGATCAGAACACGAAAGAAGAAAAATTAAATGATGAGGAGGACAAATTATGCTACCCTTTTACAGTAGGTGGTTTGTTGAAGAAAGAGGGCTATGTGACCCTCTCCTTCTTAAAACAAAGATAATGTTAGAAAACACCTTTTACGAGGTCAAATAAAGAGTCCTACAATGGTAAAAGGTAAATGTCACCCTTGCTTGAAAGCCATTTGTATCCGACTCTAGAGTTCAGTGCTCATCTCTGCTTACAGCCAAAGAGCCAGTGCTGTATGCGTTTGCAGACATTTCTGTGGACATGTGGCAGGCATGACTAGACATCGGAGTGCACAGAACACTGTTTACCTTCCCACCAAAGTGGTACCTATTTATCTACTTGGAATTTCTTGCTTTTGAACTGGTAGGCTGGCAGGAGCTGGGACAGAAATGGGAGCTTACTCCATCATGGAGCATTCAGGTCTCAAACTGCTGACCTGCCAACCTTCCAGTCATCAAGTTCAGTGTCTTAACCACTAAGCCCACACCAACAGCTGGGGGAATAAGAAGCCAGGGCCAGTTGAGGAATTCACTGCCCCTCCCCATGAGCCCCCATCAACATATTCTAATGTATTGTTTGTAAGCTGCCCTGAGACGCTACGGTGAGTGGGTGGCAATATAAATGTGAACTAATAATAAATAAATAAATAAATAAATAAATAAATAAATAAATAAGCTACTGCAGTCCCTCTACAATAGTACTGCAACATTAAAAAACTAAACTTATAAAATAAAGTGAACTCATTTGTTAATATAAGTGAGAAAACTCATACAATAATAAACCATGTTTTATGAAATGAGTGAGCCCACTCAAAGGTCCACTTGTATTTTAAAGATCACAGAGTTTGTCCCATATCACTCACTTGAAATTGTATGAGAAAAATAGCAAGAATAATACAATAGTCAAGAGAAATTCTCTGATACTGATTTTGAGAAGACCACAAAACAAAAGGGCTCCCCTTCACTCTATTTCAATTAAATAACTTTTGGCTGAAAACTGAAATACATTTAAAAAAAAAAAAAAGAAACATATTTTGCAAGCATGGCAAGGGTACTTAATAGCAATTGCTCCACTCTAAAACAATGTGTATGCCAGTTGTATCAAGCAGACCTCTTTCTCAGTTTTGATGCCAAGTGCCTGGATCACTTTCAAACCTCTTATAAAAGGAATTTGTAATGAATACAGAAATTGTTTTGTCTGTTTGGAGCCAAAATGCCCCTATAGTCCAAGACTCACCTGATAGAGTCTTACTGGTTCACTGCCAGAGAGTTCATCCAAATGTACTGATCTCACCAGTGTAAGTAACTGTAGATGATTACATTTTTGTGAGTACCTATGTTCCACATCACTGACAATAAAAAGGCTTTGCCCCGAAGCATTAGTGATTTGCAGTTCTTATAATAATCTCAAAATGGTATTGTAGTGTACTAGATGCTTGCCCATTTTATTCTCATAAATGTGAAGCCCTCATAAGAAACTTATTTTCTTGAGAATTTAGTGTATTAGATCTTGGCTGCATGGAAATACAAGAAAGGAAAGCTTAAAATTGCTTCAGATAGTTTAGAGCAGTGGTGGCGAAACTATGGCATGTGTGTCATCATCCCAGCACAGAGTTTGCCCTGCCCCTCTGCCTGGCAGCCCAATGGGAGTGTTTCCTCCCTCCCTCCACCACAGAGTTCACCCCGCCCCTCTGCCCAGCAGCCCAATTGGAGCGTTTCCTCCCTGCCCTTTCTAGGGTAAGGCAGGTGGCTCACATGCGGCATAAAGGTGTGGCGTGGACAGCAGCCTGTTGAGTTTGTGGTGAAGGTGAGTTTGGGCACTCGGTCTCTAAAAGGTTCACCATCTCTAATTTAGAGCCTAAAGAGCTGAAGGAGGCCTAGCAGCCATATGCCATGGTCTGGGCTGGGATGCTCCAGAATCCAGGCATGGAAAAAAGTACTTTTCTGGGCAGGAACTTTTGGAATCTTCCAACTGTCAAGGCTATGCCACCTGAAAGATTGCATGAAGTATCTTTTTACCCAAGTGCTATCATCATGGTGATCAGCCATGAAGATTGTCCTGGGAACAACATAACACAGTGACCTTGCATTTGAGTGCCACTGATCCAGTTCCATGATTCACTTACTGGTCCAGAGCCATTTTGGCACACAAAATCCTCATCAGCCCTTGGCCAGTATGAAGCTGCTGCCCTCCATCAAGATAGATTCAAGTGGGATTTAATCAATTTGGGGACCATTATCCATCCCTGTGGACTTTGCCACCCAAGTCCATTAGTCTTCAGACTTATCAGGTTAGTTAATGATTGGCGTTGAATTCTTGGCAGTATAGTCTATTAATACAGCAGGATAACCTGGGCAGACTAAACCATGAATTATAGTCTAACAGAATCATTTTTCCTAGCTGTGTCAAGCATTCACTCTTTTTATTTCTTTATCTAATTTGTCATTGGTATGTTTTGGTTTCTAATCCCAAGAAAACAAAGAGGGCTGATCAAATCTATATAGGGCTGCCCACTCAAAAGGATCTTTATATTTTAGGGCCACAAGCTGTGACCAGAAGTAGATCCATGTGATGTCAGAGAGGCAGGGGCAACATGATTTGTGAGGGAGCTGAAACCATTTCCAGTCCAGTTTTGATTGTGGCAATGGGCATGAGAAGAAACCCAGAAAATGGGTCTAGAATCTACATAAAACCCAGATGACTAGGTAACATGGAAACCAAGTGTCAGGAAAATGTTGGTCTGTCTGCAGTTGCCACCCTTACCACTAGGCCTCCCATTTCATACACTTTAGTTACAACACAGACACTTGGAAAATGTTTTCTCCAGGGTCCACATTAGTTTAAGGATCACTGCAATGAATAATATTTTTCCTGATGTTGGCCAGACAGAACAAGAAACTTCAGGTGTTGCAGTGATGGCATTCCACTCCCGTACTTGTGCCAGTCAGCAAAAAGGGGCCAAACACATGTCCCTTCATCCAGTGATGAGATGTTACCAGTTCAGACCCATTCGCCCGAACCAGTAGCACCCCATCAGGAGGGGTCGCCGGGGGTGGGGGTGGTAAAACCCCAGGCGACCAATTTGGTCGCCTCTCCAGCCCCCTCCAAAAATGTTTTTCCGGGCAGCCATTTTGATGCATGCGCAGTTCTATTTTTTAGTGTGCATGCATCAAACAGAGGTTTGACGCATGTGCAGACATTTTTTTTAATTTTTATTTTTTGCTCCGCTCACGATGTCATGACGTCATGACATCGGCTACACCCACGGCGTTGATGACGTCACGGTGGGGTAGTGAAGATTTTGACAACCCACCACTGCCTTGATCTCTCTTTTACCTGTCTTTAATCCTCTTCCTTGGCCTTTTGGTGCTCTAATGTGCTAGCATCAAAACATAAAAACACACCTCTATGCTGAACCAGTGTAATATGACACAAACTAAAAATGGGTGAAAATCAGCATCCAGGCTTTAAAATTATCTCACATGCAAAGTTCAGACTTTTTCCTCCTTCAGAACAATTCATTCTGATATTTGTCTCCTTGCCTAGAAACCCAGATAAGCATAGCTATTTCCTGGGACCCAAGCCAAAAGCCTAGGTGATGACTCCTGTGGCTGCTAAGGAGGAACAAGTGTAGGATGATGCCAGTTCCAGAGGGGAGTAATCAAACAAGTGAGGATAGCAGATACAAATGTTTGAAACAGTTGGTCTGTTGCAATTCTGATATAAACTGACCAGATCCACATCTGTCAGACTCATGGGAAGGAAGATGAATTTTGGATTTCAAGTGAATGTAATATTATGTTGTGGATTTCAATTGAAAAGCTTATTTTATGATAACAAAGGTTACTTCAATTACTAAAATATGTTTTGAAATTATAAAGTTAATTGTGATGTCTGCTATTTTTAAAAGAAATGCAGGAATAAAGAGAAATGATTTCTCTTTAACGTGAGGGATGGGTTGAATTTAGGAAGATAGATATTCTTCTAAAATATTTGGTTTAAAAGTTATGTTAATAAAGCTGTTGAACAGGATCCTTACAGGGAATTGGCCTCCTGTGACTACAATTGCATAAATCCTGGTGGCAAATTGCTTCTAATTAATGTGTTGCTGCTTGCATTCTGGATTGTGTCATGTCTTGTGATCAGGAATGTGAGCAGCAGCTCATTAATTAGCAGCACAATGCCAGAACAATTGGCACAATTGTTTGTGTTTGCGCTAGAGTAAATCCCCACATGATTCTAGCCTTAAATGCAGGGGTGCCCAAACTTTTCATGCCATGGATCGGTCACGTGATTCAGCAGGCCAGTCACATGTTTCCTCCCACTGAATGCAGAAGTAAAACACTGCCATAAATGCTGTTATAAATGTGTTTATGACAGCCACAGGTGCATTTATGACAGCGTTCTATGCATGTGCAGGCACATTTTACTTCCACTTCCAGGAGTGGCAAGGGCAGTGTGGGCCAGGTTAATTGACATCGGGGGTCAGATCCATGGCCCGTAGTTTGGACACCCTGCTTAAATGTGAAAGAAAGGTTGTAAATAACAAAAACAGAGATTTCCATACACAATATTGTGTCATGGGCCATTAAGTCAAATGTGACTTATAGTGACTCTCATAGAGCTTTCAGGGTAAGTGAGATATTTAAGGAGTAATTGTATCAGTTTTACACCTCATCAGGGTTTCCTTGGATGAGCAGGAATTGGAACCAATGTCTCCTGAGTTCAAATCCATCACTCTGTTCACTACACCACAATAAGTACCACATAATACTGTTCTACTGTCTGAACCAAAGTAGAGCATGATGCAACAAACTGAAGAATATTGTCCTAAAGGTCTTGGTTGGATTTTTATCTTATACAGTATTTGAAATAAATCCCACGTGTAAAACCCAGTTTGATACAGTGGTACCTCGAGTTACAAATGGTTCAAGTTACAAATTTTTCACAATACGAATGAAAATCAATTTAAACTAATGGCTCGAGTTATGAATTTTTTTCCAGAACAGATTAATTGGTTTTCATTGCATTCCTATGGGAAACCATGTTTCAAGTTATGAATTTTGGTTTTCAATGCATTCCTATGGGAAATTCAAGTTACAAATTTTTCATAACTTGAAAAATGCCTTCAATACATTAAATTTGTAACTCGAAGTACCACTGTATGATGATTAGCACTGTCCCTATACAGCGTATAACAATGGAGTTAGACATGAAAATGAGCAACTATTTGTTCCAGATGATTACTGTGTTGTTGGGTTGTTGTTGTTGTTGTTTTTTTGACGTTCACAAAATGAAGATGAGATAGGAATGCATAGGCAGCTTGACTGGATTGACTGCAGCTGGAGGTTTCAACACCTTTTCCAAAGGAAGCATTGCACAGCTCTTACAATAAAGGGTATTATTAGTCATTATCCATCAAAGAAAGAACGTACCGTTACCGGAGAATTAAATCTCCTTTGGGCCTAATAGCTTTTATATCTTTCATGCACTTTCATTCCTACACATTCAAAGGATCCGACTGACCAGCCTCTTTGAGATATTTGCTATCTGTTGCCTGAAGTTACGAATTGTGTTAGCAGGGGGCAATTTTCCTTGAAACCTGAGAGGGCAGAAATGCCGCGCAGATGGAAAGACAGAAGGATTTCATTTTAAAAAAACCAAGCTGCCCAAGAAATGTAGCTGAAGATTAAAAATGGAAATTTAGAATATGTTCACAAATATATGCTCCATTTATCTGTTGTGAAGTTATGTGACTTCTGGCAAACTTGCAAAGTCATAATTTACCATATTTGCCAGGGTATAAGACCCATCAGAGTATAAGATGCACTCCATTATTACCAAAATAGCTTACCACGGGCCACTATAAACAGTACAAGGCACACCCCATTTTTCCAGTGTATTTTAAGGGAGGAGTGGGTCTTATACACCAGCAAATAGGGTACTTTATGGAGTTGCTTTTTGCTATTTTTGCTGCCTTTAACTAATCCAAGTGTTACTGTCATTTTCAGTGAGTCTTCTCATCTTATATTCAAAGCATTGTTATCCTCAGCATAGTCATAGTTGCTTCTAGTGAGAATTCAGGCTTGATTTGATCTAGAACACATTTACTTGAGTTTCTGCTGCTGATTTGCATCTCTACAGCTCTTCTCTAAAGCACAACATTGCAAATGAATCAATTTTGTTTTTCCCATCAGCTTTCTTCATTGCTCATGTTTCATATCCATACATAACAACTGAGAGTTCAATTCATCAAAACCAACTTTGGTTATGAATGTGGGATATTGCATTTCTCTACCTGCTATTCAGAACATCAAGAAATGGCAGGATATTTCTGCACTTTATTGTGTCTACATTGCCAACAGTAAAACAAATGTCAACTTTAACATACATAGCAAAGAGAAGACTCAATGTTGATGACACAAGTGACAGCAATCAAGATTGTCTCTACAGAATACCATCTTGTGTTCACTACCATTCACAATTGTCAAAAAAATAACATGACAATTGCTTTGCATTTGAGTGAGGAGTACTGTCTTAACTAGTGAAAAAGGGACTTCGTTTCTGGGATTTTCTCTTGTTTAATGTCTCTTTGTGAATGGTACTATTCTCTGTGTGAATATAGAAAATCTTAACTGCTGCCATTGGTGCTGTTAACCTTAAAAAATCATAACTCTGCAACTGTTTGGCCAAATTTCTCCAAGATTGGCACAGACAAAGGGCAGATTGTCTGCTTCATCTTTGCCAAGTTTGGTGCTGAATGAAATCCAGATTCAAAGTTTAAGATTTTTTTTAGCTCTGCTACACGATAACATAGCTGCACTCCCATGTACTTATATGTGATTATGGATGACCTTGGTCTTGATCTTTTAATACATCCTTCTTTAAGGTTCTGTTATAGCTGCTTCATAACAGTCCTCCCAAATATCAATCTCCATCTGATATCTTGATTGTAATCTCCATGTGGATTAAGTACTGATTAAGGTATAGAAAATCATTAACAATTTTGACTTGGACAGCATTAAAGTTATGCAACTCTTCTGCCTTCATTTGTAATCTTGCTTTTTCATTTCACATCATTGCTATTTCTGTCAGGAATATAATTTCATCTGCATATGTTAAATTTCTGGTGTGTCTTCTAGTAATCTTTGTCGTTGTTGTTCCATCGCATAGTAGAGTCCGACCATTTGCGAGCCCATGAACTATTGCACACCGGGCACCCCAGACACTCCTATCCTCCACCATCCTTCTCAACCTGCCCAGCTCTGTGCCCATTGCATCAACAATAAAATCTAGCCATCTCATTCTCTGCCGTCCCCTTCTGCTTTCCCTAATATTTGCTCTTCATATATATGGAATACATAAAAGTAATGCAATAGTGCTATATTTACTTCAGTGTGTGATGTCTCCTCTGGCAGAAGGATTAGAAGATATACTGAGGATTCCCAATCTATGGGCCACTCCCCCCCCCCCCTTTTCCACATTTGTTGACATATTTTGTTAGGATTCTGCCTTTGTAGCTTGAGATAGATCTATTAGTATCCCATTTACTCCTTGTAATCTATTTCTTCCAAGTGCTGTGAAAACAGTTTTCACTTTATTTCTAGAAATACTACAAACCATAGGTAATCCGTCGTAGAATATTTCTTCAAAGAAAATTTGCAATCCTCACCTTTCCTGTGTAAATTTCTTCAGCAGTTTAAGACTCCACTACATGAACAGCAGAAAGAACTAAGTTGAAATAGCAGCAAAGTGGAAGATGTCAGTCCATTGCAGAGCTTTAAGATGAAGAACTTAATATGGAATCAAAGCTTCTACTGTATGGTAGTATGTATTCATGGTTCTGCTGTAGGGCCAGGGCTTATCCAAGATATTTTGATGCCTAAGGCAGAAAAACAAATGCTGCCACTTGGCAACCAACCCAGCCAACTTATTTTGGCACATGAGGCACAAAATCCCATGTGCACTCTCATGTTCACAATGCACGAAAGACAAATTAAAATAACAAACCATTTAGGACTATTTCCTGATGACCTAAACGTGCTGCCTGAGCTGGCTGCCTCATTCTGCTGACCTTGTGTAAGAAGTACTTATATTCAGAAAGAAAGGAAAGAAGTCATGAAGTACATAAAATACAGAAAGTTAGAATACTATGACCATGTAATGAGAAATATAAACTACTGGTTTTGATGAAACATAATATCCTATTCTAACATCCTAAATTAGAATAGTTTGATTATTATCTATCTTCAGGCAGGAGAGAAAGGAAGAGAAAGAAGGGGGATAAAGATCCTCTTTCTACATGCATTGATGTTGGTAAGCCTGAATAAAGCAATCAACGAGTTAACTGTGAAAGAAAATGTTAAAAAAAACAAAGAGATTGAGGAAATTATAAGATAGCATCAAAACTAAGAAATAAAATATCATCTCTTTTTTTCCTTGCATTTGATGTGGTTTGGTTTTTCAGCTGAACCTTCTCAATGTGACAGCACTTTACTTATTCATATGATTTATTTGTGGTAAATGGGGAAAATAATAACAATATCAAATAGCTTTGCCCTGAGGGTAGGTTCTTTTTTCTTTTTTAAAAGAGAATGTACAGCCATCCTCTCCCTTGAGGTGAGTGGGGAAAGTATGAGCAAATTGTGGAAACCTGTGCACCTTCCATTATTGCATTCCTATATCACCCAACAGCTGAAGCTTTCTGGGTGGTTCACAACAAAAAAAATCTGGAAACCACATGTAAATACATTACATAGACAGTAAAAAACCCGTTCCCGACCACCTTGGCTTATGTTTGCCATCGTTCATGACTGGAAATCCAGAGGAAACGATGTCCCATTTCACTTTTTTTTTTTTGCCTTACAACCGGTAATTTCCCAGAGTGCATTGCACCTGGGGGGGTATATAATACCACCTGCAGCCATTTTGGACTCTGTAGGTGGGATGATCACAGTGGGATGACCTTGCCTTGCATATTCACAGCTCCTCTTCCAGAGCTGTTGCTAAAGCGCAGGATGTCTTTTAAATCCAGCGCCTTAGCAATAGCTATGTAAGAGGTGCCGTGAACGTGCAAGGCAAGGTCGCTCCATTGTGATCAATTGCCTCTCCCCCATCTGTGCCCCAGTCGGTGCTACAAAAGGGGGGGGGGGAGAGGCAATCAGTCACAGTGGGGCAGCCTTGCCTTGCATGTTCACGGTGCCTCCTCCAGAGCCATCACTAAAGCACAGGATGTCTTTTAAATCTCACACCTTAGCAACAGTTCTGGAAGAGGTGCCATGAAAGTGCAAGGAAAGGTCACCCCAATGCGATCAATCACCTCTCCCCTGCCGCTTCACAACACTGACCGGGGCACAGAAGGGGTGAGATGTGAGCAGTTTGCCTCACCCAGCTGCAGCATCTTCAGTGGGGGAGCCCTTGACATGGCCAGCCCCAGCAACTGGACAAACTGCTCCTCTTTGTTGCCTGATGCCAACCCTGAGGAAGAAGCACCAGAGCCCAGGCAAAGTACGGAAAGGTAGGGAGCTTAGCTCCCTCATTTATATTCCTCTTGACTGCTTGTCCAGCATTTGGAGGGGATTTCTTTTGGATTTTTTTGGGAGATTGGGAAATTTTTTTATTTTCAGTGCATCCCTATGGGAAAATGTGCTTTGGTTTATGATTGATCCAGTTTCTGACAAAACTGTTGGAATGGACTAAAATAGTAAACTTAGGTTTTACTGTATTTAAAAGAAAATCACAAAGGTTTATGACAAGAGAATAAAATGAAAGTGAAAATCAAGCAAACAAGCAAAGCTCAGTCTAAAAAAAAATTGCAATTGATGTTTGAAATGTAGTTATTAAATTGAGAAGAAAAACATTTCATGGCTTTAAAAACAAAACAAACTAAACACACCTAGTCTTCTTCTTTTGTGTCCAGATCAAACCTTGGACTGCCAAAATGAAGACACTTTCTTGGCTTTGGCATTGGTCAAAATTAATTCTTCATCAGTATATGGATCTGGAAGTAATTGACAGACCTGCAAATGAGCTGGATTCTGTATCTCTCCACATTCATTAAGCATGTTGTTGTCCGCCAGCAGTTCCCACTTGAGCATTTGAACCCTCAGCCTATTCAGAGTCCTCCAAGTGATGTATGGGAGGTTGAAATCTTCAGCTGTGTCTTTTAATATTGTTCCTTGTCCAGTGAGCTCCTTCCTCCATCTTTTAATTTGGTTTTACTCTTGTGTATCCTCTTGCCCTAAAGCTCTTCCTGGATCTGAGCTGGTGGACTTGAGGCATGTATCCATTTAGAGGCTGTCTAGGGTTATTATTATTATTATTATTATTATTATTATTATTATTATTATTATTATTATTATTATTATTATTATTATTATTATTATTATTATACGTTGCTCTTTTTGCCGAAGCAACTCAGAGAGGCTAACAATGTTACAATATCAAATATAAAAAACAACATAATATAAATATAACAAAATATAATACAGTCAATGTAGTTAATAAATCTTTCATAAAAAATAAGAACAAGAATATACTACAATCAGAAAAATCCAATACAATCAGAAAAATACACTGCAGTCAAGAATATACAGTAAAAAACAGTTGGGAAAGTCCTTATCTCTTGTACATATTTCAGTTAGAAACAAATATAAATTTATCAAGGTACAGGTGTGGTGGTAGTAGCAATGTTGGAAATATTTCTCATTCTCTTGTTTACATCTTACTACACACCTACTACATGTGTGCATATGCAATGAAGCAATCATGCTTACAGAAAGTACTAGAATGGGGCACACTCACAGGAGTGTGGTATACAGATCAAGGGAAATCATAGTCCCACTCTATTTTGTTTTGATCAATTTTCACCTAGACTACTATGTCCAGTTTTGGTCACCACAGTTTAAGAAGGACATCAAGCTGGAACATGTCGAGAAGAGAGTGACTAAGGTGACAACATTTCAAGAAGCAACCTGCATATGGAATGATTGAGGAAGTGTTGTGTGGAGGAAATAAATCTGTGAGGTGATATGATAGCCACTTTCAATTAGTTAAATACAGTAATACCCCGTATAACGCGAGTATCATATAGCGCTAAAACCGTATAACATGACAAGATTTTTGGGAAAATCTTGTATCAAATAACGCAATTTTAACGTTATATGGAACAAGCGTGTGCGGGGGGGGAGTTGGACTGGGTAGAATATCTACCCAGTCTAACCCCCCGTGCCTGCCCGCCGCCCGTAGTTCAGAAAGGGGTAAGATCCTTACCCTTTCTGGACCTCGGGCGGCTTGGAGGACAGCGCGGCTCTGCGGGGGTCAGCTAACCCCCGCAGAGCCGCGCGTGCACGTCCGAGGTCCGGAAGGGTAAGGATCTTACCTTTACCCTTTCCGGACCTCGGGCAGCTGGGAGGACAGCGCGGCTCTGCGGGGGTTAGCCGGGCATCCGAGGGATGCCCGGCTAATCCCCGCAGAGCCGCGCGTGCACGTCCGAGGTCCGGAAAGGGGTATCCCTTTGGAACCGCGGGCGTGCACACGCGGTGCGGCGGGGATGACGGGAAGAGGCGAGGGACCTTTCCACATCCTCCCATCACCCCGCCCCACCGCGCAAGCCTCCGTGCTGCCCAAGGTTGCAAAAGGGTAAAGATCCTTACCCATTTGCAACTTCGGGCGTGTGCGCGCGGTGCGGCGGGGGTGACGGGAAGATGCAAGGGACCTTCCCGCATCCTCCCATCACCCCCGCCCCACCGCGCAAGCCTCCGTGCTGCCCGAGGTTGCAAAAGGGTAAAGATCCTTACCCGTTTGCAACTTCGGGCGTGCGCGGGCGTGTCGTTCGGGGTTAGGGCAGGAGACGGGGGTCTTTCCTGTACCTTGCCCTAACCCCAAACGGCACGTGATCGTGTGCCTACCCAGGTAGGGGGAATGCCGAGCCTTGCCTCGGCGTGGTTTGTCCCTGACGTCAGGGCTTTTTTTTTAGCATTGTTCGATCAATGTATCGAACAACGTTAAAAACCGAGCAACGTCATGACTTGTGGAACCATGTCATCACGTTGTTCGGGGTTCTATTGTAACTGCCTTTTGGAGGATGGAGCAAGTTTCTTTCCCATACCTCTAGATCAATTCCACAAAGCACTGATCAGCCAATGTACTGACTTAGGCTTCTGGGAATTGAAATCTCCCGGTGGCGTGTGGGAACCACTGTCCTAGATCAATAAAACCAATTGTTTGAGAAAAATTCACAAAAATAAAAATATGACTATCAACAGACATCTCTTCTAGTGAGACAGACAGATATTTTCAGTGAAATAGACCTATTAAGATAAAAAATGCTGTTTTGACAACTTTCCTTGTGATTTAAACTAACAGTCCATATCCTTTGATTTTTGTTCTAGTGAGAGGCATCAGGCAATCAGGTTGTTGAAAAAAAAATAGATAATTCCTCCCCTCCCCCACATTACATTACTTCTGGTTGGGATTTATGCAATATACTGAGTACACATTTAGAACACATTCCTGTTTCCACCCCCACATGTTAAGGTTTTAGATCTTTTATTGTTTCCATCATTGTTGGAACCATTTCTGTTTAGTTCCTGGAGATTTCCATGAAGCAGTTGGTCTAGAAAAATTAGGTGCAACTTCCATTATACTTTTTGATCTCTTTGTGAATATGGATCCTGCTTTTGAAGTTGACTCCTTTGTACTATAATAGGGATGTTTGATCCCAGCTACTGTAACAATGGCAGGCAAACTCAAGTTTGCAGACTACAGATGGAAGCTGGGAGATGTTCACATAATGTTTGACCTGATAGTAATCCTGCCAACTTTCTATTATTTAGTTCATTCATAGTTAGAGATGAGAAGCCCACAGGGATTTCATTTCATTTCATTTATTTGATTTATATTCAATTTGGATGTTCAATTGCGGTTACAGCAGTCCTTCAAACAGGAACTTGTTTTAAAAGCAATGGTGGGAACACTATTGGGGTTCCATGACCATCCCTGCCCCCTTGGCTATTTCACAGACTTCTAGGGATGCACTTGCCCCATAAGTTGAAGGTGAATGTGATTGCACGACCACTTCCAATTGTCACACTTTCAGTGAAATTTCAGGCAAAACTATGTAGCATTTTTTTAAAAATCTGTATGCTTTCTATGGATCCTGAAGGTGTGATTTGTGGAGATTTCACCTCTAGCCACTGGGTATTCTAAGTGCTAAAAAAAGGTTTCAGCAACCTGCATTTAGCCATCTACTACACAAGACCCCCCCTTTCTTAAACAGATACTCTAGAACAGTGGTGATCAACCTTTTAGAGATTGAGTGCCCAAACAGAGAGACAGGGCAACCTCTGTGCTGTGGGGAGGGAGGAAACATTCCCATTAGGCTGCAGGGCAGAGGGGCAGGGTGAATTCTGTGCTGGGGTGACAGTGTGCATGCCCACAAAGAGGGTTCCGAGTGGCCCCTCTGGCATGCATGCCATAGGTTTGCCACTACTGCTCTAGAACCAACCATTGCTTAATAGCAGGGGAGTTCACAGCCCTACCACTACGGTGACAGAGGGCCTGGACTTCCTGCAAAATGGCACATCCCTGTAACACTGGCTCTTGTGTATGTGGTTATTTTTGGCAATATATACAATTTTTTAATTCATAATTCCAATGTAGACCTTTTTTCATGCCACTTCTCTAGTACCAGCACACAGCAGCTAACATACTCAGTTGCTTTGACTGCTCCATGCTCCTGTCTCAGATGGATATTGATCAATAGTGACCTGTTGTCTGTGAATCCTGTTTTTGTGTATTTTCATGGATTTTGGGGCTGTGGTGACTCAGTGGTTAAAAAGCTCACCTTGTTAGCTGGAAGGCCGGCAAGTTGGCAGTTCAAGACCTGGGTACTACATGATGGATTGAGCACCCATGTCTGTCCCAGCTCTTGGAGGCATGAAATGAGCCTCATTCAGGCATCCCCTGAGTGGAATTTCTCCAGCAAAAACCCTTTCATCCCAGAATAACTTCTGACACAAAATTATTATTATTGATTTTGTACAGTTGCATCATGATAACAAAGTATGGAATGACCTGTTCTGAATGCATCTCTTGGACTCACGACTACTGCTCGAGGAGCAGGTGGCAGCCGTGGCCAGGAGGGCTTTTGCACAACTTCGTGTAATACGCCAGCTACGCCCACTCCTAGACCGGGATTCCTTGCTCATGATCACACATGCTTTGGTCACCTCCAGACTTGATTACTGTAATGCGCTCTACATGGGGCTGCCCTTGGTGACCATTCGGAGGCTGCAGCTGGTCCAGAATGCGGCTGCTCAGGTAGTGATGGGGTGCAGGCGTTATGCTCGTGCCTCACCACTGCTTCGGGAGCTGCACTGGTTGCCAGTATGTCTCCGGGTGCAATTCAAGGTGCTGGTTATTACCTTTAAAGCCCTACACGGTAGTGGGCCAGGATACTTAAGAGACCGCATCGTCCCAAGGACATCTGTCCGTCCCACCAGGGCGGATCGGAGAGGCTCTCTTATCATTCCTTCGGCTAGAGAGGCGCATCTCTCTAGCACCAGAAAGAGGGCCTTCTCCGTGGCCGCCCCGGCCCTTTGGAACCTCCTGCCAACTGAGTTACGTCTACAGACAGAGCTCCTGTCCTTTCGGAAGGGCCTAAAAACCTGGCTGGCAGGGCAGGTGTGGGGCTCCAGGAATTTGGGGTCCCATGTTGGGTGGCTGATATGATGGGACAGCCACCCCTCCCTCACTCTTTTAAAATCTTTTTAAACCTTTTAACCTTTTTAAATCTTTTAGATTTTTGTAAATTCAGGGTTTAATTCTTTTTTAATTGACTTTTAAGTAATTTATGAACCTTAAGGTTTTAATTTATGAATTTCTGTAAGCCGCCTAGAGTCAGGTTCGCCTGATTAGGGCGGGATAATAAATCTAAATAAATAAAAATAAATAAATAAAATAAAATCTCTTTAAAGTGAGCCTACTTTTGCTTTTCTCAAGCAAAAAATAATGAATGACTACCGCATGTGGAAGTTTTCCATAAAACGGTTTCTTATACCATTACAGTGCAGGTGGTTTTTCTGTGCTTTGAGAAACATGTGATCTTTTTTCTTTCTCTCTCTCTCTCTCTTGTTAAACTTTCCAACAACTGCTTATGGAACATTTGTACCATTTCCTATAGGGAATGTTCTGAGCTTTGCTCAATGCCTTAAAGTGTTTATCCTGGCATTTTACATGGAAGGACATTCCAAGCAAATATGTTAAGAATCATGTCAAACACCATCATTGCTCTTTTCTTCCCCTTCACTTACTTTTTTTTCTCCTTTGGAGGGGGTGTCCTGGTGGGTGGGAATCTCTTTATCAGCTTTTAAGCAACAGAGCTACATGCCAAGACATTGTGACACTGCTATTTCTAGTCTTTTGCTGTTGCACTTTGCAGAGTGGAAGGCAGAGATTAGATAGCACAAAGGAAAACACAGGCTTGGGGGCTCAATCGGTTTGGATTGGCACGGTTCCATTGGCTTTACATGAGTTGTGTTGATTTGTGCCAGATGAAAATGTGGCTTCATGTTACATCCAGTCAGGCTGGAATGTAAAACATTATTTGTGCCGATGCAAATATCCTTGAGGTGAACGGGTCTTCCACCAGACTTGAAGGTCAAAATGTCTGTATTCCAGAACCACGTCAAAAGAATGTCATAGTTTGACATTTTCTCCATGCTGACCTGTGTAGGTATAACTGAAATGGCCATTTACATATCCATTTGTTGTAGTTGGAACCTGTCCAGATTAGTCAAAAAGATATCAAGGTATGTGAGAGTGTGCATTTAGTATTTATTTATTTATTGTTCACACTTGTATGCCACCCTACTCGCAGAGTGACTCAGGGCCGCTAACATAGTATTACAAAAAAATAGTGGTGTTTGGCATTAAGCTGAGGAGCAGGGGCTCCCTCTTTGAATTGCTATCTAAAAGCTTTACTTCCATTGTTTCACCAAAAGCACTAGGGTATTTGCACAGCATTTCAAACCCACTTCCCCCTAACAGATAGACTTATCTAAGGAATGAGCAATACATTCTCTTGGTGAAATACCACATGTGCCTCTAACACAGCTAGTCATGGCTAATCTTGGCTATGCAAGGAATGGAAAGGGATTGTTGTTGTTCAGTCACACAGACAAGTCCGACCCTCTGTGACCCTATGGACCACCACACACCAAGCTCCTTTGTCATCTGCCATCCTCCCCAGCCTGCCCAGATCTGCACCCACCGCGTCAACAATGTAGCTATCTCCATCTTGAGATATGGGTTTGACTGTCCATTCAAGGCAAGAGCCACTTTATGCTGCAATCCTAAGCGTTTTTCTATGCCTTTCTGGTTTTTATTGTTTGTGAGATATGTTTTGGGTGAAAAGGAGCCAGTTTTTCTGTGGGGAGAAACAGATAATAAGAGCAGCTTCATAATTAGAAAGTGAGAAACAGTAATCACACCAAAGATGAATTCTTCAAAGTGGAACTAGCCATAATGCAAAAACTCACTGGTGAGAAAGCAATTGTCTTTTGCTTCGTAAGTCAGCTCCACCTGTAACTGCAAGGCTTTCATTTTCATTGCTCTGATAAGAAATACTGTAGGTAACTTTATGTACCAGCTTTTCTGAGGCTGAGCAAGTCTGGCTCTAATTTATACTAGATGAGAGCCCAGCAACCTTGTGTAAAGTACCTTGAATTTCATGCACAAATGAAAGCAATATAGATTAGGTAGAGTAGATCAATGCCAAATATTTACATAGCACATGGACAGATTTATATTCAATTAATTGCATCTCAGTTATCTCAGCTAATTGCATTATTATTCTCACTTTACTATCTTGGACTGGGAACACAACCCATGAATTATTTCTTACTGTGAAAGCAGACATTTTATATGGGAACTCATGGTTGATGCAAAATGGCAGATTACATAAAATAAGGAGGACACCCCTTATCAAAATGAATTAGTATATGCTAATTCAAAAGGGCAGATGCAAAATTAGGAATGATTTTTTAAAAACTTAAACATAATTCAATGCATTTCATTAGACAGAGAAAGACTTTGAACATGTTGGTTTGTGAAACTGTTAATTCCACGTTGACAGAGTGTTTAAGAAGTGGAGTGTGCTCCTGCCACGCCCTTTCCTTATGTGTTTGTGACTAGCAGAATGTGTGTCCAAAAAAACACAGGCATACAGTTCTTGTGAGGCAAACTGAAAAGAACTTTTACTCTCGAGGTGAGGTGCAAGCAGAAAAACTATTTACAATGGTGGCAAAACATAACTGGCTTTTCTTCAGCAAAAACAGCAAGGGAATATTTACACAAAGAGTCACAGAATTCATAGAGAGTTCCCAAACTTACTCTCTTCTGCTCACCTAGTAAGCAGAGCACAAAGTCGTCGTTGGTTTTCTGGCAGGTGTTTCCACACCTTTGGAACAGCTGTTAGGCAAAGTTCTTTGGCAGAAGCAGTAACTCCAGACGAAAGCACCAACAGACTATGATACTGATAAGTTACTGATACAAGCAGTCCTTACTTCCACGATGTGGCAAGGGTCCCAAAACTCACAGGCCCGTAAGGTCAGTTTCATGATGAGTGACAAACACTCCAGCACGACTAGTCCAGCAAGATAAGCAGCAGAAACAACAGGAGGCAGAAATGGCACAAGATGCAGCCAGGCATTGAAACAAGTTGGCTTTGGTTTTTGCCTCCTCTTATGCAAAGAAGGGTTCCTTGTTAGCAGCTGATCCAGTGCAGCTGGCTACTGTTCCAGAAGGAGCCTTAAAGGTATAGTCTACCATTTGTCCATGTTGCAACCAGTGTCACACCCAGGCAAAGTTACTGACACAGGTGCTTATTTTGATAGGCATCTTAAAAGTATGTGGTGTCCCTTCTTCTGACTGTTTCTTTTTAAAACAAACTTGGGCTAAGTCAGAGAAGTAGTTAAGCTGCAGTCCTGCAGCCAAAACTCTGCTCACTATCTGAGTTCGATTGGAACAGGCTCAAGGTTGACTCAATCTTCCATACTTCTGAGGTTCATAAAATGAGCACCCAGCTAGTTGGGAGCAAATTGCTAATTACCTTGTGAACCACCCAGCGAGTTCTCTAAGTGCTATGCGGTGTTATATAAGGTTAGTTGTTATTGGATTGGCCAGTCCTTTGCTTGAAGGAGCCCAGGAAAGGGCAGATTGACTGTGACAGGCATCAAGTGGTGGGCTTTGGGCTCTTCTCCACATAATATGTTGCTGATGATGATGACTGAGTACATGTCCTCTACTGCACATGCAGGTTTCTCTGAAAATGAAAAGAATGGGCTGAACAATTCATATGGGGAATTCTGTGTGCACACACTGGAGTTTTTATTATTATTATTTATTATTTATTGCATTTGCTACCCCGCCCCAATCGGGTGAACCCAACTCTGAGTGGCTTACATCAAGGTTAAAACATAGGATATTAATGCTATTATAATTAAAACGTAATGTTTAACTCTAAAAATCATAAAAAGTTAAAACAGTGTACAAGCTGCTCACAAATTATATAAAATTCAGATCCAAAAGGGTGGCAGTCCATTAAATAAGCCACCTAGCATGAGACCCCACATTCCTGGGTCCCCATACTTGTTCTGCCAGCCAGGTTTTTAAGCCCTTCAGGAAGGGCAGGAGCTCTGTCTGAAGGCGCAGCTCAGTGGGCAGGAGGTTCCAAAGGGTTGGGGCGGACACAGAGAAGGCTCTCCTCCTAGTGCAGGTGAGGTGCGCCTCTCTTGCCGATGGAATAACAAGGGAGCCTCTCCGATCCGCCCTGGTGTTCTTAGGTTGACGGGGTCTCTTAGGTAACCTGGCCCACTACCATATAGGGCTTTAAAGGTAATAACCAGCACCTTGAATTGCACCCAGAGACATACTGGCAACCAATGCAGCTCCCGGAGCAGCGGTGAGGCACGAGCATAATGCCCACACCCCACCACTACACGGGCCGCCGCATTTTGGACCAGTTGGAGTCTCTGGATGGTCATCAGGGGCAGCCCCATGTAGAGTGCATTACAGTAGTCAAGTCTGGAGGTGACCAATGCATGTGCGACCATAAGCAAGCCGTCCCGGTCTAGGAGTGGGCGTAACTGGCGTATTACACGAAGTTGTGCAAAAGCCCTCCTGGCCACGGCTGCCACCTGCTCTTTGAACAGTAGCCGTGAGTCCAGGAGGACCCCCAGATTACGCACCAGGTCTGTTTGGGGCAAGACTGCCCCATCCAGAACCAAAGTTAGTAGCTCCTGTGTTAACACAGGGCCCCTTACCCACAGCCACTCAGTCTTGCCGGGATTCAGCTGTAGCCCGTTGTCCCCCATCCAGACCTTAACAGCATCCAGACACCTGGAAAGGACTTCCACCGCACCGCTTGGGTCCCCATGGGCTGAGATGTATAACTGGGTATCATCTGCATATTGATGATACCTTACCCCATGGGAACGGATGATCTCACACAGTGGCTTCATACAGATGTTAAATAGGAGAGGAGAAAGTACCGAGCCCTGAGGCACCCCGTATTGCAGGGGCCTGGGGCTGGACTTCTCCTTCTCCAGGCACACCGACTGGGTCCTGCCCCTCAGGAATGAGGAAAACCAGGACAACACTGTGCCCTGGATCCCCAGACCTTGGAGCCTTCCCAGAAGGATGCCGTGATCGATAGTGTCAAAGGCCGCTGAGAGGTCGAGAAGAGCAAGGACAGATGTGTCCCCTCCATCCCGCTCTCTCCAGAGGTCATCCACCAATGTGACTAGTGCAGTTTCAGTACCATATCCGGGCCTGAATCATGACTGAAAAGGGTCCAGATAATCCGCTTCATCCAGGACTTCCTGTAACTGCTGCGCCACAGCCTTTTCTAAAACCTTACCTAAAAAAGATAGGTTGGACACTGGACAGTAGTTAGTAATTACCGTGGGGTCGAGGGATGGCTTTTTTAGGAGGGGATGCACTAAAGTGTGTTTAAAAGGTGCTGGAAAATGCCCCTCCTTTAATGAAGCGTTAATAATCACCTCGACCCAGCCGCCTGCCACAGTCTTGGAAGCTTTGATTAACCAGGCAGGGCATGGGTCCAGTGCACAGGTCGTGGCCCGAACAGATACAAGGAGCCTGTCCACTTCCTCAGGGCCAACAGGATCAACCTGATCCCAGGTAACATGGCTAGACTGTGCTATGGTCAACCCCAGCTCTGTACGTTCCATGCCGGGATTTAGCTTCGAGCGGATCTGAGCGATTTTCTCCGCCAGATAATCAGCAAAATCCTCAGCCAATCCCTGCCACCCAGGGCCCGGCCCCCCTCTACTGAGGAGGGACCTGGTCACCCGGAACAAGGCTGTTGGGCGATTATCTGCGGAGGCAATAAGGGTGGTGAAGTATTGTCGCTTTACCACCCTTATCGCCACTAGGTAGTCTTTAATAGCTGCTCTAACCCGTGTTCGGTCAGACTCGCTCCGAGTCTTCACCGAGTCTTTGCAATGGAGTTGTTGACAATAACATACAACACAATAAACAAGTCCAATAAAACATAGTAAAATAAGATGATCCATCTTGAATTTTATTAGATAAATCTATATGTGATACAAAGGTTGAATATAGGACTATGACACAGAAGATGAGGGTTCAAGTGTTTGCTTGGCCATGAAAACTCAGTGGGTGGAAATGATGGTAAGCTACTCCCTAAACATCTCATATTTCTTGAAAACCCTATAAGAGTTGACTTAAGAGCAGTGTTTCCCAACCTTTGGTTTTTGAACTTCAATTCCCAGAAGCCTACGACAATTCCCCAAAGCTCTGATTTGCCAATATACTGACCTAGGCTTCTGGGAATTGAAGTCTCTCTGTGGAGTGTGGGCCCCATGTTGGGAACTACTGCTTAAGACAGAAGCAACTTGATGGCATGTAATAACATAGGTTTTTTATTGAACTGGTTCTTTTGGCATGGATAACAATTCAAAAGTTGTATGAATCAAGCTTGTTTCCTCTATTTCGTATCGGGTCTTGACATTCCTTGATCTTGGTGAATCTACTTCCTATATTCAGATTTGTCTCTTTTTTCCTATTGCAGGAACTTGAAACATTAGTTTAATAAAGGTAAAGCTGTATTACCAGAGGCATGTAAGACACTAAAGTAAAATTCTTGGAGGTTTTGTTGTTGTTTTTAAAGAAGTAAATGTTGTTTTGTTGTATTTTTTTTTAAAAAGAAGGAAATATTAAATTGCCACTTCATACTATTATCCTGGGGTTGTTGTTGTTTTTAAAAGTAGCCTAATTTGGAATTCTTCCATCTCTGGAGCAATAAATCTACAAGTTGAACAAATTCTATGGATACAAACATAAACCATTTAGTTTCAATTTACTAGGAAAGGTAGAAAGTGAAAGGCATTTTAAAATACTTAAATATGACAAAACTGCATGAATGAAGATAGGAGATTTGGGTTTAGGAAAGAAAAACAGGAAGAAAACTGGCCCAAGGTGTAGGGAGAAAAATAGAATCATAAATCACATAAGACAGCTGTATGCTTTTATCCAGGGATCCAGATGTTCTCCACCAAATGTGTAACAAGTTTAGAATTATTTTACACAGAGTTGAAAAGGGCTATGGACAAATGAGATTCTCTTACATAATGTGGGGAAACAAATGTTGAAAAATCCTTTGGGCTATCAGCTACTCCAGTGGAATCACTCTGCAAACTAAATCAACATTTATTCATTAAAAAAGGGAGAGTGAAAGAGTGGGTTTGGAAAAGCAACACTCATAATTTTGAACTTTATATAGGTTTAATTTCCAAAATATAGTTATTTAACAAAAGGCCAAATGTTTTCATTGGGTTTATTTTCCTTTCTGGGAAGTAGAGTGCAGTGGTCAAGACATTTTCATTATATTTTTCTGGCCTGGTTTCAGTTGGACCTTTTTACCACTTACATGTTTCTTTTGTGATGTAAACCCATATTAATCTAGTCGCTTTGGCATTCTTTTCTTATACAGCGTAGTCATCTGAAATTGTTCCTTTTCACATACAGAAATGTGTCAGCCACAAGGACCAAAAGTCAAAAGTGCCATCAATAGGCTCTCTTGCTTGATCAGACCTCATTCTGCAGCACCCTGGCACTTTCTTTATTCATATGAGACAGTAGCGGAATAAAAAGAATGGATTTACATAAAATATAAATGAAATTCAAACAAATTAAGATGTTAAAATTAATTGTTTATGACCAGAAGTGAGCTACTTCTGTTATTTTGACCAGTTCTGTACATATAAAGGTAAAGGTCTTCCTTGCTCAAAAGCCAGTCATATCGGACTGTAGGGGACGGTGCTCATCTCTGTTTACAGCTAAGAGCCAGTGTTCTCTGCATCTGTGGATGTTTCCATAGTCATGTGACAGGCCAAAAGACACAGAATGTTACCTTTCCCAGCAATGAGGTACCTATTTATCTATCTGTAATGTCTTGCTTTCGAACTGCTAGGTTGGCACGAGCTGGCATAGACGATGGAGCACACTCCATTGCGCAGAACCTGGGTCTTGAACTGCTAATAATAATTTTGTGTCAGAAATTATTCTGGGTTGAAATGATTTTGGGGGAAGAAACTCAACTCAGGTAAAGGTCACCCTTGCTCAAAAGCCAGCCGTTTCTGACTCTAGGGGCCAGTGCTCATCTCTATTTCATAGCCAAAGAGCCAGTGTTTTCTGCGTCTGCTGATGTTTCCATGGACATGTGGCAGGCATGCCTAGACACTGGAGTGCATGGAACGCTGTTTACCTTCCCACCGAAGTGGTCCCTATTCATTTACTTACAATTTCTTGCTTTTGAACTGCTAGGTTGGCAGGACCTGGGAGAGATGGGAGCTCATTCCGTCATGCAGTACTCGAGTATCAAACTGCTGGCTCCACTCAGGGAACACCCAAATGTCCCCAAGAGCTGGAACAGAGTTGGGCACTCAATCTGTCATGCTGTACCCAGGTCTTGAACTGCCAACTTGCCAGCCTTCCAGCTACAAGGCAAGTTTCTTAACCACTAAGCCACCGCGTCTCAACTACCAAGCCACCAGACCAATTTTGGTACATATAGTAGAGCATAAATTGCATGCACTCAAAAATAATAGTCTTCACAGCAATTTTTTCCTGTGTGTAAGTAGCCTCATTTGATTACTCTTTGACCTTCTTTCTTTGCTTCAAAGTCTGTTAAGCAGCTGTCTAGCCAGAATCTTGTCCTGGTGAGAGACACTCTTTGAGATTCATCCATTCAGCAAGGTATATTGCTTTTGCTCTTCACAGGATTAGCCTATCCTCTTCTGGTTCATCAAAATGACATGGAGCTATTTGTTTGCTTCACAGGCCTGCTGCTCTTCAACTTGCTTGTAGACATTGCAACAGAAAAGAGATACAAAAAATAGCCACATGAGCCATTCATAGACGAAATGTTGTGGACTAAGCAACTTGGAACTTATGATCCAATAAAACTATAGGCTAGCCTAGAATTTAGAAAGCAGTCTACTTTCTTTCTGCAGCTCCAAACATTGGTATTATATTGTGGGGGTTATGGCAGAATATATTCAAATCAAACAGGATTTTTTATGGGAAGAATTCAGTAAAATTCCAGGGGATATTTGTAGGCAATTACAAAGGGGAAAGAAGCCAACAGGCTCTTTCTATGAAATTTCTACTTTTGTGTACTAAAAAGGTCTATATTCAATGACATTATAAAAAGATTACAAATGTAAATTTTAATGTTTCAATACTCCTCCTCAGTGTTGTTGTTGTGGTGGTGGTGGTGGTGGTAGAGGTGGTGGTCTTCTTGTTCTTGTACCACTGGAGCACAAATATATAGAAGGAAGGCTAGGAGAAAGATGTTGCTGCTGTTGCCATTAAACTAATTTCTGTGTTAATATTTTTGTCTAATTTCACATTCTTCATACTCCTACAGCTCCTAATTTGTCTCTATTAAAATAGCTTTCTATGAAAATGCTTTTAGGCCTTGACATTAAAACCAAGAGAGAATGGAATGAACAAACAAGCTTTTGGATAAAATAATGGTATGCAATCTAGATCAGTGAAAACAGATTATTTGTTTATTTAACACTCGCTAACCACACTTTTGGAACCAGGCCAAAAGGCCTTACAGTAATTATAACAACCCAATTAATTTGCATAGTCATTTTAATGGAGTTTTAAAATTCCACATGACTGCTGCATGGTGTTGGGCAGGGAAAGCTTATATCGATTAAGGAGAAACCATTTGGGAAAGATCAACAGCTCAGTTGTAGAAAGAGTCAAGGAAGAAAGAACCATAATCTCACTGGCATCAATCTCACCAACCAATATACAGCTATTTAAGATGCCAGAGACTCCCAGTGTTGTCAGTCTTTCATGACATATCATGGAAGAACAGATAGAAAAGAAGGCACCTTAACTAACAGCAGTTCACAAATGAAATTATGGAGTTACTCCAGCATAATTCTTCTATTGGATTCCAGGACATTCTTCCTGGCAGGGAGATGGGGAAAATCTCCTGTCTAGAATTCTGCAGTGCCACTAATTGCCATTGAGGACCAGGTGGACAACTGCCAGAAATTGCCAGATGCCACAAGCATCTGTCCATTTGGAGAACCACATCTGCTTCCACAACACAGACTCCAAATATTTTTTCTTATAAACAGGGGTTGCATTTTTGTGTAATTGTCAGGCCCACTAGTGACCAAGGTTTTTTAAAAAAATAAAAATGTTTTGGACAGTGTGCAGTACCAGGAGCTTTGGATACATCCTCAAAATGTAGCAAAATTGTCCCACCCCATCCCATTGAGCTGGGACTTTGGTGGCTTAGTAGTTAAGACACTGAATTTGACAACGGCAAGGTTGGCAGGTCAACAGTTCAAGACTCAAGTACTGTACAACAGAGTAAGCTTATGTCTCTGTCCCAGCTTCTGCCAACATAGCAGTTTGAAAGCAAGAAATTGCAAGTACCGTATATGCCGGTGTACAAGATGACTGGGTGTATAAGACGACCCCCCAACATTTCCACTCAAAATATAGAGTTTGTTATATACTCGCTGTATAAGACTGCCCTCTCTTCCGCACACCTTCCACATACCAAATAAAACGTAAAAGAACATCAGATTTGATTTCAACATGTTAATTTATATTCAAATGCTTATGACATGCAGAAAAACTGTCACAAGGCTCTATGTTATCAAACATGTATAGTAAATATAAAACAGTGCAAGTGCAAAGTGGTACTTATTTATCTACCATATATACATGAATATAAGCTGACCTGAATATAACCCAAGGTACCTAATTTTGACCTTGAAATCCAGGAAAATAGATTGACCTGAGTTTAAGCCAAGAGTGGGAAATGTAGCAACTGCTAGTGAGTTTCAGTAATTAAAATACAGTAATATTAATTTTTTTATTGATTTTTTAGAATTGTACTTGCACCACCCACCAGTGGTGGCGCTGCAGGTAAAGTGGGTGGGCAGGTCAATTGCACTGAGGCAGGAAGTGTCGCTCTAGCCTAGCCTCTTGCTTCCCCTGCAAGGAAGAAGCATGGCTTTTTTCCTCCATCTTGGGCAGAGCAGAGAAAAGGGCAGAAGGTACCAGTAAATGAAACCCTTTCTTTTCCCCCACCAGTTTGAAAGAGAGACACAATTGTAATGTAGAGCTTCTTTCTTCATCTGGATGGCATGTAGAATTAAGTGGGCGAGCATTGGGAGGCTACTATGGGCAACTATGTCTATCCCAACTGAAGTGCACCCGGTGTATAAGACGACCCCCCCCCCCTTGGAGGCATGTTTTTCAGGGTGAAAAAGTCACCTTATACACCAGCAAATATGGTAGATAAATTGGTACCACTTTGGTGTGATGGTAACAGCATTCCGTGCACTCCAGTGACTAGTCATGCCTGCCACATGTCCCCAGAAACATCTGCAGACACAGACAGTGCTGGCTCTTTGGCTATAAATGGAGATGAGCACCAAACCCTCGAATACGCTATGACTAACTTTCAAGTAAGAGTGACTGTTAACTTTACCTATCCCATTGAGGTCACAAGGGAACATTTAAGTCATTTAAGTTCCTTCCCAACATCATGACGGCTCCCCATTCCCTGAAGTTGCGGTTTGCATCCCAAATGAATATTCCATGGACATTGAAGAGAAAATCTGCAACAAGCCTGTCTTTATAGCTCTTCAGGTAGCTATATATAAACCCCCTTTTTCCCCAAAGGGGAATTTAAGATATTTCTTCTGGGCAATGCATTCAAAATTACATTTTATTTTTTATTTTTTGAAAATATGGTAAGAAATTATACAGGTCAGCACATAAATCCCATTAGTTCAGCTTCCTAACTGGTGTTTTATATTGTTCAAGAATAAAAGAAACATCTTTCAACAAATACCATCAAATATCTCTTGGTATTACTACCATTCCTTATGTACATGACATATATGGGGCACTTATCTGTGAAGAAAATTATATGTACAGTTTTCTCAATGTGAATCTGGATAATTACTGTGCCTTCTAATCCATGATTGCCATTAGTACAGACTGTATTTCTCTTCAGAACAACAATTGTTAAATTCAAATTGCTTGAATTTTTCATAGCTTTGAAGGAGAACTACAAATAATTGAAGGCCATCTGGGAATCAGCCAGCAGGGGAAAATAAGATTTTGTCTCTAGCACTTATTTATTTATTTAAAATATTGTACCACATCTTTGTTGTATAAAGGACCACAGTTGACTTGCATCATTTAAAAAAGACAATATAAAAGCTAAAAAAAGGCTATTACATCATTAAAAGAGAATTAAAGAAATATATCAACAACTGTGTATTAAAGCAATACTTAAAACACATTTAAATGTACTGTGTGTTCCTGGTTTGCCTCATTTCTTAGGGACCAGACCCAGTCAGTGTGTTTGGAGGATGAGATGTCCAGCCCTAGGCCTCTCCATTATGGGTTTCCTCAGGCCTCGGTCCTCTCACCTCTTTTATTTCACATTTACATGAAGCCACTGGGAGAGATCATCCGTTCCCATGGGGTAAGGTAACATCATTTTGGCCTGTGGTGATCCCCGTGACACAGTCAGAGTCCTGTCCAGGTGTCTGGAGGTTGTTGGGTCAGGATGGGGGACAACGGGCTATAACTGAATCCTGGCAAGACTGAGGGGCTATGGGTCAGGGGCCCTGCGTTATCTCAGGAGCTACCATCTTTGGTCCTGGCTCGGGTTATTTTACCCCAAACAGACCCGGTGCATAATCTGGGGGTCCTCCTGGACTCACGACTCTTGCTTGAAGAACAGGTGGCAGTCCTGGCCAGGAGGGTTTTTGCACAACTTCACGTTATACGCCAGTTATGCCCGCTCCTAAATTAGGACTCCTTGCTCATGGTCACACATGCTCTGGTCACCTCCAGACTTGACTACTACAATGCACTCTACATGGAGCTGCCCTTGATGACCATTTGGAGGCTGCAACTGGTCCAGAATGTGGCTGCTCTGGTGGTGATGGGGTGCAGGTGGTATGCCTGAGCCCCACCACTGCTTTGGGAGCTGCACTGGTTGCCAGTGTGCCTCCGGGTGCAATTCAAGGTGCTGGTTATTACTTTTAAAGCCCTACTTGGTAGTGGGCCAGGATACTTAAGAGACTGCATCACCCCAAGAACATCTGTCCGTCCCACCAGAGCAGAGTGGAGAGGCTCTTTAATTGTTCCATCTGCAAGAGAGGTGCGTCTCTCTAGCACCAGAAAGAGGCCTTTCTCATTGTCTGCTCCAGTCCTATGGAACCTGCTGCCAATTGAGTTGCATCTCCAGACAGAGTTGCTGTCATTTGGAAAAGGCCTAAAAACCTGGCTGGCAAAGCAGGTGTGGGGCACCAATGACATAGTGACCTCCACCTGCTGGCTGATCTAGGAAGAATGCTCTCTCTCTCTCTTTTAATCTGTAAGGGTCGGGGTAATTTTTGATAGGCATTTTAATGGGGGTTTTATAGGTTTTAGAGTTTTTAACTGTGATGCTGATTTTTATTCTTTGTGTGCTGCCCAGAGTCTTTTGAGTTCGGTGGCAATATAAATAACTAAAATAAAATAAAATAAATAATAATCCTCAGCCAGTCACCGAGGGAAAACTTGCATGAAGAAAGAAGTCTTTACCTGTTAGTGGAAGGACAGCAAAGATGAGTCCAAACTGGCCTCCTGTGATAAAAAATTAATATCTTAGGTACATGATATAAATAAAAAATATGACTAAAAAAACTAATGTACATTTATTTGTTAACTCTTGAGATAAAACCAGTCCTCACTTTTCTTCAGATGTCACTGATCTACTGGACATAATCAATCTTTCTGTTAAGGTGAAGATGTACAAAGGTGTTGTTCTATCCTCTCTGCATTATGAAAGAGAAACTTGGGCTATCTATCGGTGCAATGCAAGAAAGCCCAGTCGTTTTCATCTTACCTTTCTTCAGAGAATGCTCAGCATCAAACAGAAGCATAAAGTCTCTGGCACTGAAGTCCTGGAGAATACACAGATGACAAGAATTCTAAAGCAACAACTTCAATGGGCTGTCCAGGTCATCAGGACATTGAACGAGAGTCTAGCAAAAGGATGAGGGCTAACAAACTGGTGGTGAATTGTTGCAAACTACTGAGTCTGTATAGATATTATTTATTGCATCTTGAGTTGCAGAACTCAGCATGCAAGAATAATGTCTATGCTGCCTTTGTAAGTTGCAGAAATGTCACCACTGGAAGTTATCTGCTTTCATTACATCAACAATGTTATTTGTTTTAATAATGTAAAGTTTCAATAATGTTATTTGTTGTGTGTGTGCCTATTTTAGACTATAAGTTCATCTGTACAAAATGCTCTCCTCCTGTATGAGGTATTCTACCCCACAAAAATTGTCCCAGCCATAACACTGTGTTACATATAATAAATAAATAAATAAATAATTGTCTGCTACTTGGTCTAATCCATGTGCCCTATACCAAATCAAGTGCACTGAATCCAAACCTGAAGTCTGATTCTGCCTAGGATGTCAGGATCTTAAGTTAGCAAATCTCACCCTCTTAGTTAGGTTCTTGCGTTGACCATGAGGGGTATATTTGCCACACATGTAGCAAAAATGGTCTGGTTTATTAACACAGCTGCACCTACTCATCTTTAGCAAAAAAGAGACTCACTATGGCCTAGCTGTACTATCCAATAAGATGGTTTCACATGAGAGACAAGCACTTGGTCCATCTTGCCTTATATGCCTATTTCTGACATCAGCTCATTGACTTGCCAGACATGCCTGGCTGCTGCTGGAGCATGCATGCCATCAGGAGATGTGATTCAGCTGAGGTGGCAGCAGGCATAGTGGTAGCTGCAACTGTTATTATGCTCCCATGTAAAACTACATTACCCAGTACATTTGAACAACTATAGCTGATAGGCAAATTCTGAGTTCAGATTTGGAATCAGCACACTCGATATCATGTAAATCACGTGTGTTGTTCCCAGTAGCAAAATCGTTATGCTTTGTAATCAGATCTGCCACGAAATCAACATCTTTTTTAAATAATGCAGAATGGTATGGCTTGGTTGCAGTTAACTATCATACTTACTGCAAGAATAAGGATGCTGCTTTTTTTCTTTAAAGGCTGTGTCTTCTAAGCATGAGTGCCTTTTCTTCCTTCCTTCCTTCCTTCCCTCCTTTCTAATAGAACAACATTTTAAAGAGAGGAGATTGCTTAATTTGATTTTACTACATGACCTGCAAATAGCTGTTAAAATATGGGCCAGTTATCACTTCTGGAGTTCAGTCTGCAAACTGCTTTTAGGATGTCTTATGTGGTATTGCCGTGTCCTTTGCACATGGCATTGAAAAATGAAAGTGCAGTTTCAATAATATAACATCAGATAAAACAGAAATTGCAATGACGAGCACCAGGCAATAACTTTAAGGCTATCAAAAATTTAGCTGCTAAGATTTGTGAAACTGCCCTGTCTGTGGAGCAATCAAAAGGTTGCAGCAGGCCAACCTTGAAAGTGTCAATGACCAGAATAAGACACAACCTCTGGATCACAGAGACAAGTTGACAAGGGCAGGTTTTTTGTCATTGATTTTAGGAGAGAAAGATGTAATTTGGAAGTAGCGGAGGCACTTGTCAAATAAAGAGGCAGGGCACATAAAATTTTGGTAATAAATATGGGCCACAATTTATTGAATTTGTTCAATCCCCTATCTGCATTGGGGCCTGGTAGTGTAACCTGGTACTAGAACAGGAAGTTCTTTACGGCTCCTCTCTAGCCTGAACAAGCTAGTTCCTTGTCCTTGGCGAGCTATCTTGACAGCTACCTTCCTTGACAACTACTGCCTATGTCAGCTCAATTGGGGAGGCATCACTGTGGACATTACCAATTCTATTCATATGAATGGATGTTGGACAGCAAAGCTGTCTCACGATGGCCGCAGTGTGCATAACTGATTCATGTGAATAGCATCTTGCACCCAGTAGCCACCTCACCCAAAGATGCCTTTAGGGACTCACTGCAACCACTCTAACATAGCACTGCCTGTCACTAAAGAGATGGCAGGGCCAGCCTGGTTCATCTCTCCCCAACTGTGTTCAAGGACCCTCCACAGGTCATCCAAAATATGGTTGTCCCTGCATCAGTCAGATGTTCTCTATCATCCCAGAACAACTGCAGACAACCAAACTGTATGCCTGCTTGTCCTGGGGGGGGGGGGGGGGGATGCCATTCCAAAACATCCATGCCTTCATTTCATGGTTGATTTCTTTCTGAACCAGATCCAAGCAATGTAGAATGCACTCCCCTTTCCATACATGGTGTGCAGACCAGAAATGACCAAGCCTGGCCATAAGTTCCATGACACCTGCAGGACTCCAACCGCCTGAACCACTAGGGTATTACCCTTCAACAAGCTGATATCATTTTCACCTAAAGGAACTATTATAAACATTTGGAGGGTACAAAGCAGCCAGCTAATGTAAATGGGGTTTCCCAACGGGCTCTCCTGATGTCTCCCACAACAACCTACAGCAAGGGTGGGTTCAGCAGGCTGATAAAGCAATTAGCACAGGCTAAAGCACAAAAATTGATCTATAGGAATGGAGGGAACTGTTAAAAGGTGAAAACAAAATAGTTTCCATCAACCATGGGTCATAAAATGGTGGCTGTAGCTCATTGCAACAGCTTCCCTTAGCTTAAAAAAAATCAACTAACACTGAAAATAAATGAAATGGGAGAATGAATTTCCCCTCCAGAAAAAAAAGCAAACCACAGGCCATAAGCTCTGATGACCACTTGAGTGCTTCTGGAGCGATACCACCCATTCGTGTGTTGAGGCAACAAGGCTGGTTCAGAGGCAGGCCCCATTGTGGTAGGCTGCAGAAGGGTGCTTTGTGAGCATTGATATACAATTCCAGGTTTTCTTTTCATCTTCACTTCTTAAACAGTTCTTTATTTTGCAGTAGTGGTTGTAAAATAGGGAAGCCATACCAGTACCTTAGAGGAGGTAAGTAATAATGCAATTAATTGCATTTAAAATAAATAATGACCATTAATTAATATAAAAGATGCTTGAAGGCTTTTAAAAACTTTAATTAATATAAAACATGTTTGAATTAAAAAAAACTTTTTAAAATGCTTTGATTTGGTTTTAATCACAGTTTTTCAAATTTCAAATGAAGTCAAAGGATCCAGGTTTGAAGTGGGGGTAAGACTTATTATGGTTGCCCCCCTTCCCCATGAAGAATGAATTAACATAGGCCAAGACACACTGTTCTGAAGTACAAGGTACATTTCACAGAGAGAAACTGTGCAGTAAAAGGAAGAAGTTACGCAGGAAATATTTTGAGCAGTTCATATGTAAGAATAAAACATTGGTGTTCTTGCAAAACAAGATAAGCAAAAAAAACCCCAACAACAACCATGTGCTTTTGTGAAGCTTATCATTTTCTGGTGTTTAGATAAAATAGTGCCATTTCACTATGGGGAGTCATTTAGTCCTTTTACTTCCCTTCCCTTTTAGGTGGGGGACCTGTCAACATTCTCCGAAAGGGTTGGAGTTTTACCTGACTAAATCCACAGAAGTGACTATCCTTCAATATTTTAAAAACTCATTTGTGCAAACCTATGATAATGGTAGTCATGTACAGCTGTGACAGATGTGAAAGCTGGATCATAAGGAAGGCTGAGTGCCAAAGAATAGATGCCTTTGAATTGTAGTGCTGGAGAAGACCTTTTGAGAGTCCCCTAGACTGCAAGGAGATCAAATCAGTCCATCCTAAGGGAAATCAACCCTGAATGATCTTTGGAAGGACAAATACTGGAGCTGAAGCTCAAATACTTTGGCCACCAAAGAGATTGTCAAAAGCAGTTTTCAGCCAGTGGCCATGTTCTATTGCAAATGGTAATACCATGCCTCTTGGGTTATCAGGAATGGAGGACAAGGCCAGGGAAATCTTCTGTATATAACAATATCCCATCTTGCTCATTGTCTTTGGGAATGTGAATTTTACTCGACATTTACAGGATTATACACTTGAGAGTAACTGTCCCTCAGTCTGCACTGCCTCCCTGGATCACTGTGACTAGGTTACAGCAATTTGTTGTTCTTGCTGGTGTTGTTGTTGCCACCAAGTCATTTCTCAGAATAGTGACCCTATGAATTAATAACCTTTAAGGTAAAGGTTTTCCTTGCTTGAAAGCCAGTCACATCCGACTCTACGGTTCAGTGCTCATCTCTGTTTCAAAGCCGAAGAGCCAGCACTGTCTGCTTCTAAAGGACGTTTCCATAGTCATGTGGCAGGCATGATTAGACACCAGAGCACATGGAACACTGTTACCTTCCCACCAAAGTGGTCCCTATTTATCTACTTGCAATTTCTTGCTTTCGAACTGCTAGGTTGGCAGGAGCTGGGACAAAGACGGGAGCTCATTCCATCCTGCAGTACTTGGGAATCAAACTGCTGACCTTCCTCCTCCCAGCCAGCGTCTTAGCCACTAAGCCACCACAGTCCCTTACCTTTGAAGGATCCTAATATTAACAGCCTTTCTCAGGTCTTTCAAACACAAGGCTGCAGCTTCCCTATCTCCTCCTTATTCTTTGCTTCCTTTTTTACCCCATTGGGTGTCAAGGGAGATGAAAGGTTCTTGTTCTGGCACTTTTAGCAGCATCCACTGGTGTTATTTGAAATTCTTGTAATATTTATTTGATGTTATCTCTCTACCTTCCTCTGACTTCCTTTATACCACTTGATAATGAATTGCTAGGTGACACAAGATGTATCTGGGCAGAATTAAGAATCCCCCGTTGTTCTCTTTTTAAGAGAAACAAGAGTTGTGTCTTCTCTGAGCATTCTGTTCTTGTTATGTGCTGTCAAGTTGTCTCCAATTAACAAAGACCCTATTATCAGACATTTTCAAAATGTCCTCTCTACAACAACACTGCTCAGCTTGCAAATGAAACCCTGAGGCTTTCCTCCTGAAGTCAATCTATCTGATGTTTGATTATCCTCCTTTCCTACTGCCTTCCACCTGTCTCACCATTATTGTATTTTCCAGAGACTTGCCCACTCCTCATGTACTTAAGCTTCATCATTAAGGAATCTAGAGGATCGGTTGGCTCTAGAATCCACCTGTTCATCTTTCCAGCAGTCCAGGATACCTCCAGAACTCTCCTCCAGCCCAATATTTCAAAAGAATCTGTTTTTCCCCTCTCAACTTTCTTTACTGTCCAGCTTTCACATCTATACATGGTGATCAGGAACACAATAGTGTGAATGATCTTGGACTTAATCTCCAGTGAAACATCCTTACACTTGACAATCTTTTCTAACTCTTTCTATGCTACCTTGCCAAGTCTCAGTCATATTCTGATTTGTTGGGTGGGCCAAAGTCAACAAAATCTTTCACTAACAAATTTCCTCCCCATTGTACACTTTGAAGGGTGCAGTTCTTCTGTAGTGATTTTGTTGTTGTTTTCTTAGCATTCAGCTTCCATTCTGCTGTGTCACTTTCTTCTTTTGATCTCATTAAAAGTTGTTAACAAGGCTTTTTTCTTGTCTTCATTTTATTCCAGGATGGATGAGTTGTGGCCTTCCACCTGTTGCCAGGCTCCAGCTTTATCAGTCATATTCATAATGAAAGGTAAGAATTGTAATCCAGTAACATCTAGAATGACACATGCAGCCCCCTCTCCAAATTATATGATCCCAGGGATTTGTAGGATAACAGTGTTACTGATAAAGCACAGATAGATACCACACTTGGATTTACATTTAATTCTGAGCTTACTCCTAGATGCAAAATATGGCATACCTAAGCCCACTAGTTTTCATTTCTACTCAGAAATTGATCTCAGGGAAATGATTGGACCTAATCTTCTAATTTTATCAGTTTTTGGAGATTAGTGTTTGCTGCTGGTCAGAAAAATGAGCACCTAGCCTGTATCTCTCCTTTTTGCTCTTCTACCTGTTTTCCTTTCCTTTTATGTAAAAAAAGTTGTCTAATTCAAATCTTTGTATTTCATATGAAACTGTATATTTTGCTCACTCTTAAGGTAAAGAACCATGCTTGGCTTGTCATTATGTAAATGTAAGATCACCCTTGCTCAAAAGCCACTCATATGCAACTCTAAGGTTCAGTTCTCATCTCTGTTTACAGCCAAAGAGCCAACACTGTCTCTGTTTGCAGATGCTTCCGTGGACATGTGCCAGGCATGCCTAGACACTTGGGCACAGAACAGCACAGAACGCTGTTTACCTTCCCACCGAAGTGGTACCTACTTATCTATTTGCAATTTCTTGCTTTCAAACTGCTAGGTTTGTAGGAGTTGTAATTATTAACTAAAAACTAATTACAAAGATTAATCTCACTTTGTAATGATGGATTCCAACCTCTACCTAATCTGAGGATTTCTCTTTTTAGGATAATTCCCAAAAAAGAGCCAGGTGAATTTCATCTCATTCACCATTTATTATATCCCCCACTTTGGGTCTGATAATGCTGCAATCCCAGGGGAGTGGTCTTCAGTGTGCTACACATCTTTGATGAGGTGGTCAGGATGTTTCAATCCTGTGGGAGAGGTATGGAGATGTCAAAGTTCAATATTAAGTCTGTGTTTCTCCTTCTACCTGCTCACCTGGATGATTTTGACTTGTTAGGCTTTTGCTTTGATGCCCTCTCATAAGGTAAAGAGTCTTGCTTCTCCTTGCCTTGTGGGTAAGGTAAAGGTCACCCTTGCTCAAAAGCCAGTCATATCCAACTCTAAGATTCAGTGCTCATCTCTGTTTATAGTCAAAGAGCCAACACTGTCTGCATCTGCAGAAGTTTCCGTGGACACTTGGCAGGCATGCTTCAACACCAGAGTACACATAATGTTGTTTACCTTCCCACCAAAGTGCTACCTATTTATCTACTTGCAATTTCTTGCTTTTGAATTGCTAGGTTGGCAGGAGCTGGGGCAGATGTGGGGGCTCACTCCATCATGCAGTACTTGGGAATCAAACTCCAACCTTCCAGTCATTAAATTAAGTGTTTTAACCACTTGAGCCACCGTAGTCCCTCTCATGTGGGTAGGGCAGGCTTAATCTAAGCTTCTAATTAAGCTCAACATGGAGTTCTTATATTAAGCTCAACATGGAGTTCCAAACACTGTGCACCAGAGCAGTTAGGGAAATGAAATAAAAGCAAAACAAATTCTACCTTTGCAACACTAACAATCTCCCGTGCTTCAGAAATGTCTCTTTTTTAAAACAACAACAACAACTCAGAATTGTGTCCTTTACAGTGGGGAAGCAGAACATTTCACCACGGGAAGCCATAAAATACAGAGATTTGTTGTTTTCATACCTCTTCTTTTATGCTGAAAGAAATGTGGAGGGTAGGATTGGGGTACTTTCATGAAAACCAACAAAAGGACTGACTGTTTCCTGGCTGATGTTGTTCTCTGCAGTAAGAAGCAACTGCCTTGTACTCTGGCTTGCAGTAGACCTGGGTCACCCCCCTTCAGTTGCCAGAAAGTATACCTATATTTCTTTCTTCAGAAAAGTAGTGTGTATGTAACCATCTCCACATACTTACAGTTTGTGTCTGTAATGTTTAGCTACTCAACAGAGACAGCATTTCAGCTTCACACAGAGAAGAGATTTCCAGGCTTGGGATTCTTCTCACTATTCGTTAACAGATCAGTCACATACATTGGTGATTAAACTGAATAACATCAGAGCAGTCATTGTTGGTGACTATGTGGTAAAAGTTATAGGACTGTTATGAACAAAAATTGAAGTGCCACATTTGACATTCATAAAATGTTTAGAGTAATTTTCTCCCATAACGTGGCATTACTTAGTTCACTATACGCATGGAAGATTAATTATCAAATATGTTGCCCCACCTGCTTTCCCTAAATCAGGAATTCTCAACCTTTTAAAGCCAGAGACCAGGTCATGTTCCCTCAGACAGCTTCAGGGGTGGGTGGCCATTTTGCCCTTCCTCCACCACATGGCACTTCCTGGTGTGGTGGAGGCAGTGGGGAGCCCACATGAAATGGTGCCATGGGCTGCATCCGGCCAGTGGGCCACAGGTTGAGAATCCCTGCCCTAAATGGTACTCCTGTCTCTTAATTCAGCTGAAAAATCTCTCCCCCACTATACACACTTTCTGGTGAAATTAAAACATTTTTGGTTTTTAAGAGAGACAAAAGGAAATGCTTGCTCATACAAGATACAGTTCAGCAGACTCTGTATATATTTGGCCTGGAGAAATGTTGACGGAGAAATGATATGATAGCTATTATCAAATACTTAAAGAGTTGTTGCATGAAGGATGGAACAAGTTTGTTTCTCTCTCTCTGGAGGGTAAAATCCAAGGTAATGGGATCACACTAGAAGAAAAGAAGACTTGAACTAAACATTATAAAGAATTATCTCACAATAACAGTTAATTGACAATGGAATGGACTATCACAGAGGGTGGTGGACTCTTTGAGGTTTTCAAATTTTGGGTGGCCATGATGTCAGACATGCTTGAACCATGGATTTCTTCCAAGGGGTTGAACTCAATGATTCTTGGGACCCTTTCCAACTCAACAATTCTATTATTTCAATTTGTGGAATTGCATACCTGAAAGATTAGATTATGGGCAATGCCTTAAATGTATTTTTTAAAAATAGGTTGAATACATTTGTCAGATTTCTATGCTTCTTTCTAAATCAGAGTAGATCAACACATGAAAGATATGGGTGGCTTTCACAGCAAAACTTCACCTATGGTGTTGCTTGCATGATGTTGCTCCTCTCAGTCATCAGTACCTACAAATCAAAAAGAATGTCTGTATATATACTGCTGTATCTTTATATGGCTCCAGATAAGCTGAACTCCATACATCTGTGAATTCCTAAGCAATTGATATCCCTAAAAGGGTGGAAAACTCTCTTAGGGTGGGACTGATATAGTATTTCCAGTCTTTCATTGGCCAGATGACATATAATGATGTAGTTATGTAGTTATGTGCTGAGTGGATCTTGGCTCTACAGATGGTAGTTTTGTGTTTAATAAATTCAGTGGGAACTCGACAGGCCAAATTATGGATTAAAAGTCCCAAAGCAGCAGAGATAGAAGATTTAATCCACCTTTATTTAGTTCCTTTGCCATTCCTCCAGAGAGAAAAGTGGCTTGTTGTTGTATGAAGATTGATTGATATCCTGAGACTTGCAAAGCCCCATGGGTGGACATTCTGATAGGAGGTGTTTCCATTCGTCCTATATGTGTTTCAAGAGAATAACTCTCAGATTACTAGATGCTGGAAATTAAGAGAGGTAGATAGTTACTGCCATCAAGCTCTATTTCAATGCTCTGTAGCATGCAGCTGGTTGTTAACAAAGATGGCCAAGCTTTTAAAACAAGAGCTGGATGGAGTCTGTTTTGAACAAATACACAATTGTTTAATGTGTTTCAACCCAATGTTGTCCACTTTTAAAAAGTCTTTCCTTATAATTCAGAGACAAAGCATAGCTTTTGGTTAAATTGACATCTATAATTGTATGAGGTCTGCTGAGGGAGTTAGCTTGACTAATCTTGTTGAACTGTGTTTGCTTTATTTTCTGATTTTGGTGTAAATTAAGATAGATACAAATGTCTACCAGCTGTATGGCAGTCGTTGAAACCTGGCTCTTATATGGAAAGTGTTTTATATGGTGAGGAGCTGGCTATGTGAACTGGATCACTAAAAAGGAACCTAGAAAATTTACTACACCATGGGGAATTGTGCTTCATGACAAATGTACTGCTCATCAAACACCTTGGGGTTTTTTCCAAAGTGAAGACATGAGTCTTCAAAGCTCATTCAAGGTCAATATGCTTAGAATACCTTGTTTAACAACATGTTTGAAAGAACTGCTCTCTCAAGTGGTGAAAGATGTATTGTTTTGTCATGTGGTGTTCCTTATATCTATATGTTGCCTTTAGAATGCTTTGGTCATGGCTGGTCACTGGAAGGCAAACACAAGCTTAATTTGCAAGTCTTTTTGTTGAAGCACACATCTCCAATGAGTTGCCATTGTTAGAGGGGAAATTGTTTGTTTATTTATTTATTTAGATTTATATGCCGCCCCAAACAATAGACTCTGGGCGGTATACACAGTCTATCGAACATCTCACTGGCTGCTCAACAAAACTTAAAAACAATATAAAAACAGTTAAAAGCCCTTCAATAAAACCAATTACAAGGGTGTGTGTGAATGTTTTGCCTACCATCTAATATGATCTTCAGTAAATGCAAGTACAGTAGAACCTCATACAACAATCACCCCATATACAATGAAATTGTATAACAATTAGGTTTTTTGGGGGGAAGGCATCCTGCGTAACAACTTTTCCTATGGAAAAAATCATACAACAATTTTTCAATGGGAAAAAACACTTAGCAAAAAAAAATGTTGTACGATGCCTCCCATAGGGAAAATCGTTATATGATGCATGCATTGTATATCAATTGTTTGGTTCAACAACAATCCCCATGGAATGGATTAAAATCATTGTATGAGGTTCCACTGTAGTAGTAAATGGCACTGGCAGGTTTCATCTCTGAGTTGCTCTGTGAGTAGGGCGGCATACAAGTGTGAAAATTAAATTAAATTAAATTAAATTAAATTGAATTAAATATGAATTAAATATGAATGTTTGCTGAATACCTGGACTTTCTGTTTGCATATCCCATGAATGCATACATAGAGGGTGGAATAAATCAGTTGCTGAAATGCTGTCCCCATACCACAAACATCCACTGAAACTGCTTTCAGCAACTAATCCGAGTTGAAGTGTACTATCAACAGAAAGTGTTCCAGCTAAATTATGTTCAAGGCTACAAGTCTACTATATCTGTTGTTGATGATACATGAACTCATAGTGTATAGGGGAGACAGATCAACATTCAGTAGTACTGTATTGACATAATTTGTGTGTAGAGGGACTCAGGGTTCGTTTCTGAGACTATCAGTTGAAAACATCCTTCCTGTAAACGGGTCTGTTTAATAAGTGCTTTAATCAGATTTTTATCTGCTGCTGGTCTATCTGTTTATGTATTTGCCTAGTCTCTGTTGACTGTTATTGATATTATGGATTATTATGGGTGGGATTTGATTTATGTAGGCTGGATGGTTATTGGGGACATTATCTGTATTTCACCATCCACAGTAGTACTAGCCATTACATCAGACAGTATAAAAGTGCTATAAAATGAACGAATGGGTGGGTGAGTGAATGAATAAATGAATGAATGAATGAATGAACAGGGCTAAATATAAGAGATCTGGAGAGTTAAAGAAAATCCTGTGTTGGCTAAGTGAACTAGCATAGGCAATTTTTAGTCTGTGCACATGAAAATTAGGACAAATAAATCAAATTTAAGAACACTGCACAAAATAAAAATGCAATGTAGAGTTAACTGTGGTTATATTGATTGGTTTCAGTGGATTTCATTGTGTGCTAAATTATCTGATGTGCCCAGAATGTAACCACCACAGATACATCCACTTGTTTTTCACTCAGTTTAAGAGAAATGTGGTCAGTTATAATGAGATCTGAAATTGCAAAGGAATGAGGAGAGATTATTGAATAGTGTAAACGTTTCATAAAGTAATCATGAACATGTCTTAATTTGTTAAAATTACACTTCCACAGCCCAGAGAAATTTCAAGAATGGTTTACTTTGGAGGCTGCCAAATGAAAAAGGAAACTATCAAAGCAGTGCACATTTTTAAATTAACACCGATTGAAAGAAAAAAAAAACCATAGGCATAAACATTTCCTATATGCATGTGCACCAGTGTGTTCATGTGGATATCAGTGGTGGTCCGTATATTTTGTCAAAATATTTTTACAAGCAAATATAATCTGAAACAGATTATGGGAGGAATCTATCAGAAAAATAAACAGAGTATGTCGGGTCCGACTTGCTGGTGTCTGTCAGCTGGGCAGCTGTATAGGAGAGGCTATTGATTTTTGTGTGTGCGCATGTGATTTCATACAGTTCTGGTTTTGTCTGGTTTGATCAATGCTAGCCTTGTTTCTTAGGCTCCCTTTGGTTTCTTTCTCACACTTGCAGAGTCATAGGCGCCAATCACGAGCTATGTGGCAGCCAGCCCACAGTGAGTGAGGTGGAAAAATTCTTGTGTTTGATAAACAGACCAGTGTTCAATGCTGATATGCTGCTGGAAATCTACACAAAGATACACAAAAGAAATCAAAGCAGCACTACAAGCAGATCTTTCTTTGTGGGTCAATGTACTGTATATGTATTATTTAGGGTAAAGCACGTTTAATCTAAAATTTATTCACAGGAAAATGTGTGTGCATTTGTGCTACTTTTGCCTTCTGTATGTGGTCATGAATTCAACACTGACGACTAACTCCCATTCTTTAAATTAGTAACACTGGATGGTACCAAATAGTACCTGGGCCCTCTGTGGTTCTGAGAAACTGATCAGTTTTCTTGTGAGTGTTGTGTGTTATCAAGTTGGAACACAACTTATGATGCCCCTAACAGCTTTGAAGATCAATGTGATAGTTAAGGAATTGAGTGTTGTTGTTGTTTAGTTAAGGAGATTTGTACTAGATGGATAGCTTAGTGATTTAGGTATCTGCTGTGGAGCCAGAGTTTGAGAGTTCAATTCTCCACCATGACTCCCAGGAGAAGAACCAGCCTATGTATTCATGAGCAAGGTACACAGTCAGTGGCATAGGGTGGGTTCCAGCCACCTGGGGCCCAGGCCAAACTCGCCCCCCCCCACCTAGGCTTGCCTCCCCTCAAAATGAAAATCCTACCTTGGTGGAGACCAGGGGGTGCTTTTTCCTCCTCCACCGCCTTCATCATCCTCTTCTTCAGGCTTCCTCTTATGGCTAGCTCGTGGCGCTGGGCAGTGCTGCGCAGGGCCTGGGGCCGCTCTTGATCCTGGGTCAAGACTCAAAGGCTGAGGCGGTGTTGCAGAAGCCCAGCAAATAGCTCACCATTGGCATCCCAGGCGTGCAGTCGCCCCATCTCCAAGCCCCGCGGCAGCAGCTCCACCTTCAGCGGCAACAGCACCAAGGAGGGCAGGAAGCAAGGCAGGTGGTTGTTGCAGCCCAGCCCACGCAGCGTGAGCAGTGCCGGCCAGCTTCCTGCCCTCTTGGGTGCCGTTGCCACTGAAGGTGGAGCTGCCACTGCCGGGCCTGGAGATGGGGTGGCTGTGCACCTGGGATGCCAGTGGCAGGGTCTTTCCTGGGGTTCCACCATACCGCCTCAGCCTCTGGGTCTTGACCTGGGACTAAGGGCAGCCCTGGGCTCTGCACAGCACCGCCAGGTACCACAAGCTGGTCATATGAGGAAGCCTGAAGAGGAGGAGGATGAAGGAGGCAGAGGAGGAAATAGTGCCCCCTGGTCCCCACCATGCCGTTGGGCCCACACCCTCCCAGTGCCCTATAGCCAGGGGCATGGCCCAGGGTGCTGGCAGTGGTGGAAGTTCCCAGCACCCATCCCTATGGCAGACTCCCTGTCCCGGCCACCAGGAAGTCTGGGGCGGCGGTGGTGGTGCCCCTTGTAAAGTGCTGCCTGGGTCAGACCACCCCCTTCGCCCCCATGCTACGCCAGTGTACACAGTCCCACACCCCCAGAAGAAGGGAAAGGTAAACCACTTCTGTATATTCTTGATTTAGAAAACCCTGGAGAAGGTTTCCATGAGTCAGAACTGACTTGATAGTACACAATTATTATTATTTTACCAGTTTTACTTCCTCCGTGGGTTTCCATGGTTAAGCAGGGATTCAAAACCAGGTCTTCTGAATCCCATTCTGTTACTTTGGAGGCCAGTGTCTTTACTGAGCTAAAACACCATGGTCAGGTTGGTCATACTGAGAATTAGGGGTATGTGAATACCATTTTATGCACCAATCCAATTTGTAGCCCAAACATTTGCTTTATGTATCAAGACTGATCCACTTCTCAGCATCCTATTCTTGAAACAACAATGTAAGATGGCTTAGGTTAAGAAAAAGACCAGGACTTGTCCATGGTTGCCCATTGAGTTTGTTGCAAGCTACCAAAGGATCTCAGTGAAAGAGATATAAATGTAAATACATTAATAAATAAATCACCAAGTTTTTGTGTGTATTAAAGGCTGAAATCCTGCTGCTTAAAGCACTAAAGTAGACTTTGTGAATCCATGGGGATTTGTTAATTCAACTCTTGCCTAAATCTCACTTAATCAAACGTGGCTACTGCCATTATGACTCTCTATGCTGAGAAGCAAGATTCAGCTGACGTTAATGAAAACTATTTTGTGAGGGGGGAAAACTTGGAGGCTGGTATAAATACAGCACCATAACTTTGTTTACATCTGCCATAGTCAAAATCAGGATAGCTATGATGGCAGGGGAGAAATGATGAGCAAGAAACAGATTTTTTGTTAATTAAAACCAATGAGTTACATATTTTTATTTATTTTGTTATTTGAGTAATGGAAAGAACAACAACAGCTACACTCTGAAAAATGTTATGGAATATCATTTTAACAAAAAGAAGATACTGTAGACACAATTTCTCAGATTTAATGAAAGTGTCTCACTCTGACCTTACATTAATCTTATCATTATGACAGAACTGATTTAAGTGAAAATATTTTGAAATTATTGTATTCTGATTGTCAGTGGTCTTTTTGAATCTATGGGCATTTAACAACCATTAGATCAATGACATATATCATCTTTTTGTATCATAAGCTTCACACCTCAGATTTTTGTCAATCAGTTTGACATCTGTTGTACTGCTTCTTTGTGTAGGAGAAAGGTCAGTATGTTTCTACTGAGAAAACAGCTACACTGTTTTTTTAAAAAATAGATTAAAAGAAAAGACAGGTACACAGATAATTTGCTCTGAGGATAACTGTTTTTTCTCTGCTGCACAAAGTTCTTGAGTTGTTTTTCAGTTTCAATGACAAACCTAGATTGGTTGCTAAACTGGGAAATGAACAACATTTTGAAATAAGAACAGAACTTGGAAGTAATTAGTTACAAATAATCAATCAGATGTAATTTCCCAGTAATGAAGCAATAACTAAGAACATGTCCAGACAGGGCATACAATCCACTCATTGGAGCACTTTGGGGTTGATCACCATTACATCATCCACATGTTGCAGGCACTGGAATGTCCCGACCTCTCCCCTGACCACTACTTTTAAAACCCCCATCAGGAGTGCTACTATTTTGGTGCACTCATTTTTAGCCCATTCATAGCAAGTGTGGTTGCTGAAAACAGGCCAAAAGTGAGCCAGATATCATCACCTCAGTTCATTTAAATAAACATATTTTTCTTTGCTTGTGTGTCTATTACTGGTGAAAACAATTATAAGTTTCACCCTAATCAGTTTCACTTCATGGTGATAGCAAAAGACACACAGGCAAACAAAACAAATTACCGTATATATGCAAATATAAGCTGTGGTACCTAATTTTGACCTTGAAACCCAGGAAAATAGATTGACCCGAGTATAAGCCGAGAGAGGGAAATGCAACAGCTGCTAGTGAGTTGCAGTAATTAAAATACACTAAAATACAGTAATATTAAATATTTTAGTGATTGTTTAAAATTGTACTTGTGCCACCCATCAGTGGTGGTGCTGCAGGTAAAGTGGGTGGACAGGTCAGTTGCACTGAGGCATGAAGTGTTGCTCTAGCCTCTTGCTCCCCCTACAAGGAAGGAGAATAGCTTTCTCCCTCCATCTTGGACACATGGAGCAGGAAAAAAAGTCAAGTAAAATCCTCTCTTTTTCCACACCAATTTGGAAGGGGGACACAATTGCTTTGTAGAGCTTCTTTCTTCATTTGTGGAATTAATTGAAAACAAACCAGAATAGGAGAACTTGATTTTCAATGTATTTGATTTGTGCCCGCTTGTGGCCAATTGTGTAATTGTACCTCGGATTCTTTTGCAGCGGAAGTCCTGAAACTTTTAAAGTGCCGAATAACTTTTTAAAAACCCATATTTTTAGACCTTGTGGTTGTTGACCTGTGTATAGGCCAAGTCCGCTTTTTGGACCTCATTTTTGGGATTGGTACTTGAACTGATTCATCCCTTTAGTGATGATCTCTAAAAACTTTTTTTAAAACAACACTTCCTCTGATTGATCAGGGGAAGTGGTCAATTGCTCAATACCTTGGTTCCAATTTGGAGCAGAGGAGCATGCTGAATAGCATATTACTCCTCTCCCTGAATGGGTGATGACACTTTTCTGAGTGCTCCAGCTGATCAATATAAACATGCCCTATGTCACATTGTGACTATAACATGACTAGAGCTGAGGTCACATTGTTCACATGATTTGCAATTGAACAGTAATTTTTGAAGTTACTTGCAGTGCTATAGGCAGTGATGTAAATCTATGCTTATTTGGTTCTTCCAGTGCCTCATATGACCTGCCTGTGGTCATCAGATACTGGCCTCTTTCTAATATTGAAGTGAGATTCAACTGCCAGTCTGAGGTTCTTCTTTACTTGGAGATGGCAGGAATGTCAGCTCATCTTTAACCTTAAGCAGCAAAACATATTGGACTAATTCTTCTCCAATGCAGTTTCTTTGTTGGAATTTGAGGGAAAATCCATGAATGAAAATAAATTTATGCTCCAGGAATGCTTTAGCTTAGATCATGGTATTCAGGTCATTGTTTCTGCTCTTGAAAATATTGGAGATGTAAAAAATGTCTGGCTGATTTTGAGAATAAAATGAGAAGAGTTTGGGCACTCGGTCTAGTTATGAAATATCAATCTCTAAAGCACTTCCTTTATAATGAACAGTGGATTATATGATACTTCACCCATCCTCAATTCCACTGATGTTATATGCAATGAGATGAATGTGTGACCTTTCTATTGTGGAATATGAATTCTATTTATCCTCCCTTGCAAAGCCACAAAAATGTCAAGATAAATGCTTAACATTTTTAAACACTATAAAGTGAACACACACTTGAAAAATCAGCTGTTTCTACACTCTCCAAACAAAAAGCTGCCAAGACCAACCTCTGAAGACTAAAGCTATGAAGCCTGGAAGACAAGAAGATTAATTTAGAATGGTAACTGGACAGGGTGCCTTTGCTTTTAAAAAAACCCCTTCCTGGTATTGTTTTCACAGGAAAAAGGATTGTCAGAAGAAGAAAGCTGGTGTTACATGTTCAGTCTCTCTCCATGTGATTCAACAGCCTCAAAAATCTGTATTCCGAATCTTCTAGAAAGACTTTATCTGTACCAAACAATCTCATTGCATCTGAAGCAGAATTTGCATCTGAAGCAGAATTTTGAAGAACCAGCTATGAATAACAAATGATTTGCTATTCAGTCTTCTTGTAACTACTTAGACAAAGTTAAGTTACATTTTGATTGTGGTGTAACAAGGAATATGTACAGTCTTGTTGTAATATAACTTTTTATTACTATAATAATTAGCTTCACTAATTAGCTTCATTTTGTTCTGGTACAATGCTGGTCAATGTCTGTAATAAAATGATTTCATTTGGTTTTGTTCTGGTGATTTTTAAATTAACTAAAAATAACTTTTCCTATTTTGAAGACATTGGAAGACAAGAATTTTATTATAAAATGAATCATAACTGTAAATTACTATTTTAAGGACTAGTGACTTATGTTTTACCTAGTTACTGTAATTTGTCATCCTCTTATCAGAGGAATTTTAAAAAAGCCATCTCTCGACCCCATGGTACTTACTAACTACCGTCCAGTGTCCAACCTACCTTTTTTAGGTAAGGTTTTGGAAAAGGCTGTGGCGCAGCAGTTACAGGAAGTCCTGAATGAAGCGGATTATCTGGACCCTTTTCAGTCAGGATTCAGGCCCGGATATGGTACTGAAACTGCACTAGTCGCATTGGTGGATGATCTCTGGAGAGAGCGGGATGGAGGGGACCCGTCTGTCCTTGCTCTTCTCGACCTCTCAGCGGCCTTTGACACTATCGATCATGGCATCCTTCTGGGAAGGCTCCAAGGTCTGGGGATCCAGGGCCACAGTGTTGTCCTGGTTTTCCTCATTCCTGAGGGGCAGGACCCAGTCGGTGTGCCTGGAGAAGGAGAAGTCCAGCCCCAGGCCCCTGCAATATGGGGTGCCTCAGGGCTCGGTACTTTCTCCTCTCCTATTTAACATCTATATGAAGCCACTGGGTGAGATCATCCGTTCCCACGGGGTAAGGTATCATTAATATGCAGATGATACCCAGTTATACATCTCGGCCCGTGGGGACCTAAGCGGTGCGGTGGAAGTCCTTTCCAGGTGTCTGGAGGCTGTTAAGGTCTGGATGGAGGACAAGCAGGTGGCAGCCGTGGCCAGGAGGGCTTTTGCACAACTTCGTGTAATACGCCAGTTACGCCCACTCCTAGACTGGGACGCCTTGCTCATGGTCACACATGTGTTGGTCACCTCCAGACTTGACTACTGTAATGCGCTCTACATGGGGCTGCCCCTGATGACCATCCAGAGACTCTAGCTGGTCCAAAATGTGGCGGCCCGGGTAGTGATGGGGTGTGGGCATTATGCTCATGCCTCACTGCTGCTCTGGGAGCTGCATTGGTTGCCAGTATGTCTCCGGATGCAATTCAAGGTGCTGGTTATTACCTTTAAAGCCCTATATGGTAGTGGGCCAGGATACCTAAGAGACCGCGTCACCCTAAGAACATTTGTCCATCCCACCAGGGCGGATCGGAGAGGCTCCCTTGTTATTCCTTTGGCGAGAGAGGCGCACCTCACCTGCACTAGGAGGAGAGCCTTCTCCGTGTCCGCCCCAACCCTTTGGAACCTCCTGCCCACTGAGCTGCGCCTTCAGACAGAGCTCCTGCCCTTCCTGAAGGACTTAAAAACCTGGCTGGCAGAACAAGTATGGGGACCCAGGAATGTGTGGTCTCATGCTAGGTGGCTTAGTTAATGGATAGCCACCCTTTTGGGTCAGAATTTTTATATAATTTGTGTGCAGCTTGTACACTGTTTTAATTTTTTATGATTTTTAGAGTTAAACATTAAGTTTTAATTATAAATAGCTTTAATAGAGATTATCCTATGTTTTAACCTTGATGTAAGCCGCTCAGAGTCGGGTTTACCCGATTGGGGCGGGGTAGCAAATGCAATTAATAATAATAATAATAATAATAATAATAATAATAATAATAATAATAATAATAATAATAATAATAATAATAATAATAATAATAATAATAATAATAATAATAATAATTTATTAAAATATTGTCCAAAATAAAATGTGACATGAATTCTGAAGATAGCCTTGGATAAAACAAAGAAACAATTTTTTTTTTGTTAAGGCACCCTTCTTTCTGGTTGAAACATCACGTCTATTCATTCTCTAGAAATCCAAGATGTTTGAAGGAACACAGTGGAATTTCTACCAGTTTAGCAGTACTTTTTAGTAAAGAGAAGAAGGAGATATACATATTTGCTTGCATCATTATTATATCATTATAATACAGCCTGCAGTGGAATCAAGTAGTAAAGTATTATTGTCATATATTTTTTCTTATTTCATTTACCATTGGGGGAAACAGAAAACATTGCAAGAAATACAGCATGATAACTAATAAGAACTTATAAAACTATATAGTAGTAGCTGTTTTAGTCAACACTAAGGCCAGTACAGTTCACTGTAAAAGATGATGGACAGTAAGTTGATCAAAATGAGTTAAATAAAACTATGTTTGTTAAGTCAAACAGGCCAAAAAACTAGAGCCAAACCTGTCTCTTATCTGTTTTTATAAACAGAATGACCTCTTGACAACCACCTTACACATGCCCCAAGGTATGATGTAGTATATTTATACAGGAGATCATTAACAGCACAGCTGAAGTGTAATTGAATTTAAGACTCAATAACAACATATAACTTGAAATACCATCTAAATATAAAATTCCATCTCAATCTTGTTCTCCTTAATTGAGGGCTTCCCCCCTTCCTGTCACTTCCCTTTGCCATCAGAACCAGTCTCCTGTTTCAGTTGGGGTGATGTGAGGGAATGGCAGTCAAATGGGAGTGGGAAGCAAGAAGGGGCTCAGTGACAAGTTTATTTTGATAACATGCACATCCATTTGGCTGAGGATAAAATTACATGTATCTGAGGTTCTATGAGCAGATATAATGTAAATGATCTCAATTAGAGCCAGCATTCCTTCTTCTGCTCTATAGAGAGTAAAGGAGCCATGCAATAGGATTAGGTTGGTTGAATGTGATTTTGATAAGATGACTACATGAAGGAATTGATCTGCTGGAAAGCTAGGCTCTTTGTGAACATGCCCAGAAGTGTAAAGGGAATAGTTTCTTCTTATAACCACAACTAGGCCAAACTAAATGTAACACAGTTCATACCATCAGATCCAACATACATTTTGCATTAAAAACAACAACACCACAAATTGCCAGGCAGAGAAGCTTTTATAGATTCAGACTAATAGTTTATTCAGTGAAGCAGTCCCCTCAGGAAGAGCTAGTTTGCACCAGGCTTGGAGGCCATCTCACATGTATTGTTGGAAGTGGATGTTGATTAGATGGTTGTCAGTATGGACCATTCACAATTGACAAGATATGGTTACTACTGTAGCATCTCCTTTGATGACAACATACAGGAGAAAGTCTGGAAAACTGCACTACCTAGAATCCCACTGCCAGAATAGCCACTGCTAGCTGAAAGATTCCAAGGTCAACAATCCTTTCGATTACTTTTTCAGGCTTTGGTAGAGAAACATATTATATTTGAGGACAAACAATGATCAAAATCATGTCGCACTAAAGTAGGCCCATCAAATCCCTGAAGATTTAATGAGTCAACACTTCCTTAAGTTCTATCAATTGAACCTATTCTAATTGCAACTTACTTAAGCATGGTAGGTCACAATTACAGCAGGCCCATTTGAATCAATGGAACTTACAGAGGAATTGACTGACTAAATCCACATTGATTCAATGTGTAATGCACTACATTAAGTAACAGGATTTTAGCCAGTGCATTGCTGTCTTATTCATAACATGTTGATTACCTTTGTTTACCATACTAGACTAAAGTGACCTTGTTCTGCTTCCCAAAGCAGTGCTTTTACTTTATAGGTGTCCATGCCCATGATTATATTTCCTACATGCTCATAAATGTATTTTGTTTGTAATGCCATTTGTTGCTCTGCTTACAGATTTCAGTGTCTCACTGAAGAAAGGGACTGCTTCATTTCGCTCAGTACAGACAGTTTAAATTTGGATCGAGAACTCCATAATGTTTTTACACATATTTAGTTTTGTGTCTTTTTTTGTGATTTGGCAATACTGACTGGTGCACTCTCTCACACACACGCTTACACGCACACATGAAAAATCTACTAGGTAAACAGATCTTCAGTCAATTCATTTTACATCCATTAGCTTTTCCTCTGGCAGATTTCCAGCTAGCTAATTATATCGAGGCAACAGTCAAAATGTTAAACTCTCGTTAGTCTGTTCTGTTTTGAAAGAGGGCTTAACTGAAAATGTTATTGTTTGTCCACCCACATCCTACCAGCATTCGCTCAGGAAGTGATAAAGCTGACACAATTACCTGATGGCCTTCCTGGGGATGAATGCCATGAGGTTTCCTGTTTGACTATAAACAATGGCTAAGGAAGCCAGCCTTGTGACCAGGAAAGCATAATTACATCTATATTTTTTTTGTTCCTCTCAGCTTTGACTACACTAAAACAATGGTTACAGTCCCAACACTGTTTGAATTCCATGGACTAGAGATGCAATGAAATAGAAAAAGCAAGATTGACCTTCATAAAAATGTGACATCTGTTATGCAGTAGAGATATAACTCATGCTAGATAAAGGTAAAGGTAAAGGTTTCCCTTGCTCGAAAGCCAGTCATATCCAACTCTAGGGTTCAGTGCTCATCTCTGTTTCAAAACTGAAGAGCTAGTGCTGTCTGCTTCTGCAGATGTTTCCGTGGTCATGTAGCAGCATAGTTACCGTTAGACACCAGAGTGCACAGAACGCTGTTTACCTTCCCACTAAAGTGGTCCCTATTTATCTACTGGCAATTTCTTGCTTTCGAACTGCTAGGTTGGCAGGAGCTGCGACAAAGACGGGAGCTCATTCCATCCTGCAGTACTCGGGAATCGAACTGCTGACCTCCTGCCTTCCAGTCAGCATCTTAGCCACTTGAGCCACATTCTACAATGATCCAAATAATGAGATGTTATATATTCTCAGTGTTGCTATATGAAGTAGATGCTTGGGCATTGACTTAAGCATCTAAAAAGAGAATCAAAGCTTTTGAAATGTGGATCTACAGACGGCTGCTAAAGATATCATGAGTTGACCATGTGATTAATGTAGAAATGTTGTGCCAGATGGATAAAGAACCAGAACTGTTTAAGACCATTAAGCAAAGAAAGCTCCAATATCTAGAGAATATCATCAGGAATGACATAAAGTATAGAATACTCCAACTCAGTCTGCAATGAAAGATCCCTGGGAAGAGAGACCCTGGGTGTAAATGGACTTCACATCAGAAGAACCTGAGTGACTGGTGTGGCATGTCCTCAGAAGAACTGTTTGGAGGAGTTAAGAACAAGAAAACTATTGCCATGATGATAGCCAATATCTGGAATGGATACGGCACCTGAAGAAGAAGAAGAAGAAGAAGAAGAAGAAGAAGAAGAAGAAGAAGAAGAAGAAGAAGAAGAAGAAGAAGAAGAAGAAGAAGAAGAAGAAGAAGAAGAAGAAGAAGAAGAAGAAGAAGAAGAAGAAGAAGAAGAAGAAGAAGAAGAAGAAGAAGAAGAAGAAGAAGAAGAAGAAGAAGAAGAAGAAGAAGAAGAAGAAGAAGAAGAAGAAGAAGAAGAAGAAGAAGAAGAAGAAGAAGAAGAAGAAGAAGAAGAAGAAGAAGAAGAAGAAGAAGAAGAAGAAGAAGAAGAAGAAGAAGAGATGCATACATTCAAAGCATGGTTTACTCTCAAATAAATCCCACTTAGATTAACAGTGTTTTCTCTCTTCATAAATGTGTCTAAAATGGCAGCATTGGACTATTTTTAACTGTCTCCAGGAAGTATAATTCTGATTTAGGGTGACCCTTTCCAGAACTTTCTAGGTATAGAGTACACAGAAGCAGTTATCTGTTTCCTTCTGTGGGTGTCCAGGCACTACAGAGTTTGCCTCTTGGCTCTTCTCCCTAGAGGCACAAAAATTAATTGAATTCCCCAAATATGGCTCCATAGCTACATATACCTAACAGAGTTATTTAGGCAGCTCCTCTCACTGACAGGCTCCTTTGATTGATTGAAGGTGCCTGAGGTGTGGTCCACAGCAAGCTTTAACAAACTGCCAGAAGAATGTCCTCCTTTTAAATATGCTTTCCATTTGAAAGCTCTCCACTCCAAGTCTGATATAAAACTAAAGAATCTTAGGCAGTAATTAATTATCGTGAAGTTTTCCTGGACCACAGATTCCACAAGCAAACAGGAAACCTAGTCACATTCTTCCCACTCAAGCAAACTGCACTGAGTCATTCTGTCTATCAAAATCATATCTAATTTTTAATCTACACACTTAAACTGAGATATATAAATATAACCAACTCAATGTTCATTTTTGATTATGCATGTCTGCTCAGCAAATAGGAGTGGTCTGGTCAACTTCACTGAATCCAGGACCAATTTCTGACAGTCAAGTGGTGATAAGAACCTCAGTCACCATCAGTGATTTTCTGAATTTAAGTACCGGTGGCCCCTGTAGGATTCCCAGAATATACCTAAGGATCCCCAGAGGAGGGAAGCTTTTAATTCCTCCAAAACACCTGTAACATGGCCATGGCTGATGACCTCATCAGTGTTGTACAGCATAATTTCTGGAGTATCATTCTAGCCAACAGTTTACAATTGTAACATTGCCATGTCCTCATTATTGGAAAATGGGAATTAGTTTTCCATTACTGGAAAATGGGAATTAGTTTCACGTCTGGCTAGGTTATCATTATATGGTAATAGAGTAGACCATACTGCCAGTGACTCAATGCTGATTGTCACATGGCGGTCAACTAACGTGACAACCCTGAGGACTAGCAGTCTTGGGTGGCAAAGTCCACAGGGAAGGGTGATGGTCCCCAATTGGATTAAATCCCACTTGAATCCATTTTGATGGAGGATAGCAGCTTCCTTGATACTGGCTTGGTGCTGATGAGTACTTTGTGTGCAAAAAGGGCTTAAGACCAGAAAATCCTGAGTCATGAACCTGGATCAGTGGTATGGATGTGACACTGCATTGCAGAAGGCAAATGTAAGACCACTCCATTATATTGTTCCTAGAACTGATCATCATGATGATAGTCAATATTCTGAATCAGATTTGGCACTTGAAGAAGAAAAATAAGCTAGTTACCTTGAATAAGCTACCTCCAAGTTCTGGCTTTTAACCAAATAAAGATACAGTAATATAATTGGGCTTGAATTCCAATTAGACTAGAGTCATAAGTGTTGATGCATGTTGTCATAAGTGAGTCATGAGTGTTGATGCATGTTGATGGAAGTAGTCAAATCTAGTAAGAATTGAACATTTAATTTATTCAGCTTTCATTTTTAGCATAATCTCCCACACTAGACCTTCCCATTGTCATTTTGTTGAAGCTGAAGGCTGGATAACAATTTGAAGTACTTAGAGGGAGCTCATTCTGTTTTTCTTTAAGCATCCCTCTTTAGAGTGTCAACACATACTTGTCTGTGAGCACTTCTGTACAACACAAATGCTCCAGCATAACACAGTGTAGATTGGTGTCTATTGACAGTCTGAATCACCACTTTTTATAGTTGTGCTTTATCACATTTTCTTGTTTAGTGTTAATTAACACAATCACTTGTGGTGGAAAGTGCTGAAGGGTTATGTCCTACTTCAGGCATGTTTCTTTGCCTATGAAATTGTATTTCCCTTCAAGCTAGTTTTGGCTGATTCTTCACTTTGCTTATAACATTATTGCTCCTAACTTCATGAAAACTGACAAAGGTCTGCCTCCCACCATCCTTTGAGATAAAGGTTGAGAACTAGCCGAACAACTGTTCCATGATTTGAATGATAATGCAAACATCATTGCAATATACATTGTTTACTGCTGAAATTTGTTAGAGATCACTGGAGAAGAAGCCTGTAAGTAACACTGGCTTTTGCTTAGGACACAAAACTGTTGGTCAATTTTCCCAGCACACTGGGAGCCGATCTTCCTAGTGTGGTGCAGTGGTTGGCATATTTGATTGTTGGATTGGGACTTTGGAGATCCAGGTTCTACTCACCATGGATTACCTTGGGCCAAGCATTCAGCCTGACCTTTCTCCATAGGTACTTTTTTTGAGAATAAAATAGGGTGGAGAAGGCTTTTAGGGAAATTCCTTATGATGCAGTAGGAGTCAGTCCAACAGCAACTCAGTCTAGTGAAAGGCCAGACCATTTAAAGCAGTGTTTCCCAACCTTTCATTTTTGGACTTCAATTTCCAGAAGCCTAAGACAATTCCCCAAAACACTGATCAGCCAATGTACTGACTTAGGCTTTCTGGGAATTGAAATCCCCCTGTGGGACATTGGCCTCATGTTGGTAACCACTGGTTTAAAGGTTCTCCTCTCATTTGGGTAGTGAGAGTGAAATGAAATCTCCTTTTTTTAAAAAAGTTACAAAATTGCTTCTTTTTTCTCACCTTGCTTCCCCAGATTTTCTTCTCTCTGCAAGCCTGTTATTTTCTTCACTGTAAAAGTCCCTCTCCCCAAAAAGCATACTCAAATCTGTCTGTTTTTCATATTTCTTTTTTCTTGCGTGATTTCAAAATAACGTCCAAGCTTTTACTAGTGTTTCCACCCACAACACTAGCATCAAGCTAACAAACAACTTTTGATGTATTGTCGGTTAGCTGTTACTTAGAAACATGGTACCAAATGATACCTAAGCAGCCTAAGGTATTCACCCACTTGAAATCCATAACCAAAATATGGAAGACTAGAGGCCCACATGCAAAAACTTTTCTGACAATTTCCCATGTTCCTAACCAATTGGGAAATGACCCATTTGCTTTTCATTTACTTGGATTCAATGAAATTATGACTGAGACTGAATTTCCATTAACTTCTCTTTTTTTTCATTCCTTTACATCAGGGTTGGCAACCTTTTAAAGTCAGGGGCCAGGTCATGCTTTCTTAGACAGTTGAGGGGGCTGGACTGGTGATACCCCCACTGTAAATGCTGCCATAAACACATCCACAGCTGTCATAAATTTATCTACAGCTGTCGTAAACGTCTCTGCATCCACACCTGCTTTTGGTTGTGGTGGTGGGTGGGGGAGGGGGTCTTGAGCGAGGATGCAGGGCAGATAATTTGGCACCATGGGCTGGACCTGGCCTGTGGGCCATTGGTTCCCAACCCCTGCTCTAAATCTATAATTTCTATCATCACATGTCTGGATATCAGCACTCAAGCTTTCTCCTGACCAAAAGCTATCAAAATATTTATTTTGTCATTTTCATAGCACTTCTTCCATCTTTTATTTGACAGCCATAGACGTTTCCACCCTCCATTCTTCTCTATAGTTTCTTTAGATACATTTTCTTACTGATGTAAAGGATGAAGCCATTGCAATTTGGTAGGTCCATCAGGCCATTTAATACACATTGAAGCATGGAAGTGCCCTGGTGGCACAGTGTTTAAACTGCTGTACTACAGCCAAAATGTTGTGAGTTCAGTCATGAGACACAAGGTTGACTCAGCCTTCCATCCTTCCGAGTTTGGAAAAATGAGTACCCAGAATGTTGGGAGCAAAATGCTAATTAACTTGTGAACTGCCCAGAGAGTGCACTAAGTACTATAGGTATTTAAGTCTAATTGCTATATAATTTGTATTGAAAATGGTTGCCACAGTACCTGTTATTCTGGGTTTGATCTGGATTTTAGATGTACCATTGAGTGTTCATTTTGGCTAGAGTCTGGTCTGGATTCCATGCTTTTCCCATTCCTTTCCCTTTTAATCTCTAGCCTTACATAACTATATATAAAAGGCAAAACATGTAATCCGTGCTTTGACCTGTTGTCTCTGAGTAACAAGGCTTTGTGTCTCATGAGCCAATGAGTGAATCCATCTTCAACTTCACAGGCTAAATACTCAGAATATACAATGAAGGATGTGTGGTAGCCATCCCTTGCTTGTTCATTTTGCCCTCTTTTTTAACCCCAAGTATTGTCTTGGTACCAACAAACAAGCAGATAAGGAAGTCTACCTGATAGCCTTAGGCCATAGTTTGAGGCTGCTGTTATATACAGTTTCTTCAGTTTCACGCAGAAGAAAAGAAAAACGGCTTGAGAGAGGTCAGAAAGTTGTGTGTGAAAAGCACTCATGTCCATTTCCCAATGGAGAGAAAAACAAGCACTTTTAGCACTAAACTTGGTAACAAGAGGAGCTGTGATCTGTATGTGCTTTTATCTAATCTTCTTTCCTCACACTGTGCTTGTAAAAGCATTGTAGAACATTGAAATGTAATAAAGGGGCAAGAGCCTTGAATGATAATGAAGAGATGAAAGAGCCAGACAGGCCTTTTTTCTTTTTCTTTTTAAGATCAACCATTCCATCATCCTTATAAAACTGAAAACCTTTTGGAACAAACTAGGTATTCTAGATCCCACCAAAGAGAACAACATTTATGGAAGACATTATTTACAGAGCTCTAATCAGTAATGGGATGTAACAGGTTCACACCAGCTTGCCAGAACCGGTAGTAACTTTTCCCAGTGTCTTGGAGAACCGGTAGCAGCTTTTGGGGGAACCACCTTCGGGGCTTACCTTTTCACTGGTTCCCCCACTGCGCATGCGCACCAAGCACTTGGTGTGCATGCACACCTACAGTGCTTGGCGTGTATGCACGGCCTCCTTGCTATCCTCCCAAGCAGGGAAGAGGAAGAGAAGCTGCCAGCCTGAAGCTCCCTATAGCCTTCTCCCCAGGGTAAGTGACTCACCTTTGGATGTGGTGTGTCTGTGTGTATTTTAATGACAGCCAGTGTATTTAATACCTTTACCTATATTGACGTACTACCACAGTTCCTAAAAAGGCCAAAATGTTGTGAGTTCAGTCCTGAGACACAAGGTTGACTCAGCCTTCCACCAGGGTTTAGACAACATCCACTGCTGAGGAGGAAAAGGAGAGATAGAGTTGCTTATCAGCAGCATACTGATGATAGTAGTCTCCAAATCTCCTGTTGACCTCTCCCAACAGCTTCATATAGATGTTGGACAGTATCAGGGAGATTGTTGACCCCTGAGGCACCCCAATTTTTTGCACCCAGGAGTTAGACAACTCCTGCTAATGCTTGACCCCCAATACCCAACCTGGCAAGCCCGAAGGAGAAGGAGACCATGGTTTAGAGTATCAAAGGCTGTGGAGAGATCTAAGGTAACCAACAGCAATGATTTACCCCTGTCAACATCCTTTTAGTGTTTGTGGCCAACAAAATTTGGGATATGTATGTGTTTGTGTGCATGTGCACGTGTGCATGCACAGGACCCAAGTCTCTGGAAGTTGTCCATTTCTACCATGGTATGTTTTCAGGACATCTGGTAAGAATGTCAGATTACAATATGTGATCCACTTTTCCTCTTTGCCTTTTCAGCATGTGGTAAACCTGGTCCTAGGTGATAAAAAGCTGGGACCAAATGTAGCACACAGTTTGTGAGGGACTGCAGTAGCTCAACTGGTTAAGACACTGATCGATAGAAAGTCGGCAGGTCAGCAGTTTGAGACCCAAGTACTTCATGATGGAATGAGCTCCCATCTCTGTCCCAGCTCCTGCCAACTTAGCAGTTCAAAAGCAAGAAATTTCAAGTAGATAAATAAGAACCACTTTGGTGGGAAGGTAAACAGTGTTCCATGCACTCAGGTGTCAAGGCATGCCTGCCACTTGTCCATGGAAACATCTGCAGACATAGACAGCAGTGGTTTTTTGGCCATAAACAGAGATGAGCACTGGACCCTAGAGTTGGATACGAGTGGCTTTTGAATAAGGGCAACCTTTACCTTTATTCATTGTGAATGGAAGAAAAGGCAAATAAGGAAGATGAGAGCACAAGAGGACAGGATGATAAAAGTAATGCTGGAGCCATACCTTTCCCATACAACTCTGATTTATTTTCAAATGATGGTGGAAATTATGAAAGTTCTTTGTTTATTTTGATAATATAAAATAGATTAGAGAGTAATTATTTTACACCAATGGAGCTATCACTAATATTACTCAGACACAATGAGAATGTTTCCTGAGCAATATTTCCCATGAATAAAGGTTACATTTTCCTGATCCTGTGCCATGACTTTTGTGAATAACATTTGCTTCACTGTTTCTATTACAACGCCATTTATTTTCTTTACACCTTATCTTTATCAGCCTCCTTTTGCAATAAATTCAGATAAGTTTAGCATTTGGGTTTTTTTTCCTGGGAAACAAAGGTATAGGCTTCCACAAAAGGATGAGAGAACTGGCTTTTATAAGGCTAGTGCTGGTTCCCTGTCCAAATGAAAACTATAATTTTCTGATTTTACAAGCTTGTTCACATTTTAAATGTCCAATATATCCCATCCTTGTAATAAAAGATCCTGCTCTGGTTTATCCAGGCAGCAGAAGAATGTTTTCTGGGAATGGAAGAATTTTTATTTTCACAGTGACTGTGAAAAAGTGGTTTAGGGCCAGAGATTGGGAGTTTGAATGCAGGGAGACGAGTCAGTTATGTGCAGTTATGGGCAAGATACACAGACCCAGAAGAAGAGGATGGCAAGCCACTCCTATATATTCTCTATTGACTCAACGGCACACAATTATTAGTAATAATGGTTATCAGTAACCCCCTTCCACTGCATTCATTCCTTGGTCATAAATCTAGGACCAAATCAGGCCCTTCTGAAGTCTCATACAGGCCCTCTGGGTTTCTTCAAATGGCTTAGAGCAGTCATGGGTAACCTTGGCACTCCAGGTGTTCTTGGACTTCAATTCCCAGAAGCCCAAGTCTCTGTGAATCCATGTACATGCAGTAAACCCATTTGAGATGTTTAACAGAGACTTGGGCTTCTGGGAAATGAAGTCCAAGAATACCTGGAGTGCCAAGGTTCACCATCACAGGCTTAGAGAATGGAATAAATATAATTCTAAATGTACTTTATACTTCCCCCACTTGTTAAAATTCCATCAACTGGAATAGATAATACTGCTGACAGAGGCAGTTCCATCATTAAATATCTTCTTCAGGAGGTAACATGGAAGAAGCTGTATAATTCAAACAAAAAAAAATCCCTTATTTTCTTCCATATTTGACGATCTCCAATAAGCATTTCATATTTTATTAGTTTGTTACTCTTTATCTTTACAACTACATCTTGATGTGTTCAGCAGTTTGTGTTTAGCAGTTTATTGAGGAATTTGTTCACATGGAAATGCTGTGAAACTTTTGTTCACATTTCCATGTTGCAAAATGTAAGTAACTTAATAATGGTCCTTTGAGGTATGTCTGCTCTTCAATACAATGGTACTCCGTATAACAAACACTTCGTATAACAAAAAATTCATACAACAAAGCATTCATGCGCTATTTATGATGCACAGTATAATGAAAAAAAGTTTGTTATGCTGATCGCTATTGGCGATACCCCGTACAACAACAAAATTCGTTGTACGGGGATTTGCCAATAGTGATCCATATAATGAACATTTTTTAAAAAATATGGTGCATCGCCCATAGCAATCCATATAACAAAAAAAAAAAACATATAGTGAAGAGTTCCGTAGAATAGAGTTTTTTCGTTATATGGGGTTTTACTGTACTTTGCTCTGGGGCTGTGGTGACTCAGTGGTTAAGACGCTCGCCTTGTTAGCTGGGGGCCCAGCAAGTTGGCAGTTCAAGACCCAAGTACTGCATGATGGAATGAGGGCCCATCTCTGTCCCAGCTCCTGCCAACCTAGAAGTTCGAAAGCAAGAAATTGCAAGTAGATAAATAGGGACCACTTCAGTGGGAAAAGATCTTGGGGACATGAAAGGAGCCTCATTTGGGCATCCCCTGAGCAGAGTTTTTCCAGCAAAATTCCTTTCAACCTGAATAATTTATGTCACAAAATTATTATATACTTTACCCTAGGTGTCAGTCTATGTTTGTGATCCTGAACTAAATAAGGAGGAATATGTCAGTTTTGTTGTTCAGTCACACAGTCAATTCCAACCCTTTGTGTCTTGTTTCACTAAATGCCACCACAAACCTGCTACCAAAAAGTAACCTGGGTCCTTGTGCTCATTGACACACAATTTTTATTCCCATAAAGGTACCTTGTTGCTTTGCTTCAAGGAGAATAACATAAGCACTTTTTTCTTTTCCCTGTCAAAAAAAAGGGATGCACATCCTTGAAGAAGCTGCAAATAGATTTCTGTTAAAGCCATTCATTTTGCTGAAGCTATTGCAATCTATTCCATTAAATTAAAACACCTTTGCTTATTTTTCAGCTACCTCCCATTTTACAGCATAAAAGAAAGGAAGGGGAAGTCAAATCTCCTTATCCATCTAAAATATACAGGTAGGAAAAGCACAAACATTTTATGGGGAGTATTTGTACTTCCAGAAGCAGCCATGGTTCGAACAAAAAAGGATCATGAGACGGTTTCTATTCTATCTAGGAAGGAAATATTTCAGTGTTTCAGTGTCAAGTTTCTAGCCGTTGGATATTGGTATGTCAAACAATGAAATAGTGCTCTGCTCATATGCACATTCCTGCATGTATATGTACCATGTTTCCCTGAAAACAAGACACTGTCTTATATTTATTTTTCCGCAAGAAGACACACTATGTCTTATTTTCAGGGGATGTCTTATTTTTATTACTCCACTGGGTGCCCGCCTTCCTTACCACTCCACGCCGGGACGCTGCATAGCCACGCCTATCACTATGTCTTATTTTCAGGGTATGGCTTTTATTGTGCAACTGCTGAAAAATCCTGTTATGGCTTATTTTATGGGTATGTCTTGTTTTCTGGGAAACACGGTATGTATGTGTGCATCTCCTGCCCTGATATGGCAAAAAGTAAAGGTTGTAAAGGGGCACAGGTGGTACAATGACCTCAATCAGCTGGCTAATTTGAGTTCCCTCACCCTTAATCCTTTAATCGTAGCACTTAGTTTTAAATTTTAATCTGTTTAACTTTTTAACTTTTTACTTGATTTTTAAAATCTTTTAAAGGGTTTTTAACTGTTTTTTGGGGGTTTTATGCTTGTGAAATCGCCCTGGGTCACTTCAGTGAAGAAGGTGATAAATAAATTTGAACAAATAAATACAATAAATAAATTGTCCTTGCTCAAAAGCCAGTTGTATCCAACTCTAGGGTTTAGTGCTCATCTCTGTTTATAGCCAAAGAGCCAATGCTGGCTGTGTCTGCAAACATTTCCATGGACATGTGACAGACATGACTAAACACCAGAGTGCACAGAATGCTATTTACCTTCCCACAGGAGTGGTACCTATTTATCTACTTGCAATTTCTTGCTTTCAAATCACTAGGTTGGGAGAAGCTGGAAGAGATGGGAGCTCACTCCATCATGCAGCACTCGAGTCTCAAACTGCTGAACTGCCGACCTTTCAGTCATCAAGTTCAGTGTCTTAACCACTAAGCCACTGCAGTCCCTCTCCTTCCCTGGACTTCTGTCTAAACCATTCAGCTTCCATTTTGATAGGCATACAACATACAACATGCTCCACAGTCAACATTTTTTTTGTGCTGCATGTGATGAGTAGAAAACCTCCCCAAGTGACCCCTCCAAGAATGAGTAGACAATGTTTGTAACTGTGGGAAGCAGAAATATCACAGAACTTGTGAATGGGGACAGACTGCAGCATTGTGGCCAACTGTATACAGCTCAGTGAGCTGGTCCCAGCTGGAGACCATGTTATTTGGGCAATTCTAGGAATTGACATCATGAAACATAATTTTTTAAGCTCTGTCTAATGGACAGGAAAGGATTAAAAATGAAAAAAATATGCATCATTGCTTCTCTTGTGCTGCCAACAAAGTACAAGAGACATTAAAATTTTGACTCCTCACTAGTGAGAAAGATGGTGATATTTCCCACAACCTTGTGAGAGCTCTCGTGTAGGTAAAAAGTTACACAAAAATATTGTTCTTTATTGTACAATGCAGGCTCTTTGCTAAAAACCTGCCTAATTTCCATAGACTTTCAAAGGTAGTTCTTGTACATAGTATTTAAAGAGTGCAAGAATTGGGGGTGCTATTTGTGTCTTTTGGAACAACCCCCAATATTTCTCAGTTCACTGTATGTGTTGCTTCTCTTGTTGAAAATGCTTGTTTCAGCTCCAAAAATTCCACAAATATTGTTGTAGTGCAAAATATCCAGAAAGCCAAGGTTTCTCACTCCTAGGCTATTCTCCTTCTCCTCTTGACATTGGTATTCAGGAACTAGTATTATGCAAGCTCCGGTTGATGGTTCAGACAATCTACTAGTTGCAAAACAATTTCAAAAACGATCTTGATTATAAGGCAAATTTTTGTTCAGTCCAAATGTGGACTGCTAAGGAAGAGGGTGTCCTTAGGACACCCATTGGTCTTAATGGATACTCATTTAATCTGTAATAATCTTAGACACATCTACTTAGTAGCAAGCCCTTTTGATTCAATTTGGAGTAGACACATAAATGTGGATATCTGTCCTACATATGGGAGCAAGTTTTAATTCAACAAGACTTACTTATGAGAAATCATGCATAGAATTGAGTTCCCATTCCAAAAATTATATGAGATCATTTAGAACTCATCTAGATGATATGTTAATTGTAATATATGGACTAAAGTTTGCTTATAAACTATTGAGCTTTCTCTCTCTTTTTTGTACTTGAGTACACAGAGAGAGAGAGGAAGAGGGAGAGAGAGAAAGGAAAGATTTAAGCTAAACAAGGGACAAACCTTAGTGAAAACTAAAATGTTATTGATTGACTAAGCTGTTAGAAGTCTCAGCCCAGATGCTGCCTTTTAGAGCTAACACAGAACTAGACCTATTATCTAAAATCCATTAAAGGAAGATGAATCAATGTGTTCATTAGGCTTTGCAGTCAATTTGTTAGGATGGAAAATGTTGATGTCTCAAAAGCAGAGAAGATACTGACCTCCTACATAGTGTAATTATGTCTTGCAACACATGAAATCTGTAGCAGATTGGTTTTCAGGTCCTTATGTGTTGAACTGGTGAAATGATATATTTCCTCCCAATTACCTTGCCATGCAAAAGATAGATATATTTGTTCATCTATGTTTCTTGCCTTTTAAACTAATATGGACATCCTAAAATGAATATGCTGTTCTAAAAATATTAATAAGCAGGATGTGACTTTAGCTGAAGGCTTTCCCACATCTTTGCCATTGTTATACCTTTCAAATCACTTCGGACTTAGAGCAACCTAATCAATTAATGACCTTCAAGATGTGATTTGTCATTAGGAGCCCTGCTCAAATCTTCCAAACTAAATCATTGGCTTCCTTTCCTGATCAATCTACTTCATGTTCAGCTTTCTTCTTTTCCTGCTGTCTTCCATTTTTTCCCATTGAGACTTGTTAAGGAAAGTTCAGTCTTGATTTGATCTGTTACCCACTTATTTGTCTTTCTGAGGAACAACAGTATCCTTGGATCTGCTCTGCAAAATTTCCCACCTTATTTTACTTATTCATTACTTTATGCCTAGCTCTTTCTCCCAGGAAATCACAGCTCTTTATGACCAATGTACTCCTTTTCTTCCCTTCCCTTCCCTCCCCTAAGCACTGTCAAGTAGCATGTATCCCAAGTCCTCTTGTGTAGTTATGCAACTAATATGACATTTAGATGCAAATTGCCCAAAGTAAAGAAATTAATGTAGGTACTATCAGCTACATCCTTAGTAACACAACTCACTTTGTAACCATTTGTAGTTTGAATCCATTCATATGCCACGCCAGTTCTCTGCATCTTTTCCTTTATTCTTCCTCCTTTTACTTTACCCTCTTTTCCCATTTTTCTCCATCCGGCTTTCACTTCACTCAGCCTTCTTCACTTTGTCATTGTTAAGTGTCATTAAGTTGCCTTCAACTCATAATGGCCTTATGTTCAATGATTAAGGACAGTCCTCAGGTCTTGGAAATAGGGGTGATACTTGTAGATAACTAAGAGTCTGAGAGTTGGCCCAGCTAATGCATGACAGAATCTGTAGAGTGAGGTCTTTTCATTACCATTTTCTGCTTCACTATGTATATTTCAGTTTGAAAGAAGAAGTGAAGGACATTTCAGTCTCCCTCCTTCCTAAGAGTCACTCCAGTGGTCCATGGGTAACATAGCTCAGTAAGATCCTCTCTGTATGAAGTCTAGTTGATAGTGAGACTATTCTGCCAGAATAAAACCACTTTCTTGACTTTGTCATTGGCCAAATTTAAATCCTCATCAGTGGATGGTTATCAAGGAACTGAAAGTTACAAATGCTAAAGCAACAAGATTTCAGTTTAGAGGAACAATGATTAATAAAACAGAAAAGGATGCAATATTGCTTCCAATTTCTATTTCAGTTATTTTCTCAACATGTGTTTATTTGAAATGAAACTAAATTTCAGGGATTCCTACAGGTCATATCCTTTTATTCCAAACATTATTTAGTTACTTTTGGGAGGGGGGAATAATCCCCAGAAACCACAAGCCTCTCAGGTTAAGGTCTTTGCTCCTTGGGCAATTCTGGTAGTTCTAGTCAAAAAAGTAATTTTCCCCAAGCTTTTATATATATATTTAGAGTATATTTCCCAGCTCAAGTATATCACAGCCTGCTTCCAACTTTTGTCATGCTGGTTGAAGTCACAGAAGTGAATAACTTCACTGACAGCCAGTGCTACAGTTCAAGCCTCTTCTAATCCTCTTCTTTTGATGAGATTCCCAATCTTGACAGCTGTGTTTGGGACATTTTTCTGATGACATGCTGTCTAATAAACCTATCTGACTTCAGAGGCTACCTTTTCCTCTTTGGTCTTATTAAAACTCCAGTCAATTGTAAAGAAATAACATTAACTTTTATTTTAATTTTCCCTCATGATCCTATGTGCCTCATTCAGGAGTTTATTGACATGAACTGGAGTCGATGTAACATGACTATGAGCCAGAAGAAGAACAACAATGGCTTGAAAGATATGACCAGTGAATTATCAATCTGTGTACAGAAACAGGAAATAAGTGCTGTTGCTATTGAAGTGAAATTTGTTCCATATGTTAGCAGTTTGAAAAACAAATGAGCCCCACTAGAAGATCTAACCTACACTACAACTTTTTTTCTGATGCCAACATTGCTTCAGTTACTGAAGAAATAAAAGTGGTGTAACATCATTTGGCATTGTGGTTTCCATTACCTCTTCCATATAAGGCATTTATGTAGTGAAAATACTAATATCTGACTTCCTAAATTGGAATTCAACTGCACATAATGGGGATAATTCAATACAACTGTGAACATGATTCTAAATTTCAGTATGCATGGATGGAAGTTATTTTCTCTCTCCTTAACTCTGTCCTGCAGCATAAGGTATTTTAGTTATATATGTAAGAGAAAAAACAGCAATAATGATAATACTTAAGATCATTCCTCCTCTCTCCTCTTTTTTTGAAAAAGCATATTTGTCACTTTGAAAGATTAATCTGAAATGTTGCCTGGACAAGGCCTCTAAAAAAATGTTATCCTTACATAACACAATAGGGAAAAAGTTTTAAATCTATACTTAAAACTTAGTTGTCTATTGGGACAAGTCAGTGATGAAGGTTCAAAGCCAGAATCACTTTTTGTATAGTTTGTTTGTATTGATCCTATGTAAGACATTCTGGAGTCCTTTTGATGGGAGAATGAAATTAAAATATTCTAAAGAAATAAATGTTTTAAAAGCAGAATGGCAAATAATTCTAAGAGATAATTATGTAATTGTGTGCTCCTCCACCACCACTGAGGGCTGGCAAGCAATCCCTCCTCCAGTCTGGATGCATTGATGCTACTTAGTCTAGATCAGCAAGAACTAGGCTTATTGATCCTGGGAAATGGAAAACAACAGGCTCAGGGACTTGCTCCATTTCTATAATCCATTGGTGGTGAACCTTGGCATTCCAGGTGTTCTTAGACTTCAATTCACGGAAGCCCAAGTCAGCACTCTTGCTTATCAGGGCTTCTGGGAAATAAAGTTCAAGAACACCTGGAGTGCCAAGGTTCACCATCACTGTTATAGTCCATGCTAAGGTTGAAGTTAGCAGCACTTGTCCCTGTGGAGCTTCCATCCAGTTTGGCCCCTTTTGGAGAGTTCATTCTGTTCATCACAGGAGGTCTGAATGGGGGTTCAAAGGCAGTAGAAATGATTTAAAAAAAAGATTTATTTCCTTCGGTAGAGATGTCTAATATGAGTTTTTAAGAAGTCTGACTGCCTTCTATGTGTTGTTATTTTACTGCTAATGTTGTGGTCTGGGGTGGTATGGGTTTATATTTTGGATTAGTTTTGTAGTTGAGATTACTGTGGTATTTTACTGCCAAGAGTAGAGCTTGCCACTAAGTTGGGTGGGTAGAGGAAGGAAGGAAGGAAGATGGAAGCTCACAGGAATAAGGGATTATAAACTAAGAGCCAAGAGAGAAAGCTAGAGCTGGTGTATACTGCTCTATTTGTTCTGTGTTCCTGAAGCACTGCCTCTGGGTGGGGGTGGGGTCAGCTTGGCCCAGTGGCGAGGAGAACAACATCCTCTGTTTGGGTGGCCTATCCTCTGGGTATTCTCAACTGGATGAGGACCCTTCCTTGTAGCTGATGTAGCCCCAGTCATTGTTCCTTTTCCATTGACTCACACAATTTGCAACCTGCGTCCAACCAATCACTGTCTCTTATTTTCAGCCAGTGTATAAATGATTGTCATGCAGTTTCACTCTTATGTCTGAAAAAGCAGACTTGATTCCCAATAGCTCACATTAAAATATTGTATTCATTCATTTATTCATTCATTCATTATCCCACCAACAATTAGTGTTAAACTCTACTCTAGGCAGCTTGCAACAGCTAAACTAATATAATAGACAGAGAAAGCAGCAACCTAAGACAGCATTAGATCATGTATAAATCAATACAACAAAAACAGAATAAGACAATGAAAAAGCGCCACTATACCAACCCAGATGGCACCCGATCCATATCATATTAAGTTTCCAAAAGTAATGATTACATAAAGAAGAGGTTTGGATAGCTCATAAATGTCAAAATATATGCTTATAGGGGAGATCTATATTGGAAAAGTCTCGCTAAACAAGAATATCTTTAGCACTGAACAGCCTATAAAGTGGAGGTTCTAATTTCAGTTGGTAAAGAGTCCCAAAGTATGAGTGCCACAGCTGAAAAAGCTCTCCCATCCATAGATTTATTTATTTTTACATCTTTAGGCTTGGGCACCCACAGCTTCATTGCCTGTGTGCTCTGGGTTAGATTTCTTGGGAAGAGGTGCTGTTATTACCAGAACTTTGAACCTGGCATGGAGTCTTTTAAAATGCTATAATGTTTCATCTTATGTTTTTGTTTGTTTTCCCTTCATTTTGTTTTGTTTCTTGTCTGGTATGACTACAGTGCTGGCTCTTTGCCTATAAACAGAGATGAGCACTAAACCCTACAGTTGGATCCAATTGGCTTTTGAGCAAGGGTGACCTTTACCTTTACCTATGCCTACACAGACTAATAAAGCTACCATTTCTAACATTGCCAATCCTTCTTGTAGCCTTACATCTCCTCTGCACTCAGGACCTTTTCCTACTCTTCTCTGGCATCACCCCATGCTGTTTCCTCTTCTAGGTTGGTGATGGTGAATTTTTGGCGGAATCTGCACCTGCAACCTTGAGAGCCACACACGTGCTGGCTGTGCAGCTTATGTGGCTTGCATACAAAGAGAAACATCCAGGTTCTTGGTGAAAAGAACAAAAGCCTCTTTACTTGTGAGGAGTGCAATATATTTACAGTGAAGGCAGAAAACAGAACTAGCTTGACTTCAGCAATATGTACAATGTTCATAAAGTCTATCACACACAGTCTTTCTCTCTTGCCAAGTTAGAGCACACAGCTCTCTGCTCTGCTTACCCAAATATCACCAACAAGGGTGGATAGCAGAGGATGGTTGGATTACAAACAGTTCCACAGTTGAGAATAACTGGAACAAGCTGTTAAGCAATTCTCCTCGTACCTCAGTGGTCTTCAGCTGTTCCAACATGGTTTGGCCTTGAGTTGAACACTCTCTAGACTCAGGCATAAATCTTGGCAGTCGAATGCACACAGCACCACATCAGGCCATAAGGCAGGCAAAAATGCAAAGCCAAAGTCTGCAATGAATGTGCCTCTTAATATGCTCAGAGGCTGTGCTGACTCGTAGCACCTGGCCATTATCTGCTAACAGTCTTAAAGCTACAATGGCCATATCCAGCTTGCAACATAGTAGGACAGTGCTGCCCAGGCACTTATATCAACAGTTGGAATAAACTCTCTCTGAGTGTAGGTATCCTTTATCCCCTTCTGAACCCTCATTAACCTCCTCTATGGCCTCTTCTCCCCTCTTCTTTTCCACATGGTTCTTGTCTGTGTTTTCCTCTGCCCATTTCTGGCCAACCATTCCTGCCCCAGTTGTGTCTCAAATTCAACAGCACCAGGTTGAGGATCCCTGCCAAGATGCTTGGGGTAGGGGCTGATGACCCACCAGGAGTGTCTGCATAAGATCAGTTCACAATAGTTTTTCCAAACTTGATGAGTTTTGCTTTGAAAAATGTAGCTGTAGGTTTATGTCAGTATTTCCTCAAGTAGTTAAAAACACAATGTAATCTATTTCTCAGTCAGATCTTTCGTTAGTCACTTTAAGTAGTATCATTCAGTGAACAGACAAGATAGAAATGCAAAAATATATACACATACAATCTTCTGCAATGTCGTAGTCATCCTTTAATGAGGATGGTAGAAGCAATCTAAAATTTCAGGGTCTAGTCACAATAAGATTATGTGGTTTCTGAGTTTGCTGTACAGTCAGTTTGCTTGCTGGCAAGATGACAGAATGATCATTTCCTCTTGGTGTTTTTGATATGTAGCCACTCAGCAGTTTGGAAAGATTAGCAAGAAAATAAAAGAACCAACTTCTGCCAAGACACATGATCCAACCCAAATGTAATGGATGGTTTTTTTCCAAAGAGGTGTAAATCCTATCATATCCAATAGCTCTTAAAATTTGCTGTGAAATCTCTCCACCTTTCAAGAACACAACCGTTCTGGAGTAATGAGATGGTCCAAAGCAAAAGAAATGAAAAATGGCACTTTTTTGTTATAAGAAAAGATACTAAATTCACTTTGCTTTTCACAACTTTTCAATCCCATATCTTTTTCTGAAACAAGTTAATAGCTTGTAAATAGGAAATTGTTGCATCTCCAAGTGTAAGGCATAATTTCTAGTAAGGACAATGGATAAATATTCAAGCAATTTTGGAAAAAGACCAGTATTGACCATTACTTTTCTAGGAACTCACTAAAATTATTTTTATATAATATTATATTTGGTTGTCTCAAGAACTGTGAATTCTGAATGAGAATTTCTCAGATAAGAGCCAGCTTGTGTATTCATGAGCAAGTTGCACAGTTCATGGTTTGCCCCAAAAGAGAATGGTCTACCATGTCTGTGTTTTCGCTACCTATGAAATAATGGAAAGGCTTGTCATAAATTAGAATTGATTTGACAGCATACAATTATTATAGCAGATGATTGTGTCATATGTAATCTTAATATTTATCAACAACAGAGAAGTGCTTTTTAAAGTAATTAATTCAAAGATTAATTTTAAAGGGAAGATTTTGAAGGAGCCACGATCAATATACCCATAGCTGGGAGTCCTGATGTATAATCCCATTTTTGGGGGGATAAATGTTGCCATTCACATAAATTGAATATTTTATTTCAATTAAAAGATGAAACCCATAGTATATATATATATTTCTCTCTCTCTTCCTTCCTTCCTTCCTTCCTTCTTTCTTTCCCTCAATTGTTATAATGCTATTTCATCTAGTTTAGGACTTAGCAGTTCTACAACAAAGCTGGCTGCCATAAAGGCTTTCTGCTGAGTAGAAAAAGCAATAAAAGAAACAGAACAGAATTAAAAAAACAGCATCATCACTAATCAAAAGGAAGGTGGGAGTTAATGCCTGCTTGTTTTTTTAACAATCTGCAGCTGAAACATTCTGGGTTTTTTTTTCTCATTAAGCATTTATATGTGTCTGTCTCTTCAAAAACATTATTGAATAAATCATAAAACTGTACAGCAGAACAGGAAGAGGATCTGTGATAAGCATCTAATGAGGATAATAATTTGCTCTTAAAGTATATTTAAAAGTTTTGTATTATATATATATAATTTTTTTAAAAAAAATCATGTCAGAACCATTCAAAGGTGTTTTCTGGGTTGAAAGGATTTTTGCTGAAGGGACTCCATTCAGGGGATGCCCAAATGAGGCTCCTTTCATGCCCCCAAGATATTTTCCCACTGAAGTGGTCCCTGTTTATGTACTTGAAATTTATTGCTTTCGAACTGCTAGGTTGGCAGGAGCTGGGACAGAGACAGGTGCTCATTCTATCATGCAGTACTCAGGTCTTGAACTGTCTACTTGCCAACCTTCCAGCTAACAAGGTGAGCTTCTTAACCATTGAACCGTCTCAGTCCCCTCTGAATTAAACAAATGTATCAGTCAGTCAAATTTTAAAAAATCATTTTTTCCTGCTTCTAGTTGGCCACTTCAAACAATAAAGATGAAGTGTTAAAAATGCATTAAAACAAATATGTTAGATTTTAGAGGGGAAATGCTTTAAACATAAACTTCAATGAATTTTCCAAATTAGCATGTTGGCTCTATAGTGTACGAACACCGCAGGCAACTACACCTTCAAAAATCTGTGGATTTGTTCATTGTATAACATGGGTGAATTCAAAGGGCTTTTTTTGTGCCTTCATGATGTAAAAAATGCTCTGTGGGTTTCTTTCCTTCAAAGTGGCTTTTTTCTGAGCTGCGGGAAAGATTCAATTTTTTTCATGTCAGTAGATTTTAACAGTGTCCTCACCACCCCCAGCCCTATACAGGTGCTCTGGATGCACTATGAAGGGAGAGGGTTATGGTTATCCCAATTCCTTTTTTTAATGTTAATTTTCTCCTTTCCTCTATGCCAGTGGTGGCAAATCTATGGCACAAGTGCCCGAGGGAGCACTCAAAGTCTTCCTGTGGGGATGTGCACTGTCGCCCCAGCACAGAGTTCTCCAGAGGGACACAGGGCTAGGCTGCTTCCCTCTCCCTCTCCACATGTGTCTGAGGACATTTCTCATATCACCTGCTACATCACCCACTTCTCTGTCCAGCAGCCGAATGTGAATGTTTCTTCGCTCCCCTGTCTGGGATAAGACAGGCAGCTCATATGCTGCATGAGGGTGTGGTGTGGATGGCAGCCTATTGAGTCTGTGGTGAAAATATTCTGGTTAAATTGCCATGTTGCCACTTAGCGATAAATAAGTGGGTTTTGGGTTGCAGTTTGGGCACTCAGTCTCTAAAAGGTTCACCATCACTGCTCTATGCTCCCATTTAATCAGTTCCTTTGTCACCCAAATACTCACAGGGATATTGACTTCACTGTTGTATTCCTCCAGTTCTTGCAATTAAAAGAGCTGCATGTTCAGCCTATATTATTTTTACAGTTGATCTTGTGCTAGTAGAGCAAACCAAAATTTTATAAGGAAATTCTAAAAAAAGATCAGCTATATAACTTTTAAACTTGGTTTAAGATATGCACCAGATAGGCTGCTCCTGCTCTGTGTCAATTCTGGGAAAATCTGTGGGAAATTTTTGAGTTATATATTTTACATGTAAAACTGTTTTTCACTCCATTAAGGAGTAGGCAACTCTAAATATTCCAAGATTTAAAATAGCTCATAAAATTAAAAAGAACATTGTAATAAAATAATTTGGAAATGGCATATGACATCAATTCATTTAAAGCTGTACAACCAGGCACAGGATGATAATATTGGTTAATGAAATGTGATAACATACTAAGAGATAAACATAAAAAGTATCCAATAGTTATGATGGTTGCAGCTGCAAGATTACTAATGGCTATAATTGGAACTTTAGGATAGAGGATTGGTACAGAAAACTGTGGAACATGGCTTAGAATAATAAATTAACATGTGGTTTAAAATTTAAAAAGGGATTAACAAATGAAGATGAATCTAAAGTCATTTGGGGGAGGGGAATTACTGATTATGTGATGGTCAATGGAAAGGGGTAAAACCTCGTCATATATCAGCTGGTTTTTGGAAATAGGGAGGATGGAGAAAGAGAAAACTACCAATATGAGATTTAAAAAATGCATTAGTCTCTGGGTGAAAGGTGCACATTTATTTTATTTTATATGAGTTATGTCATTGTGTTATTATAGTGTTATGTTGTGTTCATTTTTATACCTTGTATTTTATGAATAAAATTTAATAAAAATATTTTTAAAAGACCAATCTTGTTTATCTTGAAAGAGAATGATTGACTCCATTCACCTTTTTAAATGGACACAATCCAAGCTGAAAGATCTTTCAAATGCAAGAAACAGTGATTTCTGGGATGCATGGGAGAGCCTTACTGTCAAGAACTTTGCATAATATATTCAGTGTTGCAGCTAGGTTGGAACTGAAATGTTTGGAGGACAATAAAATGTTACAAAAATATGGTTGCAAGATAAATTTTCTTTAAATTTTTGAAAAACTTGCTTAAAAAAACTTGCTTAAAAATGGCATGACAGTCCACCAGAATGGGGACATTTTGCTATATATCTCCAGGGAATTGGCATACAATTTCTGTTAGGGACACAAGGCATTTTTTTCATTTGACTATTGATACAGTATATGTTGTGATGTGGCAAAAGAAAAATAATACACCAAATCTAGGTAGACATCAACTCTTGGTACCCAGACTTCATAGAATCAAAGAATAACTGAATTGGAAGGGGCCTTTTAGGACATTGAATGCAATTCCCTGCTCAATGCAAGAATTCAAATCAAAGCAGCTATGACAGATGGTAGCCCAATTCTCTCTTTAATGCTTCCAGTACTGGAACACTCACCACCTCTTGAGGTAGTTGGTTCCACTAACACAGTTCTCTGTTAAGATATTTTCCCTAATATTCAGCCTATATCTGGCTTCCTTTAGTATGAGTTTGTTATTAAGCATCCTGCACTCTGGGATGACAGAGAACAGATCCTGCCCTTCCTCTTTATGATTATCTTTGACGTATTTGAAGAATGCTGTATTCCCTCTCAGTCTTCTTTTCTCTAGCCTAAACATGCCTAGTTCCTTTAGTCTTTCCGCATAAGTCTTGGTTTCCAGTCCTCTGATCAGTTTTGTTGCCCTTCTCTATAACTGCTATAATTTGTTTGCATCTTTCTTAAAGTATGGTGGCCAGAATTGGACACAGGACACTAGAGCTGGTTTAGCTAGTGCTCAACAGAGGATGACTAGTATCTTATGAGTACTGCACTGCATTGGACAGAAACAGCATTTTATTTCCACTTTACCTGGTATGCTCCATCTTATAGAATGCTGGGCTCTGTAGTTTGCTGAATTTGTTGCTATAGTTCATAGCAACCTCTCTGACACAGAATTCTAGATCTGCTATCAAACTGCAAACCCCAATAAGCTATTCAATGAAATAAATGGAATAAATGCTATACCTATATAACATGGATATAGTGTGTAGCCAAAAAGGAAGTAGATGTTTCTAAACAGAAGATTCTACCAAATGTCTGTGACCAGACACTAGTAATAATAATAATTTTGTGTCAGAAATTATTCTGGGTTGAAAGGATTTTTTTGCTGGAGAAACCCTACTCAAGGGTGCCTGAATGAGGCTCCTTTCATGTTCCCAAGATATTTTCTCACCAACGTGGTCCCTATTTATCGACTTGCTTTCAAACTGCTAGGTTGGCAGGAGCTGGCTCAAACCATCATGCAGTACCCAGGTCTCAAACTGCCAACACTAGCTACTGATCATACAGAAACCAACTACAAGATATATCAATCCAGGTATTATGTTTGGGAAATCAGAACTAAACATAGTTGATTTTTCCTCCTTCCATTTTGGACATTATTCAGGACAAATAAACCTTCAAAATTAAGAGCTCTTAGTTTATACAGCCAGTATAGTGTAACAGATAGAGTGACAAATGAGGACTCGTGAGACCTGAGTTCAAATATCTGCTTATATATTGGGAACTCATGGGGTAAGGGTGCTGGATTTGTGAACCCTCCTTTGAATATCTCACAGACATTAAAAAAATCTTGTTAGGGTTGTCATATGTCAGAAGCAACTTGACAGCACATGACAACATTTAATTCATAGCCAGAGGAAACAGACCATGAAGTTAAAGTTTGCTTGACATATTTTACAAAAGAATCCGGGAAATGGCTGTGATCACTTGCAGTGGGCACAAATTATGCTCTGGGGAAAGTGATTTTTGATTTTGAAATGTAACCAACCTTTTTATTTAAACGGAGAACTCACTAACAACCATGAAAAATTCTATATTTCCAGTTCTCATTATTTCAATAATCTTTCAGTAGAAACACATACTTCTAAGTATATTTAAAGTATGTTTTCATTGTCTTTCTGCATGCCAGGGAGCCAAGAAAGATTTATAATACATTAAAAATGTTTTTTTTAAATTAAATACATATTAGAGTCATTTTAAAAGCATATCCAAAACACTCTCTAAAATCCAATTTTCAATGTTACTTTTAAAACCAATTGACTTTGGAAGCTCAACAGAAATAGAGCTGGTCCAACTTCCCTTAGTAGGAAGATCCACAATTTGGGTGCTGCTGCCAAGGAAACCTTTTCTTGTCAAATACTGTAGTAAGATAACAGTTTAGTGCAAGATATGTCATACAATGGGCTGAACAGCAAATGGTGTAGTACCTCTCTTAGCAGAGCCACATAAAGATTAAAGCACCACAAATCCCTTAACCAATTGAAATGATTCAAATGCAGACAGAAATAGAAAGAATATCTGTCCCGTCCAGAATTGGAATAAACATAAAATCTCTTGATTTCAGCTGGCAAAGGAAATTAAAACTCAAGGAACAGCAGCAAACAGTTCCATTTTCTACCACCTTCTTTTTGGGAACAGTTCCTTCTCGGGGGGGGGGGATGAATGTGTAAGCATGGAGGAGGAGGAGAAATTTCTTCCCCTTTGTAAGTGAGGGGTACAGTGATGGGATGTAACAGGTTCACACCAGTGTCCTGGAGAACTGGTAGCGGCTTTTGGGGGGAACCACCTCGGGGGCTTACCCAGTGATGGGCTCCCCCCCGGTTCGGACCGGTTCAGCCGAACCGATAGCAGCCATCCGGAGGGGATCACTGGGGTGGTGGTGGTGGTGGTAAACCCCCAGACGACCGGTTCTGTCACCTCTTTGGCAGCCCTCCGGATCTGTCTTCCGGGCAGCCCAAAATGGCTGCTCAACAGTGTGCATGTATCAAAACTCCATTTGATGCATGCACACTGAAAATAGAAGTGTGCATGCGTCAAATGGAGTTTTGATGCATGCACACTTCCGAGCAGCTATTTTGGGCTGCCTGGAAAGGTTGCAGGCAGCACCTGGAGGAGCAGTGGCGGCCTTTGCCCGGTGCACTGCCAAGCTGCCGGGCTAGGCTGCGCTGCACTGCTGGGCCTGGCCAGGCTGGGCTAGGTCACACCACCAGGCCGCCGTGCCTCCACTCTGCCTGCCTGCCTGCCTGCCTGCCTGCTGCGCCCCAACCCCAGGGTAAGGTAAGTGATGGGTTTGTGTTTGGGGTGGGTGGGTGGGTTGAGGTATGTTTGTTTTATGTAGTTTGTTTTTATGTGTATTTTATGTATTATGTGTATATGTATTTATTTAAATTTATATGTATTTATTTTAATTTGTATTTTAATGTGTATTTTAATTTAAATTTTTTTTTACTTTGGCTCCACCCACAACATCATTACATCATGATGTTGGCTCGCCCACAACATCGGCTCCACCCACAGTGTGGTAGTAAAAATTTTGACATCCCACCACTGGAGGGATATTATCTGCTGTAATAATGACCAAACGTATTGCAATATATTAAAAATACTACAGATCCATAGAAGCAGTTGCAAATCCAGAACGAAATGTGCTTCACACAAACCCCCAAAACCAGCAAACAAAAAGAGGGATGAAAATCAGGTGGAATATTACCCATTTTAATATGTTTTTTTTAATTTGATACAAAAAAATTCCCACAGTCCCATATTATTCTGAAGTACCCCACAAGGAAAAACTGATAAACATTTTTAGACTGACTTCCTTCCTTCCTTCCTTCCTTCCTTCCTTTTAGGAATGAGTGTCACCTTTACTTCAAGATATTTCATTAGGCTTCAGTTTGGGGATATTGTTTGCAAATGTATGAAACATTCTCACTGAACTCAGATTGTTTAGATCCTTATGCCTTTTATAGAATTGTAAAGGTATGAGAGATATTTAAGGAGTGAGTTTACCAGTGCCACCTTCCAGTAAATTTCTATCACAGAGCCAAGGAATCAAGGCCAGCTCTTTTGAATCTTAGCACATTACTCAATCCACCACACACCGTGGCTATTATATTACCTGCTTGTAACATTCATATAAGAGAATCATCAAATTTCCAGGGTGGTTGGTTATTTATATAACTGCTGGATAGGTCAGTGGTTTAGGTATCTGGCTGCAGAGCCAAAGGTTGAGAGTTCAATTCCCTACTGAGCTTACATGACAAGGGCTGGACTTTAATATCCATAGGATACTTTCCTGTTCTGCAGTTCTAAGATGGAGAAGAACAACAACAAAACTTTCTCTACCTAATGTTCCCAATAATTTTGACTGCATTCAAATCCAAACATATGGCAAACTTTCCAGTGAATAGTTTTTGCAACCTGAAGAGAAAGGTTTGGAAAATGAGAGAGTCAAGATCCTGTGGAACTTTAAAATTCAAACAGATAGATATCTGACTCAGAACACACCTGATATAACTGTTGTGGAAAAGAAGAAGACCTGGTTTATTGACATTGCTATACCGAGAGATGCACAAATTGAGAAAATAACAAAATGTCACAATTTATACATTGAAGTTAAGTGTATATGGAGGAAGAAATCTTTTGTAGTCCCTATAGTGATCGTAGCTATTGGAGTAATGTCTAAAGGACTCCCTAGATATTTGTAAATTTTGGATCTATTGGACTCAAACATCCTAACTCTACAAAAAACAGCTTTACCAGGAACTGCCTACATACTTAAATGTTACTTTAAATGTTGCTTAGGTCTTTGGTTAGGTCTTGAACTGTTAATTTTATTCACATGATAGATTTAGTAATAATAATAATAATAATAATAATAATAATAATAATAATAATAATAATAATAATAAAAGAAGAAGAAGACTGAGTTTGCTGAGAACTTTGATATCCATCCATAAAATGTTTATTAAAAAGTTATTTCTGTTATTATGTCTTGTTTAATTTTATAACAACAATGTTCCATAATATGAAGGGGCCAAATTATTTTTCACTTTTTTTTTACAGAAACTGTGTGTGCCTTTTGAGTTTGATAGCCTTGTGATGATCTTTTTTGAACTGAAAACAAAAAAGATTTTTGAATGTTAAGGATACTTATGCTCTTCTGTATCTTTCAAGATGTTAAGAAATGGTGGTGCTAAGAATGGAAAGTGAATGGAGAGCCATTGTTAGGATGAATAAGAAGAGGAGAAAACCTCTCTGCATTCATTTCAGACCACACAGAAGGTCTTTAGTTTGTGTCCATCACTCTTTAGGTTGAGCAAGTTTGCCTACTTTGTAAATGCTGTTTTTGTCATTGGCTGTTTAGACTTTCCAGTTACTCTGCCTTAACTTATTACCAGGAAGACTAAAGTCTGAAAGGTAATTAGTTAATCCAAGGTCATGTCTGGGTAATCCTGTAGTTTAATGTTTGCCTATTTGGCTGCCTTTGTTCATTCCATAGGTCCCCCCCCCCCCCGGCCTTCACTTGTAATAGGAGCATTTCTACTTTCTTAATGGTGGTGAGTTTGCATGAGTTAGATAATTATTTGCCCTTAGAAGAGGTGGATGCATGCCAGATTTTATCTTGACTCTTTCCATGATCTGTTAATTGTCAGAGTTGTTCTCTGCACTGGACACAGTCTTGGGATGGATTAGAGAACATTGAATAGTTCTGATAAAGAGTTGGCAGTAACTCTGCAAAACTGAAAGGTAATCCATCACAGAAGCATTATCAATTAAAGAAATAGTCACATAATCCCTTATTCATTTTCTACCAAACTTTTTTTTTACAAAACAGCAGAAGGTATGGATGTTTCAGCTATTTAAATTAACCACTTGAGTGGAGTGAAAAATCTTTTATGTTGGTTACAAATGATCTAAATTACAAAAAACCCTGTGAAGATCCCTGTACAGTAGCACCTCATACAACAATTTTAATCCGTTCCATGGGGCTTGTTGTTGTACAAAACAATTACTATATGATACATGCATCATATAGCAATTTTCCCTATGGGATGCATCATACAATGATTTTTCTTTTTGCTAAGTTGTTTTTCCCATTGAAAATTTGTTCTACAATTTTTCCATAGGGAAAATTGTTATGCAGGACACCATCTCCCCCCCCCCAAAAAAAAAAAAAATTTTTTTTTATCCGGTTTTGTTGCTATACAGGCCAATTGTTGATTGATTGATTGATTGATTGATTTATTCGATTTATATGCCGCCCTACTTGGTGAAACCAACTCAGGGCGGCTCACAACATACAATCGAATACAATATAACAGTTCAATACAATATCATAATATCATAAAATACAGTACAACAAAATAAATATAAACACAGTGTAATCCACAATACAATCCACAATATGGTCCACAATACAATCCACAATATAAAGCAGAGATACAATCCCAAAATAAATTCCAATATACAATATAAAAAAATATAACAATATAATCAGCAGTTCTTAAAGCCCCAGCCAGGGTGGGTCCCAGGAGCAGGTCGAAAGTGTCCTGGCCCAAATGTAGAGGCAGCCCCTCACCCTCCTGCAAAGCTTCTTAGGTGGGGCAGCAAGGAAGTTCTTTGCCTCAGCAGTTCTTAAAGCCCCAGCCAGGGTGGGTCCCAGGAGCAGGTGGAAAGTGTCCTGGCCCAAATGTAGAGGCAGCCCCTCACCCTCCTGCAAAGCTTCTTAGGTGGGGCAGCAAGGAAGTTCTTTGCCTCAGCAGTTCTTAAAGCCCCAGCCAGGGTGGGTCCCAGGAGCAGGTGGAAAGTGTCCTGGCCCAAATGTAGAGGCAGCCCCTCACCCTCCTGCAAAGCTTCTTAGGTGGGGCAGCAAGGAAGTTCTTTGCCTCAGCAGTTCTTAAAGCCCCAGCCAGGGTGGGTCCCAGGAGCAGGTGGAAAGTGTCCTGGCCCAAATGCAGAGGCAGCCCCTCACCCTCCTGCAAAGCTTCCCAGGTGGGGCAGCAAGGAAGTTCTGTGCCTCAGCAGTTCTTAAAGCACCAGCCAGGGTGGGTCCCAGGAGCAGGTGGAAAGTGTCCTGACCCAAATGCAGAGGCAGCCCCTCACCCTGCTGCAAAAGCCTCTTAGGTGGGGGAGCAAGGAAGTTCTGTGCCTCAGCAGTTCTTAAAGCCCCAGCCAGGGTGGGTCCCAGGAGCAGGTGGAAAGTGTCCTGGTCCAAATGCAGAGGCAGCCCCTCACCCTCCTGCAAAAGCCTCTTAGGTGGGGCAGCAAGGAAGTTCTGTGCCTCAGCAGTTCCCAAAGCCCCAGCCAGGGTGGGTCCCAGGAGCAGGTCGAAAGTGTCCTGGCCCAAATGCAGAGGCAGCCCCCCACCCCGCCGCAAAAGCCTCCTAGGCGGGGCAGCAAGGAAGTTCTGTGCCTCAGCAGTTCTTAAAGCCCCAGCCAGGGTGGGTCCCAGGAGCAGGTGGAAAGTGTCCTGGCCCAAATGCAGAGGCAGCCCCTCACCCTCCTGCAAAGCTTCTTAGGTGGGGCAGCTGTAAAGGGGCAGTTGTATGAGGCCCCTCTGTATATGCAAACTTAGTTGAAATACAAGAATAGTAAAATCAAAACCAAGTTGGGAATTCTTTCTTGAGCTGGGCTGGTTTGTGGGTTCACAAAATTCTGGGAGTGCTAGTCCGTTTCAGCCACAAACTGCCTAGGCTTAGACAGATATTTACATTTCTAAAGAAGGGAGCAGAGTTGAGATGTGACAACAGGAAAGTGTGGAGGTGCTTAGATGAATATTTCACATTCTTTTGACCATAAGACTTTGAGTTATTATATCAGTAATTTATGTTGTAAATTACAGTAAGATCCCTGGAGAGTCATGCCTCACCTTGCTAAAACACCTTCAGAGGCTGAAGATAATTTCTTGAAGCCAAAAGAAGCCAATGCACAGGAGGAATACAGTGGCACAATAACAACTCCTCAGAAGTTTTTGGAAGAAAGTCTCATGCCATTTCTGTCAGTGAAGCATCAAACAATATAGACCAGGGTTCTATGGCCCAAGGGCCAGCCACAGACCATGGCACCATTCCATCCGGCCCATCGCCACCTTTGCTGCACCCAGAAGTGGAAGTGGGCATATTTACATCAGCCATAAAACATACCTGTGCATATGCAAATGCGCCTGCAGCTGTCATAAACACGAAAGTGGTCACATTTACAACAGCAATAAATGTTTTCACTTCCAGGGGCATGGTCTGGCTCACTCAGCTGTCCAGGGACATGGTCAGGCCCATGGCATAAAAAGGTTGGCCACCCCTGATATAGACAACTTGGCAATCTAATACATGTCTGTCATACTTGAATATGCTGATTCAGCTTCTGAAAGACATACCAACAGTGGTGGGCTCAAAAAAAAATTACTACCACACTGTGGGTGTGGCGTGGTGGGTGTGGCCGGAGGAGAAGCACTGTGTTGCACCTGAATTCGGACTACTTTATTTCAAAACTTGGATGGGTGGAGCCAGCCAGAATTTCTGCTACTGGTTCTGGCGAACTGGTGCGAACCTGCTGATGTCCACCACTGCATACCAACCTACTATTTAAGGGATAGCAATTGCCTACTCTGTGTATAGGGTGATGGATGAATTGGATCAGACTTTCATCTTGATGATTAACTATGATGACCATCCCATTTGGAGTGTAGCTAACTATTAAGGATTCATCCTGGCACTTACTGTCTGCAAACATAACAGATAGCTCAGGGAACTGGAACTTCTGGCTGCAAAGCCAGCAATTGAGTCTGTAGTTACCACTGTGCCTCCTAAAAGCAGATCTAGCCTGTGTAGCCTTATATTAGTTGCATAGTCCAAGAGCACCAGCTGTAGAAAGGAATGATGTATCACTTTTGAATATTGTATTCTTAGAAAACGTTAAAAGGGGTCAATGTAAGTCAGAATTGACTTATAAATAATTATTAGTTTTTAGTTTTTATAAAGCCCTAAAAGATGATGGAATCAAATTATTGCATTCTATATGCCAGCAGATTTGGAAAACACAACAATGGCCACAGGATTGGAAAAGATCAGTATATATTCCAATCCCCAATAAGGTTAATACCAAAGAATGTTCAAATTATAGAGCAATTGTGCTCATCCCACACACTAGCAAGATGATGCTCAAGATAATACAGGCTAGATTCAGCAGCACATGGAGAGAGAATTACCAGAAGTGTAGGCTGGGTTCCAAAGAGGCAGAGGAACTAGAGACCATATTGCCAACATACGTTGGATCATGGAAAATACAAAGGAATATCAGAAACAAGTCTTCTACTGTTTCATTGACTACACCAAAGCCTTTGACTGTGTGGACCACAACAAAATGTGACAAGTAATTAAAGATATGGGAATACCAGAACACCTTATATGCCTCATGAGAAATCTGTACATGAGTCAAGAAGCAACAGTTAGGACAGAATATGTAATGATGAAGTGGTTTGGAATAGGAAAAGGAATAAGACAAGGCTGCGTTTTATCACCCTGCTTATTCAACTTATACACAGAGCACATAATATGCAATGCAGGGTTGGAGGAATCACAATTTGGGATCAAAATTGCTGGGAGAAACATTAACAACATGAGATACGCAGATGATACTACCCTAATGGCAGAAAGTGAGGAAGACCTAAAGAACTTCTGCTTAGATTGAAAGAAGAGAGTGCAAAAATAGGCTTAAAACTCAACATCAAGAAAACTAAGATAATGGCAAAAGGCCCTATCAGTCCCCGGAAAATAGATGAGGAAGAAGTAGAAGCAGTGACAGATTTTACTTTCTTAGGATCCAAGCTCACTGCAGATGGTGATTGCAGCCATGAAATAAAAAGTTGACTGATTCTTGGGAGACAAGTGATGAGAAACCTGGGGAACATAGTGAAAAGTAGAGACATCACCTTGCAAACAAAAATTTGCATAGTTAAAGCAATGGTATTCCTGGTGGTAATGTATGGTTGTGAGAGCCAGACCATAAGGAAAGCTGAGCGCAGAAGAATAGATACCTTTGAAATGTGGTGTTGGAGGAGAGTTTTGAGAATCCCCTGGACAGCAAGGAGAACAAATAGGTCGATTCTAGAAGAAATCAACCCTGACTGCTCCTTAGCAGGTCAAATAGTAAAGATGAAGCTAAAGTACTTTGGACATCAAATGAGAAGATTCACTTGAGAAAGCCTTGATGCTTGGAAAGGTGGAGGGCAAAGGAAGAAGGGGGTGGCCAAAAATGAGATGGCTAGATGGCATTGTAGATGCAATGGGCACAAAGCTGGGCAGGCTGAGGAGGATGGTGGAAGACAGAGGTGCCTGACGGGCAATGGTCCATAGGTTGCAAAGGGTCAGAACAACAAAAGTTTTCAGGTAATGTTAAATATTGCCCAACTTCAAATGGGGTGTTCATGTTTACTTACAGAACTGTTCTCTACATGCCTCCTAACACTAGAGATGTATGCTGAAACAATCTTCTTAGTTTTGCTGAAGAATGTTGGGAAGGCCACTTGCTCACAACCTTATTCCTTGTGTCTAAGTATTTTAAATGTTAATGGCAATGCTTCAGGCTGAGCTAAGACATAAATAAGGAACTAGTATGAAGATGCAATAAGAGAAGTTATTCTATTTGGCAATCATACCGATTTGTACCATCTGAATAATTTTCAATGCCAGTCCAATGAAGAAAGCATAACAGTCAGAGAACTTATGTGATTTTTGTGTTGTATTAAATTGACTTTGGATGATGTTTGTCTACCCATCATTCTCTCCTCTTTCTGCAGTTTTTAGTTCTAATTATATATTTATGGTTTTATCTACATACATCTGACATGCCTCATACTAATTCACTCTCCAACCCCCCTACCTCCATCACTGATTAAAATAAAATAACAAATGGAACACCGCCCACCCCAAGTAACTAGTCTTAACCTTAGAAAATATCTCCCATGCCTTTGCTATTTATTGTATATTCTGGCTCCCAGTTCCCACTAAATCGACTGTAAATATTGATTTATTCAGAACACCTCATTTGGTTCTGTTCATTGGTTTTCATTAAAGAAGGAGGAATTTGTATCTGCAATGTAAGTAGCCAGTTTACATTTTAATATTTTATCACAGTTTCTGAAAGACAAACTCACTGCTGTTTACAGCTAAATGTTTTACCAATGTCACATTTCTGTTTTTTCTGATCTTTGACTTTTTTTTAGCAGAGCTGAGCAATTATTGGCATGAGCATGGGTAAGAATGATCTTTTGATTTAAATACATTGCTTTGTTGATGCAAATTGACCATAATTACATTTAAGGGTCTCTTGAGTAACAGCTGGTACAAGGAGAGATGTTTTGTACCACCAGGACTAAAACAGCTTTTTTTGTGCTGATGATCTGCAGATTAGATGTTCCATATCTGTGAATTTACTGTTTACATGTTAGCATTCAAATATTGTAGAAATCTAAGCTGATACATGGAGCAAATATATTTTGATGAGTTTTGGGCCATTTTCTTCTTTGATGGTTTAAGAACAAATCAAGGATAGCTGGTATTTAAGCTTTACTCTCCCCAACATAGGTCATCAATAAGAACTGCTTCTCAGTGACAGAGTAGCTCATTTTGTTTTCATCACAATGACCATACTGTACCCAGTATGTCAAAATTGACTTGATAGCATGCAATGCACACAATATTGGAGACTGTAAGCATACGGATACACAATTCCATGCAGCTTTATTTCTAACCTAGCAAGTTCAAAATAAGTATATTTTCAAAATCATAGCTTTGTTAGGCATATTAAATAAGAAGCAAAGCAAAACAAAAATAAAAAGTAAAGATAAAAATGTTACACCACCTTAAATACTAACTGCTATATTTTGATATAGGTTTCATAGGGACAATGTGGCAATTATTTACATGTGGCCTCAGGATAAAGACACAGTGATTGGTTGGGCATGGGTTGGGTCAATGGGAAGTTACCTGCTTTGTGATGACATGATACCTTTGTTAGATATTCAGTTATTTCCAATGAAGATTAGTTCATTAACAATGGCTTGTAGGCACAGGAACCTCAAGTGATAGCTCACAACACAAATGCAAGTTGTGTGAGTTAATGTGGCATTTCCCACCTATTGGCACCTCAAGACCCTAATATGATATCCAGTTCATTTCTAATGAAATGTAGTCCCTGGGAGTTTTCTCAAAAGAAAAGAAAAGAAAGAAAGAAAAAAGAAAGAAAAAGAGGCAGTGTAAAACTAAAGAATTAAGCTTAGGAAATTCCAAGTCCATACGTCTATCTGTCACAACTAGACTGCTGGCTTCACATTTAACAAGTGGTTCAATGGTTTTACTTTAGCTGGTACTAGGAATTGGATTTGGACCAAAGTCTGGCCTCAGGCCCAGATTATCATAGTATATTGGTTGGCAATCTCATGTAGATCCTTCTGTTTTTCCTTTCTTTGACTGAAAAGACAGAACCCAGATATTCTTTCAGTGTCGTGCTAGCACAAGCTGTTTTAAAGACTGTTTGAACTGAGCATTAATGGGACCCTTGTTCTACATCTTTATGTTTGGTATTCATTACATTTTTAAAGGAAGTTCATAAACGAACACTTTGATTTTCATTGATAATTATTCTCTTTGTCTCTCTTTTTGTCTTATTAAGCCAGATACACCAATGAGAATCCAACTGCTTTAAATAAACAAGAAAGTGAATACTAAGAATTCTAGGAAAGAAGCTTCAAGCAATGTTTCTGTTTAGTCTGATGTTTGGAGAAGCTGAGATCTGAGTATCATTCATTACTAGATACAAAAGACACCAGATATATTTTGGTTGTCCACTTCATGTTAAAACTAGGTTAAATCTTCCGGAATGCAAGAGGCATACTGTAGAGCAAGTTAGGGGGACATAACATTTTTACTTATAAAAAAAATTCAGAGGAAATTGAAAACATTTCAATGATATGGGTTTGTGTATTAGAAAACAGCAAGGCTCCTATCTGGCTGCATGGCCCTTTGTATGAGCTATTAGACTCATGCAGCTGTTGCACAATTACAGATTGTTCTTTGCATCCAACAAGGACCCCTAACATGGTGGCAACATAAATATATACATGAGCGGAAAACATGAGAGAAAATGGGAAGGACACAATAATCAACACTGTACAATGTTTTGTAGCTCACTCATAAACACATTTAATTGGGAATTATCCAGATGGAACTCAGTAGTCCTTTTCAAGTAGAATGATTAGATTTATGTATTGCGTATTATAAATGCTTCTGTCAGGGTTTATCATCACTATTTTATTATGTGACTAATTCCAAGATAAACAGACATGTCAAGGCATGCACACAGACATGGTGGCACAGCACAGTGGTTAAGCTGCTATACTGCAACCAAAAGGTTGTAAGTTTGATCCTGACCAGGGCTCATGGTTGACTCAGCCTTCCATCCTTCTGAGGTCAATAAAATGAATACCCAGCATGTTGGGGACATAATGCTAATTAACTTGTGAACAGCCCAGAGAGTGCACTAAGTGCCATGGGGTTTTTGCTTAGTAATAGGTAGAGTATTAGTCCTCAAAGCCTTGCATCTCCCACAGAGCTTAGCCCCTGACAGCCACTACCTACAGCTTCATGAACTCAATGCCTTAGGGGATTCAAATTTGCTGTGAGGACTTTTATTTCTTGGCTTAAAGCCCCCCGACATATGGTTAGTGAAAATCCTGCAGATGTCTTGGATCTGTAGGCCAAAAGTTCTGAAAGTCCTATGCCTAGACATTGACAGGCAGGCAGACCCATTTTACAGGTTTGTACTTAATTTATGTGAATAAAGCAGTTTTATTTTATTCAATTTTTGTTTGTTTTTTCTTAACTTTTTCTTAGTGCTGAAAAACAGTTATCTTTTTAGCATTTCATATAATTGTTTGCTAACATTTCATTTGATTTAACCAAACAGCAATTTGTCTGAAAGATTTGAATGATCAGTAACAAATTTCTAGCAAAACCATATTTTTTTAAAAAAATTGCCTTCATGATTCTTATATCACAATTGCACTTTCCCAAACTTTGGGAGAAATCATCTTGCATTCAGAAAATTGATATTACCAGCAATGGTGGTAATTTTTGGCCATTAAACACTTTCCACTTTGCTCTTGTGGATGGTCTGATTCATGAATAATCTATTCCATCATGTGGAAGTTGTAGGAACTGTGGTACAGAAGGAGGTTTTTAATTACCTAGATCAGCACTGACAAGCAGTGTTACAGATAGTGAAATATTTTTTTAAAATTAAATATCTCCTCTGTCCATCCCACTGCTTCCATGGCTTCCATATAATGAAACCAATTGCTCGCAGGTTGGAGAAATACAAAGTCTTTAGTTACCAACAATTTTCTTCATTAGTGGAGCCATCATGTTTGTACAAGGGACCGCAGTGGCTTAGTGGTTAAAATGTTGAACTTGACAACTGGAAGGTCAGCTGGGCAGCAGTTTGAAACTTGAGTGCTACATGATGGAGTGAGCTCATGTCTCTGTCCCAGCTCCTGCCAACCTAGCAGTTTGAAAGCAAGAAATTGCAGTAGATAAATAGGTATCACTTTGATGGGAAGTCAAGCTGTGTTCCACCCACTCCAGTGTCTAGTCATGCCTGCCACATGTCCATGGAAAAATCTGCAGACACAAAGAGTGTTGTCTCTTTGGCTATAAATGGAGATGAGCTCCGAACCCTAGTGTCAGACTTCAGGCGTCTCTGTAAGGGCTATCCCACTCATGCTCCTGAGCATATGCTCATTTCTGGAACATATTTAACCCTTACCTTTCACCTTTGAGAGACCTAAGCCACTTTTAAAAAGAATTTGCTGAGCTCTAGCAGTAGAGCAGAACAAGGGAGGCTTCTTCTTCAGGTAGCATGCAGCCAAGTTGCCTTGTGTGTGTGTGATAAGGAAAACAACAATCTTCAAAGAAAAACAGCTGTTTTATTCTTCAGGTTCATTGATAGTAAAGTCCATAGAAAAACGCAGATTAGAGGGTCATAAACATAAGATCAGTCCAGTAAACAGTCCAGGATCTTTTAGGTAATCATAATGAAAAGGAGAGAAAATCCCATAAGCCAAACTGAGGTCTTAGTCCATTGAGAAGCAGAGACGAACTAACTAACTTCTCTGCAAAATGGAGAATTCCTGGTCAGGTGATTTAACCTTGGCCAATCAGGTAACAGAGAATAACTTTCTCAAAACAATGGATTGTTTTTACATGTGTGCAATCAGTGTTCTGGCATGTAGACAAAACATGGATCTCAGCTAGCTAGAAAGACAACAAAACAGGCAGTCTTGTGACATGAGTCCATGAGGCAGAGAGAAGACAAAGGATTTCTGAGGCCTATCTAAGAAATTGTGATTTCAAGCCTTGGGAAGCATTAGGAAATAGGTCTTTTCCTGACACCTAGAGTTGGATATGACTGGCTTTCGAGTAAGGGTGACCTTTACCTTTTACCATGTTTGTAAAAATATAACTTACACAAGAGGATTTCAATCTTTGTGATTGCTTTATGTAAGGAACTATATTCAAATGAATTAACTTTCTAATGTTTTCAAGTGGTAATTCACACCCTCAAATACAGAAAGCTCCCCTTCTTTTACAATTCTAGGTAGCAGCATTACAAAAAAGTGTCAAACTATCACTAAATGAAGGAAGTATTTAATGTGAAACTTGGTGGATGATGGAACAATTGCATCTGACCTCTGTATGAGAAACTAAATAGAGATGGTAAGTTCAAACTTAAGAAAGCAAAGCAACATTGATTTCAGAATGTCATCAAGAATTGATCCAATGCTTTAGCTATGCACCATTTGGTGTGGAATTTCTGATTATGATAATGTCATATCAAATGTTCCCTTTTATTGCACCTGACAGGGCAAAGAGGAGACAAAGACTCAATAATTCTATTTGCAATTATCCTTCACTGAAATTATTTTGGACTATTAGATATGAGTAGGACACAGGATGCAGGAAAAATATATCACACTCCAATATGAAGAAGAACCTCTTTTACCCAAAAATTGTTGGTCCTAACTCTGCCCTTGGCACAGCAAAATGTTATGCTCATATTTATATACCAGCTTAAAACAAAAGTGTAGTAAATATCTCACTACAAGTAAATCATGTCATTTGAGATTTTCACAAACATATACACACTAAGAAAATCTGGACAGTTATATACTTTCTCATTGTATGAGCTTCCCCTTTTAAATATTGTACTTCCATCCTCTTGCCTAAAGATTACCATGCATCACTTTTCTGAGTCAGTTTCAGAAGTAGAGGAGGACTTCATATAATTGAGGGAGACTGGTGTGGAAGGAAGATTCAATGATCAATATCACAAAAGCTTCCAAAAGCCCTGGCATTATAAGGAGGTATTCACAAGCTATACAACCTGTGTGTGATACCAGCTGAGCCTTGTGGGAGACAACACAGATGTTGTGTTGTGTCTTTGATGGAGAGACCATTAATGACCTTATCTCTGCCAGGTTCCTTTTGTAACAATGACTGGTCTAGCTTCACTGAATCACCAGTTCCATCCAAACACAATACTTACCTTCTGCTTAGTGAATAAGGCAATAAATAAATAAATAAATAAATAAATAAATAAATAAATAACAGAGTTGTCTAGAAAATCCTGTTAAATGGAAATAATGGAGGTGAAGAAATTCTGGAGCTAGAAAAACTAATTGTTCCAGATCTTCAGAAAGGAATAAAAAAACCACGTGGAGAGATGGCTCCTACCTATCCAGGTTATTAGTCTCCTGATCTGTTGTAAACTCTACTTCCATCACTTGAACAAACCAGCCCCAATTCTTTAATCATCACAACAGGTAATTAAGAAGGACAGCCTTCTGATAAATCAGCATTGGTTCTGCTCCACTTTTCTAGGATATTACTGACTTTTAAATTGATATTGCAAATAGAATTAGAAGCAGTAGAGGTAAAGGTAAAGGTTGCCCTTGCCCAAAAGCCAGTTGTATCCAACTCTAGGGTTCAGTGCTCATCTCTGTTTATAGCCAAAGAGCCATCAATGTCTGCGTCTGCAGATGTTTCCATGGACATGGGGCAGGCATGCCTCAACACCGGAGTGCACAGAATGCTGTTTACCTTGCCACTGAAATGATCCCTATTTATCTACTTGCAATTTCTTGCTTTCATTGATTGTATTATTATATTATTATAATATTGATTGTATTATTATATTATTATTATTTTATTGATTGTGTTGTCTGTAAGCCACCCTGAGTTGCCACGGCGAGTGGGCAGCAATATAAATATGAATAAATAAATAAATAAATAAATAATTTCAAACTGCTAGGTTGGCAGGAGCTGGAACAGAGATGGGATTTCACTCTATCATGCAGTACTCAGGAATCAAACTCTGACTTTCCAGCCAGTGATTCAGCATCTTAACCACTTGAGCCACTGCAGTCCTATTAGAAGCAGTACAAGATTTTAAAAAAACCTGTTAACACATTAACACTAACTATTGTAACATATCCCAATCTGCGTGTAAAAACAGAAGAACAATCCTAGCAGGTCCTTCAGCTAAATAAACCACTAGCACTACACCATAGGCTTAGTAATAGTTGTAACACTAATAATCTTAAATACTATTTTTAGTACTCCTGAACTATGAGCAGAAATGTTCCTTTTTAAAATATATATTTAAGTAACCTCATTTTAACTTCTGTCTTGATATATTTCAATTTCTTTTATTTTTGTTGTACTATGCTGGTCTTGGACCGTAATAAAGATTGATTGATTGATTGATTGATATTCCAAGTTGAATAATATTAAATTTCATGCATCAGCAATGCACTATTGCAAGTCTTAATTGGAGAAAGATCTTACAATGTCTCTGTACTCCACATTCAAGAAATTAGAATATTAGTGATTCTCACATCCTTGTCCTTATATAGTCCACCCCACAAGAAGCCCAGTAATTGCAAGTGAGCAAATTTTAAAATAGTGACATAGAACATCTGAATAATACATACTTGCCACTGCAAAGAAGTGAACATCCCTGTTTCCCTAAAATAATAGAGGTCCACTATCTAAATCAAGATGATCAAGGCCCCAGTTCCTGCACCCTTGTAGAACTGCAGCTTCATTCTTTTTTCTTCATGTGGAATATAAGCATCCACAATAAATACAAAATGTGGCCTATGTTATTGTGATTTCCTTCTTTGGAGAGCTTGTGGCTATCAGCTAGCCATGTACCAGAACAGGGGGATGGGTAGGAGGAGAAACACTCAGATTCCAAGTGGACTTTTAATACCACATTTATTGTTCTCAGCAATGAACACATTTGTCATGGATTGTGGATAACTGATAGGTCATTGAAGGCATGTTGAGCTCTTTCTGGTGTTTGCCAGTCCTTAATGAAGGATGTTAAGAGCACTTTATGCACTTGTGAAATAAAATTTTATAAGAAGCAGACAAAATGCTTCTTGGCAAAGAAAAATAATCAGATTTCTGATAAATCTAATAGAACAGCATATTCTTTCTCTTTACATCCAAGGGTTGGGATGGGAGTGAGGGAATAGAAGAAATGGATAGAGTCCTTACCAAACACATAAGTAGATTAAAATGATCAAAAAAGTGCAGCCGCTTTGCTGAGAGACTGATTTCTTTTTATTTTACTTTTACATGAGGATACCTCAGAACAGGGGTGCCCAAACTATGGCATGTGGGCTGGATCTGGCTCATGGCATCAAATCATCCAGCCTGCACCATGTTTACAACAGTTACAGGTCATTTACAGCAGCATTATGCACATGTACAGGTGCATTATGCACCCGCACATGTCCGTTTTACTTCCGCTTCTCATGGGAGGAACCACATGAACGGCTCAACCACATGACTGGACCATGGCCCAAAAAGTTTGGGCACCCATTTCTCAGAACAAGGGATTAGCAACTCTCTTTCTCCTTTGTCCCCACATGTGCATCAGTTTTTCATCTAGATTTGTATTTGATATCAAGTCTCAAATCTTCTGACTCTGTAGTTGACCCTGTCCACCCCCATCCTGTAGACTCCTTTTGCTGTTTGAAATGCAGAATACAGTTTACTGATTAATTTACATTTTCATGTAAAAAAATGGAAAAGTGAAAGATTTGTCCACATCCGAAATGAAAAATAAATGCAAAAAAAAAAAAAAAAGAGGGGGGCAGGAGGTTAGGAAAGAAAGTAACTTCTTGGCCAAAGAATCTTAATGAGTAGCTTGGAAGCATCACAACATTATTGTACGGAACAAAAGCTTTCAAATTCAAAATATCCACAATGAAGTCCAATCTGCTGAAGATAAAGAAGAAGAATCTCAAAGGCCTATCATATTATTTGAGTTGCCTTAACATTGAAATACTGTCATAGATAGATGTCACAGCTTGACACATCTTCATAACATACTGCTGTTTTACTTGTTCTGTATTATGCTGTGTTGTGTTATAAGATTGTCACCGAGGTGTTCCACATTGGCCTTCAGTTGTTTCTGAATAGTCACAGTTAATTGAGAGATGTTCACTTGAAAGAAATCAATGCCTCTGAAGCAGTTAATAAAATTCTGTAAATGCATAATGGATGCTTGATTGAGTTGTGTCCAAGACCTCCGGGAGCCTGAAGTTAATAAGACACACTATTAACTATAAACTTTGCTAAGCACGTTCCCATCTTTTGGTTACTCATAGGAGTCTCACTCCAGCTTTCAGAATGCTGTTCTGCAGGCTGCTGTGAACAATTAAAAATGTGTCTGAGTCATGAAGATAAAATGCAAAACAAGTAAAAGGATAAAGAAGTTGAAAAGAAAGAAAACTTTGGAGTGCTTGCATCCTGTTTGGCAGGCACAGTCTTGAGAGTTGAAGTTGAAGTGGCAATATCCTCCAAACAATGGAACCTGCTAATCTGGACATTCATCCAGGAACCAGAACAGACAGCTGAAAAGCTTGATTCAAATAGTTGGACTCATATCAAATACAATGTGATTGGGCCAGGACACTGGTGAACTTTGCAAATGCATGCATTTAAAATTCACCCACCTCATTGGGGTAGTGAAGTCCCTTATATGTTGTTTGAAATCTAGTGGTAAGTCACAACTAAGGTAGACCGATGGAATTTACAGAGGGCAATTCCACACTGATTGTATGGGTCAAATGTTATTGTGACTAAACTACTGGATTTCAGAGTTTCAGTAGCATATACCTATAGGTTGGTTCGTTGGATGGATGGCTGGCAGGCTTAAAGTTAGCTAAATAGATAGAGGTTGGGGATATGTATCGAGTTTAGAACTTACTTGGAAAATGAAGCAAAGTGGGAACTGTTCATTTTTAATTGATCCACACTGACCTGTGAAAGCACAATGTAATGTTTAGATATAATCAGGGCAATCAAACACCAGATTTAACTTTTCTTCTTAAGAGTTTAAAGATCCAGAACAGAAGCAGCATTTTGTTATAGAAGATCCGGGAGTGATTGGCTACTGAGAAGCAGTGTCCAGCTAATAAAGGATGAATTCACTGCAAAATGGGAGTTGGATATGGCAGGAAGAAACTGGTGGGAGCTTTGCCCGGATGTTGGCGGTTAAGCATTAGTTAACAGTGCTGACTTTCACTATCTATGTGTAGTGTCATTACAAAAAATCTTATTTGGGGTAAGGAGGCTTCATGGCATGTATCAATGTTCCTTCTAAGCCTGGTCTTTGTCTACATCAAGGTATTATTTTTAGATACCAGCTGTTTCTTTTCTTAGGACAGCTTTGTTTTCTTTCTCATATCTTCTTTATCTACATGAAAGAAGATTACTTTGAAGGTCCGATCTAGGAATGTGTGTACATCAACATGGGCAAAAGCTCAAGTTTAGCCATCCTGCCAATAAAGGTAACCCAGATGGACAGCTGTGGAATGTGCTTTTATTTAGACATTTAGTCAGTTAATAAGACGTAAATTTTAGCTGAACATAGGAAAGTTAGCTGAATGTAGATTTGATTAACAAGTCGATTCCGACCCTTTGCGACACAATGGACCACAGTCCGCCAGGCACTTCTGTCCTCCACCAGCCTCCTCAACTCGCTCAGTTCTGTGCCCATTGTCTCTACAATGCCACCTAGCCATGTCATTTTGGGCCGCCCCCTTTTTCTTTTGCCCTCCACCTTTTCTAGCATCAAGGCTTTCTCAAGTGAATCCTCTCTTCTCATTTGATGTCCAAAGCACTTTAGCTTCATCTTTACTATTTGTCCTTCTAAGGAGCAGTCAGGGTTAATTTCTTCTAAGATTGACCTATTTGTTCTCCTCGCTGTCCAGGGGACTCTCAAAACTCTCCTCCAACACCACATCTCAAAGGCATCTATTCTTCTGCGCTCAGCTTTCCTAATGGTCCAGCTCTCACAACTATACATTGCCACCGGGAATACCATTGCTTTGATTAGACTAATTTTTGTTTGCAATGTGATGTCTCTACTTTTCACTATGTTCCCCAGGTTTCTCATTGCTTGCCTCCCAAGAATCAACCGCCTTTTTATTTCATGGCTGCAATCTCCATCTGAGTGAGCTTTGATCCGAGGAAAGTAAAATCTGTCACTGCTTCTACTTCTTCCCCATCTATTTTCCAGGGACTGATAGGGCCTGGAAAATCAATTGGTATACTCAGGTATATAAAGCCTAGATACCTCTGTTCATATGTATATGTATATGTATGTATTTTTGTTTTTCTGTTTTATGTCTATGCAATTTTCTTTTTTTTCTTTTTAAAAAAATTAATAAAATGTATATACAGTATATATATAAAACAGCAGAAGTGTAAAGTTAATCTTTTTATATACATTTCTGATTTACTGTTCCTGCTTTCTGTTCTAAAGTCTCTTTAGTAAAATCTTTATCTTTCCTTAACTAATGCATTACATTCACTCTGACTCCAGAAATTCAAGGCTTTTATTAGCCTTGACAGGACATCATCCCTGGTCAGAGCCCTTTATTATGCCATTTCATGTTTGTCCCTACTATTTAGACAAATCAGTACATACAAGCACTTTCAAATATTCATATACAAATAGAAATGGATGGCATGCAAAATTGCCTGAAATCAAGTTGTTTCAATTTGTAGAACAAATAATTTGAATCAAAGCAAAGTGGATGCTATTTGCATACCCTTAACAGAGATGATAGATCATCCACTACACTCAACAATAGCTGACTATCGAACTAAACCGTGACAAAAATTAAATGACATCATCCAATGGAAAGGTATATAAGAACTGTAACTAAGCAGCAGCAGTGGAGGCAGCAGCAGCTGCAACTCATATCCAAGAATGCATTTTTTTTTCCTGAAGCAGGAAAAATGCCATTGGTGTGGATTTGTTTAAGGTGGATCCCAGCTTATTTTGCCATTTGGCCCAATATGATGGTTTCCAGTGGCATTTCATCCACTGAGGGAGCCATTACTCCACCTAAAGTGGCTCTTCTGCCCATAGCCATTGCCCCCTTTACATTATTCACTGCTGCCCAACACTCGGTGTTGAGTCGCTATCTGTACAGTCTCCTCCATTACCATAGCGGGATGTCTGGCCAAACAGCTGTAACTAGAGTGGGGTGATAGGAATTTTAATCTAGATTATCATAATCCAGGCGTTGCAAAATTTTGCTCCTGAAATGACATGAATTCACACAGCCTAAGCATATGTATCACCTCCAACCACTCCTCTCCTAAAAAAGAAAACACAAAACAGATAAACCAACATGGCCACTGCATTGAGAAACCACAGCTCCCTGTCCCTGCATTTTCTTCCCTTGCTTAACCCATGCTTAATCAACAGGCCCATTAAACAAAAATGCTAGTTATCTCTGAGGAAAGGTCAAAGGAACTTAGAAGGGATACCCAATAGTGCTGCCAGTGCAGCATCTACACATACCCAGCCTTTGTTGCTTGAGAAAATAGTCTTTCTCTGTCTGCTGGAAGGCCTGGGTTTGAGACTTCATCAGCTAATCTCAATGAGAGGAAACAAGCAAACAGAAAGGAAAAAATAAAAGGAGAAGATTGCAGAACACAAAAGACTGCCTAAACAGTGATGTGGGTCTTCCTCTTTGATCTACAGCAGGTGGAATAACAAGTTATTGTATAGATACTATACAATGACTTCAGCCTCAGGTGAGATTAGCACATCAGTGTTTAAAATGTCTGGGGAACATTCTTCCATTCAAACTGCTGACCATTTTAACCCTATGAATGTGCATACATAGTACATATTTGCGTTGTTCTGCCCTAGCATATGCAGTGGCTCCTTACTCCACTCTATAGTTGCTCCAGAATCACCAAATACCCTGGATTCAGTTCATTTTTACACAAATGAAAACAACATGAACTACTCCCAGTGCCACTTGCTGAGGATGAGTTGAACCACTGAAACACACTCTCTCCTATAACCAACTCTTTGAACTGTTCCAAGAGGATATGGTAGTGAATGTTATCAAAATCCACTGGAAGTTCAAGGAGAAACACTAAGGTAGCACCTCTGCACTGCAAAAGAAAGTGATCAAAGCTATTTCTATGTTGTGGTCTAAAGCAGAAGTTCTCAACCTTTTAAAGCCAGGGCCTGGGTCAAGCTCCCTCAGACAGCTTTGGGGGCTGGACAGCCACTTTGCCCTTCCTCCACTACATGGAACTTCCTGGTGTGGTGGTGGTGGTGGTGGGCCACATAAAATTGGGCCTTGAGCCACATCCGGCCTACGAGCCACAGTTTGAGGATCTCTGGTCTAAAGCCAGTCTGACATGGGTCTTAGAAATATACTTCATCCAAGAGCTATTTGATCACACACAGAAATAGGACATTTGCAACTGGTTACATAACGCCTTCATGTTAGGGACAAATTCTTCAAAATTAATTTTACAAAAATAACTTCTCAAGCTCTGATTGAGCCTCACTTGAACTGATGTAATCCTGAAGCAAACAAACCCCAGCCCATTACTGGTTCATCAGAGGAATCTACCTTATCACAAACCTATAATACTGTACATGTAGATATATACTAGGACTTTTCACTGTCTTTGTAGAAATTTGTAAAAACCCACCTAGGAATATTTGTGTATTTTAAGAGTGACTAGAGGGTGTTCAGATGCAATCACGGGATGGAATGATGTTCTACAAGGATTTCTTGTGTTAAATCTAGCCTTGCTAGGATTAAAAATAAGAAAAGACATGAAAAGGATTAAGAATGAAAGAGAAATTAACAAAGATGTGGAGCTGGCATCGACAGAGAATGAGATTATGTTTATTGCCCTAGAAATGCCTTTTCTGCTGGAAGATTACTGATTGCATTATAGTTTATGAACTTGTTTCTTTAGTCATTCTTTCAGCATTTGCCCTCACAATCACAGCTAAGGAAGTATAGAGCTAAATTACCACTAATTTCAGATCCATAAAAAAAGGATAAAGATCAAGGGGGGAGAAAAATAGGATGAGGAATTATTTTTCTGCATAAATAAACAGGGTTTTTTTCCCTTATATAAATCTTCTTGCTATTTGGTAGATGGGGAAAAAAGTTGTTAGGAAGCGAAGGAATGAGATGCACAGCATGGCTTCCACAGTGTCTCTTTATGTTTTGTCTGCACCTCAGAGACACCCAGAACTCTGGAGTCTGTTTCAAGTGTCTTGTTTTCTACGATCTGATCTTTCTATTTGCATCTCTTCTCCTCTTCTTCTTTACTTCTTCTTTTACCCCTTCCGGTGTTGAGGGAGATACAAGGTTCTTGCTAAGGCACTTCTAGAAACCTCCACTGGTGTTCTTCTAATATTTCTTTGATGTTATCTCTCTAATCTCCTCTGAGTCTGCCTTATTGTCTTTGTCCTCCTCTTTCCACATATGCCTTGACATTCCAAGACATTCTCTCCAGGGGTGTGCTGGGCACCATGGGAGGGCACTGGACAGGGGTGAGGGGTGGTAAGCAAAGGACGAGGGAGAAGGCTGCCCCCTGGAACCACTTGGTTGCTGTCCCTTGCTTGGTCTGTCTGTCGGGTGGCACGTTAGAATAAGCCAAAACTGAAGGAGGGAGCTTGGAGCAATGACTTATTCTAAAGTGCAGCACCTCGGGTGGATATAATAATAATAATAATAATAATAATAATAATAATAATAATAATAATAATAATAATAATAATAATAATAATAATAATAATAATAATTGCACCCCAAGGTGTCAGAGGCGAGAGTGTACCTGGATGAAGCTCCCTGTCCCGGTGGCTCAGCCCATGTCTGATTTTCTCCAAATGGGCAAACCACTTTATTTGTTGTCCCTGTCTGTAGTTTAAGATGGGTCTATTTCCATTCTTTCCCTTATAATCTCATTCCTGATTTTCTCCCTTTGAGTCACTCCAGCAGCCTTCTTCAGACATCTCATTTCTGTGGTGACCAACCTTTGTTTATGTTTTGTTGTCAGTGTCCATTTTTGATACTGGTAACATAAAGTAAGAATGGATATGCTTTGCATGAGGTGTTTCTTTGTGCTAGTCGGTATTGCCTTATTTTGTAAGAGAGGAACTAGCTGTCTGAGTATTTGTTTTGCCTTACTGTTAATGTTTTCATCCATTTTGTCATCTTCAGTAAATGTTGTTCCTAGGTATTTGAATTCCTGCATCTCTTCACTTGCAGGAATGGACTTTTCCCTGAGATTAGGAAATGTACAAATATTGTCATGGGCAGATGGATCATTTGATTGGTGCACATCTCTGACCGATTTATTCCTCTCCATAATTGTAAATATTGAATTACTTATGTTACATATGGGATGTAGGAATCTGCTTTATACTTCTTGTGTACCTATACTCTCTGGATGGCTTTCTGAAAGTTGTCTTTGCCATCATCAAATGCCTGATACTTTTCACTGCAGATTATGGAGAACTAAATGCGGAACGATCTGCATGTGAAGCTCATGTTCCATCTTTCATGCTCTAGACTGGCAAACTGTAGCAGTGATTTGTCTATGGGCTGGTGGCTGGAGAGAAGAGAACTGAGAGGGATGGTGAAGCAATAGGAAGAAAGATGATGGAAATAGGTTACAACAAAGGATTGCAGAAGTGATCTGGAGTTCTAATGAGTACATGACTTTGTAACATCCTCTAATACAATGATGACCAACTAGGTGTTCTTGGACTTAAGTTCCCAAGTCAACACACCTGCTAATTAGGGCTTCTAGGAATTGAAGTTCAAGAACATCTGGAGTGCCAAAGTTGGCCACTACAGCTCTAATACAAGTATTATGAGGCAAATTAGGATGGGAAAAGTGAGATGGTGGAGAGAGACAAATGATGAGTAGAATCCTCAAGTGATGAAGATGTCAAGTGTGCATGGAATGCCCATCATTCACATGTCTAACTTCATGCTGTTTACAAAATTTCAGACCATTATCTCAGGTTATCTTGAATAAAACTTGGAAGCCAGAGTTGGTGAGAAACAGCACTGTAATAATGTAACAATGTGGATGTGTTAAATTTACACAAGGATTCCAGGAGAATAGTTTTCCAAAATGGCTTCCAGAGGATGGCTAGTTTTGTTCTGTTGACTCAATGTTCATGGGGCAGAAAGACTATAAGAATTTATTTTGTTAAATATAGCATTGGTAGGATTAAAAATGTTAAAATAAGAAAAGACCTGATAGGATTCTGCATGTTTTCTTGGGATTAAATCCCATGTTTTGGGAGAAAATCCCACTAAAAGTATATATCACTTTTGATGAGATGCAAGGATTGAGTCGTCACTTTGATTTCACTTTTCCTCTCCACTTGATAAATATAACACCTTGTAAAACTTTGGATCTGGTTTTCCCCACAGCATTTTTGAGGTTATGCAATATATTCTTATCTTGCCATTTCACTGAGGAAAACAAAACAAAACACTGAATTGAAATAACCCATTCTGAGCCAGCACAGGTTGGAACTGACTGAACACTGTATTCAATACTTGACATGCCATTCTTTGCTCTCTGAAAATGCTAGATACAGTCTTTGTCTTTTTAGAAATAATCTTTCCCAAGCAGGGATGGAAACATCATCACTTGAATCGCTTCAAACCAGGCTTGACAAACCCCTTGAGTTTTCACAGTCTGGTTCAATCACCTTTTGCAGAGGAGAAATCCCCTAGAGTATTATATTTCTATTACAATAACAACAAAGAACAGCTATTCTGGAAAATGATAACGGCTGAACAGGAAACCTTCTTTGCCATCTCTGGAACATAAAAATATTTCTGAATTTTCACCATGTAAGAACCTCCATTTAACAAGCAGACACTGCACAACTTTGGATATTCTCCTAAATTATTTATTTGAAATCCAGTGGACATATAAGAATATTCTTCACACAGGGGGTGTCTAGATTACAGATGGTGGTAAATTCAGTTGTTCTCTATTTTGATATGAATTTAACTTATCCTTACATTCAGAACCTTAACACAAACTGAAACACAGTTGTATGCAAACAAGACTGAATTTTGCTATGTGGTTTTAACGTTAGAAAATGTTTTCATTGCATATAACAGAAAAGTGCATGAAAAGTCCTTTTCATTTTAAAAAAATTACTTCTGAAAAGTGTATGCACTATCAAAGACCATACTTGAATGTATATCTTATGAGAAATGCACAGAAAAATATAGAGAGAGATTTCATGCATACCAAACCATGTAAACTGCTGAAGATATGAGATCAGAGGAGCCTAATGTTGGAAAATAAGAAACTGAGCAAAACAAATGTAACAGATTCACCCATTTCTAGTACAACTTCACAGTTTCCAGTTCTATACATCTAATTTATACTCTGCCTGTCTCCTAACAGAGGGCCTGAAAGCATCTTGCAAAGAATTGTTTTAAAGTGTGAAAATAGTTACCATGCTTTTAAAAAAAGCATGGTAATCATTAGAAAGTACAGAATAAAATTTATTTATTTATTTATTTATTTTCATTTGTACCCCGCCCTCCTCCGAAGACTCAGGGTGGCTTTACAACTAAAAACAATTAAAACACATACATAAAAATTAAAATTCAAGTTTAAAACACCGAGGAGAGAGGTAGGATATTTAAACGAGCCAGGCGACCGAGTTGGCAGTCTGGCCCACTCCCCACACATGCCCCGCCAGCCAGGTCTTCACTCCTTTCCTAAAGGGCAGCAACTCTGTCTGGAGACGTAACTCTTATACTGTATTGTTATATTGTTACTCCAATGATGAAACTACATATAGAAATAAACTGGCAGAAACCTAGGAAAATTAGTCACATACATCTTTCTGATGCAGTGTGACACTGTAACCAGAATTTCACATTTTACCCAAGAGGTCTTTTAAGGTATCAACACTTTCAGCCCATCATACACATATACATTTGCTTCCAAGGATGTATGCATAACATTAGACTACTGTACAGAACTTAGATTTCTCACTGAATCTGCCACCTTAGAGGCCTAAGAGCGCAACTTCTTTTTGATGAGCCAGACTAGACAATGCAGTTAACATGTCACTAGAAGCAAAACTCCTTTATAGTGGAAAAAACTGTTCTATCATGAATTTGCCTTAGTCTGCATTTGATAAATTTGACTGGATTTGATTTATTATTTGACAGATGGATGACAGCAGAACTTCAGTTGTGTATCTGATGTCTCAGATGTAGCTTCTCTAAAGATATTCAAGGTTTAATAACACCATAAAGCCTTTCACACAACATAGAAACAAATTATAAAATATAAAAATACAATTAATCTATCCAAGTCATTTAGGGCTTTGTAGGTCAAAATCACTTGTGCCCAGAAATGGACTACTAGGCAAAGACATTGCTATCACAAAACATTTCTTTCCCTCCTCTCAACCAGTTCTTGTTAAGAGTGCAGTGGCAGCACCCTTGACTTGCTCATATTTTCAAACACTTTCCAAAGGTACCTTCTGTGATATAACGAGGCCCCAAGTTCTTCACATATCCAAGATGGAGTTTAGTAGGTTTTAGACTATAGTAGAAATGTGGCTTCTTGTGCTAGCAAAAGGCCACCTGTTTGTTTTCACTCCCTGGGACCCGGATGGGAAGAGACAGACTGGGAGGCACCATGCTTCATCAATAGGGCCAGAGTTGTTTATCCCAACACTGGGACCTGATTGGATGTATGCTAATTACCCAGGTTCACCTCATATCTGGTGAGAGTCAAGCAAATGGCTTGAGAGAAGTTTGAAGTTCGAATCTGGTGGTCAACAAGGAAACACTAGTATGGGGGGAGGAAGGCCATCCTAACAGGCCTTATCTCCTGAAGTCTTAAATATGGTAACTTAGAGCAGATAGATTTTTTTTTTATTTTGGAGAGAAAATGTCTGAAAGCATTCTTTCTCTAAAAGGAAATTTTGATTAGGTTATTTTTCTATGCTGAGATCTGTAACCTGATTCATCAAGAACCATGCTTCAGCTTCAATAAAGCTACTTTCTTCAATCAACGTGTGTTCATTGGAATTGGGATTCAGGGGTAAGGTGAAGTCAAGCCACTAGCCTCCTTTTTAACACTACCATATTACCTCTCTAATATTAATTTAGCTGAGCACTGTATGCAGACCAGACCCAGGGTTGTTTCAGCCGGATGTAGGCTGGATGATCGACATATATTCCTTGCCATGAGTTTCTAGAGGGGATTTTGAATAATTCTCCTTGGAAGGAAATGCTGGAGAGGTCCCAAAGCTAGGTGGGGAAGAGTATGGTTCATCATACCTTCACATATAGCATATTATATTAATCGAGATGGGATATACCAGTCTGGCCAGGTTATCCTGCTATGGTAATAGAGTACACCATACTGCCAGCAACTCAACAGGCAGCAGTTAACTAACCTGACAACCCTGAGGACTAATGGCATTGGGTGGCGAAGTCCAGCAGGGAAGGTGAAGTCCAGCAGGGAAGGGTGATGGTCCCCAAATAGATTAAATCCCACTTGGACCCATCTTGATGGAGGGCAGCAGCTTCATTAATACTGTCCTGAGGACTTTGTGTGCCAAAAAGGCTCAGGAGCACAAAGTGGCTCGCAGAACTGGATCAGTGGTATGGGTATCACACTGAGTTGCAGAAGGCAAATGGAAGGCCACTGCATTATATTGTCCACTGCCATCTCCACCTGGAGGTGAAGAGACTGCTACCAGCTATGGGTGAGGAGGAACCATTTCTGCCCACCCTCCGGACCCTACCATCTCTGTCTGGAGGTGGCCCCAATCATGAGATTCAGATGGTGGGTGGAGTTGGACACACAGGTGGTGGTCTCTGCCATTCGACACCTGAGGTTAAGTAGGTGGGTGTATGTCAGTACAGAAGCATCACCTGAGAATCAGGTAGCTGTGGGTGTGCTGACTTATTGGCGCCACACCTCTGGGACTTGGGATATACCAATAATGAACAGGGCTCCTGACTTGGACATCTGCACTACATTACACTATCTGCACCGGGGCGGGCGGGGTGGCGGCAATTAAATATTAATAAAATTGTGGCCTAATCACTGTGTTGTTATTCCATCATTGTGTCTGGCTCCTTATTTTGGTGTGTTGGTTGGGTGGTAAAGTCTGATTTGGCCATGGAGACACATGCCTTAGTTATATCTCATTACTCTACCGTGCTGTATGTGGGGTTGCCTTTGAAGAGTATTTGGAAATGCAGATGGTTCAAAATACTGCAGCCAGACAGCAGACTGGTGCTGGTTATAGGGAGCCTGTAATCCCCTTATTACAACAACTTCTCTGGCTGCCAATCTGTTTCCAGGCTCAGTTCAAAGTGCTGGTTATTACCTATAAAGCCCTCTACAGTTTGGGTTGAAGCTACTTGAAGTATTGTATCCCTCATATCAGTTTTCTTGGCTTTTGAGATTTTCTGGGAGGCACTTCTGTCTTATTTGGTGTTGACACAAGAGAAGGCCTTCTCAACCAGGCTTTGTAATGCACTACCCCAACAAGCAAGATTTTCTCCCCCCCCCTTGCCCCTCCATCTTGCAGCAGAGACCTTCTTTCTCAGGCAAGATTTTAAGAAACAAGTGGGGAGGGGTCTAGGGAACACTCAATTTACATAATTTAGATATTCTAAATGTTTTAAATACTTTTAAAAATATTTTTAATTTTCACCAATGGTTTGGTTTTTTTGTATAATACAGTATAGTATTTTAACTTGTTATTATACTATTATTCTAATTGCTGTGAGTCACCTTGGGCCCCTTATAGGGAGAATGGTGGCATATAAAATAAATAAATAAATAAATAAATAAATCTCTGTTAGCATTCTACTTCTCTTTGACACATCAACATTCAAAGAACTTTTGGCATTCTGGTAGCACTATTGAATAAGTAAATCCTCATGTAATTGGTGTCAGTACAGTTACATAGACGAGTACACATGTATTTTTTAATCTTGTGGTGCTCTTCTGCACATCTCTAAATGTGAAAAGTTTTCTCAGTTTCACACATAACGATATTTTTTTTTTACTTTTGATCCAGAACTTAAAAGCTTATTCTGAACCGGCACCTACAGCCATTTGTGTACATTTTGATAGGAAAGTATTTCTAATATCGAATGCATCAAGAAAAAAAAATTAAGTCACAGAAATTCTGAAAGAAAAGGGAAAAGGCATCTTTCAAGTGGAAAGGAAACACTTTCCTAATGCACCTGGAAAATCAATGGTAATAGACCTTGAAACCATGTGGACACCCTAATGTGATTCTCTGCTTTTATACAAAGCAGTTTAAGTACATGACTTTTTTCCACAGGAGGAAAAACATACATCATCATCATATTTCTTTGTTGTTGTGAAATAGTAGGCAACCAATGGGTGTAAGCAATTATGTCATGTGCTTTACAAAAGGGTGTGATTTAAAAGGTATAGTCAACATCTCTGCTCAGTTTTGGAGATGTTTCTTTTATTTCATGAAAATCAACCTTCGTCTTCAAATTATTTGTTGTGCTTTTATTGAGCTGGGCATCATTATTGAAAACATCATGTGTGAATGAAAATAGTACATCTGCAGAGCAAGTGGTTGTTCTATGGTGATAATGTATCAAGGATGGGCAAATGAGTTTGCATATAATTTCAATTCAAACTTTATTATGGTCGATGACCAGTGGAATAAAAAGGATTTAAGTGCATGAAATAGTGTCAAAATGCACAACCACAAACACATTTGTTTGAATAGAATAAATAGAATAAAATTGGTTATTAAAAACGATGCTACATTTGGGACAGGTATCACATATAATTGGAAGTCTTATGTCTGTACTCCTGAACCATAAGCCATTTGCCTAAATATTAAGTTAACTTGTTTTATGGAGAAGAATAGTATGTCACTTCCAAGCAAAGAAACCTTCTTCAGGGTGGGACAGGCATATAAACTGGCCTCTCATCCCACCCCCACAGTGCACTGAGAAGGTATCCGTTATCCGGTGCAATTGTTATCCGGGGTATTACTGTACTTGATTTTATCAGTAGTTCCTTAAGGTAGCTAATAGAACCATTATGTAAAATTCTCCTAAATACTGAATTCACAACCATTAAATACAGAACCTGGGAATATGATACAGTAAAACATTGGATAATGCTAAAACAAGTCTTGGTGTTATCCAATTTTTTGTGTTATCCGATCCATATTAAAATCCTATGGGATGGATCGGATAACGTTAAAGCTCCATAGAGATACATTGTAACCGCACAGGCTTTAGCGGTTGTTATCCAATCCATCCCATAGGACCTTAACGTTATTCGATCCAATTCTCCTCCCCAGATTACTTAACGTTATGCAATTTTAGTGTTATCCAATCCAATCGTTATCTGGTGTTTTACTACTTATTATTGTACATGGCAGAAGCTCCACAGAAATAGGACATCTGTGAAATTTAATTAATGGAAGGCAGTGATCTTGCATGAGCTGAGGACTTATAGAGGGGACACCATAAGAGCTTCTCTTTTCTCTTCTCTCTCCCTATTTGAATCTCTGGCCCAATCTTCCAGTTATGCTAGTCCAGTGGTTCTCAACATGGGGCACACACACACACGGGGGGGACTTCAATTCCCAGAAACCTAAGTCAGTACATTGGCTGATCAGTGCTTTGGAGAATTGACTTAGGCTTCTGGGAACTGAAGTACAAAACCCAAAGGTTGGGAAACATTGGGCTAGCCGAATCTCCTTTTGAAAGCTTCTCTCAGGCTGTGAGATTCCTGGCATGGTAGTTAATTGTGCTTATAACTATTCCGTGCTCTAGCTCTAGCACTTAAAATGGTTTCTACAACAAACACTTTGATGATACCCTGCATATTAAACTAAAATCTATGAAAATTCAAACTTTAGCTTTTCAGCAAGTCTTTCAACAAGCTTCCCAATGACATGATTGTGGAAAAGCATGTAGAATGTAGGCTAGGTAACAACATCGTGTCAGGTTATGTGTAGCTAGTTGAATGACTATACAGAAGACTTCTTGGCAGGAGTTCTTAATCATCCTGGATACAAGTCTGAACTGAAGTGCCACAGGGTTTTTTTAAAAAATCAATGACATGATTGAAAGAGAAAATGGGATGTTGATCAAATATTAGGATGACTCAGAGACAGGGAATTGATGTCATAAAGCCAAAAGTTGGGAAACACTGCTCTACACCCAGAAGAGTAGCGTGCCTTGGCTGGGCACCGTATAAAAATTTGTTTGGGGGCCCTTAGGAAGGGTAAAGATTTGTTTTGCTTACGCACGTTGGGGGCCCCCGTGGCCCGGGGGCCCCGTATAATTGATACGGCAGATACGGCGGTAGCTACGCCTCTGTCTACACCATTTCTGTGTCTATGAACTTCACTCTCATGCAGACACCACAACAGATATTCAAAGAAAGTGTAGCCAGAAACAGGCTTTGCACTGCAGGGAGCTAAAAACAAATTGTTGGCCAAGCACTTTCTGATTTGTTATGAACTGCTGCCACTTATCTGTCTTGACCATTTGTTTAGTATTTCATTTATTTAGTAAATTTATACCCTACCTGTCTGGTAAAACACCACTCTAGGCAACTTACAATTCAAAACACAAAGTCACAATATAAGGATAAATGTAAATAAAGGAACAAAGATAAAAGATAAAACACACTCAAGCATGAAGAGCAATATTGTTATTAATAAACCAAATTGGTTCATATAAAGCCTAGTTCTTTTAATGCACAATCATTCTGGATTTAGCTTGGCCAGGCCAGTTGTTTACGCTAAAACACCTATGATCTTTTTCCAGGCTTTACAAATGAACAAAAAAGGGGGGTTGGAACCAAAGAGATGTCAGGAATCACTTTTGATTGTGCTAAAGCTTTTTTTTCTTTATTCTCTTTTCATCCCCAGCACAATAGGTTAATCAGGTGCAGGTTGCAAGGCATTGGAATAAGACAGAGACAGAGACTGTGAGTGTCCTGCATACCTCCAATGCAGTCAAGTGTATTAGCTAATTGGGTGAGGAGGATTTGCCTGTGGGCAGAAGGGAATTAGTGACAGAAGGTTTCTCTGTTCTCTTGCCACCATGAAACGAGATGAGGATCATGATTGACCGGCCTGTTTTGAAAAACTGTGTTGGGTCAAGCCCCAAGAATATTCAGGGTTACCATTGAGGTTAGCCCATTTACCAAGATAAATAAGCAAGCTCTTAAATACATCAAGGGTGTATCTCCCTTCTCTACTTTTCACTAAGTACATCTGGCATCCTCTCAGAAGGGGAAGATGAGAGAGTTCAGTACAGTGACCTTTGAGGCTGGTTATTCCAATGAGATAGATGAATATGAATAAAGCAGAACCCAAAGAGATCATTCTGTGTTATAGCAGGAGAAACAGAGGACACCCCCCCCCCCAAGGAAATAACATCAGATTTTCACTTCTCAAGCATTTGCATTAAAAAGATGCCACCTTGATTCCAGATTCCTGCATCTTGTATGGGAACATAGTCGCTAGAACAGTGTTTCCCAACCTTTGGTTTTTGGACTTCAATTCCCAGAAGCCTAAGTCAATTTCCCAAAGCATTGATCAGCCAATGTACTGACTTAGGCTTCTAGAAATTGAAGTCCCCCTGTGGGGCATGGTCACCATGTTGCGAACCACTGATCTAGAAGGAACTGCAGAGTCATAAGGCATGTGTTTGTACCTGTTAGCATACTGATGGATTCCATTTCTTGACTTAACAAATACATAAGGAGGAAGAGGTAGAGTTTTCTAGGTATAAAGTACTCAGAAAATAGTTTGACAGTCCCTTCTTCTGGCAATATTTGATGACTGTACAGCTATCCTAAAGCCATCCAAACTGTGTTTTCTGGAGGCATGGGAAGAATGAAGTTTCAAATCCCTGGCTTTGCAGCCACCTAATCCAATCTGCTGAACTAGCTATCCAATTAATAACTTTACTGGGACTACCAAGTTGTCAGAACAGGATATGAGCTTTCAAGTTTACCATAATTTTCCACCAAGTTCAGTAGAACATAGAAAGAACATATAGGATTATAAAAGACCACTTTTTGCCACTGGATTCTGCCTGATCATTTCAACATTTCCCAAAATTTCTAGAGGAATTAATTGGAGAACTGTAAGCATCTTATTTTGAACTAGACTGGATATATTGGCCCACACCCAAGGCTATCCCTGCTCTTAGAAAGCAAGAGGTAATCACCTCAGGGAGCAAATGGTGTGAAGTGAAAGCAAAGCTTTGGATCAGAACAGCTTTGGACCAAATGGCTTGTCCTATATCTCTTGGGTTAGTCTATTGCCTTGAGTTGTAATAGGGAAAGACATCCCCATTTCCAATAATGAAGAATAAAATTAGAATGCTAAGCAGTGAAATCAGGGATGGCCAACCTGTTTATGTCGTTTTAGTTTTGAAATAAAGGTTCACAGCTATAGGGTAGTTCAGTTTGAACCTGACCAATGAACTGATCGGCCGAGGAGCCAAGCCAGAGTCTGATGTTTTATAGATCCTACAGCATTATTAAATACTTTTTCAATGTATATATAAGAAAGAAATGATTTAACCATGATGCCTTCATTCCCCAGAACGGATTGATTGGTTTTCAGTGCATTCCTATGGGAAATCAAGTTTTGGTTAAAGTACAGTATTTTGGTTCTGAATGCATTCCTATTGCATTCAATGCATTCCTATGGGAAATTTGGTTAACATAATTTTTGCTGTAAGAAATGTCCTGGAGAACACATTAATTATGTTAACCAAGATTCCACTGTAATTCCTGATTATCTCCTCTCACAAGTTTTTCAATGTACAACTGGGACTCGAATCCCCATTTTATATCACTCAGTCCCTCAAGAAGTGGAAATCATTTCACTTTCCACCATACTGTCTGTAATGAAACCACACCCTTCCTCACCTTGCTTTGGGACCTCTGAAGCATTCCTTCCAAGGCGGATTATTCCAAAATCCCCTCTAGAAGTCACCCAAAACTCACGGCAAGGAACATATGTTCATCACTTTCTCAGCCCACATCTGGCTGAACAAACCTGGGTCTTGTCTGCGTACAGAGCCCAGAAAAATTAATAATAGAGAGGTAAAAAGGTAGCATTAAAGGGAGGCCAGTGGACTTACTGCATCTTACACTGCATCCCAATTCCAGTAACCACCCTTTGATTGAAGAAAGTTTTATTAAAGTTGAAGCAAGGTTCTTGATAAATTAGGTTACAGATCTCAGCATAGAAAAATATACTAATCAAAATTAGCTTTTAAAGAAAGAATGCTTTCAAACATATCCTCCCCTAAATAAAAATAATCTATCTATCTATTCTAGGTTACCATATTGAAGACTTAGGGAGATGAAGCCTGTTGAAATGGCCTTTCTCCCCCCATACTTCTGTTTCCTCCTTCACCTGCAGATTCCTACTTCTTCTCAAGCCATGTGCTCATGGTGAATATCCAGGGAGAAAGGGCTTGTAGCATTAGCCCATTTCCCCCCCTTCTCTCTAGGGTCTACATCTCCTCTGCCCCAGAATCACACACCTATTTCCTCTATCAAGCGATGCGCTTAATTCTCTCCAGGTATGAGGTGATCCTAGGTAATTAGCATACATCCAATCAGGTTCCAGTGTTGGGAATAAACAACTCTGGTCCTATTGATGAAGCTTGGCACCTCCCTGTCTATCTCTTCCCATCCAGGGAGTAAAAACAAACAGGTGGCCTTTTGCTAGCACAAGAAGCCACACTTCTACTCAGTGGTGGGATGTCAAAAATTTTACTATCCCTCCGTGATGTCATCACATTGTGGGTGGAGCTAACATTATGATGTCATGGGCGGGGCCAAAGAAAAAAAATAAAAATAAAATAAAAATAAGCGCACGCACACACCTCAACCCACCCACCTCAACCCACCCACAACACAAACCTGTAAATAAATTGAATAAAAATTACATTAAAATATACCCACCCACCCAAACACCCACCCACCCACCCCAAACACAAATCAACCCACCCACCCACCCCAAACACAAACCCGTCACTTACCTGTTAGTATAAGTGCCTGGGCAGCACCATGGTGCAAGATGGATATGGTCATCGTACCGGTTATCTAGGATAATATGCCTTAATGTAAATGTAAAACAGCTGTACCTCCTTAAGGGTTCTCCAATTGGAACAGCAATTGGAACAGCACAGGTGTAGCTTATTGATGAGGTAACTCCAAGACTTTGCTTAAAAATCCCAAGCCAGGCCTCCAGGCCTGCTAGCTGCCAGGCCTTTTTAGTAACTGTGGTAGTACATCAGTATAGGTAAAGGTATTAAATACACATTAAAATACACACAGACGCACCACATCCAAAGGTGAGTCAGTTACCCTGGGGAGCAGGCTATAGGAAGCTTCAGGCTAGCAGCTTCTCTTCCTCCTCCCCGCTTGGGAGGACAGCATGGAGTCCGTGCATACGCGCCAAGCACTGTAGGCATGCATGCACACCAAGTGCTTGGCACACATGTGCAGTGGGGGAATCAGTGAAAAGGTAAACCCCGAAGGTAGTTTCCCCCAAAAGCTGCTACCAGTTTTCCAGGGCACTGGGAAAAGTTACTACTGGTTCTGGAGAACTGGTGCAGACCTGTTGCATCCCATCACTGCTTCTACTATAGTCTAAACCCTAATAAACCCCATCTTGGATATGTTTAATAACTTGAGGTCTGTTCTATGACACTGTCTACACAGCTGTTTCCAAATGTTGGTTAGAAATGGTAAAAACCGATGGGAATATGCCATTCTGTAATTAGCTCTGGGAATCTCAACTACTTCCACAGAACTTTTTCTTTCTTTTGACAGTTGTGGAAAAGAAAGGCATTTAACGAAGAATTTAACTAACCACTGATACAGATGTCTAGGAATTTGCATGGTTTCACCAACCTTATGATATAGACCAGGGATGGCCAACCTTGGTACCCCAGGTGACCAGGTGGCGTCTGGGAATTTAAGAGCCAAGATTAGCCATCCCTGAGATAGACTGTAAGACTGACATTGTAGGGAGGAGATGACTCAGACCTTATTTGGCCTCAAATTTCTTGCAAAAACAAGTTCAGAAACCTGGCATGAATCCTAATCATTAGGTATTCTACTTATTATTATTTCATTTTTAAGCACCTCAAATCCCTCCCCCCACCTGGCATCTGCATCTGTATCTGTTTTTAGTTGTTTTATCTGTTTTATTGCTTTAATGTTTTAAATTTTTCTATGAACTTTTAAGGTTTTTATATATTGTTATGACCATTACCTATGACGGTAATGTATGTTGTAAGCCGCCCAGAGTCGGGTCTTCCCAATTGGGGCGGGATACTAAATACGAATAATAAATAAATAAATAAAATAAAAGCTCTAAAGATTGCATAAATATCAAATGGAAGACTATGTGTCTGAACAAAAACGGAAGAAATGTTATCCATAAAACCTCAAATGATCAATGTCTCGGCTAAATTTCTAACATGCTATAAGTAGAAGATTATGGCCATATGTATGTTTATTTACTGGTGTCCAATAAGCAACAGTTGTCTTTAGTAAACACTCAGAAGTCAATTTTCCACTTTAGACCAAAAAGGGGATGTGAGGAAGAACCTGAAAACGATCCTCATATTGTTCTGCTGTGGCTTCTTTGATTTTCCATCTTAAATAGCTTAAAGTTATTTTGAATAGCAGGCATAGCTTGTGCTTTCTGAACTTTCTAGTCTGTCTGTTTTAATCTGTGATCTGGTATTTTATGAGGCATTGTTGGGCTTTGAGGGGGAAGGAACAAAAAGGAACGGGGCTTCCTGTCTGACTGCAAGGAGCAGCTTTTCCCGTGCATTCTAAGCAGCAAGGTTACAAGAGGTCCGGACACAGTCATGGAGAAATTATTATAATAAAAAGGTAATAAGAAACAGGAACTTGGAATTCTGGAGAGAAAAAAGTCTGAACTTTTAGTCCTTTAGGCCAGGGGTGCCCAAACTTTCAGGCTGCGGGCCAGTCACGTGGTTCAGGAAGCTGGTCACTATTGCCCAGGGTCCTCATCCGGCCCCTGATGCCAATTCATCTGGCCTGCAAAGCTCTCGTCGTTCCTGGCACATTTGACTTCTGTTTCCAGGAGCAATGAGGGTTTCATGGGCTAGATGAATTGGCATCGGGGGGGTGGGGGCTGGGAAAATCCATCCCCCAGGCCATAGTTTGGGCACTCCTGCTTTAGGTTGTGTCTTTCTCTCTCTTCTTTCTCAAGATCTCCATCTGTTTTCACATTAATCAACATGCAAGCACTTTCTCTTCGAGGGCTAAGCATTTGCTTTTCAGGCTGGTGGATTTTCAGGCTGTTCAGATTTTGGGAGCACAGTCGTCTGTACACTTGTTTGGCTGTAATTGTCAAAGAAATCAGCAAAGCCTTTTCTTTTCCCTGCATAAACACATCGCTTCCCAAGAAAACATTGACTGGAATTGCTTCTCCTTCCCAAATGCATACCTCTCCCTGAACATTTTGTGGCTTCTACAGATATTTCTGCCATACCCCAAAAGACCTGATCTGTGTAGCAATATATTGTAAAATCCATTTATCAGTTACTAGGCACATGAATGTAAACGTTTCCATTTTAGGAAATGAACTATTCGACTGGAAGCATTAATATGGACTCCCAGAGCCTACAGTCTTAAAAATATCTGAAAACACATGGGAGTTCCCCACCCCCCTTCTGTTGACAGGAAGTTATTTCTGCCCCAGGAAGCATAGTTATGGATAATTTACTCCCAAGTGGAAATAGACTGCATTGCAGTAGTATGTGTTGAATGAAAATTCAATTCAGTCAAAATCCAGTATAAGAACCACAGCTGACAGCACCCATAAAATGCAAATTCACCATAATAGAACACAATTTTGTTTTTCTTTTGGGAATATGCACAAACATTTCAAGCGGCTATGCTACAGGGCCAAGTTTAACCACATAAGATTATTCTATCAAGGAAACACTTTTAAAACGATCATTTATTTCAATCTGTTATCCCACACAGAGGCTCAAAGGCCTAAGAAAAGAAAGATGTTTCAAAACAGCTGGAAAGCAATGAACAACTTCAACTTTCTGCCCTCCAAATACCATACCAGCACATTTACATACTTCCATGTTTGCTTTTCCATGTGGACTTTTCAGATTGGAAGTATCTTGCCTTTGAAAACCATTTTCCCCTCACACCCTCACTATTTATCTGTACATGTTTTTCAGATAAATGACACCATTCAATTGATAGAAGTTTTGAAAAAAGGCTCCACAATACTAATAACATGTATTATTCTAAATACTGTGGTTTCTCACTTAAAGAGCATAATGTGTTCCAAGGGATGGCTCTTTAAGCGAGTTTGTTCTTTAAGTAAAACACCATTGTAAGTGACCAATTGTGACTTCTGGTGGGGGAGATTGCAAACCCTGATTTAGTTGTTAAGCCAGTTTTTTGGCTGGTTTTAGTTGTTAAGCGAAGCAACCATTCAGAGAAAATTCTGCTCTTTAAGCAAGTTAGTTATGCGAGGTTTTACTGTAGTTGATCCCCAAATATTTTTTTTAAAAAATTCATGTTTTATTTAAATGTAAAATGCATGTCTAGCCTTTTCCCCAGGCCAAGGCCTGCCAAGCCTGTTTAACTTGATTTGTTTCCCTTGCTATGAAACAAAATTGATTTAATGACTAACACAGAATTCCCAACATCAATTTTTCTTAGAGCAGGCCTATTGGTTTGAACAGGTTTCATCAGTTCCAAATATCCAGAGAATTGCAGGCTATATAGACCTCTGGATTGACTTTCCATAAATATTCACAAACATATTTAAAACTAGTAATATAAAGGATTCCAACCCAATCCTTTGCAAAATGTTGTGAACACTTTATGAATGCCAACATGAAGGTGAGGAGTTGAAAAATAAAGAATTATAACCTGAGCAAGTATTTATAAGATAACTTTCACAATCACATGAACTGCAGAAAAACTAAACTCCTGGATTACCCAGCCAGGGAAGTGTTATGAGTATGAAAGTACATACCCATAGAATTGAAAGTACTCAAAATAGCTTGTGTGTAGAAGATCCCATATCTTGGAAAAGTTAGTTTTCCAGCTATGACTCCCAAAATCCTACATGCTGACTGGGAAGACTGCTGAATAACTCAGAGCTTCAGATATGAAGTCAGTGGTTGGAAGTTCAATTTCCCACTATGTCTTCTTGACAGAGGCTGGATTTGTTAATCCATTATTTATTTATTTGTTTGTTTGTTTGTTTGTTTATTCAAATTTCTATTCTGCCCTACTCGTTGGGGCGACTTAGGGCAGATTACAAAACACGTCATATAAAAACATATAAAATCACAAATTCAAATACAATTTTAAAAATCTAAAAACTATGTAAAACAACTATTCTTTCATAAAATAGAGGATGGCTATAAGATATTAAATAAGCCAGCGGGGAAGGGTTAGTGAGCCATCACTACCCCACACTTGTCCCGCCAGCCAGGTCTTCACACCCTTCCTACAGGCCAGTAGCTCCATCTGGAGATGCAGCTCTAGGGGCAGGTGGTTCCAAAGGGCTGGAGTGGACATGGAGAAGGAGAGCCTCTCTAGCACTAGAAGAAAGGCCTTTTCGGTATCTGCTCCGGCCCTATGGAACCTCCTGCCTGTTGAACTGCGTTTCCAGACAGAGCTGCTGCCCTTCAGGAAAGAGCTGAAAACCTGGCTGATAGGGAATTATATTTTATCTTCCCCTGACTATTAGCTCAGAATACTTACAGGTACATTAAACCTTCATCAGATCAGTGTGATTGTACCATTTTTTCAAATAGGATTGGGTCATGAACCTGAGAAGAGGTCCAGTTGGATAATTTTAGATCCATCAAGCAGAATTCCAAATTTTGTGAAATTCATATTATGGTAAAGTTAGAGATCTGACTATCTGCAGCTCCCGCAGCTCTTAAAAGACTGCGAACACTGTGAGGAGAAAAGGAGGTCTTCTTCTGTCTAGGTCAGAAGTGAAACTGTCAAAATGAGGCCACATGTTGGTGAATTCATTGTGTAGCTGGCACAAGGTTTCTATTGCCTGGGTTACACCTGATTGTGGTTGAAAAATACTACAATCTTTGAGGAGAGGCTCGTAATATCTATTTAGGGTTTACTGTAGACTTATGATAGGAGAAAGCTCATTATGCACAGAGGTAGTAGGGGAAGACCAGAGAGAAAGCATAGGGGGTGGGGGGGGAGAGCATTGAGGTGACAGGACAAAGAGCCTTCTAACCCAGGCAAATCTGGAGCAAGTGGATTCAGTACAAGAATAGAGAGAGGCAGTTCAATGTAAAAATAAAAATGTTGAGGAGGCACTGATGTGAGACCGGGTCTCATGGATTTTATCTCAAGCAAATCAGGTGGTCTTACTAGTGGGGACAGAAGCAGCAACAGCAAAATAACAGCATGAAGAATAGCCACAATAATAATGATGATCATGTGCTCCATAAATCTTATTGAATATGAAATATGACAATAGCGAGAATAACAGAGAAAGGGAAGGAGAGAGAGAAAGCACCAGTGTTTTATATTTTGCTTTAACCTGCTTCTTGGTGTAAAAAACTTAACTTTCAGCAAAATGTAATATGGACTATTATTTATGGATTCCCTGCACTGTTCAACTTTCTGCTATCATGATACAAACAGTTCAGTGATGTAGCAAACTTCAAAAAAGTACAGCTCTGGCAGTGGGGAAACAACCTTTGAAACAACCTTCAGCAACAGTAAAACACAACCTGTAATAATGGTTAACTGTAACATTCCTATAGGGACTTATATAGTAAAGCATTAAAATTGATGTATCACATTGATTTCAGACTGTTTTAGCCTTTGCTACATTTGACCCTGAGCATGTTTTACTTTCAGGACATCTCTGAAGTTAATGGTGAGCACTAGGATATACAGTGTATATATATCTATATCTAGCTAGCTAGCTAGCTAGCTAGATATAGATATATATACACTGTATATAGTTTGTGAAGACCTCGAAACCATACATAAATGGCTTGGGCCAGGGGTAGGCAACCTATAGCCTGATCCAGCCTACAGTACCAAATAATCCAGCCCCTGCCCTTGTTCCAACCACCACTGCACTTGGCCATGAACTCGTTTACGGCTATCGTGAGTTTATGATAGCCATAAATGAGTCTGCAGCTGTCACAAATGTGTTATGACAGCTGTAAACAGCAGGGGGACCACCAGTCCAGTCCCCCAACTGTCTGAGGAAGCGTGACCTGGCCCCCGACTGAAAAAGGTTGGCAACCCATGGATCAGATTTCCTTTTTTCTTTTTAAAAATAAGTATGGTAGGTCAATACTTCTTGATGTCAAATCCTGCCTAAGGCTGGCCAGCATTTCTTCCATGCAGCAGGGAGGCACTGCTGGGATACTTACACATTTATTTTCCATAAATAAAAAGAAAGAAAGCTTTGGGAAGCTGATTCCTGAGCTGAGATTCAAAGATATACAACCTTGTTTTCTTCCTTTTCAGGTTTGGGACAGAGAAAAAAATGGCTTTACCTATCAATTCATCAATGTTGTTGTTGTTTTTTCTCCTACCAAAGGTGCTGTTAGCAAAAGCTACTAAGTGTGCTTCTACACCTAGGAAAATAGGCCAAACATCTTTAAGACTGATCTTTAATTTGCAGTAAGCTAGTAGAGAAAAGCTTGTTACATTTATAACTCAACATTATTTCTCAATTAATCAACCACAGTGGCCACCCATTGAGGGGAAGAATATAAACTGGCTCATGTAAGAGGCAGGAGGTGACAAATCCAAAGATATTATGGGCTGTTGGATTTTTCCTCATGTCTTTCCAGTTTACCAAACAAAGAATGACCAAAAAATGTATAATATAATAGCAAACAAAATATATAATATGAAAGTCTATAACTCCCCCAAATCTTTAAATGGGCCTGGTCACTAACTAGAGTGCTCTGGAAACTGCAGTCTAAAAAAGTAACTTTCCCCAGCACATTTTGCACAAATTGCACAAATGTCAATGAGGCAAAGCTTGGAAAATCCTCAATGTGTTGTCTATTTTTCTAACCATAAATGAGACATTGGTGCAACTTAGGAAACTCTGAGCACTGTCATGCATTGCACTCCATGAAGTATCAGTTGCTCAGTGCTAAATCTTGAGAGAAATTGCCAGCAGACTGGCAATTATTCATTTAAATGGGGAGGGGAAGTTATTAACCAATGGTATTTGAAGCTAAGCATGACCCTAGCAAAGCTGAAATTGTGTTTGCATCAGTGATTAGTTCCTCTGTCTGTGAAAGCAACAGTGTCTCTGATGTTGCATTTTCCCTCACCCCACTGCATTCCTCCTGTGTCCCAAATCTTCTCATTTTGAAAAGGCGGGGGGGGGGGACTATTAGGAAAAAGTAGTGAGAATGGGGATTTATTTATTTATTTATATCCAATGATCAGAAGTAGGAATGTATGGTGATCAGATTCTCCCTTCCCAGAAATTTCAGGACCAAGAAGAGATCAAGAAGCATTCCTTGTGATGTCATAAGGGTGGGGTGGGGAAAGGTTGGAATTGTTTCTGTGCTAGTGGATTATGAGAACAGCTTTATACATAAGTCACACTATAGCACGGCAGTATGTTAGACGCTGTTCAACGTAGTGGTTACCAAAGAACAAATTTTTTTTAAAAAAATTAAAATTGCTGAGTTTGAAATATTTTCAATAAAAATAAAAGTGCCTAAATCTGAAATACTTGTTCTTTCTCTCTCATTCTCTATGTATACACAAATACCTCTTGGTAGCCCTGTAGGGCCTCATTTAATGCTGCTCAGGTACTTTACTGCTTTCTTATGATAACATTGCTCTGTTCTATAAACAGAGCTGCTTGCATGTCTCTTGTTTTATCTGGCTCTGCTTCCTGAACAAAATCAATCTCTAATTCCTTGTAATGTTTAGCACAAAATCCAGAAAGCAAAACACAAGGCATATAATGGGGGGAACCTCTTTTATCTGTTTGCAAAACAGTCTCCTAATCAGGGGAAATGAATAAACACTCATTTATTTCCAGGGAATGTGGCGGCAGACAGTTCAATCTACCTGAAGGGCCTATCCTGAAGGCTGGCCTTCAATTCATAACTCAAAACATTAGAAGCTTGTTAATTTTGCCTGGCAATTATTAAGATGTAAGAAAGAGTCTATATTAGTGTGTTTACATTTACTGATGGAATGGTGAAGATAAACATAAAAAGAGACTTGAATTTCTGTTTCTTTGGAAAGAAGTAATGGTAAGAAACAATGAACTATTGAAAAGTAGACATTTTACATGAGGAACAATGTTTAATGTAGTCACGTTTTCCCCATCACATTAACATACATAAGCACTCTGACAGGTCATCAGGTTTTCTTAATGTAGGACACATGTATGACTCAAAGTAGATGTGGAAATGAAGAAGAGGAAAAGAGACCACAGGTTAATGCACATATGGGCATAGGAGGCCTGGGGGTGGATCATAGCCTTTCTTAGGAAGCTATATTGCAACTCACATCATCCTTCACCACTGGGTGTTGAAGTTTAAAAACATCTGGATGGTAAGAGTTGCCTATACAGGTTGCACATGGAGGGTAATTTTAGAGACCATCCTCTAATATCTGCATGTGCTTTATCACATGGTCCTAAACCTGTGGACTCAGTAGCATTTTAGCTTAACACACCTTAATATTCCATCACGGCATTTCATGTTAATACCAACCTTATTGTCCAGACATCCTCAAGACGAAATAAAGTTGAGCCATCACAAAGAGTGTTTGCTTATCTATTTTGGAAACTACTTTCAGTCATCTTAGCTCATATGATATCAGATTTTATTCTCATACTGTATGATTTTTCTTTAGTTTCAGTTGCTACATCTATTCCTCTTATTTCTTTTTTCTTTTGTTAAGAATACTGAGAACAAGATAAGATGGAGTACACCTGCTTAGAAAAAAATTATAGTTTGAGCCTCCCTGCCATACCAATCACTTAGAACATTAATTTGCTGTTTAAAGAATTAATGTGTTTAATTAAGTTTATGAAGTTATTCCTTAGAGGCTAAATCCGCACTTGACACAGTAATAGATTCTCTCCTTACTCTTCGTATAAATCTATACCAGTATGTATCTTGCTTCCAGGACTTTCCTAAATCAAACATCTCTTAGATCCAGTCCAAAGAAAGTGTTGGTACAGAGATTTCAGTTATATTTAATGTCTGTTTAGTCCACAGTTGAAGATACTAAAAAAGATGGGGAATACCGTTTAGAAGGTGGGAAACTCACATTCCTAATCCCTAATGTGCAATGAATTCGGATGTGATGCAGGCAAACATCTTTTTTTTTTTTTTTTTGGTTCTCAGCAATTTTCCAAGGCTCACCTCCTATGCCAGCAAATTTCCCCTGCTTTGCACATAAAATGGTGCCAAGGTACCTAGGATGAATCTTCGCTTCTCCATCTGGCATATGATTCGGCATCCAACCAAGATATACTTGACTACTTAGCAGCTATATGCTATTAGCCATAGTAAGTTTTGTAAACATTACACAAAAATGAGGCTGATTCTGGCCATTCTTCTGCAAGAGTTATCCCAGGTTTTGACCTTGCTGTCTCAGATAATAGGAAGCTGTTGAAACCTTGTATACAGTTACCATTGAAGGCCCAATTTGGAGAACTTCTTCTTCTTTGTTTCTTCTTTTACCCCATCAGGTGTTGAGATGAAAACCATTTTTTTACTTCTAAGGATTATCTTTAAGGGCAGTTAATACCTCCATAGTTTAGTTATCTTACCAGAAGTTGAGCCAGAGGTTGAGAGTTCAATTCCCCACTGTGTCTCTAGGGTGAAGAGCCAGCTTGTGTGGCCTTGGGCAAGCTGCACAGTCTCAAGATGTCCCAAGAAGAAAGGAAGGGGCAAACCACTCCTGTTATTCTTTACCAGGAAACCTGGAAAGGGTTGCAATGAGGCAGAAATGACTCGGGAGAATGCAATTACTGTATATTATTCCTCCACGTATCCAGAATAAAGAGTCAGGACACAGTCAAATTTGATGTAAACATGGACCACAACTTGATTAAAATTTAAAACTAATCTGCAGAAGAGCTGGTAGTGTGCAACCTGATCATCAAGCAGGTTAATTCCTCTCCACCTCTAGATCAGCCTGGTGAATCCTCCAACCCAAGTAAAGTAAAACCTCGCATAAAGAGTGTCTCACTTAGAGGGTAACTCGCTTAAAGAGCAGAATTTTCTCTGAATGTTCGCTTCACTTAACAAATAAAACCAACCAAAACCTCAACAAATAAATTGGGGTTTGCAATTTCCCCTCACCAGAAGTCACAATTGGTCCCTTTCAATGGTGTTTCGTTTAAAGAGCAAACTCGCTTAAAGAGCAATCCTGTGGAACGCATTATGCTCTTTAAGCGATGTACAACTGTACTGCTGATTCTTGCTCATTATTGTGCAAGTCCAGCAGAATCAGGGAGACATCACTGTGATTGTGTCTAACTCTATTTGCATGAACAGATGATGGCTGTATTGCAGCACTGCCCCATGGTGTTTTCTGCATGCCTCACTGATTCACATGAATCGTGTTGAGCATATAGCCTCCACCTCATCCAATAATGCCCTTAGGGATTCACCTCTACTCCTCTAACTCTGCACTATCCACCACTAATGCTGTGAATTATTTAAAGATGCCCCTCATTAATTATTTACCCACTGCAAATCCCACCTCACACTTCAATGTGGCACAATGGTGACCCTGGCCATCTGACAGCTATGGTGGTGGGGGTGTATTCCCCTGGCAGGTTCAATCATGCCACAAAGGTGTCAGCTAGCAGTCCAGAATGGTTGACCATTCTGGAATCGCAGGTCAGTTAAGTGGTTGGGTACTCAGGCAATGCACCTTGCCAGTGCATTGTTCTAACATGGCCAACATTGACATGAGCCCAGTCAGCTGTGTCGCCATATTTAAAATGGCTAAAGGCGCATCAGAAACACAGGCTTCAGTCCCCTGTGCAGCATCGGACTCTGCTATGGTAGTGATGGGACCTCCTGATGGCAAGAGCCTGCTAAAATCTCATGGGAGATGATGTTTTGATCCGCTACATCAAACTAGATGTGTGAATCAACCAAGTAACCAAGTAAGTAACCCCCATTAAGATAGTCGTAATGTCACTGTGGTGGGTGGCTCAAGTGGTTAAGATGCTGAACTTGCTGACTGGAAGGTTGGAGTTTGATTCCCAGGTACTTCATGACAGAATGAGGTCCCGTCTCTGTCCAGCTCCTGCCAGCCTAACAGAAACCAAGAAATTGCAAGTACTGTAGATAAATAGGGACCACTTGGGTGGAAAAGTAAACAGTGTTCTGTGCACTCCAGTGTTGAGGCATGCCTGCTACATGACCATGGGAATGTCTGCAGACACAGACAGCACTGGCTCTTTGACTATAAACAGAGATGAGCACTGACCCCTAGAGTTGGATATGACTGGCTTTCGAGCAAGGGTGACCTATACCTAATGTCACACAGAGTGTGACCTGTCCACCTTTCTCAAATCTGCCAATCAGGCCCCCAGCCCCCAAATTCATATCCACTGCCCAAAAGCACTCAAGCTTGCAGGACAGGCAGGGAGACAGGCTATCTGAACTGGCAAAAATAGGCTGGCACAAGGGGAGACTGGTAAAAATATACCCAGTTTGTCCCCGCACTCATGCCGACAAGCAGCATCCAAACATTGCAGTTTCCCCCGCCTCTCTATATGACCATGAAAAGAAAAAAAGCCTCCCTTCCCCACACCTGGTTCCAGCTGTGTTCTTGAAGGTGCATTGTTTAAGATTATGTACTCCTAGTGCCATGTTCACAATTGTGAGTTGTCAGTGAAAGACTATGGATGGAAAAAAAATTACATCAACAAAAACTTGCTTTTGGGCTGGATGATTATTAAGAAAATACATCCAGGGGTATTCCAGGTTCCTGATAGCAAGCAGAAACTAGGAATGGCATATTCTCTCCTGTATTTTTTCTTCTTCACTGTTTTGAATGATATGCAGATAAATGAACACGCCTGAAAATGTGTGCATGTGAAAAAATAATACAAACATATTTTAGTCAATATGGGAAATGCATCAAATTAATATATTAATAAAGTGTTTTGAATAATTATATACCATTAGGAAAAAGCCTCGTGCCAAAAGTACATATGAAATCCAGTGTGAAAAGAAAAAGAAACTATCATTCTCTAATATGGATCTTAAATGGCATTAAATCAGGGGTGTACAACAATGGCCCATGGGCTGGATCCGGGCCCCAATGTCAATTCATTCCAGCCTGCACCGCACTTGTTGCTCCCATACAGGCATGTTTTACTTCCACTTCCAGGAGTGATGAGAGTGGTGCAGACTGGATGAATTGGCAATGGGGGCTGGATCCAGCCCCACAGGCCATAGTTTGGGCACCCCTGTTTTAAGCAGAGAAAATGGCAGCTTAAAATCTATCTCATTGTGAACCACGTGACTGGCCCACAGTTCAAAAAGTTTGGGCACCCTTGCATTAGATGCTAGTGGGATTCAAACCAAGGCAACAAAACTGAAACAAGAAGGTTTCCTCATCCCAACAAAAGACCAAAACATTACTGGAAAGGGTCTTTCAGATATCATCAGAGAGTGAGAGAGGGAGAGAGCGAGACTTTACCAATGAAGTGAGGATAAAGCCAAACAATCCTCTAATTGCAATTTTAAATCCCCTTGGCAGGAAACTTCTACTCTAAGCTCTGACCTCCCTACTGCTTCTGGACCGTCAACAAGCCTACAAGACAGCAGGTCACCGTCTGAAATGGTGCAACTGTCCTTTGGAGTTAGATCTGTCTGACCAGACATTTTCAGAACATGATACTCAAAACACATCTTCTTGAGGGGTCACACACATTTGCTGCTTCCCATGTCTGTTTTCCTTTCATTTCATGGTTTCCCAACAATGTGGGGGAGATTACTGGAAATATCCCTCCCTATCCTACCCTGTTTCAGTGGGAATCCAATCATAATAATCACCATTAACCCTATTATGACTCTGAACAAAACTGTCATTGTGAGGAAGTGAAATCCTCCCACATTCCTAACAAATGGAGCTCATTAAAGAATCACTCACCAGAGGCCCGTCTGGATAAAGATAATTCAGGCTCAGTGTCTTGGTAGAATCCCTGCTCAGATTGCTGACTTTCTGCCTTCCTTCTTCCAGAGGTCCAAGCAATTCAAGAAACATGTCTATTATTTTAATCATTTTTTTTTGTTTTTGTTTTTAATTTTCTTATTAGATATCATGGCATGATCCTTCTCAGGCACATGATGCACTTTGACCTAAATGTAACTGATGTTGCAGCAAAAATAATTAATTTAAATGAGTAGAACATTCCCTACCCTACCCTCTTTAGGTTCTGAGGCTCCCTATGTTCCATTTGTTCTGAGGAAGCCTATGAGAGCTTTGGGATAGGAGACAGAAGCCTTTAATGGTCAAAAATCACATCTGAATCACCAGTATCCCAACAGTAGCAATACAGTAGTGATTTTGGTCTATTACATATTCCCTCCTCTGTTCCAAAGCTCTCAAAGGATTCAATTGGGCAAAAGTTTGCCCTAGGTAACCCCCAAACATGAAAGTGAAACATTTCAGTTCATTTTAATTAATTATTTCTGGTGCCATCCTGGTTCACACCAGCATATCTTTGCACAACAGTATTTTACCCAACATAACATAGTTGCTTTGTTGCTTATATATATATATGGTGCATCACTCCATTTAGTGATATTTTACTTTTCATCCCTGAAACCTAGTATTTCCAAAAGCAACTTCTTGGGCAACCTGAAACCCCTAGCAGTATAGCTATGGATCTACTTCTATCAACATAACTTGGGGGGGGGGGAGAGAGAAAATTCACAACATGAGGTTGAAGTTCACATATATAACATTGACTGCCCTCAATCAGCCTATGGAGACTCTCTCTCTCTCTCTCTCCCATGTCCATAACTACCTTCTTCAATCACTAACACCAAACCTCTGAATCTGTCCTAGAGTAAAGCCAGTTGCACATTCACATTCATCAGATAAACCTACAAGAACATCCAACTAAACGTGTTCTATAACCATGTGAATGAAAATATATTTCAAAGGAAACCATTGCAATTTTTGGATGCCATCATCTGACTGAACACATGCCAGTACTGTTTCCATGGTTTAAATAACATTGTTGCAGAAGGTCCAGCATTCAACTCCTAGCCTCTATTAAATTTTAAAGTTGCATGACTTGTGTCATTCTAGAAGACACAACCACAGCTTTTTGTCCTCTCTTCTTAGAGGTATTGAGGAAGTATATTTTCTCCTTTTCCTCACTTTGTTTCTGGATAGCCTGTGATGGGATATGTTGGGCAATTCCCAGATGCCCTGATCAACAGGAGTGCTGACTTGGGCTTCTGGGAATTGAAGTTCAAGAACACCTGGAGTGCCAAGGTTCACCATTACTGAGACTTACCACTCTTACTTTCCTATACTATATTCTAAAGACATTAATTATCAGTCATCTCTCCTAAAGTTTAGGAAGGGATTTGCTTTTCAATCTTGGATGGTCTACTCACTGAGAGAAATGATTTCTGACTGGGACCTGGGCATTCTCTCTCACACTGTTTCTTTTTTATCTGCTATTCACCTTCAACCCCATAAAATATGTTAATAGAGACCTATGTCCTGGCTCTTAACATTAAAAAGATGGCTTCTTCACTTACACACACACACACTCCCCCCCCCCAAAAAAATACCAGCCTGTTTCTCATTTAGCTTCATGTAACAATCTATTTTCTTAATGTTGTTTTTGCTCCTCCTTTCACAACACTATCAACCTAAGCCAATAAGGATTTAAAAAAAAAACTTCTAGGAAGCATTTTGTCTCTGGCTGTCTTCATTTTCTCTTCTCACCTTCTCTTTTAAGTCTGTTCTTCAAAGGGATTAAGAAATCAGCAAGCATATTGTGTTTGATCTGAGGCCTCACTTATCTATTCCAGGTTGAACAAGACACAAAAGATGAAATTGAATGGAGACAAGAGGTTGTTTTCTCCCTTGCTATTAAATTAAATTCAACTCATTGACTTCAATGAGAGTTCACAAAGAGCTAATTATGGGACTGTATGACACTCCTGCTAATGACTGATAGAAAGTATTGATATTGATGCCAGAACAGAAGGGTTGAGAAAGTGGACTGGTGGTTAGCATGTGAGATGTACTTTCTACTGTGAATCATATCCAGATCCAGTCTGCAAAAGATGTTGGGTTAGAGGACAAACATTGCAAACTCTATAGTAAAAAGTTTTCAGAGACGTAGTTGAGTTGTAGCAATCACAATCTTACAGCAATCACAAAATAATAGCATAAACTAGGATGGTGAACCTTGGCGCTCCAGGTGTTTTTGGACTTCAATTTCCAGAAGTCAAAGTCAGCATTCCTGCTGATCAGGGCTTCTGGGAATTAAAGTGCAAGAATAGTTTAACCATCAAGGAACTAGGGTATTCCAGCACCTTTAAGACTAACAAAATGCATTTCAGTGTGGGCTTTTACACATGCAGCCACTTCTCCAGATTTTTTTCATAGTCCATGAAAGCTACTTACTTGGTTGATTTGTACTTCACACATCTAATTTGATGTGGTGGATCAAAACATCATCTCCCACTGTTTCTGAACCAGTCTCATCCAAGGCCGCAGGAGCTTTGCCCTGTTAAGTCCTAAGTTTCTGCAGAGTCTTTTGGATAGTATAATATACCTTGCTCACTATTCCTTTAAGAGCTCTGTATGTGTGTTATAGCAGCTTTACTGTATTAGCTGATCAGCCTTGCAAAATGTGCTTAAAACCAAGACTTCTTCCACTGTTTAATTTGCTGGCTGAGATGTTGTGTTTGGAGAAGTTTTGCATATTCAACTGTTGTTTTTCTGCTTACTGGTTTTGCACCAGAATGCTGCCAGCTGCAGAATGCTGACTCTGCAAACTGGAATCTGTAAGCTATAGTGAAAAAAAAAACCTGTTGTTTACCTCTCCATTCTCACTCTTTTTGACCTCTCAGCAGCTTTTGATACTGTCGACCACTGTATCCTTCTGGACCGGCTACAGGGGTTGGAGATCCAGGGCACTGTGTTGGTCTGGTTATCCTGCTTCCTGAGTGGCCAGACCCAGTTGGTGTGGCATCTCACATCTGGGCATCTCACATCTGGGGTGCCACAGGGCTCAGTCCTCTCGGCCTTACTCTTTAACATCTACATGAAACCGCTGGGTGAAATCATCTGATCCCATGGGGTGAGATATCATCACTATGCTGATGATACTCAGTTGTATATCTCTGCCCGTGGTGATCCCAGTGATGCAGTCAAGGTCTTGACCAGTTGCCTAGAGGCAGTTAGGGTCTGAATGAGGGACAATGGACTACAGTTGAATGGACTACAGCTGAATCCTGGCAAGACTGAGTAGATAAGGAGTTATCACTGCTGGTTTGAGATGGGGCATCATTGCCCCAATTGGACCTGGTCCACACCCTGGGGCTCCTCCTGGACTCATGGCTTCTGCTCCAGGAGCAGGTTATGGCTGTGGTCAGGAGGGCCTTCTGGTGTGTGTTATTAATAAATTGCACCCACTCCTGGACCGGGAGGCCCTGTTCACTGTCACCCATGCCCTGGTCATCTCCTGTTTGGACTAGTGTAATGTGCTCTACATGGGGCTGCCCTTGATGACCATCCAGAGACTGCAGTTGCTCCAGAATGTGGCAGCCTGCATAGTGGTGGGGTGTAGTCATTTTGCCTGTGCCTCACCACTGCTGAAGGAGCTGCACTGGCTGCCTATATGTCTCCGGGTGGAATTCAAGGTGCTGGTTGTCACCTTTAAAGCCCTTCATGGTAGTGGACCAGGATACCTCAGGGACTGCATTTTCCCTAGGACATTGACCCATCCCACGAGAGCAAACTGAGAGGGCAACCTTCAAGTACCATCTCTTGGGGAGGATTGCCTCTCTAGTACAAGGAAAAGCACCTTCTCAGTTGTAGCCCCCACACAATGGAACCTCCTCCCAGGAGAACTATGCCTCTAGGCCCAGTTGCTACCATTTAGGAAAGAATTGAAGACGTCATTGGCAAAATGGGTCTGGGGGCCGGGATTGTCAACAAGCTCCCCTTTCTAGCTCGTCTGAAGCTCCCGCCTCCTGTAATTAATTTTTTAATGTTAAGGTTTTGTAGATTTTATATTTGTTTTTAGATAGTAAATGGCACAGTGGTGGTGGTGGTGGTGGTGGTGGTGGTAATATTGCTATATTTTAAAGAGTTTTTTAATTGTTTTATATTGGTCTTAACTTGTGCACACCACCCTGAGTCCTTTGAATAGGGTGGTATATAAATCTATTAAATTAAATTAAATTAATTAAATTTACCAGACTGCTATTTTTGATTACTTGCTCAATGAACTGTGTTACATATGAGCTGTACTTGAACTGTAAATAGCTAGTACGAACTGACTACAGAAAGGAGAAGTTATCCAATTTGTTTTGCTGTAAATATCTTTGAAACTGTGAAATCTATTTTTTTGCACTAAAAAACCCTCTGTACTAAAGTCATTTGTGTTCTCTCGAGTGTACCCAGACTTTTGCTACTACCTTCTGCACGAAGGTCACTCTGCCAAATTCCTTTGACCTGAACTAATCTTCCCATATGGTTACTGGCCTCCCCAGTAGTTGCTTTACGTCAAGTGGTATTCACTCTGTGATAGCTTTTGTCCACCTGCCATCACTGAAGCAGCACACATCTCCGGCCCACTGATGCCTTGCCAACAAAATCAAGGTTGAGAATTGTCTTGCACCTGATCTTATATGCAGTTCTTTATTTGATACTCGATCAACCCATCCTATGTATAGCATCTTTCACTCAATTGCTCTTTGTGTTACATTGTTTGTTGTTTTTTGCTGTCAGCTTTTGTAGGTGCCCATGTTTCATTGCCATATAATAAATCAGGCAGAATGGTAGTGTTGATGAGTTCAGCCCGTAGTTTTCTCGGTCTTGCTTCACTAAGCACTAAGGGGAAATAAATCTGTTAAAGATACTGTAAGACTTGTTTTTGTTCTTGTTGAAGCCCTATGGAATTCATGTTTCTTAGCCTAGAAGTTTAAACATAAGAATGCAAAATATGATTAGAAGAATAATTCTGTTTTACAAATGCAGGGTTTGCAATTATGTGGACAGTGCGTGCATTGATTTCTCCCTCCTCAATGAGGACAAAAAAAAATCCAGATTCTCGTAAAGTATCCATAATTGTTGGAGGCCCTGACCTTCACTTCCAAAGAAGAACCTGTTATATACTATATAATTTCACTTGACATTAAACTGTGAAATTTACTCAGTGCTTTTCAAGATTTTGAACACCAAGTGATCATTCTTCTCTAGAGAAAGGTAATCTAGACTTCAGAGTCACAGGGCTGCTAAGTTACAAGGGAGACCTAAAAGAAAGAGATAATTGAAGTTTCCAGTGGAACATAACAAACATTAACTCTCCAGGATGCCACTTTGACGGAAGATGGACACATTGCTGTTGTCTACCTGTTATTATCCCCAGTTCCCTTGTTCAATGATAGCTGCTATCATAAGTTGTCTTAAGCACCAGGGCAAGTGACATCCACCCAGATGTCTCTTTGGGATTGCTAGAAAAATTATCTCAAAGTCAAAGGAAAACTAAACATATAGTGGGTATATATATGGAACATTAGGCAGAAGTAGGAATTTGAAGTGGCTGCAGTGGTTTAGTGGGTAAGACACTGAGCTCGAAATCAGCAGGTCAGCAGCTTGATACCCAAGTGCTGCATGACTGACTGAGCTCCCATTGTCTGTCCCAGCTCCTGCCAACCTAGCAGTGTGAAAGCAAGACATTACAAGTAGATAAATAGGTACCACTTCAGTGGGAAAGGTAACAGTGTTCCATGTACTCAAGGTGTTTAGTCATGTCTGAGAAAGGATTTGAGCTTGGGGCTCCTCGCTCCTAATCTGACACCCCATCCACTGCACTAAAATGGTCCTCAATTTTTACTTTTCTCTGCACAAAACTAGTCTCTTTTCTATTTGCAAATTCCAGTTCTAGTATTTAAGCTAATTCTAATACACATGGAAGGCAACAGCAACTCTAGCCACCAGACATTTCTGACAATACAAGCTATTTAAGTTGTCATCTGGGACCAAAGCACAGTTTCATAAGAGTTTAACGGTATTAATTGATGTCTACCAGGTGATTATATTTCCTACCCGTGTTTCTAGATATCTTTTATAAGACTTGAAAAGAAATTTTCAAAAGTTGGAAAAAACTGTATTAGAGAGATGAAAACCCCTCCCATTTCCTCTCAATTGGCGTAACAACATATTTTCAACACCACATGCAGCTTGAGACTAGTGCTACATCAAAGTTACTTCCATGAAAATTCTGGTCCTTCTCATTCAGTTGTAGAGTGTGCATGCATATTTTGCCTTGCATTCTCTATGGCAGCTAGCAGCCCACCTCCAGCTCCTATACTTCAAATAAAGACTATATATCAGTGATGGCCAACCTTGGTACTCTAGGTGTTCTTGAACTGAAGTCCTCGAAGCCCTGATCAGCAGAAGTGTTTACTTGGGCTTCTGGTAATTGAAGTCCAAGCACAACTGGAGAGCCAAGGTTGACTATCACTGCTATATATTTTTAACATAGGGTTTTTATATTTTGGATCAGGAAATCTAGTTTGGGTTGGGTTGGTCAGGAGATAATCACTCTGTTAATGCTCAGATAAACTGTGAAAAACCAATTAATGTGGAATGTCTCACCCAAAAGACATCTGGTAGGGAGATAATGTCTATCCCCTCTAAACCAGAAAGTCCAGGAATATATTTATTTATTTATTATTTATTTAGATTTATTATCCCGCCCCAATCAGGCGAACCTGACTCTAGGCGGCTTACAGAAAATTCATAAATTAAAACCTTGAGGTTCAAAATTACTTATAATATTATAATAATAATGGAAATCTGACTGGAGATGATTTGCCTAGAAGGTCAGAAGTTGGAGCATTATTTAAGGCTACATCTTCCTAAAAGAAAGATATTAAGAGGACATTAAGAACCACCAAGGGCCATCTAGGGAGAATGGTCAATTGTTATAAAAAACTGAGATTCCCAGAGAAGGAAGATGTATTTCATCTTTGTTCTTTGCAGGATCAGGATGGGGTCCAAGAATCCTCTCCTACAGAAGCAATAGGATGAACACAAATGTCGATTGGATAAGAAATATTTTGTTATTTTCTCTGTATGTTTGCTGTGTTTTTCCCATGTCTTGTCTACTTTATGATTTTTCCTTTTTTTCCTTTTAATAAAATCCATTCTAGCATTTGGTACTGGATATACTTAAGGGAAATCTTATACTGATTCTAGCCTTCAACCATTCAGGCTATATTTTACCAATATAAATATCTGTTATTAAACATCTTTGCCTTTGATAAGGTAAAGGTAGTATTGGTGGCAGATTTTACAACAAGATACCACTCTTAACTGATCAATGGCATTAGCCTTTCCTTGTCTTCTCTGAACATACCTCCAAGTTCAGAGGAAAGGAACATGGGCAGGTGGGGATGATATTGGAAACCCAGGCTGAGAGGTAGGTTTCATGACAAAACCGTCAGTTACCATGCAGTGCGGGGATTGTAGTGGCTCAAGTGGTTAAGACTGTGAATGTGCTGACTGGAAGGTCAGAGTTCGATTTCTGGGTACTGCATGACAGAGTGAGCTCCAATCACTGTTCCAGCTCCTGCCAATCTAGCAGTTCGAAAGCAAGAAATTGCAAGTAGATAAATAGGGACCACTTCAGTGGGGAGGTAAACACCAATCCATGCACTCCAGTGTCGAGGCATGCCTGCCACATGTCCACAGAAATGTTTGCAGACAGAGAGAGCACTGGCTCTTTGGCTACAAACAGAGATGAGCATTGAACCCTAGAGCTGGATATGACTGGCTTTTGAGCAAGGGTAACCTTTACCTTTACCATGCAGTGCAGCAGGAAGCTGAAACCTAACAATATCACTTCTAAATGGTTTGAAAAAAGGAAAGCTACTGTCATTGGGAAAAGAAATTTTGAGAAAATTGAAATTCAAAATATGGTAGAATTCTAGGTCCATCTTTCTCCCCTACCGCTAGACACAACACTTTCTTCTCCCATAGCACATACCAGATTTACTACAAAAGATCTGTATTCAAGGTATTTTGAAGTGATCCCTGAATATGTATCATATGGAAGACCTTGAGGAAGAGGCCAGCTCTTGAAAACTTCCTCGATTCCTCAATTGACCAGACTTTCAGGGGTTATGTTCCTGATAGTCGCAATTCATTTTCCATTCTTTTCATTTCTACACTCTTCTTCACCAGGCCCAACCAAAACTTTTCATGATTTGGTCTTCTCATCTTTGGGAGGACCTGCCATGGGGTCTTTTTCCTCCTTTGGGATACCACCTGGTGACTGCTGCTATCCAATGCCTGTCTGTCATTTGAGAGACATGTCCAGCCCAACACAATTTCTGTTTATGATATTCGTCAACAGCTTCATTGATTCCACTTTGCCTAGCAGGTCAGGAATTGGAGCATTAAAATGTGGAGTATCTTGAAAAATATCAGCCAAAATTGTTGAAGGACTTCATCTTCCTCTGGAGAAACTGTGTGAAATGGTTGTCACAGTTTTTCTGCCCAGAAGGAGTCTGGAACATTTTCAATGGTCATTTATGCACAGATATAGCAGTGGGCAACACTCATGTTCCCATATAAGAGTGCAGTTTATCACTGTACAGGCATTGCACTGACACAGCCTGGCTCCTTTTGGAAAATGTCAGTATGATGGCTACATTGGAAATAATGTTCCTCTAAAAATACATTCCAGACTGAGTTTACTCTAACGATGCAGCAGTATTTGGCTGAAAACATGGTTGAAGGTTAGTTCCTCTAATTTAGCAACCCTCATTCCATTGTGGTAAACCACACTTTGTTTCATAAAGGAGAGAGTAAAGTACATTATTACACCATATGTTATCAGGCACCTAAAACCAGAATTTCGTTGTCACTGCTTTACCTCTAAAAAAAATTCTCACTGGCAAGGGGCTAGACTCATCTGGATGTAATTGACAATATTATAATATTTCCATATAATCTTTTCCACTGTGCTATTGAGGTGCTCCAGTTTCAGCTGGGTGAACAGACTCTTTTTATGCCCCACTGCAGAAGAGGATACTCACATTGATAGGACTATTAATAGTGGAACTGCTGAGGTCTTCAAATTTTCTCATTGTTAATTTATTTCTAGAAAAACATAAACAAATTCTTAGAAGAGTGACAAGATTGTTGTAGTGCACAATAGCTTGCATCTTATCCTATGGAGAATATTATAATGTTAATGATAATACTTAATATTCATACAAGTTTCCTTATGAGACTGCAAAGTCTTTCAGTATATTATTTCAGTACACCTTATGACAACCTTATGACACAAATCATCATTGATAAACCCATTTTACAGCTATGTGGGTGAGACTGAAATAAGAATGATGTATTATAAGGCATTCCTAATGATGTATTATAAAACCTAGTCCTACTACACTACCTTAAAGTTGGTGTGGAAGTGGTAATGAGCCTGTAAGCCTATGCCAGCAGAGTGCATGCTCTGACAGGTTCTACCTTGTTGGACAGACTTCCAGTAGACCCCGGAGTATTTGATCCCCAGCTAAATGTGGAGAGGCGGCATAGGGTCACAAGGGCTGGCAACCCAAATTACAGTACCGTGAGATCTCTTTACTAAAATAACTGAGTACAAAATACTATCCAAAGTACAGTAAAACCCCAATTTACGAATGTCCCTACTTATGAATAATTCGACTTATGAATTGGTTCTGCACTGAAATCCATGCCTTGAGTTACAAACATGCCCCGATTTATGAATTAATTCTTTTGCCTCTCTGTTGCCTCGAGTGAGTGGGTGGTGGCTTTTTCTTTACTCCTATGGAGATGCCTTGAGTTACAAACAAATTCGAGTTACAAACAAGGCCATGGAACTGATTTTATTCGTAACTCGAGGTTTTACTGTTTTTCTGAAATAGTACAAATCGGCTTGATGGACTATGAGAAATGAATAAAGGAAGGGTAAACCGCATGGCAAAATTTTTTTTATTGCTTTGCACAATACTAGAACAATGTCATCAGATGCTCTTATAGACATGTATATTGATACCATGACAAAACTGGAGGCTTATATCATTGGCATATGCAAAACAAGAAGAACTAACAATGTCATAGCTGAATGGCACACGGGTGATCAGGTTTTCCTTGGGAGAGTATTAAGCAAAAGGTCAAGGAAAGGGGGGTCGGCTTCATTGTGAACAAAAAGCTGGTAAACCTTATCAAAAGTTGTGGCATCATGTCGCCTCAAGTTGTAGTACTGCTTATAAAGATGGAGGAACATTGCACTCTGAAAATTATCCAAGTCTACATGCTGGCAACAAATAACAAGCAAAGCCAGAAATAGGGCGATTAAGAAAAAGAAGGCTTCTATCATGAAGCCTTCTTCAACAAAAGTCCACATAGTCAAAGCAATGGTATTCCCAGTAGTAATGTATGGCTGTGAGAGCTTGACCACAAGGAAGGCTGAGTGCAGAACAGACACCTTTGAATTGTGGTGCTGGAGGAGACTCTTGAGAGTACATTGGACTGCAAGCAGATCAAATCAGTCAATCCTGAAGGAAATCAACCCTGACTGTTCTTCGGAGGGACAAATACTGAAGATGAAGCTCAAGGACTTTGGCCACAAATGAGAAGAGAGGACTCACCCTGATGCTGGGAAAGATCAAAGGCAAAAGGAGAAGGGGACAGCAGATGATGAGGTGGATGGATGGAATCGTTGATGTAATGGGCATAGATCTGTGTGGACTGTGGAGGATGGCAGAGGACAGAGGAGCCTGGGGTGCAGTGGTCCATGGGGTCACAAAGCATCGGACTTGACTGTGCGACTGAACAACAACCATGAAGTAGAGACAGCAATGTGGATTCCATTAACATATACTGTGGTTCAGGAAAACTTCAATGCCATTGTCAAACAGAAGTAATATGACTGTGATTGCAAACCTTGGCACTCCAGGTGTTCTTGGACTTCAATTCCTAGAAGCCCAAGTCAATACTCCTGCTGATAAGGGCTTCTGGGAATTGAAGTTCAAGAACACCTGGAGTGCCAAGGTTTGCCATTAATGTTATATGGCAATGAAAAATTTGTCAAAAGTTTTGGAATGGGGGAAAGAAATGAAAGAGGTTTGAGTTTAGTAACATTTACAGCAAGTAATCAACTACATGTTATGTACATGCATTTCCAAAAGCATAAGGAGAGGCAGTGGACATGGAGAAGTCCCTATGACAAAACATTAAATCAAATCAATTATGTGTTGACAGATACAAAATGTATTTTCAATGACATATTGGTTATTGGTGAAAAAAATTGGCTGATCAGTGCTTTGGGGAATTGACTTAGGCTTCTGGGAATTGAAGTTCAAAAACCAAAGGTTGGAGACCCCTGGCCTAAAGGAAAATAGATGGACCTGTCAGCTAACAGACTGGATATCAAGCAGTGATGGGATGTAACAGGTTTGCACCAGTCCGCCAGAACTGGTACTAACTTTTCCCAGTGTCCCGGATAACTGGTAGCAGCTTTTGGGGGAACCACCTTCAAGGCTTACTTTTTCACTGTTTCCCCCACTGCGCATGCACGCCAAGCACTTGGTGTGCATGCATGCCTACAGTGCTTGGCACGTATGCATGGCCTCCTTGCTGTCCTCCCAAGCAGGGAGGAGGAAGAGAAGCTGCTAGCCTGAAGCTCCCTATAGCCTGCTCCCCAGGGTAAGTGACTCACCTTTGAATGTGGTGTGTCTGTGTGTATTTTAATGTGTATTTAATACCTTTATCTATATTGACGTACAACCACAGTTCCTAAAAAGGCCTGGCGGCCTGGCTTGGGATTTTTAAGCAAAGTCTTGGATTTACCTCATCAATAAGCTACACCTGTGCTGTTCCAATTGCTATTCCAATCGGAGAACCCTTAAGGAGGTACAGCTGTTTTACATTTAAATTAAGGCATATTATTCTAGAGAACTGGTACAATGACCATATCCATATTGCAACATGGTGCTGCCCAGGCACTTATACTAACAGGTAAGTGATGGGTTTGTGTTTGGGGTGGGTTGATTTGTGTTTGGGGTAGGTGGGTGTTTGGGTGGGTAGGTGTATTTTAATGTAATTTTTATTTAATTAATTTAATTTATTTACGGGTTTGTGTTGTGGGTGGGTGGGTGAGGTGTGTGTGTGTGCTTTTTTTTATTTTTTTATTTGGCCCCACCCATGGCATCATGACATCATGATGTTAGCTCCGCCCACACTATGATGAGATCACGGTGGAGTAGTAAAAATTTTGACATCCCACCACTGATACCAAAGAACCACAAAAGACCACTAGGCAGACCCCAAAATGATGGGATGAGCCAATGGTAAAGCTGTTCAACCAGATGGAAACAGAAGGCAAAGGATTGAACATTTTAGAGTTCAGTTGATTCGTGGTAAAAGTGACGACAAATCGATGTTGGATATTGGATTGGATTCAATGGGACTGTTGTGGATTAGAGGTTAAAGCACTGTTCTTGATGACTGAAAGACTGACAGGTCAGCAGTTTGAGGCCTGGGTTCTGCACAACAGAGTGAGCTCCCATCTCTGTCCCAACTCCTGCCAACCTAGCAGTTTGAAAGCAAGAAATCGCAAGTAGATAAATAGGTATCACTTTAGTCGTGAGGTAACAGCATTCTGTGCACTCCAGTGTCTCGTCATGCCTGCCACATGACCATGGAAACATCTTCTGATACAGACAGCACTGGTTCTTTGGCTGTAAACTGGGATGAGCACCATATCCAAGATTTTGATAGGACTGGCTTTTGAGCAAGGGCAACCTTTAACTTTACAGTTGGATCTTTTGAAATGGTAGCTGTGTTAGTCTCTGTAAGCATATAAGAGAATAAGCAAAACAACAACAACAACCAAAAAATGTTCTGGCACCTTAAAGACTAAGTCCTGTATTTAAATGTGATTGTTTGTGGACCAAGTCCACTTCATGAGACAACCCTTACCTTTACCGTAATGATGATTGGGCTCAGATAGGCATTAGTAACCATCCCACAATGTCAACTGCCTAAACCAATGCTGGTCCCTTGTATTACCATGCACAGACTTATTGCCGAGACTGTCCATCATACCAAGTGAGATTTCTTGTTCTCCTCTCACAATAAGTCCCTTGTTTTGTTTTATCTCATTTATGGTTGTCAACGATTTCACCTGTTCTTTTGCAAAGAAATGTCATTTTATCTTCCTGGGAGAATTTTGTCCAAGAAAAATGCTATTTTTGCACAGAAAGTGTAAATATTCTGTGTAGATTGGTATTTTTTCCAGAGGGAGAAATGATCACAAAACATTTGAGAAATCCTATGGGATTTCTGTGAGCTGGAGTAATCTCATGCAGAAAAATCTCACAGTGTGGAGGAAAAAAGGGATTTTTAATTGGTTTCTCTTCAGCAGAGAAGATTACAAGATTCAGATCTCCAATACACAAGCATACATGTCGTCTTTTTATATCACTGCTTCCCCACTAAGTTTTCTGCTCATACTACAATTATTAACCATAGGTGTTTTTCAATTGATCCTACAATATCACAGGATAGACATGTGCCATAATTGTATCATTTCATGACCCATGAACAGGGTGGTATCCCTTAATGATTTTCTCTGTAAATGCCTTTCCTATGAAGCACTATTATGAGTTAAACAGAGAGGCTTAGCTTTGTCTCAAGCAGCGATACTTTTATGTAGTGGGGGAATTTCAATTCCAAAGTCTTTCTAAATTCACCTCTCACCTCCGAAGTGATTCAGACATAAGAATGATGCATCTTTGTTGGGCAGGCTATACTGCTTATTCTGCTCTTTAGCTCTTTCACAAGCTCAGACAGTGTTTTGGATTTCCCTTGACCATAGACAACACACTGGAGTTATGTGAAGTCCCCCAGAACAAAGAAAGGTTTTCTTAAACACTGTTTTTCTTGGAAAATCTGGAGGGAAAAGATGCCTTTGACAAGCATGGTGTAAATTACTGTGAGGCAACATGTGTCTGAATTCCAAACGGAAAGAATCAAACCTCACATTGCTTTTCTACAGTGAGTAGCTCATACTCTTTATTTTCTTGGCACACAACCTTTCCTTCTCCTTAACAGGTCTAAATTTTGTGTGCTTATTTGAATTATCTGCATGGCTTCTACAATTGAGAAAGAACTCTTTTGTTTATTTTCACAAACTAATGCTATAAAATTCATATGCTCTAGAGCACTCTCGAGTCAAGCCTCATGTTTCTCCCTCATATTGCCACTTGGGTCTCCATCTGTATCCACTGATATTTTACTAACATTAGGACTTGGATAAAGATGTCTGTTTTTGTCTCTACTCCACACTAAATGTGAGCTTCTATGTCAACATAGGCACAAAATAGAAAAAGAAAGAATGGTTGAGAGATCCAGGAACATTGGGGCCAACATTACCCATGCCATATCTATAATGAATACAGGTTGTCTCCTCATATTCATGGGGAGGAACTTTGGTCAGTGGGGAAGAAGTCAACTTCTTTTTTGTCCCGATCAAACTGTGTACTGCCAAAATTAAGCCACTTTCTTTGCTTTCTCATTGCCCTAACTTAAGTCCTCATTGGTGCATGTTTCTGGCTGTAACTGGCAGACTAGTAAATGAGCCGGATTCTGTATCTCTCCACATTCAAACAGTGTGTTGTTATCTGCCAACAGGCCCCACTTGAGCATGTTGGTCTTGCATTTAGGGACTCCCACCCTGAGCCTTTTCAGAGTCCTACAAGTGATGTAGGGGAGGTTGAGTTCCACAGCTATGACTTCCGGTAATGTTGTTCCTTGTCCAGTGAGCTCCTTCCTCCATCATCTAATTTGGTTTTGTTATTGGATACCCGCAAGAATGTTTGTTTTTGCCATAAAGTTCCTCCCAAATCTAAGCCAGCAGACTTGAGGCTCCTATCAGTTCAGAGGATTAGTTCTGCTTAGTTCTGTCCTGATCTTAGGTGGAGTGATACCAACAAGTGGGTATATTTTTCTCAACTGGTGTAGTTTTCAGGCATCCTATGCACATGGCTTCATTAACAGTGATGTCAACTTGTTTTGCATGTGTGGATGTGCTCCATACTTTGTTAATGAAAAGATGTAAATACACATGTCATATTGAAGGCCACTTAGACTCTACATTAATTATTTACTCCTAATTATTTATTAAAGACAATTTTCCAATCAATTGCCTCAAGTGATGCATTAAAAGAAAAATGTCAATAAATGCTCATCATTGATTGTTCTTGTATTTAATGTACACTTCATGTTTGCAGTCAGTCCCTGGAGGGCAGAGGTCTCATACACTCATGTCATTGAAATGGTTTTTTGCCATTGCATTGACCTGTCCATTTTGTTGGAGCAATTTTGTTGTCAAATGCCCAATAAGAGAGAAGTAAACAAGACCGCTAACGAAAGAGACCTTGTGTTTCCCCATACAATTATTTTGTTTTCATGTCCCTGTGATTCATTCTTCTTTCAAGAATGAGTATCAACGTTCTAAATCTTTGTTCGCTGAATTATTAATTGCACCCATTAATCAGCAATGCCCTTAGAAATGTCATGGTTGGATCTCTGTATTACAGCCAGTTGACAGTAGCTCGAAGAAATCACTGGACTGTGATTCTAAATTAGATATTCACAGATAGACCTCATGACATCTTGAAATTTAATCATCTGGATACCTTGAAATTCTGCAAAGCTAAATAAAAACAAAGAATCCCAAAGCAAGCTAGTGATTCAATTACTCTGTCTTTCTCATTCACACATGCATGCAGAGTCCCTGTTGCACTTTTCCAAATGAGGTTGCATAGAATATTTAGCCTGTTGGAATCCTTTCCCTGGTGGCAAAGGTGATGTACAAGCAAGAATATAAATTCACTAAAGTAACAGATGACGCTTACCAATAGTTTTCAAAATATAAAATTGGATGTGTATAAGGCCAACCATCTTTTATTGGATAATTTTAAAAAATTGGTCAGATGACTAGACAGCTTTATCGAATTCAGTATAACCAACACCTGTTTTCAGAAATCTTACACTGTAGTTGGTGGTAACTGAGAGCAAAAAAAGGAATAACCAAATTCTATTGGGGCAATCTAATTGGTCTGCAGTCTCAATGTTGCTTGTTTGGGGCCTAGTCAGATGTTATTTTGGTACTAGATAAGGCAAGGGCCTTATTATTTTCTGGTTGTTGTTGTTGTTGTGGTGGTGGTGGTTGTGGTTGTGGTTGTATAACATCCAGTCATTTCCAATTTATGGGGACTCCTAACAGGATTTTGGAGGAATGTGAGATGTTAAAAGTGTAGTTACTTACCCAGTTTTCACTGAATCTTAGAATAACTGGATTGGAAGGGTCCTATGAGGTTACCAAGTCCAACCATTTAGTCAATTCAAGAATCCAAATCAAAGCCGATATTACAGATGGTTGTTCAATTTTCTCTTGAATGCCTCCAGTGTGGGAACCCTCACTACCTCCTGAGGTAATTGGTTCCATTGCCATACTACTCCAAGAGTTAAGAAGCTTTTCCTGATATCCAACCATGCCTGGTGAACCCAGATCTCCTGAATCCTGACATATCCACTACATCACACAGTCTGCATTCTGGGCTTCAAAAACATTTAAAACCATTACAGAATTCTGTTTTCTAATCCCATAAACCAGACTTGGTTGCTTCCAGTAGAGACAATCTATAGCCCAGCATAAAACCACCACGGCTGCACAAAGCCAACATTATGCTTCAAAAATTTGCGGGGATAGTGGGAAAAGAGCAGTTTTCCCCCAAAAAAATTTCCACTGATCTTGAACAGCATGACTCCAGTCATGTTTCCTCCAGTTGCATTTATGCATGGAAAGAGAATTTCATGCTACATTAATGTGCTATGTTAGTGGCTTCTCAAAAGGAACAGGCAACAGCTGCTTGGATTGGATCACCAATGCTGACATTCAACCCAAACAGGAATCTCACTTCACCTTAAAAAAACAGTAGCCCCTGACAGGGAGCCAGAAAGGTGCAAGTAGGAATGCTCTGGATTCCAGGGTTGTTCATACTGGCACTTATATTGTCATGTGTAATGTATGAAGCATGTGTATGTGGCAGTACAATGGGTACACTTGTGAGAGGAAAAGGTTAAGGCCTAACGAACGTGTAGTAGAGAATATTGTTTTGAGTAAGTCCTTATCACCAGGTGCAGAGAATGCCAAAGGAGAAGCCTCGAGATGGGGCAGAGTGAACTGGAAACATTCAGCTGTGAGATTGTTTTGAGAAAGAATACATTGTTATGAATTAAGAATGATTTGATTGGTTAATTCTAATGATATGGGTTTTGGATGTTTTAGTTCAGTGGGAGATGGGTTTTTTAATTTTCGAGTTGGGAACAAGAGTCGACATGTAATCATGTAAGCTTGCTGAATGGAATTAGAAATCTAGCTAAGACGATTACCTAGATAGGTTTGATTACTTTCCTTGGGAATGGAACTTTATTGATCGTCTCTAACATATTTTGATTAGTAATTTTTACTTATTTCAGTTTTTGATACTGAAACTTTGTGCCTTTGGAAGAACACTATGCTTTTACTATCTTTTATTTACAATAAATGAAGAACTTTACCAGCATATGTGCTTATTGAAAGGGGTGGCGGGGGGGGGGGGGGAGTATTGCCAGGCCAAGGTTCCTTTTGAGGAAGCCCATTGCTACCAATATTTCTTTCTTCTCTAGTACAGAGGTGACTTAAGCAAGGAGCCATACCTCAGTGAGGCTGGACATTTAACTCAGCCACATAAAAGCCTAGGACAGATTTCCCAAGTCCTGTTTGTTCAATGCACTTTGGGCAAAGGAGTCTTAATGCCTTGATAAAGTGATTGAGAAGGGCAAAGGATCCTATGTTTGTCAAGTAAGGTTGATAATTACCTGAACTGCATTCTTATATTGTGTCACTAGCAAAAGTAATAAACCAATCTATCCTCAAACTGGACAACTTCCAAATGCATGCTCAGAGGGATGAAATGTGAATCTGGATCCTTCAGTCTGCAAAGCATATCTGCTAGTACTCAGCTCTGGTCACTTCTGCATGATTGTACCCGGCCTACAGACTGACACACTGCAAGCAAACAAGCAGGCAGGCATGAAAGGAAGGAAGGAAGGAGCCCATGTTTAAAGCATTCTCCAGGACATTTTAAATGAGAGTTCCCACTTCCAATGATTGCAAACATTTGTACTCCCCAGAGGTGTGACGGTATATGTTTTTGAAGTACACATCAATTCCCTCCAACCCCAAAATAAAATGGTAGCACACAGGAAAACTGTGGTGTAAACTTGGGCCACAACTTTATTAAAATTTAATTTCCTCCCTGACCAGTGGCCAGGTGTGCCATTGGGTAACCTGGCACCAGAGCAGGCAAATTCCTTTTCACCTCTCCTGCCCAGGCACAATGAATGCCTAGCCCCTGTGCAGTGCTGAGCCTTGTCAGCCTCTGGGCAGGCCAACTGACTCAGGAGGACATAGCAGTGATTTCCGACTTTACTCTGATGAATGGATGCTGGGCATATCGCAACGTTGGCCCATGATGTTTCAAGGATCCCCCACTGATTTGCCTGAATTGTGTTAAGCTTGCAGTGCTCACCCTATTTGAAAATGCTCTGATTCACCTCTACCACCCTAACCCCACACTACCTGGCATAAATACCCTTGTAACCTATTTAAAGATGGCTCACATAAGGACTCCCCCTAATATTCTACAGATTAGAGTAGGATAGGCAAAAATAAGATCTGGAATCCTTTCTGAGATCTGCCAATCAGGAAACCAAGCCCAAAAATTCCCTTCTGGCCATGAAAGTGACCCCTAAGCATGCTCAACACAATGGGCCATCAGATGTACCGATCCAGTGGATAGGCCATTTGAGAAAATTTCACCAAGAGACCAAGGCAAAGTTGGGCTGGACTTCAATACCCCTACCATCCCATCTCCGCCAAGCTAGCAGCAATGCCGAGCATCAATGCTACATGCTGCTTCTTTCTTCACCTGGAGTTCTCAACATTTTAAAGCCATGGGTCATTGGGTGACACTCCCTCAGACAGCTTTGGAGGCTCAATGGCCATTTTGCTCTTCTTCCACCACATGGCGCTTCCTGGTGTAGTGGAGGCAGTGGGGAGCCTCAGGTTGAGAATCCCTAACCTGGAGAGAGAAATTTTTCCCCTTCCTCAAGCCTCATATAGGCTGCGGGAGTGGTTCATTATCAGAAGTTGCCAGGTAGCATAGTGTCAGGGGGGAATGCTGGGAGATGTAGTCCAAAAGTATATCTGCACACCTCAGGTACCTAGCTTCACATTTGCAACCTGAGTTCTAGATCATATGGGAAGCCTACAGAAGCTTTCCACTACAGAAGTTTATGGCAGTTGCTTCTTAGCAGTGTTAACATGCACCATTAGTAATTTTAAGGAAAGCAGAGAGTGCAAATAATGTGATAGAAATCAAGTTGCACGGAACATGCATGCTCTAACTCTGGAATTAATTTTAAGGTAAAGGTTTCCCTTGATTGAAAGCCAGTCATATCCAACACTAGGGTTCAGTGCTCATCTCTGTTTCAAAGCCAAAGAGCCAGCGCTGTCTGCTTCTGCAGCTGTTTCCATGGTCATGTGCCAGGCATGACTAGACACCAGAGAAGAACCTCAAGTGGAATGGATTGTAGGCAGAGCAAGCCTGTAAAACAACAGAGGCATATTATGGTGGCAACCAGCTTTTCTTCAGGCTTTATTGGTTCTGAGAACTGGAGTAGCTGGAGAGACATTTCCCAACAAAGCAGTGTTTATGTCCTGAAAAATCAAGCTCTTAAAATAATGGGTGAATCTTTGGCACAGCCCTGTTCAAATTAAGTTAACCTGCATTTGCTTTAGGATCCTACTGTGAGATATTTTATGCTATAGGTAAATATAGAATGAAGTGCTTGGATTAGCAGAGCAATTTCTTTCACTGAACTGAAGCCTTACTAATCAATTTTAAGTAGCTGGCTAATGTATTTATGTAATAAATGAATCAATCTGAAATGCATATTTTACCATGTGGATTTAATATCCCAACATGCAATTAAATACTATTATTGACAGAGGCTTGAACAGGTAATTGGTGGTTTGATATTACAATTGATGTTTGGAGCCCCAGTATATTCCCCCCCCCCCCGAAGCCCAAACGGAACATGAATTCATCCTGTAGTACTTCCAGGCTTGTCTGCTGAGCATCCAAGATCCAGTAATAATTGGAATCTAAAAGAGTACATTATTGTGGTTTGGCCGCCAAATTACTGAATGATTTTCTTTTTCCACAGCAATTTCAGATGGCACACCTTCGGCATCAAATTTTCCACTATGAACTTCTGCACTAAGAATGAACCTGGTCAAAGAATATTGAAACAAAGTCACAGGCTATACAACCATGGGGTGGGGTGGAATGTTAGTTTAAGTTAATATTTTTAATTTGCTCCAATTTTCAGATATAAAAAATCATCAAAAAGGAATCCAACAGTTTTCTCCTCCACTTGATTCAGCTAAATGCAATAAGTAGAGTTGTCCCTGGTGTGGGGATGAATGTTTTGCACTTGCCTGCAAAATATCTGCAAAACCTCTTAGGAAACTAAATGTAGGACAAAACCTAGAAGGATACATGAAGATTCAGACCATGGCCAAAATCATGCTGGGGAAAGGCAGAGAATAAAGGCAATAACATAAGAGTTTGTTTCTGAACCCGAGATTCCACCTTGAATGCCACATCTCACTTCCTCACATTGAAAGCAATCTCCAAGTGTTTTTTCCATCACCTTGGATACCTTGGAGTCATTATTCAGCGAGGAGTCCCTGCGTGAGTAGACATCTCTGCAACAACATTCCGCACAACGTGCGGTTTTTTAGCCATTGCAGCCATGAAATGAAAAGGTAGCTAATTCTTGGGAAGCAAGCTATAAGAAATTTGGGGAACATAGTGAAAAGTAGAGACATCACCTTGCAAACAAAAGTCTGCATAGTCAAAGCAATGGTATTTCCAGTAGTAATGTATGGTTGTGAGAGCTGGACCATAAGGAAGGCTGGACGCAGAAGAATAAACGCCTTTGAGAGGTGGTTCTGGCGGATAATTTTGAGAGTGCCCTGGATAGCAAAGAGAACAAATAGGTCGATCTTAAAAGAAATCAACCCCGACTGCTCCTTGGAAGGTCAAATATTGAAGATAAAGTTAAAGTACTTCTCAAATGAGAAGAGAGGATTCATTTGAGAAAGCCTTAATGCTGGGAAAGGTGGAGGGCAAAAGAAGAAGGGGGTGACAGAGAATGAGATGGCTAGATGGCATTGTTGACGCAATGGCACAAAACTGGGTGGGCTGAGGAGGATGGTGGAGGATAGGGGTGCCCGGTGTGCTGTAGTCCATGGGGTCCACAAAGGTTTGGATTCAACTGTGTGACTGAACAACAGCCATTTGGATATCACATCACCCACTGCCTAGGTGGCCCATGATGTGTGCCCTCTGCTTTCACCTGCCCCAAGGGATTGGGACAGAGAGTGTTTTGTGAGTTTTAGTCCTGACCTAACATCATTGACGAGAGATGGGCAACACTGCTTAGTTAGACCGCTCAAGCCCCCTTGCCCCGACATGATTCTCACTTGTCTTATACATACCACCTCCTTCAGCCTATAATTATCGCAGTGGCTTGTTGTTGTTTTTTAAGAAAATAAATGGAAATACAATTAAGCTTCACCAAAATCTGATAATTATGCTTACACGATAGGACTGCAATCATATGCACAGGGAGAAATCTGGTGTAAACTGCTGCTCCCGTGTATGCAGGACATTACAGATAAACTCTGGGTGTCTTTCACAATCCCTGCCATAGGGAAACATGATATAAAATTCTGGCCACAAGCAGTCACATTCTCTGTCCAGGCTTCCGCTAACAATGAGAGCACATTGAATCAATGCGTAAGCAATGTGTATTCTGCAGCCAAAGTTTTATCCATGTAAAATGACCATACATGGGCTCTTCTCACTGAATTTCTCCCTTCCCAGGGAATATACAATGAGTTAACGAGCTCAGTGAGTTTGAAATGCCACATCTAAATGAGCTGCTATAGAAATACAAAATTTAGCCCGTGTACCCGCATGTGGGTATGACATTCTAGAATTTCCCATTTTGCCTTTTGTATAAACTACTGATGTTTTGTCTGATTATGGCTTAATGCATGTTTGTAGAGCTGGAAAGAGACAGAAGAAAATTGCTGTGAAACATGACTTCATATCTCACATTTATATCATAAACGAGCCTTCTACTGGCTTCCTGGCAATGCTCTTTGGTTTACATCATGTTTATTTCAGGCACACATGCCAATATTGTGAAAATCAAATTATATTTAGATTATGAGTACCATTCAAGAACATCAAGATATGAATATGTCTTCAGTTATCATATTGTAAATTGGGAATAACTTCAAAGGAATCATTTGATTATCTGGGATAAATAGCATGCATGCAATAGTCTACCAAACATTCTAGATTCTTCTGAGAGATATGACGCAGAAAAATATTTTACAATGGTCTTCATTTTATTTTTAAACAAACATTTCTAAAGCATCTTATTTTCAGAAGCTAATAATGCAGAATATTGTTAATAAATCCTTTTAAGGAGAGAAACTTAAAAAAAAAACCTGGAAGACAAATAACAAATTTTACAGCTACAGACAAAATCACATCCACCCACCCATACATATCAAATGATGCATTTAATTTTTGAAATGTTGAAAGACTGGAATTCAGTAGCTTATTATGTATGTGGGAAATCACAATATAGCAAGGATCGTATGAAGGTATAATAATGTTATATTTATGGAGGATTTTTATTGAATAGATGCTCTGCAATTATATATGCCATCAGCAGGCAAGAAAACATTGTATGTGGTAGAAAATGAAAATATGTAAACAGGATGTGAGAAGAATACACAATGATGTTTGCAGCCACACTTGTATCCATATTACTGCAAGTTATCCTTAAACAGCATGGAATGGGAAATATCAATAGGAAATTTCAGTACGTATATTTTAGCCACATTCTCATGTTGATAAACTGATCTCATTCACTGGTTATTCTTCTGCATTAGTCACAGTTCCATGCACACATGAGTTAGAGTGGGGGAAAGAAGGAGGGACAGCATTTGGGTTTTTGTTTCTTTTCGGCAACGTCTCCCTGCCTGTTTTCCTTGTGAATTTTCCACACCAAAGGAACTTCAGATCCTGAGACTTCAACCTACAGCCATCATGATTTTTTTCCCTTTTCCTTTAGGCTGGATTTTATTTCCTTTGCGGTCTTTTAATGGGTCAATGGTCAATAGCACCATGCACTTCCAGAAAGATGGACAAGTATACTCTTGAACAAATTAAGCCTAATGTCTCTCTAGAAGCAAAAATGATGATACAGCAACTGTTGCACTTTGAGCACAGTATGAGAAGACAAAACTTGCTGGGAAAAGAGGAGTGAAAAATGAAGGAAGAAACCTCAATAATTTGTTATATGCAGGTGACACCAACTTACTGGCAGAAAGCACCAATGACCTGAAACAACTTATAGTGATAATGAAAGAAGGAATTGCCAGGGCAGGGTTGCAGTTGAACATGAACAAGACAGGAATAATGGCTAAAGAAGTACGTACCTAACTTTAATGTGGACTATTAAAAAACTGAAATTGCAAAAATGTTTGCATACAAATAGAAACTGCAGCCAGTTAATAAGAAGACTCTTCGCACCGCCGCCGCTCTCGCCAGGAACATCTGCGGCGGGGCGGAGAAGCCGACGCAGCGTCCAGCCCGGGGACTCTCTTCACCTGGCCCCGGAGCCCTGCCCTGCTGGGACTTTAAAAGAACGCTGCTACCGGGACTCTTCGCACCGCTGCCGCTCTCGCCAGGAACATCTGCGGCGGGGCGGAGAGGCTTCTCACTTGTCGTGGGACTTAGCAATTGTTTTGTTTTTGTTTAGTTGTTTTTTGTAAAAATCTGAGTGATGACTGAGATGTAGAAATTTTGGACTGTTATTTGATATTGAAGTTTATTTAATTTCTTGTTATTGTAGTGCTATTGATATTTTGATGTATGTATTTATGATTTATTGACATGAATTTGTAATTTTTTACATATGTTGTGAACCGCCCTCAGTCGGTCCTACCGAGTAGGGTGGTATAGAAATTGAAATATAATAATAATAATAATAATAATAATAATAATAATAATAATAATAATAATAATAATAATAATAATAATAATAATAATAATAACAACAAGTCTGAGACTTGAAAGGAATTAGAAAAAGATCAAGTGTAAGGATATGTCATTAGAGACTAAGAACAAGTAGTCATTTTTCAATATCTTTCCAATCTCTGAGGTAGTAAGTAAACTAAAAGAGTTACCTCAGACAACATATGCTGCGGGTTGTCAGCAAAGCTCTTGAAGAAAGAACAATGTTCCATGTTGTACATCTCCTAAACTAGTCTGACACAATGCCCTGGCTGAAAACAGGATCAGTTTTCAAGGTAGATCCTTTCCTTATGTAGAATGGGAGGGTAACATTTTGTCCTTAGTATCAGGCTGCAAAATACCTGTAACTAGACATGGAATTTATTAATCAATATTTCAAGCTAAAATGCAAAACAGAACAGATTACTACCCAGTGGTGGGATTCAACAGGTTTGCCCCAGTTCGGTGGAACCAGTAACAGAAAATTCTGGGTGGCCCCGCCCATCCAAGTTTTGAAATAAAGTAGTCCTAATTCAGATGCAACACAGGACTTTCCCCCTGGCCACACCCACCATACCATGTCCACAGAGTAGGTAGTAATTTTTTTAAATTCCACCACCGACTACATCAAATTGTCAAAAAATCAGCATAACACTAGATAAAGAGGTTTACTCAAGATTTATTCCTACTGTTTTCAATTTGGGGCTTACACCTAGGACAACGTGCATAGAAGAATGTGCATAATCTTATTTTACTAGTAAATGTCTCCCTTGCTCAAAAGAAGGTTGTATCCAATTTTAGGGTCCAGTGCTCATCTCTGTTTATAGCCAGAGTCAGCGCTGCCTGCATCTCCAGATATTTCCATAGTCATGTGGCATGCATGACTAGACACAAGAGTGCATGGAACACTGTTTACTTTCCCACCAAAATGGTACCTATTTATCTATTTGCAATTTCTTGCTTTCGATCTGCTAGGTTGGCAGGAGCTGGGACAGAAACAGGACTTCACTCCGTCATGCAGCACTCAGGTTTTAAACTGCTGACCTGCCAGCCTTCCAGTCATCAAATCCAGCATCAACCACTAAGCCACCACAGTCCCCTCTTAGTTTACTAGTCGATCTATTACTGGGTGTGAGGAAGTCCCAAATCCAATCATTTGTCAGGTACTGTAACATCAGAGAGATTAAGATTTCTTCCTCTGTGCCCAGCAGTTCTCAGTGCTACTTCAAAAGTGGCACTGTTTTCTCCACACCTGGTTTTTGGAGTGTACAAAGAGGCAGCAGTGGAGAAAGAAAACACAAGCAGGCCTATTATCCAGCCTTCCTACTTAATTTAGGTCAATGTCTACAATTAAGTTTGAACTGGAGTCCAGGTAGATAATAAAGATGGCAGACCATTGCAGCAAAGAGCAATTCCATGAAATGTTACGCTTGGGTGATCAGACTTGCAAATGAAACCTTGGATTAACTCTTGACTCCCAATTGCAGCATGAGTATCTAATTTACAAGAAAAGGAGGAGTGAAACTCTCACTAGGACTATCAGACATGTTTTCTCAGGTGTGAAATTTCTCCTTTTAATGACACATAATATTCTGCTTCATATATCTTGACCCTGATTCATCTTCCATCCTCACATTCATGAGCTCAGGACAATTCCCGCCCCCATAATTTCATGAAAGTTCATGATGGAAATTTCTGGAAAAGAGGAGGGGTTGATCATATAACAAAATGACAGAGAAATATTTCTCCATGTATTTTGTGAACACCACTGGCCGAATATAAGATGCCATTTATATTCTTCAATTTTTTATACTGTAAATCTTTCTCTCATGGAAAATGTGAACCAGGCAAATAATGAAAAAGCATTCAACAGACTTATAGATGACATATTAGTAAGCAAAATGAATTTTAACAACCAAATGCGTTTTCTTTTCATACAAAAAAGACTTCTAATGGCATGTGAAATACTGCACCTTAGAGTTCAGCTAAAATCTGCTTTCTACACGATATACTTTGCAGAACATAAAATAAAGGTGATTGTTGTTACTTGTCATCTAGTTGTTTCCAATGTATGATGACCCTGTCAATGAGTGATCTCTAAAATTCCCAACAGTCCTCCTCAGGTCTTGTAAAGTCAGGCCAGTGGTTAATGTAGGGAATCAGTCCACCACATATCTGGTCTTCCTTTTTCTCTCCTGCCTTCAATTTTTCACAACATCACTATCTTTTCCAAAGAAGCTTGCCTTCTCATTATGTGCCACAAGTAAGACAGCCTCAGTTTTGTCATTTATAACTCCAGAGATAAGTCAGAATTCTTTTTCTTCTTTCATGTCACAATCAAACCCTGGACTGCCAAAGTAAAGCCACTTTCTTGATTTTTTTGTTGACCAAACATTTCGTTGGCCACTCCTCATCAGTACGTTTTTCTGGCAGTAATTGGCAGAGCACTAAATGAGCTGGATTCAATATCTCTCCACATTCACGCAGTGTGTTGTTTTCTGCCAGCAGCCCCCATATGAGCATGTTTGTCTTACATTTAGGGACTCCAACCCTCATCCTATTCAGGGTCCTCCAAGTGATATGGGGGGGGGGGAGTGATTTCCTCAGCGATTTCCTCCTTTAATGTTGTTCCTTGTCCAGTGAGCTCCTTCCTCCATCTTTTAATTTGGTTTTGCTCTTCTGCTAATAATATTCACTCAGATTTTGCATTATAGCCTGTAATTGGGTATGCTTCATCATATCTCATTATTAGAGCCACTCCATTTCTCCTTATTTTATCATTTCCAGACTAGAACACTTTGAAGGCATCTGATTGAAAATATCTCATTCCAGTCCATTTTAGTTCATTGACACCAAGCATTGCAATGTTTACACTTTCCATTTCTTGCTTGATGGTTTCCATGTCCCTATTGTATGTGTCTTGCTATACCAGACTTTCCTTCCACTTCAGTGTAAGTTAGCAACCAGATATTCTTACTGTTATATTGTATTTTTCATTTTGTGTTTATTGTTTGACCATTGTTATGTTACTCACACATTCTGTGAATTGCCATGAGTCACATCTGTCACTAAATCAAGCAGCATACAAAGGCAATAAATAAACAAATAAACAAACACAAACACACAAATAAACACACAAACAAACATGTGTCATCAGACAGAATATGCACCAATGAGGATTTAAGTTTGGGCAACAACAAATTGAAGAAAGTAGCTTTATTTTGGCAGTCCAAGAATTGATCAGGACACAAAATAAATGAATCAGACAGAACTACAGTATTTGTACTCTCCTTCACTCTTCCCCTGCAGCTGATTGAGTGCTCTAATACCTGGGGGGGGGGGGGTCTCCTCTTCTGGCACTAACTTTTGTTTCATTTAGGACTGTCTCTCATCATAAGCTTTTCATGGTAAGGAAGGCTCAGCTGGGGATTACCATTGCTACTTTTTGTATTAAGAAACAATAGCTTGAGTGCTACTGCCATTATCTCCTCTGTCAGTGCCAGCTTCAACTATCACTACTGTCTGGTAGCTGCTTTTGAATGAATGAATATCAGACAAAAGCAAATGTAGGTCTCCTTCCATATCAATATGGAATATATTCCAAGGGGGGATATATCCTAGTCTGATGTCTCAGCTGTGACCATTCTACCTTGAGTGACTCTGCTAGAAGTCCAGGCTTGTAATTGAATCTGGCCTCCTGACAAAATTGTTCTAAGGCCTTAGCATCATACTCAAACCTTCACCAGATTCAGGTGAGAATCGAAGAAGTGGGAAAATTAAGTCTGCAGCAATTAGATCGTCACGTGAGCCTTTTGATTGTTCTGTGCCCCGCGTAACTACTCTCTATTCTTTAAAATGAATTAAATTCTGGTAACTGAGTAATATATTTCACATGTCTGGTTTTGTTCCTTTTGTGTAAAGTGAACAATTGGAAATAAATATTTTATATTGCATTTCAAATTAAAATGAATGGGACAAGATGTCATATCTGACAGACAGCATGCAGCCAACTGTGACCACAGTGAAGGCTTTTAAATATAAAAAGATTGGTGAAGAATCTGAGAAAATAGAATAATGCTGAATACTTTTTAAAATGTGAAACCATTAACTTATGATGTTACTTTGAAAGGTGAAAGATTCTCTGCTCTCGTTATGTGATACCCAAATATCACATATCTAAACATATTTAACTTCCTAATTAGGTGTAAGGAAAAGCCAGGCGAGACTAATGGATTTGGCAGTGCATGGAAACTGAACACTTAGCCAACCAAAGAATAAGATATTGTATTTGAACAATCTCTCTCATTTAGACCATTGCAGAGTTCCTCAACCTCATCTCAACGCTAAACACATTACGCTTATTCGTAGTATATCTTAAGCAAAGAGAAGCAGATGTGACTTGTGCTCCACTAAAGTATTTGGCTCAGACGCATGTCTTTCTTTTGGGGGAGGAACTGCCCGCTCTAAGAAAGGATAAATCTTAGGAGAGAGAATCAATTAACTTTGGGGTTACCTTCAAAGTTGAGAGGGCCAAGCATTGTTCCCGTGGGGGCACCATGTTTTAAATTGCAAAGTGAATGTTGCTGAAAGCAGCTAACCTTTGGAGATGTGGAAAATAAAAACAGAAAGAAGTTAAAAAGCAGCAGCAGCAACGACACAACATTCAGCAACTTCATTTTAAAAGAGTAAAGGGTCACCCTTTTTTGAAAGCCATATTCTAGGGTTCAGTTCTCAACTGCAATTATAGCCAAAGAGTCAGTGCTGTCTACATCTGCAGGTTTTTCCATAGTCATGTGACAGGCATGACTATACATAGAACTCTGTTTACCTTCCCTACAAAGTGGTACCTATTTATATTCAGTACTTGCAATTTCTTGCTTTTGAACTGCTAGGTTGGCAGGAGCTGGGACAGAGACAGGTGTTCACTCCATCATGCAGCATTTGGGTCTTGAACTGATGACCTGCCAACTTTCCAGTCATCAAGTTCAGTGTCTTAACCACAGTCCTATTAAAAAGGGTAGCTTGCCATTAATGCCAATGAGGTTGTTAGAATTCACCCACACCGCCAAAGTCATTGAATATTCCTTCTTTTTAAAAGAGATTCATGGTTTTGCAGAAGTATTTGTAAAGTCAGCTTTTCTTCTTCTTGTTGTGCTGTATCTGATTCTAAATATTAGCTATCATTATGGTGATAAGCCATGAAGATTGTCCTGAGAATACAATGTAGTGACCTTCTATTTACCTTCTGCATCACAGCATGACACCTGTACCATTGATCCAGTTCTGCAAGTCACTTTCTGGTCCTGAGTCCTTTTGGCATGCAAAGTCCTCCACAGCTCCAGGCCAGTATTGATGAAACTGCTGCCCTCCATCAGATGGATTCAAGTGGAATTTAATCCACTTGGGGACCATCACCCTTCTCTGTGGACTTTGCCACCCTTTTGTCTTCAGATTTGTCAGATTAACTGCTGTCTGATGATCAGCACTGAGTCACTGGCAGTAGGGCCTATTCTATTACTATTGTGGGATAACCTGGCCAGGCTAGTAAGGTAGGCTCAGGGCCTAAAAATACACATTTAATTATCCCTTAAAGGGTTTTTTCTTGTAGCTGTTTTTTAGGGATATTGTAGAATTTCTTAAATTCAAGAAGGCTTCAATATGTCTAATTTTCCTTTAAAGGTACACACACAAAGAGAGAGGCTTATGCACAGCATAATAAAAAATAGCACGCAGCTTTTATTGCCAATAGAGATGCATCTAAGGGACAACAAGTCCATGTTCAAAAAAAGTCCATATAGATTTTTTTTGCATATTTCCAACTTTCACAGAACGCTATTGGACTGACTGTGTTTAAATCAAAGGAAAATGATTTTAAAACACAGTGTGCAGTTTTATAGTCTACACAGACATGGAAGTTTGTTCCTTCAAAATGATTGAATAAATGAATGAATGAATATGAATATTAGACAGAAGTAAATACAGGTCCCCCCCCCCCATATCAACATGGAATATATGCCAAAATATTCCACAGATGCAAGGGGAGGGCCAGACATAGAAATGCCTCCACCAGCCTTAAACATGCATTCATGAAATGGGACCAATGGAGGCACACAGATCAGTGTTCCTTCTTAACATTACATTTTATATAGTGGTCACTGGAGGCCAGTTCTGGAAATATGCAGATGTATTTCAAGAATGACCCTCAAAATCATCTGAATTGATATGAGCTTCAAGTCCACTGACTCAGATCCATTATCCTGGCAAGAATTATCATTCTTGAGGGCATGCAAGAGCAAATACAAATTAGAAGATGGAGGAAGGAGCTCACTAGACAAGGAACAACATTCAAAGAGGGTATAGCGGAGGAACTCAACCTCACCTATGTCACTTAGAGGACTTTGAATAGGCTGAGGGTTGAAGTCCCTAAATGTAAGACCAACATACTCAAATGGGGTCCGCTGGCAGAAAACAACACACTGTGTGAATGTGGAGAGCTACAAAGTCTGGCTTATTTGCTGGTCTGCCAATTAATGTCAGAAACATGAACCAATGAAGACTTAAATTTAGCCAGAGACAAAGCCAATAAAATGGTTTCATTTTTCAGTCCAGGGTTTCATTTGGACACAAAAGAAATATCACACAGAGGTTGTGATTCAAACTTGTGGTATGCAGATTTGTGTTTTTGCTGCTTAGGAAGTTAGAGCCAAAAAACACACCTGTAAACTTTAGTTCAAATTTTTCCTGTTCTTTGCAGTGTAATAAACGTTCCACAAATACTGATGAGATATAAATTTTATGGAGATTATTTTGTCTTTGTTTTGGTAAAACCTCTCATTTCCCATCAACCACAGTTTTGTTATCTACTCTTTTGTTTCCCTGAAGTAATTATACCTGCGTTTTCCTTTGTTATCCCTCCCCTGTGCTGAATGAGACATCTTGGATGGGTAGATGAATAATTCTTCTAAATACATGATTAAACAGGATCAATAATGGAGCCTTTTCAAAAGGTTTGGTTTGCCTCCAATCCCAACCCTGATAATAAAATTACCGTGAAGTAATGACAGGTGTTTTTAGCAACAAAGCACTGTAATAAATGTCAGAGAACCACCCCAAGATGCATATTGAGGAGGTTTCAGATATATACAACAGAAGAAAAACCAATGAGAGATAACTCTTTACTTTTTGGAGTATAACCCAGCTGTGCTTTTCATTATTAAGCAGTTTTTCCAAAGGATTTCAAAGATATGTTTACCATGCAAAAGAAATTATTTTATGATAAAACAATAATTAGTGAGGTATAATGGGAGCTCGAGGTTGTAATGGTTGTATTGGCTAGGAGATTTACTGATAGTTTAGTGAAACTGTTCCTTCTATTCATCCCCTTCAGTTCAGTGCTGAGATTAGCTGAACAGTGAAGAAAGCATATTTTTGACTTTTACCTGAAGTGGCCCAAGTGTGGTTCCTTTACAAAGTGCTAGTTATCAGAATAAAGGTAGATTAAAGAGGGAAACTTTTGCTGCTAACTTTAATGCCTATACATATATAATTTGTCGATGCTAGTTTGGGATATTCAGATATTATATGGTTTGTTTGGATTTGTGACATGCCGTACATTAATCCCTTACCCTTTGCTTCATAATTATTTTTTGTACTACCTAGTGCCATGGTTCCCAGCATGGTGCACATGCCCCACACAGGAGCAATTTGATTTTTAAGGGGAGCAATTCAAGAATGAGTTGTTAACAGTTAATGTCATTGGAAGCTTGTTAAGAACAAGTTAATGGATTTTAGTCTTCCCCCATGTGAATAGGGGTTCACTTTTTGAATAATAAGGATAATATGTCATAGGGGAGAGGCTAGAATTTTATTGATGCTTAAGTAGGGCATGGGCAAAAAAAGGTTGGGAACCACTGATCTAGTGCAGTGTTTCCCAAATGCTGGTTTTTGGACTTCAATTCCCAGAAGCCTAAGTCATTTCCCCAAAGCACTGATCAGCCAATGTACTGACTGAGGCTTCTGGGAATTGAAGTCCACTAGTGGGCTGTGTACCCCTTGTTGGGAACCACTGATCTAGTGCAAATAACATGCTCTTGGGATTGTGTATATGACACCTTCATTTTCATTCTGACAGCCTCATTTAACTCACAGATTTGATTGTTTATCAACAAAATCATCCAGGAGATAATTGAGGTCCAGTCCATGTAACAGATTCACAATGTGGTTTCTCAAGCTGTGTAACCTATGGGACTTTCATTGACATATGATGGTTCTCGCTAGCAATTTGTGAGAACATTTTTCATTTGTTGCTCTCTAATGAAGTGGAGCTGAAGGGGAGTAGTTTCAGAGTTTTGCCACATCACCTATACAAAGATTATTGAGAGCATCCACATTCCATGGTACATACTGGAACATTTTACATGTGTTTAGATGATGACACTGGTATTTTATTTATTTATTTATTTAGATTTATTAACCCGCCCTAATCAGGCGAACCTGACTCTAGGCGGCTTACAGAAATTCATAAATTAAAACCTTAAGGTTCATAAAATACTTAAAAGTCAATTAAAAAAGAATTAAACCATGAATTTACAAAAATCTAAAAGATTTAAAAAGGTTAAAAGGTTTAAAAAGATTTTAAAAGTTTAAAAGAGTGAGGGAGGGGTGGCTGTCCCATCATATCAGCCACCCAACATGGGACCCCATGTTCCTGGACCCCCACACCTGCCCTGCCAGCCAGGTTTTTAGGCCCTTCCGAAAGGGCAGGAGCTCTGTCTGTAGACGTAACTCAGTTGGCAGGAGGTTCCAAAGGGCCGGGGCGGCCACGGAGAAGGCCCTCCTCCTGGTGCTAGAGAGATGCGCCTCTCTAGCCGATGGAATGATAAGAGAGCCTCTCCGATCCGCCCTGGTGGGACGGACAGATGTCCTTGGGACGATGCGGTCTCTTAAGTATCCTGGCCCACTACCATGTAGGGCTTTAAAGGTAATAACCAGCACCTTGAATTGCACCCGGAGACATACTGGCAACCAGTGCAGCTCCCGAAGCAGTGGTGAGGCACGAGCATAACGCCCGCGCCCCATCACTACCCGAGCAGCCGCATTCTGGACCAGCTGCAGCCTCCGAATGGTCACCAAGGGCAGCCCCATGTAGAGCGCATTACAGTAATCAAGTCTGGAGGTGACCAAAGCATGTGTGATCATGAGCAAGGAATCCCGGTCTAGGAGTGGGCGTAGCTGGCGTACTACACGAGGTTGTGCAAAAGCCCTCCTGGCCACGGCTGCCACCTGCTCCTCGAGCAGTAGTCGTGAGTCCAAGAGGACCCCCAGATTACGCACCGGGTCTGTTTGGGGCAAAACTGCCCCATCCAGAACCAAAGATGGTAACTCCCGAGATAGCGCAGGACCCCTTACCCATAGCCACTCAGTCTTGCCGGGATTCAGTTGTAGCCCGTTGTCCCCCATCCAGACCCTGACAGCCTCCAGACACCTGGATAGGACTTCCACTGCATCAATTGGATCTCCACGGGCTGATTTTTCCTGTTTTATTTATCAAGATTAATGCACACCTATCCCAGAATTCCAAAAGTATATGTTGAAAATGGGGTTTTGTATATAAAAGTGAAATAAGTGATAATATAAATCTCAGTATAAATAAAAAAGAATTTATTAAGGAACAAGTATTTTGATAGAGAAAAGAAGTATTCAGACCTTTAAAAGGAAATCTATATACCTCTTTTCAAAATCAAAATACTTGTTTCTTAATACATTCTTTTTTATTTATATTGAGATTTTCATATATATCTAAATATTTATAGGTTTTATGCTCCTGTAAGAACATAATTTATTGTCCTTTAGTGAACTCATTGTTGTCATTGTTGTTTGCAGCAGCAGAAGTTATTATAATAGCATTCTTAATTGGGGTTGGGATTTGTACATCTCCCAAATGTGGCCCATTTCCATTCTAGAACTGCAATTTTAAAGAAAGGAAAGTATGATATTAATAAGATGCATTGTGCAGATGTGCTTGCATTTATATGTCTAACTATTTTGCTTTATAGAGTTTAGTAATAATAATAATAATTTTGTGCTGTCAAGTCAATTTTAACTTATGGTAACTCTTTCCAGGCATTTCTAGGTAAAGAATACTCAGAAGTGGTTTACCATTCTCTTCTTCAGGGGGACATTCAAGGGCTGAACAGTTTGCCCAAGGCAATACAAGTTGGCTCTTCTTCTGGGAGACAAAGTGGGGAATCAAACTCCCAACTTCTTTTTCCATTGCCAGATACCTAAACCACCAATATAAGTACCCCGCAGAGAAATTGCATGTCATCAAGTCCATTTGGACTTATGACAACCATTTCCAGGGTTTCCTAGATAGGGGTTTACTATTGCCCTCCTAACCAACCAATAATGAGGTGACACATTGCATCTTTATAGTAGAAACTGGCCACTATGTTTTCATCAACAGATTAACTCATGGCAGGAAGAACAAACACTTCTTGCACTGTGGTCATAGCACAGGAAGTGCCTAATTAACTTAATAGGAATTTAGTATTCAGTTGGTGTATGCAAATTAAACATAAATACCTTAATTTGTTAAAATTTCCTTCACAAGGCAACCGTCCAGAATTGCCTTTGTGGTGTCTGGTTAGTAACCCAATTTTGAACAGGACAGCTGGCTGTTAACCTCTGACTGTCCTGCCTGTGTTAGGCTTTTGGAATTTCCTAAAGCAAACCCAATATTAACTTTCTTAGGCTGTCTTTTAGGAAGAACTTAAAAACATGGCTGTCAGGACAGGTATGGGGTCCTGGCGGTACCATGACCCCAGCTCGCTGGTTAGTTTGAGCTTGCTCTCTCCCCTAGCTTTTTAATCTTTTATCTTTAAGTTGTTTTTAACTTTTTAAAATTATGATTGGAATCTGTTGATTTTTATAAATTTTAACTTTTTTTAAAAAAATTATAATTGTAACTTTGAAGTTTTAGATGATGGGTTCAGGTTGTATTATGTTATGCTTTTATGATGTTGTAAACCACCGTGGATCACCCTGGTGAGGAGGGCAGTATAAAAATGTGAATAAAATAAAAAAATAAATAACTCCTTCCCATGCTACACGCGACACAGGGAGCATTACCTAAATGTGCCACCACCACCACCACCACCGGCCCCCCCGCAGGCATTCACTTCGACCTGGATACCACAGTGCCAGGCCTTCAAAAACAGGTGCATGCCTTCATCAGACAGGTGCACCCTATCAGAATGGAACAACTGGGGAGCGTCCGGCTGTATCTGGCAGTGCCGGACCATGGACCCAAAGCCCTCCTCATGGAGGAAATGGGACACTCCACAGTTGACTGCGCAGTGCCCTGGGAAGTCACCATGGGTCACAAGGCACCTCGTAATAAAGGCTGGGGGTAATGCAGGACTATAGGAACTGGTAGATGGCCACCACTGATGCAGCAACAGGAGGTCATGGTGTATTGACAGGCTGTGGTCAATACCTGGGATCAGGGGAACACAATGGTGAGCCTTTGCAAGGGTTGGGATCAACTGGAACCAGCGCATACCATGGAGGCTTTCCTACATAAGATAGGCCATGTCCTGGAGGCCCAGGTGGATACTACATGGGGCCCAATGGGCATGCTCAGTGGCCCAATAGAAAAAACTGTGGCCAAACAGCCATACCCGACACCAAAAAGGTAAGCCGGGATGCCGTCCCTTCCATCTTTTCAGGGACCAAAGGGACACCGAGTTCATCCATAAGGCTGCCAAAGGCTGACTGGAGATGGAGGCACTGGCCGGAAAGGGCAGGGCCGCAGAAGAGGAAATCATCCAAATAATGGACCACCCAAGGGATGCCTGTCCTCTGTACCAGGGGCCAATGGAGGAACGAACTAAAGCGTTCAAAGGCAGCACAGGAGATGGAGCAGCCAAAAGGCATAGCCCTGTCCACTAAGTATTGGCCCTCAAATGAGAACCACAAGAGTTCGAAATCATCGGGGTGAACAGGGAGGAGGCAAAAAGCCGGCTTAATGTTGTATTTAGCCATGACCGTGTCCCCACCACAGGCACAAACCATGGCCATTACCTCATCAAAAGATGCATACCGGTCAGTGCAAAGGGCACATGGAATAGCGTCATTAATAGAGGAGTTCGGGGAAGGACAAATGATGAATGAGCTGGAACTCCCCAGGGGCATTTTTAGGGATGAGGCCAAGGGGAGACACCCTGCAGTTGGGAAACGGTGAGCTCGCAAAAGGGCCTAAACGAACTTCCTTATTAATGTGTTCATGGGCCACATACTCCATCCCCTTTATGGAACAGAGATTGGGGGCCGAGAACGGCATCCTGGGACTGGCAGGAGGTATGTAGAAACTGTACTGGAAGCCCTCAGCTAGATACAGGGCGTCAGCCACTTTAGGGTAGGAATGCAACCACAACAACAACACTGACAACTTAATTGTGCTGGGGCCCTTTGGGAGGGGCTGGATCAGGGTTGGGTCATCTGGTGGACCCTGGGTCATGGTTGTGGGGTCTGCCGGGTGGCTACCTGGTGCATGCCAAGGCAGAATGGAGGCCGGAGCAGATAGAACACTCGTGACGGAAATTACACGCTTGTCAGCCACACCGGCCTGAAGAAGAGAACTGCCAGCATAAAAGGTGGGGTTGAACCACCTGCCCGACTGGCTGGCAGGGGAGCTGAGCAATTTGGGGCCACTGCACGAGATGGCCGCAGTCATACTGGTCGCCCTGGGACAGACGGACTGGTGTCATGAACTGTAACTACAGTTGCTGATTATGTTCGTCCCAGTGTATGTCAGGCTGGATAGGGGTGGACATCCTAAAATTCTGGTCATATAACAGTCAGGCCTAGCCAGGGAAGTCAACATGAGCATGATAAATAATATCTAGGTACTGGAATAATGGCAAAGCATGGGCCGGACGGGCCTTAACCAACATGGCTGTGAAAATTAAATAAGCAGGGAGCCAGTTGGTCCATGTGCATGGGAGTTTCTTTTTTGACAGTAACTACTTCTCCTGGTCACCTAACTTGTCAAGTTTGGATTTGTCCGAATCACGATTAAGTAGGGAGAACGTGTCAGCAGATTTTAGCACAGGTAGCTGGGAGCAAGTGGTCGCCCAAAGGCAACAACTGGTCTCTGAAAGGAACAGCTGCATGCAGAGCAGTATTGTACCCCGTATCAGCTACCGCAGGGTACAGACCAGATGACAAAGGGGGAGCACAGGGGAAAGGAAGGGGGTACTGTAAGGAGCCTGCCACACGGTAGGGGCAACTGCACTCCGGCAGTGGCCAACTGCGCCAACCAATATGGGGCCATGGCTGCTGGGCAGTTGATGGTGCACTGGGGTTAACCATCGTGGATAAGGGAGGTGTGCTGGTTTGTACTGCATGCTCACCAAGAAAGTGTTCCATTGCAGGATCCCAGCGCAGTGGCAACACTGGTGGCAGAACTGGGGCGGGAGGACACTGGGGGGCTGGAGCTGCCTCCGGAGGAGGAGCAGGATCAGCACCCATGGCTACCAAGGCACGGAAAGGGGCAGACTCTGAGGCCCTCCAGCAGGCTGGGCTAAGCCAACCTCGGGCGGCCTCCAGCTGACAAATATTGTGGCAAAGGGCACCAACCACACCCTCCCACATAGGTGCTCCATGCACACAGGGGTCATTGGAGGCAAATGGACCATGGTCCATCACCCGGGAAGGATTAGGTGGGAGTGCCGCCGCCTGAGCACAAGCCGCGATCCTGGCCGACCAGACCCACGTCGGAGTCAGAGCAGTTGTTTGAGCTGGCTGGGCGACTCGCCGAGGGGGCGCAAGCTGGCTTGGGGTTGCGGCAAGAGCAGCCTTGCACTTAGATGCCATGCCCGGGGGTGATGAGGTGCGAGGTGCCACAAGATGAAACCCCATGAGGAACCGGAGAACAAGGCTGACCAACACCAGCCTCAGTGCACCGGCCGTCTAATGGCCAAAGTGTAGAGTCCAGCGATCTAGCTATGACTCAGAGAGCAAGAGGACCAACAGTTGTCGAAGCTCTGCTGAGGCTAAATGGCGCTGGGTGTTTTTGCGCCTCCCCCTTTTATAGGGCAACCACACCCAGGGCCATGTGCCTGCCTGGTGTCCCTCAAGGCGGAGAAGAGGGCAAAGCGTGTGCCAGTGTGCAATTGTGACAGGCGCACGTTCATTCTCTTTTTCTAGCAGTATCCTTAGACTTGCCTTTCTTTCCTGGAATCACAGAGGGGAATCAAAATATCTGACTCTGCAGCCAGATACCAAAACCACTGAGCTATTCAGCTGGATTTATGGAGTGGAGTGTACACTCTTATTTTAAAGGATATGTTTTGCTGTGTGTCCCTTTAAAAAAAAAAACCCCTAAGGATATACAAATTAATACAATTAGTAAGAAAATAGTCAGTAAATTTTAATCCCATATCTTCTTTTAAATTCTCAGTTGCAGATGGCTGTGCTATTCACTGGAGGCAGCAACTGCTCAGTGTTTATTTCCTTGCTTTTACAAATTTAAATTATCCTAATCATACGACTTAGTTCATGTCTGTTGAGGAATTCTTGCCAACAAATTTATTTTTCCCTTTTGCATGTTCCTCCCCCTTTGCCAGGTTCCCATCTCCTCTTGATTTGGGCTGCACATCTGTAGAACATCATCAGCTGAACCACAGACATCATTTGTTATACTGTAATTATACGTCTCTGCAGTCATTTTTTCAGATGATTCAACAACACACCGCAGTGTGGGATCTGTTGTAACTTGTGTGGGTCACACAGTAGCTTGCAGACTCCCTATGGAATTGTTGGTTTTCATGGTTTCAGTTCCCTGGCTGTAAGTTACACAAAGATACAGCAGTTGGGAAAAACCCAAGATTTATTTTTACACTTTTAAATTCATTGCAGACTATATGGTTAAATATTGGAGTGTTTGCTGCTCTTTGACTGCAGTCTGATTCAGTCCCACTGTCTTCATTCCCTCTTTGATTGCAACCTTTCTGAATCCCTTGATTACTCATTACTTGAATTAATAAAGGAAAGAGATTAATGATAAATCATTGTTTACTTGGTCAATGCATGACAAAACATCTTTAAAAACACAAGCAAAATCTGTGTAGTTTCCCGAGTATTCCTTAATGCTGGGGGTGAGCCACCTCCGTATGTCCAAGGTTGCACCCATCCATCTGAGGATGTTGTAGGTCTTTTCACACTTTTGTGATCCCTGATTCCCTCCTAATAGGGACTGTGGTGGCTTAGTGGTTAAGACCCTGAACATGATGATTGGAAGGTTGGCTGGTCAGCAGTTCAAGACCTGAGTACTGCATGATGGAGTGAGCTTCCATCTCTGTCCTAGCTCCTGCCAACCTAGCAGTTCGAAAGCAAGAAATTGCAAGTAAATAAATAGGTACCACTTTGTTGGAAAGGTAAACAGTGTTCTGCTGGCCACATGTCCACAGAAACATTTGGAGATGCAGACAGGGCTGGCTCTTTGGTTATAAACAGAAATGAGCACTGAACCCTAGAGTTAGATACAACTGGCTTTTGAGCAAGAGTGACTTTTACCTTTACCTTACTCCCTCCTAAAAAAAGGGAAGTCATTACAAAAAGGGGGAGTAATTAAAGAGTCTTCTCCCTCCAATGACCACAAATATTATTATTTTGGGGGGTGGGTGGGATAGAAGGTGTGTATGCATGAGGATGCTGGGTGCTCATCAAAACATGACGACATTCCTATCCACACCTCTACAAAGCACAGGGAGACCTTAACATCCCTTTTCAAAAATGATGTAGGATGTGGGATTTTGGATGGCCAAGAACCATTAGTGGTGGTACTTGGAGAAGTGCCTGAGACCCACAGACTATATATTCCCTGTCCACACTTCCCAGAAAAAAAACTGTCATTGGTGTTAAATTGCTAATCACACATTTCTTTACAATTAGTTTGTTGGTTAGAATTGATTGGTATTTATCTCCAACAACATGTGTAGGACTGTTGGTTTATAGCTGCATCAATCAAATCATGATTTATCGATCAAACTCAAACTTGTCTTTTTTGAAAATAATTCCTTCTTACTGTCATTATTCTGGGAAGGGTTTGGTATGTATATTTCTCTCTTTGTAAAAAGAAAATGGAAATAAGAATGTATGGCTATCTTTAAGAAGGTCTAAGATGGCAATTTCCTCCCCACCATACATGATATATTCATTGGGCTTACAAATGTAAGAATTGTGCTGACAAAATTATAGGGGATAGATGGGGGGAAAAGGGGAGAAAAGTGAAATCGAGAATAAAGACTAACAGATTTGTTTCAGTGTAAGCTTTTATGGATCAAAATCTACTTCATCTGACACAAGCTCAAGTTGCACAATCATTATTTATACATATCCTCATGGTTGGTGTGTGTCATGTCTGGGTAGTGACACAGAAAATAGCCAGTGACAATGAATTGTGAACACAGAAATGGAACTATCAAAATGTTAATGCAGCATAGCATATTGCGCTACAAAAGCTTACACAGAAACAAAGCTGTTAGACTTTAAGGTGCCATAGCATTTTGTCCACTGCTTTTTCTCTCTCTTTAATGAGAGAGAATACTCTTACCTGTTTGGAAACAGCAAAGGAGTCATTTAGCTTTAATGTGGGTAGTGAATATTAAAATTGCAAAGGATTTTCTATTCTTCGGCTTAATCATTAACAGCAGCAGCAGCAGCAGCAGCAGCAACAACAACAACCTTTGCCAAAGAGGAAAAATGAGATTAAGATTTAGAAGGGCAGCCAAGAAAGAACTAGAAAAGATCCCATCATAATTAGCACAGAACATTACTCTTGGTAGTTCACAATAAAATGAAACATCCAACAATAAACATAAATGATCTAAAGAAAAACAACACACAATATAACAATAGACCACCCAATCAAATAAACAAAATGTGTAAAAATGTGTCACTGATGCCCAAGGTCAAGATCATCCAGACTAAAGTACTTCTGTTTCATATGTGTGGATGTGAAAGTTGATCAAGAAAGAACAGTGACAGGAGAAAGTACAATTTACAATTTGTCTGAAATATAGCATTAAAAAAAGATATTTGACAGATATTATGGTTTACCAAGAAGACAAAACTTGAGTGCTAGATCAAGTCAAGCTTGAGCTCTCATTATAAGTTAAAATGGGTCAATTTTATTTTAAAAATAAAGTTGAGTTTGGTCTGGATAGTTGCTGAATAAGATCTTCATGGGAATATGGCATATAAATCATGACTTCTATTAAAAAGTATGACAGAAGTGTAACAAATAAATTTGAATCTATGTTGCTGATTTTTTTCTTTTTTAAAATGAACTGTGTTTGATTTACTTTTAAGCTGTGACTATTTTGCTATTTTTATGAGATTTCTTATTGTTTTATGCAGTTATTCTTCTTGATGCCCCTTCTAGGCAGGAGGCTTGTTATGAGTAAATGGCTAGCAAATACATTGATACTCAATTTTTTAAAAATGAAGTAACCCAAGCTACAAAAATGATATCTGAGTTTATGGTATTATTAAGACTATAATAATGTCATGTCAGAAATTATTCTTGGTTGAAAGGATTTTTGCTGGAGAAACTCCACTCAGGGGTCGCCCGAATGAGGCTCCTTTCATGTCCCCAAGATCTTTTCCCACCAAAGTGGTCCCTATTTATCTACTTGCAATTTCTTGCTTTCAAACTGCTAGGTTGGCAGGAGCTGGGACAGTGACAGGCGGTCAATCTGTCATGCAGTGTCTCGAGCTGCGGACTTGCCGGCTTTCCGGTTAATAAGGTGAGCTTCTTAACCACTGAGTCAGCACAGCCACTGCATTATTAAGACTTAGAGCAAAAGCAAAAATAAAATAAAAAATTCCTACACTACTTTATCTCTAGTCTCCTTGAGCAATAGCACGTTATAAAATGCAGACTCCAAAATGGGTTCAGTTTTTACATCACCATTGTGCACCGCCCAGAACTAGGTTTTCAGGGAGAGTTCTATGAAAAAATATATATAATAATAACTTGTTGAAGAAGGCAAGGTTAGGAATGGTTAATCTTCCAAGATGTCCACTTAGATTTTCAACCATCATGGGCTGAATGAATTGATGTTGGGGGCCAGATCCAGCCTACGGGCTGTAGTTTGGGCACCCTTGTCCTAAGGAATCCTGTTTTTAAAAAACCCTCCCAATTTTAAAGAAGTCCAGAAAAAGCAAAGAATTCTCCAACTCAGGGGAAAAAAACTAGACCTGAATTTGTGTACCAAAAGCCATCAGCATATTCATATGCTTCTTACATGACCAATTAAGGAGATGATGTTCAGTTTTCAGACATATTCATGTTATGGCACCAACAGACACAGGCCTATCAGCATAATTTGTTCTTCCTTTTGAGCACCTGAGCAAACATTTATGAAAGCCAGAGAAATCAATGGTCTTTCTATGAGGCTAGATTCATCATCCAGTTAAAGCCAATGCAATCAAAATAGCATCAATATATAAGTGATGGCAGATCATGATGACATAGAGTCAAAAGTTCTTGCTACAACCCCAGCTGTGCAGCAGCAAGTTTTAAAGCAATTGGGTTTATATTGCACTTTATGTTTATACGGGAGCTGATTGAATTTAAATTCTGATAAGTTTTTTTAACGTACATTATTAAAGTTTCAAATAACACACATGGAACCCTGTGTTGCTGTTTTTTTAAAAAATAAAACAACACAGAATATAGGCTGTGTCTTGGAACCATGCTTTTCCTGATGGGATGTTAAGAGATCAAGATCCTTTTAATGAACAGTGAACTTTCCAGTTGTCTGAGCATACTGACAAGATGTAATATTTGTTCTCTATACACACCAGCTCGTATAACCTTTCTCCTCTGGGACTGGAGCTCTCATTTCAAAAGCCTACTTTGCAGATTTTCCTTTTACTTTTTAGCTGGGCTACTTCTTCCTTTTGAAGCCTATCCTTTGTTTGGGGGATCTGTTGTGAGTGATTTTATGTATATGCAATTAGAATCATTAGTGGGGGGAAAGTGGCAGGCAGAGTTGAAGGACACCGTCAGGGATTCAGTGCATGAATTCGATGTGTTGAATTATGCTCATTAGTTCATTTATTTCTTTTATTTCATTCATTAGTTAAATGTGATGTTTCAAATGGGGAAAATAAATACATTATGTTCATAAAATTAAGGTTTTCATAAAATGTCCATAAAATCTAAGGTTTTCTGAGCTAAGGCTTGATCGAAAGCCAGTCACATCCGACTCTTGGTTTCGGTCCTCATCTCTGTTTATAGCCAAAGAGCCAATGTTGTCTGTGTCTGCAGACATTTTCATGGACATGTGGCAGGCATGGAATGCTGTTTACCTTCCCACCAATGTGGTCCCTATTTATCTTCTTGCAATTTCTTGCTTTTGATGTTGTGTTAACCCAAAACCATAAATCCCAATTTCATTTGTGTTTATTTTTTTATATTTTTTTCAATAAAGATGCTTTAAACCTTTATTTTCCATTCTCCCCAACTCTACCCAGTATGCACACATGTCCACAAGCAGCCCACTGAACACACAACAATTCACCACAGATGAATAACTGCAAAGGATCTATTTTTAATAAATATTTCAATAGTCAAATTGCAAATTAAAAGAGTTTTTCCTTCACAATTCCTTGAAAGCAGTTCTTCAAAAAGGGGAAAGCCAAAAGGGAAAGTGATTATGACTTCAAAGGAGAAACTTGCTACAGTGTATCCATTATCACAACAATGTATCTATTCTAGTGTGGAGAGATACTTTTTTTGAAGGTTAGAAAGGAAGTGGTTTTTTGTTTTGTTTTAAACCTTCATAGAAAATGTTTCTGAAGTCTGATCCAAATTGTATGAGTGTCACAAGAAAGGGTATTATGTCCTCTATCAATCACACTTTGGATCACTTTGAGTGGTTAATCAGTTTGGTCACAGGCTCACCGCCAACTGATCCCCCTCAAAAATGTCATTTTTATGAGTCACTTTTTCCTTAATAGTTTTTTTGTTGATTCCTGCTTTGGCATCATTCTTATCCACATGTTGTATTCGAACTGTATCCACCTTGGGAAGTTGTAATATTCAGTTTCTAACACAGTTTTTCCTTTTGTTTTTGCAGTTTTATGACCTCATTTGAGTGTTTTTTGTAAAATGTTTCATAGTCCCCCCCAAAGTCCAATTTCAAATGTAATAGTGTCACCACAAAGGTTATTCTTTCCTCTTTCAAAGGTAAGTGAGAAAAGGCCAAGCTGCAGAAGGGTTGTGCTAAAGGGAGTTGCAGAGTTTGCCTTCTTCCACCAACTTATACAAGTCCTTGCTGCCCTAATCAAAGACTTGCTTCTCACCCCTGTCTTTCAGGACATTAACTTGGAGGAAACCCAGTCGAGCTAACAGGGAGCCCTGAATGAAGAAATGGTGGCTAAGTGTTAAACTGCTGTACTGCAACCCAAAGGTTGTGAGTTCAATCCTAACCAGGAGCGAAGGTTGACTCAGCTATCCATCCTCCCAAGGTTGGTAAAATGAGTACCCAGTATGTTGGGGGCAAAATCCTAATTAACTTGTGAACCACCCAGAAAATGACAAAGCACTATGGAGTGGTATATAAGTGTGATTGCCTTGCTTTTATTTAAGTCAGTCCTTTGCGACTGTAAAGAAAGAGGCTGTAGAATCAGCTGTTGAAACCTTAATAAATTTTGTGTGAGAAAAGTGACCCTTAGCCCATGAAGTTTGTCTTGGGAGACCCTGGCTTTGCCACCCCCTTAGGGAACACTTGGTGAGGTGAACAATCTTCCATTCTTGTAGCAGAATCAATGCTTATCACCTAAGATAAGGACAGAAGTAGAAGCAGACACTGAGAGAACCAAGCAAGAGAATGACCCTAGATACCCTCTGAATGAATATGTACCTCAGGTCTCCTAAGTCAGATCCAAAAATTGCTTTATGGCAAGAACAAACATTCTTGTAGGTGTGCAAAAGCAAAAACAAATTAGAAGATGGAAGAAAGAGCTCACTGGACAAAGAAAAACATTAAAGGAAGATATGGCAGATGACCTAAACCTTCCCTAGGTCACTTGGAGAGCCCTCAATTGGCTGAGGGTTGGAGTGCCTAAATGTAAAACCAACATGCTCAAGTGGGAGCTTCTGGCACACAATGACATGTTGTATGGATGTGGAGAGATACAGAATTTGGCTCATTTGCTGGTCTACCAATTAATACCAGAAACATGTACCAATGATGACTTAATTTTGGCCAATGACAAAGCCAAGAAGGTGGCTTCATTTTGGCAGTCCAAAGTTTGAGCTGGACACAAAAGAGGAAGAGGAAGAAGAATCAACATAATTTTAATCACTGTTGTCATTCCACTGGACTGGCAACATACAATTTTGTAAAATAAAAACAAAACTGTAAGTAATGTTCCTTGGCCAAGATTAAAGTTGGCAGATGTCATGCTTCAAAAACAACAACAGAACAAACCATTTGCATAAAATATTGATATTTATGTGTGTCTTATTTGCAATGAATTACTACAGCAGTTTCACATTTTCCTGGCTATGTTCCAGAAATTAAAACTGGCAATCTGTACAGGACGTTTGCCTACATTATGCTTTGTTGTTGCTGTTTAATTTTTTATTAATCATCAAAAGCTCTTTTGATTTTATGGAGATTGGCAGTGTATAAATACTCTGGACAAAGAAATAAAAATGAATACATGGGGAAAGGAGGCCTGCAATAGTACCTCAAGCAAAATCCAAATTTATTGCTAAAGGGTTACTCTGCTGTTCTTAAGTGCCATCAAATCTAGCCTCACTTATGGTGACCCTAATATGAGTTTCAAGGTATGTGGGATATTGTTTTACTGGTTTCATACATCCCTCTTTGGATGAAGGAAGCTTTAAATCTGGTTCTCCATTCTTTATTCATGTCAGACGCACCACAAGCAAATAATAGCATACAAAGCCCAACATGCAGTTGGTTTATAGCTCAAAAGAGGTGCTTCTGGGTTGAAATGATTAGCCATTGACAATTCCTGTTGCCAACATTGCCCAGGGGATGCCTTATCGCTGAAATAGCAGTCTTCAGGGAAGCTCCTTTTCATGTTCCCCTGGTTCTCCATAATCCCATTCCATTGCTCTAGCCATTAACCAATGCTGGCTCTCTGACTAAATAGGTAGCTCAGTAAACTGAGCAAACTATCTCTGGAGTTAGGGATTGGGAGTTAGATTTCCTGCTGGGCTCTGATAGGGAAAATGCCAGCCTGTATGATCTGGCACAAGTTACACTTTCCTTTTTTAAAAAAATAATAATTATAAAAATATTTGTAAAATTTTAAAATACTTTTTCACAAGTAAGTTTGCCATGTAAATGTTAAAGAAAATAACACTGTAAGAAGATGTTAAAACTTGTGGTACCCCAGTGATTAGAAATACTCATCTAGGACGTGAGCCACTTTGGAAGTAGATAGTATTTGTTGAAAATCTATGAAAAAAGAAACTTGTTTGCTATCTCTGGAAATTTCATTACAAGTTCACACAGCTGATCACACAGGTATTCAACTTAAATCTTTTGAGAGCTATGCATGGAAAGTCCCAATTGCTAAGTGGGCAGCTCTGTCCTTTTTACTGTCTCCTACATTTGCAAAGTATGGCACTGGAGTGGCTTAATGGTTAGACACTGAACTTGTTAACTGGAAGATTGGCAGGTAGGCAGTTTGAGACCTGAGTACTGCATGATGGAGTGAGCTCCCATCTCTGTCCCAGCTTCTGCCAATCTAGCAGTTTGAGAAATTGCAAGTACGGTAGATAAATAGATACCAGCTTTCTGGAAGATGGAAGATTCACACACACACATTCTCCCCCACTCCGGCCCCTCAGTATTCTGCTTTGGCTAGAAGATCTTGGAGAATGGTCCTCTGGAGCTGAGGTACCTCCATCCATGTTTAGAATGTTTGAATGTTTGATTGTGTCTTGAATTGTAATGAAGAATATTGAAGAAAGGGAGAGTGCAAGTCTGATGGAAATGGAGGACAGTTGCACCCCTTTCTAGACAGAAAAGTCTTCATAGCATTGTTTCATGCACTGGTAGTGTTAAGGATTGGCCATAATAATACTCTCTATGTGGGGCTGCTTATGAAACTGATGCGGAAGCTTCATTGGATTCAAAACGCAATGGTTAGACAGATAGATGGAGCTTAGAAATTAGATATTTCTCCAATTCTGGCTCACTTGCACTAGTTACCTGTGATTTTCTGTATCACATTTAAGGTATCCATGCTGATGTACAAAGCTCACTACCTTCTGGGGTTCATTTCCCAAAGTGTAATTAGACATCTGACCTGATCCTCCTACACTTGGTGTATACATCTACCTACACTGAAAGGCAGTAAACAGAACGTGAGCTTTCTTCATAGTAGTAAACTGTGGAATTCCTCACACAACTTAAAAAAAAAAAAACACTAGCAGAGTTGTTCAGAGAAGCACATGGACATAGCCTTCTCCTTAGGACAGGGATTCTCAACCTGTGGCCCACAGACCAGATGTGGCCCACAGCACCGTTTCAGGGGGGGGGGCACCGCCTCTACCACACCAGGAAGTGTCATGTGGTAGAGGAAAGGCAAAATGGCTGTCCAGCCCGTGAAGTTCTCTGAGGGAGCGTGACCCAGCCCTTGGTTTAAAAAAGTTGAGAACTCCTGCCTTAGGGAGTAATTCATGCCTCTAATGTCTGTATTGCCATCTAATGTGTATTGCTATTGGTTTGTGTTGTAGGTGGGTCCTGCTTTATGATTTACATTTGCCACCCAGACTAGTGAATTTATCACTAGATGGGTGAGATAAAATTTCAGCTCTCCATAAATAGTGGGAGTCTAGGTTTCCTAGGAATCTGATTTGCATGAAGAGCTCCCTTGGATAACAAAAAATCCCTCATCACCCTTCAAGGAAAGCTAAGACACAGAGTGAGTGGAGCTCCAGATATGCAAGGCAATATATCTGCCTTAATAGGAACTAAACAGGGTTAAAATGCATTAGAATAAGGAAAACTAAGAGGCTAATAATCTTTTATGCATGTGTGCACACACATGCACACAGACACAGATACACACACACACACACCCTTTGCATCTCTGATGGTTTCATCTGACTTGGAAAAATCACAAAAACTAATAATAATTACAATACACTATTGGTTTATTCCAAACACCTGCAGAACAGATGATTTCATACTGGGCTGTACACAGTCCTCAACCAGCATTTATATGTTATTTGAATTATTCATTTTTCATACAGTTTCCACAAGCAAGGTTTATAAGGTTGAAACACTGAGAGGTTTAGAAAATACTTTTGTTTTGTTTTTATTCCTGCTTTATTGCCATCCAAACACATTACCATAAACTACAGCTGCACACATGGAAATTATGGAGAGTCACAAACCGAGACTTTTACATTTTCTTGTTTTTACACATTTGGTTGAAGATAGTGTTTACTTTTCCCCCTCTGAGGGGGGAAAGTCTGAGAAAAATCTGAGATCCAGATTTTTCCCCCATAGCTACCACTGCCTATAGTCTGTGCACAGTTTTAAGAATGGTACGCAGAGAGCAATATAATGTACAACATGTTCAAACAGACATCCCTGAAACATGTGGTCTTGCATTCCATCTGTGTCAGCTCTCCCCTGCCTTCCTGCTATTCCTATTATTAATTTTAATGCAATGCACTTTCTACTACAGGTATTTTGTTAAAAGTTTCCAATTGGTCATGTCCCCCCGCCCACAGTCTACTCATATTGACAAGTTCTGAAAAACAAGCATAAATGCAAATGTGATACTTAAAATTGATGGGTTGATGGATAGATTTGGAAAGGGAGAAGGAAATCCTTCATTCTGTAAATAACTGAAGAATACTAGTGTCAGGAAAGGGGGGTGGCTGAGATGTGGGCATGGAAAGCTCTTCAAGGGCTCTTTACAGGGGAGACCCCAACTAGAGGCTGCCTTAAACACTGGCACAGTCCTTTAAGCTTTGCTGTTCGTCTGCCCTGAGAAACACTCCCTCTTGGACCCCTCTTCCTGATGCTTCTTGCAGTGGAGAAAATGGCCTTCTGCTCTTAGGCAGGCAAGGTGGTAGCTTATATCGGCACAAGGCTGGAATAACAGTCTGAGAAAAAGTCTGTTTACGCTTATGCCACCTCCCCACACACACATTCACACACACACAGCAGAGTTGCAGAGTTGGCCCTGGGAAGGCTATCCTGGTCCAGAGATTGCGGTTACCTTCAAAGACAAAGACGTCTACAAGATTCACTTTCCCAGACCACTGGCAAGGGGCGCAAGTGTCCTCCTTTCTCTGGTCACCCTGGCAACCCTTATCAAGGCTGAGAAAGGTCCCTTCTTCCCATGGCTGTTCCACTCTGTAGAAATATTTACTCTTCTTGCTTGGTAGCCAAAAAGCCAAACTTCCAAAATGTCTTTCTCCATTTTATTGAAGAATAATTTTGATCCAGGCATATATCAAAATACAGATTAAAGCTATTAATCTAACTATACACGTTCAATCCCTAAATATACTATTATGACTCATAGATAGAGTCACCTATTTTACACTAACTTGGAAAGCTAAATAAAAAAAAATACATAGGAAAATAGCTAAAACTCACCTAAGATAAGCATTCCTTTTCAGTGTGGGCTGGTTCAGCCCCAATCAGGATTTCCTAAACTCTCCATGTTCTTGTTTCAGAGTGATGTGAAGAGAGACTCTTCAAAAGATGGCTACTGAGCAGCCAAAAAGGTGCTGCTTTTATATGCTTTTTGGGGCTCACACCTGCCCTACAGAATGTTAGGTATGTGAGAATGACTTTACTGTTTGACAGGTATTTCTTTGATATATTGCATTCTCAGACATGAATTGACATAATTTGACATACTTGGGTATTTGTTTATTTATTTGTCACGCTGTCCCCATATGTGTGAACAGGTGCATGATGTCAAATGGTGGCATTCTTGTGTGAAAGTCAGTTTTTCCATTTCTCGGAAATCATGGAAATTTAAATGATGTAACCTTGGGAAATCCCCATTATTATGTAAGTGTGACCACACTCACAGGTGCCTCAGTGACTCATGTGACCACTTAGCAATCCTTGGTATGTTGTGACATACTGTTATGTGGAACGCCTTAGCAGGTGTATTGGAATGTGCTGGCATCAGTGTGCTTTCATGTGAGTTAGCTATTCTCAAAACTTAAAGAGAATATGATATATGAATTTTAACCCTTAATAAATGTAAATGTGAAGAAAACTAAAATATGAATAATAAGAAGACAGAATGTAGACAGCTGTGTCACAGTTTGACCAGCTTTAGCAAAGGAAGTAATCATGGTGACCCTAGGATCATGACAACTAGAAGCTTCTTTATGGTATCCTTATGTCAAGAGAGCAAAAATGGAGAGAAACTGATGTGGGTGGATGACTCCATAAGGAGAGGGTTATTTTAAAACAGATGCTTAAGGAATGAAAGCTGAATGGAAACCAATGAAAAGTGATCTGAGCTACATACATCCCCCAGCTCAGTCCATGAGCTATTTGAAGGCCTCCTAAGGGGCATTTTAGTAGCCTCTATGGCTATCCAAGGGTCTTCTAAATTTAAAGGTGTAAATTCATGCCTAAAATTGCTTGTTTTAATTCTTGAAGACATTTAGGAATGGGGTTTTTTTTTTTTGTCCCACAGCCCTCCCACATCCCAAAAATGTGTTTCCATCGTAATATTTTGAACATGTTTTACTCAGGAGATGTTTGTCAAGTGTTGAACACTTCTTGGAAGCTCCATGATCCACTCAACTGAAGGGTAAAAAAGGACTTTTTAAATTACCTCCTATTCTTTTAAATTAAAACCATTTTTCAATTAACAAAAATGCACTGTCCAGAGCCCTGGTGAGAGTTCCATAAATATTATCTTTCTATTTATCTCTTGACATAATCAGCCTATTCTAGTCAAAGTTACAAATAAGAATTTGGGCACTGTAACAACCAATGTATTTTTAACAAAATAAGTAACAGCCTTTTGCTTTACTCATGCCCTCTTGGGCTTCTAGGATTAGACCTCTGGTAAACATGAAAAAATGGTCCCTGGAACCTACTAAAATTGCTCACTCTGATTTAAAAGAAACATTTCATACATTTTATTAGTGGCAGATTAATACAGAAATTTAACAGGTGCTCACAACTGAAAAACAAATGGCATGAGAAACAGGGATTTTCAATCTCCTGATTTTAATTATGTGCAACCACAAATACTATGGACATCTGTGTACAGTATTCTCTACCTAGAAATTGACATTTCAGCATGCAATTATCACCATTTCCAGTGAATTCACATGTCTGAATGGGGATTTGAACCCTGGTATCAAAATATTCACTCTGGCTTTTAAGCTGTGTGAGTCAACACTTGGAAACAGAGATACATATTTCATTGGAATTGGCTGTGTAAATAACTCAGCATAGCCTAATTTGTATGGTGATTTTTTAAAAATAATGCATGAACAGAATTTATAACCTGCTCAATCAGTTAATCAGGTGTTAGATGTTAAAGGGCAACTTTAGTGTTTTTGCTGCCTCTTTTTATAATCCTTTGTCTTTAAATGAGATTTGAATGACCCTTTAAATTAAGCATCTTTTCAAAGTGAGAACTTGCTTCTCCAATGTTGAGTACATGTCATGCTACAATGATGTAACTGAAATTAATATAATACCAATAGAATATATTTCTATCATAGTAGGGAAAGTCTTGGAGCAAAATTTGCAATTTTATTGATAAAACAATGAAGAAATAATGATGCAAAATAACATCAGTTGCTCCTATTAGTTGCAATAAATTCCTTGAAAAGCTTCAGAATTCTCTATTATTCTGCAATCAAAGTTTTTATCTATAATCCATTCCTTCTTCTCATTAGAACTATCAGTTTAAAGGTGTCCATTCTGGAATTTATATCATTTTGGACCTTTTAAAAAAGTGTTTATTTTCCTCATTATTATTTACTAAAATTCTCTCTCTCTCTCTTTCCCTATCACCAAGATTTTGCACTATGACCCAGTTATTACTGATATGATTAACAGCTTTTGACCAAAAGTAGATCCTTATGAAACTCTTAAAAACCTCTCTGTTCATTGATGTCACATCCATTAACCCCATTAGCAGTTGATCTTTGATATGTGTAAGTCAAACTTTAATTCACAGATGCAAAGCCTTGTTAATTCATATGAGGAAATGTGAAAGCCACAAAGAAAACCAGTACATAATATCAACATAGGTCAGTTACTTGAAAATCAGAGTTACAAATTGTTACCTAATGATCTGTAAAGGCAGGGAAGGCAAGAAAGTGCTAAGAGCTACTGCAAGCATAATTATTTTCACAGTGCATAGGTAAACTAAATGAATCCCACAGTTAAATGCAAATTGCTACACAGTTAGGGAATATAAAACCTGAGTTCTTTTCTTCCTTACCTGCATTGCTCGCCCATCTTCTTCTTTATATAATACAATGCATAATTCATCGATTCAGTGCATTCCAACTTAGCCATTGTTACTCATGACAAATGATGGACAAGTAACTTACACATTGGTGGCTCCTAGTCGACCCTCTCTTTTCTTTCCTTGAATATTAACAGACTCCACTCAAGACATCCACCTTTATCCAGTGCCACTATTGGAGGCAATGAAGAGTTCAATCTGTAGGACACATGAAGAAGAGAATGATTGAAAAAAACACCACACCAGTACCAGAATTTTCAATGTGTAACTGAAACACCACCCAGTTTTGATCAACCTCACAAGATATGGGGTAGCCTTAATACAATATGTACAGGGCACTGTAGATGTGCAGACTTTCTGCAAAAATGGGGGAAACTACCATCACCAATATGTGGATGCAGAGCACCGTGACAGACTACAACATATCATAAAACAATGTAACCTTAAGAGCATATGAGGGCAATAGTGAAGATTTTCTAAGGGCAACTTCTAGTGCAATCAAATATATAAATTATTTAGATGTTTGTTTATAAATTAATGTTTAGTTTTATACAGTTTATATATATATTTCTTTTTGTTATATGTTGACTCAATGTGTACAAGTCCCATACGCAAAATCAGGGTTTTCCAACCTATGGCCAGCAGGCCAGACACAGCCTGCAGCACCATTTCATGAGGCCCACACTGCCACCACCATACCCACAAGTGAAAATGGACATGTTTACGCATGTGCGGGCATGTCTTGCATCTTACATCAACTGTAAAATACATTTACACATGTGCGAGCATGTCTTACATCAACTGTAAAATGCACCCATGTATGCATAAACCCACAACTGTTGTAAACGAGGAAGTGGCTGCATTTATGACAGCTGTAAATGGACTTCCAGGAGCATGGTCTAGCCTACTCAGCTATCTAGGGGGTGTGATCAGGCCCATGGCGGAAAAAGGTTGGGAACCCCTGCAATAAATAAATAAATAAATAAATAAATAAATAAATTTCTTTCCTTTGGCTTGAGGAAAATTCCTTTCTCTCTTTTTAAAATCCTTGTAACACCTTTGCAAATAGTGCAATATAAATATTATATATATATATATATATATATATATATATATATATATATATATATATATATATATATATATATATATATATATATATATATATATATATATATATATATATATATATATATATATATATATATATATATATAGTCAGCTCACGCAACGCAGACCTTCACAGAGAAGTCTGACTCTAAGAACTCTCTCAGCCATGCAAGTTGCTTCTTGAATAAATTTCCCCATATTATATATTTTATCATTAATCTTTGTTATATGTTAATTCTTTTGTACTCAATAAAATTCCCCTTGTGAATAGCTCTGTGTGAGTGTGGTATATTTGACCCAACCTCTTCAAGGCATGCTTGAAAGACCAATGTCCTTTGGCCAGGAAGAGGAGTTGGACTGCAGTCCCAGGTGGACATTTTTGCAATACAGTAGTACCTCGCTTAAAGAGCATAATGCATTCCCCAGGATTGCTCTTTAAGTGAAACACCATTGAAAGTGACCAATTGTGACTTCTGGTGGGGGGGATTACAAACCCAGATTTATTTGTTAAGCGAGTTTTGGGTTGGTTTTAGTTGTTAAGCAAAGCGAACATTCAGAGAAAATTCTGCTCTTTAAGCGAGTTACTCTTTAAGCGAGGCACTCTTTATGCGAGGTTTGACTGTATAATGTTTTCTACTATGATACGTATTGTTCTACTGTATGATATTTATTGAACCTTATTGCTCTGTTACACTACATGCCATGGTATGTTAGATCTGTGTTATGTACAGAAACTGATTTGTAAATTCACTTTGTTCCAGAACCAAATCTGGCCACTCTACTTCAATAAAAACATGCAATATGTAGGAAAACCACTGGGTTGAGGAGTATGCAACTCAAGCCCCTAAAAATATACTGATATGTCAGGCTTTGATGTTCTTCATAGCTCATCATCAGATAAAAATAGTGTAAAACTTGGGGGTAGAAGAATGAACCCATAAAGCTATTACTGTGCCCAGGTACCCATCAGCGTCTGTGGAATGAGAGCATAAAGATACAATTTCTCTTTCATCCTGTTTACAGGCTTTCTTTAGGCACCTGGCTGCTGATTGCTGGATTACTAGGCTTTTGATCTGATCCAGCAAAGCTTTTCTGTTTTCCTGCTCTTACGTCCCCCAGCTTGTGAAATTCCCCAAAGCAATTTCACTGTAGGCTCTGTGGGCATTTGAGTCTAGAACTGACTGCAAATGTGGTTGAGGGCACTTATTCAGAACTTTAAAAATTAATTTCAGTTCAAGACCAGGATCTGTGTACAGCTCAATGAGTGTATGTGGATGTGTGTGCTACCGTTTGCTTCTATGTGAACCTTAAATGCAACATTAAAAGCTTTCATCTTATGCTAAAACATATTTCCTTTGCTGGCAGCATTCCTTGTGTTCCATATGCTCCAATCAACATCATCAAATGTAATCATTTCGCTTGATCCTACTGTCTGGATCATTTATATGGATAAAAGGCAGTAGGGATCTGCATTTTAATCCATGTGGGACCCACTTAATTCTTCCCCTATGGTAGCCATAGTTTCTTTTGCCTGCAGTGTCTGTTTTCTGTTTCTTACACTAGCTCTTTATCTAGTTCAATGTCTTATAAATGATCCTCCCAAGCTCCCATCTTAAGCAGGAACCAATTATGTAAAATTTAACCAGAGGCTTTTGGAAAATGCAAACAGTCAAAACATATGTACTGTCGTTCTCAGCAGTCTTTTGCTCTGCTTTAATTTGGAAAGGATAGGATATAAAATAAGAGGTGGTATATTTTACCTCTTTATATCTGCAGCTCTGGTTATTTCTATTGCTTAGGAAAGAAAACAGACAGGAAAATGTAATTTCTGTGTGTAGAAGTACAGCACCAGCAGTGAGAAGTTCTCTGTGATGTCAGATGGAGATTTCACTTTGTACTTGCTGTCTTACATCTCTTTAACAAAGGGGCTGTGGTGGCTCAGTGGTTAAGAAGCTCACCTTGTTAGCTGGAAGGCTGGCAGGTTGGCAGTTTGAGACCCAGGCACTGCATGACAGTTTGAGTGCTTGTCCCTGTCCAAGCTCCTGCCAACCTAGCAGTTCAAAAGCAAGAGATTGCAAGTAGGTAAATAGGGGCCAATTCATTTGGAAAAGATATTGGGGACATGAAAGGAACCTCATTCGGGTGACCCCTGAGCAGAGTTTCTCCAGCAAAAATCCTTTCAACCCAGAATAATTTTATGACACTAAATTATTATTATAACAAAGGATGTCAATTGATAATATTGCACAAATTAAATCAGGATTACTTGTGTAAAGTCTGTCACCAGCATGCTTGTACATTTTGTGTTCACTGGCGAACCATTTATTCAGTTTAAAGCATAATTCTAGCTGGTCAGAATGGCAAAAGGTCTTTTTCTTCTTCGGCTGCTGTATCCATTCCAAATATTGGCTATCATCATGGTAAAAGTCTTCTTGTTATTAACTCCTTGGAACAATTCTTCTGAGGACATTCTTCACCAGTCCGTTAGGTTCTTCAGCCATGAGGTTCATCTACATCCAGGGCCTCCCTTCCCAATAATCTTCTTTTGCATAACAATTTGGAATATACTATTCTTTATGTCATTCCTCATATGCCCAATGTAATGTTCTTTAGCCATCTGGTGCAACACTTCTACATTAGTCACATAGTCAACCTATGATATCCTTAGCAGTCATCTGTAGATGAGCTTCTGATTTTCTTTTCAGATGCTTTAGTTCAATTTTATGCAAATAATTCTGCAAAGCTATCTATCTAATCTTGCTCTTAATAACAACAAAAAAGTCAGGAACAAGAAGTCTTTCAATAGATGATGGGGTTTTTTTAAAATTAGTGTGTTCTTTTTCAGGAAGGACAAGCATTTTTTTGAGAATTTATGCTTAGAACTAATTCTAATCTGATATTTTCATAATGTTCCTTTATTGCATAATTTATTGCAGAGACAAATGTCAGTAAACAGATGAAATAATTTTTAAAACCCAAATTATTAATTTAAATACAAATATGATATTCCTGCCCCTACATCAGTGATGGAAAAGGGTACTGGAATATAGTAGTAATTTCAGTGTGTGTAAGAATATACTCACAAACAGTGAGTAGTAGTTTCAGTGTACTTAAGAATATACTCACAAACAAATGCACAATGCTGTAAATTCCCCTCATATACAGCAACTCTATGCATTGAAATGGGCCTTTTCAACTGGAAATGAACATTTGCAACATCCTGAAAAAGTGTTAGTTGCAAAGAAGACTGAGTTTCAGTTCACATATTGGTTTGAAAGTGTGAGATCAGATTTTGCCAAAGCCTCTCAAATGCAAAAAACACAGTAGATATTTGTCTACCCTTAGAAACCAGGTTCTAGTGTCTTTTCGAAAAATCAAAATTCTCCAAGAAAATGTTGTCTTCCAGCACCTTTGCATAAGGTATTCTCAGGTGTGCACCCTTTTACAATTAATAATAGGCAATGAACATGGCAAAGGAGAGGTTCCTTTTTAACATTTATTTAACCTATATGTAAGTATGTGCTTCAAAACAAGGTTTTATGTAAATGGCAAATGACTTGTAGTATAACAAGAATATAAGGCTTTATTGTGTAGTTGCTTAATTCATAAAATTGTAACATAATGGCTTAGCACAAGCAGAACACAAGGCAAATGATATATTTTGTATTTAAGCTAAATAACAAAGAAAACCCATAATTTCATCAATGCAATGCACTGAGGCAATTCTTAAAGTTACAAGATTAACCAGAAAATGGATTAAAATAAGCTTCCTATGGATAGCCCAAAATAGCATCTAAGATACCTATTGTAGCAATTATAGAGAGAAACATATCATTTATGGTGAATAGAACATATCAGATTCATAAATACAACATTTATACTGAGGCAAACTTGATTTTTTTATATTAACAGAGAGGGAAAAACAGGAAGACAATATAATATTTCAAATACACCCCTATCAAAACATATACTTCCAGTTATGCAGTTAAGAAGGAACTGGCACAGTAAATTTACTATGAGTTTTAAAATCTAAAATGAAACTGGAACAGAGAATGCTAAAAACAGAGACTTGATACTTGCAATACTGTACTTAAACTAGAAGGAAACATTTGGTTTATTTCAATTAAGACAAAATGCATCAATACTGTAAAATGCAAGAGAAAACTTTCAGTGAGGCTACTTATCTATTATTGCTTTGGAACACATATCCTTCCTTGGTGTGCCCAGACAGCAGGTCAGTTTCAAGCAACCTGGCCAAAGCCAGATGCTGAGGTTTAACTATGAAGGGGCTTCTATTTATACTTTGAGGGGTGATGTATTTCATCCACACTCTCCTCTGTACTCCTGCTTCAAGCCAAATGTCTCATTGTCCTTGGGACAGGGGTGAAAGCAGCCCCTCCTCCTTCTAACTTCCTCTTTTTTCCTAACTGATGAGCAGCTTATTTTCTGCTTTAGCTGATTCATGTAGACCCAAAAGCCTCACACATAGCTTTTAAAGATAAATGTTTTCAGGCCACCATTAATTAATTAATTATTACACTCTGAGAAAAAGGTAAAATTCAGTACATTGTGTTAAGTGCAAACTGAATAAATTTGTCCCACATCACTGCTAAGTGGCATCACCTCTGGTTTGGGCTCAGGCTGCAGAAGCAAAGACTACAGAGGAAGAGATTTTGTTGAAAACACAGAAGTGTTATGAATCATTTCCAAAGTCAAATGCTTTCCAAGGGAAAGCAACAGAAAATGTCATAAAATGATTGGTGTTTGTGGGCAATAGTCAGCTGTTTTACAGTCTGCCAGGAAAATGCACACTGATTGTAATAGTGCACTGTTTATTAAGTGAAATAAAAGATAAAACACAGGCGAAGATGCACAGCGTTGTTAAAGATTATCTCAACAGTTTGCAAGGAACATTAAAGGCTGCCCCATTTTAATTTAAAATCCTCATAATTTATGCATTATGTTTGGGCACATAGCAGAAAAGCTTTCACTTATCCATACACCCTCCCCAAAACATGGCATTCACCCAGGGCATGTTTCAAACTTAATAACTTGTACTTTTACTGCCATCCTAAATTTAAAAAATTAATCCAAACTTAATGCAGGGGTTTATTTCCTCTGAAAGACCCAAATGGATCCCCATAAGCTATAATAGTTGCCAGGTCACCTGTTGAAAAATTAAAATAAAAACCTGCTCATGAGATCTCTGTCTTGCCTTGCAGGTTGGCTAGGCTTGCTGGGGCTCAAGTTCTTTTAGGATCGCAGCGACAATAAGCACCCAGTGGGCGAAGTAATAAGTTTTATTAGGTAGTTCTCTAAGCAAAACATAAGAGAGACAGAACAAGAACACACGCAAGCCATACATACCTAGCGTGGATTCCCTCTGTCCTTTTTCTAGCCACCTGGGAGCCCGATTAGGTAGCAGAGACACTTCTTGGCACTTCTGATGCACAGAGAACTCCAAAGTCTGGGAGCTAAGTCCCCCTTCTACCTGCAGCCAAAGTGCTGTCTCATCTTCTTTGGCTCTATGCCCCTCACTTGGAGGATGTCGAAAACCAACAATGGCCATCTGGTCTGGGCTAACTGGTGTCCTTGCAAGTGTAATGGCTTCTGGAATGTTAATTGGTATTTCGTCCAGTTACGTCCGCTCCTAGATCGGGACTCCTTGTTCATGATCACACACGCTCTGGTCACCTCCAGACTAGATTGTTTTAATGCACTCTACATGGGGCTGCCCTTGATGACCATTCAGAGGCTTCAACTGGTCCAGAATGCAGCTGCCTGGGTGGTGATGGGGTGTGAGCAGTATGCACATGCTTCACCTCTGCTTCGGGAGCTGCACTGGTTGCCAGTTTGCCTCCGGGTGCAATTCAAGATGCTTGTTATCACCTTTAAAGCCCTACATGGTAGTGGGCCAGGATACCTAAGAGACTGCATCACCCCAAGAACATCTGTCCGTCCCACCAGAGCGGACCAGAGAAGCTCTCTAGTTGTTCCATCGGGCAGAGAGGTGCATCTCTCTGGCACTAGGCGGAGGGCATTCTCTGTGTCCACTCTAGCCCTATGGAACCTCCTACCAACTGAGCTACATCTACAGATGGACTTGCTGTCTTTTAGGCGGGACAGGTATGGGGTTCTGGCAGTACCATGACCCCAGCTCACTGGTTAGTTTGAGCTCCCTCTCTCTCCTGGTCTTTTAATCTTTTAATCTTTTATCTTTAAGTTGTTTTTAACTTTTTAAATTATTATTGAAATCTGTTGATTTTTATAAATTTTAAAACCTTTTTAAATTTTTATAATTGTAACTGTGAAGTTTTTGATAATGGGTTCAGTTTGTATTATGTTATGCTTGTATGATGTTGTAAACCGCCCTGGGTTGCCCCGGTGAGGAGGGTGGTATAAAAATGTGAATAAATAGATAAATAGATAAAGATAAATAGATAAATAGATAAATAGATAACATCCTAGAGGTGGTCTATAACTGAGATAAATAACAATAATAAATACTGTATATAAGTAGACAGGAATGGAAGATTTCCCCACACGTTTAGCAGGACTGAGTGTATTTCTGGGTTTACCAAGCAATAGTTCTGCTTATTCAAGAAAATATTGCACTTTACACTAATCCACACTGCCAGGAGCTCCTCCTCAGAGTATAAGAATGTCATTTTGTGAAGAGAAAAAAAATGACAGAAGAAATTTGAGGCTTAGTTCTTGTGGCAGGCATGTCACAAATGGCTGATTATTCTTAACATGTTAGAGAGATTCTGTGCCTAGAAGGTAGGCTTTTTCCATGTATCACAAATATGATACATTCATTTTCTCATATAAGAAATTTCCCCTGGAGTTATCTAGATCAGCATGCTTTGCTTCCATTAGAAATGAAGCAGTTTTTGACAAATATGTATAAGATGTGCTGTGCACTGCACTGTGACAACCATTGGCATGAATAGGAGCTGTGTTAGATAGATGCTTCTCAGAGACTCCTGCTTAATATTGGCCACAATCCTCATGCTTAGCATAGTAAATCACACTAGTTTAGGCCCACTGAATCAATGGTGATTTGGTAAAACAACTCTTCCACACATTCCATTGATTCACAGGGGCTTATTTACAATGCTCTCACTTACAGTGTTCAAGTAAGTTGCAGTTAGAGTAGGCCTGAGTCCATGTATAAAAGATTGCCATGTAATCTCACTCTTATATCTGAGGAAGTGGACTTGATCCTCAAGAGCTCACATTAAAATATAGCAGTTAGTCTTGAAGGGAACAGAAACAGTGACAGTGACAGTGACACCACTCCTTTTCTCTAATATCCTCAAGGTTCTCCTTTTCCTTCAAGAAACACTGTGGTAAGTCAAGCTGAGAGAGTGTGTTTGAGTGTTTGCAACATGAACCAAAGAGTTATGCGGCCCAATGACAACCTTGAACCAGGATTCCTCAAATCTTAGTCAAACATGGTAGTTGTCACACCATTTGTGACATGTTTTCCATGTGACAAAAGCTTAGGAAATATACTTTTCAACACTGAAATCCAGTAGAAAGTTCCAACTGGGGTTGGCTTGTTGAATCAGGAGAGCCACCACTTATGAAAGTTCCATCAATTTAGTGGCTGATTTCTACTGGATTTCAGCCTATGAGTTTCAAAACTACTCTAGGGATGTGGCTTGCAGCAAAAAGTACTACATTTGTGTCAGTTTGGCTAGGTTCAAAATCCAATTTAAAGAAGAATAAACAATGCATAGCTGAGGTGCATATTAACCTGACAAAGTGCAAGCTATTTTAAACCATTTGTCAGAAATAATTTATTTTGTACCGATTCCTGTACCACTGTATTCTAATCATGCCACACACATGATGGCACATATAGTTTGCCCCATAAAATTTGCAGGATTCCTCACAGTCTGAAAATGGTATCTCTCCCCCACCCCCCAAAAAATATCATCACATCTTTACATTTAGAATGCTACAACAGTTCAGTGGTTTGCTTGCTGTAGCAAGAAAGAACTGTTGCTACATTGTAAGAATTGTGTATAACAAAAATAATTATAAAAACACCTGGCAGATGGAGAGAAATGGTAATGGGAGCTATGTTCAAAGATGGTACAGCTGCAAATGAATAGGAAGAGATAGTGGGGTAAATTGGGAGCAGCAGATCACCCCCACCCCCACTTTGGAATGGAGTTCAGCCACCTAACAGCTGACTGGTGGGGCAGTGGGAATAAGTCTCTGGATTGTCCAGACTATCAAGGGATGAATGCCTGCTGGTCACAACTCGCTTTCCATTCCTTTCACTACTATGCTCTTCTCCAGGTTTGACCATCACTTTTCATGAGTGGGTCTTCCCATCTTTTGCAGGCCTACCAAGAGGTCTTTTTACTCCTCTGGGATACCATTTGGTGACTGCTGCTGTCCAAAGGCCATCTGTCATTTGAGAAACGCATCCAGCCCAACACAATTTTCATTTATGATATTTGACACAGCTTTGTTGATTCCTCTTTGTTTTCTTATCTAGGTGTTGGGGATGTGGTTGCCAAGGGACATCTTTAGCGTTGATCTTTCCATGGCTCTTACAGCTCTTGATCTTTTTCCTCCACCTTCTTTAGTGACCATGTTTCACTTCCATAGAGATCCACAGAGATAAGAAGCAAAGGAAAAATAAAACTATACAGGGACTGGAGGAGAAGGGGAAAATCAGGAAGTTGCTTGGTGGCAGAAGTTTCAATGTTGAAAAAAACTGTTTTCACAAAGGACAAATAAACCAACACAAGTTCCATGTGACTTTAACCCAATTTAGCAAAAACAGATTGGAAAGTGAATCTTTTGAAGGTTAAGTCACACCCCAAGACTCATAAGGGGAATAATAGTTTGCTAATTCCTCCTTTTCTTTCACTAACCTTGCAGTTTCTCTCTCCTCCCCCTCCCACCCTTTTGATGAAATGGTCTAAAGTACTCAAGTTCCTGCCTTACATTGATGGGGACAAATTGAGATGTTGACCATTTGAATGAGTGAGAAGGGAATTTGAGAAGGTTTTCTCATTGAGACAGAAAGCTTTGAACAAATATTTTTAACAATCTGACTTGGAATACTTGATTCTTCAACCACATGTATTGCCCAGGGATAACGGGCTTTCATGGAAGACTCTTGTAAACCTGATGAGTTAGTGGCATTACCATTATCCCCCTCCAAACTCTGAAATAGGTAAAATCATATGTACCAGTGTTGTAACAGTGCTGGCTCTTGGACTATAAGCAGAATGAGCACTGAACCCTTGAGTAGGATATAACTTGCTTTTGAGCAAGGGCGACCTTTACCTTTTCCAGTGTTGTAGAATTTGTTCCTTACCAATTAGTGCACTCAATTGGCTTACTGACTGTAATGAGAAGGTTCTCCCATTAAGCTTGTCAATAGGGGAGATTTATGGACAGCTGTATAAATAGGTTTGATACAAGAAGACAGAGGAGACAGGATAACTCTGAACTTATCCCTAGCATTGACTGATGTGTGAACTTACACCTGGGATGTCTAATTAGCAGGTGAAACTCCCTGTCCAAGAAGAAGATGTTAAGGCAGGTCTTAATACCCTTTGGTAGATAATGACCTGCTATAATTTACACTTTCAAGGACAACCTACCAATTAGTCCAATTAGAAGATATCTCTGCATCTCTTAATGAGGGGTATAGAGCTGAAGGGGATGATGTGGCACCTCAGTTGAGGGTATATAAGGAGACGTTTCAGCCTGGAGCTCTGAAGATCCTCTGCAACCTAACTCCGTTCCCAGGTGCATGCTGGTATATTAGGCAATTGGGCTTTGTTCCACTCCACCCTCGCCTCTGGCACTCTGGGATGCTAATAATAATAATAATAATAATAATAATAATAATAATAATAATAATAATAATAATAATAATAATAATAATAATAATAATAATAATAATAATAATAATAATAATAATAATAATAATAATATTTTATCTGCCTGGTGCACTGCACTTTAGATTAAACCATTGCTCCAAGCTCCCTCCTTCAGCTTGGAGCAATGGTTTATTCTAAAGTGCTGGATGCCAGTTGGAGCTAGTAAGGGGTGGTGACCAAGCAGTTCCTGGGGGCAGCCTTCTCCCCTGTCCTCTTGGTCACTGCCCTTTGCTTGCTCTGCCTATGCTGTGCTGTAGATTAAAACATTGCTCCAAGCTGAAGGAGGGAGCTTGGAGCAATGGTTTATTCTAAAGTGCTGGATACTGGGCGGAACTAGCAAGGGGCAGTGACTAAGCGGCTCCCGCATCCTTCTCCCCCGTCCCCATGGCTACTGCTCTCACTTGGTCTGTCCAGCGCAATGTATGGGATTCCCCCCCAACTCCAACCCCCAATAGGTGCCCCCACCATTCCCTGTCCAGCACCTTCCCATGGTGCCCAGCACACCCCTGCCCATTCCTAGCTTGAGTATGCATTGCTTGAATATGCTCTTGTTTCTGTTTCTTGTTTCTAAAGGTGTGCTCAATAAAGCTTTGTTTTCTCAACCACTAACAGCTTTTTGTGTTTGGAATCCAAAAGAACCTAGATGCAGCAGACGTAATCAAGCCCCTGATATCACACCACACTTGAGAGTATGAGTTGCCACATCATATTTGTCATTGTTGTTCTAGCTAAAGATGGGATTTTATAAATTCAAGGAATCCCAGTCCCAGAATTTAACAGGCTGAATTATGGGAATGGAAGCCCTCAAACTGGCATTTTGACACTGCTTCATTGAACTGTTAGAAAAATGTCCTGCTGAGTGTAGTGAGTAATCCCTGGGACCTGCGAAGGTACATGGGATGGTGGCACATGTTCTTGCAGAGTTTGCCTCCATGCATCTTAGTGTGCCATAGGGAATCCTCACAACTCTCATGATCTAGCTGGGCACTTTTCTAATAGTTTGAAAAAGTAATGTGGGAATGGCTTAGAGATGAAGGGGCTTCTCTGTCAGTTTGAGAGCTCCTGTTCCATAATTTGGCATGGAGGGGTTCCTACAAAAGTATGGGAGTCAGAGTTCTTGAATGTCTAAAAGCTCATCCTTTGTTCTAACAAGATTTTCACTTTAAACATTTATGAGGAAGACAGGTTGGTATAATGTGATTTTCTCTGAACTTGGGGTCAGCACAAGTGGTTGATATTTCCCTACCCACCCATGAAATAAAGAGGCAGGACACAATCATTATTGGTCAATTGCTTGGATCACAATTTTATTTAAAATTCAATTAACTTTAAACTCTAACCTGTGGTGGGGCTGGTAGTGCTATACTTGGTACCACAGCAGGGGAAGCTAATTTGCCCCTCTCTGTCTAGTCCAGTTAGGCAAATCCTTCCCACTGTGTGGTACTGATCCTTGACAACTACAAGTTACTTGCCAGCCTTCCAGCTAACAAGGTGAACTTCTTAACCACTGAGCCACTGCAGCCCTTTATGCTACTGGAGAAGCTGGGGGAGGGGAATATTTCTTAAATCAGTGCTTCACCCTGCCCAGACCTTAAACAAGCTGACACTTGTTTGTCAGCCTCTAAGCCCACCTCTTCTTCACTCTGGGGTGAAAATGCACCCCCTTTCCTTAAAATGCATTTGTTTTAGTTTTTATTTTTTAAAATCTTTTAATCTTAATTTTATATTATGTTTTTATTGTGGTTTAGGTGTTGAAAGTTGTGTTAGCTGCCCTAGGTCTTTTTGAGGAGAACGGCATAAAAGTTTGCTTAAATAAAAAAAAAGAGAATGAATTTGCATAAGTCATTCATAGCTATTTTTATGAATGTTACAGAGTTTCTTTAAGAAACTGAGAGGAAGAACCAATAAGGTTTTGTTTTCTTATTTGTATTTGTGTTTTATGAAATGAGGAAGAAAAAACCTTGCCACTTCATGGTGGCTTGAAAATCCTGGAACTATAATCTCAAGAAGCAATGTTTCCCATCCCTACAGCAAACATTTAATTATCCCTGTTAGAAAGAAAAATATGGGCAGCATCAGAAAGTCAGAGCTACCATTCTCACCCTTACCTTACCTCAAGCAGAGAAACAATTGTTCTCTAAGTTCCTTCAGAACATGTGGAAAAATAATTTGGTAAGACAGAACTGACGATTTCTTGGTCGGTCGCTTAGTAAAACACAGGGTTGATGTATGCAAAATAACATCTAGTAACCTCTCCCTCTGGCCCAAACACACTTTTGTTAACTATTGTGGAATGAGATACAAAATGTATGATCATAAAACTGCTATCTGGAGCTATTTTCAAAGTGAAACATTTGCAGAAGGTCAACATTGTCTGGAGGGGTTGAACAAACAGTATCAGGAGAGAAGTGTTTGCTGACAAGATGACAAAAGTACATGTTCCCTTTAATGGAGAAGATGATAGGCGTTGCCCCACCAGAACAGACAAGACCTTAGGGTATTACACAGCTATTCATTCACAGCTATCACTGTGATGAATGAGGTCTTAGCAGATACTTTGCAGTGCGAGCAAAAAGTAGGGGGGGGTTGTAGGGGGAGAGAGATGTTTTCAGTATGTCGGCTTTCTTCCTCATTTCCACAGATTGTTTGAAAGGTTTTAAAATGCAGGGCCTCCAAAGTCCATGCAGACCTCCAAAGTCCATGCAAAGTTACAGACCTCCAAAGTCCATGCAAAGTTACAGACCTCCAAAGTCCATGCAAAGTTACAGACCTCCAAAGTCCATGCAGAGTTACACCATTTGACTCTGAAATTGTTTTCAAATCAGAAATTTAGGAATCAAGCAATTAGCATCTTTGTGGATTCATCAGCCAAGATCCTTTTTAAGCAATGAGCCAAATTTTATCCTGCGAGTCTGAGAGTTAATGGATTTTCAAACTCTTGGATCACTGACCAATTACAGCTAATCACGATACCTTTAACACTGCATTTGTAATAATATTGTATTTATCAAACAATAAGTTTGATATTGCTATATGTTAATTTGTATCCGTATGGGTAAAATCTTATTTGTGTTTATGTAAGATGTGAATAACTCACAGCCAATTGTGGCTTAATGTTGACATGTTATGTATCTCAGTAAAGTGTCTGTCTGCATCAGGATATCCCATGTCACTTCATCAATTTGCTTATCAGTTTGTTGTTGTTGTTCAGTCGCATAGTCGATTCCGACCCTTTGCGACCCCATGGACCACTGTCCGCCAGGCACCTCTGTCCTCCACCATCTTCCTCAACGCGCTCAGCTCTGTGCCCATTGTGTCTACAATACCATCTAGCCATCTCATTTTTGGCCACCCCCTTCTTCTTTTGCCCTCCACCCTTCCCAGCATCAAGGCTTTCTCAAGTGAATCTTCTCTTCTCATTTGATGTCCAAAGTACTTTAGCTTCATCTTTACTATTTGACCTTCTAAGGAGCAGTCAGGGTTGATTTCTTCTAAGATTGACCTATTTGTTCTCCTCACTGTCCAGGGGACTCGCAAAACTCTCCTCCAACACCACATCTCAAAGGCATCTATTGTTCTGTGCTCAGCTTTCCTAATGGTCCAGCTCTCACAACCATACATTGCCACAGAGGATACCATTGCTTTGACTATGCGAATTTTTGTTTGTAATGTGATGTCTCTACTTTTCACTATGTTCCCCAGGTTTCTCATCACTTGCCTCCCAAGAATCAGTCGCCTTTTTATTTCATGGCTGCAATCACCATCTGTAGTGAGCTTTGATCCTAAGAAAGTAAAATCTGTCACTGCTTCTACTTCTTCCCCATCTTCTTATCATTAGATGCAACAAAACAGGCAAACATCAGTAGGATTCTCACTTGTGCTATTTTGTTCATATCATTACATTGGAAAGAATTTGGAAAGGGAAAGGAGAAATTAAAATATGGTCATTAAATTTGGATCTCATAAGTTTTTGCTTTAGGAAATTAAAAAGGTAACTAAGATATTACACAGGCACATATACAAAAGTACATGTGTAGACAGATCAAGGGTAAGAAAGGAAAAATCCATGATTTGATTCTGAGTGACCATAGGGACCTGACTTTCATTGCAGATACATAACTGGGCAGAATAGTCCTACATTTGTTCCCTTGGGTTCATTGTGAAGCAGCAGGGAAGATATAAAGGAGAGAGATAGACAGCTTTTCTGTGGTGTACAAAAATCCACCACACTCACTAGGTTCCATATACCACAGTCTACACCACAGGCTTAGGACAGAATAGGAATCTGTTTCTGTGACACCCACCTTATATATGATGGCCCTTTGCCCTTTCTTGTTCAAAAATCAACCAGGAGGAGAAACTGATTGAATGAGTAAGGGGAGTGATGAATACTGGCTTACAGCCAGACAGGATTCTGGTGTGTCTAAGGGAGGTAATAGGAAAAGCTGAAAATATCTCTTGGGCACTCTATTGGTGCCTTCTCAAATCCAAGCAACCAGGATGACGCAGATTATCTAGATCAGTGTTTCCCAACCTTTGGTTTTTGGATTTCAATTCACAGAAGCCTAAGTCAATTTCCCAAAAACACTGACCAGCCAATGTACTATCTTAGACTTCTGGAAATTGAAGTCCCCTGTGGGGTGTCGGCCTCATCTTGGGAAACACTGATCTAGATTCATTTCAAGCTGGTTTCAGACCTAATTACAGGATAGAGATGGCTTTGGTCATGGTGGATAACTTATGTAGGGAACTGAATGGGAGAGTGGAACACATCCCTGTTTGTTCTGTTGGACTTCTTAGGAACTTTCCATGTCAAGGTATTGAACTCTTTCTGGGGTATTTCACTGTTTTGTAGTGGTTTTGATTCTTCCTAGATGGACAAGCTCAAAAAAGTGATGGTGAGGTACTTCTGCTCAACATCTTGACTGTTGGGTTTTGTTTTGTTTTGTTCTGGTGCTATTTCATGAAGATGTTTCATCTAGGACTGGCACTTGGTTTATTCCGAGGTACAATTAAGAGTTAAGGTTATAAAGCCCTATACAACTTGGATCCAGGCTGAGGAACTATAACACCTGTATGTTCTTCCCAATTTTTAAGATCTTGGGACATCTTTCTCTCCATCTCACCACCCCCACAAGCATGCATCATGATGATGTGAAAGAAGGGTTTTCCTGTGGCTGCTGTTAGATTGTGAGTGACAATCTTCAGCACACAAAATTGCTGCCTCCAAGCTGTTTTTCTGCCAATAGATAAAAATCTCCCTATTTTATACAGATTTATAGCAATTTAACTGGGTAGGGGAAAGCAGTCTTATTGTTAAATCATCAGTGTTTACTTTTTTATTATATTTATGGTGGTTTTAAAACAGTTGCATAATTACTAACATTTTTAGTATTATTACATATGCCATTTTAAATGTTTTAATTTATTGTGGTTTTAGTCCATCTGTGTGTACATTGGTTCCAAATCCTGTCAAACACACACACAGAGAGACAAACAGACAAATACTCAGTAGGAGGAAGGAGGACATCTAGAATGTCTTCAAAGTGCAGCCAAACAATAATGACATTCAAGCAATTGTCAGTCTGCATATCACAGCTATACTGGGTCAACAATCTGAATATGGACTGGGCAGAAGTGAGGTAAATATGCATTCTGGATCAGGTTGGAGGAAAATCAATAAGTTAAGGAGAAAAGTACAAAACATTGGGGGAAGAAAACAAGAACAGCTGTTCTTGAGATTGCTGTTTTCAGAGACTGGACTGAGTTTAGTGTTCTGTATTTATCTAGGTGTGGTGTAGTGACTCCATTCCACAGCTGCAGCTACTCAATTAATTTATACAGCTGACATCCTTTATGAAATCAAGCACTTTGTTCTGAGCTATTTTGTACTCTGATGCACCATTTTTCTCTGAGGTTTGGAGGTTACTGCTTTAACCCTTTCTTCATCTGGAAGGGATGGAACATTTCTGGGAGGACTAGACTCTGCCTCTTGTATATTTGGGGAAAGCCTGCCAGTTAGGACCTCGAGCTTCTCTCCTGCCCTGATCCCGACTAAACTGAGCCATTTTATCATCACCTTCACTTTTTTATGGGAGAGTAGGGTTGCCGTAAGTCCCGTTTTTCTGGGATTGTCCCGGGTTCAAGCTGTCCCGTCCGGTTCAAGGAAAAACATGTAAAAGTCCCAGGAGGGAGCAAGAAATGCCCATGTCTATGGAGGATTCCTTCACATGATCACAAAGAGTTAAATGCATATAGTCAGTATTCCTAGAGAGGAAGGGAACACTGTGGATAGGAAGTGAAGTGTCATCTCTCACAAAGGACCTCTTCCAAAATAAGTCCCTTCCTGTCTCCTGCTTTTCTCCTTCTGGAGGGAAACAGGGACTCCAAGGGCTGCATTTCCATTCTAGACCTCTTTTTAGAGCTTTCTTCGAAGCGATCCTTGTGGGTTTTTGAGGGTGAGTCCAGCTCAATGAGGGGGGGGGTGAAGGGGAGGGGGGGACCTCAGGGAGAGGAAGGGCAATTTCAAGAGTGGCCCCAAAATTTTTATTCAAAAATAAAGGAAAAGCCTCTTGACTATAGTTTATTTTAAACTGACAGAGGCAGCCCACCCTGGATGGGGATTCCACAGGGTCTTAGAATTTGAAGAATGCAATGATGTCACATGGTCGTCCCAGTTTGGCATGAGAGAATTATGGCAGCCCTATGTGAGAGGAGCTAAACTACATTTAGCCCACTTCCTCTGTCCAAGCAACCCTTTGCCTATATGGTGAAGTAGCTGATAAGCAAATCATATAAGCAAATCAGACACTTCCCCTGCTCCTTGGTAGAGAGGCAGGGAAAGTGTATTTTTCCCCTCCTTGTCAATTCTTGTTGCACTGAAAAAGTTAAGGGAGGGTTGTTTTTCTTTATCTTTTTTCTTTTTGCATTTTCCACTTTTATCACTAATCTTGACTGTGACTGTCTCCAGGTATTAACATCCAGTACATTGAAGTGGCTTGTTAGTAAAAGGCAAAGGCTGCTCATGCTCGAAAATCAGTAGTATCTGACTCTAGGGTACAGGACTCCTCTGTTTATAGTGACTAGACACCAGAGCGCACAGAATGCTGTTAACTAGTTACTGCTTTGGCAGGAGGTTATCTAGTTGAAATTTTTTGCTTTCAAACTGCTAGCTGAGGACAGAGACAGGAGCTCACTCTGTCATGCAGCACTTGGGTCTCGAATTGCTGACCTGCCGAACTTCCAGTTGTCAAGTACAGCATCTTAACCAGTAAGACACTGCAATATACATTCATACTAAATGTTTGGGTTTTTTAAAAAATAAATAAATGCTGAAGTTGTCAAGGACAAGTATAAGAAATCATAGTTGTTTCCTCTTCCTAGGATGTAATTACTCATTTCAAAATTATTATTCTTGTCCTACAAGAAGTTGTCTCTACTATAGTAGAGAACAATAGCTTTATCCCTAAATTAAGCATTTTTGAAAAAATAATGCTTTAATGCATCTGACTACATTAAGTTCACTTTATTTTAGCACAACACATGAGTTTATCTGCATAATTTGACCTTTTCTCTCTCTTCCATTTATAATATAATAATTTTAAAACTCCTTATTAACAGTTTGCTTGATGAAGTGTCTCTCTTTCTCTTGCACACACACACAGACAGACAGACACACACACAGAGAGAGAGAGGAATGGCAGAGGAATGGGTGGAGATTTATCTGCGAAGACGAGAAAATCAGGTGATGGAAGGACATACAATTGCCATGGAAACCAGGACAGAGAGGATAGCGTGATGGCAACAGATCTGGGATACATCGACCAAGGGACGGTGGAATCATTGTCTCATTCTGGACATTAAAATGTGTGGTAAACATGATAGCTTGAAGAAGTGGATTATTACCTCATGCAGCTATTGATGGGGCATGGCCGCTTCACAGCCTATCAACACTGATTTAGGCTGGATGATGATGCTTCATGCCCCGTCTGCCAGCCCGTGCAGGAAAACGCAGAGCATGTGTTTTTTCACTGTCCATGCTTTGATGCAGAATGGGAAATTCTACAGAGGCATTTTTGATGACAGGAGTCTCCAGAAGACATCATCGGCAAGATGTTGAGCAGGGAGACTACCTGGGTCACGATGTCTAATGCGGCTGGGGTCATCTTGTAACTTAGACATGTGGAGAGGGCACCCAGAGGCATTAGAGGAGAAGGGCAAGTAGCCAAATTGGAGGAGAGTTTTGAACAGCCAGTCTGCCCCCCATGAAGTAATGCCTGATGGTGGTTATGCTGGGTGGTGGGGAGTAATGGGAGGTGGTTTTAGTGGGTAAAAATCCAACACACTGTGAAGCAAGGGCTCCACAGTGTATTTTGCAGATTTCCATCTGCCCTAATAAACACACACACACGTGCGCGCGCGCACACACACACACACCTCTTAACATTATACAGTACATAGCTTGCCCCTATGAAGTGTCTATGTTGCATTGATTAAGATTTAGAATGAATTTGCCCAAATTAGACCTTAAAGCTAATGAACTTCTACTGAAGTGGACTGCTGTTTTGAATACTATTGTATCAAATTCTCTGACCTCAGGAAATTAGCAGATACATTAATGCTCATTTCAGCCACACAATTGGTAAAGGCAAGCGGGGTAGGAAGTGGATATTAAGCAAGTCTGCTAATGCATGTCATTGTGTTTTATTTTCATTCCATCCCGTTTAGTTTATGTAGATGTTAATAGCATGAGGAGTCATCTAACAGTTGGCATAATGAGAAGTCTGGAAAGGCAGATCACATGAATGTTGCTCTTTGAAGTGGTGTATAGTCACCACACTCTGCAGGATAGTGGCTCCTAGGGAAGACTATGCATAGTCTACTTCACCAATGCACAGCAGTGAGGATGCAATGAACCATTTGTTCGGCCTAATTCAAGCACAGCTGTTTTCACAGGCCTAAGCATCACACCAGATTAAGCATCGCTTTACTTGTATGGAAAATTAATTCAATGGTTGTATAGTTACTGCAATGTTTTGGGGAATGAATGGATAGAACAGGAGAGTAAATAAAATAAGTTTAAGAGAAACAAATCCATTCATCCACAGATAAACTTTCTTCATTAATTCTAAAAAAGTCTGTTTGTTTGAATCCTTTTTATTCAACTATACAATGCTAAATTAGGTGTAACACCTTTTTCTTTCCCTAGAAAGCTCCTCATTTTTTACACATGCAGGAGATAGGTACAACTGAACATTTGTGCTTTTTGAATATGGCAGCCACAGGTGAGTGAAAATTTCATTCAAGCTTTGTTATTACTGTTGTCATTGTTTATCCACATTTGCAAATCCCATATTCAGGATGGAAAGAATTTGAGATTCAAAACATGTTAGTGGATGAAAGTGAAATTGACAATTTCTCTCCCCCCCCCCCAATCCCATGAAATCAATTAAGGCAAATGAATTAATATCACATTCTATGTCAAACAGGACCATCTGCCATCCCACAATCCCTGGTAGATCAACAATTGCCCATTCAGACATGGAACAGGTAATGATTACACAATACAGTGGGTGGTGAATAATTTCTAGAATCCAAAAGCCACATTCAATCAGAAGGACATTTCCCCTTGAAATCTTAACAGTGGGTTGAAAAAGCAGGATTGATCGAATCAAACAAGGACCCCTTGCAGTAGGATTATCTTTCTGGAAAAGATGCACAGCTATGTAATATTTATCTTGTTTTTCTGTGTTAGCCAATTTGGCATAACACATTCTGTGGTGTGGCTGCTGCTCCCTGTCATCCATTCGCAGTGCACATCACATTCATTAGGGTTGGCATTAAAGATGTGACATAGTAGGTTATTGCTTCCCATGCTAAGGGCACTGCTCCTCCCCCAGACCACTATGGCATTTGGCATTGAAAAAAATCCAAGTTATTTACTGCTGGAAATGTTGCAAGTGGGAGGACAGAATGTTTAGATGCAAAAAGCCTACAATGTTAGTCAAAATAAAAGCCAAGGATATGCTTATCAGCCCATGAACTGCCCTCATTTCAAATTAACATAATACACATATACCTGACTTCTTTGAAGTTTTTATCTGTAGTTGGGTTTGTTTGTTTTTATGTTTTACCCCATTTTTCTTCCACCTGTGCTCCAAAGAGCTAAAGATGTGGTCCCCCCTCCTCTATTTGCCCACAAAACAACCCTGTGCATAGGTATGGCTGAGAGATTATGACCAGCTCTTTGAAGTTCATGACTAAAATGAGATTTGAGACTGTTATCTCTATGACTCAAAATAGCACTACAGCATGCTGACTACCACACTATGCAGTTCATACATCAGATGAAAGACGCAATTATCTTATACATCAATGATGACAAGAATATGTTTAGTCTATTCTTTTCCACCTTTCTCTGCTATAGAGAAATAGTGGCATATCATTAAATGATTTTATTTTTCTGGAGGCATAATGCAGCACACAACGTTTCCATGTACAATCATTTTCAGGTGGCAATACCCCATTCTTATGGTCCCACAAAGGATTTAAATTAATACAACCATATTAATGAGGACCTACTTTAAAAAAATAGCATTAATATTTTGGGCATGAATGAGAAGAGGAGGAAGAGTAAAGAAGCACGGAGAAGGTGCACGCTTGAGTGTGGTTGCTTGCAGCCTAAAATGGAGTGGGTGCTTTTCCTTTACCTGATAAAGGAATATCAGAAAACAAAACCAAAAAAAGTAATAAACCAAAATAAAAACACTGTAGCACTTTAAATACTAACTGACATATATTTTTATAGTTAGCTTTCGTGGAGTGTTTTTATTTTGGTTTATTATTTTTTTGGTTTTGTTTTCTGATATGCCTGAACCACAGACTAACACAGTTACTATTCCAAAAAAATATGCTAAAGGAAGAGACAGCCATGTCAATAAGTTGCTGGTTGCCAGGCGAAAGTCAAAGCAGGAGAATCCATTTAAGCAGGCCCCTACCTAGGCTCTTTTGATCTCTTTCCCCCCCCCCCAGAAATGACTTACCCACTCATTCTGTGGTCTACAGTAACAAGGGGTCACCTTTTGGGGCTGGATAGGAACTTTTGGCTAGCTTTCAGAATGGTATGTTGAGGAACTGAGTGTTTTTCACCTACTGTACTCTGGTGCTTATGAGACATTTGTATTTAGTTATAGTGCAATCATTTTTAAATGGGTCACAATATTGAGAGGGTGGTACTTGGTTAGGGTGTAGCAGTGAATCCTTCAGAATATCTTTTGACAAGGTGGCTTTGACTACCTGGCATGATTTGTCAGTTGGGCATACAGGGCGCACCATGAGACACCTTTTGAGTATGCCCAACATTTATTCTTACAAACAGAGTTGGAAACAACCTCAAAGATGTCTCCCCAAATGTTAGCCAGCCTGGGCAACAGCTGACAAGGATCAGCACTGTATAGAGGCAACAATTTACCCATCCAGCCTAGAGAGGGGAGGATTAGCTTTCCCTACTCTGGTACCAGGTGTATAGCACTACCCGGCCCCTCCACAGGTTATGTGATCAAACATTTCAATAAAATTGTGGCCCAGGGCTTTAGATCATAAATGACTGTGTCCTGCAACTTTATTTCTGTGGTAGGAAAGGAACGTTGGTGCCATCAGCATAACTTCTACCTTGCCATTTCACAAGACATTGGAGCTATAATCTTTTCAAATGGATTTTTTCCTCCTACAAATTCACACGGAATGACCAGTAAAGCCAATATATATTAATAGGCCTATAACTAACTGTGCTCTGGATACAACTGTAGTGGCACAGACATTATCCAGGAAATTTCTCAGCATTTTAATTCTCAACCTCTCTTTTGCTGTCGCTTTCTATTGCTTGCCTATCTGCTTTCCTGCCTGCCATGCATGTCTCGGAGCACCCAGAAGCAGAATAAATGGTTTTATTTTATTTTATTAAAATCCTTTGAGGACGTAAGGCTGCTGATCACATGCCAGAATACTGAAGCTAAAACATTGCTTATTCTCCCATTCCCTCATCTCCATTCTTCCCTCCAGTACCTTCAATAATCCTGTTTACCAAGCAAGTTGACGATATTTCATTTGTGACAGCCATATCATTTACTGTAACATTCACATCTCTCTCTTTTTAATATTTGCTTTGAAGAATGGGGGCTTGATGTAGTTCATTTCTCTTTCCAAAGGGAAAACAACAACTCTATCTCTCTGGCCAGCTGAGTGACCTGTAAAAAGACTGACTCTTCGATGATGGCCATGAAGGACTAGTGTTCACTTTACATTTGGGATCAGCAAAGTACTAAAAAATCTGTTGGGCCTCCCAGTGTGAAAGGAGTGTGTTTATAATATTTGGAAGCAATGGTCCAACCTTTTTCCTTTGAATCACATTTGACAAATATATTTGCTGCACACACTTTAAAAGCCATGTGCATTTTATGGTCCAATATCTGTACCTGACTTTGTAAATAAATGAAGTGAGATTTGGCCTCCAGCACTAATAGGTATTACTTATGTGGATAAAACAAACCTACTTAGAGGAGGTCTACCCATTCCTGTTCCCCTCATTACTTTCTCCATGATTCCCTTAAAACTCTGAAAAGAAGACATTCCTTCTCACACATACAAGTACATTCCCAAGGAAATTGGAGTTTCTGCTGACATGTGGAGCCTATAGCTAAGCAGAAGTGTGCCCAGTGCAGGCATATTTCTTTCCATGCAGAGAAAAAAGTAATAATCTGATTGGTGTTTGGGTAGAGGTTGTGTAATTTGCTGTAGATAATTGTGGCTAATTGATGGGATGCCGAGGCAAAGCTTGGCTGTGTGTCTGGTCATGTCCCCTGCTGCCCAAATGAGATGATTTCATCAGGTCATTAATTGTAAACAATATTTAAATAGCAATAGGATTCCAGGGTGGAGACTAGCCATTAATAATTTATAGAACCCAGGCAAGGCATTCTCCTTTAAACGTGGTCATTCAGAGCAAGCAAGGAACTCCTGAACAAGGCAAGAGTCTAAAATGGTTGCTAATAGGGATATTGGAGGATTTTGATCAATTTGTAAAAAAACAAATTATGACCCACAAATTTCTTTATTAATGGAGCATCATCATCATCATCGTCATCATCATCATCATCATCATCATCATCATCATCATCATCATTATTATTATTATTATTATTATTATTATTATTATTATTATTATTATTATTATTATTATTATTATTATTATTATTATTTCAATTTATATGCATAAAAAGAGACTTGAACAATTCAAATGTGGGTGGCTTTGAGTGCTTAGGTCTTCAGAATCTGGTTTTGGATATCTAAGTATTGAACAATGAGTATGTTGTTCAGTTAGAGTTGTCTCCCCCCCCCCCCAACAGTATCCTCGTCTTTGATAGCTCCATGGCAGACAAGGATAAACTGATCCACCCTTCACTGGGAATATCTGATTTGCCAGCACAGAAGGTTTGTTACTTTGTTCAATTTGAGACATTTACCATTTGCAGATTCCAAATTTGCAAATGTTTTTATAGGTTGAATGGAAAGAACGTGAGCTTTCTCCTAACAAGTCCAGATATAAGAAACAATGAATTGAGTTGCTTCATCTGTTTATAGCAACTAACTGAAACATACTAGCCATTTTTGTCATAGTGGAATTTCATGGAAGAATGAATGAAAGAGGAAACAGGCACAATAATTTTCCTCTTTACCAAAACTTTCCTGCTTAGTAATATTGGCATATGTGGAATTGAAAGATTTGGTAATATGGTATGATACTTTGGATTTAAAAATTAGTCACAGGGTTATTTATTTTTGAAGAATTTGAACCTTCCTTCTGTATCAGGGTTCCAGCTTTCATTTCATGGTGCTTGTACATATTTTACTTATACTGGCCTTCCCTGTTGTGATATGTTTATCATACCTACTTGAGTAAATTGCCATGGTGGATCAGTTTGGGTCCTTTTTTGCAATATTATACTACCTAGCAGGTGGGAAAATGTTTATCCCAGTGCCCAGTTCAGGTCTAATTTGGGGATGAAAAGGAAACCCCAAGGCTACTAGCTAATACCACACTAGAACAAGACAAAGACATTAATGAGTACTGAAATAATGGGAACTGCATGGCCTTAAATATCTATCAGTACAAAATCAGTAGGCTTTTACTGACAGATGATGGAGGTAATGGCTCAAGAATCACATGCAAGCCATAGTCTACTTTCATGAGACCTCTCTCAGTCTTCTTTGTAAACTCTACATATTTTGCAACTCTTATTAACCTGGGTTCTAACATTTCCCAGTCTACTTTGACCTCAGCTCCATCTACTTCAGACTACAGATGCACTCACTTCTAAACTGTGGACCCTGGGTTTAAATAGCATATGTTTCCCTACTCTGTTGTGGGATGGTTGCACCTATCTCTTAGATAACCCTTCTGTCTCAATGGTGGCACACAGAATCTTACTTTCAGTGTAAAGTGGAGTGGAGTAGAGTGAGAGGGAAGTAGAAGTACTAATCCAAAGTAAGCCAAGAAATGACGCTGCAAACTCTAAAGTGAAAAGCTAATTTAATATACAGTCATACCTCACATAACGAATTTAATGTGTTCTGCGAGTCAGACTTGCATAACAAATTTTTCGCTATGCGAGTCGGACTTTTCCCTATGGAAAAACTGGCATAACGAGCATTTCTATGGGGAAAACTCGCATAGCGAAAAAATTTTGCCATGCAAGTTTTCCCCATAGAAACGCTTGTTATGCGAGTTTTTCCATAGGGAAAAGTCCGACTCACATAGTGAAAAATTTGTTATGTGAGTCGGACCACTTAGTAAAAAACTTGCTCATTATGCGAGTTTTTCGCTAAGCGAAACGCTCGTTATGCGAGGTTTGACTGTACTCTAAATCATGCAACATTAGTAGTTTCTGAATGTTCCAATTCATTAGCAGTGTTGAGTTTTGTCTTGTTTTCGTTGATGACTCTTCAAAAAAAAAAATAGCACTATCAGAAAATATGGCTGCTGTAGAGAAACATAGAGTAATCATGTTAGCAGCCTCTTATCATGAGAACTCAGCTAAGGAATGTGTATAAACAGTGATAGATAGATAGATAGATAGATAGATAGATAGATAGATAGATAGATAGATAGATAGATAGATAGATAGACAGACAGACAGACCAGGTTTCCCCTAACAAATGTCTACAGTTTACAGAAGCACACACAACATTTGAATATCAAGGTGTCTAACTTTTTATCACATGTTGTACAATTCAAGCTGGGGGGAAAGAAATTGGCAAAAACTGGGAATACTGAGGCACATTTTAGGCTTCAAAAGAGACACATGAGAACTGATTGTGTTTGATATAAGTCTGAAAACCCAAGGGGTTGTCGTACCAAACAATCCCATTCATGTCATGTAAACATTCAGGTTATCTGCACTTTTACAGTGTCAACCATTGGCATAACATAGGAGAACCGGCATAATCTTGTTTTCTGTTTGTGCTAGCTCAGAGATATTTTTGTTTTAGGCCTGCTATCCAATAATCATGAAGCACAAGTAAATTTTAAAAGGCTTTAGGTTAAAAAAAAACCCCAGCACATTTTATGTAACCAATAAAACCAGAAACTGTTCATATCTATATTGTTTTCATTTTATTTCTTGGGTTAGGAGCTTCCTGAGAAGTATTACTGAGAATACTCACTTTTCTGAGGCAGTCAAAATGTGGAGCACAAATCAACCTCCCCCTCCCTCTCCCCACTGCCTGCACAGCTAAAATAACACAGAGAGAGACAGACATGGGACTCTGTACCCTTCTTTTTTGTTGCAACAGTTACAGCTATATTAAATCAAATTATTTGCTTAATAGAAAGAACATTAGTTCTGCTCATAGTAGGTAAGTAATCACACACCTCATAGTTTCAGGGTCACTCCTCACATTACATTCAAAACACATGTACAAACTCCTCAGAGGCATTCCTGTGTCTGAAAATCTGTGAAGGGGTAATGTCAGAAGTATAGAAAACAGACAATTTCGAAAGCTTGAAATGTTTTAGCTACAAACAACTGCTGCTCCCAGGCTATTTGTAAAAGTGAGGCACAACCTTCAGTTCATCTTTAAAGGTTCCCTTCTTCTCACATCTCTATATAAGCCAGGATCACAACTTTCTTATTTATTGGGTAGCACATTTCAAAGGCTCTGTTGAACTAAGTGTGATTTACTTCTAAGTAAACATGGGTAGGATTGGACTACACATCTAATAAAGACCATCCGTTTCAGTTCATATTTATGGGCATCTTTCCCAAGCAAATCTAGTCTTTGGGTTATTTGTTATATTTATGGACTAAAAGCAAATAAAACTGAGTTCCATAGGTTGTATTAGCCTTGTGTTTGATAACCCTAAAGCCTTGAAGCAAAGCTGTGGGGTTATCAAAAATGGATATACAATGCATCTGCTCTGTTTGAGTGAAGCCAAGGCCAGTAGTATCTCCAATTACAGCCCCTGCCTTTATCCTTCTGTATCTCTTGTGAGAGATAAGAGTTGACTATTTCCCCCATGTCTCTCTCTTCTACTTTAGCCTCCAAGCCAGGTAGATGGACAAGGGTGGTGGAAGCTCCCCTAGTGCCTGAGATGAGAAACAAAGCAATTCTTCCCACCATTGTTTTCTTACATTGTTCGTGCACCTGGCATCGTAGCTGCAGACAGAAGTCATTGACATCACGTTGCAAACAAAAATTCATCTAGTCAAAGCAATGGTATTCCCGGTGGCAATGTATGGTTGTAAGAACTGAACCATTAGGAAAGCTGAGTGCAGAAGAATAGATGCCTTTGAGATGTGGTAATGGAGGGAAGTTTTGAGAGTCACCTGGACAGCGAGGAGAACAAATAGGTCAATCTTAGAAGAAATCAACCCTGACTGCTCCTTAGAAGGTCAAATAGTAAAGTTGAAGCTAAAGTACTTTGGACATCAAATGAGAAGAGAGGATTCACTTGAGAAAGCCTTGATGCTGGGAAAGGTGGAGGGCAAAAGAAGAAGGGAGTGGCCAAAAGTGAGATGACTAGATGGTATTGTAGAGACAATGGGCACAGAACTGAGCGAGTTGAGGAGGATGGTGGAGGACAGAGGTGCCTGGGGGACAGTGGTCCATGGGGTCACAAAGGGTCGGAATCAACTGTGCGACTGAACAACAACAAAAAAGACAACATCCAATGTCATGGAAGAAGGCATCTGTCTGGGTGCCTGGGTGACCACTGTGGGCTGGATTAATGATATGCACAGGCCCAATTAGGTCTGTGGGCCGTAGGTTGCGAATGCCTGGATTATAACTTAATCTTACTTTTAATTTTTAAATTAAATGCAATGCAATATCTTGAACAATATTGGAAGGAGAGAAAGATGCACTTCTTCCCTGATCAATTGTACAAATGAATTATTGATTAAGCATACATTAACTGAAGTCTCACAATTATATATCATTTACACCTTTCATTCTGCTTTGAAAAACTCACCAGAATTAATGTCCTTCTTAAATGCCTTTTGAAAAATCTCTGATGTATTACTCTGAGAGGTGAGAGCCTTGCCAGGGCATGGGGACTTGAGCAGTCTAAGGAGGCAGTGTTGCCCAGCTCTTGCCAATGATGGTAGGCTGGGACTAAAACTCACCAAAGCATCCTCTGTTGGATCCCTTGGGCAAGATGAAAGCGGAGGGCACATGTCATGGTCTGCCTAGCCAGCGGGTGACGTGATATCTGAATGGCTAAAACATGCATGCAGATGGACTTGATTTCTCAGGTCCATTTGCATGTGTGAAATGTCGTCGTGGAGACGTCTACCAATGCATGGACTTCTTGCTAAATAACGACTCCAAGGTATTACCCTGACAATATAAAGTAGCGATATGGAAATCTATTGCTCTCAGTTAATATGTCAGTTTCCATACAGAATCCCTCTAAATCTGATGTACATAAATTGATGCCATGAAGTCTCACTCTTATGTCTGATGAAGTAGACTTGATCCATGAAAGCTAACATTAAACTACACCAGTTAGTCTTTAAAGTGTCACAATGGGTTTATTTGTCTTTTTGTTTTCTTTTGTTTACTCTCAAAAAGGTATGTTTTTTAGAGTATGCGGTGTAGAAAAAGGAATACATAAGAGAAAGCTTACATGTGGAAATAAATGCATTTTTATGCTTGTTAAAGGAATTGCATGGAACAGATTTACAGCTACACATATGTAAAATTGACATGGTTCAAATGTAGATTGATTCTAGTATCAAGTGATATTTTTTCATGTGATGAATGGGGACCAGAAATTATGGTAATCTGCCAGTGGTAAAATGTTCACTAGTACTCATTCCATTTTCAGTATAACTGTTTTTCTAAGCACTCCCTCCTTTGAGTAAATTGATCCATTTTATTTTAAATAGCAATTTTGCGTGCAGAAAACTTGCATATATCAATTGGCTCAAATGAAAACAAAAATTAATTAGTAGCCAGGAGCCATAACTTGGGTTGGCCTGCTGTTTCCAACCCCTGCTAGTGAAAATCCATATCTGTACAGATTTTGCCCTATAGCACTTGTTGACAAAGTGCTACAGATTTCTCTCATTAGTAAATTGGGCTTTTTAATTCTATACCTCTCTGTTAATGATCCCAACACAGATTGTTATGGATACAACAATGTTTCCTGTTGTAAGAGTATAAATAGAGTTTAACATTTGTTCAAAGAGACCAACATTATGTTATTCATGGTTTGCTGTTGGAGGAGGATTAACAGAAGTACAGTCTCCAAAACCCGTGAGGAACTAGACCTCCTCTATCTGGTCCCCCTCTATTCAACACTAATTAGACCACATCTAGAGTACTATGTCCAATTCTGGACACTACATTTTAAGAAAGATGCAAACAAATTAGAGCAGGTACAGAAAGGAGCAACAAGGATTATCAAGAGACTAAAACCAAGCCATATGAGGAAAGACTGAAAGAACTGGGAATGTTCAGTCTTGAGAATCAAGGAGATTAAGGGGGGATATGATAGCACTCTTAAAATACTTGAAAGATAATCATAAAGAGGAAGGGTAGGATCTGTTCTCGATAATCCCAGAGGGCAGGATGTGTAATAATGGACTCAAACTACAGGAAATCCGATATAGGCTGAATATTCCAAAAAACTTCTTAACTGTTAGAACAGTACAACAGTGGAACCAGTGACCTCAGAAGGTGGTAAGCACTACCACTCTTGAAGCATTCATGAGAGAATTGGAGAACCATCTGTCATCTCTACTTTGACTTGGATTCCTGAATTGTGCAGGGGGTTGGACTCTGTGGCCTAAAAGGCCTCGTCCATGTTACTTATTCTATGGCTGTATGAGGAGTCCTATTAATCTATGTGGTCAAAGCAAAAACTAATAACATGAACTTGCACTTATCCTGCATTGTTTATTAATTTAAAAATAAATGGATAAAGTAAAATATCATTATTCATCTGATAATCTTACATCACTTCACAATAATAAACAATCAAACAAAATGTAACATAACTGTTTTATGATGATGTCAAGAGTGTATGTTGGTGTACAACGGTTAGCAAAGTGGTATGCAGTAGCCAGCAAGAGGTGCGCACCTGGCAAGGTTGGCCCCTTATGGAAAAAACAGGCAGATAGTTCTTGGTGCAAAAGCAAACTTAAAGTTAGTTTACTCAGGAAGTAAAAGGTGCAAGTATATACAGTGCAACAACTGAAAACACAAAGCAGGAATGTTTTCTTGGGTTGTTCAGTTGAGCTCACTTAGACAGTTCAGTTGTTTTATATACAAGTCTATATAGTCCAGTTCAGTAGGGTAAATGAAAGCTGTAAACACAGACAAAGCAACAGAGTTCTACAGCTTCTGTCCTCTTGGTGGAGGGTTACCCTCAAATAGTCCTTCTTTGCTTGGCCGGCACAGATGGCTTGTCAGTCAAAGGCCATCATCAGAATTCAGTCCTCAAGGCTGGTTCTGGAACACACAGGAATCTTTGTCCAGACTTGATAGCAGAGGACTCTCGGTCAAGATCAGCATCGTAGCTCAAGCAAGTTCAGCATATGAGCTGGCAGCAGCATATAAGCTGACATCAGTGGAGCAAAGCAGCATTGAAGCTAAGCTTTGGAGAGCAGCTCAGCCAAGCTCCCCAAAAGTTTGCAATCCTGCTCTCATCTATATACAGTGGTCCACGGGACACACCAGGGTTAAGTTCCAACACCTGTGTGTTCCTGCAGAAGGGTCTTAAAGGCATCATAATTGCAATATGCCTTGCAACCAGTTAGGGTGTGGGACGAAGACTTACAATCTCTAAAATTGTACACCACAGGAGTAGAAAGAAGGAAGTGTGACTCCTGGCAGCTAGTTCATTTTTGGACTGTCAGCACATCATGCCTGGAGTGAACAGCTCTCTGCACCTCCTACAATCCTTCTTCCCAACTGGAGATTATCTAGAGTTCACCTCTTCCCCCCCCCCCAAGGAAGGGATTATCACTTGAGTTCTTGAGCAGATGTGTCCTTCCTTTTTGATAGCTGACCCAACCAACTAGTGCTCTCCATCCACTCCTGCTAAGCTCTCAAACTAAGGCTTGAAATTAGTGTTGCAGAATGCTCAGTAAACTTGCTGAGGACATGCCAAGAGAATTAGAGGCCTTAGGATCATAGGATACCACTTTACAGTGCAATAGCCCTTAGGTCCATCTTACCTAGAACTGCTAAGTCTGAGTGGTGGTCTCTGTCTGGGTTTCATTTTGAGTCCTACTTGGAAAACCCTAGTACAGTATTCCTTTGTAGTCCTTTCACCAAATAACAACTGTATGTGAAACTGAAATCAGACAAGACCAGGTATGTCCTTGTGGTTATGGTTTTGAGAATGCAACTCAATGAGATACCTAAGTGAAGCTTTTTTCAAGAAGCACGAGAGTCTTCTCCTTTGGGTAACAATAAGATCTGCAGTGTTATTTTTTTTCTCATCAGCTTTCGGTTATTTTTGCCAACTAGTTTACCACAAACAAAACAAAGCAAAAAAATAAGTCACACACACAAAATAATTAAAGAAATACTGCTTAATTGTTAGAAAAGAAGCAAATAGACCATCTCATGCTTATGAACCTTAGAAGATAATGCCACAAACTAGAACTCATTGTCATTCTGTGATCTGTTATTTGCATTAAAAATGATTTGCACAAGTCTGCTTAATCTGAACAAGAATGCTCTTTTCTTTCTCTTATCTTGTAGAGAGGATAAAAAAGTGTTTCCTTCTCACAGGGTTAGATGAATTAATTTTCTGTACCCCATCCTCATGTATGATTAGAAACAAGTAAATATTTGATTTAGCTCCTTAGCCTAAAGCAGGTTCCTACTTGTTTTGGGTTGAATGTAAGTAGGTACATCTCCATGACTGATAACTATGACTAGATTCCAAAGGAGTGTTTCTAATTCTTGGTTTCATCCCATCAGTGGAATTGGGAGAGAAATGGTCCCCTACCCTAAATAACTTTCCTCAAAATTTAGCCTGGGAGGCCAGGAAATCCTCTTGATCCAGGGTTTTTTTTTCCAGCTGAAGCACAGAACTGCATAGATGAAGGGGGAAAAAATTCTATTCTGCCCATAGTTCAGCACTAGCATGACAAAGGTTCTAGCCCTATGAAAAAGCCAATGGAGTTATAAAGACTGAATAGAGTTATACATTTCTAAACTTAAGTGTCAACAGTATTATCCTGCTTCCTCCACCCTGCTGTTGAGGTGCCATTCAGATAGCCCAACACTCATGATACAAAAACTTGTTTTGTTGCGTGTGTAAAATGTTGATTAGCTTTTTATTTTCATGATGCACAGTAAGATTATTGTTATTTTTTGCATTAAGCTGTATAAATTTGATCCTTTCTCTCTGAGTAATTGCCAACCTTTCTTCTTACTATGGCTTCATGGTGTCTTCCTTCCTTGTTATTCCATGAGGCAGAAGCTTGTCACACAGGCCCACTACAAGCTATAGGAGGGTTACTCATGAAGTTGGAACTTCTTCTTTCAGAGAATCTTCCCTACAACCTTCAAATCTTATTTCTTTCAGGTGAAAGAATGGGCCCACACAATGAAGGCACAAAGGCTGAATGGGTCCAGCATCTGTGCTGAAACCCACCTTAGATTCCTGATTGTATCATATGGGAGAGGAATTTCAACAAATTTGAAATATTTATAGGCCTCCTCTGTTGATGACTCATATAACATTTCCCCAGTTTCCCCATCAGATTGTATCAATGTTGTTGTATATGTTGCAGGTCTGACCCACAAAACATCAGGGATACAAAATCTCTGAATTGTCAATGGTGTATTGATTATACTCAACATTTTGTCTTCTTCCCTTCCAGTAATCCAAAGTATGCTTAGGCTGAGTGAAGCAAGAGCTTGCTGTTTCCAAGGAGACTGCATCAGAATAAATGAAGAATGTTGGACACATCACCCACACAAACAAGCACACCATGAAATCAAATCTTCTTTTCCTTTGTTAATAGAAGAGGATATTACCCCTGGAGCATTGAACGATGGACAAATTGGAGTCTGTGTGATGGCATACTTTAGTGACTTAAAATTACATATTAAAATTAAGATTTGGGGGTGGGGGTGGGAGTTTGACTGGCAGTTTGAATTGTCTGCTTTGTGGCTGAGTGATATTAAAGCTCACCCACAAGCCTGCATAGCAACTAGTCAGAAAAGGGAAACTATTCAGTAAATACAGGAAAAAAATAATTATGTAGGGCAGGGTTTCCCAACCTACAGTCTGTGGGCTGGCCCTGGACCCTAATGCCATTCCATCTGGTGCACCCAGAAGTGGAAGCAGTTTATGTCAGCCATAAAATGTGCCCATGGTTGTTGTAAATGCGGAAGTGGGCGCATTTATGACAGCCGTAAATACACCCGCTTCTCCATCTGAGGCACGTGGTCCATCCTGCTCAGCTGCCTGGGGGCGTGGTCATGCCCGTGGCATAAAAATGTTGGCCACCTATGATGTAGGGCAACAAACATACACTGATAGATTGGCATTTTTTTATTAATAGCAAAATAAAGTAATGGCACAATCCATGTGTGCTGTCTCTGTACACAGAAAGAATGCCCACTTCCAGGAAAGTAAGTATAGGACAACAAGTTTAGACTGCCATCATGCTTACTTATGGTTAAGGTATCTTAAGTAAAGATACCTAGAACTTCTGGAAAATCTTGCATAGGATCAAACTAGATAAAAAATTACCCATCAAGTTGGATCCATACTTAGGAAAATTCAGACTGCTCTTTACTATGTAAAATTCCTGATATCGTACTATTTCCTGGTATTCTGAATTGTGGATATGGAAGCACAATATCCTACACCAGGGATACCCAAACATTTTTGGCCACAGGCCATTGGTCAGTCTCATAGTTCTTCCCACTGGAAGCAGAAATAAAACGCTCCACCGTGTGGGGATCTCCAGTGGAAATGAAGACACAGCACAGGTATGGAACAAAACCTCTAACTCCTTTATTGAAGGAACTTACATTTATACAGCGTAAGCAGTGCGTATCTGGGTCAGCCTTTTACATTCCATTCTAGGCAGGAGGGGGTATGAAAGTGAACCCATTGTTAGAGCAGGTTTTGACCTGATCTTTCTCAGCTCACCCTGTTCTATCTCCAAGGCTGAAGCCTGTTCTATCTTAGTACAACTTGTTCTATCTCAAGAGCTATAGATAAGGGTGGAATGCCTTATGCGTGCATAGCTTGGGGTGAATAGGGAAGCCTATTCCCAGTGGCCCACACTGTCTTCACCACTCCTGGAAGTGGAAGTAAAACATGCATGTGCAAAACGCTGTCGTAAATGCACCGATGGTTGTCATAAATGTGTTTACAACACCTGGACCTGCATTTACGGCAGTGTTTTGCACATGCATGTTTTACTTCCACTTCCAGGAGTGGTGAAGACAGTGTGAGCCAGATTATTAGGCCCCGTGGGCAGACTTCAGCCAGTGGGCCATAGTTTGGGCACCCATGTCCTACACTCATAAAATAGAGTGTTTTTGAAGAATTAAATTAACCAGATATTATTTCAAATTCTGAGTTAACATAAGGACATTAAAAAAAAAACCAACCCTGCAATATGTGAATAGAAATGTGCATTGATACATGATGAAGACAAAACTGATGATTTTATCTAAAGTTATAACTCTTTGTCTTCTTGTGTGTAGGAATGAAAAAACTGAGTGTTTTTCTTCTTTGTTTGCAAGAGAGTGGTATATTTTGAGATACTCAGCACATTTAAAAGAACTTTTTTGCATAAATTATGCACATTTGCTGTTGTGCAGTGTTACAACATCTGCTTCTTTTAAAGTATAGAAACATCAGATGAGTTTTTTTTTTAAAAAATTGACTTCTTGTCTGTGATTGCCCTTTGTGAATTTTGTTGTTTTAGAATACCGTAGGTAAACAGCAGTTTTGTGCAGAAATATCAGTGCAGATAAACATCATAAAACCTACTTCTTGTCCTGTTCTCACATGAAAGCTCAGCATTCTTGTAGAGCAGAAGTTATCAACCTTTTTAAGCTGGGGGCTGGGTCACGCTCCCTCAGTTTCAGGGGACAGACGGCCATTTTGCCTTTCCTCCACTGCATGGCAATTCCTGGTGTGATGGAGGCGGTGGGGGACTCATGAAATGGCACCATGTGCTGCATCCAGCCTGTGAGCCACAGGTTGAGAATCCCTGTTGTAGAGGCTAGAAACTTCTCAATATTTTTGACAAGGATGATAATTTTGCCAGTATTCTTATCATCTCAAATTTCATCTCATCATTATGGCTTTTACTTATGGATTACGCTTACTTTCCACAGCCTGTGTTGTTTGCTTCCCTATTCTATGATTTCACTGCTTTTTGGACCTCTGTTCCTTGCTCGAATTTTGACTGTCAAATTCAGGCTTCCTGGTTGATTGTCTATCAATGCACTGGGTGGAGTGGGGGCAAAAACTATAGCAGAGGTTAATAGTCCAGATAGCCTTAAGGTATGGCTCTGGTCTATGATTTCATGCCCTCTGTTTATTATTCCTGTTCTCTAAAGCCTTTACAGCTATCTCACCACCTGGCAGTAGTTTACCAGCAGCTGCTACCTGCAGGAGATGAAGCTGGCATATAGTCCTGGCAACTAGCCACTGGGATTTGTTCTCTACCAGATCTGGCATTTCCTCGTCATGATTTAGCTAGCTACAGAGACTTTGATTAAGTATCTAGCTCTAATACTGGTGTTTTGCAGGTCTTCCCAGTGGTGGATAAGCACAAAAGGTACTCAAAAATTCAGTTGAAATTTTGCAAATGCCATATTAATGATAAGTTAGAAGGGAAATGCCATTCATTGACTGGTAACCATTTGGTGTTTGTCTAATTTGCAGCAGCTAATTTTTTATTTTATTTATTTATTTATTTATCAAATTTATATTCCGCCCTACTCGCACAAGCGACTCAGGGCAGAGCACAACAGGTATATGGTATACCACAAACACATTAAAAGAGCAATAAAATTTAAAACCCATTAAAAACAACCTCCCATTCCCTAGCCTAAAAGGAACCGGATAAAAGGAATGGGAATGGGAGTTGGAATAGGAGGGTAGATGTAGGAAGTTAAATAAGCCAGCGGGGTGTGTGTGTGTGTGTGTGTGTGTGTGTGTGTCAGTAAACCATCACTACTCCACACCATTCCCGCCAGCCAGGTTTTCAGGCCCTTCCTTCACTAATTAGTGGTATTGGCATTGTGCAACTTTAGTTGTGCAACTGAGCACATGACCAAGTAAGAGATCAAGACATTCCTTTGGCAAGTAAACAATATCATCTAGCCAGATGACAACTAAAATTGGATGGATCCATTTTTTCTTCTTTTGCAGCCAGGAATAGAATTAGTTTTGGAATATTTCCACCAGCAGAAATGTTTTGTTCTGCTTTGTTTTTTGTTAAATGGAGCTACCCATTGCAGGCCCTGGTGAATCTTAATTTGTCCCACCCTTGCACTGTAGAAGAAAAAATGTCTAGAAAACTAGAAAACACAGACGCGGTGGATGGATTCTTTCCTTTTTTTAATTGATCAGACAGTACTTTTTGTGTTTGTTCTGTGTGTAAATGGATGAGCATGCAGGCAACTCCAGAAAGAAAAATGGTGTAAGTTTGGCCTTAGGAACATTTTGTGGAAAAATCAGAAAAGGCAAAAACAACCTTTGTGGTGGAGGTAAGCTCTTGCATTGGGTTTGGAAAATCCTGAGTTGGCCATTTTGCTGTGTAGAGTTGGCCAACTTGGGCCAAGACAGAGAGAATGGCAAAAAAATAATAATTTCCATTTATACTGGTGCCATTTCCCATAGGGTTGTTCAGCCCCTTGAAGAACAATTTGGAGTGGCATAGGGAAGAACTACAGCAGAAAGAAAGGAGTTTTTAGAGTTCTCAATTTTTCTCATCTACCAAGAAAAGAAATTGGGATTTAAAAAAACCCGATGGCTGAGGACATATTTTGGGGAACTGAAGGAAGGACAAAACCTAATAAAAATAAACTCTTCTTTTATGTCCCTTATATAAAAAGATAGGAGGGAGGTGTCAATGTAGTATTCTATAGCATTTTCCCTGATGAGAAATTTGGAATCTCTTCTCTCACCCTACCTGGCACACTATTATTATTATATTCCATGTGGCATTTGTGCTAAAGGTGAATAACCTTAAGAGTATTTCTCTAACCAGGTAATGGAGGATGAGGTGGTCCAGTGGTTAAGAAGCTCAGTTGGAAGGCCAGCCAGTCAACAGTTCAAGACCTGGGTACTGCATGATGGATTGAGTGCCCATCTCTGTCCCAGCTCTTGGGGACATGAAAGGAGCCTCTTTCAGGCATCCCCTGAGCGGAGTTTCTCTAGCAAAAACCCTTTCAACCCAGAATAATTTCAGACATGAAATTATGATTATTACCAGGTAATCTATGTAATTTATAAGGAAAAAGTGAGAAGGAAAGAACAAGAAAAGGGGGAAAACTCATTAAAATAAAGCACAAAACTATATTACAAAATGTTTATGTTACGAGTGGAAATTGAATAAAATAAATCTTTTGAAGCCAGTCTTTACAGTCTACTTAGCAGAGCCCTACATTCCCAAATGCTTCAATATGGAAAACATAAGAATATTATAACATAATAATACGCAAAGGGCAAATACTTCTTCCAATCTTAAAGTTTATTTCTACCCCAAGAAATATCATGTTATGGAAAGAGTTTACTTCAAACCATACATATGTTCAATGCTGGCTTTTAAAAGAAATATTAAATAATGGGCTGAAAACAACAGATGAAAGCTGTAAAAGAGTCTTCATTTGTTCCCTGGGAAGATAAAAAGCAGCAGACTTTTTAATATTGCATAGCATGGAGAGGGACGTATACATGGCAGGCAGCACTTTATTTTTAAACTTGGAATAGAATAGTTTGATTGGCACATAAAGTGCCATCTCCGTTTTAAAGAACTTAATAGGATAAAGCTTGGAATATGAATGGAATTAGGTTCTGTGTTCTGTCACATCTACAGCAAAAACCATAATGCTCATTTTAACAATAGCAGGCAGCTGGGGAAAGCAGTTTGTTAAAGATGTTGAGGGGTGGCAGAGAAAAATCTGGATATGATTATATATATATTTCAGCTGCTCACTTGAGACCTCCCCATAGGCACATTCTAGATGTGATGGAAGGAAGCAGACTGTACTTTGTACTTTTGTGTTGAGTTCTCGACAACTCTGCTTCCTAAGAGTACAAGAGGAGAAGTCCCTGCCACAAGCAGTGTTCAAATCTAAAATTCAACATAGTGGGAAAGAGCAAGGATGAGGCAGAATATTTTAGAGAGGTGCCAGACATGCTATTGCTCTAATCTGTGTTTTGTGTGTGCCCTCTGCCAATTTATTGGACATTATCCTGATAGTTTGGCTCAAGCATCGATTTGTTCCAGAAGGCATAACTTGAATATCTGCCAGGTACATCATTAAGGTGCTGTAACTACCGCAGAGATGTTACAGAAGCTATATAACGTGCATGGCACTACCTTGATTAAATTGAATAGAGTTCATTCCTGAGATCAAGGAATGTCTGCCTACTGTTTTGCCAGTAAACTACAAGGGTACTTTTGAACTGGCCAGTCAAAATTACTGCCAGGGTGAGGGGGAATGGTAAAATCCTGAAGCATCTCCATCTTCCAGACAGCTTCAGAATGCCAGAACTTTTTATTCTTATTGTATAACCAACTAGGTATAAAACAAGTATTATTTCTGCTAGGTCCCTTTCAGATGTTTTTGGACACATCTAAATAGGCAATGGAGTGGCTCAAGTGGCTATGACGCTGACTGGAAGGCAGGAGGTCAGCAGTTTGATTCCTGAGTACTGCAGGACTGAATAAGCTGTCGACTTTGTCCCAGCTCCTGCCAACTTAGCAGTTTGAAAGAAAGAAATTGTGAGTAGATAAATAGGGGCAACTTTGGTGGGAAATTAAAAAGCGTTCCATGTGCTCCGGTGTTTAGTCATGCCTGCCACATGACAATGGAAACGTCTGCAGAAGCAGACAGTGCTGGCTCTTCGGCTTTGAAACAGAGATGAGCACTGAACCCTAGAGTCGGATGCAACTGGCTTTCGAGTAAGGGAAACCTTTACCTGAAAAGGGATTTGCTTCTCTCTGCCTTGTACCCTTGTACGTATATGCTAAGCACCTGATAAATCATTACTAAATTAGCTGTTTGTTATGTGATAGGATAGTCTGACTGATCAGTGGGGCATTTAGGATGAGGGGGAACCTTTCCCGTACCCTTCACTAACACCCCGCATGCACGCACACATCAGCGGGGTGCTTGCGAAGGGTACGGGAAAGGTCCCACCACCCTTCGCAAGCACCCCGCTGCTGGGGAGCGTGCGTCAGCGGGGCACTTGCAAACGGCGGGGGGACTTTTCCAGTACCCTTTCCAAATGCCCTGCTGAAACACATGTGCTTGTGGGACAATTGGAAGGATATGGGGAAGATCCCCACACACTTCCCAAATGCCCCGTTGATGTGCACCATGTGTCTGCGGAGTGTTTTGGAACGGGGTGGGGGATTCCTCTGCTGTGTTCCAAAGCACCCCGCAGACATGCCGCCCGTCAGCTGGGCGTTTTGGAACATGGACAGGGGAATCCCCCGCCGTGTTCCAAAACACCCCACATATGCGAAGCTTCTTGTTAAGTGAGGTTTTGCTCGTTCAACAAAGCAGACCTTTTGGGGAAAGGTCTGCTCGTTAAGCGAGTTTTTCGCTATGCGAGATGCTCGCTATGTGAGGTATTACTGTATTAACATTTAGTGTCACAATTTGCACAAAAATTCTTTATTTCAAATGCAAAACATTTCATCTAGGAAAATTGAGAAATAATATCCTACTGTCTTGCAGTCAAGAAGGAAAATATCTAGGCTTTCAGTTGTCAATGTCAAAAAATACAAAACTTGAACAAAGCCCTCAGAGTCTGTACTGGTCCATCACGGTTTAACATTTATCCCTGAAAGGGTTAATGCCAGAGTGAACCAGATAATCACAACAATTATAAGAAACTTAATCTGAGTATCAAGGTATATGTCATGTACTTGTTTCCATGGTTGAGTAGAAATGTAACTTCCAAACATTTTCCTTCTCTCATTCTTTTTGTGCATAGTGAAGCAAATAGATATTAGTTGTTTATCTAATTCTACATATTTTTTCCCCAGTATTCAGTATGTGGGGAGACATTTATTAAGCCTCACCACAATTCTCCCAATTCTGGGTCATCATGAGGAATGGCCAATACTGTTTTGATGCCATGGGTAGGTGATTTATGTACTTTTAATTTATGTATGGTAAGGTGGGGGACCTGGCATATAATTTTCTCCTACTTGATGGCAAACAATGTTACCTACAACACAAAGGCTAAAGTCTTACAGACTTTAAATCTATATTTGTTGTAGTGGTGGATGCAAATTTATTTCCATCTCTAGTTTAAACCATTTCAATGGCTGCCACCCTGTGTGTATTGTATTGCACTGTTTACAGATATCATGCTTGTGTTGCTATCTTACCATCTGAAAATTTCCAGTATCTCCCTTTTCAGTCAGATAAACTAAGCTGTGCATAGCTTAGCGTGTGCCCAGCTCAATTCAACCTTGCCTTCATCTGTCTCCTTCAATTCCAGCTTCAGCCCTGACAAAAGCGGAGGTGGGTATAGCCTGCTATTCATTTATTTTATCATGCCACAGTTCTGAAAAGCAGAGCTTTCCTGAAGCCACTGAATCAGATAAGATTATGGGCCATGTCAATAGATTACAAAAGCCCTGGCTTGTTATTGTAGTGTAATTATGATAAGATCTATTTTTCCCCTGTTAAGCTCACACCCCAAGATACAGCTATAACTTACAGGAGCTGAAATGACTTCTTATTTAATAATAAAGGCAGCTGTCAAATTTACAAAGATGTCAGAGCAGATAGAGCCTCTGTAGCCAGCCTGTGCTTTGACAAAGTGTTCTTTCAGGGGAATGTCTCTGATACTAGTATCATCCTTAAAAAAAATCATTTCCATGTGAATAAAAATGTTCTGCACATTTCAACAGTAAATCAGAAGCAATCTATACTACAGGAGCTCATTATTTCATGAGAAATATATTTGGGGTAGGGCAGGAGGCATGTCAACTGCTTGGTACTTAATATTGCCCTCTCTTTGGCAACTGAATGCTTTGGAAGTTGGTTGCATTCAAACCAGGCTGTTGTTTTTTAAAAAAATTTAATTAATTAATATATCAAAATAAACACAAAAAGAACATCACAACAGCTACCAAAAAAGGACAAAAATATTAACAAAATTACATATACCTACTACATGCAGCCACGCTTATAAACCTTCTCAATTAAATATTCTCAGTATCATTACATTTTATATATATTCATCCTCTAGTTCCCAAGAGCTAATGCATCTTGCTCCGATCCCTAATTTGACTTCAAATAAACAGAAGTCTTCCCTATGTTTCTTATGAAATCACTCACATTGTATAAGGTGAAGTATGGTGTGGCCTTGTGCCACAGGATAACTACGGCAGCCATGTGGACTATGATCAAAATATTATGCTAAAGAAAATTATGATAAATAATATTGCAGCTAACACTCTTTTTATCGTAAGCAATATCTTTCCAGTCCAAATTCTTCCTTCTACAACCTACATTTTCTGAAAGACATCTTAGAAAGACCTTATTGTGGAAATGCAGTAAAAGATAATTGTATCTTGAATTATCAGGATGATGTGGCATGAGCAATTTCTTCAATGTCTGTACAGTTAAACCTCATATAACACTAAAACCTGGTTCCACAAGTCTTGATGTTATATGATTTTTAGTGTTATCCGATGCATGTTAAAATCCTATGGGAGCCATAGAGATACATTGTAACCACACAGGCTTTAGCGGTTGTTATCTGATGCATCCCATAGGATCTTAATGTTATCCGATGCAATTCTTCCCCCCAGATTGCTTAATGTTATGCGATTTTAGTGTTATTCGATACTAATGTTATATGAGGTATTACTGTATATTAAAAAGAATCCCAAGAAGCTTTTGAGCTTCTTGGAGTGACATTTGATTTTCACTTCTTGCAGCTAAATGAGCTTGGCATGAGGAAAGATTCCTGAACTCATGATAACAACCACTGTTCACCTGTGATAAAATAAGGATGGGTAGTCAGCATGATGATGAAGATTTGACTACCAAAACAGAGGGATTCACTTAAAGGTATAATCTTACCATGCATTTGTCATGAAAGGTTTAAAGTAAACAAACCTAGGGGACTGTTATCTGGGGAAATATTTTACACACACCTAAAACTATGGAAGGTGCTGTTTACTAGCTTGAAGTTTCTCCATTGTCTTCATCAAAGGTTCCTTGTGAAAGAAGGGAGAAGCATTTTCCTCATCAACATTGTGTGAGGTCTAATTTTCTTTGTCAGTTTTTTAAATAAAATCTTTGCATTGGCAGAAAGGTCATATTTTAATGGAAACCTTGAACACAGTGAGCTAAGTAAGTGAGAAAGAGCTTGTGCAACTCCTTGAAGGATTTGTGCTTGCACCAGAGATACAGGGCCGGAAAGAAGACATGTCCAATATAAATGATCCTCTTTTCTGGAGCACAAAGTATAAAACAGTTTGGAAGACAAAAGCTTAATAAAACTTTATGCTCTTTAGATAAAGGTCACCCTTGCTTGAAAGCCAGTCGTATGCAACTCTAGGGTTCAGTGCTCATCTCTGTTTATAGCCAAAGAGCCAGCGCTGTCTGCATTTGCAGATGTTTCCATGGACATGTGGCAGGTATGCCTCAACATCTGAGTGCACAGAATGCTGTTAACCTTCCCACCAAAGTGGTCCCTATTTATCTACTTGCAATTTCAAACTGCTAATTTGGCAGGAGCTGGGACAGAGATGGGAGCTCACTCCATGTGCAGTGTTGTACTCGGGAATCGAACTCCAACCTTCCAGTCATTGAGTTCAGTGTCTTAACCACTTGAACCACCACAGTTTTGCTCTTTACTCTTCAGAAAGGAAGGCCATAAGTCTTCTCTGTAACTATACGCTAAGGAGCTGTAAAGAATTTATTTGAGGTACATAAGATTTCTGTTTACATAGGAAGATCAAAGCTGTCATGATTCTTGTTTTAAGACTCAGATAATTTCCTCAACTCTCTATTTTAAAAGACTAGTAGAAACATTCTTTCTCAAAGAAATAAATATTCTGGAGCTCACTTCATCATCCTACTTCAGGAGAAGATAGACCTAACAGCTTACTTTTGTCTAAGATCAGATGAATATTTCAATAGAAGTAGGAGGTTTTGTTCCAGACCGATAATAATAAACATAACCTGAGACAAGCAAGTTCCCACAGATAAAATTGTTGATTTTAATAAGCTAGATATTATATTTATGGATAAGCAATGAAGAAGAACAAAACTTTCAGAAGCTCCAACTTCAAAAGCACAGAAAGTATAAAAATTGTAAATTATTAGACATCAAGGAAAGAAATTAAAACATAATTTGTTTCTTGCAGATCAAAAATTAATGATTTTGTAAATATGACATTTCACTTGAAAAATTTTAGGCTCTTAAATTTTAGGCTCTTAAATTTTACACTCAGGGCTGTAGCCAGGCGGTGGCCATCCTGAAAAAATATTTGCCCACCCTCATCTACAGTCCTGGCTAAGGGCCTGGATTGATTATACAGTCAAACCTCACATAACACAAATAATTTGTTCTGCAAGGCTGCTCACTATGCATAGCGAAAATTCCTATGAGAAAACTCGCATAACAAAAATTTCTATGGAAAAACTCACATAGCAAATTTTTTTAGTTATGCGAGTTTTTCCCATATAAATGTTTGTAATGTGAGTTTTCCCATAGGGAAAGTCTGACTCGCATAGCAAAAATTCTCATTATGCGAGTCGGATCGATTTTTGAAAAACCCGCTCATTATGTGATGTCAGACACCGGCTGTCTAATCGTAAGTGCTCCAAGAATTTCTGGGGCTCTATGATTGGAAATCATTACTGTAAAGCCGTGGTTCCCAACATGGGGCCCATGCCCCACTGGGGGACTTCGATTCCCAGAAGCCTAAGTCAGGACATTGTCTGATAAGTGCTTTGGGGAACTGACTTAGGTTTCTAGGAATTGAAGTCCAAAACCAAAGGTTGGGAAATGCTGCCTTAAAGGAATGCACAGGCTTTCATTTACAAAAGCACAGCAAAGCTGTTGAGTATACAACATTTTGGAGATCTCTTATTCATTGGGTTGCCATAGGTCAGAGATGACAAGATGACATATAACAACAACAATGTGTGTTGTAGAAGAGGGTATGAGGTGAAGACAGAGTTATAGTGAGTCGCATCATCATCATCAGTTTACAAGATTGTGTCTCCAGGCACACAAATCATTCAAAGCTATGTGCCTGAGAAATGAAGCTGTGCTTATCTTCCTGAAATAAATTACAAAACAAAAAGAAGCTAATTTGCCAAATGTGGATTGAGGCAAACTCATCTTGCAATAAACACACAGTTTTCTTTCTTAAGTGAGCTCTGCTGCTGATGACATGTTAACTATTTTGTCAGTAAAAGAAATCCCACACAACTATGTTTCTTCCCTAATTACAATCTTGGATGCTGGGGGGAAAAGGAGTGATGGCCTAAGCAGAAAAGATGGTTAATTTCTAAAACTGGAAAAATTACAACCTTATCCTAACCTGAAGAACTATAGTGTGCGTACAAATGTAAAACTATATTGCAAGGAACTTCCATAGTTATAATAAATTATATTTGAGATGATCTTATTATTAATCCTTCACATAAATTAATGGTTTGATTTGTGGTGGGGTTGACAAGGACCATTTCTCAGTAACATCTAAAATCATCTTTAGGCAACATTGTAAGGAACCAGATAGAGTAAGAGAAGCAATCATCCTTCCTATTACACATTCCTCTTCCATGCATTTCAAATTTTGGGAAATACAAAAAGACTGTTGTCATAAAGAAGCACAACACTCACAAATGAATGTTTACTTCCATTGTTGCTTGTTAGGAGTACCCATTATAGTGAACTGAAGTTGTGTAACACCAAAAATTGTAAATGGATTATTTTTCTGTTCCTTTGACCCCTCCGGTATTAAATAATTCTTTTCAGAGAAATGGCACTGATTGAAAGAGAGCTGTTGAAAATATAAAGTTACAATGCACTCCTCCATGTAATAATGTTTGAAACATGGCTGTTAAGGAGGAGGAGGAGGAAAGGCATTTTCTCATATTTGGATTTTAAAAAAAGTGAGGATAGTTGAAAAGATGTTTAGTTCAAAAGCAGAGCAAAAGTTTAAAAAGACATGTCATGGTTTGGAGTGGAGGGATAGAATCAGACTTTAAAACTGGCATCTGTCAAGTAAGAAGCAAGCTACCTTGTGTGTCAGTCTTACTCCTGAGTAGAGTTGACTAAGAATCAGCTGAAGAGCCTTGTTAACAGTATAGTAAAACCCTGAGTTATGGAAAAAAATCAGTTCCATGGCCTTTTTTTTTTTGTAACTCGAGGCATCCCCATAGAAAAAATAAAAAATGAATGTAAACATAGAGATCTCCATACCTTTTGGCTGCTGCTGCTTCCTTCCTCTTGATGTTCCGGAGTTTGGGAACCGCTGCAGCTGCCCCCACTGCTTCTATGGTCTGGTAGAGCACGGGGGGCATATCCTCGTGCCTGGCCTCTCTGAAGCCCAGAGACTTCACTGTGACTGAAAAAGGGGGGCACTTCTGAAGCTCCTAACACTTGGCAAATTTCAGAATTGTTGTTATTTGCATTATTTGCTCAAAAATCTTTCTCGTTCTCTTCTCTTGTTGAGAGGAGCTGAGAAAACAAGTTTGGCTACTCAAGGTTATGTCAAAAGACAGTGGGAAATTTGAAGACTCTCATCCATAGAGTGCCTAGTCTGTGAGTTGGCTGTAATGGATTTTCCCTCTCTAGTTATGTATTTATGTGTTTGCGCATGATGAGATGGAAGAAGCTATTCTAGTCCACAGCCATATTCACTTAGCTTAATTTTCCAATCCATGCTGTCTCTGTGAGAACTTGTTGAAATGTTGATCTGAACCCAGGTTCAAAGCTTACATAGAAATAAACTGTCATATTATAACTAAATTCTGAGTTCAGATAATTATGAAAAAAATCATAACCACCCTCTTGCCCATAGTTACTGCTAAAGTCAGTATGAATGAAAATTTTCATTTCAAACTTATGAATAGCCCTTTCCAAGATGGAGCAAAGACATTAATTTTTACTGCAGAATACAGTGTACAAATAAAAATCATTGCATAATCAGAAGGGAAGAAAGATATTAATATGTTGATATTTTATGGCCCTTTTGAAAGCAACAAACACCAGATAATCACTGACTCCAGCCTTGTGCAAACAAACAAAAAATTCTTCAGTGGTAAAAGTATTTTGAATAGTGAAATATTCAACCCTAATAGACTCTGTAGCAGATAACTGAATACTTTTGTTTCTTTTATTCCTTACCTGTTCTTTCTTTGAACACTTCTAGAAGCAGACTTCTAGCATGAGTCAATACATGCCTCATCAGACACAAGCCACAGTGAATTGCATGGGATTTATTCCTGTATATGTATGTGTAGGATTGCAGCTTTAGTGTTCTGCCATGTTTTTTATTTATGGAAGATATTTCAACCCTAGCTGTTTGCTCCCCTTTGAGAATTTCCACATTCTAGTAGTGGTTCAGAATGTTATATTCCGTAATAATGCTTCTTCTTACTTCCATTTATGTTTGACCAAGATATTATTTTGGTCCCAGACCTCTGTCTTTTTCTTTAGATAGTGTTTAAATAGTCTTTTGCTCTATTCTCAACACCCTGCTTGACCATTATTTTTCAAAGCTGTCCACCTACAGTAAGAGTACTGTGTTTGAGTAAAAGTGAAACATCCCCCCCCCAAAAAATAAAAATAAAATAAGAAAGGGTGGGGAGAGAAACCTTTTTTTTTTTTTACCAGAGTTCCTGACAGTTGAGAGCTGCAGACACAAAAATTCCTCTCGCCAATGTTTATGTGTCTCAGAATGGCCCCAACTGCTACCACCTAGGGGCTTGGGTGTTTGGCTTACCATACAGAAATTTGAGACCCACAACCATTTCACAAACAATGAGTCCCTAACCAGGAACATATGCTCACCAGGCCTCCATATCAGGAATTATGTATAACTGGAGTGAGAGACCATGACAGTGAGTGTTTTGTTTCTGTAGGTGATTACACCAATTTGAGTTCAAGAGACATCTGTGTGTTTTCCCTCAGTGCCTATATCATTCTGTGAGAATAAACTTTCACTTCACTTATTGTAACTCCTCATAAATGCACAATATGAAAGCATTTGATGAATACACATTTTTGTCATGTTTCTTCACTTGTGTTTACTGCCCCACTTTGGTTTTTGCCCCAGATTCTTCCTTGAAATGAAACGAAATAAGAGCCATCAACTCCAGTGACATAATATGTAAATTATTTCTGCATCCCACAGGAAATAAACTTTCTAGCTCCTCTCCCCATGCTTTCTATTGACCTAATATGGGAATTTTTGCTCCTGTCACTTTACTCAAATCTGTTTAAAAAGATTCCAAATGGTTAGACTCTCCTGCTTCCCATGGAAGACCCAGATCTAATATACTCCAATATCACAAAACTCTCCAGTCTAATTCAGGACACATTTTTTCCTTCACTTGCCTCCTTGCCTCCTTAGACTGGAATAATAGTGTAATTTGATTGGTCTCTAGCCTACAGGCATATTGTATCATCTGTTTTTAAATAGAATTCTTGCTGTTTTTAGGGTGTGTGTGTGGAATCCCTCTGTGGGATTGATGGCATAACATGGCCTATTTTTATTAACAGGTTATAATGGGATGAACAGAAATTTGATTACATCATCTGGCACTACTTGGCAGCTATTTGGGTTTGACAGAGTTCACTTACATTTGCTAATATTTCTTCAGGAAGTGCTGATGAGTTAACTAACTTGGGTGGTTATAATAACAGGAGAGAAGCCAGTAACTAGAGTTTTTACTCACATAATGTTTGTGTTTCCCACAAAAAAAAGCACCTCCAGGCCCTTTTGACCTGGGGAAGTCTTTGAGAGCCTGGGGACAAGGGGAGTCTTTAAAATCCAAAAATCTCTGTTAAGAGTGTTGCCACCAAAATTGGGACTGCCACTGGTGATTTTAGGGTAGTAAAATTTCCTCCACCGCCCAAAGGCTCCCCCAGGTTGAAAGAGAGCCACAGGGAACCACAAGCCCTGAAAGTGAGAAGATAGGAAGTTTCAGTTCAGTTCAATTCAGTTAATTTTTACCATCATAGCCTGATGAAATCATCCTAGTTCTTGTTAAGTTATTTGTACCACCAGCACAGTAAAGGCGGGACAGGTGTTAGGCAATTTTATGTTTGAATGCAAGTCTCCCAGTTCACTCCTTTTTAGCCCAGCTAATAAACATACTAGGACTAGATACTTGGCAGAAATAAAAATATCATTTACTAACAAAATCAGGTCAGAATATATGTGTGCTCAGGTGCCTTGGTAAAGTTGGTTTAGAAAGAAGTAAAGTCTTTCCTCCAGCCATGTGGCCTGGAAGATGGAGGAGCTGAAAAAGACATCTTTCCTCTTCCAAGGCAGAAAAGCAAAAGAGAGAAGGCCAGAACAAAACAAAGGCCTCAACACATGCAAATAGGGTTCTTTCCTGCCTGATTTCTGAGGCAGGGAATAACCTTTCTAATTGAAAATGCAGGCAAACAATGCAAAACAACTTCCTTTCACGTCAAGCTAGGCTTTCTTGTCACTCTGGTTACTATATGTGGGGGTTGCACTAGAATATTCAATAGTTCTTCAATATAGTTACATTAAGAGGTTTAATCCTTTGAATTTGCATTCCCGCTCCATGTTTCATCTTTTTACAGTGAGATTTTTTTAAATGCTTCATTGACTAACTGAAAATGAACCACATTAGAGTTTACATCCCTCATCTTTATATGTTTGGATTTGTTATATCCTGTTTATACTGTGAAATGGAGCTGGTATTTTAAGAGAAGTCTTACCAAAGAAGAACTAAAGACATATTTATACTTCTGTTTCCAGACCAGTGATGGAGAACCTTGGCACTCCAGATATCCTTGAACTTCAATTCCCAGAACCCCTAATCAGCAGGAGTCCTGACTTGGGCTTCTGGCAATTGAAGTCCAAGATCATCTGGAGCGCCAAGATTCACCATCACTGCTTTAGACACTCTACTTCTCTTGACGAAGCCTAGCATTACATTGGCCCTTTCTTCCATTGCCTCAAACAGATCATTGATGTTTTGCATCTGGTCTGCTAAAGATTTTTACGCACCCACAGCTGTCAAGACAGGTGGCATCACATTGCATTTTTACCTAGCTTTGTGCCTGTCTAAATGCAGAACTTTACATTTATTTCTGTTGGTTGTTTAATTAGCTTATGTGGCCCAGTTCTACACAGTCAGGATCATTTGGAATCTTATCTTTCTTCTTCTTGTGATATGTTACTTACCACCCCGAGTTTGTTTTCAGCTGCATGTCTGACAAGCACCTCATCTTCCTTGAATTCACATGAAAACACCTCTGGTTTATGAAAGTGGGATATTCTGCTTCTATATCCCTGATTTAAAACATCATAATACTATGCATTTTTTGGAATAGTAGCCGTGTTAGTCTGTGGTTCAGGCATCTCAGAAAACAAAACAAAACAAAATAAGATAAAAAACACAGTAGCACTTTAAAGACTAACTGCTATATTTTCACTGCTAGCTTTTGTGGTCTGATGAAGTGGACTTGATCCACGAAAGCTAACAGTGAAAATATAACAGTTAGTTTTTAAAGTGCTACTGTGTTTTTTATTTTATTTAGTTTTATTTTGTTTTGTTTTCTGATAATACTATGCCTGTGTTACCAGCAGGAAAAAGGACTGTGAAGCTTTACTTAGAAAATGGAAGCATGAATCTTGACAATACCAATGGCGGCAATCAAGATGATCTACTAGATACCTTCTTGTGCTCACTATCATTCACACTCATTGAAAAGCAGCCATGACAACTGCTTTCTGTTCAGGCGAGGAGTCAGATTCTGGTATTTTCTCTTGCTTTGTGTTCTTGTGTGAATGTTACTATGGGAATGATACTATTTGCTATGGTAGGGGTTCTCAACCTTTTTTCCATATTGGGCCAGTCCCACCCCCGACATGCAGCAGTGTGGGCCAGAGGTGGGTTGCTCTTGGTGCTTACCATTTTGATGTCATCCCTGGTGATGGTTATTATGCCTGTTTTGACACTCCTTCCACCACCTCCATTGCTTCTCCCTGCAAGGGCAGACTGTAGTGTACAGGACATGATCGCTGTGTTTGCAGGCCATATTAATGATATTCATGGGCCTGATTGGGCTTGCAGGTTGAGAACATCTGCTCTATGGGAATGCAGACTATCTTGACTGCTGCCATTGGTGTTGTCGAAATACAGGTTTCCCTTTTCTACATAAAATTTGGCATTCTTTGCCCTCATGGCAACAAAAACCAAAATATTGTGCAGCAATATTAGGTAATTTCCTGGTGTTTCAAACCCTAAATTTATAAACCAAAGGGTTTTTTAATGATTAAATTTCCTGGCTTTTAAAACAGAAGTTTTAACAATAATACATAACTCCCAAATTCCAACCAAAATGCCCCTCATGTTGTGTATAACCTAGCATCATCTAGTCCACATTGTACTGGTTTGGCAATGGGAATATAATGAAGAATGTTGTCAAAAGCCTTGCTGAAATCAGTAGTACCTTTATTTTTTTAAAAAAGTTATTGTTGGCCACATTTCTCCCCCTGTTTCTCAGCACAAAAGAAAACATGACTTCAATAGGCACCAAGATTAGACCCAACCACAGGCTAAGTAAGTACACATGACTCCCATTGAAATTGATAACACATCAAGCTCATACAGAGTCAAATAACTCTGGATCTGAATTCACTTCTTTAAGTGCTGGATGTGCTGGTTTGGGCTATGATTTTAGGGAGAAGAAGGAAAGGGGGATATGCTAACCGCTTTACTCTCTCCTTTTCCCACCTACAGCCCCTTTCCACACTCACTTTTCTGGGCTGATCTGGTATCTGCAACTGGAAATAAGCCAAGCAAAAACAAAAATACCAGCCTGGAGCTGAAATAATCCAGAGAACACTAGAAGAAATGTTTTATATCTCCTAACCATTTTCTTTCACTTTGAACTAATCTCTGTTCCCACACACATATATTACTCTACCACGCCAACTCCCACACACATGCTTGCCTTGTCTTCAGTAGCAATACATGTCAAAACAGAGGTTTAGCTCATCATCCTCATCTCTTATTTTAATGTATTTTAAGGTTTACACATCTGTGGCCTATCTTCCTTCCACTACAATGCCCAAGGTCACATTAAAGGTAAAGGCAAAGGTTTCTATTAAAGAAGAAATATCTGACAGTAGATACGCAGCAATTAAACAGCTTCTAAAGTTTAACACACATCTTAGTAGTCAACATGTATCTAAAAATAAAGAGTGTCACAAAAGGGAATGTTTTTTTTATTCCTGGCACAAATTGAGAAACCACTAGTAACATGGATGAGGAAAGTCTTATTCAGGTATTTAGAGTGTAGTTGACATAGATGCTTAAGGAAAAGAATGTGATATCCCTGGCGTGGTCCATGAGAGAACAGCCATGTGAAGAGGAGAACATACTATACCCTATATTTTTCATACTTCTGCTTATAGATTGCATAAGGAACTCCACACATAAGGGAGGATAAGTAAATTGTCACTCTGTATGAGAACAGATGGTTAAACTAAATGGAAAGCACAAATCTAAATTGTATACATCTCACTGATTTTGCCCATGGAAACAAGCTTGCAACTTGGATGCTGCCACCAAAAGGCTCAGAAGGTGGTGAGGGAAACAGTCTGATACATCAGATGATGGTTTTCTATATTACCAGAATGTGATGTTTTTACAATTCATTCAAAACAGATATACTTTAGACTAGATGGTGATTGAACACTATTTTGGCTTCTATTGAACATCTTGATCATATTATATCTTTACTTAAATTTTTGAGATGGGATTCAATGAAAACCTTAGGCTTAAGTGAGAAGAAGAAAATCAGAAACAGATATAAAAGTGCTCTATTTTTAGTGCCCTGGATCAGATTTCCAGATGTGAGCACCCATCATTTTCGAGGGGATTACAAAGGCAAAATAGGTTGTTCAAGGTCAGTGCTAATAAGAATAAGAATATTCAGCAATTGAACCATCTGCTTGCCTTGCCCATCATCTTACAAAACAAACTGTTTACCATTTAAAACCTATTTTATCTTCCTTCCAAAGAAAATGAATCATGTATCTTGTGGAATTTCCTGGAGTGCTGAGGAATTTTCAAGAATCTGAGTGAACTGAGAGTGAGAACAGGAATATAAATATTCATTTCTAGAGGACTTCTTCTTCCCTGTCTAGGTCAGAAGGGAAACTGCCAAAATGAAGCCACCTTTTGGTAAGTTCATTCTGCAGTTTATTACGCCTGACCTAGTGTGAGAAAGATTAGCTGGCACAAAATTACCATTGCCCAGGGTTCTCCCAATTATGGTTCAAATATACCACAATCTTCAAGGAGGCCATTATTGTTTACCCCTCCAAAGGGCTGTAGATTTTAATTCAGTTGTATTGCATTCATTTTCAGGCACTGCCTCTGTTTCTGTGCACACCATTCCTACTGTTTAGATCCCCATTACTTTATGATAATCTTTATAAAAATGTAGAAAGGAAACAAGACCACAAATCACACAATCTTTGGTGTCTAGACACAAATGCAAGAAAAACAGGAAACAAACAAGAAAAATGTGAGATCTTAGACCAGGAGGGTAAATGTGACTATGGATAACCAAAACTTGGTGGGAAGACTCCTGAGATTGGAATTTAATAATTAAAGGATATAATTTTTGAAAAAATAAAATAAAAAATAAAATGCAGGTGGAGACATGCTATTTGTCCTAAAATATATATTCCCTCACAAAAATGCAGGATAATGAGCCTGACTGTCCCATTGAGAGTACTGTATCTGGATTAATATGACTGAGGCAAAAAACCAATGTGGTAGTTGAAGTCTACTACCAATCACCCAATCAAGAAGAAGATGAAGATAAAACCTTTGAAAAACAAATTGCAAGAATCTCTAAGAAACATGGTGTAGTATGTGATGATCCTGTTACTTCCGAGTGGAGTCTTGGCCTACACAATAAGTGGGAACACACCTGAATTAATGCCCTCAATCTAAGCAGTTCAGGATTTTGCTTGCCTTCCCACGTGTCTCCAAGAACACAAAGGTATATTGTTTAGTCTAAAACAACAATACAGTAAAACCTCATATAACACTAAAACCTGGTTCCACAAGTCTTCGTGTTATATGATTTTTCGTGTTATCTGATCCTCTATGGGATCCATAGAGATACATTGTAACCACACAGGCTTTCGCGGTTGTTATCTGAAGCATCCCATAGGATCTTAATGTTATCTGATGCAATTCTTCCCCCCAGATTCCTTAATGTTATGCGATTTTCGTGTTATTCGATACTAATGTTATATGAGGTATTACTGTACTCGCCACCTCCCTCCAGTAAAGAGCCCACAGAAATCTATGTCACTGTTTTTAAAAAAACACAAGCCCCATTTCTATTTCCATGACAATAGTAATGGGAGATTCCAATTATCCTGATATCTTTGGAGAGACCATTTCTGTCAAACATGACCCTTCCAAGAAATTTTTGGCTTGAGTTGCTGATAATTTTCTTCCACAAAAAGTGGAGGAAGAAATTACAGGATTAGAGGAAGACCTAAAGAAGCTCCTGATTAGGTTGAAAGAAGAGAGTGCAAAAGGTGGCTTGAGACTCAATATAAAGAAAACCAAGAAAACCAAGATACAGTGGTACCTCTCTTAAAGAGCATAATGTGTTCCCCGGGATTGCTCTTTAAGCGAGTTTGCTCTTTAAGTGAAACACCATTGTAAGTGACCAATTGTGGCTTCTGGCAGGGGGATTGCAAACCCCGATTTAGTTTTTAAGCAAATTTTCGGTTGGTTTTAGTTATTAAGCAAGGTGACCTTTCAGAAAAAAATCTGCGCTTTAATCGAGTTAGTCTCTAACCGAGGCACTCTTTATGTGAGGTTTGACTATAATTGCAACAGGCCCTCTCAGTCCCTGCAAAATAGATGGGGAAGAAGTAGAAGCAGTGACAGATTTTACTTTCTTAGGATCAAAGCTCACTGCAGATGATGATTGCAGCCATGAAATAAAAAGGCGACTGATTCTTGGGAGGCAAGTGATGAGAAACCTGGGGAACATAGTGAAAAGTAGAGACATCACATTGCAAACAAAAATTCGTCTAGTCAAAGCAATGGTATTCCCAGTGGAAACGTATGGCTGTGAGAGTTGGACCATTAGGAAAGCTGACCGCAGAAGAATATATGCATTTGAAATGTGGTGTTGGATGAGAGTTTTGAGAGTACCCTGGACAGTGAGGAGAACAAACAGGTCAGTCTTAGAAGAAATTAACCCTGACTGCTCCTTAGAAGGTCAAATAGTAAAGATGAAGCTAAAGTACTTTGGACATCAAATGAGAAGGGAGGATTCACTTGAGAAAGCCTTGATGCTGGGAAAGGTGGAGGGCAAAAGAAGAAGGGGTGGCCAAAGATGAGATGGCTAGATGGTATTGTAGACACAATGGGCACAGAGTTGGGTGGGTTGAGGAGGATGGTTTTCTTGCATGCATCGGATAACATTAAAATCCTGTGGGATGCATCAGATAACTTTAAAACTCCATAGAGATACATTGTATGGGAGATTGGGAGAGGCCAAGATATTGCAGTCTGGATTTGATCTTTTCCATGCTGATTGGAAGCTGTCCTGGTGAGTTTGAAGTGCCAGGCCATTGGGATCAACCAGAATTTAGAGCAAAAGCTAATTTAGAGCAAATAGCTATCCACAATCTAGCCCTATAATGAATGAAGGAATTGGGCATGTTTAGCCTTGAGAAAAGGAGTGGGGGGATATGATAGGACTTTTCAAATACTTAAAAGATAGTCATAAAGAGGAGGGTGGGATCTGTTCTCCATCCTTCCAGAGTGCAGAACATGTAATAATAGGTTCTAGTTACAATTAGCCTGATATAGGCTGAATATCAGGAAAAACCTCTTAACTGTAACATCTTTCAACAAAGAACTTTCCTTTTGTTACATATTCACCATGTCAAAATAACATTCAGTGCATATGTTACAGGAATTCCAAAATGTAGGATTTGTCAAGTGCAACAGAATTAGGCTCCAGTGCACCTGAATCACCTTTTATTGATTAGTTAGGTAAGAGACAAAACAAAATCTGTACTTCTCTCTTGGGTGATTAACAAACAGAACAGGCTATCTCCGATTCCTTTCTTGCTATTGCTCTTGACTCTCTGAGAGCTGTCTCCAAGACTCACCCATCATCTTTCTTGGAAGGTGTCTTACTTCCCTGTTGAGCTAAGTTATGGACCTACTCTCTGTATTGTGAGATTTTGGTGAAAGGATGCTTTCAGGCCTAACTTTCAAGCATTCTGACAGTCAAGCAGTCTTAATATACCAAAATCAAAGGATAACTTCAAAGCCTTTATAGGAGAATAACACAGTGAAAATGAAACTCAGGGAAAAGAAAGAGAAGGGGGGGAGACTCAGTAGAAAGTGCTTAGTGAGAAAAGAAAAGCTGTATTCTTCTCAATAGTCTCCTTCTCAGTGAATATATATGAACAAGGAAATGTGCAGAACATAACTGTCAGTCAATGTACAAGGAATCCTGCTGACTCTCTGCTAACCTCAACTAGCACATTATATGCAGGGTTTTCCCCCTGAGGCATAATAACTTGTCATTTTACATTTCTAGCCAGATGCAAATGCTGAACAGACAGATGTTGTGATATTGCTGCTTTTTCTTGTTGTTCAATACCAGTATGAGCCCTAAAGGCCTCATAAATCTATTCAGAGTGCTGAGACAGCCAGTTGTAGTCCAGCACATGGAACTGCAATACTGTATTTGAATTCAAGTCTCGTCTCTGCAGTGAATTTTCTCCATGGTTTTCTTCCATCAGGCAAAAAAGTGGTGCAGTTGCACTTCACTTGTTGTGTGGAACCAACCACAATATCTTGCAAACTAAAGCAAAATTACCCATAACTCTAGTCTGTCACATCCCCCAAAATATAGAATTTGTAATTAATTATTCCACCACCACCATCGTTAATCAATTTGGCTTGGACTGTCACCAAAGGCATGGTGGACACTGAGAGGAGGTTGGATGAGGCGGATACCTAAAGTTATGGAGAACTAGCAGCACCAAATTGACTATTTCCTCTCACCTGGCTACTGGTCCAGCAGCTAGTTTGCAGAAGGGAGGGAGAAGAGGCTACAAGGACAGCTCTGTCACTGCTGTCTTTCGACAAAGAATAAATATTGGGTAAAGGAATAGTAGGGAAGGAGGAGCTGTGTAGTAGGAGATGTGAACATGGAACCTCAATCAGAAGAAAAGGAACAGGAGGAGGAAGAAGAGGGGGGAATTGATTATGAACAGCACACATTTCCTACTTTTGAGATGTGCTTCTCCACAAAGGGTCCATGGTTTGGATAAATGTTCAGGTATATCTGTGCCTATAGCTTTTATCTCCTCTCCCTCTGCAGGAAGCTCATCAACCTTCCACTACTCCACACTCTCTGTACTTTGTCCAAGAAAAGAGATTTTCTGGAAACAGTGCTGCCTTTTCTTCTGTACTCCCATCAGAAGTGACAGGAACTCATTGCCCCTCTTCTGTTTGTCCCACTACTCTCTTGATGGTAGAAAATACTGCCCCCTCCCATGGGGCAGCAGAGGTTATTAATGTCTCTGGGTGCAATTCAAGGTGTTGGTAATCACCTTTAAAGCCCTACATGGTAGTGTGCCAGGACACTTAAGAGACTTCCTCACCCCAAGAACATCTGTCCATCCCACCAGAGCAGACTGGAGAGGCTATCTAATTGTTCCATCAGCCAGAGAGGTGCATCTCTCTGGCACCAGAAAGAGGGCCTTCTCTGTGTCTGCTCTGGCCTTATGGAACCTCCTGCCAACTGAGCTACATCTCCAGACAGAGTTGCTTCCCTTTAGGAAGAATATAAAAACATGGCTGGCAGGGCAGGTTTGGGGTGCTGGCTGCACAAAGACCCCAGCTCGGTGGTTGGTTTGAGCCCCCTCTCTCCCTTAATCTTTTAATTTTCTAGACTTAGTTTTAATCTGATCGGTTATTGTAATTTGTTGATATTTTTAAAACAAAAGTTTTTAAATTTTAAATCTTTTCTAATTTTTAGTTCTGAAGTTTTTAGGGAATGTTTTGATTTCTTTGTTGTTATGTTTGGTGATGTGTGAACTGCCCTGAGTCGCCCAAGTGAGGAGGGTAGTATATAAATGCGAATAAATAAATAAATACCATTGTACAGTTCATGCACACACATGCACAAATTCTGGTCCATGGAACATGGGAGAAAAAAATAGTGGCTGCAGGAAATGAAGGAAAGTCATTTTTAGATCTTACTCGGCTTCTTATTTTTGAGGTGAAAGTACTCAGGAAAATCTATGACCAGTCCAAGATCCATCTACTAGAGCAGTATTTCCCAAACTATATTCCATGGAACACTGGTGGACTTTAATTCCCAGAAGCCTAAGTCAGTACATTGGCTGATCAGTGCTTTTGGGAATTGTAGTCCAAAAACCAATGTTTGGGAAACACTGTTCTAGAGAATCGAGAAGACAGTATAATATAACATTGGAACAACTCTACAAGGAGCCTAATGATGTTGGACAGATGAAAAGTAGAAGACAAGAATGAGTGTGACATGTGGTGAGAATGAAAGAGGAGTGGTGGCTGAAAATTGTGATGTATATGATTCTTTCAGACAGGAGACTAATGGGAAAACCTAGGAAGAGATGGATGGATGGATGGACGAAGAGAAGATTTGCTGCAGCTAGGAACCTGGAAAAACTGGAAGCAGATTGCAGGTGATAGAGATCAATGGAGTACCTTATTTATGACATTACACAGACCTCTGGACTTCATTGTGTGATGATGATGACGATGTTGATGCTTGGTATTTTTAAAAGTTGGGGAAACAGTGAAAAACCAGACACAGATGAAAAACATTAACAGCATTTACAGTGAAGACCTTAAAGGCTTTGTCTGGCTCTGAGTCCAATTAGACAATGACACAAAGAGTATGTGGAATCTTACTGGAAATGGTCACTTCATTGAGTGCAACCTTGAAAGGGACCCTTTAAAATAACTATTCCATCCAAATGTGATCCAGTTCTGATGGCTCCAGTCTGCTTCAGAAAAATAGCAGACTTGCTGCTGGAACAAAAAGGTCCACATTGGGTATGAAGAAAAGTTAGGCTGCTTCACAATCTCATGTACATTGTATGGTCACTAGCAAATCAAGTGAACCAGGTTGGGTTGAAGGCACTCAAAAATCCATCAAAAGGGTGTGTGAATTGAGTCACATTCCCACACTGAGAAAATGCACTAGGGCAGGAGTGGCCAACCTTAGTGCTCCAGGTGTTCTTGGACTTCAATTCCCAGAAGTCAGCACACCTGCTGATCAGGGCTTCTGGGAATTGAAGTCTAAGAACAATTAGAGCACCAAGGTTGGCTACCCCTGCACTAGGGCATTCAGTTCTATTCAATATAATTAGCCATGCAAGACAGGAGGTAAAAACAGCCTTGCAGCTCCATTTGAAATGCCTGTAGTTGGTACAGTTCAAAGAAACTACCTTGAGAAGGCTTTCCTCCTCATTTCCATATCTTAGCTTGCCAAAGTTTGTGAATCTATTAACAGAATATATAAATAAACAGGACTGCCCACACCAAGAACAGCTGTTGAAAAAAGAAAATATCTTAGGAGGTAAAAGCCTTTGAAGAGAGAGATGAATGCTGCTGTTGCCTGTGTGTGTGAGTTTGTGTGTGTGCATGCATGTGTGTGAGTATGTGCATGCATGCAAGTTCCTTCCCCTTTGAGAGGCAGGAGGTGAGGGAAAAGATGCTTTATCAAAGCATCACTTCATGTGTTTGCATGCTTTCTTGTGTTTCCTTTCTGTATATGCTTTGAACTGAAATGATTTGATTTTTTTTAAAGTAGAAAGATGTCCAGGGAAGGGGGACAAAAACTATACATTAGGATTATGGCACATTAGGCTGAGTCTCATTTCTTGCTGTTTTATGAGGTCAACAAAATGCAAATCAACCCACTTCAAACCCATTATATTTCCCACATTTTTCCCATGAAGTAGAGGACTAAATAACCCTCTGATCACATCCATTAGATCAGGGGTTCCCAACCTACGTCCTGTGGGCCAGACCCAGCCTGTGATGCCATTTCATCGGCCCATCACTGCCGCACCTGGAAGTGGAAGTAGATGCCCACACATGCGTAAACGTGGCTATGTCAGCCATAAATGCACCGGCAGCTGTCATAAATGCAGAAATGGGCACATTTACTTCCACTTCTGGGGACATGGTCTGGCCCACTCAGCTGTCTGGTAAGGGTGGTCAGGCCCATGGCATAAAAAGGTTGGGAACCCCTGCATTAAATGGTCAGAAGCCTTGGGAGAACTGGAATCAGGGTTGCACAGCAAAGTAAAACAACATCACTAGAAGTATTTGGCAATAGCAATAACACTTATATATCGCTCCATAGTGCTTAGTACACTCTCTGAGCAGTTCACAAGGTAATTAGCATTTTATCCCTGATCAGCTTGGTACTCATTTTACTAACCACAGAAGGATGGAAGGCTGAGTCAACCTGGATTCCCATCAGGATTGAGCTCACAACATTTTGTCTGCAGTACAGCAGTTTAACCACTGTGCCACAAGGTACTATTGTGGCACAAGATACTATCACTTTGGGGGGCATGGCTAAGATGGCTTAGAGTGAACAGTCTTTTCCTCTCGCTCCGCCAGTACAACGTGTTATCAATGGGATTTTAAACTGTGTTGCCGGAAAAAAGATACTGAGTAAAAGAGAGCTGAAAGTCCACTGATGGAGAGAATAAAAGTTGACCGCGAGCGGGGCACGGAGGCGCGGACTCTGGGCGGAAAGGAGAACGGGTGCCTCGTAAGAGGCACCCGATTCACACCGCTGCCCATTGAGCCGGCCGGGAGCCAAAGCTAAAAGCGGAGAAGTGCGGTTTAAACCAAACATCGGAGTGAAGCGTGGCGCCAGAGTCAGTCCCGGATTGGAAGCTTGGAGTTGGACGAACTGGGTGAGATCTTGCCAGGGCAGATGGGGTGCCGCGAGTGAACTGTTGGATGAGGCGGACTTTCATGTAGGTTTTTAAAAGTGGAAAGCGGAGATTGGGCGAGAATCGACCGCAGAAGGTGAAAGAGAGAAGAGAGTTTTTTTCTTTTTTGGACTTGAGCTGTATTTAAATTTGTTAATGAGAGAAAAGAACGGAGAGAAAAGACTGAGTGGGGGGGGAGGAGGAGGAAAAGCGGCGAAAGAGAAACGGAGGAGCTTAAAACCGCTGATATTTTTTCTGTATGAAGAAAAGAGACTGAATTTAATTTAAAAAAGTCTTAAGAGATAATCGATAGCTGAGGAATATAGACGGAGCTGTGATCCCTTCTTTTTTTCTTTCTTTTTGTTGTTTGAGTATTTAAGGGACTTGATGTGCGCTTGGAAAATGGCAGTTAAAATTGAAAACCTAAAAGTCTTCAAAGAAACGAAACTTAATCGGGACCAGCGGAAGAAAATAAGAGACGACCGGCCATTAAAAATTCGGATCTTTGTTTTATCTTCTGCTTGCCTTTGTTTTGTTAGCTTGTTTCTCTCCTTGCCCCCCTATATTCCTGCCTTAATTCTTTCTCTTCCTTACCTGAACTTTCTCTCTCTCTTAGTTTAAACAGCGATTTCTGACCCCCCTTTCCCCCCTCTCCTTCCCCTTCCTTTTTCGAATATATTGGATTCCTTTACTAGATTTTTTTTGTTTCTTTTTCCTTGTGATTATCTATAATTCACCTTGCACTCCCCCTTCCCAATAACATTGATTTTTTTTGGGTGGTGGTGGTGGTATAAAACTAAATTATTGGAATTAATATAAAATTGGTTGAAATTTCCCCCCTGACCCCTTACTAATCAAATGTGACAGTTGTTTTAAACTTATTTGTTTGAATTAACACTAAGTTTTAGGAGGGGGGAAGGGCTACTATATGAAATTAATCAATTGAAAAATATAATTGACCTATTTTTTTAAATTGAAATATTTTATAATACTTTTAGACCAATTGAATTCTGGGATTAAAAATTTAAATTTTTTTATTAATTCGAACTTTCAGAATTAACTGAAATTCATAGAGTTAATTAATTTATAATTAAGTCAGGTAGATTGGGAGCTTGATTGGGTTATGTGCTAAACTTATTGGTCTAAGATCATTACAATACAATAGGAGATCAATTCCATAATTTAATTGGTCACAAGAGAGTAAAAGATTATGATGGAGAAAGGGAGGGGCAAGGAAGAAGAGGAGGCAACAAAACCAAAGACAAGAAAAGAAAAGAGGGAGCAGAAGGAACAGAAAGAAAGACAAGAAACACCACCACCACCACCACCACCAGTCATAGAAATTTCAGCGATGGAAAATGTACAAATGTTTGTTGAGTTTGGGAAGTTTATTAAGAAAGTGGACATTCTGGACAGAACAATGGTAGATGCTATGCAAGAAATGAGAAAGGAAATACAGATTAGTAATGAACAGATGAGAAAAGATATTCAAGCCAGCAGTGAAGAGATGAGGAAGAGTAGAGAGGAGATGAAAAAAGATAGGGAAGCTGTGAAAAATAATTACCAGAATTTGGCGGCACCACTAACCAATGTTTCAAAGGAGGTAAAGGACAACACTGTGAAGATTAATGCTATGATGTCAGATGTATATAAGCAGATGGGCACTCTGAGAACTGAAGTAAATGAACTGTATATTGCAGATAAAGCCATTGATGTTAAATTGTTAGCGCAAGAAAAAAGATTGGATATGTTGGAGGAGGAGGTGAGAAAACAGAACATTGTAATCAGAAAGATGGAACAGAGAACACCAGACAAGCTTAAGGAGCGAGTAGTTGATTGGCTAAATTCCTTAAAAATGGGAAAAGATTTTGTGTTGGAAGACATTGTGAGTGCATTCAGATTGGGGGACAAAAGAGGGAAGAAAGTGGATAGAAATGTTTTGGTCAAATTTGCAAATTGGGAGGATAAGTCGAAAGTTATGGCATTCATTAAGCAAGCAGGTGCTGGCGTTCTAAAGATGGATGGAGCTGATGTGGAAGTCTACAATGACATTGCCCCAACGGAGAGGAGTTGGAGATACAAGATAAAACCTGTAACAAAGTTGTTAATAGCTAAGGGCATAACATATAGCTGGAGATTTTCACAACAGCTAAGGTTCTTTTTTGATAGAAAAATGCATGTGACTGATGACAAAACTGATGTGCTGGATTATCAGTGTCAAATTGGTCTGATTAAGATTGCTTCCCGAGAATGGATGGATTTAAGAAAGGCGCTACAAGATTCTGGGGGTATGGGGAAGGATTCAACTTTGGGAGAGGAGCTGGAGGGTGCGGGGGGGGGTCGGACTCAATGGAACTGGGGAGTTTAGTAGTATTAGAATAAAATCTTATTTTGGCGGGGGAGGAGGGAACAATTGAAGAACAAAGATCTTATTATCTACGCCACACACCACTAGCCTCACACTCCCCTCTTTGGGATCCAAAGGTGAGACTCAAGAAAGAAGAGTGGGGAGGAGAGATTCTAAAGTTTGTTTAGGTAAGTTTTCGTTTATGTTTTTTATTATGTTTTTTGTTTATGTTATTCTATGTAGGATAGGGGATAGCACATCCAGGAAAAATAGCATAATATACACAAAATTTAGAGATGCTGAGGGATATTAAAGTATTATCATGGAATGTGAAAGGTACAGGTTGTATGTTGAAAAGAAAGAAAATTCAATTAGCACTCAAAAAAGATAACTCAGACGTAATTTTTTTTTACAAGAAACTCACCAAAAATCACCTGATGCAAATAAATTATATGTCAGAGGAATCCAGATATATGAAATGGCATTGGGAACATCCAAAGCTAGAGGATATCAAATAAATTAGGGTTTAACCTTACAAAAAGTATTGGAGACCCTGAGGGAAGATATTTAATTACAAAAGGAAATATAGATGATGAAGAGTTAACGCTGGTTAACATCTATGCACCAAATGATCACCAAGAGGAATTTTTAAATAAATTGGCTTCGATAATAAAAAAGGAAGGTTCACAGAACATGATAGTAGCGGGAGACTTCAATTTAATTCGGTCAGAAATTGATAGTACTGGGGCTAGGAGAAATAATAAAAAAGGGATATTGGATAATTGGATTAAAACAATAGGGCTGAAAGATGTATGGAGAGAACTTAAAGGAGATGAAAGAACATATATTTTTTTCTCACAAGTATATAATACGTACTCTAGAATTGATTACTTTTTTGTCACAAAGAATTTAATCAAAAACGTAGAGAAAATTGAGACAGGCATTTTCAAGGAATCAGATCATACAAAAATAATTATGGAAATAAAATTGGGTGGAATTGGAAGAAAATCCTATAATTGGAGGTACAATCCCAGACTTTTTAGAGATCAGATCATTAAAAAACAGATGACAAAGGAATGGGAAAACTATTGGAAATGGAATGATAATGATGAAGTTAACTACAGTACAGTCTGGGACACCATGAAAGCAATATTTAGGGGTGAGACGATAAAATTAGCAAGCATAAAGAAGAAGCAGAATATAGGCAAATATCAGGAGCTAGGAAGACAATTGAAAAATCTCCAGCTCGAGCATGCCAGAAATAGGAATCCGAAAATATTTGGGGAAATATTAAAAATAAAAAAGGAATTAGATGGTAAAGATATGGAGAAAGTTAAGAAAGATATAATCTTTTTAAAGAGGGAATATTTTGAATACAGCAACAAAATTCCAAATTATTGGCAAGGGCAGCAAAAGAGAAAAAACTTAAAAGCCAGATTGTGGTTTTGATTGACAAGTCAGGGAAAAGATGTAATAAGAGTGTAGATAAATTAAAAATTATAGAGAAATTTTATAGTGAACTATACTCAAAAAAACCTGTTGAACTAAACAAACTCAATATACAGTTTGAAAAACAATGGATTAAAAAATAGTGGAAGAACATAAAAGCATGATGGAAAAAGAAATATCAGAAAAAGAAATTAGGGAAGTGATAGGAAGACTAAAACTGGATAAGGCCCCGGGTGAGGATGGACTACCAACAGAATTTTATAAAGACTTTAAAGAAATAGTGGTAGGGAAGTTTCATAAATTATTTAATAAAATACTGGAGGGGGAAATAATACCAAAGTCATGGAATAGAACAATAATAACCTTAATACCAAAACCAGGGAAAGACGTAGAAAGAACTGAATCATATAGGCCAATTTCTTTAATAAACCAAGATGCAAAAAATTTTTACGATGATATTGGCAGATAGAATGAATAGTTTTATAGGGGATTATATAAATAAAGATCAGGTAGGCTTTTTGAAAAACAGATATATGGCAGGTTTAATTAGGAGGGTTTTGGATTTAATGGATTCAGCTGAATGTAAAAAAGAAAAATTGGGTTTTTAGCATTGGATATATTCAAGGCATTCTGTTTGTTACAATGGGGGACAATACAGGAAATGATAAGCTTATATGGACTTGGAAATAAATTTCAAGGAGTAATAGCCAAATTATACCAGCAAGGAACCGCAAGAGTCAAGGTTAATGAGGAATATACAGAGGAAATAAGATTAGAAGCAGGAACAAGGCAAGGATGTCCATTATTCCCAGTGATATTTATATTGGCAATGGAATGTTTGGCCAATGCCATTCGTCAAGATAAGGAAATAACTGGCTTAGAAGGAAACACAATAAATTTATATGAAGACGACACGTTACTAATAGTTAAACAACCAACCCAGATATTAGCCAAAATCTGCCAGCACTTAAAGACCTTTGAAGAAATTACAGGATTGAAAGTAAATTGGGAAAAATCTGAGATGATACTTTGTAATGGAGAAACAAACAAACAAGACAAAATTAGGACAAGATTTAAAATTCAAGTTAAAAATTCATTAAGATACTTAGGGAAAGATTACAGGGAAATTTTGAGATCTCAAAAAATTAAATTATGGGAAGGTGAAGAAAGAAATGGAAAGGAAAATAACATACTATAAAACTTTGAATTTGTCCTGGTTTGATAGAATAGGTCTTTCAAAAATGATGCTGTTACCTAGATTGAATTTTCTATTCGATCTTTTACCAATTAAGCACAGTGTTAAAGAAATTCAGGAATATCAGAACATGATAAACAAATTTTGTAATGGAACTTATAGGCCAAGGATTATTAAAACACTGTGATATTTATCACAAAAAGAGGGGGGATTAGGTTTACCCAATATACATAACTATTATAAAGCTTTTCAAATTAGGAATGTTATTAAAATATTAATGAAAGAAGAAATGATTTGGGAAAGAATTGAGATGAAAGAAATACCCCAAATGGGTAAGGCAACATTTTTAAGCAAAGAAGGGTACAAAACAGATAAAAAAGGTATACACAAACTTTTAAAGACAACTATGGAGGAATGGAATAGGGTAAAAAAGCACATGGCACCGGGTGTTTCACCAGTCTTAGAAATAGGGGATTTCAATAATTTCCCAATAAGAATAGATGGAAGAATTAAGACCATACTAATAGATAAAAAAAAAGCCTCATTACTTAAGGATTGGGCTAAAATATGTAAAGAAAGTGATGAAAGAAAAGAACTCTTTTTACAGAAGAAATTAAATTGGTTCCAGATCTTTCAGATAAATAAATGGAATAAAAACATTATATATGAAAGAAGCCTAGAAAGAGACCTGACAGTTTTTGAAGAAATGTTAGCTCAGATTAGAAAAGGTAAAATGGGTATTAAAGGGATTATTAGCAAGTTATATAAAATCTTAAACAAAACAGGAAATATTCAAGAAATTTTAAAAAATAACTGGTAACAAGAATTGAACACAACAATTTCAGAAAAAAATGGCAAGAAATTTGGAGAAGAAGAATTATGAGAACCATGTCAGTACGGGTTAAAGAGCACAATTATAAATTGTTATGGCGCTGGTATCTGACCCCAGTCAAGTTAAACCAAATAGACAATAAGATAAGCAATGTTTGTTGGAGATGTAAGCAATCAACGGGGACATATATACACGTGGTGGAATTGTAATAAGCTGAAAGAATTTTGGGGAGAAATAGAAAAAGAAATTAAAAATATGTTTGGACAGAGACTTGAACTGGGGCCGGAACCAGTCCTATTAACAAACCTGGATAAATTTACGATGTGTAATGATGATAAGGAATTATTGATTATAATGATGTCAACAGCAAGACAATGTATTGCAAAAAAATGGAAAAATGAACTAATGATAAAAATAGAAGATTGGTACAAAGAAATGTGGCAACTAGCATTTAATGATAAACAAACATGGGAACTGAATGTCAGAAAAGGTATAGTTCATGAAAATAGATTCTGGAAGATTTGGAAAAGATTTGTGGAATATGTGATGATTAAAAATGAAGGAGTCAAACCTGCACCAGAACAAGCTAACTTTTGGGGGAAATGAATTGCTGCAATTCCTGGACAATGTATATAGCACATGGGTGACTTATATGTAGAGCTGAACAAAAATGATGTATGTTTTCAGTCAAAGTATTTCCTTAATAAGAATGTAACAAAAAATGGATTTGTAATTCAAGCAGTGATTTTTTTTGTGTTTGTTGTATTGATGCATTGTTATTTTGTTACTTTTTTGTATTGTTACTTTTTTGTTAGAAAATTATAAATAAAATTAGCAAAAAAAGAAGATACTATCACTTTGGTACTATTATAAAAAATGTTGTTGCTATCAAGAGATTTATGCTAATATTTCACTGGAATTTGCAACTCAAACCTGTCTGATTTAATCCTGCCATCTAGGGCAGCAACAAAGAGCAATCTTAAGCATATTGAGTGGAAATACAGTTTTAATATCAGTGATTAGAAAGTCTAAATGTATGATGACCAATCGAAACAGACACGTCAGAAGCTATAATAAAAAGTGTACTGAAAATCCTCAGGAAAATTAAAAGAGATTTAAATTAAATAGGAGGCACCATAATTCCACATCATACCACAAACTATATATTGGCATTACAATATGTGCAGTTGTTATTGTAAATCCTATTTCCAGTAACTCTTACCACTGATTTATTTATTTTTTCACTGCTGTAACTTGTCAGATTTATGTTTTCTACTATGATCCAAAGAGCTCTTTTCTGGTTATTTGCAGCCAATTTAGACTCAGGAATGTGTTATTGACATAGGCTAGAAAGTGGAAGAGAGCAATTTTAAGATAATTCATTTTTTTCAGGAATGTAACATTGTTATTTGATTTACAACTTCTGGATAATTCAGTTGTTTAGGCAACTAGTTACAGAGGTTGGAAATTTGATTCCCTGCTGTGCCTCCTTTGTAGAGGCTGGAATTGATGATCCATAGGATCCCTTTCAGCTCTGTAGTTCTGTGTTGATAATTGTTATTGCTGTTGCTGCTGGTGGTGGTGGTGGATTGAGAAGTGTCATGACATTTTGGGAATTAGCAACAATAGTCAGTGTTTCATCAAGACTTCAATGAAGCTATGGCAAGTAAAGTTAATGGCCTGTGGAGAAGAATTTGGTGAAGTTGAAATTAAGTGTCAAATTTTTCAAGGTGGCTCACTAGCACCTTTGCTATTTGTGTTATCAATGGCACCGCTGACAACTATTCTAAATAGAACAAACTGTGGGTATGAATTGGCTAAGAAAGGTCAGAATGTTTCACATTTGCTCTATATGGATGATCTAAAATTGTTTGGAAAGACATGAACTTAATTAAATACTTTGCTGGAAAGTACAAAGAAATTTAGTAAAGACATCAGAATGCAATTTGGAATTGACAAGTGCACAACAATTACTGTTAAGGCAGGCAAAATTGTCAAAGGAGATGGATTTGAGTTAGATAATGAAGAATATATCAAAGCAATAACATCAGAAGAAGGATGCAAGTATCTAGGAGTTCTGAAAGCTTCTGACCTGCTACACAATCAAGTCAAAATAACTACTGTTACAAAATACATAAAGGGGGTTTGGAAAATCTTGAAAGTCAAAACTGTGTGGAGGCAATATCATAAAGGCAATTTATACCTGGGCATTGCCTTTATATGATATTCAGCTGGAATAATTGATTGGGCCCAAATGAAATTATGCAACCTAAACCAAAAAACAAGAAAGCTATAGACTCTGCATTATGCCATGCACCCAAAAGTGACGTTGATTGTTTGTACTTAGCAAGAGCTGAGGGTGGCAGATGACTCCTATGGATGAAACAGACAGTAGAGGAAGAAAAGCATAGCTTGAATGACTACGTTAAGAAAAGTGAAGAGCCTATATTTCAGAAAGTGAACAAAGTAGGACTTTTGTAAACAGTGAAAAAGAAAGCTGAATACAGAAAGGAAAGGATAGAAAGTCAAGCTGCAAACTGGAAAAACAAGCCTGTGTATGGTCAATACTTGAAAAACGTAGAAAGCAAGGCTGATCCATAGCTGACATGTAGATGGTTAAGAGCAGGCGTTTTGAAGAAGGAAGGATTTATCTTGGCAGCTCAGGGACAAGTTTTGCCAACAAATTGCATGAAGACAAAAATATAGCACAAATTCAACAATAGCAAATGCCAGCTTTGTAATGAAAAGGAAGAAACAGTCGATCATCTGATCAATGGATGCAGCAAAATTCCACAGACTGATTATTTGTAACACCATAACAGGGTTGCAAAAATTATTCATTGGAAACTTTGCCATAAATTCAGATTGGAATGCAGTAAAAATCATTGGGAACATCAAGTAGAGAAAGTTTTAGAAAGTGAGAGAGTAAAGATCTGTGGGTCTTTAAAATTCAAACAGACATATGCCTCACAACACACCTGATATAACTGTTGTGGGAAAGAAGAAGTTCTGATTTATTGATATTGCTATACCAGGAGATGCAGTGAGTGAAGCAACTGGAGAAAATCACAAGATATTGTGATTTGCAAATTGAAGTTGAGCATCTAAGGAGGAACAAATCTGTTGTTGTATCCATAGTGATCCAAGCACTTGGAGCAATACCTAAAAGACTCCCTAGATATTTGGAAATGTTGGACTTATTGGACTTGAACATCCTAACTCTCCAAAAAACAACTCTACTAGTAACTGCATATACAGGGTGCGGCAGCATAACTTCCTTTTTAAAATGCACGCAATTCAGTCAGTTGATGTTGTAGCAGAGCGCTAGTGGTCTCATTCGAGAGACGGGACTATAAAGTTTTGTCCCAACACAGTTCAGTCACCATCATGTATTGGAATAGTGTGGAGCACTATTCATACATTGGGTTTTATTAAATTTTGAAAACAGGAAGTTATGCTACTGCACCCTGTATAATCAGACGTTACCTTAACAGTTCCTAGGTCCTTAGTTATACCAGTTCTTTAACTGTGAATCCAATGGTAGATTTGTATAATAATAATTTTCCCCTTGCTGTTCCTTCTGAGGTGACCACTGAACTGAACATGCAAATGCTATTTAGCTTGTCATCTGCCCAGAGAGTGCACTAAGTACTATGGGGAGGTATATAAATGCGACTGCTATTTAATTAAATAACTGGTCTCACTAAGAATTATACTCCATAGATTAGGACAGTGATGGCAATCCTTTTAGAGACCGATTGCCCAAAGAGGAAGAGGCAGTGTGCGGGCAGGCACTGTGTGTGCCCATGCACCCATGTGATATCACCAGCATATGTACGTACACACACACACACACACACACGCACACGCACACATACACACACACACACACACACAGGTGCACCACCACCTCCACCTAGGAGGGGTGGGGGTGTCTGGTAGCCTCATCTTGTCTCCACCGCTGCCTCCCAGGCGGGATTTCAGCCTCCCTTCTCACTTCCCCATTAGTGGAGGGAGGGGATGGGTGAGGAAGTGATGCTGCCATTGGTGCTAGCGGTGTGGTGTGGGGCAGGACTTGCCCATGACAGTGTGCATGCCCACACAGAGGGCTGTATGTGCCACCTCTGGCACATGTGCCATAGGTTTGCCTACACTGAACTAGGACTTTGAACCATCTGATAAGTTGAGTGTAGAAACATTGCTCACTTAGGCAGGTGGGAGCATCTTCCACCACCTGAGCAGCTGCTGCTGGCCCAATCCTCCTCCTCCAGGTGGTGACAGGGCCCGAAGGTGAGTGGACAGGGCTGCATTGAGCATCTATTTTCCACTGCTTATGGCCTAAATCTAGATCCCATTTGTTATTTTTATATGTTCTTCTAGCCACTAAATGCATTTGATAAAGAAATTTAATAATCACTTCAGTCCACAAATAAATTAAGGCAGATATTTTGATTTCAACTTGTTGGACCGTTCACATGTTAGGAAGGTAACTAGCTTTAGGAAGGTATGTGTTTGATGTGAAAATTCAACAATCTTGTTTAAAAAGTGCTCTCAACTCAGAAGGAGTTTCGTCCTTAGAAGCACATGGAGCATTGACTCTGATCATGTATTAAATTGATGTTTATTTATTTATTTTATTTATTTACTCAAATTTGTATACCACCCTCCTTGTCGGAGTGAGCCAAGGCAATATCATAAAAACAAACAGTTATAAAAATCTTAAAATTTTAAAATCATTAAAAACACAGCAGCAAATCACAAATTAAAAACTGATCTTAAGAATAAAAAGATTAAAAGACTAACAGTTATTCAGGTTAACAACTTTATTGATGAACATGACATACAATATTTGACTATTTGCCAAGTTGTAAAAATGACAGTAATACTGAAACACACCTCATGACCCAGGGTCAACAAGCTACATTCTTCATCATGTCAGCCAACAAATATGTTGGGAATCCCTCAATAAACATGGCAAATGCATTTCAAACCAAAATGAAAAGAAGACATGCAGGCATGGCTGGATTGATGTCACTTTAGATTTTCAGGGACTACTAAAGATGCATTTTGTAACACTCAGACATAACATGTGGAGTGGGGAGTCAAATGAAAACTGATCATTTCAGGGGGCAGCCAAGCCATTTTGCTGCTAGACAAAATAGCTTTTATCATTCTTCCATTTGAACATATACAATAGACAAGAAATAGCATATTTTTCCTAAAGGAACATTTAGAACAGCAGGAGGAATATAAGAACTGACATGGTTAGGGCACAAGCATGAAAGGTGAAGTAGGGCTAAAATGAAGCACTCAATTGGGGTTTAGAGAATCCAGGGGTCCACACTCACTACCAAGAAGACAGACTTAAATCTAAATTGGAGATCTTACTCGAGGTACATATTTGTGTCCATATCTGTGTACTTGTTCGGTAAAATTTTGTAGTCACCTTAACATCTCATTTCCTTGATAGAACAAAATAAACTACCTAGCAATCCAGGAGATGATATCATAGGTCCTTCTGTGAAATAGAAGTCCCAGACCACACTCCTCAGTATTCCTTGTCAATTAAACCAATGTTTATCGGGGAAAATATTATGGAAATTTCAATGAAGGCCCAAAGATTTTTCACAATCTCTTTGATAGTTCTGTGACTCTCTTAGCTGTCCCAGCTCCTGCCTACCTAGCAGATTGAAAGCAAGAAATTGCAAGTTGATAAATAGGAACCTTATATGCCTCATGAGAAATCTGTACATGAGCCAAGAAGCAACAGTTAGGACAGGATACGGAATGACGGAGTGGTTTGGAATAGGAAAAGGAGTAAGACAAGGCTGCATTTTGTCACCCTGTCTATTCAACTTATACATGGAGCACATAATGCACATTGCAGGGATGGATGAATCACAAGTTGGGATCAAAATTGCTGGGAGAAACATCAACAATTTGAGATATGCTGATGATACTACCCTAATGGCAGAAAGTGAGGAAGACCTAAAGAAGCTGCTGCTTAGGTTGAAAGAAGAGAGTGCAAGAGCTAGTTTGAGACTCAATAGCAAGAAAACCAAGATAATGGCAACAGGCCCTATCAGTTCCTGACAAATAGATATGGAGGAAGTAGAAATAATGATAGACTTTACTTTTCCATGATCTATGATCACTGCAGATGGGGATTGCAGCCATAAAATATAAAAGAGACTGATTCTTGGGAGACAAGCTATGAGAAACTTGGGGAACATAGTTAAAAGTAGAGACATCACCTTGCAAACTAATATTTGCATAATCAAAGCAACAGTATTCCCTGTTGTGAGAGCTGAACCATAAGGAAAGCTGTGCGCAGAAGAATAGATGCCTTTGAAATGTGATGTTGGAGGAGAGTTTTGTGAGTCCCCTGGACAGCAAGGAGAAAAAATAGGTCAATCTTAGAAGAAATCAACACTGATGGCTTCTTAGAAGGTCAAATAGTAAAGATTAAACTAAAGTACTTTGGACATCAAATGAGAAGAGAGGATTCACTTGAGAAAGCCTTGATGCTGGGAAAGGTGGAGGACAAAAGAAGAAGGGGGTGGCAGAAAATGAGATGGCTAGATGGTATTGTAGACACAATGGGCACAGAGCTGGGTGGGTTAAGGAAGATAGTGGATGACAGGGGTGCCTGGGAGGCAATTGTCCATGGGGTCGCAAAGAGTCAGAATTGAAAGTATGACTGAACAACAACAAAAAAATAGGGACCACATCAGTGGGAAAAGATCTTGGGGACATGAAAGGATCCTCATTCAGGTGTCCCCTGAGCTGAGTTTCTCCAGCAAAACTTCTTTCAACCTAGAATAATTTCTGACATGAAATTATTAACTGTTATCATTTTGCACTATTTGCTTCCACTGATTACCTGCTGACACAATATTCTTGTCACAAGCAACAGATAACTCATTATAATTTCTTTATTGCTTAATAACTATCTTTATTAACTTCTGCAGTATGTAGTAACTGTTCTTTTTTTCCACTGACTTTGGTTGAACCAGCAATGGATGAGGCATAATACATACACATAAATCCATTCTTGAATATTTTTGACATACCAGACTAAGTATGAGAAAGAAGTAAGAGAAATGAAGATCTTTGATTCTCCCTGAAATAATGAGAGATTTATTATATTTATGTCCTTGCAAATGTATGGGAAAGGCCAAAGAGGGACTGGAATGCTTACTTGTTCCCACTTAATATCAAACTACCAAGATTGATAACAGTTATCTCAGATGAACCTGTCAAGATTTTGCCCCACAGTCTGGAGATTGTAGAAACGACCTTCCAGGGGCAGGACCGAGACTTGTTTTAATAAGCCAAGAGAACAAACAGTATTTGTAGGGCTCCATGTTACATCTAGCCAACCTCAACCCTACTGCTTCTATGATAAGCAATCTGCTAGCTATTCACTGTTAACACTCCATCACAATATATATATTGTCTGCTACTTGGTTTAATCCATGTGTCCTATACTAAATCAAGTGTGCTGAATCCAAATCTGGAGTCCAATTCTGCCCAGGACATCAGGATCTTAAGTTAGCATATCTCACCCTCTTGGTTAGGTTCTTGCGTTGATCACATGGGATATATTTGCCACAAATGTAGCAAAAATTGTCTGGTGTATTAACACAGCTGTGCCTGCTTATCGTTAGTTCAAAACAGACTCACTATGGCCTAGCTTTACTATCCAATAAGATGGTTTGGCACAAGAGACAAGCCCTTGGTCCATCTTGCCTTATATACCTATTTCTGACATCAGCTCACTGACTTGTCCAGACATGCCCAGCCACTGCTGGAACATGCATGCTACCAGGGGATGTGATCCAGCTGAGGTAGCAGCAAGCATAGTGGTAGCTGGAACTGTTATAATGTTCCCATATAAAAATACATTACCCAGTTACCGACCATTTGAACAACTCTAGCACGCCTTAAAATCTGTAAGTGATATGCAAATTCTGAGATCAGATTTGGAATCAACACACTCAATAACATGTAAATCACATGTGTTATTCCCAATAGCAAAATTGTTGTTGTGCAGTGTAATCAAAGTTTGGGAAAGCTACTGTATTTTTGAACTACTAGAATTCAGTATGATAATTGATGATACTGGCTCATGATCTGGAGATCTCTAGTTCCATACCATGGAGGGCTATTATTGCAACTCCCTGCAATTAAGTTAATCAATAATTGGTAGATAGTCTACCCTTTTTTGCTTCTGGAAGTTTGCTGTGTTGATCATGATTATATAAGTAGGTTACAGTAAGGTTGCCCTTGCTTGAAAGCCAGTCGTATCTGACTCATCTCCATTTGTAGCCAAAGAATCAGCACTGTATGAATCTGCATACATTTCCATGGACACGTGACAGGCATGCCTAGACACTGGCATGCACAGAATGCTGTTTACCTTCCCAACAAAATGGTACCTATTTATCTACTTGCAAGTTCTTGCTTTCAAAGTGCTAGGCTGGCAGGAGCTGGGACAGAGATAAGGGCTCACTCTGTTGTGCAGTACTCAGGTCTCAAACTGTTGACTTGCCAACCTTCCAGTCATCAAGTTCAGCATCTTAACCACTAAGCCACCGCAGTCCTGGTGTCTTGTCCTATAAGTAGCTTTTCTGAGCTCTGATTTGTGTACTTAAAATAAATAATGCATACTTCCTCTGTAATTTTCAATACAGATTCACCATCTTGCTGTTGTGACATCATGATATTATTAGCAAGCTTTTTCCTTTAACCCTGATATCAAATGATCCTTCAAAATTCGTTCAAAAATGCATTCTATTTTTTAAAATTTATTTTTTGCAGGAGCAAAAAAAATCAGTTTCTGCTTTTTTGTTGCTAAAGAAATACTAGGATGAAGTTGGATGGTGTTTCTAATGGACAGAAAAAGTCTGAAGTCAAGGAAAGGTTTTGACAATGTCCTCTACGGTATGCTGTGATCTTCCTTATGTTTTTCCATGAAAAGATGTCCCCCTGGAGTAACTTCCCACCATGAAGCAATGACTTTGTCGATATTATTGTTGTTGTTATTGTCATTACTATTGTTGTTTATTAAACAACTATGGCATCAGGAAGGAAGGCCATTGTCGGCAGTCGGTTGGAACTATTTAACTTTTTTCTAATGTTTATGTTGTTGTTGTTGCTGTGTGTGTGTGTAGCTATATAGATATAGAGAGTGTGTATGTTTTTGCACTATTCTTAATGGAGTAAGTTGTTAGTAGAATGAGCTTTCTCCCTCTGCAATTGTCACCACTGCACCTGCATTGCACGGAGGCTACACAGAAGTCTGCATGAGCTTGTGTGAGTTGCAGTAAGATTTAATAGTATAGGGTCAGAGCTGTATTTACAAGGGGGCTTACCAGTAACCTCAGGAAAGAGCAGTCGCCCACTGTGAAAAAGCCTTGTGAAAGAGCAACCACCCGCTGTGAAAAAGTGATAGCCTCTGACTGAGAAGGAAGCTCTAGAGGTGAATCAGAGTCAATTGAGCATGTTTTGGTTTGGCGAGGGAATTGTGATTTTGCTCCCTGCGCTCCTGTTTGTTTCCATGGGGACCTAGCCTCAGAAAAGTGAGAGGGGGAGGATTGCCCCCATGAGCTTTAGTCAACAGCCTCTCAAGTCAGGTGAGCAGGTCCAGAATGGATTGCTGGAGCCTTTGGACTGAACTTTGGGATACTGTGAAATGCCTGGTGAGTGCTCTTATGGAGATTTGTTGGAGCAGGGAGATGAAGAAAGTAGGAGTAGGGGGTGTTGTTGTTGTTCAGTCGCACAGTTAATTCCGACCCTTTGTTGAGACTGTGTTAAATTGCTAACTGAAATGAAGATTGTAAAGATGAGGCATTGGAAATTGAAGGAATGAGAGTATTGGACTGAGAATTGTCAGTGATTCAGGTTTGTCACAACTCTGCCTGGGAAGGCCAACATCTCTCTATCTTTCCACATCATACATTTCTATCCATTTAACGAACAGCAGCCTGTACTCTTCAGTGTGGGGCAACACCCCTTGTGCTCCCCTATACTCTGCTTGGCATGTATCTGTAGGACTCTTTTAAAAATGCTTTAGTGGTAGTGTTAGGCCCTGGGCCTGTGTTTCAGCTTAGCTCTGACACAAAGGTTCTGCATTCCAAACATGCTTTATTATAAAGTTTCTAAAATTAGAGCATAGGAATAAGACTTTGCAAACTAACCATTTCAAATGTGAAAACAAAAACCCTTGCTTGCACTACATCTAATGGTGTACTACCAAGCTATATTCTCATTTCCCTCTCTTATGAAGCACTCTACAGCATTGTGAAAAAAGGGCTGATTTTCCTCCTCCCTCTCCCTTTTATTCCTCTGACCATCTCTCACCTCTGACCTCTCATGCAGAGGATCCCAGCCAATAATCTCCATCCAATTCTAGGTTTCATTTTTCCACCAGGAGGGTTTGTTTAGTCTCCAAGACACTTCTTCCTTGGTAATCCAGAAAGCATCACTGCCACCCTTCAGTGCATTCACACACACACACACACCTCCGTTACAGATTTTAAAAAAGAACACACACAAGCTTGTATTCCTAGCACAAGCTCATGGATGCTCTTAACACAAAATATATTTTAAGCAGTATAGATCCATCACAAGAATGAGGAGTAGAATTTAGAGCTGACTAATAGGTTGTATGATGAGTAAAATAGATTAGCGTAATAATGGGTTTGCCAGGTTTTGCAGCTGCTCCTCTAAATTCTGCCGGCCTGGACACTCATGCTCCTGAAATGCCTAAGCCCCACCTGAGAGCCCTGGGGAAAGTTGAAGACCTTCATAGGCCTCACTTGGAGGCCTTGGATGACTTAGTTATATAAGAATCAGCACTTCCTCCCATAATCTGCCTTAGCAACAGCTATCAACAGACGTAGTTGTTCCTGATTCCTGCTCCGGAAGATGTCCTGCCTTGTTCCTGTGGTCTGTAGACTTTCAGTTGCTTAGTTCATGGATCTCTTGCCTTGTTCCTGGTTTCTGCTGTTGAAGATCTCTCCTTTGCTGTATCTGAAAACTTCTGCCCTGGTTCCTGTGGACTGTTGTTGCACCTTGCCTGGTTTTCTTGGAAGTCTGTTCTTGCCTTGTTCCAGCCCCTGAGAGTACTCTGCCCTGTCTGTTCTCTTGGTCACCTAACTTCTAACTCATTTGAACTATATTTTCATCACCTGTACCCATCCTACATCACCTTTACCCTGATTATCCTGGGTCCTGGCATTTGTGTTGTCTGTCAGCCACCTATGTCTCAGACCAGGGATTCTCAACCTGCAGCCCCTGAAGCTGCCTGAGGGAACATGACCTGACCCTTGGCTTTAAAAGGTTGAGAACTCCTGTCCTAGACTCTAACAGGACTATGTGGTAAGTAGAATAAATTGTGTAAGATATTTTTATGGGGTGGTGGTAGTGGTGGTATTGGAAGCTGCTGGCACCTGGTGTGTCCGTTACTGTCCATTACTGTGCATGGAATAGGCCTGAAAATTTCCAGATTTTGAAGTTGAAATGAAGAAAATGCATTGGTTAAAGGAAGAGGATTTGGAAGAAAATTGTTCGAGAATATTTATTTGTTGTTTTGTAGAGAATGAATTGTATGATTTGATAGTAAGATGACTGTTGGAAATAATAAAATGGGTTTATAAGGGATTTAATGAATTAGTTCATTGCCCCCTAGATTCAGATGTGACTGGCTTTCAAGTAAGGGAGACCTTTACTTTTATTCTGTTCCTTGGCAGCCAGGTTATCATTATCATTACTGTTGCTTTGTTTTGTTGCATGATTGTTGCTATTCTTCTAGTGTGGCCCATCTGTCTGAAACTCCACCTCCTTTTAGAATATCTGGTATTGTACTGAAATCCTGTTCTTAAAGTGCAGTTAGACTTGAAAGCTCCTGCTGAACTATTGGGGTTGTGGTTTTCACTATAAATCCCAGCTGCATCAATCCACTTACTAATTTTGCTCATCAGATGATGCTACATTGCATTCCCCATTGTTTACATTTGTTCTACCTTACATAGCGAACATCATAACAAAACAGATTAACACTTCCACCTTGCAAATGTTTACTTTCATTGACCTTGAATGGCAGAACAATCCAGATTTATATTTGAAAATGACTTCATTTTCAAGGGCTTTTTTCTCTACGTCCCTGTACATTGTTTGAACAATCTGTACATGCTTGAAAGCAAATCCTGACAGAGGAAAATTGATAATAATGATACCTAAGGAGTCAGCAAGATATTTACAATTACTGCTTTCATTGTGTGGTTTCATTAAAATTTGTGAGAAGGGAGAAGGTTATAGATAAAATCTGCATTCTATGTCAAGAATTGCTTATCCAAGTATCCTAACTAACTTTAGACTCTTTGCAAGCTTTTGCAATAGGTTTCTATATCTGGATTCCCAGCTTAACTTTTTTATGTGTTCATTATTTGCTGAACATCTGTACAATTAGTAGTGATAGATTATTTCTATCCATGAATGGCCATGGGCTGGCAAGAGCAGATGACAGAATGTTGTTCTTCCAAATGGATGGGCTGAAGTCCAGGATGTTGGTTCATTTAAAGTGATTTGTAAGAAACTGGACAAAAATGGATGAGTGCAAATACTGAAGATGAAAGTTATAAACTGTGTTATAAATAAACTGTAAGACAGATCATATGGTCCTGAATCAGGTATCACTGCAACTTAAACAAGAGTTTAGAAAAATATCTTCTGAATGTGTCTTCTTTCAAAGGTATAGCAAGGATTAGAAGTGGTGATGAGCATGTCACATTAAAGCCTCATTGCATCAAGATATTGAGCATACTCAATTTGAGGGACAAAATAGCACCCAGCTGAACTTCACTTGGAACATTTTGTCACCCTTAACATTTGCTATTTCTTTTCTTTGAACACATCCTGTTTGGTTTTATCCTCTACTGAGAGTTGCCTATGTTATGCTTCTTTTTTGTCTCCCCTATACATTCTTGAGTCTCATGAACCAATTCAAATGGTATAATGTGCTAACAATTTGGTGAATGATATTGCTTGCTTATTGATCAGATAGGAGTTGCATGCAAAGGTGATGAATTCTATTGAAAATTTCATTGAGAACATTTTATATCTCCTTTTATTGATGCTGTATCATTCTATTTTAACCTTTTATTCTGTTCTATATAATTATATTTTATCTAGTGTATTTCACTACATTTTAACTTGATATGGCCAGATGGCTATTCAGTTACTAAAGGATACTGATATTGATATTGCTTGCTTAGTGAAAACTTTATCTACTGTATAGTATTTTTATAAATAGCCAATGGGTCTCAACGGGTTCATTTGGGAGAAGGAACGCCTGTAGGTAAATGTGGCCAATAATTCTTTATGGGTATTATGTGTGTTTTATATACCATTAAGCTTGAATCTATGTATTGTAACCCTAAATCATTTTACCAGCTACAATGAGTTTCCACAGTTGAACAGGGATTTGAACCCTAGTCCCCTGAATTCTAGTTCATTATTCTAGCTACTACACAACACTGAGTATGGGTAGTATACAGGCTGCTTAATTTTTCTCTGCTTTCCTTCCCTCCCATCACATATATCTTTGCAGCCCCATTATTCTCCACTTCCCATTTAATATTTCTCATCATATATTCGCTATGACAAATAGAGGGACATACTGAAGAATGGCATGAGAATGCACAAGAGAAGTAGCATCTGTAGGAATGATGAAGTTAGCAACTACTATCACACCATTTTGTGGCATAGCCACAGTGGCTTAGTGGTTAAGATGTTGAGCTTGATGATCAAAATGTTGGCAGGTCAGTAGTTCAAGACCTGAATACTGCGGGACAATGTGAGCTCCCATCTCTGTTCTAGCTCCTGCCAGTCTAGCAGTTGGAAAACAAGAAATTGCAAGTAGATAAATAGGTACCATTTTGACAAGAAAGGTAACAGTTTTCTGTGCACTTCAACATCTAGTCATGCCTGCCATGGAAACATCTGTGGATGCTGACAGCACTGGCTCCTTGGCTGTAAACAAAGATGAGCCATCTCATAAATCAGGTTTACTGATAAGGAAGCATGAACATTATGAAGTTAACTACTGTATATAGTTGAGTTTAAGTAGAGTGTTTGAGCTCCCAAAATGAGGTCCAAAAAGGGAACTTGACATATGCGGGGCAATTCAGCATGTTCTTGGGACCCCGAGGGTCCCAAGAACATGCTAAATTGAGACCTGCCAACCAACAACAAGATGGGGGGACTGGGTGTGTCTCAAACCAGCATGGAGAAAATCCTTTATTTAAACAAAATGGGGGAACAACAAAATGGAGAACATGGTCACATTGCAAAGCACTACAGAGAAAGAAAATGTCTTCCTCCATAGCACTCTGCAATGTGATTGCATTCCCCTTCCAAACTGATGCGGAGAAAGGATTTTTACCCTCAGCAGTTGAGAAGGGGAACATGTCCCTCTTCCAAACCGATGTGGAGAAAGAAAGGATTTCCCTTACTGCTACCCCCCTCACTGTGCCTGCTCCATGCAATGGCCAAGATGGACAGGGAAAGCCATGCTAGCTCACAGCGAGAGCAAGAGGCTAGGCTAGAGCGATGCTTCCTGCCTCAGTGCAATTGACCCACCCATCCACTTTCCCTACAGCAGCAGCACTGGTTGGGTGGTACAAATTCAAACATACAGTAAAAAATGCACTAGCACTACCGTAAATATTCAAAAACATACCCACACAATTGTCTAAATTAATTAATTTTACCGTATTTTCATGTATTTTAATTATTGAAACTCACTAGCAGCTGCTGCATTTCCAACCCCCAACTTATACTTGGGTCAATCTATTTTCGTAATTTTAGAGGTCCAAATTAGATACTTTGACATATTTGGGACAACTTATAGTAGAGTATATAAAGTACCAAACTATGTGAAATTTGGGGGAGGGGGGAATGCTGTACCAATCATATGCTTTTAGCAGTAAAGAAACCCCCTCATCAAAAGACTAATTATCCATGATATATATTGTATTTTGTCCTTCGCTAGGACATTTCTTCTCTGGATGAAAGGCTTATTGACAGAATGTCTTAATGCTTTGTTGGAGACATCAGCACCACCATCACCAGCAACAATGAAACCAGACAAAATAACATTGTATCCACATTTAATATGTGTATATATAATGGAGAAAGGCCTTATTTTAGAGCAAATGGAATGTTTGGTAGAGATGAAAGAGAGCTGAGAATGAAGGGAAGTCATTTCATAACATGGCTGCCAAGAAACAGAGTAATCATGATCAGTATTGTTGCTTTGGTTTGCAAGTAATTTATTGTGTTTCCTCTTAGAAACAAGTTGCGTTGTTGCAAAAAGGCTAGAAAAAGGGAAGTAGGCTCTGTTTCACTGCAAGAAGTCATGACTTATTTGCTTCCAAATAAGCATATCAGAGCATATCAGAGATTGGGGTTGTTTTAAACAGATACTCATGCAGGACTACAAAATATAAACCAAGGTACCTAATTTCGACCTGAAAACGCAGGAAAATAGATCAATCAGAGTATAAGCCGAAGGTGGGAAATGCAGCAGCTGCTAGTGATTTTCAATAATCAAAATACATGAAAATATGGTAAAATTAATTAAACTGTTGGTTTATCTCAATCTGGTGTGATCTTGGGACCCTCATGGTCATTGACCTGAGTATAAGCCATGTCCCCTTTCTGGGGCTCATTTTTGGTGCTAAAAACTCATCTTATACTCGAGTATATACGGTAGTTTATGGTGAGCACTGGGTTTTGGTGCCTTCTCTAGAATGCACAGAAATTTTCTAAATTCGAGCCAGCCTATCTCAATTTTTCTACACTACAGGAAACCCAACTGCAGGCTTTAGGGTGGTTTTTTTTTTTTTTTTTTAGTTTATAAAGTTGTAGTCCTAATTTACCTCGCTTTTTTATTTTGGATAGAAGGGCAACAGTAAACTAAGAGGAGGAACAAGCAGAATTTATCACAGTCTTCCTAATACTTAAAGTTAGAACATTCCCTTCTCCTTTATTATTGGTTGATCACATCCAGATTTAAACACATTGTTCTGATGTAATATTGTCTAGATTGTCCATAAGTTTCTATGATATGTTGGAATGAAGTATACATGATGTTGCTCATGGATCTAAGTAATATCTTACACTGTGATTTATCAGGAGCTAGGGCCTGGTTCTTCTTGATACTAGGAACAAATATATTGGCTAGACATCAGGGGAGAGAGGAAACTTAAAGTTTCTTTGCTGATTTCTTCCCCATGATGAAAATAGCACTTGAAATTCTCAGTGGTAACATCTGATTGTTTTCCCAGTGTTCGGCAAGGTGATTATAGTCAGATGGATATGTTGCAATAAAGAGGACCCAAGGGCAATTAATCTGAGAGATCTGGCAGGAGTAGTTGAATAAAGATCAGAGCTAGATTTAGGGCCATGGTGAATATTAAATGTTGATCATGACTAAGATTTCACAATGTGGACTTTTGTAGCCATTAGCAATTCTTGCGGGTTATAATTTAATGTAGTCTTTTCAACATAACTGTAGCAACCAAAGTCAAAACATTGGTTTTTTTTTTCAAAGCAGAGAGTGGTGTGGTTTAATTGTGGAGAAGTATAACCAATAGCTTTGTGTCTGTGCTGAGACTTATATCCTACTAGGTGCCTCAGTGAGGTAATAGGAAAATTTGGGGGTGAGGTGGAGGACATTTGGAGGACTCAGTGGTCTCAAGAAAATGGATGTGCAATGATCCCTTTTCTGTAAACTGTCCCCACTTCATGGACAGTCAAGGACTGAACATAATGTGCCTTCCAAAATCTGCACATCAGTGAAAACAAGGTAAAGGTCGCCCTTGCTAGAAAGCCAGTCATACCTGTCTCTAGGGTTTGGGGCTCATATCTGTTTATAGCCAAAGAGTCAGCACTGTCTGCATCTGCAGACCTTTCTATGGTCATGTGGTTCTCATGACTAGACACTGCTATTTACCTACCCACTGAAGTGGTACCTGTTTATCTACTTGCAATTGCTTGCTTTTGAACTGCTAGGTTGGCAGAATCTGGAACAGAGACCAGAGCTCACACTGGATGCTTCCAAAATACAACTGTACAATTCAAAGTTTTGCCTAGAAAAATGCACATTATACAGAAATGCAACCCCCCCCCAAAAAAAAAACACCCACAACCCCTGCTTAAACACTTCAGCTTTGTAAAGTACTATATATCGAAGTCATGTGTATGACTTTTTAAAAGAAAACAAAAAAGTATTTTTGGGGGAGAGCATATTGAATTGCCACATTTTTTCATGGCTTGTATTGTATTGTATTGCTCAATTTATATGCTGCCCCACTCACACAGCGACTCTGGGTGGCTTACAACAGAAACAATTACAATTACATAGGAATTACATAGCATAGAAACAGTTACTAATATCACATAGCAAATTACAAATATCACATAGCAAATAAAACATATCAAAAACATTCCAAAAAATCTCCAATCATAATTACAAATTACAAGACATCAAGACATCATAAAAAACATTTCAGAAATACTATAGTCTCTAACACAATAGAGTATGCCACATCCATCCTTTCGCTCGCCGGCCAGACTGGCCCAGGAAGCACCCTGCAGCACAAGCGGCAAGCAGTGACCCCAGCATTGATTTGTAGATGGCCAGGAGTCACAGGTGTTGGTCCTTTCACTCCCTGGCCAGACCGGCCCAGGGAGCGCCCTCCAGCACAGGTGGCATCAGCCATACATATGGCTTCATATATGGTTTCATATATAATGTTGCTTCACTGGTAGGCTTATCAAATGTAAAGGCCATTCTGATGTCAGAGAAGTCAGTCAGGCTTTGGAGAAATTAGAGGAGACCTTGATGTGTTTCTGAGGCATTTCATTATGGAAATGGGCATCTGAGTGAAAATGGGTGCACAAATCAGGTAAAATTTGTAATCCAGTTAAAATGGCACGGCAGACCTGATGGAAGGGGTGTTGCTTGCTATTGGTGTCTAACCATAGTGTTTAGTCTCTTCACCCAGAAATCTGAGAAGCCATTGCAACTTCCTGAGGTCACCACTGATAGTCTGAGGCTTGGAAGCCTTACTCACTGGACATGTTCTCTAATCTTGGTTTTCTTTCAGCATCTTTCTGTTACCATTTCTTTGGAGTTCCGTTCCAATTCTCAGATGATTCTTTTAATAATATCAGGTGGGAAATGTTCAAAACAGGTCTTTTTAACAAGTCTGAGATATATGGCATTCAGACCAAGTTGAGAAGATGTTTGTAAAGCAGTTTCTCCTACCTAATGAATCCGTAGCATTGGCCATAATAATAATAATCATCATCCAGGAGTGTATCGCTCACTTAAACTTGCCAAATTCTTCAAAATTAATTGCCATCTGTTCCTGAATCAGTCTACTAGTTGGATGATGACCAACAATACAACAAATTGGCTGTGGAGCTCTACCTAGCAGCTGACTGCTCCTGGATCCTGCCAAGTTGATGGGATCCCATCTGCTGCCGTGAGACATGATGCATACGCTTAGGGTGCTGCCTTAATGACCTGACATATCTGTTTATAAGGATGATTATGAGTATACTATATTACAAATGTTAAGTACAATAGCAGAAAGAGGTCTATATTAGTTTAGTGCATTAAACTGATCAACTTTCTTTGTCATGCTCCTCTCTGATGACCTAAGAAGATTTGGGCTGGAAGCCAGTGAATAAGAAGCCTGTCTATTGAGTGTTATACTATTTCATGTTAATAAAGACATTGAAATTGTTTTACAGTCTCATGATCATTTATTCTTCTGAGAGCCTATGCCATGACAGAAAATTCAACTAGTACAGAATCAGTAGTCAATCCAGAGTTTTCTTGTATTTCAAAATGCTCACAAGAAATTCCTGTATATCTACATTTTAAAGCCATTTCAGCCAGTGGTTCTGACTTACGGTGATCTTTTCTAGAGTTTTTCTAGATAGAGAATACTTGGGTGGTTTACTATTCACTACTGGGGATGCCCTGGGATATTTAAAGACTACATGCACAAATGGAAATTTTCTTTTCTTTTTGTATGCCTTTTCCTCAGAAATTGATGAGTACATGCAAAACAATACAGGAAGTAGGTTGACTCAGCTCTGTGTGTGGCCCCTTGTTGAAGAGGCTGGCTTTGTTCCAGCAAGCATTGAACTAGAGCAGTTATGGTGAATCTTGGCACTCCAGGTGTCATGAAACAACATCTTTTTCCTAATGTTCTCAAAGCTTGGAGAGTTTGTAGTTTGACTAGGCCTAAAAATCCTTTCCTCTCTGTCTCACAAGACTACATGTCACGAGATAGATTGTTTTCAATTCAGTGTTCCTGCTCCTTATCTCTCTAGCTAGCTGTTTTGACTACATGTTAGAGCACTGACTGTACACGTGTCTCAACAATCCTATGTTATGAGAAAGTTTTCTCTGTTTCCTGATTGGTTAAAAGTACCCCACCTGACTAGAGAATCTCCATCTTGGAGAGGGGAGAAGGAGTCCGTTTTTGGATGTCTATGGGCTAACATCTTTGCCTGGGGGCTATGCCTTTTTGGCTTCTTCAAAATGATTACCTAGGACTATTGTTCTGTTTGCTGGACTGTCTTATGTTACTGACCTATGCTTTATGAACCTGATCAATATACCTGATCAATAAACCTTCGTTTGCTTCCACAACGTCTCTTCATTGGACTAAAGGGTAAGAGCAGCAATGCATTCACACACAAGTCTCTAAATACGCTACCTGTTTAAACCTCCTTGTGGAAGAGAAGCAGCTAAGGGCATTGCCGGCCAGCTCGTCCTCTGGGGGCTTTGGTTTAGGAGGGCCAAGGCAGAGGGGGCCGGCTGGTTTCATGACACCAGGTGATCAGCAGGAGTGCTGACTTGGGCTTCTGGTAATTGAAGTCCATGAACAGCTGGAGTGCTAAGGTTCACCATCACTGAACTAGGGGTAGAAGAGTAATTCTAATTAACTTTTTTTTAAAACACACAAATTTATCCAGTTTGTGATCTTCAGGACCTCTAATGAAAGGGTGAGCATATCTTTCTACATCGTATCATTGGATAAAAATTGCCAACGGTAGATTTTTCTTCTTCCTGTTTCTTATTCCACCTCTTCTTCTTCTTCTTTTCTCGGATCTGAATCTGAATATAGATGATCATCATGGTAATAGGGTCTGCAGTGGCTCAGCCCCTTGTTAGTTGGAAGGCTGGCAAGTCGGCAGTTCGAGACTGGAGTACTGCATGACAGATTGAGCATCCATCTCTGTCCCAGCTCTTGGAGACATGAAAGGAGCCTCATTCAGGTGTCCCTTGAGTGGAGTTTCTCCAGCAAAAATCCTTTCAACCCAGAATAATTTCTGACATGAAATTATTATTATGATGGTGATTAGTCATGAAGACTGTCCTGATAATATAATGCAGTGGACTTTCATCTGCCTTCTGCATTGCAGCATGACCCCCGTACCACTGATCCAGTTCCACAAGTCACTTTCTGATCCTGAGCCCTTTTGGCACACCAAGTCCTCATCAACCCCAGTCTAGTATTGATTAATCTACTGCCCCCCATCAAGATGGACTCAAGTGTGTTTTCATCCACTTGAGAACCATCACCAAGCCCTGTGGAGTTAAGGCACCCAAGGCCGTTAGTTTTCAGGGTTGTCAGGTTAGTTAACTGCCGCCTGACACTCGGTGTTGTGTTGCTGGCAGGATAACCTGTCCAGACTGGAATTCCACCTCTACACAAATAAATGTGAGCAATTCAAATTGCTTCAAACCATGGTTAAGTCAATGGGAAAAACAGACAGAAACATTAGTGTATTACAAAAAAAAAAAATCCATTTGAAACAGCATGAGGTGGGTGGATTTTTTTTAGTGATACAAATTATCTTCCACTCTTAAAGAAATATTCATGCATGATAGACCTCTGAAATATTATTAAGACACAAACGTAATCTCAGATGGCTGACCAAAAGGTGTCAAGATAGGAAGACCCTCTATCAATGGAAAAATGTGTCAAGGCAGGAGGAAAAATTTTCCAGAGGTGACTGCTGAAGGCCAACAATAGATAGTTGTTTGACTCTTGAGCTGGTGCCCCCTCCCAAATCTTAGGTTCTTCTTTTGAAAGGGGCCCCAGTATTTTCTTTCAAGAAATCTACTTAAAAACAGATCAAGAGCATTCCTTGCTGAGGCAGCTAAAACATTGCAGAAATTATCCTGAGTAATTTTTTTAATGTGTCATCAAGTCACCTCTGACGTCCATGAATGAAAGATCTTCTGAATGTTCTGTCCTCAACAGCCCTGCTCAATTTCTGAAAGTTATAGTCTGTGGATTCCCTTAGGGCAGGGATTCCCAACCTAAGGGTTATGGGCCAAATCCAGCCCATGGCCCCATTTCATTCGTCCCCCCACCCCTCCAAGGACATTTGAGAAACAAAATGGGCACACCTTTGAAGCTGTTGGAACAAACTGGCTGTCCACATCATGTAGGCAGGGCAAAATGGCCATCTATCCCTCAAAGCTGAGTAAGAGAGTGTGACCTGGGCCCCAGCTTATGTTTGATCTCCATCTTATGTTTAACCTCCTTCATTTCCTGCTGCCTTCCATCTTTCCCAGTACAGTATTATATTTTCTGATAATGTGTCCTAAGTTTGGACAGTTTCAGTGTCACAGTTTTTGCCTCCAGAAACAGTTCAGGTTTGACTTGATGTTGGGCCCATTTGTTTGTCTTTTTTACTGGTCTAAGTTATAGGTTCTAAAAATAAAAGGAGTGATTGAAGGGCTGTCCTCCCTCACATCTGCTATAAATTAATGTTAAGCTGGTTTTATATGCTAACAGTTTATTTTGAATTATGATAATCTGAACAGAAATGATATAGTAGTTCTCAACCTTGGTTTCCCAGATGTTCTTGGACTACTGCTACCAGAAGCCATCAGGATTGTCTGTGCTGGCCAAGATTTCTGGGAGATGTAGTCCAAGAATATCTGGGGACCCAAGGTTGAGAATCACCCAGGAGTCCTACATCCTAGTCTGACCCTCTATCTACAACACAGGGGTTCTCAACCTTGACTGTCCAGATGTTCCCCGACTTCAATTCCCAGAAGCCCTTATCAGCAGGTGTGCTGACTTGGGCTTCTGGTAATTGAAGTCCAAGAACATCTGGAGATCCAAGTTTGAGGATACCCACACTACAACATACTAGCAATCAGGCACTGAGGTAGATGGCCCTGACTTGGAATGTAGCAATTTGTGAGTTAGGTATCTGGCTGTAGAGCCAGAAGGTTTGAATCTCCACTGTGCCTCAAAGGAGAAGAGTCAGCCTGTTTACCCTTGAGCAAGCTGCACAGTACCAGAGGGTCCACAATGTGAGCTATATGGCAGAATTGATTTGATTGCATACATTAATTATAATTTCATTTCCCCAATATGTGGCAGCTTTGAGTGTTAGATTACCTTAATACACAGGTGTTACTGTGTTAGTCTGCAGTATTTTTCCTGCAAAATCATTAGTCATATGGACCCTTAGAAAACTAAGCGATTCTTATTACACATACAAATGTGACTGCTGTTTTCAACACAACTGAAGAGGTGGGTTACAATTTGAGAATGTGATGATAAAATGTGTGATCTTTTAAGGTACCATCTTTGAAAACCCTTCTTCTTTTTCTGCTGTATCTGAAGCCGAATCTTGGTGATCCTCATGGTGATCAGCCATGAAGACTGTCCAAGAATATAATGCAGTGGTCCTTCATCTATCTTCCCCATTTCAACATGAGACCCATACCACTGATCCAGTTCCGCGAGTCACATTCTGGTCCTGAACCCTTTTGGCACACTTAAGTCCTCATCAACCCCAGTACAGTATTGATTAATGTACTGCCCTCCATCAAGATGGATTCAAGTGGGATTTAATCCACTTGGGGAACATCACCCTTCCCTGGGGATTTACGCATCCAAGCTGTTAGGTTGTCAGGTTAGTTAACATTCAGCACTGAATCACTGGCAGTATGGTTTACTCTATTACCATAGCAGGATAACCTGGCCAGACTGCTAATACTGATATTTTTGTGTCTCTTATTTTGGAGTCAACATCTAATTCAGAGATCTGCACAAGCTGCAAGCTAGCCGGGATAGACTGAAAAGTGCAAATTGTCTAAACTTTACTTAAAATGTAAACAAAATGAAAAGATTACCCTATGCATCCCGGAAGAGAGGTCAGAATTCTGTCCCATAATCTAAATGCTGTGTGTGTGTGTGTGTGTGTGTGTGTGTGTGTGTGTGTGTGTGTGTGTGTGTGTGTGTGTGTGTGTGTGTGTGTGTGCGTGCGTGCGTGCGTGCGTGCGTGCGTGCGTGCGTGCGCGCATCTCTGTGTCTGTGTCTGTGTCTGTGTCTGTGTCTGTGTGTCTGTGAAAGTCAGTTTGTGTGTGTGTTAAAGTCAGTCTGTCTCAGTGGTGGGCTGTCAAAATTTTTGCTACTCCACCGTGGGTGGAGCCAACGTCATGGGCGGAGCCAACTTCATGACATCATGATGTTGTGACATCATGGGCGGAGCCAATGTCATGACATCATGACATTGTGGGCAGAGCCAAAGAAAATAATAATAATAAATGCAATAAAAATTAAATAAAAATACACATTAACATTAAAATAATCAACCCACTCACCCACCCGAAACACAAATCCATCACTTATCTGGCTTGGGGTCGGGGAGCAGGCACTAGGCAGGCAGGCAGGCAGGCAGGCAGGCAGGGACCATGGTGGCACAACAGCAAACCGCCGCTGCAGCAAACTGCTGCAGTGGCAAACCACTGCAGCAGCGTGCTGACTTGGCAGCCCAGCATGGCCCAGCGAGGAAAGGCCACCACTGCCGCTTCTCCAAGTGCTGCCAGTGCCCTTCCTTTCCATGCGTCAAACCTCCATTTGATGCATGCAAACTTCTGTGTTTTAGTGCGCATGAGTCAAATGGAAGTTTGATGCATGCGCAGTTCCAGGCAGCCATTTTGGCTGCCCGGAAATACACTTCCAGAGGGGCCCCGGAAAGGAAACCAAATTGGTCGCCCTGCCCCCCCCTCCAGCGATCCCCTCCAGATGGGTGCTACCGGTTCAGGTGAACCGGTCCGAACCGGTAACAGCCCATCCCTGGTCTATCTCCTACCTCTTTCTATACATTTCCATTTCTTTTTATTATTATTATTTTCTACAGCCCAACGTTTTAATAGAAATGTACATAAAAACAAAAGAGCATAATTGGTCTCCTAGGATCATTTCTTCCACTGAAATAAATGTGGGAGATGAGAGAGTATTTTCCAGTGAATTTGTATATAATAATAGCTACAACTTAAAGGCAAGTATAGTTTATATTCTTTCTCCCATCAATGTTTTATGTATAATATTTTCAGACTTACTGAGCAATGATTGCTGCAAAAATTGGTTTTTATTGATAGAAGAAAATAGCCAAACATTGCTGTGTCGTGGGAGGTATACAGAACATTTTTCTAAGAAAATAAATACAAAATACAATAGGCAGTGCCAGATTTTATTAGGAATTAATAGCAACTCACACAGTATAGCATGGAAAATTACACATTGTAAAACAAGGCCAAGCAACAAAGATGTCAAAATGAAACATAAGCTTCATTCTAAATCACAAGTTGTGATTGGTGACCTAAATTGCCTCTTAATTTCTCAAAGAACTACATTACGTCTGTTTAACTAGCAGATACAATGCAATGTCATTCCGAATTGCTGGTTTACATCTGCAGATTATGGTACTATATAAAATACTAGTGCCTGTAGTATGAGATTCTTTTACATTTATTCATACCAGTTGATCTAGTGACAGAGATTAATGCTTGACCTTAATCAGTTTTGTAGGACCTAAGCAAACAACCACACAAAACAAATGAAATAATGATGGAGTGAATAAACTATTGTTTACTACCAACACTTTTTGTGGAGGGGCCAAAGGGGAAGCATCAATTTTACATGGTGGCAGTCCTAGGCAGTAGAAGTTGGTGCATTAAAGGAAGTGAGGCACAGTCTCACTTCAAGCTTAATTTACCTCTGGCACCAGGCTTCCCAAGTCTCATATTTAGTCCACAGCATCTCAGTGTTGTTTGATACGATCATAGTTAGTAAAACTAGGGAAAATTCACCTTTGCTTCAGGTCTTGGTTTAGATCATCCAACAGTTAGAGCTGTAGCCAGGATTCTAGATATGGGTGGGCGAATATTTTTTCAAGCCGGGCAACAATGTCATATATATACATCTCATATGCAGACAGCGCTGGCTCTTCAGCTTTGAAACAGAGATGAGCACTGACCCCTAGAGTTGGATACGACTGGCTTTCGAGCAAGGAAAACCTTTACCTTTACTATATATAAGCATCTGGGATTTTGAGGGTGGGGAAACTGCTAACTTGGGGTGAGCAATGCCCACCCTGGCCATCCCCTGATTGTGACTCTGCCAACAGTAGTCTCAAAATCATCAGCCTTCATATGTCGATTGCATTGGATTGGATTGGATTGGATTGGATTGGATTGGATTGGATTGGTTGGTTGGTTGGTTGGTTGGCTTCCAAACCCCTTTCTCTTCCCCACCAGTAATAGTGGGATTCAAAGTGGCTAACAATAAAATGACACAAACAAGTAGAGGTTAAAAACTTAAAAGGGATGAATTAGTCAATCAAACAACTTTTAAAAGCAATTAAATTCAAGGCAGTACTTCCTTTGATTAAAAACCTATCTAAAGTAGCCCAGTTCAAATGCAGCAGAATATTTGGGTAACATAAGTGATAGCATTGGATCTGGGAAAAGTTAGTTTTTAGATTATAGTTCCTAGTGCCTCAGTGGTTATGATGGCTAGGGGATATTGGTATATGTGGTCCAAAAAACCTGTGTGTTGAGTCTCTGAATAGCATTCACATTTGACCCTGGAAAAAAGGGAATCATTATGATAACAGGAACCAGTAGTTTGCTTCTCCGAAAAACTCACTGTCACCTAAAGTCAACTCATTTCAACTTCCTGCAGATTTTTCAAAAACGCCTATTCATTCTGAGATATGGTAGGGATATTTTGGGTGTGAAATTCAAACTTTGACATGGAGGGGGAAATGTGAAACAGATATATTCCAAAAGGAAATGATTGTGCTGCAAAGAATGTCACTTTTTCAAACAATCTGTTTTCTCTGTCTATGCCAAATGCATCAGAAAAGTCAAACTATAGTGTCACACAATCCTTGAAGAAAAAAAGAAGAAGAAAGAAATATAATATTTTGGCACTGAACTTTCAAAGCCACAATATTTCAACATTTCCACTGAAATAAAATAGCTTTGATGAAGATATCAATGCAGAATTTTTAACACAGAAAAACTGAATCATATTTACAGTGAAAGAATAAAGACTTCCATTTTATTTTTCTTTATCTGTTCAAAGCAAGTCTGTGTATTGGTGAGCTATTCATTCTTCGTATTTTACTTTAAAATATTCTATAGGAAAAGGGATTCTTTATTTTTTTGAAAAGACCAGGCATTAGCTGTTTCAGAGCTAAAGGTTTTAACTTTTAAGTTCTGAAATTATACAGAAATAGACCAAAAACATTGCTGTTGTTACATGTTGTCAAGTCACCCCCAATCAGTGGTGAGCTCCAAAAAAAGAAATTAATACCACACTGTGGGTGTGGAACAGTGGATGTGGCCAGGGGGAAAGCCCTGTATTGCATGCAAATTAGGACGACTTTATTTCAAAACTTGGATGGGTGGGCCCAGCCAGAATTTCTGCTACCGGTTCTGGGAAACTGGTGCAAACCTGCTGATGCCCACCACTGCCCCCAATATATAGAAACTTTATGAATGAGACACCAAAATGTTCTGTTCTTAACAGTCCTACTCAGATCTTGTAAATTCAGGGCTGTGGGTTCCCTTAGGGCAGGGGTCAGCAACCTTTTAAAGTTGGGGGCCAGGTCACCCTTCCTCAGACAGTTGAGGGGGCCAGACTGGTGGTCCACCATAAAAACATCTGTGGCTGCCACAAGCACATCTGTACCCTCTGTAAACACGGTCGCTTCCAGTGGTAGCAGCGGCAGCAGTCGGAGCAAGGGCAGGGGCTGGATCATTTGGTGCCATGGGCTAGATTTTGCCTACAGGCTGTAGGTTGATGTTGCCTGCTTTAGGGAGTCAGTTCAATTCACCTACTTCTTTTCCTGCTGCCTTCAACCTTTCCCAGCATTATTGTACTTTCCACATAATTTGTTTCTTTTTATAATGTGCCCAAAGAAAGATAGCCTTAATTTCATCATTTTTTTACCTCCAGAGGTAGCCCAGAATTGAAAGAGAGACAGATTGCCAATCTCTATGCAAAAAGAGTTAATGGGTATAAATCAGTTATCAGGAATGATAATACAGTGGAACCCTGGGTTACAAATGTCTCAGGTAACGAAAATCTGACAATACGAAAGGAAATCCATTGGAAATGACACTTCAACTTACTTTTTTTTTTTTTTGCCATACCATACAGCTTTTTGGGAGGCAGGAGAGTATGGAGAGCTTTTCCACTCAATTTCTGGAAATTTTGTTGCATTTTCAGTGCATTTTAGCAGCTAAAACACCACATTTTCAGCACTTCTGGTGGTGGGAGAACTTACAGTTGATTGTTGGGTCTGGGTCTGGCATATTACCAGACCTGATGACTGGAGGCCACTGTCAGAAATGCTGAAAATGCATTGAAAACCAATTAATCCCTTCCAGTGGTCAGAAAAAAGTGGGAGGGGACCTCTTATTTTATCTGTTCAAAATTCTTTATAAAGTGGCAAAAATGCAGCAAAACATTCTAAAGTACACTTTATGAAGAGTTTTGAACAGAAAAAAATATGGGTTTTTTGTTTGTTTACTTTTTTCTGACCCCTGGAATGGATTATTTGGTTTTTGATGCATTCCTATTGGGAACCATGCTTTGAAATATGAAAAACCCTGAGGAATGAATTAATTTCATAACTCAGGGTTCCACTATACACAAAAATCTGGTTCAGATCATTTCAATCTACCTGGACACTGCACAAGACTTGAAAGTTGCCATTCTGAAACAGAAAACTTATAAATTGAATAATATTCAAATTTTTGAGATGAGTGTCCAACATGTATATATACAAAGTATAACCAATGATTCTCATCCATAGCCTCAGGCCACTTCACAGAACAAAGGAAATCCTTGGGCTCTACACTCACACTATTGTAATTTTTCATAAATTTTCAATAGATGCTAGGTCTGAAAGATAAACTCATTAGCAGATGAGTAATGCCACAGTGTTTATTTTGCTTCCATCTACTGAGCATTTACAACTCAACATAGCCAAACTTCACAGTAATAAATCTGAATACCAATCACGGATCTTTTGTTATTACCGGTTGTAAAATGCCGCACTGATTTGAGAACTTATCTGTTATACTAACCAACCATTGAGTGTCTCTGTACTTGATATGTATAAATTAATGCCTTGAAAACTCACTCTTATGTCTGATAAAGTGGACTTGATCCATGAAACTAACATTAAAATACAGTATTTAGCCTTTGAGGTGCCACAACTTTTTTTGTCTTTTTGTTTTCCAAAAGGGCACATGGGAAAATCTGAGAGGGTTTCTCAGTTTAAATAGATAGGCATGGTTATAATGGATATGAAAGATGGGAGGTCAGGTATTGGCAATCTCAATCACAAGATTCAGAGGACCATACCAAGAATGAATCTTTGAGGGTGACTTAGGTCACAACAGGCTTAAAGTCATGAGATGGATTTGAAAATGTCCCACGTTTAGACTGGCTGGAGTTTGGTTGTAATTTATATAAGGACTAGGGTGGATGCTTGTCCTTATGGTGGGGAGAAGGGGTCTAGGTATCACCTCTGCCCCTGAGCCTAGAATCCATACTACAAAGGGGCCATTCTGCAGGACAGGAAATTGATTTATTAATAACATTACAACACTTTCTCCTGTGATTCAATTATGTGAGGGCACAACTCACCTTTTACATTGTATCCACATTCTGTGTCAACATTTTAATTGTATTTTTCACTACAAGCTGAAGTCTGCTTTCTGGTTAGTCTCTAAAAGCTCAGATTTTATAGTGTCTTTGAAAAGCTGCCATTTTTTTTTACCCAACATGAACAAATCCCATAATTGGGTGTCTCAGGGTTCCTCGAACTTGGCTCCCTGGGTGTTCTTGGACTTCAGTTACCAGAAGACCAAGTCATCTCACCTGCTGATCAGAATTTCTGGAAATTGAAGACCAAGAACATGTGGAGAGCCCTGGGCTATCTCATCATTGTTTGTTTTTTCCCTTTAACTTTCAGTAAATGGAAGTCCACTATTTTTCGAGCAATCTGTTCCATTTTGAACATAATATTTCATTAGAAAGTACCTTTTAATGTTGAATATATATTTCCCCTTGAAATTGGAATCCAGTGATTTGACTAGATCAACGAGAAATTAAAACTTAAGACATACTGTGTGTATGTTTACATATAATTATACTATTGCTAATATAACCTTCTTGAGGGAGAGAGAGAAGCTATGAGGTTAAAGTGATATGACAAAGTTAGGATAATATGCTTTCTGAGTGACCGTAACCAGAGGATTTTCTTTTGTATTTTTGTATTTTAGCATCTCCACTTCCAGATGAAATTTCATATTCCCATCTATAGATATCCACATTTCAGGTAAAGGTTTCCTTTTAGGTTTTGCATCCTCTTTAGCCTTTTATGAACCAGCTGTGAAAAATCAATCAGACCTGGTGGAAAGTGAGCCTCCGTGTGTTCTCAATAAGGGAAAAGTATCAACTGAATGCTGGCAATTTTCTCTGTGTACAGAAAGATGGATGGTGTTTTCAACTCACCTTTTCTCCTCCTTTTCTACTTGTGCTTTGAAAGTTAGCAGATGTGTCACATAGAGCAACACAATAGATTATTTAGAGAGGCAGGAAAGCTCCAGTCTAGCACTCTGCTGACCTTAGGTCTCCCTCATGGCTTGTGTTCAACTAGCATTTAAAACAAACATCCTATGAATTGATCCCACCATTGTCGTGTTATGTTAATACCCATAACTTTTATTAACTGATTAGTCATCCGACCATATCAGGTTAAAGTGTGATAAAATACATTAGATAAGATATGATTACAGAAGCAGAATAAAAACAGATTAAAAGTAGAATGATACAATTACAATAAAATGAGATATAAAATCTACTCAATAAAATTCATCACCTTTGCATGCACCCCCTATCTGATCAATAAAACATACTTGCTTTTGAATGGCCCCAACTAAAACTTGACAGTTCTAATAATTACATCTTTATTTGTGCCCTGAAGAAAGGAAGTTAATCTTTTATTCGGATCCCAGTATTTCTTTCTGTCTAGTAAAGTATGTTAAAACTGGGCTCTTATTGTGGCAACTAACTGACAACTAAACATGTGCAACATTTTCTATTTCTTGTGTTCCACAGACACATGTTTTCTCAGAATATGGGACATGGTTAAATCACCCACATTTAACCATAAACTCTAACTGCAAAAATCTTGCTCTTGCAAGTCCTGTTCTGTGATACTGAGTCAGACCTATTGTCAAGTATTTCTCGATTTGAAAATACTTTTGGTTTTCTGCCAACCATTTCAAAGACCTAATCTTTGTGAGTGGCTCAATATTGGTTTGAGTATTAATGTCTAGGACTCTTCATTTAAATGTTGGCTTAGCCCTCTCACTAGCTTGGAGTTAATACTGAATGGAGAAACCAAGAAGTGTAAATGAATTTGAAAGAGATGTTTACTTCGTATGGAAGATGAGGACATATCCTTCTGTCCTTCAAGGAACATCCTTGGCAGTCTGTCAGCTTTCATTGAAAGGATTTTCTGCCAGTAATTAAAAAAAAAACCTTAATTACTGTTAAACTGTGAGTGGGGTGAATACCTGCTTCAGCTCAGACTGCTGCCACTGTGGAGTGTTGCTATCAGTCCCTAGGATGAGTCTTTAAAAATGCACTTGATTTTGTTCACGTATAAAGGGTTTCATTAAGCCCTAGAGCTCTGCATCATATATTAATGTTGGAATGATTTTGGCCTTATAGTCCTTTAAAATGGGGCACAGTGACCTTGGATGATTAGAATTAAATAGTTTAATTAATGTTCCAGAACTTTTGGTAGCCTTTATAGAAATTTGTTTCTGATGGTTAACCCAGGGCCCTGTGTTTGGGGTGACATTTCCTGAAAACCACAACTTTAGATTTGACTTTGTTAATACTCATAAATTTAGAAGTACAATAGTCATTAAATTTCCTCATTGGTCTTCTCAGGCCAACTTGAGAGTATGCCATCAAGACCATGTTATCAGTGTATAAGAGGATGTTAGTATATCTCTTAAGAATCTTTGGCATGCACGTGTCCATAGAATGTAAAAAACCTTGGATGTCATTAAGATAAGGATTGAATAAAATTGGAGCCAGTATACATCCTTGTCTAACATCTTTATAGGTGGGAATTTGCTGTATAAGTGAACCATTGGCTCCAGTACAAATTTTCAAGCAGTTGTTAGTATAAAGGGGCTTTATTAAGCACAAGAGCCTGGGTTCAATTTTTAATTTAGAAAGCTTTTCCCATAAGATGTCCCTATTTATAGACTCAAATGCTGTACTGAGGTGATGTAAATCAGGGGTGCCCAAACTACGGCCTGGGGGCCGGATGCAGCCCCTAATTCCATATGTACCATATGGGTGCATTTTACTTCCACTTCCACTTCCAGAAGCAATGAGGGCTTTGTGGTCCAGATGAATTGGCATCAGGGGCAGCATCCGGCCCCCGGGCCATAGTGACTGGCTCCCTGAACCACGTGACTAGCTTGCAGCCTGAAAAATTTGGGCACCCCTGATGTAAATAGATGTTTAGCCTCTGAAGGGTATTTAGTCACAAGATGGTGTAAACCAAAACAGTTATCTGATGTGGAATATCCAGGTCTAAACCTGGCCTGTTCTTCTAATATTTTTTCTTCAGTCACCTAGTCCTCTATTTTTCCCAAAATATGTTTTGCATACATCCTAACAGTAATATTGATAAGGTTTATTGGTCTATAATTGTGGGGAGCTTCTTTTATTTTTTTTTTTATTCCTAGTACATGCGCCCTCGAAAGAATAAAAGTGAATGTGAATGAAAATTTTCTACTCATTGGGATTCTGGAAGAGTTGGAGGATGTGCTGCTTTTACTAGAAATATCCTTACCTCATTATTTTAAAGGATGTACTCAGCATCTATGAAAATCCAGAATATAGGGAACTCAGAAATCTAATTGTAACAGTAAAAAAAAACCCATATCTTATCCAGACTCCCTACAGTTTCTTTAAAAGTGCATGAGATATGAATATGAGTTTTACTATTATGTCAAAGAGCAGTTTCACCTGCTAAAGCGCAAGTTTGGATTCAGATCTTCAAATGCTAACTTTTCTCCTAGACCAGAATTTGTCATTTCTTCTCCTCTGGAAACAGAAGAGCCATACCAGAGGATGACCAGGATGATGTAAAGTGGCTAGAAGACATCAATAAAAGATGATTCAAGCAACACACTTTCTTCTACCTAGTGCTCCCAGGTATTTCAGAAATAATAAGAAAACTTCTAAAAGAATTGAATTTATCTCCACCATCATTTAAAAGTTGAATTTATACAGAGTGAGACTTCTGTTAGGAAGGGTGTGTTTGACTAAAATCATTTGTAGTTCCTTTGGCTCCATTGGATCCTAGTGGCAAGGACATAAATGTGCCATCTCTATATTTCATTACTAGTAATGTTTTCATTGTAAAGTATGGTTGTATGTCCTACCTACTTGCAGAGTAATATAGAACAAAGAGTAAGTCATTTGCAATTTTCTCAAAACTTGTTTCCCTATACGTACTAGCATTTATATTGAGTGTGTTCTAATCTCATTGGGGCATCTATATAACAGGATATAGGGACCTTTGTGTGATCATATGAACAAGGAATGGTGTTGTGCTATCGTACATCGCCATTATACCCTTGGACTATGAAAAAGCACACTAAATTTATCTTTAGATCAGGGGTTCCCAAACTACAACCTGCAGATCACACCTGGCCCACAGCACCATTCAATTCAGCCCATTGCTGTCTGTGTTGCACCCAGAAGTGGAATCATATGCATATACTTCAGCTGTAAAATGTGCCCTCGCATGTGTAACCACACTCACGACTGTACAAGAGAAATGGGAAATTACGGTAATTCTGTAGTTAGATATCTGGGTACTTCAACGTATAGTCATATTTAGCATTACTGAAAGATAGAAAGGACAATCTGTCATGCACCTACCCACCCCAAAATTTTGCAGTTGAATTTTGGGAAACCATGGGAGGTTAATTCTTTAACAGAAGAAATCCTTCTGTCTTATTAATTCTAAGATTATTATTAGGCAGATGTCTCAAGGAAAGGAGCAAGAAAATTCAAACACATTTAGTAGGAAAGGTCACTCTTTCAATGAAAGAATGAAAATTCTTATAACGCTATGTTAATACCAAATATGTCCCTTGTAGCTTGCAAGAGATAATATTTATGGAGATATGATTCCTCTTGTTTAAAATAAGTTCAGGGGGAGGTTTTGTCAGCATTTACATTAGGAAAAACACATGCTAAGGAAAAAATAATAATGAAATGAGATAAAAATGGCCCAAAATATATTGGGCAATCACCAAGATTTTAGGCTTTCTATGATAATATTTTCTACTCCAGCACTGGTTGAATAGCTCAGTGGTTTCAGTGGCTGGGAGTCTGATTCCCCACTATGCCTCCTGGAATTTTCTGGATGCCCCAAGCAGACAGGAATGGTAAACCATTTTTTTAATATTCTGTATCTAGAAAACCCAGGAAAGGGTTGCTAAAAGTCAGAATCAATAACATGTTGTTGTTTTTGTTGATGTTGTTGCCATCGTCATCATCATCACTGTTGTCATCACCGTTGTCATCAGTGTCAACATGATACTCAAATCCTAGCGCTGAACTTAATATTCAATAATAATAAAAAGATGAGCCTAGAAATAGTGTAAGGCATTTTGAGATTTCTCTCTTCTTCTCCCTTCCTCCTCTTTGTTCTTTACGCTGATTACCCCTGAATTCTCTTCATATCAATTTGAATTTGTCTTCCTCCTCCATGGAGAGATGCATGCATTATTGAAGTATAGTTTTCTAAATGTACACATTGTTGTACATATTCTCTGTAATTTAAATTTTCTCTATACATTTTGCATTGAATAAAGAGTGTAGCAAGATGGTTTGGTCCTGCTATGATCTGTCTGCCAAAAAAATCTTGGGGCAGATGAAATTATTTCCCACTTTTAATCCCAATGGATAATATTTTGCATGTGAAGATGGAATGCATTTTTCTTATTCCAGAAGAAGAAATGGTTCTTTCAGGTAGAATCATGAACTTATTGTACAGCCTGTCTCTAATGCTCTTTTCACCTTTGCTTATCTTTTCAAAAGCTAGCCCGTAGCTTTTTCATACAAGTAAAGGAGATAGAAAGTCTGTTGGAGAAATTCAACAAAAATTAACACAGGGATTTAATCCTAGAAAACCATATTCATGTGCAAGGAAGAGGTGTGTTTTCACCTCAAGAGGTGTAGAATGATTCCATCATTTCTTTCATACTCTGCTTTGCTATTCAACTAAGTAATGATCTGCAATAGAAAGTTTAAAAGCAGTTTTAATTCTTCCAAAGATAATAAGATGGTTTTCTGGGATTTCTGTTTAGCAAAGCTAAAATAATGTGCACAAACTCTTCAGTTGGTCTCTAGTCTCCTACTCAGATTCTTTAATGGAAGATTGGAGATTTTTGTGCCTGGTAAAGTATGAATTAATCTCATAGCTTTCGTTTACTTTTTAAACCTAGAGTTGTTTCCATCTTTTCTCCTTATGGAGAAACTAGTGTATTTTAGCAAATTCTTATCAAAAATAAAGATAACAAAAAAATCATCCATGTACACTTCTCAGATGTAACAGATTCAGATAAGAGGAAATCTTTACAATGAGGAGCCAATCACACAACTCAGTATGCAATGGATAATGTCTATGATGATGTCTTAATGCTAAGTAATTTGTGACCCTAAATATTTAGAATTCTAAACCCAAGATTTAATGTGCTAATTTCAAAACTTTTTTGTCCAAACTTATGTTGTTTTCTCCTACATTTAGTTTTTAAAACCTGAAGATTTTGTTTTGAACCAAGAGGAAATTTTATCTATCTCTGGATAGAACTCCATTTTCAGATTCACATCAAGCAATTCAATTGCTATAGAGATGTGCGTGGTGAAAAATAGTGTATCTCTTTCATTTCTGAGTTTGTGTTTTGGACACCTATTTTGTTTTTGAGTGCTTTTTTAAAATTTAGCATGCTGCTCATTTTGCTTGATACAAAACGGAAACCTTCTGTCAGAATATTCCAATTTAGGGTTTCTTTTTCATGTTTCCTGGCATTACTACAAATTAAGTCCTACAGAATCATTTACAACTGCTCCAGAAAGTAAAGAAATCAAGCAGTGGTACACATGAGGAGCATTTAAAAATGACCTCCACCATCAAAACATACACCTTTACCAGATTAAATGTACAGTAAAATAACAATTTTTAAGATAAAAAAATCAAGCAAACAAGAAAAGCACCCCTCTTACTATACACACAAGGAAAAAATAGCAAAAAAACAAAACAAACCTCAAAACTCAAGCAAAACAAACAAGCAAATATAAGCAGAAAATACAAACTAAGCCCATCTGAAAAATATGATGACATTTCTTGACATTTTCTCCTTTCTTCTGTAAGTCCATTGGTAGGCTATTGTTGTTGTTCAGTTGCACAGTCGAGTTCGACCCTTTGTGACCCCACAGACCACTGTACACCAGGCTCCTGTCATCTGCCATCCTCTGTAATCCACCCAGATCTGCGCCTGTTGAATCCATGATTCCATCTAGCCATCTCATCCTCTGCCACCCCCTTCTCCTATTGCCTTCAATATTTCCCAGCACCACAGCCTTCTCCAGTGAGTCCTCCGTTTTCATGTGGTGGCCAAATGAAAAGTGGCAGGTAGAGTCTAAGGACACTAGTGTCGGGGATTTAGTTTGTGAATTCAATGTGTTGAATTATGCTCATTAGTTCATTTATTTCTTTTGATCAGAATGAAATAAAAATAAATAAATGAACTAAGGAGCATAATTCAACACAACGAATTCACAAACTAAATCCTTGACGGTATTGTCCTTAGACTCTACCTGCCACTTTTTTAAAGGAAGGAAGGTTAGAAAGAAAGTGTGTGTGTGTGTGTGGTATCAGGACCCACCCAGCAGCGAAGAGGGGAGCCAGAAGCAGCAGACGCAAGAGAGAACTTTTTAAAGTTCTTGCTCGCCTCTTCACTGATTTCCCCTTTCTCCCTTACCTTCCTTCCATTATGAAATGAACACATTGACATCCTTTTTACTTCCACATCCAGCAAGAAGGTGAGAGTTGGAGAGAGACTTTTTTTGAAGGACGGAAAGTTAGAAAGAAAGTGTGTTTTTTTTAAACCTTCATAGAAAATGTTTCTGAAGTCCGATCCAAATTGTATAAGTGTCACAAGAAATGTTATTACCGTATATGCCGGCATACAGGGCGACTTTTTCACCCCCCAAAAAATGCCTCCAAGTGGGGGGTCATCTTGTCTACCGGGTGCATGTCATTTGGGTTCCCAAATACTTACCGGGGCTTGGGCAGCAGCTCCGGGGAGACTGTTGAATCCTTCCCCGCCACCTTCTTAGAAGATCCCGCCCTAAGCTCCCCTTCGCCCAATCAGGGGAAAGGACAGGTCTTCCTGCGCGGTTCCTGTCCTTTCCCCTATCGCGGTTCTTGTGCAGCAGCGGAGCAACCGCCCACATGGCTGGGGCTGCTTCTCGTGCCCGCGGCAACCATCCGCACGACCACATTGAAACTCGCCTGCATTCAAACTCGCCCACGTTCAAACTCACTCACATTCAAACTCACTCGCATTCAAACTCGCCCGCATTAAACTCGCGCCCGCGGCAACCTGATTGGCTCCTCCGTCTCTTCGGGAAGATCCCGCCCCAAGCTCCCCTTCACCCAATCAGGGGAAAGGACAGGTCTTCCTGCGCGAAAATATATCGTAATATTTTCTGAGCAAAGCATATCAGAGACTAAACAAAACAACATCAAAAAACTTGTGGCACCTTAAAGACTACGGTAACTCTTGTATTTGCTCTTTTGCATGTGTGGAAGGTGTGCGGAAGAGGGGGTGGTCTTATATAGCGAGTATATAATAAACTCTATATTTTGAGTGGAAATGTTGGGGGGTCGTCTTATCTACCCAGTCGCCTTGTGCACCGGCATATACGGTATGTCCTCTATCAATCACACTCTGGATTACTTTGATCGGTTAAACAGTTTGGTCACTGGCTCACCACCAACCATCCCCCTGAAAATGTTATCTTTACAAGTCATGTTTTTTCTTAATATCTTTGTTGTTGATTCCTGCTTTGGCATCATTCTTCTCCACATGTTGTATTCTAACTGTATCCACCTTGAGAAGTTGTCATATTCAGTTTCTAACACATTTTCCCTTTTTATTTTTGCATTTTTGTGACCTCATTTGAGTGGTTTTTTTTGTTAAATGCTTCATAGGTTTTTTCCCAAAGTCCAATTTCAAATGTAATAGTGCCACCACAAAGGTTATTATTTCCCCTTTCAAACACACTTTGGGTCACCTGAATCGGTTGTGTGGTTTGGTCACTGGGCTGCCAAAAACTGACCCCCCCCCCGTGAAGATTGCATTTTTTCAAAGCCACTTTTGAAAGCAATGATGTCATCACTTTGTATTTTTGGCCAGTGGCTCTTTGCATTTCTGAAAATTGCCAAGACAAGCTTTCAGTTGATGTAATCATTATTTTCATGGGTGCTTTAGTTTTGTGGTGGCAGCTTGTTGAAAGTACATGATTTTTGTTATATCGCAAAAGTTGCCAGACCACCCAACTGAAACGTAAGACGTTAATCCAATTCACATAAAAAAGAAGGTTTGTGGAGCAAAAAGACCACTCCTCATTGTGTTCCAGGTCTTTCTATAGATTCAGCATTCCCCTTTCCCATGAAATTTCTTATTAGTTGCTTATAGTCCTCAAATGTCACACTACCATGCGTTTGTAAAAGGCCTTACCACGCAGTTGGATTGGAGGGGGGGGGGTCAAGTAATTTGACATACAAAGCTTGAAAGAAAGATTTGATATATAAAAGATGAAAACTTACATGTAATAGGAAACATGAAATAAACAAAAAGCTGTCATGTACTTCTATTTCTTTAATGTGAATCATTTGTGTTTTAGAGGATCTGTTCTGGGAATCAGTGAAAGAACAATACAATAAGAAAGGGAATCTTCAATCACCCCCCCTCTCATATGTACACAAAAGTCTCTTCCCAATTTCTCCTTGTATTGACACTCATAAATAGGTCTGTGAAAGCCACCACCTCTTAAGACAGTTACCTACCTTATCAACAGAACTGAATAATTAAAGTACTTAACATACCATATCAAGGATTTTGTTACCAAAATACAGTGAATTAAGTTTAGTGCTGTAAAGACAGGAGTAATTATCTGGGTGTTCACAATAAAAGAAAAAGAAATAATTGTAAGAGAAAGCAAAGCACGAGAAGATTAATTTCATTATTGAAGTCCATAAAACTGGCTTCTATGCATGAGGCGGGCTTTGCTGGAATAGGTAACCACCCTGTTCTAACAAATGAGGACACAGGATAAGTAGTTTCTGAGTGAAGAAACAAATGGAGGAAGCAGTCTGCTTATCAAGTGGTTAGATCAAAATGTGAAGATTGGACAAGATGTCCAATGTGTCCAGCTATCTGTCTATTAACCCCTCCATTAACTTCCTATAATGTACTACAGAATTCCTCCATTAATTTTCAGCTCTTAAGATACTTCTGCCTGGAACATTTCAGTCATACAGACTGTGAACAAGAAACACAGAATGAATGAATGACAAGAACACAGGAAAAGAAAATAGCTAAAAGTGTTGGAGTTATGTGCCTTCCAGTTAGAACTTGAACATAGAGGTTCTAATGGGGCTTTCAAAGTAAGTGAGATATTTAAGGAGTAGTTTTACCTGTTCCATACCCACAGTGCACTTTCAGATTAGGATTTGAACCCAGTCTTCCTGAGCCCTAATAGATCACTCTATCCACTATACCATACTGAGTATCTAAGACTAAGGTATGAAATAATTTTATTTGACCACTGGTGCACTTTTGAACCCAGCAAAACCCTCTTCAGGTGAAACATTTTGTGTTTGAATAAGTGAGGGATAAAGAAGAGTCCCAACATGTCCTGATCAAATATTGCAAATTTTTGTTTTTGGACTATTTTTGTTTCTTTCTTTCCTAGCCTCCTCAAGTCTTTGCACCGCCAAGCATGAGACTAATAAAGCGGAGATGGATTTAGAAGATTTTTTTATTACAATACAATACTCAAATTGATTCATTGCATTCATTAGTCATTCTTTAAAATCCAAAGAATATTTTTGGCTGTGCAGTAAAACCCCGGCTTATGAGATTTCCCGGGTTATGTTTGCCATGGTTTATGATGGCAAATTTAATTAAAACAATTCCCCAGTTTACAACCAAAAAATGCACTATTTTAAACTCTAAAATGGTCTCTGTCACCATTTTAGAGTTTAAAATGGTCATAGCTGCCATTTTAGAGTTTAAAATGGCACCTGCTCCCTCCACCCAAAGTCACAATGCAGTGCTTACCATTGTGGAGGTGCCGTCGACATGGTGTGGGAGAGGTGTGCATTGTTGGGTGTAGTACTGCCCAGGGAGCTTGGAGGAAGGTGAGAACTGAGCGGAGAAGGTCCCCAGACTCTCCTGGTGCTGGTAGGGGAATAAAATGGGCTCAATATGCACCTCCCCCAGGTTGGAACCAAGTGGATAAGGTCCCCAAACTGAGATTTTACTGTATTCCTCATGTTTATTAGGAATTTTCAGAACATTCACTGTCACCACTGCTTCTAGATGAGAGTGTGTCCAAAGCAGCATTTGATAGGGTACCAGGACCTAAAACTAGAAATTAAAATGGATCACTCCAAATTTGCTTACAGTAAAGGTTCCTGAGTGAATGGCTGAATAACTCTTTTGACCTTGGCCAGTAAGATCAAGTCCCTCGGAGACCAAGCACCAACTCAGCAAACCCTGGTCATTTCCTCACCTATTTTCTATTTTAGTTAGAAAGGGTGTTGGCATTCTCCTACTTCCAGACTAAGGAAGAACTACCAGGGAGCTTTAGAAATCTAGTCTGAGTACTTTTTCATGTACTTTGACAAGTTTTCAACAGATCTTTATATGACATAATCATCACAGCAAGAGTGCCACTTCCATTCTTGAGGCATACAGAACAAATGCTATACAAATATTTTCTTTCCCATCCCACCCACCAGCCCTGTTTATTCCAGTCTAACTTGCTGCCAGAAAGCAGGGGAGATGGGTGGGTTTTCGAGTCATTTCCAGATTTGAATCAAGCTTGCAACCTATCTCCACAACATACTGTGTTGTTGTTTGGCCGCGATAGTGAGAAACACAAAAGACTTTTGCTCTAACTTTTAGACTTGCCTGGATGGACTCCAATTAGCAGGGATCTCTTTGATGTATTGGGAACCCATTCATCTGTAACTATAAAAAAGGCAACCTGGTGGGGAACAAAGCCTACTGAGAGGCAGTTGAGCAATCTTCTTGGTGGAAACTGCCTGATGCTGTGATTTCAATGGGAGCTGCTATTTGACTCCGCAGGGAAAATTGCAGGATTAGGATTTAAAGCTGGTTCATTGTAACTATGCCATCCAACCCCCTCTCTCTAGAAGTACAGTACATGTTCAGAAAAAGCATCTTGCAAATCTGATATTTGAGAGAAAACAGAATGGTTGGGAAGAAACTCAGAGAGCTTCCTGGCTGATCCTCTTGTTCCCAGATGGTACCAGTGAAATTCCATGCCAGCTGCATATGATTATTGGTCTGATGGGAAAACCAGTATAGTTTGAATCATAGTGATTGCTTTATTGGTTTTTGTGGCCCAGGAATCATGTCATCCTGCAGTACCAGCAACAAATCTAAGACACGGGGATGAGGTGGCTCAGTGGTTAAAAAGCTTGCCTTGTTAGCTGGAAGGCTGGCATGTTGGCAGTTTGAAACCATGGCGCTGCATGACAGATTGAGCATCCATCTCTGTCCCAGCTCTTGGGGACATGAAAGGAACCTCATCTGGGCATTCCCTGAGAGGATTTTCTCCCTCAAAAATCCTTTCAACCCAGAATAATTTCTGACATGAAATTATTATTATCTGAGACATTCTGGGTAAGGTGCTGTCTAACACTCACTACCCTTCTCTTGTAAGTGGCCATGAAGATGAGTTATTTTTCCCATGATGGCACACATACATACCCATATTGTCCCTGGATTCTCACTGTATCATGCAGGATCATTCATAGACAAGGGGTTGTGATGGCTCAGTGGTTAAGAAGCTTGCCTTGTTAGCTGGAAGGCTGGCAAGTCGGCAGTTCGAGATCTGGGTACTGCATTATGGATAAAGTGCCTGTCTCTGTCTCAGCTCTTGGGGACATGAAAGGAGCCTCATTTGGGCGTTCCCTGAGCAGAGTTTCTTCCACAAAAATCCTTTCAACCCAGGATAATTTCTGACATGAAATAATAATAATAATAATAATAATAATAATAATAATAATAATAATAATAATAATAATAATAATAATAATAATAATAATAATAATAATAATTATTATTATTATTATTATTATTATTATTATTATTATTATTATTATTATTATTATTATTATTATTATTATTATTATTATTATTATTATTATTATTATTATTTCATGTCAGAAATTATCCTGGGTTGAAAGGATTTTTGTGGAAGAAACTCCACTCAGGGAACGCCCAAATAATAATAATAATAATAATAATAATAATAATAATAATAATAATAATAATAATAATAATAATTACTACTACTACTACTACTACTACTACTACTACTACTACTATAACACACTTTTAAATGGTTCTTCCCTATTCTATTGAAAGCAATAGCCTTAATTTAGCTTAAAGATGGGGTACACAGAAAGAGTCTCCTCAAAAACACTGGTGTTTTTGAACCACAGCAAAGCATACTCCCAGGCGATGGCTACATTGTTGTGCTGGCTAATATTTTCCTTAGTAGGTCAGGTGAAAGAAACTCCTGAATGAATTCACCAAGCTATGGCTTCATTGTGCCAGTTTGACATCTGATCATGGAGGAGGAGGGAAAAAAGAAAGATTATTTACATCACTGAAAGATGAGTCCTCTTCACTGCCACTTACTAGTTGAGGGAAATAAAAGAGAATGTTTGACAAAGCCTTATCCAGAATCCCCTCAGATTTGGTGCTGGTCCTGCTGAATGTCATGAACCCAATCAGGAAATCACTGGGAGTCAAACTATGCTGGATTTCTCATCAAGCCAATAACTGTTTAGAATATTTTAATGTGGTTTTTATTGTATTGCTTTTTTAATTGATTGTCCTGTTGTGCACCACTGTATGTAGTGCTTTGACACAAAATTAAGTCAGTCAACCAACCAACCAACTAACCAACCAATCAATCAATCAATCAGGGGTGGTGATGGAAATAACATATGGTGATTTCATCATTTTGTATGTTTTTCAGTCACCTGAAGTACCATGTTTTTGTGGGTACTTCACAAAAGCAACATACACTAGTACTCCAGATAATGTTAAGACTTGGTTCCACAAACGCTAACAAGACTTGGTTCCACAAACGGGTATTAATGTATATTCTTCTCACAAAAAGGCCTGTAGCAATGGGAGATGAGAATCTGAGCTGGAGGTTGTTAGTCTGATCTCTAAAAAAATGATGACCACTTATGCAACTCCAGAAGAAGGATAGCATTCCTCAAAGCCACCGTGAGGGGTTCTATTCCAGAGGTTCCCAACAGTATCTAGTGCATCCGTGTGTCTGGCAATGTAGGTGCAGTTGTTGTGGATCCACAAAACAATATAATAGCTCTCTAAAGAACATGAGAAGTATACTGGGATATCATAGATCTCTACAGTGGATGGAGTGATAGACTAGGATTCAAGAGTCCTATATTAAAATCCCTACTCAGTAATGGAAACTGAGGAAGGACATAATAAATTTCTCATATACAGTAAAACCTTACATAAAGAGTGCCTCACTTAGAGAGTAAGTCGCTTAAAGAGCAGAATTTTCCCTGAATGGTCACTTCGTTTAACAACTAAAACCAACCAAAAATTTGCTTAACAAATAAATCTGGGTTCGCAATCCCCCCACCACCACCAGAAGTCACAATTGGTCACTTACAATGGAGTTTCACTTAAAGAGCAAACTTGCTCACTTAAAGAGCAATCCTGTGGAACGCATTATGCTCTTTAAGTGAGGTACAACTGTATATTGAAAATCCTATTAACATCTTTGTAAGTCACATGTGATTTGATGGCACATCACACAGACACATTTCTAAAACTTCCCACATAAAATAGGGATAGAATTACTAAAACAGTTCTGGGAAGCGAGAAATAATCCATGGCAAATCAATGCCTCTGTTTCTATTTTACAATTAGGATGGAGCTCCCCTCTATCACTGTGGGTTATATGCTATACTGCTGAAGAAAATATGAAATTAAGATTTCTAACAAACTGTCCATGTAGAATCACATTGGGACAACCAAATCCATGGCTAGTTCTCAACCATAATAGTCAGCTAAATTTGTATCTGGTTGAATAAACTTTCACATTCTACCTGTGAAGAACATCAGTGGCTTCCTACACTTTAGAATTAAATTATGGCTAAAATCCTGTTGGCAGAGCAGCACTGCACAATGAGAATGATGTTATCAGCCACAGCTATGACATCATGACATTCTTTTTCTTCCAAGTCAAGGCTAGGCATAAGAAGCCACTGCCATGTCATGCCCATTTTGGAAGTGATGACGATGACGATTATGATGATTAACCTTCTATTGCTCTGTCCATCTCCTGCTTCTCCTTTAAGAATGAACATAAATAATGGCCAACAAAGCTTGTTCTGAAACTTCCCTCATCCACTCTACAGAACTGATCAAAGTGATAACACCACCTGAATCTTACTTCAAATTTGTCCATGGCCAGGGGATCTTCACTACATTCAAATTTGTCCATGGCCAGGGGCACAAAATAGCCTGGATAGACCAGATACATTTTTATTTTAAGAGAAAAGAATAGCAAGGGCTATTACCAGTACTACCTCCCAGATCTAGTTTCCACTAAACCAAGGGTTCCCAAACTATGGCCCTCGGGCTGGGCCCAGCCCATGATGCCATTCCATCCAGCCCATTGCCATCTCCCCCACACCCAGAAGTGGAAGCGGACACATTTACGTCAGCTGTAAAATGCACATGTGCATGTGCAAATGTGCCCGGGGTTGACATAAATGCAGAAAAGAGTGCATTTATGACAGCCATAAATGTGCCTGCTTCCACTTCTGAGGGTGTGGTCTGGTGCACTCAGCTGTTCCAGGGGTGTCGTCAAGCCCACAATGGAAAAAGTTTGGCCACCCCTCCACTAAGCTCAATGGGTTTTATCTCCAGTGGAACTCTGCTCTTGCTCAACGTTCCAGCAGGTATATCAAAATGAAAAAATCCATGAAATTTATAGAGTCTACTACAGTGCTACTATTTTTTTTTAAGGAGATTGCAGAGACCTTAAAAATTACAGGCTGATAAGTTTGCTGTCAAACATTTATAAGTTATTAACAAAAGTAAAAACAAACCAACTCTCAAAAACATTAGACAATCAACAACCAAGAGAGCAGGCTGGGTTCAGAAGTAGTTAGAGCACTACAGACCACATATTCACTTTCACCCAACTTATTGAATATTGTGGTGAATATAAACTACCGCTAGCAATAGCATTTGTTGACTATGAAAAAAAACATTCAACAGTAAATGCAGTCATGGAAGCAATCAGGGAACATGGAGTAAATGCTAAGTTTGCTTCCTGCTCAAGGAAGCAAACTTGAACTGCTCCACTACCATCACCTTATTCGAAAAAGGGATAGGAATACTGGTGGAGAAAAGCATTAATCTCACCAAAGCTATTCAACTCATGGCTAGAAAAAGTTATGTGAAGATTAAACTGGGAAGATGGTATCAAACTGAATGGAGAGAAGATAAACCATCTCAGGTTTGCAGATAATATAGTATTAATTGCCAGAGATGCTCAAAAACTCAAAAAAAAAATGCTGTGCAAGTTCAACACAGAAAGTAGCAAAGTTGGCCTAAAATGAATGGCATGAAAACAAAATAAATGCTATCTAACACCAACAGGAATTCCAAATAAAAATTCAGAATAAACCCATCGAGCAGGTCAACAACTACATCTATCTTGGCCATCTGATTGGGATGAACAACAAGCATAATTTACCAGAAGAAAGAAAGCAGGATGGGCGGCATTTAACTCCATCTAAGAAATCTTGTTAAACAAGAAAATTGACAAGAAACAACACACCAACCAGTGATGGGATGTAACAGGTTCTCACCAGTTCTCCAGAACCGGTAGTAACTTTTCTCAGTGTTCCAGAGAACCTGTAGCAGCTTTTGGGGAGAACCACCTTCGGGGCTTACCTTTTCACTGGTTCCCCCACTGTGCATGCATGCCAAGCACTTGGTGTGCATGCACGCCTAGTGCTTGGCACATATGCACGGCCTCCTTGCTGTCCTCCCAAATGGGGAGGAGGAAGAGAAGCTGCTAGCCTGAAGCTCCCTATAGCCTGAAGCTCCCTATTTTTATTATTTTGTATTTTTTCTTTGGCCCCGCCCATGACATGACATCATGATGTTAGCTCCGCCCACACTGTGATGACATCACGGTGGAGTAGTAAAATTTTTGACATCCCACCACTGACACCAACCTTTTTAATTCAACAATACTACCTGTGGTCTTGTATGGGATTGAAACATGGTCATTAACGAAAGCCAAGGAAGAACTATCAAGAGCCATAAGAGCCATGGAAAGATCAATGCTAAAGATATCCCTTTGCGACCACATCCCCAACACCCAGATAAGAAAACAAAGTGGAATCATCAAAGCTGTTGCTGAATATCAAAAACAGACATTGTGTTTGGCTGGACACATCTCTTGAATGATAGATGGGGGTTGGACAGCAACAGTCACCAAGTGGTATCCCAGAGAAGTAAAAAGACCCCTTGGCAGGCTCCCCAAAAGATGGGAAGACCCAATAATGAAAAGTTTTGGTTGAACCTGGAAAAGAAGAACATGGCAGCAAAATGGAAAATGAGTTGCAACCAGGAGGAACTTATTCTGTGGTCAATCAAAGAATCAAGGAGCTCTGTGATGGGAACACCCTATGGTTCTTTGTCTCTGGAGAAATATTTATTGCAGTAGTCCATCACTTTCCCCATAATACCTTCCCTCAATCTCAATACCTTTCAAGAATATGTTTCAAATTGAATTGCAATTTAAGCTGTAAGCCACTCAAGCTTCCTTTGCAAAGATAAGTGAGACCGTTTTCCCCACTACAATGCAACAAACAAACAAACCCAGCAACACATACATAATTAAGAAGTACATTCCATGTCCCATTCAAATGCATTGTCTGGAATTAAACATCACTAAAGCAATAAGATCCCCCCCCCCCCGGCACTGCTATATTTTAATGTTAGCTTTTCTGGATCAAATCCACTTCTTCAGACTGAAGACGCTAAAGCTAATAGAAATATAACAGTTAGTCTTTAGTACATTACAGTGGAACCCCACATAAAAACATTCTGTTTAACAAAAAATTCGTACAGCGAAGAGTTCGTTATGCAAAGGTGATACCCCACATAACGAATTTTTTCATTATACAGGGTTTCCGCTAAGCAGGGTATACCCCATATAACAAACTTTTTTTTTCATTATGCAGGAGATCTCCCATTGGATCCGCATAGTGAAAAAAACCACATAGAGAAGAGCTCTGTGGAATGGAGCTTTTTCACTATGTGGGGTTCTACTGTATTATCTTGGGCTTTTTCCCCCTTTGCATTTTTTTGTTTTGTTTCTTGCCTGATATGTTAGTTTAAGTCACCTTTATCCTTTTTAAAATATTCCAAAATGACAGCTAGGGAGCATTTTTCACAGTCCTGTACAAGGTCCATCTTGAACATAAAGTGGGATGACTATGTCACCAACATCACAGTTTTTGAGAAGGCACATGTAAATAGCATTGAAGCTTCCATCATAGGCCATCGTCTTAGATTGATAGGGCATGTCCGCTGTATGGATAGTTCCAGGCTTCCTCGTCAAATTCTTTATGGGGAACTTAGCTCTGGTACAAGACGTCATGGAACTCCTTTGAAGCGTTGTAAGGACCAGCTGAAACAAACCATGAAGGTGTCAGGTATAAACCCACAAACCTGGGAGGTGGTGGCTGTAGATCACCCACTTTGGTGCCAAACCATCTCTGCTGCTGCCAATCACTTTGAAGGAGAATGCCACAGACATGAAGAGGCTAAGAGGTGGTGCTCATCTTTGTTTACCTTTCCTGCCGAAGCAGTACCTATTTATCTACTTGCAATTTCTTGTTTTTGAACTACTAGGTTGGCGGTTGCAGAGACAGACGATGGCAGCTCACTCTATCGCACAACACTCAGGTTTCAAACTGCTAACCTGCCAACCTTCTAGTCAGCTAGCTCAGTGTCTTTACTGAGAATAAAGGTAAAGGTCACCCTTGTTCGAAAGACAGTCATTTTCTACTCTAGGGTTAAACGCTTATCTCTGTTTATAGCCAAAGAGCCAGCACTGTCTGCATTTGCAGACATTTCCATGGACATGTGGAAGGCATACCTAGACAGGAGAGTGCACAGAACACTGTTTATCTTCCCACTGAAGTGGTCCCTATTTATCTACTTGCAATGTCTTGCTTTTGAACTGCCAGCTTGGCAGGAGCTTGAACCCTGACCTTCCAGTCTCCAAATTCAGCATCTTAAACACTAAGCCACCACAGTCTCTTACTGAAAATGGTCCCTCTTTATTCAATGCTGTATTACCCTGTCCAGCAGTGGGGAATATATGATGTTACAGGACTGCAGTTCCAATCAGCAGTAGCAGGTACAGTCAATGGTGAAGGAAGACAGAGGTGCATTTCAGCTACATCTGAAAAGCTGCACATTCCCCACCCATCCTGCATTCCATCCAAGGCATGGAAATTTGTAATGAGGTTCAACCACATAATTTGAAAAACCACAATTTAGAAGGACAAGTTGGGACTGACCTTTCTTTCCATCTGTCATCGTTCCCTTGAGGCCTGTGGCAGATATTAAAAAATAACTTCAACTCCACTTTTTAACGCATTTCACTGGCATTCGGGCTAGAAGACGGTAACGTTAGTATGCAGCCATGAGCCTGCCAGACTGTTATGGCCTTCACACCTGGACAGTTCACTTGGATTTATATGCATTTTCCACTTAGTTTCCAGGACTATGTCAGCAATTACATTCTGGGAACCCTTAATTTAAGTAGGCTTTGGTAAAACCTAAAGCAAAGAAAGAACAGGTAGTAAGAAAAAGAAAGGAAAAAGTGAGCTAATAAAAAAAAATCTGTCTTTAGGGGTTGTTTTACCTGTTGCGCCTCGGTGGCTAAAAGCAATTCCATGCCAAGCTCCTTAAAATGCTTTCACCACTGTGTTCTTTGTAACTTTGTATACTGTATTTCTTGGTAAACTTGGCTTCATTTCTCTTTCATGAATTCAATCCATTAGGCTTTCCCCCACTTGACAAATACTTGTAGCAGCCTGCAAAATGGTCTGTCTAGGTCAAATTGTCACTGTTGGTGCTCTCATATGGTTTGGGTGGACTCCTCTGTTGGGCGTTCTTGTTCCTTGTTTTCTTAGTCATTTTCTAATTCTCCAGATTTGCCTCCATGGTTATTCAGGAGCAGAATAAGCTGTGTTGCCCTCTCTGAGGGGGTCTAATGCTTTTTTCTGCATTCAGTTTTCAGAAGTAGCAGGCTGATGGAAAAGAAGGACTAAAGCTCAGACTAAAAATGCTAGGGTAATGTGCACTTGTCTAGCTTACTCAGCAAAGGGAAGAAGGTAGAGGACAGAGTCTATGCTTCTGTAACAAATCATGGCCAAAGTGGCTCATAAAAAGAGCACATAAATTATCAATATACACATTTCTTAATGCTAATCAGTGCTTGGCTGCATCAAAAACATGGAGTATGCTGATAAATTATACCTCACCTAATTTTATTTGACCTAAGCTTCCATGGAGTGTAGATCACATTTTCTGAACCAGTCCAGAAAAGCCTATACTGTACTAAATAAAACATGTTGTCTATTAAGATGCTATACGGCTCTTTGGGGTTTTTTGCTCCATCCCCCCACGTTGCATCAAGATACAGATAAACTAAAAATACAGATTCATAAATGTATCAATCATATTCAGCCTATGGCTACTGGAAGACACAACACCACAAACTCTGGGTTAAACCATAGGATCAGCAACAAGTCTGACCAGGGACAAAGGCAACCCGTGTTGTCTGTAGAAAAGCAGCAATACCAATTAGACTTATATACCAACCAATGGACAGTTCACAGGTAATTAGTATTTTGACCCCAACATGCTTGGTTCTCATTTTACCAAGCTCGGAAGGATAGAAGGCTGAGTCACCTTGAGCCCATTGGGAATGAACTCAAATTGTGAACAGTTTTGTCTGCAGTACTACAGCTTAACCACAGCATCAAGAAGGCTCTAGCAACCAGCCCCATTGCCTGATTGTACCTAGAGCAGAGTTTCTCAACCTTTTCAAGTCAGGGGTGAGGTCACATTCTCTCAAACAGTTGAGGGGGCAGGACTGGTTGTCCCCCTGCCATTTACAGCTGTTGTAAATACATTTATGACGGCCGTAAACGAATCTGCCACCAATTCCAGCAGTGGTGGCTGGAGCGAGGGTGGGGGGCAGATTATTGGGCACTGTGGGCTGGATCTAGGGTTGATAACCCTAACCTAGAGTATAGACAAGATATCCAATTAGAACTTAGAAAATTACTCCTTCAAAATACAGTTTCCAGGTTCTTGAACCCAGTTACTGTACTGTATATCCAAACAGATACTAGCATGCATCCCATGACATGGTTTTGAATTTATGCATTTTGGTAACAACCTCTCTTCCAAATCAATAGAATATCAAGAATACATAAAGCTGTAGTTTATATCCAAAGTCTGTCCTTTACAATTAAGCAGAAGGTGGCCATATTTAAAGGCCTCCCTAGCTTGAAAGCCAGTCATATGTGGTTCTAGGGGCTGGTGCTCATCTCTGTTTAAAGCTAAAGAGCCAGCACTTTCTGTGTATGCATACATATCCGTGATATTGTGGCAGGTATGACTAGATGCTGGAGTGCAATTTCTTTCAAAGTGCTAGGTTGGCAGGAGCTGGGTCAGATGACAGGAGCTCACTCCATTGTGTAGTACTTGGATCTCAAATTGCTGACCTGCCAAACTTCAGGTCATCAAATTCAACATTTTAACTGCTAAGCCACAGTGGCCCCATTTTTACCAAACCATAAATTAAGATTATCAGTGTAGGGAGAGCTGTGGGTGATTCTGTTGTCTGAGGTGTCATAGGAAGTTATCTTTCATTGCTGTTACCTGAGTTACAGAAGCCTTCCCTCCAACCAGTTTTGTCTAGTTCCTATGGGCAAAGACTTCCTCCATTTTAAATGTTCCTGAACTCCTTTGATCCAAATCCTGAATTTATCAAATCTTGTTTAAGTTCCAGTTTTGGTCCTGCTGACTGTTTGTGCTCCTTTTATAATATGGTGGCTTCTGATTTCTTTTCTCCCATTTTCATTTTAATTGTTCTGTTATTTACAGGATCTGCTCTGGGGATGTAAATGAAGCATTGCATAAAAACATTTGCAAAAGTCATACCTATATTTATTATTTATTAGTTCAAGTTTATATTGCCGCCCACTCGCCGTGGCGACTCAGGGCGGCTTACAGACAATACATTACATTACAATATGTTGGGGTGGGCACAGGGGGAGAGGCGGCAAAGTCCTCAACCTACCCTGGCTTCCTCCTCCCCTGGCAGTTGGTGTAGGCACAAGGGGAGTCATAAATCCATCTTGTCTTGTTCTGCCATATACAAATCTAAATATTGATGATCATCATGGCGATCAGCCATGAAGACCATCCTGACATCCTGATAATATAATGTAGTGGCCTTCCATTTACCTTCTACATCACAGTATGACACCCGTACCACTGACCCTGTTCCATGAGTCACTTTCTGTTCCTGAGCCCTTTTGGTAAACAAAGTCCTCCTTGGCCCCAGCCCAGTATTGCTGAAGCTGCTGCCCTCCATCAAGATGGATTCAAGTGGGATTTAATCCACTTGAGGACCATCACCCTTCCATGTGTACTTCAACACCCAAGCCATTAGTCCTCAGGGTGGTCAGGTTTGTTAACCAGCGCCTGACACTTGGCATTGAGTGGCTGGCAGTATGGTCTAAATCCATCATTGTACTGAAAGCAGTGCTGCTTGGCCAAGTGGTAAAGATGCTGAGCTTGAAGACTGGAATGTCAGGGTTTCATACCTGAATGCTGCATAACAGATCTTGGGGACATGAAAGGAGCCTCATTTGGGCATCCCCAATGTAAATAAAAAAAGAGCTACCATCACTTAATACAGACAACTTTTATTGTTTCCACTTGTGCATATGTATGCACACAAACACACACAATTGTCCACAGAATTCCACCCAAAATACTGTGCCATCTCTTCCTTCATTATGCCAAAATATTGTTTTTCTCTCTGGCAGGAGTCATACACTGATGTTATCCCTGCAGCACCAATTTCTGTGAAAAATATTTTCTATGGCTATGTCTGCCAAAACACAACCTTCCACACCTGGGTGAGGGTGTTGGTTTCAGGGGCTTCTTCCTCAAAGAAACCATTGTCTAAGTGTGAAGATCTGTTAAATACAGAAACCCAGAAATGTTCAATGCACATTTTTAAAGGCACTAGTTCAAATTTACTGCAAATAACAGACCATGCAGGGAACAAATCTTTCAATAGACAAAAACCACATCATTGCAGCATGTAAATACAAACATCCCACCATGGAGTGTTTACATTTTTAAAATGTAAAAAATTAAAATTAAAATTAAAGAAATGATGGTAAAAGCAATTTCTCCTTCATTGATACATAGCAGTGAAATCAATTATTTCATTTTATCTGGTATCCTTCATAAATAGCACTACTTTTACTAACCAACTTTATCTTGCAGCTCCAGTGATTCTTCAAGTAGAGACCTAATATTCTAAGCCTGGTGTGTCTGTAATTGTTTGGAAATTTTCTGATATTGCAACAACATCTGAAACAGGAAACTCTTCATACTGGAATTAAGATGTCTTTTCACTAGTGCACACATGCTTCACATTCGGATTCTCAAGCAAACTGGAGTTATTTGTAAAGAGACTCAAGTAACACGTGACTCAAAACAGGGCCTTCCTATTTCATACAATGAATGAGCCCCAAATGTTGTTTCATTTTTTGGGTCTTTAGAAAGCTGAAAGTTAAACAAAAAAAATTAAAAAATCACTGACTAAACAAAAGTAATACTGTAATAGAATCAGGAAGCCCAAAAGAGAAGGAACTTGACAGCTCAAGTTCCAGTGAAAAGCCCTGGCTCTTCTGTAAGTCCACTTACAAAGCCCAGGGAAGGCATAGCTCTGTCTGTGTGACCAGCCATTTTGTTGGAGGAGAGAGAAATTGCTATACATCTTCTATTAAAGTGTATAGCAAGATGTACTATTTTCAGAGGATAGATTGGTATTGGTATCATCATCATCATCATCATCATCATCATCCCCCCTTCTCCTCCTCCTTCTCCTGGCAGCTGGAGATCTTAGTCCAATTAGCTGAGTTCCCATGTGTATGAAATTTGATCCATTGTGCAGGATTTCAGTGGAGCAGTCAACAACAGCATTACAAGTAGGACCTAAGCCATCTACGATCTCTATGAGGAAAGAGGGCAATGTGTATATGTTTACTTGTAGCAAAGAAAGGAAGAAAGGTGCAGATAATGTATGTTTGCTCCCATATCCAACTCTGAATCTGCATTGAAATAAATCAAAACAAATCACTTCATCTTAAAGAAAACTGTCTCAGTGATGGAAGTGATGATAAATACATCCTGAAAGTAATTTTTCATTGAGCCTTTAATACCAAAACCCTTTTTCTGTATCTTGTTGCATTAGGTACTTTCCACATTCTAATATTCCATATGAGATTGTTATCCTCTCATGGTCAGTCCTCCCACCCTCCGGGATGAAGTGTAAATTGAATCTGAAGAGTACTGTCAGATATCTCCAAGGAAAAATTCTTAGTCTGAATTCAATATGGTTTCGTAATTGGTTGATTTGAAGGAAGCGAGGTATACTCAACCCACTTCTTATTCCATCCTTAGTGCTTTGAAGACTACTTCTTTACCTTCCCTTCTTTACTTTTGTATTCCACTATCAATCACTTTTAAAAGATTACTTTTAAAAATCCAGTTGTGCTCATACCATACAAATGCTATTGTATTCTTACAGAAACACTGATGGTGAACACCTGTGGCATGGTAAATACTTACAGCTCAGATGATCTTACACTTGTTAAGTCTAGTTTCACTTGCAGACAATTTGTTTTCTGTTTGAACTTTGTTGACAACCCATAAAGGAAATGTGGAGTGAATTTAGTAATGTCTGTATGCACCATAGACCAATATGTGGATGCCTCTTCTTTTTCATATTGATTGAACAGCTTGATAGTATGCCCTTTCTACCAGACACATGTTATGGTAATAAACCATACAGTACAGGCAAAATTCTGTTGCTTCATTCTTCTTTCACTTGCAGGTGTTACGCTGCTTTCAAATATTTGTGGTCTAGGCATATTTTCAAGGCATGTAGATTGAAGATCTTTTGTGCTTTTGAAAGTAGGAAAGATCTCATTAATATTTGTGCAGCCTTATCCTATGCACATTTAGGCCCATTGAAACCCACTTATTTTAATGGATTTAAATAAGCACAACATTGCATCGGACTAAGCTGTCATTTGGCTCAACCACAGATGGTAAGGAACAACTTTTCTCTCTTAAGGTGTGAAGATATAAATTTCTACATTTGTACATAAGGGAAACAACAGATGGTAGTAGTTTGTTTGACTTTAAAAAAAGAACTATAGTTTATCCTCAAAAATACAATAAGTAATACTTTGTGTTTGTCTCTTCTATATACTTCTCTGTCTTCGTCAAGCCAGTATATATGAGATTTCCCTTCATATTATCTTTTTGGAACCATTTTGGGATAAATCAATGTCTGACCCAAGATCACCATGGATGAGCAAAGATTTGGACCTGAATCTCTTGCTCAATGCATCACACTGGCACACCGATCATACAAAATAACCTGATCTTATGGTTTGGTGTAACAAAACAGAGCCAAAGTAGAATCAAATGTTAAGTAAGCACTGTCTGCAAGTATATTGTGACATGTTATGACATTACACTGCCATGATGATACAAAATGCCTGAAGTTAATATGTGAGGACCTGTTGTGAAAGATTTGTAGTTCCTTTGCAACACTAGGCTCCACAGAATAAAGAATAATTCAAGACATCATGCAATGTGATGGCTGGCAAGGTTCGCAATATTGTTGTAACTGAACACAGGAAAGCCCTCCTTTTTGAAGTTCACATGTTCACGTCCAATTAAAGATGCTATTTTCAAAGGCACACAACACCTTAGAGCTTTGCTATTGAAGGGATCAGGTGCTTCATCATGAACTTGTCTGGATGTTCAGATTTTCAGGATAGGTCCTCTTGCAAATTTCATAATCTATTGAATAATGTCTCCCTGACATATGAGAGATCTACAGTTCTCCTAGTTGCATTCAGTTCCCACTTTTGGAGAATATATCACTTTAAATAGGTCTTTTAAACTGTGATTGTTGTGATGACTTTAATCACTGTGATTATTGAGAATCTAATTGCCATATCATTTTAATCTGCTTTTCATCTGTTTTTGAGCCATTCAAAACCAGTTTGTTTTAATTATGCTTGTTAGCTGCATTGGGCACTGTTTCTTAATGGGAAAAGAGAGTAGGAAGAAACAAAATAAAAGCCAATAAGGGCAAGAATGTTAGTTGCAAATAGTTTATGATGTCAAGGAAACTCCACATGCATATAGAATCCTTTCACACATTAAACTGTGTATTGAAGAGGAGTTGTAGGGCAGAGCAGTATAATAAAGCTAGAGTTGTGGATAGGCAGGCTTATGTGTAAAATGAATATTTGTTTGTTATACTGTATATGTCTTTGTATCTATGTAAAGAGACTGGAGATAACATGAGAAGTGCTAGGAAATTGAAACATACAGTAATACCTCGGATAACGTTTACCTCGGATAACATTAAAATCACATAGCGTTAAGTAATCTGGGGAGGAGAATTAGATCGAATAACGTTAAGGTCCTATGGGATGGATCGGATAACAACCGCTAAAGCCTGTGCGGTTATAATGTATCTCTATGGAGCTTTAACGTTATCCGATCCATCCCATAGGATTTTAACATGGATCGGATAACACTAAAAATCAGACAACACCAAGACTTGTGGAACCAAGTCTTAGCGTTATCTGAGGTATTACTGAGTAATACCTCGGATAAAGTTTACCTCGGATAACGCTAAAATCGCATAACGTTAAGTAAGATTTTAACATGTCTTAGCGTTATCCGAGGTATTCCTGTATAGCGTGAGAGGTACAAGGAAATGGTCCCTACATGTCTAAAGATTAGTTGGTTTTCTGATGTCCATTTGTTTTTCCATGCATCTTGCTTCAGAACAGAAGGACACAAGAACACCACTGAATAAAATCATGGACTACTACATCTGGGCGCAGCATTGGCCAACTAATTGTTTCTGGGAGTCCCATTAAAAAGATTCAGAGGTGTAACGACAAATACTCACTAGATTCTTTATTCTCATTGATATGGTGCGCATGGCATGCTATTAAGTTTGAACTGATTTATGGTGACCCTAATAAGTGAGAAATTTACAGCACAATTTTACCAGTGAGTTTGCATGGACAAGTAGGGATTTGAATCCCTGTGTCGAAGTCCATCATTTTATCCACTATACCTGTGTGCTTGATTTACTGATGTCACAAGTTGAGAAGGCATCTCACCAAAGAACTTCCAAGCCCACAAGAGTCTTTGATTCCAGGAAAGAATGAGAGAGAGAGCACCATTTGTTCTCATGAAGGGCTCCATAATCAATATAAACAGTCTTTTTACAAAACCCCTTTCCTTTTAAAAGTAAAGCTTGTGTATGTGCACAGAAGCATAGAACACTTGACTTATTGTGAAGAGACAACAAAAATGTTTTTCTAACTTCTATGAAGCAGCAGCCATTGACACTTTGTGCAATTTGTGTTATTTTATTGAAGCATTATTTGTGTCCAAGTATTATTTGCACAATCTGACTTGAGTTGCACAATGAATCATTTTCATGTTCATTCCCTTCTCTTGGCAGCCCCAAATACCCAGTTTTTCTGTAAATAATAATTTTGTGGCATCTCATTGTGACATGCAAGGACAAGACAAAAAGAAGGATTTACCTCATCAGTGAATATGAAAGTATTAGTTTTTCCATATCCTTGTATTTTCCCCCAGCAATTCAGTTTTAGATGACAGTAATAACTGCATGGCATAAAGGCAACTCTGACTTATGACAACCTTTCCCAGAGTTTCTAAGTAAGGAATACACAGAGGTGATTTACTACTCCCTTCTCAGGCTGCAGTGGACAGTGCAGCTTACTCAAGTCTATACAACCTTCCTTTTCAGCCAGTGGGGAATTGAATTCCCAAATACTGGCTCTACAGACAGATACCTAAACCATTGAACAATCTAGCCAGCTGTGTTTCACATATATTCCTAGATTTTTTTATTTAGCTATCATTTCTTCCAATTGGGGCAAGTGGCATTACACATGCATGAATGCATACCTGCTTATATGCAAATATATTTACATATAGTTCAACAAGCATGCTGAATCTTGGACTTGTCTTCGCCCCTCCCCCCAATTATTTTAATGTAGTATTCATTAACTCATTAAACTGAAGAAATCACAGTATGTAACATCTAACAGTGCTATGCAGTTATTTTTCTGTTTGTTATCTTATAAAATTAGCTGGTAAATTGTATGTCCTTCCTTCCCATCAGACTGTTGTTGTTTTTTTAAAAAAAATTATTTATAAATTTTCAAAGAAAATCTACACAAGAATCAAACATAACACACATAATATATAAAAAACAAAAAATAAAAGATACACCTTTGATACAGAAGCTTTTCAAATTAAATTTCTAATACAGTTGTTACATAATCCACATATATGCTTCTTTACATCTAACACTGCTAAACATCAATCTTTTAATAAAAATCACCTCTGTTCTATGTACAATGTCTGGGAGGTTATAACAGATTATATTTTCCAAAAATTGATTTGATCCAGTACAGGGTTAATACCTTTCTTTTTAACAATTACATATTTCACAAATTGTCTCCAAGTTCTCCAGAATCTATTTACTTGAACTTATGCCTTTTCTAATATTCAATTCCCATGTAAGCTTATCATTAAGTGCTAATTCCTACATTTCCTTATACCAATCTTTTATATTTAACAATACATCATTTTTCCAATTTTTTGCAATACATTGTCTAGCCACTGATAACATCACATCAGATTGTTGCACAATTTAACATTATAGACATATATGAAAAATGGGTAACATTCAGTTAAAATGTTAAATACTTAGACTATTTCATATCAGAAGCAGGCGACTTGACTAGCATTATCTCAGTTGTTTACTAGATTTTCTTTTGGACATGTGGGGTATCATAAATTACATGCACAGAAATACTGCATTGATTGAATATCTCCACGTTCACTGAAAATGTCTCCTGTATCTAAGTAGCCCAGTTTTGCTTCATTATTTTTTACCTTCCTACTTCACTTCAAAGTCTAGTAAATGACTTCCAGCTATAATTTTCTCCTGGTGGGAGAACATTCTTCAGCAATGAGTCCGCTCCAGGTCTCGTTTTTGCTGAATGTATAGAGCAGTGGTGGTGAACCTATGGCACACATGCCAGAAGTGGCACTCGGATCCCTATCTGTCACCCCAGCACAGAGTTTGCCCTGCTCCTCTGCCCAGCAGCCCAATGGGAGTGTTTCCTTCTTCCCCATTGTACTCTTTCTCTGCACCAGAATGAGGATAGGAAGCCTTTGCCTTCAATGTGCAATGACTTAATGATTGTCTAAAAATCAAATCGGAGAGAGCATGACAGTATCTGTCCTCACTCTGGCATAAAGGCAGAGAGCAATAACACTGAGTAATGGTGGGAAGTTGCATCATCAAGACTGGGAATATATAAGAAAATATTCCTTGGAAATAGTTGTCCTTAAACATCTCCCCTCTCAGTAAAATGTTATTTAATTTACTATTGGGTTTTTATTGCCTTAGACAGGTGACTGTGGGAATCTGCCTTGTCAAAAAGAATTGCCCAGCTTTGTAATCTTTTCCCTTGGATTCAAGACTGTCAAACAAGGATTGGTCACGACTTTATTAACTGTCATGTAGGATTACAGTGAGGGGCAGCAGTGATGACTTTATAAAAACTTCAGCTGCAATTAGACCACAATCATCTCAGCCAATAACAGGAACAAAATACATCAATGGCTGTTCTTTGCAAAGCCCTAGTTTGTTAAAGCATCTTTTTGCTTTCTGCCTAAATATGTTTCACACTGGGCTGGAAATGTTTTCTTAGGGTAAATCAGGGTGTGTTTAGACACCCAAACTAAATTAGGCTGGATATGGCTAACAGGTTTGCTTAATGTCTTGTAGAAGTGTATCAGAAAACAAAATAAAATAAAATAAACAAAACTAAAAATGCTGTAGCACTTTAAAGACTAACTGCTATATTTTTATTGTTAGCTTTCATGGATCAAGTCCACTTCTTCAGACAAGGAGTGAAACTTAAAGTACTACAGTGTTTTTTATTTATTTTATTTTATTTTATTTTCTGATATGCCTGAACCACAGACTAACACAGCTACTATTTCAAAAAATTGTAGAAGTGTGGTATGCTATTTTGTGTGATCCTTGCATCCACATGCAAGGAACGGGTGATTTTGGTGTAAGAAACCACATGGCACTTCAGGTGACACTGTTTACTCTTTTCCTCCCTTTAAGAAGAAAGAAGAAAATTAACAACTACTATTACATACTTATTTTCCCCTTCTTGACTTTTCTTCTTTGAGGAGCAGGAGGAAATTTTCAATGTAAAAAAAGTGTCTACTTCTGTTTCATTGATTACACTAAGGCCTTTGACTGTGTGGACCACAACAAAATGTGGCAAGTAATTAAAGAGATGGGAATACCAGAGAAATTATATACCTCATGAGAAATCTGTACATGAATCAAGAAGCAATAGTTAGGACGGAATACAGAAGGACAGAGTGGTTTGGAATAGGAAAAGGAGTAAGACAAGGCTACATTTTGCCACCCTTCTTATTCAACTTATACACAGAGCACATAATGCACAATGCAGGGATGGAGGAATCACAATTTGGGATCAAAATTGCTGGGAGAAACATCAACAATTTGAGATATGCAGACGATACCACCCTAATGGCAGAAAGTGAGGAGGACTTTAAAAAGCTCCTGATTAGGTTGAAAGAAGAAAGCGCAAAAGCTGGCTTGAGACTCAATATAAAGAAAACCAAGATCATGGCAACAGGCCCTATCAGTCCTTGGAAAATAGATGGGGAAGAAGTAGAAGCAGTGACAGATTTTACTTTCTTAGGATCAAAGCTCACTGCAGTTGGTGATTGCAGCCATGAAATAAAAAGGTGACTGATTCTTGGAGGCAAGCGATGAGAAACCTGGGGAACATAGTGAAAAGTAGAGATATCACATTGCAAACAAAAATTTGTATAGTCAAAGCAATGGTATTCCCGGTGGCAATGTATGGTTGTGAGATCTGGACCATAAGGAAAGCTGAGCGCAGAAGAATAGATGCCTTTGAGATGTGGTGTTGGAGGAGAGTTTTGAGAGTCCCCTGGACAGCGAGGAGAACAAATAGGTCAATCTTAGAAGAAATTAAACCTGACTGCTCCTTTGAAGGTCAAATAGTGAAGATGAAGCTAAAGTACTTTGGACATCAAATGAGAAGAGAGGATTTGCTTGAGAAAGCCTTGATGCTGGGAAGGGTGGAGGGCAAAAGAAGAAGGGGTGGCAGAAAATGAGATGGCTAGATGGTATTTTAGACACAATGGGCACAGAGCTGAGCGAGCTGAGGAGGATGGTGGAGGACAGAAGTGCCTGGCGGACAGTGGTCCATGGGGTTGCAAAGGGTCGGAATTGACTGTGCGACTGAACAACAACAACAAAATTATGCAATATTACCATTCATCCTTTTGCTTCTATCAATTTTGAACTCTTGCCAGATGATGTTTTCTTCTCTTCCAATCTAAACCTATCCTGAAGGCATAGACTACAGTCAGCTGAGTGATGTCTCCATATAAACTTAAATATAAATGTAGCAGATACCGGAATTCATGCCTTATGTCTGGGAAGCCTAAACTCAGAAAAATAATAATGTTGATTTATTTGGTAATAAAACAGAACAGGAAACAAGATGTAGTATTTTTCTTTTTTACTATTTATTCATTTGACAGCTGTCGGGTGCAATGCTGAAAGAAAAAAAAAGCTAGAACTGCTGTTTAGGCAAAATAGTGCTGGTTTTTAGTAAAGTCATGGGCCCATCCATACATGTCACAAAAATCACACAGATGCTACAATCAAATCATTCCATAGAGTTCTGGTTTCTGATTGATTAGATGCATATCTTTTCTTCTTCTCAAGCATGGGCAAATTTACTTAAATAGAATGAATATAAAAATAAAATAAATGAATGCTTGAAAATTTAAAGAAAAAAATCATTAATATTCTGTGTATCAGTAAAAAAAAAAAAAAAGACAGCACTGTCCAGTTAAAAGTCTTCCTGAAGCAAGGAAGAAGGCAAACATAAGTTAAAATATATTTGCCTCCCAGCAGGAAGAGCATAAGTAGGGAGTTTCAGAACTTGATACAACTCCAAATGATCCCTTTATATGTACCTCCAAAGGATGACATAACAAAGAACACTTCATGGCAAGCTGGGATCCACCTTAAACAAATTCATGCAAATGACATTTTTCCTGCTTCAGGGGAAAAAAACTACATTCTAAGATATGAGTTGCAACATACAATGACTCCCTAGAACAATGGTGTCCAAACTTTTTTCCTTGTGGGCCGGTCCCAACCCCAACACACAACTGCAGGGACCTTTGTTGAAGCTGATTGCTGCTTCAGGGAAATATTCAGAGCCTCCTGTGAGTCAAAATTCACGGCACTAAGAAAGGCTCCTGGCACGCTCAGGATGACATCATCCTAAGCGCACCAGGGGCCTCTCTTAGCACCACGAATTTTGACTCACAGGAGGCTCCGAAAATTTTCCCGAAGCAGCAATCAGCTTCAACAAAGGCAGCTGAGGGGAAAGGATCGAGCAAGAGGCTACTCAAAGCAGCCTGAAAAAAGCACAGTCGCTGCCTCCGGCACCACCACTGCTAACATCAAGTAGTGGGGGCGGGTGGGGGCAGGTGGGAGCGGTCCACGGTGAGCCCAGGTGTTCACCGCAGGGCGCATTAATTATATGCAGGGGCCTAATTGGCCCATGGGCCATAGTTTGGGAACCCTGCTCTAGAACAACAGACATTAAATAATACACATTATTTATATAAGACTTTGCACCCATTATGTCTGTTTGTTGTTTGCCCCATTTTTTTCTTCTAAGGAAGAGAAACACAATGCATGTGGTCATTCAACAAAAGAGCTGTAAGATCAATTGCGGACCCTGCATTTTGAGATTTAGTTAAGTCACTCAACACTCTTGTAACCCTATTTCCTGCACAAAGCATGCAGTAGCTATGTGTCCTAATTTGTAGAGGAAGGCCTGCTTGTTGAAACATTTGAAAAGATCTGAAGAGGTACAGAATAGTATTTGAGGATGTCTCCTATTGGAAAGGTCACCCAATCCACGTCTGGTTTAAAGATAAATAACTGTATAAACAGTTGGGGGCCTTGCAGCTGCTTACCAGAATTTAGCACCATGATAACAGATGGCATTGCAAAACACTACTTGCTGTTATGGTGTTGTTCCTGTGGCTACATAGTTCCTTCAGAGCTGCACCCCTGAGAGATCTAATTTTGTAGACAAATCCCATGTTTTCTACTTGATGGCTAGACCTAAAACAAAAAAGCAGGCTAATTTGTATCAAGTAGAAAAAGGCAAACTCATTTCTGATAACAAGCCTTTGTTCCCACTCTTATGAAAACTTCTACTTCTAAATGTATTGTGTAGTTTTGCATGTATTTAAATCATCAACATTATTTCTAAATTTGCACCTGTACGTAGAAAAAGTAGCACATGCAAATATCTATGGTTTGTCCTCCTTTTTGTCAATTGATAAATGTCTACCTTCACAACAAAAAGCCAGGCACGTTAGAATTAAAAATGAGTAAGGATTTTTGCCAGAGATACATTGCAGTGTAAAGTCTCTTTTAAAATAACACCTACTTGTAACAAGTGGGAAGAGATCTCTTAATGTAAGAAGCAAAGTGTATGATTGACATTAACTGCATTCTGACAACATAAAAGTCCAGAACAAAATGAAATAATAGACAAATATGATGATCAATCATATATTATTACAACCTTTGTGCTCTGACTCATGACATTTTTACGAGTCCCTTCTTCAGTTGGCCACCATTTCTGTGTAGGAGGAAGAGGAGAAAAGTTTCCTAACTATGTCAGTTTTCAGTAATGATTAATGGTTTCCAAATGCAGTTTTACCCATATCTTAGAAAGTGGGAAGTGAAAAGGGCAGAATATTTAGTAGCTGCCCAATGTTTGTTTCATGGCAGCACCTTTCCTGATCTTTAATCAAATACAAGTGGAATCATCTGTTGGAGATGTGATACTTGAGGATTTCCTGCATTCAGTGCAGGCTTCATGGTCTACACAACTCCCTCTAATTCTATAATCCCACAATAATAAGGGACACTGTAGTGATTCCACCCATTTTGAGCTTGCATGTGTTGTTTCTGTGTATAATTGCCTATATCAACTTTGTATATAAACAATTTTGAATGCCTCTGTTGTGGATGGAAATAGAGTGCTATAGTGATTAGCAGTTGAGTAGCCAAATGGTGACCAGTTAACATGACTGGAATGTAGAGCAGTGATTTCCAGTGTCGGGCACATGCCCTACAGGGGGACTTCAATTCCCAGAAGCCTGAATCAGTACATATGGGTGATCAGTGCTTTGAAGAATTGACTTAGCAGTCTGGGAACTGAAGTCCAAAAACCAAAGTTTGGGAAACACTGGTCTAGAAGGAGACAGCTAAACATTAGAACAAAGAGATGAAGGGGGCCTAAAATTGTGATTTATGCTGGTAGTTTGTCCCTAGTATTTGGAGTTAGTGTATAAAAAAGATTGAGAGACTAACACAAATACTTTGTACTTTAAATACTAAAGAAATATACCATATATAGTCGACTATAAGTCAGCCCGCATATAAGTCGAGGTACCTAATTTGGACCTCTAAAACTAGGAAAATAGATTGACCTGAGTATAAGTTGGGGGTGGAAAATGCAACAGCTGCTAGTGAGTTTCAATAATTAAAATACCTGAAAATATGGTAAAATTAATTAATTTAGATATTTGTGTATGCTTTTGAGTGTTTATGTTGACCCGAGTATAAGCCAAGTCTCATTTTTGGACCTCACTTTGACAGCTAAAAAACCTGACTTATACTCGAGTATATACAGTATTTAGATCTTACTGATGTTTTAACCTTTATTGTTCATATCCAAGAACCTAACAGGGGACTGTTGGTGCCCCACCCCCAAGGGAGTCTTGGAAGGTGTAGATCAACAATGAGACATTCTCAATTGTGGCCCCATCACTTCAGAATGCCCTTCCATTGTAGATTGTCTAAGCTCCTTCCCTCCAGATTCTACACATAACTTGTACACAATGCAACAAAATTATACAAACCTCCAAATTGTCAAGGAAAGGCTGTTTAGCAACAATTGGCCACTGCTTATACCATTTATGAAAAAATAAGTCAATGTAGCCTACATTCTGGCATAATGTCCATAAAGTCCCAATGGCCCTATTCTTATGCAGCCATAAATTCCAGAACCGGAAAATACCTTGCCTTCTGCAGGACAAAGCAGTGGACATATAGGTGAGCTGGTCAGCAACAGATAATTGACCACATTTGCATCATAGTGACAGAGAATTCGCCAAACTGGTAACCCAGTCCAAAAGCTGTTATCTGAGAATGGAGGATGGACAATTTTCAATATGGCAGCCATGGACAAATCTAGACTTGTGAAATACAAACTGCATTTGCTAATGATGATAACAAACTGGATATATGATATTCTACATTTCACCTTGTGCCAAATGCCAGCCTCTCTCTCATCTGTTCACAGACAAGTAAGGTGTACAATCCAAAAACCATTCCCAAGAAAGAAATTAAACTATTCTTGTCATTCTTCCTGAAAAAAGCTTCAAATTTTATGATCAGTGTAAGGTAACACAAGTAGTATTTCAGGTGGCCAAGGAATTGCATCTCACATTGATAGATATGGCACTCTAAAATATTGAGATGAAGATAATGTTACATCTTGCATGCATGTATGCTATTGTAAACTATGGGAATCAAGCAATAATCCACCAAATGTATTTCCTTGAAATGACTTACAGAAGCTTTGGTTGGGACTGCTGTTTTTGATGTGATGATAAGCTCTTTTTTCCTCTAACTTTTCATTTGCTAACTAATCCATGTTTCATTAAAGTTTAAAGCACCTGATATATTAATGTAATTGATTTTCTCAGTGCTATCTGTGGAGAAATTGTTTTCCCAGGATTGTTTGCGGCATTTTCTATTGAAAGGCTAAGAGGTAGAAAATGAACCTCACTATTTTAATGACTGAATAAAACATGGAGAATTCAATCTATGCTTGTGATGCTTCTCAAGAGCTATGGGCAGTAATCCCATTGGCCTTACCTAGTTTCAATTTTGAACTTTTTTCATGCTAAATCCCTCCTATTTTAAAGGTCACCTCTCAGCCACATACAGTCTCTTGGAAGAATTCAGTATAAGTCTTTTTTCTTCCCTCCTGATTTGTTGCATTTATCAGGATTAGGCCAAAGTTTAGGAGGAGGGTAAAGGTTGGAGGTGTTATATCTAATGACTCAAAATTATTTTCCTTTTTTTTTTTTTTGGAGGGTGGGGACAACATACTAACAAGAGGAGAAAGAAAAAATAGTACACATATGGGATATAGGGACAAAATTGTGAAACATATTATTTCATAATTCTCAAAAGATTTGTTAAGAGAGCCTACTAAGAAATTACTGGTTACCTCTCTCTCTCAAGAACAAGACAATATGTTTATGCTTTTTAATTGGCTTTCCTGAAACTTGTGCAAATTATTTTTCCAGAAAACTAGACTATGGGCAATCATATTTGACTACATTTATGTTGTGTAAGCAAGACTGAAATATTTAATTTAATTAGCCTAAAATTCTTATTCCTCCTCCCTTTCATGGTCTGAAATTCCCTATGGATCTCTTTTGCCCTCAAAAAGCATTTAAGAATGTTTGGATAGAGGAAATGATCATTTCATATCAGGAAATGATCACTGGATTACTGCCAGTGGCCCTAACCTAGCAGTGGGGCAACCAATCAATTCCCCAATTTAGATGCTACTATTTGGAATCAGATATGGCACAAGAAGATGATTGATGCAAGGCAGTTTCTTATCATTTTTGTTCCTATATGTCAATTGGTATTTTGTGCAGCACTTTCACAGATTGCAATAAGGCTAGCAGTTGCCACAACAAATTAGAAATGAAGAAATAAACAGTAAATATCAATCAAGTCTGCAGAGATACCACTAAGGTGAAAGAGACAGAGACAGAACAAGTGGTGTGTTCCTTTCCTGTCTTGTCTGCTCATTTGCCTCCTTTCCTGTAAACCAAGAGTGGATTTCTTGTGGCCCTCTAGATGTTGCTATGCTGGCCAGAATTAAGGGGAGCACATTAAAGGAAGATATAGCTGAAGAACTCAACCTCCCCTACATCACTTTGAGGACCCTGAATAGACTGATGGTTAGAGTCCCTAAATGCAAGACCAACATGCTCAAGTAGGGGGTTACTGGCAGACAATAATCTGCACTGTGAATGTGGAGAGGTACGGCATCCAGCTCATGTACTGGTCTGCTGATTACTGCCAGAAACATGTACCAATGAGGACTTAATGTTGGCCAATGACAAAGCTAAGAAAGTGGATTCATTTTGGCAGTCCAGGGTTTGATCAGGACATGAAAGAAGAAGTAGTAGGCCAGAAAACATCTGTAACATTACAGTTGCTGATCCTTGCTATGGACAGATGTTCTTAGGCTTGATTTGCATTCTTTCCACACACCTCTCCACCCTTTTTTATTTTGGTTAAAATATAGATAGAGGTAGCAGAACTCATGTTTCATTTTTGCTAAAAGTGTGGTATACTTCAAGGAACTGTCTTCATCAGGGTGCCTGATGAAAATGGAGAACAGCGGTACAGGGAAGACTAGTTATTCAACAGCAATAACTAGCAGTTTACTGTCTATGTAAAACATATGAAAATTTGGTCCAGATGATTAATCTTCTTTGGACTGGTGTGACTGAAAAGCAAAGAATGGTGTGGCTTGCTTTGTCTCAGATTCAAAAACAGAAGCTTGGCATGCTTTTAAACCTAACACCCACATAGGTTTCTAGGAATCAAGCATGGTAGTGTTCAATATTGCCATGTATAGCTTTATTCTTGGCATGTTTTATAAGCAGCTGTCTTCCAGAGCCACTAAAAATAATCCCGTAAAACCCTTGGTTTGGATTTCTCCTGATCTTTTGTTTTTAATCTTGGACAAAGAGGTAGATTAATGCAAAATCAACATAGCAGAGTTATATCCACTTCTGTAACTTTGTTATGTTTTTTTTTTTGTTATGTTAAAACTTTCTTCACTCAACTATCTTCTGGCTCTTTGGATAACAAGAAAAAAAGAGGTTATGCTAAGAGGTTAGATCATTACAAACATTTCAGCAAAGAAAATCTAGAACGCAGCAAAGGTACTGTTAATGCAATCTGCTGTATTTGCACTCAGAAATAAGTTCTATTAACTTCAAAGAGGTTTACTCCCAGCAAGAATATAATGAATCATAGGTTTTCTCATCCTTTATGAGAAAACTTGTCTTAACACATTGAGACACACCCCATTGACTGCAAGAATTTGTGCTCATATCTAAAAACAAAAATATTTGTATTGTTAGGACCTTTTTTGTTGTTGTTCTCTTAAGCCACAGAAAGGACCTGTCTTAAGTACAAATATGAACAATGAAATACAACCAAGAAAGACATTGAACAGAGAAGGAGGAAGAAAGACAGACACCTCTAGTTGTAGTAGGCAGGTCATACAGAATTGCCATTCAACCAAACAATTGAATGTGGTATTCCAAAGTGTTTACACAGAACACATTTCCATGAGACAACAAAGTGACATTTTAATATTTTGTCACAATGAAATACCTTTCCTTGGAATTTCTGCAGGTCCGTATAGATTTTGAAATCATTGCCTGCCACCAAAAGGTAGCCCAAGGTGATTCTCCATAATGTTATTTTAAAGTCTGCTCTTACAAATCATCATTATTCTATGAAAACCTCAAGCTGGCCCATAGTTCTGATCACACATGTGCTTGATCATGGTCTTCTGCTTTCCATCAAATGAGGCCCTAGCTCAACTTGTCCTTTTGCCCCAAAGTAGGTCACCTAAGTTCAGGGATAAGTTGTAATTGGGCAAGATAGAGAAGCCTGCATTGTATCCCTGTCTCTGGTTGTTCCAAACTGGCATCCAACCCCCTAGATTAAAACCAGCTCATGATCATTGCACTTTGAAAAGAAACAAGAAAGAACAGAGGGGAAAGGAGAGCGGTGGAAGAATGAAATAAGAATCCCTTCATTTGGATTCAATTTTACATCATCATGTTTCTATCTTCATATTACCTGAAATCCTGGGGTTCCTGTGGGTGCCCATGGCGGTGCCCCATCACCTTTATTACCTAAATACCCAAAGCTTTGCAGTGCCCCAAAGTAAGGGGGTGCATTGTATAAAATACGTCAAAAAAGAACATTTCAATAAAAGTTGCATTTATTTAAAAAGCAGGATCTAGCCGGCAGAGGACTGAATAGAACATCATGAAACATAAATGAGAAATGCAGAGTTCCAAAGAGGAAAGACATTGAGAATACAGGATAGGGAGAAAATTGTGACAATCAGCAATACAGAGAAACACAAATGAACAACATAAAACAACATAATAACAATATGAAAATATACTGGGTCCTGGGTCGCAGACCACACAGGGGGGGGGGGGCATGGTCTGACAGGAGTCAAGGCCCTGGGCTGCTGGCTGTTCCTAGCCCAAAATTAACAGCAGCCGTGAAGATTTTGCAAAACCTCCCTTTTATAGATGAGGCAACCAAAAGTCTAGACAACCCCCAGATTGGCTCAAGAGGGGTCACATGACAAATTACTGGTGGACAGACCCCCTCCTCCCATGAGGAGTAAGATGCCCAAAACAGCCCATACACAATGAAGAAAACCCAACTGCATAGGCCATAAATCTAACACTAAAACCTTCAACCTAAGGTTCCTCACAGGCATCCCATCTTCTAAGGTAGAAACACAGCTTAAACAAACCCAGCAGAAGTTACAAACATCCTGAGTATCTGGTTACATCCCCACCATTTGCTCTGAAATCGCACCTCAACCAGAAGCATCATTCCCTTTACATATGAATGAATTAAGTACCAGTGGGGAACAATGGGATCCTGGCCTTTGATCTGCAATGGGAAAGCAATGACAAACTTCCCCACTATCTGGCAGACAGAGTTAGCCAATACTTGACTCTTTTCTTGAAAATATGAATATTAAAAGATAGAAAATAAACCAACATTCAGATAAAGTTCCAATTTTAATTTGAAAGCAGGAGATTCCTTGTCCTGGCTCTTAGCTTTGGGGGGAAAGGGACTGTGGTGAATCAGTGGTTAAGAAGCACATCTTGTTAGCTGGAAGGCTGGCAAGTTGGCAGTTCAAGAACCGGGTACTACATGATGGATTGAGCATCTGTCTCTGTCCCAGCTCTTGGGGACATGAAAGGAGCCTCATTTGGGCATTCGCTGAGTGGAGTTTCTTCTGCAAAAATCCTTTCAACCCAGAATAATTTCTGACACAAAATTATTACTATTACTTTGAAAAAGGAAATACCCTGGTATTCTAGAATGCTCAGCATGAAGACCTCAAAAGTCACCCAAGCAGCCTGAGTAACTTATCTGTGACACAGGGCGAAACATCACATGTGTGTTTCACACATGAGCTTTGATCAGTCCAAACTGGTGTCTAGGTCAGGGCACAAATAAGATTCAGAGCATTAAGCTCTGTTTGAAATCTCAAGTGAACTCCACTGTGAACCCAATCACCTTTAATCCTGTGTTATTGACAATATCCTGGCCATGACTACATATGAATGCTTGTGTGAAAAGGAAAAGGAATTTGCTTCTCTTTGGAGAATTCAAAACCTTCCTTTCAGGGGTTACGTGGCCCAGAGTGATTTACACTTTTGTTCCTTTCTTTCCATGCTCAGAATGGCTTTGAAAGCACCTTTTAATCTAATTGTCAAGCATGCTGACCGACAGCCACAAGTGAGGGGCCAGACGTCAAAATAGTTATGAGGGAATATGTGCATCAAGTTGTCTGCTGAAGGCAAATACTAGTCCAAGTCACTGTTTTGACAATGCAGTCAGTTTGATCTTGGAAAACCGAAATCCATTTTGCACGGACTAAATACAGACCTCCTGGAACAAAAGGCGAGGCAGCTGCTACAGGCAGACTGTTTATCTTGAAATCATAACTGGGAAGATGAGACCAACAATAATTTATTCTTGACTTCTGTGTAGCAGTGGGATGGAAAAACTGTTCAATGTGGAATGGTGTCTTTTACCCAACTGTTTCCACTTCATGTTATTGATTATTACATCACTTTCTCAGACAGAATTCTCAATGTAGCTGAACAATATGCCAAGAGAGATAGAAAAGTATCGAGGCAGATTCTGCTTAAAACTATAGTATGAAAAGTCTCTCTTATTCCATCTCTTGACAAAATAGTGCATAAGTGTATTCATTGTATGAATGCTGCAATACTTTTATTTTTATTTACTTTTATTCTTAATCAAAGCAGATACAAAAACACAAAAATAAGTACCTTCAAACTTAATACCATAAAACAACACAAAAAGTACAAGTAAAATAATAAAAAGGGGGCAAAAAGTTCTTTCCCCCCCCCAAAAGGATAAAAACAATGCTTTTTTATTTCATTTATAGAGTCCCATCCCACTTCTAAAACTGTCCTGTCTCTTGCCAAGATGTACAGCTCTTCCCCTTTATTAAAATAAAATCAATACATTCTCCCCAAATATCTTTTAAAATATCCTTCTTTAGTCAATTCCTTCTTTACTTTGAAATTACATAATAATTTATCCTTAATGGCAATATTCCAAACTTCTTTCTTCCATTCATATATCTGAAAATCATACTTTGCTTCCAGTTTCCTGTTATTAATTGCTGCTGTTAATTAAAACAAAATTAATTCTTTTATATTCCAGTTCCATTGCTCATTATCAAATATTGATAATAATGCTATTTTAGGCTATAACTCTATATTTTACCAGTATATCCTTTATTTCCTTAAACACTCACCGAACATATATGAAAGTACATGCCAATTTTCAGACATTTTCTCCACTAAAATTAGAATCTATGTGATTTAATTTAACTGGAATTAAATACCAAACTTCAGACTAATTTATAAAAATTCTTCTTTAGTCTAATAGGCATCAGCTTCAGTATTATATTCCATATATTTTACCCTACCTCAGTAGTTATGTTCTCTCCTAATGGCTGTTTTGCTGCCCATCCGTCCCAAGGCGGCAACCACCCAGAAGCCTCCAGTGTTTTAGGGAGGAGCCTATGGTCTATAAGAGTGTGTCTCCTTCCCACCTCACCCTCTCTCATCTGCTTCATAATCTGGCAAAAGCATATGTATTTGAACTTCATCGTGTGATGTACATGGAATAAATCTCTACAAGGAGAGAGCCTTGAACAATGGTGCCCAAGTGTTGTGCTTCTTCTGCTGTGCCCATGGCCTTGGCCACCCCAGATCCAATATCCTGGGGGCCAGGATAACGGCCCTCGAGGAGGCCGCTACTCTATGTCTGGCACCACTTCCACCAACCCCAGTGATGAAATGTTTGGGAACCCCAGCAGATGATACTCTGTTCTGAAAAGAGATTGCCCAGGCCCTCCTGAAGCATGTGGATGCCCTAGAGGTGGCAGCAGTATCTCGAGCAATTGATGTGCCTGTGGGGTGCCTTTTACAGTGTCCGGACGGGACATGGAAGTTCAAGAAACTGCTCAGTCGTCTAGTGCTTCTGCGCTGACTGAACCTGAGAGTACTGTGGCAGCGGTGACATCTACCCCTGGAATGCCTGGGCCAAGATTAGGTGAGTATGTGGTATCTGGGAGTGCGCCTGGGTGTAGGACCCCAGCACCTCATTCTTCTCCTACTATACAGCAACCTTTGTGGCCTTGGCCATCATCTAGCCCCATTCAGGCTACAAACTTCCCATGTGGGCAGTCATCTGCTATGGTTCCACGGATGGCTCCTTATGCACCCCCTGGAGTTTCCCCCCCTTCTGCCCTACAATGGTGCCTGCATCTGCTTTGCCTTTCAGCGACCAGTCCCTACCATTGGGTGCCCATTTTCTCCCAGTGACCAGGGATAAAATTATGTGAGGTGAATATGTTGATATATTTTCCCTGCTTAACAGGGATTCGGATGAGTCAGAAAAGGATATGGATGAGAAAGATAAAGAGTCCACCAGGAGAAAGAAGCCGCCTCAGACCTGGGCTAAATGGCTGCCCGCTTATCTGAACTATAAAGGGGTGTCAGTCCGTGCCAGGCAACAACTCACATTACTGTTAATTCAATACCTAGATATTATCTATTGAGTTTATGTAGACTTTCCAGGACAGGCATGGGTCCTTTATGATGAGAATTTCCACATGTGCACGGCCATTCGGCCGACCATGCTTTGGAATGAGCCACACGCCTCGTTTTGGCTCCAATGTATTACCCCTTCTCACCCAATGTTCGGTGACCATTATGATTGTGGACACCTTCCTGCCCACCAGTTGGTGTGCCAGGTGGTTCAACCCTGGTTGGTTTGTTGGGAGTTCATGGGTCTGAGGCATTGTTCCAAGAAAGTGTGCAAATACCAACATGAGTGCATTACGTGTGGAGGCAACCATCCGGCTGCCCCCTGCACAAATAGCGGCCACCAGAGGCATAAGGGCCATGATTCCTGGGTTGCAAAAAGAGCTACCCCTGAGCTGCTGCAGTCTGCAAAAGGCGTTAAGACCAATCAAGCTTGATACATTAGTTTCCTGGCTTGTAGGTTACTCTGCTGAGGAGGCATGCTATTTGCGGGAAGGTTTCACTTTTGGTTTTCGGATCCCTACTTTGGGGGCCTGTTTTCCGCAAATGGCACCAAACCACTATTTGGTAATTGGACTGGATTCAGTGGTCAGGCAGAGCATTGATTGGGAGCTGACTGTGGAACTGGTGGCTGGTCCATTTGATTAACTCTCCTACCAGAATTTGAAAGTGTCCCCTCTGGGTTTGGTTCCCAAGTAGGGTTCCAGGGAATTTTGTTTGATTCATACCCAACAGGTGGGTCAGTAAATGATTCAATCCCACATGTGTTATGTACTGTCAAGTATTCCTCCTTTGACTGGGTGGTCCAAATGGTCCAATCGTATGGCAAGGATGCCCTTATGGCTAAGCGTGATATTAAATCTGCTTTTTGCCTCTTGCCTGCTCACCCAAAGGACTTTGAGCTCCTTGGCTTTGTCTTCGAGGGCAAATATTTTGTAGACAAGGCTATACCTTTTGGCTGTGCTGTCTCTTGCTGCCTTTGAGTGTTTTAGCACTTTTTTGGATTGGGCATTTCACCATTATTTGGATGATTTCCTTTTTTGTGGCCCTGCCCAATCCTCTAGATGTGCCAACCTCCTTTGTGAGTTCCAAGCGCCAGCCCTTCAACTAGGAGTCTCCTTAGCAGATGACAAAATGGAGGGACTAGCCACTTCCCTCATTAGAGATCCTGCTAGACACTTCAAGACAGCAGTCTCACCTCCCCAGGGACAAGTTATCACAGTTACAAGATAAACTGAGTAACATGTTGTTAAAATGCAAAGTGATGCTGAAAGAGCTGCAGGTTTTGCATGGACACTTAAACTTTGCATGAAAGGTGGTCATACTGGGCAGAGCTTTTGCCCACTACCTGTGTGACACCATGAAGGGGCTGACCCAGCCATTACACCCTGCCAGGGTCATCCAAGCTTTGAGGAAGGACATCCAGCTATGTTTCGAATTTTTGCCCTTTTATAACAGTGCGGCTTTTAGGCATTCCAAAATTAAGGCTGAGGCACAAATGGTGGTATTTTCTAATGCCTCTGGTGCCATGGCAGGTGGTCTGCCCATTGGTGGAAATCAGGCATCGTAAAAGACCTTACATTTTTGAAATTATTCCCAGTGGGTGGGGCAGTGTTCTTATGGAACAAGACCTGGGCCAATTCTGCAGTGAAATTTTGGGTGCACAATCTGGCTGTGGGTCATATTGTCAACACTATGATGTTTTAAAATCCTTAGAGTACAATATATTGTTTAAAGCCCAAAATGCCCCCAGCATTTATAATCAAATTGCTGATACTTTATCTCAGTGACAGATGTAATGGTTTCATACCCTCACCCCAGATGCTACAATAGACCTGGACATAATGCCGCCAGAGATATGGAATCTTGGCTACTTGAGGTAGACTGTGCTATAGACACAGACATAGCACTTAGAACCCACCATAGCTATGCTGTGACTATTTCAGAATTTGGTGGGTTCCATTGCACCCGGCTATTGCAACCAGACTGGCCTGCACCTGCGGAGCATATTTTGCAGTTTATGTTTCACTTGTATGGCTTGGGGATATCCCCCTGGACCATCCACTCTAAATTGTCTGCTCTAAAATTTTATACTAAAGCAATGAGACATTCTGATACAGTTGCTGATTTCTAGATCATTAAGACCTTGGAGGGGTGGTCTAGAGAGTGGGGTAGGTCTTACGACCACCGCTTACCAATTTGCCCTAAATTGCTCACAGATATGTTGGCTGCCTGGGATTCTACCTGCATGAGCCAATTTGAGGCAGTCCTAATCCATGCTGGGTCAATGGTGGCATTTTTTTTGAGCCCTCCATTGAGCCAAATGTTTGGCCCCATCAAAGACTGGTGAGGCTGGCCAAGTTTTGCAGATGGCCAATGTGAGTCTTGGTGACAGGGAGCTGGAGTTGACAATCTGCCAGTCAAAAACTGATCAACTTGGCAACAGTGTCCAAGTGATCTTGCTTCGCATTGGCCCTGCTTCCGTTTGCCCTTGTGTTGCCTTGGAGGAATATCTCAGACTGCGAGGACCTATGCTGGCCCTTTATTCCGGCATACGGACAATTGGCCATTGACACGATACCAGTTCTGGGCAGTGACCAAGAGAGTCTTGACTCGTTTAGGCCTTTTGGCACACACTCTGTTAGGACATTTTTCATTTGGGGGTATTGACACACTCTTTTCGGATCAGGGCAGCATTCACCATGGCGGAGGGAGTTATTCCCATGAGGACATTCAAAGGGTGAGCCGGTGGAAGTCAGAGATTACCAAACATATATTAGATCTATGAAGTATTGAACAAAGGACTGCTGCTTTTTTCCTTGCTTTCCATGTTGTGTTCCTCGTTGCCCGCAGCAGATTGTGATCATTGGACACAGCTGCATTTTCTGGGCCAAATATCATGGGGCAAGGACCTTGGTCTGCACAGCAGAGTGTATGTGGATTGGCATGGGAAGCAGGCCATGCACTGGGGAGAGCTGGTGCAGTTCATGAACTCGCCAAGGGATGGTAAGCCCCCGGATATTATGGTCATCCACCTGGTGGCAATGATTTGTGCCTCATGAAGGGCTGTGAAAAGGGACCTGTCTCTTGTGAAGTGTTGGTGGCTCGACCTCCGCTTGGTGTAGTCAGAGATCCTGCCCCATTTTACTTGGTGCTGCACTGGAGACCCATGGATAATTGACAAGATGAGCCGCAGTGTGAACAAAGCCGTGGCTAAGTTTATGGTCAAAGGATTCAGCATAGTTATTCAGCATCCCGAAATTAAAATTGAATTTCCTGGCCTTTACAGGCAGGATAGAGTACATTTATTGGAGGAAAGTTTACAAAAATTCCTCCATGACCTGCGATGGGCCATTGAGGCCAAATTAGCGACTTAAGGTGGGGGCGTCTGTCCATAAACAAATATCCTTGGTGGGGGTAGTGGGGTAAATGGTAATCAAAACTATGTTTAATGGGGGTTCCTGACCATAACAGAAGGACATGTTAATACTGTATTGCAATGTTTATCAATAAAGTGACCCATGTTTTGACCAACAGATGGTTGTTGTCTGCTTCCGGGGGGGGGGGAGGGGCATTGGGCGGCAAATCATATTTCTACAATGCCTTGAGAGAATCTTGCTGAAACTCATCTTCTTGAAATATTTTACATATCTTATTTATTATCCTTATCATTTTATTTTCATCTACTTTTTCCTTCTGTACTACTATTTCTTTAATAGCTCCTTACATTTGCCATTTATTTTAACCCACTCTTTTTGTATGATTCTAATGGGTGCAGCTCTCGGGTATCAAACTGCTGACCTGCTAGCCATCCAGTTGTCAAGCTAAGCATGTGTTGGAGGCCAAAAATGCTAGTTATATTGTGAACAGCCCAGAGCGTCTTCTCTGTGCTATAGGGCTGTATTTAAGTGCAATTGCTATAAATATCCTATAGTTATCCCAAATTAAAAATAATTTTTAAGTAAAGGGATTTTGATTTTATCACATTCTGGATAAAATGATAAAAGAGAATATTCCTATTACTATCTTGAGTCTCCATTCACAATTATGCTGCTTTGTTTGTCCTTATTAAAAAGCCAAGCCAAGCCAAACCACACAAACGAAGTTATGACACAAACACATACAGAGGGACATGCATGTACATAGGAGGGTTGATGGAGATGAGGAAGTATCCTGAGGTGACTCACTTATTAAGCCATTTCACTATACAGTAATACCCCGGATAACGTTATGACTTGGTTCTACAAGTCATGACGTTATCCGATTTTTAGCGTTGTCCGATGCATGCATCGAACAACGCTAAAAAAAAAAAAAGCCCCGACTTCAGGGACAAGCCACTTTAAAGGCAGGCAGGGAAAGAACTTTTCCTCCCTGCCGTTAAAGCCACCCCCCCACCCGCAGCGGTTAAATTTAAACTACAGGAAGAGAGAGGCTTGTGTTTTTTTCTTCCCCTCCCTGTATTTAAAACACAAGCCTCTCTCTTCCTGTAGTTTAAATACAGGGAGGAAAAAAGACGCGATCACGCGATTGGTTCTCTAGAGAACCAATCACGTCTCTCTCTCTCTTTCCTCCTTCCCTGTAGTTTAAATACAGGGAGGGAAAGAGAGAAGGAGGCTTTGTGACTGCAGTAGGGTCGGGGAAAGGCGGGTGCTTTTCCTCGACCCTACTGCAGTGGCAGAGACCGCTGCGGGTGGGGGGTGGTTTGGGTAGTTCTACCCAAACCACCCTACACCCGCAGACCATTGCATCAGAGAACGCTAAGAATCATTATCTAGAATCGTTATCCGATGCAATTTTTTTCTAAAAAAATTGAATCGTTATCCGATTCTAGCATTATCCGATGCAATCGTTATCTGGGGTATTACTGTATTGCCAAATTTAAACCAGAAGGCTTGCTTCAGATTTGTTCCAGTGATCTCATGTGCTGGAACTAATCTGAACAGAGTGATACACTAAAAAAGGTAGTAACTCCTAACAGGGGTTCAGAAAGTTATGAATAGGACCTCTATGAGGGCAGGCTAGTTTGCTCCAACAAGACAATGTCTCATCTCTGTCTTACAGAGAACCAAAGAGTGGCCAAATATCCATGTCCTCAGGCTCTCAAATATTTGAAAAGTGATTTTACCAATGCCACTGCCTGCCTGTGAGGGGATTCAAGTCTGGATCTCCTAAGTCCTGTTCCATCACTCTGCCTAATGGACAACAATGTGTATTGTTTGATTCATCATCTAGGATGAATCAGAGCGGTTAGTAATGATTGTTTTTCAATAAGTTGTGAAATGAAAGAAAGAACATTCTGAGGCCAAAACAAGAGACAGAAGACCAGCATTCCAAATATATATCCAATGATGAATGTTTCTTGACTCTTACTTAATTTAAGAAACCTTCCCTTTTTTTCAATTACAGCAAATGCCTTTGGGGTATAAGCTTTAAAACAAACAAAAAGGAATATAGGAAATCTCATAAAAGTTATTAATTATATCCTATGGACGTAGTGTGAAAAGAATTCCCTTCAGGTAATTTGATTTCTTTTATCAGAATGAATCACTAGCACCATTGGTTTGTTTGTGTGCTTGGCACATGACATAATGGTGTCAGAGGTGGTGTAAATACATGCACACATAGTCAGATTCGAACACAGTGACCCAAATTGTGTCTACAGCTGCCAAGTCAACTGGCAATGACATTTATCAAAAAGGGCTTAGTTCAGAACCATATTAGGTAGCACCTTAGGGAGGTTCATGGTGGCTTAGTCCTTTCATCCTTAAAGAGCTAAGTTCAAAGCCCGCCTGCATTATAATGAAAAACAAATTTGATTCTCTCATCCTACGGATAGGCCCAGCATTGAATATTAAAGCTTTCCAATTTCCTAATTGGCAAACTGTGGTCTAAAGGGGCCTGAGGGTTTAGAATTTTTGAGGGATAATTAATTTCAAAACTGACAACAATGGCCAAACAGGCTGTAAAGGAAGCAGAAGGTAGAAAGAGAGGTGAAGGTGGTCTTGTCTCACTAGTGTCAAGAGAAAACCAGCATTCTTGGCAGATCACCTCAGATGAGGCAGATTGCCTCATGCCAACAATTGAGAGGGAAAGACATTGTACCAAAAGCATCCCTAAGTAAATAACATTTTGATGGTGTTTTAAGATTGGCTATTGTAATCTGTCCTTTCAGATTAGGTAGGTGCTGGGAAATGTGGGGTATTCCCAGTGATGTGCAGCAGCCAGTTTGCACCAGTTCGCCAGAACCGGTAGTAGCTTTTCTCAGTGTCCCAGAGAACCGGTAATATCTTTTGGGGGGAACCACCTTGGGGACTTACCTTTTTGCTGGTTTCCCCACTGCACATGCATGCCTACAGTACTCAGTGCACATGCACACCTACAGTGCTTGGTGCACATGTGCACCTACAGCACTTGGCATGCATGCACACCTACAGCGCTCTGTCTGCCGAGCCAAGCAGCCATTCGCTGCTTGAAGTATGGCAGCACAGAGCATTGGGCGGCCACGCACAGCCACGGAGGAACCGGTGGCTGATGCTGAGGCCCTCGTCAGCCTCCTTGCTGTCCTCCCAATTGGAGAGGAGGAAGAGCAGCTGCTAGCCTGAAACTCCCTACAGCCTGTTCCCCAGGATGGCTCACCTTTGGATGTGGGGTGGGTGGGTATATTTTAATGTACATTTAATGTGTATTTATTTTTAATGTGTATTTTTGTGTTTTATGTGTATTTAAATTGTATTTTTATGTGTTTTATATGTATTTAATTTGTATTTTTATGTTCAATGTGTATTTAATGTGTATTTATTTTTAATGTGTATTTTATGTGTTTTTTATGTGTTTTATGTCTATTTAATTTGCATTTTTATGTGTACTTATTTTTATGGTTTTTTTCCTTTCGCTCCACCCACATCATTGGCTTCGCCCATGATGTCATGAAATTGGCTCCACCCACAACATCGGCTAAACCCACAGTGTGGTAGTAAAATTTTTGGGTGCCCATCACTGGGTATTCCACCTATCTATCTAAATAAATAAATGGCTGTAATCTTACTGCACTACTTTCGGGAATGGGAGGAAATCAGATTTTTTTTTATTTCTGCAAATATTGTCACAAATGTTTTTGTCACCATCCTCACACAGAGTAAAGTTGCACAACATAATTTCAGCCAATAAATTGACACGTGGAACGCTTCCATGTGTAGTGATACCTTTTTCCTTCTTTGTGTGGCATGCATGATAACATTACCTGATAAATCTCATGGGGCAATTTCCCAGTGTCCCCCCACACACACCATCTACAGCTTTACAGCAGTGGTCCCCAACCTTCTGGGATATGAGGGCTGCATTGGAGTGCCCAATGGTAAAAGAAGCCCACATCTTCAATCTACATTTACAAAATTATTAACCTACTAATTTACATCAAAAGTAAACATTCAGAGGTCAATGAAGAAATGTCAGTGTTAGAAGTACCTGAGCTCTGCTGACTAGCAAAGTGTTCAGAATGGCCAAACGGCTACTATGGAGGATATGGCCAAGAAGAGGCTGATAGAAGGAACCATGGAGACCAGAAGAAACAATGTTTTTGTAAGAAAGGAGGAAGAAAAACAGCAGTAGATGGTACCATTTGAGGCAGGAAGACCAATGTGGGTCTGAGAGGAAATGTGGTGAGGGTGACAGCAGTAAACAAATAGGTTGGAGGGCTGCAAAGAAAGAGCTTGGTGGCACCATGAAATCCATGGACTGTAGCTTGGGGTCCCTCTGTTTTAGATAGCAGAGACACCAACCCTTTTTTGAGGAGTCAAAAAGTTGTATACAATGTCCCACAGGGTTAGGATTGTTTTTTAGTAATTGTCCACCTTTATAAAGGAACATATTTTCAGTATTTACAGTAATGTTAAACAATTCAATTTATCACTCTACCTGATTGGGATGGATAATCCCAGGTTTATAACTGCACTCATCCTTAGCATTAATTAGATGACTTTGAACCAGTTACCATCTCACCTTTTTACCAACCTGCATATCAAAGAATAAATATGAAGACTGGAAGATAGCCATGTTTCCCACTATAGGAAAGATAGGATCTGAGTGTAAATGGTCAGTTTGTCAATGCACTGTAACCTTTGCTATGATTACCTTTTTATTAATATAGAGCAGGCATACCCAAACTATGGTCCATTGGCTGGCCCCAGCCCCCAAATCCATTTCATCCAGCCCTCAATGCCCTCACCAAACCAGGAAGTAAATATGGACCCTTCTGTGCATGTGTGAAAGTGGCCATTTAGTGTCCTGGTTTGGTGCATGAAACAAAATGGCTGCTTTCACACATGCGCAGAAGCATCCATGCCAAGCCAAGAAATAAAATGGCCACTTTCGTGCATGCACAGAAGTGGCCATTTTATTTCCTGTTTTGGTGCAGATGCTTCTGTACATGTGTGAAAGCGGCTATTTTGTTTCATGCACCAAACCAGAACACTAAATGGCCACTTTCATGCATGTGCAGAAGCGTCTGCATCACACATGCACAAACCAGAGATGTGGTCAGGCCTGCAGCCCAAAATTTTTGGACATTCCTCATATAGAAACTGTGGTGGCTTAAGTGGTTAAGATGCTGAACTCGCTGACTGGAAGTTCAGAGTTCAATTCCCTGGTACTGCATGACAGGGTGAGCTCCAGTCTCTGTCCCAGCTCCTGCCAACCTAGCAGTTCGAAAGCAAGAAAATTGCAAGGAGATAAATAGTGTTCCATGCGCCCCGGTGTCTAGTCATGCCTGCTACATGATCATGGAAACATTTGCAGAAGCAGACAGCGCTGGCTCTTCAGCTTAGAAGCAGAGATGAGCACTGAACCCTAGAGTTGGATATTACTGGCTTTCGAGCAAGGGAAACCTTTACCTTTACCCTTAAATAGGGACCACTTTGGTGGGAAGGTAAACAGCATTCTGTACACTCCAGTGATGAGGCATACCTGCTACATCTTCACAGAAATCTTTTTGTAACTTGCTTGGATCCTGGCATCCAAAACCTATACTCCCTATGGTTCGCCTCATACCCTATGAAGATCAGTTTGCAAGGGCGAGGCTGCCCCGGGATGCGTACCAGGGCAGGAGAGCCAAAGACTCGAAGATAGCCCAAATTTGGCTTCCTTCCATGCCACCTGCTCGCAGGGATGTCCTCAATCCCAGAATGATATACGTTATTCAGCAGGTGGTTCACACACTTCACAGCCTCTGCCCAGAGTGTGCGAGGGAGACCTGAGTCACTTAGCATAGCTCGAGTCATGGCCTGGAGAGTTTGACCCCTCCTCTCAACAGTTGAGTTATGCTGAGGTCTGTGGTGGACAATCCCATGGTTAGCCAGGAAATCAGTGGTGGTTTCGTTTGGGAACACTGTCCCATCAGTGATTAGGGTCTTTACCTGTGTGTTTGCCTTGTTCTGGGCGAACCTTACCCATCTGGTTAAAGTTGAGCAGATCTCACCCTTGGACTTCAGCAAATACACAAACCCATATCTTGTATGGTGATCAACAATGCACAGGGCATACCTTGAGTCTGCAGATGCAGACAGTGCTGGCTCTTTAGCTATGAAATGAGCACTGAACCCCAGAGTCAGATAAGACAGGCTTTCAAGCAAAGGCGACATTTGGTTAATATACCTTTGAGTGTAGTGTAATTTAATGTTAGCCATATTATAAGCAATCTCAGAAACTCTTGGCAAAGTAGGAAATAATATTTTACATAAATAATAATGATTTGCCTCTTTCAATATGATGTAAATTTAAAAACAGCATGCTTCTGGAATTAACCTTATAAAACTTCCCTGTGGCTAATTAAAATGTAAATGAACAATATGAAATGGTACCTGACCTCTGTTTCAGATTATGAGTCTAGATTGATAATTAATTTTGTTTAATTGAATGGCAATGGAAACAAAAAAAAAAACACATTAATTTGAGTAAGGAAATAATAGTAATTCTCCTAATTAGAGGTAATAGTATCTTAAGATGAGCTGTTTTTAACCTTATGTCAAATAAATAAAATAAATATTAAATAGAGAATTAAATCATTGAGGTTGATATTTGTTTATATGGTTCTGTAATTTTTAGTATTTTATTTGATCGATCTTTGTTATTTTATGTATGCTTATAATTTCTGACATCTTTTTATTTATTGTGAGCCATCTAGAGTAGCGTTGTACACTAATTATGGCAAGATACTAAGTAAGTAAGTAAGTAAGTAAGTAAGTAAGTAAGTAAGTAAGTAAGTAAGTAAGTAAGGCTTCTTCTTTTGAATCATAGTTCAAAAGTTGCAGAAGCTAAAGGAAGGCTCCTTGTTCAATGTACAGTATATTCATACATTGTATCAAGGGACAGAAATACTCTGTGGTTAAGCAAATGGTTATATAAAGAGTTATGATGCAGATCTCCATACGAAATTGGTGTATTCAGTATGTTTAAAATACCATTAAAATGTTCTTCCTGTAGCACATATTTATTTATTTATTTGCTTGCTTGCTTGCTTCTTACTTTTTGGACCAGGAAATGTCCCTAAATATCTACTTCTCTGTTAATTCAAAATTTGTGAAATCTTTGTGATACTGGATTATTTGTAAATATCAATAAGACCACTGATCTACCGTGTTTCCCCGAAAATAAGACACTGTCTTATATTTATTTTTCCTCAAGAAATCACACTATGGCTTATTTTCAGGGGATGACTTTTTTATTACATCACTGTCTCTGTGCCAGGACACTGCATAGCCACACCTATCACTATGGCTGCCCATCTCTGCATAGCCATGCCTATCACTATGTCTTATTTTCGGGGTATGGTTTATATTGTGCAACTGCTGAGAAATCCTGCTATGGCTTATTTTATGGGTATGTCTTATTTTTGGAAAATACAGTATCTGGTTCCATCCACCCCATTAGTGGGACAGCCCTTCACTCAAGGTTCAAGGGATGTTCCAGTCAAGGGGTGACGAACCTTTGGTTTTGGGACTTCAATTCCCAGAAGCCTAAGTCAATTCTCCAAAGCACTGATCAGCAAATGTACTTAGGCTTCTGGGAATTGAAGTCCAGAACCAAAGTTTGGGAAACACTGGTGTAGAGTCCAAATTAAAAAAACTAAAAAGACTATCCAAAAAAAACAGCAACTATCCAAATGAAAACTTTGCTTGGCAACTTCACACTTTAGAAATTGAAAGGGAGACATTTAAAACTACCATAATCTGAATTGTTACTGCTAGCTGTAGGAAGCTGCATTGATATGCATGTTTGTCTGTCATTCTGTTTGATTACTCTTTACCTCATTGCATTGTTATCCTTTTGTCTTGTGACATCTTGACTCCTGCATCTGGTGTATATAAACCATGCCTGGAAATTTTTACTCTTTGTCTGAAGAAGGGGACTTGATCCATGAAAGCTAACAGTAAAAATATAGCAGTTAGTCTTTAAAGTGCAGCAGTGTTTTTGTTTTTGTTTTATTTTGTTTTATTTTTTGTAGTAAATGCCAGAGATGAATGACAGATGACCAAGTATCTTCACAAGCATTCCAGAGACAATCATCTGGCTAGCCATAGTAGAATACTGTCGTGAGCAAATCTGCCATGCTTGGTTTTGCTCAGATTCTAACTGTTTAGAAAGCCGAGGTTGTCCACTGTTTTTCAATCAATTCCACTTTGTCTAGTCTCAGTTTTTGTGTTGTTATTGTCATTATTCATGTTTTGTCTCTCTACTTTGAATGTCCTTATAAGCCCCTCTGCCTCTTTGCTCTCCTTTTCAACATTTGTCTAACATACATTCAATAGTGGCATCATGCCTTTGTAACAATAATGTCAATGTCTATGCCATTTGTGATTTTTTTACAAACTCTTTCTGTTGTGTTTTGTACAAATGATTTTTTTGTCAAGCACCTGCCAGTTTTCTATCAAAGCAAATTTTTGTCTTCTCAGAGAGCCAAAATGGCCACTTACTAACCAATAGTGGTGGTGGTAGCACCAGAAGACCCCAGTCTTTCTCAGTAGATATTGGAACAGCATATTTCCTAATTCAAGAAAACCAAGATACCACATGAGTATTCACTAGAGATGCAATGGATCTCATGTGATGTCCCTCAACTATTTACATTCAGTTCCATCTTCTTCCTCACCATGCATGAACACACACAGATATATTTTTTTGTGTTCTAGCACCACTACACTGTAGCAAAATGGTCTGAAGTAGAGGTTGATGAATGTTTGACACTCATCACTTCAAGATAGCGTAGTTGTGAGTACCAATATCCTGTTTCTCGGGATATGGTTACAATGCTTTATGCTTTCTTTCAAGGTGGAAATTAAACTTTTGAATAATAAAATATCACATGCAATGAGCATTCTTTTTCACCCCTCAGGTCCAACAGAAAAGTAGTCTTTCTTTTTTACTTAAAGTATTTCAAGATTTCCAGAAGAGAAGTGAATGCAAATTCCAGTAAATCCCTCACTTGTTTACCGACAGCCCGGAGCAAGCACAGATAAGGGGAAGGGCTTTAAGCCTCTAGTTGTGCTGATCAATCCCAATGGCACTACACAGAGAGTCTATTTAAAGAGAGTCCAAATAGCAAAGTCCAAAGAGGAAGCCGAAGTCTGGTTACCAGTAGTTAAAGCAGCATCTAGTCCAAAGGATGTCCAGGGACATTGTCAGGGTTGGCAGAGAAGTCAGGGTCATGGCAGGCAATCTCAAGAGATATCCAAAGCCAAGCAGGGTGTTGGTCTTTGCATTGAAGAATTGTACCAATGCTGGAATGCTGCAACAAGCTTGCTTAAAAGCCTCCCAGCTAATCGCTATCAGCTGGGAACCTTCTCTGGTAACTAGTTCTAGCTTGCTTGCATCACAGGTGTAGCTCCTTTCTGAATCTTTCCCTGACTGAGGGCTGATCACAGTCCAATCAGACTTCTGATCTGACCATTATCTGTCTGGGGAGATAGAGTTCAGCCAGAAGCAGGCTGAGATTCCTGGTTCAGGACATTTTCAGGTTCCAGTGCAGGCAGGACTGGGCTGGGCGTAGGAAGTGCCTCCTGATCCATCTTGGTGGAGGGCAGCAGCTTCATCAATACTTGCCTGGGGCTGATGAGGACATTGCATGCCAAAAGGACTCCAGACCAGAAAGTGACTCATGGAGCTGGATCAGTGGTATAGGGGTCACGCTGCAATGCAGAAGGCAAATGAAAGGCCACTGCATTATATTCACAGGACAGTCTTCACAGCTGATCGCCATGATGATCGCCAATATTTGGAATTGGATACAGCCCAACAACAAGAAGATTTATTAAAAAGAAACTCCACTGAGTTCAGTATTGTTTTTGCCAAGTAAGTGGATCTAGAACTGGAGTCTAAATGATATCATAATTAAAGCAACCTTTGGCTGAAAAGGGAACATAAGTTACAGGTGTGTTCTTTTACAATTGCCACTGCATGTAATAGTGCAAAGAAAGCACAGAACAAAGTACACAACAGAAAATGAAAAATAAAACTATTTAAAAAACATTAAGATTTGGGTACAGCATCCCTGATTCAGCTCACTTCAGCTAATCACCAAAGCCCAATAATCTATAAACTTACTTGTACCCATATCCATTCTCCCTGCTTATTGTTACTTTGTAAGCAATATCTTTTTTATTCACAAAGTAGAGAACAATGATGACAATATCAACAGCCATAGACCCATGACAGGGATGGTCAAGCTATATTTCATGTCTGATCACTGGCATGAAGTTTCATAAATAATATCAAAGTTCTGTCTGAAGAATATATGTAATCAGTTATAGGCTGATTTTAAAGTCCCTTTAAACCCTTAAGAGGGTGTGTGTGTGTGTGTGTGTGTAAAGCTGATGTGGATAACCTGCTACCTCTATGGAAACCTCAGGCAATATGCTTGACCTTCTTGACTCTCAATCAACTAAGCAAGGAAATTGGTTTAAAGAGACAGCAAGTCCTCACTGCAATCCAGATGGTGAGCTGAACATTTTACTCTTATGAGTAAAATAACAGAAAGGGGAGTTAATAATAACTGTAAGTCAGTTGCTTAAAACAAAAAAAGAAATCACATCTGTGCCTTCAACTTTGATTCCAAGTGTCAAACCAGCACAGATGGAAAATAACCAAGCCATAACCCCTGCCTCCATGCAAATGCATTTCTAATAGTAGAGGGATGTGTGTAGAGCTAACCTTTATCTCACCATATATAAATGGGTAAAAAAAAAAAAAACACTTTGTAGAAATTTATAGGACCTTGAGGCGTTTTGAGCACAGCTGGAGCTATAGATATTGAGAAAAGTTCTTTCACTGGGTTTTTAAAAAGAGAACTCCCAATGCATTTTGTGGGTAAATTGCTACAGTGTTTCCATATTGCAGATTCTTAAAGCAGTTGGGCACCCCTGCTTTCCTCATGGAACAAATGTAGCTGAATCAATATTTTTACTGTCATAACACATACAAAAGTTCAGAGTCCAAACCTGTCCAGATATGCATTCATTTAGCTTATAGCTATGATGGCAAACCTTGGCACTCCAGATGTTCTTCGACTTCAATCCCCAGAAGCCCAAGAACCCATGAATCTGCACAAATGGGTTTACTGCAATTCATCTGGCCCGCACAGCCCTCGTCGCTCCTGGAAGCGGAAGTAAAACACACACATCCGGGTGCATTTTACTTCCGCTTCCAGAAGCGACAAGGGCGATGCGGGTTGGGAAATAGGACTAGTACTTGTTCTCAGGACATTCTGTTGCTACCAAACTAAATATTCCTGCTACTGTTGTCAAACTGAGAAGCTGTTGCTGCTCGAATAGTAAGGTGTAATAGACGTGTTTTTTTTTAAACGAAGGTTCGAAATGTTGATGCGCTGAAATCTTAATCGGTGCAGTTATGAAAACTAAGATATCTGGATTTTTTCCGGATTTTTTGCACCACCGGAAGGGGTCCCGCAACGCACGTGTAGTTACGCACTTTCTGACGGTACTCAATTAATAACGTGGTAACTATCCACTTTAGAGACTTTTTGCATAGAACAAAAGTTATTGGGAATGGTCCATTTAGTCTATAAAAATTTGGAGCAGTCAAAATCTGAAATTTTGAAAAATGTTGCCTACCTTTCAGGGGCTGAAACATGAGAATGGTAAGTACAGTACTTTTAGTCAATGTATGATTACATTTATTATGTTAAAATAATCTGTTTTGATAAAATTACAGGTTTTTCTTTGAAATTACAGGTTTTTCTTGAAAATTGCAGGGTTTTTTTGAAAATTTCAGTGACATTTCTGCTGCAGGGACTGTGAGAAAGCTACAGTGTTACAGATATTACAAGGATTTGATCTTGTAGAGAGCTTTTCCATCTAGCGTAACTTATTTTTCTTTCTGTCCTCAGCTACAACTAACATAAGCAACTGCCGCTGTTCCTCATCTTGAGTTAACTTATTCCCTTTCAGGAATTTGGTGATCAACGCTACGCCGCGTTCGGCACAGTCGTTGACAATTTTAAAATGAGTCACAATGTTCAGACCTTGCAGATAGTCAACATCTGCACTCCACAGCTCCGGGTCCTTGTCAAGAAATTTAGAGGATATTCCAGTGGCACTGAAAAAACGCAAGGACTGCTTCGAGCAGAAGTCACTGAGTTTTAAGTCAAGCACACTGTCATCAAGGAGAACTGTGGCACACATTGGCGGAGTTCCCTCATCGTCCTCTTCTCCATCGCAGAGAGCCGCAACCATCAGCCTCTTCTCCTCCACCGAGACGCGATCGTCGAATAATGCCAACGGGACCGACGTAGCAGAGAGAAACCACAGATGGTGGCTAAACTTCTCCAGAGCCGCTTGGAAATGAACGCCCTCGTCCTTGTTTCTGTACAGAAGCTGCAGGTAGGTGAGGTCATTCCGAGGCGCCTGAGTTGAAACTGGTGCCAGGAACCATGCTTGTGCGTAAGCCCGACAAAGGAAGACTCACATCTTTAAAATATTTCAGTCATAATTGGATGCTAGCTTCAATTGTTTGCCGAACATCCATGACTTGAGACAATAAATGTTTATTGCCATCCAACGACATTTGGATCTGCAACCCGGCTTCTTGCAGACATAATCTGCCTCGAAGGTAGGCAACATTTTTCAAAATTTCAGATTTTGACTGCTCCCAATAAATGGACCATTCCCGACAACTTTTGTTCTATGCAAAAAGTCTCTAAAGTGGATAGTTACCGTGTTATTAATTGAGTACCGTCAGGTCCCAAAGGGTGTAACTACAAGTGCGTTGTGGGAACCCTTCCGGTGGTCCAAAAAAATCCGAAAAAAGTTCCAGATATCTTAGTTTTCATAACTGCACCAATTAAGATTTCAGCGTATCAACATTTCGAACCTTCGTAAAAAAAAAAAACCCACATCTAAAGGTGTAAAGAAAAAATGAGCTGGAAAAAAAATCAAGTGAAAATCAGAAATGATTCCCTTCTGCTAGTGACTAAATAGCAGACATTGTTTCAAGGAGAAAAGGGGAAACCAAAGCAATGCAAAGGAAAGGAAAGGTAAATAAGGAGAAAAGGCTGTTGCTCTGTGAAGGAAAGTAAAAGCAATGTAAAATAAAGCAAAATAAAATTAAAAGTGATGGGTTTTTAAGTCAAAGGAAAATTTTATCATTGTATTGTTTGGCACACGTTTAAAAAATCAACTTCTGGGCATAATTTGGGAAGAAGAGAGTGAATTGCTGTTGCTAGAAAAGCAAAAGGAATGAAAAGGAAGAGTGATGGATGAAAAACAGTACTGTTTGAGGTTCACCATTTTTGGCTCTAGACACCATTCCTCTGGATATAGAACTGTTTTCAAGCAGGTAGCTGTGTCAGTTCCCTGCAGCCAAAACAACGGAGGGTCCTTCATCATGTTTTAAACTAACAGGTTTTATTTGGCACAAGCTTTTCTGAATGGCAGCCCACTTTTGAAGAACTGGCATGTTATGAACTGGGCTGCAGTCTGCAAGAATTTATGCCAGATTACACTTGCTGGTCTTAAAGAGGTCACAAGGCTTTGTATTTTTTTTCTCCTTTGGGCAGATGATGATGATGATGATGATGATGATGATGATGCTTCCTTCCTCCTCCATGTCTAAGCTATAAGTGTAACTGCCAAAATGAAGGCACCCTTTGGTAAATTCATTCTGTAATTCCCATTGCCTGACCCAGTATGAGAAAGATTAGCTGGCAACACAAGGTTGCCATTACCAATGTACACCCAAATGTGGTTCAAGAATATCACAATCTTTGAGGAGGCTCTTTTAGTGTAGATGATCCCAGCACAGCATATCTAGCAATTTATTTGACTAAAAATAGGTAAAGGTAAAGGCATATCAGAGAATAAACAAAACAAAAATGCTATAGCACTTTAAAGACTAACTGCTGCAGCATTTTTGTTTTTATTTTGTTTAGTTTATTCTCTGGTAAACCCCAAACACAGACTAACGCAGCTACTATTCCAAAAACTTCAGCTGTAAAGGTAAAGGTTGCCCTTACTCAAAAGCCAGTCACATCTGATTCTAAGGATCAGCGCTAATCTCTGTTTATACCCAAAGAGCCAACACTGTCTGCATTGGCAGGCATGACTAGACATGGAACACTATTTACCTTGCTTCCCACCAAAGTGGTACTTATTTATCTACTTGCAATTTCTTGCTTTTGAACTGCTAGGTTGGCAGGAGCTGGGATTGAGATGGGAGCTCACTCCATTGTGCAGTACTTGGGTCTTGAACTGTTGACCCACCAACCTTCCAGTCATCAAGTTCACCATCTTAATCACTAAGCCACCACAGTCCATTTTAACTAAAACTACTCACACACAAATGGTTTATTGACCATAGTCTATAGCAGGGGAAGGCAAACTGCAACTTCCCTGCGTCCCCCTCTTGTGGTTCCCCTCAATCCACCATTGACATCTTCCAAATGTCTTTGCCAAAATAAAGTGCTTCTTAATCTCCAAAGAGTCAAGGAGGTCTTTATGCAATCTTTTTGCCTCTGTTATATGTTTTAATCCTCAGACGCAGGTTCAAGACCAGTGATAACTTTCTGTTTCCTCCTTTTTAAAGAAATCCCACCTTCCAAAAATGTCAGAATAAAAATGTAGTGAGGACAGGAAAATGTAATGTTAACAGATAGAGGAGGGCTATCAGGGAGCACAGTATAATGTGGTGGTGAAGAGCTACATTTGTGCATCTGCTAGACCTCTGAAGTTGCCCACTCATGATCTACAGTTAGGAAGTAAAGTATTTACCACAACTATCAAAAAGTGATCTGAGATGTGCTGAAGCCAAAGTGATTTGTGTCAGATCTATGTCTGCATGTGAGATTTGGGAGCTTCACACAAACCACCTTTGACATCCATCTTGGAAAGAAAGTTTATACGAAAATACTAAATGAGGATATTGACCTCCCTTGAATGGCAAACCCCACAAAATTTCTTTTGAAAACAATGTGTTAAGAATATCATTTCCAAGTGATAATTTTCAGTGAATTGAAGACAGGTTTTTTTTAAATTTAATAGCTAACTAAATAAATGAGAAAATCCATAACTGAATGTACTTTCCTAAAAAATGATCTCTCCTCCTTCCCTCTCTCTCTCTCTCTCTCTCTCACACACACACACACACACACACAGGAGGTGAGGAAGGCAGGAAGGGGAACTAAGTTGAAAAATAGATGAAATCTGTGAATGGTATGGTAGAAAATGGCATTACAAAACTGTCAGAAGAAAACATTAGTATAGCTATGCTTTAGAAAATGTTTGAGTTTCAGTTCATCAGGAGTCTCATAGCTATCTAGTGAAATCAACTGAAGCCTGAAATCATGGGGAGATTAGGTATACATATGCAGATGTGAATAGAATATACCTATGGATGGTTATAATATTACATAATAATAATCTTGGAATTGCAGAGTTGGAAAGGACCCAATAGATTGTGGAGTTGAGCCTCTATCAAGAAGGCACAGTGGAGAATCAAACTCCCAACCTCTGGCTTTTCAGCCAGACAACTAAACCATTAAGCTTTCCAGCAGTTCTATCAATAGGTTTTTATTAATTATACTTAAGCACTTTCTGATATGGTCTGCATGAACATTTTGAGTCAATCATTTCCAAATGGCTGCTCCAGAGTTAATGTCCCACATATATTTGGGCCAATATTTTATAAAGGTGAAGGACTGTCTAGAAATAGCAGTTTACTTTGTGTTTTCTTCTGGATAAGAACCATCTGGCTTAGTAGCAACCAACAGTGGCTATAGCAGAACGAGAAGCATCTTCAATACTATTAGCAATTCAAATTGATTTATCAAATTGGCACTCTATTTGAATCATTCATCAGGATTTGTTTGAAGGTTAACACTTTCCCTCTCAAAAATAAAATCTTCCAAATATAGCAGCCTTTCCTCTCCTGTGACAGAGGCAAAAAGAGAAAGACACAAATATTTTGGAAAGACGAAAAAGATATCAAAGTTTATTATCCAAGCATGTTAGTATCCCTCCCACTTCACTGCATTGAAGCATATGTAGCATTGTTTACAAAATATTGAGTCCCAAGCCTAATAGAAAATTCTAAAATGGCTTCATTAGAAAAAAATATTTTAACTGTCATGAACACAAAGGAATTCCACTGATATACAAACTAATCATTTCATCTTTGCTAACAGTCACCAACAGCCATGTTCTTGAGTGTGTGCATGCACGCACACATTATGATGAATGTCTTGGGTGTCGACAGAGCTAAAAATAATAATTTCACGTCATAAATTATTCTGGGTTGAAAGGATTTTTGCTGGAGAAATTCTGCTCAGAGGATGCCTGAATGAGGCTCCTTTCATGTCCCCAAGATCTTTTCCCACTGAAGTGGTCCCTATTTATCTACTTGCACTTGCTTTCAAACTGACAGAGATGGGTGCTCAAGCCATCATGCTGTACCTGGGTCTCAAACAGTGGCGTAGCATGGGTTTCAGCCACCTGGGCATAGGCCAAATTCGCCATCATGGACAGACTTCCCCGAAGGGACTTACCCACACCCTATCCTAATTTGCAGGTGTTATTAGACAATAAACACGGGTAATTACAGCAAGGCAACTGGTTAGTACAGATGGTGTTGCCAGTCGCTGGTGCGAGCGAGATGACTACACTCATTTAAAGAAAGGGGATTCCCCGGTTCCATCACAGATTAAATAATAAAAAGTTCTGTGCTCATTTTAATTGGTCCAAATTGTAGGTACAACAAAAATATGAAATGAAATAGTTCAAATTTTTAGTTCAGATTACAAGATATTATTATTTATTGTGAAATTTGCTACACTACGCCACTGTTCTCAAACTGCTGACGTGACGGCCTTCCAGCTAAAAAGTTTAGTTTCTTGACCACAGAGATGAACACTGAACCTTAGAGTTGAATATGACTGACTTTTGAGCAAGTGAAACCTTTACCTTTACCTTTACCTTTAATCTGGTGTTTACCTCCCAGAGTTTTTTAAAGGACTGAATGGGGAAAAGAGAACTGTATACACCAAGAAACTGGATCCATTTGATGAAGCAATATCAAAAGGAGATGCTCATTTTGAAGAAAAAAATGGGTTTTATCCAATTAAAAAACCCACCATCCTTAGGACAGCCAGTTTATTCTATGGTCTTCTTTGGGGACATCATTTTAATGAAATGTATGGCCATCCCTTGTAATTTACATCACTAGGTTTGCCACTGAACCCCTTAGTGAAACTTCTTCTTCTTCTTCTTCTTCTTCTTCTTCTTCTTCTTCTTCTTCTTCTTCTTCTTCTTCTTCTTCTTCTTCTTCTTCTTCTTCTTCTTCTTCTTCTTCTTCTTCTTCTTCTTCTTCTTCTGCTGCTGCTGCTGCTGCTGCTGCTGCTGCTGCTGCTGCTGCTGTGTGGTTGCTCAGACTAAGAAGTGAAAGTGAATCAAATCTTTTGTTAAGTGTTTAAAAGAAAATAAAAGAATAATGTCACCAAATAGTGCTGCCATAAAATTCATAATTATGAGACTTGAGCGATTTTAATGCTTACTTGAATGGTGGTTCAGTGCATTATGCCCAAGCTGATCAAATTTGTACTTCAGCATACCTGCCAAATTGCATGACACGATGAACTTGTGTGATGCCTGCCAATGTATTTCATTCCTGACCCATGACATTCTTTGTTATTTCAGTTGTCCTGGCTCTTTCCTGGGCACAGACTGATAATCCTTTTGGAACTATGCCAATCTGCATGGCAGTTCCAATGAGCAGGTATTTGGGGGTCTGATCTAGGGCTCAGCAAAAGATGTTTTGGATGATCTGTTTTTATGCCACTTTAAAGATGAGAAGATTGAGAAGCCAGGCAACCGATGGCATTTTCAGTGACTTATTTTCCCTCATTAAAGACTCATTTACCATTACATTGGCTCATGGTTTGTGTTACTGCTGGAACAAAAAAAAAAGATGTGGGGAGAAGAAGGGCTATTTAGTTGGTTTAATTTTTAAACTCAAAACTGTGACAGCATATAGGAATGGGATAAACTGTCCTATAGCTTAATCCTCAAACAAAGTGAATCTAAACTGTGCTCAACACACATGACTAATCTAAGATCAACAAGCATACTAATACAATTTCTGATTAAAAATGCTAAAAGAGCGGAGTGGCTGCTTGAACCAATTCAAGAACAATTTTGTTTAGATGGGAAACAGATGTATTTGCAACTTCATAAATAACCCAGGTGCCATTTTATTTCTGGATTAGGGTCAAGGCTCTTAGGTAAATTGTCCTCATAACAGAAGATTATTTTAAAATGAGGGCATAATTGGACTGTTGAATTTTAACATATATTCTGAGAAGGAGAAAGGGAAATACCAATTTTTAAGAGATCCTGACAATCAAAACCATTTCTTCCTTGTGTGTGGAGGGAGGAGATACAGTCCACATAGCTAACTCCAGAATCAGAACTACATTTGATCAAGTGTTCAATGTGTTATTAAATAACAGACTGATACTTTCATAGCAGGGGGGGGACTGCAGTGGCCAAGATGCTGACTGGAAGGCGGGAGGTCAGAAATTCAATTCCCAAGTGCTGCAGGACGGAATGAGCTCCTATCTTTGTCCCAGCTCCTGCCAATCTAGCAGTTCAAAAACAAGAAATTGCAAGTAGATAAATAGGGACCACTTTGGTGGGAAGGTAAACAGCATTCTCTGCACTCAGGTGTCTAGACATGCCTGCCACATGACCATGGAAGCGTCTGAAGAAGCAGACAGCGCTGGCTCTTTGGCTTTGAAACAGAGATGAGCACTGAACCCTAGAGGCAGATATGACTAGCTTTTGAGCAAGGGAAACCTTTACCTTACTTTCACAGGAAAGCCTCACCACTAAGGAATGACAAAGGAAATCTCTTGTGTCATTTTATTGACTATGTTCCCATAGATTAGCTGTGACACAGCTTTAGAAAAGAGTGCTTTTTCCTCGCTGGAGTGAAGGGGAAGCAGTTGGTGATGAATGCAATCGTCACCTCATGCTGGGGGCATGGCAAGGCACAGAGTGTATTTAAGCATGCCTTGCCTGAGCCTCAGCCTCTTTGGCTAATTGGATTGATGAGAAGCTGTCTGCCCACCCTGTAGCCTAGAATTCCTAATGGGTTGCCATTTGGGGCTGGATAGGAATTGTTAAGACTCATTTCCAATTGGCTATGGGAAGTGGGGTAGCTTTTCATCTGCCTTATTTTAGGTCCATGGGATTTTGGTTTAAGAAAGACATGGTCAATAATTAGGTCACAATACATGGGGCACATAGTGCTGTTTGGATGGGGTTAGCAGTGAATCCTTTTAAGGCATCTATTGATGAGGTAGCACTGATTGCCTGATACATTTCATGCAAATCAGTTGGGCATACAGGGCACACCTTTGGGGAATGTCCAAAATTCGTTCACATGAATAGAGCTGGAAATGGCCTAAAAAATGTCTCTTCAAGTAGCAGTTGGCCTGGACAGTAGCTGACAAGGGGCAAGGATCCATTTGTCCAGACCAAAAAGGGGGTGGATTAGCTCTGGTAAGAGGAATAGCACTACCAGACCTCACTGCTGGCTAGGGGTTAATGATTTTAAAAACATTGTGACCCAAGTCTTTGACCAAAAATTGAACATGTCCTGCCTCTATATTTCACTGGTGGGAAGATAATGGAGGTCATACATGCAGTGATGAGATGTTACAGGTTCGCACCAGTTCCCCAGAACCGGTAGTAACTTTTCCCAGTGTCCTGGAGAACCGGTAGTGGCTTTTGCAGGGAACCACCTCGGGGGCTTACCTTTTCACCAGTTCCCCCACTGCGCATGCACGCTAAACAGTTGGCACACATGCGTGGCCTCCTTGCTGTCTTCCCAAGCGGGAAGGAGGAAGAGAAGCTGCTAGCCCGAAGCTCCTATAGCCTGCTCCCCAGGGTAAGTGACTCACCTTTGGGTGTGGGGTGTGGGTGTGTCTTTTAATGTGTCTTTAATGTGTATTTATTTTTAATGTGCATTTTATGTGTTTTATGTGTATTTAATGTGTATTTTTATGTGTATTTAATGTGTATTTTTATGTGTTTTTATGTCTATTTAATGTGTCTTTAATGTGTCTTTATTTTTAATGTGTATTTTTATGTGTATTTAATTTGTATTTTTATGTGTTTTTATGTCTATTTAATATGTATTTTTAATATGTATTATACGTGTTTTACATGTATTTTTGTGTCTATGTCTATGTAATTTGTATTTTTATGTGTACATGACCAACTTTGGCCCCGCCAACCAGGTCACATGGTCCTACTAATGACATTGGTTCCACCCACAAATTAGGCTCTGCCCACGGTGTGGTAGTAAAAATTTTGACATCCCACCACTTCATACATGTAAGTGATAAGTAGAGTTTGGAAAAGTGTTGTTTTGGACTACAAATTGTAAAATTGTGAGCGTGCATGCCCACTGGGTTTTTAGGATCACTAGACGAAACACTACATTTTCCAAGTTCTTTCAAGATGATTGGATTAAGATTCCTGTAGCCTGTTCCATTGGTTGTTGAGCCTTTGACATAAAATGTGGGAGTAGAGGGAAGAGGTTCCTCAGCCACCTTGAGTGTATTTGGCACTCAGTGCAACACCACTGGCTGCCAGAAGCATCAAAGCCTGTTAAAGCTACCAACAGAGCTGCCTGGCTATGCTGAGGGGAAGAGTCTTCATGGAAGTCCATGGAAGGAAGACTCAGACAGTTACATTGGCTCACAGGTGGGTCTCCACTATCTTCTTTTGCTAATCCTGAATCTGACATCCTCCTGTCCCTTAATGTTATTGGTCTTTCCAAAATGTTAGTTGTTCCCTCAAGTCTGTGTCAGGTCTTAATCCCAGTGTACAGTCAAACCTTGCATAAAGAGTGCCTCACTTAAAGAGCAGAATTTTCTCTGAATGTTTGCTTCGCTTAACAAATAAAACCAACCAAAAACTTGCTTAACAAATAAATCCCCCCCCCCCCGAAGTCACAATTGGTCACTTACAACAGTGTTTCACTTAAAGACATTGGGCTACAACTGAATCCCGGCAAGACTGAGTGGCTGTGGGTCAGGGGTCCTGCGTTATCTCAGGTGCTACCATCTTTGGTTCTGGATGGGGCAGTTCTGCCCCAAACAGAACCGGTGTGTAACTTGAGGGTCCTCCTGGACTCGCAACTACTGCTCGAAGAGCAGGTGGCAGTCGTGGCTAGGAGGGCTTTTGCACAACTTTGTGTGATTCGCCAGTTACGCCCACTCCTAGATCAGGACTCCTTGCTCATGATCACACATGCTCTGGTCACCTCCAGACTGGATTACTGTAATGCGCTGTACATGGAGCTGCGCTTGATGACCATTCGGAGGCTTCAACTGGTCCAGAATGAGGCTGCCCAGGTTGTAATGGGGTGTGGGTGGTATGCACATGCCTCACCGCTGCTTCGGGAGTTGCACTGGTTGCCAGTATGTCTCCAGGTGCAATTCAAGGTCCTGGTTATTACTTTTAAAGCCCTACATGGTAGTGGGCCAGGATACTTAAGAGACCGCCTCACCCCAAGAATATCTGCCTGTCCCACCAGAGCGGACCGGAGAGGCTATCTAGGTGTTCCATCAGCCAGAGAGGCGCATTCATAGTTTAATTTTTTTTTAAATTGATTTTTAAGTGACTTTGAACCTTAAGGTTTTAACTTCTGAATTTGTAGTGGGATTGTTTAATTGGTTTGCATTATTGTGTATAGTCTTTCCCCCTTTTCTGTAAGCCGCCTAGAGTCAGGTTCGCCTGATTGGGGTGGGATAATAAATCTAAATAAGTAAATAAATAAATCTCTCTGGCACTAGAAGGAGGCCCTTCTCTGTGTCTACTCCTGCCCTGTGGAACCTCCTACCAATGGAGCTACCAGATGGAGCTGCTGCCCTTTAGGAAGAATCTAAAAAGATAGCTGGCAGGGCAGGTATGGGGTGTAGGAGGTATAATGACCCCAGCTCGCTAAATGATCTGAGCCCCTCTCTCCCTCTACTTTTTAATTAGTAAGATGTAGCATTTGGTGTGCTTTTAATCTTTTTTAGATTTTAATTTTAAATTTTAATTTTAACAGTTTTGAGGTTTGTAGGTAGTGTTAGTGTTTTATTGTCATTTTTTTAATTACTTGTAAACCGCCCTGAGTCACTTCAGTGAGAAGGGCAGTGGAGAAATATGAACAAATAAATAATAAATAAATAAAGAGCAAACTTGCTTAAAGACAATCCTGTGGAACACATTATGCTCTTTAAGCAAGGTACAACTATATTCCACAGTCAGTCCCTTTACAGAAACAGAGTAGGGGGCACAACCTGTTACAGTGGAACCTTGGTTTAAGAAATTAATGTGTTCTCTGGGATTTTTCATATTATGAGAAATGTGTAAACTGAATTTCCCATTGAATGCAGTTTCCCATAGGAATGCAATGAAAACCAATTAATACATTTCCAAAAAAATCCGTAAACCAAGGCATTATTGCCAATGGATTTTAATTCATAAATTGAAAATTATGTTAACTGAGGCATTTGTAAACCGAGGTTCCACTGTATTTTTGTTTTCAGAGAAGTAAGACTGGTTTGAGCCATCTCCGGAAAGGAGCAGCTAGACCTTCCCACTGTTGGATGGGACATTCAGTCAGCCATAGGTTAACACAAAGCTTAACCAAGCAGAGTCAGAGACTTCACCATATCGTGTATGTAATGACCAAAACTCTGTGGCTTGGCATAGTACATCATAGTACAATAGGCCCACTGAATTGTTAGGGATTTGGTGTAATTTATGACACTAAGTAACAGGAGTTTGGTCAATAGAAATATCTGAGTGCTAGGTAATGTTGACATTCATTTATATGGTTACAATTTTTTGTAAACCCAGAAAAATGCCAGAAGTATTTCAAGAATGCTATCATTCACTTGAATTCAACACCATTCACTGATGTAATACCAGGAAAGTAAAGAAATATATACATTTCTCCAGTAATTCATCTGAGATTGTCAGCAGAAACTTCTAAATGTCAGTATTCACCAGATGTTTCACATTAACTGTGACATATATAAAAAGGAGAAGACTTTCTTTATGTTTAAGTATAACATCCACCACTGGTAAAACTTGATATTTATGCATGATTGTTCATTTTCTTAGAAATGTATCTCCTATAATAATAATAATAATAATAATAATAATAATAATAATAATAATAATAATAATAATAATAATAATAATAATAATAATAATAATAGTTGTTGTTGTTGTTGTTGTTGTTGTTGTTGTTGTTGTTGTTCAATTTATATTACACCCCAATTGCTTATAGCAACTCTGGGTGGCTCACAATGAAACAATACATCACAGTTACAATGTCAAATAACAAAGTATCAAAAACAAGAACATTTCAAAGAATCTCCAATCAAAGTTACAAAATGAGCGGGAGTCACAATGAAACAATATATCACAGCTACAAATATCGGATAACAAAATATCAGATAACAAAATACTATATCAATACATCATAAAAAAATACGTAAACAGCTGCAGCAGCCCTATGAGCCCTGGTCCTTGGGCAGGGAACATGACGCCTGAGCAGGTGGAGGTCTCAGCGTCTGGTGGCACAATGGCCTCACTGCCCTGTCCACAGGGAGTCCCAGGGAGGGTGATAGAGTCCTACCGCCATAGCGGCTTTTGAGCCCTGGTCCCAGGGTGGGGGCCATGATCCCACAGAAGGTGGAGGTCTTGGCATCTGGTGGCACAAGGGCCTTCCCACCCCATCCACATGGGAGTCCCAAAGCAGCAGACAAGTTCCTGAGCCACTGAGCCCTAGCAGCTGAAGCCACTTCTCCCTCCAGCCAGTATGGTCAGGCAGTTGTGGAGCAGTCAGGCGGCGAAGTTTTTAAAACTGCCAAAACCCCACAGCTGGGGCCACTTCTCCCTCCGGCCAGGTGGGCAGGGCAGGCATGCAGCGGTCAGGCGGCCAAGTTATTAAAGCTATCGAAGCCCCACAGCTCAGAACACTTCTCCCTCTGGCCAGGCGGGCAGGACAGGACAGGCATGTGGCGGTCAGGCGGTGAAGTTTTTAAAGCTGCTGAAACCCCACAGCTGGGGCCACTTCTCCCTCCAGCTAGGTGGGCAGGGAAGAAATGAGAAACAAAGCATATCTGCTATTTATTTATTTATTTATATTTTTATTTATTTATTTAAATTTGTTTATTGCCCTCCTCCCCAAAGGGACCCAGGGCAATTCCCAACACAAATGCATATTGACAACAATTTAAAACCAATTCAGAAATTAAAAGTTTTAAAAGAAGCTTTAAAAATTAGCATTAAAAACTAGGCATTATAGCTAGGCATTGTAGCTAGGAGGTACTGGGGGTCAAACCATCCAGCCAGCTGGGGAAATTGATCCATCCATTCCCCAGATCTGACCTGCCAGCCAGGTTTTCAATCCTTTCCTGAAGGACAGCAGCTCCATTTGCAGGCGTAGTTCTATCGGGAGGAGGTTCCATAGGGCCAGAGCGGACACAGAGAAGGCCCTCCTTCTAGTGCCAGAGAGGTGCGCCTCTCTGGCCGATGGCACAACCAGAGAGCCTCTCCGTTCCACTCTGGTGGGATGGACAGATGTCCTTGGGACGATGCAGTCTCTTAAGTATCCTGGTCCACTACCACGTAGGGCTTTAAAGGTAATAACCGGCACCTTGAATTGCACCCGGAGGCAAACTGGAAGACAGTGCAGCTCCCTCAGCAGCGGTGAGGCACGGGCATAACGCCCGCACCCCAACACTACTCGTACAGCCACGTTCTGGACCAGCTGTAGCCTCCAAATGGTCACCAAGAGCAGCCCCATGTAGAGCTCATTACAACAATCAAGTCTGGAGGTGACTAAGACATGTGTGACCATGAGCAAGGAGTCCCGGTCTAGGAACGGCCGTAACTGGTGAATCACACGAAGTTGTGCAAAGGCCCTCCTGGCCACGACTGCCACCTGCTCTTTGAGCAGTAGTCATGAGTCCAGGAGGACCCCCAGATTGCTACATCACCATCCATTGCAACAAAATCTGCAATATCCACTCCCTCAAATTCTGCCATGAGAGGTGGGCTGTCAAGTGGGGCTGCCACATCTTGCTCTTGGGTTGTAACAAATCCAACTTTCTTCAAACACTTCTGTATTGTTTCAGGCTGAACTTTATTCCAAACAGAATTAAGCCAGAGAACATCATCCAGACTAATAATTGATGCAGTGGATGATTTTGATTTTGCAGACGAAATATAGGTTTACCTTTTAGCAATAACTCACTGTGCATGTTGACCTTGGTAGTACATTTTGAATGTTTTGATTATGCCTTGGTCGAAAGGTTGAATTTTTGATGTAGTGTATGGACGCAAAAATTTCAGTTTCACATTTGTAAGATGATTCACTTGGGGATGTCTAGGACAATTATCCATTACAAGTAGAAAGGACCATTAATTCTTCTCCATTTCTTGCTCGATACCACTTATCTACTCTTCAAATAGAGCACCAGTCATTGATGCAGATTTGTTAGATTTCCAAATGAAAGGAAGGTATTCAGTCTGTAGGATCATGAATGGGTGTGGTTTTGCTGATTTACCAATCACCAAAGGTTTTAGCTTCTCTCTGGTTAAGCTAATGCACAGCATAACTGTGAAATGTTCTTTAGAAAGTTTTTCACTCTTACATTTGCTATCCTTTATAATGAGGATCCTCTCAGGCATCACCTTGAAAAAAGAGACCACATTCTTCAGCATTAAGGATGTCTGCAGCTTTGAAGCCACTGGCAAAGTCTGGAAGCTGCCAAATCAAAGTAAAAAAATATTGTATTCTTTGATATTCTTCTGGAAAGAAACTAATTACTACTAATCCTGCATTTCATATTTCTTGCCCTTGGTGCAGATTGGACTCAACTGGTCATGTGTAAGAGAGTAAATTAATACCATATGTCATGTCAAGGTCTAGGTGGTCAAGATACAAGTTACAATTACAGAGGTGGTCATTATAGAGAGGTTGGCTTTCTATTGTGTACATATGGTGTATGTTCAGTCTATGAAAAGTATGTCAATTTAGGGAGGTGCTCAATATAGGGAGATGGTCAAGTATGGAGGTTTTATTGTATATAGCATTATTTGCAATATTTTTCTGGGGGAGATTACAATTTAATTGACTGTCAGATTTAGTTCTGAAATAATCTAAGTCTGTTGTTATTCAGTTGCACAGTTGAATCCAACCCTTTGTGGCCCCATAGAACACATCATATCAGACTTCTTTGTCATCTACCATGCTTCGTAGTCCACCCAGATCCATCAGCTTTGGCCCAGCAGCTTCAATTTTTCTGGGGATACTTGTACTTGCTCTCTGCTCTTCCCCAGCAGCATCTTGAACAAATTCTGGCCTGGAGGACTTGTCTTCTGGCATCATATCTTTTAATCTTTTGATAATACCTTTAGCATTTTCTTAGCAAAATACTGGATTGAGTTGCCATTTCTTTTTCCAGTAGATCATGTTTAGTCCGAGTTCTCAGCAAGGCAACTATCCTTGAGGGGCATCTACTATGTCTACTAGATTTTAATTCACCTTTTAATTCACATCATTTTTCAAACTGAGATCCCATTTTAAAATTCACTTTAAAAAAAGTTAAGCCCAGTTTTCCATTGTTGTTGCAAAATATTCCATTTTTGCACAAAGTCATGCAATCTACAATTGTGCAAATGGCACACAATGCTCAAAACTAGTACAACTGCTGCTTTGTTTTAAGAATTTGGAATATTTAATGAAGTGTCTGTACAATTTTTAATGATCATCCAGTCTCTCTGCACATGGTAGGTGTGGATAGTTTCCTTCTCATAAAGAAAACATTAGAAATATTTTCTCCTAACTATAAAGATGTGGGAGACAGCTCTTTTTATTGCTTTTGGATTGTGCCATGGAATCTTTAAGGCTATGAAAATATTTTTTGAAGGATGTCATTATGTCAAAATAGCCAAAGTTAATAAGAAGAAAGAATCTTGTAAGAGTTATTTCCATCTCTGTGTGAGTTTCTGACCCCTTTGCTGTACAGCCTATGGGTATCTTGGTCACAACTCATGGTTTGGTGTCATAGATCTCCACCTCCTGCTCTGCCCATGAACAACTTGAAAACCCATATTTTAGGGGTTCCAAAATGGTTACATGTATTTGGGAAATCATATTACCTCTAAAGCTCAGGGTTCCAAACAATTGTCATGATACTGAAAAAATAGATTCTACATGGATTTGTGATTGCCTGTTTTGACACATACAAACACACACTCACTGCATCAAATATCTGGAGAAGAATTTGGTAAGATGGCCAATCATATAAAATATAGCACTCATGCAACACCTAAAGTGGGCAAAGACAAAAACACATAACTTTGCTTCACCTAAAAATGTCTATGCTTTTGGAAGATATGTCTGGAAGGAAATCTGCATTCCCTTCTTTCATTGCAGCAGCAACAGCAAGCTAGATCATGATACATCTAGTAAAACTGAATGCATAGATGCAGTAGACTTTCTATACAAAGATGTAATTAATATTTTATCCAGATTCTGGCATCAAAGCTTCACAGGCCATGTGTGGGAGGCTGTAAACTGATAGGATGAAAGAGGTAAAACACATTATTATCTTCCTGCAAAGAAAGGGATAATGGGACAAAATGGAAAAAAAATGGAAAACTGCAGCAATAAAAAAAGGAACAACAGACTGTAAAAACTTCATTCTCCAAAAAGTTTGCATCCATCAGTGTTTTCCATAAAGGACTCTGGCATAGTAGTATACATAATATCTTCGAAGTGGACAAAGAAGGAAGGAAGGAAGGAATTTTTAATTCTAGAGATTTAAAAAAAGTGTGCGTGTGTCTACACACAGAGATGCAAAGAGGTAGGAGGAAATCTCCTCCTTGTAAGTGTTAATGTTTTAAATTGACTTAGATAAAGCAAATTTACAGCAGAGGCTCAAAATAATACATTTACAACCCATTATTGTACTTGTTTCATACAGTATAATTGCTTTTGTGTTAAATTATTTTCTTAAATACGTTTCAGGTACTTGATGTAGGCTAGCTGCTGCTGAGATAAAAGCTTCCCATAAAGGATTTTTCCTTTTAGAAGAGGGGAAAAATGAAGACTTTTCAGGCATAACCTAGACATTGGTTTCTCCAAGAATAAACCATTGTTTCTTGATGAATGTACCTACAGTTAGCATTAGAGTCAAACCTGTCTATTATTTTGTGATTCTAAGATAGAATAATATAACTGATACACACTTTAGTATTCTAATACGCTGTGCTTCAGTAAACTCATGCTATTTAAAGAGAAATATTCAATTCTTAAAACTATGAAGAAATTGTGAGGAGGCAATGGCTGATGATCGATGAGGTTTTGATCTTTGGTGTCAGGTATGGCTAAGAATATTAAGCACAGTGCCTCTCTGAGATCACAATCATAACTTTGACTCACAAGTCCCTGAAGTTCTGGCCTACCAGCCAGGTATCTGTGGGTCCCTCATCACAGGTGAGAGTTTATTCCATACAATACTGTAACTATGTAGTGTGGTTTTACTTCTGAAATGACTCACCAGGAATGAATTATTCCCATCTTCAGTTTTATTTGGTTGCAATCCAACAGTCCAAGGAAAATTTAGGACAGGTGTCAGGCATGCTCTCTTGATACTAAGTCCATATGACAGTGAAAATGTCTTGATCAGACTATCCTCTCTGCTCCTTTTCTGGATCAGAGCCTGTCGACACTGGCATATATCCCACTTCTTCAATGATTTAGCTGCAGTTCAGGTCAAGTCAAGTCACAGCACCTACATGTGTTTTAAATTAAAGTACTCAATTCCATCGTTTTTTATTCATGTCTCACTACTTCCTGGCACACTGCTACAGTTACATTTATTTTTGCATACTGCTAATTATCTCATTCTGAAGCTGATGTGGTTCACACCCAAACTGAGTTCTGGGCAGTGCTATCAAAGGTAACAGCATTATGACATAAAATGGACACTGGAGAAACGCCTTCCTATACTTCCATCAAGCCTAATTTTTATAGGTTCTCTAATAGAAACAGCACAATTCTAGGTGTGCCATGCTAAGCTGATGCATTGATGTTTCACTATGTCAATTACTTTATCTAACAACAACAAAAGGAAAGTTGTCTTGGCCCAATAAATGATGGCTGCCACCATTTCCTTATTAGCATGCAAACTTGGTAAACCTTGCTCATATGTAAACCATGTACACTTACTCATGAGGAAAATGGGTAAACTTTACTTGCAGAAAAAATGGTGAACTGAAAAGAAGCAGGAATAGCTTCCTTGATCCCATTATACATCTGGTAGGCAGATTAGACTGACTTCCTACACAAAATTGCTCATTCTGATGCAAACTGTTAATCTGTCTATCTCTCTGTCTTTCCTTCCTTCCTTTTCTCTCTCTCTCAAACACACACATACTGCAGCTATAGAAAATTACAAAAGGAAAAAATGTAATAAAGAAAATCTTAAGTTTGCCACTCTTTCCCTCAGAAAGAGACACAAATCTTGCTTTGAGAACATGAAAATATTTCTTGGGGATATTTTCATCAAAGAAACTTCTTCTTTGGTGTCTAGGCCAGGTGTGAAACTGCCAAAATGAAGCCACCTTTTGGTGAATTCATTCTGTAGTTCCTTTGGCATGGCCTAGTGTGAGAAAGATTAGCCAGCAACATAAGGCTTCCGTTACCAGGATACGCCCGATTGTAGTTCAGAAATACCACACTCTTCATGAAGGCTCTTTCTGTGTACCCCATCAAAGAAACTAAATAGGGTAGAAAAGGAGCAATTCCAGATACATCCTCTATAGAAAAACAGGGAAGGTGTTGGGACGGGGAATGGCAGTAATCAAGCAGGGGACAAATAGGAGACCCATCATTTTTTGCCAGTCGGGCTAGTGATTCTCAGTTCTGATTTGACTGGTTGGGGGTTGTTCTAGGGTTCTATGGTGTCTGTTTTGCTCTTTTTAACATTGTGAGCCACCCAGAGTGGAAGTATATCCCAGATGGGTGGGGTATAAGTCTAATAAATAACAATAATAATAAATTGAGGTGATTTAAAGACCAATGTGGGCCTTTATCATGGGGTAATATTTCTAATGTGAATAGAAAGGTTATTCAAGTGATGAATAACACATTCCTTAGAAGGATTGGTATTCAAAAACATCCTAGCCTTGTGGGTTGGAAGAAATGAAACCTAATTTGTGATGGACATGTGATACTGTATGATCAATTGGCTGGATTCCTTTAGGGGAATGGCAAGAGGGTGGACTATGTGTGATGAGATAAAACCCAGAAGGAGGAGCCAAGACCCTCTCTTGATCCAATACTTCATGCTGAAGGTGAGCTGTGAAATTAGACAGCATGTAGTTGCTTAAACCAGAAGGGGGCCCATTGGGCTTTCCCAGTTAGAAAAGCTTTCTTTCTTTTGATGTGCTTTCTGAACTTTTGAAAAACTTTATTCTGCAACTTACTTTGATTACAATATACTTTTAAAATACCCAAAGTTGACTGGAGTGTTTAATTTCCTATGTGCTATCTTGCTTACAACCTAAATTCAGATCAGGAGTGAGAAGGCTAGCTTAAAAAGTATGGTCTGTTTTGCAAAGAGAGTAAGCAGTATTAGGGGGATTCCATTACAAAGAGGCCAAGGTGCTACTTGTGAGTAAAAAGATCCTGACAGGTCAGGCAAAAGAAACTGAAGAATGAACTCAACAAAAGGTCACCTCGTTTTGGCAGTTTCACATCTGGCCTAGACAAGGAAGAAGAAGCTACATAAATGATGGACATCCTGGAATGAGTGTGCAAAAGAATCCAGGTATATTTGCTCTTCACCATGCTATTCTCCACTACAATGTCTAGTATTATTGGCAAACCCGTGTAGGTGCAATGCAGATATACTCCTGAAAAAAGGAAATAGAATAAATTCATAACAGAGGTAAGAGAAGTGACCGTGTCTAGTCACAAGAGGAGTTTATTTTATTATAGAACTCACTGTACCTCCTAGAGGAAAATGTGTTAAGCCCTTCTGCTTTGGTGTAATTAGCTGCATGCATTAAAAGAATGTTACTGTTCAGGGTGAAATGCACCAGATGTCCTTCACTACCTAGGCATAGTGGGGTGCTCTGGCAAGCACATTAAAACGGTTCCCCATTGTGCTTAGGCTTTGAAAACATATGGTACTTTTTACCTTTTACTAATATTTCGACTTACCCATTGCTTTCTCTAGCAATATTAAGCAGTGTTTGAATGGGAAGTGTTCATTCTGGTGATAAATTGCAATAATTATTGCCAAAAGATGTGCCCCTGCTGGTCATTTGCAAGGAACCTGGAAGACTCTATTAGAAATTGGAGTCAATGGCCTTTGGTGAAGGCATTTTGTTTGCCTTGATGTGTGGGTCACAAAAGCAACATCACTATCAATAGAGTAATCTGGAAGCTGCCTTAACAATGAAGGTGTCTGAATTTGCTGTGGTGCTCTGTGTGGAACTTTTGCTCCAGCCCTAAAGGTACCCACCTTTAGTTGTATGACTCCTAGTCTGCTTGGACTATGTCTTGTCTGCTAACTTTGTTTTATTTCTCTAGCTACTCTTGCCTTTGACTTTCGATTTGGATATGGATAAAGATTGCCATTTGACCTTTAGCTTTTTGGCTTGCCCTGTGTCCATCGTGGACTTTGATACTCCTGAGGGGAAGAGAGGCAGCCACGGAGGACAGTTGGGCCAGAAGACCACACTACCACCACCACCACAAGCCCTCCAGCCAGTCTTCAACAGCTGGAGGGGAAGAGAGGTAGCCGCAGAGGGCAGGTGGCCTAGAAGACCATGGCACTGGTGCCACAAGCCCTCTGGCCAGTCTCCAACAACTGGAGGGGAAGAGAGGCAGCTGCAGAGGGTAGATGGCTTAGAATACCATGCCATCATGAGCCCTCTGGCCAGTCTCCAACACCTGGAGGTCTCCAGCCTTCCCCACACAAGATGTGGATCTGCTTCCTCCACCTGGTCTTCCATGTTCTGTTCAGAGGACAGATGCCACAAAAACTACAGTTTCTGAGGCAGAATGGAAGCTTCCACTGGCTGGAGATCAAGATGGAGATGGTAGCAGCAGTGGTTCTTCCATCTCCACTTCCAGTTGTGGTTGGGTCAGCGTAATGAGGGGCCTTTCAGTAGAGTGGTGGGTTGGTGCAAGCTACAGGTCATGGAGCGAGGTTTGGCTTCTCAGGACTGTTGGCAGAGGCCCCGGGAGATGTGGAACAGGTGCCTCAACCACACGGGGGCCAGTGGCAGGGGCCCTGGGGTGGAAGAGTTTTGGACAGACTGGGATTTTGGGATCCATGGTTCCATTTGGACTGTTTATGCTGTGAACTGGCTGCTGGGATGGATGTGAAGGACTGTGTGAAGAACTAGCATTAAGGACTGGGGATCTGACATCGCCCCCTGTCCTGCCTAGACCTTGGACTTTCTGGCAGATGATATGTGGGACTTTTTCAAATGAATAATTTGCTTCTTTTTCTTCAATGTTTTTATGATGGTTGTGATTTATGATGCAGTGATTTATATGATTTTGTGATTTATACAATATTGTGATTCATTTGTTATGACTGTGTTGTAGTTTATCATATTGTGATATGTGTATTTCCTGATATGTATAATATGTATTAGATGTTATATTGTTCTGTGAGCCACCCTGAGTCGCATTTTTGAGTGGGCATAATAATAATAATAATAATAATAATAATAATAATAATAATAATAATAATAATAATAATAATAATAATAATAATAATAATAATAATAATAATAATAATACCACCACCTTATATGCCGGTGTACAAGACGACTGGGTGTATAAGATGACCCCCCAACATTTCCACTCAAAATATAGAGTTTGTTATATACTCACTGTATAAGACTACCCCCCTCTTCTGCACACCTTCCACACACCAAATAAAACGTAAAAGAACACCAGATTTGATTTCAACATGTTAATTTATATTCAAATGCTTATGACATGCAGAAAAACTGTCACAAGGCTGTATGTTATCAAACATGTACAGTAAACATAAAACAGTGCAAGTTTATTAAACGTAATTCACCAAAGACAATTCACTAAAGCTGAATGGAACAATAAAGCTATGGGAGCTGCCATACTGTTTGTTTTCTAATCTGTTAACCAAAATGGAACTGTCAATGATAGAAGGAAGATAACAAATAGAAGGAGAGAGCAAGTGCCAGGCAAGTCCCTAGCAAGTTTACTGGTGTGACAGTTTCCCTTTAAAAGCCTTCAAACTCCTGTTTGTCATCTGATATTAAAAGTTGTTATCCGATCCATCCCATAGGACTTAACATTATTCGATGCAATTCTCCTCCCCAGATTGCTTAACGTTATGTGATTTAAGCGTTATCTGAGGTAAACATTATCCAAGGTAAATGTTATCCAAGGTATTACTGTATTTTATTCAACTGAAGTGCACCCAGCGTACAAGACGCCCCCCCCCCCACTTGGAGGCATGTTTTTCAGGGGTAAAAAGTCGTCTTATACACCAGCATATACAGTAGTAGTAGTAGTAGTAGTAGTAGTAGTAGTAGTAGTAGTAGTAGTAGTAGTAGTAGTAGTAGTAATAATAATAATCTTCATCATCTTCATCATCTTCATCATCTTCATCATCATCTAATGGCCAGTGTCTTATAGCTGGTATCAATTAGAAAACAGATTATTGAATCAATTAGTGATTGATAAGTCAACACTTCTGCAAATCTGTCTAAATCAATGGGTCCACTCTAGTTGGAACTAACAATTGGATATTGATGAATATGTTCAACTGTAGGTACATGCCATTCAAATGATTTTGTACCTTGGATTCTTCTCAGGATGGAATTAGAAGGTAGTCTCAGGATCATATAAACAAAAGAACTTATTTCTTTTATTGATTTCAACAGATTTGGAGTACATATAAATGTCATTTCCAGCTAAAGTCACAGACATCTACTATGGAAAAGCTTGTACAGTCTTCACTTTACTAGAACCAGTCATGCTCTCTGGGAGATTCTGAGACATGGAATCCAAAAGGAATTTTTTTTCAAAGCACTCCTTGTGTTCATCCAGGAGTTTAGCATTAATTTCTAATTAATTAACTCAGCTTTAACATTCGAAATTTTAATATTTGTGTCTGTATCTGTTGAGTTTTATGCTGTTAGATGCCTTGAGTAGGAAAGTTTTTCCTAAAGGGGTGGGATATAAGTTTAATAAATAGGTAAATAATATAATAAATGAAATAACTGAATTTTGAAGGATACCCGATTTTGGTTTATGATCAAAGTATAATAATTGGATCAATCAATCAATCTGTCTGTCTGTCTGTCTGTCTGTCTGTCTGTCTGTCTATCTATCTATCATATTTACATACTGCCCATCCCGGATATGTCCCCACTCTGGGCAGTTTGCATAATTTCAAATAATACGCATAGTATAAACATAGTACAACAGAGGTGTTGCTATGACGATGATCAGCTGATTTCATAAATGCCATGGTGGCCACTTGAGGAAGAACAAAAGGCATAGCAAGAGGATTATAAGCCCAGTATGGAAGATCTCCATTAGAAAATGGGAGACAGCCACACATTGTCCAGTGCCAGAGATACTGAAGGATTCTGGTATTGAAAATAAATTAACACAGCAAAAGGTTGAAGTCAGCATCAGCATATAGAAGAAGCACAGAGTGAATAGAAAAGGGTAGGAAAGCAAGCAAAGAGGTGAAGAGATAGAGGTGGAGACAAAGAGATAACAAACAGGACAGAAGGGAGAGATCTAGAACCATGCCACAAATATAAAGCATGGTGCATAGGGTAAACTTAATTGTCAACAGAACATTGGGTCATAGACTGAAATACATGGATGTTTACTTTGCAATATTATAACCTACTTCCCTGGAGAGTGGCCGTAAGATAACTTGCACCCAAAAACATAGAATGACCCATGGCAAGCCTCAAGGTGACAGGTTCTTTCACTTAAAATCTGTTCTTGCATAGCTGCATTATTTAAGTTTACCTAACTCCTTGAAATTAAATTAAAACACCACGTGTATGTGTGTTCAAATAAGACAGCCAGCTAGCTGCCTTTCCCTGTAGCATCAAGATAACATCCAATGATAATCTCCATAGTTAATGGTCCAGATTTACATCTGTTCAGTAGCAGCAGAAACTGGCTACAGAAAACTAAGAACGGATGTGAAAGAACAACACATTTCCAAATATTAAATTAATTTCATTCCTATTGACTAAAGAATGTTGGAACTTGTTTAATTTGTCCCTTTACCATGGAAGGATGCATCCTAATGATTAAATAAATATTGCAGCTAAGACTCATTAAATTGGAAGCATCTTTGCAAGAACCAACAAATCCATAACTGTGGCAATTCAACAAACATGTGGCTTATATGGTTTTGCAAATTCACATACTTCCAAGAAGATGAAAATCCCCATGAAGCAAACAGAGCAAAAGTTGTTGCTTTCTGTTAGTCCGTGTGTTGGCAGGCACCTGAAGCACAAACATTTCTATTCAAGTGATTTCCTGAACTGTCAGTAACGCTGAGGAATAGCTTCACTTTCAAGCAAGCAAAACTAATCTGATAATTAAATATCATTTGGGGAAGTACACCATAAACAGACAACATACATTTCAGTTATATATTTTGGTAAGTGTGTCGGTTGTATAGTCATCTTACCCTCATGTCTGAATTCAAGCTACTTCATTCTTCCAGCCATGTAGGCCACCTAGAAAAAAGTATGAAAAGAACTTAAGATGCCTGCAGCAGCTTATTTCTGAACTCTTCTTGTACCACTCCTTGAAACCCAGAAACATTATTTATTCTTATTTCTCCCTATTTGATGGGAAAAGCCACCATTCACTGTGAATACAAATTACCAGTAACAATGCCTCCATATTTTACAAAATTTACTTCCACAGAATAAGCCACCTTCCTTTTGTGACTAAAATGAAATGGGGATTTTACAAACCACTACATCATAGGTGAGAGAAAGGAAACTTTAAATTTAAAAATATTATCTTGTCAATGTAGTTCTTGAAATGAGCAATATGACACTAACCTAAATCTTTGTTTCATGCATATCTTTGTACTGGATAGAGAAAGAAAAGCATATTATTCTCATTGTCTGGATTTAAAAAAAAAAACCTCTGTTGTATCTTGCTGCTTCTTTCCACCTTTTTCTTTTTTACCTCTAACTTAAAATGATGAGAACATGGCCATTGCTATCACAAATTCATTTAACTCTAGGACAATTGCAAATGTTTCTCTGGTACATAGGCAAAGCTTTTTGATACCACTTTAACTGCAATGATTTAATCACAGGGAATTCTTTTCTTCTTCATCTCCTCCTCCTCCTCTGAAAATGGCATGATATGGTGAGTACAGAATGTTTCTTAAAAGAATAATCCTTCCCTCTAAGTACAGTAATACCCCAGATAACGATTGCATCAGATAACGCTAGAATCGGATAACGATGCAAGTTTTTTGGAAAAAACTTGCATCGGATAACGATTCTGGATAATGATTCTTAGCATTATCCAAGGCAATGGTCTGTGGATGTGGGGTGGTTTGGGTAGAACTACCCAATCCACCCCCCACCCACAGCAGTCTCTGCGACTGCAGTAAGGTCGGGGAAAAGCACGTGCCTTTCCCCGACCCTACTGTAGTCGCAGAGACTGCTTGTGTCTCTTTCCCTCCCTGTATTTAAACTAGAGACCCAATCACGTCTCTCTCTTTTCCCCTCCCTGTAGTTTAAATACAGGGAGGGAAAGAGACACAAGCAGTCTCTGCAACTGCAGTAGGGTCAGGGGGAAAGGTGCACCTTTCCCCGACCCTACTGCAGTCGCAGAGACTGCTGCGGGTGGGGGGTGGCTTTAAAGGCAGGGAGGAAAAGAGACCCGATTGGGTCTCTTTCTTTCCCTGCCTGCCTTTAAAGTGGTTTGTCCCTGAAGTCAGGCCTTTTTTTTTTTTAGCATTGTTTGATACATGCATCGGACAACGCTAAAAATCAGATAACGTCATGACTTGTGGAACCAAGTCATAACGTTATCCGGGGTATTACTGTACTTCAAATTGTCATCCGGTGCTCAGCTTCAACAAAATGATAATGGAAAGATCTAGTGTGGAAGATTATGCTAAAAATGAAAGAAGACTAAGTTAAATGTATAGTCCCTACCAATAAACTAAATAATTAGTTTTAAAACATCAGATCTTTCTGATTCACCATTTTGGAGTGTATATTTGAAGATTTTCTCCATATTTAACAAAATTCTATCAACAATTATTATGTACAGAAAATTTGCTAATTGCTTAATTGCTTAATTATGGGCAGTAGCATTAATTTGACTACCTCTGGGCTCTTTAATTACAGAATTAGAACAACAGTACTCTTGCCTATTGCACTGGGTGGATTTTGAACAATTTCCTTTATAAAGGTTGCAAAAAGAATCCAGATGGGCTTTGAAGTTGCATCTGGAATATAAATTCTCTAAAACTCATATTTTTTACAAAATTGGGGTGAAATGAAAACAAAGAATAAGTGGTTTTTATCCTATCTTTGCTTAGCTCTGCCAAGACACATACAGCAGTGTAAGTACTGTACAGTAGGATGATCTCAGCTCTAGAAAAACACAGGAAGATCAAACCCTAATGCCAAAAATTATTGCTCTTATTAAAAGGAATGGCCAGCCAAATAATCCTGGATTTAAAACAGTAATTAATGTGTAGATAAGTGCAAAGAAGAATGGCCTAATTTTTTCTGAAGCATACAAGGAAAGTGCTGGAGTAAATGTTCCTTTTCCTTTTCATTTGTTTCCTTCAGACCAATATGTTCCTTTGATCTCTTTATTTCAGAACTGAGATTGTTTTTTAAACTGTGTTAAGAAAATGGCTTTGTACCCATGTCTGCAAAAGGGACTGCAGTGGCTCAAGTCACTAAGACGCTGACTGGGAGGTGGAAGGTCAACAGTTCGATTCCTGAGTACTGCAGGACGGAATGAGCTCCCGTTTCTGTCCCAGCTCCTGCCAACCTAGCAGTTCGAAAGCAAGAAATTGCAAGTAGATAAATAGGGACCACTTCAGTGGGAAGGTAACAGTGTTCCATGCCTGCCACATGACCATGGAAATGTCTGCAGAAGCAGACAGAGCTGGCTCTTCGGCTTAGAAACAGAGATGAGCACTGACCCCTAGAGTCGGATACGACTGGCTTTCGAGCAAGGGAAACCTTTACCTTTACCCATGTCTGCATGTGCATATAAAGACACACACACCCATCTTTACACAGACATTTATTTTATAACAGTTAAAATCTATATATAGGAGTCTGAATAATTCCCTGGAACTGTTTTCCACTTTAAGAGTTTGTGTGCATTGTGAAGACCCCAAAATAATGGTAGGAAAATGCTTGTATGGTAAAAGAGCTATTGCTCCCATTCCTCTGATTGTTAGATCAGGAGAAACAATAGCAACTATTTTCCTGGCTGTGCCTCACACCCCATCCCCCAAAATGAAGAATTTATAATATATTACACCAATTCATTGAAGAGTTGGTCTGATGTTGTGCTTTGAATCTTCAAATGGAATGTAAGAAATGGAGGCTCAAGTTAAGTTGTTATCAAATAACCCTATAGTGACAAGATGAATGGGGTGGTTGAGACTATGACTGGCATCTAACCACTGTTAGCACTGAGAAAGCCTATTCCCACCCACAGAGTAAAAACAGTGATTTCACAGTTTAAATGTGTGAGCTTCTAAATATTTGTTTTCTGCTTTTCTTTTAATTTTTCATTTTTTTAAAACAATAAGATACACTACAGAATCCCTTTGTGAGTCCCTGTTTGGTCTAGAAGGAGTTAAAATCCTGAGAATATTTTTTATTGAGAACACTCAGGGCTGGGACAAAATACAAGGCTTCTGTGATTCTGTAAGTTTTTCGAAACACTTTGAATATGTTTTACAAACTTTTATACCAATTCCCTGTAGATAGATGGCAAATGTTGCATTTTCTGGAGGATTGTCACTACATTGTTTTCTTTGAAGCAGATCCATTTTCTTTTACTACTTTTGACAACAGTTATTACTTATGGTTCCTCTGCAGTTCTTCCCCACGAAGCTACAATCTATCAAATCTGTTATAAGATGTCACTGTTTCTCAATGTTGAGAAATTTTCATTTTTGGGAACTATTTCAGTCCCAAAGCCTGAATTATTTCTCACTTAAAAAAAGGGGTGGGGCCAACAATCTGCTTTCAAGAGAAGCAATATTGGTCATTAAACTTTGATCTTTTCAATTTACAGGAGGTATGTTAAATTGGGGAAGTTTGGTGTTGCCTTTTCTGAAAGGGAGAATAAAACAGTCTTATGTTTTAAATAATCATAAGTCAAAATTCTATTGTCCAAATTTCTCCACATTGGGCACAGAGCAAGAGACTTATATCTGTTACAATTGCACCATGTTTGGTGCTGATTTTAATTCTGATTTAAAAGTTATAATTTTTGTTTGAATTGACACCATTTTGTGAATTGCCTCACATAATGTTGATTTGCTCTGCCAGCACAAGATCTTATAGATCAAACTGTGCTCCATGGGCCACACACATTCCTAGAGCTCTTTCTGTGTAGTCTTCCAACCTGTTTGTTTATTGATACCACCGTAAAACCATTTCCTCTCAAGCCGATACTGTTCTTCCTGCCTCAGGCAGCATTTTATACTGTTTTTCCTTCCCCTTCCTTACACAAAAACACAATAGCTACATTTTTAATTCTGGTCTTCATGGTTCCTTTGGTCAGCCCCATTGGTCTTATCCTACCATACTAGCATTTTGGCCATTCAGGGTACTTTGCTAACATTAACATTTCTTCCCTGACCTCTGAATGTTTACTTTGGATCTAAATTGGTAAGGTTACTAATTGTGTTATATTTTAATTAAGATGTGGTTCTATTTACGCATTGGGCACTCTAAAGCAACTCCCAAGCCCCTGAAGCCTGGGGACCACTGATGAAGATTAAAGTCATGTTTGCTTTATACTTTGCCACAATAGCATTAATGCAAACTCTTTTGGCAGACAGAGCAGTAGCTTATAGCCTTATTTTATACATTATAACTGACACATCACATGTCAGCCTGTGTTTCAAGGTGCATCCTGGAACAGAGGCTTTATTCACCTGAGTCAGAATTAATGTATTAGGATCTGTCTTTAATGACTGCTTTTTTCTTTGTTGTACTTTGTGTTTGTGTGAATCCTCTTGCTTAGTGACCTTTAATTAAAGATTCACTAGTGGAACAGGCATTATCACTCCCTGGAAAATAGATGGGAAAGAAGTAGAAGCAGTGACAGACTTTACATTCTTAGGATCCAAGATCACTGCAGATGGTGACTGCAGCCATGAAATTAAAAGGCAACTAATACTTGGGAGGCAAGTTATGAGAAACCTGGGGAATATAATTAAAAGTAGAGACATCACCTTGCAAACAAAAGTTCACATAATCAAAGTAATGGTATTTCTGGTAGTAATGTATGGTTGTGAGAGTTGGACCATAAGGAAAGCTAAGCGCAGAAAAATAGACACCTTTGAAATGTGGTGTTGGAGGAGAATTTTGAGAGTACCTTGGACAGCAAAAAGAGTGAATAGGTCTTAAAGGAAATCAACCCCGACTGCTCCTTGGAAGGTCAAATATTGAAGCAGGGCCATACCCAAGATTCTAGATGTGGGTAGGCAGATATTTTAGGGTGGGCAACAAAGCCTCTTTTCAGTGCATTCCTATGGGAAACCACACTTTGCCAGGGTAGGGTAAACTGCTGACTCAGGGTGGGCCAAGCCCACCTTGCCCCCACCTTAGCTACAGCCCTGTACTGAAGATGAAGCTAAAGTACTTTGGACATCAAATGAAAAGAGAGGATTCATTTGAGAAAGCCTTGATGCTGGGAAAGGTTGAGGGTAAAAGAAGAATGGGGTGGCAGAGAATGAGATGGTTAGATGGTATTGTTGACACAATGGGCACAGAGCTGGGCATGTTGAGGAGTTTGGTGGAGGAGAGGGGTGCCTGACATGCAATGGTGCATGGGGTTACAAAGGGTCAAACTCAACTATGCAACTAAACCACAGGGGAACAAATAAAATAATAGTATTTCTCTTGGACCCAAATTGATGGCCTTGTATATGTCCCACTATTATCAAATCATTACTATTTTCTTTTTCGCCATTCACATGAACATTGTTGCTGTTCAAACATACAAAACATAGTCAATGCAAACAATATTATGAAAACATTGACTGGTATTATAGAACACAGATATTCCCAACTTATGGCCTGTGGCACCATTTCCTGTGGCCTGCTGCCGCCGCTATACCTGAAAGTGGATGCATTTACAACAGCTGTAAAACACACCCACACATGCAGTTACATCAGCCATAAATGTGCCCACAGCTGTCATAAGCACAGAAGTGGGTGCATTTACTTCTGCTTCCGGGTGTGTGGTCTGGCACGCTCAGCTGACTGGTGTGTGTGTGTGCATGGTCAGGCTCATGGCGTAAAAAGGTTGGGAACCCGTGATACAAGAGATAAAGGCTAGACGTTTTTGTTGCTGCTGCTGTTGAATAGTGATATGGAAACAGACAGAAAACTGCTGCTGATCAGAACCTCATTTATGTCAGAGTATTGCCAAAAAAGACAGGGAGCAGGTTGACCTGGATCTGCATCCCTTTTATTAAGGTACAGAGTCACATCTGTAATCAATATATAACCATCTTAGGATAAGTTAGTGACCTAAGAGCAATCTGTTCTGGAGCTTAATGCTTCCAAGATTATCCATGACTCCAAACTGAAACAGAAAAACCAACTCTTTAAAATGTATGCCAATACAAATGAAGAATGTTTACACTGTACTTCTGTCAACAGAGCATTTCACTGTTGATCGTTCTGAAAGACTTCATGCCCAATCAGGCAAGAAGTGTTTGCTGTGAAGAAATTCATCTTAATTCAGGTAGTCTTCTTCAACTTCCAATTAAAATGTTATGGCTATCTCAAATTCATTGGGGGGGGGGGCACTGGAGAAAGATTCCGCTTCCCCAGCACCCCATTTAACTTGATTAAGGGATTGTAAAAAGAACATAATACAAATTTAATAGAATGTAGACTAAAAAAAAAAATAACCAGCAAGTGATCTTGTGAAAGTCTTCTCTACTTTTCAGTTCCAGACTCAGTAAGAAAAACCACAAAGTGCTTTCATTTAGCTGTAAGTTTTTCTAACTCTGATTTTGTTCTGAATTCAACTCATTGGAGGACAATGGCTTTCCTGTGTAATAAGTAGAAGAAACTCAGAGGCACAGGGTGTGTTGCAAATAAAAGAACCTTTGGGCAGGAGTTATGTTCCCTTTGTGCCAGGGCAGGAGGAGAAGTCTTAAAGTGAATGTACCTAGTTTTACTAAGATAAGATGAGGGACAGAAAAATAAAACTTTAGTCTGGAAACAAGTACTCTGTATCTTCTGTAGGCAAAGAATCTTCTTTCTCTTTTGACCTCATTCTCCTTGCTTTTCACAGTTTTTAATTTTATTGCTTCCATTGTCCTTAGTTCAAATAACACATCACATAAAATATGGAACAGCAGAGTGGTATTTTGTGCTGCAGGGAATATAAAAAGAAATGTCTGCCAACATTACCAATTCTCTGTCATACTTTTCCCTCCTTTATATTGCACATTAGTGAGCTCAAAAAAGGGAATCAGTTAACCAAAAATATTTCTGTTTCTTTGCTTCGCCTAGAGACTCGCTACAGAGGAACAATCACCCAATCAGCACATGACCATGATTTTCAATAGTGATGGCCATTGCAATGTGAAATTTATGGTTCTGTTAAGCAGACAGTTCTCATAGAAGATCACTTATTCTTGAGTTCACCTTGAGGAGCAAACTTGCTCCAGAGCAGCTTGACCTTCACAAAGAAAAGAGAAATGTTTGTTTGTTTTTTGGAAATAATGAAAATGTGATGCACCACAACCACCCAGGGCATTACACTATGGTGTGTATGTTAAAAGAGACACTATATTGAACATTAGATATTATACTGACTATTTAATAATAATGTAGGTAGAGGAATAATGTAATCAGAATGTGGATATTATTACTTTTTTATGTATTTTATATGTATTTTCTTATATATATATTAGGTATTGTGTTTATTTTGCTTTATTTCTTGTATGGTTATTCTTTTTTAGTGTTTTATTTGTAGTATTATTTGAAAAATTAATTAAAAATTTAAAAAAGAAAGAAAAGAGAACTGTTTCCACTGTCTTCTTCAAGATTGCATGATCCATGGTGTCTGTCTCCACCACTCGGGATTAAGATACCTGAACCTAAGTCTCTTGCAATCACTCAAGGATTGTGAGGGTCCCTGAATAATCCATCAGAATGGACTCACTTTTATTTCTGTCACTTCTTGACCTGCATATAGGTTTCTCAGAAGACAGATGAGGTGGTCTAGTACTCCTATCTCCTTAAAGATTTGTCACTGTTTGTTATAATCAAAGGTTTTAATGTAGTCAATGAAAATGAAGTACAATAAAATATTGCATAGTGTCTCACTTAGAAACTAACTCACTTAAAGAGCAGAATTTTCTCTGAATGGTCACCCTCACCTAACAACTAAACCAACCAAAAACTCACTTAGCAACTAAATTGGGGTTCATAATCTCCCCCAAGTCACAATTGGTCATTTACAACGGCAGTGACAGCACTTTTTCCAAGTGTTTCACTTAAAGAGCAACTCGCTTAAAGAACAATCCCATCAAACATATTATGCTCTTTAAGCGAGGTACCACTGTAGATGCTTTCCTGGTACCCCCTTGATTTCTTCATAAACTTTCCAAATTTGCTGACATATTGATTACAGCACTTTAGCAGCATCATATTTTAAGGGTTTAAATAGCACAACTGGAATACTGTCATCTCCACTGGCTTTGTTGTTAGTAATGGTTTCTATGGTCCACTTGACTTCACACTCTAGGACAGGGGTGCCCAAACTTTTTGGGCCACAGGCCGATCATGTCGTTCAGGGAGCCAGTCACTAAGGCCCGGGGGGGCCTAATCTCTTCTGATTCTGTTCCCTTGATTTCTCCAATTTTATTAAAGGGATTTCTAGTCCTTCCCCTTCTGCTGTTTTCCTCCATTACTTTGCATTGTTCATTTAAGAAGGCCTCATTCAGGCCCTTTAGCAAGTTTAAACCCTTAAATCTGTTCTTCACATCCACTGCATATTCATAAGGGATATGATCTAGGACTCTAGGTTATACCTGAAACGCGTAATGTGTTTCACCACTTTCTTCATTCTAAGACTGAATTTTGCAATACTGGTAAGTAGTTCATGAGCAGAGTCACAGTCTGTTCCAGATCTCATTTTATATACAGTAATACCCCGGATAACGCTAGTACCGGATAGCACTAAAACCGCATAACGTTACAAGATTTTCGGAAAAATCTTGTATCGAATAATACGATTTTTAGCGTTATCCGATACAGTCGTTCTTAGCAGCAGGGTGGCTGGAAAGCTGAACGGGTTTCTCCGTTCAGCTTCCCAGCCACCCTGCAGCTACGGAGGCAGGGGTGGGGAGGCTGGAAAGCTGATGGGGGGCTCCCCTATCGGCTTACCCAGCCACCCCACAGCTGCAGAGGCAAGGGCGGGTGGCTAGGGAAGCCGACAGGGAGTCTCCATCAGCTTCCCCAGCCACCCTGCAGCTGTAGATCGGGTCCTCTGATCTCTCTGGACCAGGCAGGGGACACGATCCAAGCTGTTTCTGGGCTTCCCCGATGTCCTCAGCCAGTGCAGCAAGCCAAAACGTCAGGGTTCGAATCCCGACATTCTGGCTTGCTGCACTGGCTGAAGACATCGGGGAAGCCCAGAAACAGCTTGGATCAGGTCTCCCCACCTCCCTGGACCTGGTGGGGGGGTCAGAGACCCCAAAATTGGTTTAAAGAAAGTCCAGGTTTTTTTACCAATTTTGGGGTCTCTGACCCCCCCCCCCGGCCGGGTCCAGGGAGATGGGGGAGACCCAATCCAAGCTGTTTCTGGGCTTACCCGATGTCCTCAGCCAGTGCAGCAAGCCAAAACGTTAGGGTTCAAATCCCAACATTCTGGCTTGCTGCAGCCTCCAGGGAAACAGGGCTTTTTTTTACGTTGTGTGATCAATGCATCGCACAACATTAAAAACCGGATAACAACGAGACTTGTGGAACCAAGTCTCAACGTTATCCGGGGTACTAGTGTATGTTATTATATACATTAATAAACGGTTCTTCCTGTCCATGCCTGCCACATAACCAGCCAGTTCTGTGAAGCAGAGGGGTCTACCTACTCTGGCAGAAATTTCATGCACTCCCCTAGACCCCACCATTTATTAGGTTGTGGCTTATGTTTAAATCTATGCATCTCAGATCTTTATCTTTGGGTCTCTCTCTCTCTAACAGATGTGTTATCCTCTTCTCAAAGAAATTAGCAAAATATTTGTTTGATCTTTAACACTGGCCTGAATCTGTTTTCTGAATAATGAATAAATTTCAACAGAAACTTCATTGAAGAAGACACTTAAGATTTCTAAACCTTCTTTGTTGCCTGATGTTTGAAATTAGTGCAAATGCTGCACGGTCAAATTGTCCAAGAAAAAGCAAATGCTTTTTTTTACTGACTAATTGGTCAACATATAACATAGAAGGGCCTCTAACACTAAGCTATAGTATTCAATATTAGTCAGCTCCAGATAAGATGCTGAGCAGATGGCAGCTATCAAATACAAGGGAGATATAGAGAATAGTGTAGGCTCTGTTAAAGACATAGAGAAAAGTGGTTCAACAGCTGCCACCACATTCTTGGCTCTTTGAGGAGATATCAAAGTGTGGATTTACACAACTAAGGTTAAACGAAATCCATTTTGTTTCAATGAAATGTGAGTATTGTGGTTGGCTAAGTACTTAATTCTTACAGCCTTCATTGTCTATGCCATGCTCAGCAGTGAGACAAGAGGGCCACAGAGGAAATTTCTCCCACAGAGCAAAGAAAATCTTTAAATGAATTCCAGCCATCATTAGTGGTAACTTAACAGTCAGGTCCAGTGGTTCTCATGAGACCTGCTAAAAATGACAGAAGAAAATAAGCTGTGCCAGGTTTGTTGTGACAAATATGGCAGTTACTGAAACAATTAATGTTCAAGTGGCGCTGAAATACAGCCAATTGAATCTGACCAAGGAAAGCATTGCTTCAGAGTATCGATCCTTCGAACCCTACTTGATGACAAAAATGGAATTAAGTGGACTTGTAAGAAGGGAAAGAGGAAGAAAGGGATACAGATACACAAGATCTCTACACAGTGAACAACTTGCTTTCTTGGGGAAAGGATATATTCAAATAATATATCCTCACCAGCAGAGGGAATCTTAGGTCCTCTTGAGATTATTGAACTACATCTCCCATCATTTCTAAAACATTTGTCACACGGCCTGGAGCACATGGGACTTTATGTTTAATAAAATCTGGTTGCCCAGACCAGTTCCCCAGTTGCTCCAAACTGGGCTTGAAGAGGTGCAGGCACTCTGTCAATTTAATTTGCTAATTACAACAATCAAAAAAAATGCAATGTTAGCAAGTTCAGGTTAACATGGGTGAGTAGATCCAGTGGTGGGATTCAATTTTTTTTACTACCTACTCTGTGAGCATGATATGGTGGGCATGGCCAGGAGGAAATTGCTGCATTATTTCAAAACCTGGATGGGTAGGGGCAGCCAGAATTTCTGCTACCAATTCTGGCAAACTGGGCTGAACCTGCTGAATCCCACCACTGAGTAGATCTCCACTGAAGTCAGCCTGGATGTATGTAGAATGGCTGTATTTGGAGGAGGAAATTGACAATCATACATAATGAAAATAATGCATGAAAATTTTTGAGTAGAAACAAAACTCACAGACAGACATAGAATGTGGACAGGACAAGAATGATGGTGTAAATCTTTAAGAAAAGGAGAAAAAAACAGTTTTATGATTTTTATATGTTTCTTCTTACCTAAACCCAGAAGCAGAAAGGCTAGGGTAGTGATGGCAAACTTTGGTTCTTGAACTTAAATTCCCAGAAGCCATGATAAGCAGGAGTGCTGACTTGGGCTTCTGGGAATTGAAGTCCAAGAACACATGGAGTGCCAAGGTTCACCATCACTAGGCTAGGTGGTCTCAAGCCATTCCCTGTAAGTTTCTTCTGAAGATACCACCTGGATACGTATCTATTTACTTATAGATCCCATGACTCAGCCTTCCATCCTTCCAAGGTTGGCAAAATGAGTACCCAGCATGTTGGGGGCAAAATGCTAATTAATTTATGAACCACACAGAGAGTGCACCATGGGGCAATATATAAGTGTGGTTGCTTTTCCCCCCTTTCTTTTCTTTGCTATGTCAAAAGAAAAACCAAGGAGCATTCCTGGTATGGTGTTGGAGTCAGTTTGACCATTAATAATTTCATTGGGATTGAGGAATGAATATGTTATCTTTCCATTGACTTTTCACTTACTTTGATGTATTTCTTTCATTTCCTTCCATCTCTTTCTTTTTCTGTCATCTTTTCTCTTTCTTCTTCCCATGTCACTTTATTTTCCTATCTTTTCCTCCTTTTCTCTTCTCTTTCTTATCCTTATGTTGGTACATACAGCATGATAATCAGCACAGATGTCAGTTCTGTTGGAAAGGAGACAGGGAAAGAATTGATAGCTTTTCTTATGCTTAACTCTTGCAAGATAATAGAAATTTTGAATAAACTATTAATAAGGAGAAGGAGAGAGAGAAACATCTAATAATACAGAAAGCTGAACTGTTTGCCTAGAGATAAGGAAATGACTAGATATGAACATTAATGAACGACAGTTATTTAACCAGTACCATTCATGACACTTTTTTATTTTGTTTTATTTATTTTGGCTTCCAGGCACAGAGTATGGCTAGAACACAAACAGGCTTATCACAGATGGTGGAGAAAGCATCTGTTCTCAGAAATATCATTTCAGCCACATTACTGAGCTATATTATCTTCATGTATATGAGGGCCTCTAAATTGTTAGATAATTACATAGCTGGATGTTAATGTGTACCTTTTTTATGACATTGATTATGCCTTTATGGATTTTGTGGTTTTGTGGAGCAAACCTCTTGTGTTTAAAAGAAAATCAAGTATGTGATATTTGCATTCTTCACAATCTGGGCTTGGTGCTATCGTGGAAAGTCAAAGATGCTGATTAACATAATAATTTACTAAACAGAGATGAGTAGTCAGTCAAAAAGAATAACTGTATGATTGGAATCTGTTAGTCAGAAATTATAAATACATAGGCAGCAGAAAAAGCATAGTAATAATAAGGAAGGTTTTAAGGGTCAAATCATATTACATGAATAGCAGAGATTTAATGGCTCCTTTCAGTAAGTGAATTCATATGCAACCATATTTTGGAAAATACACATATTGCTATGATGATATGACTAATAAATGCATTACTGATGCAATATGCAGTGAAATGAGGTTGTATTTTTCTAAGATGTCAGGGCCACAGCAAGCTAGGAAAGATTGTGAAGGTCACTGAATCTTGAAATTTCCATTTCAATTTGGGATTGGGGGCAGTGGTGGGCAGCAAAAAATTCACTACTACGCCATGAGCGGAGCCTGTGCCATGGGCAGAGCCTACGTCGTGGACGATCTATTCATGCCTGCCATATGGCCATGTATACATCTGCAAACACAGGCAGCACTGTGGCTGTAAATGGAGATGAGCACTGAACCCTAGAGTCGGATATGACTGGGTTTTGAGTAAGGGAGACCTTGAACCACTTGCAGGGACAAAACCTGACATCAAATTTAAATACCAATCAGGGATCTTCTGTTATTAGGTAAAGGTTGCCCTTGCTCAAAAGCCGGTCATTATGAACTCTAGGGTTCAGTGCTCATCTATGTTTATAGCCAAAGAGCCAGTAGACTTGATCCTCAAAAGCTCACATTAAAATACAGCAGTTAGTCTTTAAAGCGCCACAACGTTTTTGTCTTTTTGTTTTGTTTACTCTCTGATATGCTTGCACAGAATAAAACTTTTTAATGGTAGCTGTGTTAGTCTGTGTTTCAAGCATACCAGAGTAAACAAAACAAAATGAACCTCCTTTAGCCTTCTCCAGACCCTCTCCCCCCTACACACACACACACGTGTACACACACACATGTGTACACACACACACACACCCTCCATGGTCTATCCCTCTCCACACCCACACAAAAGTCACTTACCCTGGGGAGCACACAGCAGGGCGCTTGTGCGGCTGTTTTTTCTCCTCCTTCCTCCTCCACACTTGGGCTGATGCCAAGGAAGGAGAGCACCCGGGCCACAGCAGCAGTGGCACAGCCATGCTGGGCCCAACCATGCTTTCTCCTCCTCCCAGCATGGCTTGCACGCAGCATGGCACTCAGCATGGCACTCAAGGGGAGTGGGACCGCAGGGAAGGCTGCCACACCAAGGCCAGGCCAAAGCCCCCGGGCCATCGACTCCGCTCACCGCCCAGACTTGGAAGTGGAGGAGGAGGAGGGCGGGGCAGGGCAGGGAGGTGGGCAGGGTAGGGCAGGGAGGTGGGCATGGCCACCCAATTTTACTACCACCCCGCCCAAAAGGCCCCCAAATTTGCCACCCCCCTGCTCAAAGGCCACCGAATGTTACCACCGCCCACTCATGAGGGTGTGTGGGCTGGTTACTGTCCACCACTGATGGGGGGGGGGCATTTTTAGATCATACTTTGACTGACTAAAGTCTCACTATCATAGGAAATGTAGAAGCAACTGCAATTGGTTCAAAACAAAGAACCCTAAATACTTCTAGATGGAACCTAGTCAACAACAGCAGTTGCCCCTGCAACCAATAGATATAGAATGGCTTAAATAAATTGGTTTTACACTTGGGCCATGATTTTATTAACTATGTAATCCCAAAAGCAAATGCTATGTTTGCTTAGTGGTTAAAATATCGAGTTTGTGACTGGAAGGTTGACAGGTCAGCAGTTTGAGACCAGGTGCTGTGCAATGGAGGGACCACCCATCATCTGTCTCAGCCCCTGCCAACCTAGCAATTTGAGAGCAAGACATTGCAAGTAGATAAATAGGTACTGCTTCAAAGTGAAAGGTGTTCTGTGTGCTCTGGTGTCTAGTCATGCCTGCCATATCACCACAGAAATGTCTCCAGACACAGACAGTAATGGAAATGAGCACAGCACTCAAGAGTCAGATACAACTGACTTTCAAGCAAAGGAGACCTTTACCTTTACTAATCTCAAAACCCATGATGGGACCTAAGATAATGCATAAAAACCTGAGACAGGAGCAGGTAGGTCAGCCCCTCTCTAGGCCAGATTAGGCAAAGCCCAGGGCCATGTTTTCTATTGCCAGCCTTGCACTGGTGAGGCATCTTCAGGCCCACCTCCATCCTAATTCTCATAAATCAAAGGTGGTCATATCCCAAACCTGCCTCACCCCCCCCCCCCAATCTCTTACAATTCACAGTAGCCATTCAGGGAGTCCAGTTGCAAAATGACAGCCTGTGAGCTTCTTCCTGCACTACTCACAGAATTATGATGTTTAACATTACCCCTCCCCCAAACTGCCTTCGAACCCATAAGAAACAGAACAGGACCAAAGTAACCCACCCAGGGTACCATTATTCAATGTATCAGCACCTTAAGATGGCCAGACTGTCACTCAGTCTTACAGGGTGGGCAAGTGGGCTGTCCGGTGGCAGCAGAATCCCTTCAAAGCCAGGACACAGTGATGTCCTTGTGTGAGCTGCCTGCCCTGACTTCCAATTACTGTAAAGGGAGAATGCCCCCACTCTGTTCCAGCTGCATAAGAAACATGGAAGCAGCAATGCTATTCCATTTTCTGCTATAAACCACTATATTTGCTTTGTTGTTCAGTCACACAGTTGAGTCCGACCCTTTGGGACCCCATGGACCACCATATGTCAGGCTCCTCTGTCATCTGCTATCCTCCATAGTCTGCCCAGCTTTACGCTCACTGCATCGATGATTGCCATCTAGCCATCTCATCCTCTGCTGCCCTATCTCCTTTCGACTTCAATCTTTCTCAGCATCAAGGCCTTCTCTAGTGAGTCTTCTCTTCTCATTTGATGGCCAAAGTGCTCGAGATATTTGTTCTTCCAAGTCAGGGTTGATTTCCGTTAGGATTGACTGATTTGAACTCCTTGCAGTCCAGGGGACTCTCAAGAGTCTTCTCCAGCACCACCTTCAGTTTAGGGAAAATGTTAAGAGAATAATGATATTGCCCTTTGGCAGCAACAAGGCAGTTCCATTTCCCCATTTCTAGTCTCTCCTATCCTAGTTGTTGTGTTGACAACTCAGATGGGCCAGGCCTGATGGGCTTTAGGTTCTTTTAAGGATCTCAGAGACAAAATGAGCACTCAATGAGTAAGCAGCAATGTTTTATTTGGACACTTTTCTAAGGAAAATCATGTCAGAGAGAGAGCATATCAGAATAAAAGGCAAAATCTGAATGCAAGCAAGCTTTTCCATATTTACCTAATGATCATTTGTTCGTTTCCTCTGCCCCTTCTTCTCATGCTATGTGGAAGCTTAGACTAGGTATCAAGGGACAGGGTTTTTTTTGTCAATGAGAGAGCTCCAAAATCTGGATCTAAACCTCTTCCCCTTATATACTGTAAAAATGCTGTTTCATCAGACTTGGCTCTACATCCCTTCACTTGAAGGATATCCAAAACTCATCAACAACCATGTTGAGTAATTACTTAATTAATTGCAGCTGGACTTAATTACATCAGCCCATGATCAATAATGGTCACTATCTGTGTGAGAACATAGGGGCGCTGTGACATGGCATCTCTCTTCCTTTGTCCAGTTTGGAATTTCCTACTCATCATACATCTGACCTAGTATGAGAAAGATTAGAAGGTAACACGAGGTTACCATTACTAGGGTACACCCAATTGTGGGTCAAAAGTACCACAATCTTCGAGGAGGCTCTTTCTACATTTGTCTGAAAAGAGATTCTTCTCTTCCACTTGCCTATATACACCATGGTGCTGTTATTTAATTTCTAGTACTGCAGAAACCTCAGTGCTTTAGGATCTGACTGCAGAGTCAGAGGCTTGGAGTTTGACTCCCCACTGCGCCTCAAAGACAGAAGAGTCACTCATGTAGACTTGGGCAAGCTGTATATTCCAAGGGTTCCTCTGGAAGAAAGGAATGGTAGCCCACTTGTGTGTATTCTTTACATAGGTCTTGAAACAGTCACTATTAAGTTAGCATCGGCTTGATAACACATAACTATTATTGATAGAATAAATTAAATGAGGGATGTTTCACATGTCACTGAATATAAGACTGTAAGAGCCTTATGATTCAAAAGATATCACACACACCCCAGCCCACTTATTTCAGTATCATGCTGGTCCAGATTCAATTGCATAATAATCATTTAAAGTGTTACATTGATATGCATATTAATGCTACCTTGAAAGCAGCACAGAGATGAATTGCTATACAATAGAGGCAAGATAAAGCACTTGAAAGGAATGAATGAGCAGAGTTTAGAGTGGGTGTGATCTTTGATAAGGGCATGGTGAAGAAAGGAAGGCAGCAAAGCTCAAGTGGAATTGGCCACCCTCCTAATATCCATTGAAAGGAAGATTACAATAGAATGAAAAGGAATGGATAGGTCTTGATTTAATCAGTGATGGCTTTTAACAACATTCCCAAAGAATTTTTCCCCTGTATTGTAAAAATTAGGTCACATACATAACTTGACTGCTGAATTAGTATGCACTAGGCTGAAACAAAACGGGAAGAAATAATTTTTATAAGGCCTTTATAGGACCAGAGGCCAGTGTCATTCCAATCTGGCCAGGTTATCCTACTATGGTAACAGAGTAGACCATACTGCCAGCAACTCAGTGCCAAGTATCAGGTGGTGGTTAACTTACCTGACAACCCTGAGGGCTAACAGCTTGGGTCCCAAAATCCACAGGGAAGGGTGATGGTCTTCAAGTGGATTAAATCCCACTTGAATCTATCTTGATGGAGAGCAGCAGCTTCATCAGTCTTGGCCTGTGGTTGAGGAGGACTTTGTGTGCCAAATGGGCTCAGGACCAGAAAGTGCCTTGCAAAACTGGATTAGTGGTATGGGTGTCATGGTGCGATGCGGAAGGCAGATGCATTATTAGGACAGTCTTCATGGCTGATTGTCATGATGATCACCTATCTTTGGATTCAGATATGCCAGAAGAAGAAGAAAACCCAATGAAGACAACCATTCAAGAAGATTTCCTTGGACAACCTTTGTTTGCCCCTAATATCACCACTGTGTTCATTCAGTAATTTCTGATAGATTGTGCTCAGCTTTGCACACTAGTTCAGGTAGCAGATCATGAAAATTCCCCTTGCTAGTTAAGGGACTGGTAGTATAAGGGTTCAAAAGTAACTTTTCCAAGCTCATTGAAGGGAGGAAAAAGCAATGGTATAAAATTGATTTCATTGACTCCCAGTGATTACCTTTGATAACTGAAACAGACAGGATACTTTGTGTTATGGCTCCTTTATGTTCATTGTATGATAGGGTCAGCTAGCTATTAAGTTCTTGGGCACCTAACTTCTGATTCTCTTACAGCACTAAATGTGACTGGGAATCAAAAACATAGCCCATTGACTCCATAGTGTGCATGGTTGCAGGTTCAGAAAGATGGAGACATCAGTGCTTGTAAAATATCTACTGAAATTTTCTGAGATTGCCTGAGTGAAACTATAGCAAGGAGAAATAGAAGAAATCAGCATGAAAGAAAGGGCAAAATTTAATGTGGTGTGCCTCATCATGACAGAACTGCTTTTTTCTCTTTAGAAATTTTATTAGGCTGCAATTCTATACTTAATACAAAAGTGTTAACTAACATATATCCCATTACAAATGGGCCCTTTTTGCCTTCCTTTTTGAGGGTGTGGTACAAATGGAGGTATAATTCAATAATCTTCTAGTCTGCAGTGCAGATGCATGCAAATCCGGTAAGAAAGTGTGAAAAAACAGTCTGTTGGAACATAATCTATCTTGCTATTTATGGCTTGATGGAACATATCTTATAACACTGTGATGCAGCAGGAGAAGAAAATGGCAGATCACAGCTTTGAAGTAAGCTTTTAAAAACATATTTTGTCTCATTTTAAAGAAGAGAGATCAGCACAATTGGTTAGAGTGCAAGGAGAAGCTCATTACTATTTTCAGCAAATGATGCTTTCATGTTTACTATTGTATATAACAAATTAATAGACAGGAATTCAAAGAATGGAGCCAGACACTTTGTCCTTTCCTCTTGTGGAGGTTCTACTACGCCACTCTTTCCATTTATATGGCAATAATTCTGTGCTGGATTGTTTACATTTGTACATAAAAATTTAAAGAAGCCTTAGTCAAAATGCAGTACAATGTACAAGTTGGATATATCTAGTCAGAACAATTAGTGGACTATTAATTAATTTTTGTTGTTGTTTATTTTAATTTGTTGTTTGTTTTATTACATTGATGTATTTGTCTGTACACAACCCAGATTGGGAAATATCCCAGATGAGTGGTATAAAAATGAAGTAAGAAAGAAATAAAGAAAGAAAGAAAGAAAGAAACCTGGAGTTTCTCTCCTCCCCCCATAGGAATGTGATCTCACTACTCACCAGAGTCTAACCCAGTGGATTCCAACATGGGGCCAATGGCCCACAGGGTGACTTCAATTCCCAGAAGCCTAAGTCAGTACATTGGCTGATCAGTGCTTTGGGAAATTGACTTAGGCTTCTGGGAATTGAAGTAAAAAAAGGTTGGGAAACACGGGTCTCACCCCAAGATGCCAAACCTTTGTGTGGTTTTGTCATCATTTTAATTATTTGTGACAAGTATAATTTATATACAACTTTTTTTATCTGCTTCAAACTATTGTATTTTTCCTTTCTGAATCCAGAGACCCACCTGGAAGATAGTCTGATTGGTTACAGGGATGCAAGCAATCCATCTGCCATTGGTGTGTGACAGTGCAACTATGATTTTACAGAAATCATATCTGTGCATATTTTTTAGAAATATGAAAAAAAAATCCTCACAAAGTTTTGCAAATTTTATCCCACAGTGCTGTTAACTTATGGTAGTCCATAGCACAGAAGATATTCCTGGAGCTTTCCCTTTTATTGTATCAAAGCAAATCAAGTCATGATTTACTGTCTGTTCCTCATATGGACATGATTATAGTCGTTCTTCTCTAATACAGTGGTTGAAATCATGTTGTTTAGCATAATAAGTCACTGATCCAAATGAAACTACAGTAATACCTCAGATAATGTTTGCATCAGATAGCGCTAAGACTGCATAACGTTAAGCAATCTGGGGAAAAATTGCACCATATAATGTTAAATCCTATGGGATGCATCGGATAATGTTCGCTAAATCCTGTGCTGGTTACAATGCATCTCTATGGAGTTTTAACGTTATCCAATGCCTCCCATAGGATTTTAACGTTATTTGATGCATGCCTCGGATAACATTAAAAGTCGGATAACACTATGACTTGTGGAACCAAGTTTTAGCATTATCCAAGGTTTTACTCTACTCTATTTGCAGCTGGGCCTACTCTAGTTTCCATGTGGAGGTTTATTTCAGTTATTGTTGGCTTTCCTTTTAATTATGTTTTGTACACCACTCAGATTAGCTTGCTAGTGGATGGCACATATAAATGAATTAATAACTAGTAAATTGTACCTAATGTAGCCTCATTTGAATCAATTGAGCTTACAGAGGAAATTGGCTCACCAAAACCCCACTGTTATGTGACTTACAACACTTATTACACTAAGTAACAGGATTTCAGCCACTGTATTAGAATGATTCAATTGGCCTACTCTAACTCAGCTTACTATGTTAAACAGTGGGATTTCAGCCATTAGCTTTTATGTGAATACACTCTTACACCTTAGTGTGTGTATGCAGTAAGAAGTATCATGAGAATTTCCTGCTCTTCAAAGTTTAGCACTGCATCATTGTGAAAATTTGTACAGTACAGACTCATATGTCGATAAAAGGCTGAAAGCCATCCATCTTTGCGATTATTTTATTTTTTGTTGCTCTCTCTCTCTCTCTGTACCTTTTGTCTCCCTCTTCAGTTGCTGATTGAAGGAGTTGATAGAATAATAAAAATTCCAGTTGAGTTAATAGATGACTACCTACAAAGGAGTTTCTTTATATCTTCCTAGTCATTCTGGGAACTAAGAAGCATCATTTGCACTTAGAATGCCCTCAACAATAGAAATCACACTGATGTAATGAAGTGATCAATTTCCACCAAATTTAAAGGAAACAGGGAATGATTTAATTGAGATACTAATGATTAGGTGTGGAAAAGCCTGGTGACAGTAATTGATCTAGGTTTAGCGACTGCTTTTTATGCAAGTGAGAATGAAAGGCACAGCATAACACATTTGGTGTGCTTTGAGTTTTATTTTTGTAACATCACATCCAAGTGGCAATCAAAGTACATTATTCAATGCAAATCCATAGAAAGTCTAAATAAATAAACAAACAAACATATAACTAAAAATAAGGAAGAGGTCTGTGATGCATATATGGAGTTGGTATTATACCCAAACTATACAACAAGGCTGTGCAATAACTAGGTTAATCTGTTGGTGGCCCTCCTCACAAAGCAATGGGAATATATGGGTCCATTAACGATGAACTTCCAGGCTTAAGTCCAAGTGAATTGGCAGGTCAGAAATGTGCAATTTCCAGGAATTTCATGATCAAAATCCTGAGACCCGAGAGACAAATCATGTACTAGCAGAGTCTAGAAAAGGTCATATTACGGTACTTCCCTAGTTGTATAAATGGCCTTAAGGAAGTATGAAGCACCTGAATACGAAAAAAGATCTTCTAAGTTGCTGTCAATGGCATCATCTCTGTTTCTTCTCTTAGCATTGCCACTGAAAATTTTGAGGGTTCATTCAAACTAATAACTTTTCCAAGTTCTAAATTCTCAACAGGCTTCTCTACATGTTGACATCTCCCATATCTCACTTGGTTAATGCCTAGTCTCTGCTCTTAACAGAAAGATATTTTAGGACAAAATATTCCAGTTTTTATTTTCCCTTAAACTCATGAATCTATAAAGCCTTAAACAGAAAGGATAATGTCATTAAGGTCTTCCCCATCACCATATATGTTATTAATCAAAATAATCACTGCCAAAAGTTTGCAGATCTTCTGTGGCAGAAAGGGAGAAGTAGGTATCTTGTAATACTGTTGCTTCTATGTTGATTGGGTGGGGGTATCTCAAAGTAGGATTTATTTGTCTAATACAAAATAAATACACAGATGTTTTCTAAGTATTAAGATGAATCACAGTTTTGATGAGTCAGTTTTCTAGTTACTACTAAGACATTGCCTTTGATCTTTCTCAGTGTGTGATCATTTGAGATTATCCACATTGCAGACACTCTATCAATTAGGTTGGTGTTCTTTATGCTTGAACAAATTTTGTGTTGTTAGTTTTGGGGTTGGTTCTTGAAAATGACTGAGAGCTCTGCAGGACAGCCCAGTAATGGAAGATGCTCCAGAAAGACCCAGCTTGCTCACTCTTTAAATAGACTGGCCAAGTTTTCCATCAAAAAGGAAATGCATTTACACCCTTTGATACACAGCTGTCATAATTAAACCAATGAGAATTTCAGTTGTATACATTATAATACATCAGCTCTAAGAAGCTCAGGTATGTTTATTTTTAAAGAGCATGATTGTTATTTCTATTCTGGGAGTGGAATCTAATTATGTGACTCCAGGGAGAACTCTCATCTAAAAAGTGTGTTCGATATTGTTTGGCAGGAGATGAAACAACATTTTAAAAATAAAATAAAAATATTCACTCCCTTAAGGAAGAAAACATTTTCAAAGTATGAAAGATATTTAAAAAATCAACGTGTGAGAGATTTTCTTTGAAGGAAGTTGGTCAAAACCTACTAAAATAATTTGAAAATGCACCTATTTGAATTCATTACATTTCTTGGTCTGTTTTCTTGGCTGAATTTGGGGGATTTTTCTTTACTTCCTCTTTTACTATTTTGGATGTTGCTGGAGATATAAGGTTTTTGAATTTTAGTGGCCTCCATTGGCATTATTTAGTGTCATTGTGATATGTAATAGGAAGAATGGTAGTTTGAGACCTGGGTACTGCATGATGGATTGAGCACCCGTCTTGGTCCCAGTTCTTAGGGACATGAAAGAAGCCTCATTTCTGACACAAAATTGTTATTATTGCAATATGTATTTGATGTTATATCTCCATCTTTCTCTGGACTTGCCTAGTGCTCTTTGTCATTCTCTCTTTGTGTATTTGTATGGAATCCCAAGACATTTTCTCTAAATGAGCAAACTACTTTATCTATTTTCTCTGTATATAATTTACAATTGGTTTAAAATTTGGGAATGGTTCTATCAAAAAGGAAGGAAAAGCAGGATGTACCTTTCCTGTTGTTTGGAAGTACCCTCTGTCCACAGTGTCAGGGATAAAGTATTACCACTGGGTATTGTATAGGATGTATGTATGTGATTGTATGCGTCTATAGCTTTTAGTGCTTGTGCCTAAGCACCATCTGTTCTCCCTTGCTGGAGTGTTTGTTTGTGCTTGAATGCTAAACTGCTTTGCCAGTGCACTTGAAGCCTAAAAGGTTCTTGGCTTCTACCCTTCTGAACTGCTGTGAAGGAAATGTTTTGCTGTTGGACTATCTACTGAAGAAATGTAAGCTATCTTCAAGCTTCTATCTGAACTGTTTCTAGTTAGCCTCTCAAAGGACCCTGAACATGTCCAATGTCCTTTACTGCTGAGGCAAAGAGACTGTTTATTCTGTGTATATATGTTGCAGAGACTATATCTACATTTACATTTGACCACTGTAAATATCCTAGAACGAGAGAGTAAAGCTGTTTTTCTGTTGCACAATGCTGCCATCTTCCTTGTGTGTGTGTAGTCCATTGGCGCACCCCTCCATTTGTGTAAGGCTTACACACACTCTGCTAACCCACACAAATAATAACCTCAACACACAGGAGGCTGGATGTGAAGTGGAATGAATAAGGCTATATGGATGGTATTTAGAAAGCATCATTTCTTAAAGCTGGAAAGGGTTAAGAAGGATCCTGTCAGTTATCTGCTGGTTTGTGGTGCAGTAGTTTGGTGCAGTGGCTCAAGTGGCTAAGACATTGACTGGAATGTGGCAGGTCAGCAGTGATACCCAAATATTGCAGGACGGAGTGAGCGCCCATCACTGTCCCAGCTCCTGCCAACCTAGCAGTTCAAAAGCAAGAAATTGCAAGAAGATAAATAGGGACCACTTTGATGGGAAGGTAAACAGCATTCTATCTGCTATAAACAGATGAGCACTTAACCCTAGAGTCAGATATGACTGGCTTTCAAGCAAGGATGACCTTGCTCAAAAGGGAAAGGGTTATGACACAACTACAGTGGAAAAAGTTGTCATAAGGAAGAAGAAAAGTTGATAGAACGGTGACAACACCATGAGCACTGAGAGGGCATCATTTCAAACCATGTATGAGGTGGACAACCTGAACTGTTCCTGTTTATTAAAGAATAACCTAAAGATCTCCAACAAGATCCTGACAACTCAGCAGAACTCCTTCGCCTCAGCTGGCCAAATCTCCTGTTGTCTCATTGTCATTTGCCCTGCCCCTCAGTCCGACCTCAAGATCACTCAGAACCCTGTTTTACACCATTTTAAACCTCATCATCAAAAGGCACACCAAGGTAATCCAATGCTACTGTCATGCTTACTATGGTAACCGTTCAGAGGAATGAAGCCCCCATAGGACTCTTTCCTCATTTGTTCCCTTGAAACAGTTGGGAATGAGGCAGGGTATCCTCACAGTGAATATTCTGGATACTCACTATTGTTGCCTTTCCTCATTTATCCTATTAGGCTGTGGTGGCTCAGTGGTTTGGAATATGATATGAGGAACTCTGACTTGTTTAAATTTGTGGGTTGTTTAAACCAGGATCAAATTTTATATTCATATTGAAATAATTTTAATTTGGGCTAATTTTCAAATGATGGTTTAAATAAACCTCGGTTTCCTGAGTTCAGATACCCCAGGGAGCTTAAAATTAGCAGTAGATGCTTTCAATCTCCTATTTTGGCAATCAAAGCAGGACAAGGAAAAGTGTGACCCAACACTTGAGCAACTTCTAGGCCAGTGAGGGTGAACCTTTTAGAGACTGAGTGCCCAAACATAGGGGCGGGGTGAACTCTGCTGGGGGAGAGAAGTGTCCCCATTGGGCTGCTAAGCAGAGAGGTGGGGTGAACTCTATGTTGTGGGAGTGAGGAGGTGTTCCAGTGGTGGGATTCAGCATGTTTGCCCCAGTTCACCAGAACCGGTCGCAAAAATTCTGACTGGCTCTGCCCATCCAAGTTTTGAAATAATGCAGGGCTTTCTCTCTGACCACACCTACCATGCCCACAGAGTAGGTAGTAAAAACAATTGAATCCCACAACTGAAGTGTTCCCATTGGGCTGCTGGGCAGAGGGGAGGGGTGAACTCTGCCTGGGTGATGGCACAAATGCCCACAGAGAGGGCTGTGAGTGTCACCTCTGGCAAGCGTGCCAAAGGTTCACCACCACTGTTCTAGGCTCATACCAGCTCATCTTGTTGCTGAAAACCTAGATCTGAACTAAGTCCTTTATTCAACTTAAAATAATTCCATACTCAAAACAAGCAGAGTGGATTTGAATTCAACAAAGATAAGGAAGAATTCATCTATTAAAAGTCATTTTGGTTACTAGATTTTAAGAGTTATAGAATCCATATTAAGCAGACTGTTTGGTAAATAGACACATTTCCTTGCAAAGTAATGTGGCATGGAGAACAACAATTGCAGGTCATAATGGAACAAAACCTATTGTTTCTTCATGGAGGCTCCTCACTCTAACTCTGATAATAGCTCTAGGGTTCTTAAACATAGAATTTACTTACATTGATAGGATGGATGACACTTATTCTTCAAAGAAAACTACCCAGTTATTGAGATCTTTGCAGGCTGTAGAATTTAACTGCTTACTTTAGACCCGTGGTTCCCAACGTTGGAGACACATGCCCCACAGGACGGCAATTTGATTTTTAAGGAGAGCAATTTGAGAATGAGTTATTAGAGTGAATTCTTTGGAAGCTTGTTTAGATCAAGTTAATGTCCTCTTAGGCTTCCTCTACATGAATAGGAGTTCAGTTTATTATTATTATTATTATTATTATTATTATTATTATTATTATTATTATTATTATTATTATTATTATTATTATTATTATTAATAATAATAATAATAATAATAATAATAATAATAATAATAATAATAATAATAATAATAATAATAATAATAATAATAATAATAATAATAATAATAATAATAATAATAATAATAATAATAATATCAGCATCATCACAGGGGGAGGCATCAGTATTTTAGAAATGTTTAGGTGGGGCATGGTCAAATAAAGTTTGGGAACCACTGCTTTAGACCAAGAAAGCTACCAACCAAAGAAGCTTTGCTCAAAGTAACACCAATATCTAATTTAAGCTGCCCTGATATTTTCTGCTCAGGAAAGACTTTTCAGAAGTGCAGCTTTACTTAGATATGAAAAAAATTGCCATGGTGATGCTTTTTTGTCATGAATATTTTTCTGTTTGGATAAAACAATAAAATGTGTTTGATTGTATTTTACAGTTTTACTCAACTCACCATTTGGTGGGATTTTGAAAGCATGGTAGAAAAGTTTTATTAAATCCATAAATACAGTTGAACAGATATCTCAAGCCAATTTCTCTCAGTTTCTTATAGTCTAATCTTTAGCTTGCTCTGGCCTGCTTTTGCACCAGTTTGTGATTTCTTACAGAAAGAAAAACGTGTCTAAAACATTTACGTCATCCACATTTCCCTTACACGCAAGTGTTTAAATTCATTTTTGTTCAGTATCAGTGTATCTTAGGCAAAGAGGCTCTTTTTGTATAATCAGAACATGGATTCATTCTTCAGTTTCTTTTGTTTGAATCCATGTTCTGATTATACAAGAAAAGCCTGTTTGCCTAAGATGTGCTGATACTGGACAAAAATGAAGGAAGAACTTTATGGCAAGAACAAACATTCTTGAGGGAACACAAGAGCAAAACTAAATTAGAAGATAGAGAAGAAGGAGCTCACTGGACAAAGAACAACAGGATATAGCTGAAGATCTTAACCTCCCCTATGTCATTTGGAGGACCCTGGAAAGCCAACATGCTCAAGTGGGGGCTGCTGGCAGACAGAGCACACTGTGTGAATGTGGAGAGATACAGAATCCAGCTCAATTGGTCTGCCAATTACTGTCAGAAATATGCATCAATGAAGACTTAAGATTGGCCAACAGCAAAGCCAAGAAAGTGGCTTCATTTTGGTAGTCCAAGGTTTGATTGGGACATGAAAGAAGGAGAAGAATCATATCATGGATAAATATTACTTCTTGGGGACTGCCATTGTCAACATAACTGGGGCAGCATAGGATTTGCTGTCTGGGATTCTGGAAATTGTAGTTATTAGGTTTTCAAGCTCTGATTATTATACAGTCTTGTTCCCCAATTTTTGTAATGACCACAACAACTTTTATGCTAGCCTTTCCCTTGTGTTAGTGACTGCAATGACTTTGTGTTTAAGGTGCTGAGCTTGATGACTGGAAGGTCTGCAGGTCAGCAGTTTAAGACCCGAATGCTACATGATGGAGTGAGCGCCCGTCTCTGTCCCAACTTTTTCTGCCAACCTTGCCGTTTGAAAGCCAGAAATTGGCTTTCCCACTTTGGTGGGAAAGTAAACAGTGTTCCATGCAGTCCAGTGTCTAGTCATGCTTGCCACATGTTTATGGAAATGTCTACAGACAGAGACAGTGCTGGCTCTTTAGCTGTAAACTGAGATGAGCACTGAACTCTAGAATCAGATATGACTGGCTTTTGAGCAAGAGTGACCTTTAATTCCCTTATGTACTTTTGCCACATTTTTTCTACCACCCCCACCACCCCACTCTACCCTGCAAATTGCTTCATGGAATTTTAAGAAGTGCAAATATCACAGGATTGATGGGTTGGAGGCATTGGAGGGTATCATGTACAGTTTGTATATTGATTCAGAAAATGCGAATTTTATAAAATTTTGGGCAAGATGCAATCAGGATCACATTGCCTTGTGAGGAAAAGAACAAACACTACAAACTGCAGCAGTGGTAGCTATTGTGTTGGACACAGTGAAAAGCATGAATAAGATTAGGATGTTATTAATGCTTTCATTCTATCATGGTGCAGTGAAATGAAACAGGGTGAGCCAGTGTCACTCAGACACTGAACAGCAATTCATGTGTGATATCACATTCGTTTTTCATAGTACTTTGGCATTTACACCCTTGGCCTGAAGTAGTTATATTCCACTGGGCCCCAGAAGAAAATAGTAAAAATTACAGAATTCAAAGTTAAAAGCAGTAGGTTGGAACAGAGATAATCCGGCACATCTGAGACACTTGTCATAATTATTTTCCCCCAAAGCATTCAACAGCAGCAATAGATTAATTTGGGTTCTCTGTGCTTCATCAAGGGTAATGTGTTAGAGCTTAGTGCTTGCTACTGAATTTGGCTCAGCTTGCTTGCTGCTGGTCAGCATCTTGCTTATTAAGGATGGGATGGAGAACTTGAGCATGGGGTGGGGGGAATCAAGGCTCCTGCTGTGGTCAGAATGGAATTTCTGGAATTTCACAAGACTGTTAACAAATATTAAAACCAGGTATGGTCCAATTACTTTAAAAAGCAGTTCATCTCAGAAGTTGTTCAGAGGGGGAAAAATCTATTTGCAGTAATAATTGTAGGTTTTAACAGATACTCCTGAGGCTGTGGTGGCACAGTTGTTCAGAAACTTGTTAGCTGGAAGGCTGGCAAGTTGGCAGTTTGAGACCCGGGTACTGCATGACAGATTAAGTGAGCATCTCTGTCCCAGCTCTTGGGGACATGCAAGGGCCCTCATTCAGGCATTCCCTGAGTGGAGATTCTTCCACAAAAAATCTTTCAACCCAGAATAATTTATGACAAAATTATTGAGTTGCATATTGAGGTGTGTGACTCAGCATGAAACAGATAAGAGCTACAGAGATTTCTTAACTTTAGACAATTTGCTTCCAAAATGCATGCCTTTGCCTCCAAAACTGAGCCATTGGGCCATTGGGTTGTATTGATGTGTTGTAGTAAATGTATATAAATAGAGATATGTTCTTCAATTCCTCCTGGTGGCCAATTCCGATAACACACATTGAAAATATTTTTTAAATGCAAGAAATAATTGGTATTGAAAAACAGCAAGTAGATAAAGGGCCAGACTCCTGCTTCTCCCCCACATTGATTTAGCATGTAGTAAGTACTTGTCCTGCTTTTTAAAAATGGGTGCATAATTTTTTAATATGTATTAGGTCTTAAAGGCCATGGTGGCTTAGTGGTTAAGATGCTGAGCTTGAGGGCTGGAAGGTGAGCATGTCAGCAGCTCATAACCTGAGGGCTGCATGATGGACTGAGCTACTGCTGTCTGTCTCAGCTGCTGACAACATAACAGTTTGAAAGCAAGAAATTGCAAGGAGATAAATAGTTACTACTTCAGCAGGAAAAGTAACAGCATTCTGTATGCTTCGGCATCTAGTCATGCCTGCCACATGACCATGGAAATGTCTGCAGATGCAGACAGCACTGACTCTTTGGCTGTAAACAGAAATGAGTACCACCCCATAGAATTTGGCATGACTGGCTTTTGAGCAAGGGAGACCTATACCTTTATTGTCTTAAACAATAATAAAAAATTTAAGATGGTGGGAATGTAATAGGAAAGGGATTTTTGGATTTTATGCCCTACAAAAGCATGATTCTCCATCCTTGGAGTTCTACTGGTCCTACAAACACCTTACACCTGGAAGAAAAGCCTAAATTTGAAGACTTTGGGGCTTAGCTAGGCTTAGCTCCACCCAAACTCCCTGCTCAGAAAAAAACACTCCCTGCTAGCACAGGAGCAGGAACAAAAAGCTTAGGTGGAGCTAGGCTAAGTTTCAAAGCCTTCTAGTTTGAAGGAAACTTTCCACCCTGGCACATCATATTTAGTTATTTGCAAGTTGGATAGGACGCTCAATAGGCAGAGTTACAATAGTTTGATCCAGAAAGTTAAAAATAAATAAATAAATTCCATCTCTCTAGACTGGAGCATCTACTGCCTGTTCTGGCTCAAGATATTTTGCATGCTGAGGTCAAGCAACAAATGGCACCTCTATCTACTGCAGTGGCTTAAGTGACCAAGATCCTGGTTGGAAGGCAGGAAGTCAGAAGTTCAATTCCCAAGTACTGCAGGATGGAATGAGCTCCCATCTTTTTCCCAGCTCCTGCCAACCTAGCAGTTCAAAAGCAAGAAATTGCAAGTAGATAAATAGGGACTATTTCGGTGAGAAGGTAAACAGCATTCCGTGCACTCTGGTGTCTAGTCATGCCTGCCACATGACCACAGAAAGGTCTGCAGAAGCAGACAGAGCTGGCTCTTTAGCTTTGAAACAGAGATGAGCACTGAACCCTAGAGTCAGCTACAACTGGCTTTTGAGCAAGGTAAACCTTTACCTGTACTATCTATGTTAAGCTTCAGAGCACCCAACTCCGCAGTTTACTTTGGCAGAGGGTACAAAGTCCCTGAAGCACCCTATCCCCCCCCCCGGGGGGGGGATGGAATCATAATAACAAGTTAAATAACCCTATGTATTGATTGGGTGCTTTGGAGGCATAAAACCACACTACACCTCAAATGGCCCTATTAAACCTATTCGTTCTTTAAAATAAAAGGGGGAGAACAAAAATACTCTCCTCTGAGTCCCCTCCTCTCTCCCCTTTATTTTTAGGCATCATATCACTGGATTGGCTTGCCACGCAAGTAACTCAGCACTGGGATTTACAGGAACTCTAAGAAAACCATCTGCATCCACTTTCATCTTTTCCACCATAGGGGGTCTGGAAAAAGCTGGATTTGTTTTCAATTTATAAATAAGTGGCATCCCTTCCACCGATGTGAAGGCTAGATCCTGGAGCAGCTTAAGTGTCAGTTAAGGGATTTGCTTTGGTTCAAAACTGGATAACACAAATGCCAGAACTGAATCAAAACAGAGTGATCCTACCCACAGTCAAAGAAACAGTAGGGACCCCAAAAAAAGGATGTGTTGTCATGAATAAGTATCAGGCTGGTTCACAATTACCTGTATGTTGTGTGGTTTTACTTTCTCAGAGTGGTCCAAACCAAGGGGCAAAATGCCTTCAGACTGAACTTTCAGTCAGTGAAAACTGTTGGAAAAGAAATTAAAACCACAACACAGTGAGTAATAGAGTGATGGAAAGGTTTCTTTACGTGATGAAGGCTTGGTGATAATGACCAAAGAATACATTTGAGTATTGTTGCAGTAAATATTGCCACTTCAGAAGATATACCTGCTAAAAAGTTGCAATGCTGCTTGCAAAAGTAGTGAGTTATACTAACAATGTTGACGCAGACTGCTCTGGTTCTTTAGCTATATACAGAGATGAGCACCATACCTTAGAGTCAGATTTCAAGGAAGGGCAACTTTTACCTTTACCTTAAGCTAGTGTTGCCCATTCTTATGTTTTGGGACTTTAATTCCCAGAAGCCTAAATCAATTTCCCAAAGCACTGCTCAGCCAATGTACTGACTTAGGCTTCTGGGAATTGAATTCCACCAGTGTTCTGCATAACATAGTTTGGGAAACTCTAGCTTAAACAATTGCTGGGGTGGGGGATGGGGAATAGAAATATCTATAAACATTTTATTTCTGCTGAAAATGTGCATTTGTTACCTAACTGACATAAAAATAATCAGCTCACAAGTGTGATGTTAGGGTATTAGCCATTGGCTTCTGTTATTTGTTCTTGCAATGCACAGAGAATTCAAAGAATGAAATGATAGCTTCTGAAAATGTATGAGTCAACACTCTTTTTTTTTTGGGGGGGGGGGTTAATCTCATAACTTGTTCATGAGAAGACAGTTTAGAGAGAGGCAAATTATTTGCCTAGAGGCCTAAATGTCAGTGGTCACCATTTTTTAAATTACAAGATGATCTTGGAAAACTAAAACCTTTGGACATTCATCTTATTTTCAACATTACAATATGATACATGTTTCTCATAATGTAAGAGGATTTCCAAGGTCACAAGAACATCATTAGTTTGATTTCCCAGTGCCTAGATTTTTGGAAGAAAGGGGAAGTCAACAAGAAAGAAATCCGGAAACTTGGGGCTGACCCAACAAAATCTCATCATTGCTAGCAAAAAATCTAGCAGGGCTGTGGGCATCTAGTTTCCTCAATAAAGCATTCCTCTGTAGATCAGAAATGTGACAATTGAAGCATCTGTGAGAGGAAGGAAACACATTTGCAGCATCCAGCAGGAGAAAACAGTATTTGGGACTCAAGGCGTAGAAAAGCTCTTCTACCCACTTGGCTTTTATATTCCAAGAAAAGACACATGAGAATAGGGTTTGGTTTCCAGTTCCCTGATTGACCTTGTTTTTCTCCTCGGAACTTGTCTTACAGTGCCTTCTTACAGTGCCATATCCAGAATGGATAATGTAATATAATAATAGAAATGTTAAATCACTTAAAAATATTGCAATATACAATTTGTTGTGGTACAAAACTATTGGTGTGACATTTAAGGAGATAAGAGGGAAGTGGCTTTGTTTGTGTAGAGTAGGCCAATGCAGAAGGGTTAGCTTATAAAATAGAGGGCTGTGGTAGCTCAGTGGTTAAGAAGCCTGCCTTTGTTAGCTGAAAGGCTGGCAAGTCGGCAGTTCGAGACCCAGGTACTGCATGATGGACTGAGTCTCTGTCACAGCTCCTGCCAACCTAGTAGTTTGAAAGGAAGAAATTACAAGTAGATAAATAGGGACCACTTCAGTGAGAAAAGATCTTGGGGACATGAAAGGAGCCTAATTTGGGTTTCCCCTGAGTGGATAGTCTCCAGGAAAAATCCTTTCAACCCAGAATAATTTCTGTCATGAAATTATTATTACCTTATAAAATAGCCTTTGACATAAACTTGTAATTAGTACCAGAGGTTGAACAGACTATTCTGGAAGTCATAGTCCCAAAAAGCAAATGTTCTTGTCTATGGCTGTAATGCTAATATAGAGGTTAAGGAACAATAATGACAAACTGGACATAAACATAAACATGTATTTCTATTTCTTGCTTATGCTGGGATATACTTTTTTTTTGGCTTGCACATGATAGTTGGGTGTGACTAAATTTATGAGCAGGGAATCCCTGTCTGTGGCTGTAGACTACATTTCACACTATGAAGCATTACACTAGATATCAGCTGCAAGGGAAAAGTTTTTATATGAAATTGCTTCCTTTCTTGAGTGAAACCAATGTGAGGAAATTACAGTCAATTGCATCAATATACTTTCCGACTCAAATTCCATAGATCTTTTTGCTCTTCTGTCACTGACCATAATGATTTTTGGCTTGAAATGGTCATTCATTATACTTTACATGACTCGCAAACATTGTTTCTGTAGCAGAATATGGAATTTCTTTGAAAATGTTTCCAAATTTAACTGTTTAATTATGGAATACTGCTGTTCTGAACATGAGTCTTGGGGGGGGGGGTATTTATTTTGTCCTAGATCTGCTATGCATTGCTTTCCTTAAAGAAAATAAGTGATAAATGAGGATTAGCTCATAATCCTTCTACTAATTTTTAGTCTGCTTTTCCTTCATATACATGCTGTCATGGGAAATATTTCACTCTTGCAACAAGCAAAAACTAAAAACACATTACACTGAATTCAATCATAATCTCATTGTCATAATATTTATGACATTCTTCTGTGCCAAGCTTTGCTCGTGCAATTTCAAGCTCAATTTAATTCATTCCTACAAACAGATTTTTTTAAAAAGAGACCACCATCACAATATTGTGTCTGACAGGCAGATGTTAAGAACAAGTTGCATACACATTCTGTCAGTATACATGCTTTCCCTGGCAGATATACTGTATCCCAGCATGGATGTAAATAAAACTAATAGTCCCCTAAACTAATAGTCAGTAATCTATAACTACAAAATATCCCCAGGCTGAAGGGAAAAGCCTGCATTTACCTTGGTTCACAAGTTTCCTCAAAAAGTCCAAATTTCAGAGGGTTTAAAAAAACATTTTTAATTGAAATTTCTGTGCCAAATCTTTCCCATTGGTGGAACTAGGCTTGCCTCCTTCTCCAGTGATGGATGAAGGGTCTTCTGTACCACACTTTGAAGGAGCATCCAGTCTCAAAAAGTTCTAGTCCAAACATTAACTTTTTTCATATTCTGAATCTTATCCTTGGAGAAGGCTTACATAGCATTTTTATTAATTCAAACAGTATCTCTTAGAACAACATCCACATTTACATTTCAGTGTCTTAGAAATATGCTTCACAATGACTTACAGTAGAAACTGCTTTGCCAACCCAATCCTGTTGGCTGCTTTAAGAAGTAACTTAAGCACTATTTTAAGGAAAACTGTGTCCAGTAAGACTCCAAAAGTACATTGTGTCGTTTCTCCTTATAATGGGTATGCCTTCGGAGCAGTGACGGGCTCAAAAAAAAAACCTACCACACTGTGGGCGTAGTATGGTGGGCGTAGTCAGGGAAAGCTGTGCATTGCACCCAAATTAGAACTACTTTATTTCAAACCTTGGATGGGTGCTGCCAGCCAGAATATCTGCTACCGGTTCTGGTGAACTGGTGAGAAGCTGCTGATGCCCACCACTGCTTCTGAGCTTCTAGTTACTCAGGATGAATTGTAACCTTGTTAAGCACCTTGTATATTAAGACTTCATTCTAAAGTATAAAGACCAATTTCGGTTGAATCCCAGAGAAGGTTGTATTTAAGAAATGTTGGTGGGGATACAAATTGTGGTAATTAAGTACTTTAGCATTTCACCATATGACATAATTGGATTTGAATAGATGCCGTCTGTTGAGAAATATTTATGTTCAGGGGCCCAATCAAAGAATTTGATTTAGCTTACATAAAGACATGCTTTATTCTAAATGTTAGCCCTGGAGATGATTAAATGATACTGTGGCAATTTGTAAGTATAATATGTAGCTGATGAATATATCCTCTACTAAAACTCTGTGAAAATGTGTTCTTTGAATGGAGCATTTTGTGTCCTAGTTCATTGCCTATTCTGCTTCATTTTTCAGACTCCATGCCTTGGGGCTTTCAGCCTCTGTTTCATGGGCTCTCCACAGTCCATTGTATACCAATATGTAGCTTTAATCACATGGGCTGCATCCATTTTATTGCACTGTTACCTTTTATTGTATTGTTATATTTTACTTATGCTGGTCTTTGACTGTAACAATAAATTGATTGATTGATATTTTACTTCATTGTTATTTTATTGCATTGTTACATTTTACTGTATTGTTAAATTTTATTTTATTGTACTGTAATGTTTGATATGTTGTGATTTTTGTGAGCCGCCCTGAGTCGGCGTATGCTGAGTGGGCGGGATACAAATTGAATAAATCTAATTAAATCCATCCTCTGGCCTGTTTTAAATGCCACTCACTGAGCCATGCCATGGCTGAAATATTGTGATTATGAGCAACAACCTATTACTCAGCTTGAAAATAATGTAGTGAAAATGATGAGCTTGAAAATCAGATGCATGCTTCCCATAATGCAGGAGGTAGTCTCAACATAGCAAGACTTTGGCTGCGACTACAAGAATATATATCACAGGATTTATTCTGCTTAGAAAATGGGTAAATTAAACATATTTTAATGAGCATGTAATATAAAGGCTGATTCAAACCATTCCAGCCTTTTTTTCTCTGCAACTAGGGGTTATACTTTTTTAAAGCTGGAATATCTCCAGTGGGCTTTTTCTCATGTGATTAGTTGTGCTATGTTTTGTAAAGATGGAGTGCATGTCTAAAGGTGGTGTTTCAGTGTGAGTAGTGTTGGTGTGATGTTCAGAATCGGAAGAACAGGCCTCCAAATTTTGTCCTGTCCCGTGATTGTCCTTGAGTTTTTATATTTTTGTAAAAAAAATATTCTTACATATATGAGATTAGTGCTAGATCACTATCATCCTATTGCTGTGTCATTGTTTTGATTATTTCCCATATTTTTGCCCCCATAAAAGGATCAACAGGAAGGAAGGAAAGAAGAGGGTTGTGGGCCAAAATGTACCTTTCATCACATTCAGTATGAACAGTGTATTTGTGAAACAATCCATAATCCCTGTGTAGTTGCAGTCTTGCAGAAAATGAGAAATGTTGTAAGCATTCACTACATCCATGTTATATCTCTCGACTAAGGCTTGATTTCTCTGCTATACCCTATTCCTCCTGTCTTCTGTCCTGCTGAATAGTCTCCTGCAATATTTTGAGTGGATTTGAAAATGAATTAGATGTTTAGTAAAAGTGTAGGTAGACTCTATATTGATTTGTTTGGGGAAAGAGGGCTTTAAAATGTGGGCCTCTGTTGCATACTTTGTGAGGTGACGCAGAGGTGGCAGGCTGAAAAGGACATTTCCTGCTGAATACAGAACAGGTTTATATTCCTGCTGGAGTAAATTAAATTACTCTAAACTATGTAATCAAAGGACTTCAGGCTTAGTCACATGGTACTGAAAACTAAATTAATATATTTTTTTCTTTATTTACTTACTTAAAAGAAAGTATGAATTGTTAATCTTTTCAGCAACAAAGAATCATTTTTAAGCATGAAGGAATTTTTTTGATAAACGTTAAGGGCACACAACATCTGGATAGAGAGTTGTGCAGCCACATACATGGTATATTCATGGCTCTCATACTTTAAATTCAAGTTGTCAGGTTTCCTCTGGTAGTTGGAATTGGTTGAGCAAGATCAGCCTAGCTACGAGGCAGGATGAAGTGACCACTATACAAGCAGATTTTTAGAAATTTTGTTTATGTTTATTCAAATTTTACTCCAGGCAGGCTAGAGGTAATTGTTGTAGGAACGTCTTCCTCAGATTCCCCCCTCCCCAAAGTGTCAAAGTTGATGGTAAAAAATGTATTTATAAACAGTAAACACAAGCAGTAAAATATATGGATCAAAACATGTGCTTTTCTTCATCTCTGTATCTTGCATTTGGCTTCGCTTTGTGATAGGTTACTGTGACATGAACATTAATTTGGCCAGAAACATAGGTGAGATAGACATTTCTCAAAATATTGCCCCACTTTGAGGAAAAGTGAAGAACATTCTCTTTAGTATGTCATTTGACCATAATTCAACCAGTTTTGATTCATCCTGGGCATTTTGACTGCTCAGACAACAAAATGTGATTGTAAACTGGAATACCAGATTTTGCATACGATTGTGAATATGGTGAGAATATATCTAATATATCCCTCACAAGAATAGCTGGCTATTTTTTAATCACCAAACGACTAATTTGAAGAAGTGACCTTTTAGTCACGAAAGCTTGCAATGTTTTATTTTTTAAGTGACCCTACAAAAGGTATTGCCACCATTCTGCATTTGTTTTGAAATTTTTGCTTTCCTCTTGTTGAGATCTGATCAAATCAATTTAGTGGAAATGATTAATTATTTTCTCAGTTAATATTTAGTTTTCATTTCCTTTGCTCTCCTTTTAAAAGATGTGTTCACATAGGATGGTGTCCAAAGAGAAAAATGATAATCATTTTTTTAAAAAAAACCTAACAAAAATTATACCATCCTCTGGACTGTACCTATTTTCTTTTAATATATATGCATTCATAACCCAAGATATGTTTTAAATAGTGTGACAACAGAATGACAAAGATGTGTAAGTCCATAGTAATGCAACTTAGAGCAAAGCATTCCAACTTCTGATTTATACAGATGGGATCTGATCTGGTAGTCACTTATCAAGAATGGGGTCCTTGTGTTGTGCTAGACAGACTGAGAGACATATCAACTCATTGTGAGACTGCTTTAATAAGGCAAACTCCATACATTTTGTAATTAGAAAATAAAGCAAAATTAAATAGCTCTTATCCTACTGTAGTTATACAAGATATGAGGTGACCACATCTGGAATACTTTTTGGTCACCAAATCTAAGAAAAGTCTCGTTGTAGAGCAGGGAAAGACACAGAAAAGAAAGGATATACAAAACAAAATAAATAAAATAAAATAAAATAAAAAACACAGTAGCACTTTAAAGACTAACTGCTATATTTTTCTTCAGGAGGTTGATGGATTTCCACTCCATTCGGCTAAATGTAGTGCTCTTCATACTTGAATTTTTTGGAATAGTAGCCGTGTTAGTCTGTGGTTCAGGCATCTCAGAAAACATCTCAGAAAACAAAACAAAACAAAATAAAATAAAATAAAATAAAATAAAATAACACAGTAGCATTTTAAAGACTAACTGCTATATTTTTCTTCAGGAGGTTGATGGATTTCCACTCCATTCGGCTAAGTGTTTTGTATTCTTGTACTTTAATGCTCCTGTATTTGGATTATTCTGATCCGAGCATTTGCCTACACCTTCAGTTTAGTTTTCATCTTTTTAAGTGTTTCTGCCTACCGTTTTTATTACTTTAAGGGACTGTTGAACATTTTATGTGAAGTACTCTTTAGATACAGAATATTTGTACCTATGGAACATGGAGGCCATCTAAATCAGGAATTCTCAACCTTCAGCCCGTGGCACCATTTCATGTGGCTCCCACAGCCTCCACCACACCAGGAAGTTCCATGTGGTGGAGGAAGGGCAAAATGGCCATTGGCCCCCAAAGCTGTCTGAGCGAGTGTGACTTGGCCCTTGGCTTTAAAAGGTTGAGAACTCCTGATTTAAATAAACAAAGCTTGTCGAAATAGACAAGCCAATATTCCCTTGAATAATTGCAACATTCAAGAGAATTTTACTTTGTTACCCAGATGAATCTTGATACGATTGCAAATGGTTGTCTGACTTCATTCTGAAATTAAACCTTTATTGGAATAACTGTCCCTTGTGATGAACACAGGCTTCTGATTTCTTTATTTATGGAGTCTCACATTCTAGGTTCCTTTGGCTTTATGCTGTTAGTGACAGCAGTGTCTGTACTTGTTCTTTACTTTTCCCCATTAGCTTAAATGCAATTGCCATTGTTTGTGAAAGATCCTCTGCCACCATCACCCACAACTATCACTGCTCCCCAGTAACTTCCTTCCAGATGTTTCTCTGCTCCCATCACCACTGGAATGAGTCACTTTCTTCTGCTAATGAAGCTAGTACTCCTGAAGAGGATAGATGCACCTTAGTCTAGTGCTATGGTGGCCAACCGTGGCACTCCAGGTCTTCTTAAATTTCAATTCCTAGAAGCCTTGATCAGCAGGCTTCTGGGATTGAAGTCCAATAGCACCTGGAGTGTCAAGTTTGGCCATCTAGTCTAGTGTCTCAGCTGTGATCCTTCTGCCTTAGGTGACTCTGCTAAGAGTCCAGGCTTGTAATTACTTTCAGCATCTTTGACACATTCCGATCCCCTCACCACATTCAGGTTTGCATCCAAGAAGAGGTTGTCTTATGCATAAGCATATAATTTTTATTTTCACATTAACTATGTACATATAATCATTTCTGTTGGTTTTTGTTAATGAGACATTTGGGTTGGTGTTTTTAAAAATGCAAAGTACCATTATGATAATTTCTCCTCTGTTTAGTTGATCTATACTGTATACAATAAAGAAGAAAACATTGAGCAGAGAAGTGGAACAATATTCACAAAACCAAAGGCTTATACAAAATTGAAAAGCAGTGTTATCTTCTTAACATTGGCTCTTTGGCAAACAGCTTTATGGCAATCCAATATAAAAAGACTGTTTTGATTTCTGCTAACATCAGACTTTGTCAGCCATTCACACTATTCCCTATCTGAGACCCCATCTTTGCTGCAGGCTAAACATTTGTTTATATTTGTGCTGGCTGCATGGCTTGATTTCAGTACATAAAGCATGAGAATTGCAATTGGAAAATACAGAGTGTTGCTTGGTTTTTTAGCATTGTGCCATATCTCAATTTAGGAAGATTCACATTCATGGATACATGGTTTATTAATATATGGTTTATTTATCCTTTATTCACAAGTTATTTATTTATAAATGAACATCCACTCATCTGTTTAAAAAGTACACCTCCTTATTAAAAATAGGTAGAATCATGTACTTATGAGCTGGAGGTATAATAACACCACAAGTTTCTCCAGAACCAAAGCTTCTCTGGCCAAAAAACCTTGAGGAAGAAAGTGCCTGAAAATTCTAGACTGTGAGAGACAAAACAGCACTACACCCTTTCAAAAATCAAAATCTTTCATTATTTCAATTTTTTTTAATTCTCAGGATTAAAGTTGTGCAGTTCTTCTATAGCAGGGATTCTCAACCTGTGGCTCACAGGCTGGATGCGGCTCTTGGCACCATTTCATGCCCCACCACACCAGGAAGTGACATGTGGTGGAGGAAGGGCGAAATGGCCATCTGGTCCCTGAAGCTGTCTGAGTGAGCAGGACCCAGCCCCTGGCTTAAAAAGGTTGAGAACTCCCGTTCTATAGTCACAATCTTTGTCTTCTTAATGTTCACCTCTAGTCCTACTTTGGCACTTTCTTTTTTCACTTTGATTAAAAGTCATTTCAGCTCATTGCTGCATTCTGACAATAAAATTGTGTTATTTTTATCTTTTAAATTATTCATATTTCTTCACCAATTTTCATTTCTCTTACATATGAATCTCATTCCATAGGATATGTTCTGCATGCAGATTCAACATATAAGGGGATAAAAGGTAAACATGTTTGATACCTTTGCCTACAGGAAACCATTCTGCTTCTCCATATTCAGTCCTAACATTAGGGGTTATATTACACATCAGGACAGTCAAGTGTTGAGGCACCCCACGTTTATTTAAAAATATCCCATATTCTCATGATACATATCAAAGGGTTTGCGGCAGTTGAGAAGGCACAGGCTGATCATCATCTGAAATTCTTTGGTGCACTCCAGTATCCAATGGATATTTGCAATATGATCTTGGATGCCTCTTCTTTTTTGTAATCCAGCTCCTGCTGCTTCCATGTCTAGGGCAGACATGAGACTGCCAAAATGAAAGCACCTGTTGGTGAGTTCATTCTGCAGTTCCTTTTGCCTGTTCTAGTGTGAGAAATATTAGTTAGCAACACAAAGTTTCTGTTACCAGGGTACACCCGATTGTGGTCCATAAATACCACAATCTTCGAGGAGATTCTTTCTGTGTACCAGCCTGAACATCAGGCATTTGTTACTCCATCTAAGGTAAAAGCCTTTGTTGCAGCACATTGAGCAACACTGTGCTTGCATAGGAATTTAAAGCAATAGTTGTTTCGTTACTGCTTGGGAGACTTGGGAGACCAAAAAAAATGCCTTCTCTTGAGTATTCACCAGATGTGTCTGTGATGGTAGTGGGGCTGAGAGAAGGGCCTTCCCTAAAGGTCTCAGAGAGTGAGGAAGATTGTATGAGGAGATACAGTCCTTCTTCTCAAAACAAGTCTTGTGACGTTTAATAAAAGCTACCTTTGTCAGCACCACATAAACTAGCATGTTTATTTTCCACCCATAGTAAAGACTTAATTCATAAGCCTTCTGTGTACATTCAGATCAACAAGACAAAAGGCTTATTTTTTTTACTTCTGTGACTAAAGCTTGATAAAATAACTGAAAACTGAGTTTTCTATTGAAACTATCAGACATCTGACTGCTAGCTAATTATATGTTTTTTTAAAAAGATCTTATGACAGAACTTTGTGCTCACTTTGCAGAGAATATTAGTAACAATTGATGTTATTTGTGCCTGATATAAAAAAATTTGACCACTTTAACTATTCCCATCATGTTTGTTTCACTGCTGTCTTAAAAAAACCAACACTTTTAAATATCTTTATTTCGGTACTTTTACTTAGCATCAAAGGAGATTCCAGACTGGCATACTTAGAATTACAAGCACCTAGTCATATAATTGTAAAAATTAATCAGAACTGTAAAAACAATAAAAATGATAATTAAACATTCATCAAAAATTAATTAAGACTGTATATTTAATTCAGTTTTATAATGTCAAAATTCAGCAAATGCCTCAGCAAATCAGGATGATTTGATAGAATGCAGAACCAGCTATAATTTCCTCCTCCATATTTCATATTCCCTGTAACTGACAGCATAAAGTGAATCCAATTGTTTATCCAAACTAGAGAAGATCAATTGAATATATTGAATTTGTTAAGCCAACATTTATTCAATTGTCATTCAGAGAATGGGTTTACTGAAACTAATAGTTGGATGTCTTCCCCCCCCCCCCCATTACACATTATTCTGATGAAATAAAGAAGTTTGCATTTTAGGACAAAGTTTGGATGTTTACAAAATAAGCAAACTCAGAATTAAACTCAGCAAACTAGATGATCTCTCAGAGGAAATAGAAAAGGGTTGTTTCTACCCCTCCTGCACAATTTATAAAATCTCTTTAGAATTATTTTAGAATAATCTATAAAGTGTTGTTGGTGCCAGAGTTGGATAAAAACATAATCTTCAAAATTATTATTTTCTATTGTCTCTCCAGCTCTGGAAGAATATTGTGGCTCCCTTTTCATCTCTCACCAAAATACTTTCTATTTATTTAAGGTCAGCTTGGGATCTAATGTACTATATTGATTGAGACAGAAGCTTCCACTGTCTGAACTACTATGATTAAGACAAAACTTATTATGGTTGTGGGAGATACAAAAGTATATTATTTGCTTGCATGTTTTTAAACATACATAAATTATGCCTTCTTGCTTGCTTATTTACTATTAAGAGTTATATTCTACCTGCCTTAGTGCAAACAATATTTCATATGGTTTTACAATATGCAAACATCAAAGTAAAGCTATTGTATTAAAAACATATAATTATAACTTAAACTATGAACCCTTTTAAAAAAAAAAACCCAAATGGCAGCACATCTTAAATCTAAGTGAGCCTCAAACTGATTATAGGTTGTGGCATTAGGTTTAGGTATATACAAATTATGGTTTTTATATACAAATGCAAATGTTCTACAAGTAATAAAAGTTTTAAATAGTATTGATTGGTAAGTATTTGCAATATTTATAAATATAGTTACATAGAATTTATTTGCAATTCATGGGCATTCATGCACCATGAAGAGATTTGATTCAACAAATTAACTTTTGGATAGCTCAGTGGATAAGGTAGCCAGAGGTTGGGGTTTTTTATTCTCTACTCCCACGGTGGCCAAGGTTGGCAACTCCTGCTCTACTCTGTGTTCTTGACAGGGTTACACTTGGTTATCCAAAGGGTCCTTTCCAGCTTTGCAGTTCTAACCTGATGTTTATATCTTAATGAATTGAAGCTAGAAAATTTTAGCCAAGAGCAATTAAAAATAACAATTCAAATATTATTATTAGTACACAGAAAGAGCCTCCTCAAAGATTGTGGTATTTCTGAAAAATAATTGGGCATACCATGAGCAACAGCATCCTCATTGTGCCAGCTAATTTTTCTCACATTATGTCAGGCAATGGAATTATGGAATGAATTCACCAAAAGGTGACTTCATTTTGGCAGCTTAAAGTCTGACCCAGACGTGAAAGAAGAAGACTGACGTTTATTGTCTATTTTCAGAAATGCCTTTTTAAAAAGTCCACTACATTGTCTATTGCTTTGGGAGTTCTAGTGGACAGAAAAATGATAAGCAAATACTTTTCAGATTAATAAAATGTATAAAAAATATCTGTAAAAGGTGGAGTAATCCATGACATAACATAGTCTACAAGAATATTACTATGCATCAATACTTCCTTTTTCTTTTTGTAAGTCAGTTTATCAGACACCCACCTAAATGGCCATTTCTCCTCAAATAACATCAGACAATTGTAGAAAATGACGAATATTCCTGAGTTCAGAAGCTGCAATACAGAGGAATCCATTATTTTAAATGCATACTTTGTTGTCCAATGTATTATGCAGAAGCACCTTGCATGGACAATGGAGAATTATGACTTCAACCTTACTTCTGCTTGCTGAATGCCAAACCTGAGGAATTTAACTTCCATCCAGGTTTGCTTCAGAACCTCATAGTTTGAAATATATATTTAAAAGTTGGCTGAAACAACAATACTGTTCCTTCTGGATGTGGCGGGATCAGGAAATGAAACTACCACAAAAAGAGATGTTCTTGTGTTATTTCCAGGGAACCCATATCCTGAAAGGTTGGGCATATAATTGGAATGCCTCTTCTTATAACATTTGGGGTCTAATTTGTAAATTGCAGTAGAGAGCATAAACTGCAATTTGAGGGTGAATTTTTGAACCTTAGGACTTTAGTGAAACCTTGGTAATAAATAGTACACATTTTCCTTCATGGCTTACTGTGCAAGATTATGCTTGGTTTTATGACCTTCCATGAAGGGGTGAAAACTAGGTTATTTCTCAGGAAAGTTCTCATTTCTGATCTTCATTAGGAAAATCTGAGAAAACATCTGCTAGCCAAGAAATTCTGATAATAGTCTATGGGAAAAACTACTATATTACAGACTGAATTGGATTTATATACTCACAAAGGCCTACAGAGGTGAAGGACATTTGAAATAGGGTGATGAACATTTATGGCAGAATTCAAGTATCTACTAAAAAGTAAATTGCAAGATTCAATTGAGAAAAGATTCTTGCCTCAGAAATATCAGAAAACAAAATAAAATAAACAAAATAAAAACATAAAATAAATACTGTAGCACTTTAAAGAAGTAAGAACTTGGTTGTCAATTGATACTGTTTTCCTATTCAAATGAACCTGTTGAAGCTGTACTACCAAAATGCCACTTTCCATTCAGCTGCATACTGAATGTAGCAACTAGTTGTAACTGTGAAAATATTGATATCCTTGGGATACCTTCCACAATGATTGGGAATAGGATTCTAATTCCCCTCATCTTTACTCAGGCTTCTAACTTCCAAGGAGATCTTAGTTGAAATGTGTAGAATAAGACTTAAGGGAGCAACACACCCAATTATTATTTCCTTTCTATAGGTTGAGGCGAGCTTGTGGCTAGCGACACTCAACCTTTGGCTCAGGTCTCTGTTTAATCCCAGTGTCCTGGCTACTCTAACTCTTCAAGATATTTTCCAATTAGCATGGAAAAGAACCATTCAATACAGATTCCTGTACCTTGGCTTCTCCCAATCTCTCATACAGGCCAGATGAAACAGACCATTAAACAGAGAACACTAGACATGGAGAGGCAAACCAATTTAGCCAAAGCCCCAACCTTTCTGGCTCCAGAGTCTCAGAGACACATCGTTGCCCCAGCCCAGCACCTACTCCAACTTGAGTTACCAAGTCGTTGGAAGGCATTTACATTAGCCCTTTGTCCGGCTCTTCCTTCAGTTCTGGAGGGAAAATACCAAAGGATACCACTGTCAGAGAGACAATGACACTCAGCGGCTGTTATCAGATGAAAGCCTACTTTTACCTGCAACACTGCCAGATTCTGTGTCACAGCATGTAAGATCAGAAGAACAATCATCTCAGGTCCTTCAACTAAACAAATTACCAGTTCTACATTATAGGCTTAGTGGTTGTTGTAATAACATTAATCTTAAATACTAATACAGTTGTACCTTGCTTAAAGAGTATAATGTGTTCCACAGGATTGCTCTTTAAACGAGTTTGCTCTTTAAGCAAAACACCATTGTAAGTGACCAATTATGACTTGGGGGGGAGGGGATTGTTAACCCAGATTTATTTGTTAAGTGAGTTTTTGGTTGGTTTTATTGGTTAAGCGAAGCAAACATTCAGAGAAAATTCTGTTCTTTAAGTGAGTTACTCTTTAAGCGAGGTGTTCTTTATGTGAGGTTTGACTGTATTATATTTCCTTTAATTCTGAGCAGATATGCTCCTCTTAATATCTATTTTAAGTACCCTCATCTTAACTTCTATCTTTTGTTGTACTATGCTGACCTTGGACCTTAATAAAGATAGGTTTGATTTGATTTACATAGAAAAATAATATAAATATATGCTAAAAAAGGAACTAGAAGATAAGTTTCTAATCTCTGTGCCAATTAAAATAAATTACCCTAAAAGCAGCAGTGCATTTGAGAGCCTTTAACATAATAAGTGGTTTTTATATCATGGGATTACAATCATGTATCTGAAACTTTATAACAGTTCCCACAAATAGAATCCAGATACATAGGTCTACATATGCTCACTTTGACAGCATATAACTCTTTGTAGTCTATGTGGGTTAGGTGCTTGTAGTTTATTTTCTCTGTTATCCTCCGTATGTTACTTTCTACAAAAGGGAATGTAAATATCTATAAGAATGGGAAAACAGACTATATCTGTGTGATATAGCCACCAACATGTGCATTCTGTGTAACAGTTTTCTAGTATTCTAGAATATTTATGTGTGCTTGTGTGTAGGAGAGAAAAAGAGAAATCGAGAAGGGTGATTAATCACTAAAGCAGGTGATTAATGTCACAGAACTGTGAGCCAAAAATAGTTCAGGTTGATGTACTGTGTGTTTCACCCACACATCTGTACCCATGCAATTCTATTGCCTAACTTCTAAACCCTGTGGCAAGGCCTTCACAAAATCCCAGTAATGGACTCTTAGCCCTGCTATGGAATTATCCAGCTCTTACCCTGCAGAGCGTCTTCTGAATGCACTTTGGCAAATATGTCAAATTATATGGTGGTTTAAGGACATTGTACAGGTTTTTACACTGTTAAGCTGAGAATTGTTATAAATGTATTATGCAAGTGTTCAATTTAAAGCAGGAGGTATGCCAATATGGGGTAGAGCTGGCAGCCCTCACTTTTTCCACATTATAAAGTGTTAGCAAAGGAAAGGGTGTAGGCATTTACAATTGATGGCATTTATGCACAGAGTTACTCATAATGTGGTCTTTTCCAATATTTAACTTTAGAAACAAAGACCCAGTAAAGAGATCAGCTCCCTCCCCAGTCCTCCACTTGCTTGGTATAACTGTAAAAATATGCACACATCCTAAGCTTCAGAAAACTCTACAAATAAGCTGATGCTGTTGTGGTTGTACAGTATGAAACAGCAAATAGTAAGTCTGGAGGACTAAATCTTTGTAAACTGTTTTGCTTTGCCATTGAGACAGAAATGGCAGTAGTGATAATCTCTCTTAACTCTACATTTACTCTGAATTCAAACTAACCCGTGCCAGCAGGAAATAATTAACTATGAGTTTTGTCTATGTGAAGCATTAGTAAGGGAATTACATGTTTCTGAAGCATTGTTTTGACATGTTCCAAGATTTTCAAATTTCATTAATTTAAGCACTGAATTATTTGAGCATCTCAAATAACTTGGCTGTCAAGGATTTTAGAAAAATGAGGTTAAATCCAGTTGCTTCACAAATGACAGAATCAAGTCCCTTGGTATGGTTCTATTCAGAATATTCGTACGGTTAGAAAGGGGAGGTGATCCATTTGTAAACTTCAACATCCTCTTCTCACTATTCTTTTCCCACCAGTTCATACAAACCATGGAGTGATTAAAAAAAAAAGATCCTTGTGACACCTGTTACATCCCATCACCGCCTACAGCCCTGAAGCCTGAGAATAGCATTTGTCATTATACCCGAATGGCGAACTGGGACGGGTACTGATAAAGAACAGGATGGTCCCGGTGAGCTGGTAGTCACCTAGATGTGAGTGGAGAGGGTGAAAGATGATTACCTTTGCTCCATCACTAAGAACAGCACTACTCAGTCCCCACTGCAGGTTAAGCAGAATTACAGTTAACAAAGTTTAAGTTAAGAAAGTGGCCCTGCGTTTTAATCCAAAACACTGTTTCCATCTCTTTACTCACGGATGGGGGGGGGGGCAAATTATTACATTTACAGGTTGAACAGATAAGGGGCTAACATTCATACTTATCTGACATGTTATTGTATAAGAATCCATTCTGTCTCTGCATATTCTGTCCTAGCAGTAGTTCCTTGCCTGCCATATCAGTTACACATCAGGACAATCAAGTGCTGAGGTAAAAGGCTTTGCTGCAGTCTATAAAGCACAGCCTTATCTTCTTCTGGAAATCTTTGGTATGCTTCAGTATCCAACGGACATTTGCAATATGATCTTGAGTGTCTCTTTGTTTTCAAAGTCCAGCTTGAACATCAGAAACTTCTTGATCCGTGTAAGGTAAAGGCATTTGTTGCAGCACCTTGAGTATGACCTTACTTCTATGGGAAATCAATGGATGAAATGGTACTACATATATCTGCTGTAAATGTTGTCTCTAGTGTCTGAAATCTTTTGGGGGTCTATTGTTACTATTTTCAACTTTTTGCTTTGCTATTGTGAATGCACAGGATTGTGACTTAGTTCCATCAAAACAATGCTGATATAATTATGACAGAAGATGTTGTAATAGTAGGTTGATAGGATTGCTTCATAAACCATGATGAGCCCAAGACAAGGATATATAGAGAAATCTCCCAACAAATCACAATGCTGATGATGTATGTAGCCAATAATACAGAAATAACATCTGATAAACAGTGTTTGACAGTGAATGCTCCCAAAAGAAATGCAATGAGACATATTCAGATGTGTTGCAACAACAAAAGCTGATCCAAGAGCAATTTCCCAGCAATGTTTTCCTCTACTTAAAGCATAATTGAATTTGTGACTGATTGATCGGCACAATCTAAGCTATCCCCAATATAACAGAGAGATGAATTCTTCCATCACTTCTCACAGGCATCAGAGTGAATGTATGCATCAAGCTTTGATTGTCATGACTGAGGAATAGGGAAAAATCTTGGTGTGATTTTTATTACCTTGTCCCTCTTTTGACAATTTTTTTGGAGGTGACAGTATTCATAATAATGTGCTTCCAAGATTCCTTTGTTTACATACATGGAAATTTTGTTTGATCGCAAGCCAGCTTGAATATATGCTCTCTCTAGGCTGGCAATATATTATCCTTGCCTAGGAGGAATGAGTGGATCTATATGTACACATAGGTCAGTACTTTGCTTCAAGTTCTGCCTTGAAATAATTAGTGCTGCTGCACAGGGAAATTTTTATTTGCTTTGGCTTAGGCCACACCTGTTTAATAGATCAATGGGCTTAACTCATTCCACAGGTTTTGACAATGTTGTGCCTATTACTATCCACTTTCAGAAAGTCATGTTTATAGGCAGTTGAACATGCAGTGTTGAATCCCACTCTCTTGAACTACATATGTGGTTCTTCTTGCACACAACAAATGTGCTTGAATAAGAGTTTCCTCTGCACCTGCAGCAAGATGAAAGAGAATCACAGAATGGCACAAATTTAACATACACACACAGGCACAAAGTAGATTTCTACAAATGCCCAAAAGCAAAGACGAAAGCATTCTCCCCACCTACCTCTGGAAACCTAATGATGCAAAGATATCTGTTTCTTTCTTTTTTAACATTCTTCTCTTCCGGATGGTTTATAGAAACTGGGAATTTTTTAATTACTAAGTCACCTAGCAGTTTGAAAGCAAGAAATTGCAAGTAGATAAATAGGTACCATTTTGGAGGGAAGGTAAACAGCATTCTGTGCACTCTGATGTCTAGTCATGTCTGCCACTTGTCCATGGAAATGTCTGCAAACACAGACAGTGCTGACTCTTTGGCTATAAACAGAGATGAGCATTGAACCCTAGAGTCCGATATGACTGGCTTTCAAACAAGGACAACCTTTACCTTTTACCTTTCGGACTTTGTTAGTAGGGGTTTCCAAAGCTTGGATGTTTCATTGCAGCCTGAGTTATCAAACCTCTTTGCTTTGGGAGTCCAGGTTTTTACTGTTAACAGCTTTCCTTTTGTTTCTGCAATGAATTGTTTCTGTTTTAAATTAGCTTTTAACCCCCTAATATGCTGAAGCACGTTTTGATACTTTGGAGAGGCCAGATTCCATTTGATCACCACTTTCTGCTATCTTATTCAGCTTCAGACTAGTTTGAAAATAGACAAATACTCCCACTTAGCTTCATTTCCCAAAATAATTTCTGAGTCCAAAGCACATGCCTAAACTGAACCTATAATTTCAGACATTAAGGGAGAAAGAGCACTTATTTAGTAAACTCTTCCCCTTTTGATATGTCAGAGTGGGGTATTTGTTTGTTTTTTACATAAAGAGATTTCCCCATAACTGAGCTTAAAAACAGAAACAAAATTTTCCATCTACAGTTTGTAGAGCTAACATCTGTTACACGATTTCACTTTGCTTCCTCTTAGGATAAGACTTCCAATATAGTAGAATGCAAACTGTTTAAACCTAAAGTTCTCCTAAACCAGGAGTTCTCAATCTTTTAAAGTCAAGGGCCAGGTTATGCTCCCTCAGACAGCTTTGGGGGTCAGATGGCCATTTTGCCCTTCCTACACCTCATGGCACTTCCTGATGTAGTGAAGGTGTTGGTGGGGCCACATGAATGGTGCCGTGGGCCACAGGTGAGAATCCCTTTCCTAAACTATTACAAAGTTTTAAGCCCTTTCATGACATTTCTAACAGGTACCCATGAAAAACTGACTGTACTTCTCTTGCTCAGTCTAGCAAATCACAACTAATAAGCTTACAGAACCAATGAAATATACAGAAGAGTTGATCCACCAAATCCCCACTGATTCAATGGGCTTACTCTAGACATGTTCTCAACAACAGGCTTTCAGCTATTGTTTGATTCATTTGGGTTTTTTCTTCTTCCATGATGTTTAGTTTTATTTTGTTTTTATTTCCTGTGTTCTTTTTCCTATTGTTTTCTATGTACAAGGCCATCTGTTCTCTCAGCAGATGCCTCTGAAGTTAGTAATTGTTGTCATTCTTAGCATAGTGATAACTACACACAATTCAGATGATGCGGCACACGACATATGTGAGCTGGCCAAATGTGCATTGTTGTTGAAATTTCTTGTCAAAATATGGCGGGAAAGAATGGTGTTTGGTTTTCCAAGCTCCGAGCATATCTATTATAGCAAAATCAAAAATTTGGCAGGTTTATGAGACCACTATCTGCTGTGCATATGGCTCTACAGAGATTTGTGTCTTCTCTGCATGACAGTAAGTAACGTGGAACTCATGTAGTCTCTGAATGCTTTTTTCTGATCTCAGAAGAACAATTTGAATTAATTCAGAATGGCAGTTCTACTAGAAAGTGACAGCTTCAAGGCTCATATCACTGATGTCCTCTAGTTTGGAGATGGGCTATTTGTTTCATTGAAAGAAGCCTTTTTTTTCAAGCCTTGCTAGTGTGGTCCTTCTCATGTGGCTATTTCATTATCAGATAAGTTTGCCATGTCATTTTTGTGTCATGGATATTGCAACTGAATGCACTGCAAATATAAGATATTTTTCAGGGCAAGTTATGCTTGTCTACTACAGAAAACCAACTGCTTACTCTTATGAAAGATGAGCATTGCAATCTTAATTGACAAATGCCCTGATAGTAGGGTGTTAGACATATGGAGAAGCCTCTTCCCAGGATGCACATGTTCACTTTATATATTTTTTTTCCAGGTGAGAAGAAAAATAAGAAACTTAACAATTTTAAATAAAGTAAAATAATGTTTTATCTCAGTTGGACCACATTATAAGACCTTGCACGCATTTTTCATAAGTTATAACATTTGGGGAGGGGGACACAGAACACTGAAGTGTTTTTTCATAAAAGAATTTGTAGTTTGCACAAAAATGCAATTTTCTGTGAAAACCCCAAACTTTATTTCTTATTTTTGAACATAGTCTTGCCATGGAGAAAAAAATGTTCTTTCTTTCATGAAAGATCTATGTGTATTTGTTAGATACTTGGTCTCTTCTAATAGCTGAAATCTCTTATACCAGAAGACATAGCATATGCTGGCAAAGTATCCTTCTGCTAGCTACTAGGACAGCTGCAATTATACTAGAATGAAGGTAGGGCCAAATCATTATCAGCAAGGATATGCTAGCTAAGAGCTTTCTGGCAGAAGAGATGTAGAAGAAGTGTAGTGAGAAAGGAGCTTAGTTACTCCAGATCCAAATCTCTGCCAGCTCAGGGACACAACCACAATCCCAGCTCAATGTTAGACTAAGGTGAGGGTGCAGTGCTTATCCCCATTTACAGCAAAAGAGCCAGTGCTGTCTTCATCTGCAGCTGTTTCCATGGTCTTGTGGCAGGCATGACTAGACACCAAAGCACATGGAATGCTGTTACCTTTTCCACCCAAGTGGTACCTATTTATCTATTTGTAATTTCTTGCTTTTGAACTGCTAGGCTGGCAGGAGCTGGGACAGTTGATGGGAGCTCACTCTGTTGTGCAGCACTCAGGTCTCAAACTGCTGGCTTGCCACCCTTCTGGTCATCAAGACCAGTGTCTTAACCACTAACCACCACAGTTCTTATAAGGTGAGGGTAGCACTTAGTAAATTACACTAACCCTAGATCTGGATTCAGTACAGCCTCAGCTAGTCTTCAAGCATGTTGGCTGGTTAGGGTTACACTCCAAAATATTTGTTTTGGCCTAAATCAGTGCTTGTAAATTTCTGGTTTAAATGAGCATGAAATTTTCTAAAGTGTGCACAACACCATTCCACCAAGCACCTCAGCATTTCTCCTCCAGACTGAAATCATCTCATGTATTTTGACAGTCACAGAAATACTTTATCGTTAGTTCTTATAGGTATGCCTTATAGGCATATCAGTGGGGGGGGGGGGGGGACAAAACAAAAAACAAAAAAACAAAAAAGCTGCAGCACTTTAAAGACTAACTGCTATATTTTTTTAATGTGAGCTTTCATGGATCAAGTCCACTTCATCAGACAGAGGTGTGAGACATCAAAGCATGAACTTATATACACCAGATACAGAGACATAGAGTGATTAAACAGATAAATATGCAAATCAATACAGCTTCCTACAACTGGCAGTAGCCGATGACCTCTGGCTGTTATTTGGATTAGGGGCTGAGGTGGCCCAGTGGTTAAGAAACTCGCTTTGTTAGCTGGAAGGCTGTAAAGTCGGCAGTTTGAGACCTGAGTACTGTATTGCATGACGGATTGAGCACCTATCTCTATCCCAGCTCTTGGGGACATGAAAGGAGACACATTTGGGCGTTTCCTGAGCGGAGTTTCTACGCAAAACCTCTTTCAACCTAGAATAATTTCTGACACAAAATTATTATTATTCAGATTAGCTCTAAATTTCCCTCTTTTGTATTGTAATAGTGGGAATACCTGGCATTGAACATTTGCTAATGCATTTAACCTTAGTGTTACTGTATGAGCACATTCTTTGTTCTGTGAGACATATTTTGGAAGAGAATTTTACAGGAAAGTTTGTAAAGGGGTTATATATATATATATATATATATATATATATATATATATACTGTACCAGAAACACTGTTAAATTCAAGAGCTCAGATCTGAAGTCACTGAGAGTGCATTGTTTTACAATCCAAATAGCTTCACTGGTATGCAGATAAGATTGTAATAGAGAATGGCAACCAACAGACTATGAAATTTGTAGTAGGATAAGAGTTACCATGCATTGGGAAAGCTGGAGTAAATATTTGAAATCAATATTTACTGATCACTTGTGTAGATGTGTAGTAACAAAAGCCTTAAAAGTAAATATTTTACAGCTTACAAAATTCCTAGGGGTGTGTGTTTGTGTCTGTGTGTCTGCATGCTTGGAAGCACTTAATGTTGGAGTGTAACCATTTGAGTCAGCTGAAATATTGCTGTAAACCAGTGTGTGGAGGGGCTCTTTTGTGGAGAGGGATAGATAGTTTTACGATTTCCTTTATGACATTTAGGACTTTATAGATTAAACCAGCACTTTGAATTCTGCCCTGAAATGGAATGACAGGCAGGGGAGTTGCTGTAAGAATGGGTTATAATATGATCCCTGTAACCAGCCCTAGTTAATAATTTGGCTGCAGTTCTTAAAGCTCAGTTTGAACTGGAATAAGTAAGAGTCACAATTTAGAAAGTTTAGGTAAAGGGAAAGACCGCCCTTGCTCTAAAGCCAGTCATATCTGACTCTAGGTTTCAGTGCACATCTCTGTTTATAGTCAAACAGCCAGAGCTGTCTGTGCCTGCAGATGTTTCTGTGGACACATGGCAGGCATGACTAAACACTGGAGTGCATGGAACACTGTTTACCTTCCAACCGAAGTGGTCCCTATTTATCTACTTGCAATTTCTTGCTTTCAAACTGCTAGGTTGGCAGGAGCTGGGAAAGAGATGGGAGTTCACTCCATCATGCATTACTCAGGTCTCAAAGTGCTGACCTGCCGACCTCCAATCATCAAGTCCAGTGTCTTAACCACTAAGCCACTGCAGTCCATTATAATGTTTACTGGATATGATATACCATTTTCTTTGATTTGATCTTTATTATTTATCTCACAAATTGCAGTTCATTAGTTTCAAACTGATTTCTAACTCACCCAATTTGATTAGTATCCAAATCAAGGAAGGCAACCCCTCTTTCCAGTTACTAGCTGGGCTGTATCAGAGGATCAGGCACATAGTTACTGCTTTCTGCCCCATGTATGACAGCTGCAAAAAAAAAAAAAGCCAGTATTAGGCATACGAAAAAGTTAAGTTAAAACTAAATAAAATACAAACTAGGACAGTAGAGACTGTTGAGAACCTTTTGGAATAGTAGCTCTGTTGGTTTGTGTTTCAAGCATATCAGAGAGTAAACAAAAAACGTTTTGGAATAGTAGCCGTGTAAGTCTGTGGTTCAGGCATATCAGAAAACAATTTTTTTTAAAAAAAACACTCTAGCACTTTAAGGACTAACTGCTATATTTTGTAGCTATATGTTGTTGCACTTTAAAGACTAACTGGTGTATTTTAATATTAGCTTTCGTGTATCAAGTCCAGTTCATCAGACATGGGAGTGAGACTTCATGACATTAATTTATATAAATCAGGCACAGAGTGATTGGTGTGTTAAGTTACACTTATATACCACCCCGTAGCACACGGGCTCACTAGATGTTTAAATAGCATTCATTGTTCAAGCACATAATTTCCTGATTCCCCCCCCCCCATTTTTTTGCCTAAAGCCATATTCATTAACTCAGATGGTTCTTGCAGATTAATGATCAGAACAAAAAAGAAAAGATCTAAAAATGAATCAAAGCACTTTATGAGTTATCAGATTGAGGTCTGAATCAAGTTGGTACACAGCAGTATTACTACAGTATCTTACTGTTATTTTTAATATTTCATTTATTTCTCTTTTTAGACGTGTCAGTGGTTACTGTAATTATTGTCCTTTACCATTGTCAAATACAAGTAACATTCTTTTTCTTATTCTTTTTCTCTTTTCTGTTGATTCTGCTCACATCATTTCATTCCCTCATTTTGTCTTGTTTGGATTACGATAATGCTTTTGTACTCAATCTTCCCTATTTCATCTTAAGCTGCTGCTTCCGTCTTTTGTGCAACTGCCTGTTCCACATTTTCTGCACACAAATATGATCTGAGCAATTTTATTTTTAAAAACTTCTTTGCATCAGTTCCTTTTTTCCTATTTCTATTCAAATTAAAACAGTGTTATTTACTTTTAAATGCATCTGAACTCTAGCTGCTACTTATCTTTCATTTCTGCAATTTATTCTTTCTCTGAACATTGTGTTCTAATGGTTCCTTGTTAACCCTAGTAGATTTCTGCTTTTTGTTTTATATTTCCATGGTTTTCAACTTGGAACTCATTTCTAGAATGTATCGTCATCTGATCTGTCAGTTCATTCTAACTGAGCCTGTTGTCATCATTTATTTACTTCTAACTGATGGAGATCCTATGAATTCACAACCTTTAAAACAGGGGTTCTCAACCTTCTCATGCTACAGGCTGGACCACACCCCCTCAGACAGGTGAATGGGTCAGACACATGGTTGTCCCTGCTGTAAACCACAGTGGGCATGTTTGTGCAGACATGGGTGTGTTTACGGCTGTCATAAATGTGTCTGCTTCTGCTTCCAGAGTCATTGCCATGGGCCGGATGATATTCCACCGTGGGCCAGGTGTGGCTGTAGGTTGCAAACCCCTACTTTAAAAGCTTTGATCATTAGTAGTCCTATTCAGATCTTGCAAACACAAATGCTGTAGCCTCCTTTCTTGTGTCAACCCATTTCATATTTGGTACAGTAATACCTCATATAACATTAGTATCGAATAACACGAAAACCGCATAACATCAAGGAATCTGGGGGGAAGAATTGCATCAGATAACATTAAGATCCTATGGGATGCTTCAGATAACAACCGCGAAAGCCTGTGTGGTTACAATGTATCTCTATGGATCCCATAGAGGATCAGATAACACTAAAAATCATATAACACGAAGACTTGTGGAACCAGGTTTTAGTGTTATATGAGGTTTTACTGTATTTCTATTTTATAACTGTTTTCTGTTTTTCCACTGGATCTTGACTTCTCATGATATATCCATATTACCATAACCTTAGATAATGGGTTGCTTAAGTTCACAGCTAGGCATGGACCTTTTAGATTTCTCAGACTTCACTCCCTCCCCCAGACTTTTCCAGGAATTGTCACAGTACTCCCTCTGCCCATTAGGCTTTGTAAGTTTGCCCTTGCTCAAAAGCCAGTCATATCCAACTCTAGGCTTCAGTGTTCATCTCTGTTTATAGCCAAAGAGCCAGCACTGTCTGTGTCTGTAGACATTTCTGTGGGCATGTGGCAGGCATGACTAAACACCAGCTTGCACAGAACACTGTTTACCTTCCCATCAAAGTGGTACCTATTTATCTCCTTGCAATTTCTTGCTTTTGAACTGCTAAATTGGGAGAAGCTGGAACAGATGACAGGAGCCTACTCCATCATCCAGTCACTAAGTTCAGCATCTCAACCACTAAGTCACTAAGCTCTGTACAGAGTGGCAAAACTTAGCAATTTGGCTAGGGGAGCTCCTGGAAGATTCTGAAGGTGAAGCCCAAGAAATCTGAACGTCTGATCTCTACTCCCTGCTGTGTCTCCCTCCATTATCAAAGCTACAGGAGGGGCATACAGTCCTGTTGCAGAACCTTGTCTCTCTGGAGGCAACCAAGCCAGGGGATAGGCTTCTCCACGTGGTGGAACATGGGAGAAAAACAGTCTAATGCCCTTCCTAGTGCTATGGGGTGGTATATAATTGGGATTGCTTTGCTTTGCTTGCTTTTAGTTTTAGTAAGGTCTTTCTTCCAGCCATGTGTCCTGGAAGATGGAGGAGCTCAAAAATACTTCTTTCCTCTTTGAAAGCAGAAAGCAAGAGGGAGAAGGCACGAGTAAACCTTAAGAAATGCTTAAGACTTGCAAATAGGGTCAGTTGATGCCTGAGGCAGGAAATATCCCAGTGGGGGCATCAGCAGGTTCACACCAGTTCGCCAGAACCAGTAGCAGAAATTCTGGATTGCCCCGACCATCCAAGTTTTGAAATAAAGTAGTCCTAATTCAGGTGCAATGCAGGGCTTTCCCCCTTGCCACACCTGCCATACCAAGCCCTCTGTGTGGCAGTAAAAATTTTTGGAGCCCACCACTAAAATAACCTTTATAATTCTAATTATGGGAAAAACAATGAAAAACAACCTCCTTTCGGCCAGGCTAGACTTTCCTATCTCTCTGGTCACTGCGTCAATGTCACCACCCCTCCCCCCAAAGAGCAAAATCACTCAGAGCCCTTCAGGCATGGCACATGTGCTCACACCCTGAAAGATCAAAATCAAATTGGGGGGGGGGGAGAGAATAATTAAAAGACTTATTTATAACATTTCTAAGCTGTGATTTATTGTGAAATTTTGAGGCCAGAAACATTAGAGCATTGACAAAATTCACCTATATCAGTAGAGGCTGTTAATGTTATTTGGTCTTGCTGGACCGCAGATTAAATTCTGGCCTTAATTATGTTTTCCCAGTTTTGTCCTCTTCTCCTCCTCAATTTTTTTTAGCAATGGACCATGCAGATATTCAGCAACATGTTTTTCTCTGTATCTCTCAAGCAGAGAAGCTGATAAATTATTTTCAAAGTGTTTGAATATACACAGGCAGAGAAGACGATGGATAGCTTGTCTAGAGAAGAAGGTGGTTAAACTGTCTGCCAAAGGCCATGAGGTTTTTGTTGCCACAAAACCAAATTGCCCAGTGGTTAAACTTGAGCCCATCACTGTCCCTTTGGCCAAATTGCCTCTCAATGTTGTTTTGAGAGGAAAGAAAGGGATTCTAGGGTCATACACACAGACCCAAATGGGGCCGAGGTCCTTGCACATGGCACTGCAAAGCAAAAACACAAACAAGAGAGGAAACAAAACAAAATAAAAAATAATGTGGTCCCTTAAAGATTAACTTCCACAAAAGTTTTGCCTCTTTGTTTTGTTTATTGTATCATGCACTTGTACATGGCTACCACTTCAAAAACACAAACAAGCTAGCTTTCCCAGGCTCTAGGAATGACAAACAAGTCTAAATAACTTGGACATAAATTTGAATATATCATTCTAAACCTCTTTATAACATCACATTTTGTAAAATGGATCCTGTTGCCCCGGAACATTATAGTAGGCACTCTTCACAGTGAAACTGCATCAGGCTGTACTGCATACCTGATTTATTCATGTGCAAGTCAAGTGATTCAATAATGCATAGCTTCATACATAGAATAAAATCTGTTTCCTGCAGAAAAGGCTTGTAATCAGAAGCTACCAGAAATCTAGCCTCCTTCTCCCGGCTCTCTTTTAAAACTTTCCTTGTCCATTTTCCATTCTGCCTCAATATCTTCCACTACCTCCCATTAGGAATCAGTCCAAACCACTCTCCCAGCAGGTGGGAGTAAGATACAGATGTAATGAATTTTCCTTCAGGTCAGAAAAAAATGAAGTAACAAATGTGTTGTACAATTTAATTTCATCTGTTCATTTATGTTTATATTATGCCATACAAAATGTCAGTTGAATCCTGGCATCCTGAAAGGATATGGCAGTTTTTGGAATAGCTACATTTCTACATGTTTCCTGGGTAAATACAGCTTGTGCTTCAGAAGGCAGAAACATAAATCTTAGAAATGACTTTTCTTTAAAATAATGACTCCAAAATCAAATGTAACCTTTATTATTGTTACCCTGCTTCTGTTGATAATACATTAGCTCCAGCAGTGCATTCATTACCATACATAATATACATAATATAAGTCCATGATAGCGAACCTTGACACTCCGGATGTTCTTGGACTTCAATTCCCAGAAGCCCAAGCCCCCTGTGAATCCACATGAATAGGTTTACTGTGATCCATCTGGCCTGTGCCCCCCTCATCACTTGGACTTCTGGGGCTTGGGCTTCTGGGAATTGAAGTCTAAGAACATATGGAGTGTCAAGGTTCACCATCACTGATATAAGTAATATAGCCTTGACCAGGTAAGCTACCAAGCCACATTAAGACATGGGAATTCTATTTATGAGCTGAATCCAATTGTTGCTCTGAATTCGATTAGCTCCTTAGTGGGATTTAACCAATCTCATTTATTCATTAGTTTAGCTGGTTTTACAACAAGATTAGCCTTATTTATTTGTGTATCTGCACATGTTCCTTTAGCAGGGCATCCAAGAACTGCATGCTTATAGCAATTAGTGACAGAGTTTAGGCTTTCCTTTTTCATCAGACTTCATCATCCACCAAAGAGAGAACTACCCACAAAGGAATTCAAAATTAAATAGTTCTCAGTCTAGTATTTTGTTCAAATCTTGGTAATATCCAACTCCCAATTGCAAATCTCTGGATTCAATTTTGCAAGGTACAAGCTGGGTAAATTTCCACAACAAAGCAGAAATAATTGAAATGCTAAATTTCCATCTATCACTACTGGGGTACACCCTGGGTGGCTACCTTGCTGGCTAAAACTGGATCAAAACAAAGGAACTGAAAAATAAATCCACCAGAAAGGTATTTGTGAAGACCAACCATAACAATGATCTCAATAAATACTGAGGAACTTTCAAGTAATAAATGTCCTCCTAGTGGACATGTGGAGGAAATACAAATGCGACATACATCTGCTCCAGGAAACACATCAGGGGACAGCAAGATGCAGACCCAAAGTGGCTGGAATGGAACTAGTAATTGAGAGACTGCATGACCAGTATGGGAATGCAATTTTTGTTATATGTGGCCTCAGTATAATTCCAGCTGCACTGACGGAAACAAACAACACTGAAATTCTCACTATCCAAACCACACAATTCTCTGTTACCACTGTCTATAAGCCAACAGGAGCAAATTTTAGTTTTAATGAACCGGACAATTTTACTTATGATAACATAAATTTTGTTATTGGAGATTTTAATTGTCACAGTGAGGTTTGGGGATATAACCAGACCAATAAGGATGGTGCACAACTTGTATCCTAGGCAGACAACAGTAAGTTCCAACTTGTCCATGATCTGAAACTGCCCGCATCCTTTAACAGTGGTAAATGGAGGAGGAAGTATAATCCAGACAACATCTTTGTTAGCAAGAAGATAGCAGTACTGTACATGAAAGTTGTTGATGATACAATTCCATGCACTCAACACAGGCCCATCATGTGCATAGTAAATGCTGTAGTGAACCTCCAGGAGTATTGTGTGAGGTATGATCTGTGAAATGAATGTTTAGATTAAAATCAGTTGGGTGGAATATTTAATCTCTTCCAACTATGTGTGGGTCATGATCCAGATAAGGATCATATTCAATTACAGTGGAACCTCATATAATAATAAAAAATTTCATTCCAAGAGGCTGTTCACTATGCAATTTTTTCATTATATGAAAAAAAATTCATATAACAAAAATTCCTATGAGAAAATTCTCATCGAAATTTTCGTTATGCAAGTTTTCCCCATAGGGATGCCAATCCTTATAGTGAAAATGTTCGTTATATGAGTTTTCCCCATAGTGAGCACTATTTTCACATAGCAAAAATTTTCATTGTGCGAGGCACCATGTTTTTGCAATTTCTTTTTGTTATGTGATTTTTTTCACTATTGGAGGCATTTGTTATATGAGATTCCACTGTATTCTCCAGGAAAATTAAAGATACACATGTCATGGTCCTCCCCTCTAATACAGGTCACACACACAACATTCACATGTTCAATATACACAGTTTTTGTTATGCACCATCTAAAATATGCAATAAAAATCGCTGAAATACATAATATATATTTATTTATTTATATGACACATTACCAGAGCTGGCCACTAAAGGCCACTATCTCCAATGTAAACTATAGGTTTTGCTGTTATCTGTGGTTTCAGAAGGCCTTGGAACATATCACTGTAGGTGGAGCCAACATCATGACATCGTGGACAGAGCCAATGTCATGATGTCATGGGTGGAGCCAATGATGTGGGCGGAGCCAAAGTTAAAAAAATACATAAAAATACAGTACACATAAAAATACAAATTAAATACACATTAAATAGACAAAAACATAAAAATACAAATTAAAATACACATTAAATAGACATAAAAACACATAAATACACATTAAATAGACATAAAGACACAAAAGCACATATTAATTAAATACATATTCCACCCACCCACCCCAAACTCAAACCTGAGTCACTTACCCTGGGGAGCAGGCAGCAGTGTTGTGACAGCATGGTGCAGCCTGGCTCAGTGGCATGGCCTAGCTCAACTTGACCCAGCCCAGCACCACGGCATGGCCTGGTGGCCTGGCCTGGCCTGGCCTGGTGCAGTGCTGCGGCAGTGAGCATTGGTGGCGAGCAGCAGTCAGCAGTGAGCAGCATCAGCAGCATCAACAGCGAGTGGCGGGTGGCACCAGCAGTGGCAGTGGCAGTCAGTGGTTGGCAGCAAGCAGCGGGTGCCGGTTGGTGGTTGGTGCCAGTTGGTGGTGGGCGGCAACAAGTGGTGGCACTGCGGTGGTGCAGGGAAGTGGCGCAGCATGGCGGTGCGGCACAGGCGACTCAAGCGAGGGCTGCCGCCGCCGCCGCCGCCGCCACCACCACCACTGCCGCCACTGTACCTCTGAAGAGACCACTGAGGCCACTGTGTTAAAATATCAATTGATGCATGTGCGCTGAGTACTGGAGGCGCACATGCATCAATTGGTATTTCCACACATGCAAACTCACCAGCAGCCATTTTGGGCTGCAGTGAAGGGCAGCCAGAGAGGTGACCAAACCAGTCACCTCAAAAAAATGGTAACCACCCCAGGTGGTCTCCTGGGAAAGTTAAAAACTTCCCCCGGGAGACCACCCAGTATTGTTATTACTGGTTCTGCTGAACCGGTCTGAACCGGCTCATGCCCGCCACTGGAAGCATCCCTATTCAATACAGCACTTAAGTGAGATTGACATTATTCATGACTTGTACACAATTTACACAACTACCAAAAAACCAGCTACCTATTTCTTAGTGCCACTGATTCTGGTCTTTTACCAGAGACAATGTCTTCAAAATCTATTTAGGGTTGCCTATTTAGGGAACCCTTGTGGCACAACAGTTAAGCTGCAGTATGGCTGCCAAAATGCTGCTAACAATCTGAGTTTGATATACCATATTTGTTGGTGTATAAGACACATTGGAGTATAAGACACACCCCGCTATTAATAAAATAGCCCACTATAGGCCATTATATACAGAACAAGATGCCCTCCATTTTTCCAGTGTATTTTAAGGGGGGGAGTGAGTCTTATATGTCAGCAAATATGGTAAGTGTAATCATTATTGCTAATTAACATTTTGACTCTGCTGGTTTTCTTTAAAATATATTAAAACTCCTGGCCATATATTTAATTAATATTTTGAGGCTGAATGAAAAGAACCACTGTGAGACTGCTGCAGCATAACCTGCTAGCATGTGGGTTTTGCTAAACAAAAACTATTAAAACTGATTTTTATAAATAATGATGAGAGTTTATTTTGAACACAACAAAAGAAATTTATTTTGAAATAAAAAGGGAGAAGATGAATTTCTGGGTATAATAACAGGAGTACCATATATACTCGAATATAAGCCAACCTAAATCTAAGTCGGGGTACCCAGTTTTGACCTGAAAACCCAGGAAAATAGATTTACCCCGAGTATAAGCTGAGGATGGAAAATGCAGCAGCTGCTAGTGAGTTTCAATAATCAAAATACATGAAAATATGGTAAAATTAATTAATTGTTGGCACATCTCAATCTGGTGTGGTCTTTGGACCCTCAAGGTCATTGACCTGAGTATAAGCTGTGTCCCCTTTTAGGGGCTAATTTTTTGGGCTAAAAAACTCAACTTATACTTGAGTGTATATGGTAAATATCAGAAGTGTAGCTTACCTTGGCGGGGCCCCGTATAAAAATTGTTTGGGGGCCCTTTATATGTGGGGCGGAGCTAACGTCATGACATCATGACGTCGTGGGGGGAGCCAACGTCATGACGTCATGGGCGGGGCCAAAATAAAAATAAAATAAATAAAAATAAAATAAATAAAATAGAATTAAAATGTAAAAAAAAAAAACCCACACACACCTCAACCCACCCACCCACCCACCTGAAAGACAAAAACCTCACTTACCTTAATCCTGGGGCCTCTTCTTCCTCCGCCTCTGCTGTCACCGCCGCGCCGCCGCTGCTGCCATCGCACGATCGCTCCCTCGACGCGCACGGTGAAGGCAAGGGGCAGCTGTGGAAGGCGAGCGGGCGCAGCGAGGCAGCCCCGAGGCCCTCCCCCCGGTCGCCGCAGGGGCTCCCTGGCAGGCTGCGCCAGCCCGGGCGGCGCTCTCCACCTCGACGCTGGGGTGACAGGTCATGTGGCAGGCATGACAAGCGCACGGAACACTGTTTCTCTACAGTACTTGCAATTTTTTTTGCTTTCGAACTGCTAGGTTGGCAGGAGCTGGGACAAAGATGGGAGCTCATTCTGTCCTGCACTGGTGTAAAAAAAAAGTGCTGTTTTTTTTTAACTCGGCAGCTTAACCTATCAATCCACCTCTTCGGAAGCAGCTGGGCCTTGTGATTATGACTAAACTTGGATTTTTGCTATTTCCCCGAAAGAGACCCAATTAAGGCTCGGAATTCCACTGAAATTAACGCGAAGCTTAGCCGGTCTACACGGCTTCGATGCTCTCCGGGGATGGGGCGAGGGAATGGGAGCCATGAATCGGGCGCACTAGGACCCAGCGGAGGCTTGGTGAACAACTTGCCTCCCCTTTCCCTCCTCTGTTGCGGCTCCGCCTCCTGCCGTGGAAACTTAGCCATGGGTTTGGAAGCGATCCGGTACCGTCGGGGCTCCCTGCGGATCCTCAACCAGCTTCTGCTGCCGCAACAGAGCCTTTATGAGGAGATTATTTTTAATTTTATTTTTTGCCGTTGGGGGCCCCCATAGCCCGGGGGCCCCGTATAATTGATACGGCTGATACGGCGGTAGCTACGCCTCTGGTAAATATGGCCTTCTGCTTCCATTTATTCAGCACACATATAAACACACATGCACTAAACTGTACAGATGACTCTCTAATGCTCAAATACCCATATTTGGTCTGCCTATCTACAGACTCTCTAACCAACTGCTAAATTCAACTGCTACTTTTCTCACAACCCATCCATATTCATTCTCATCAACCAGTCAGCATCTATCATGAAGTACTAGTCGCCCTCTATTTGGCACTTGTTGGGCCTCATCTAGAGTATTGCATCCATTTCTGAAGACCACACTTTAAGAAGGATGGCAACAGACTAGAACAAGTCCAGAGGTAGGCAACAAGAATGATCAGTGGCTGGAAACCAAGCCCTATGAGGAGAGACTGAAAGAACTAGGCACGTTTAGCCATGAGAAAAGGAAGAAGATGACACTTTTCAAATATAGTGGAACCTCGGTTAATGTAATTAATGTATTCTCTGGGACATTTCTTACAGTGAAAATTACTTTATCAAAATTTCCCATAGGAATGCATTGAATGAAATTTCCCATAGGAATGCATTGAAAAACAAAATACTTTAGCCAAAAGTTTCCCATAGGAATGCATTGAAAATCAATTAATCTTTCTGGGGAAAAAATCCATAAACCGAGCCACTATTTTCTATGGATTTCCTTTTGTTATGCAATTTTTATGTTAACTGAGTCGTTTGTTAACCGAGGTTCCACTGTACTTGAAAGATAGCCATAAAAAGGAGGAACAGGATCTGTTCTCTATCATTCCAGAGTGCAGGACACATAATAATAGGTTGAAACCACAGGAAGCCAGATGTGGGATGAATAGCAGGAAAATCTTCTTAACTGTTAAAGCAGTACAACAATGGAACCAATTACCTGGGAGGTGGTGAGTGTTCCAATGCTGTAAGCATTCAAAAGAAAATTGGACAACCATCTGACAGTTATGCTTTGATTTGGATTCCTGCATTGACCCAATGACCTCATTGACCCTTTGCAGCTCAGTTATTCTATGATTCTGTGATTGCACACCAGATCTGAGCATTCCATCCCCCATTTCTCAACCATTCCAGAACTCTTTGCATGCATGCAACCTCTGCCTACATATACCATACAAACATCAACATACAGCATCAACATTATAAATCTCTCTCCTCCCTCCCTCTCTCTCTCTCACACACAGATAAAAACTCCACATACAGTATCTACTACAGAAGTTTCTACAGTAATCTCACTCCTGTGATCAGATGCCTTACCAAGTCCCCATGGCAATTTCGAATGCTGGAGCTCCACAAATGTAAATCCTAAACAGGAAACTGGTCAAAGTGTTTCATATTCCATAATGATCATAAAATTGGGGGAAATGGCTGAAGCCAATATATATTCAAAGCTTTTAGCATTGAATGGCCATAAATGTACAAGCCACTACTAGAGAATGCCAATACTTATAACCTGTAACACTCTATGAAAGGTAGATAACATATTATATAGATTAGCTGCTGTATTCAGGTAAATGCAGCTGGTTGCATTTGAATCTCCCATAATGGGCTCCGTTAAGATAAATCATAATAAGCACTTTCCAGTGTTAATAATTAAAAGAGATAGAGTTGCAAGTAAAATAATGTGCCACAGAAGCTTCCTTTTAAAATTTCCACTTATAGAAAGGCCATTAAAGTCTCCTGCATGTTTATATCTGAAATTCCATTTGTATATGGCATTTAATTTGTTTAGAATTGAGTTCAGACTTATCCCACAGCCCTGTTGAATTGAATTTTCTAACCTGCTGCAGCAAGGGAATGATAACTGGTGGATTGACGTTTAGGCAGTGAAGGCAGAGTTTGAAAAAGAGAACATTTTTGGATGCTAACTGCCAGCAATCCTTAGTCAGAATGGCCAAAGAAAACAGCTGTTATCTAAAGCAGGAGTGCAAATTCTTACCTGACTCAACCTTACTTGATAAAATGGAAACTGTCAAAAATAAACCACTTGATGGCAGGTTTTTATTCTTGTTAGTTGCATAAGGTAAGGAATTCCTTACCATACACGACATTTGTGGAAAGAGGAGAAGGACAAAGACCACGAGGCAGACCCAGGGGAAGGTGGAGAGATAGCATCAAAGAAATATTACAAAATACCAAATAACACTAGTGGAGGCCATTAGAAGTGCCAGAAGAAGAATCTTATCTCCTTCAACACCCAAAGGTGTAAAAGAGGAAGCAAAGAAAACAAAGAAGGGAATTGTAGATGTACTTGAAGAAAAATTGTGAGTTTTCATGAGTGCTTTTTTTTTTTTGGTACATTTCCTCTGTGCTGAGGAGTTAAGAACAGGAAGACTCTCGCCATGATGATAGTGAGTATCCAGAATGGATATGGCACCTGAAGAAGAAGATTAGCTAACCATGGTCAAGAATAAGAGGTTGGAACTTTAGCAGGAGAAAAGGAAATGTCAGTCCCACTCCCAAGGCCAGGGATCTTGAATAATTTGCCATCAGCTTTTTTTGACTAGTACTTTCCAGTTATACTTTATTATTTTATTTATTTACATTTATACACCATCCCAGTGGTGGGCTCAAAAAAAATTGCTACCACACTGTGGGCGTGGTATGGTGGGTGTGGCCAGGGGGAAAGTCCTGCATTGCACCAGAATTAGGACTACTTTATTTCAAAATTTGGATGGGTGGAGCCAGCAAGAATTTCTGCTACTGGTTCTGGTGAACTGGTGCAAGCCTGTTGATGCCCATCATTGCACCATCCTTTTGGTGCAGCACCATTCAGGGTGGCTTACAATGCTATAAAATTTTTGAAATTAATCCATGAAGATCTGCTTACTTATTCAAGCCAGAATGACATCTTGAGGATTTGAGGTGTCTTTTCTCACAACAGCAGTTCAAAGTAAGCATAAATCATTTTTCTTGTCACAAAAAAAAATCAAACTGACTATGACAAAAACCTTACATTCTCCTATTGTGCAAGAATTTCTTCATGCCCCCTTAGGGAATGCTCCTTCAGTTTGGGGGGGAAACATAAAAACTTGGTGAGATCTGAATTAGAGTTTAGCAGACTGGTATATGGAAAAAACTGTTTAGCATGAAACTACGGTACAAAAAAGTTTGAGAACCCCTGCCTTAGAAGATCAACCTAAAAACAATCAGTTATTTGAAAAACAAACCAAAAACAGCTAGCAGATGGAATCTAAAGTGATATCACTTCTTGGCCCAAATACATAATTTGCTAAAGTGCCATTTCATCTATTGTTGATATAAGTAAAAGAATATATTCATTTGCTTTGCAGTCTTTCAGTGGCTTATGTGCACCAAACAACTTATATGTAGTGGCCTTAGGCTAATAAGTAGGTCTTTTATGAATAGTTTCTCTCATAGGCTAGCAAGTGTTTGGTGAAAAGTGATTGGCAGGACAAATATTTGTCAACATGTCTTGTCAAGATTAACTTGGAAGAAACCACCAGCAAACAAATTCAGGGTGCTTTATACCTATACTGTATCTGTTGGACCTGATATCCTGCTACAGTAATGGAGTAGACCATACAGCCAGCGACTCAATGTCGAGTGTCAGGTGGTGGTTAACTAACCTGAGTCCCTAAAGGGGCCAATGGCTATGGGCGGATAAGCCTCTTTTACATGAGGTGATGGTCCCCCCTCAGTGGAGGAAATGCCACTGGAAACCATTGTACTGGGCCCAAATGCAAAATGAGTGGAGGAGGAATTCTGATTCCCAGTGGTAATGGAGGTGGAAGAGGCCATGCCAGATGGACTGGCTGTTAAGGCACACCTTGTCCATATCCTCAAGGCTGGGGCACTCCATTGCAGTCCTGGTGTTGAATCCTGCACATCTCATTTTGTGGGTCACTTCATAGCAAGCTGGAATACACATTAAACAAAGGTGTTTCAGGGAGAAAATGCATTATTGGATACAAGTTGCAGTCAACAACAACAACAACAACAACAACAACGGACGACGATGAGAGTTTATCAGTACATTTCAGATTAACTATTTCATACTTCTATCTACTGTTTTGAAAGGGGAAGCTACATGTAAGAATAAAACTAAACAGGGTAAAATGTGAAGCTGTACTTTTAGTGAGAGAGATAATAAAGCAGTCAGACCAGAGACAGATGTGTCACAGTACACAATTTGACACAATTAAAAGCCTTTAATTCAGCACATAACACATAGGATTTCAGACTACTTTTCATTTTCCTGAGTTTCATACAAAACACAAAGTTTTGCCATCTGAAATATATGTTTAAGTACATTTGTAATACCCTAATTGGTCAGCATTCTTTTGAATAGCCTTTCTTTTCTTCTGTATTTACTTACTTGATATAAACACTAACTCAAACCCCACTCACTTTGATAAAAGACAGTAGGTATTTCTTTTTTTAAAATGTTATCCAGTAAGCTATCATTAATTTCTTCCATTCCATTTGGGAACTAGATCCAATATTTTTTCTGGCTGTGGGTGGTCTCTACTCTGGTTTGGTGTCAGTTATCAAACAACAAATTTTTTTGGAGCTAAATTCTTCTACCTAAAGACAATAAATATATAGATATGAGTATGTATTGTAATTGCAGAAGGTAAATACCTAAACTGCTAATATTCACTAATGGGGCAGAGAGAGAGAGAGAGAGATGGGGCTGAGAGCTTAGCATAAAAGGCCACCTACCAAGCCCAAACAGCAGAGAAGAAGGGGGAAACTTCTAAATAAATGCATGGTTGCGAATTTCATTATTTGGATTCACTCTGAATACCAGATCCACTAGGTATAGATTACTTCCACTAACAAATCTGCGTTTATCTCCCTGGTTGGTGTTTGTTTTGTCTCTGCTAGTTTATCCGAAAGAAACACTTTCTTAGCCTTTCCCTTCCACCCAAAATTTCAACTTGGGGAGTTTGTTTTGGCCCCATGGACCCTCCAATGGGGAATTCCACAGGGGTCAATCATCTCCCCATTGTTGTTTAATATCTACATGAAGCTGTTGGGCAAGGTCATTAGGAGATTTGGGATTTCAGTATCTCCAATATGTGGATGACACCCAACTCTATCTCTCCTTTTCATCATCTATAGTTGATGCAGTCTAACATCTTGACAAGTGCCTGGACTCGATAATGGTATGGACAAAAGCTAACAGGCTGAAACTGAACCCCGACAAGCTGGAGGTTTTGGTGTTTGAGAGGCCATCTGCCTGACTAGGAGGCCTTGTCCCCCCCCCCTGCCATGGCTGGAACTACTCTTATCCCTAGGTACCAGGTCCACAATCTGGGGGTCATTATGGACCCACTGCTCTCACTTGAACAAGAAATAACAGCAGTGTCCAAAGCTGCTTTTTTCCACAGCTACACTCCTACTTGGACAGACAGTCTCTCCTAACCCTGCCCCTTTCTTTGGTAATCAATGTGATGCTCTCTTGTGTTTGATATGGAGATTACAGTGGGTTCAGAATGCAGCAGCCAGACTGGTAACAGGCTTAAAGAAATTTGATAATATTTCCCCAGCCTTGGAAGATCTGCACTGGTTATGTATTGTCTACCACATCAGATACAAAGTGTTAATGTTATCATATAAAACCTATATGGTTTGGGACCTTGCTATCTGTTGGAACGACTCTCCCTCAGAAAAACTCCCCGCATCACCTGGTCATCACAGTTGGCCATCACAGTTGATGCAGCTCCAGGTGCTGACCCTAAGGATGGCTAAAATATCTTTAACTAGAAATGAAGCCTTCTCTGTGGTGGCTCAAACACTATGGAACACTCTACCAGTATTGCTGCACCAGGCCCCATCACTGGCTATGTTTAAAAAGCAATTTAAAACTCTCTTCTTCAAGGAGGCTTTTCAGTGTGTTGTCCCTTTAGTGACATATTAGTCAGTCAGGTTGAGTCCCTGTGCCCTCAGACACCAGTTACTTTATTTTATTTTAGTTTGTGATGTATTTGTGATGTATTTGTCAGTTGTTTGTTTTGATTTGCTGTGTGTTCTGTTGTTATTTGTTATCTGTTTGTACACTGCCCAGAGTTGGATACCACCCAAATGAGTGGTATAGAAATGCAATAAATAATAACAATAATTTTCCTTATCTGTTATTCCATCTGGCCATAGTTGACTGAAATTTGAACAGACTGGCTCTATTTCATTTTCCTTTGATTCTGATGCCATGATCACACATGCTTTGGTCACCTCCAGACTTGATTATTGTAATGTGCTCTACATGGGATTGCCCTTGGTAGAGCACATTCAGAGGCTGCAGCTGGTCCAGAATGCGGCTGCTCGGGTGGTGATAGGGTGCCTCACCATTGCTCTGGGAGCTGCACTAGATACCAGTTTGCCTCTGGGTGCTATTCAAGGTGCTGGTTATTACCTTTAAAGCCCTATATGGTAGTGAGCCAGGATACTTAAGAGACCGTGGTGCCCCAAGAACATCTGTCCATCCCACCAGAGTGGACCAGGAAGGCTCTCTTGTGGTTCCATCTGCCAAAGGAGCAAGCCTCTCAAGCACAAGGATGAGGGCCTTCTCAGTGTCCACTCTGGCCCTATGGAACTTCCTATAATTTGAATTATGCCTCCAGGCAGAGTTACTGCCCCTTTAGGAAAGGATTAAAGACATGGTTGGCAGGGCAGGTGTGGGGCACCACTGGTGTAGCCCTCCCCCACCCGATGGTTAATTTAGTAATAACCTCTCCCCCTTCCAGTCTTCAATTTTTTTAATCTTTTAACTTGCTGATACATAGATGGAGCTTCACGGATAAATGTCAGGAGGAAGCATCCCTTCCAAATGTGGTAAGATAACAACACCTCACACACCTAGCCAATACAGCCCCTAATAGGGCATGTTGGAGCTACATTTCCACAATATCCAGATGCCCATACTAAGCCAGCTCTTGAATTCATGCAGGGATAAGCCCTTAGTATTACAGTGGTACCTCGCTTAAAGGACATAATGAATTCCACAGGATTGCTCTTTAAGGGAGTTTGCTCTTTAAGTGAAAAACCATTGTAAGTGACCAATTGTGACTTGGGGGGGAGATTGCAAACCCTGATTTATTTGTTAAGCAAAATTTTTGTTGGTTTTATTTGTTAAGCGAGGTGACCATTCAGAGAAAATTCTGCTCTTTAAGCGAGTTACTCTCTAAGCGAGGTACTCTTTTTGCGAGGTTTCACTGTATTTAAGATGACTATGTGCCACACTGCAATGAAGTCAAGGGCTTTGTAACATTGATATGACAATTTTTTTAAAAAATGAATAATGTTAGGTTGAAACACCAAAGTGGAATCATGTGGTATCATAAGAGGAAAAGTAGCTGCTGAATGTCAACCGTTTGTGTTTCTTGTTGTGAATGAGATGCAATAAATGGATGAATATCCCACATGCTACAGGAGTTCACTCATAATACTTTCTCAAACCTTTGTAATTTTTTTTGTCTCTCACTTCCCAAGGTAAATAAAGTAGGTGGTCTGTGGTTCACATTTAAAAGCCTTTTAAACTCTTGGATAGATGAACTCTTTTCCCTTAATAGCATTGAGCTGATTCGGTCAATGTTGAATCAAGTAGAGGTTTTTGAAAGCTTTTCTTTGTTAACATTTATTATCTGGTATAAATAAGATCATTGCTTTACATTGTGGTACTACACGTTGATTAGAGACTTTCCATTTGCCTATTGCACTTTCCCTAGTTACCACTTTATAGCTTTTAGCTCACACTTGACTCCTGATTCCACAAAGCCAGCTGTTTTGGAAGAAACTCATTAAGATTTGTTTCAGGAACTTGTGGCCAATGGGAGCATGCAGGCTATCAATGGGTGGTTAAAGAAATGGTCTTCTCAAGTATCTTGAATATGAAGAGATACATAGTTGAGTTACCTATGTCAGCCCTCAGAATAAATCAAAAGGGTACATTATCCTTCCCTCCTATAACCTTATTCAATTAGTTCTCCAGATACAATGGAGTGAAAAATCCCACCACCAAATTTTATCAGATAATTCTCAAAAGGCTTGTATTTCTCACTTCTGTGCTGTGACATTTGGACAAAACCAGATCTTTGTTTGATTACCTCACGGCAGTGGTGGCAAACCTATGGCATGCGTGCCAGAGGGTGCACTCAGAGCCTTCGCTGTGGGCACACATGCTGTCATCCCAGCACAGAGTTTGCCCCACTCCTCTGCCCAGGACCCTAATGGGAGTGCTTCTTCCCACCCCCCAGCACAGAATTCATCCTGTCCTTTTGCCCAGCAGCCCAATGGGAGTGTTTCCTCCCTCCTCCCAAGACAGAGTGGGTTTGGGGTTGCAGTCTGAGCATTCGGTCTTTAAAAGGTCCACCATCACTGCCTTATGGAATCAAAACCCCAAATGTGACTTCCAAACCTACTCAACTCAGCTGTTTTGGGGATTGCTGGAGATCTGTATCAAGATTCTCTGCTCAGCCACACTTTTCTTCTTATGTGCAGCTTTCTTGACTTTAGCAAGGCAAATGTAAGAAACAGTGCTAAGTCACTCAGTATGTGCATACATAACACACACAGAGCCCAGGCCAAATTCATTCAAGAGAGAACTGACATAATATTGAGCTGAACACAGTGCCCAATGAATCAATGTAGGATTGCAGACATGGAATCATAAGATCTGCCTACAGATCAAGTTTCAAAATGTTTGGCTAGGAGCACTGGTGGGCATCAATAGGTTCACACCAGTTCAGCAGAACTGGTAGCAGAAATTCTGACTGGCCACACCCAACCAAGTTTAGAAATAAAGTAGTCCTAATTTGGGTGCAATGCGGGGCTTTCCCCCTGGCCACAGCCACCATACCATGCCCACAGTGTGGTAGTAATTTTTTTCTTTAGCCCACCACTGGCTAGGAGGCAATTCAGACATTTTGCTTTTACATTAAAGCTTGTCATTAAAGCTCAATCACACCCAAAACTGTTATTAGCTCCTCTTGGAAAACAAAATGGTGTCTGATTCATTTTTCTCTCTCCTGGTGTCTCCTACCAGAGGTTGGCTGTCTTTATGGCTATTCTGACTTCATACTATTCTGAATATAGTATCTATATGTCTAATTCTTAGCCAAAGAAGAACTAATAACAGTATTCGAATTCAGGAAATGGCTGCCTTTGGTCCTTTCCAGGAGAAAGGTAGAGTGTACATTTTTTTAATAAATGAGAAATAAATAATATAAGAGGTAGGGATGCTACTCAGACTTTTAGACAGGTTATCTGTGCTTACTGATCCCTTGCATCATGTCTGCTTTAGCCTACTCCACCCTTGATTGCAGAATAAACTCAAAGTGATAAAAGCAGAGTAAGAAATGGAGAAGAAATGTAGGCATTCATTATCCAGCTCTTCAAATAGGGTTTTCATGACTACTTGTCTTCAGCAGGAGCTTAAATAAATAGAACCTCTTGAGGCACTGATGTGTAAGCAGACATAGTAGAGATGAATAAATGTGTATATCGAATCTGGTGAAATCACACATTTTCCCATCTGTAGTGAGTAAGCAGACGAATGCCCTAATTATCTTTCCACTTATGAAAAAATAATTTTAAATGCTTAATCAGTGAAGCTCGTAGGAGAATGAAAGTGAAAATCCAGATGCAATTATTAGGCTTTATCTTCGTCTTTCCATATCGGAGGCCGTTCCCCGTTGTGTTTCCTTTCATCAATTCATTAAGTCATCTGCATGTACATTTTGCAAAGATTGTTCATATGCAAACCAATCATCCCCACATCTGTTATGCATCATAAGGCACATCAAATAGGCTAAATTGACTTGTCTTAATCTGTCATGTTAATTCACAAATTTCAGGCAGTATTGAACATCTCCAGAACTGTGGAAAAATCAGAGAGAAATTTACATTTATCCTTTCTGTTACCCTCCTATCTATGCAATATAATTATCAGCAGACAGCTATAGATAATTTCCCCATAATTTTCTCCCTCCTACATGGTGCATTATAATCACTTTTTTATAGCATGTCTGCTGGCATGTTCCTTTTCTACCTCTTCATTCAGATCCCAAAGAAAGAGGTGAGGGAGGCTCTTTCTAAAATTCATTAAAATCAAATGCCGATCTGTGTTTTTTGGTCCTTTGAACATTTATGATTTTGGGAGGGAGATATTAAAAAAAAATAGATCTCTCCACCCACATGTTTAAATTTCAGGTTCATTGTTTCATATTAGTTTTAAAAAATCTGGCTCGGTGACACGCTACATTTTCAGTACACAGAATCATGTTTCATAAAAACCTGAGTGAAAATTTAGAGAATTCAAATTGACTTTTTTCTTCCATCATCTTGAACTAAAAGACTCTTCCTCATCCTTGCTCTTCATTTGAACTGTAGCTGTCTCCAGCTTCCAAATGGCCACATCCTTTCCTCCTAAATCTTCATGTGAGGAACCATGGGACCAACCATCCACATACCAGATGAAAGCCACACTCATGTTGGCTATCCAATGGCATTTTTCTCTACTTCTCGTTCTCCACTTCCAGATGGTTCACCCACACCCACTTTTTGCATTTGCACAAAATGGGCCGAGTTACTGCAGCAGAGGCTTTTTAGCAGTATGTAGAAGGGAAAGATAACAGTATACAAAATGGCCATCTTAGCATCTCACAATATATCAAACATCATAATCAAACACATCATTTTCCACCGTCACCTTCATGGCTTAGGCCTCAAAGGAAAGTTATTATTCAACAGTCTGTTGTGATTCCATGCATAATCTCAACAACCTTCTCTTCCTACCTCCAATCTATCTTTACACTAAAGTGAACATCATTTGGATTGTGGAACCACAAACATTGTGTTTCAAATACAATACCTAAAAGTGTGATAGATAGCCTGGATAATTTCCCTCAGTACTTTCATTCTCCTTTCTTAAAGAATATAAGGGCCCTACTGAGTTTGTCTGCCTGGATGCCCTGCTTCCCACAGTCATCAGGAAAACTCTTCCTTGACTGTGGGGGAAAAGTATGATATGAATGCAATATTTAAATGCAGTTTGAAGATTTTACATGACATATATATGTAAAGCTTCCCCCATCCCACAGAGCTCTTCTTTGTCAAAACTCTGGACAGGGAACTCACTCCATTGTGCAGCACTTTGGTCTCAAACTGCTGATCTGCCAACCTTCTTAAACACCAAGCCACTGTCTCCCTGTCCTGCATCCAGTACATCTAGTGCAGGGGTGACCAAACTTTTTGGGCCAGAGGCCAGTCACGTAGTTCAGGGAGGTGGTCACTATTGGTACATTTTACTTCTGCTTCTGGGAGCAACAAGAGCTTTATGGGCCAGATGAATTGGTGCTGAGGTCTGGATCCAGCCCATGGGCTGTAGTTTGGGCATTCCAATCTAGTGAATAAAGCCAGATAGAACAGGTAATAGAGTTGTATCTTATTCAGTATAAAAAAAATTAACACCTGAAATTGCTCTTTAATTAAGTTCTACCAAGAGTGCTGTACAAGGTAGACACAAGTTTACAGCAGATGAATACCACCTGAGCCTGCAGTACCTTAAGTCAGCCTATCACCTACATTCTATAAGTCACAAGAGCACCTGGCATTCTTCAAAGCATGTATGGCATGTTCTGCTTGCATGTATCACTTTCTCAGATCACAGGAGCACAGCATCAGGGCTGGGTGCATAATTGAGCTGCTGACAAGGGATTCAACAAGTCTAGAAAAATACCCTGTCTCATCCTTATACTTTGTCTATGCAAAAACCTAGTGCACATTGCCAGATTTCAATTATTGTCTGGAAGGGATATCCTGGATCAAGCTTCTGGATGCCAGCAAAATGGTGGTTTTCCCAACCAAATGAAAATACAGGAGACCAAAAACTGAGGAGAAACAGAAAGAGCTGGTTTATGAAATCCTCAAAATTAAGACAACAAAAGAACCCTTGCAAAGCCTCTGAAGAATTCAGTTAATTGTTGTACCTTCATATCCTTTGAAAAGAGGGAAAGGGCACATTACATAGAAGGGCACATTTCTATGTAAGCTTTTATAGTTCCACTTAATTAAAACCTGATGGCTGAGCAAGACTGTCAGGAAGCAGAGTGTAACTGAGTGTATATATTATCATGCTAAATATTCAGTGAATGACAATGTATCCCAGCTAAAAGGAAGTTCACCTATTGGGGCTGCAGTGGCTCAGTGGTTAAGAAGCTTGCCTTGTTGGCTGGCAAGTCGACAGTTCGAGACCTGGGTACTACATGATGAATTGAGCACCCACCTCTATCCCAGCTCTTGGGGTCATGAAAGGAGCCTCATTTGGGTGTTCCCTGAGTGGAGTTTCTTCCACAAAAATCCTTTCAACACAGAATAATTTCTGATATGAAATTATTATTACCATGTATTGGATTTATTAGTCATATGTATATCTGACGGAACACCACCAAACATTATGTTGAATGTATTGTACCTTGGCATTATTTCTTTCATTGTTTCCTTTGTCATACATACTGACCCCCTCTTTCCTGCTTTCACATTCCTCTTATTTAATACTAGAAGAAAGCATATTTTTGCAGGCAGAAAGTTCCAGACACCGTAATACTCTTAAATGGACCACTTATTTGATTTAATATTTTTTAAACAATATTCCCTTCTTTTAGTTGACTGAAAAGATAGATTGTAGAAGGGAAATTGTCATTGGAACATTTTGGATTAATCAGATATTCAGAAAATACTTTTGCTCAGGAACATTTTACCAGGAGGGACTGTCAGAAGAGGTTTATCTGTTTTAACATTTACTGTGAACTGTCTCATCACAGGTAGCTTTTTCCACCATAAATCATATTGCTGGCAGTTTTACATGTTTTGTGGAATGACCATTTTGTAGGTGCACAAGTTGAATGATTCTCATGAGGCAGTGATTTGTGATCTGTAACATGCTGTCACATATCCCCCAACCTTTAAGGGGTGGCTGTTGATGCAGCACCCAAGCATAAACAAATTTACACAAGTTATCAGGGGATCTCAATGCAACCTGAAATTTTTTAGCAGTGCTAGATGAAGCCTGAAAATGCCAGAAAGAAGGAATGAAAGAATTTCTGATTTACATAGTCTTGGTGTACATTTCTACTTCATAAACATTTGCTTATTATCATTACAAATCTAACAGGAATTAGAAAAAAGATAGCAGGGGAAAATCATTTATTGACCCAAATATGAGGCTCTTGAGTGACAAGTCCTTGTTCTCAGAAAAAGTACTAAAGTAAGCAGGAGTGCTGAAAAGACTGGCTGCTCAGCTTTGCAGAAGAATTCCAGCAAGGTATTTATATTTGCCCCACACAGTGGAAGGCATGAAGAGTCTTGCGGTGCTCAGAACTATGATGCGGCATAAGTCTTTTGATCACAGTTAAAGCATTGTTCATCTGTGTTCCCTACATTTTATTACATTGTTTCCCAGCAATCCTTGTCTGCTTTGAGAAATTGTTAAGAAAGAACATTATTATGCTAAAAACCTGAAGAACTGACTCTTCTGCTGTATCTTTCTCACTTCCCCCACCTCAAAGTTAATTTTGTTATCATCCCAGCTTTGCCCTTGGCGGATTTGTTTTTATAGTCGAGGTATGCAGAGGCCTATAACCCATGCTGGACCCAAATAAAAGGATTATAGATTGGGTCCAATGTCTCTCATATCATTTAGGAATAATCAAAAGCCAGTCCATCCTTACATCCCTGATGTTGTGCTTCTGTACCTCTGTTTAAAGAAAGGAAGCGTGTAGGGCATGAGTTCCCAATCTTTTCCTGCCAGAGGCCTGAGCATACCCCCTCAGTCAGTTGAGGGGTCAGTCACGTGGTTCTTCCCACTGGTGCTGGCAGCATCAATGCATGCTTTTTTGCCGCATTTCCAGGTATTTTTCCTACCTCCGCCACTTCCCTTGGAGGAAGAGGGAGGAACATTTTTATGCCACTTTTTAATTTTTTCACTGTCTTTTCGTGGCATTTTGGTGCAAAATGCAGTGATTTTTGGCATTTCCAGTGACATCGGAGCAATTCTGGAATCGGCGGCAATTCAGCCCAGGGGCCAGATGAATTTGGCCCAGGAGGCAGATTAATTCAGCCCAGCAGGCTGTAGGTTGGGAACCCCTGATGTAGGGAGATGAAAATGCTTCTCATGGAAAGGCTATAGAACACTTCAATTGTATGACCTATTCCCTCATGCCCATCACATGTACCCTCAATATGAATAGTAGAATAACAAAGGTCTGGGAAAAAATCACCTGCATAGGATATTTTTGGTAAATTTTATGTTTTCTAGTGTGCTGAATCCAAAAATGACCTTGATTTCCCCCCATCATGTACAGGTTTTTATTTTTATTTTTATTTTTGCAAAGTATGAGGGTTTTGCATTAAATAAAACATGAGAGTGATGAGAAAATTACTATCAAAAAGCACCATGCTCAGCCTGCCTTTCTAATGCCTAGATTTCATACATGATTTCCCTTAATCAAATGTCAGAATGGATTTTATAAGTTTTATTAAAAAGGAAGAAAGGAAAACCTAAAAGCTAGCTGAAACATAGATAAAAGGTTGCAAATTCCCACAAAAAGAAATACACAGCCAACACACAACTAAAATAACAAAATCTCTGTCCATCTACACTTATGCTCATGTACACCCTTAGCATCTTAGGGCCTCTCAAAGTCCATCCCCACATCCATGTCACAAGAGGTGGTAACAGGCCAAAACAAGGGAGTGCTAGATTTGGGCGAAATATGGCGAGGCCTTGTGCCACAGGAGGCAAAATGCTAATTAACTTGTGAACTGCCCAGAGAGTGCACTAAGCGTTATGGGGCAGTATATAAGTGTGATTGCTTTGCTTTGCTTTAATTCTATATTATGTTGTCTTTTACATTTCCTCTGAGCAACTACAGAGTGTATTTTCAACTGACCAGCATATTAACCATTTAATTTCTTGACATCTTCCACAATTTCCATGTACGTATTTGCACCGAGGTCTCTCTAAGCAGTTTTTTTCCTTCTGTGTCTAGGCCTGATGTGAAAATTCCAAAATGAAGCCACCTTTTGATGGGTTTATTCTGCAGTTCCCTTCGCCTGACCTAGTGTGAGAAAGATTAGCCAGCAACAAAAGTTTGTTGTTATCAGGGAACACTCAATTGTGGCTCAAAAAGACCACAATCTTCAAGGAGGCTCTTTCTGTATACCTCCTCTAAGCAGATAAACTGTTTAGAGAGGTTCTTTATGTGTGAGCCCTACTATGAAGAAGAGAAGATATTGATCCCTTACTCAGGATCTGAAGGTATACACAACACTCCCGTACAAAACAACAACAACAAAAACCCACACATCATGAGCATGTGGAAATCAGGGAAATACTAGCAGGTATGACCCAATGCTATTTTGATGTATTCATATAGTGACATATTGGATTACATCCCCAACCCCCAACCCCCCCCCCCCACACACAAAATGCTTAAATTGGGAAAATTGATTCAGTTATTTAGAATAATAATCATTATTATTCTATTTTGACTTATGGTGACCCTGTGTTTTCCCCCTAGTAGAGACTGCTCAGAAGTAGTTTACCATTCCCTTCTTCTAAAGGGTGCCCCAATGACTGTGCAAATTGTCCATGGTCACACAGGTCACCTTTCCTTTGATGCAAAGAGGGAACTGGACCTCTGACTCTATGGCCTAAATCAAGGGTGCCCAAACTATGGCCCATAGGCCAGATCCAGCCCCCAATGCCAATTCATCCAGCCTGCACAGTCCACGCTGTTCCCCGAAGCGAAAGTAAAACACACCTGTGCATGTGTAGAACGCTGCCATAAATGGATTGTGTGCATAGTGGGGAATGTTTTATTTCTACTTCTGGTGCAAGGAACCACGTGATTGTCCCAATCAGCTGTCCGTGGGGCATCATCAGGCCCGCGGTCTGAAAGTTTGGGCGCCCCAGCCTAAATCACTGAGTTATCCAGGCAGCGCTCAGTTAAATATAGCTTTGTTTTTACTGAAGATCCTGCTTTACAGTTCTGAAAAGCAGGTCATGTTACTTCTGTGTTTTTCTCCAGTAGCTGTTAACCTCCTTATGAAAAATGTATTAGTGCAAATTAAAATTTTGTACCTTCTAAGTATCACAAGAAGACAAAACCAAGCTTAGTACAAGGCATTCTCTCTTTTATTACCCTTGCAGAGGTGGATTTTTTTCACACCTTTGAAATGTACTGCTTTCCCAAGCTCAGAAAGAAATAGCATGGTAAATGATTCAACAGCAGACGCTTAAAAGAAGAACAACTACAGGGGGAAAAACAGCTCAGAAGGGAAACATCTCTACAATATCCAGGAAACATGTGTCAATTGGTAAATATATATTCTGCATTAAAAAGTGGGATTACAGGCAAGGATAAATAGACTGATAAATGGAATGAATGAAGAGTCATGAGTTAAGTTTAGACCAGTGTTTCCAACCTTTGGTTTTTGGACTTCAATTCCCAGAAGCCTAAGTCAATTCCCCAAAGCACTGATCAGCCAATGTACTGACTTAGGCTTCTGGGAATTGAAGTACCCTTGTGGGGCATGTGCCCCACATTGGTAACCACATAATTAGCTCAATTAAACCAATGGAGGTCTGCATTCCACCAGTGAACTTGGCTGGAACTGAAAGGGGGCAGCGTTATTGAAATATAAACTGCATGGAAATAAATGGTTTGTAGTCAGATATTATCTATTTCCATCATCTGTGAAATTCCTCTCAGAAACTTTAGGGAGTGAGTGTGATGGAAGAGATCATGTTTGCAGTGAATACTGAAGGCCTTCAACTGCTGCTCCCTCCACACAAATGTTTAGGATTTCCCCTTTTAAAAAAAGATGCTTGTCCATATTGCAAGCAGTGACTTGTGAAAACCACTTGGAACAGTAGAAGTTCTAGAAGGATGAAAGGAGGGAGCTAGAGCCTTCATAAGACCATTTATTTATGTATTTATTTATTCTTCAAATTTATACCCCGCCTTGCTCAGGCGAACCTGACTTTAGGCGGCTTCCATAATAGACAAAACAATATCCCACCAAAGACCCCTCCCCCACTACTGAGTCCTCTATCGCCGCCCAAGACCCCCAAGTTCTCTCCCTTCGAGGCCAGCCGGCCGAGGGAGAGTCCAACAAAGTCCAACAAGACATTGGCGGCGGCGTTTTCGAGCCTCCCTTGGCCAGGGAGGCTCCTTTTATCTTCCTCCCGGCCGGTGACGGGGGCTGGGAGGGCGCGGCGGTGGCTTGCGCGGCGTTGGCGTTTCTTCAAGCCTCCCTTGGCCAGGGAGGCTCCTTTTATCTTCCTCCTGGCCGGTGACAGGGGCCTGGGGGGCGCGGCAGCGGCGGCATCTTGCGCGTCAGTGTCGGTGGCGTTTCTTCGAGCCTCCCTTGGCCAGGGAGGGTCCTTTTATCTTCCTCCCGGCCAGTGACGGGGGCCAGGGGGCGCGGCGTTACTCCATGGGGAGTAACGTTGAAAACAATAAATAATAAGGGGCAAAGCATACATTAAAGAAAAAATATCATTAAAAAAGGTAATTTGCTTAGTGCTGATTGAGTATGAATGTCATAGCAGGTGCTTTGCATACTTAGCGATAGCAATTACACTTATTTACCACCCCATAGTTTGTACACTCTATGGGCAGTTTACAAGGCTATTAGCATTCTGCTCCTAACATGTTGAGTACTCATTTTAGCAATCTCAGAAGGATAGAAGGCTAAATCAATCTTTATCCCCATCAGGATTGAATTCACAATGTCAAGAGTAGTTTTGGTTGCAGTACAGCAGTTAACCACTGTACCACTAAAGCTCTCTTTAACCCTGAAGAGTCTGTCTGTCTTCACAAGTCAAGATGGTGAACAGGATATCCTCTTGTGTTCACTACCATTTTTACTTGTAAAAAACAGCTGAGAATATTGCTTTTCCCCTCCACTCCAAAAAAAGACTCAGACACCAGTGTTGGTTGAAAACTAGGGCCACCTTTATTAAAATATAACTCTGGAACGAAACAACTGTTCTGTTCAAGCTGATCTTCAGCAGGAGTCATAGCAGTGTGGTCTGGGCTGTTCTTCTGCACATTATGCCCCTCCCCTGGGCCAGGAGGGCCAAGTCCTTCTCTGGACTCTCCTCCCTCCTGCTACCGACCATCCAGCCAGTGCATGGCATGAAAGAGGCAGCCCGCATCCCCAGGTGTAAACCCCACCCTGGGACAGTTTGTTCAGAAGTCCAGGTGCTAACTTTGGGTGGTTCAGAGGGTCTTAAAAATTAGTCTGTATGGGAGAAGCAACTCTTCCCAGACAGTCTGGAAATCTCAGAGACGGGTATTGAAGAAGTGACCAATTTAACAAACCAAGTCCCTGATCTTTGCAAAAGTTGACTCAGCCTCCATTTCCAGGCTGGTGGCTGTTGCCAACAACTTCCCCCTCATCTTAGCAGGTGGAAGACAACCTTTCCTCATCTTTCTCCAAAGAAGCACCTCTACCTTCATTTTTCCCTGGCAGGTGGCAGGATGTGCCAGTGCCACAACCAGTACCACTTGTCAGTCTTCTCCACCCCATCTCCTTCATCTGTGGGAAGAGGAAGTGACTGGGTGCCTTTTCAGCACAACAGGAATGGTGCTTGGCTTCTATCTATAGATGGTGGTAGATGTTGCACTGGCCCTAGACACAGCCCTAGCTGTTGGCTTAAGAACATGTTGTCACAGTGGACTTAAGAATGAAAAGCTAGATGAACATGTGCACACATGTGCATGCTACACACACAATTGTAGGCCAGGGAAAATAAGTGACTTGCAACTTTTTGGGACATCACTTCAAGTAATCACTTTAAAGGATCAAGATCAAGCTGAAATCTTTCTTGAGACACCCCAACACCCCTGAATGCCTTTATAAATGAACTATGAAGGTACAAAGAAAGAGCCTCCTTGAAGATTGTAGCATTTTTGTTTCACAATCAGGCATACCCTGGTAATGTCAACCTGGTGTTACCAACTAATCTTTCTCACACTAAGTCAGGCAAAAGAAACTGAAGAATGAGCTCACCCAAAGATGCCTTTGTTATGGCAGTTTTATAGCTGCCCTAGACATGGAAGAAGAAACATGCTGGGATGATCTTTGTAGACTTTTGATTCTGCTTAATTAAAGAAGTAAAATAGAATCTATTTGAAATACTGTAACTTGTGTCTGGACAAATATAAAATTATACAGTCTGAAAAGGAGCTTTTAAAAAGTTTTTTTGTATGCAAATGGTGCCATTTACAATACAAACAAACAAACAAAAACACCCAAGGAAGCAAACTAGAATGTATCATATATTTTTCAGTATTGCCATTTTTTCCTCCTTTTGCAATATATGCTCCTGTCATCCCTCATTTGGGTGTATAATTAGCACCTTCACTTTTGATAGAACATTTCGGTTTTACGTGCTTGATCTGGCACAGAGTCCTTCCTTACATGGCCTCCAGGATTATTGCCAAACAGTATGAATAGATTAATACCAACAACAGCTGCCACCTCCATGATGGTTGTCTTGGGTTTTAGGACGCTGAGAGCATTTTCTAGCTTTCATATTGTGTTCAGTAAATGGGCAAAAAAGATACTGTGGCCACATTACACATTCTTAACAAAATGAAATATGTTGGACTTGATCGCAGATGACAGAAGGGCAAAGAGGATGGACTATCCCATTTATCATATACTTATGAGGGCATTAATCGTCATTCCATTGTGCCTCATACACTGAAAGATGAATGGCAGAGAACATACGGAAACAGTTTCTGGTAAATTCTTTTGCTTCTTTTTCTGCAGTAGCCCATTTCTGGGATCAAAACACTCCTCTGTTGAATTGCACCTCATATATTTCTAGCCCAATATCTCCATCTGTGCTTCCCAGTGCTACCATTAAAAATGAAATGCAAGTTTGTGTTGAGTTACGTCTCAAGAAATATGTTGCTAAGAAATGACTCTGGCAATGTCAAGAGGTTTTTCAGATTGCATGGCAAAAACAGCTCTTCACATGTGAAAGTGGAATAGTACAAAACCCTGAACCCATATAGTTGGTTATATCTTTGTCTCCTTTTGCTCTTGCCTTCTCAAGGAAGCTGCCTTACACTGAGTCAGACATGTTTGGCTATCTAGCCCAGAAATGTTAAATTTAACTGGGACCAACTTTCCAAGCTTTTGAGCTGTGGTTCCATCTCTACTAAGAGATGTCTGGGATCTTATCTATGAAACAGCAATTATACCAATAGCAATGACACTTATATACCACTCCATAGTGCTTCGTGCACTCTCTGAACAGTTGACAAGTTAATTGTCATGTTGCCCCAACATGCTGAGTACTCCTTTTACAAATCTTGGAAGGGTGAGTCAACCTTTGGTTCCATCAGGATCAAACTCACAGTGCTTTGGCTGCCATTCAACAGTTTAACCACTGCAGCACCAGAGCTATGCAAAGCATCTTTTGTGCCTTGGGCTATGGTTCCTCCTGTTTCATCTGCCTAGGGCAGTGTTTTCCAAATGCTGGTTTTTGGACTTCAATTCCCAGAAGCCTAAGTCATTTCCCCAAAGCACTGATCAGCCAATGTACTGACTGAGGCTTCTGGGAATTGAAGTCCACTAGTGGGCTGTGTACCCCTTGTTGGGAACCACTGGCTTAGGGCTTCCTATGACTGCAGTGGCTTAGTGGTTAAGACAATGAACTCGATAACTGGAAGGTCAGCAGTTTGAGACCTGAGTGTTGCATGTTGGAGTGAACTCCCAACTCTCTCCCAGCTCCTGCCAACCTAGCAGTTTGAAAGCAAGAAATTGCAAGAAGATAAATAGGTACCATTTTGTTGGGAAGGTAAAGAGCATTCCATGCATTCTGGTGTTTAGTCATGCCTGCCATAGATGAGCAATGAACCCTACAGTCAGATACGGCTGCCTTTCGAGCAAGGCTGATGTTTACCTTTACCTAGGACACATACAGCATTGCTGTAGATCAGGGATTCTCAACCTGTGACCTGTGGGCTGGATGTGGCCCATGGCACCATTTCATGTGGCCCACCACCACCACCCTACACCAGGAAGTGCCATATGGTGGAGGAAGGTAAAATGGTCTTCCGGTCCCTGAAACTGTCTGAGGGAGCATGACCTGACCCCCGGCTTTAAAAGGTTGAGAACTCCTGCTGTAGATAGAAGTTTACATTAACAAATGATTTAATAATGCATTCATGGTCATTTGTGGTCTACAAGACTGTTAGCAAAAATCCCACTTATTGTTTAGCTTCCCATTATAGAGAAGAAATCACAATAGGCAGAAGCCTTTTTTCTTTCTCTCTCTTGAATTATATGGAAATAAAAATGAACATTGTAAAAAATGCATATTTTGCAACTGGGCATACAAATACTATAATCAGAAGGAAAATGCCTACAAAGGTGTACGTTGTGGTAAAGGCAATATAAAGTACATAAAATATGCATGGATTTCTTTGCACAGCAAAAAGAATCGCATAAAAGTTCTATCCATATGTTTGTGCTCCAGTTTCAATCAGCACCATTAGACAGACATAACCAGCTGCTCCCCTTTTTCTCATTATTTTATCCATGAGGGAAGAAGTGTGTCCGAACAGAAGAAACTCATTCTGGTGTAAAGAGTGTTAACATGAACTAGGGATCTTTTCTGTTGGGATAATATCAATTTGACATGAACTAACTCTGGGTATCAGTGAGAGGGATAAATAGGGACCACTCCGGTGGGAAGGTAAACAGCGTTCCATGCATTCTGGTGTTGAGGCATGCCTGGCACATGTCCATAGAAACATCTGCAGATGCAGACAGTGCTGGGTCTTTGGCTATAAACAGAGGTGAGCACTGAACCCTAGAGTCAGATATGACTCGCTTTTGAGCAAGGGTGACCTTTACCATCTGAATAACACCTTTCTTCCCCCACCATTTTCTCCTTAGATAGCTCAATTTTTCTTTCAGATCACCAGATCTCGCCTTTCACACCTTTTAATTCCAAGTGTCTCGATGTATTCTATTTTCCAGCATTATTTATTCATTGTTAAAATGTTTGCAAACTATCAGGTAACAACCACTCTTGGGTTTCCCCCCCTGTTCTTTTTTCTTCATTATTCATCTAAATGTTTTGACACCAAGATTCCATGTTAACTTGAAACTGTGGCAGAATTCACATTTCTGTTTGCTTTTACTAGTCTATAGTGATTTGATCCTCCAGAGTAAACTAAGTTGTATGGAGAAATTCACTTGGCTTTTGCATAAATCAGAAAACACAGAGGCATACTTATGCAGAAAGAAATAGTTCTTAGGCTATATGATCTGAAGCCAATAATGGGTTCTGAAAGATAGCAACCTCCACAGAACATTTTGGCTGTGTTTCTGTATCCTTTTCAGGAACCAAAAATACGTTTCCTTGCAAAGAACCTTGTGCCATATGCCCTGAATTAAGTCTTTCTCTTTTTTACTTTTAATATAAATTTGATTTAGAGTTCCCAGGCCTTTGTAGCCTCCCATGTTTACATATACACCCTCCCTGAACTGGCCCTATTCAGATGGATTCTCTGAGCCAAGAACGGCAGCTGGTTAATCCAAGTTTTAAATGAAGCTTTTTGCAAACATTCACAGTCATAAACTCTTCAGGTTTGATCACTGAGAACATTTTTCCGCCATCATTTTAACCATTCTGGACAAGTGCTGGGAATAAGATATAGTTTCACATAAGAATGTGTGAAAGGGGGAGGTAGTCTTCCATGGGTATAGTTTAGTTTGATAAAAGTTTCTATGAGGCCTCATGGTGACTTGGGTGGTGGCAGGGAATGAGTAAACCTATAGCAAGAATGAAAACTTCAGAACATACATCCCTCGGCTGGTTAACACAGGAGTTCTCAACCTTTTAAAGCTGGGGCCTGGATCATGCTCCCTCAGACAGCTTCGGGGACCGGACAGCCATTTTTGCCTTCTTCCACCACATGGCACTTCTGGGTGTGGTGGAAGCAGTGGGGAGCACATGAAATGGTGCCACGGGCTTCATCCGGCCCACGGGCCACAGGTTGAGAATCCCTGGGTTAACATGTGCACTTGAGGGATCATAGGAAATGGTGCTGTCAGTCTTCATTTTGCAACAGTAATTAAGTTTCCTGGGCTTTCCATTCATCAGAACTCTGCTCCTGCCAACCAGCTTTGTTTACATTGAAATGCATAGAAGATAATAACAAATCCTGATCTTTATTGGGACTTGGTGAAGTTTTCAACAGTCATAATTGGCCAGCAGCTGTTGAGATTGTGTTCCACGCTGCCCAGAACAGCTGACCTACCCTTCTCAAGAGGCCATTTGATGCTTGTATATAATTTTGGTGTTTATTTCACTACCCTATCCGACTGCGGTTTTTTGAAAGAGGCTGACAAGATTGATATTAAATATACGACTAACTATCCTTGCAAGTAAAAAGAATATGAACTTGCATACAGATGGTCAGCTTGGGAAGGAGCGTTAAATAAATTTTAAGGATCTGCTAATGAATATTTGTTACAATTGATGATAGAGCTCTCTCATCTGTCTTAAAGTCTGTGGGAAAAATATTTTTTTTAAAAAAATTACATCTCCCAGATTGAGGAGAAGGGTCAGGATTCCTTTACTTTTTTAAATGTCTATGTATCATGATTTGTCTAAGGATTTTTCCCCCTAAGAAATATTCTGAACTCACCAGATCATGCAATTTTTAGTTGTGAAGAAGAAGAAGAAGAAGAAGAAGAAGAAGAAGAAGAAGAAGAAGACTATTACCAATCTGAACCATCAAAACATGGATTTTCAAGAACCAATGTACCAAATTTGGAAAGAAAACCACCTAGACTTGGAAAGTAGTGAACAAAGACTAATTGAGATATATCATTTTGAAACATAAATCCCATCCTTCCCAGAATAAAGGGATGAACACAGTTCTGGAGTTAAAGAAAGCCCAAAATTTATTAAATATCAACTGTTTTAACTTTTGTTTTATGTTGTTATTTGTAATTTATTTAGTTTGTTTATTATTTATTTCTAATTTTCTATTGTAAAGATTTTTTAAAAATATCTTGTGAGCCACCAAGAGTGGGAAAATATCCTGGATGGGTGGAATATAAATGTAATAAATAAATAAATAAATAAATAAATAAATAAATAAATAAAATAAAATAAAAATAAAAAATTGGAATCAGTCCCCTCCCCTTCCTGCAGTGGTGCCTAATGTCGTCTTGATGCGGGTGGAGCCAGGGGATTCCTGCCTAACCTTGCTCTGAACCCACTGAGAGGTCCATCTCACAGTTGCATCACTTTTCCAAGCTTGCTTAATGAAGACACAAGACAGGGCCTTCTCAGTAGTTGCTTCTAAGCTTTGGAATATGCAGCCCTAAGAAACCTGGTTGGCCCCCTTCCCTCTTGTCTTTCCATCATGAATCAAATACCATCTTTTCCAGGAAGCCTTTTAAGCAATATGTTTCTCAGAAGTGCTATGATTATTAAATTTAGAAATTTTGTAAAGGTTTAAAAAAAAAAAGGTTTAACATTGTTTTTAATCCTGGCTTTAATCTTGATACAGGTATATAATTGCTTTTAATATGGAATGTATATGGCATTTTACAACTATTGATTGTTGTATAGTTTCATTTGTTGCGAGATGCTCTGAGTCCACATAGGGAGAAATGAGGCATATAAATATTATAAATAATATGAATAATATAAATAAATAATAAATTTATTTTATTATTTGTTATTCTTTCATTTGTCTCAGATACAAAAGTATCTAGGTCCATCCCTGAAATGCTAGAAACATTTCTTATTAAATAGCCATGTAGGATGCTGGAGATACAAACTATCCTACAACCATCTATTATGCCTTCAAAAAGAATGTTTTGTTTTGGATTGATTGGTTGATTGATTGATTGATCAACTTCCATACTGCCCATCCCGCATGATAGCTATTCCAGGTGTTTTACACAGATTGAAACATAAAACATCTATATAAAATAACATGGCAGAGTAACAAAAATAAATGAATGGTACACAAATAACAGCAATATGGCAGGAAGTAATATATTAAATTAAAGAAAATACTGGGAAGGAATAAATATTAAGACTGGCAATAATGTGCCACTGAAGAAGAATATCAGTTTATACTGAGGGGGGGGGAGATCTAAATTAAATTATCACATTGATATACACCTCTCTCTTTTTTAAAAGTTCTGTTGAGTCCATTCCTTAGTTTGTTCAGCACTTTAAAAGCTTTTTGAGTTCTTCAATTATTCAGCATTCATCACTTTGACTCATCAGCACTTTGATATTTTGGTTCTCTCTTTTTCTTTTATTTTGTTACTCATTCCCTCAGTTTATCACATTCTTGTTTATCTGTTATCAGCCACTTAAAAGTGCTGTGTATTTTATTCACAGACAATCAGATGTGTACAAAACCGAGGCCCCTTGCAGGACTCACTAAAGTAGAAGAAGTGCCTCAGGCTATTTTCTTCCAGCAGAGTTGAGAAAGAGGATGTGATTGGGAGCGAAGAACCATTTACTCCATCATTACAGGCTGCCTGGGAGATTCCATTGGTGGGTTGAAAGTGGAAAGCTTTGAATTAGCTAGGCCTAGCTTTGCCAGCCTCCTCTCTCTGAAAGAAAGCTGACAGCACTAGGACAGGAACAGGAAGCTGAGGGGAGCCACGAAGTAGTTCAGTTTAGACCTTTCCTCCTTGAAGCTGGTATGCCAGTGCAAGCATCACAACCAACAGAACTGCCTGGAGAAGTGATGAGATGTCATGCTCATGGCAGACATTTTGTCCTTTAAGGCTTTCTATTGGAAGGGAGGGAAAGCCTTGAGGTATAATAGGTCTCTGTGCAGCTCCAATCTTTTTTGAAGCAAGATGCTTGTTAGGAGCTGTCCTGGCTACTGCTGCAACATGGCATATGACTCTCTAGACCAGGCATGCCAAACTATGGCCCATGAGCGAGATACGGCACCTGAAGCCATTCCATTAAGCCCATGATGCTCTCACCAAACCAGGAAGTGAATATGGATGCTTCTCCATGTTTACACATGTCCATATTCACTTCCTGGTTTGCCATGGATGTGCTTGCGCATGCACAGAAATGTCTGTGATCACATCCTGGTTTTGGCACAGACGTGTTCACACATGCGCAGGAGCATCTGTATTCACTTCCTGGTTTGGTGCAGATATGCTTGTGCAAGTGCAGAAGTGTCCGCACCGAACCAGCAAGTGAATGCAGATGTGCATGTAAAAACATGCCCACTTCCAGGGGCATGGTCTAGCCTGCTCAGCTGTTCTAGAGTTGTGGTCAGGTCCCTGGTGCAAAAAGTTTGGGCATCCCTGCTCTAGACCAGTGTTTCCCAACATGGGGCCCAGGTCCCACAGGAGGACTTCCATTTCTAGAAGCCTAAGTTAGTATAAATGGAAGGGGAAGGAATGGAAGTAGTTACAGACTTTACTTTCCTGGGATCTAAAATCACTGCAGACAGTGATTGCAGCATCTGTATGAAATAAAGAGACACTTACTTCTTGGGAGGCAAACAATGAGAAACCTAGGTAGTATAATAAAGAGTAGAGGCATCACCTTGTCTACAAAAGTTTGCATAGTCAAAGCAGTGGTATTCCCAGTGGTAATGTATGGCTGTGAAAGCTGGACCATAAGGAAGGCTGACCGCAGAAGAATAGACACCTTTCAACTGTGGTGCTGGAGGAGACTGAGAGACCCCTGGACTGCGAGGACAACAAATCAGTCGATCCTGTTTGAAATCAACCCTGACTGCTCATTGAAGGAACAAATACTGAAGTTGAAGCTCAAGTACTTTGGCCACCAAGTGAGAAGAGAGGACTCACTAGAGAAGGCCTTGATGCTGGGAAAGATAGAAGGCAAAAGGAGAAGGGGGTGGCAGAGGATGAGGTGGTTAAATGGCATTACTGATGCAATGGCCGTAGATCTGTGTGGGCTGAGGATGATGGTGGGGGGCAGAGGAGCCTGGGGTGCGATAGTCCATGAGGTCACAAAGAGCTGGACTCAACAACAACAAAAGTCAGTATATTAGCTGATCAGTGCTTTGGGGAAATTGACTTAGGGTTCTGTGAATTGAAGTTTAAAAAAAAGTTGGGAAACACTGCTCTAGAACTACTATGAGCATGATGGTGCTGGGCTTAGTACCAAAGTATTTTTTGTACTAATACTTAGGCGCATATACTTCAGAGGAACAAGCAATGAAGACCAAAGCAGGCTATAAGACAAGACAAGAGGCAAATAGTTAAAAGTAAATGGGACACAGATTGTGAGGCAAATAGTCCAAAACCAGCACGAGGACAAAAAGTAGGTATCAAGAACCATGTTTTCATCAAATATCATTGGGACCAAGCCAGAATTTTCTTGCAGTTTACAACAGATGCTGGTTTCATAATGTTAACCAACTGAAAGCATCCCCTCTCATGAGCAGCAATTGGCATCAACCTTGTGAAGCCAAACATAAGATAACATAGGTTTTCAAGAGTGCTTTGTGAGTTCAAGCTATTGAGAAACAGACTTTATTATGAGCCACAGAACCAAAAAATGTTCAATTTCTTCACACCTACCATCACAGCAGCTAGCAAAAATGTATGTGCTCTTCCATACTTCAGAATCAATGAAGTATTGATGTCATTTTTAAAAATATGGTACCTTACTGGATAAGGTGTTTGGCAGTAGGATACATGTCTTAATTTCCACTTGTGACTTTATACTCTATGTGGGGATTCAATTCACATAACACTAGTTATCTCACTGGTAATCTCACATATTGATTACTGTAATGTTCTCTATGTGGAGCTCCCCATGTTCCTGATACGGAAACATCAATGGATGCAGAATGCAGCTGCCAGGCTGGTTACTAGGGCGAGAAAATTTGCACATGTCTCCCCAGTTCTGGCAGAACAGCATTGGCTGCCTGTTTTGTTCCATGTCAGGTTCAAGGTGGGTGTCTTAACTTTCAAAGCCCTAAATGGTTTGGGACCTTCCCACTTGGTGGAGCATCTTCCCTTCAGAAATCATGCCCACTTCACCCGTTCTTCTCAGACAACTCAACTCCAAGTTTCGACTCCCAGGTTGGCTAGAAAGTCAATTATCCACCATAGGGCTTTCTCAGTGGCAGCTCTGGCTTTATGGAACATGTTGCCAGGAGAACGTATTTGATTGACTCCTTAGAGACCTTTAAGAAAGAATTGAAAACATTTATGGTTGAGGAGGCTTTAGCAGTTTGTTGAAAAACAAATAGGAGACCCTTCCATTGCCTTTCTGTCACAAGAGTTTGGTGTCCTTGTTTCTGATTTTGATTAGGTGGGTGGTGGTTGCTTTATTGTCTTAATGGTGTTTGTATCACCTTTTTTTAATAGTGTAAGCTGCCCACAGTGGGAATCCATCCCAGATGGGTGGGGTATAAGTCCAATAAATAAATAAATAAATAAATAGTTCCCAAAGACAGTGGGTTGGCAAGAAAGAGTTGTCTTATCCTGAGTGATAGCAAATGGCCCAGCTAGTTGCTTCCTGTTCATGCTGAAAGGCATTCTGAGACCTCAGCAAGCATCCTTCACAATTTGCAGCATGTTGCAAGCTTGGAGTAAGCTATGGAAGCATCAACACACATGCTGCCCTTTGCTGATGATGCAAACTTTAAAATGTCTTTAGATGACTAAGACTGTGACACACCTTTGCAGACTAGACACAATTTCATTTTTTTCAGTGAGAATGAGATCATTGAACACTTGTGTTTTTAATGCAAGTGTTACCTGAAAAACTGCTATCCCCTTTCTCCTGTTACAGGTCAAGAGAACTGTACAAGCCTACTTGGGTGGAGCACAGCAGAGACCTGCAAACTGCTGGAGATGCACCACTAAAAATCAAAAGGATCTTTCACTGGCAGAATCCCAGGAGCCACAGAGACTTAGAATTTGGGTTAATAAAAAGGCTTTATTGATTGTGTTTAATCAACAGTTAGCCATCTACTGGTTAAAGGCAGATCTCACACTCACCTGCTACAAAATCAATGCATGAGCTTCCCTATCTAATTTCCAGAGAGAGCTGAAGATCGAAGTCACAATGACCTCTGAAAATGGACAGAAAACTAAGAAAAATCCAGCAAGAAATAGCAATGGGCAGCTATTTTGGTGCCAAAACTCCAGTCAATAAATCACTCCAAACACTCTACTGCCACCTACAGGGCTCAGAAAGGCTGCATGTGTGCAAGGCATTTTGGTAAATCAGATTATGTAACCTGCAGCAAACCCATAGGGGAAATGGCGTTTTTTGCTTCACTGAAGGCAACACAGAGGAAAAAGAATTAATTCATAAATTGGGGCATGTTCATAACTCGAGGCATGGATTTCAGTGCAGAACCAATTTGTAAGTCAAATTATTCATAAGTAGGGGCATTAGTAAATCAGGGTTTTACTGTAAACCCTTGTGTATTATGGAACACTGGATGGGTGGAAACAAAAAATGTGTGTACCATTATGCCTCAAATGTTCCCTTATTGAAATTATTTTGTCAGTAGATGAACTATTTCTATTAGCTTAAAGGCAGTGCTTTATCTGTATTTCACAGTAAACAACACAGTACAATATATTATCAAGCATGCTGCATAATCTAATATTAAAAACGATTTGTGCTCAAAAGGCTATTCAAAAGATAAACAGTAGCAAAATGCTAAGATGCATTCTCATGCCAAACAAAATGAAGTTTACTTTTCATCCATCAAAAGGCAAATTCAGGGCTGCTATTCACTTGTTTTTTCCTACCACCATAAGCATGTAATCACTTCCAACTGAGATTACTTTTGAGGCTCCGTTATGCAAATACGTTCACTTAACATTTACCAAATGAAAGTTGAAAATGCCTTGAGGAGACTAAGAGTGTGTGGAGAGCAGAAGCCAAGAAAAGACAGAGAACAAATGTTTTGTTTGCAACCACCTGTGTAGTAGGAAGGGGAGAGGAAAACATTTTTGATTCATTATATGATGGTGCTGAAATACTTGCTGTTTATATCATTATAACAGGACACATTGCCCTTCTCCTTTCCCTTGGACAGAAGGAAGGGGAGTAGTCGGTTGGTGGCCACCACCTTAATGGGTAGGATCTGGGGTGGGTAGGGTAGGGATGCCTTTTTGTAACATTTTTTTCTTTGTAAGATTATGTAATGTTCCAGTGTTTTTTGTAATATTTTTGTAACTTTATGATGTATATTGGGGTTTTATCTTACTGTATTGTATTTTATGATATTCTATTGTTTGAATTATTGATGTATATTTCACTATATTGTGACATTGTGTTGTTCTATTGAATTGTTACATCATATTTGATTGTATGTTGTGAGCCGCCCTGAGTCGGTTTTCACTGAGTAGGGCGGCATATAAATTTAATAATCATAATAATCATAATAATAATAAATCAAGTACAGCATCCTGCCTAGCCTATTCAGTTTTGGACTAGGTGGTAACATCCAGGTGAGCTGCCTGGATGCCAATGGCCAGGCAATTAATGGGACCCTGGAAGACACATACCTTGGTAGGTGTTGTTGGGCTTACCTAGCTATGGTAAAACATGCAGCAGTCACAAATATAATCTGTTTGATCTAGCCTTCTTTACTTTTTGGCAAACCCTTTGATGCAATGTCATGCCTTGTCATTGTAAGACATTAATGCAACTAAAACTAACATCCAGTACTCTTTGTGACACCAAGCTAAAGGGAATATAAGTTTAAAAAAATTGAGGGCCCTGTGTCAATAGCTATTCAAGAGCACTAAATATTGATGATATTCCTGTGGTCAAAGGAAAGAGATGTCTATTGAAGAAGGGGAAGCTGGGAGGAAACAAAGTAAAGCATGAACTTTTATTTTTTAAATGCTAGCAAATTTCACACAAACAAATCCACATCTCAACCTTTCAGCATAGTACATGAGACCTACTGCTTGACAAGACCATTGCAAGGTATTTCATTAAAGGTTCGCAACTTTAATGTTTCTGATATTTTAAGCAAATACCCCTATATCCATGGTAGCAAACCTTGGCACTCCAGATGTTCTTGGACTTCAATTCCCAGAAGCCTAAGCCCCCGTGAATCCACATGAATGGGTTTACTGCGATTCATCCGGCCCGCGCCACCCTCGTCGCTCCCAGAAGTGGAAGCAAAACTTGCTATGATTACTTTCATTGTAGCCAAGAACAATTTTGGAATTGGAGAGGTTTGGCTTACTTACAATTACCTCTTGAAGGTCAAATAGATGATGACTTGTAGAGAAATGTTTTTGGTTTCATTAGTCATAAAGTTGCTAGTTTTGAAGTCTCAGGTGAGGTCTCAGGGAATTTGTTTTCAGTTGAGGAGAACAATCTCATGATGAATAGTACTAGAAGAGGAGAAAAGTTTTATTTTATTGAGGGTGATTGCTTTAATATCTGGTCACCTCTCTACTCCTCATTCAACTGGTGTCAGGACTCACTGCTTCCGCAGAAACATGATTAAGTATTTGTTGCACCCATATTTGCTTACAGAGAACAGAAAATCAATGTTCTCTCCCATAAGTGTCTCACATACATAAATATCGTTATATACTGTTCTGCATTTGTTACACCAGGGCCTATCTCCTGTGATAGCAAAAGGGCCATCTGCTGGTCTCAGGTTTTGGCCCTGAAATATCAAACAATGGGAAGCTGCTGACCTGGTCATTCTCATGAACTGAGAGAACTTTGATAGGTTTCTCTCAGAAATGGCTGTATTCAGAATACCATATGCTTCTGTGATTTTATTAAAGACAGTCATGAAAGATTACTCATAACACCAGCTTTCAGGAGTCAGCTGATTTTCCTCACCCAAAAGGGCATGGTACAGAACATAGAACAAATCCTTTTGGGGGATTACAACATTAAGAATCCTTCTGTCAGGCTGCCATTGGAAATTCTCAGAGGCGTAGTTATCACAACACAGATGCCAGGGTCTTTCTCATAGGATAAGTTGTTTCAACAGGAAAGGTCAGGAGATGAGTTAAAGTCTCTAAGTTGCAGTACAGATCCACAGATACAGAGGACCAAGTTTAACCTTTCCAAAGAAAACCTGTTTCTTCCAGATAGGGCAGAAACCTCAGAGGAAGAATAGCCTTCCAATCTATTGAGTAGCTACTGCTATAGGTGTTGTACATGGTACACCAGAGATGCAACCTCTCCAATTCCAAAACACCCATGTGGTGCTGAGAATTACTTCTTTTCCTGGTCTGTCTTGCTTCTACATCTTGGCTTCCAATGTTCCTCGTGTCCTTGCCTGATTGATCTTCTGACCTGAACTGTTTATTGGCACTGCATTCAATGGTTCCCTGTTTAGATTCTTATCTTGCTATGTTAATACCTTATAGTCAGACCCTGGCTAGAATTCTGACAATTCTGTCACTTGGTTTGTGGACTCTGGCTATCTTCTTCTCTATACATCACTTGGCTTATCTTTGGGCATCTCTGGCAGACATGGGTCCTACTGGGCTTCCAGGTACTTAACACTTTAAAACAGGACAATAGTAAAAAATGTAACTTGTTCAACTTTGACTTCATGTTTCCAAATAAACATGGGTCAATGGACCTCAATACATGTGTTGTGTGCAGCCAAGTCAGAAATGACTCTCAGAGACCTAATCAGACCCTGTTACTGTTCAGGAAAGTCAAACACTGAAAGAGTGATTACCAGCTAGCCACAAATTGCATAGGATCTACCAAGGTCAAGAAATATTGGTATCTTGAACCTAGGATATCAAGTATCAAATTCTGTGACATATCAATACTGCATTTCATTGGCCATAGGAAGGGACAGTTCAAATAAAACATTCTAAATTTTGAACTTGAATTGGGACCATCTTGGCAGAGTGGTCATAGATATTATGGATTTCTTCTGTGCTAAATATGGACATGGTTGAACAAGTAATTCTAAAGTTCTTATTTTAAAACCAACCCTTGAACTTATTTTCCCCTTATATTCTCATGATATTCAGCTAACTCTGTGGTTAAATTTCAAATGCTTACAACTATTTCCTGAAATGAAAATGTTCTTTTGTTGAGAATATGCAAGTCATTAGGTATGCTTGTTTTACATAGGGAATGTTTCATAAAACTCAGACTGCATATGCTTATTAAAGTATTCCATAGCAATGGCCTAAATTTTTTCCACTATGTTGTGGAAACTAAATACTTGAGTCTTTTTGAAGTGCATGGAGCCAAAGGCTGGACTCTCACCACAGGAATAAATTTTTTAGCATATAGGCACAGAAGAGTCATAGAAAGAGAAAGAGAAAGGTAGATCACAAAGAGAGTGTCATGATCCAAGCTTTGCCACAATAACTTGCTTTATTTCAGCTGGTCAATATATGGCCTAGCTGTCTTTATTCTTTCTATTTTATTAATATTTATATTAAATATTCACATTTTATACTGTTAAGGATTTAAGTATTATTTTCTCTGGAAGCTTGAGAATAGCTGTACTCAAAATGGAGTCACTTTTGTGCTGGTCACATTCCATTACACCTGCAAAGCATTGATTAAGTCATCACACATACCAAGAATGGTCATGATGGATCATTAAGACATCTGTGAGTTACATCACCCTTAGATAACAAAGGGAATTTCCCAAAGTTACATCACTTGATTCTCATCATTCCTGAGAAGGGAGATAACCTACATTCCCATAGATAAGGAGCAAATGACATCATTGAAATACCTGACAATGCAGTACATCAAAGGAACATCTGTTCAAACTATGTAAACCCAAGCCTGGGGATGTGGTACATCAAAGGAGTAGTTAGGTCATCATCATATACCACCAAATACCTAGCATTCAGGAGGGAGGTAGAAGAGCACCCAAAAATCATATAAAAGAAGGGCCAGTTTTAACCCATCTTCAGCCTTCCCTTGTGAAGGCTACCATCATGTCATTTTGACCAATGACATGAACCATCCAAGCAAGCCAGGCATAGGGGCTTGCTGACCGCTACTTACCAGACATCATGGACAGAGGTGCTGTTAGGTGAGAAAAGTTATTCTCTTGCTTTATTGTTTTCTTTTTAGGGTAGAATTAAGGGACTATTTCTTTGAGTCATGGTAGAACATTCAGAAGTGGAACTTGTAGTAGATTTACTTTCTTTAATCTGTATTTGGATATACTTTTGGATATATATATCCAAATGTATCTCTATGGAGCTTTAATGTTATACACTATGCTCTTTCTTCAATAAAAAGCCAAGAAAGATATCTAGAAGTCTGATTATTGTCTACCATGCTAATAAGCAGAATTTTATACAGAGCAGAACTAGGCCTGTAAATAAAGGTCTCGCTAAAACTTTGTTTTGCAAAGACTCTCAGTTATGGGAAAAGGGACTTTCAGGACGCTGGTAAGGTTCCCAGGGTGACACACAAGATTGGAGAAAGGAGTACATCTGTGTCCCTGGCCCAGCCTGAGAAATAAAGTCTCCTACATGTTATTGCCTTTTGAAGGTAACTGCAAGGTTTTAGGACAGAGACTTTCCCAGAAACATCTAAAACAGTACTGCTCTGCTCTGTGTGTGAAATGGCGTTAGTGTGGGAAGTGGCATAACATAAACAAGCACTGCTTCTCAACAGTATTGCCTATTTAACCTGCTACCATAGCTGCATAGACCAGAAGTGCCACTTTCCAAATTGAAGAAGCTTCATGAAAGGGGAGAAGGGGAGAGTTTTAAGGGCAGACAGGCAGCTGAAATTTGGAAAAGGACTTTGCCTGTGATAGGGAGCCCCAGGCCTGGGGTCTCCCCAGGGAAGGGCCCTTGAGGAAAACATCTCCATGTTGCCCACTCTCCTACACTCCCAAAGAGGGTTCACGACAGAGAGGAAGATGAGAGAAGAACAGATGAGAGAGAGAGAGAGAGAGAGTACACATAATTTCTTTATATTTGTTTGACAACTGATGAAGAAGAGTGTCAGGTTTTGGTAACTTTTCCCTTGCTTGTGATCTGTGTATTGTAGTTAGCACAATACAGGATCCAATGAACCATTTTGACCACTGGCATCAATGTCATCAACATTCAGGCTGGTCTTTGCTATGTAAAGTCTGGTATCCTTTTTCTGTTGCAAAGCCATTTCCAGACATTTTGAATTGTGTAAAAAAAAAAAAAGTAATGTCTCACATTCATAAACCAGACAGTTTTCAAGGAATGAATATAAAGTATACAAACAGAAATAATACAAATAAAAATCCATAAAAGGATGTGTTCTGTTCTCTGTATTAGGTCCATTTGAGAGAGGAAAAATCAGCTGGCTCCTGAAAGCTTGTGTTATGAGTAATCTTTCACAACTGTCTTTAATAAAAATACAGAAGCATAAGGCATTGTGAACACAGCCATTCCTAAGGGTGGCTCAAAGTTCTCTCTCTCCTCCTCCTCCTCCTCCTCCTGTATCTAAATCTGAATATAGGTAATCATCATGGTGATCAGCTATGAAGATTGCCATGAGAATATAACACAGTGGCCTTTCATCTGCATCGTAGCATGACCCTAATATCACTGATCCAGTTCCACAAGTCACTTTCTGGTCCTGAGCCCTTTTGCCACACAAAGTCCTCCTCAACCCAGTCCAGTATTGATGAAGCTTCTGCCCTCCAGCAAGATGGATTCAAGTGGGATTTAATCTACTTGGGGACCATCACTCTTCTGTGTGAACTTTGGCACCCAAGGCCGTTGATCCTCAGGGTTGTCAGGTTAGTTAACCACCACGTGACACTGGCCATTGAGTTGCTCTATTACCATAGCAGGATAACCTGGCCAGACTATGTGTGTACTATTTGCAGTCTATTACCTACTACTGCATTCTCATCCTCACACAGTAATGATTTTTCTTCTTGTCTACCGGAAAAAATACCAGTCCAGGAAAAAATATGAAATAGCATTTCTCTTGATTCACTTGAGAAAGCCTTGATGCTGGGAAAGGTGGAGGGCAAAAGAAGGGGGCAGCCAAACATGCAATGGCTAGATGGTATTGTAGATACAATAGGCACAGAGCTGGGCCGGCTGAGGAAGATGGTGAAGAACAGAGGTGCCTGGCGGGCAATAGTCCATAGGGTCACAAAGAGTCAGAATCTACTGTGCGACTGAACAACAACAATTTATCTCAAGGGACCATAAGAATAGCCCATATCAGCAAACATTGTTGTTCCTTTTGGAAAATTTGCAGGAAATCCTATCTCACAGGGCAGGTATGCCAGAAAATGGTTTTCCTTTATTTCATGTCACAAATACCCACACCAGGGCTCTGCTTGTAAAGATGTAGAACAATGTTCTTCACTGTTCTTCACTGAGAGCTAGAACAAAATAGCTTAGTCATGTGACATAGAAGGTATTTTTGCTTAAAGACAATGTTCCTTTTGTTATGTCATAATTGTTAAGCCACAGTTTGGAAATGTTTGGGAGCTTTTCCCCCTCTTCTTTCTTTTTAATCATAAAGATGAAGGGGACAAGGCGATTAGCAAGAAGTTATGGATCCTTTTCACTGTCTGGTCAGTGTTGTAAAATAACCGCTCAGTACTCTGAGTGATGTTATTCACTGTGATCTCAGTTGAATTCCCAGGCAATCAATGAAGTTTTTGTCTGAAATTATTTGGGGCAAAGGAGGACATTCTAGACCTAATAGTATAGAAGGACTTTGTAATTACAGACAAGTATTATGGCATCACCCATGCTTGCTATTATAGAATTATGTAGATTTCTCAGTGATGGCTGGTGTGGCCTAGAGTATAATGCGTTGGACTTATGCTCAGAAGAATTGGTTCAAATCTGTGCTTGGTCATGGAAACTCCTTTACGGTAGCAATGATAATATCTCATATACCTCAGACGTTCTGCTAGATTTGCCATAACTTGCAAATTAATGGAGACCACATAACAAGAACAAAGTTTTCAATATCCTCTTTCATTATGTTTTCCTGCTAGTCTGACAAGCTTCCCAAATATTCTATTATCCTGTAGCATACTTAACTCTAGTTTTGTCCTGTGGCATGCAAGAAGAGAAGGGCTGGGGGAGAGGGGGATAAGCTATTTGAGACCAGTGTGAAACAAAGTATTTAAGTACCCACACCACATACAGAAGTACCAGTAAGGTAAAGATAAAGAAAAAGTTTGGCCTTGCTCAAAAGTCAGTTGCATCCGACTTGTTCAGTGCTTATCTGTTTCTAGTCAAAGAGCCAATGCTGTCTGTGTCTGCAGTCATTTCTGTGGACAGGTGGCAGGCATGACTAAACACCAGAGTGCACAGAATGCTTTTTACCCTCCCACTGAAGTGGTGCCTACTTATCTCCTTGCAATTTCTTGCTTTCAAACTGCTAGGTTGGCAGGAGTTGGGACAGACAACAGGAGCTCACTCCATCGTGCAGTACTCAGGATTCAAACCGCTGACCTGCTGACATTCCAGTCATCAAGCTCAGCATCTTAACTAATAAGACACTGCAGTCCCCAAAGTACCAGTACCTTGCCCCAAACTGAAAAAAGAAACATATAGAGCAGTGGTTCCAAACATGTGGCCCACACCCCACAGGGACATTTCAATTCCCATAAACCTAAATCAGTACATTGGCTGATCAGTGCTTTGGGTAAATTGACTTAGGTTTCTGGGAATTAAAGTCCAACCAAAAGTTGAGAAACACTGATATAGAGGAACAAGTGACTAGTGTGATAAATTGATTCAAACAGATTCCAAAGCCTAAGTCAAAATTAAACAAATATGGACAAATATTTATATGAAATAAATCAAGAATCTTCTAAAATGTTTTGAAGTGGATCATAGGTCTCCTGAAGCTCCATGAGCTATCTGGGGAATCAGAGGCACACACAGATGATGGCTGAAAACCTGTTGATGCAATTATGTTTCCAGAAGTCTGATTATGCCAGCAGCATGGATAATTTGCAGAAAATCAACACTTCCTACTTTGGGGCCATGGGCTCCATGTAATCCGTTATATTGTGTAAAAACTGTGGGAGCTGTAAGATAGAAAGAGAAAACCTTTAATTCCTGAAAATTGCCACCACTGAGACAACCACATCAATGTTCTGTGCTTCAAGGCTTCCTATCCCCATGCCATGGCTCCCTCGCCTTCTACATAATGGAAAGTATTACATGGGAGTTGTGAGAGCCATGACACAGAATATTAAATATTTAATTTCTGAGAATCACCTCCTTCTCATGACATCACCAGACTTCTGTGTAGTAAAGTAAAGAAAACAAAAAGACAAAAAACATTGAATTTTTTGAAATAGTAGCCATGTTAGTCTGTGGTTCAGGCATCTCAGAAAACAAAACAAAACAAACAAAATAAAATAAAAAAACACAGTAGCACTTTAAAGACTAACTGCTATATTTTTATTGTTAGCTTTCGTAGATCAAGTCCACTTCATCAGACAAAGAATGAAACTTACAGGCATGTTCTTTATATAGCAGTTAGTCTTTAAAGTGCTACTGTGTTTTTTATTTTATTTTATTTTGTTTGTTTTGTTTTGTTTTCTGAGATACAAAAAACATTGTGGCACTTTCAAGACTAACTGCTGTATTTTAATGTTAGTTTTCATGGATCAAGTGGATCCTGACGAAGTGGACTTGATCCACAAAATCTAACATGAATACAGCAGTTAGTCTTTAAAGTGCCACAATGTTTTTTGTCTTTTTTGTTTTGCTTACTCTCTGATATGCTTTTCAGCCAGTGTATCTGTGAAATGGAAGGAAGGGATGGAGAAGGAAAGCAGGAAGAGATATAGATTTGTTTACTGTCAGTTCCAGCATCAGTCAGAGAATAATATCATTTCTTTCTTACTTCCCTGCATGATGTTTGTCTGCTCAGTTTGTTTCCAACCGATGTCATGTTAACTTTTCCCAGATACAACAATGTTTCTTGCCAGTCCTGTACTGGTCTGTGAAAATGCATATGAGTAGGGATTAAAAATTGACAAACATTCTAATTTAAATTAAATGTACCCCTTGCCTAAAATATTTTGCAAACTTTCCCCTTCATACATACATTTTGTATTTTCCCCTAAAAACATATTTTTAATATGCCTTCTTCTATAAGGAGCAATTTGGTAAACTTTTTTCTCACACTACACACATTTCCTATTAAATTTGTATCACCAAATTTATCTCCAAATTTGTATCACCAAAATTGTCTCACCAAATTTAGAGATGTGTAAGTGCTTTTTCATTTATGTTTTGGTTTAAAATGTTCAAACTAGGTCAAATTGGTTAAAATGAACTCCAGACAAAATCCTCAAACTTCCCTCATATTTAGTAAGTGGAGCAAAAACTTTCTTCCCTCAACTACTTCAGTTGATGACTCCTAGCAAAAATCACTGAAATGAGCAAAAATACTAGGATGCTATATAATGTTACTTGTGTTGTTCAGTTGCACAGTCCATTCTGGCCCTTTGTGACCCTATGGACCATTGCCCGCCAGGCACCTCTGTCTTCCACCATCCTCCTCAGCCCTCCCAGCTTTGCTCCAAATCATCTTGGTGCACTATATAAAAAGAAACTCGTGGTGTACTGTAATAGGCACAGGCATTGAGACAGCATGATTGACCTTTATCAACAATTCAAGACACCCCCAACCAGTTTGCCAAGGGCCATGCACAGCAATACAGCATCTTTTAGCTGAAATCAATAAGTATCAAGAGCAACAAAGCTGGAGTCAAAATAGATAATATTATTTTCTGTTCAAAGGTTATCTGGGAGGGGAAAGTTTATTTATAGAAAAATACGAAAAATTGAAACTTTACCATAAAAACTGATCAAAAGACAAATAACAAGCAAAACCAAAATGTATTTGACAAGATTTAACTGACAGGGATTATCTAAGCAAAGAATATGTGTAAGTAGTGAGCGTTTCTATGGGGGGAAACTCGCATAACGGAAAAAATTGCTATGTGAGGTTTTCCCCTTAAAAAGCTCGTTATGCGAGTTTTTCCATAGGGATTTTCGCTAAGCGAGTCTGAGCAGCCTCGCAGAACGAATTAAATTCGTTATGCGAGGTATTACTGTACTATGGTTTTGACCAACTACAGAGATTTCTTCTCATCACTGAATAATGGTATCCCACCTTCCTTTTGGGACTGTGGTGGTTTAGTGGTTAAGATGCTGAACTCGATGACTAGAAGGTCAGCAGTTCAAGACCCGAGTGCTGCATGATGGAGTGAGCTCCCATCTTTGTTCCAGTTCCTGCCAACCTAGCAGTTCAAAAGCAAGAAATTGCAAGTAGACAAATAGGGACCACTTTGGTGGGAAAAGATCTTGGGGACATGAAAGGAGCCTCATTCAGGCATCCCCTGAGTGGACTTCCTCCAGCAAAAATCCTTTCAACCCAGAAACCACCTGTATGTGCTTCTGACACAATTAAAAAACACTGTTATAATATGTATAATCACAGCATGTTACTGCTGCTGGCCTTTTAGAGGACAAATCATAATAAATAGTTGTAAATTAATAATAAGTAATATGAATGCATAATATGGGAAAGTTTTTCAATATACTGTACCAGGTAAAGGTCTCCCTTGCTCAAAAACCAACTATGTCTGACTCCAGGGGACAGTGTTTATCTCTGTTTTCAGCTGAAGACCCTGTGCTGTCTGTATCTGCAGACATTACCATGGTCATTTGGCAGGCATTAATGGACACAGAATGCTGTGACCTTTCCTGATGAGGTTGTACCTATTCATCTACTTGTAATTTCTTGCTTTTGAACTTCTAGGTTGGCAGGAGCTGGGACAGAGACAGAAGCTTACTCTATTGTGTAACATTTGGGTCTTGAACTGCTGACCTGCCAACCTTCCAGTCATCAAGTTCAGTGTCTTAACCACTAAGCCACCTATTAGTGTAAAGCAGTAAGCAGAGTAGCGTGTAGCGGTCTGCAAGTCGTATGCACCTGGCAAGGTTGGCCCCAGGTGTAAAAAAGCAAAACAGACAGACAGTTCTTGGTGTAAAGGCAAACTTAAAGTTGGTTTACTCGGGAGGTAAAAGTGCAACTATATACAGTGTAACATAAAGCAGAGTGGTCTCTTGGTTGCTCAGTTAAGTTCACTGAAACAGTTCATAGGTTCTATACACAAGTCTATACAGTCCAGTACAATGGTCATACACAAGCTGTAGTTACAAGGTAAGCAACAGAGTCCAACAACTTCTGTCCTCCTTATGGAGGCTTACCCAAATCCTTGGTGAGCCAAAGATGGCTTGTCAGGCAAAAGGCATTCAGTCCTCAAAGTAGAATGAACAGGAACCTTTGTCCATACTTGACAGCAGAGAACTCTCGGTCAATGTCAGCATTGAAGCTAAGCAATATCAACATATGACCTGGCATCTGTGGAGCAAAGCAGCATTGAAGCAGCTCTGGAAGTCAGTTTAGAAGCAGCTTTGAAGTATCATTGAAGCTAGTTTTTGGAGACAGCTCAGCCAAACTCCCAGTAGCTCAGATCTATATACACTGGTCCACAGGACACACCGGGGTAAAGTCCCAACACCTGTGTGTTCCTGCAGCAAGGCCTCAAAAGCATACAGTCACAATATGCCTTGCAACTAGTCAGTGTGTAGGACGGATACTTACACACCCTAACAACACCCACTGCAGTCCCTAATTCATAAATAGAAATATCATAGCACAATCCTCTTCATTCATATATATCTTTTTTTCATAATTAAATTAACTAATATTTAGCTGTTTAGGACAGCAGGACAAGCTGTAGAAAGTTGAAAAAGCTAACTGCAGTTTACATTCTCTCCCTTTCATAAGGAAAAGGCTTTTAAAAATAACCTGAAAATATGTTTCCCTTTTTCTGCCACCAGAGTCCTAATCACTGAAACCAGACCTTGTTTCCATCTCCTCCTTATCATAACCCTGTGGATTTTGCTTTTACTCTTCCTTTGCATAAAAGAGGCAACAACTGAAACATAAGCACATATGTGCATGCCTCGTTCTCTCTCATCCATCACCAAACAATTTAAGGAGCAGCTATATCTGTCACATTGTAAGCTCACAGATAAAGCTCACTACTGCAAACTATCACAGTTGTAGCCAGTTTGCAACTCTGTAAAACAACAAAGATTAGATTACAGGCAAAAAGACTGAGGTTTTGGATAGCAAGCTTGCGACTGGTGTTTTTTGAGTGAAAGAACAGTCTCCCCTCTGTGCTTTGCTAATACAATTTGTGGAAACACACATATTACTTTTATTTAATGCCTGACAAGTCCACCATTTTAACAATTTCACAACTTCTATATTTTGAGTTCCATGATGGCAGAACAAGTGAGGAAATACAAATAATATATTTTTTAAAATACATCTGCATGTTACACTATGCATATGTATCATATGTGAAATATGAAACGGCCATCAGAAACTCATTCCTTTATCATCTGATACATAAGCTGCTGGTCATCATTTTCTTTTCTCATTTATCTGTTTTAATCCTTATTGGAACCATTTTTTTTCATTGTCACCATTGCAGGTTATTTTTCACCATTGCAGGTTTGGGACCCCTGGCACATTTTAAATAATAATGGACATGGGGGAGTTTTCCTTTCATCGTGTTTGCTCTAAGACTTCAACTCAAGTCATTGTTAGGCCATTGAGGGACAATGGGAGCAGCAGCTGAATAACATCTGGAGAGCAAAGTGTTCTCCATCTCTGCTTTCCCTGAACATTTCTGTTTAACTTGGAGATGTTAGGAATAACATGTGAGGATTAAATATTAGCTACTACATTTTTAGAACCTCAACGTATCCTCTCTCTTAATAATTTATGCATGTAACCTGCTTCCAAAATCAAAATGTGCAGCCATGGAAGGATACTAATTTGAGACAGAAATCAGAATTCTTTACACAGGACATAAAATCTGAGAAGCATTCACTCGTCTCTTTACTGCAACCCCATTTTCATGTTCTTTATTTATTCTGAGAGCAGAACTTGCACAGCAACTGTTGCAATTCCACAGTATTTATGCTATATTTTAAAGGAGCTCATTAAAAATAAACAGTACATGGAAAGGCAATTACTATTAACAAACATCAGCACAAAAGAAAACACAAATAGGCCCATTAAAAATGGAAAATAATTACCCCAATCTTTCATCTTGCTTCACTGTCTGTAACAAATGTTGATTCTAACTTACTGAATTTAGTTAGTAGCAGTTGCCAGTTTTGCTTCTTCCATTTAAGGTTTAACTTCCCATATCTCTAACCATAAAACACTGAATACTTCCAACAGTTTTCTACAAATTCAGCAGACAAAACCGTGCTGCCTCTACCTGTGGCAGCTCCATTCATCTTCCCTTGAGTTTTGCTATAATCAGAGAACACCTACAAAGGTCTTGGAGATTACAAGTGAATCTTTTCAGTTGGGGAAAAGAGAGAGACCAAAATGTTAATCCCTCATTGCAAGATAGACTTGACATTAGAAATGGGGCTATCATGTTTGGCACCCTTTTCCCCTGCCATGTGCTCCAAATGACCTTTGCTTCTCTGAACATGAAAAGTTGCATTGAGTAATCATGCAATTTAAAAATGACTTGTTTTCACTCTGCCTTAAATGCCAAAAGTCAAATGTTGCTTCAGTTTAGCCTTAGCAAAAATCTAAATGGCTATGACTGAATTAGAGATGAAGAATTCTTTGGAAATTCTTTTGGAGCTGTTGCACTACTGACAATTTCAGTATATGAGTTTATGGAGAAATATTGTGGTTTGGTAAGTGAAGGAAGGAAAAGTTGTTAAGTGGGTTTGTATTCTACTGTTGGGGAAATTTTATTTCTATTTTCCCCAGCTGCTACACACAAAGGACTCTAGGCACAATTACCTTAAAATATTATTAAGTAGTTTAATGTAAGCAAAGGTCAAATAAAATCAGAACATGTTATATAAAATACAATACACTACCTTAATAATAAAGAGATGCAAGTCATATTAAGATTGGTCAATAATATAGACATTTGGAATAAAGCAAAGACAGGTTCCCCACAGATCCCATGTTTGCAATGCCCAAATGTATGTCTTTTCTCCTCCCTTACATACCTTCTGAAACTGCCTTTTTTAATACATTAGGTCATGTCACATTTTGTGGTCAGCAAGAGACACATTTTGTGGTCAGTGTGAGGCACATGTGACCCTGTCTTGAGCCACCTGCTGAGGTTCCTCTTTTCTGTCAGGTCACAGTGACCTAACCACAAAGAACATTCTTACCCATGTGATGACTCCTTTTATATCATTTTGATTCTACTTTTGATTATATTCCCTTGGTATCATTTTGATTCTACTTTTAATTAATATGGCTGCACTTATGTCAAATAATGTGAATCAAAATTTCTCTCACACACTACCACTCATATGCAAGGCTCTCTGATCCTACAGAGACTTCTATAAACAATAGGCAGGAGGGATTTTTCTCAAATGCAACTGTCCTTTTCAAAATAGTTCCTCACACATTCAGATCAAATTTGAAGGGAGGAACTAAAAAGGGATGAATCAGACATACAGTCAGCAGTTCTAGGGATCTATGGAGACCATAGGTCAAACATGAATTGATAGTGAGAAGCAGTAGAGGATCTTGCAGTTGCATCAAGGGTATTATGGTACCCAAGTCAAGAGACATTATTGTACAGTTCTGTTCAACTCTGTTCAATCATACATGGAATGCTACTTTGAGTTCTTAGCACCACAGTTTAAGCAGCATATCAACAAGCAGGGATTTGTCTAGAACAGTGTTTCCCAAATGCTGGTTTGTGGACTTCAATTCCCAGAAGCCTAAGTCATTTCCCCAAAGTACTGATCAGCCAATTTACTGACTTAGGTTTCTGGGAATTGAAGTCCACCTGTGGGCTGTGTACCCCCTGTTGGGAACCACTGGTCTAGAACAGGGATCAGCAAACTTGGCTCTCCAAGCATTCTTGGACTTTAGTTACCAGAAGCCCAAGTCAGCACTCCTGCTGCTCAGGGCTTCTGGAAATTGAAGTCCAAGAACAGCGGTCATGGAGGTGGAATAGGCCATGGCAGATGGACTGACTGTGAAGGCTCACCTTGTTAATATCCTCAAGGATGAAACAGTCCATTGCAGTCCTAGTGTTAAATCCTGCATGTCTCCTGCATTTCATACATGCCGCAGGAAATGGCTCCGTGAACATAGTGTGTGGGTCACTTCATAGCAAGCTGGAATCCACCTTAAACAAATTCACGGCAGTAGCAACTTTCCTAAAATGATTTCCAGGAAAAATTGTATACTCAGATATGAGTGGCAGCCGACAAGCTCAGTGCTCAACTTCACACTGAAACAGAGTTTAGCTAGGGGATTAGGTGAACTAACTAACTAAATAAAGGAAAAAACCCGCCAATTAGTACCTTGCTAGGGCCTTAAGGCATCTTCTGCTGTTGACTCCTGCAAATTGCCCTCTGGCCAGCTATTAGCATTTCAACTGAGAAAATCCAATTTCATAAACTGTGAATACACGGAGGATCAAACTATATTTTCCTTGCTGAGTAGTCACACTCTGTATCAGGTAATTCAGTTCTGAATTTGTCATTTTTCCAGTTCTTTCAAGTTCATCATCCCTTGATTAGAACATTAAGAAGCAATATTCTTGTAAGTGCACAGTGCATTTTAGGGCCTTCTAAAGCCATTATTTTCAGTACAGATGGTTCATCTGAGCCAAGGATCTGAATACATTTTATCTCTCCCTTTACATAAAAATAATCTGGCAATATGTTTTATGACTTTCACTTTTGTGAGAAAAAACAACTTAGTGATCAATTTCTAGCATTGGTCCTGTAGACTTTTGTTTCGCACTCATTCCATAACACAGTGAAGAGCAGGATTAGACTGTGTGTTTCAAACTCAAGCACTGTAGGGGCTTTTACCATAAACTGACAGAAGCAACTGTGGCCTTAGGCAGTAAAGCACCTGGTAAAGGCTCAACCTTTGAGTGAGAGGGAGTCCATTTCAATCAGAAACTGGTTTTCTGAAGGAGTGGCATTCATGTCACTGGATTAGTTGAAAGGCAAAAGGGATATAACAATTTATATACAAGTACTCTACCACTGTTAATAGCACAGATAATCTAAAGGGGAAAATCCTGCTATCGCCCATTGTGAAATGTGATTTTTTTATTTGAACTGATTAGGTTCCTTTGAGCCTGACTTTTGTGTGTTCTTTGACACACTGGCAAAAGTTGAATTAATTCCACAGTTTAAGAATAGCTTTCATTCTTGAGGAAAATCCCCTGAATGGAAGGTGGATTTAATGCACACTTTATGATTCACCACCGCCCACCCATCTTCTTTATATACTCTGAGGGACGCACAATATTCACTGGTACATTTTGGCAGTATCAATGCCTAAAAAGCAGGAAGGGGTACTGAAGTAAAGCTTGCTTCTCTGATATTTGTTCTATAAAAATATGAAAAATTGAAAATTATCATTGTTTCTCTTCCCCTGTGTATCTAAGGGCAGAAATATGCACATTAGAGGAAAGCATGCCAGTGTTGGAAAGATGTGATCCAGGCAGACTTTCTTGTCTCAGGAAAGACTCCACTTTCCTATATCCTGAAGACTCATCACTATTCGAACAAAGCTAATTTGCAAATTGCTTGATGTGAAAAAAGCTTCTCCTCTCTGTGTCTGTCTTTCTTACATATGCACCAGCATTGTAATATGCTAAAGAGTATGTTCTGATTTGTTCAGGAAAATAGAGTTTTAAAGGCTTTGAAAGATTTTCATGTAACCTGTAAAACTCTAGTCACAGACTATTACTTCTTTCTTTCTTTTCTTTCTTTCTTTTTCTTTCTTTCTTTCTTTTTTGAAATTCTGGTCACCTGTTTTGTTGCATTTTTTCATTTCCATTTTGTTTTTTATTTTGTTTCTCCAACATTTAATTTTGTTCATTTTCTGTATGGGCATTCATCTTTAGATCTTCTCCCCCTTTTCTTCTGTTAAAAAAGTTCTACTTGATGGGTCATGCAATCTCCAAACTCAAAGATATGCTAGCTGTTGTGGGTTTTGGAATCAGCAAAATATCTTGTGCCAGCACATTCCTCTTCCAACATCTCAGATCAGATCAGTTAGCACGGTTGATGTCTTGGCTGAAATCAGTTGGCAGAAGCACCAAGAAAGGAGGCAGAGAAAGGGAGGAGCAAGAGGGGACTTGGATAATACCAGATACAATGCCTTCTCTACAAAGAGTAAGAGCCACTGACATAAACTTAGGCCAAGGTCAGAGTAGGTAAAGGTAAAGGTCTCCCTTGATCCCAAGCCAGTCATGTTTGACTCTAGGGGGTGGTGCTCATCTTTGTTTACCGCCCAAGAGCCAGTGCTGTCTGCATCTGCAGACATTTCTGTGATCATGTGGCAGGCATGACTAGACAACAGCGTGCATGGAACACTGTTACCTTCCCACCAAAACGGTACCTATTTATCTGCTTGAAATTTCTTGCTTTCAAACTGTTTCACTGGTAGAAAGTTCAGAATAGTAATTAACTAATTTTCAGCATCCCAAACTGATATTAGTTTAGATTCTGCACAGACCATGCTGTCTTATTCTCAACTCCAGCTCTCAGCCATCTTAGCTACCTAAGGATTGCATCCTTTCATTAGCAGCAGTAGCAGAACACAGATGCCCGATAGTTGACTAGGTGGCACCCTACTGATTTGTAAAGAATACTGAATGGAGTGCAATTTTGGAGTAGCAGTAGGTGGAAAGTATAGCTGGTACAATTTTTGAGAACCCCCCACTCCAGAATGCAGTTATCATGCCTCCATTTCTCAAAAATTGTGCCAGCCATACTTTCCACCTACTATTACTCTAAAATTGCAGTCCATTTAGTATTCTTTGTACATCAATAGAATGGCAATGCAACAGAAGTATCTGGCAAAGGCTGCATATACCTGTGTCACCTGATCAGCAATTGGCTTTATCCCTCTTATATATACTCATCTGCTTCTTTCTGCATTTGCTGTCTAATAAATCACAGTTCTTCAAAATGAGCTCCAGTGGGTTTAGTTCTACATGCATTCAAAAAATGAATGCATACATTAGAGTTAAGGCCAAAGAATAATAAAAGAGGATGATTTCAAAAAGCAGAAGAGGAGGAGTAACAGTATCATGAATGATGCAAAAGGTGAAAGATGTGGATGAAATCATTAGGAGAATGAGTGAACTAGAGAATTAAGAATCAAATGTCTGTGGCTTAAATCTAAAATGGAGAAGAGTAAAACAGACTAAATTAAAGGCATGTCGAAGAAGGATGGCAGTGACTGCTGAAAGTGTGAGCTATTTCTTATGATGAACCACTAATGGATTTGGCAGCTTAACAGCGAACTAACTTCATGTCCTGGACTCACTCTTCTAACCTATCCTGGCTAATGAAGACTCCTGAGTTGCAAGGAGTAAAAAAGCATATATAATATTCAACAGCAACAATAGCAGAGAGAAGGAGGAATTCTGTCTAGTAAAAGAAAAGATTGCCCTTGACAACAAACCCTAAATCGGATATGACTGGCTTTCAAGCAAGGGCAATTATTACTTTTGCCTAACTTATTCTTTGATTCTGGCTGCTTGTCAGGTACCACAGACCCCAGCTTACATTGGAAATACCAATAACAGCACAATATGGCAATGGAAAAAATGATTGTTTCCATAGAGTTCAATGAAAGCATAATAGCTGAAAAAGATATACACTAAGAATGACAAAGAAGATTACAAATAGGATAAGAGCCTTCTCAGTGGTGGCCTCTACCCTTTGGAATGACATATCTGTGCAGTTGCATCAGGCCCCCTCCCTGGATATCTTTTAAAAATGTCTTAAAGCAGACTTCTGCTAGAAGGCATATAAGAACATATATCTCCTCAATTATTTATTTTCTTTGCTATGGGTATTCTGTTTGTGTTGATGATCCAGAGTGGTGGATTTTTCACTAGCATAAATAAATAAATAAGTAAGTAAGTAAATATTAATACCTTATGATTAATTAGGTTAAGTCCTTACTACTCACCTGACTATTTCAAAATAGTTCCTTGAAGGTTAAAGGCAGGGTTAACCCTACTCCTAGACAAAGTTAGACAACCACTACAGCCAGCAGATGAGAAATATCATGAGATAGCAGCAAATTGCTGGTTTCAATTCACTATAGAAATTTTCTACATCAGAGGGCAATAGAAAATGGCTGTCCCATGATATTATTCCCATGGCTTTGGGGAGGAGGGGGTATTATTTGCTGCTCCACCTTAGGCAGGAAAATATATCATGCCTGTCCTGGCTTTAGTAAATTATATAAAAAAATCAATTTAAACAACTTGAAAGGCTTCTTAAAATCAATGATATTTATTTTTTTCTTATTACAGCTCAAATGGGATTTTTAAAAAAGTTTCTGTAAATAAATGGGGCTTTCTAATGTGTCCAGACATTATTAAAGCATTCACTCATGTAATTCTTTCCAAGTCATGGAAATTAGGAGGAGGGCTTTTTATAATCTGTAATATAAATTCAACATCCAGGATAGGTTAACTAAGTGGGAGCAGTATCATTTAAAATCAGAAATCAGAATCCAATACTGACCAAGCAGAGGATGTTTAAGTGGTAATGGCAGCAATAAGTATTATAGCACTAGAGGAATTGACTTGAAAGATTAAATATGTGCTGACTAGCCAAATTCTAATTTACTAACAGAGTATGGTTTAACAGTCTACAAATATTTCAGTGGTGTGAAGAAGTTTGGAAGAACATCAGCTGTATATTGGATTATATGTAGATCAAAAGGAAGAAATGAAGGGAAAGATATGTAGTTTGAACAGCATACATAACTTTCTAAACCAGTGATGTTTTATGGGGTAATTAAATTGTCTGTGCTACAATCCAATATGAACACTCATTGAGATGCAATGGTGCAAACAGAAGTTGATTTAAGAATAATTCCAAAGTTCTGTTTTCATGTTCCAAGTTGAAACCTACATATAAATAATGAGAAAGGAAGCTATTTACAGCATCCATAATTACATTATTTAAAGTCTCTTGTACTGTGGTATGGTAATGTCCACTAACTCAGATCATTCTTTAAATGGGATTAAAGAGGCCGACTATCAATGGTGAACGTAGTAGAGATATTACACAGTTATATTCATTAAAATTAGAGCTGTCATGGGCCCCTGGTCCACTCTGAAGGCTAATTTGGGGATTTGGAATGTATTCCAATTTGTCCTGGAACAATTTCTGCCTTGTCTAATTCAATCTATACCCTGAATCAAAATTCTTTTATAAGCTGCCTCTTGATTTATAAGCTTTTTCTTTTTTGTCAGATGTACAGGAAATGTGGAGACATGGTAAACCCTAAAGGTGAGAGGAATAAGCCTATCAACATTCAGATAGTTAGATTGAGGGGTTTGAGTATTTGTACCTTTACATTTTTTTTCAAAGAAAAAAGCCTAAAGAAATGTGGGCCCAGTTCTGATTCATTGTGTTCTCTAGACACACATCTGAGGATGTGCTTTGTGATCAAATCTGTCTATTCCATTTTAATTGGGACCTTGTACAAATATGGTTGAATTATCCTGAGTTGGAACAGAATGTCTAATTTGTCAAAATCCAAAACACAGTCTCAGTTAAAATCATGAACAACAAACTTATACACTGATATGTCCTAAAACAAATTGTTACAGATTCCGAGGAAGAGTGTAATTATTTTTTTATTTCAGGAGCTAGGACAAAAGCTGTCAAATTGTATGGAAATACAGTTGTACCTCACTTAAAGACCATAATGCGTTCCACAGGATTGCTCTTTAAGCAAGTTTGCTCTTAAGCGAAACACCATTGTAAGTGACCAATTGCGACTTCTGGGGGGGGGGGGATTGCAAACCCAGATTTATTTGTTAAATGAGTTTTTGGTTGGTTTTAGTTGTTAAGCGAAGTAAACATTCAGAGAAAATTCTGCTCTTTAAGTGAGGTGCTCAGTGATGGGATGCAACAGGTTCGCACCAGTTTGCCAGAACCAGCATTAACTTTTCCCAGTGTCCCAGAGAACTGGTAGTGTTTTTTTGGGGGGAACCACCTCGTGCACTTACCCAGTGATGGGCTGCTCCTGGTTCAGACCGGTTTGGCCGAACCGGTAGCTGCCATCCAGAGGGAATCGCCGGGGTGGTGGTAAATCCCCGGGTGACCGGTCACCTCTCTAGCCACCCTCTGGATTGGTCTTCCGGGCAGCCCAAAATGGCTGCTCGGAAGTGC